>CM028135.1:1034295000-1036795000 GCA_016271365.2 Neoceratodus forsteri
AAATTCTAGATGCACCCCTGGTGATCAGCAGTGCAGAAAAGTACCACAATTATGTGCACAAAATCTGCTTTGTATGATGCAGAACAATACACAACTGCCCACAACTCAGGTAAGACACCTCACCTGGGGAACAGTAGCCCCCTTGAAAAAATTTTAGAGGCACCCCTGGTGATCAGTAGTGCAGAAAAGTACCACTACTCTGTGTGCAAAATCTGCTTTATACAGTGCAGAACAATTCACAACTTCCCATAACTCAGGTAAGACAGGTCACCTCTACTGGTTTTGCAGGACTGCTGCCTCATTACCCTCCTGATGACAAAGTTGTCCTGTAAAACTGGTTGAGATGTCTTACCAGGTCCATAGCTGTGGGTGGTTGTAAATTATTTCGCTTGTAATAAAGCTGATTTTGCACACAGAATTGTGAAGCCTAAGACTTAAAATTTTACATTAGGCAGATAGTGTGGTGAAGCTGAGATTGCTGTCCCTTTGAGTGCATAAAAGTAGACTAGCACCTAGATACTCAATTAGGTAAGCTACAGTAGTTGAATTTTTGAATCCACATTCAGAGTCCCCCCCCCCATGGCACCCACAACAGGATTTCTATCAGCCACTGTGAAGCAGCAGGTGGTGCTAATAGCAGACATGGTCAATTCCAGCATTGGGGTTAGCCCTGAAGCTAGAGAACTGGGTGTGCAACACCAGATAGGGAAAAAAGCTGTTTTTAAAAAATAAACTGTCTCCAAGTAACCCTGGCTTTTCAGTACCCCAGTTATATTTCAGTCATGCTCCCCTGGTTTAGATTTAGTGAAATCACCTTCTGGCTAACTTCAGTCCTGTATCTCACAGCTTGCTAACTTCTTTAAGGTACTAGACGCTATAGTGTGGTAGAAGCATGTGTAGAATCTGGAAGGGGGTGTAGTCTTCCTCACAGCATCATCAGTGTGCAGACTGCTCTGCCCTCCTCTGTCAGGTGCTCCATGTTACTACCATGCATTAATGGAGCAGGTGACCACAGGAGAGATAGCTCTACACAAAAGAAAGGAAGAATAGATGTGCAGAACAGCATGCTGTATGAACCTACAGAAAATGGCAAGTTGCAAAATCTGAATACTTTAATTCAAGGCAGGTTACCCACAGGCACACATCGCTATGCACAGGGTCTTTGAACTTTAATGGAACAGGTGCACTGTGGGAGGGTGAAGACTTAAGGTAGCAAGGATTTACATACTATTTCTCCCTCTCTAAAATTATAGATCAGAAGTCAGGGAGGGGAAGGGACCCACCATTGACATATTGGTGACAGAACTATGGGGGCTTAGGTGGGTTTAGAGGTATCCTTGACTTCTGGCATGCAGTGCCAGGGAACAAAACCTATTTAACAACAACAACAGAAAAAGATTGTGGTGGATGGTGAGAAATGATTGCTTTGGGAAAAGGGTGAATGACTTAAGAACTTACCTTAGGCTACCCGGGGAACTTTTCAGGCATTTACTTTTTCTTAGGCCCAAACACGGAGTCTGGAGAATCTACAGGGGCTCACCAATACTCACAGTTGCCTTGTAGTGTTGTGCTGCTGGGAATGTCTGATGTCTCCACATTTTCAGCCTTCCCCTCTCCTGGCAACTGTAGTCATCATCAGAGATACTGATATTTCATGATGCATTCAGGCACTGATGTAGAGACTAGCTGATCAAGTGTCCGTATTTTTCTGGGTGGTGGTGGTAGTGGTGATCAGGACAATAAAACATTGTACTGGGGCCTCTCCATCACTTCTATGTAGCCCCACAGTGTCAGAGGTGTTTAGGTCTAAGCATTTGGTCAAACCACAGCCATGTGTTTGGAGGTGGGTGGGGTACCATGAACCTGTACTGAACTACTAGCAGCTGGGAAGCTTTGATCACCATGAGCTCGGTCTATCACATGATCTCTGCTTAGAGCAGGGTTGAGGGGAAGTGAAGTGCTGCATGGCATAGTGCTGAGATGTTGCCCCTCACATAGGGATACCCACAATAGGGTGAAAACAAATTGGACGAAGGTGATCAGTGCACAGGAAAACAGGCAACAGCAAGATGCATGCCAAGCAATTGCATTACACACCTTGCTGGTCAAACTGCATGTTGGTCCCATTGCAGGTGAGCTTCATCCCCACCCCCCCTTAAATAAAGATAAACATCCCCAGCCTGTACTTAAGAAGATAGACCTCAGTTAGGCCCCACTTTCCTGTCCACCCATAGTTGTCACTGTATTGAAGTCCCAGCCACCCAGATCACAGTCTCCAATAGTGCATCACCTACCTTCCTTTGCCCTAAGTCCTGTATCCACCTGATGGTATACGCCTTTCATACAGGATCCTGCTCCTTTCATATCTATCCTTTAAAACCTTTTTTTACCATTTCAGGTTTCTTTCCTTTCCTTTCCCATTTCAACTGCTGCACCACTGGGTGGCACACCCAAAGGCTAAACCTCCCTTTGCCTCAGTGCGAATGTGAAAGGATTGACAACAGTAGAACTATACTTACAGGTATGTAGATTGGTCTATTACTACTCTTTACTTTAATTCTTTTAAAGATAAATTGAAAATGTTTAAATGGGTTCATTACAGGCTGCCTCGATAGCCCAGAGGCACAGCACCACAAGGTCAACCTGAACTTGAGAGTAAGCCTGAGTCTCCAA
The DNA here is from genome assembly GCA_016271365.2 of Neoceratodus forsteri. Lineage (NCBI taxonomy): Eukaryota > Metazoa > Chordata > Ceratodontiformes > Ceratodontidae > Neoceratodus > Neoceratodus forsteri. Next base: position 1,034,297,674 of record CM028135.1, read on the forward strand.
TTGGCAGCATGGGAAGGGAGGATTTGCCTTCCAACTCCAAAAGCAACCCCAATATGTACCCAAAGAGATCATCAGATGCATGGGAGATGTGAAGGGTGCAGGGAGGTAGGTGAAGGGGAGGCTACAGGGAGTGCTGGATGTGCAGTTGGTGTAGCTAGGGCTATGAGGGAGAGGATTTTGTGTTGTCGGTGTTGAAAATAGGGGAGTGCTTGATCATCTGGTTGAGGTCTGCTCTACACTCAGACACATAGGAACAGTGCTCCAGAAAGGCAGCTTTCAGTCAGTCTCTCTGACATGAATGGAGTATGGGCCAGTAAGGATATTAAGTTTTGGGGATGGGATGGTCTGACTGGTCAGAGAACATGACTGGGGGTTTTGGGGGGGGGGGTAAAAAAGATTACTGCAGGAAGTTGCTGCTTTTTGTTTGTTTTGCATTATTTTATCCTCTATCACATATCTCTGTTGCTCTTACCTTGAGTTAAAAAACAGCTCTGCACTTCAGTACATGATTTATCATAAGATCCAGCTGTTTACAGTTTAGTAGTACATATACTTGTTTTTAATTGTCAATATTCCTTGCTAAAATTGTCAGTACATCTTGACAGTCCATCTGAAAAGTCTGTGTAGAAAACATTTGCCTCTCCCCGTTAACCTCACAGTGCCTTAAGTTTTAGTGCTCACCATGACAGATTGTGATATCACAACCAGCAACGGTGTGGTTAGCAGGGGAGAGTAAGACACATGTTGAAAAACTAAATGAAAAAAGTGCTGCATTACCTAAAATATTTAGTAGACCAACGGCATGGGGGAAAAATAACTAGAAAACATAGTTAAAAAACAATTGGTATAAATCTAGTGTTTTTCAGTTTTTTATTATAGTAGAGAAATGCACTTTAACTACCTTTTCAACTTACTCCTATGCTGTATAGTACACTTTGTATCTCCCTGCTGCCCATCTCTACTCACGCTACTATAAGTACCTCATACTTTCCTAGTTTTACCTTTATTTCCATAGGTCTGACTAGATGTTGGCTGCCTACCTTTCAGATAAGTGTCTTGTTTAAGCCTGACTACTAAAATCTCTCCTTTAGGACCATTGACCCTTTGCATCTCCAGAACCTTCTCTGTGCTTTCCTTTTAGGTTCTACCAGATTATCCCAAACACAGAAGAGCCCACGTCTGTGCACTGTCACTTGTACAGAGCAGGTAAGTCATATTGAATTTAGGGGTCAAAACTGAGTTTTGCATCCTCCAGCCAGCAGGGCTAGTGACGGGAAAATCCCCACAGAATTTTCTACTGTACCAGTTGATGTACTTACCATAGTCTTACCTTCTCCAGCACATGCATGCAGGGCTACCTAAAGGAAACTCTTAATAGCTGTATACAAAATCTACTAACATTTGCTAGTGGGATGGTAACACTTCTGACCCCAGCAAAAAAGGTGGGGTTAGTGTCAGGGGCTGGGGGGCAAGTGTCTAGGGAAGGGAGGTGCTAGTGTTTGAGACTTTGGAAGGTGGGTAAGCTGCAGTCAGGGGCTTTGGAGGGAGGGAGGGGGCTAGTGTTATGGTACATGGAGGGAAAGTGTAGAAGGAAGGGTGTATGTATGCCTCTGGTGTCTGAGTAGATGGTGTCCAGGAGGATATTGCAGACAAGGTGTGCATTAAGGGTATGGGTGATTCTCAATTGGCTAAGGAGGAAGGGGTGTGGCTTCTGACAGATAAGAGACAGGAGGGAGGTGATATCCAGAGAGATTAGAAAGTGGGGTACCTAGAGAGGGATGAGTGTTCAGATGGACTGTGGTGAAAGTGGCGAGGATTGGTGTGGTTGGGTTGTGTCAAGAGGTGGAGGGAGGGGGTTATTGTCTAGGGTGATGGGAGCTGTAGAACTTTTGGGGACTGTGCAGGCTGTACATTCAAGAGGGCTACTGTCATGGAAGCTGTAAGGGAAACATGTTAGTGCCAGGTGGTGTGGAAGGAAGGGGCTAGTGTCAGAGGGGTCTGTGGAGGAAGGGGAGGCCAGTGTCTTGGTTAGAAGAAGTAGATGAGGCTACTGTCTGAGCTATAAGCTAGTTAACTATACAGATTGGTGGCACACAAAGTTCCATTTATTCTCAAGAAGATGTGTTCTATTGGTAAAGCATAAAGTGTCTTCCTAGTTGTTGTTTTCTTTATTTATTTATCATAGTGTATATGTTTAACAGACATTGATACAACAAACTGTGCAGTGATATATATAAATATATATATATATATATATATATATATATAGTATATATAGGGGATATGACATGGCCTGACTGAAGATATCATATTTATCTTCACGAGGCCAATGATATCATGATATCTCACAGTGGCGGTCGAGTGAGATATCTGATGTCATTGGCCTCGGTGAAGATAAATACAGACCAGTCAGGCCATGTCATGTTCTGTTTATACAACTTATGTGCTGGGCCCCAACACGACCCCACATATGTTTTGCCCTGCCTCCCAAGACAACCCACCACATACAGTATTTAAAATAATATTCCACCGAAGTTATCAAGCAGGACCAGCAGCTTTAACTCCCATCCTCCTCCCCACTCCACTGTGGCCTGCTATAACTAGTAAAAACATAGTTATTAAAGTTATCTGGTTGATATTGCCTTTTGCCCCCCTGGGCTCACTGAGGAGTATAAGTTTTAATGGTATAAATGTGTAGCATTAGTGAGGGTTTTCACTGGGGACCAGGGAGACATTTAAAAGATGGGACACTTGTACATTGAGAAAAATCTCTGCAGGTTTTACAAATGTATGAAGTTATTAAAGCAACTTATCTGGTGGTTGTTACTGTGATTTCTTCCTCGTCTCACTGACTGTTATTTCTGACCTGCTAGATTTGAAGCATGACAATTGGTTTCAATAGATTACATTGAGTAGGTCAGAAACATTTAAAATAAGACAGTGTCGGTGCAAACATGTGAATCCACTGCATTTTTAGTAATGTTGGTGTGTTATGAAGAAGCTGGTGAGAGTAGAAAGAGAGACCAAGTCGGCATGTCAGCAGCTTCAGAGAAGTGAATGTGACCGCGAGTGAGGGTTGCTATGGTAACACTCGCTCGCGCTCACTCTCACTTGTCTGAAACTGTTGACATGCCGAGTCATTCTCTCTCTTACGTTTGTATTTGGCAGATTGTTTTTTTACAAAGCTCAGGAAAATTAATAAAAATGGAGTGGATTTTGCACTGACAGTGTGCTATTGTAAATGTTTCTGAGCTACTCGCTGTTATGTATTGAAAGCGCTCAGTGACAGTACAAATCTGGGATACGAGGAATGAAATTCTTTCAGTAAGAGGAGGGAGAAATGGCAGGATAATTTAATGACAATTTTAAATTGATGGCAGGTTGAACAAGATGCAAGAGTCATGCTGGTAGGTGGAGGAGGGTTCAGGTAATTAAAAGGCAGAGCTTTAGAACAGCTGAGTTTCCTGTGGGGACCAATAGTTTCTTAGAGATTACGTAGAGGAGTTTAAAGATAACAGGATGACATATAGGAGTGTTAAGATATCATGATGACGTATAGGAGCGTAAAGATATCAGTGTTATCTTCACTGCACTCAGATATTACTTTTTACACTGGCATTTATCCCACACATAAGTTGTATAAATATATATATATATCAATATATCTATATATATATATATATATATATATATATATATATTATAGTGGCGTGGTTGTGCCACTATAGTTAGGGGTCAGCGGTCACTTACTTACTAAAGTCAGAGGTTTGGGCGTTAATAACTTTGGACTCATACAATGGATTTGCCTGAAATTTGGAATGCATGGTGGGGCATGAGAGATCTCTTGATTTGCCAAATTGCATTGTGGCAGAACTTACGGTCTTTGCGTATGAAAATACTGAAAAATGAAAAATTATCCATTTTTGGAGGCAGCTTTTAGGATTTTGGATGTGGCCCTGCATGGCTGTTGCATGGTGTGCCACACTGCAAGATGGCTTGTTTGAAAGAGCTTTGGTAGCCGAACATGCCGCTTTTCATTTGGTGAAAAAATATTAAGGCATTCAAAAGTCATTCCACTTTTAAGTTCCCATTATGAGTCAATGGGAAAATTTGTATGTATGTTTTGTGAACAAAGAATGGGATTCTGACCATCTCGTCCCACCTGGCAATCTAAGAATTTGCAGCCTAGCTGTTCAAGAATCTTTGTCCCCAAGAATTTTAAAAATTCTTTAATCGTGAGGTCCGTCATCTTGTTTTAAAATTTAAGATCAGAATAACACAAATATCTTGGCTCAGGGGACACTTCTGAAGTAAAACTTGGATGGGTTTTACTCAGGGGGCTCCAATCTATCGAGCCATACCTTTGGTTTCATCCAAATCAGTCAAAAAAGTAGTTATGAACTTTTAAAATCTTGATTCGCGACTCGCTAATGATCTTTGATCATGAGCCTGCAAATTCTTTGATCGCAAGATTCTTTGATCGCGATCATGCATCCCGAGCAATGGTCGAGATGGCCCAATTTAAAAGTAATTTTTCTCAGCCCAGGGGTACCCTAGAAACTTAAATGAGGGTGGGTTTTTCTCAGGGGACTTAATTCTGCACCATCTGAATAAAACAAATCATATTTTAAATATCCCTGGTAGTCTAACCCCCCCATCATGATAAAATAGATAACATTCTCTAGTGGCCCCCCAATGTTCATAAATATTGATTTTTTATATCACTGGTAGTCTAGTGGCCCCCTCCATGATCTGTATAAAATTATAATTGTAATTCATATCCCTGGTAGTCTAGCGGCTCCCCACCATCATAATAAAATATATAAGCATCTGCAATTTCCTGGTAGTCTAGTGCTCCCCATGTGTATTTGATAAATATTGCTTTTTTATATCCCTGGTAGTTTAGTGGCCCCCTAGATCTGTACTAAATTATAATTATTGTTCATATCCCTGGTAGTCTAGCAGCCCCCCTCCATTATAATAAAATAGATAAGGATGTCCAATTTCCTGGTAGTCTAGTGACCTCCCACCCAGCCGTGCCAGCTCACCCAGTACCCCCCACCCTTCCCCAGCCAGCGACTGGCACACCCTCACCTCCACGGCCAGCCACCAACTGTGTGTATTATGAGCACTAATGCAAAGAGGCACTCATAAAAATATCAGAGCCCTTTGCATTAAGCAATTCCACAGTCAGCACGTCAGCGAGGTAAGAAGTGAGCTAGTAAAATCATAAGTGAGGAAGGGTAGTGAAGAACTAGGTAAGGCTAGCATGGCTAGGTGAGAACCACTGAACTACCAGAAATTGAACATCCTATTATTTATTATGATGAAAGGCCGCTAGACTACCAGAGAAATTAACAATAATTATAATTTAATACAGATCGGGGGCACTAGACTACCAGGTATATGAAAAAGCAATATTTATCAAATACACATTGGGGGGACACTAGACCACCAGGAAATTGCAGATGCTTGTATATTTTATTATGATGGAGGGGGCCACTAGACTACCACGGATATAAAAAAAAGCAATATTTATTTATGACATAGACATTGGGGAGCACTAGAGATAGTTATCTATTTTATCATGATGGGGGAGGCGCTAGACTATGGAGAATATTTAAAACATGATTTTTTTAATTCAGAAGGGGCTGAACGAAGACCTCTGAGCAAAAGCCAGCCTCATTTGACTTTCTAGGGCACCCCTGGGCTGAGAAAATACATTTTTAAATCTGGCCATCTTGTCCCTCGCTCTTTGTTCATGAGCAAGCAATTTCTTTGATCGCGAGCCTGCAAATTCTTTGATCGCGAGATTCTTTGATCGTGATAGCGCATTGCGAGTGAGGGACAAGATGGCCAGATTAAAAAATCAATTTTCTCAGCCCACGGGTGTCCTAGTAAGACACAAAAAGGTGGGTTTTACTCAGGGGGCTTCATTCTGATGAACCATGGTGGTGGTTTACCGCAATTCTTCAATTTGTTTAAATTAGAACACTTTTTGTTCTTTGGTCATGACCCTGCAAATTCTTTGATTGCGAGCCTGCAAATTCTTTAATCGCAAGATTCTTTGATCGTGACCGTGCATTGTGAGCAAGGGACGAGATGGCCAGATACAAAATTCAATTTTCTCTGCTCAGGGGTGTCCTAGGAAGACAAATGAGGGTGAGTTTTACTCAGGGGACTTCGTTCCGATGAACCATGGTGGTGGTACCCACTCTTTGAAATTTTTAAATTACAACAGTTTTTATTTTTTGGTTGTGACCCTGAAAATTCTTTGATCGTGAGCCTACAAATTCTTTGATCATGAGATTCTTTGATTGCCATCTTTTATTGTGAGGGAGGGACAAGATGGCCAGATTTTTTAAAATGGAATAGATAGCGAAATTTTACCAATCTTTAACATTGAATATCTCAGAAATAGTTTGGTCTTTTTACTTGAAATTTGGAGGGTGTATATAGCATGTCATGTAGATGTGACTTATGGTGTTGGCGTGTCACAGAAAATTTTCTTTGCAGAGATATTGCATGACAAACTTTACGTGTTGCAGACAGTGTTTTGGATTGTGCTGGTGGCTTGAAATTGATTAGGGTGCCTAGCCTTAGTGTCATGGATGTAGTTTTCAGTTGTTGTTGTGTTTGTTAAATGTCAATAGGTGTGGAACTGTGCCACTCTGATGAATGAAAATTTCAAATTTTGACATGTTATATCTCAGACTCAGCTTGGTCTTTTTACTTGAAATTTTAGGGGTGTTGACGACATGTTCTGTAGATGTCAATAGCAGTGTTTATGTGTTGTACAATATATTTTTGTGGAAATATTGTGTTGTGCAGTTTACACTTTGTGAACAGCATTTTCTATTGCTCTACTAGATTAACATTTGTTTGGTGGCTGGCCTTACTGTTGTCAATGTACTTTTTAGTCATTGGGTGTGCACTGTGGCCCGACACATACAGTTGGTGGGAGCACAGGGCCTGAAGGGCCCTGCACTCCCACCAATTTGTGCAACTTTCTACTTTTCTATTCTTTCTTTAAAAGTAAGGACATTCTACGCAAAAAACTTTGTTAATGCATCAGATAGGGTTCTTCTACAGTGAAAAAAGTGAGGAAATTCAATTTTAGGACTCCCACCCCTTGCACCCCACCCCCAGCCCACCCCCACCAACAGGCACTGGGGTGTGCATTGGGGTAGTCATCCCTAACTCTCACCCCATTCTCCTACTCTGCACCACCTCAGCTTATTTACACATGGGATGGGTTGAGAGTTAGGGGTATCAGGTATAAACAGTGGTATTCTACAACAGGTTATTCGGCATAAATAAGATACATGGTATTGAGAGCAGGTTACAGGACATCTTTTTACAGTTATTGCATTAGGATGAGGCATATTGGCAGTAGAGCAAAAACACTATAGTTGCAAAATACAAGGGATAACTCAGAGATACATGTGCATAAATAAAAAAAAAAATAGACATACAGCAGCTATGACCCATTTATACAGACAGCGAAAACATGGGAATCGAAACAAATAAGTGCTGAGGGGGTTAGATGCAGGGGATAGGAAAACAGAGGTTATTCATGTTTTGAGTAGGGTAAGCTTCAGAGATAGAAGCCAAGGCAAGTAGTGGGTGTGGCTGGGGACAAGGCGAGAGAGGATATACTGTACCTCACAAGGTAAGTAGGCAAATATGTACTGATAGAGCAATACAAACTAGCTCAGCAGGTCAAGGAGTGTACGGTTACAAAAATATCAGAAGAACCAACAAGGAACTGCACCACTCAAAGATAGCTTATAAAAAAAACACTGCCATAAGTTCAAAGTAGCATGAGGGTCTTAGCAGTATCCCTGATGCAACTTTGCACTTGTGGTGGTGTTTTTTTATACTTTTTCTTCATTAAAGCTGCTTTTTATAAGCTATCTTTGAGTGGTGCTGTTCCTTGTTGGTTCTTCAAATTTGTACTGATGCAAAGGACAGGGTAATAGAACAAATTAGTGCAAATGAGGTTTGATGCAGGGGATAGGCAAGCTGAGATAGGTTAGGTTTGGAACATGGTTAGTTTTAGAGGTGCAAGCCTGTTGAGCAGGGGGTGCATCTGGGGAGAGGCATAAGAGAAGAGACATTGAAATGGTATTTTGGCAGATGCAGGTTAAGAACTGCAGCCAGGGAGGGGGACAGGGAGCTAAGGAGGTTTAAAGCAGAAGCATTGGTTAGATGAGGTAGTGACAAAAAGCTTCTTTAAAGATGTCCTGAGTGGGTGCTAGGTGGACATCTAGAGGGAAGGAGTTCCACAGCTGAGAAGCGTAGTGGGCAAAAGCACTAGAACCTTTGGTGGTTGAATATTTTGGCACACTTAAGAAGGATTTATCAGTTGAGTGCAGACCTTATTTGGAGGTCTGTGGCATGAGCAATACCACCAGTGATTTAGGGGTTTGAGACCTCATAATACTGTCTATAGTGGAGTCAAGGGAGTAGAGCCTGGTGGCATTTAGAGATAGCCCGTTAAGATCTGAGTGCAGTAGCGTGAGCATGAGTGGTGCAAGCACCACTCAGCAGTGAAATGCTGGCTTGGGGTAGACTGTTTTTGATAGTATAAGGTGGATTGTATTTATACGTAATACTGTATCTGATAATAAGCAGCTGTATTTGGTTAAAAATGGCTTTGAAAATAAAGGGGTTATATGTTGGATTATTTCACTGCTGATAGTGTTTGAGTGGAGTCTGGTTTGGTTGAATGCTGAAAGAAATGAAAATGTTACGGGTAATCAGCAATGACCATCCTGTCAGTGGAATTATAATTTTTCAAATGGTCTACAAAATTCTGCAATTCAAATAACTTTATTATGATATAGATACAACGATGCAATACCAAATAATACACAAAACCCCAAATCCCAAAATCTCTTAAGCTTAAGATCATAAATCACTTAATTATTAAAAGATGGGGAAAGGGGGAAAAAAAAAAGGTCTACAAAATTCTAACAAAATGATGCCTGCAAATGTTAAGTATTTAGGCATTTTAACTAAAAGGAGCATGTTTTGTATTGGGCATTGTTTCAAATTATTAGTTGCAATGCCTCCTTTTTTTGCTTGGTATGTTATTGAATCTGTCTGGTGATGTGGAGTCAGATCCTGGCCCATTGGTAAATTATAACTCAACTTCATGTATTCCTCGAGATATAAAAGATTTACAAGTAATACATTTAAATGTTTGTAGCATTAATTTAAAGAAGCAGGAATTGAAGGCTTTTATGTCCCTACATCATCCAGACATATTCTGTGTAACAGAATCTTGGTTAAAACCATCAGTGCATAGTGGACTTTATCAGATTCAAGGTTATAATCTGCTGCAAAAGGATAGACAAAATAAAAAGAAGGGAGGTGGAATTTTAATGTATTATAAAGAAAGTTTAGATGTAAAAGAAAATCACACAGATTGACACTCTCAATCAGAGTGTGAATTGTTACAGTTTCATGTAATGTCTGGTGGCTGTTACAAGCTTAAGGTTTGCACAATTTATAATCCTCCAAAAACAGCTAGCAAGGGTTTGGTTGATTTATTGGAATTTTTAGGTTCTGAAGGTGGATCTGGGGACCTTTTGGTCCTTGGGGAGTTTAATAAAAATTGATCTCCTGATGATAATCCAGCACTCAAATCTCTTATAATTAATGCAGGGCTTCTGCAGGTAGTTTCTACCTTCAATAGAATGAATATGAAAAGTAGTAAGCATACTACTATTGATTGGATTCTTACAAATAATCATTCAAAAATAATGGGTGTGGGTACTCTCCCTGATGTTGTAAGTGATCATCTTGCAGTTTTTTGTGTATGGAGATGTAATACATCAAAACCTCCTGCTAGGTTTGTATCGTATAGGGAATTTCCAACAATAATTACAAAGGATTTGGCCAAAGACTAAAGTAACATAGATTGGACCTATTTAGATGTAATCCCTGAAGTAAATTGTGCAGCAGATTATTTTAACAGAACTTTGATTGATGTATAAAATAGATTTTTTCCCTTAAAAATTTGTAGGGTTAGAGGTACGATAAATAAATGGTTAAGTACAGATTTATTTAAGCAAATGAAAGCGAGAGATTCTGCTTGGAGGTGTTATAAAAAGCAAATGACATACTCAAAACTGGTGTCTGTGTAATTTATGTAAGGCTGTAGAAGTCTAAATATTATTTAAAGAAACAGCAGGATAATTTGCACAATGTTAGGCAATTTTGGTCTGCAATTAAGGAGTTAACTGCCTCAAAGGTTGGAGTTGTACCAAAACAGATGAATATAAATGGGTATTTTATGTCTGATCCATCTATTATTGCTGAAGCTTTTTTGACTAAATTCACTGATTTTTCTGCTTATATTAGGAGTTCTTTTTCTTCATATTCTCAGGGCATTGCATGTAGTAAAGTACACTCTTTTCCTTTTTATTTTAAGCAAGTTAGGCCTTGTGAGGTTTTGCGATTATTAAAATAACTGCCTGTAAATAAAAGTACTGGCCTTGGTGAATTAGAAATAAGATTCCTGAAACTTGTAGCTGAGTATATATATGTTCCCCTAACCAAAACTTTCAATGTATCATTAATTACAGGTGAATTTCATTCTTCATGGAAAAATACAATTATAAAACTTGTTTATTAGGGAGGCTCAGTAAATAAGTTGGATGGTTATCATCCTATTTCTCTTTTACTTAACTTGGGAAAATTGCTTGAAAAAAATTGTGAATTATCAAATGGTAGAGTTCTTGGACTCCATGGGTCTTTGATCCCTGGCACAGCATGGTTTTTGCAAACATCATGGTATAGGTACAGCCTTGGCCAGATTCACACACTATGCTGGCAGAGCTTTGGATGGTGGTAAACTTGCTAGAACTTGTTTGTGGATCTGTCCAGGGCTTTTGACTTGGTAGACCATTACCTGTTGTTCCAGGGGTTGGAGGACCTCGGAGTCGGGGAATCCCCATTGAAATGGTTCAGTAGTTATTTTACTGAACATCCATTACAAGTTAGTTACCAGGGAGTCCTATCTGGGAGTCAAATGATGAAGGTAGGGGTACCCCAAGGTTCTATTCTGTGGCCCCTTCTTTCTTCTGTATTTGTAGATAATCTTCCAACTCATTTGGCATCTACTGAGGTTTTGATGTATGCAAATGATATTATTCTTTATATCAGCTCACCATCAGATGAACCAGATCAGATCACCATGAATTTAAGCAGGGCAGTAGAGGTGCTGTGACCTTTGTGAAAGCCGTGCTGTGTGGTTGTTAGAAGGTCATGTTTGAAGAGAAATTCTATGGTTTGAGTGGCGACTAGTTTTTCTAAGATTTTGCTTAGCACCAACAGGATCACTATAGGCCTATAGTTTGAGGGGTCATTGGGGTCAGCCTTTTTAAAGATAGGGGTGACTCTTGCTGTCTTCAAAATGTCAGGAACACTACTTTGACAAAGGGAAAGAGTGAACATTTTTGCCAGAGGAGCAGCAATGAGATAGGCAACTATTTTTAGAAGCCTGGGCTCAATACTGTCTGAGCCTGTGGCTGTACTATCTGAGATCGAGCGAAGAAGTTGTGTAACCTCCTTTGAGGTAATGGTCCTAAAGTGAAACGAGGGGGCTGCAGTAGTCTTGCTAGAAGAAGCTGGAGACATATGTTGTGAGGTGGAGAAGGAGGATATGAATTAGTTAGGTCTGAGAACTGATTATTAAGGAAGTTAGCAATGGTCTGAGGATTGTTGCAGTGAGTTCCATTAAGGATCATTTCATTAGGGGTAGATGACGGAGTGGATCCCAGGAAGGTTTATTTGTGGGACCAGAACATTTTGGGGTCATCCGAGGCATTGGCTAGAAGGTTTTTGCAGTAAGAGCTTTTTGCAGACCTTGTAGCATTTTTGCAGGCATTCCTTAACATCCTATAGGTGTTATAGTCCTCTGCAAGTCCTGAGGACTTGAAACAGCTCCATCTCCTGTCTTTTATTTTAGCTAGTAGATCCTTTTTGAGCCATCTAATGTGTTTTCCCTTTACACTGCAGGTTATAAGAGGAGAGTGATGATCCTGCAGTGCTGAGAATTTAGTGATGAAAATGACCAGTGAGGACTGGACATCTCGAGAGCTGTAGAGATCAGACCAATCAATATTGGCCACATCTTGAAGAAAATGTTGCTGATCCAGTTGGCATAGTTTTGGAAGATGATGAGGCGTGGTTTGTCAGGAAGGGGGGAGGTGGTTCCCCAGATGCAAAAAATAGGGGAGTGGTCAGAAATGGCATCTGCAAGTGTGCCAGCAGACTGGATGTGTTCGGGGTGGTTTGTTAGCATCCAGTCTATGAGGGTGCAAGAGTTAGAGTGAGATGTAATCCTAGTGAGTTCAGTAATAAGTTGATGGAGGTTATGTCCCTAGATTTTGGTGAGCAAGGTGGTCTGGCATTTCTCTAGCCAGTTTAGGTTGATGACACCTAGGGTGATTGTTTCATTTTTGCCAGAGAGTAGGGAAGTCTGGTTTAATCGCTCATCCAGGCCAGTGAGACCACTGTTTGGGTGGTTGTAGGCATATATAATATGAAGTTTTTTTTATCTTCAAGAGTAAGGAGTGCATGCAGCGACTCACAGTGCATCTGGGGATCAGTGTTTATGGCAGTAAGATGAAGGTGATTTTTGAAATAGATGGCTATGCCACCCCCTCTTTTGGAGGATGGTCTGTCCTTCTGTAGGAGGCTATAGGATGGTATCGAGCTACGAGAGTCAAATATACAGGGTTTCAGCCATGTTTCAGACAGGAACAGTATGTCTGGCTTGTAAAGGGAGATCCAGGTTTCAAGTTCAGCAAAGTTACACTCGAGGTTTCTAATGTTGTGATGCGCTATAAGGAGACTTGTGGTGGTCCTTAGCAGCATATCCGAGTGAGAAAGATGGACTGCAGGGCCAGGGTTAGGCTCAATATCCATATAGCATGCTAGCCAGCAGCAGGAGGTAACATAGCTTCCGCTGGGTAAAAGGGGAGAGGATTAGGCAGCGGGGGAAGCATATTTTGTAGGATTAAAGACAGTTAGGTAGAGTATACCTTTATTTTTCAGGAGTGGGGTTGAATCCTGTGGTGAGTCATGGAGTAGAAGGAGGTTAGAGAAATGGAAGTCATCAAGTGATTGGGTGATGGTAGAGTGGGCTGCATTAGCATGGTAGTCACCAGAGGATGCTACGTAAAGCAGTGATAGAACCACAGCTATGGTGACTAGGTGCTTCAGGTGACCCATAACATAAGGTGATTTCTGTATCCCGTAGGAACCTGTGTAGAAGATAAGCAGAAAGGCCCTACTTGAGATCACAGCCTAGAAGTCTCAGGAACAATAAAGAGGTCTGGGTAGAGTGTGTTAGACCTTTAGTGCAGATCTTAAAATATTTGTTGCATAGGAGCTACTTGCGGTTGGGGCTAGAAGTGCAAAATTGTGGAAGTGATCACAGCTTGGGCTATGGGAGAGTCACAGAAAGGATAAGGGTGAAGGTTTCAGAGTGAGATAAAAGGAATTTAATGATATTAGTATACTGCTTAAATTAAACATTCCTCTATATCTGTTACTTCATTTAATTCTGTAACTTTCTAGCTAAAGCAATATTTTTTTACCTTTTACTCTATACTATACCCCTTTTGTATCTCAATCCTCTCTATTGTTCCCACCGCTGAATTTACTCCATATTAACCTTTTCTCTTTACTTTTACAGTCTCATAGGATGTGAACTCCTTCCCCATCAGATAAGTATAACAATATATCTAACCTTTCTTATCCTTCCTAGTAACTATCTAAGAACTGTGGATCCTTATTCTACAGGTCTAAGAAACCTCATCTCTTTAAGATTCCTCCCTCTGGCTCCATAGTACCCTGATATGAAATCCTGTACATATTTCCTATACTTGGTAGGTTTACTGTAGCCCTCGTTAAGGGACGGTTGTGTATATGTGTTAAGATCATATATACTGCAGCATTTCCCTCCTCCATAAACATTTTTGCCTTGCTAGTTGACTCATGCAGGCTGTCAGCCCTGTCCCCACCTCCCTGTCTGTCACTTCCCTATCCCAGACCACTGAGTCTAAAGTTCCCCATGGATTGCTTCCCCCATGATCGGACCAGGAAGGGGAGTGCCATCCTCCCCCAACCAGTCATTCACATCTAGAACTGAGCCAGTCATCCAGGTGATAGTGTGTGACTGAGGTAGGTGGGTAGCCTGTGCTAGCCATTTCCACATTCCCACTCCCCTTGGATTACTGCCTTCACCTGGGGGAAGCAAAGGTCGAGTCAGCTTGCCTTCCCACCCAGGGACAGGACATCTATCTTATTTAACACTCAGTCTTCTCTCTGACGCTCAGCAACCTGAACACGTCCCTGAGCTTGGGTCATTGACGTAGCGGGCGTCAAGGCACACAGTGCCTCATTCCTCCATACCACTGGACCAGACCAACCTTATACTGCAGCAAGGGAGTTATTTATTAACACAGCAGGCCATTGGAGAATGATGGAGCCACTGCACACCAGGGAATGATTTTTTATTAATGGGCCCAGCAGTCAAAGGGTGGGATGTACCTGTGGACACCAGAGAATATGTTAACTTTAACAAGGCCAGCAATCACAGGGGACTATTGTTATCAGCAGACAGTTTAAAATAAATATTAAGCTGCTTGAGGTTTCATATAAAAGCAATTTTTGCTGCTAGTGTTTTACGGGGACAGAGCACAGGTGTAGGCACTGGGTCCACTGGCCAGGTCCAGCAGAGTGCTGTTGTACAGCAATGGCCTACAGGGGACACTGTCCAGCACTCCCCAGGGGCTACCATGCCCACCTGCAATCAGCCCCCAGCCACACAGTGGACTCCTGTGTGACGTTCCCAGATGAGGGATGTGGCACCACAGGCAGTCATCCCCCATTCCTGTCAGTGTCAAGCCTATAATTCATCAACCGCTGACAGGCTAGAGTAGCACACCCAGCTTCTGCAGGACTCCATCAAGAGCCAGGCTGCACTCAGCATGGAGTTCCGTGCACTGTGGGTGGCGGTTCATCAGCTGTCTGAGCGTGGGGCAGGCCCAGCTGATTGCCAAGGTCCGCCAACTGCTGGAGGCCATGACCACTTTGCTGGACCATACTGTGGAGACAATTGCAACACTGGTGTCCAGCAGTTGCAGCAGCATGTGCAGGACTCTCTGCAGTAACACAAGCATGCCCAGGGCTCAGTGTCAGTGACCCCAATGAGGCTGATGTTGCCCGCTGCTATCCCCATCCCCAGCACACCCACCAATGGTCTGTTTGTCAGGTTGGCCACACCTGTGAGGAACCAGTCACTTTCTCAGGCATCTACCCCTATGGGTGTGTTGTTGACACCCCCTGTGGCTGTTGAGTTGTCTGTAGCTGCCACACAGTCAGGGTGTGGCCACCCCTGTGGTGGTCTTGGAGCCACATCGTAGGCCTGCCATGTGTGCTGCCCAGTCCAGTCCCCTGCTGCCATTGCCAGCCATGCACAAGGCTGGCTGTGGCCTGGTTTGCATGCTGTGGCACAAGCGAGACTTGGGTCACAGCTGTCATGTGTGGGGGCAGTGGTGCTGGACTGTGTGGCATGGGCGTGATGAGTGCAGCACTGTATTGGCATTGCTTGCACATACCCTCTGATCCATGCCACTCCCTGACCTACTGCTGAGTCTGTCTGTGTCCCTAGTAGCAATATTGTGCGTACCTCTGCCTGGTGCTATGTGCCCCTGCAATGCACCCTCTGGCTGTTATGCTGTGTGTGCCTGCATGCATGTCTGGTCATGGGCATACCCCCTATGGCAGGGGGCTGTACCGGTATGTCTTTGTTATTTCTTGTGGGTGTGTGCATATGTGTCCCTCTGAGAGTCTGGTGTGTGTCCTTGTGTCCCTTTGTGATTTCTTTTCTGTATGTCTGTGCCTGTGTGCATGTGGTGTTGTGCGTGCCCTGTTCCCCTGTATGGTACTCACCTACGGTTCCCAAAATGCTCCTCAAAAATGATATCCTGGTGCCTCCTGGCATGTGCTGCCAGTCTGTGGTCCCTCCTCTCTCCATGGGCGGCTGCCCACCCTCATCCTGTTGTTCATCCTCCTCCTCCTCATCTGTACTGTCACCGTCAACCAGCTGAGCAGGTGTTCCATGATTCCCTTATAAGTTTACTGTGTTGTACTGCACCTAGTAACAGGGTTACCGGTGTACTGTGGGACTGTATCTAAGATTAGTGGGTGACCTGATTAGGCAGTAGGGGTGTATCTTGGACTAGGGGGTAACCTGGTGGCTCACCCAAGGAAACCTACTTGGAAGGGGATGGAACCACACATCATTAGGGCCGGCATCTTTGGGAGGGTGGTGGGGTGCACAGGGTGTGGAGCAACCATGATACTGGACTGGGCTTGGAAGTTCGGTGGTTGCCCAGTGTGCTACCAGCTGGCACAGCTTAGGGAGGAGGCTATGGGATTAGGAGACAGCTGGGGGAAGGGGGAGGTATGGTTGGGGAAGGGGCAGGGGATCTCCCACGGGGTTGCACCAAGCACTGGGGGTTGGGGCATAGGGAAAGGAGTGCAGAAGAATACTCAGTGGTCACATAGGGACCCTGGCAGAGGGGGTCCAAAAGGACACTACCAAGGAAGCAGGCAGGTAACTGGGGACCCTCACAAAGAAAGGACAGAGGGACAACATTCTCAGGGAAGTAAGCAGATGGCCAGGGCTGGACAGAAGGAAGTAAGGCGGGGAGGTGAAGCAGACCTTACACTCAGTAACCGCTTCAATTCTCTTCTGCTGCTCGAGGATGAGAGGGGTGATGTAGCCACGACAGGGGTGGTTAGAGGTGGAAAGGGAGTGGGGGCAGGAGGCAGGGGCCGGATAGCATGAAGAACAGGGGGGAACCTGCAATGCAGGAAAATGGGGGAAGCAGTGAATTAGAGCAGGAGGGGCAGGGGGAAGAGGGAGGAAAGCGCAAGGAGAAGGACCAGTTGGGAGGAAAGGTAAAGGAGAAGGACCAGAAGTACAAGGAGGATTCAGTAAAGGGAGCTGAGGGTTTAGGCCAGGGGAGCACGACAAGCAAGGAGGGACTAAATGGAGACAGGAAGGAAGGGAGGACAAGCCAGGCTAGTTTAGCAGATGGGGGAGAAGGACCAGTTACGAGCAGTGAGGGGGGAGTTAGCAAGGTACAGAAGGATACTCAGGAGGAGGAGAGGCATAGGATTGTAAGGGAGGGGGTGGCCAGGGTAAATAAGGAGGGGGTGGCATGTGGCACCTAGATAGGGGAAGGAACAAGGAGCTGGCTGGGTGGAGGGGCCGGTAGAAAGGATGAGGGACATGGAAGGGGGGGAATGGAGGAAAAGGAGTGGTCAGAGTATTCCTGTTGGGGTATTCTATGATCAGGGGTATCAAATGGGATAGGGAGGGAGAAGTCTGGCCAGTTAGAACAAAATGCTTCCCTGGACTAACGGTGCACAGGGCTAAGCATGAGGTATATCAGCTGGCAAAGGATTGTGGGGGTTCCCCGGACATACTGGTCCACCTGGGTACAAATGACATTGAGGGAAATAGCGAGCTAGAGATACAGGCAAGATTCAGGGAGCTCGCCAGGGTCTGTCATGACATAGGATGCACAGTTTCCTTCTCAGAAATCCTGCCAGTGCCAAGGGCTAGTGGGGAACACAAGAGGAAGATTAGGGAGATAAACCAGTGGCTCAGGGAGTGGTGTGAGGCCAGAGGGTATGGGTTGATGGGGGATTGGGGGGAGACCTGGGAGGATAAGGAGCTGTATGCTAGAGATAGGCTCCATCTCAATTTGGAGGGGAAGGGAATCCTTAAGTTGAAAATAGAGGGGTTCATTGGTGAAAAGTGGGGTTTAAACTTGTGAAGGGGGGAGGGATGGGAGAAAAGGCTGTCAAGGGGGTGCCAACAAAGGAGGGACTCTGTCTCCATCCCCCTGGGGAGCTGGAGGATTGCGGGAAAAGGCCGACTGGTAAAGTGCAGACCAGGGGAAAACAGAATCCCCATGGGAACACGAGCAGGGGAAATGGAAGTATAGGGAAAGGGTAGAAGGTAGTCCTGCTAAATGCCAGGAGCTTGGGGAATAAAATGCCTGAGCTCCAGGCAATGCTATCTGATGGAGCAGTGGATGTGGCAGTGGTCACTGAGATCTGGGCCACTGCAGGACATGACTGGGACCTGAACCTGGAGGGTTACACTATGTTCAGGAAGGACAGGGGGGAGGAAAGGGGAGGAGGGGTAGCAGTGATAGTCAAAAACTGCATTGGCATAGGGGGAGTAGAGGAGGTGGAGGGAACCATGGAGGCGATTTGGGTCACCTTGATAACAAGGGGGCAAGAGAGTAAAAATAGAGAGAGGTGTATAGACTCCTGCCCTGGAGGAGGAGCTGAGGAGAGTCTGTTGGCAGATGTTGGGAGACACTGCAGACTGGGCAGAGGCGGTGGTGGTGTTGGGGGACTTAAACATGCCAGGAACAGACTGGGAAACTATGACATCCTCTGTGACCAGGGAACAGAGTTGTTGGATATCTTTCAAGATGCGTTCCTAACTCAGCAGGTGGGGAACTGACCAGGAAGGCGCGGGTACTGGATGTGGTCCTGGCAGACAGTGACCAGATTGAGGGCCTGGAGGTAAGGGACCCATTGGCGGGGAGTGATCATGCCACGGTCTGGTTCTGCCTGGACCTAGGAGGGCTAGAAGGTTGCACAATGATGGAGGTAACTGACTTCAGGGGGACGGATTTTAAGGAAATGGGAAGGATCCTTAAAGAGCATTTGGATGTGATTGGGTCAGACATGGACGCTGATAGTAGGTGGGAAATCATCAGGAATGGGGTGCAGGATGCTACCAGCACCTGTGCAAGAGTAAGACAAAAATGCAGTAGGGCCCGAAAACCCTGCTGGTGGACCAGGAGGTCCAGGAGATGGTGCGGGGAAAGAAAGCAGCCTATAGGCAATTCAAGTGCTCAAGGAGTGAAAGGGATCGAGGGGAGTATGAGCTGATGGCTAGAAGGGCCACTAGGGTGGTGAGGGTGGCTAAGGAAAGGAAGGAGCGGAACCTGGCCAGGGAAATTAGGAGAGGAAACAAGGGGTTCTTTAGATACATTGGGGAAAAATGAAGGGTGAAGGGGCAGATTACCAGGATTAAATCAGGGGAGAGATGGGCACAAGACGCGGGAGAGCAGGCTGAGGTACTAAATGAGTACTTCACCTCAGTTTTCACCAAGGAAAATTGGGGTGCTGCATCATACATGGGAGGAGACAGAGATACTGAGGAGGTGGGACTCTTACCGATCGCGGGTCTGGGGAGAGGGGGAGGCATCACTGGCAGGAGGGGGAGGGCTAAGCAGGAAGAAGAGGTACCGGAAGTGGAAATCACAGCAGAGAGAGTGAGGGAAGCCCTCAGCTCCCTTAAGACTGAGAAAGCACCGGGGCCGGATAAATTACATCCCAGGGTGCTGAAGGAACTTGTGAATGTCCTGGCGAAACCCCTGGCGGAGCTTTTCACCATCTCTCTGAGGACAGGGTGGGTGCTCCAGGACTGGAAGGTGGCGCATATAGTGCCTATCCACAAGGGGGGGGATCAAGGGAGGTGGCAGGGAACTACAGGCCTGTCAGCCAGACATCGGTGGTGGGCAAGGTGATGGAGGGCATTGTCAAGAAGAGGCTAGGGGAGATCTGGAAAAGTCAGGGTGCCTGGACGATAGACAGCATGGATTCATCCTGGGGAAATCATGTCAGACAAACCTTGTGGAGTTCTATGACTGGGTGACGAGTGCCTTGGACCTGGGTAGACCAGTGGACGTCCTTTTCTAGACTTCAGCAAGGCATTTGACTCTGTTCCTCACGTGGGCCTATTGGATAAGCTGGGAGAAATGGGGGTGGGGAAACAGATGATCAGATGGATAGGCAATTGGCTCCAGGACTGGACCCAGAGGGTCATAGTTGGCGGGATAGTCTCATCCCCAAGGAGGGTCATTAGTGGGGTCCCACAGGGGATCAGTCCTTCAGCCCCTCCTGTTCAATGTCTATGTCTCTGACATAAGGACAGGAATCAGGAGTGAGATGAGTCTCTTTGCAGATGACTCAAAACTGGGGGTGGTGGTGGATGAGGAGGAGAGGAGGGTGGCCCTACAGGGGGACCTGGAGGCTCTGGAAAGATGGTCTAGAAAGTGGAAGCTGAGGTTCAATGCAGGGAAATGCAAGGTACTCCACCTGGGGGCCAGAAACCCGGGCCAAGTGTACACCCTGGGGGGGGAAATGCTACAAGTCTCGATGGCTGAAGGGGACCTGGGGGTGGTGGTGGATGTCAAGATGAACAACTCGGAGACTTGTAGGAGGGCAGCAGCCAAGGCCAACAGGATGGGCCACTAGAGGGCATGGGTGGAAGCTGGAGGGGGGAAGATTCAGGGGAGAAAGGAGGGGGTGCTACTTCACTGAGAGGGTGGTGGAGCCATGGAATGCACTGCCTAAGGGGCTGGTAGAGGCAGAGATGATGGAGGGGTTCAAGATGGGGTGGGACAGGTACAGGGGAAGGGTTCTGGAAGTAAAATCCAATGCAGCAAGAATATCCAGAAATGGGAAGGGAGAAGCCAGAGAAGGCGAGGGGGGCAGCAAGGTCAGCACCCAGGGTGGGGGCTGACCAAAAGAGCAGTCACAAAAGACCGGTAGGCCTATTCTGCTGGCATTTTATTATGTTAGCATGATCAATGGCCATTTTGTGTAGCATACAACAGGCCAGGAATATGCCACAGGCTTTTTCAGGGCTATATTGTAGTGTACCACCTGACCTGTCTAACCAATGGAAATGCATTCTGTGCATGCCAAAGACCCACTCTGTGATGTTGCATGATGTGCCTCATTATACGTCTCCTCGAACCCATTGCTGGGTAACCGAATGGGGTTAGCAGTCAGGGTCAGAGGGGATATGCAGTGCCACCTGTAGGGAAAGCAGATGTGATAGTAGAAACCCTGTCTGGGATTGGCCTGCCCCCCCTTACAAGTCCACATTGCCACTACCTGCCCTCCTGTGTGCCCTTGCGACCACCCACATGCACAGCTTGTGCCACCATTGTTGGCCCACATCTGTGTCCTACCCATCAGTTGCTGCTCCTCCACAGGCTTGTGTGCCCATTTCCCTGTTGTATGCATTGTGGCACTGTTCTGACATGCCATACTGCCCATTGGACCCATGTCCACATGTGGTGCCTCACGACCTTGGTGTTGCAATGCAGTGCAGCACACATGTCATTTCAGCTCTGTGGATTGCAACACATGGGCCCCTGTATGCATGCTTTTCTGGCATGTCATCTGGTTCAGTTTCCTACCTTTCCTTGTCACCTAGCACTTTCTATGTTCCCCAACCCCCTTCTGGCTGCTGTGTGATGTGCCATGCTACTGCTGCTGGGCTCCTCTTCCTCATCCCGACTCACCCATTAGGTGCCCCACGGGGATTGCCCCATTCTCAAATCTTCAGCACAGGATTGATTGGTGCCAGATAAAGGCATCATGTATTACTCCCAGGGTGCATGGTGCACACATTTATGATACACCTTGTAGCATTGCACACCACTTGGCAGTTGATGTAGTAATATCCCTTACTGTTCGTGTTTACTGCACCTTCCTTGTCAGATGGTGCACATATGGCCACATGGGTGAAGTCAATGGCTCCTTTCACGCCTGGCATGCATGCCATGCTATGGAATTCCTGCATGTTTACTGTACACACTACCTGTGTGCTTGGGAATTTAATGCACTCTGAAGCATGTGGCAGCAGAGCATTGAGGACCTATGTGAGGAGGCGGGATGTGGCTGACTGGGTGATCCCAGTGGTGGCACCCACTGGTTTCTGAAAGGTGACAGTGGTAAGCAAGCACATTACCGCTGTCACCTTGGTTTCCACCAACATGGCATGGCTTCTTTGGGTGGTTGCCTGCAGTTCATCATGGCACAGCTCACAGAGCTGCCTGGGAATTGCCCTGTTGAGACAGTACCTGCCCAATATCTCATTGTCACTGTAGTTCTTGAAGGTGAGTCGGGCACAGTACCTTCTCTGTTGGGCATACCTCCGACAGACCCTTCCATGGCTGTGTTGTTGTTGTTCCTCCCTCCTTCCCACCCCTCTCATTACCTGCTCCATGAGAAATTAAGTGGCATCCATTTGCTCCTGCCTATCCTGCTCTCTACCTGTGGGGTGAGTGCACTTGAGCCCCCTCCTTTTATGCTCAACATTGTGCGGTGCATCTTATGAGTTGCCCACAGTTGCGTCACATGTTTGGGCTGAATATGGGGATGGGTAGCACATTCATGGTATACCCCCTCTAGATGTGCCACATACATTATCTTTGTGCTACGAGACATCAGGAATTGTGCAGCACGTATCCCCCTTTTGAATAGAGCCCCAGGAAGCATTTCTGGAGTTGCACCAGTGCAACTGCTTTGAATATCTAGCCCATAATATAATTTTTTTTACATCAGCCTTAAGAAATTTCCTTTGAAGTGCATTGTTAATTTCTTGAATACATAACGGAACATTACACAAATAAATCATCTGTAGCTTTCAAAAAATACAACTGCAAATCATTTTCATACCTGTTAAACTCAAATTAAACATCAAGTGCAACAAATATATATTAAATAATTAAACAGATGGGACTATACTGCCAACTGAGGAATGAACAACAAAGACCAAAAATATAAAAACATATATATATTTTAATGAGATGGTACATGTATCCCAAATCCAGTAGCAAGAACAAACAATAAATATTACCAATATCTAATACTGGAACAGGTTTCCAACATAAATAAGCACAATTAATTACTGTCCAAGGTATCATCTGCATAAATGCTGTCCAACTTCTGCCTCATAAAATATAAATGTTTGAGTACTTGGTTATGTTTCTAGGTCAAAACTGCTAAACAGAAATAGTACACGTGAAAAGAGTGCAGACAAAACAGCATCTGGAAATACAGCAAAGGGGAAATAAAGTGAGCCACACTTACAGCGATCAGTGTACGAAGCAAAGCCACATGCCCCCATCACAAAATTCCTCAGAACACATTTCATAATTGAATGTAGCAGGATGCACCCAAGCACCCACCTTTAAATATATAATCAACTCTAAGGGGGGACAAACTCAGGGAAGGAGGAAAACATCGGGAGGAAGGAGGATTTTGTCTCAAACACTAAAGTTGGTGGGGGACCAGCAAGGGTCTGATGCAAGATCCAAAATGGAAGAAAAATTAAATGAAAATATATCTAAATAAAAACACATACATAATGCAGGGGTCAGACTCAAACCCCAGTCACTTTCTCCTGCACTGTCTTTCTATAACTCTCACTCTATCCCCTGAGCCATGATGGCCACATGTTGCTTCCCCAGACAGTTGCACACCTAGAGTTGTCAGTGTGGTTGAACACAGATACAGCACTGTAATGACTGCACTATACTTTCCTTGTAGTTGTATTCACTCATGCTCTTTTCTCTGTGCATTATTTATCGTGCTGTTATTGATTGCAGTTTTCATTGGCTACCCTTGGTTATCCATCCAGAAAAAGTACTTCAGTTCATCAAAATCACTCTAAAAATTGAAATTGAATATTAGCAGTTCCCACAAAAAGTTGAAAATAGTGAGCATTTGCATGATAAATCCAACCCCAAGTCCTTGCTGTGTTGTAAGATGCCGTTCTAAAATTAGCATTCATTCTTGTAAATTAACACCATATAGTCAAGCGTTTTGCAGTAGTGCCAAAAAATACCAACACTGTATCTGGGCATATTGATAAAGTTTTGAATTATTGTATTATTGCCTAGCTGCTAAAAAAAAAATGAATTTTCAACTGAACAGTTTGTTGATATTGCATAGTGCCCAAAGTGCTCAATTACCTTAAAGAGGCACTGTCAGCCTTTTTTGTATTATATCATTTCTAGTTTAAAACACACATTTTATTATTGGCAACCTTCCTAAAATCCATTGATGTTACTGGTTGCTTTATCTGCCTCCTTTCTTAGCAGAACTGAAATGCATGCTAACTTATAGTAGTACCCAACCTTGCTTTGTTAAGATTCTTTATGTACTTTTACTGCATACTTCCAGAACAGTAGAAACACCCCAAAACAGTGCAGCCATTCATGATGCAATAGTCTTCTCTACTCCTGTTGCATTATGAATGGCTAGACTGTGTTAGGGGTGTTTGCAAGTCCATGAAAGATGCAGTGGCAGTTGATTAAGGAACACCAGTGTTGTGGGTAGTCTGTTTTTATTTTTTTTGTTAAGAAAAAAGAATCAGAATCAAACTAGCAGCTACATCAACAGTCTCTTCAGACTATGAACAATCATAAAATGAGTATTTTAAACTAAGGAAACTTTGAGGTTTGAGGGAGATGAAAGTGTCCCTTTTAATATATATATAGTGGAAGAAAAATGGACAGGTTAGGATTTTCAAATGATTTGTCTAGCAGTTCAATAAAACAGCCAGAGATCACCCCATGATGGGGTGTACTAAAAGAAACAACAGTGCAGCAGAATGAGAATTCCAGCACCACCCACTAAAGCACAAGACACAGATTGGCAGTAAAAAGCTTGTTTATTGCTCACATAAGTGCATGTTACCTCTTCCAAGAAGGGGCACCAATTCACAGAACTTTGCAGCATCCCCCAGGATACCCCATTGTGTCTGGGATCGGCTCATTTACTAAGCCGTTATCTCAATTTATTGACCGACATGTTAATCATCTAATTCCTACAATGCCATCATACATTAGGGACACTTCCAAGATATGGAGTGTCCTGGGGGATCTTCAGCTTGAAACTGATTGGCTCCTGGTCTCTTTAGACATAGAAGCATTATACAATAATATACCCCATGATAGAGGGATCAGGACACTGTGATGTGAATTAAGAATCACAGTAATTACAATGCTGATGTTGACTTTCTCTGTTTATTGACTAGTCTGGTATTAACCAAATATGCCTTCCTGTTCTAGGGACAGCATCTCTTGCAAAATTAGGGGTACAGTGATGGGGATGACATTTGACCCACAACCACATACTCTAATCTGTACTTAGGACTCTGGGAGAGGGAGGTCATTTATAACAGGGAGGTCAATCCCTTTCATGATTTAATTGACTTGTGCTATTGATATCTGCATGATGTGCTGTTGGTATGGCAGGGGGTGCATACAGGGACTTTGAGACTTTGTAACCTACCTTGAGGTGTCTAATCCAAATTTATGGTTCTCTGTCAATTTCAATCTAGACCATATTTATTTATACATCTAGATTTCAAGAAAATGAGAGCTCCACCCATGAAGGGAGGAAGAAGCAGCATGGTGGCAATGCTGAGCATCCATGAAAGCTAATGTAGCAGTGCCATGGTCTCCCATTTAACTCAGCATGTGGTCAAACCCTTTCAGTACCTGGCTAAACATGCTACCTTTTTGTCAGATGCCAAATTAAAAGAAACATTTAAAAAATTGCAGATGAGTTGCAACAGTCTCCATGAAGATGAACACAGGCTCTGGCAAACAGAAAGGAGCCAGACCAAAAACAAGTACTGTATGCCTCATTCGATGGCAATTCGTAAAATGGTCAGTAACCCTAACAAAAGGAGGAATCTGTCTCTGAACGAAGAAACCCAGACCAAACTAAAATCAAAACCCCTGCCTCAGCTCTTTGCGTTATTTCACTCCTCCAAAAAAGCAAGGAAGTTAACGATGGTACCTGGAGTGGTACAGACTGAAGAATTCATGAGTGAGGGCCACCAAGAAATCCCTGATCTGATTTAGGACACTGGAATGCCCTAGCAGATTATTTCCAAAGGTATGGAGAAAGGAGAGTTGATACCCGAGGTACTGCAAATCAAAGAAGAGCCAACAGATAAGCAGGACATGGAGTTGAAAGAGACTGGAATTATGCACACCAATTTTGAGAGCATATCAATGGCCGAGGTAGGGGTAAGCAACATAAGCAACTTAAATACATCTTTTAAAAACCTAAGTTCATATGTTGGGAAAGATAAAAGAGACATAGAAATCACCAAAATAATGTATGAAAAAGAGCTGTCTGTGCAGGTCAATATGACCAATGGTAACAAATAACAACAGTCTTCAGATGATACAGATGAATCATGCCAAAACTCTGACAATAATAATATGGGGAAAACTGTTTCTAAAGCTGCTACAAACAATGAAAAGTCAGGGGAATGTCTTGAATTAAACAACAAAGTAGAGACTGTCAAATGAACTGAAACAAATAGAGGATACAACACAGAGATAGCAAAACGAAGCAGACAATTCAGGAAAAGAAAAAAAAAAAATATGTGTATTCAAGATAATGACTAGTCCAGCTCTGAAAATGAATATTTATCAGAAAATTCAGAAGAGTCAAATGATGAAGAACCTCCACTGTGGACCAGGAAACTTCTTTCCCCAAATATCTTCTATTTAAAACAAAATGGAAAAAATAACTTAATATTCAAGAAAAGTTGGATACATATTTCACTCTAACCCAGAACCTAAGAAAAGAAAACATGGATTTAAAAAGTGAACTTTCAACAATAAAAGACTCCTTGAACAATTTGCATGAAGAGGATGCACCTGCAATTGATAAAGTAAAAGAAATAGAAGTAGCAACCACAGAGTTCAAAACTAAACTCTCAGATTTAGCGCTAAGAGCCAGCAGAAAAATATACTGTAAGAAATGGGGTATCCCTAGGTCATAGGACTCCCAAAAAGTTTATCAGAAACTTTTAAACAGGTTGCAATAGCTTATTTTGACACAGAAACTACAACAATTAATTTTGAGGTAGACAGGATTCATAGAACCTTAAGAACTAAACCAGGAGATTCAGAACCACTGATACCCATAGTAATGAAATTCTTAAGACAGAAACATAGAAATTGTGGGCAGATAAGGACCACAAGCCCCATCCAGTCTGCCCATTTTATCTACCTTATGGATGTGCCATAGGCCTGTACTCTGTCTCAGGATAAGAACATTCTGATGGAAGCTGTATATAAACAGAAAAGAATAAACATTTTGAGGGCTTTCATTTCTATTTACAATGACTATCCACCAGAGATCATACACCAAAGAAAAACATATGACTGGCTAAGGAACAAATTTCAGTTTCAGGGTTTCGAAGCCACTGTTATCTTTCCAGCCAAACGAAGAGTAAAAATTGATAAAAAAAGATTTACATATGAGTTGGTAGAAGATGCTGTTAATGATTTAAAAATGAGAATTCCAAATGTTTGTGATTAAAGTATGAGCCAGCATATGAATGTTTCTAGCTTGGGGGGGGGGGTGGCAAATCTGCAACAGCTTCAAAGAGATCAGGGTTGCTCTACAAAATAATTATATTTGTAAGAGTAGTAAATACATTGGACATGAAAGTGTTGGCTGTGTGTTTATTCAGGGGAATAATCTTAAGAGAGTTATAGTCTCATAATCATGTAAAGGAATATCTTTAAAGAATGAACTTTAGCATATTGGTAGAAATATATTTTTTTTATTATGCTATTAATGATTTTGACTGTTGTTCTCTAATAAGAGGGCTGGGGTCTTGATGATTCTATTATCTTTTAGGTCTCAAACCATCCTGTATTTGGGAAGGTGTACATTAAGTAATGGCTATGAATAATAAAATAAAAATTATATCTTTGAATGTGAATGGGATTAATACTCCAATAATAAGAACAAACATATTAAATGCAATAAAAAAAAGCACACCTATTATGTCTCCAGGAAACCCAGCTAGAGGAAAAAGAAACCAAAAAACTTCAAACTAGATGGATTGACCATATTATTATATTATGGGCACCAAGAAAATTAGGGGAGTGACAATTTTAATAAAAAAATAACTAGATGTTAAGATTTTAGACCAATTTAAAGACACAGAGGGTAGAATAATTTTGGTTAAGATGGAAATAAATAAAATGGAATTTATCTGTAGCTCAGTATATGTGCCTTTTACAAACTACTCATATTTCTTATCCAAAATATCAGAAAGGCTCTCAAAAGTTGATTGCAGACAATATAGTTATAGGAGGAGAATTAAACAACATAATTAATCCCTATCTTAATAAATCTACTCATCCAACTAAAGCTAATATAGTGGTCTCAAAGAAATTGGTAAATTGTATCCAGTCAGAACACCTAGAGAACCCCTGGAGAGCTTTAAAACTTATGGAAAAAATGATTTACACATCATTATTTAAAAAACTAAACTCTTACAAGAATATATTATATATTAACCTCTAAGAATTTATTAAACAGTGTGACAACTACAGGGATAGATTTGATATACCTTGCTGATCATACATTGGTTTAACTGGAGCTTTTAATACACAATAAAAATAGAGAATTTAGTAAGCAATGGAGACTCAATAATGGCTTATTAAAAGTCTCAAAATTTTGTGAGTTAGTAAAAAACATCATTAGGGAATATTGGTTTTACAACTATAGTAGGCAAGTACCTGTCATTAAACTATGGGATGCTTTTAAAGCTACACTCAGGGGAGTGATGATATAATATCAATCTAAATTAACAAAACAAAAAAGACCTACGAATCTCAAATAGACGCCCAACTAAAACAATTGGAGAAATTGATTTTAGAAGATTACAACCAATATAAAGATGAATGGTAACTTTATAAAAGGAAAAAAAATCAGGAGCTGCTAGAATATTTAAAAATGACTAAAACCATAAAAAAAAACAATATTCTATCAAGCACATAAGTCAGGAAAGATCTCAGCTACACTACTCCATCAGGAACAGCAAAAAAACTAAACTTAACACTGTAACTGGTATAATGGACTCCCAAAATAATATTGTGAACACAGATAAACAGATAGCAGAAGTTATCACTACTTACCACAACAATATATGTAATGAAAAAATGTTCCCGATTCAGATAAAATAAAGCCATTTCTTAAAAAAGCCCAACTACACGAGGTTGTATTCAAATTCAATTCAATAACACAAACAGAAATTAAAGAAACTATAAGGTCATTACCTAGGAAAAAAGCACCAGGGTTAGATGGGTTATCAAATGAGTTCAATCAAGCTTTAGCAAATGAAATATCACCCCAGATGGAACTCATTATTTCAGAAACTATTGACACAGGAATACAAGAACTTCCAGAATCAATGCAGATGGCAAATTTTATACTAATTTAAAAACCTGATAAGCAGGCTAACCAACCAGATAGTTATAGACCTATATCCATTTTTAATTCTGATTATAAACTGATAGCAAAAATAATTAACAGTAGAATACAAAACCACATTCAAAAATATATTCATCCAAACCAACATGGGTTTATACCAGGAAGAACTATATCGCAGGTGAATACCAAGCTTCAAGCGATAATAAATCTAATAAATAGTAATAAAAAATATAGTTATGAAATTTATTATGCATTAGTCTTGGACACAACCAAAGCTTTTGATTTAATCAATAGGAAATTTATGTTAACTGTACTAGAGGGGTGGAGCATCCCAAAAGAACTAATAACTCTAATTACAATGCTATATAATAATACAAAAATACAAATTCAAATAAATAGCATGCTGACTAACCCCTTGGTAATGCTTAATGGTGTAAGACAGGGCTGCTACATGTAATGCCCAAACAAATAGCCAATTTTAACAATGAATATTCAGAATTATGCAGGCATGGCTGTAAGCAAAAAAGTAATATGTTCCACTGCTTTTGGCACTGTAAAATAATAAATAAATGGTAGAACTTTGTTAATGTAAAGATTTCCACATGGCTGAATAAAATACAACCTTTTGTCCCTGATATTAACTTATTTAATGATTTTTCACAAACAGATCTGTCAACTAATCAATGTAAAATAGTAGCTCTAGCCTCCATGGCCTTACAAAGAGTTATATTAAGTAACTGGAAAACAGAAGAATTACAGAAGATTGAGATGCAGCAATGGAGGAGTATTTTCTATGAGACCATTTTGTTGGAAAAACTTATTTACGAACTAGATGAAATTATGGACAATTATTTTTGGTACTGATCGGAAAGAAATTGTAGAAAATCTACCTGCACTTCTGAGACTATAAAATGAGCAATATGAAGTACTAAAACAGAACTGTTGGTTATGAATTGGGGGAAGGGGATATTTAGTATACTTAGTGTATGATATAGTCAAATGTATGAATTGTACCTCTTGAGTCTGATGTAAAACTTGTGTTTAAAGAGATTTATACAATGGCCCAGATATTCAAAAGGGTTGCACATGGTGCAACAGTGTTGCGCCATGCACAACCCACATATGCGACCCGGCCCAATTTTCAAAAGGGAAAAGTACGCCGCACAAATTCCGATGCACCTGAGCGCATCAGTAATGTATGCAGGCGCAGGTGGGGGGCTGCCCATGCATACTCTGCACAGCCCAATATTCAGCCCGGGATGTGCGGAGCCATGCATGCACAACCCCTACCTGCACCAGCACAAAGTTACACCCAAACAAAAAAGAAGCAAGGGCTGGCCACCCACAGGTGAGCTGCGGAATTGCAGGGTGCAACATGGCAGCTGCCACCCGTGGGTGGCCACCCGTGCTCTGTCTGCACCTCTGTGGTGGTGGCGCCCCCAGGCCCAATTGCAGGCATCAGTAAAAAAATGAGTAATCCAATATCCCTGGTGGTCCAGTGGACCGCTGCCTGTACGATCATGGGCAAAGTAAATAAAAGATAATTCAGTTTATCCCTGGTGGTCCAGTGGACCACTGCCCACCCGATCGCAGGCTCCAGTATATAAAATAGAACTCCAATATCTCTGGTAGATCAGTGGACTGCTGCCCACCCAATCACAAGCTCCGGTATATAAAATAGAATTCTAATATCCCTGGTGGTCAAGTGGCCCGCTGCCTGCCTGATCACAGGCTCCAGTATATAAAATAGAACTCTAATATCCCTGGTGGTCCAGTTGACCGCTGTCTGATCTCAGGATGAAGTAGAAATAAATGAAACCTATCATCCCCGGACCCCCCTTCCCATCCGTCCACTGATCCCCACCACCCTGCTCCCCCCAGTCAACGGTGGGTGGCAGCACCCCACCCGCTTGCCACCCCACCACCTGATGACTGACACTGTCGGTAGGGCTGTACGCCCATTGGTCCACAGCGTGAGCCAATAGGCGTGCAGCCCATACTATACTACACATTCCAGATATGTGAATGGATCCCATTCAACCAATGTGAAAGCTGGGCAGGGCAAAAAGACCTTTTAGATGAGGGTAGTCACAAATCTGAATTATTTATATTTTGTAAAACATGGTCTTCCAAATGACCTAATTTTGTTTTCACTCTGAATGAACACAGTAGGAGTCATGCCAAATGAAACAAACATATATATATATATATATATACACATATTTTTGCTTCCTTTCAAAAAAGTCCCTGATGGGGTCCATACCTAGTGCTACTTCAGCCCTTTTTGAGCCTACACGACCATCTAAATGCACAAGGAGTGTCTCTAGGGCTGTCCTAACTGTTCCCTTCAAACAAACCATCATTGGCCAAAGATCCCTCTCCTACTGTGGGCATAAATGGTTCAATGATCTATGTGCAGACCTTGCCGACTCCCTCAGACTTGGGCACTTTAAAAATGGGCTTCGAGCTCTTCTTGCTAGGAAATCTGACTGCCAGTGTTTCTGTTAACCCACAGCCTTTGACAGTGGTTCTCGCACCCATCAAACACTAACCTCTCACTGGCCTGTTGACGTAGTGGTTGGATTTCCACTTGCAGCGCCAGTGACCTGGGTTCAGGAACAAGCTTGGGTCACTGGAGGGCCGGCCAGGGGGAGACAGCTTGAGCATCCTGTGACTGCTCGCTGTCTCTGGGGAGGGAGGGGAGCCACAATCCAGTGTTGGGTGACCACTGGTGGAGGCCAGGGGTAGGACAACACATCAGGTTTATGATGGGGAGGTGTGTGGCAGACGTTGGCTCTTGCCTTGATGTCCAGACACCACACACCACAGAAAAAACAGGAAAATAGCTCCCATTCAGCCAGATGATGGCCTCCGGTCCTCCACTGACTCTAAGGCCCCTGAAAGCAGCCTACTTGTACCTTCCTCAGCAGCACCCAGGCCAATAATTGAGTGTGCTGGCCTGTCCCCTCCGGTGCTTTCTCCCCCGGAGGGGAAGGACCCATCTGGCAAAGCGAAATGTTGGGTTACCTGGGGGGCTGTGATCTGGAGTTGAAGGCTGCAAGTAGGGTGGCAGGAGCAGTGCGAACACCTAGGAGACCTGAAGGGAAGTCTGGATGGGAGCACGGGCAGGTGGAATAAAAAAAAAAACTACCTTCTCTCACTCCCACCCTCCTGTTCCACAACTGCCCATTTCCACCCCCACTTCCCACCACCTACTACCTCCCCTTGACAAAGCCTCACCTTGGCTGCTGAAACTGCATTTCTGAAGAATGGGAGCACTCCATCTGAACTGTAACATGATTGTTAAACACTGTACTTCACTTAATTAATGCTGCATTAATATGTTTCTCTGCAAGTGTGGTCCTGTTTCTCCTTACTTCTTGTACCCTGCTTAAAGTTGTAACTGCACACTAATACCACTTGTTAGTTGATGTCTTTCTGTTCTGCAATGCTTCATCACCTGTGAATGTCTTGTATTCCTTGTTGACTTGGAGACTTTGTAAATGAGCCCCCGGCTCAAAGGTATTAATCTGAATTTGAAATAAAAAAATGTAGATATATATATAACTAGATATATAGATGTAGATATATAGATTTATAGGTCTTTCGGATGAGATGTTAAACCGAGGTCCCATCTGCCTGGATTGGTGGCAGTTCAGGTGGATGTTAAAGATCCGATGGCACTTATCAAAAAGAGTAGTGGAATTTCCCCGGTGTCCTGGCCAAATTTCCCTCATTCACTAAAAATACCACCAACAGCTTAATCTGGTTCAAGGTCAGTTGGCATTCATCTGTTTCCTCCCTCCCCGGGTCGTCCTGAAAATAGGCAGGATTTGTCTAGTGTGGTCAACAAAAGCTAAATAAATAAATAAAAATAAAATAGATATATATATCTAGATATTTATATATATATATATATATATATATATATATATATATATATATATATATATATATATATATATTAGAGGCAAAATCGATTTATATAGTTAGTTTTACAGTGACAAAGTGAGGAATTTGTACATGAAAGCCCTTGACTTCGGCTCATTTCTCACTGGCGCCAGGGTGCATGTTGGAGTCATTGGCCCTAAGTCTTACCCCATCACATGTGTGAAGAAGCAGAGGTATAAGAGAATGGGGTGAGAGGACCAATGACCCCAACGTGCACCCCGATGCCAGTTGGGGAGGTGGGCGGGGGGTCCAAGGGGGGCCTTCAACCCTAACACCAAATTTCCTCACTTTTGTCACTGTGGAACAACCCTAACTAATGCATTAAACTGATTTTTTTGCCTCTAATTTCTCTTCTTTTTGAGAATGATGATGAGAAATAGTGAATGTAATGCAGCGGTGGAAGCTTCCTCCACATAATGTCTTGTGACATAGTAACAGGAATAGCAACACAAACAGAAGTGTGAACACTGGTGCACATGGCAATGCAAACGTAAATGGTAAAGGAAACATTAATAGAAATGCAAGCGCAAAGTGACGCTGAAGCGAACAGTGACGCAAGCGGACATTGAAGCTCATACAAAAATGCAACTGGTAACATGAACAGTGATGGCAGTGGTATTTTAAATGGAAATGTTAAGTGTCACAGCAAAAAGAATGCAAAAGGGAACAGAAACGGCACGCGAATGCAAGCACACACTTAAACGTAAACCGTAATGCACACAGGCACATACCACAATTGTAAATGCAAATGGTAAAGTTAACATGAAGAATAATGCCAAAGGAAAGAGAAATGAAAATGGGAACAGAAGCGTGTATGGAAAACGCAAACCGAAATGTGCACGGGCACAGTACCGCAATTTTAAATGCAAATGGTAACGGTAACAGCAACAATAAAAGCAAAGTAAACAGAAGAGCAAAAGGAAATGGAAGCGCATATGGAAGCACAAACCATTACACACGGGCACAGTAATGCAATTGCAAATGCAAATGGTAACAGTAACAGCAAGAAGACGCAAAATGAAAGAGAAATGGAAAAGCAAACGAAAGAGCCGCCATAAACACAAATGGCAATGCGCATGGTGATGCACACAAAAATGTAAACAGAAACAGTAGTGGAAATGCAAATGGCAGCAGTAACAAAAATGCAAGAGCGAATGACATCGCAAAGGGAAACGCACACGGTGGCGTACACGGGAATGGTAACGCAAACAGGGACATAAACGCAAGTGGAAACAGTAACTGTAACAGTAACGGAAGTGCATCACCTGTTTTTTCCAAACTGGTGCATACAGAAACACAGTGTGTACAAAGAATGTATGCATTGTAATGGGGATCGAAACTTAAAATGAGCATTGGAAGTACTTAATTGCTAATATTTCAGCAACCACACAACGTAGAAGAAAAATTTAAATTTCACAAAAATCTTTATTTTCCTGGCTAGGGTTTTGCTAATACATAGACCATAGGGCTATGCAACTCACAAACAAAAATTCCATATCTCACACCGTTTTCGAGATACGAGCCCCAAAAGGCACGGCGGATGCCACCATGTTAGTCTATGGGAAAAAAGGTCAATTTTGGAGTACCATAACTTGGTAGCCATGCAATATTTTTTCACCAAACCACCAAAAGGCACATCTGTGAGATATTGGCTGCATTCTCTCCAAATTTCAGCTCAAAGAACCAAACCGTTCTTTCACAGCAGGGTGGCAAAGAATTCCTGTCATTTTGGCCAAGTCTAAAAAAGTAGTGCAACAATTTGTGGCAATTTTTGCAAAATTTTGTGAAAGTGTCTTGCCTGCGACACTACTTTGTGACACTACTGGTAACAGAAATTTGAAAAACATATTCTGGGGTGTTTTACCCCAAAATAAAGACATGGCTAGCATCCTCAGGGTCCAACTAGGTGAACAAAAAAGAATTGTGTCCCTAGAGGGTCTCAAATTTAAATGTCAAACATTTTTCTGATCACCAACTGAAACCAAAATGGCAGATTTGTGACACTACTAGGGCCATTTGTGGCACTAAAAACTGCATTTGCGAAAGTGTTGAATATTTTGTAAATTTTTCCATTGACTTATAATGGGAACTTGTTTTTTGAATAACTTTTGAACCGATGAATATTTTTTCACAAAATCTTCAAAAGGCACATCGGGGACCCTGGCTGCATGTTCTCTGAAGTTTTTGGACCAGTTGCACAAACAGTGCAAGCTGTAGGAGAGAGCAAAGAAATTTAAAAAGCGTAATTGCGCAATTGGTTGTTGCTTAATAACTCAACAGCTGTATATCTGACCAGTACAAAACTTGGCAGATCCCAAGATCTTTGATGCCCAATTGTACATACCAAATTTCAGGCAAATATGTTGAATGGTGACACAGTTATTAAGGTGCAGAATTTGACCCTTTAACCTTAAAAGTGCTACTCAACCCTAACTATCGTAGCACTACCGTGCTACCATAATATATATATATCGGAAAGCATACAAGTTACCAATAACAACCTACATGAAATTTGTTCAGGACAAAATCACCTTTCAAATGAGGGCAGTCACTACTCTGAATTCATTAGTTTTTCTTTTAAATATAGCCATCCAAAAGGTGAAATTGTGACGAAAAATGTTTTAAAAATGTAATTAGTGCAGCTTAATCACTAGGCTCATTGGAAATGTATTTTTCTCCTTAACTTTCATACTGAAATGTCTCTTTTCATAAATTACATTTATACCTCTGAAGAATCCCTATTTTACTGTGCCTGACTAAAAGCTGAAGCTGTCAGTTGTGTTGTTTATTGTTTTTTTTTTTTTTTTTGTATTATGTTATTCTGTGCATTTCCTTTCATGGAACCAAGAATTTGGAGTTTTGACTATATCACTTCATGGTTTCAGAACTGTAGGCACTGTACTGACAAGTTTCTGCTAACATTTCTGAAACTGGGAAGCCACAGAAAAACTTGTTGCTGTATTGGCTCTTGTGACACAAGATCCACAGAAACAGATGATTTGATACCTTTTATTGGACAAACAGAGTTGTTACAAAAGAACACATGTGCTTTTATTTTTATTTATTTATTTTATTTTGTTTTTGTTGACGGGGTAAGTGCACTAGACAAATCCTGCCTATTTTCAGGCACAACCCGGGGGAAGGGGATACAGATGAATACCAACTGACCTTGAACCCGACCAAGCTGTTGTTGGTATTTTTAGTGAATGAGGGAAATTTGGCCAGGACACTGAGGAAATCCCCCTACTCTTTTTGATAAGTGCCATGGGATCTTTAACATCCACCTGAACTTCCAGACAGATGGGACCTCAGCTTAACGTCTCATCCAAAAGACAGCACCCCTCTCATGCTGCACTACAGTGTCAGTACTAAGATATTAACCCAAGTGCCAGATGTGGGAACTGAACCCACAGCACTCTGATCTTCTGGTCTCAGAAACAAGTTTGTTACCTACTGTGCCACTGACACTGACACAGAATCCTTCGTCAGAAAACACTGGCAGTTGCTTTAGAAGAACATACTTTCTCAAAACCCAGATCATACAAAATAAACAGATGAAAAGTTGTTAAGGACCCCATTGGTAAAGCTATAAACCAACTCAGGCTTCATTTTAAAACACTCTGTGTGTGTGTCTATGCTTGGATTAGTAAATGACAATGATTAAAAACCACAAGGAAAAGTAAGCTTAAAGAGCAGCTGACAAACTTCAGGAGAACTTTAATAAAACATAATATTTAGATACTGTTTAGCTTGTATTTCACATTAGCTTGTCATTCCTCCTCCCCATTATTTATTGCTGAGGTCAGTTTCATGAAAACAGGATTTTTGCTCCTGAAAAATTAATCTATTTCTGTTGCTGTCTCCCTACCTGAGGTCATAATGCACTGCTTGTGATGTCTCAGTTACTCTCAAGGCAACAGATTGTGATGTCACAACAGAGCATTATGACTTGAAGTAGGGAGTAAGCTACAGAAGCAGATTAACTTTAGAGTAACTGTAAGGGATAACAATCATGTATTCATGCACATTTCCTCAGTAATAAATAATGGGGAGGAGAAATCTAGAATATACATGTAATACAAGCAGAATTTTACCTACTTATTATGTTTTATGTTTTTCAAAGTTGTCTTTCAGGCATTAGTAGCCCTTTAGGTATAACTACATGCCACTGAAACTCAAACTCTCAACACCACCCACCCACCAGCCCGAGGCCAACATCCCAACACTCAGAATCCCGACAGTCGAGAATTACTACCATTTGTTGAGAATTGCCTGCGGTGGAGCTGACAATCAATAATAATGGTGGGTGTGGGGTAAAAACCTCTGCCATGGGCAATTCGCAACAGTTGGGATTCTGAGTGTTGGGATGTTTGTGTTTGGCTCCTTGGTGCTGAGATTTTGAGTTTTGGCATTCAATAGTATAGACAGTCTTTCAGCAATAAACAGTAAATAATGTTAAAAGTCTTATACATATGAAAATAACTGTATGTTTAGTAAAAAAATAGGTTAGAAGACAAACTGCCCTAGTATAATTTGAGCATTCAACAGCTGTTTCACACAGTGATGTCAATCAAATTTTACAGTGTACTGTTCAGATACATTTTTCTTAAACCATGAGTACAATAAATCTATATTACTCATCAATAGTCAAACTTATACTGTCTTAAACATGACAGATCTGCAATACTGTAACAAGTGACTAGTGTACATGTATATTCAAAACCCAAACCTAACACAGACTCCTTTGTAATTGAGATACTGTTATCCTAATATGCCCATGTATCAACATGTGTCCATATGTACCTAATCTGCTGTTGTATTAAAAAACAGTTCTAGATATCTAAATTATTTTAATTATTTATTTATTTATTTATTTGAACTTTGATGACTGGGTAGGTCAGCTGAGACAAAATCCCTTTTTCAGTGACAACCTTTGGAATAAAGCATTCCAAGAACAAAACATAATACAAAAATACACGTAGAATAGTACAGTGAGTCACAATACACAGCTAAGCCATAGTTAAATAGCAACAGTGCCCAAGTAGACAATAACCAAAGGATTCAGGATTACAGGCAGTTTGCAGGTAGCCAGGGGAGGCAGGAGGCAGATTAACATTGTATACTATGTGCAGGGACATTTATGCCATTCACATACCAGATGTCAATAATTTAAACAGCAAGATAACTAAGAATAGCCAGATTCAACTGCATTTGGTTAGAGACATGGGGTTCAGGTTACAGTCAGATGTTATTCTAGGTTGAGGAGGAGGAGTGAGAAGTGGGGAGAGTAGCTTGCTTTGAGATAGGAGAGAAGGGAGGCTGTTTGTGACAATAGCGGAGATTGAGAGAGAGAGATGCATAACATTAGCTACATGTGGCCTTACTTGTTAATAACAGTAAGCTCTGCATTGGGGATGGGGGGGTATGAAGAACTCAACCCTGTAGAGTTTTTTGAATTGCTTAATGGTTTTGCAGGAAAGTAGAGGGTGGGGCAAATTGTTCAAAATTCTGGGCAATGTCCAGAGGTGTTGTGAGAGTGGATCTGTTAGCAGTCATAGTTCAGGGAACAATGCTTTCTCTACCTTTTAGTAGGGTACTCATCTGGTGCCAGAAGCTATTAGGGGTGGTAAGGTTTGTTTCTTGTAAAGATACAAGATAGTCTTTTTTGGCCACTTTTATTTTATTTTTGCATAAATTGATGAGCTGACGATAAATAATCCAATCAGTATGTACACCAGATCTCTTAAAGGTCTTCCAGGCTTTATCACGTGTGCACATGAGACCCCTCAGGTCATTACTTAGCCAAGGGGCAGGGAAGCCATTTGATCTTCCTGTTTTACATGGGGCAAGAGAATTAAGGGCAGCTCTGAACATTGAGATAAGATAGTGAAGGGCATGATGTATATCATGAAGAGTGGTAATTGGTGACCAGTCAATGGAGGCTAGGCAGCTGCTGAATTCTTCCTCGTTGAACTTGGTCAAATCCCTGGTTTTGATCATTTTGGGGGGTGGACGGATTGCAGAGCTGTTCATAGAAACATAGAAACATTGAAATTGTTGGCAGATAAGGACCACAAGGCCCATCTAGTGTGCCCATTTCTTTTTCTACCTTATGAATGTGCCATCGGCCTTTGCTCTGTCAATGGCCTATCTATTCATACTCATCTGTATTGCTCTGTTATGCCTATCCCATGCCTTTTTGAAGCCCTGCACTGTATTTATATCCACCACTTCCTGAGTTGGGCTGTTCCATGCATCCACCACCCTTTCTATGAAAAAGAACTTCCTCACATTACCCCAACATCAGCCTTCCTCTAATCTTATGCAGTGTCCTCTTGTCCAGCTATTTTTCTTATATTGAAACATGTTAGACTCTTTCACTTTGTTAATGCCCTTAAGGTGTTTGAATGTTTTGATCATATCACCTCTCTCCCTCCTTTGCTCTTGGGTATACATATTGAGCTCCATTAATCTGTCTTCAGATGTTTTCTGATGCAGTCGCTGCACCATTTTGGTTGCCCTTCTCTGGACTGCCTCAATTTGGTTAATGTCCTTGTGAAGGTGAGGTCTCCAGTACTGCACACAGTACTCCAGATGGGGCTTAACCAATGTCTTGTAAAGAGGGATCATTACCTCCCTCTTACGACTCGTGATACCCCTACTAATACTCCCCAACATCCCCCTAGTCTTACCTACTGCTTTAGTGGTCTGCTTGGATGATTTCAGGTCATCAGTAATAATGATGTCAAGTCTCTTTCTCCCCTTGTGACTGCCAGCAACTCCCCTCCCAGCCTATAGGTGGTTTCAGGGTTTCTCTTCCCTATGTGCATGTTCCAGACACAATAGATAGGTGAGTGATCACTCAGGGTGTCTAAGAAGATACCAGCAGCTTTGATGTTAGCTGGTGTGCTGGTTATGATCCAGTTGAGGAGCGTGTGTCTCCCAGACATCATGTTCAGTCTAATGGGTTGCTCTATGATCTGCATGAAATTTATGTCCACCAGAGCAAAGTGGTACTTCACATTTTGTGAGCCAAGCCAGTTAAAGTTAAAGTCAGCACATACCACTATGTCATGTCTGAGGATGTTGTCCAGGCTGGTGATAACCCCCTTATAAGAGGACGAGTGTCTGGGAGGCAGATAAATGCAGCCTAAGACCAGTTTCTTGGACCCACCAAGAGTGATGGTGATGAAGATATGCTCATCCAGAGTGTGGATATCCAAGTCATCTATTTAATCAGCAGTCAGTTCATTCCTGGCATAGATCATGACACCTCCACATTTTCCATGTGCCTGGTCCTTCCTAAAGATGGAGAATCCAGGAAGGATGACCTCATGAGATTTGATGTCAGGTTTTAGCCAGGTTTCAGATATGCATAAGATGTCAGATTTATGAAGCTGAGTCCATGTTTCAAACTTGGGCATCTTACCTCTGATGCTTTGTATATTCATGTGAGCTATTTTGAGGGCTGGGATGTTGGTCCAAGTGGGCAGCTGTTTCAGGGAGTTTGGTATGCTTCTACATGGGGTGTCAGTGGTGCAGCTTGAATTCAGCCAATGGTTTAGTTCAATGTTCCCAGATAGCAGCATAGTACATATGTGGCACTGCGGAGTAGGGGGGTATGCAAGAAAGGTAATTTTCACCATTATCTGATTCGAGTTGGAGTTCAAGCTGTTTTAAATCACAGCACTAGTAACTGGAGACACGGATGCTGTGAAAACTCTAGACAGGAAAGGGTATGATGTTGCTTGAGGATAGGGCATTGATTGGAGGTCATTAGAGACCTTGAAGTAGTGAGGGTTGGTGATGGCCCATAATGCAGCTAAAGTGCCAAGCAATTAGTACCACTCCTGTACCTGTTAAGTATAGTATGGTTGTGGTATGTAGTGGGACTTCCTGGGAGCTGTTAGTCTGACAAGAGAGGGGAAAGAGATGGTAGAACTAAGGATTAGTTTAAAGTGTCCAGCCAACCATAATGTAGTTGGGAGTGGCTTATCAGCATTTAATGGAGGTCTGGGTTGGGGGTGGGGGGTGAGCTGAAAAATTGAGTGCTCAGCATTGTAAGGACCAGGCGCTACCTACCAGGAACCAGGGCTGCTTTAACCTGGTAGGTAGATCCACAGAGCCAGATCAGCCACAGTGTACAAGTCAGATGAAGCCTCTATCCAGTAGGGAAGAGGCAGCAGTGATTCTGGTGAATCCTGCTAGGGTAACACAGGGCCGTGGGCCAATGAGCACAAAAGGCATAGAACTAAGTGGCAAGCCGTGCCTTAGTGCCAAAGGGAACAGAGCGGGTCTCGGCCTTCAGCCGCTTGCAGAGCTTCTGTTGTGGGACCAGTCTGCTGTGACACTTGGTTGGTGCTTCGAGGAGGCATGGAGCTGCCTAGGAGAAAGAGAGTGGAGAACAAGAGGTTAGGTGGGGGTTTATATGAAGGTTGAAACAATGGAGAATACAAGGGCTGGGAAATTTGTGGGTGGAGGTGAGAAGCTCTGAGGTGAAAATTAAATAGGAGCTAAACTGAGATGGGGGGTGGGGGTAGCCAGAGAGGCACTAGTGCTAGACAAAGAGCAGTGTAGAACCGTACGCAGGAAAAATTAATCAAAAAATAAATCAGAAAGGGACTGTACTTTCACTTACAGAAGTGATTCAAGAATTTCAGAATAAAACAAGAGGGAGCTGTATGCAGGAAAAGTACACCAAAAAATAAATAATAAGCTACAGTAAATTTAGAGGGATCTGTTCATACACTTACTGGGAGAACCAAGTAAATCAATTAAATCAGGACTACATCAAGAAGACTCTGCGTTCACTTGTTAATAAAAATTCAATCCTAGCTCAGGTTAGCAGTACCAATAAGGCTTGTAAACAGCCTGTCCTTGTGGTAGACAGATATTAAGTCCAGTACAAAACCCCACTTTCAAAATTAATGAATTCCGCAAAAGCGTTAAGATTTGAAAAATCAAGTGCATGGTATTGCAAGAACTGGGCGCTACCTCCTGGGAACGAGGGCTGCTTTTACCCAGTAGGGAGATCCATAGAGGTGGCTCAGCCACAGTGTACAAGTCCAGTGAAGCCTCTGTCTATTAAGGAAGAGGCAGCAGCACTTCTGGCCAATCCTGTTAGGGTAACACGGGGCCATGGGCCAATGAGCACTGAAGCCGTAGAACTAGGCGACAAGTCATACGTTAGTGCCAGAGAGAGCGGAGCGGGTCTCGGCCTTCAGCCAGGTTCAGAGCTTCTGTTGTGGGGACAGTCTGTGGCACTGCTCAGTTGGCTCTTAGAGAAGGTGTGGAGCTGCTTTAGTGCCAGAGGGAGAGGAGCGGGTGTCGGCCTTCAGTCTGGCACAGAACCTCTGTTGTTGGGACAGTCTGTGGCACCTCTAGGTTGGTACTTCGA
Organism: Neoceratodus forsteri; assembly: GCA_016271365.2. Classification (NCBI taxonomy): domain Eukaryota; kingdom Metazoa; phylum Chordata; order Ceratodontiformes; family Ceratodontidae; genus Neoceratodus; species Neoceratodus forsteri. The sequence continues at coordinate 1,034,340,203 of CM028135.1, forward strand.
GGAGGCGAGAAGCTGTCTTGGTGCCAGAGAGACAAAACAAAACACAACTGATAGCTGCAGCTTTTATTTATTTATGTATTTTTTCTATTTATTCTTTTTCCGCCCCAAGCTGCCTGCCATCTGATATTTCTCGGCCCAGTCATGGGCCACGGGCTTCCACTCCCCAAATCAGCCTCGGGCCCTCCGATACCCGTGGCTTGCCCCCCATGGTGGGGCTGCGGCACTCCCCCTACATGCCGCAGTCTTCGGGCTAGGTCGGAGGGCTGGCCTGGGGAGCTAATCGAAGCCATGGTGAGCTTCATTAATGGCAGCTGGCAGCTAACTGATTTTCCGTCTTTTTCCGGGGAGGCGGGATCGTGCAATGACGCCTGCATCCGCCCGCCTCCTGTACATGCCAGTGCCGGTAGCTGTGTGACTCCTGGCCTCCCAGGGGTCATCGATGATCCGGACACTCCACCCTCCCCAGAGAAGGAGAGCAGTCCCTAGGACGCCTCTATCTCTTTCTCTCGTCAACTCTCCAGCGACCCTGGTCCGCCTGACCCCGGTCGCCGGCGTCGCATGTGGAAATCCAACCACTGTGCCGATGGGCCGGCTAGCTGCAGCTTTTATTTAGGTACAGATAAATAGGGGTCCTTAAAAGGTATGAACATCATTTATGGAAATAGATATTTCAAACACCTGAACAAGAGTAATCAATAACAGTCCCCTTTAACTCATTCAGACCCATTATATGTGTTTAGAAAGTTGTAGACAGAACTCAAAATTGCTTTTTGTTGAGAAGATTCCTAAGTCACTGTGCAGAATTCTTAGCAAATGTGCACACATTCCAAACAAATCTAAATATATTTAAAACTATTCTAGGTGCACATAAACAACCAGTCTGAAAGCAGTTCAGGACAAAAAGACATTTCAAATGAGGGAAGTCACTAATCTGAATTACTTACATTTTGTAAAATATTGTCATCTTATTATCTGTATTTCCATTTTTGGTTTTATAAAACTCACATTTCTGATAAGAACATAAATGAGAAGATGCCAGCAGAAGAATGCCATTTGGTCTATCAAGTCTACTCGTATTGTAGGTTTCACAGCTTGAGCTACTGTCCCTGTACTCCCTCCCCACTCCTCCCATCCTCCCTACCCATGATCCTTACCTTCCCCTATGCCTGTCCCAGCCTCACTTAAAGCTGTTCACTGTCTTCAACAAGAAAACCTCTTCCAGCAGCACATGCCAAGTGTCCACTACCCTCTCTGAGAAGAAGTGTTTCCTGACCTCCCACCTAAACCTCCCACCTTCCACCTTAAGACTGTTCCCCCTGGTATTATGGTTGCCACTCAGCTTAAAAAGACTCTCCTTACAAACCTTATTTATCCCTTTCAAGAACATTAAGGTCCTAATCATGTCCCCTCTCTCTCTTCTGTCTTCTGGGGAGTACATGTTCAGTGCCCTCAACTTTTCCTCATATGCCTTACCCTGCTGACCCGCTATCATATTTGTAGCCCTCCTCTGGACCTTCTCCAGTGGGTTAATGTCCTTTTTGAGGTGTGAGCACCAGTACTGAGCTGCAAACTCTAGATGCAGCCTTACCAGTGACCTGCACAAGGGCAGTATAACTTTCTCTCTCCTACTACTGAGTCACCTAGATATAAATCCTAGCATCTTGTTTGTCTTTGCTGCTACTTTCTTGCACTGCATGGAGTGCTTCAGGTCACTAGTGATTATCACTCCCAGGTCCTTCTTCTCCTCTGATGCAGATACTCATATTACACCCAGGTAGTACTCTATCCTGTGATTCTTGGCTCCAATATGTATAACTTTGCATTTTTTGGCATTGAAGCCAAGCTGCCAGATCCTGGACCACCTTTCCAGATTTTCCAGATCTTTCTGTAGGTCCTGTATCCCTTCAGCTGTGTCCACTCTCCCACGGAGCTTGGTGTCATCTATGAATCTGCACATTTTGCCCTTAATGCTATTCCCAATGTCATTGATGAATACATTGACCAACCCTAGCCCAGCACCAAGCCCTGCAGAACCCCACTGGTTACCTCTCCAGTGCTAGACAACTCTCTCTCCACAACTACCAACAGGGTTCTGTCCCTCAGCCAGTTTTCCACCCATCAGGACATCTTTTCCCCAACCCCGAGAGCCACCAACTTCCTGATTAATCTTTTGTGGGGTACAGAGTCAAAGACCTTGCTGAAAACAAGATAGAGGATGTCTACCACTTGGTCCCTGTCAACTATATTAGTGACACAGTCAAAGAAGTCAATTAGATTTATTTGACACAGTCTCCCCCTCATGAACCCATGCTGCCTTGTAAGCTGGAGACCATGCTCCTCTAAATATTCCACCAACCTTTCCTTTAGTATGGTTTCCATGAGCTTGCCCACAATGGAGGTCAAACTGACTGGTCTACAATTCCCTGGGTCATCCTTGAGACCGCTTTTGTTTAGGGGCACTACACGCACTGTTCTCCAGTCCTCTGGTATCACGCCTGACTCAAGTGAACTATTAAATAAGTCTGCCAGTGGCCCTGCCATCTCCTCAGCCAGTTCCTTTAGTACCATTGGAAGTACTCGTCCGGGCCTGGTGATTTGTCCACCTTCAATGCCATAGCCCCTCCCTCAGTCTATCCTCCTCTAGCACTGCATTTGTGTTCCCATCCCTCCCTGCTCCTCTTTTCCCTCCTGAAGACACTGGTCCATTCTTCTCCCTGGTGAAGATGGAACAGAAGTATTAAATTAGTATTTCTGCTTTTCCCCCATTATCCTCCACCCACTCTGCCCCTTTCTTAAGCTTAACAATCCCTTCCTTCTTATCCCTTTTCTCACTTATATAGCAAAATAAAGCCTTCTCTCCCTTCTTAATTCCTTCAGCAATCTGCAGCTTCTTCTGTGCCTTTGCTTGCCAGACTTCCTTACTTACTTCACTAGCCAACCTTAGGTAAAGTTCCCTATCCACCTCCATCTTGGTTTTCCTGAATTTTCTATATGCCAACCTCTTTTCCCTTACTGCCTGGGCAACCCCAGAACTGAACCAGCTGGGCACTTTGGCCCTTGTGTTCTTCTCCCTGAGCCTGATGCATTCATCTGTGGCAACCAGTATTCCTTTCTTAATGATGGACCACCTTTGGTCGACCTTCATAGTTGCTCTGATGCCCACCAAATGATGGCAATTTAAAAAAAAAATACTATAAAGAATTTAGATTAGTGACTGCCCTCATTTGAAAAGCCTTTTTGTCCCAAACACAAAAATGTAAACTAATGCACTTGTGGCACAGAAATCCAGGAGCAGAGTACCAAATGGGTGGAGTGGTATTGACAACATTAAGAAAGCACACATTAAAAAAAAACACAAAAACTTTTAGATACAGTTGATTACTGTTTAACAATATTATGCATTTATGTCTGCCACTGTACATCTGACACAAACCCATAATCACATTCCTCACTTGAAGCGAAAAGGGATAGGGGTGGAGGCCATAAGCAACTCCTTGTTTTTGTGTTAAATGGGTCAGTTTTTTTTACAATGAAAACAAGGAAAGGGGTAATTTCTAAAATGTGCAGACAAGCATTGGGACCACTTTTTTTTCAGAGCATGCCACCACCAGTAGCCACCATTTCAAGACTGCTACTACCGCCACCTAATACAATCAGGAGAAAAGCAAAAGTAGTCTACCAGTGCTGAGATAAATATGATTAAGGCACATTTAAGAGAAATTACTGCTTAGAAAAGAATGAGAACATGACTGTGATGATGAGCAAATCCCAGAGGAGATCTCTAGTTTGTTAATAGTCTTCTCCTGAGTCTGATTTTTACGGCTGTGTGGGCCAAGTTCTACAGATGTTATGCCATCATCAGATTTGTATAAGAGCACTATGGAAGCACATAACTGGACCGCTGCCTGATGTTCTGCCACAGTGCTCCAGCATAGTTTTCCAGTGTTTCTGTTTATGCAGCCATTCCCCTCTGTGGGCTGCATAAACATACTCACTTCCTGGTGCACTACTTTTCCTTCTAGCAACTGCAGAAGTGATGGCTGCCATTTGCAACATGGTGGCCCTAACTTAAAGTGTGCATGCATGAGTACCGTGCATACGTATGTAACCGCTCCGCCACCTTGAGCTAGCTGGCACCCCCTTAAAAGAACTACTGCCAACTGCATGGCGTACAATTTTCTTTTGGCAGAACTGCACTGACAGTACCATCCCTAGCATTGGGGTGTGTACCAGGCTCATTATCTAGAAGATGGGGGTGGGTGTACATACTAAACTGAACCTTTTTATTTACAGCCAGGTCCAGGGCAGAGGATGCTAGGCATGTGCTAGATGTAACTGCTGAGGGGCCCCAGTAACATTCACACTAGAAGCAACAAGTAGAATGTCCAAAGCAGTAACTGGGATTTTTCAGAATGGCTTTATTTACAAATGTTACTTAAAGCAAGGGTGGTCCCCCAAAGGTTTGTCATTGGAGTACAGGCACACTCTTTTGCCGGACACTTTGCAAGGCAGTACTGTTTTCCCCAAAACATCTCTATCTCTCTTCCAAAGTGTATATCTGTGGGATGTGCCACACAGTTTAAAATCCTCCTGGTGCATGGCTTTGCCCAGGGAACAATGGTGCCCATTGACAATCCACTTAGCCCTGCCTGAAACTCTAGATGGCATTCCTCTCACCCATTGTCCCAAACAGCCTCTGACATTCCTTCAGGGTTATGCCAAATGAGTCTCCAGTCCACAATGAATTGCTAAAGACTCCCAACTTCAACTTTAAATTCAGCACAGTTGTGGTGAAAGGGGTCCTGACCAGTGTGACCTAGCCTTATCTAGGGTGCTCACACCTCAGGCAACTCCCTCAGAGAAAAGTCTCAGATTCTGTACTTACAGATTAGTTGTTACTTCCTCCCAGTAATGGAAAGAACAAAAGGTACCTTTCTTTCTCTGGTAGCAGTGCAGAAGGACTTTATAGAATTGGGGAGGGGCCTAAGACAAGTAGCACACACAATATCCTTCTCTGAGGTGCTGCCTGTCAATGGCATGAGTGAGGCGAGGGTACTTTGCACCATGCAGTTTAATGAATGGTTGAAAAAATGGTGTGGAGCACAGGGGTTTGGCTTCATTGGGGACTGGGGTTCCACCTGGAAGGACACCAGCCTATACTGGCAGGATGGTCTGCATCTGTCCAGGAAGGAAACAAGTCTTTTAAGCCATCAGTTTAAATGCTTCATTGGCAAGCTTTTAAACTAGTCAAGGGGGGAGGCACTGATAAGCAGCAGGAAAATCCCAGCCTCTCCATACAAAACAGGGTACTAAATGAGAAAAAGACCGAGGTAGAAAGGACAGTGTGGGATGCTGCAAAAGAAGGTAAAGCCATCAAAAATGGAGAGCAATGATTACCAATGCCCGTAGTCTGAGTAACAAGCTTCCTGAATTAGTGGCCTTGATGGAGGAGGAACATCTGGATATCGTGGCAGTCACAGAAACATGGTATACACAAAACCATAACTGGGACGTAAACATACCAGGATACACTATCTACAGGAGGGACAGGGAGGGTAAAGAGAGGAGGAGGAGTAGGTCTTCTACATAAGGGAAGGAATCAAAGCAACAGAACAAAAGGGAAAACAGGGAGGAGAAGAAGCACTGTGGGTAAATTTGAGACCGCAATGGCACCACAATCCGCACAGGGTTGTATACAGACACTCTTCCCAGGGGAGGAAATGGACAAGGAAATGATAGAAAGAATACTTAGAATGGCAAAAAATGGGAGATATTGCTGATGGGTGATCTGAATATGCCAGATGTTAACTGAGTGCAGTTGCAGCAGCCACTCAAGAGTGGGGTTATTCTAGATGCCCTACAGGAGGCATGCCTTAGACAACTAGTATTGGAACCCACTCAAGAGGGAGCAATCTTAGACCTGGTTCTCTCAAATGGAGATGAAGAGAGGATCACAGATGTAGAAGTGGTAGCCATCTGGGAACTAGCGACCATCGAACAGTATGGTTCACAATAAACACAGCAATAGAGTCAAGCCATACAAAGGCAAAAGTACTGTACTTTAGAGGGCTGACTTTTCCAAAATGGTGAGTACCTAAGGAATGCACTAGCAAATGGCCAGGAAGGAGGGTGGAAGAACAATGGGAATAATAAAACTGCCATCACAGAGGTAATAAGTTTTTGTGTGAAGTAACAAACAAAATTAAATGATGTAAGAAACCACTATGGTTCTCAAAGGAAGTGGCAGTGAAGGTTTAAGAGAAAAGAAAGCATCTGGAAGTACAAGGAATCACAGAAGGAGCAGGACAGAGAACGTATCAGTTAAAGCAAAAGGAAGCTGGGAAGGCAGTCAGAACAGCAAAGGCCCAAACCGAGGAAAGATAGCCAACTCAGTTAAGAAGGGGGATAAAACCTTTATAGGTACATCAGGGAGCGAAGGAAGACCAAGGAGAGTTAGTGAGGCTTAATAAAGGGAAAGGAGGGTGGGCAGAGGGTGACTGTGAAAAGGCAGAGATACTAAACAAATATTTTTGCTCAGTATTTACAAAGGAAGAGGGGGAGGTACCTAAAAAAAAACAGTAGAAACATTCTGGATACAGAAGTTGATGCCAGCCCATTTACAGAAGAAAGGGTTCTGAAAGAACTCTTAAAATTGAAGGAGGAAAAAGCAATGGGGCCTGATGGGATTCATCCCAGAATTCTAAAAGAACTAAGGGTAGAACTAGTGACACCACTGACTACCCTCTTTAACAAATCATGGGAGGATGGGGTGGTACCTGAGGACTGGAGGAGTGCAGATGTGATCCCCTTCACAAAAGTGGAGCACGGCAGAAGCAGGAAACTACAGACCTGTTAGTTTAACCTCAGTGGTAGGAAAAATGATGGAATCACTTCTAAAGGAAAGAATTGTTGAGTATCTAGAGGCCAGAGGGCACAGGACCCAAGGCAGCATGGATTCACAGCGGAAGGTCATGCCAGACAAATCAGATAGATTTCTTCACTGGGTGACCAAAGTAGTAGATCAGGAGGGGCTGTGGACATGGCCTACCTAGACTTTAGCAAGGCATTTGACACAGTCCCACACAAAGATTAATATACAAGTTAGCCAGCCTGGGAGTGGGTCCCAAGATGATAGCCTGGGTAAAGAATTGGCTGGAGAATAGGACACAGAGAGTAATAGTAAATGGAGTCCACTCTGAAGAAAGGGGTTACTAGTGGGTACTGCATGGTTCGTATTAGACTGGTCCTCTTCAATGTCTTTATTAGCAACATTGCAGAGGGACTGGAAGGAAAAGTATGTCTCTGCAGATGACAAAAGATCTGCAACAGAGTTGATGCACAAGGTGGAGTGGAAAGGATGAGAAGGACTTGGCAAGGTTAGAGGAATGGTCAAATGTATGGCAGCTTAGATTCAATGCTAAGAAGTGCAAGGTAATGCACCTGGGAAACAAAAACCCTGGGGAAGAGTACACAATGGGGGTGAGATACTAACAACAACAAAAATGGAAAGGGACCTGGGGTAGTCATATCAGATGACCTAAAGGTGGGCAAGCAATGTGAGAGGGCAGCAAGGAGGGTTGGGGGGATACTGGGATGCATAGGGAGAGGCATCACCAGTAGAAAACAGGAAGTTGTTATCCTCTGTACAGACAGTTGATGAGACCCCATCTGAGTATGTGCATTCAGTTCTGGAGACCCAATCTCGCAAAGACATAGACAGGATGGAAGCTGTCCAGAGGAGGGTATTAAATGGTAGGGTCTGCACCAGAAGACATATATGAGGAGAGACTTAAGGAGCTTAATATGTATAGCCTCAAGAAAGGAGGGAGAGGGGGGACATGATAGAAACTTTCAAGTACCTCAAGGAATCTCAACAAAGTCAAAGAAGGTAGCATCTTTCAAAAAAGAGGTGTGCAAGAACAAGGGGTCATAATTTGAAGATGGGGCAGCTCTAGAGGTAATTTAAGGAAGTATTTTTCACAGAGAGGGTTGTGAATGCATGGAACGCCTTCCGAGGAGGTTGTGGAGTCAAAAACAGTGGTGGAATTCAAGCATGCATGGGACAGTCATAAGGCAATTCTAGGGGGTGTGGGTTGGAAGAAGTAGGCTGCTGGTTAACTAGGATCTGCAGCTTATCCATTAGGTAGGGAAATGGGCAGACTGGGTTGGCCAAGCATTCCTTATCTGCCGTCAAATTCTGTTTCTATATTTCTATGCTTCTATGTTTCTATGTTAGCTGTCAGATTCAACTCATTGTTCTTCCTTAAGTCAGCTTTGAACTTCAGGAACTCCAGGGGATTGCCCCTTGGATCCACAGGAATTGCATTCCCTCTCACTTCCCATGGAGTAAAACTAAAGAGTCCTGCAGGCAAACTGAAGATTATACCAAACTAGGGTAAGAAATACCACGGATCCTTTTGACAGAGCCCAAATGGCAGACTTCCTGCCACTCTGACTGCCACACTTGAACTTACTGATGAACATTCTACGCTTCCCAAGAGCAGCTGACTCCAAAATGGTTATGCTGCTGTGAGAGTTCTAAATGACATAATCATCCTTCTCTCTGGCTAACTGAGTAAACAATGATGTCATTATGTAGAAAGCACCTAATGAGCTCCACACCAGCTGCCTTTTTCTACCTGCATAAGACTAGTACTAATGGGATTTTAGTAATCCGAGGGGACTGGGTTGTTACACATAGTTATGTCAGCACCACCATGTTGTACAAAGCTGATTCTTTTGTTTATTTGTCTTTTGATTATTTTGTTTACATTTTACAATATGGGCACATCAGGGCTGGGGGGTCTGCTAGACCACCATGGACCCTCTGGATGCACTGTCTATTTGGCGCATGGCCACAGTTGCCACAAGCTGCGGGACTTTGCCACCGGGACCTTACCTGATAGAGAATCAGTTAGAGGCTATTGATCTCAGATGTGCATACAGTAGGTGCAAACTGAGTGACAGCTCATTTACTGAGCTGTCAATGTTGTAAATCAATGGGCAAGTACTGAATACAGTACATGCTCATTGATTGACAGCTCAGTGAGTGAGTTGTCAATGTGCACCTACTGTATACAGTACGTTCACATTGATATCTCAGTCGGCATCCAGCCATGGTGCTGAGAGGGGGTCTGTGTTAGCTTGATGGCTTGGGGATGGGTTGGGGGAGAAGGGTGGTGGGGTACTGCCTGCCAGGGTAGGGGGGCAGGGGTCCACTACTACAACAGGGAGAGGGATTTTTATATTAATATGGACTGATCGTGGATAGACCAGGGACAGGCTTCATATTAATTTGAGTGATCAGGGCTGGAGGGGCTGTTAGACCACCAGGGACAGGCTTCATATTAACATAATGGGGATTGGGCTGGTGGGGTCTGCAAGAGCAGGGAAAGGCTTCAGATTAATATAATGGAGATCGGGGCTGGGGGAGCTGTTAGACCACCAGGGACTGGCTTATATTAATATAATAGGGATCGGGGCTAGGGGTGGCACTAGACCACCAGGGATGGGCTTCCTATTAACACAAGGGGATTGGGGAATCTGTTTGGTGCACAGCTGGAGTTGCCACATGCTGCAGGACTTTGCTGCAAGGACCCTGCCTGATAGAGAATCAGGTGCAGAGTCCCTGGCATACTGACAGTCAGTGCAAACTACCTTTGGTGTGGCTTGCCCTGAGTTTTGAGAATCAGGCCCCCTGTTTTTAGGGCACATCTTTAGCATTGTGGAGATTGAAAAACTACTAGTACTAGTACTATTGCATACAGAGTCCTTTGAAGCACTTTATTTCATTGCAGTAAGAAACTTTAAAGTGCAAACATGAAAGCCCACTGATGCCAACAGCCAGACTAAGCAGATGTGCTATGTCTTATCAATCTCCCTACATGGTGCCCCCCTTACCCCAACAAATAGCAATAAGTTATGATGGTGGTTCGTGTTGCGGTGGTTACATGTACAGCTCTTTAAAGACTGTGTACATGAGCTAGCGGAGTCATTTCAGTAACCTGCAATGTTTATGTGCATGTACTATGTTGCAAGAAGAACACTATATTACTGGCTAAAAGTTTGAATTACATTACTAGAGTCTCCCACTAATTTCCCCCCTCACCATCACAATTACTACCCCCACCTCTTGCATCTTCAACCCTTCCCCACCACACAACAATGAAACATTAATTTATGTGACAAATAGATTCCTTGAAAGGGCAGCAAAATAGTAGTTATTGTACAACAAATATTAATAAGAAAAGATATATAAAATACAATAAACAATTTAAAAGGAATACAAAAATGAAACATTAAATCGGTTTTTCATATAAAAATGAAACCTTAATTTCCCTGCTATTTTATGATTAAAAAAAATAAAAGTCTTTCATTTTTTAAATAAAACTGCCCATAAACTAAAAATGTGATTGGGATGTGGACAGCTGGTGTCATACTTCAGGGTAACCTAAGAAAGGGAGTTCCTCACTAAATGCCACAAGAAATGGAAGTCATCTTTCATGGGACATGTGGACTCAGTCATCTCCACTGCCAGAGACGGGACCTACGATGCTGGTTTGGCAAAAACATGTTGACCTGACATCACAAGAATGGCTGCATGTTGACCGCAGTTGTGTTCAGAATTGTGCCATCGAAAAAATAAAGTGTTTTTTGCTGGGGGCTATACCCCACGCATCCCCCATGTGGGGCACCTCCCATATTTTAATATAATCAGCTCTGAGTCTGACCTAATTCTGGGAGTGGTGCAAGACCCCTGCAAGCCATGCTGTGGTTCTGAGTGGACTTTGCAGCAATGCATCGATGTTGTTCCTGTCAATGACATTGCTGTAAAGTGTTCACTGCAGCATCGATATACCCCAGAGATGTACTCTGGCAGGACCTCTCTCTCTGGATTGGTCTCTGTGGCATACTGATGATGTGGAAGAGGACACCCCCATAACAAGACCTCAAGGTGTTGCATCTGGTCTTCTGGCTGTGACCACATATCATGCAGTAGCTCTTGGAAAAGGTCATAGTTCTCTAACAGCATCAAACAAAGACATAAGGCTGTTGGAGAGAACAGTATAAACCTCCTGATCAAGTCTGAGATGGTGCTCAGTAGTGTTCTAGAGCATCATGACAGACTCGGTCAGGAGATTGACCTTGTACGAGAGTTACTGTATGCTCTGTATGCTGCTGTACCTTGTTAAATGTTGTGTAAGAGAAGAAAAATAAAACAATAAATGTACATTTACTGAATGTTTTATTTCATAGAATGGGTACCATCATCCCCTAATTTGTATTGACAAAAATCAGTCACCTAACTGTGCACTAATGTGGCACAACCTCATGGTTGTCCTGGTGCAGTATTTTGCCTTCTCACAAATCAATATTCTATAGAATTTTACAAAAAATTGTTGACAGCCATTTTTTTTATCACAATACAATGATGCTTCAAAAGAATCAGGGACTGGTTTCCTAAATGATCACATAAGCTTTTCCTAAGTTCACCATATAAACACACTCTTTTCCCACATCACAATACAAAAATGTTTTTCTTAGATCCCGCTTATTTTTTGTTTTGTTCCTTAGCACCCCCGAACCTATGTCCCATCTCTGTACTGAGAAAGGCAGCGAAATCGCAAAACCTTTCAAAACAAATCTATTGTATGTAATGTAGACCACAGTTAATACATGTATACTTTCTCTGTTAGGAAGCTAGGATAAAGAAAACTTAGGACAACAGTTCTGTAATGTTACAATACCGTCTGGTGAATGTTTCTTGGTCATTGGCTTGCATGAATTCCACAGGCACTGCTGAATGACACCAGAATAGCATTAATTTCGGCAACAGATCATTGGTGACAACATGACAACAAAATTGTTGGTGTAGGTGATTGGCTAGTATTTATCTGTGCCTGTTATTCTGGTGGTGTAAAATGAAAAGACCTTTCCAAACCATTATTAAAAAAAAATAATAACTTTTCTTCTCATCGTGTGTTTTCTCTGCTATAGTGAGCGAGCGGTGTGAGGGTGGGGGGGCCAAGCGAGCAGGCGACTTGCAGTGGAAAGCAAAGAGCAGCACTGCTGAGGCTAAGCATGCATTCAGATGGCAGTGGTTACTAAAGAGTGACACTGCTGATGCCCAGTGAGTGTGTGACTGGCGGCAATTAGTAGAGTGGCACTTTGTTCACAAATGAAAACACCTTACTGTATATAAAATTGTAAAACAGCTCAAGTTTCTGACAGAGCTATTAAGGGAGTGAAGTGAGCCAGTAATTGAGTGAATGTGGGGGAAGGGGATCAAGCAGCAGATACCAGATGTAGGATAAAAGCAACAAACAGCAAAATTCCCAAAGAAAAGCTAAAGGTAAAAAGACAGCCTTTATTACTACAAAACAACACAAATCATTTCAAATCATTGTAAAATAAAAAGGCATTGTCCTGGATACCAAATTAAACAGAAAAACACAAATATATGAATAACATATTTGGACAAACTTCTTTAGGCAAAGCCAAAATGCCATGTAGTTCCAGTAGCTGGAAAAACTATTTACAATTTAAATTTTATTATTTTTTTAAAAAAACATACAAGAAACAGTCAACAAAACAAAGATACAATATACAAAGTTATACAGCCAGTAAACAAACCATGAACAAGCCACAAGATAACACAACAAAATAACCCTCCCAACACCTTCCAGAACACACTACTGACTAAGGAAATAAAAATTAAATAAAAAGTTAGGGGCATTATCCACCAAAGAATGGTTACCATTCTCTGAACACTACCTAGTCATTCAGTCTCTGGAAAGAGAGAAGAGTATGAAACTGCACCCATTGGTGGAGGAATGACCCTGGCAGTCAGTGCAGTCTGTCGATCTGTTTTTTAACAGCAAACGCCTGCATAATCTCACTAAACCACTCCCTGTAGGAAGGGACACAATCAGATTGCCAGTGGTGAAGAATAATAACCTCTGCTACCTATCATGAAAATCAGAGCCATGTGAGCTTTACAATTCCCAAACAGGGAAGGTGGATAGTTCCCAACCAAACAAATCTCAGGGGAAAAGGCATCTTCCAGACCAAGTAATGGATCACGCGAAGCCTTAATTTTAGACCAAAAGGGGACCACTTTAGAACATTCCCACAGCATATGGAACAAATGATCTTCCGCCGCCCCACACCTATTACATAATGAAGTGTCAGATCGGCCCATGCTAAATAGTATAAGAGGGGTGTGGTAAAGATTATGCAATATTCAAAACTGGGCCCAACGGTATTGATCCCTCTTAATAAACTTATATAAGTTATGCCATATACACCTCCAGCAGTCAGGATTCAACTGCCAGTGAAAGACCTGCTGCCAATAAAAACAGACCCTGGAGGGAGCATCGGGGTAAAAGGATTTAATTCAAGCATATAGCCATGCCACAGAATAAGGCACAGCAGCCAAGGATATCAATTGAGACATAGCAATCTCTACAGGCAGGGCCCAAGGAACACGACCAGAAACAGGAGACATGGCAGTGATCAGTTGCCAATATTTAAAAATATGGATGGTGGGAATAAAGAAAAGTTCCTGTAGCTGCTGAAGGGAAAGAATCTTCCCATCTGCAACAATAGAAGAAACTGACTAGACCCCAGGCTAGGGGCAGAAGGCAATTGGGATCCGGTGACCACCAATCATAATATTGGGATTCACTAAAACTGGTTGGGATAAGTATCGGGACCAATCTCTCTTGATAAATTGTTCTAGTTGTAATCTAGCTTTAACAGACCACAGGACAGGTGGGATTTTAAGAGCAGCTGGGAGATTGGAAAGCTTAAAATACAATAGGATAGCACAAAGGACACCTACTTTCTGACACAACCCAGATTCAATATGGAGTCAGAGCAGTAAGTAACCCGCATCTCTGAAATCTACTGGGACATCTCCTCAGCAGAGAAATTTAGCTGTGTGAATAGCCAGATAGTAAAGATAAAAGTGGTGGAGGAGCAAGCCTCACTGGTCCCAGGAAAAAGTAAGTTTGTATTAGGCATGACCTACTGCCCCCTCCCTCCAGAGGAAGTGATTCAAGAGCCTTTGCAAAGATGTGAACAAGACTTAAGGAAGGTATACCCCAACCATACCCATAAGATAAAGTAACCTGGTAAGAATATTCATGTTAAGAATATGGAAGCAAACCCAGCAATGTCATCAGGAGTGAGGCCCATCTTGTCAGGTTAGCTTTGATAGTCTGAAGAAGGGGCGGAAAATTCAGGGAGACCAGAATCCAATAAGTGACAGAACAAAAAGACCTTTAAGTATTCGAGAGCCTTGAGTTTCTAGGATAAGCCCAGATCAGTAATTTCCCGCTTAAAAACATTGGCATTTAGGGGCATAACCTGAGTTTTAGCAAGATTTAACCATTAAGCTGCCAATGGTATCCCATGACTTTGGTGAATACGATTGGGCACCTACCAAAAGGGCAGCTCATAAGCGGCACCTGTCATTGGGGCGACTGGGGGAAGTGGGCAATTGGATGGAGGGGTGCAAAATTGTGACATCCTGTTGCTACATGCCTATGCATGGGGGGGGCAAGCATGCTGAATGTGGGGTGGAGAGGATTGAGGGGTCTTAGGGGGTGGCACTGCAGTGAGCTGCTGAGCTGCTTCCATGGCATGGTGGATGGGTTCAGGGCTGAGAAGGGAATGGTGCTGGGTTTGGGTCTGGGCGCAGGTACTTTTTGTTGACCCCGGCCCAAAAATATTACAAAAGCCATCTGGGCCTGGTGCTTTATCTACTGGGAGGAGACTAATGAAAGCCTGAACATCTACCAGTTGAATCAGTCTCCTTGATAATCTTGTTGGGACAGGGAAAGACACAGTAGAGAAACTTGATTCAGATATTCCAAAATCGCCACATGCTCCTAAGGTGGAGATTCAGAGGCCTCATAAAAGAAGAACTATTTAACATAAAATGCAAGAATTGTTTTCAATTTTTACATGTCTCAATGTAATTTCTTAAATTCCTAAACACATTTAAATTAAAGGGCCCAGATATTCAAACTATGCCAGATCGTGGCGCAAGCCCGTGCGACACTCAAAATAGTTGTGCAGGGGTGTGGCCAGGGCGATATTCAACGGAGTTGTGCTATGGTGCAACTTCTTTCAATATCACCCCATGGCCACACCCACTGTGCATTGAACAGTGGAACTGCGCCAGCGCAAGTGGTCGGAGTGGAGCATTGAGATGCGGTGGCGCAAGTTCCATTGCGCCATGCACAGCACCTGCGATATTCAAAGGGTGACATGCAAATGGGGCCATAATTTATGCAAGGTGCTTGGGGGGGCATTTGCATCTGATTACAGCCCCATTTGCATGCCATTAGCATGCAGGTGTGCCGATCCCCAATGACTTGCGCCTGGCCCCTGCCAGGCAGCAGCAGTTGGGGACCGACGCCCCCTGCAGCCTGATCGCAGGCATAGCATTGTTCCCCCCCAGTAGCCGGATCGTGGGCAGAATGTTATCCAACCCCCCCGAGTAGCCCGATCGCAGGCAGAAGGAACAGTAACCCCCAACCCTGAGTAGCCCGATCGCGGGCAGAAGGAACAGTAACTCCTCAATCCCGGTAGGACGATCAAGGGCAGAAGGAACAGTAACCCCAAATGGCCCAATCATGGGCATAACATAACCTCCCCCATTAACCCGATCGCGGGCATAGCGTACCCGCCCTTCATTAGCCTGATCGCAGGCATAACTTAACCCACCTCCATTAGCCCAATCATGGGCATCAGATTCCCCATGCAGCCCATACTGTACTAGTCATTCACATATCTGGACTGATTAGTATGGTATGGTCTGCATGCCATTGACTCATGCTCTGAACCAATGGGCGTGCAGCCATACCGAACTGTCAGTCGGCAGGCAGCAGGGTGGCAGGTGGGGGTGCTGCCACCCACTGGCTGATGGGGGAGGGGTGGTGGGGCTCCATGGGTGGGTGGGTTGGGGGTTTACTAGATCACCAGGGATTTCATACTTGCGGGGTGAGGAATGCCACCAGCTATCAGGCTCCATTCGGTCCACTGGACCACCAGGGATATTGGACTTTGAGGGGGTCTGATGCCCACGATTGGGCTAATTGGAGGGGTTACTGTCATGCCCATGATTGGGGCATGGGGGGGCACCACCAGGTGTGGCGGGAACAGGTCGAAGGCCACCCATAGGTGGCAGCTGCTGTGTTGTGCCCTGCAATGTGGCAGCTCACCTGTGGGCGGCCCTCGACTTGTTCCTTTTTTTTTTTGGCTCAACTTTGTGCAGGCACAGGTAGGGGCTGCACCTGCATAACTCTGCATGGCCCAGGCTGAATATCGGGCTGTGCAGTTTATGCATGGGCACGCCCCCCCTCCTGTGCCTGCATACATTACTAATGCGCCCTGGTGGGATTTTGTGCAGGTGCACTTTTCCCTTTTAAATATCGCACCTGGGGCATTAGTGGGTTGTGCATGGTGCAACACTGTTGCGCCATGCTCAACCCTTTTGAATATCTGGGCCAAGAAACCCATTTTATAAGTGCAATGAGATACTCTGGAGGTGTGCACTGTGCTGAAATAACCTCACTTCCAGAGGCTGCAAACACTCAGCCTGTGGCCTCATTACTCACTATGCCCCTTGGCATACAGTTATCTCAGCGCAATGCATGCCTCATTGTGTCTTATTGCCTATGTACACCCTGCTTTTGGGGTGGAGCAGCTCATACATAAGGAAAATGGTGGATGGCAGAATAGCACTGGATACATATGGGTAAAGGCAGGTGAAAGTTGTTATTTTTGCCTTACTGGAACTTCTGTGAGACCTCACAACTTTCATAGAAGTTTCTGAACTTCTACCTGTGGCAGACCAGAAAACTCTGGGTGTTGTACTAGACCACCAGAAAATAATATTGTAATTCTTGGACTGGGGATTGAGGATAGGAAGGGGGGTTCGCTTGACCACCAGGGACATTTTTTCTATAATACTACACGGGGGATAGGGATAGGGAGGTTACACTGACTGGACACATCAGGCGGGTGATCTGGAAGGGGAGTGATTGCTAGCCACCAGGGCATTTTGAATTACACATCTGATGGGTGATCTGGTGGGGAAAGGTACCACTAGCCACTAGGGTTGTTTGAATTATAGGTCAGGTGGGTGATTGGGTGGTGGGAGGGATCGCTAGCAACCAGGGATTTTTGAATTACATGTCGGGCAGGTGATCGGGTGGGTGGAGGGATCGCTAGTCACCAGGATTTTCTCGGGGCAATCATGTGGTGGTCGACAACTAGCGGGGGGTGCCACTAGACACCAAGGATTTGGGGAAGCAAATAATATTAGAACTAGAGACCCGTGTTTTTCTTAAATAAGAAATAGCAAGAAATAACAAGAAATTAAGGTATAAAAAGAAATAAGAAATTCAAGGTATAACAAGAAATAGCAAGAAATTCAGCATATAAAAGGAAAAACGGAAAAAACACAAGAATAAAGTGAAAAAAATGCCTTTTGGCAATCAAAATCTAAATAAATGCTTGCAGCAGTTATTGTTTAGACTTGTTGTTACCACAGAGATGGTACACGAGAAAGCAACAGCGGAATTGTTTTAGTCACAAAACCTTGCAAGACCACAACATAATGCTGCTTAATACAATATAGTATACTACGAATCTGATTTCTAGTGTGTATAAGGTCATTTTGAGGTAGTTTATAAATCTAAATATGATAACAAGAAAAAAAATTCAATTTTCAATGAAAAAAAAGAAATAACAAGAAATTCCAAAAAAATTAAAAATATAAAGAATTTCATGGGTCTCTAACTATAACCTATAGTCTATAGGCCAGGGTGCAGGGCAGGCAGAATTTCCACGAAAGTTAAGAACTTCCACGGAAGTGAAAGTCAGACCTTCACTTGAACTTCCATCTCTGGAAGTTTTGTTTTTGCACACCTGTACAGTACATGTGGGTCTCATAGCTGATCAGCTGATCCCACTGACTAGAACTGAAGGTGTTTGACAGAAAAGGTAGGATAACACCAACGACCCTGTCAGTGTTGGGGGGGATAAGACATGGGGAGAGCTGGATGGAATTTAGTCCTAGTGGACATACAGGTGGTGTTGCTGGGGTATCTACCAGATGGTGGCATATTGAATGGAAGAAGAAAGTTTAACAAAAAAGAAAGAATTGTAACAATTGTAGCAAAGAGATATCATGTCAGTAACATACTTTAGATAACAATTGTCAATATTTTATGAAGAATTGTGCATTGTTTACATTGCATAACATTTCTTGGGTAAGTTAATACATAGCAAGTTTAGCATTTTCAAAGGAAATGCCATATATTTTGTTAACTGTTACAACACTAAACAGCATTGTGTCAATTCTCAAAGCTCTTTTTTCCTGCTGTGAAACACAAGCAATTAACATGATTATCACATCTGTTAGCAATATAGCATTTGGAATAAAATAGGGAATGAATCATTGAAATGAAATAGTCACATAGTCTTCTACCACTATACATTAACACATTACAAACAAGAAGCATACTAATTTCATATGCAGGCAAACACATGCACATGCTCTAACTTCATTTTGATTAGCGCACATCTGCTGTAAGTACTAAACTCAATACTACTACATGCGTATTGCACACAAAATATTTATAGAATGAAATGTGATGAAAAAACTCAGCAGTAATTGTTCAGAAAAGGTGGGGTGGTTATGGTGGTAGTTGGATGTGTTGGCACTTGTACAAGCATATACTGTAACTACCACAACAGTGAGGTTCTGCTGGTGGGGAATTTCAACCTGCATGATGTAGATTGGAACCTTCCAGCAGCAGTTTCAGCTAAAAACAGGGACATACTGGGCTCTCTGCAGGGGGCATTCCTTTGGCAACTAGTCAGATAACCCACTTGTTATGAGGCAACACTGGACCTGGTACTCACTAACAGGGACAGTGTGGTCCAGACATCAAGGTGGAGGCCACTTGGAAACCATTGATCACCCTAAGGTGTGGTTCAATATGAGGACAGCTGCAGAATAGATACACACAAGGGAGAGGGTCCTGGACTTCAGGTGGGTAGATTTTCTAAAGATGACTGACTGTCTCAGGGATGATCTGTCAAGGATTTATGACCTGAGTGGGGTGGAGGAATAGCAGGTGAAGATAAAAAGGTGCATAGGAAAGGCAAAAACCTCTGCATCAAACAAGTGAGCAAAATCAAAAGTAAAAAGAGACCCTTGGCAGTAGTGGAAGTGAGGAGGGAGGAACGGAAGGAATCAGAGTTGGACTCCATATTGCCAGACTGGAGGAGGAGTAGGATAATGAGGAGAAGGATGACGTGGGGCTCTTACTCCTATTTACCCCTGGAGTGGGTAGGAAAGCAGAGAGAAGAGGGGTGGTGAGAGGAGAGGAGGGCACCATGGAGGGGAGGAGTGGAAAGGAGCACAAATTGAGGGGGACAGAAGGAAGGGAAGGGAAGGTTTGATGTGGAGAGAGGTAGAGGGGTAGGCGGAGGAGGAGGAGGAGGGGCAAAGAAGCAGTCAGAAGAGTACAAGGAACATCACAGTCAGGAGGAGGGAGGCAAGAGAGAAAAATGGACACAGTAACTACAGTAGCCAAACAGTGCACAATAGCTGGCAACAGCTAGGCAGAGTGACAATCAGTTGTGCAAAATAACTGAACAGCAGTATTTGCTAACACCTACTAAAAGACCTGAGCAGTAGCTACAAGATAAGCACAAGCAGGTGAGGGCTGCACCACAGATGTTCTCTACAGGTTACTGAAAAAAAAAACAGAGCAAGAAGGTGGGTGAAGCAGGTGTAGGTAAACTTAGCACAAACAAATAAAGCTGTGTTACCAGTAAAATAAAAATTAATAAGAAACAAATGCAGAAGGTGGACATAAGAATGGATTTTCATAGGAGTCAGCAAAACAGTGGCTAACAGGACAAGAGGCAGCAAACATCATTATGGGGGACCAAAACCTGACTAGCAATGAGCAAGCAATGATACTAGACAGGATAGCATTAAGAGAAAACATACATAAACTAGCTAACTAGAGCTGTGCAGAATGGGAAAATTCCAAATACACGTAATTCTGACATAATTTCACAAAATTCTATGGAATTTCATTGACATTTTGTGGAATGTTTAAAAGTTAGTAATTTGGTTATAACTCAATACCTGTTCAGGCTAGAAGTCTTAAATTTGGTATATGTACTCCTTGGGACAATGGCCACAAACGTACCAAATATTATGTAATTTGGTTGGACAGTTTCAACATTGTAGGGGCTCAAATGTTGTCATTGTATTGTTTGTGCAACATTTTATCAACATTTTTTGTCTGCATATACTTTAATGTCTATTGGGTAGGGAATCTTAAGTTGGGCATGATTTCTTAATGATAGGTGTTCTAACAATGTGCTAGATTTAGTGACAATATGATGTTTTGTCTCAAAATTACATGTGCTCAAAATCTGTCATTTAGCAGGGAAATGAAGGTTTCATTTTATTTTTCCATGAAATTTCATGAAAATAATTCACCTACATATAACTCAGGCACCTTTGGAGCTAGACATGTATAAATTAGTATGGATAGCCTTTTTGCAATGTGTATAGAATGATCTAAATATGGAGTGAATTAGATGCAAGATTGTTTAAGTTACAGGGGTTCAAAATTTTACTATATAAATATTTGCAAAACTTTCTGAAAACTATAAAAAATGTGAATGTTTGTAACTTCTCTGCTCTTGTAGCATAGAGTTAACATTTGACATGCATATCCATAGTCTGTGCATCCTGGTGTCTAACACAACTGGATACATTGGTTAAGAATTTTTTTTAATTTTGTGGAAGAAAACAAATGATTGGTAAGATTTTCTTATATGCAGTATTTATGATAGCATATTCTGTTGATGAAGCATCCAGAATTATGTTTTGTGGAATTTAATATTAACAATGCACATATCACTGCTTCATTTGATAAGCTGGGCTGAGCTTTTTGCAGTCCTGCTATTCCTCACTGGGTGACTATCCCCTTCTTTTTTTGCATAGCTAGATTGACTCAGTAACACAGAAACATAGACTTTGACACAGATAAGGACTGCTTGGCCCACCTAGTCTGCCCATTTCCCTACCTACAGGATTAGCCGCAGATCCTAGTTAACCAACAGCCTATTTCTTCCTACCCCTCACAAGAATTTCCTTATGCCTGTCCCATGCATTCTTGAATTCTCCCACAGTTTTAGACCTGACAACCTTCTCAGGAAGGCTGTTCCATACATCCACCAACCTCTCTGTGAAAAAATACTTCCGCACATTGCCCCTGAGCCGTCCTCCCCTCTATCTTCCAATGGTGTCCCCTTGTTCTTGCACATCTCTTTTTCTGAATGATGCTATCCTCTTGGAATTTGTTGATTCCACTGAGGTACTTAAATGTTTCTATCATGTCCCCCCTCTCCCTCTTTTCCTCAAGGGTATACATATTAAGCTACTTTAGTCTATCCTGGTATGGCTTCTCTTGCAGACCCTGCACCATTTTAGTTGCCCTCCTCTGGACAGCTGATGGCTATTGGCTGAAGCAATGAGGTGATGTGGAAGGAAAAGGAAGAAATTGCCCCAGGTTTTATATCTGGGAGTAGAGAAGTTTTTGGAACAAGACCCCTCGGGTTCAACGCCCGGGGCAAGAAGAAGAACAATTGGAAAAAAAGAATGTAATTTGGAGAATTATTGAATATGACAACAAAGGTGAATGTAACCTAAAATGGAATTGTAGTAATTTTGAAAAAAGAAGGAACTCAGTATTGTACAGATATGTATACATGGCTGTATATATGAATGTGAATAAAAGGTATTGCCAACTGAGCAACCAATATACAATATTGGGTGTGGTCTCCTTCTTGGGGGAGTGTTCTCTGGAACAAGCTTCAACTTAGTGTGTCTCTCCTGGTTAAAAAAGGAATTGGACTCCAGCCAAGCTGCAGGATGAACAAGACGAATTGTGAAACAGATACCCCACTCCTTCCAACCAATTTCCCATAATTTTTCTGGGATCTTCTCCCCCACTGGGGCTACTCTGGGTGCTAGAGCCTGGAATCTGTCCATTTGTAGGTGAGAGAGGCTGTCAGCTATGGTGTTCAGTTCGCCTGCAATGTACCTGGCCCTAAAGCTCATACTGAGCTTCAAACTCTGTAACATCAACTGTCGTTACATCCGAAGTACCAGCTGTGATTTTGATCCTCTGTTGTTTAAAACATCCACCACTGCCTTGTTGTAACACCAAAATGTGACCTGCTGATACTCTAGCCAGTTCCCCCATAACCTTGTTAGTACTCAGATTGGAAATATTTCCAAAAAGGTAATATGTCTGGTTAGCCCCTTCTCTACCCACTCCCGAGGCCATGCCTCTGAGACCCATCATCCCCGGAGGAAGTCTCCTACTCCCAGTCTCCCTAAAGCATCTGTGTAGAGCTCCATGTCCATGTTGAATAGCCACTTTTCTTGCAAAATGGTTATTCCATTATATGAGTTCAAAAATTGTTCCCATACCTTCAGGTCATCCTTAATCTCGGTTCCCAGGTTGACCAAATGGTAAAGTCTAGACCCTCCTGACATGGCCTTGGTCAGGTAATGTGTAAATGCTCTTCTTGGCCCAATAGTCCTACACGCTAAGTTCAGATGGCCCTGTAGCTGCTGTACAATGTATAAGGTCACCCTCTTTTTTTGACCCACCTCCTTCAGCAACCTCCTCAGATTTTCCGCCTTTTTTCTGTCAGCCTATAACACCACTAAACCATCATCTACCTCTATCCCTAATAATGTTATCTAATAATTCCAGACACCTGCTATGCCTTCTGTTTTTTCATCTGCTAAAGGCACCCCTATCTCTGCACACAGTACCTGAAAATCTTCCAATATCTTTTGTACTCCTTCTTTTTCTTCACCCATAAACAAGAAATCATCTAAGTAATGTACCACTGTGCCATGCCCGTACCTCTGCTCAAATACCCATTGCAACCAGGTACTGAACCTCTCAAAGGTTGCACACACCACTGAAAATCCCATTGGCATAGCTTTGTCAAAACAGACTTCGCCATTTATCTGAAAGCCCAATGAATCCCAGCCCTCCTTCTCTACTGGCAATAGCCGGAAAACTGACTTGATGTCTGTCTTTGCCAACCACGCCTCCTTTCGTGCCCTGATCATGTCAACCGCATCCTTTAAGGTCCCATAAAACACCTTACTATCCTCTTCTGATATAAAGTCATTGACCGATCCATTTTCTGGATAAGATAAATGATGGATCACTCTGTATTCTCCCTCATGCTTTTTGGGGACTAAGCCCAGTGGTGACACTCTTAAACATCGAAAGGGGGGCTCCCAAAATGGCCCTTCCATTCTACCTGCCTCTTTTTCTTTGGTAATCTTTTCCCTCAGTAAATCCTCCTTCCCTCTCATTGATTTTAAATTTTTGGCCCATGTCCCAATCCTATCCCCTCTACAGTGCAGAATAAAACCGGTATTAAAAACCTCAATCAGATCTAGACCCGCTGCCTTGTCTGGGTACCCCTTCATCCATCGTTCAACCACTTCTCCCTTGATTGGGTTTTTTGCCAAGGGGAAGCCCTGCTCCACCAGTTCATTTTCCCCCATGTTGGTAGCCCCACCCCCCGGTGCCCCCTCTCTCCTTCTTCCCGTATTGTCCCCCTCCAGTGCTCATCTCTCCATATGACCTACATCTAGATGCTGGGTGTGACCTTCTGCACTTCGAACATGCATGTCTAAATCTGCAATAAGGGAATGAACAATGTGCCCTATTTTACCCCCAACAACACTTTTGGTATCTACCTCCCCCTTTTTGCCATTCCCCTTCTGTCTCCCCTGCCACTGTCATGGTTTCCCACCTCAAGTCATTGTGCCTGGAATCCCATCTACAGTCTTCCCCATTGTTTGCCATCCTAGATCTAAATTTCTCATCGTTTTATAGCCAGTTTGTGCCCCCCATCATTTTATAAGCATTCCTTATAATTAAGGAATATGCCAGTAGTGGGATCCGATTTTCTGGCTTCTTTTCTTGTGCTGTGGTGCTATAATACGTAAACCCTAAGGTCCATGCCTCCTATGTCTTTCCTTTGTAAGTAGGTCCTTTTTGTTCCTCTCCTTTGTTACCAATCCAGTACCACGGCTGCTGCTAATTCTTTTTCCAAAACCCAATTTCTCTTCATACAGTTCTGCTGTCTTTTTATACAAGGGCAAATACATTGACAAATTCTCACTTCCATACTTTCTCTTTCTTTGCGAGTGGGACATGATCTATCTGCACCCCACCCAGTTCTTTTTTCTGTTCCCCTACTTCCTTGTTCTTTTCCTCCCCTTTTTCCACCTCTTTTTTTCCCTTTCTAACTCCCCCAGAACCTTCCGCAATTTTTCAATTCCATCACCCCCCATCCCCAACAACAATTGCTCTACATATTCCTTCATACTGCTCTCCAATGTGAAAACCGTACCTGCTTCTCTTATTGGGTGCTTAGTCATTGGCCCCGTCGCAGGACCTGCGGTCTGTGTGTCAACCGGCTTGATTCTGTCCAGCTGCAGGAATGCTAATTTTTGTGAGCATGGAACTGGCACTGGTTCTGCTGGTTCCTCTGGCTGTGGCATTAATAGGGGTCCTTCTGGGGTGGTTAGGGCTGTCACAGGTCCCGGTTTTGGCTGCAGTATTGGGTCTGGCCCCGGTGTGAGTAGCAGTAGTGACTCCAGGATGGGCCCTACTGGGTTCAGTAATGGAAATGCATCAGGGGTTGGATAGGGTGCCGGTTGTGGCCCTGGAGAGTTGGTTCTGGGATGTTTTGGGGTCAGACCCCCTGGTCCTTTTCCCTTGTCCCCAGCACTGCCCCTTCCTTTCCCTTTTACTCCCTTTCTCTGCAGTGGCTCGCCCCTGGGCTCTGCATCATCCACCACATCAAAGACTCAGTGGGTCCTTTCCACCAAATCCATTATGACCTTCATGGTATCTGCTTTTATTGCCCTTGATTCTCTGGTATCCATCTTTATTCTGCTTGAAATGAGAAAACAGCACATTATTACATTTTGGTAATTTTGTTCTCCTTCATGCCCTGCCCAACTCGTAGCCATCATTGGCTGTTGCACAGGCCCCCAGGTCTGTAATAGGCCCAAAACAACCACTTCCTCCTGGGCTCCCCTTTTTTTTAAAAAACTTTGTGATGAAGATCACCTGTTTTTATTATTATTATTTTTCCCATGACTTTGACATATCAATAATGGGAATTACCCCCAGCTTCTGTGTTCTGTTCCCCCTGGCCACCATGGCATGGCCTTGTGTATAGCATTGGCCACCTGACTCCACCTTCCTATAGGCCCGCATACTCAAAATGGTGGCCACCACATGCTTTTTTAAAATGGCAGTCGCCGTGTGTCCCTCCCAAGACCCGACCCTCCTATGGGCCTGAGTGTTTAAAATGGTGGTCGCTACACATGTTTTCAAATGGCATCTGCCACATGGCACCTGCTAGGCCTTCTCACTGCCTTATCTTCTGTGCCCCTGAAATTAGGTCTATGCCAAAGCCTTCACCTTGCTCCTCCAGCTGCTGTCTCAGTCTGAGCTCAAAATTTCCTTTTTCACCCGCTCGTTCTGCTCCCACGATCCCTCCAAAATCATTGTCCCCACCACTCCCCTTGTATTCAGCATGCCATCACCCTAAGCATCTCATGGGCATAACTGCCCATGCTCTCCTTTTCAATGGTCATGCTCCTCTTGGCCTTGAGATCCACCTTGTCCGTGCTTTTTTTGTCATCTCGCTGACCAACTCCCTCTTTCGCTCCTGTTTTGGAGCTGCAGTACCAAAAACATTCCTCCCATTATGCCTCAGCACTTGTCCTTCATCGCAGCTCCCACTCACTTCTACAGCTTCTCTTCTCCCCTTACCCGCCTTTACATGCCTGTATCCGTCCCCTTTTGCTCCCGATTTTTGGAGTTGCAGTACCACAAGAAATTCTCCCCTTACAACTCCGTGCTTGCACCATTTGCCACAGCTCCCGCTCACTTCTTGGCCTGTATAGGCCCTTCTTCTGACTGCCTTCCAAACATGCTGCTCTTTGCACAACCACCTTTTCTTGAAACCAAATGCACCAATTTGTGTTAACGCTAACACTTTTTTTTAGCCAACTCTAACCTCTCCAAAAAACAACAGCAAATGCTATCTGCTCTATATTTGGACACCATTTTTTATTTTTATTTTATTTATTTATTTGTTTTTATTTATTTAGATTTTATTGACCGGATAAGTGCACTAGACAAATCCTGCCTATTTTCAGGCATGACCCGGGAGGGGAAGGGGATACAGATGAATGGCAACTGACCATGAACCAGATTAAGCTGTTGGTGGTATTTTTAGTGAATGAGGGAAATTTGGCCAGGACACCGGGCAAATTCCCCTACTCTTGTCAGTAGGGGGACTTCCGTTCACAGCCATGGATGGCTCAGTTGAATTTGCAGCATCACGCTAGTGCTGAACTCTCTTCGGATACTGCACTGCTGGCTGCAGCAGCCCCTGCCTTGCTTCAGTATCAGGAAATGTCTAACGATAAAGAAGATGTCTTAAATGACTCACTACCTCAGATGGAACACACTTGTAAGGCGATGGAGCATTCTCTTTCTCAGACAAGCCTCTACTTCTGGAGCCTTTACTCGTTCTGGTGATACCTGTGCCGGTTTCCACTGTGGAACTCGTTGTCTTGCCATTTCAGGGAGTAGCACAGGATGTTCCCCCCTAGTGTTTCCGCTACTATCACCAGGAGAGTCACCGTGGCTTTGAAGCTGCTTTTGGGGGACTTGGACTTGAGAACCTTGGATCCACTTCGCCTGACAAACCCTCCTATGGACAATATAATATGTCTTCTACTGCTGCAGTCATTCATTCTCGCTTTGGCTAAAAATTGCTCTGGACATCACAGACCATACCTGGACTACCACGGGAGCTTTGGATGGATGAAAACTGCCTCAGGCTCCTGGACTCTGGACCCCTCCTGGGATGCTGATAAACATGGGGTCTTATTCTCACCCACCAGGCCTGCAACATACAACAAGAGCTCCAACGAGGAACCTATACCACAGGACATTTCTATTGTTAAGGACACTGCTATTTCTCTTCAACCTACTGTCTCTGGGGCTACTTGGGGGGATATTATGGATTTTCAGGATACTGTTTCAGTAGTTAATCCTAGTAGCTCCACAGTGGAGCCCCTACCTGTTAACACACCCCTTAATAACTTAACTCAGGAACCAGCAGCTTCCATTGTTATTCAGTCTACACCCTCCTCTGGACAGACCAATGATTCTGTTATTAAAGCACCCTTGCCCATTTTAGGGTCAATCTCTTCAGTTTCCTCTCCACCATCTCTCCTGGATGATCCTGGGGAAGGTCCCTCAACTATGCCTCCTGCATTACAACCTTCCCCCTTAGAACCCCCTCCTGCTTCTGGCAGAGGGCCTGTCCTTTCTGATTTATTTACAAATAAACTGGAACAGGCACCTAGATGTAATGCAGTTCGTCTGTGTTATAAGGGTGGTCTTACAGAATTCCCTGACCATTATTATGTGGCACGGACCTTATTGAAAGGTACTATGCCTTTTCAGGTTTCTGATATTTATGCCTTAATTCATATCTCCGGGGAAGAAACTTTTGATGTCAGATTCAAAACTGCTAGCAGTTTAGATAGATTTTGGCATAAGTATGCCACTTTAAAGAATACCTCCCTTTGGATTCCTTTTTATGTTATTTCTCTCACTAAACCTGCTGTTCGTACTGTTACCATTATGTTTTGGAATGAGGGTGTTAGTGTTAGTGACATATACCACTGGCTGCAAAATCGATATACGGTCTTATTCCCCCCGAAGCCATTGTAGATGAAGAAGGGCTCTGGGTGGGGGGGTGGAAATTTTGTGTGAAACTTTTTCTGGTTAACTCTGAAGTAATTCACCTACCTAATAGTTTTTTCTTAGGTAAAGACAGGGGTGTCTGCTTTTACGGGGGACAACCCAGAGCCTGCTACAAATGTGGTGCTCACACACACTTAAGCAGCATGGGTGATTTGTTAAAATGTAGTCTATGTGGGGGGTATGGCCACCCTAATGTTTCCTGTGAAAATGTGTTTCAGTCCAATTTGTGCGATGAAAAAGGACATGCGTACCATCAATGTTCCTGGGCAAGCAAGAACCGTCACGAGGGGTGGAATCCTGATTTGCTGGTTCAAAAAGTGCAGGATAAAGCCCAAGAATGGCCTGTTACTCAGGTTGTGTCCAACACCACGGACATTCCCCCCCCCTTCAACTTCCTCTGGTGGTAGTTGAGCCGCCAGTTATGGTAGAACCACCTTCTGATACAGTGCCTCCTCCTCTTGCTGTGCCTACTGTTGCTTCTCCTCCACACCCTAATACATCTACTGATGTTTCCATTGAGGATCCAGAAGGTTTTCAACCCAGTAGACGAGTCACCAGGGCAACTGCTCGTAAAACTGTAAAAACTCCTGAAATTCCTCTCTCCAATCCTTTTGACTGTTTAAGGGGAGGAAGAGAGGAATCTGATGGTGATTCTGATACTTCTATCTTGCCCTCAGACATGGACCTCACTGCTGCTAAACCTACTGATGTTTCACATAAAAAAAAACACTAGATTAAAAAAGGGGAGTAAGAAACAGAAAAATATGACCCTTACGGATGGGAGTGGTTGAATGACTGCTTGTTCTGGCTTCCATTAGACTAGCCTCTTTCAATGTTTGTAGCATAAAAAGCTACAAGAGGAGGATGGTTTTTTTTCACCTTGCTGCTTCTCTCCCCATTGATGTTCTTTTCTTACAAGAAACTCGCCTCACCACCCTTTTTGAGGTTCAGCAGCTTAAACGGGGATGGATTGAAGGCCCCTCATATTGGACTTTTGGGGATGATGTCACTGATGGTGTGGCTATCCTTTTTTTCTCCTCAACATTTTCTATTTCATGTATTAGTGATGTTTGTACTGGCAGGGCACTGATTCTGGACTGTACTTTTCAGGCCCATCATTTTTGTTTAATTAATATCTATGGCCCACAAACTAAAGCTACTTGCATACATTTATTTGACCTTGTGAAACCTTATTTGTGTGCAATGAAACATGTTATTTGGGGAAGGGATTTCAACTGTTCAATTGTTGTTGCCTACAGGATGGCAGAGGGGAAGAAAATTTATTGTGATTCCCTTGCTTTGTCTACCCTAGTAAAGGATGTCGGTCTCACTGATGCATATCGCTCCTTACATACTGATGCTGGCTACACATATTATAGATCACTTTTTCACACTCAGATTGATTTTTTTTTTCTTCTCAACACTGTGTTCCCCGTAAGGCTTCTCTTTGCCCCACAGAGCTTTCTGATCACCATTTACTAACTTGCATGTTTCTCTTGAATACCACCCCACTTTCTCTATCCTCCACTTTGACTCCGTGGAAATTGAACAATTCTCTATTCTATTCTATTGCTATACAAGCACAAGTTCGCATCCTCTTTCATGCCCGAATCTCGGTTCTCTGCTGTTATGATTCTATTCCGACATGGTAGAAAGATACAAAATTGGATATATGCAGTTTTTTTCAGATTATGGGGAAACGGGTGGTCCGTGATAAGTACCTTGCATATCTGACTCATAGAAATCAATTATATAAACTGATGTCTTTGTCTGTTACTTCCCCTATTGATTATTCTTCCTAAATTTCCAATGTCAAACGTTGCATGTTTGCATACCATTATGAAAGTGCTCGTACTTTGGAATTTTTCATGAGGGTAGGTACCTCGACTTCCCCCTCTGCGAACCCATTTTCAGCATATAAAGACAGAATTCGTACTATGATTATGCAGTTTATTGGATCGACAGGGTGCTATTGTTTATGATATTCCTGGCATGATGTCTATTGTCCATTCTCATTTGCAACACCAATTTTGTACATCATCACCTCCATTGTTGGACTTGTCATTAGTTTTCTCGGCTCCATTCCCACAGTTCCCTGTGCACCATATTCCAGAACTTGTTGCCTTAATTACTCAGGAGGAAGTGGCATCTGCCATCTCTCACCTTAAGTTGCAGGTCACCCCAGGTCCTGATGGTTTAACACGAGTTCTGTAAGACATTTCGGGATGATTTACTGGAAGTACTGACTCAAGTTTTCAATTATATCCTACAAACTACGGAAGATATCCCTGATTTTGGCATGTCCTTTCTTAAATTTATCTATAAAAAGGGGGATACCTACTCTTTACAAAATTGGAGGCCTCTTCATCTTCTTAATACAGACTTTAATCTTTTGGCTAGAATTCTTAGTACATGATTACTCTGTGTTGCTCCTGATCTTATTGACCCTTCCCAATCGTGCACTATTCCGGGCCGTTCTATACACACAAATCTATTCCTCCTATGAGAGATTTTTGAGGCCAAATAATGTAATGCCATTTCAGGGTTTGTCCTTTCCCTAGGCCAAGCAAAGGCATTTGATTCAGTACTACTTATTACAGGTCATGGAATCCTAAGGTATCTCAGCAATTTTTCTCTGATGGCTCACTCGTATATTTTCCCTTGCCTAATTTGCCCCTATAGTAAATGGTTTTGTGGGAGATACTCTTCTCCAGAAGGTTGGGATTCGTCAAGGCTGTCCGTTCAGCCCATTATTATATACTTTTGCATTGGATCTGATCATTCGTCAAATTAAATGGGATTTTCACATTATAGGTCTTGCACCTCACCCAGCTTTACCCCCAGTAAAGATTTCTGCATATGCAGATGATGTTGTGTTATTTGCCCAGAATAAAGATTCGGGAGACCGGGCCGTTCACATATTTCAAGATTTTTCTGTGCTTTCAGGGGGCTCTCTTAACTTTCAGAAGAGTGTCTCCATCCCATTAGATCCTGAATCTACAGTAATATCTGATGTGGGTGGTATTCGGACTTGTATGTCTCCTCAACGTATTTTAGGGATATGGTTTAATATCATGGATATAGCCATCTATAACTGGAAAAAACGCCTTTGTATTGGGGAGTATAAGGTCAAAATATGGAAGTCATGGAAATTAGGGAAGAGAAAAAGGGTATTAGTCATTAAAAAATTTATCCTTCCCATTTTTTTGTTTCTTTCTTATGTATATGCTCCCCCCCGACATTTAGAAAAAAGACTCCTTAGTGTATTCTTTCAGATGGTATGGTGCAGCTGCCTCAATCCTGTTAAACGTGACATCACATATTTGCCGATACGCCAGGAAGGGCTTGCCATGATTCACCCAATAGCTTTTTTCTTTCTTTTTTTTTCAGCTTTTTCTTAGAGTCCGATTCACATCCCATGTTTGTGATATTTGGATTAGCTATGCCATGAGTAATGTAATGGGTAACTGGGACACGCTCCCACCTACACATTCCCGTGTCTCCTGTTTTCCAGCTTATGCTTTGGATAGATTCCGCAAGCTGCGCTGTTGGAAACTTAGTAAGACATCCATTCTGATGCTATCTAGAAAACAATTATTTACTACTTTTGTAAACATTTCCAGACCAGTGTTACAGTTTCCGATTTGTCCTCCTTCTTGAATAGACTGTGTTCTGTCCCTTCTTCGAGATACAAGAATCCCTATACACATGTGGGATGTTATTTGGCTGTGTTGTCACGGATGATTACCAGTTCGGGGGAATTTAAAACATAAATTCTCTCAGGAACGGTACTGTCCTAAACCTTCCTGCACTCTCATTGAGGAAACTATGTCTCGTTTTTTTTTTGGACTGCCCAGATGCTCTTTCATTTTGGAAAACACTAGCTAATAAATGGAAGTGGCAATTTCTTAGTAGAATTACATATCAGATTCTGATATTAGGTGATTTCTCTACTCCTTGGATGAGATTTCATCCTAGTACCCTCAGAATGATTTTTGCTGTATGTAAATACTATTTGTGGCAAGCTCATTGTCAATATGTCCTACAGCAACTTCCAAACTTTCCACCCAATATTATACAACAAGTGGAAAATGCCCTATTGACTATTATGGAATTGGAGCATAAACAACTCTTGTTTACTCATTTTACTTCCTTTTGGAAGAATGTACTTTTTTTGTATTAGTTGTTAATGTTAAGCTGTTATGAGGATATCACAGTATTTACATTTTGTTTCTGTATCTCATTTTTCTTATGACTGAAGTGTATTTGCTAATTGTATGCTTTTAGACCATTTGTTTTCATTTTTTTATTTCATGTACACACTTGATGTTATGTTTCTTTTGCTTAATAAAATTCCCCTACTCTTTTCGATAAGTGCCATGGGATCTTTAACATCAACCTGAACTACCACCAATCAAGGCAGATGGGGCCTCAGTTTAACGTCTCATCTGAAAGATGGCACCTCAGAAGTGCAGCACCCCTCTCATGCTGCCCTACAGTGTCGGTACTGGGATATTAACCCAAGTGCCAGATGTGGGAACTGAATGCACAGACCTCTGATCTCCTGGCCTCAGAGGTGAGTGTGCTACCTACTGAGCCACTGACACTGCTGACACAATTACTACTTAAACACTACAGTTTCACTACCATCACCTCTATCTCCAGCGAAAAAGCACTCCAATATGACAAACATTTTTTTTTTAAACAATGACCACATCTTTGCAACTAACAAGATGCTTTTTTAGCATCTTCTTATCTCAGCTCCAATTGATATATTTCCTACCCAAGGAACTCTCTGACTGATGAGCTAGACTAAATAGAAAAAAATGATATCTAACCTAGCAAAAAGTGAGAGATCTCCCTTGTGAAGGCCTTCTTAAACCCCTTTTGCCACTCCCCTTCACTCTGTTCTACCTCTCTCTCTCCCATCCATTATGCCTATGCACTCTCTCTCTCTCTCCCCCTCCCACTGAATAGGTCATCTTACCCCTCCCCTTGTTCCACCTGTGGCTCCTCCTATTTCTAGTGACATCCTCCCCCTAGAAGAACCTTCTCCCCTTTTCCCTTCTTGTCCCCTCCCCCTCCTCCTCTCTCCACCTCTTCCTCCTCCTCTCTTTTTTCTTCTGGGTTCTTTGGCCTGGAATAAAGGGGTCTGTCCTTCATGACAACACTTCTTGTTTACAGGTACAACCTGGGAGCACAAGGAAGTTAAGTGACTTGCTCAGAGTCATACAATATGCAAGTGGGAGGCATGGGATTCAAACCCAGGTCTCCAGGTTTGCAGATCAGAGCCTTAAACCATTGTGCTATACTGCCTCCTTTGGCACACTGAAGGTTAATTCATTTGTATATTTTCATCTATAAGGTTATTCTTGGTACAATCCCATCCTATCTGACAAACTTGTCATATGTGAAAAACAACAATGGTCACACTCTGAGCTCTAATGATTTATTTATGCATACCATTTCATTTTTTACTAAGTTTGCACCCTTTCTTTATTTATGTCAGTGTCCTCAATCCTGTATACAACTCCACAAAAATGGCTAAATTAACTTGTTTTCTATCAGTGTAACAATTTAAAGCTCTTATAATTTGGCTGTTATATAGCCAATGTGAATGCTATAGATAAATTACATAACTTTGCAGATGATTCTATGAATGAAAATGCCAGTAACAATTTTGTTGATAAGGTGCTAAATCCCCAAGGCTCTGAGCTCAGTAGAATAAAACAATGTAATGATTGATTAAAATTTAACACAAATAAGTTAAGAGACCAGGACAAAACATATATTAAAATAATGAGTTTTCAATAAAGATTTAAAAGTGGCCAGTGAGGAAGTCCCCCCTCACTTCATGGGAAGGGCCTTCCACAGAGCCAGCAATGCCACACCGAATGCCCTTGCCTGAAGATTTCAGGCATGACTGAGGAACAGAAGTGAGATCTGCCTCCACTAACTGGAGAGCACAAGCAAGAGCATAAGGAATCATGAGGTCTTTCAGATAGTCAGGACCCAGAAATGATCTTTTCATATTTTTTATATCTGTGCAACATATTTTTAATGGTTGCAGTTGTAAAAAAAAAGGTCTCCTCTCAGTCTTGCCTAGCAATAAACTGATTGATTGATCTCCAACCCCTTTGTTTTTTTGGACAACAGAATTTGGGGAGATGTTACCTTTATGTCACCTTTTATTTTGATCTTAGTATACAGACCTCCCTCCATGAGTCCCGAGAATGACAACAATTTATTATATACTTTTAGTCATCTAGATACATCAAAAAATTATATAATTATAGGAGATTTTAATTTGAATAGTGTTAATTGGGATCAGGTGACTGCATTATACAAAATAGATAGAAGCTATATGGAAGTATTCAATGAAATAGGTTTAGAACAACTTGTCAAAATTAAGACCAGGGGTAATAAAGTATTGGATCTTATATTAACTAATGTTGCTCGTTGTATTACTGGGATTGATGTTAATGCTCCTTTAGCTAACAGTGATCATAATACTGTACAATTTCAAATATTAAAAAATAAATCTACATTAGCAACAGGTACAACCAAAATCCTAAACTTTTCTAAAGTAAATTTTCAAAATATGAAGTATATTATGAGTTGCTGGGATTGTCAAGCATTGTTCATAAATTTATCAGTAGAGGCTAAATGGCTACTACTAGTTAATAAATTAAAAGACCTTATTAAAAATAACATTCCAAATAAAAGTAAATATGAATTAAAAATAAGCATACACCTAGGTGGATGTCTTCTAAAACTAAATCCCTAATTAACAAAAAACAAATTATACAAGAAAATTCAAAAGGGCTTACACATCTTAAATTAAAATATAAGGAATTATTAAAAACTATAAAAATTAAAATAAGATTAGAAAAATCCCAATTTGAATCTAAATTAACATCAAGGGTAAAAGATAATAAGAAATCATTTTTTTCCTATATAAACCAAACTAGAGGTAATTCTACAACTACAGGTCCATTCACCACACAGTTTGGATGTGTATCTAATAAATATGAAATAGCCAACATACAGAATCAGTACTTTTCATCTGTATTTAATAATAAGTCACAGGACAAATTAACCGAAATAGGAAGCTCGATACCTGGTACAATTACAATTAAACCCCATGAAGTTTTAGGTAAACTTAATATGATAAATATCAATAAGTCCACAGGCCCAGATGATATTCATCCAAAGGTAATAAAAGAACTTGCTTATGAAATTTATGTGCCCTTGCCTAATATACTTCAACACTCATTAGACAGTGGTGAGGTCCCAAAGGATTGGAGAACTGCAACAGTTGTACCTATACACAAAAAAGGCCCCACCAACAAACCGGAAAATTTTGGACCCATAAGTTTGACATCTCTGATTGGTAAAATATTCCAACAGTTTGTTAAGGAAATTGTATTAGAACACCCGAATAATAATAAACTTATAGATAAAAATCAACACGGATTTACAAAATCAAGATCATGCTTGACTAATCTCCTGACCTTTTACAATAAAGTAACGGAAGAAATGGATAAGGGTAACTCAGTTGATTTAGTGTTTATAGACTTTGCTAAAGCATTTGATAAAATACCCCACTTTGAACTTATAAATGCTTTAAAAGAAGTTAAATTGAATCAAAATATAATTAACTGGATAGCGATGTGGCTTAGTGATAGAAGGCAGAGAGTGGCCATTAATGGAGAATTGTCAGATTGGGCTAGTGTGACAAGTGGTGTCCCCCAGGGATCAGTTTTGGGGCCATGCCTATTTAATATTTACATTTCCTCCCTAGAATCAAATCTAAATGAGATTTGGTTACTAAAATTTGCTGATGATTGCCGATTAGGTTCTATTGTCAACAATAGTAACGGATACAGTACCCTGCAAAAATTCTTAGATGAAGTTACTATATGGGCCAAAGAAAAGAAACTGGTACTAAACAATGATAAGTGTAAGGTGATGCATATGGGTAAACGTAATCCTAAATTTATATATAAACTGGCAAACCAGGTATTACAACAGACCTTGGAAGAAAGGGATCTTGGGCTTATCATCACCCCAGATATGAAATTTAAACTCCATTGTTCCAAACAAATTAAAAAGGCAAACCAGAACTTAAATTGTATATTTAGACATGTGGCAAGTAGGACTAGAGAGGTTATGTTGCCATTGTACAATGCCCTGGTACGACCCCACCTTGAGTATTGTGTCCAAGTGTGGTCCCCATATACCAAGGAAGAAATCAATAACCTCGAAAGAGTCCAGAGACGATTCAGTAGGACAATAACAGGAATGAAAGGAAAAGATTATGGACATAGGCTTAGGGATTTGAAACTGTACTCCCTGAAATACAGAAAGCTTAGGGATGACTTATGCCTTATATATGGTTTACTACAAGATCCTATACTCCTAAACGGAATAGGATTATTTAAATCTGAAGTTAGACAAAGCAACCGTAGACACAATAAACAGTTATTGATTAGTAAATGGTATTCATTAAGGAGAAAAAAAAATGGTTTAGTTTAAGATCAATTGCAACATGGAATAATTTTCCTTCAAATGTTGTGGATAGTTCAAGTATGGATGCATTCAAAACAAATGTGGATTTAGCAATAATAGATGATTATAAATATAATTAAATATGTGGCAAGCATTATGGACACTGTCCTGTGGCTTGAAAAACTTATGAAACTTATGAAACTTATATGATGTGACTCCAATTCCTGTATGGTCTCTGGTCTGTGGTTTATGATTCTTCCTCCCCTACTCCTTCTTTTGTAAGGGTAATGACACCAGAAGCAGAACTGGTGGCAGAACTGATGCCAAGGCTCATCTGACAAAATTTGAGTACTCAATTTCATTTGCATTTTATATAGCAGACCTGGCATGTACTGGAAAAATTAAATATTTTTTATTATTATTATTACAGATTTCTAGGATTGAACGAGTGAACAGTACATGTTAGCAATCTCATATCATAAGGATTCATTAGAAATTTCATGAAAAAAATCATTTTCTTTATGCAGTAAAACCAATAAGGAAATAACTATTTTCTTTGCCAGCAGTCCTGTGCTCTAGAGCATTGACTTTTATTCTGAGGTACAAGTTACCGTACCTTTAGCTAAGCCATGTGTGTAACTATATAACATATATAGATATAGATAAAGATAAAGATATAGATATAGATATAGATATAGATATACATGGAGATTACATGCATGCATGTACACACCCACATTGTATGTTAGCCTCACTAGCAGTGTTCATATTATGGAGCAGAATTTCTATCATAAAGAAAATATCCTAGACTAACCTATACACACATGACACAAAGCAGCAATGTCCTAATCAGTAATCTTTAGTGGCCTGTAGCCTGTGACTACTATTTTACATGAGAGGCTTTGTAAATGATAGAAGCGAAGAGTTTATCCAATTTCCTACCACTCTGTGTGGCCCTGCCAGCAAACTGCAGCTAATGCCCACTAATACAACCAGAAGTCTTTTCCCAAGATCTTGCTCAGAGTGTCCTCCAGACTTACCAGAATTATGGGATATTATACTATTTTAAGAAGGGGGGTTTCAGAAGGAGGTACAAACAGAGGAACCAGCAATCAACTTGTGATGCTGCCTGATAGTAGCAGATCTAGCACTTACCAGTCATTTCATTTTTCTCCTGTTTTGGTCAGAGGAGATATCTCACCATTCTGTTGTCAGTAGCTGCTGTACAAGGTGCCTCTTGTTAGCTCTGCTAAATGCTTTCTTTATAAGTGTTTTGCAAATGAGAATTTTAATAATGTTCCAGTTACCTGACCTCAGCTCGACTTTTTAGCTTATCCTATTTATAACTAATATTTAGAGTTCTTTGGCCTTGCCAGTTTTAAAGGTCCCTTTTCACTTGTTTTCTCTTGGTATGTTCTAGCTGGGATGGTTCAGATTCCTGGGAAAGACTTCCCAGGTATCAGTAATGCTTGAAATACCAGCCAGGAGGTCTCCTAGTAAAAACTGAATATCTTCTAAAATCATTAATTTTACATTTACTTTCACTACTGTTCCAGATTAACAAGGTAAAATAAATCATCCATTAGCGAGATTCTCTGTTTCATTGTTCACTTGGGAGCTTAAACAGCAAGCTGGTAGGAAAGAGGGCTGCAGTTATATTCTGTTTTTAACTGAAATATTTGAATAGTTTGTAAGTGAAATTAGTTCTATGTGTTAAAAATTATTACCTTGAATTAGAACTGTTACTTGGGCTGTGATATTGTAACTTTGGAGATAGTTGTTTGGCAGGGATAATTAGAGGGAAATTTAAATGTGTTTGCCCGGTGCTAGGGGAGGGACATTAGCTGCAATTACCTTGTCTTTAAACAGGAATTACCTTGGCTTTCATTGTTCACTTGGGAGCTTAAACAGCAAGCTGGTAGGAAAGAGGGCTGCAGTTATATTCTGTTTTTAACTGAAATATTTTGAATAGTTTGTAAGTGAAATTAGTTCTATGTGTTAAAAATTATTACCTTGAATTAGAACTATTTATTTGGGATGTGATATTGTAACTCTGGAGATAGTTGTTTGGCAGGGATAATTAGAGGGAAATTTAAATGTGTTTGCCTGGTGTTTGGTAAGAGCCGTCCCACCCATCCTGTTTTGTAGGCTTTCTTAAATACTGAAAAGCCACTGGGGGTTGGGACTGAAGGGCTGAGTATTTCTGTTTGGGACTGAAATTCAAAGCAACAGGAGCTGGTGGGCCTGTGACATCATACGGTACCTGATGTCTGCTTACACACACTATTAGTGGGACCAACACACACTGGACTGTATGTGTTTGTTAGACTTGGGAACTTTATTGGTGGGGTTGAAATTAGGTTTGTAAATAACTACAGTCAGTATAGAGAGAAACTGTACTCCAGGGGAAAGGGACTGAGAAAAGGGGGTGTGCTATTATAAACAGAGGGGGATAATTAGGGTGGCCATATTCCACCATGGCAGGCATCTTCGGAAGGGTTGTAGGCTGCTCAGGCTGTGGGATGGCAATAATTCTAAATTGGACCTGGAGAGAGGGAGGCTGCCCACTCAGTAGACAGCTGTCTTGTATCAGGAGTGAGGTATATTGGTTAAGGAGTAATCTGTGGGGGCTGGGGGGGGTGTCCAAGGATAAGGGGTGTGGATATGGGCAGCAGAAGGGTGGGGCTGAGGGGAGGCTGGGGCAACGCTCTGAAATTACAGGACATTATGTTACAGCAAGCAGGAGGGGGATATTAGGACAGAGGACCCTTAGATAGGGAAGTTGATGCTAAGGGAAAGCATACGGGTGAACATTCTGAATACAAAGAGACTAGAGGGGAAGAGTCAGGAGGGGCTGTTGTGTGGAAGCCTAAAACAGCAGACTGTGGGAAGGGAGCTCCTAAGGTGAACAGTGCAAGAGAGGAAGAAGAGGGTCAGTTTAGAGATGCAGTCAGGGGAAACTCGGGTTACTTGATGGAGGCTGACATAGAGTGTCACAATAAATTTGAGCTACTAAGCAACTTAGAGGGAGAGGAAGGGGTTGGTGGAAATGAGGAAACTTATACAGAGGCCGGGGGGAGGGAGTCGGATACCCATAGGGCATCACAGACCAGCTGTGGAAAGGATAGACATAGTCCCAGAGGGAGAAGGGGAAACATATGTGTTAAGCAAATGGGGGAGATGCAACATATTCCAGATATGAGGGAGGAGAGCATGATTGGAGAGAAACTGGGAGACAAGGAGGTGGGAGAGGAGCCCCCCTTCAGCAGGGATGTCAGTACCAAGGATGGGGCCATAGCTAAAGGGGACCCACAGAGAGCCTCTGGAGACAGGGGTACTATTACAAGGGGGGAGGATGGTGGTGTGGGGAAGGGAAATCATCAGGGCTAGGATACATGGTTCAGATAAGAGAGGGTTAAAGGGGACACCTATCCAGAGGGGGTTTGAGTTAATGGAAAATAACGAGGGAGGCAGAAAGGGAGGGTGACAAGGGGTCTCTAATAAGGCAGGAAGACTCCCATGAAATTGAGATCATGAATAAAGGGAAGGGGGCTGAGAGGGCATAGGAGGTAAACTAAAGGATGATGACACTGGATGACACTGGGTGTCAAACAGATGAGGCATACTGATGAGTCCTGGTAGGACGAAACACGTGTCTATGTCTTCTGTTAGCACCCTTTGCAAACTGTGTGAGAGGCCTTTTGGCACCATGCAATTCTGCTTAAAGTTGGACCAGCATGACATTCTGTGGTGATTTGCATATGCAGCCCATGATGCTTTGCATTGTGGGGGCATGTGTGATTTTTTATTTTCTTGAAACTTGGCTTCCCAGCCAAATGCCCTTTGGGGTAACCCTTGCCTGAGTGTTTATGCACAGAGGTTCTTTGTCTTTTAAATGTTTTTTTATTTTAATGGATTCACCATAATATATCCCAGGCACACTGCCTTAGGGGTAGCTGGTCCATTCCACTGGGGTGTCAAACAGATGAGGCATACTGATGAGTCCTGGTAGGATGAAACACGTGTCTATGTCTTCTGTTAGCACCCTTTGCAAACTGTGTGAGAGGCCTTTCGGCACCATGCAATTCTGCTTAAAGTTGGACCAGCATAACATTCTGTGGTGATTTGCATATGCAGCCCATGATGCTTTGCATTGTGGTGGCATGTGTGATTTTGTATTTTCTTGAAACTTGGCTTCCCAGCCAAATGCCCTTTGGGGTAACCCTTGCCTCAGTGTTTATGCACAGAGGTTCTCTGTCTCATAAGGATGATGGCAGTGTTAAGG
This sequence comes from Neoceratodus forsteri, assembly GCA_016271365.2. Classification (NCBI taxonomy): domain Eukaryota; kingdom Metazoa; phylum Chordata; order Ceratodontiformes; family Ceratodontidae; genus Neoceratodus; species Neoceratodus forsteri. The sequence continues at coordinate 1,034,380,952 of CM028135.1, forward strand.
TTCTGTTACTGGGAGACTCGATGATTAGGGGTATCCATTGGGAAGGACAGGGGGGTGGATGCCATAGCCAGGTGAAGGTAGTGAGCATCTCTGGGCTGACAGTGCACAGAGCAAAGTTCATGGTGTATGAAATGGTTAGGGATTGTGGAGGGAAACTGGATTTCCTGGTGCATTTGGGAACTAATGATCTAGAGGGAAATAGTGTTTTGGAAATCCAAGCAAGGTTCCGAGAACTTGCCAGAGTCTGTCGGGATAATGGATGCAACATTTCCTTTTCAGAGATATTGCCAGTACCAAAGGCCTCAGTGGAGAAAAAAATGCAGCTCACAGAGGTTAATGACTGGCTCAGGAAGTGGGGTGAAGAGAATGGGATGGGGGTGTTAGGGAACTGGAATGGAGTTTGGGAGGATAAGGGACTATATGCCAAGGACAGGTTTCATCTTGCCCCATTAGGGAAGGAAGTCCTAAACAGGGATGGCTGACTACATGCAAGGAAGGTGGGGTTTAAACTTGTAAGGGGGAAGGGATAAGGAGGGGTTGATAAGAAGCCCTCCTCCAGATGAGGGAGTAGCCTTCAATCCCAAGGGGGAGGGGAAACAGACTGAGGTGGAGGTTTCAGGAGGAGCAAGGGAGGATGGAAGCATAAGGAATCTGGGTGGGGTTCGACAAAGAGGATCAGGGATAAAGGGTGGGGTTGGTGTTAGTAAATGCCAGGAGCTTGGGAAACAAGTTGCCAGAGTTCCAGGCCATGCTGTTCGGGGTGGATGTGGTGGCAGTCACGAGACGTGGCCAACAAAACCATGACTGGGACCTAAATGTATGGGGTACGCTATGCTTAGGAAGGATAGAAAGGAGTGCAGAGGGGTGGAGTGGCTATGTTCGTTAGGAGATGACATAGAAATTGCTATGGTAGAAGAGGCAGAGGAAACGTGGGAGGCCTTATGGGTCACCTTACGATCCCCAGCAGGAGATAAGATCAAGCTGGGAGTAGCTATAGGCCCCCGGGATGAGTGATGTTCTAGAGGATGGTTTGCTGGACAACATCATTGCCCAGTGCGTCCAAAAGGGAAGGAGTGGTGTTGATGGGGGACCCATGCCAGGTACAAACTTGGGAACTATGTCTTCTAAGGTACAAGGAGCAGAGGCTGCTGGATGGCTTCCAGGATGTGTTCTTAACACACCATGTGATGGAGCCCACAAGGGAGGAGCATGTCCTGGATGTGGTTCTGCAGATGGGGATCTGTGGGACATGGTTGTACAGGACCCCTGACTGGGAGTGACCACAATACTGTCTGGTTTCAAATAAGCATGGGGAAGTGGGGTGAGATCTAGGACACTGGCAGTGGACTTCAGGGGGGCAGACTTTATGGGCATGGGAAATATTCTCAAGGATCACTTGAAGGGGATTACCTCAATGACAAATGTGGAAAGGAGATGGGAGCTCATAAAACCGGGACTTCATGAGGCAGTCAGGATCTGCGCTAAGTTGAAACATAAGGGAGCAAGGTCACATAAACCATGCTGGTGGTCCAGTGAGGTACAGGTAGCAGTCAGAGAAAAGAAGGCGGCCTACAAAAAATATAAAACAACAAGAGGGGATAGGGATAAGGAAATGTACCAGCTTGCATCTAGAAAAGTCACCCGTATGGTGAGGGGAGCAAAGTCCAGTAAAGAGCAGCTTCTGGCACAGGGGATACATGGAGGGGAAAAGGGGTTCTTCCGGTACATTGGGGAGTGGAGAAAAACTAAGGGCCATCTCAGCAGATTGAGATCAGAAGGAGGGTGGGTGGAAGAGGCGAGGGACCAGGCAGAGGTATTTAACGAGTACTTTGCCTCTGTGTTCACTAGGGAGGGGGATGGGATATCTACAAAGCAAGGCATGAAGGGGATAGAAGTGGCAGGGAGTGGGATCAGGGGAGCAACAGAAATGGAGCAAGAGGGAGGGAAAGGTACCCCAGGGGTGTCACATCTGGATAAGGATAAAAACACCAGTAAGGTGGAGGGGACGGATGATGCTATCTCCGCCAAAAGGGTGTGGTTAGCCCTCAAGGCCCTAAAGAAAGACAACTCTCCTGGGCCGGATGGCATTCATCCGAGAGTGCTGTGGGAATTGGCGGACATACTGGCTGCAATTTCTGGCGAGCTTTTCAGCAGGTCACTTGAGACAGGAGGGTACCTAGGGATTGGCGAGAGGCACATGTGGTACCAATCCATAAAGGGGGGTCGAGGGAAGTACCAGGGAACTATAGACCCATCAGTTTGACCTCGGTGGTGGGAAAATTAATGGAGAGTATACTAAAGGAATGATTGAGGGTGTACTTGGAGGAGGTGGGAGGTCTGGATAGTCAGCAACATGGGTTTGTGCCAGGTAGATCATGTCAAACCAACCTTGTGGAGTTCTATGAATGGGTAACATCAGAACTGGACAGGGGTAAGCCTGTGGATGTATTATTCTTGGACTTCAGCAAGGCATTTGACTCTGTCCCCACAATGGTCTGGTGGAGAAACTGATGGGGTTAGGAGTAGGCCCTTGATGGTCAGATGGATTGAAAACTGGCTAGCTGGACGCACTCAGAGAGTAGTGGTCTGTGGGGAGCTCTCAACCCTAGAGAGGTAGGTAGTGGGTACCACAGGGTTCAGTCCTGGGTCCATCTTGTTTAATGCATACATATCGGACATCAGGGAGGGTATAGGGTGTGAAATTAGTCTATTTGCGGATGACTCCAAGATGGGAGCAGTAGTTGAGGGAGAAGAGGGGAGGTTGGCCCTGCAAGGGGACGTGGACACCCTGGAAAGCTGGGCTTACAGATGGAAATTAAATTTCAATATCACCAAGTGCAAGGTGTTGCATCTTGGTCGGGGAAACCCTAAACACAGGTACACCCTGGGAGGGGAGGCGCTGGAGGCCTCAATAGGGGAAAAAGACCTAGGGGTCATGGTGGATACATGTATGAATAACTCTGAGCAGTGCAGAAGAGCAGCTAGCAAGGCAAACAGGATGTTGGGATGCATCGAAGAGGGATCACCTCTAGGGAGCAAGGAAGTGATTCTGCTCGCTGTACAACGACTGGTTAGATTCACACCTTGAGTACTGTGTACAGTACTGAGACCACACTTGAAGAGGGACATACAGCTCCTGGAGAGGTACAGAGGAGGCAACAAAGATGATATGAGGGCTAGGGATTTGACTTATGAGGACAGACTTGAGGAGCTCTGCCTGTTTTCATTGGAGGAGAGGAGAGACAGGGGACATGATTGAGGTCTTCAAGCACCCTCAAGGGAATAAATAGGGTAAACATGGAGGGGATCTTTAGACTAAAGCAGGGAGGTATCACCAGAGGGCATGGTTTGAAGTTGGAAGGTGGAAAGGTGAGGGGGGAGAAGAGGAGGAGGTTTTTCACTGAGAGGGTGGTGGACCCTTGGAATGCACTGCCTGGGGAGCTGGTTCAGAGATCCACAGTGGAAGGCTTCAAGAGAGGGTGGGACAGACACAGAAAGTGGATGTATCAGATGATGGCCTGTCCTGGGGGGGTGGGGATGGATGATAGGAGTTTCTGGAGCACAAGGGATGGGAGGGTCTCGGCACCCAACTAAAGATCTGGGTTCGAGCAGACTCGATAGACCGTAAGGCCTAATCTGCTGGCAAATAGTATGTTAGTATTCTAAATAGTCTGCTTGTGAATTTGCTTTGTGTTTTATTCTTTGCCTGTTTTTGTGCCAATCATTCATAACACCGTCACTGTATATTCTTTTTCTTTCAAAATGTCTGAGCTTGTAAAACCTCAAATCATTTCTCAGTTTAGCATAATTATTGTCATGTATTTCTTTCACACTATCAGTTTCTGTAAGTATAAGTTCTTCACTAATTGTTGAATTCATTTTAGTTAATTCTTTAGAGTTTCATTAATTTTAGTTATCCTAAAATCAGACTACATTTGTAGTTATTAAGAGGCTTTTCCCACTCCTCCACAAACAAACCATGTCCATGACCATAGGATGGAGATATTTAAATTCTTAAATCTTTGGGAATTCTTTTATCTCTCCAATATGAGTTAGTGCCATTCTTTCTTTTTCTTATCTCTTCCACCTTGTGCATCACACCATTGTTTAAAACTGATGAGTTATTTTTATATTTGAATATTTTTTTTCAAATGCATTAGAAGAGAAGACTATTTAATTACCCTAGTCATCTGTTTACAATATACCCCCTCTATATAAAGGGAACCACTGTATCCAGGGATTCAAGTATTGTGGACCACTCCCTCAACAATAAGTACTGAGCAAAAAAAAAAACTTTCCACTGCCTCTCCCTATTGATAGGTTCAAAATAATCTTCATGTTCAGTAATAACTAAATAGGCACATGACTAGTCCTTTTGTAAGGAACACACACTAAAGGCTAAAAGAATAAAAATGAAATTTGTTTAATGACAGGGACTATATATATCCCAAGTCCAGTTGATTGAACACAGGAAAACACTGTTAACATTATCGTATACTGGAACTGATATCTATCATGTATGATTGCAATTATCTACAGTCTAAGACACCACCTCCAAAAACCATATCTGCTGTCAGTTCTCCCACATAAAATACACGTTTGCATACTTATTTATCCATCCATCCAGAATAAGTACATCATTTCATTATAACCACTGTAACACTGGCAGCTAAACAAAAAATGTTGAAAGTAGTTAGCATTTGTGTATGTAAGCCTCCAGTTCTTGCTATGTAGTAAGGCAGTCTTCTAAAGTTGGCATTATGTTCAGCTAAACTAGTACCATCTGTTCAGGCTTACAGCTTGTGCCAAAAATAGTGTGGGCATATAAAAAAGGTCCAGACTTATTGCACTATTTCTTGAGTGCTGTAAAATATATTTTATAACTAAGCAGCTTGATAATACTGCATGCTGTCTAAATAATTTGACTTAAACAAGAACAATACAACAAGCAAGCATTTGTCAATGCCAAACATTTGATTCTTTTGAAACATTTTTTTTTGTAATTTTGATCCCAGCTTTTGAAGATACTTGTTTTAGGATTTGCCTTATAGACGTGTACCATGTATAGTGTATTGGCTAAAATGTCATTTCACATCAAAGGTGTGAAAACACATCTCATCCAGGATTTTTAAAATGATACATCATGTTTATGAGGTGGTACAAAAAAATGGCTATGTTGAAAATTTGGTGGCAAAATATTGAAGATTAGTGAAGTCATGAGTGAAATCTAAAATACTGTAATGTTCAGTCATAACCTAGGCATTTTAAAACACTTGTACACCTAATTTTCAGTGTAGCCTTCTTATGGTGAGTCATGTGATGGTATTGACCTACTAGTAGCTCTTCCTGCATTATCCTGCTCTAAACAAAGGCAAAAACAGCTCCAGCTGTGAAGGAGTGTGCTAGGTTATAAAAATTGGACAATATGAAGCAACAAAACCAGCACTACTCCAGACTTGAAGTTATAAAAGGCTTTTAATCACAAATGTTACAATGGAGGCTAAATGCCTGCAACATACCATCTGTGGCTCAGCAGCAAAAAGAGAGACCCCGACCGGTTTCTTAACTAGTGCGTCATCAGGGGAATAGTCCATTAATACAATGTAACTGATATAAATAGTAGTCTCTTACAGAGACAGTATACATATAGAAAACAGGCAAAACTTGCACAATAAAAATAAAAATAAATTTGTAAGTGAACATACACATATAAATATATCCACACATATATATGTATAATACTACCACCTATACAATACTATACTAGGGTGCATAACAAGTTCTTTTTAAAGTAAGTCTTAATAATTTTAAATTCAAAACCAAACCAAATAGAGGAGCTTATCTCTTAGGTAATCACAGAGTATATTATACTATGCTGAAGCAAATATATATATATGTGTATATATATATATATATATATATATATATATATATATATATGTATATAAATACTCATATATACTTATGAAAAAAGTGAACAAATGAAAATGAAAAAATTAAAAAATCAAAAAATTAAAAATAATTCATAACACACACAATAGGAGAGGTACGAAAAGTACAAATCAATCTAATTAAACATAAGTCAATACTAATATGTTCCTAGTATATCATACAATCTGAAATTTTACTCTCTGTAATTTCAACGTACTTTTCAGGATCATGAAGTATTAACAAGGATCGTTAAGGACCTAGGAGCAGTAAGAAAGATAAGAAAACATACAAGTCTGTGAGAAAAAAATACTGAACAAAACTTATCATTAATAACTTATTATATATATTTTCTTACTTCCTAATGCATGTTAATAATTCAATTTTATCATTAAGACCAGGTGTGCTCAATGCTCCTAAAGTAAAAATCCAAAATGACTCCCTGTACTTAAGTTTCTCTTTTAGATTACCACCTCTCGGTCCAACCACAACCTTCTCGATGGCACAAAATTTAAAGGTGTGGCCAATTTTCCCTTTCATCTTACAGTGACAGGCCAATGCGTTTGAAAGGTCTTCAGTCTGTATCGATCTTAAATGTTCCCCAGTCCTAACTTTAAAAGATCTTGTTGTCATTCCAACATAAAATGCGAAACACTCACAAGTTGCCAAGTACACCAAATTGTTAGTACTACAATTAAAGAAACCTCTAATTTCATATTCCTATGTGTTGTTAACAATAGCAAATGTCTTGGTTTTAGAAATAAAGGGGCAGAACTTACAATTGCCACATGGGTAATTACCATGTGGCAACGGTGGTAACCAGCTATCCCTAGAAAAAGAAGAAGTCACCTGTTCTTGATAACTGCGGACCAATCTATCTTTTAGATAATGTTCATGTTTGTATACCATTCTAGGTCTCTCTGATACATTTGTTTTCAATAACAGTTCAGATCTTAAAATGTTCCAATTATCATTCAAGATTTGTTCTATATTCCTAGCATGTCTGGTATACTTTGTAGTGAAATTCATTCTATTGGTGTCCTGAGAGACATTTTTCTTGACTGTAAGAAGTTCTTTCCTATCTTTTCCTAATGCTTGATCCAGAGCTTGATGCACTCTATCACTTTTATAGCCCTTCGCCAAACACCTAGTGCACATCTCAGAGGCATATCCTGCTCTCCCGCAAATAATTTCTTTTTTCGTATTTTAATTCATTTAATCTATGTTTCTATGTTTCTGTGTTAATCGTCTACCTGCATTTTGGAGAGGTTGTGGATCTGCTTTGGTGCTTTCTCTGGTGCTTCACTTCAGCATGGAGGCAGAAATGCATGACCCTCTTCCACGGCACGCTCCACCACCAACACCTAACAAGACCTCAAAAAAAATAAAAGCCCAAGCCTCAGGAACCAGCTGCACAACAAGTAAACCTGCTGGAACAACACCTTTAACTGAAGAGTGCTTTCTAAGTGAATGGCTTCCTTTTTGTGAGGAACTTCAGTCCTTAACCAAGGATCTCAAGACTTTGACTGTATCGATGGAGGAGCTACATAAGCGGACTGGCAATAACAAAGTGCAGCTGATCTCCTTAGAAAAATGGGTGGACTGTCTAGATTCAGAGATCATGGCCCTAAAACAAAAATCTGCCTGACTGGAAGCCAGAATTGAGGACTTGGAGGGTCAGAGCCACCACAAAATGCACTAATAATCGGTCTACCAGAAAAGGAGGAAGGTTCCGACCTTGTCTTGTTTATTAAAAAATGTATTGAAAAGCTGGCTGGCCCTTCTCCTTTTGGTCCCCATTATACTATAGAGAGAATGCATGGGCATTGTGCCCCATGCCTCCAACTGGATCACTGCCCAGACCACTTATCTTCTGATTTCTAAACTATTTGGAGTGGCAACACTGCTTAAATAAAATACGGGACCTTCAAGAAGTGCAGTGGGAAGGATCATGCCTTTGGATTGCCCAAGACTTTCCAGTTTTGGTCCAGCAATGGCGTACAGCATTCCATCCCATCATTACCAAAATTAGAGCTGCTGGCCTCAAATTCAGGATGTGCTATTCAGCTCAACTGCAGATTCAAATGAAAGATGAATGGAAGTCCTATGAGTCACCAGACCTGGCCCTCACTGATCTGAAGTGGGCTCTGCTTGATTTGTTTTGGGACCATTGATCCCTGGAGGAAGGTAGGGCTCCCTGAATCAGATTTAAGGGTGTTTATTTGTTAAAAATAAAGGTGTGTTGCTACCGTGGCCTTTTTTGGACTTCTGACTATCATCTACATAGTGGGGGAATTCAGATCATGGTGAACTGCCTAGACTAGGCATTGTTTCTCACCTCAGCTGCTATCATTTGGACTTTATGGAACTGAATTTTACCTCAGCATCCACTGTTCTAAGCCATGCTTGTCCTCCTCTACAGTTTTTCTCCACTAGCAGCAGAACTCACTATCGGCTTAGAAGCCCCCTTGAATTGGGATTTTGGATGATCTCAGGTATGTCTTTTACTATTACCCTGGGGACTGTATATTGGCATGTTGCTTCCCCTTCTTTTACTCAACAATAGAGATGCAGTAAAAATAGCATTAGAATATAACATCTACATGACAGGCTTAGATGTATACTGAACTGTCTTGTATGCTGCACAGTTACATGCTCCTCCCAGATATAATGATCCTCCTTAGTCTGGATCCTGAACCTCACGCGATACACTGAACTTCGTACTTCATACTCTATTACACAAGTAGAAGAGCTAAGGATGAGAACTTTTTTGTAGGGATATGTGAGACTGGTGAAAGGTCCTTTCATAATATTCGTCACTGTGATCTCCCAGTTCACCTCGTATATGGAAGCAGCTTTTGCATATGACTCTGTTCCATCTGTGTAATGTCCTCTGTTTTACCCTCAAGACTTGGTTATGGACAAAAACTATGTTTTGGACTCAATTTCTATCAGATTGTCTTGACAATATGACATTGTCTGTTTTGTAGAGTAGTATGATTATTCATGTTCCTTCTTTTTTGGCCCAGGGAACCCATTTCTGGGGTTGTCTATCATGATCTCCTTTTGGGGCATGCTAATAAATCATGAAGGTTGGTAGGTGGTAGGCCCCATTCTCATGTTTCTATATCATGTCTCACAATTCTGCCAGTAATATGTGTAGGGATTTTGTGTGGGGGAGGTGGAGGGCAGGAATTATTGTGGCTGGGTTGGCGTCTTCATGAGCCATTTGCATTATGGTTCTGGGGTGGGTTGGAGTTTCTGAGTTAACAGCTTCCAGTTTGGAACTTGTTCTGTTCACTGGGGGTTCCTGGTATATAGCAGGGGAGTCAGAGGATCAGTGTTATTTTTCTGGTTTTCTTTCACTATTTTGTTTCATAGTGGGATTGTGGGTTGAACAATATTGGGTTGGGGATGGTAATGGGTGGCTGGGTTGGGTCTTGTCCACGTTTGTTCTAGTATTGCTCCTGTTCTTTGGGAGACTGAAGGTTGAGTACTTTTGCTGGGGGGAGTAGTAGGTGGATAGGGTGGATCCTGGTTTGGTTCATGTTGTAGCTGTTCATGTTACTGCTGTTCTTTCTTCAGGGTGTGGGGAGGGATGGTGGGGTCTTTTCTTTGGGGATGTTGAGATAAGTTGGGGTTTAGGTTAGGGGGAGGGGGTGGCATCTTTTCTCCAGAGGCTGTCCAACACCTTGCCGGTTCTGCTGATTTTAGTGGTGGGGCCAGTTCATTTTCCATACACTCCTTTGATCTGGTATACAATGGCACATAACATTGGATATTGTTCATGGAATGTTGAAGGGGCTCAATCCCCTACAAAATGTTTGAAGGTACTATTGCGGCTCCATAAACTACAAGCTGATGTGGCATTTCTCCAAGATACCCATCTCCTCCAAACCCAGGTGATGTTGTTAAGATGTTCCTGGGTTGGGCAGGCTTTTGGTTCAGGGACAGACTCTTTAAGAGAGGTGTAGCCATTCTGGTGTCCAGATCTATTCGATGCCATCTCCTTCAGGAGGTGACAGATCTCCAGGGTTGATATATTTTTGTGAGAGTCTTACTTGGTCACCTGGAGGTTATTCTGGATTCTGTTTATGGGCCCAATGTGGAAGATCCCTCCTTTTTTTCTCATCTCATGTCCATTCTGTCTCAGTGGACCTCCCTCCCTATGATTATTGCTGTCGACTGGAACTTGGTATTAGATAATGATCTGGACAGGACCACAAAACATGGCCATGCTCTCTCACCGAGTCAAGTGGCTACTCAAGACTTAATTGATACCTTAGGGTTGGTGGATCCCTGGAGGATTTTACACCCTGCTGAGAAGGAATGCTCCTTCCATTCCATCCCACATCTCTTTTTTGTGTACTGATATTTTTTAATGAGCCTTTAGGCATTACTTGGTGTTAATATGTGCCATTATGGGGCCAAGGTGGTGTCTGACCATCATCCAGTTGTGCTGCAGGTCAAGCTTGCCCCATCTGTAACTCGCAATAAGACCTGGCACCTTAATAACCAACTATTACGGTGTTCCACAGTGGTCAAGAGATTACAATATTTTATCCCTTAAGTTTTCTCCCTCAGCTTGCCAAAGATGCCTAAGCAAGATGTCCTCTGGAGTGCATTTAAGTGCACCATAGGAGGTGAACTAATTCCGTTAGCCACCAGGTGGAAAGGACACATTTCTCAGGCCACCTCCACTCATCTGCAACAAATTATAGTGACTGAACTGAGGCTCTTTGCTGCTTCTGCACAACCTGAATGGGAACATCTTGAAGCCCTTCGGGCTCAATATAATGTGCTTCTGGGAGAAAAAGTAGAGCACTTGTTCTGGAGGACTAAGGCCAAATATTTTGACAAGGGAGAGAAAGCTGGGAAGCTTCTTGCCCCTCTGCTGTGTAATCAAACAGCAGACAGGATTGTTCCATCTCTTCAGTCTGCCTCCGGTCATCTTGTTGCTTCCCCTAGAGACACTGTCTCTGAATTGCAAGCTTTTAACCATTCTTCATATGCCCCCCCAGGAATCTTTTGATCCCTTCGGGTTGGAAGCCTTCCTCCAGGATCTGGAACTACCCTCCCTGAGGTATGATCAGGCTGAGTTGCTCAAAGCCCCACTGTCACTGGTGGAGGTTCTCAGGGCAATAGACTCCTTAGCTTCTGACAAATCACCAGGCCCAGATGGCTTTTCCTTGAATTTTTTATAAAGGATTCAAGGAATTGCTAGCCCCACACCTTCCGGACATGTTCCAGTATGTTTTCTCGCAGGATCTATTGGATCCATCGTTCACTGCGGCCACTATTGTGATCCTTCCCAAACCAGGCTGGGATCCTTTTCCTGGTGTCCAATTATAGATATATATCATTAATGAATGTAGACCTCAAAATTGTTGCTCTTAGGTTAAACTCTGTTTGGGAATGTCTCCTCAGAAGGGAACAGGTCTGATTTGTATCTGGGAGACTGTCCACTGACAATCTTAGAAGCTCCTGCACCTTATCTCTGCATCCAGGGATGCTCCTAACCCAGTGGTTTTGGCTTGCCTGGATGCGGAGAAGGCTTTTGACAGGGTCTCCTGGGATTAACTCTTCTGCCTCCTTCCCCATTATGGTATTCCTCCTGAATTCTTATGTTGGCTCAGGGTGCTCTACACTCACCCTATGGCCCATATCCTCTGCAACATGGTACTAACTTATTCATTGCCCTTGCAGCAGGGTACACACCAGGGTTGTCCCTTATCCCCATTTCTATTTAATTTATACATTGATCCCCTGCTTAAAAAGATTAACATGTCCCCTCAAATTCAGGATATTCCTTTGGGCACTCAATATTATAAATTGTCTGTATATGCAGATGATATTCTTCTGCATGTAATATCTCCTACCCTCTCCCTTATTGCTGCGCTGGACATCATTTCTCAATTTGGTACCATCTCCAGTTACAAGGGAAGTTCCAAAACTGAGGTAATTCCCTTAAATACAGTGGCTACCCATGCAAGTGAGGAGCACCTGGGACTTCTCTGGATTTGGGACAAACTTAAATACTTGGGGATATTTCTTAATACAGATCCAGCTAAATTGACCATGGTTTTGGTCAAATTCAGAATTACCTTGCTCATTGGTCTTCATTGCCTTTGTCCTTGTGGGGTTATTTAAATATCCTTAAAATGAATGTTCTACCAAGTCTTTTATATAACCTTTTAATCCTCATACCAGCCCTGCCCAAGAAATAGTTTCTCCATGTTAACAGGCTGTTCCCTAAATTCCTTTGGCAGGGGAAGCCCCCTTTGGAGAGCTCTGGTCAAATTGATGTGATCTCAGGATGCTGGTCGCTTGAAGGCTCCTAATGTATATTTGTACTATTTGGCAATACACTGTTCTCTATATTTCTCCTAGTTTATCTGGATCACACAGAGCAAGACTCAGCATGCGTTCCTCACTGGTTGAACATTGATAGTTTGCTTATGTTCCCAACAAGATCTGAGCCCCTGGCCATGCTATATGTTCCCCTTTAAAAACTTCCCATACTTTTGAAAGATACCCCCTTCAGTAACTCTCTCCATGCCCACCACCAGCTATGTCTGCTTTTAAATCTGGATCCCTACTTAGACACCACTCAACCTATTCTTAGTAACCTTAACCTGAAAATTGCCGGGAAGGTACTAACTCTGACAGCTTGGCCCTTTCTGTAATCCCTCTCAGTGGATCACCTGGTACAATCAGGAAAATGTTTGACTTTCATGGAAGCCTGGCAGAAATTTGGTGACATTCATGTCATTTAAGTATTTTCAAATCAGGCATATGCTGTTTCAAAATTTCAATTCTGCTGTACAGTCTAGGTCATATGGGGACCAGTTGTCTCATCTGTGGTGGGTTATCCCTATGTCCTATGCCATTGCCTTCTACATGCATAACTGTGATAGGCACTCACTTTGAGGGAACCAGGCTTCTTCTATTATTGGGACCAAGCCCTTCCCCTCCTGCAGGGTTCTCATGTGTGGTCACACATTTGGAGGGCCTTATATAAACATATTAAATGGGATTGTTCCATTTCATGCAGTTTCAAATCCTGCATAACATGTTTTACACCCCGATTAAATTATACCGAATGGGAAGACTGACCTTGAACGTATGCACTAGGTGCCAAAAAGTTCCAGGTACATTAGTTCATATTTTCTGGTAGTGTGAAATGGTTGTTCCCTTCTGGGAGGATATATGAAGGTGTCTGGATCCCTTACTGGGACTTGACCAAGCTTTCACACCTGAAATCTGTATCCTGGGGGATTATACTGAGGCACCGATTGGTAATCAAAATCCACATATTACTCTGATCTCAGGATGTGCCAAGAAAATTATTCTTAGGCATTGGTGTGATCAGCTTACTCCTAGCTACTGGGAATGGCTTCAGGAAATCTTTTGCTTTACATGCTGAACGTATCATTGAAAACCTGACAGATAAAAAAGGGAAATAAACACAGGTCTGTTAACTGTTAATACTGGATGATAATTGATTGCTTGGAAAGGCCATGTGTCTCTTTTCCTGGAAAAGGCTAGTTCAATCCTGTTGAATGACCCTTAGGTGCACTTTCCCCTTATCCTGGCCCTGCTCACTAGCTGGCCAGTTCACCTTATGAGGAATTTGGATGCCCTTCCTTCCTTTCTTCCCTTAGGCCTCGCTGATTGTAGATCTGGTATAGCCTGGGGATGTTTTGTCTCTGGAGAAAAGGGGTGGGCTGGGGGGTGTTTGGGTTTATTTATGGGTTGGGGTAGGCAGGATCACTGTTCTGTATTACAATTACTCTGCATTTCAGCTCTGGATCATTTTGTTAGGATGGTACAATGCCTATAGCATACTTTTGTTTTCTTACAGGTTTATCCATTAGTATTTCCAGTTTCATTTTACAATGTAACAGTCAGTGTTTTTTATGACTCTGACCTGCTAAATTTTAATAAAGTTTATTTAATGAAAAAAAATCTTAGCCATCTTATTACCCCGCCTAATGAGCCCAGTAGGTAAATTTTTCAAATCCCCAACAAAAACGTCATTGCACGCCACTGAAACGTCATTTTGTGCCACAGTTATGAAAACATATTTTGGCCAGGATTTGAAAAATGACAGCTGTCACATTCATGTGGAGCTCTAAAGAAGTGACTATGTTGAAAATTTGGAGTTATAATATTGAAAATTACCAAAGTTACAAGCCTGCATTTACAAATGTCATTGTAGGCCGCATAACTTTGTTGCTTTTTAATATTTTTAAGCCAAATTTTCAACATAGCCTTCTTATGATCCCACTTCAAGAACAAGTGTGGAGAAAATTTTAAAATCCTCCCCACAAGGTGATTTTGCACAACAACCATGAAAACACCTTTCAGGACATATTTACCTAATCTCACCATCAGGTTTCATGAGGTGGCATCCCAAAAAATGTATGTTGAAAATCTGGGGCAAAAATTACTTGTCATCTTGTTTTCTCAATAATTTTGGTACAGTTCTTTTTTTTTTATTTGTTTACTGGGGGGAGGGGGGTTAGAAGACATGAGTAAGTTGAAAGACTTTTTTTTAAACACATAAATAACAGATGGCTGAGGCAGGACACAAACCAGCATCTGATTGGTCAAAATTAGCTGACAAGACTCTTTAACACATGATAACACTTTCACTGCATGATCTTAGCAATATGAGTCTTAGAGGTGAAGAGAAGGTGGGGGCAGGGGAGACTGTATATATAAGACCAAGTAAAAAGAAAAATATAAAATAATGTTAAGCTTTTAATGTTATTGAAGGGACAATGAATTTGGATATTGACAGACAATAGTGTAACTTGAAATGTAAATCGTTTCTACTGTCATCAGAGCAATTTTTTCTCAATAGATCAAAATGACTGTGCAGACTGTAAACTGAGGAGATCAAGTATGCAGTTCAATGTATTTCAATTGGGTTTTGAACTTAGTGGCATAACTTGGCCATGTTTTAATATTTTTGCCCCAGATTTTCAACATGCATTTTTTGGGATGCCACCTCATGAAACCTGGCAGTGAGATTAGGTAAATATGTCCTGAAAGGTGATTTCATGGTTGTGTATTTTACCTTTTAATTGTCTTTTTTCTGGATGATGTGAATCATAGCTCATGAAGGACTTGCACTAATTATTTATGATTAGCATCCATTTCTTTCTAGTTTGTGTTGTATTTAGATACTTTTTATTTGGCAGACAGGTCATTTTGAGTAACTTTTGTAATAGTATGACAGAGAAGGATTTTGAAGTGTGGGGTTAAACTGTTTCTACTGATTTTTTTTTTTAGTTTTCATGTTCAATGCATCAAATCCTTCAACTCTGTCCTATAGTGCCCACTGCTGACAAGGCAAAATCTACAAAGGGGAAGAGCTTTGAGCATGGAATTTGGAGAAAAGAGAATAAAAAGATTGCTCACACTAATATACTGTAAAAAAATCACCCCTCGCATGAACTGCCCTTTACAATTAAAAGGTAAAATACAGTATGTGCACATATGGATGAAACCAGACCCTCCTGGTGCTGGTTACATTGCTATACTTCCCAGCTGGCAGCTCTCTATATACAGTGCATGTAAATATTAGGCCCGGTGCAATACTTGATATGAAATTTAATATTATGGCATCCTCTTCTCTGAACATAGACAAATGAAAACAGATTATTTTTTATGTCTGAATAGATAAATGGAAGAGCAAGCTTCCACTTACCATTGCATGCTTGGCCATCTGCTGTGCCTCCCCAACTGCCCAATTACTGTTTATTAGTGAATATGTATGTGCTGATGCTCTTAGAGTTGGATAACAGAAATGCACCACT
Source organism: Neoceratodus forsteri (assembly GCA_016271365.2). Taxonomy (NCBI): domain Eukaryota; kingdom Metazoa; phylum Chordata; order Ceratodontiformes; family Ceratodontidae; genus Neoceratodus; species Neoceratodus forsteri. The sequence continues at coordinate 1,034,396,707 of CM028135.1, forward strand.
ATGTATCTTCAAGGTCTGCCTTTTCATGCTGCACCTCATCCCACAAGTTGCATATTTACCTTCATCTAAAAATATACCTTGGAATGCCCTGGGCTGTGCAATGCAGAAGGCATGATGAGAGAGATGGGTTACTATCAAGCCATTTTGTTCTTCCCACGGTAACATGCAATCAAGCTGAGAGGGCACTGCAGGGGCTGGAGTTGTGGGTCCAATGGGGAGGGGGCAATCAAGAGGGTAGATGTAATAGACCATGGGAGAGTGCCAGCACCTGTGAGTAACAGGCAACCAAGCTGGAGTAACATCACAGTGACAGAGGGCATAATTGGGGGGGACAGGCAGACCAAAGAACAGAAAGTATTGATACCTGGAGTGTGAGTTATGCATGGGTAAAGTAGGACAGATAGCACTATCCAAGTTGTGGGGACAAAACGTAAGCTGGGGCAATGCAGTTGTATGTCACAGGAGCTGGGGATCACTCATCAGTGCCTTTTATTGGACTCTCTGGGGGGGTCACTCCCACCATGGTCACACTAGGGACTCCAACTTGTTACACTTGCATGGGGGGAGGGTCAATTCTGTTCTGGCTCTGCCATGTAGTGCAGTTGGGGGGGCAGCCAGAGTGAAGCAGTGCCCCGAGGGATGAGGCAGGTGCCTTGGTCATGGGTGGGACCATCTTTCAGGTGATGGTTCGGTTCCAGATCCCCACCTCTCTGTCTTGGATTCAGATTAGGTGAAGACTGGCTTCGCTGTCTCTGTCTGTTCACAAAGTTTCTGCAGCTTGTAAGACATTGAGAGGTTTCAGTGTAGAAAAGGGGGCACTTTGTACAAAAACAAAATGGGGGGTCTTTGCTGTGGGTAGGATGAAAAACTGCATTGGAAATAGTGACAGCTGAACTTAGCCACGTGATGCGCTGTGTCCCGCTCTCAAGATGCATTTCCTCACATGACATAATGATGCTATGTGAGCAGGACATGCACTCAGAGCTGCAGTGGGAATGCATATCAGTAAAGCAGAGGAAAATGTATGAAAATAAATATTTAGAATTTTCAGTTGGCGATTTATTTAATTGGATCTTTTGTTCATTGAGAGACAATAGTTACTGCTCTATGCCAGGTAAGCACATCTGTGTCAGCAGCTCTTTAACAGAAGGTTGACAGTTACAGACTGCTGATGCTGAAAGCCAATCAGCTGTTCCTGACAGGCTTAATGCAAACCAAAGGCCCAAAGCCCTCTCTGGTTGGAGCGGTTCATTCCTTTAAAGTATCACAGAAACATGGTGGGATAATAAATCTGAATGGGACTCTGTCCTTCAGGGTTTTGACAAATATTCCCTTAAATGGAAGGGAAAAATGGAGGTGGTATAGGTCTTTTTATTAGCAAACATTTGATTTCTTAGATATATCAGATTGAATTAAAAAACATGATATCATAACTGAATCTGTCTGGGTTAAATTATCAGTTAAAAATATGCCAACAATAGTGCTGGGAACCTGTTGCAGGCCATCAAACTCTTTGGTTGACTATTTGGAAACTATCTTAGGTGAAATGGAAACAGCGTGTGAAATTGATAACTTGTTAATGGGAGATCTCAGTTTGGCTGATATTAATTGGCGGGGTAGCCTAGCTTATAAGCCAAATAGTAAACAACTTTTAGCAAGGTGTGTTCAACTTCAACTGAAGCAGGGTGTCCTTCACCCAACCAGAGGGGAAAAATTATTAGATATAGTGCTGCACGGGGACGGCCTCAATGTTTATGATTTCTCTGTTGAAGCACCACTCGGAAACACTGACCATAATGTCATTTCTTTTAGCTGAAATATTTATGAGAAATTGATACGGAGTCAGTGTCCATTTATGTGTACAAATAGCAAATATTTTTGAACTGGAACAAGTCCTGAACATATTGATTGGGATACAGAACATGCTGAGAGAACATTACAAGAATATTGGGAATTTCTATATAACACCTTAATTTACTTAAAGAGGAGTTTATACCATCTAAAACTAAATACATAAAAGGCAAATTACAGCCTAAATGGCTGACTAAATCAATTAAGAAATTGATAAAACAAAAAAATAAAAAATATGCTGGCTATCTTAAATCAAAAACTGTCCATAACTGGTCTAATTACATTAAAGCACAGCAACATTATAAAAATACTATTATGAAGACTAAGAGAAAATGGGAATTAGATTTGGCTAAAAATGCAAAGAAATCTAACAGTAAACAGTTTTTCTCTTACATTAACTCTTTAAAAAACCTAAATGTAAGGTGGCTCCCATTCAAGTGGAAAACCAAATAATATAAAACTTGAAAGGAATGGCTGCCTTGTTAAACAGTGTTTTTTGTAAGAGCTATACTAACTCTGATATTCCTGTGTATCAATAAATAGGTACTAGTTCAGATCCCATTGTCTTTACAATTGCAAACATTGCTAATAATTTAAAGTTACAAAAAGGGAAAACATGTATGGGACCTGACCATATTTCAGGGCAACTGCTTTATATACTTACAGATTATTTGGTGATTCCCTTGAAATTGCTATTTGATTCTTGTCTGTTACCGGGTTTTGTCCCAGAACAGTGGAAAACTGCTACTGTTGTGCCTATATATAAGAAGGGTTTAAAATCAGATTGTTCAACTTACTGCCCAATCAGCCTTACGTTTCCAATCTGTAAAATTTTTAAAAGCTTAATTAGAGATGTATTAAGTCCAATCCTAAATAACTCAGATACGGAACAGCACAGATTTAAAGAATTCAGAGGTTGCCTGTCAAACTGGATGATCATTTATGAAAACATCAGTTCATTAGTAGATAATAGAATACCATGTGATATCATATTTTTGGATTTTAGTAAGGCGTTTGACTCTATGCCACACTGGGCTTTAGAAATTAAGTTATAAAACTTAAAAATAAATATGTATATCATTACTTGGATTAAGAATTGTTATCAAACTGCACACAGAAAGTCCATATAAATGGGTGTTTATGAGACATCAGTTATGGGACCAGTGGAGTCCCTCAGGGCACAGTGCTCGGGCATTGCTTATTTCAGGCCTTTATTTCAGATTTAACATCAAACTGCCAATCGATGCCTATTAAATACGCAGATGATATAAAGACTGGTGATCTATCTGTAAGTGAACATGACTCTGACATAATCCAGCAAGATTTAGATAAAATCTATGAATGGGTTGCCTTGTGGAGCATGAAATTAAACAACTATAAATGTATGGTAATGCATCTGGGTCATTCTAATCGATTTCAGGCATACATGTTAGGACAATATCAACTAAATGAAACTTCTGATGAGGGAGACTTGGATATAACATTTTCAAATAATATAGATGTTTCCAATCATATAAATAAATCAGTAAATAAAGCTAATAGGGTTGTGTGGTTTATCAAACATAATGTTACTACTGAGGACCCCAATGTCTTGATGCCATTATTTACAGCATATTTAGGCCTCATCTGGAATATGTGTCTCAGTTATGGTGTCCTTATAAGAAAACTAATATAATTCAAATAGAAAGAGTACTACGTAAGTTTACCAAACATTTATGGGGGTTGTACCATCTTCCTTATGAAGACAGACTTAATTAATGTAATTTGTTTTCATTAGAAACTCCTAGGCTATGCGAAGACTTATTGTTTCTTTATGATGTTGTCCAGAATCCTGAGTTAATGGTTAATTTAGGACTAAAGTTTAAGGATTCTGTCTATAATACTAGAGGGCACCCCCTTCAACTGATAGGAAACTTATTTTATTATATTAGGAGGAAGTATTTCTTCACTTTCAGGGTGATTAAACCTTGGAACAGTCTACCCTTACAAGTTATTATTAGTAAGGATAAAGAACAATTTAAAGCAAGATTGGATAAACATTTACTGTCCATTAAATCTTTGCATATTGATTTGGTTAGCACGTGAGCATCTATGGGCCAATAGGCTCCATTGCTTTCTATATATCTTAGTATGAACCTTAGTATAAGGTACACAAAGTTTCCATCCAACAAGCAGCAAGTGGTGTCATGACCACAGTGCATTGTCATTGGTCTAAATTGCTGAGCTCCTATTATTTTGAACTACAATGTGCCCAGCAGTGACACACCCTTGAAATCCTCTTTCAGTGTAGCAAAACATTTGGTGTGCATGCACATCAAATGTAAAAAGTGCTGACTGTTCAAGATTATAGAGGGATTTATCTAGCATCTCCTGCTTTACTAGCAGGGTGCGTTCTCATATGCCAAACAGTTAAAAGGTACAACAAATCCACTAGCCACGCTCCCTTCTACTTTAAATTGGTCAAGATGTACCAGGTCCACAGCTATGTTACCAAAGCGATTACCAAGTCCAGATCCAGCAATGACTCACTCGACCTCAAACTTCTATCCCTCACCCTTTAAGGAGTTCTCAGGCTTCTGACCAGGATTTTTAACCTCTCCCTCAGCCTCAGACAGTTCCCGGACAAATAGAAATCTGCCACTGTAATGCCTATACACAGAAGTGGTGTCAAAACTGCCCATGAAAATCTCTGTCCAATCTCCATCCTACCTCCACTCTCCAAGGCCTTAGAATGTATTGTGGCAGACCAACTTACTGATTTCCTGGACATGCACAACATTCTGTGCAGGCAGCAACACAGTTTTAGAAAGGGTCACAGTACTTCCACAGTACTGCTTGAATTTACTAGTGCCATTCACCACTCACTGGACAATGGTAAACAAAAGGGGTCTACTTTCATCGATTTAACAAAGGCCTTTTATACCATCGACCATTGTCTCCTGCTTGTCCATCTCTGAAAGGTGGGGCTCTCACTCAAGTCCATAAACTGTTTCAAAAGCTACTTAGACAACCTGTCCCAAAGAGTGAAAATAGCTGATATGCTCCCAGATGCCAGACCAGTCTGCTCTGGTGTACCACAAGGTTAAATACTGGGCCCCCTCCTCTTTAGCCTATTCCTGAACACACTGCCGGATACCTGTACAGAACAAATCATACTATGTGCAGATGATGCAGTTATCCTTGCCTCCTACTAAGATCCAAAACAACTGCAAGGAAACCTTCAGCGGGGTTTCTCATCACTCAAAAACTGGTTCTTAAAGCAAAAACTGATACTAAACCAGAAAAAAACAAAGACCATGATTTTCAGTAGCTCCAACAACAAAAATAAACAGTATCACCTCTCCATAAATACCAAACAAGGAGTCACTCTTGAACAAGTCAGTACCTTCAAATACCTTGGCATTACCCTTGACTCCAAACTCTCCTATGCTGCACATATTAATAATGTTGTGAAAGTGGCAAACACCAGACTGGGCCTACTGTTCTGTCATCGGAAAAATCTAACCCCTGAAGCCTTGTCTGTTGCCATCCAGAGCTCCATTGTGATTGTTATTGATTATGGACTCATTGTTTATAGCTCCACCACTGCATCCACACTCAAACTTGTTGCTACACCTCTCAATAAAGCCTGTCGTCTCGTCACCAGAGCCCACCATCTCACCCATACTTGTGATCTCTACTTTCTAACTGGATAGCTGCAACTTAACAACTGAATAAAGTATCAGACCTGCATCACAGTCTAGAAAATAATGATGGGCAAGGCTCCCTCTAGGGTCTGCTCCATCCTCAAACCCAGAATAAACAACTGCAACACCAGGAGCTCAAAACCCCAATTCCTGCAAGTCCCTCACTGTCATACAACCCAAGGACAAAGGTCATTTGCATACAGGGCACCGAGCTGGCTAAATAGTCTTCCCATTGACATCTCTGCCTCACTAACATTGGGCGCTTTCAAGACTAAGCTCTGTCTCTTCCTTGTTGCCTCAAGCACCTGTGAGTGCCCTGTTTAAGCAATTCTCCCATTGCTGCTGCCCTTAATCTCTGCTGCCCGTTGTTAACCTCACTCCTAGCATGTCATCATTCCAATGCCCAGCCTTTGCACTCAAAACTGTTCTGCTTTCACAAAGCCCCGTAGGCTGCCATTCTCTGTCCCTCCATGCCCTCTCCTCCCTTCTTCTCCTATACTTTGTTGTATACACCTCCTAGTGTTTCATGTATGTAATTGTAATTAATATGTCATAACTATTAGTGTTACTGATTGTTTTAAACTGTAATTTTGAAGCCTGCATTACCTGTTCTTACTGACGTGGAACCTTTGTAAAATAGTCTCAGCTCAAAGGTACTTTGTAATCTTAGACTCAAACAAGCATTTGCCAATGCTGAATGCTTGCTTGCTGGTATTAGCATTGGAAATGCAGGAGTTAGACAGATGCAGAATAGGAATGGCAGTGAAGTATTGAAGACTCCAAGGTACACCTCGATGCCCGTCAGTGGCTGGAAGTGGAGATGGAATGGCATGAGCAGCACAGTCGGCAATGCAAAGGCACACCCCGATGACTATCAGTCTGTACAGGGTAGGACATTATGGTTAGAAACCATAATGCCTCAGGTGTTTGTTGGTACTTATACTAGATTTTGAACATGGCCTTTTTGTGACCCTACCTGTGAAGAGTAGCAGTGTGATTATGTGTATGTGTCCCGAACATTGATTTTCAACAGCAACAGTGCCATTTTGCACCACGTGAACAAAAACACAGATTGGCCAGGCTGTGAAGAATGACAGCTGTACCATCGACAGAGAGGTGTGAAGAGATGGCAATGCTAAACAGCTGTACTGGGAATATAAAAAGTGCTCACACATCCAAGCATACAGTATGTGGAAACTGCACAGCGCATGCGCATTACGGAGTCATTTAATGGATGTTCATCACCAAAGTTTCAAAATAGGCATTGTAGGACCTCTACTCATGATCAGCGTCAGTGTGAGTTTCTTTATGTGTCCTGATCACTGATTTCCCACAGCGACCGTGCTATTCCGTGCCGAAAATCCAAACACACATTTCGGACAGGATGTGAAAAATGACAGCTGTACTGTTCATAAGGAGGTGCAGAAAAATGGCAATGTTGAAAATCTGGAGTGAAAATATTGTAAATGTGCGAAGTTACCAGCGTGCATGAACACTACGCAATGCATGCTCTTAACACAATCATTTTGTAGACATTTGTCATCAAATTTTCAACATAGGCATTTTAGGACCTCTGCTAATGAACAGTGTCACTGTGAGTTTCGTCATGTGTCCTAAACACTGATTTCCCACAGCGACTGTGCTATTCTGCGCCAGAAATGCAAACATACATTTCGGCCAGGATGTGAAAAATGACAGCTGTACTGTTCATAAGGAGGTGTAGAAAAATAGCAATGTTGAAAATCTGGAGTGAAAATATTGTAAATGTGTGAAGTTACCAGCGTGCGTGAACACTGCTCACTGCATGCTCATAACACAGTCATTTTATAGACTTTTGTCACCAAATTTTCAACATAGGCATTTTAGGACCCCTGCTAATGAACAGTGCCACTGTGATTGTCTTCATGCATCTGGAACACTGATTTCCCACAGCGACTGTACTATTCTGCGTGAGAAGTGCGAAAACACATTTCGTCCAGGATGTAAAAAATGACATCTGTACTGTTCATAAGGAGGTGTGGAAAAATGGCAATGCTACTAATCTGGAGTGAAAATATTGCAAATGTGCGAAGTTACAAGTGTGCGTGGAAACTGCGCAACACACACTGGTAACACAGTCATTTTATAGACTTTTATTACCAAATTTTCAATGTAGACATTTTAGGACCTCTGCTAATGAACAGTGTCAAGGTCATTTTCATAATGTGTCCCGAACACAGATTTCCCACAGCGGCCGTGCTATTTTGCACCACAAGTGCGAAAACACATTTTGCCCAGGATGTGAAAAATGACATCTCTACTGTTCATAAGGAGGTGTGGAAAATGGCAATATTGAAAATCTGGACTGAAAATATTGCAAATTCGCAAACTTATGAACGTGCATAACAACTGTGCAATGCACGCTCGTAAAAGAGTCATTTTTTGGATTTTTCCCACCAAATTTGCAACATACGGTTTTTGAGAGCCCACCTCATGAACACGGGCCCTGTCATTTTGTTAATCAGTCCTGAAAGGTGATTCTGCACAGTGACTGTGAAATTACCTTTTGGGGCCGAATAATGCCATGACAGTGACTGAATTCATGAGGAGGGGTCCCAAAAACCCCATGTTGAAAATTTGGTACAAAAATTCCAAAAACTGCCTGAGATATGCTAAAAGTTAGAAAACCCCTATCAATTCCATTATACAGCTTACCAGCTTTTCCTCAGTTCGCGGTCAGCTTTGAAGAGTGCAGACGTGTTCCTGGTCCACCAAAGATCGTCACGCTGGGCTCTGGAAGTAAGTATGGGGTGAGGTGGTGTGAGGAGGCAGGGTGCACAGTCGGTGGGTGCGGTTTGTGGGGGGAGGGCCAGGGAGACCGCGAGGGACCATTTATGTTTTACAGGTTTAAGAAAAAAAATTTTTGGAATGGAATTTTTGGAAACATTTGGAAGGATTTTTCTTTGCAAGGGCATTGGGCATGCTGGGGTGGGCTCCCAGCATGCCACCTGACTAGTTCTTGGGGATGGGATGCAGCCGATGGGGGATTGGGCATCCCCATCAGTACAAAAGCTGGAGGAGGAGCACAAGAGTTGTGGGGGATTGGGCATCCCCTCGGACTTTCCCATTAGTCTTTTTTGGGGGGGCCTAATTCCAATGGGGAGTGGGCTTCCTTGTCAGTGCATCAAAAAGGGAAGGGGCCGTACTGCTGACAGGGAGTGGGCTCCCCAAGTCGGCAAGTCAGATTGCACAGGGATGCATGCCGATGTGGATTGGAGCCCCCCGTCAGCAAAAACACACTTTTGTGGGGAGGGACACATGCTGTTGAGGGGGATTGGGCACCCCCTCGACACTGACAGCTGCTTTGATATTGTTTGTGAACACAGTGTCACAGTGCCACCATGTTCACAAACAATATTACACTAGCAACATTCCACCAAGCAATGATGGGTTGCTCCTCATTGCAGCGAATCGCTGACGCTGCAATGACATGATGGCCCATGATTGCTGCTGTGAAAACGTTACAACTTGGTGCAACTTTTGGAAGCCAGTGACATCAGCACACTGTGCCTCCATTTGGTGCACCATGACCAAGCCCCCAAATGCACTGCTTGTGTTGGCTGCCACACTGCCATGCCTCCCAAACCCGCTTCTCTTCTAAGCTGTCACATAATGTTTCTTGCGCATGCGAGCAAGCAAACATATTAAATGAATAAATAAATAAACAAAATTTACAATACCAACAAGTACCAAATGGGCAGACTAGGTGGGCCAAGTAGTCCTTATCTGCCATCACATTCTGTTTCTATGTAAGTATCTTGCAATAACAGTAAATATTGTATGACAGCTCCTTTTTTCCTTAGGGAAGCATAATCTCCAATTTAAAGTGCTCACATATAATCAGTGAATGTATTGCAAAATATAATTTAAAAGTTTCCATTAAATGGTAGTTTTTTCTCTACTTTAACACAGAGAACACTCATGTATCAGCAAAGTAAAGTGCATTTATGTTGTATTATGAACAGTTGAAATGGGCCTTAATAGCACCAATTTGACCATAAAGAGAACATTGCTGTACTTGCAGTATATTGAAGTACAATAAACAACTGGAGGTATACTGAGCTCAAAAAAAAACTTGGTTATGGAACATGTTCACAATTTGTCAAAATCTTCAACAATTCATTTAGATTTAACTCACAGCCATCTTAGTAATTTTGTGGTATAGCACAGAAAGTAGTGGTTAACATTTTTCATCAGATACTGTAGAAGTTCATAAAAATTATTCAGATTGAAAATGACTTTGTTCCACCTCTTCAGTTCATTTCCTGATGATGCAATAAAAGTAAGGTAGCTCCAAGTGAATTCTTAATGAATCATTGAAAATGTTAGCAAATGTTGAGACTGTCCCATAACTGGGTTGTCTTTTTCTTTATTTTTCCTACCTTAACTATCATAAAATACCTTCCTATGAGGCTGTGGTCCTGGAACAAAGAAGGGTAGATCTCAGTGTGAGAGAGAGAGAGAGAACACTTGAAGGAGTAGAGGGATTCAGGGGGATCAGGAAAAATAAATATTAATAAAGAGGGGCAAACTGGAGTCGACAGACTCTTGTATGAAGAAATTCACTGAAAGGGACTATAAGAGGCCAATACAGTTCCCCGAGGAGGTGAGCGAGGAAGTGAGGATGAAAAGGAGTGCAATCAAATAATAAAAGGAAAAACAAGGGAAAGGGGAATGGAGAAATACTGATTTATAGGAAGGTAAAGGAGGCAAACTGAGTGTTCTGGAGTACAAAGGCACAAAGGCAGGCACAGAGTCATACTCTGTCAAGACACTCAAACAGGGTGGGAGGAGGAATTTTTTAGGTATATTAAAAAAAAAATACAAACAAAAGGGGGAATTTGCAGTTATCCAAGCGGGAAGTACGTTGGAGGATCACAAGTGGATGGCTATTGTTTTAAACAACTACTGCTTCCAAGTATTTATAGTGGAAGACATGGGACCAGTACAAGTAAGTGGCATTATGGCCTCCACCAGGGGTACAGGAAATGAAATGATTGGTGGTCACACTCGACAGGGTTAAGAACTGTCTTGCAGCTCTCAGTGTGGAGAGCTGGGATCATAGCTAGCTGAACCATGGCATGGCAGAGCTGTTCAGATGCTTACTGGAGACAGGGTTTTTGCCAGGGTACTTGAGGTCTGCGGATGCTGTTCCACTCCATAACAATGGTTGGAAGACCCAGGAAACTACAGACCAGTCGGTCTTTAGTCTTAATTCTACTGGAGGTAAAGCTGATATTGACTAGTGGCCCATTTAGAGGCAAAATGGTTAAAGGATAGCAAGTGCATGGATTTGTGGTAGGTGGTAATTCTAGATCAGCCCAATAGCATTTCTGACTGGATTACAAGAGCAGTTGATAAAGGCCTGGCAGTCAATTCACTCTGCATTAATTTAAGCAAGGCTTTTGACTTGGTACCACTTAGAAGTCATTAAAGAAGCTAGAAAATCTGGGAGTGGGGAGAGAATTGGTCAGAAGGAATTGATTGGGGGGAAGAAAGCAGATGGTAGAGGTAAGTGGGGTCAACTCAAAGGGATCACAAGCAAAGCACTGCAAAGGTCCTTTGACCGGTCCTGTTCAATATATTCATTTCTGACATATTGGAGTGTATCCAGGGCAACATGTGTCTCTTTGTAGACAACATAAATTATGAAGCAGGGTTGAAAGCTTGGGAGATCTCTTGGTGATGGTGGCAGATGCAAGGTTGGACCCAGTAGCCATTACTGGAACCTGGGCCACAGGGTAAACCTTGTGGTCCCGTGCTACATATTGTACAGAGATGCAAGGGAAAGGTAAAGAAGGAGGGGTAGTCTACTATATCAAGGAAGACACTGAAGTGGTAGAGGCTGGGTCCATCAAGGGAAGAAATGAGGAAACTGTATCACTGTGGGTTCTGTTTATCACTGCATCAAGCAAGAAATTATGCATGGGGTCGTCTATAGGCCACCAAGACGGGGGGGGGGTGAAGGCAATAGGGAACTTTGGGCAGAAATAAAGAAGAGGCCACCATGGAAGTGCAGTGGTAATGGGGGATCTCAACTTGCCAGACAATGATTGGGACATTTAAACAGCTAGGAAAACCAGACATCTATCACTGTTAGATACGATGCAGGACTGCCTACTGGTGCAGGTGGTCAGGCAACTCAAAAGGCAGGTTGCCATTCTTTACATGATGCTCACCAACTCAGAAATGTTACTGTAGTTAGAGTTCAAGTCAGGGAACCATTGGTGTTCAGTGACTATAAAAAAATATGGTTGATTGGACCTGGCACCAGTATACCTTTTTCAGAGGCTAAAGTCCTGGATTTCAGAGGAGCAGAGTTTAACTAGATGATGGAACTTTCCAGGATAGGTTGACTGGGTTGGACAAAATGAGGGATGTGTAGGAAAGGAGGGACACATTAAAGGGACACTCTTAAAGCAACAAAATCATGCTTGATGATGGTCATCAAAAGAAACGGGTACAAGAGACCAATATGTTTTTTTTAAGAAAGTCAGGGAGGCAGTGAGAGACAAGAAAAATGACTTCAATGGATACAAGAAGAAGCAAAGGAATGATGAATGGAGTGAGTACCAGGTAAAATTAAAAAATGGTAAAGAGGGCAGTCAGAGATGCATAAGCAGACACAGAGTAGAGTATTATGGAGGGGGTTAAGGATGCAGAAAATAATGATTTAGGTATATTAGGGGAAACAACAAGAGGAGGAACTGTTAGGCTGAAAGAGGCAGTGAAATGGGGGAAAACATGAAGAAGTTGTCTGTTTTTATAACAGCTACTTCTGCTCAGTTTTCATAATGGAAGACAGCAGGCCATTGCCAGAAAGTAGCATAACTGTTGTTGATCGGGGATTCCAGAAATGAAGCAGAAGAAATTTACAAGTGAAAGGGTAAAAAAAAGTCTTACAGCCCTAAGGGTAGACAAGGGAAGGGGACTGGATGGGAGGCATCCAGGGGTGCTCAGGGAACTGTCATTGGAACTAACTGCTCCCAAAAGGGATATTCAATAGGTCAGTTCAGTCAGGAATAGTTCTGAAAGATAGGAGGGTAGCAGACATAGTTCTGCTTCCTAAGGGTGGGACACAAAGCAACTGGCTAAATCCAGATCTCTGCAGTCTGTTGTGGGTAAACTGATGGAGACACTTGTCAAAGAGAAACTAATGGACATCCTGGAGAGAAATGGGTTCCAGAATAATAAATAGCATGGGTTCATGTCAGGATGATCTTGTCCTATTGACTTCATTCTTTTCTTTGACTGGGAAACTAGCGTGGTAGATAAGGAGCAGCATTAGATTTAGTCTTCTTTGACTTCAGCAAGATATTCATCTCGATGTTAGACAGAAGCATGCTAATGAAGCTAGAGGTTAAATGTGCAGTAAAGGACATACAATAGTTAGATGTATAGGTCATTGGTAAGAGAGGAGACTGAAGAAGGTAGTGGTAAATAGAGTCAAATTTGGGAAGAGAGAGGTCAAAAGTGGGGTGACATAGTGTTTAGTCGTGGGTCCATTTCTTTTCAATATGTGCATTATCAAAATAGGAGAACAAATGCAGGGCAAGACTTGTCTCTACACATATGATGCTAAGCTCTGTGGTAGGATAGACAATGAGGAGGGGATGAAGGAGGTGCAGAGAGACCTGCAAATGCTGGACTAGTGGTCCAAGGTATATGAGCTGAAACTGAACTCCAAAATTTGCAAATTGATGCACATACTGTAGCTAACAAGAACCTCAGGACATAATTTTGGATGGGAGGGGTTAAGGTGAGCACTCATTCTGAGGAGAGGGACCTCAGAGTCATCATAAGTGACTTAATAAAATAATCCAGCCAATGTAACATGGCCTACAGCAAGGCAAGAAAGATGTTGAGGTGACTCGGGAGAGGTTTTGATAGCAGGAAAAAGAGGTATTGTTACCTCTCTGTAGATCACTGATAATACTACAGCTGGAGTTCTGTGCCCAGTTCTGGTGTCATCACATAAGGAAAGATGGGTACAGCCTGGAAACAGTGCAGTTTAGAGTATCTAAAATGATTAATGGCCTACAGGATAGAGCCTATGAGGACTGGCTTAGGGAAGTGACCATGTATTGTCTTGAGGACTGAAAGGAGAAGGGTGATATGACAGAGAATTTCAAGTTCCTGATAAGCATGAATAAAGTAAAGTGCAAGGACCTACTCACCAAGTGTAATGAATCTAAAACACAGGAACATGAGTGGAAGCTTGCAGGGGTACTGGAGGGATGTGAAGAGGTTCTATTTTACACTATACTGGAGTAATGAATCTAAATATAGGGACAGGAGTGAAAGCTTGTGGAAGGGTAGTCAAGAGGGATGTGAAGAGGTTCTGTATTACAGAGAAAGTGATTTAGCCATGGCAGCCTGCTAGTGGCGATAAAACTATTAATTGCTTCAAACATGTTTGTAAGAGAATTAAGGGATTAATAGTGCCCCCATAAAAAAACAACTGCCACTTGCCCCAGAGGACCCACAGACCATGGCAGTGTAGTCGGGCATCTGCCTTCTGCCACACAGGGGTCTATCAACTAGGGGACTGTCACAGTGAATGGAAAATGTACCCATCCATCACCTGCACCCCACAACATGCTGCCACTACCACCTGACAAATGTAGAGGTCTATGGGTCCTCTGGGGAAAGTAACAGCCTGTTTCCCGATGTGGTCCAGATCATGGTCTGTCCCTGCCCTCCCCACTCTACCCAAGCTGATTGGCTCTGTACTACAGAGGATGGCACCTTCACCAGGTGTCTCCTCAATAATCATACAGTGCCACCATGCCAGGAGGACTTTGAAAGAAGCAGCAGAGGTGACTGCTGAGAAGAAGGAGAGTGATAGAGGGGCAGGAAGGTGGGTGGGAGGAGGGGAGGTGATGACGGTAGTTGCTTTGCTGTATGTTTTTTTGCACTGATTTGATAGTTTGAGGCTGTCATTGATGATGATTCTCAATTCCACTTCGTCAGATACTGTGGCCAACCTGCTCCCCCAATCCTTCTGAAAAGTCAACTGTGGTACAGGCACTACTCTCTCTCCTCCATGAGTGAGCACCTTGTAATGAATGAAAGTGCTCGAGGCTTGCACAGTAAAACCAGTAGATCATGAGAATCTGCTGGTTTGGATCGATGTCATAATAGTGAAAGCCTAAAGGCGATCACCGTTATGCAGAAGTCAAGAGTGCCAAAAATCTGTTTTGGCACTCTGGCACCTCAGCGCACAGCAAAAGGGTGCCAGGGACTTAGTTTTCCCTCCTACTAAAGGGTTCTCAACTCCAGGAGGTGCATGTTGGGGGGGTGAAAACATAAAAAAAAAGGTTCAGGCCGGGCGCAATAAAAATGCACCAGTGTCCGGACCTGAACCCAGTACCACCTGCCAACTGACCTCCTGGCAACCACCCACCACAACACGGTCAGCACAGCAACTGACCATGACACCACTTCCACATCCTCACTGTGTGTATGTTCTCACCCCCCATGTGCATGTACGATAGTTACAAGATGTCACTATAGTTGCCCACCCTCCCATCCGGCTTCCATATCCCCTTGGAGCCGGTCCTGCAATGCTTTGGGGAGCCGGTCGCTGTTACTGTCGGTGTCCTCTTCCCAGCGTCCTCATTGTAGGCTACCGCTAGTTTTACTATAACAACCATGTAATCACTTTCATTCATTGTAAGGGGCTTGGCTGTGGAGGAGGGATGGTAGTGCCAGTGCTGCGGATGCCTTTCTTAGAATGATAATTGTGTGCCGGGGGGGGAGGAGGGGGGAAGAGGGTGCTTCCAGGGTTGGGGGTGCGGAGGAAGTATTATAAGCATGAGGGTCACTACACAAGAGGGCAGATTGCCATGAAATTGGGAGGGTTGTGCCTGTTGCCCATCAGGGATTTTATTTTTTTATTTCTTATGATGATCATACAAATTAGAACAAATTACGGGTGCGTGGGGTGAGGTACGAGTGTGGGATTGGGTTGCTGCTAGAGGGTCAAGTGGGATACATGATCGGACTTGACTGGTGTTTTTGTGCTACAGAGGAGGGTGGGGCTGTTTTTTTTTCAATTGTTAGGACTGTGCTGAATATGAATAGTCAGTGGCTGAAAGCCGAATATTTGGTGGCCAAATACTGAATATCCGGCAGAGTATTCGAAATCAGGTATTTGCACATCCCTTATAACTGCGTTTAGCTCATTTAGTACCATTTAATGTTTTTTTTTAATAATGTTGTGCATGGTCCTACTATATATGGCCATGCCAGGGTTTTAGAATCTTAATTACTCAGTCTCAGCTTTAAACTTACAGTACCCAATTTTTGGGAGAGCATTTGCTCACGGTTTCTACCCAACCCATCTTCCCCTCCTGCCCCACAGCCATCTTACCATCTTTCTCTTGCACACCCTTTTCATATTAACAAAAGCATACTTCTATTTGTACGTGGCTTAGTCTAGCCTTGAATAAATGTTATTTGAACTCTTGCTTGTTCTGTAACCTTAGCACTAAATAATAGTTTTTTGCCTCCTCCCTCCAGCACTTTGCCAGTTTTGTGAACTTTAATTTTAGGTACAGTTTCTTTGTTTTCCTACCTGACTTCAGAAGCAGTTTATTTTTTGAGTCGGTAATGTCTAGTGCCTATACCTTTTTTGTCCCTAAGCTGTAGTACTGTAGATACAGAACTACATACTGGAGCATGAATTGCCTTCACACTACTGATTCCTTTGCTGCCCCTCTTTAGCAGGTTACATATTTGGTTATGGCTTACTTTATGAACCAATGGCAGTTTGATCAACCTGATTCTCCTATGGTGCTGTTTTGAAGTTTTATGTATACAATGGTTGGAAATTTCTCCCCTGAATGGCAGAATTCCTCCACTACCAGATGAAATTCCACTGTTCACAGGAGAAATTCTTCCATTCCCAGGTAAATTCCACATTTCACGGACAGAATTTCACATTTCTCATCCACAAAATATTTCATGAAATTTGCAAAATATTTCCCGGAGTGGAGCTTGCCAACTTTGTCCATCACTAAAGTACTATTCTCATTTCTGGAGTTTGTATCTGAAAAAGGTTAACAAAACAAAAACTCATGCTCGTGGTGCAGGGGCTATGGTGTGTGCCTCGGCAACCAAACTAATCTACAAGCAGGAACAATACAGGGCCACACTCAAACTTGAAAATAATTTAAGAGACTCCAAAAGACTGCTCGTCCAAACATTCGGTAGGACTTGCGTGGATTTATTTAAATCACACCATTTAAATATTCAGTGTTCATAACCTTTCAAAATGGAGGAACATTTTACAGCCTCCTGTGTTCTGTAGTCTAAAGTGTTCCTTCATTTTGAATGGTTATGAACTGCGGCACAAAGACCCATAGCTTTGAGTACTGAGCATTTAAATTATGTGACTTAAATTAAGCCACTTAAGTCCTACCAGATATCTGGATAAGCAGTCTTTGTTGAGTCTCCGATATTCTTTCCAGGTTTGAGTGTGGCCTTATTTTCTTGTTGCACCTGAAAAGGGAAAATGCAATGTTAGAGACTGTGCAGCACAAGGTTACCAAGATAAACCAGCACCAGCAAGGGAAATCCTATGAAAAGCAGCTGGAGACCTTTAACATGTACTCATTGAAGGCCAGAAGGGAAAGAGGTGACACGTTAGAGACATACAGTACAAGTTTCTGAGAGGAATCAATAAATTGAACAGGGTGGATCTTTTCTCCAGGAGCAGAAATGCAGGACATAAATGGAGGCTGGCCAGTGGAAGTATGGGGAATCGTGCAAGGACGTTCTTCTACACTGAAAGTGTGCTGGAGCAGTGAAACAGATTGCCTTTCTCAGTGGTGGAGCCAGTCACTATAAATGGATTCAAGAATGTCTGGGACTGGTATAGAGGGCTGCTAACACCAAGGACAGGAGCTTGGATGGTGGGCATGTGGGGGATTGGGGTTCGACATCAAGAACCAAACTCCCTTGAGGCACTAGCTCAGGGGGATAGGTGGAATAATCTTTATGTGCAGACTGAATGCACCAGACTCCCCAGAAACACTCACTACTGCCACCTCTACAAGACTGCAATTTGGCTTTCTGTCAAAGACAGAATCAACCTCAAAATCATGACCTTTTTCTTTAAAGTCCTTCAGGGACTCCTCCCTAACAGCAACACCTCCAGCTTCTAGAGGCCTTCCAGGGTTTGCACCACTAGATCACTATTTCTAGCCACTAGCTCCACACCTCCCTCGGTTACCATATAGTTGCACTGGACTATGAATGTATTATGTGTAAGACAAGGCCTCCCTGAGGCGGCTTACTACCAACTCATATCATGCATTGCTTTAGCTACCAATTGTATAGGTCTTTACTTCTTAGGTAAATATGTCGACAGCTCTGCCCTGTTTTAGCTACCAAATGTATCGGCATTAACCTGTGCTAATTGTATTTATACTTTGTATGATTGCTCACACACATTTATTCTATGTATGTACTGTACTGTATGAATGTCTATGTTTTATTCTGCCACGGAGCCTTTGGAAATGAGTCTATAACTGTAATTCCGATTTCCTAAATAAATAAATAGATCCACTTACAACCATTCCTTCCTAGTCGCTTTTTTTCACACTACCTATGGACTCCAGTAACTCTCCTCTGTGGCACTTGACTCTTTAACAGCCTTCTTCACTCCCTTGTTCAACCTCCATCCCTTGGAACCTTCAAATATAACAACATTACTTCCGTCAGAAGTCTGTCTGCTCCTGCACACAACATTGACCTCTTTTCTAGATTACCTTCAACTGTCATCATGGTCATTGGTGTATCCTTAATTATTTTATTTTCCGTGTACATATCTCCTACAAATATGCATCTTTGTAAAAATCATTTCTATGTAGTATGTCAACTGGATGCTTGTGTAAATGGGCAGTTATGCTCTCATGCCTTCCAGTGTAATCAATAAAAATGAAATTAAATAGATGGACCCGTGGTGTTTAGCTGTTGGAAATGTTTAAATGATCAATTTCTTGAAGGCTGTTTTGATCCCGATGCTATTGAATTCAACAGAAGCTAAATCTGAAACTGAACAAAAATTATTTAAACTCAGCTACAAAGCACAAAAGTACACACTGGGTTTGCTGGTGCTCCCAAAAAAGTAGCAAATTCACAAAAAAAAACAAAATTGGGCACATACCAGCCAAAATATTGAAGGCTCCACTGCTAAGAATGTATTAAGTAAGCAATAACCCACAACAGGGTGTGTGGTTATTGGAGATTAATCAACACCCTGGGTGTGTTGTGAGGCACGAGGCCAGAGGCCGAGTGGCCTCAAAGTGCCAGGGGTGTTGATTAATCCCCAATAATCGCATACCCTGGATTGTGTTATTGCACTTATAACATGGGGTATATTTAAGTAACAAAAAAAATCACAAAATATGTTTTTTTGCTGTTTAAACAGCAAACAAAGTACTGTATTCTGTCACCTTGCAAAATAGTCCCTAACAAATAATGCATCCTACATTGCTTTTATTCACACAGAAATGTCACAGATACACTACTGATATGATCTGTGACATCTATTTTGCATAAAATTGACTCCTACACATTCTACAACATGCACAAGCCCCACCCCATACACAGATACATCAACTGTGCCCCAACAGCACTGTGCAATGCTGTGTCTTTGTATCTCTGTCTAGCATATGTCAAGTGTAGCGGTACCTCAGCTACAATACTGAAGCTTCTGGTCCAATTTTTCTCTTTTGTAGAGTACACAAAAACACAAATCAGTGTCTCAGGGAGGCAGTATACTTACCAGCACTGTTATGGTCCGTGACTGCATTTGCATGGTAAGACTCACCCCATTCATCAACAGGACAGCTTCGTCTGCGGGTGCTGAATGTGCGGTGGCGGATGGGGGGGGTGGCTGAAAACAATAGAGGCTGGAGAGGCAACTGCAATTACACACTGGAGGAATTTGGATGTCTGTGATGTGCACTGCAGGGGAGACTGCTTTTTCAATTAAGTACCACCTACTAGAGCACAATTCAGGGTGAGCCAACAGTGCTGGGAGACACGCTTTATCTCTCTCTCTCTCTCTCTCTCCACTCTACACACTGAAGGAGATAGTGTGGAGAGAGAGAGAGAGGAGCTGAAAACATCAAAGTCCTACAAGAAAAGCATAGCTCCATAGAAGATCATCATGGCCATTGTATTGCTGCACATTCTGTGCAACTTGGTGGGGGCGGCTGTAGGTGCAGGACAGAGGTCAGGGACACAATGTTCATTGAAGTGTCTCACTGACTGTTGGGTGGGGAGGAGGTCACCAGAGAAGGGGATGTGCAGAATCTGAGTACATGGGACCCAGAAGGGCCACTCACCATGGGAGAGGGCAGACTATTACACTATATAGGGGAGAACTGCAGATATTACTCCTTGTTGCAGTTACAGTGCTGCACGATTTGTGGACAAAAAGAGAGAAGCCCCAGTCGCACTGAAGTTGACCCCCCAGAGGAAAGCACCTCTGCTGATCCCTCTTTCTCTCTCTCTGTCTCTCTCTCTGTCTGTCGCTCTCTCTCTCTGTCACACACAGGCACAGAGGACAGCATGCAGCTTCTGTCACCTTGTACTCTTTACTTATGAGCCAGCATCTCACTTGCTATAGAACTGCTCCACCAAATTTGGAGAGAGAGAGAGAGAGAGAGAGCGAGATGGAGAAATGCCACAATCCCATGGTTCTCTCTCACAGCTGTTCAACACTGTAGTGGCACTGTTACTGTACAGAGAAAGTGAAATACACACACCAGCTTGCCACACCATTCAATTATATCTGCCAGTCCCGCTCTGTATCTCTCTATATACACTGTCTGCTGAACTCAGATCACATTCTGCTCTCTGTCACACTCTTTCCTCACCATCAAGTGTTGCTCTGTCTCTCTCTCACTCTCTCTCTCTCTCCCCCTGAAACATTAGCAGACTCTGGGATGTTGGGGAGAATGTGGTGGGGTTGGTGAGGGGTTTCACTGGGTTAAACTACAGGACTACAATAAACGGGACTGCCAAGGGGGGCTAGCTCAGACTAAACTCAGTACTGCCATGCCGTACTGTCACCTCATAACATGTCCAGGGAACACTGACTGACATGACTGATGGAGCAGCACTCCTGCTTCTCAATTACTGCAACCTCAGTCCCTGATGATCCACTGGGTGGGTGGGGAGGACGAGTACTGCTCGTTAAGCTGCCTCTCAGAAATGGCTGCTTTTGATGTTCATGCCATCAGCCAGGGAAAAGACTCATTCTGCCCATTGATTTACTATCTCACCTGCTCACATAAACTGTGAGTATATTGTGCATTAATGAATGGTCAGGTGGTAGTGCTACATCAATCATATGTTTCAGAGTGCTCACCCCATTTAACAAAAGCATTTACTGTAGAAGACAGACCCACAGACAGTCTGTATATGCTTCACATTTCTTCGTTTTATTCCAACCCTCTGAATTATTTAAACTCACTTTAACTGCTTCATTCAAAAGTTCCTGAACATGAGATGGCACGATGGAAGAAGTAACTGGAGGCAGTATAGTGCAGTGGTTTAAGGCTCTGAGCTGCAAACCTGGAGACTTGGGGTTGAATCCCATAGCCCCACTTGCATACCGTGTAACCCTGAGCAAGTCACTTAACTTTCTTGTGCTCCCAGGTGACACCTGCAAACACCCTTCAGCTTAGTGTGTCTCTCCTGGTTAAAAAAAAACACATTTTCCATAAAGGCTGACTCTAGAGGGGCGTGGTCTAGCCACCAAAGAAGATGGCAGCTTAGCTCATTAGCTCCATCCAGACCTTAGCCCATCCGTGCTTGGATGTCGTGATCCCGCAGAGCTCCTGCTCTAAAATATCTGCTTGATGCATGGGTAATACTCCTTTAGCTGGGTGGCACGTTCTTTCAATGGATTCCAGAGGATTTACCAAGCTTTGGTGGCACCGGATCTTGGCACTAAATGGGCTGGCGTAGGCCGAAGAGGCCTCACCCTCACCACTAGCCAGATCGCTTTCTCAGTACCGAATCCTACAGCTCCCTGACACCTACAACTACAAATCCCAAAGGGTTGCTACCACACAACTGATTGTACTTCTCAGCACCCCCCCTTAGGATTCTATCTGTCTCACAACTAAGGACAATGGAACAACCGGTAGCCATGGGGGAATCTCTACAGCATATAACCAAACTCCTAGAAACTTTAATCACTAGAGGTGATGACATAAGTATTGCTCTGTCTGGCACCACAAAAGATGTCCAACAATTACAGGACAGAATGAATGTTGTGGAACAGAGAGCGGAAGTTTGCGAAGCACAACAGGCGTTGGTCTGGCAGCGCCTGCAACACCACAAGAAGAGGCTGGCGGTACTCTGGGAGAGGGCCTAGGATCATGAAAACCAGAGTCGCCAGAACAATTTATGGATTATTGAGCTCCTGGAGGGAGTCGAAGGTCAGTCGATGCAGTCTTTTCTAAACCAGAACTTGCCTCTCATTCTTGGAGATAGATGGAGGGGACCAATTGAGGTGGAGAGGGCCCATATGGTCTCAGCGTGTGCAGGCAAAGGCACCAACATTCCCAGGCCAATCATGGCATACCTGTTAAGATACACCATGAAGGAGAGGATCCTATGGGCAGCGAGGGTTTGGGGGAACTTTCCTGGCTGGGCACTGCAATTGCTATTTACAGAGATTTTGCCAAGAAACGGCTGCAAAATAGAGATCATTCGGACCCATTAAACATTTTCTCTATCAGCAGGACTTAAAATTTTGATTCAAAAATCTTACTAGGCTGAGCGTCTTTATGGAGGGGCATGAACTTACAGCTGATCATCCTGAAGAAGTTGAGCGTTGGATTAATAGATTCTGGCCAGGCCTACAATGTCCTACTGCAAATCCCAGAAGGCTCTGTGAGCCCTCTCATACAGCACACCCTGGTAGGAACCTTTTTGCTAGTTATGGTTCCCCTATGTCCCAGCCACCAGTGGAACAGGTCCCACAGCACAATGGTCCCCCACTGATTGAGCATCCACAAGCTGCTCATTCCACTCACTCAGCTGCTCAGTGCTAGAGCCCTGCTCCTCTACTCACCAGTAAGCAACCTTCACTTACTCAGCACCTGCTAAATCCACCATGTAAATCTAGGCAAAGACCCAGAAGTGGTCCTCAATAATCACCTTCTAAATTGCCAGTAGCACCTCCTGCAAAGATCTCTAGGGAGGATCTTTCTCCAACGCCTGACCAATTTAACAGTGACTCCCTGGATATGGATATGAGGCAATCAAATGACTGGGCCAACATGCCAGAGACGTCATTGGTGGAACTGGTGGACATTCTCTTCCCTATATGACATGGTCTAATCAGCTATGCGGTGGCAGTGGTGAAGAAGCCTATGGAACCTGGATATACTCCTCAGGACTCCCCTGAGCTGGTCGAAGGCCAAACCAGTGGATATTGACTCTCTCTTTTCTAGTTTTCTCTTGCTATGTGTTTTTTTGTTGCTGGATATTGGGGCTACATTATGGTTATACCCCCAATAACAATCATTGTATTGGGGAATCAAGCAACCTTATCAATGGATCATTGGGTTACCTTTTATTAGGGTGGGCCTAGGGGGGGCATGCTCTTTACTTGGCATACCAGGCCACTAACTAAGTGGGGACCTAACCCCCCTGGATGTGTGCCAAATAGATGGGTATGGACAATCTCCATGATGGTTAACCCCACTACCCCTGCATGGATGAGAATACCCCCCCAATCCATTCCACGTAAGGGCTCCAAAGCCCTGCTTACCAGTCCTGCTCTTGGTCCTCTGTGCTTATGCCCCCTCTCCTAGTCTACCAGTAGGGGGCAATATCATGCTCTCAATTAGTAATTAGCAAGTGGGTATGCCCACACCCCTCCCTTCCTCTCCCCCTTTTATCGCCCCCGTCCACAGGTCGACAGTCTGACCAACATATAGGGCGGGTCCAGTATGAGTTTGTTTGATAACTCTCCCATATACTACCCCCCTCTGAGTTTAGTGCTGAAGTTAGCATGGCTGTAGGGGATACATACTTGCATGTGTATTACCCTCATGGGCATTGACCTTCAGTCTTACAGTGTTGATATTGTAGTGTCTTTCATTTGACACTTCTTTGTTATTCTAGGGCTAACTACCCATTTATTATTATCTTTGATATATCACTAGTCTGTTTGTTTATCTATTTTAGAACTACTGCTACAGCCTTGTGAATAGCTGAAGACTAGTAGTCGGTACATAACAAGCGATGCTTACATCTCCTTCTGAATTAGGGCGGATGCTGATAGTCCTCTTCTCCCTAAGGTACCTAGTGACCCTGGCACTGAATTTCTCATCCTCTGACTATCTAGCCGAACAATTTGTAAGTACCTCCCTTTGTCTTTTGTTTGAGAATATGCCTATAGTTCCCTCTAGGCCCCAAGGATATCACCTGATATCCTGGAATGTAAAAGGACTTAACTACCCGATCAAGCGCACAAAATTCCTGCAGCATTTGAAATTGCCATGGGTAGATACTGCACTTCTCCAAGAAACTCATCTGATGGGTAAATGTACCAACTGGCTTAAGAAAATGTGGGTGGGGGAAGTTCTAGCCAGCCCTCCCACCACCAAATCAAAGGGTGTGGCCATCCTTATTTGCCGTGCCTCTCCTTGGGTAGTTAAGGAGGTCTAAAAAGATGCCCAAGGTTGGTGGCTGGTGGTGAAACTATATTCTCCTACAAGTACTGTTTTACTGGGGAATATATATGCCCCTAATATGGAGCATGTCAACTTTTTCCAAGCCCTAAGTCAAGCACTGGCGGATTTGCAGCCTGAAGAGCCAGAGCTCCCTATAATACTTGCTGGAGATTGTAATATGGTAGGAGACATATTTCTGGACAAATCTCAGCCTACTCTACATGCTAACCCTAGGGCCAGACAATCCCTGCAGGACATGATAGAAGAGTGGGTCCTCACCGATATCTGGTGAAGGGACTATCCCACTGGTAGGGACTTCTTCTATTCAGCTTCACATAATTCCCACAGTCGCATAGATTTTTGGCTTGCTAATGAGCCAGCAGCCAGATGTCTTTCTGACACTAAGATCAGCTCGATAACAATATCAGGCCATGCCACTATCTCGCTTAGGTTTTCCCCTCATGATCTCCACCCACATGGCACACGCTGGCACTGTAACCCCCTTTTATTCCAGGACCATGATTTCCACTCCCATATCACACAGGTGGCCAAAGATTATTTTTCTTTGAATGCTGACTGTGGAGTATCTCCTGGTATGATATGGAAGGCATTCAAGGCAGTGCTACGGGGACACATTATTGCCTTTTCTGTGGCTATGGACCGGAAGCGTAAGGCGACCCTCAGCCAACTTCAAGTGCAGCTGATGGCCCTAGAGCACCATTTTAAATCTGCCACTAATACTACCCTGGATAATTCCCTACACTGACAAATAGTCAGTCTCAATTATCAAATCAATGCTATATTGCACCAAAAGGCAGAATGGCACCTTTTGAGACAGAAACAAGCCTTTTGGTAGGGTGGGGAGCATGCAGGGAAGCTCCTCACAGTTAACCTCTGCAAGCAACAAGCAGCCACATGGATACATGCTCTCCGTAGCCCATCAGGTACCATAGCAACTAATCCCTCATTAATTAACAGCACTATGCAACAATTCTACCATACCTTCTACCAGTCCCAGTCTTCCAGCACAGTCCAGCAATTGCAGACTTTTCTAGCTAAATTTTGTCAGCAGATTCCCACCTACATTCTCTACATAACAGGTTACACTTCTAAAGTCTCCAATGTCTTGTGGAGAACTCCAACTGACACTCTCCCAAATGGCCCAGTGAAAAGCTCCTGGCCCAGATGGTATGACAGTGGAGCTATACCAAGCTCTGGGCTCTGACATCATCCAGCCTCTACAGCTTGCCCTTCAAGCAGCCCACTCTGCAGGAGTTTTTCCCCTACTATGAAAGAGGCAATTATCTCTCTTCTGCCCAAAAAGTCATCTGATCCCCTAGATTGTGCTAATTTTTGGCCAATATCCCTTCTGTCTGTAGATACAAAAATACTAGCCAAGGCGTTGGCCTCTAGATTAATGCCCCTTAGTTGCTGACTGCTCATATTTAATGATGGCATATGCAGATGACCTTTTGTTAACCCTAACAAACCCCCAACAAACTCTCCCAGTAGTATTGCAGCTTCTAAATGAATTTGGGGTTCTGTCTGGGTTACGTATCAATCACAAAAAAAACACTCTGGCTCCACTTAACTGCCACTGCTCCAAGATCTACATCCAGGGTACTAATTTGACTTGGGCAGATAATGGGTTCAGTTACCTTGTTATCTGCATACCGATGAACTGGACATCTCTTGAAACTGCCAATTTTTCTCTACTAGTGACGCAACTGAGAATAGAAATAGAGACATGGTGGAAGATACAACTCTCCCTACCAGGATGAGTAGCAGCCATCCATATGCTGATGCTCCCTCGTGTCATGTATTTTCTCAATAACCTACCTGTCGCTCTATTACCCAAGCTTTTTTATAATCTAGAAAAATTGATGTTTAACTTCCTTTGGGACTCTAAGACACCAAGATGGAGCAGGCATAAGATGAGGGCGCACTGGTCGCAGGGTGGTCTGGGTGTCCCCTGGTTTGCTGGCTATCACATGTCCTGCATAGCAGCACAGGCAACTAAATGGTTTGTCCCTACTAAAGTAGATCCTCTGCTTTGGGTCCAGTTGGAATCTGACTTGGCAGGAGATATACCCCTTTATGCATGCCTTACCCCAGCTGTAGGATTTTGTCACACTCCCTCCCTCTAATAGCTCACTCTTGGAAGCTCCTTAAGAAAAAATCATGCCCCTAAGTGAAGCCCTGGACACCCCCATATAGTATGCTCCCTTATGGCGTAATAGCCTCATTAAAATTGATGGGGCCCTATATACTGGCATTCATGGCACAACTCAGGAATATATAGAGTGCAAGATCTTTCTCCTTCAGGCACGTACCCACTGCTCCCTTTTGATCAGCTACAGAGGCAATTCTCACTACCGCATAAGGACTTCTGGAGATACTTACAAATTAGAAGTGCATTGCAACCCCTTCTTCCCATACACAAGGAAATCACTCAGTGGTCCTGGCTGGATCACTTACACCAGCTCCCTACCAATCGGAGGGTCATTGACCGATTCTACACCTCATGGAGAGACTCACAACCTAATGCAACCCTAGCTTGCAAAAGGAAATGGGAGTCATACATTGCTGCACCCATTTATGAAGACCAATGGCATTCATATCTTAAAGGTATACATTACAAATATGGGGACACTACCAGTCACTTCTTGCAGCTTAAAATATTGCTGCTGTGGCATCACACCCCGGCAGCTCTCTTTACACGTGATTAGCTTAGCCACAGTCAGTGTTGGTGTTGCGCACAACCAGAGGTGCACATCCTCCATATACTTTGGTCCTGCCCCAACCTGGCCCCATATTGGAGAATGGTAGCTTCTGATATCTCATTAGTACTTAATCACCATATAGCCCTGTTGGACCCCAGACTGTGTATGGGAGACTCTACTGCACTGGGACAGCTAGCCAAACCTAACAGAGATTGGAGCATGATAGCTACCTTGGAAGCCAAATGCCTTCTCCTTAGACACTGGCACCAAACAACCATCCCCATTCACTCTGCTTGGCATGCAGCATTGGCCAAACTTTCCATCTTTGAGAGACTCTCCCATCTCCAAAAGGGCAATATGTGCCTCTACTATGACAGATGGGAACCATATATCAACTCACCCTTTTGCAAACTCCCAGCACCACCTTCCAACCCTCCCCCCCCCGACTGGGCTGTCCTGCTACTTTCACAATGGGACCCTGTACTAGTACTGCCCTAGCATAGATTTTGGAACCCAGATATAAGAATCTACAGCTTATCCAGTAGGTAGGGAAATGGGCAGACTCGGTGGGCCAAGTGGTCCTTATCTGCCATTAAAGTCTATGTTTCTATGTTTCTATGTTTCATTGGCTTTCAATGCTCATACTTCCTTTTACCTATTCAGAATACATTTATAGTTAACTTTAATCTCCTGAATTTGATGCATCATGACATTTTTTTAATGCATCATAGGTATGGGACAGTTTATGCACCTAATGATAATTAGCTATTGATGATGTACTATTTGTACCTGTACTACTTGCAACTATATTCCTATCTTTAGGTGGCTGGCTATACGGCTCACCATTTGTTGCATCAAATATAAAAAAACACTCAATAAAATATTATACGACAAAAAAAAGGCTGACTCTAATATGGGCTCACTTCACAAAAATAGTTTTGTTGGATCTGCATTATTATACAGTTCCATCTATTGAGATCACATGCACTTTCTATAGTTTCCTCCAACTGATGCTTGTGCAACTCACAAGGTACAGTACCACTGGCAGTGAACCTGCAAAAGGTTTTCTCTGACATCAGCAGGAAGGTAGAAGACACTGTATTTTAACAGACAAATGGAAATAATCCAGTCAATTGCCCAGTTGAGCTATGCAGCTTGATTTTAAACACTTTTCTTTATAAGTTGCCCATTTTCAGGATGGCTTGAATACCAGAGGCAAATGTTTATCATGTTCACTTCATATAGTGGAGGCAGTCAACAAAGTAAATTGCAGTAAATAACATTCCCTGCAGCATACTGCAGCATTTTGCAGTAATACTGCAAGGTACTGCATTGCATTTAGGTTAGTACCACTGTAAGTGCTGATTCATTAAACATGCAGAAGCAAATTCATATATATGGCAGCTGAAACCCACTACAGTAACAGTACTTCATTGTATCTAGATTGAGCCACTGCCAGACATGAACATTTGGTGTAAATCATATTTTGTAGCTAAATTCATATTTCTTTGAAAATTAAAAAAATAAACATACTCACTAAAAACAGGACCCCACAGAAAATTTGATGTTGCATACAGTATAAAGGTCTTACTAACATGAAGAAAATAGATCGTTTGGCTATGAAAATGTGGCAGCATGTTTTACTGGATCAGTGAATAGTTAAAATCTACTTTTATGGTTTTCCAGTGCAAAAGTGGATTCAGACTTTTGGTGAAATTTTTAAACCATGGCATACCATGGGTGTGATTCCTTGCCTTACCACAAACAGGTTGTAACAATCTATTTTACTGATTATCCACCGTACTATGATAGTAACACAAAACATTCTAAAACATGGTGGAGTAACCCACTGAAAGAACTTAAAACCTAACGAATGATGAAAGTAAGCTCAGATTCGGTGGTTTCCTTGTTTTAGGCATCACCATGCTACAGTGCAACACAAGGAAGAAATATACAATATTGTAACATGCCTTTAATAAAAAAATCCTTCTTAAGCTTATTCAATTGTAAACTGCCTAGTCAGGTACTTCAAATTTTCAGGAACATGAGTCAATGTGGGTTAGAAGCCAAGCTAAGGAGAATTACAATTTGTCAATATTGTTCTGTAAATGGAATCCTGAAGAGAATTGTGGTCCCCCAGTAGCTCTTAGTTCCATTATCTGATGAGGGTTTCATATTTATGCAACACTATTGAGTAGCTAGTCATCCAATGTCAGCTGCAACTGCCAGTAAAGTCAGTTGGGAAAATATAAGTGCCTGTATTTAAATATCTTTCACAACCAATGACAATAGTTGCATGGGATTTGCAGTGACCTTTTCATTTGCCACTAAGAGTCAGCTTGTTATGACCAAGTAACTAATTAAACTGTCAAAGTCTTCAATATATCTGCATGCCTCTATAAATCCACCTCTAGATTAGAGGGCAGAGGTATAGCAATGCTTACATTTTACTGATCTTTTTAGACTACTGCTATTTATGCTGGCATTGATGCATTACATGCTCTATGTTGTGTGTATGCAGCATATATATATATATATATATATACAGTATATATATATATATCAAGTGAGAGAGAGAGAGAGAGAAAGAAAGCGAGAGCTTCCATTTATTTAGTTTTTGTTTACTAGGTAGGTGCAATAGACGATTCAGTGCCTGTGTTCACAACCTGGGAGAAGCATAACAATAATCAGCAGTACAGTAAGACAATTGTACAAAGACACTCATACATAAATCAACAAATGTCAGACATTACTGAGGTACAGAAACTCATCTACAGAGTAATATCATGAGAACAACTGAAACAAAAAGCATACAAAAGGTACATTTAAGTTGTGATACAGTGTATCATGTATTGGAGCACTTGTCTGAAATCCATAGAAACTCAAAAAGCTCATTCTTGAAAACATGAGTGGCTGTTCCAGATATTTGGTGGAAATGAGTTCTAGAGCTTATGGATCAAAGAAAGAGAAAACCTGCTCACCCATATTTGTAATGGATTTGGGTACTGACAGACGAGACTGATCATTGGATCATAGGGGGTAGACCTGATTAATATTAGTGAACATTCCAGCAAGGGTAGCAAGTGTGTCTGACCTGATAATTTTTTCAATGGTACCACCTAGGGTGATAAGTCAATGTAAGGTTGGTAAAAGCCATCATAGGCTTGAGTAAATAAAGCAGTTGTGAGTCAGCCTGGGCACAGATAGGACAAAGTGCCAGGTGTTGTTGTAACTGGTATTCTGTTTATCTATGATACATTTGTTTGCCTAAAGTAAGGTGCCAGACCATAAGTGAGACTAGGCAACAAAACACCCTGAGCTATGGCTAGACTAGTGGCAGGAATCAGGGTGTGCCTGACTCTATAAGCAAGTCCTAGCTTAAAATTAACTGACTTTCAAGCATTTGGTATACTGTATGGAGGCTGAAATCAAGGGCCAGATCCAGGGTTAAGCCAAGGTATTTGAAAGAATCTAATGTAGTAGGTGAGTGTCATCAGAGCAGTACATAGTTATGGCAGGAGAATAAGCCCTCAGCTTAGGTACTGAACGAAAAAGCATGGGGTAGGCTTTGCTGTAGTTCAGAAGAAGCCTGTTTTAGGTTTGCAATGAATGAACACTCCCAAAGTTAGCACTAAGCCTCAACTTAATTTCAGTCATTTTCTTGGAGCTTGTATATAAGACTGTATAATCTGCATAAAGCAATATGTGTGTGTGTGTGTATGTGTGTGTGTGTGTGTGTTGCAAAAAACTGCATTACTGCATCACTTAGGGTTACAGTGACAAAAGTAGGGGAATATAGTGTTAGAGTTTCCAACCCAAATACCACCCCTCCAGCCCTGCACAGACCAAGAAGCATCTCAGGTTGCATTGAGTATGGCAGCCCTACATTCACCTTATTCCATTAGAAAATAAGGTGGGTGCATAGAGTGTGTAGAGTATAGGAGAATGGGGTGAGCATTAGGGCTATGAACCCCAGTGCCACCCCCAATGCTTCTTGATATGTGCAGGGTTGGGGGTGTGGTGTTAGGGTTAGAAACTCTAACACCATAATTTCCCTACTTTTGTCACTTTAACCCTAACTGATGCATTAACACAGTATTTTGCAATGTATTTCCTTACTTTACGATATGGTATAATAGTATCCATATTGCAGTCCCATCCCTCCATAGATGCGTATAGATATGTGTAGCTGTGGAAGCACAGGGCCCTCTGGGCCCTGCACTTCCATTGTAGGACAACAGTGACCAAATTATTATCATAGCATTTTTATTACCCCACTTCATGTATCCATTAGAGAAAATGTTCAAATCCCTGCCAAACGTAATTCTGTGCAACTGCAATGACATTCCATGCCACAAGAGCGAAAACACATTTTTCCCAGGATTTGAAAAATGACAGCTGTGACATACATGAGGTGGGGTAATAAGAAGGCTATGTTGCAGATCTGGGGTAAAAATATGTAACATTTCCAAAGATAAGAATGGGCATCGCGAAATTGCCATGAATGGTCATAACTTTTGCATGTTTTGATATTTGGACCACAAATTTTCAACATAATGTTCTGATGACCCCACCTCATAAACCCCAAAGGCAAAAATGTTCCAGTTCATGTCAAAATGCCATTCAGCACCACATGTGCAAAAACACCTTTCAGACAGGATGTGAAAAATTGCAGCTGTACTTTACATAAGGTGGTGTGGAAAAATAACTATGTTGAAAATTTGGAGTCAAAATATTGAAAATTACCAAAGTTAAGTGCGTGCATAGAAAGTTTTCAACAAACACAAGTAACTTGGTCACTTATAGGAATTTTTTCACCAAATTTTCAATATGGCCTTTTTGCGACCCCACCTCATGAACACTGCAACTGTTGTTTCCTTAATCAGGCCCTAAAGGTGATTTCATCCAGAGACTATCCTGGCCCAAGTAATAAAATTACAGTTACAGTGTTCATGAGAATGGGTCTCAGAAAGGCCATGTTGAAAATTAAGTGGAAAAATTGAAAAAAATAGCAATGATATCAACCTAAGTTCAAAACACCATTGAAATACATTATACGCTTCTTACTTTGATTCCTCAGTTCAGTCCACAGAAGACGAGAGCCGATGTCCTGCAGTGGTAAGTATAGGACAAGGGGGGTGGGGTGGTGGGTGCTCAGTGGAAGAGTTTGGGGGAAGGGGGATGGCAGGGACTATGAGTACTGTTTTTTTTTTTTGAAGGTTTTAAAATCAGAAAGATGTCAGGTTTTTTTTTACAGGCTTTAAATAAATATTTTTGAGACACTGCTTGGGGGACTTGAGAATGTTAACATGTGGACTGGCAGCCCGATGTCGGCACTGATAAAATAAACAATGGGCTTTGAGGAGGTGGCATCCAACAATGAAGGTGGGCATTAGAGATGCACTGAATTTAAATTCCACCCATGAAGTGAACACGAAGTGGGCACTTCGCGTTGCCACTCTGCTATGCAGCATGGGCAATGCAAAGTGCTCACGCCGCCTTGTCATTACCATGTCACATTACGGCAGAATGGTAATGCGAAATAAGGTGAAGTCATTGTTTTTAATGGACTTTGCATTCCTCATTATAATTCTAAGTGATCCACTTGGTGTTTCAGATTTTGCAGGCCCACCACACATCACATGGCGTACAGTACTGTAAGTCACATGCTCTTTAGCTAGTCAGGAAGGAAGAGAGTCATACAAGCAGACACTTTTACTTTGTCCTGTGCACATGAAGAGAGAGGAGTGTGTTTTGTGACTGCTGATACTTTGAGATCTGAGCGAGGAGGAGATTTAAACTTTGATTTAGACCTAACAGCCTTTTTAAAAGCTACAGTTTTTTGTCTTTTCTGTACTCTTTTTTACTTAATTTGTTCTTTCTGAAAATTTTTTCTTACCTTTATAAGTAGTTATTTGTTTGTCTGTGTGACTGTGTTTGTGTTGTGTGACAGTATGAGTAGTGATTTCTCAGACTGAGGGAGCTCAGTAGGAGAGATGAACCAGGGTGAGGGAATGTCTGGGGCGGGGGCAGCTCTGGGAGAGCATGGTAGTGGTAAGCGTCGTACAATGTGCATGCATGGGTGGCATGGGCACCCGTTCCTGTTGGACCATTCAAAACTTGTGAGTGTCCCTCCCCCCCAGGAGCAGGACCAGCATTGCCTCCTGTCCTGACTTTGAGGCAGCTGAACCACCACCACCACCACCACCACCAAGTCCAGCAACAGATCCTCTGGAGCAGGATGTGCCTGTTCCCCCAGGCCCAGGTGTGGATCCCATCCCTGTTCAGCACTGTGATTAGCCGGCTGCCAGTTCATCTGGACCTCCCCTGCCTGTGCCTGGTTCTCCCTGCACCTCTGTTGTTTGGCAGTTTTTTGACTGTGTAGGGGGACAGCAGTGTGGTCATCTTGGGACTGGGGGCCAGCACACCCATATGCTCAATCACCACCAGTTAGAGTGGCAGGCTACCACAGAACAGACCATGCCTGCACCTGCTGGCCATTCTGTGGCAGAGGGTGCAGCTGTGCATTGATGGCATCCCTAAGAAGAGGAGGGCCACAGCAGCACCTGCTGCTCCGCCAGCACCCCCCCCACCCACCACCACCACCACCGCCAGCAGGTCAGCCTGTAGAACGTGTGGACCCCAGAAAACTGTGTGTAACACAGGCTGACTTGGCAGTTCTCTGGAGTGTTGTCAAGGAGAACAATGAGAGGGTGAGTGCTGTGGAGCAGTGGCTGGATCACATAGCGGGACATCAGTTGAAAATTATGTCCATGCTGGAACTGCTGCTGGATCACCATGGGATCCCACATTAGTTGTTTTTTCCTCACACCATGTGCCCCCACACCTTCCTTGCAGTGTTATAAAATGTATTCTGTCACCATCCCCGACCCTATATGCCCTTTTTTTGCTGTCTTCCATATGCATGACACTTTGTATTCTGAGCAGTGCAAGTATACTGTGCTAAACTGCATGTGTGCAGTCAGTCTTCTTTCCAGTCTGTGTACGTACTGCAGACACTGTCCAACTCCCTAACTTAAAAACACTTATTAATGAGTACAATGGTGGGATGGCGAAGCCTGAAGAGATACTACAAAACAGGCTTACAATACATCCAAATAACTAGTAAAAAAATTAATGTTGTGATTAGTGACATGATCATAAATCATGATTTATGACTGCATTTGTCACCATGATGATGAAGAAATGCGAATGCCTAAGGCTGTACTTCCCCAGACCCTGATGAGGTGTGGCACAAAACTCCCTGACTTAAAAACACTCATTAATGAATACAATGGTGGGGTGTTGAAGCATGGAGATATACTACAAAACAGACTTACAATACATCCAAGTAACTATTAAAAAAAATTAATGTTGTGATTCATGATGTGAGTGTAAATCATGATTTGTGACTACATCTGTGACCGTGATGATGAAGAAACGTGAGTGCCGATGGCTGTACTTCCCTGGGCCCTGATGAGGTGTGGCACAAAACTCCCCAACTTAAAAACACTCACTAATGAGTACAATGGTGGGGTGGTGAAGCATGGAGAGATACTACAAAACAGGCTTACAATATATCCAAGTAACTAGTAAAAAAAATTAATGTTGTGATTTGTTATGTGATCATAAATCGTGATTTGTAACTGATTTTGTGACTGTAATGATGAAGAATGTGATTTGTATCACGAGTGACTCGTGATGATGGTCCTGACTTAAAAACGCATATTAATGAGTACAATGTTCATGCAGATTTATGCACCACACCTCTGCAGTACTCTGAAGGGAAGCCAAAGAAACAACTGTGATTTAAGTTAGAGATGGAGATTGGGCCCTAATGAGATGCAAATGCACAGACAGATTAAGATTGTACTGCGCACTGAAGAGATGCAGATGCAAAGTCACAACACCTAACCAATGCTCACCATCAGAAATTCAAATCTGGAAAAGAATGCCTTTGCCATTTGGGGTGGGCCGGGGGCAGTTTACTGCACTGCTGAAGTAACAGTCACTAGTACTAGATACCACAAAAAAGTACAACAGTTACACAGTAGTGGATAGCAGGTTCACATTGCTGAAATTATGTGGCACAATAAAAGGTGTCTGATTTGATGACATGCGTCCCACACATACTCACACACACACACACACTAAGTAACGTGTAGCAAATTGAAAACTTCAGTAATATAACCACATATTTTAAACAAACTAGAATTATGCATTGCTGCATCACAACAATCAGCAAAAAAATGGAAAGAATTATTGAAAATATTACTGTGTGTACTGTACATTAACACAGTTATACAACAAAAATATCACCAAAACAGAAAGCACTGTCTTTTTCTCCAAGTTAATCTACCCATACCACAGATACGCTCCTCCCCAAAGCACACTTCCACTGCCTTTCAGTACACAGACTGAATGTTGTATATTAACATTCAAAATCCACACACAAACAATAAACGCTCAATGATATGAGCACAGGAGGGTTTCCTATAATCGATTAAAGTTTCAGCAAAAAAATGACTCAAAACGGCTTTTTTAACAGCTTTTAGAAGGTTTGAATCACAGAGAGCTCTCAGAGCAGATGGTCTCCTACAGCTTCCTACACACACTACCCCAAACTGAGGCTGTGCAGAATAATCTAGAGCCCATGTGACCTGAAATCCCATGAATCACTGCAAAATTTGCCTTTGGAGCTTAAAAAGAAGGCAAAGTGAGGCAAAGTAATTGTTTCAATGTACTTTGCCTTAAGAATTGGTGGAATAGTGGTTTGGGAAGGCAGAGTAACACTAAGTCATTGTTCTCAATGGACTATGCATTACTCATTATAAAGCAAAGTACTCCGCTTCGCATTGTGGAGCATTCTGCGAATTCGCCTTCACTCTACGAATCACTTCCTGGAGTGAATTGGGGCCACTTTGTCCATCTCTACTGGGCATCCCAATGTCAGATTTAACAAAAAAATTAATTAAACTATTGCACCTCAAATAATGCAGATACTTTGCCATATAGAGGGCTGTGATCTCCTCAGGAGGGATGGAGCCAGCCATATACCAAGGGGAGCAACTTAGGAATTATCCCCAAATTCTATCGGGTTCCATACCACAAAGTGGCCTTCAGGCAACTGTGCGAGAGATAGAGAGCTGGCTATAAAATTCCTGGATAAATGATACAAATAGTTGAAAAACTACTGCTCCGAGGTAAAGACAAACACTTACTAACATACTAAAATGCCAGCAGAATAGGCCTAACGGTCTTTCGTGTCTGCTCGTTTGGTCAGCCCCCACCCTGGGTGCTGACCTTGCTGTCCCCCTCGCCTTCTCTGGCTTCTCCCTTCCCAGTTCCGGATATTCTTGCTGCATTGGATTTTGCTTCCAGAACCCTTCCCCTGTACCTGTCCCACCCCCTCTTGAACCCCTCCACTGTCTCTGCCTCCACCAGCCCCTGTAGGCAGTGCATTCCATGGCTCCACCACCCTCTCCAGTGAAGTAGCACCTCCTTTCTCCCCTGAATCTTCTCCCTCCAGCTTCCACCCATGCCCTCTAGTGGCCCCTCCTCCTTCCTTCGAAGCACCCTGACTGTTCCTCCCTATTTACCCTCTTCATGTACCTGAAGACCTCCATCATGTCCCCCGTTCCTTCTCTTCCAATGTGTACATATTTAGCTCTTCAAGCCTCTCCTCATAGGTCCTGTCCCCAAGCCCCAAATCATTTTGTTGCCTCTCTGGACCCTCTCCAGGAGGTTAATGTCCCTCTTTAAGTGTGGCCTCCAAAACTGCACGCAGTACTCAAGGTGCTGCCTCACCAAGAGTTATACAGAGGGAGTATCACTTCCTCCTTCTAGAGGTGATCCCCCTAGCGATGCATCCCAACATCCTGTTGGCCTTGGCTGCTGCCCTCCTACAAGTCTCAGAGTTGTTCATCTTGACATCCACCACCACCCCCAGGTCACTCTCAGCCATCGAGACTTGTAGCATTCCCCCAGGGTGTACACCTGGCCTGGGTTTCTGGTGCCCAGGTGGAGTACCTTGCATTTCCCTGCATTGAACCTCAGCTTCCACTTTCTAGACCATCTTTCCAGAGCCTCCAGATCCCCCTGTAGGGCCACCCTCCCCTCCTCCCCATCCACCACCGCCCCCAGTTTCGAGTCATCTGCAAAGAGACTCATCCCACTCCTGATTCCTGTCCTTATGTCAGATACGTAGGCGTTGAACAGAAGGGGCCCAAGGACTGATCCCTGTGGGACCCCACTAATGACCCTCCTTGGGGATGAGACTATCCCACCAACTATGACCCTCTGGCACCAGTCCTGGAGCCAATTGCCTATCCATCTGATCATCTGGTTCCCCAACCCCATTTCTCCCAGCTTATCCAACAGGCCTACATGAGGAACAGAGTCACATGCCTTGCTGAAGTCTAGAAAGAGAACATCCACTGGTCTACCCAGGTCCAATGCACTTGTCACCCAGTCATAGAACTCCACCAGGTTTGTCTGACATGATTTCCCCGGGATGAATCCATGCTGTCTATCGTCCAGGCACCCTGACTTATCCAGGTCCCCCCCTAACCTCTCCTTGACAATGCCCTCCATCACCTTGCCCACCACCGATGTCAGGCTGACAGGCCTGTAGTTCCCTGCCACCTCCCTTGATCCCCCCTTGTGGATAGGCACTTTATGTGCCACCTTCCAGTCTTGGGGCACCCACCCTGTCCTCAGAGAGATGGTAAAAAGCT
The DNA here is from genome assembly GCA_016271365.2 of Neoceratodus forsteri. Taxonomy (NCBI): domain Eukaryota; kingdom Metazoa; phylum Chordata; order Ceratodontiformes; family Ceratodontidae; genus Neoceratodus; species Neoceratodus forsteri. The sequence goes on from CM028135.1 coordinate 1,034,434,455, forward strand.
CCGCCAGGGGTTTCGCCAGGACATCCGCAAGTTCCTTCAGCACTCTGGGATGTAATTTATCCAGCCCCGGTGCTTTCTCCGTCTTAAGGGAGTTGAGGGCTTCCCTCACTCTCTCTGCTGTGATTTCCACTTCCAGTATCTCTTCTCCCTGCTTAGCCTCCCCCACCTGCCAGTGATGCCTCCCCCTCTCCCTAGACCCGCCGATCGGTAAGGGTCCCCTCCTCAGTATCTCTGTCTCCTCCCATGTATGATGCAGCACCCCCATTTTCCTTGGTGAAAACTGAGGTGAAGTACTCATTTAGTACCTCAGCCTGCTCCCCTGGGTCTTGTACCCATCTCTCCCCTGATTTAATCCTGCTAATCTGCCCGTTCACCCTTTGTTTTTCCCCAATGTATCTAAAGAACCCCTTGTTCCCTCTCCTAATTTCCCTGGCCAGGTTCTGCTCCTTCCTTGCCTTAGCCACCCTCACCACTCTAGTGGCCCTTCTAGCCATCAGCTCGTACTCCCCTCGATCCCTTTCACTCCTTGAGCACTTGAATTGCTTATATGCTGCTTTCTTTACCCGCACCACCTCCTGGACCTCCCTGGTCCACCAGCAGGGTTTTTGGGCCCACCGCATTTCGTCTTACTCTTGCACAGGTGCTGGTAGCACCTGCACCCTCTCCTGATGATTTCCCACCTACTATCAGCGTCCATGTCTGACCCAATCCCATCCAAATGCTCCTTAAGGATCCTTCCCATTTCCTTAAAATCCACCTCCCTGAAGTCGGTTACTTCGGTCTTTGTGCAGCCTTCTACCCCTCCTAGGTCCAGGCAGAACCAGACCATGGCATGGTCACTCCCCGCCAATGGGTCCCTTACCTCCAGGCCCCCAATCTGGTCACTGTCTGCCAGGACCACATCCAGTACCCATGCCTCTCTGGTCGGTTCCCTCACCTGCCGCGATAGGAACGCGTCTTGAAAGACATCCAACAACCTCTGTTCCCTGGTCACAGAGGATGTCATAGTCTCCCAGTCTGTTCCTGGCATGTTTAAGTCCCCAACACCACCACTGCTCCTCTGCCCAGTCTGCAGTGCCTCCCAACATCTGCCACCAGACTGTCCTCCAGCTCCTCCGCTAGGACAGGGGTCTATACACCACTCTATTTTTACTCTCTTGCCCCACCTTGTTATCAAGGTGACCCAAATCACCTCCACGGTTCCCTCCTCCTCTACTCCTCCCTATGCCAATGCAGTTTTGACATCATTGCTACCCTCCCCTTCCCCTCCCTCCCCTATCCTTCCTGAACATAGTGTAACCCACCAGGTTCAGGTCCCAGTCATGTCCTGCAGTGGCCCAAGTCTCAGTGGCCGCTGCCACATCCACTGCTCCCTCAGTTAGCATCGCCTGGAGCTCAGGCATTTTATTGCCCAAGCTCCTGGCATTTAGCAGGACTACCTTCCACCCTTTCCCGTTCCATTTCCCCTGCTCGTGTTCCCATGGGGATTCTGTTTTCCCCTGGTCAGCACTTTGCCAGTCGGTCTTTTCCTGCAATCCTCCTGGTCCCCAGGGGGGTGGAGACAGAGTCCCTCCTTTATCGGCACCCTTGACAGCCTTTTCTCCCATCTCCGCCTCTTCACAAGTTTAAACCCCACTTTTCACCAATGAACCCCTCTATTTTCAACTTAAGGATTCCCCTCTCCTCCAAAGTGAGATGTAGTCTATCTCTAGCATACAGCTCCTTATCCTCCCAGATCTCCCCCCAATCCCCCATCAACCCATACCCTCTAGCCTCACACCACTCCCTGAGCCACTGGTTTATCTCCATAATCTTCCTTTTGTGATCCCCACTAGTCCTTGGCACTGGCAGGATTTCTGAGAAGGAAACTGTGCATCCTATGTCATGACAGACCCTAGCGAGCTCCCTGAATCTTGCCTGTATCTCTAGCTCGCTATTTCCCTCAATGTCATTTGTACCCAGGTGGACCAGTATGTCTGGGGAACCCCCACAACTTTTGCCAGCTGATACACCTGTGCTTAGCCCTGTGCACCGTTAGTCCAGGGAAGCATCTTGTTCTAACTGGCCAGGCTTCTCCTCCCATCCCATTTGATACCCTGATCATAGAATCCCCAGCAAGAGCACTCTGACCACTCCTTTTCCTCCACCCCCCCTTCCATGTCCCTCATCCTTTCTACCGGCCCCTCCACCCAGCCGGCTCCTTGTTTCTCCCCCTATCTGGGTGCCAAATGCCACACCCTCCTTATTTACCATGGCCACCCCCTTCCCTACAATCCTATGCCTCTCCTCCTCCTGAGTATCCTTCTGTACCTTGCTAATTCCCCCCTCACTGCTCGCAACTGGTCCTTCTCCCCCATCTGCTAAACTAGCCTGGCTCATCCTCCCTTCCTTCCTTCCTGTCTCCATTTAGTTCCTCCTTGCTCGTCGTGCTCCCCTGGCCTAAACCCTAAGCTCCCTTTACTGAATCCTCCTTGTACTTCTGGTCCTTCTCCTTTACCTTTCCTCCCAACTGGTCCTTCTCCTTGTGCTTTCCTCCTCTTCCCTACCCTCCTGCTCTGATTCACTGCTCCCCATTCTCCTGCAATCCAGGTCCCCTGTTCTTCCTGCTATCTGACCCTGCCTCCTGCCTCCCACTCCTTCCATCTCTAACCACCCCTGTCATGGCTACATCACCCCCCTCATCCTCGAGCAGAAAAAGAGAATTGAAGCGGTTATTGAGTGTAAGGTCTGATCCACCTCCCCGCCTTGCTTCCTTCTGTCCAGCCCTGGCCATCTGCCTACTTGCCTGCTAATGTTGTCCCTCCGTCCCTCCTTTGTGAGGGTCCCCAGTTACCTGCCTGCTTCCTTGTAATGTCCTTTTGGCCCTCTGCCAGGGTCCCTATGTGACCCTGAGTATTCTCCTGCACTCCTTTCCCTATGCCCCACCCCAAGTGCTTGGTGCAACCCCTGTGAGATTCCCAGCCCTTCCCCCAACCATACCACACCCCTTCCCCAGCTTTCTCCTAATCCCCGCAACCTCCTCCCTAAGCTATGCTAGCTGGTAGCACACTGGGCAACCACCGAACTTCCAAGCCCAGTCCAGTATCATGGCTGCTTCACACCCTGTGCACCCCACCACCCTCCCAAAGATGCTGGCCCTAATGACGTGTGGTTCCATCCCCTTCCAAACAGGTTTCCTTGGGTGAGCCACCAGGTTCCCCCCTAGTCCAAGATACACCCTACTGCCTAATCAGGTCACCCACTAATCTTAGAGACAGTCCCACTGTACACCAGTAACCCTGTTACTAGGTGCGGACAACACATTAAACTTATAAGGAAAATGAACAACCCCTAAGCTCCTCTCTCCCAGCCTTTAAATCCAACCCCACAGTGGCTAGAACTACATGAGCTGCACCTGCAGCCTTTTCCTCCAATTGCAGGGCAGGTGTTCTCTATAAATTTGCAGACTTCTGTGGGAGAGGGGTGGGAGGCGGGTATTGGGCAGACACCTGACTCGAGAGAGAGAGTATCAGCCCTGTGTCTCCCCTCCAAGCCCAGCAGCCAAAGAACCAGGCCCAAGCAAATCCCACCAAATAGGTTTTAAATCAGAAGAAATAGGTCTCTACCAGTGCAGCCTGTTACACAGTGAAACATCCACAAAATGAGCCCCACTTACAGCCACCAAATCAGTTTTCAAACATCCAGCAGCCCCCAAAACAATCCCCTGCTAGCCCCTTAGAAGTAAGAAAGAAAAGAACTAACCTACCAAGTAAAATCCACAAGAACCCTGTGAAAACAACAGCAGCAGCTACTGGCCTGGAACACAACTGATCCTGTCCCCTTCCAGTTCTTGTGTTTACCTTATCAGGCACAAGAAATCTGAATCTGTAAAAAGTTTTACCAAACGTGCCCAGAAATATGTTTATTGTAATTGACCTGTTTTTGCAGGTAGTATCGCAATTTGTGGCAATTTTCTTGAAATAGTGCCACAATTTGCAGCATAAATGCAGTAGTTTTGTGAAATACTGGCATAATTTATGGCACTTTGCAAAGGTAGTGCCGCAATTTGCGGCATTAAAAATGTGCGATCAAGATAAACATGTTTCCGGAGTCTGAAAAAAAAAGAAGAGAACAGTGTTCTTTGGGCCCCAATTAGGTAAGCCCAAGTGTTGGTGTTTACCCAAGCCCAGCAATTTCTGAGTTATTTGATTTTTCCTACGTCACTAACTGAAAATAAGATGTAAGTTCTAAAGAACAGAACCCATTTACGAAAGAGAATGGAACTTTTGTGAAAGAGAATGGTACTTCCGCACAGCACATCTCATTTTTTTCCATAGAAGGTAATGGGAAACTTGAAATATGAATAATGTTTGAATAGATTAATATTTTTTCACCATCGGGTCTTTATTGGGTATGGGTAGAACTGTGATGTCAGCCTCCTGCATGGCAATGGAAACTGAGCCAGCCTCCTTATGTACCAAAAAAGTGCTAGAAGGTGGGAAGCAAGGTGTTCCTGACAGACCTGGTGGAAATCAGCACACAGCCTGTCCACTTTCCTGCCAACAATTGATTTATGGCCAATTTTATCTCAGCTAGGGATATCTCATCATCCAGCGCACTAGCAATTTCAGACAGAAACATAGGTAACTTGCATTGGGCAAAAAAGGTCTCAAAATCCTCCTTGAAAGGGAAGACTTTGGAAGTATATAGGGTTTGTTAATACTCCTTAAATAGATAAGAAATTTGCTGTGGGTCTGTCACCAGGGTATCCTGGCCTACCTTTAAATAGGATATTTGAACAGCCATAGCTTTTTTTCTCAACCGATGCGCCAACAATTTTCCAGCTTTCACACTCAATTCCCAGTAGGATTGTCACATAAAAAAGTGCCCTCAAGGCCTTTTGTTGATAGATAGTATTCAGTTTAAATTTAAGTTACAGAAGATGCCGTGTCCAGTCTGGACTAACGTCTTCCAAGGATTCGCTCTCATCTACCATCCACCAGGGACTGAGAAGCATTTCCTTCAGGAAGTAGGGGATTTCATGATCAACATGGCATTTGAGTCACCCAGATTGATGGTCTTGGGCATCTTCAATGCCTGGGTCGATGACAGACTCTCACAATTTGGACACCACTTCCTCCAGTTAATGACATCTATGGGCTTTACACAACTTGTTACTTCTGCCACTCACAAACATGATCACTCTCTTAACCTAGCCTTCCTCCTGGGGTTTGAAGCTTTTGATCTGGGGGTGGAACCTGTCAGTTGGTCTAATCATTACACTGTGGGGTTTAGTTTCTGTGCTCCCCCTTCATAGGTCTACCTCTGTGGAGATGGTCAAGTACCACTCTTTACGAGATGTAAGCTCTGAAGGCATGGCAGCGGCACTTGATCTATCAGTGCTTCCTGGGGCAAGCAGTGATCCAGATACCTTGGTTTTGGCTTATAATAAGGCCATCTCTACAGCTCTGGATGCCATTGCTCCCATGCATGTTCATCCTCTCTCCCTTCTCCCTCGGTCCCCTTGGTTTGATGGGACCTTGAGGGAGATGCGGTGACAAGGATGAAGACTAGAGCATTGGTAGTGAAAATCTGCCCTAGATGCTGACCACCTTAGATTGATGGAACATTATCAAGTCTATCAATCTGCAATCACCCATAAGAAGGCAGAGTTCCTGTCGGGGGAGGATGCGGCTACTGAGAACTGACCGGTTCAGCTTTTTTGAATTGTAGACAGACTGAGCAACCCAGCCTGCCTGCAGGTATGAAGAGCCTTTTCACAATTGGAGTGTGAAAAGCTTGTTCGATTCTTTGCAGCTAAGGTGACTGACATCAGGGCAGTGCTCCAACCAGCACACACTATGGGAGATGCTATGGATTAGTGCTCAGTCACTGCCCCTCAGTTCTCCTGGATTACCTTCGACCAGCCAGAGTTCAGTGATGTCATACGGATTGTCCAGGGTATGCACCTTACATGCTGTAGTTTGGATCCGGGCCCAACTACCCTAATTATGGGTTGTTGTGATAGCATCTGCCCGGTCCTAGCACAGATAGTCTAGTGCTCCCTTGAGATGGGTGAGTTTCCCAGCTTCCTGAAGGAGAAAGTGGTAACACCCCTCCTAAAGAAAGCTTCTCTGAACCCAGACTTCCCTGCCAACTGCAGACCAATCTCTAACCTTCCCTTTGTGGGGAAGGTGATTGAGAAAGTAGTGGCCCTACAACTGGAGAACTGTTTGACCATCCATGACATCTGTGAACCTATCTAATATGATTTCCAAAAGAGGCATAGTACCGAGACTGTGCTGGTTCAGGTGCTCAATGAGCTCCTGATGCTGAGAGATTGGAAGAGCCACTCCATCCTGTTTCTTCTGGATCTCTCATCAGCATTTGACACTGTGGATGATGGGATCCTTCTCGAATGGCTGAGATTCATAAATGGCCTGTCTAATACAGTCCTCAGGTGGTTTAAATGTTCCTCTCTGGCAGAACTCATAGGGTGGTGTTGGGGATTTATTCCTCTGACCCAGTCTCTCTTTCATGTGGGGTACCTCAGGGTTCAGTGTTGTCCCCCATGCTGTTAGCAGTGTACATCCTTCCCCTCAGAAACTTTGTATGAAGGTATGGTCTGAGGTTTCACTGCTATGCTGATGATACCCAGCTCTACTTATCTTTTGCACCTGACCAGGCTAGAGTTCTCTCAGTATTTAACAACTGCCTTGCTGAAATCCAGGGATGGATGAATTTGAGCTGGTTGAGGTTAAACTCGAAGACCGAGGTGATGGTTGTGGACCCGGGTCATTGGATAGAGGGGTTTGGGGCAGGTTTTCCCTGTGGACCTTTTCTTGGAGACTCCCAGGTTCTTACCTCTGAATGGGTATGAAACCTGGGGGTGATTTTTGATGATGGGCTAACACTGCAATAGCAGGTGCTGGCAGTCATCAAATCTTTCTTTTATCATCTGAGGAACATCACCAGGGTTAAGCACCTAGTTCCATCTGGTGACCTGCCTATCTTGGTCCACACCTTTGTGACCTCACACCTCAATTATTGCAACTCCCTTTATCTAGGGCTACCTGGGGTTGATATCCACCACTTGCAGCTGGTGCAGAACACTGCAGCCTGGTTAATAACGGGACTTGTGAAATCTCTCCAGTACTGCGCGAACTGCACTGGCTGTCGGTACAGTGGTGGATCACCTTTAAAGTTTGACTTCTGACTTAAAAAGCCCTACACGGACTGGGCCCAGACTACATGAAAGAGCTTCTGGTTCCTTACTGCCCTAGGCAATCATGCCACTCGGCTGATGAGGGGCTGCTAGAAATTCCAAAGGTTTCTTTAAAATCTTCATGGAACCTGTGCATTTATGTACATGGCCCTAGCCCTTTTGAATTCTCTACCCCATAAGCTATGGGAGTGCATGACCATGGATGGATTTAAATTGGCCCTAAATACCCATTTGTGGCATTGACCCTACCCTGTATGATGATATTTTTATTTAAATTTTATGAACCTTGTATTTTACTGTTTTATTGTATCTTCTTTTATTTCATTCTTACTGTAAAGGTGCCTTGATTTTTAGAAAGGCATGTTATAAATAACATATTATTATTATTCCTGATAAATGGAGTCCTCCACAGCCTTAATATTAGCTCTAAAATTAGAAATCTCTTGCTTCCTAAGTTTAGTCTCTTTAGCAGCATAAGCAATTACTCAGCCTCTAATAAAAGCTTTAATGGCATCCCACAGGGTAAAAGGGGAGATGATGGGATCCTGGTTAGTAATGGATTTACATCTGAAGAGTAGAAATTTCAGTTTTGAGCATGCTCAGTGCGGCTTTTTGGATGGCTGTTTCGAACAAAAAAGGAATGTAACTGATACAAAAAAATAATTCTGTTTTATACAGCAGTAATCTTTTTTCATGAGGGAATTTTTTTTTTTTTTTTATGGCTGCTATCTTATTTCGTTTTTTTTTTATTTCAATACCCATAAAAATCCTATAATAGAGACACACTAACACATGTATATTGTTAACTGGGACACCATTAGGAGGATTCTGCAGTTACATTTTGGTAAAATGTCCCAGAAATGCAGATGTAACAAATTTTAAAATATTTTTTGTGACACATTTTTTTTTTAATATGGCAATACGAAAAATAATTGTCCATATGAAGCAAGATTGGGTTTACATGAAAAAAATTATTAGGACCTTTTTTCATTCTTTTTTGTATGAAGCGTTCTTTCTTTATGAGTATGAGACAATCTCACAAAAAAGATGCGTTCATATGAAAAAAGAGTTTGGACTTAGTTTTTTTTCACATTCATTTTTTATGAGTTTGTGTCGTACTCATAACAAAAAGAATGCTTCATTTGAAAAAATATTTTGGACTTGGGTGTTTTTTTGAGATTCTTTTTTCATATGAAGGATTCTTTTTCATGAAATTGTGTTGTTCTCATGAAAAAAGAATGCTCCATATGAAAAAAGAATTTGGACTTATTTTTTTTTCCACATTTCAAATTTAGCCAACTATAACTCCCTGAATGTTTGCAGTTAAGCAACAATCTATATATCAAATCAGAGGTCTAAATGAGTACTACAAAACTAGCTCATAATACCCCCACTTCCAGAAAACTTTAGGGCCATGTAAAGAACCAAAGTGAAACAAATCTAAATTCCCATAGCATAACATTGGAAATTTAATGAGCCATACAGCCAAGATAATACATTGTTTTATTGATCAAATGGAAGTGCAGGACTCCACACAAACATTGATGTATGCATCAATGGAAAATGGAAGCACAAGGCCTAGAGGTCCCTGTGTTTCCATAGACAAATGGATATGTTCATGCAGGTCCCAGAGGGATCTGCATGAACATGGATACAATTATAATATCTCAAAAAGTAAGGAGATTCTTTGCAAAATAGCTTTGTTACTGTACCAGTTAGGGTTCAGATTAAACTGACAAAAGTAGGAAAATGTGGTGTTGGGGTTCAGATGCTAACACCCCACCCCAACCCTACAGGCAGCAAATGCAAAAACATTGTAGTTTCACCTCTCCTGAGGCTTTACAAATCAGGCTAGGGGTCTTCCTTGGGCCTGTAAACCATAATGCTCACCCCATTCTCATATGCTCTGCACATCTGAGATACTGTGGTGATGGAATGGGGTGAGTAACAAGGCTGACAACCCCAAGGAAGACCCCAGGCCTGATTTGTGAAGGCTCAAGTGTAGTGAAACTGATTTTTTTTATTGTTTTGCTTCCTGCAAGTTGTGGGGGGTTAGAGTTCAGAAGCTAACACCTTATTTCCCTACTTTTGTTGGTTTAATCTGAACCCTAACTGGTGCATTAATGACATTTTTGAAAAAAATATATATATATATATATATATATATATATATATATATATATATATATATATATATACATACTGTATATATATATATTACAGTGGCACAATAGCACCACTATAGTTATGGTTGAATAGGCATTTTAATGTTAAACTCCAATTTTTTGCACTTTACTATCTTCACAACTGTTCATCAGATTGGCACAACATTTTGTATGCACTGTCTCATGGGTTAGGTCTCTTCACATGCCATGTTTTGTTCCAGTTGGATGTGTGGATTCCAAGATAAATAGATACATAAACAGTGTCGGCAGATAAGGGCCTATGGCCCACCCAGTCTGCCCATTTGAGCTTGTAAGTTCAGTTTGTTTTCCTAGAAGTCTGTTGCACCTTACCCCTGACCTCCAGAATTCCTTTATGTCTATCCCATGCATTTTTAAATCCCGTGATTGTTTCAGCCCCCACCACTTCCTCTGGCAGGGTGTTCCACTTGTCCACCACCCATTCTGTGAAGAAATTCTTTCTCATGTTTCCTCTGAATCGTCCTCCCTCCAACTTCATCCCATGCCCTCTAGTCTTGGAACATCTTTTTGCTTAAAAATAGTGTTTTCCTGCACCCTGTTCCTCCCTGTAAGATACTTGTATGTCTCTATCATATCTCCTCTCTCCCTCCTCTCCTCCAGGGAGTACATGTTCAGTTCCTTCAACCTGTCTTCATTGGACTTGTGATGCAATCCATGCACCATCTTTGTTGCCCTCCTCTGAACCTTCTCTACCCTGTCTATGTCCTTACATAGGTATGGTCTCCAGAACTGTACACTGTACTCCAGGTGGGGCCTCACTAGTGTCTTGTATAGTGGAATTATGACCACCCTTTCCTGCTGGTGATGCTCCTGCCTATACATCCCAGCATCCTATTTGCTTTACCTGCTGCCTTGTCACACTGTTTCCTACCTTGAGGTCATCAGAGATGACAACCCCAAGATCCTTTTCCTGCTTGGTGCATGCTATATCCTCACCCCCCAACTGATATATTGTGCCAGGGTTTTTGTGCCCCATATGCATTATCTTGCACTTCTTTGCATTGAATTTCAACTGCCAAACCCCTGACCATTCTTCAAGTTTCTGCAGGTCGCTTCTCATTCTGTCTACACCCTCTGGTGTGTCTACTCTGTTACAGAGCTTTGTGTCATCAGCGAACAGTGAAATTCTGCCTTCTAGGTCCTGCGCCATATAGATATAGATATAGATATAGATGGCAAAAAAATGTAGAACAAATTATTGCTTTCCTGCCATTATGTAGCACCCAGACAGTTTGGAATTTTGCTCTTATATGTTCAGAATAAATAGGGCTTGGCCCACAATAGTTTCCATTATTGGTTTGATAAAAATCTATTAATCCATTCCAAAGTTATTTTTTTGTAAAATTTCATGTTCTGAGCATACTCTGTCAGCATTTCAAAACAGCTGTAAGAAGTGATTGTATGGGTAATCCTTGTTCGTGAGGGCAATAGTTTTTTTTTTTTTTTGGTTTGCCTCCAATTTGGTTTGCATTTTTTTTTCAAATGACTGAGAAGGTACAAAAATGGCACTACAGAGGGAGATCAACATATGTACATTGGTCATTGGCACCCCCCAGGTGGATTCCGTAGTTAACTGTTGGAAAAAGGACTTCCAAAGGTGACAACAAAATTGGGAGTGGGGTTAAATCCCTTTTTGAGGCTTGCTCCCATTTTTTTCTAATTCTGTTGATACAAAACATTTTGGCTGAACACAGTTTTGTTGCTGTTTTTTTGCAATTGCCTTGTGGCCAGATAGTTTGGAAGTTCGGTCATACATTTTCAGAGTAGAAAGCATTTGTTCCACAGATGTTTCCTCTGCTGGTTTGTTGAAAAAAAAATATGTTCCAAAGTTATTTAATTTTAAAATTGCAGGTTCTGAGCTTGCTCAGTAAGCACTTCAAAACTGCCCTGTGAAGTGATCATATGGGGTGAGCCATCACCATCCCCCTATGTTGCCACTGTGACCCTGGTGTCTAGTGGCACCCCCCCACTCCTCCAATTGACATCTCCTTATTTGGACACTGTTATCACCATTCCCCTAGTTTGTACAGTTTCCCTGGTGTTTAGTGGCACCCCCAATTCCCGTCCCTGTGTTGTGCAATATTTCCCTGGCATCTAGTGGCACCCTCTACCCTTCTGATCCCAGTCACTGTATTTTGCCACTGTTTTCTTGATGTCTAGTGGCACCCCCATCCTTCTGTTCACTGTCCCCATATTGTTAATATCTTCCTGGTGTGTAGTGGCATCCTCTATCTCTCTGACTGTCATCCCAATGTTTTGCATTATTTCCCAGGTGTCTAGTGGCATCCCCACCCCTCCAATTACCATTCCTCTATTGTGTTATGTTTTTCTGGTGTCTAGTAGCACCCGCCCATCCCCATTCCATCTGTAATAAAGGAAGCCATCCCTTAATGTCTATTTTTTCCTGTAAAAGAGAAAGCAGTCCCTCACTGATCTGACTCCCCCACTGCACCCCGACCTCCCAATGAGCACCCACCACCCCACACCCCCACATCCCCCACACACCCTCACTCACCTGAACATTTCTCAAGTTGAAGATCCACTCTCTGATCGAATACATGACTTGCTGCTTGAACCGCCAGGCACTAAATGACAAAGTAAGGTAAGTCGGCTTCAATGTATTTCAATGCGGTTTTCAGCTTTACTGCACAATTCTGCCATTTTTGCATATTTTTATACCAACTTTTCAACATGGCCTTTGAGAGACCCCATCTCATAAACAATGTCCGAGGAATTATGCAAATTCTTCCTGAACGACAATTTCACACTTGGTTATCAAAATCGCCTTTTAGCCAGAATTTGAACATTTTCACCACCCTTGTTCATGAGGTGAGATAATAAGAATGGTTTGTTGAAAATGTGGGGTCAAAACATGTAAAATGGTAACATTATGCACATCCATTGAAATTTTGCTATGCTTACTTGTCACTCTGGTACTTTTAAATATTTTGATTCCAAATTTTCATCATAGCCATTTTTTTACACCACCACCTCATGACTGTGACAGCTGTCATTTTTCAAAATACCCAAACTGTCTTTTTCACTCCTATGGCATGGAATGACATTGTGGTGGCATGCAATAACAGTTTGCCAGGGTTTTGGCAAGTTTCACTACTGTGTATATGAGATGGGGATATAAGATGGCTATGTTGACAATTTGGTTCTGGGTCTTGTACTTCACAACAATATATATATATATATATATATATATATATATATATATATATATATATATGTATATATATATATATATATATGCATCTTCAGATGGTGAGAGTGCAGGGCCCAGAGGGCCCTATGTTCTCATAGGCAAATAAGGATAGGATTACACTATCTCAAAATTATGGATAGAAACATCGACTTTTATGGCAGAGATAAGGACCACTTGGCCCACATAGTCTGCCCATTTCCCAACCTATTGCATAAGCTGCAGATCCTAGTTAACCAGCAGCCTACTTCCTCCTACCCCTACTATAATTGCCTTATGTCTGTCCCATGTATTCTTGAATTCTCCCACTGTTTTTGACCCCACGATCTCCTCAGGAAGGCTATTCCATGCATCCACCACCCTCTCCATGAAAAAAATACTTTCTCACGTTGCCCCTGAGCTGTCCCCTCTCTATCTTCAAATTGTGCCCCCTTGTTCTTGCACATTTATTTTTCTGAAATATGCTACCCTCTTGGACTTTGTTGATTCCCTTGAGGTACTTGAAAGTTTCTATAATGTCCCCCTCTCCCTTCTTTCCTCAAGGGTATACATATTTTTATATTGCTTTTTTTTCCTTCTTCTTATTTCCCCAAGTTCAGTAAACCTTTTCCAGTATATTATTGGGTAGAAGCAATCTAACCACCATCCTGGTGGGATCATTACATATTATACATCTTCACTTGGGGGAATATGTACCAAATACCCACCATCTACACTATCCTAAACTAACTAACCTATCCTAAACTAACTAATACCTAACCCACTAACATAATTAAATAAGATTATTATAACCCACTGACATAATTAAATAAGATTATTAGTTATTAAATTTAACACAGGAGTCCACATTTTCTTAAATTTTACTACCGCTTTAATGACATAACAGTGTATCTTTTCCAATTTATTTATTTAGTTTCTGTTGACCAGGTAAGTGCACTAAATAAATTCTGCCTTTTTTCAGGCACAACCCGGGGGAGGGGGATATAGATGAATGCTACCTGACTTTAAACCAGATTAAGCTGTTTGTGGTATTTTAGCGAATGGGGGGAAATTTGGCCAGTACACTGGGGAAATTCCCTCACTCTCCTGTAGGGGAACTGCTGGCCTGTGTGATGGCCACTTGTGCTGTGCGAGCAGAGAGGATGGAGGTGCCTGAAGTGGAAGAGCAGGCTGCTCCTATGCGAAATGAGATGATAGATCCTGATGTTTTTTTTGATGCACCAAGTTTGGAAACTGAGTTAATACACAGTGAACATATGGATGTGAGTTTACCTGAGTCCTCAGGTATGCTACGAATACAGGATGGTACTCTTCCTGTATTGAGTGAGTGTGCAGAACCTTCTACACAGACAAATGGTACAGAGGTGTTGGTTGCCTTACAGATGCAACCTTTGGAGGAAGAAGCCCGATTTAAGGTGAGACAAAGTGAATTGAAGGCTGCGATTGCAGCAACACATCAATGTGCTCTCCCTGCACAGACTGAAATATCAGAGGTGATAGCTGTTTCTCCAGATGCTGATGTGGCAGCTTCTCAGTCAGTGCCTTTGCGGTCAGCTGCGATTGCAGCAGACAGCATCAAAAAAGTGGATCAGAATGGTTCCCAGCGCCCGTCCTCCTTTTCTCCAGGTACGGGACAGTCATCCTTATTTGTCTTTGTGGGGAATTTATTTAAAAACACGGAGGGAGCCTGGCCAGGAATGGCAGTTTCAGGTGCTACAGTACCTGGCCTAAGATGAGGCTCCGTGACTGAGGTGCCGGTAGAGTCTCGGTCCCCACCTACAGACCTGACAATGTGGTCAGTGGATCAAGATCTGTCTGCGGCTGGCTGGGAAAAATCTAAATCTAGTTCCTGGGTCTCTGGACCCTCAAAACTTTCCATGCCTACACTTGGTATATCTGATTCTGAAGCTCAGGGCTGTTTGTCAAAAGACATTACCATTCCGAGGGATTGGGGCTCTGAAATGAATGTTTCTTCTCCCTTGCATGTACCAGAGGGTTTGGAGCTAACGCAGAACTGGTCCTGCCCTTGTTGCACACCTTGGAGACTCGGTCCAGTGGGTCTGTTCATACTGCTGTTCCTACTGCCCTACTGTCTGGGATACAGACAATGTTGAAGCTGGATGCTCTGAACCTGTAAAATCTTTTGCTTCTTTATTTAGAGCTCTAGTTTTTCCAGTCAAACGTCATAATGCTATCAGATTAATTTATAAGGGGGGTTTAGCTGCCTTCCCTGATCATAAGCATGTGGCTAGAGCTTTACTTAAAGGTTCAATGCATTTTACCCCAGTAGAAAGCTACATGCTGATTCATGTATCTGGGGAACCAGTATTTGATGTTAGTTTCAAGCAGGGGAGTAGATTACAGAAATTCTGGTCTTTATATCGCTTGTTAAAATCTTCTCCATTATGGGCTCCCTTTGAGGTAGTTCCTTTGACCAAATCGGCAAATCGCATGATTACCATTTTATTCAGGAATGAGGGGGTGAGTGTCACAGACTTGAAGTATTAGCTCAAGCAAAGGTGCATGGTTCAGGGTAATCCAGAGCCCATCTTTGATGATGACCACATTTGGACTGGGGGATGGAGAATTCAGGTGATTTTGAACACATCTGATACTGGGCTGATCCATTTACCTAATAGTTTTTTTTGTGGTAAAGATAGAGGGGTTATGTTTTACACTGGTCAGCCTAAAGTGTGATATCGTTGTTGGGCCACAGGGCACCTCAGCAGCATGTGCGATAGATTAAAGTGCACTAACTGTAGTGAGCTGGGCTACAGTGCAGGACTGTATAGAAATGAACAAGTTTGCAATTTATGTGAGGAAAAAGGTCATACATATCAGTCCTGTCCCTTAGCAGCACATAATCAGGGAGAGCAAGCTGTTTGGGATGAGCAGAGAGTCACGATTGCTCTGGCACAGCGTGCTAATGCTCAGCATATGTCCTCTAGGCCTAAGGATCCACCTTTTGATAGGCCAGAAGTTGCTGTTTCTGCACCAATAGTTGCAGAACCTGAAGTTGTGCAGTTGCTTGTTACATCACATCCTGAATTACCAGTTGTATATCCCCTTTCAGTAGTCCCACAGCAGGCTACAGATGCTCAGGATTTAGTAGAATCTCCTGTTGTTGAGGTGGGTTTGTCCCCTCCAGAGCCCACTCCAGAATCCTCTTGTCAACCTTCTAAGGACCAGGTCCGGTTTTATAGACATCGACAAAACTGGATTCAACCTGCTGTTAAAATGCCTAAATTAGTTGGGGGTAGGAGGAAGTAAGCTGTTGGTTAACTAGGATCTGCAGCTTATCTGTTAGTAAGGAAAATGGGCAGACTAGGTGGGCCAAGTGGTCCTTATCTGCCGTCAAATTCTGTGTTCTATGTTTCTATGTTAACATCTGAGACCCCCACTAAAAATAGGTTTGATCCTTTACCTGTGGAAGGGAGAGGTTCTGGGGATGAGTCAGATGGTTCTTCAGTGGTTTCCTCCTTACTGGATCTTGGTACAGAATTAGAGGAGCCTCTGCAGGACAAAGTACATCCTCCCCTAGCTCCAGGGGAAAAAAAACCTGGAAAGCTTAAACATGCCAGAACCACAAGTGTTTCTTCTAAGAAGCCCCCTTGAATGAGTAATTCTTTGTTAAGGTACTGTTGCTATCTTCTTTGTGCTGATGATGTTTCTTCTTTCTGTGTTTTCTGTTAATGTCAATAGCATTAAGAGCTTAAGGAAGAGACAGGCTGTATTTTCACACTTACCATCTTTTTCATCTGGTATTTTTTTCTTACAGGACACCAGGTTGCACATTGCATCTGAATTGAAACAGGCAATTAAATTTTGGCATTCAGACCCCTCTTATTGGTCACTCTGGGATGATACTTGTTCTGGGGTAGCTATATTATTTAAAGGGGTTGAGGTTCATATCATTAAATTGATGGATTTAGCTCCAGGTCAAGCTTTGATCCTTGATGTGAGAATACATAATGTACTGTTTCATTTCATTAATGTCCATGCAGGTCAAACTAAGATGACAAGGACTGAGCTGTTCCAGACCATACAGCCCTATCTATACTCTGCTCATCATGTTGATTTGGGTGGTGATTTAACTGTGGGTGGAAACTTCCGGACAGGTATACTGTTACCGATAAAATATTTTGTGATATGAACTTCCTATCCACCATGATTCGGAATGCTAATCTGAGGGATGCCTATTTTGAGACAGTTGGGAAAGCTGACCCCACTTTTCACAGGGTACCTCTGCCACCAGAATAGATTATGTTTTCACTTCACCGCTTTTACAAATTTCCAGGGTACAGACTTTAGTTATGGAATTCTCTGACCATAAGATGTTGCATTGTTACTGGGTAGGACTTGTGCGCCACTAATGGCCCAGGATATTGGAAGTTGAATGTTTTGCTTTTGGACAGAGATGATACCCATCAGAATTTGTTGTATTTTATTCAAGCTAGAAAATTGATATTAGATATGTATGAGGAACCTAGTAGTTGGTGGAAAGATACAGTATAGGATTTAATTACTGTTTTAAAATCACACGGTAACGTGATCCGAGATAGTGCCTATGAGGTTTATCTTGCACATAGGTTGCAGCTACAACAATTGCTATCTTTGTCAGCTATTGTAAAACATGATTTTACTGCACAGATTCAAAGTGTAAAACAACAAATGGTAGAATTCCACTTGCAATAAGAGAAGCATTTGCAGTATCAACAGACTTTTTGTACTCAGGGTAGGAAGGGACTAATCTGCCCTTATGAGGGGAGTAATTCCAGGAATATTAATAAAAATATGGACAGCTTGTTTGATAAGGATTGTAAGTTATGTACTGACCCTAGACAATTGCTTAATATTGTGTCTCAATATATGAATCAATCCTTTGCCCCCTCCCCCACTGGCAGTCTGACACCTTGGAGGCATATGTTGATTCAGTTCCTATCATAAATCTCCCTAGTAATCTGGCTACACCCTTACTAGCAGACATTTCACCTCAAGAGGTAGAGAGGGCAATCAAGGCCTTGGGAAATCATAAGGCACTGGGTGAGTTGGGTTGACTGGGGAATTATTAAAATTTTTAGGACCACACATTCTGTTAGAATTAGCCATGGCTTTCACAGAAATCCTTCAATCTGGGTCTCCTTCATTACGCTTGACAGGGGGCATACTGATCCATATTTTAAAAAAAGGGAATAGGCTGTGTATGGAAAATTGGAGGCCTATTTCTTTGTTGAACACAGACTTCAAGATTTTGGCTAAGGTACTGAACAGTCAGCTATTACTGGTAGCCAAACATATTATTTGACAGGCACAGACATGTGCAATTCCAGGTAGAAGTATCACAGAACACCTAATATTTTTAAGAGAAATTTTTGAACAGGGTACCAGGCATACAGCTGAAGGCTTTGTGCTCTCCTTAGATCAAAAACAGGCTTTTGATTCCATCAGTCATACTTTCTTATGGAAGGTTTTAGAGAAATACGGTATACCTTTCCAGTTTATCAGTTGGATTCAATGCCTTTATAAGACAGCCACTGTTACCCCTTTAGTTAGAGGTTGGAAGGGGCCTATGTGTCAGTACAGAGGGGGATCAGTCAGTGTTGCCCCTTAAGTCCCTTGTTATATGCCTTTTGTATAGACCCTTTGTTAAGGTTTTTTAACAGTTCTACAATTTTGAAGCCCATTGATGTACATTTGGTCCGTCTCAGATATAAGGCTTTGGCTTATGCAGATGATCTTTGTATTCTGGTGGCAGATGAGGACTCTATTAGTGAGGCTTTACGTATTTGTGACACTTATAGTTCCTATTCAGGCACATGTCTGAATCTGGCTGAATGCATAGGTACGCAGATTGGCTCAATCACTCGACCTGGTCTAGAAGTGGCTGGTATCAGTTTTTTGTCTACCTAATTGAAAGTTCTTGTGGTTATTTATGGAAAGGGGGACATGTGTTTATTGAATTGGGAGCCCCGATTACTTCACGGTAGAGCTTTAGTTGCTCAGTAGAATAAATGGAAGTTTAGCAAAGTAAAAAAGATGCACTTGATTTAAATTGTTCTTTTTCCAGTGTTTCTTTATATTAGTTATATCTTTTCTCCACCTCATCAATTAGAAACTGCCATTTATAGTCTTTTTTTTTTCAAGCAGTCTGGGGCAGCAGATTGAACCCATTTAAAAGGAATATTGTGGATCTCTCAACAGAACAGGGTGGGTTGGGGATGGTGAACCCCATCTTATTTTACTATAGCATCTTTATGTATGCAAATTTCAGGCCCTTGTTATTTTTTTTTTATCAGAACTGGGAGTCCATGTTTTTGCAGAACTGTGGAACTTTGTTTAGGCAATGGGATAGGGAAGAGTTAACTATACTACATAGAGCTTTAAATGTACCAACTTATATAAGGGACACTTTTGTGTATTTTAAACATTGGAAGATAACTAGTCACATGCTAATGTCTAAACAGAGGAAAGATTTATATGACTGGGTGCTGTTGATGAGGTTTAAGGAACCTGAAACTTTTCCGAGGTGCCCAAGTCAGTATAGAGGGGGCATTTCTGGCCTTAATAAATACCCCCAGGATACTGGACAAATTGAAAGACTTTCATTGGTTGAGCTGTCATGTCATGACAGGGTTAACATAAAGGCTAATTAAAAATGTAAACAAGTAGAAGAGCTTCCCAAATTTTAGCTTCTTGGAATTAGGCATCCTATGTCTTTCAGACCTTTCCCTTCCCACTGACCACTAACTAAGGGTGAAAATCAGAAAAGAAGAAAACAGCACAAACAGTTCATCCCTTTCATGGGCAGCAGACTGACAGCTCCAAAACACAGGGCACATTCAGCAACTCTGACCCGGGCTTAAAGATGTGCAGCTCCTGCGGCACCGTCACCACCGACTCTGACCTTATCAGTCACGTTTCCACCCAGATGGCTGAGTCAAGCGATGATCTCTCCCAACGGCTCTTCATTCACTGCTAACACTCTTCCGGTAAATGATTTAAAATTTGTATTGGGCTTATCAGTGTAAAGATTCCTCTTAAGACACTTAATGAGAACCGGCTTACCTTTTCCTTTTTTTCCTCTCTTCCCCTTCATTTACCCCATTTGCCAGCCAAAGAAGAAAACATGTCCTAATGCCTCATTCTTCCATGTCTTCTAGTAGCACAACTTTAAAAAATATTTTTGTAAGTATGCAGAGCTCCATCCTGCTGCAGTTTAGCATGTCAGTGCCATCTTGGACCCTCCCCCCCAAGGGTATACATATTAAGCTCTTTTAGTCTCTCTTCATATGGCTTCTGTTGCACACCCTGCACCATTTTGGTAGCCCTCCTTTGGACTGCCTCCATCCTGTCTATGAATTGTGGAGATGGGGTCTCCAGAACTGCATGCAGTACTCCAGATGGGGTCTCACCAACTGTCTGTAATGAGGGATGACAACGTTCTGCTTTCTACGATGTCTCTCCCTATGCATCCCAGAATCCCCCCAGCCCTTCTTACTGCATCCTCACATTGCATGCCTAACTTAATCTGATATGAGTACCCCCAGGTCCCTTTCCATTTTTGTTGCTGTTAGTACCTCCCCCCCATTGTGTACTCTTTCCCCTGGGTTTTTGTTTCCCATGTGCATTATTCTGTACTTCCTTGCATTGAAACTAAGCTGCCATACTCTTGGCCATTGCGCAAATCTTGTCAAGTCCCTTCTCATCCTTTCCACCACTCCTTGTGTATCACCCCTGTTGGAGATCTTTGTGTCATCTGCAAGGAGTCATACATTTCCTTCTTGTCCCTCCACAATGTCACATATGAAGACATTAAAGAGTCCCAGTACTGAACCCTGCAGTACCCCACTAGTAACTCCCCTTTCTCCAGAGTGTGCTCTATTTACTATTATCCTCTGTGTCCTGTTGTCCAGCCAATTTGTTACCCAGGCTACCACCCTGGGACCCACTCCCAGGCTTGCTAACTTGTTTATTAATCTTTTGTGTGGTACTGTGTCAAATGCCTTACTAATGTCTAAGTAGGCCATACTCACAGTCCCTCCCTGGTCTACTGCTTTGGTCACCCAGCCAAAGAAATCTATTAGATTCATCTTCTATGACCTTCCTACTGTAAACCCATGCTGCCTTGGGTTGTGTGTCCCACTGGCCTCTAGGTACTCAACAGTTCTTTCTTTTAGAAGTGATTCCTAACAGGTCTGTAATTTCCAGCCTCTGTCTTCGGTATTACTCAATATTACTCGGTTTTTTAAAGTGAAAAAAGGCACTAGGCCCATCAACACCACTTTCCCCCACAATTGTGGGGGGTAGTTTTTTTTTTAACTGCCCAACATTAACTTAGTTTTGCAAAGGGGATCACATCCACCTTTCTCCAGTCCTCAGGTAACACACCATCCTCTTATGATTTGTTAAAAATGGTAGTCAGTGGTGTCACTAGGTCTCCCCTTAGTTCTTTTAGAATTCTGTGGTGAATCCTGTCAGGTCCCATTGCTTTGTCCACCTTGAGTTTTAAGAGTTCTTTTAGGATCCTTTCTTGTGTGAATGGACTGATATCGACCCTCCTGCCCAGAGTTCTTTTGTTGTTTGGTTTAGGTACCTCCCTCTCTTCTTCTTTGTGAATACTGGATGGATATGAGGGCCCCAGAGGGCCCTGCACTCCCACAGGCAAATAAGAATGCAATTATACTGTCTCAAAAAGTAAAGAAATTCATTGCAATAAATGTGTTAATGCACTAGTTAGAGTTAAAGTGACAAAATAGGGAAATGTTGCATTAGGTTTTCCAACCATAACACCCCTACCCCCACTCTGCAGGCAGCAACAGGCATGGGGTGTGCCTTGGGATTGACAACCCTAACACTCACCCCATTCTCATGTACTACTAGACCAGAGACAACATGGTTTTACCAAGGGGAGGTCCTGCCAGACATACCTAATAGAGTTCTTGACTTGGTGACTAAGATTGTGGACAAGAGTGGGACAGTGGATGTGGCCTATCTGGACTTCAGAAAGGCCTTCAACAATGTCCTTCATAAAAGACTGACAAACAAACCATGTGACCTAGAAGTGGATCCTAAAATAGTACTATAGGTAGAGAACTGGCATACTGGCAGGAGTCAGAGGGTGGTGGTAAATGGGAAACACTCTGGAGAGGGAGAGATAGCAAACATAATGGCACAGGGATCAGGGTTGGGGCTGGTCTTCTTCAATTTCTATATTGGGGATATTGTTGAGGGGCTGGAAGGAAAGGTATGCCTTTTCACCTGTGACACAAAGGTATGTAATGGGGTGGAAACAGTGAGGGGGTTGAAATGATGATGGAGGTCCTTCAAAAACTGGAGGCATGGTCTGGAGCATTGAATCTGGGATTCTGTGCTAGAGATAGGTGAAGTCCACAAATTTCACTCTACAAAATATTTCACAAAATTTGCACATTTCGCAAAATATTCCATGGGTGCGAAGTGTGAAATTCCACCAGTGAAATGTAGAATTTGACCCATGAGGGGCAGAATTTGCCACTCACAGGTGAAATTCCACTGTTGGTAGTTTAAAGTCCACTGTTTGAAGGTGAAATTCTGCTTTTCACAGGTGAAATTTTGCATTTTGCACCAGCGGAATAATATGCGAAATGCGCAAATTTCACAAAATATTCTTGTGGTGAAATTCCTGACTTTGCCTGAACTTCACTGTCAAAATTAAACATTACTACATCTCTATTCAGTGCATATAAGTGCAGGATCATGCACATGGGACCCTATTCATGAATGGTGCAGAAGAGTGCCTTTGCACCACGTAACCCCAGTGCATAGCCCAACCCAACCCCATCTGCACAAGCCAGCACCCACTGTGCCCTCTTTGTGGCATTCACAATGCCACTATGCCCACCTTACATGCCCAACCCCCTGCCTGAATGCTCAGTTCCACACAGGGATGGGTTGGGGGGCTGGTGCGGGTAGTGTGTCCACACTCTGCACCAAGTACAATGGTGTGGGTATGGTGCACAGGAGGGTGATGGCTATGCCTTCTGAAGGCAGCTGTAAATGTTACATGCCCCCCAAGATGTCACCTTTGGTAATGGCAGGGATGGCGGGGATCAACAGACCCCATACTGAGCCCACCCTTGACATTGGGACACATTGTGAGGGCTGAGGGACAATCATCTGGGGGACCTCCAGCCCCCTGCGCTGTAGGTGTGTCCATGCTTGCCACCAATGTGGTGCTCCACAGGCACAGAGGATCCAGCAAGGGAACCAGGGCAGGTGGCTGATTGGATGCCTGCCAGGTCTGCAGCTCCACACTGGACTACCCTCCCTGCAAACCTGTGCAACTGGGGCAGGGCCATGGATGGGAGTCACATGCTGGCCATTGTTTGGGAATACTCCCAAGGGTGCAGAGCTACATGGGGGTTAGGTGCCGTCCACTCTTAACCCCACCTGTATTATTGAATAGGCCCCCATAGTGCACAAGAACCCAAGGGCAACTTACAAATTAGGAGGGGAGGTACTAACAGTCACAAAGTAGGAAAGAGACCTGGGAATTATAATTTTGGATGACCTAAAAGAGACTAGGCAATGTGACAAGATGCTGGGAAATGCTAGCCAGATGCTTGGATGCATGGGAGAGGTATCACAAGTAGAAGGAGGGAGGTCATTTTGCCCCTGTATAAGACACTGGTGAGACCACACCTAGAGAACTGTGTCCAGTTCTGGATGCCCAATCTGAGAAAGGACAGGATGGAGGCAGTGCAGAGAGGGGCAATTAAAATGCTGCAGGACCTGCAGGAGAAGACCTATGAGGAAAGACTAAAAGAATTTAGTATGTATTCCCTTGAGGCAAGGGGGGGGGACATGATAATACATACAGTACAAATACCTCACTGGTATAAACAGAGTACAGGAAGGGAGCATCTTCCAAAGTAAGAGATGTTTCAATTCAAGGGGGCACAGTATGAAGTTGGAGGGAGAATGGCTCAGGAGTAACATGAGGAAATGTTTTTTTTCACTGAGAAGGTGGTGGACACTTGGACTGGCATACCAGAGGAGGTGATAGGGCTAAAATGGTCACAGAATTCAAGAAGAAGTGGGACAGACACAAGGGTATACTGGAGGTAAGGGGGGAGGGTTGTTCTGGAGGTCAGTTTGTGCATCAGTCCTCATACTAGGTAAGGATAAATACAGCAGATTGGGTGGGCCAAAAACTCCTTATCTGTGGTCAGCTTCTATGTATGTATATATATCTATGTACTGTACCCATTTCAGCTTATTTACTTATGGAATGGGGTGCAAGCCCTTATCCCTAACAGCAGCATTATCCATTGTCTCTAGCCATTGTGTCAGACCCAAGGTGAATATTTTAAAACATGCAGCTATTTACTTGTACAGAGAAGATGGAAAATGCAATGTTAGGGTAAAACTTTCCTGTATCTTGGTGAAGGCATGGTATGGTGGTCCTTGAGTTTTGAATGATTGCTCGAAGCAGCATTGCTGTTAACCTACAGTTGCAGCAAATGACATGGTCAAATATTTCGTAATATTTTCTGTGATATCTCCAGAGAAATTCCCTGCCTTGCCTGCAGTACCATTGCAAGGACACCAGAGAGAATCTTTTAAAAATATCTGGAAATATTTGACCATGTGTAACTTTGCCTCCTTTCTCTCAAAGAATTGGTGTGTCTGTCTTTCAAGACATGTAAATGTACTCACACGCTAATGTTTAGAGAACAGGTGTTGAAGTTAGAGCAACATGAACAACGCTTCAAACAATTGTTCAAAACCTGAGGATACCATGCCACAAATTCATAAAGATCCAAGGTATTCTTCACCCTAACATTGCATTTCTCTACTTTTGTGGCTTTGTGTTATAACTCTGATGTCTAAATGTAGTTTTCAGCAATTAACTTCTATCCTTTGGGAAAAGCACATTGATATGGCTTGACAAGGAAGGACTTTGACCATTATTGTCAGCACAGTTTACCTCTGGCAGTTCTAGATGTCCACTGACACCCTTGTGATCAGCCCACTCCCATGCCAATCAGTCACTGACAACCAGTGGTACCCACTCCCTCACCCTGCCACATACCAAACAGTCCCTGAAATTCATTGTCACCCTTTTTTAACCTTATCCCAAGTTACATTGCCTTCAACATCTTGTAACACTACCCCCTGCCCTGAGCCATTGTCTTAAAAACCTCTGACATTTTTAACCGGTCTCAGGCTAATTTAATATTTGAGCTTTATGATTCTTCATGATTACAAGACAAAAAAACAGCTTCTTTTTGTCATATCGTTTCAATTCTGTCATCTTTTTTAGGAAGCAAAAAAAAAAGGAATATTGAAAATGGTTACCACACTTCAAATATCTGTGAATACAGTTTTTATTATTCACTGCTATATACAATTACATTTTCCAGTTTCTGCTTTCTCAGTTGTGACAATAATTATTACTGGTTAGAGACAAATTCAGAATTTACGACAACATTTTACATTTCTTGTCTGCAATACAATCAGAATAATCTAATTTCAAAGTATTTAGATCCAAAAATGCTATCTCTGTCTCCTAATCTGAAAAAATCTGAAAGACTCATAGTTTAATTTCTTATATATTTTCACTTTTCCATGAGCCCAAAAAGGGTCCTAAATCACGTTACCACCAGTCAAATACGTGCACTTGCATTTTTAACTGCCCACAGCTGTGCTGTTACATTTTTCTTTTCCTCCTTTTGCAGTTGTGACTATATTTATTACTGTTTGCAGACAAGTTAATTGTTTGTGATCACATTTTGCACTTTACCAGACAATCAAATATGTCTCATTTTGAAGTATTTAGATTCAAAAAGTGTAAAAGCACTACCTCTATCTCAGCATCTGAAGGCCTTAAAAGTCTCATGTTTTAATTCATTGCAGTTGTTCAGTTCTTTTGTGAACAAAAGGAATGGCTAGGCTATTCAAAGCCTGGAAATAGTGCTATCAAATACTTTTCTACCGGAGCAAATTAAAGCCTGGACAAAGTGCTGTACAGGTACACTATAATGGAATATGCTTGAAGCATATTGCAAGTGCTAAAACATGTTCGAATTTTTTGGCTAAAGGATGCAGGCACAAAACCATTTGCTCCTTGCAAACCATAACCCCTTACTGCCCTTACGATGTACATGTCCATTTATGAGTTAAAGGAATGCATGGAGCAAAATGTATTACCTGGTAGGGCTCACAAAAGGCAATTGATCCTATGAAGCAATCTGTCATATTTGAACTACCCCATGCAAATGAGCTGATTGCATGGACAAGGTGCTATGGAGTCATTTGCATCACATTATTTCCTCATCAGAGGCCAATTAGCAAACATGTGCTCCCTGGAGAGCATCTGTCCATCCACCTGTTCACTGTTCTGATCCATGTAATACCTATTGCTGGTAGTGTAGTGGACACCCACCCTGATCACTATTACAATACATGTACTATCTATCCCTATTAGTCTAATGGCCTCCACAATCACTATGCTTAGCCATGTAATACCTATCCCCTCTAAGTCTAGTGGCCCCCAACCCTGATCACTGTTACAATCCATGTACCACCTGTTTCTTTTAGTCAAGTGGTTTCCCCTGATAGCTATCATAGAATATGGTTTGCCCGACACCTGCACACTGACTCACTACCACCATCAGCCCATGACTCAGCCATTTCTGGTCTTCAGAGACACAGGCAGGTCCAATATGGTGACTGGTACAGACACTCTACACACCACCTCAGTCAACTACCATCTGACTGACAGGGAGCAAGCACAAGTGCACTGTATTGTGGAAATAGTTGTTTCTACAATACTTGGGTGCTCACTCCCTGTTAGTCAGATGTAGGGATGCAATGAATTTAAATTTCACCAGCAAAGTGCCAGCGCAGTGACCAAATTCGCCTGGTGGAGTAATTTGTGAAATTTTCCCGCACAAGGTGAAATTTCACCTTCTGCTGTGAAATGTTGCCTTTTGTGGGTGACATTTCACCACTGAAAGTGGAATTTCACTGCTGAAGGTGAAATTTTGCCATGGAAGGTAAAATGTCACCATTCTGCTGGGCAAAATGTCACCACTTCTTCAGGCGAAATTTTGTATTTCGCTCCACGAAATGGGTGGAATTTCGCGGATTACTCCATGAAGCAAATTTTGCTCGCTTCGCCCACCACTAGTCAGATGGCAGCAAGCCAGGGTAGCAAGTGGAAAGTCTCTAATGGCCACCATATTGGACCTGTCAGCTGTAGAGTTTATGATCAGGTGAGTTGAAGGATGAGAGGCGGTGAGGGGTATTTAGTGGGTGGGCCGAGTGGCAGGCACAATTTGTGACAGTGATCAAGCAGGGAGGAACCACTGGACTACCAGAGATAGGTCTTACACTGATCAGAAAAGTGATCTTAAAAAATGTTACCACAGTTTAACTGATTGCAAGTCCATTTTGACTAATTACAGATGCACAATTATATTTTTCAGTTTCAGCTTTTGTAGCCATGGGTCATCTGCTTCAAGGTACAGGTCCAAAGCCATACATAAGTCTTGTACTTCACATAGTTCCCACAGCATCAGCCATAACTTGCAGGCCCGGTGCAAAGAATCAGATTACACAATAGTTTCTTTGTGCAAGAGATCACTCATAATTTTCTTAACGTAGAGCTGAGTCCTAAAATGCTTTGTGAAGGACCTCAAGCAGGTGAGTTCTAAGTTGTTTTACATGAGGTTCTTCTGTCCCCTCAGGAAGAGTGCAATCAGTTCTAACTTGAGATGCCAGTGGAGTCTGGTATTAAACCAGGAATATGAGAAAATTTAACTTCCAGCAGCAGAATTCATGTGAAATTATGAATTTACTTCTATGCAATTTCATGGAATTTCGACAGATGTTGTAAAATTTCTCCAACATTTACTTTTCAGTTATTTCCATCTAATATTAAACCTACTCATATAAATGTGAACAAATGTGGCATGCTTTCATTCCCATACTACATAAATGCTGGATGCTGCACAGTATTAGACCGTTAAAGAAAGCTGAGTAAGAAGCAGACAGACATTTGGATTTTTTTTAAATAAATGTTGCAAATACATACACTTCAAAATTATTGTTCCCTGTAACATTAAAGGAAAACTCTGGTTACTGTAGAAGGTGCAGCATCTGCTGCAGAAATATCTGATTAGGATTTTTAGCAATAATAAAAACAAAAATTAAAACAAATTATACCTTTTATATTAGTTATTTCAGTGTTAAATACCTGCACTGACCTTCCTAGTGGGATTCTGATATGTGGCCATTTCGAGCACAACTGACGGTTTCCTAATGAGTGCTACGAACTCTGCCATTAGTTGGTAACACTCGTTAGCATATACTGCATGCAGAAAGTTTCTGGGTGTGGATGAGATGGCCTTGGGCAAGTCTCCTGCTTGAATGGTTGGTCTGGGTCTTCAGTACTGAAATAACTAGTATAAAAGCTATTTTTTTCTTTGTATTATTGTAACTAAAAGTCCTAATTGGGTATTTCTGCAACAGCTGCTGCATGTTCTACATTAACCATCATTTTCCATTGAAACTAGAGCACACAATGCCACTTCATTTGGCAGGTTCATAGACTCAAAAAGGAGGCTGAGTGTGCCAATCTTTTAATCTATTTGCATAACACATTTCCATATCGAAGGCAGCCAAAAACTGCAAAACATCAATTCATGCATTCATATGTCATGAGTTTTTGGAAAACTACGGCATTTTTTAGCAATTTTTGTGGAAGCCATATACATGACTGCTGTACCAGCCATGCACCTGACCTGCTCTGGAAGAGAGAGGAAAGGAAAGGAAAGGAAAGGAAAGGAAAGGAAAGGGTGGTAATAAAGTTAAATTCATATGAGACTCCATTGTAAATGTTGCAGGACAGCTGGAGGGACACTGCAGAACTGTGATGCTAGTCCAGGTAAGGTTATTTGCTGCCTGCCATAAGGGTTAAATAAGTGTGATCCATAGTCCAGCATGGCAGTTTGAGGGAGGACGTGAATGTTGTTCCAATTGCACTAGAGAGTACATGTTCTGAGGACCTGAGAATGTACTTTACTTGATTGGAAACATTTACAAGGGAAAGGTATGTAGGGAGTTCTTCAATGTCCTCACAGTTCTAGCAGTTGTGAGGAATGTCAGTGATAGAAATTAGACAAGCTAACTTTTGCTATGATTCTTTTAAAAGAGGTAAAGGTGGGCTGGGAGGGTCATGTAGTTATATAATGGGGAATTTGGGCAGGAGGGATTACCACCACCAGACTGCAATGGAAATAGACATAATAAAAATGTAGATCAGGGCAAGAGGGGGCACCACTTGGACTACCAGGGAAAGATACATTATTACAATGGCAATTGGATGAGCTAGGGGGATGTTTTTATGTTACTGCCTGACACCACTGCTTCTAGGTGGGAGGATCATGCACCATCATGCATAGTTAAGGGCAGAGTTGTGGAAGCAGCAAACAGCAGTGCCTCAGCAGCCGTTTAGCATGTACAAAATCCTCCCAGTATACCACTGCACCTTGTTTGCAAGATGGTTCCCTCACTGGTAGGGATGCAGTGATGTGTTTAGCTTGATTGCTCAATCTACTTTGAAGCCCTTTAAATGTGGTGCCAGCCTGATTTGAACACTCGGGATGGGGAGGAGATTTCAGCCACCTGGATGCAGCACTTGCATCTGAATTTTGCACATATGTTGCATCCATACAGATGAGTCCAGATGACTACCTCCAATTCACAGACACCAGAATGCATTTACAATGATTCCCACAGTTTATGGCAATTTCTGCATTGTTTTCCTGTTACAAGTATGGAATTTCATCCAAGGAGTTTGACCAGCCTTTCCTGATCTAACTCCTGAGACAGATTTCAGAACCCACGACCAAAACAAGGATGTAGGGCACTGAAAATCCCCCAGTCTATGTCATGGGCAAAGGCCATTAATCTTGGACTTGTGTACAGCCTACTATCTATTAGGGCTCCTGAGGATGAAATTCTACTCGACTTTACCACTGAATTAGCTTCAGCAGAAAGTGTTATACTATTAGGAGATCTGAATCTCCCTGGTATCCACTGGGACACACTAAGAGGCAAAACTGCTGCAGAAATTAGTTATCTGGAAACATTTAGTAGGCATGGAACAATATGTTTCCAGCAATACTAGAGATGACCACATCCCTGATTTGATTTTAAGTAATCTAAATAATCATTTTCAAAACTGTATAGTTTTGCCACTATTGAGTTCCATTGACCATACTATGGTCAGTTTCCAACTTTTGGGATCTTTTGGTAGAAATATGGGTCACACAAAAATATTTAAATATGATATTGCTGACTTTGGGCAAATGAATATTGATCTGGTAGCATGGGACTGGAAATCTGAGTTTGATAACCAAACTGTATCAGGAATGTGGGACAAATTAAAGCAAAGACTCCATACATTGGTTCAGGAGTATGTACCACAGAAATATAAATACAATGGGAAATTTAAATCCCATCCCCCTTGGATGACCTCTTCAGTTAAAAAGTAATAAACAAAAAGAATAAAAACTTTCAAAAAAGCGAAAAAAAAGTTATGATAAAAAAGCATAGGATATGTATAAAAACTGCCTAAAGAAATCTAAAAATGCCATCTCTACCGCAAAAGCAAACTATGAGTTAAAACTGGCCACTAGGGTCCAGGATAATTATAAAACCTTCTATTCATACATAAGCAATAAAAAAGGGCAAAACAGTAAAATTGGACCATTGAAAACTACTGATTGCTCATTGATAATTGAACCTATAGAAATGACTGAGATATATAATAATTATTTTGCACCTGTATTTAATAAGGCGTCACACATCAGTAATGCAAAGGTACTTAAGGATACCTTGGACCATAGCACCAAACTAGATTTACTTTATGTCACAGCTAGGTTAAAAAAAATTATCATAATAAAACACCAGGGCCTGATGATATATACCCAAGGCTAATAAAATAACTTGCAGATGTCTTGGCTAGCCCAGTGACCTATCTGTTTCAGAATTCTCTTGATGTAGGGGAAGTCCTCATGGACTGGAGACAGGCAGTAGTCACACATATCTTTAAGAAGGGATCTAGGCATGAGGTAAAGAACTTCAGGCCTTTTAGCCTGACATTGGTGCTGGGAAAGATCCTGGAGGCAATTATTAAGGACCATGTTAATGACTATATAGGATTCACAGGAGCCACTGACTCAGCACAACATGGGTTTATCAAGGGGAGGACATGCCAAACCAATCTGTTGAAATTCTACAATAAAGTCAGCAACGCTTTGGATGAGGGCCATTCAGTTGACGTGGTTTTCCTTGACTTTGCCAAGGCTTTTGATAAAGTTCTGCATATAGAACTGGTTAATGGTCTACAGGATCATGGATTAAATACACATGTTGTACGATGGGTTCAGTCCTGGCTGAATGATAGGCGACAGCGAGTTAGCATTAGAGGTGAATATTCAAGCTGGATATATGTCACTAGTGGAATCCCTCAGGGCTCTGTTCTGGGCCCTTGTTTATTTAATCGGTACATCTCTTCAATGCAAACTCAGACAGGGGTATGGCTGTCTAAATTTGTGGATGACACTCGACTTGGCTACCCAGTGAATAAACTAAATGACAGGGAAATTCTACAGGCAGCCTTCACTGATCTTGCATTATGGGCACAATCCAAGAAATCATTATTTAACCTTGATATGTGCACTGTTATGCACTTTGGTAAACACAATAACAACTTTAATTATACATTAAAAGACACACAGTTAAAGGTGGTATTGGATGAAACAGACTTGGGTGTCAGAGTAAGTAATGATCTCAGTTTTAAAATGCAGTGTAGCCAGGCTGTAAAAAAAGCTGGCAGTACACTCCACTGCATACTTAGGCATATTAAAAGTAGGGATAGTGAGGTTCTTATCCCCCTGTATAGCTCTCTGGTATGGCCACATATGGAGTATTGTGCCCAGTTCTGGGCTCTTGACAATAAAGGGGATTCAAGAGCACTTGAGAAAATTCAAAAAAGCGCTACAAGAAATATTAGGATACTCAAGAGCTTAAATTATGAACAAAGCCTTCAACACTTGGATATGTTTTCATTGGAATACCGTAAATTAAGGGGTGATATGTGCTTGTTATATAGGGCCCTAACAGACACACAAATGTTGGAACAATTGTATTGGTATAAAGGGTTCAACCACACAACACTCATGCGCATCCCTTTCAATTATTCAAGGGTAAATATACCACAAAAAAAGAGAAAGAAATGATTTAATATTAGGGTGACAGAAATTTGGAATATACTCCCATGCACGGTAGTGAACAGCAAGACAATGGCTGAATTTAAAACTAAGCTTGATATCTTTTTAATTAATAAGGACATAAAGGGTTACTCCTAATTCATAGTGAGCTTAATGGACTTTGTCTTTCAAATGCTCTGTAAAACCTATGATACCTATGATACTTACTGCAGTGGTATTACTGCTAGCACCACTCTAATAGTGATGGGCGAAGTGGCCCCATTTCGCTCCGTGAAGTCATTCACAGAGTGAAGGCGAATTCGCGGAGTGCTGTGTAATGTGAAGTGGAGTACTTTGCATTATAATGGGTAACGCAAAGTCCATTGAAAACAGTGACTTCGAGTTACTCTGCCTTCCCAAACCACTACTCCACCAATTCTTAAGGTGAAGCACATTGAAAACAATGTACTTTACTTCACTTCACTTCGCCTTGTTTTTAAGCTCCAAAGGTGAATTTTGCAGTGATTCATGGGATTTCAGGTCACATGGGCTCTATATTGTTCTGCACAGCCTCAGTTTGGGGTAGTGTGTGTAGGAAGCCGAAGGAGACAATCTGCTCTGAGAGCTCTCTGCGATTCAAACTTTCAAAAAGCTGTTAAAAAATCTTTTTTTTGGGGTAATTTTTTTTGCTGAAACTTTAGTTCATCGATTATAGGAAGCCCTCCTGTGTTCATATCATCGAGCATTTATTGTTTGTGTATGGATTTTGAATGTTAATGTACAACATTCAGTCTCTGTGTACTGAGAGACAGTGGAAGTGTACTTTGGGGGAAGGGTGTATCAGTGGTATAGGTAGATTAACTTGGAGAAAAAGACAATGCTTTCTCTTTTGGTGATATTTTTCTTGTATAACTGTGTAAATGTACACACAGTAATATTTTCAATATTTATTGCCATTTTTTTGCTGATTGCTGTGGTGCAGCAGTGCATAATTTTAGTTTGTTTAAAATATGTGGTTATATTACTGAAGTTTTCAATTTGCTATGCATTACTTAGTGCGTTTGAGTGAGTATGTGTGTGATGTGTGTCATCAAATCAGACACCTTTTATAGTGCCACATAATAATTTCAACAATATGAAGCTGCTATCCAATGCAGCTGTGTGATTTTTGTACTTCTTTGTGGTATCTTTACTGGTTCTAGTACTAGTGACTGTTACTGCAGCAGTGCATAATTTTAGTTTGTTTAAAATATGTGGTTATATTACTGAAGTTTTCAATTTGCTATGCATTACTCAGTGTGTCTGTGAGTATGTGTGTGATGCATGTCATCAAATGAGACACCTTTTATTGTGCTACATAATAATTTCAGCAATGTGAAGCTGCTATCCACTGCAGCTGTGTGATTTGTGTGCTTCTATGTGGTATCTTTACTAGTACTAGTGACTGTTACTGCAGCAGTGCAGTACTCTGCCCCCTTCTGTGGCCCACCCCAACCGGCAAAGGTATTCTTTCCCAGATTTGAATTTCTGATGGTGAGCACTTGTTAGGTGTTGTGCCTTTGCGTCTACATCTCTCTGTGCACAGCACAATCTTAATCTGTCTGTGCATGTGCATCTCTTTAGGGCCCAATCTCCATCTGTAACTTAAGTCAAAGTTGTTTCTTTGGCTTCCCTTCAGAGGACTGGACAGGTGTGGTGCTTAATTCTGTATGAACACTGTACTCATTAATATGCATTTTTAAGTCAGGACCATCATCAAGAATCACTCGTGATGCAAATCAAGTTCTTCATCATCACAGTCACAAATGCAATCACAAATCATGATTCACAGTCACGTTACGAATCATATTAATTTTTTTTCTAGTTACTTGGATGTATTGTAAGCCTGTTTTGTGGTATCTCTCCAGGCTTCACCAGCCCACCATTGCACTCATTGATATGTGTTTTTAAGTCTGGGAGTTTTAAGCTACAGCTCATTGGGGAAGTACTGCCGTAGGCACTCGCGTTCCCAATACAGTTTCATGCTGGTTATCTCACACCATCGACACTGAATCACATTATTCATCATCACTGTCACAAATGCAGTCACAAATCATGATTCACAGTCACGTCATGAATCACAACATTCATTTTTTTTGTAATAATTACTTGGATGTATTGTAAGCTTGTTTTTTAGTATCTCTCCATGCTTCACCACCCCACCATTGTACTTATTAATGTTTGTTTTTAAATTGGGGAGTTTTGTGCCACACCTCATTGGAGCCCGGGGAAGTAAAGCCGTATGCATTCATGTTTCTTCTTCATCACAGATGCAGTCACAAATCACGATTTACGCTCACGTCACGAATCACAACATTAATTCTTTTTAGTAGTAACTTGGATGTATTTTAAGCCTGTTTTGTAGTATCTCTCCATGCTTCACCACCCCACCATTGTACTCATTAATGTTTGTTTTTAAGTCAGGGAGTTGGACAGTGTCTGCAGTACATACAGAGAATGGAAAGAAGACTGACTGCACACATAAAGTTTAGCACAGTATACTTGCACTGCTCAGAATACAAAGTGTCATGCATATGGAAGACAACAAAAAAAAGGAATAATTACATACTAGGGTCGGGAATGGTGGAGGAATACATTTTATAACACAGCAAGGAAGGTGTGGGGGAGGCATATGGTGTGAGGAAAAAAAAACTAATGTGGCATCCCATGGTGATCCAGCAGCAGTTCCAGCATGGACATAATTTGCAACTGATGTCCCTCTACATGATCCAGTCACTGCTCCACAGCACTCACCCTCTCATTGTTCTCCTCGACAGCGCTCCAGAGAACTGCAAAGTCAGCCTGTGTTACATTCAGTTCTCTGGGGTCCACACATTCTACAGGCTGACCTGCTTGTTGTGGTGGTGGTGGCGGAGGTGCTGGTGGAGCAGCAGGTGCTGCTGTGGCCCTCCTCTTTCTAGGGATTCCACAATGCACAGCTGTACCCTCTGCCACAGAATGGCCAGCAGGTGCAGGCATGGTCCATTCTGTGGCAGCCTGCTATTCCAACTGCTGGTGATTAAGCATATGGGTGTGCTGGCCCCCAGTCCCCAGGTGAGTCCCCCAGGGGCCACGGCACACCTCCACCTCACATAGGTGGCATAGGCAGGGTATGGCCAGATGAACTGGCAGCCGGCTGGTCACAGTACTGAACAGGGATGGGATCCACACCTGGGGCTGGGGGAACAGGCACATCTTGCTCCAGAGGACCTGGTGCTGGACTTGGTGGTGGTGGTTCAACGGCTTCAGAGTCAGGACAGGAGGCAGTGCTGGTTCTGCTTCCAGAGGGGGGGCATTCACAAGTTTTGAGTGGTCCAACAGGAATGGGCACCCATGCCCTCTATACATGCACACAGTACGACGCTTACCACTACCTCACTCTTCCAGAGCTGTCCCCACCCAAGACATTCCCTCACTCTGGTCAATCTATCCTACTGAGCTCCCTCAGTCTGAGCAATCACTACTCACACTGTCACACAATACACACACACACAGTCACACAGACAAAGACAAACAACTAACTTCTTATAAAGGTAAAAAAAATAAAATTTACAGAAAGAACAAATTAAGTCAAAAAGAGTGCAGAAAAGACAAAAAAATGTAGCTTTTAAAAAAGCTGTTGGGTCTAAATCAAAGTTTAAATCTCCTCCTCGCTCTGATCTCAAAATATCAGCAGTCACAAAACATACTACTCTCTCTCTCTCCATCTGCACAGGAGAAAGTAAAAGTGTCTGCTTGTGTGACTCATCTTCATCCTGCCTAGCTAAAAAGCATGTGACTTACAGTACTGTAAGTCATGTGATATGTGGGGGGGGCTGCCAAATCTGAAACACCAAGTGGATCACTTAGAATCATAATGAGGAATGCAAAGTCCATTAAAAAAAATTACTTCACCTTACTTCGCATTGCCATTCCCCCTTAACATGAAGTGGTAATGACAAGGCACAGTGAGCACTTTGCATTGCCCACTCCATGTAGTGGAGTGACAACTCGAAGTGCCCACTTCGCATTCACTTCGTTGGCGAAATTTAAATTCTCTGCATCTCTACACTCTAACCCAAAAATGTGGGCTGTTAACTCTTGTAACTTTTGACTATAAGAAAATTAAAACTGTGCAGAGTTACAACTACTGTACCTAGCCATATAATCAGATCTATATTTGTCTTTGTCCACATTGCAAATTTGACAAAAACATTGGGACCACACATTGGCTTCTTATTTCACCATGAAGATTGTTTGCTGGTGCCAATCCCACTATTGGACTATGTCAATTTTGTCTATGGATCATTCTCAATTATCCAACTGCACAAAATGGGTGATTTTTGGGGGCGACTTTGTTCAACACCCATTGCAAGAAGGAATTGGTGGTGGTTGTACTAATTATCCACATTCCCCTGTCAGCTGTTGAAGATCATGCTGCATGGTAGGGGGCTTTTAACTGTTTTGCCCCCCCCCAAAATTCTGACCCCAAGGATGCCAGCACAAGGATGGAAGACCAGGCTGTAAACGTGCTGATGCATGTCTCAGTGAAGTGTTTAACAGTGTCCTACCCTCCCCACACACCACAAGTCCCATGCTGCTGCCCATGCATTAACTGGTGGCAGGAATGGGGCAGTGTGGCAACTCTTCTACACTCAGAGGAAGAGATCATCCAGTGGGAAGCCCAAACCTCCTCCCCGGCCAGTCCCTAACAATCCAGGCTCATTCCCAAACCCAGGTCACCAGCGTCATGAGTGATAGTGCTACCACTGCACCGATGGGCCGGCTACAAAATGGATGTTATTAACAAACTTGCCTGTTTCATTCTTCAGTCCCAGAGGGATCCCACCAATGTGAATTGTTTCACAGATTAGTGTGGCTGTTTTTGGTGGGTCAATGATAGTATTAACCTCTTCAGTTCACTCATATTTGTTTCTTTTCAAAATCACCTGCTGTGTCTGTGAGATGTTGGTCCCTAGAGCTACAGTATTACATAGCTACATAGATACATAGACAGCGTTGGCAGATAAGGGCCTATGGCCCATCCAGTCTGCCCATTTGAGCTTGTAAGTTCACTTTATGTTTTCCTAGAAGTCTGTTGTGCCTTACCCCTGACCTCCAGAATTCCTTTATGTCTAACCCATGCATTCTTAAATCCCATGATTGTTTCAGCCCTAACCACTTCCTCTGGCAGGGTGTTCCTCTGGTCCACCACCCGTTCTGTGAAGAAATTCTTCCTCACATTTCCTTAAATTGTCCTCCCTCCAACTTCATCCCATGCCCTCTAGTCCTGGAATATCTTTTTCACTTAAAAATAGTGTATTCCTGCATCCTGTTCCTCCCTGTAAGATACTTGTATGTCTCTATCATATTCCCCTCTCTCCCTCCTCTCCTCCAGGGAGTACATGTTCAGTTCCTTCAACCTGTTCTCATAGGACTTGTGATGCAATCCATGTACCATATTTGTTGCCCTCCTCTGAACCTTCTCGACCCTGTCTATGTCCTCTGGGGATCCAAGGCCTAGGTCGCCTTCCCTCCAGACTGACAATGTTTGATTTGAGGACATATGTTGGTAAAAAGAGAATGGTTCATAGATGAGGGATATAAGTAGGGAGGATGATGATGGGATAGGAAAAAAATCCAAAGAAGCACAGATGAAATAAGGAACATGAGGTAGCAGGGACCCAAGGAGGGTATGCTCGAGAATTCAATAAGAGATAGTAGATCAGAGGAGCAAGGATGGGAGGGAGTAAATCCATGTATGCGGCAGAGGAGCAAGGGGTATCCAGATGTGCTCATGAGGAAATTCAAAATGTGCTGATGAGGAGATAGATGATAATGCAGACTGGCTTGATTGAGTGATGCGATCAAGCAGACACTGAGGTCGAAGAGGCATGTTTGATTATGCAAAGTAAATGATCAGACTCTGAACGATTAGACCCTGAGGTTGTAGTCGATGAGGTAGTATGGAATTCAATGATAGGAATGTTCGAGTAGGCGATGTAAATAGTTAAACCTTGAGGTAATGCCGAGTGAATGATGACTGGATTTATGAACTCGAAATGACTGGAGTTATGAACTCGATACATGCGGCAGGATGGCTGCAGTTGATAGGTGGCATAGGAGTTATGGTAGGTACACACAAAAAGAATATCGATAGCAGGCCACAAGTGGAGTGTATCCTGGATGGTCATATGGAATTTGAAGAAGAGGAGACAGGAATGAACTTGAAAATTAACTTGTGTGAAGGATGTAAAAGAAGTAGGCTCCTCAAAAGGAGGTAGACTCTGAGGCCAAGAAGGGAGATCTGGAACCAGAGGCAACTCAGGCTGAGTGATTGAAGATCAAAACTGTACGAGGTATGATGAGGAGTGAGCAAATTGGATGATGTATGATGAGGAGTGAAGCTAAGAGTGGAGTGAAGCCATGATGGCTGGTACTAGAAAAGGCGCTAGCACAAGGAAGGTAAAATTAGCAAATGGATGAGGTACAATAGGTACAATAAGGGGTTGAAGCCATGGAGGCTGGTACAGGAAAGTGAGATATGAAAGGACAAAGGACAGAGGGAGATCAATGGGGTACCATAGGACTCTGCCTATAGAGGAGATGAGAATGGCTGAATCTGGGATGGCTGGTGTGAAGTGGTGAATGATGACCAAAGTCTTGAACTTGATACAGGCAGCCAGAGAGCTACGGGTCAATGATGCGGCATATGAGTAATGATAGATATTCCTAAAAGAAATATTGAATGCAGGCCAGATGGAGGGGCATGTCAGGAACCAGAGTGTAACTTGAAAAGGAACTGGTACGAAGGAATGAGAACTGCAGTAGGATGAGCATGAGGAGGAGGCACAAGTGAATGCAAAAGAAATAGAGCCAGTATGCTGAGATTGGAGCGAATTCTGAATGGCCAATACTGAATGTGAACTGTAGGAGCAATGGTGAACCGCAGGATTGAAAAGAAGTGAGATCAGAGGGTGAGGAGAGGAATGGAGAGCAGAGGGAACATGAGGATGAGTGGCCAGAGGAGGAGAGCCAAGCAGACCATAATTGCCACCGAAGGCAGTGAGCCCATCAGCTGCTCGGTAGTGGTTCAGCTACTGAACAGGGATGGGCATATGAGACGTGCTAGGTATGCCCAAAAGAAACATGGAGTGCAGGGCAGGAATGTTCCAAAGCTGTTCAGAACTGGCTTAAGGTGCCACCTTCT
Organism: Neoceratodus forsteri; assembly: GCA_016271365.2. Classification (NCBI taxonomy): domain Eukaryota; kingdom Metazoa; phylum Chordata; order Ceratodontiformes; family Ceratodontidae; genus Neoceratodus; species Neoceratodus forsteri. The sequence goes on from CM028135.1 coordinate 1,034,473,561, forward strand.
GGTCAGTAGGAGAATGTGCCTGAGATAGAGCAGAAATCCGCTTAAGGAATACAGAGAGAATCGCAGTGGTATGGCCATCAGAAGCAGGAGCCAAATGATTAGCTCTGTAGCAGTGGAAGGTGACCCAAGACATGGTGTGTGGGGCGGGGTGAGAGGCACAGAATTACAAATGGCCAGCTGCACCCATCTCCCCTGTTGGTCATCATGCAGCCAGACAAGGGATGGCAAACCCGGAAGTGCGTCATCCACCGCAATAGAAATAAAAGGTGATGAAAGTCAAGGTTTGGGGTAAATTCGAGTAGCTGTGTATTTTGTCTAGCAAAAGTGAATATTTATTGGCTGGAATCCAGAAAAATAATTGTAAGGAAGTCAAGTTCTGCTCAGCTATTTTGTGTAAATGACGTTCCCCATCTTTTGTTTCTGGCACCAAATTATTAAAAACACAACATTGCTCTTCCTACACTGTGTTGACAAATCAACCAGGCAAAATGCACACTGCTTGTAGGCAACAACCCCCATATCAGTGATGCAGAGCTCCACCAAGCCCCCTTACCTTTCTGGTGCATGCAATCACCATCGGAGCAGCCTGCCACTTCAGAAGCCTCAACAATGGCCATGTCAAGGAGTCTCAGGGAGGGAAGGAAATGTAAGGCAGAATTGCTGAAGGCAGATTGTAAGGGCTGCAGGCAGAGGCAAAGTCTGTATCGCCAGCACTGCAGGGTAAAATAGCAAAAATGAAAACAGCAGAGTCAGCTACCACCACCCACAGTGAGCATTAGAGAGGCATAGGATCAATTAGGATGAACCAGGAAATGGGACCGTGCAGGCGCAAATGCCCGGGGAGAGCATGCCACCAAGGAGAAGAAATGAACAAACTGGGCTGAGTGAAGAATGAGAGAAGGGATCGAGCTGGCGGTGGGAGACATTGCAAAATATGTAGAGGTGAAAGATCCAAGGAGCGGGGGGAGAAACAACACTTCAAGCCACAGTGAAAAAGAATCCTGGTAAAGCCCAGAATGTTGTGACCTTTTAAGCTCGATGGGGGAGTGATGTTGTTGCTCTGCCCTTCAAACCTCAGACTTAAAGCCCTCCCATACTGTCCTCACTGGACAAAAAAAATGGTTTTCAATTAAGTTGAGTTGCTTTATCTGCAGGAGATACTTAAAGCATGGTAGGTCTTCTGTACCTTTCCCCAAAGTAGATGTAGTAACCCATACTACTCAATTGTGTCCCTTTGTCATGCAGAGAGGCATAGTGCAAGGGTGCCCCTTCTCCCATTTGCTATGTCTATTGGCAGAATAAGTCTAGTCAAAATGAATTTCATGGCACACATGCTTTGGGCAGGATTATCAAAAGTCTTGATCAATCAATCAATCAATCAAATCTTTATTTTACAATGTGAAACATAGTTGAGAAAAAAAACTCATTTGCAAGATGGACCTGGGTTATGGCACACAAAAGACATAGGGTACATGAGAATTTAAGGCAATTTACAACAGAATAAGAGTCATTACAGGGTAACAAGTATGTACATGGTGCATACGCAATGCAACATGTACATGTACAATTCCTGATTTGGGGATGTACCTGCATCTAAAAACTCTAAATCTCCCCAGACGATGTTCTATCTGAAAATAGCATCCCTTCCTGACACCTGTAGCTGTCCCACTATTCGAACGTCCCTCAGAGTTCACACGCAGCTTTGTTCATTTTTGTGGTACTCCCCATACTTGGACTTGTCTCAGTCTATTTGGAATTCCCCTTCTTTCACAATAAACAAAACGATGATTTCTCGTAAATGGTTACCCCAAATTGGGGATGGGATAATCTCTACTTTTCTGGATGACGCAAGGGAATGGTTCTCAGTTTCTAATATAATTCGTAAATTTGACGTCCCGTTAGCTTTTCACTTCAGGGTGGTCCAATTAAAGCATCTCCTCTCTGCAGTACTTGGTAACATTCCTCCTCGCCCACCTGCCTTTCTGTTTGTATCTGATCTCTCCTCCTTGTTGGGGTCACCAGGCATTATTTCCAAAATATACCGTGTCTTATTTTATTGGAAATATGGGAGACCTGAAGGCCCCACTAGGCTCTGGGTCTCCTTTTTTCCTCAATATACTCCCAATTGGTCAGCTTTATGGAAGTTTTGCCATAAATACGTTTCTCAGGATAGACTCCACCTTATGCAATACCACATTATGCATAACATGTATTATACCCCTGTGAAGCTGAGGAAATGGGGTCTTATAAGTTCGGGGGCTTGTACCAGAGGATGTCAAGAGGATGGCATGCTTCTTCATGTCTTTTGGTCATGCCCCAAGATAAAGTCTTTGTGGGTAGCCATACAGACTAATCTAGATCCTATATTAGGTTTGCAGGATTGCTTCACCCAAGATGTATGTTTGTTGGGAGATCTATCCTCTATCAAGGTGATAATCAGGAGATTTCATATCTCCATGATTGCGTTATCTGTTAAAAAAATTTTGCTTCGGCATTGGAGGGATGCAGTAAGCCCAACATATCAGGAATGGGTTAATGAAATTCTGGCTAACCTACATACAGAGAAAGCAATAGCGAGCCTCCATAATAAGTTGCAGTGGTACAAGAATACTTGGGATCCCCTTCACATGCTAATCATGGCCAGATCAGGTAAATGAGTCACTGTAATCAATGATCCTTGATTTGTGATACTATATAGTATTTCTATTCTGTTACTGTATGGACTCTGCTGCTGTATGGGTGGGGAAGGGGGATGGGGACAGCTCATGTAACATTTGGAGTATATGCAGCGTATGTTGTAACTCTCTGTCCCCTATAATATGAAAATGTGTTAAAAAATATGAATTATAAAAAAAAAAAATAAAAACTCTAAATCTACCAAAAAGCTTGAATACTAGTTTCATATTTCTGATGTTTTTGTGATAGTTTCCCTGCTTTACATTAAGAAGGATGCATGTGTCATCTTTTTAATGTAAAAACGTGGCAATAGAAGCAAAATGCTAGAACATGTTTTAAATGGACTTACATTTTGTGGCAATTACCAGAAGGCATGAAAACTTGGTGCTAGCCCACAATGTACATTCAGGTTCTCTTTGAAAATTCTGCCCTATATTTTCTGTTTCCTTCTTGTACATATCCTGAAGTCTTTTTAAAATGCCAGCAATCACATAGTATATCCTATATTTAGACAAACAAGAACTCTAGGATCAGACATGATGCCCTTACAGAAATAAATAAATTAATTGTTTTCATGCTGCACATATAAAACCACCCAAGTGATATGCGTGCTGCAAGTATGATTTAAATGTTAAATTGGAACCTATTGCATGCATATGGCATGTGTGTAGCAAGCACATTTGGAAACCATGATTTTATGTTAAATTTGGAAAGACTGCATGCATGTGGCATGCGTGCAAAAAGCAAGTGGTCACTGATAATTGTAAATGTAAAAGTTTAAGTGACTTGCTCAGAATCACACCATACACAAGTGGGGGTTGATGAGATTCAAACCCAGGCCTTCATGCCTCCAAATCTTCTGGCTTACAGTGCAGTGCCTTTAACCCCTAAGCCAAACTGTTTTCACACATATGGCACTCACTCTCACATGGCCAGTCTCCCCCCCCCCCACACACACACTGTAGTGGGTATGACCATGCTGCTACCGACAACCCACCAAGTATAGATATAAGTAAAAAGTCTCTTACTTGAGTACTAGGGAGCCAGAGGCAGGAGTGTTCAACAGATGATGTCCATGGTTTTATGTGATAAGGGTGAGCTGCTTAAGTTGCGTACTAATAAAAGCGACCAAACAACCGCCCCAGTCACAAAAGTGATCAAAAAACGATCGACCCCTGCAAACAGCGACAGTCAATACATTCATTTAAAAACAGCATCAGAGGAACATTTTTTATGCAGGGGGCTGTGCCACCCACACCATCCTCAGAGGGGGCTCTGCCCCCCGTACCTGCAAATTAAATGATTCTCAACTCCAGGGAGGGGGAGGCAGACTTAGAAAAAAAAGAAAACTCTAGGACGCACAAAATACATGTTCCACCCGAGGACACAAACCCAAGTCCATAAGCACTATAAGCAGTGGCTGTAGCCTCTACTCCAGCCAGCTTGCCGAAGTGTGGCCACACTAACCCTATTATTATCATCAAGAGAGTGAGAAAGACTGCTGGAGACATGGATACAGTCACGCTCACCTCTTTCTCGCTATGTTGAACCAGTAGTTCTTCTGATGAGCGGTTTTACTAAGTCGCACTTATTGAGTAGCTCAATAAAACTTATCTCATATCACATGATACCATGTCCATGGGTCAGAATGCTGGGATGTACCCTCTTGAAATGAATGGAGTTTTTTTTTTATCATTATTTTATACGTTATGATGGTGTGTTGGAGAATAATGAAGGCAACTGTTCTATTAACAAGGTCCTTGTTAGTCGAGCGGTGGCCTTTATTAATCTCCAACGCTCCATCAATAATGCATAAAATAGTAATAAAAAATACCTTAATTTAATTCATTTCAATGGTGCACATCCCAGCAGTCTTCTTTGCCCTTGGTCATAATGTGCTTGAGCGTGGGGATGTGGAGGTCAGCTTCACTGGGGAGGGGGCATAAGCTTGACTATAGTGGGGCTCCAATAGTCTGTGCATACCATACCTCTCAACTGTCCATGAATGCATGGGACAGATCTAGAATGTCTGTAACATCTCTAAAAGATACAACTTATTTGTTTTGACTGAAAAGTGATACTCAAATCATGAAAAATTCAAATGTATAAGATTCATCTGTATATGCTCCAGAGCAGTGTATCAAATTTGGACTTAAACCTACCCAGTTACTAACCAATTTTTTTCTTGGTTGAAGGTCTGCCCCCCCCAAAATAACTTTGTCCTGACTTTTCTTCCCAACTCCATTCCATTCAATACCCATCCCTATGGGTCATGAAACTGCTCAAAGGTGAAGAAACGTGAAAACCACATCAATATTTCAGTCCTTCCTCCTTCCTTAATCCCCTGTAAAAAAAATATTTACTTTTCCATACCTGCCATATGGCCAGAAGCTACAGCCTGGTATAGTATGCCACCAGCCCAGATTTCAGTCCTCTCCCCCTCTGTCCTTCTGCCAGAAGCTGGATGCTACAACCAACCATCACAGGTCCCCAGCATGGTCCACAATCAAGTAAAGTCACCAACCTGACCCATCCAACCTGGGTTGCTTGCTTCTTGCTTGGTTGCTGCTGTGACTGCTGCCGGACTGCACTAATCAAGGCCTATGAAGACCACCCACATCACTGTCATCACTGCTGCTAGGCCTAGCTTGTTGCCATGGGGGTTTGTGCTGTTTCTTTTTTGAAAGGCAAGCCTAGTAGAGTACTGTAAGTAAGTGGCCTAGTCTTGAGTTAGCTCCTAGCTCACCCTCTGCTCCTTCAGCCACCAGGGGAGACAGAGACTCACTAAGAGTAGACCAACAAAAATATGCTGCTACAACACTGCTATTTTTTTATCACTGCTTTATTTTCCTCCTTATGCAGCCACCACTCTGCCTTTCATCCAGCCGCCGCTCACGCTTCCCCCGATGGCCCCCCAGGGTGCCCACACACACACACACCGGCTGGCATGTGCTGCTGTACCCAAGAAAGGGACCCCCCTAAGTCCCTACACCAGGTCAGGATCCAATACCAGCTTATTGGTCACCCCTGGGCTGCTGCTGGGCTCAGGAAGCTGTGGCCATCAAGCAGCTGTGAGTGGTGCTGCTTATTTTCCTCCTAGTTTTTTCCCCCATGAGTGCAGATGTGAAATGACGTTGCATGCTGCCATGCTGACATCTGCTGTACTCCTCCCTCCATTACACCAGCTGTAGCAGTGCCTCCGGGTGTCCCCAGGGTCCACTGCAGAGTGGTGGATGCCCACAACTCTCCCCAGGATAGGAGAGCAGTCCTCCAGACACTCGATCCTATCCTCCTCTACTGACCCCTGGCAACCCGGGCTCATGTCTGTACCCAGGTCGCCAGCATGACGCGAAGTGTGGCACCCAGCACCTCAACCCTCAGTGCCACCAGGCCGGCTACAACACTGCTATTGAGAGATCAGTGCTCACTGACTCCTCCAAGCTGTAGTGTGCAGTCCATCTTCTCTGTGGTGAGAAAGACAATTTCGCACTTGCAAGACTCATGCATTCTTTCTTGGTTGGGGCTCATCCACAACACATGTGATTGTGCCACTTCTAATAGGTGGAGAGAGTGGACAACACAGTACAGACACAGTTGAGTCAGGAGAGTACATGCAGCATGAGCACACACAGGCCAGGTGGGCACTTATTGTGCAAAAGATTAAATCCAAATGTAAAGCCATTATTGCCACACCATAAGAACAACCTAGGCACACATATGGGGGGGGGGGTGGTAACTGCCTCTCTTTGCCCTACCTAAACGGTGTTATGCCAACCAGATAATGACTCGGAGATGCTAGAATCCCTCAGAGCGACAATCTCAACAGGTTTAGAGATTGTCACTGTGAGGGATCCAAGGGAGAAATTTTGCCCTTTCACTGTCTTTCGCCCCCCCTTCCAAAGCAACTCCAACTTGGAGTTAGTTATCTTTAGAAGGGCATTGAGGGCACAGCTCCCCCCCATAGATGATTTGGGGGTATAGCCCCCCGATAGAAAACCCACAATGTCTGACAGGCAACATTTCACTTGTTGACATTGGGGATCTCATTATGCCAAACTTCAACAACACTGCTATTGATTCAGCATGGTAAAATCCTAAATGGCACCCATGCTTAATGGTAGAAATTATCAGGTGCTAATGCAATGGTTTCCACTGTGTTCTGAGGTACTGTATCTCCATGTTTGTTTCATGATGTGTCCTGATCATCATGTGGGTTAATGTCCCTCATTGTCCCTCATTTTCAGAGTCTATATCCCTCATTTCAGTGACAAAATGTAAGTTATGGTGCATGCTTCCAAGACCTTACTCAGCACAAAGAGTGCTGAACATGGCCATAGTGCATATGCTCAGTACAGAATGACAAAGGGAAAGTAAGTAAGATAAAACAGTCATGGAGAAACACATTTGTAGCACTAAATATGCATAAGGGATTTGCATGGCCTGAAACAAAAAAGGATAGGCTTCACAACACAGAGGCCCCTCTTCATATATCTTGAATGGGGATGTTGACTGGCTCTGTGCCAGGCATTTAATGCAGTTAGCAAATAATACTTTAAAAATTAATGGTGATTTAATGACAAAAATCAAAAGCCATTAAGCAACTTGCAAAAGGATCAGAATTAATGAGTTTACCTAATTGTTTATGGGAATTTAAATAAAAAATGTATTTGTGTTATGTTGCATCCATGGCACTCCAGACATTACCTCATGGGTTCCCAACCCACCTGATAGGCTAGTGATGCACACATGACCCAGATCAAATTTCTCAGGATAGCTAGGTCCCAGGAGTCTCTTCTCAAGTTCAACCTTTGCATCTGAAAGCGGCTACAAGCGCTCCAGGAGACCCTGTCTTATCAACCAACTGAAGGTAGGCCAAAATGGGATAATTTTACAATAAAGCTGTGACTTCCACAATAATTAAGTGAAATCAATTGTGCTCCCAAGAGCAATATATGCATATAAGTGTTGGTTATTAGCGAGATTATCAGAAAATAGAGCTCAGAGTTCTTTGTCTGACTAGGTTCATTTCAACATTTGTTATTGATTTAATTATACACTGTTGCTTTGGAAGATTGGAGAGAAAATAGTAATCTCACTGATCTGTTATTGAATTTGTTGTATTAAACTGTGTTTAGGCTGGGAGCCTACTAGATAGCGTCTGAGAAAGGGAGCCTGCATACCTAGCCTGTAGTAACTCTTGTCTGCAATATCATTGAAGCTATATTTCAGCTGTGATATAAGTTCGAAGTCGTTTGGTGTTTTAAGTTATTGCTAAAAGTAGAACGAGATAGAAACCTGCTGCCTGGATTTATTGAGAACCAAGCGACAATGCTGTAATGAATAATTCTTCATGCCTGGCTATGCTGTTTAAATTGCATGCCCTAGCACTATCCAGTAGACGGAATTCCTCCATCCCAACCAGGGAACCACTCCTAAAAGATCTGCAACAGACTGAACAGTGTCTTAGGCTGAGTCTTGTGGCTTCCCCTCTCAAGCGGAGCACACACGGAGCACCCACGGTCTCGCTCAGAACTCCAGCACTACCACCGAGATCCCAGGTAGCGCAGGAAGCAATATATGCCACGGCTTGCAGTCCCTCTCTTAGCGACTGTGAAGGTTTTTTTTTATTGCACTGCAGCTAACGCAAGTAGCACAATAGGCCACGGCTTGCAGTCCCTCTCCTAGCGACTGTGGCAGGGAGATTCAATTAAATTGGACAAGCTTTTTTTGGAACAAACATACGGGGGCAGTGCAGAGAAAAAGACTCAGTCCCCATTTATTGCAAGTTTGAGCAAGTGTTCCTGACCTAGCAGCCGATGAGAGAGTAATGAGACTGCTGCTGCCCTAAAATGATGCCAAGGAATTTTTAATCAAGTTCTCACATGGCGCATGGCACCACAAGAGCCCCGCTATCACTTGCATTCATCATCTAGGCCACCACTTAGAGTCGCATCATGGCCACCATGTGGAACTAGGTCTCCACCACATGGATCGATCACTATTTTGCATGGTGTAGATCCCAGGACAACGCCCGACCGCCATTTTGACTGGTCTTTCTAGCATGGCCTAGCATCCGTTTTATTAGGTCAGACCCACAAACAGCTGCTGCCATTTTTAATGTGCATCACCGCTGCCATTTTAGGTAGTCACCTCGCTAAGGACTAGGGCTTTCTAGCCAATGGACCTTTATTTTAAAACGGAGGTAATTCCATTCATGACTCGGCTCAGCGCATCACGTACTAGGCATCTGATGGGCCACCTTACAGCTTACATAGCTCAGACCGTAGCCTTATGGATTTAAGAACTATGGTGATTCCCCCTCAGGTTACAGCATGTTTGACCTGGACTTAGATGGGGAAGCTATATCTATGCCCCACAGGCATTATATCCGTGCCCCTATAGAGTTCCTTTACATATTGTCTTTTTTCATATATATGTAAGTAGCTCATCTGGGTTACTTGCAACCTTGTCTTAATCATATCTGATTTCACAGGGGTATACAACTCTGGTAATATATAGCTAACATTGCCCTTCTTTCACTCTCTAGATGGTGAAGACCAAGAAATGCATCTCATGCAGTACAGCACTGATGTCCCATAATACAGGTCCTTAATGTCCAGCATGCATGATTGAGGAGGAGTGGTTGGCAGGGGGACAACTTACTACTACCAAATTGGATGACCAAGGGCCTGGAACTTCCAACTGGATGAATCCAGGAGCACTACTTATCCAAATTCAGCAGGCAACAGTGGTTATGATGGACAGCCAACAAAACTTTCTGCTCAAGGTCATGGAGAAGCTGGAATCACTAACCAAAATGAGGTCAACACCGACACCCATGCCACTTCCATCTCCAGGCCCAAGCAATCCCCCCCAGCTGGACAACACAGAGATACCACTTACCCCTTCCTCAGACAATGGAGATGACGGGGGGCATCAGATGATGGTGAAGATGTCAAGTTGGGTGAAGAGGACATGGATGTCATGCCCGAGACACCTTCACTAACCTCATAGCTCTGCTCCTTTGATTTAATCCCAGGCCTCATGCGGGCCATAAAATCGACAATGGGTTTTGACATAGAGGAACCCAAGCCAAAGTCTAAACTTGACCCTATGATACAACAGAATCAGAAGTCTAGGGACACCTTTCCTAGCTGTCCCATGATCGATGATATCTTCTTAAAGGAGTGGGAGGGGACTGAACCAGGTCGCATGTCCAAGAAAAGAAATTTAGATAGAACGTATCCAGTGCAAGAGGACAAGATCAAGTTGTGGTGCATGGCTCCATGTATTGACCTACAGACCGCAGCTCTCAGTACAAAGACAGTGCTACTCTGTGGAACCATCTCTCTTCAGGATCCCACTGACAAAAGAGTGGAAGAGATGTTAAAGAAACTCTTTGAATTTTCAGGAACGACAGCTACAGCTACTGTCACAGCGGTGTACTCCACCAGGGCACAGATTCGTTGGTTGGAGGAGTTATTAGAAAAAGCTTACCCCAAGTCCAGGGAAGCAGAATTGCTAGAGTGTACCCTCGACACAGCCAAGTATCTGGGAGATATGGCAGTAGATACCCTAAAGCTAGAAGCCAGATCTGCTGCACTGGCAAACAGATCCAGAAGAGCCCTATGGCTTAAACTTTGAGAGGCAGACAATGAGTCAAAGAATCTCCTACAGAAACTGCCCTTTAAAGGGGATAAAGTGTTTGGTGAGGGCCTTAAAGAGTTCCTCAAACAAAAAGAAGAGGGCAAGTATCTCATTAACTCTTTACCACCGGTTGCACCATTCGGTGTCTTAAAAATACACCCCCCATGCCACCGAGAGCGAGATTTCTTGTGTCTCAGAGGCTACTCTTATACCCGAAATATGCCAAATGGCGTATCATGTTCTTGTGCTCACAAGTTCATTATCTACCTAACTACAGATTCAAAAGCAAACTTCTTCAATTCCTTGCTTTTGAATCTGTATTTAACTGCTTAGAGAAGAGTGGATCACCATAGGAAAATTTTACACAAACTGCATTTTTAACCTGGTGGTTTGTTTCATTGCATTTGCTGGAGCACCTGTTTTTCAGACATTGATCTTTTCTGTTGCATTGTAGCACATACGCACTCCTCACATGCCCCTTACTGTTCTGCTGCCGAGTTGTGTCCATGAAAAGTTTTTTCCTTACTTTACGCTGCATTTTCCACCATTGATGCCCTTTCCCCATGTGCCCAGCTTGTTTTCTCCTTCCTGTCTTACCATCGCTGCACACGGATGTGACATCACGGTACTTCTTCACTAACCAGAGTGTGCCTAGTCTGTCCTACTGCAGCATATCACCCGCTCCCCCTTACAGCTGATAATTATTTGGTCCTGCTAAGGTCCGTGTCCCTCCCTACATAAGTGTGCTGCCAAGTCCACAGAACATTGCATATTTTAAATTGGAAGAACTGTGTCACTATTTCTACATCGGCGAGCAGCATCCAAATAGCACGCACCATTGGAGACCAGCAAGCGGCTCACACCTGAGAGGCAGCGAACTGCAGCAGATGACCGAGGTAAGGCAAGGGAGTGCAGACAAACAAGTGCTCAGGGGATAGACTCTGGCCTCCATGTCTGCATTTGCAGAGACATTTTTCCCAGTTTTACTATGACTTCTTGACCCGGTTAAAGCTGGATTAACTGTGAAGCTGGATCATTTTTGGGAATGGTTTGAGTCCTGTTTTTTCCTTAGGAACCCAGTGAATACCCTATTTACTGTTTACATCTGTCTACTTGCAGCTAGTGTGCTGCTGCTGTCATTGTTGTTCTGCACAAACTGCCAACCTAGCAACTAACTGTGGGATTTTTGGTAATACCTACCTCTATTTATTTTCACCTGACATTCTCTGTGTACAATAAGTGGTTCAGCTTCTGTGGAAACAAAGTCTTAGGAGATTTAGGGAGCCAGGGTTCACTGGACAACCAGTGAGACAGTGGCAGGTAACATGGTGGGCTACGGACTGGGCACCCTGGGGTGCCATGGCAGAATGCAGACCCCTGCAGCAGATGCACATTCAGATCCATATTCAGACTGCGCTGCTGACCGGGGAGCGGGTGGCGGATCTGAGTGGGTGGGTGGGAGGGAGATACCACTGGATCACCAGGGATTTATTCCCATTTACTAAGCCTGTGATCAGGCTGGGATTTGGTCCACTAGACCACCAGGGAATTTAGCACTACTATGCACTACAGTGTGCTCCTAGTTGTTTTGATAGGTTGAAATAGTTAGTGGGGGCCCATCGATGACTGGTGCACTAAATATAATGTTGGGCCTACAAGGCGCAGGAGATTTAGGGAACAGGGGTCCACTGGACAACCAGGGAGACAGCAGGCAGGTAACATGGTGGGCTATGGACTGGGCACCCTTGGCGGTGCCATGGAAGCATGCAGATCCCTGCAGCAGATGCACATTTGGGGCAGGACATTCAGACTGCGCCACTGACCGGGGGGGAGTGGGGTGGTGGGTCTAAGTGGGCAAGTGGAGAGGGGGATACTAAGCCTGTGATCAGGCTGGGATTTGGTCCACTAGACCACCAGGGAATTTCTATAATTACAAAGCCCACGATCAGGCATGGGGGGGCCCTTTGAATATCCCACCCTAGGTGTTTTTCATGTGTAAGTTTGCAGCCAGCGCTCGGTCTCAACTATGTTCACTGTGAGTATTGTGGTGTTGTGATGTGTCATTATGTATGGTGCAAAACCCCCAGTTGCAAAGGCCGATTGCAGTACAATTGCCCCTGTGGATGTGGAAATGAACCAGGCATTGGGGACTTCTCAGTATCCTGCAGTCCCTAAACCTCTGTGCATCACTTCTTTTACCTGACTAACCCTATGTGCATTTGCGTCTGTGGACCAGTTATGTCACCCCAGTTTAGAACTGCTCATCATTTCCATTTCCTTTTGCATGATTTCCAGCTTTTGTTTTACTATTTGGATTTCTGTTATTGTTATGTTGGGCTGGAAAAGGGCTTGTCTCAGTGACCTTATCCTGTTACCTAGATGCACCATAGGCAGGGTGTCATCTGTTATAGTGTGTGACATGATCTAAGACTGTGACTAGGTGGTCAAAAGTGTTTCAATTGCTGTCTTTAAGATTCACAAGACAGCCAGTATTTGTGTCACCACACTATTACAAGCAACAAACACAACACACAGAAATTGACAGTGTTTCAAACATCATCTAACATTTCCCATTTCACTTTGATGAGGACCACCACAAATGGCACACATGTTGCAGAACAATATTCCCAGAGATGAATTGTTTGACAGTGGCAGTAAAAGCAACAAAGACTTTCACAGATTTGCAGAATCTAATGTAGAGGTGGAATTAAAGCCAATGGACCATGAAGACTTCAGAGGTGACGATGACAATGTTCTTCTGGCTAAGCTACGGCAAAAGCTGCAGTACATGAACAGTGATGATGAGGATGAAGTACCACTTGCTGTACTGTGGCAGCAAGTACATCCCATGCCACTTCAAGAGGAACCCCTTGCCCTTGATACGCACCAAAGGCACACGACAGACAGCGAGGACGATGAACTGCCCTTGTCTCAATTCCAACATGCCAATTTCAACAATAATGTTGATTACGTTGAACAACATGCCCATGAACCTGGTCATTTTAATTGCAATGCACAGTCCACAGATAACTGGGAAGGCCACTTAAAGGCTGTGCATGTCGATGACTTCAAGGAGCCTATGGGTCCTGTCACTCAGATGAGCATTGACAAGACAGAGGTGGATTTCATGAACCTTATGTTTACACCGGCACTATATGAATTGGTTGCCCTGGAGACAAACCGTTACAGTGCGCTGCATCAGGCACAAGTGAAAAAAGTCAATGTGCAGTGGAGTCCAGTCACAGCAGATGACATCAAAGCTTTCCTTGGACTATGGATCTACATGTCTGTAGTCAGGGTGCTGCAGTACTACCAGTACTGGGAAAAGGATCAACTTTTTGGACAATTTCAGATAGTACAAGTGATGACACATGATGACACATGACTGATTTGAGAAGTTTCAGCAGTACCTTCATGTAATGACAGACGGTAAAACCCTCCCAAAGGAACGCTGGGTCACGACAAGCTACATCATGTGCATCCAATACTGGAAACGGTTCTGAATGCCTGCAAGACTGAGTACAACCTGAACTGAAAAGTATCAATTGATGAGGCCATGGTTGGGTACAGAGGCCATCTGGGATTTAGGCAATACATGCCCGGTAAGCCGCAAAGTTATGGCATCAAGGTGTGGGTGCTTGAAGATGCCCACACTATTATGTATGGGGCTTCCAGGTATACATTGGAAAAGTGGAAGGCACCACAGATGTTGGACTGGCGCAGCATGTGGTCACTGACCTGACAAAGGATTTGCGTGGGAAAAAACACCATGTGCATTTTGACAACTTCTTTACATCTGTACACCTTGCTTGACAACTATTGGAAGATGGGTTGCACTTGTGTGGTACAGTGTGTACAAACTGGACAGGATGGCCACAAGCACTGAATAAATTCAGTCTGCAGAAGTCAGAGCATCATCACTTCATGCAGCTGCAGAATGGACCACTGGTTGCAACGGCATGGAAAGATACCAAGCCAGTGTTTATTCTGTCAACAAGTCATGACCCAACTGGACTGGCATCATCAGTCAAACGAAGACAGATAGACGGCAGCACTGCATGCATTACTTGTCCAGCAATTCTACCGCAGTATAACATGTACATGAATGGTGTAGACATTGCAGACCAGCTGCATGCTCAGTACCCCTGCATCAGGAAAGCAAGAAAATGGTGGCTGCACCTCTTTTGGTTTCTTTGGGATGTGGCATTGGTTAATACTTTTACACTCTTCCATGAGAGTGGCAACCATGCAGTGAGATCAAAGACTGGCAAGTTGCAGAAGCACACCCAGCTACACTTTCGCTGGATGCTGGCTAAACAGCAGCTTGGTAAGTACAACAAAAGAAAATGCAATAGTGCATTGGTTGTTGAACGGGAGGACCCATTGTCACCTGGACCACACTACCTGGTGAATGTCAAGAAGAGTAGGTGCCGCAATTGTGCTCTGAAGCAGAAGTGAGCAGAACAATCAGTAGCATGCATGGCTTGCAATGCAGACCTCTGCATTGAGTGCTTTGCTGAGTATCACCAGTACCTGACAACGACTTTGACAGCAATGGTTTGATATCTTGCTAGGAAGGAAGGCTTCATGTTAGATTGGATGACAAGGAGAAGAATGCACACACGATTACTTTTAAGGGATCACCAATGTTGTTTCAGGGGGATCATGTGTCTTCCACAGACAAGTCGCCCTGACGAAAGTATGGCACTAAGGTCACAAAGAGTGGTGGCGAAGGTGACAATAAGAAAGTTCATTGTAGCTGGACATGCAAATGGCGCGTTGACAAACGTAACTGCCCGGCAAATGAAGAACTGTTTGAAGGATCAACAGAAATGGGATACAAGGGGATGTAACACTGTGAAGACACCAGTAAAGGCATTACATGATTTGGACAAAGGATCATGTGCACACGCAAAGGTTGTTTTGCTATTGTGGAACAATGCGCGGGACTGCTTGTAGATGAATGTTGGGTCATAGCTTCACTTACAGGATGTTATCTGAATGTTCTTTGATAGCTTGTGGGTGGCTTAGGCCATCCATATGGGGTCCAGAAGAAGGGTAATACACAGTGACACAGATTGTATCATGCTGTGTGTGATGTGAGTTTTGATTGTCCTAAGAGTGGCTAGGTGAAAGACACAGCAACCTATACACCCTTTGGCGCTGTGCCAAATGAAAACAAAAAATGCAGAGCTAATGTGGACTGGTGACTGTGATAACAAGTGGTGATCTGTATCTCACTCATCAGACTAATGGGCAAGCTGACAGAGGTACTGGAGAGCAGGACCAGTTCCAAGCACACTAGCTGGTGCATTAGCACATGCGACAAACATTTCTCCACTAACTCTTCCAGCACTGTTGTGGAGTGGCAGATTTAGCTCCGCATTTTTATTTTCATTTGCATGCAGAGCCCCACGACATGCATGCTGGCCAGCCAGCATTATGAAGCTGTATTATGAGTTGCCGTGCTTGTGGGCAGCTTAGGCCATCCATATGGGGTCCGGAAGAAGGGTAATGCACAGTGGCACAGATTGTATCATGCTGCAGGCTTTTTGGTGATCGGAAGAAGGCTGATGTGCAGTGAGCATGGTTGTTCATAGCTGCAGGCCGAGATTGTTTGGAACAGAATGAATCAGACAATCTGGATGTCTGTTTGTGGGGCAGACAGGGTTTTGGCTGATGGATATTGAGTGGCAGACATGCGGTTGTGTGATGTGAGTTTTGATTGTCCTAAGAGTGGATTGGAACATCCGTGGCTAGGCGAAAGACACAGTAGCCTATGCAGTCTTTGGCGCTGTGCCAAATGGAAACAAAAAATGCAGAGCTAATGTGGACTGTGACTACAATAACAAGTGGTGATCCGTATTTCACTCACCAGACCAATGGGGCAAGCTGACAGAGGTACTGGTGAGCAGGACCGGTTCCGAGCACTCCAGTTGGTGCATTGGCACGTGCGACAAACATTTCTCCACTAACTCTTCCAGCACTGTTGTGGAGTGGCAGATTTAGCTCCACATTTTTATTTTCATTTGGATGCAGAGCCCCATGACACGCATGTTGACGTCATGCTTTTGGATTGCATGGCTACATGAGCGGATCACAGGCACAAACAACTTCAACACAGTCTTGCTTTGAATGAAATGTGTTGTTTGTTGTGGTATTTCTAAAATCATACTGTTTGTAACCTGCAATGCCTTGCATACAAGAAACTGACAACGAAATGTAGGGTGGAATGAATTTTATTATGAAAAAAGACAGCAGACACTGGAAATGGAAACTGAGTTTATTAGGATCACAATCGGAAACACCGACCAATAAGAAGACTGCGCAGTCACAAGCCTTGGGAATAGATGGCCTGGCATTTAATTAATTCCATTTTTTTTGGTTTACCTCAACAGGGGGGTCAGTAGGAAGCATCCCAGATGCATGCATCAACATGCATAAATTCTTATATAGTAGACTGGGTTCAAAATTGGTTACTTGACCGAAATCAGCGTGTGAGCATTAGAGGGGAATTGTCCGATAGCTTGGGGGTTACTAGTGGGGTGCCTCAGGGCTCGGTCTTGGGTCCCTGCCTTTTTAATTTTTATGTATCAGCACTCCAAATAAAACAAGAATCTGTTTGGATGCAAAAGTTTGCGGATGATTGTAGGGTTGGAGCCGAAGTAAATTCTGAATTAAATACTTCTAATCTACAAGATGTAATAGATGATATAGTCACATGGTCAAAAAAATATAAATTGGCACTAAATCTAGATAAATGCTTTATTATGCATTTGGGAATTAGAAACCCAAAATTACCCTATAAAATGGGAACTGTTCCGCTCAAAATAACATATGAGGAAAGGGATTTGGGTATAATAGTTTCTGATAATATGACATTTTCATCTCATTGCCAAAATATAGCCCAGAAAGGAAACAGTATCCTAAATTGCATATTGAGACATATATCATCTAGAAGTAGTGGGGTTATTCTGCCCTTGTATATATCGCTTGTGAGACTGATTATGGAGTATGGAATGCAGGTGTGGTCACCATTTAAAAAAAGGGATATTTGTCTGTTGGAGGGAGTGCAAAGGAGGGCAACGAGAGTTATCAGTGGTATGCA
Organism: Neoceratodus forsteri; assembly: GCA_016271365.2. Taxonomy (NCBI): domain Eukaryota; kingdom Metazoa; phylum Chordata; order Ceratodontiformes; family Ceratodontidae; genus Neoceratodus; species Neoceratodus forsteri. Next base: position 1,034,490,992 of record CM028135.1, read on the forward strand.
GGGTAAAGATTACGGGACCAGACTGAGAGATTTGAATTTGTACTCCTTGGAGGAACGTAGAAAACGAGGAGATATGTGCTTGGTATACAGAGCTTGGCAAAACACTGATTTGTGGGATGTTACAGGGCTAATATTTAATAGTTGTACATATAACACTAGATCCCACCCAATGCAATTAACAGCATCTAAATGTAATAAAGTGAGAACAACATGGTGGTTTAACCAAAGGGTGGTGGATGTATGGAATGAACTCCCCTTGGAGATTGTGGCAAGTAGATCTATGGCTGAGTTTAAATTAATATGGGACAGGAATATGTATTAGAACAGAAACTAGATAACTATGGCGAGCATATAGGATGAAAGTCCATTTAGCTCAGTATCTTCCTATGAATCCTATGAACAAGTGATTTCAAATCTTGAGTACACAGATGCAAAAAAGTTGTGGGACACTGTATAAGCCATGGAGTTATCAACTGCACAGAAGCCAAATCGCAGGTCAAACCCAAGTCAGAATATGGCAGAAAGGAAGCAAACACAAGGTATGTGGGGTGTACAATCCATGATAGGGAAAAAGCAGGTGTAGTGAGGGATATGGTTGCAGTGTCATGGATGGTTCATCTATGGTAATATCTCACATTTGGTTGCAGGTGACAGGAGCAAGCATCTCAGTGTCTGGATATGTGGTCACTCCTTTCTTTACTGGGTCACAGAAAGAGCACAGCGGAGCACAGGAGGGCAAAACTTGTGGTTCGGAAAAGACAGAGTGCAAGTTCATTGGATTGGAAGCCGAGGAATGTGGTGGGATGAACTGATTCCAGTGCTTCATGAGAAACATGGTGGGCTTCATCTGGACATTCTGATTATTCATTTAGGAGGAAATGATCTGGCAACCTGCCCACTGTGGGAACTGAAGGGAACCATAAGGCAGATGCTGCATCAAATCAAGTGCTGGTGGCCCAGGATCCAATATTGTGCAGCGGTTGAAGTGGAATGTAGCACGAGATGTGTGGGCCATTGAGAAAGTCAGAAGACTATACAATGGGTTCATGTTGTCTATGATGGATACCATGGGTGGGTCATTGGTCCGGAATCTTGGCCTCGGTCTTCACAGGCCTGGAGTGAACTGGCCAGATGGTGTACACTTGACAGATGAGGGACTGGATGACTTTCTGAAGGACTTGAAGCATGGCGCGGTGGCGGCTACATGTGGATGATAGAATGTAATTTTATATTGAATAAATGCATGGCAGTGGCCATTTACTCAAGCTCCCGATATGTGTGTATTTAGTTTGTTCACCCGTGCGTGTGTGTGTGTGTGTGTGTGTGTGTGTGTGTGTGTGTGTGTGTGTTTTGTTGGTACAGAGGGGGCACCATCCAGAGACAGTGGAGACAAGATAATGCACCGCAAGTGGACACGAATGAACCAACAGCAGAGTCCAGAAAATCATGGCGCACAATGAAGCAAGTGGACAAGCGTGTAAAAAGGTAAGAACAAAGTCATTATATATAGAACAGTACTCATTTCAGTAACATGCAGCTCTTTACATGTGCTCAAGATATTCACAGCAAGTGTGTGAACCGATTTCTGCAAATGAGACACATGGCCATTGCTTACCAAAAACACAGTAATCCAATGGTGATGAAACCACTGAAATGCAGTATGTCCCTGTTTCCAGTAATATTTTTGCACTGGAGCTGGGTGTATCGCTATTTATGGAAATGTGCATGCACTGTTTTAGAGATATTAACTGGTTGTTTGTACATCAATTTATGTAAATATTCAATATTGTCACATTCTCTGTAATATTTACAAAATTGAGTGTCTGAAAAACACATGGAGTGCATCTTGTGAAAGGTCAGAGTGTGACAAAGAGAAAAGACACTGACTCTTTGTGTGTAGGATGCACAGTTCTGGAGATATTAACAGTTGTTTAGGTGACTATTTATGAAAATATGCAATAGTTCCATATTTTAGGTAATATTTCCATAACCAATTGCCTGGCAAACACCTTGCATGCACTCTGTGAAAGGTAAGGGTATGACAAACAAAAATGATGCTGACAGTGTGTGTGCAGGATGCACACTTGTGGAGATATTAACAGTTGTTTATGTGCCTATTAATAAAAATAAGCAATATTTACATATATGCATTACTATTTCAGAAACAAAGGCACTTTCAAAGTATTGAATGGAATCATGTGAAAGGTCATGTGAAGTAGAACAATAACTTCTCTGAAACGATGCGCACAGCATGCACGGTTTTAGAGATATTTACTGTTGTGTGTAAAGCGATTGATGGAAATATGCAATATTGCCATATTATCTGTACTATTTCCAAAATCGAGTGTCTGAAAAACACATGGAGTGCATCTTATGAAAGGTCAGTATGTGACAAAGAAAAAAGACACTGACACTGTGTGTGTAGGATGCACGGTTCTGGAGATAATAATAGTTGTTTATGTGACTATTTATGCAAATATGCAATATTTACATATTTTAAGTAATATTTCCAAAACCGACTGCCTCACAAACAATTGCATGGCATCAGATGAAAGATCAGATCAGGTTGGATAAAATTGCCCCCGATACTTGGCCTATACCATGTATTGTTGATGAGATATGGAGTGTTGTTTATATGTCTATTTATGCAAATATGCATCATTTTAATATTTCTGTGAATTTCTCAAAAAACAAACAACCTACAAAGAATTACTTGATATCACACATGAAAGGTCACATCAGGACTGACAAAACCTTTGTGATATTGACAGTCGTTTGTGTAATTGATCAGAAAAAAATAATTGACGGGCTGTTTAGTTTACTATAAAAAAATTCAATGAAAGACTTAGACATTCCTTAGTATTACCATTGAGAAGGTGACCATGTGAAGAACAACTTTGCTGTTTAAACTTTTTTAGTAGCATTTAAGGTTCTGGAGATATTCACATTTGTTTGTTGTATGCTTTTATGACTTGCTTTTGTTGAAGAAGGCTCAGAATGCACTATTAACAGTATGCAGGAGGCAAGGGGTGTAACTCTCCTAGAGCTGATATGGAGTGAATGAGTTAAAGACAAACAAAGAGTTACTTACTTGCCATCTGCCCGTTGCAGATTTCGGGCAAACAACAGGTTTCAGCAAAGCAGAAAACAGCATTATTCGAACAATTCCTTTCGGGATAAAGGCCATAGCAACGGCAACTTCTGTGGCACCTCACAGGGCGGCTACTCAGCCCCCAGAGGTAGAAACCCATGTTTTGGAGGCAGAGACAGGGTTGGAAAGACAAAACAGTACTGACTATTCCCTCCCCACAACCCTGTTACCAACCCAGCACCATCACTATCCCCCCGTAGGTCAGAGACTGATATTATTCCATCAGCAATGGCTACAGACAGCATCAGACAGATGGGTACAGGAAATCATATCCCAGGGCTACTCCATTGAATTCTTAAGTAAACCTTGCAGGGACAGACTAGTACTGTCCCCCATCGCAAAGAGGAGGGCCACTGCCCATCAGGTCCAGGAAATCATCTGGGACCTATTGTTAAACAACACAATCTGTCCAGTACCAGGCCCACGAGATCAGCAAAGGAATTTACTCCATTTTTTTCCTGCTTCCAAAAAAGAATGGAGAACTCAGACCAATTCTAGACCTGAAATTCTTGAACCACTTCATATCCACCCCACGGTTCAAGATGGAGACACTGTGGTCAACCCTAAAGAACATACGAGTGGGGGATTACCTCACGTCTGTGGATCTGAAGGATGCCTACACACACATCCCAATCAGGCCCAGCCACCAACGATTCCTCCAATTACACATACTGGGCCATCACTACCAGTACCAAGCTCTACCATTCGGGCTCACTTCAGCACCCAGTGTGTTCACAAAGGTGGCTATTGTCCTCGCAGCCTGACTGCGGGAACAGGAGGTGGATATCATTCCTTACCTAGACGACTGGCTGATATAGGCTCGCAGCAGAGTCAAATCACAAAGGGATATGGACACGGTTCTGTCATCCCTATCCCAACATGGTTGGGTGGTCAACCAGGAAAAGAGTTCCTTACGACCATCACAGCTCATATAACATCCTGGAGTCGAGATAAACACAGCCGAAGGGATAGTAAGACCCTCCAGAAAATACATCAATACAGTGACATTGATAACCTGAACACTGTGGTCCACAGTGGAGCCAACCATGGGCCAAGTAGCTCAGGTCCTTGGCTGTATGGCTTCCTGTCTCGATTTGGTTCCATGGGCAAGGTGGAACATGCACCTGCTACAAAATTGCATTCTACAGCAGGGCTCACCATCGAAGGACAACCTCAACATGGTTGTCTACTTACTAAAGAGGGTCAAGGAATCTCTGGGCTGGTGGACACACCGTCAGAACCTTGAGAAGGGCTACCCACTGGAACTGGCATACCAGGTGACAGTGGAGACTGACGCCAGTTTATTCAGTTGGGGAGCCTACATGCGCGATTCTACAGCGCAGGGAAAATGGATGATGACAGAGGCACATCTATCTATCAATGTCCTGAAAATGAGGGTAGTGTTCCATGCCCTGACAGCCTTCCGAGACAGCATCACCGGCTGGTCAGTACTGATGAAAATCTGACAACCAGGTTATGGTGGCATACATTGCGAAACACAGCGGAACGCGTAGCAAGATCATGCTCAGAGAGGCTGCCAAAGTATTAAACTGGGCCCAAGCCAATCTCACTCACCTTTACGCAGTACATCTAGCCAGAAATCTAAATGTCAGAGCGGATTGGCTAAGCAGACAGAAGGTACGTCTGGGAGAGTGGCAACTTCACCCGGATCTATTCGTCATGATACAGCAGAGGTGGGGGCCCAGTTATAATGGATCTGATGGCATCCCAAGTGAATGTTCAGGTCAAGGTGTACTTCTCCCAATACAGAGAAAGGCATGCCTTATCTCAGACCTGGAACCAGGAGCAGTCGTACATTTTTCCCAAAATCCACTGATTCCACAGGTACTGGCCAAAATCAGAGCATCTCAACTACAGATTATTCTGATAGCACCGTACTGGCCATGAAGGGCGTAGTTTGCATCAGCAGTAGCCATGACATTGGACAAGTGGGCCATCCCTTATCAGAAGGACATGCTGTTCCAGGGACCTCTGCTTCACCCAGCACCCCATACCCTAATGCTGTTGGCCTGGTTCCTGAGAGGCAGAGACAGCTAACCGCCAGTTACCATTAATTGGTCATTTCCACCATCCTGCAATCCAGGAAACCCTCCACCACAGCCACCTAAGGCAGGCAGTGGTCCATTTTTTCCAAGTGGTGCAAGGCTGCACACCTCGACCCCATGCAGGTGGACATGTCTGTGATCCTACTGTACCTATAACAGGGTCTGGACAAGGGGCTATCCACATCTTCCCTACAGGTACAGTTGTTGGCTATATGAGTGGCCATGGGCAGAGTCAGGCATTCCCAGCCCGGTGCCCATCCAGACGCCATCAGGTTTCTCAAAGTGGCACAGAATATTTGCCCTCATATACAGACGCCTGTCGGCCCATGGGATTTGACCATGGTATTTGATTACCTAGAGAGGGCTCCACTCAAGCCAGGGCACTGGTCCTCACTTTACTGGTTGGGTCTAAAGACCTGTTTCCTAGCGGCTAACTGCTCTGCCTGCAGAATTAGCAAACTAGGAGCTCTGTTGTGCAAAGAACTAGACACCATCTTTACAGCTCAGGGAGTCTTTATGAAAACAATCCCAGCCTTCCATCCAAAGGTAGCATCCATGTTCCATGCAGAACAAGCCCTAGAGTTGCCCACATTCTAGTCACAACTACAGCAGGGTGAGCCAGGAATTCCCCACCCCTTGGATGTAGGTAGCACCGTGTCACAATATATTGCATGGACACAGACAATCAGAAAATCTGAAAGACTCTTTGTCATAGCCCAGGGACACAAGCAGGGAATGGCTACCTCAAAAACCACCATCACTAGCTGGGTAAAAAGAACTGTACAGGAAGCATACAAAGCCAATGGCATTACACCACCAGAAGGAATAAAAGCTCATTCAACTAGAGAAGTGGCTGTTTCTTGGGCAGAAAAGCTAGCTTGTCCATGGAGGACATATGTAGAGCAGCGGCATGGTCCTCAGTCCACACATTCATAAAACACTATAGACTTGAGACTCTATACAAACAAAGGACTGATTTTGCAAGAAAAGTGTTATCTTCAGCGTGCCTTTCAACCTGTCTGCCAGATCACCCAGTCCCGCCCTAATGGATGTTCTGAAATGCTTATTATAAGTAATCCATGAGGTAATGTCTGGAGTGTCATGGATACAACATAACACAATGGGTGTTTACTCACCTGGTTAAGGTGATTGTGTTAGTTGTATCCATAACACTCCATGACCCACCCTTCAGGACAATAACGGTGGACAGATTTCACGCTGGGCAAACAAATTGTCAACAAATTAGTGTACTGTGAAAGTTACTACAGTTTGCATTGAATATACGATTGACATTAGTTGGTATCATTAGGATACCGAATTAGAGTTGTACATATAGGAAATAAATTGAGGTGGTGGATTTACTACTGTTCCGTATTCCTATTCTGTTTATGTCATATACATATTATTCAATGGGATAAAGATGGGAGTCACGAATAGAAGGGGATATGTTTGGCCTACAGCATTTGTATTTCAGCTATGGAAGAATCGAACTGGAGAAGAGACTTCTGGGACCTAGCTATCCTAAGAAATTTGATCTGGGTCACATGTGCATCATTAGCCTATCAGGTAGGTTGGGAACTCATGAGGTAATGTCTGGAGTGTCATGGATACAACTAACACAATCAACTTTACCAGATGAGTAAACACCCATTAATGACTCCAGTAGCAGTAGTGTAAGAAACAGAAACTGATGTGTTTTTTAGATGAGATTTGCACCCGCTTAGCTGCTGCACACATGTCAATCATGCAGCATGTGAACCTTATGTGATGTTTAGATGATGTTCACACCAGCTTAACTGCTGCACTCATGTCAAGCATGCAATACGTGAACCTAATGCCATTTTCAGAAGATTTTCACACCAGCTTACCTGCTGTGCACATGTCAATCTTGCAGCATGTGAACCTGATTTACTTTTTAGACCTGGTTCACTTAGAATCACTTTGTGTATGTGAACTGCATGCAACATTGCACAATTAAACATGTGGCATGCATTCTGCATGTACACGGCACACCTATATTTCTGTATGTGTGTGCTTTCTAGACCAAGAGTTGGGTTGGAGGGTGGCTTTTAGTACCAGAATTCAGCAGTTACTACAGAGTACGTGAGGTATGACCAGTAATAGGATAGATTACCCTGAAAATTCCTGCATAGCAATTATTTGAAACTAAAACCTACTAGTTCCAGCCCCTCTCAGTAATATCCTAAAAACAAAAGGCCTCAAGACTACAGTTTATGACTTGTTTTTTTACAAAAGAGTTGCTATGTTTCACATTTTAGAGTTCTGGTATTCTGTAAAGTGTAAACCTAGTATTGCACCTACTCAAATGGTATAAACAGATACATTTTTACTCTTACTTCATTTACACAGTCATGGCTGTAGTACTTCACTCATTACTAAACAGGCTTAGAGGTGCTCATAAAAATAATGATGCCCATACTATCTGGGTAGGTGGAATTATATAAGCTGGCAGTTATACAGTAGGTCAGTCAGTCTGACAGCAGTGGCGGTAAAGTTAATGGAATCCCTGCTAAAGGAAAGGATTGTGAAATATCTTTAATTTAGCTGATTACAAGACCTGAAGTAGCATGGGTTCACAAGGGGTCATGTCAAATGAATCATATAGGTTTTTGACTGAGTGACAAAGGAATTAGCCTGGGGTGGAGTGCTAGATGTGGACTACCCAGATTTCAGTAAGGTTTTCAACGCTGTTCTACATAGGAAACTACTAAGTAAGCAGGGTAGCGCAAGGGTGGTTAAAAAGGTTGTAAAATGGGCAAGAAATTGACAAGGGGATAGGTAACAGAGGATGATGGTAAATGGAGTTCACTCCAAGGAAGGAGGGTGACCAGGCCGTATCAGTGATCAGTGCTGGGACCGGTCCTCTTTAACGTCTTTATAAGTGACATCGTAGGTGAGCTTGAAGGAAATGTCTGCCTCTTTGCAGAAGACACCAAAATCCGTAATAGGGTGGACACCCCAGGTGGGATGGAAATAATGAGTAGAAACATTAGAAAACTAGAGGAGTGATCAAGTGTATGGCAGATGGGTTTCGATGAGAAAAAGTGCAAAATAATGCACTTAGGTCACAGAAACTAAGGGGTAGAGTAGTTCAGCAAGGCTTTTGACTAGGTACCTCAGAAATGATTGCTCAAGAAGATGGAAGACCTGGGTAGAGACGCAACGAAATTTAGTCTTGCCAGCCAAATTCCAAAGAAATCAGGAATTTCACCCTGTGAAATATTTCACAAAATTCACATATTTCAGGTAATATTTTGTGAGTGCGAAATGCAAAATTCCACCAGCAAAATGAAGAATTTCACCTGCGAATGGTGGAATTTCACCCACGGGTGGTGAAATTCTGCATTTCTTCGGTGGAATTTTGCATTTCACACCTGTGAAATATTTTTTATAACGCATGAATTTCACAAAATATTCTGCAGAATGAAATTTTCCAGTTTCGCCTATCTCTAGACCTGGGTGCAGCTAAACCCTTAGTTAACTGGGTGGGTAACTGACTAGAGGGGAGGAAGCAGAGGGTGGTGGTCAATGGAGTTAAATTAGAGGAGAGGGAGGTTATGAGTGGGGTTCAACTGGGATTGGTCCTGGGTCCGGTTCTCTTCAACATTTTCATTAGTGACACTGGAGAAGGAATCCAGGGCAGGTTGTGTCTCTTCACAGATGACACAATACTAAGTGGGAGGGTGGATAGTGATGAGGGAATAAGGGAAGTGCAAAGAGACCTACAAAAGCTAGAGGGGTGGTAAAAGGTTTGGCAGTTAAAATTCAATGCTAGAAAGTGCAAGGTAATGCACCTAGGGAAAAAGAAACTCAAGCCAGAGTACTGGCTGGGAGAAGAGTGACTTCACACTACAGCTGAGGAATAGGATCTGGAAGTTATCCTTAGCAACTCACTTAAGCAATTGAGTCAGTGCAACAAGGCATATAGCAAGGCTATCAGGATGCTGGAATATTTCAGGAGTAGAGATGCATCAAAGTTTTACTTCACGGGTGAATATGTGTCGAAATCGCCAAATTTGCCTCTGAGGAACACTTTGTGCAATTTTTCCAGAATAACCGAAATTCGCCATTTGTGACTTCACCTTGCTTTTGGGGTTTTAAGTGACAATTACACTTAAAAAAAACAAAGCATGTAGAGGTTACAAATGGGAATCCCCAACACCACCCCCAATCTATCCCTGTGCTCACAGCACTCTACCTAACGCCAGCCGCAGTTTAAAAACTATATATGTATATAATTATATATATGTATATATACATATATGTGTATATATATATATATATATATATATATTTATATATATATATTATATATATATTTATACAATGGGTGAACAAATAACTAATTGAATAAAAACATGTATTCTCACTGCAGTGAAATAACTACTGTGTTGATGTCACCACAGTGAAAATATTTACATTTATTCAATGGCTTGCACAAAACATCACCGTTAGTGCGAAATAGTGCAATTGACTACTACCATGCTATTTTGCGCTAATGGTTGCATTTCTATTGTGCTATTTATGCGATACACTCCCAGCAGTATGGACCCCTATTGTATAAACAGGATACATGATGGGCACTAGTGTGATATGGAAAATATTTTCACTCCTGCACAGTGATCTCTGGATCCTCACATATCCAGAGGTCACTCTAAAGGAGTGAAAATATTTTCCATATCACATTTATTGGGACTGGTGATCAGCGGGGTTGGGGTCCACTAGACAACAGAGATTTTTTTTTATTGGGGCCATCGTTCGAAGTGGTGTAAGATCCACTAGACACCAGGGATTTCCATTATTTTTTTAATATTGGGGTCAGCGATCGGTGGGGTGGGGGGAAAAGTGTGGAATTTTGCATGCTAAATTCCACACTTTCACCATTGATCCACACTCCAAGAATTGGCAAATTTAGTAACTTGCACTCCATGAATTAAGTGCAATTCACAAAATATTTCATGGAGTGAATTTTGCTGACTTCACCCACCTCTAATCAGGATATGTATTGGTAGTTGAAGAAAGGAGGTAATACTTCCCCTCTACAAATCGGTGGTGAGGCCTCATCCAGGGTACTGCACTCAATTCTGGAGTCCTCACCTCAGAAAAGATAAGGATAGGTTGGAGACAGTGCAACACAGAGTAAGAAAAATTATTCAGGGCCAGTAGGGCAGATTCTATGAGGAGCGCCTTAAGGCACTAAATATGTACTCAACATAGACCAGAAGGGAGAGGGGGGAGATGTGACCAAGGCCTTCAAGTTCCATAAAGGAATTAACAAAGTGAATTGAGGGGAACTGTTTAGCCTGAATACCAATTTGTGGTCACGTGGGCATGAATGGAAATTAACAGGAGGTAAATTAAAGAGAGATGTGAGGAAGTATTACTTTATGGAAGGGGTGATGGAACCTTGGAACAGCCTGTTGGCTGAAGTGGTGGATGTGTAAACAGTCAGGATTCAAGCAGGGCTGGGACATAATGAAGGAAATAGTGGTTATCGGGGTGAGGAGGAGAATAGAGAGAGGACAGGAGGGTTAGTACCCTAATGGAACAGTAGGTTCCAGGGATTATAGGGAACTTGGGCAGACTGGATGGACCGCTCGTCTTTTTTTACTGTCATCATTGTCAATGTTTCTATGTTTTTATAAGGTGGATGAAGTGATACTGATGACTACCAAGCAGGAAAAAGACCTGTGGGTAATCATACTTGATGATCTAAAGGGGGCCACGCAGAGTGACAAACTAGTCTGGCGAGATAATGGGATGATTGGATATATATATATATATATATATATATATATATATGGAAGGGTCTCATCAACTGAAAGAGGGAGGTAGTGTTGACTATGTATTGACCATATAAGACCTCACTTAGAGTACTGTGTCTAGTTCAGGAGACTACATTTCCTGAAAGACAGGAAAAGCAGAGACAGTTCAGAGGAGGGCAACTAAAATGGTGCAGGGTCTGGATCAGAACCTTATTAGGAGATACTAAAGGACCTCAATACATACACCCTGTAAGAGAGGAAGGACAGGTGATATGTGATAAAGACCTTTAAATATACTGTATAATGGGTATAAATACAGTACAGGTGGGAGTTTTTTTTTTAGGAAAAAGGTGCTCAAGATCAAGGGGACATGCTATAAAGCTGGAAGGGGGTAAGTTCTAGAGAATGTGAGGACGTACTTCTTCACAGAAAGAGTGATGAATTCCTGCAACAGCCTTCCTGTGGAGATGGTGGCAGTGAAAACATTGGTTAGAGTCAAGAATGTATGGGATAGGCACAAGGGAGTCATACTGGAAAGAAAGGGGGAGGGAGAAAGAGCTGTAGATCAAGTAAGGTCTGGGGTGATAATGTACATCAGGAAATGGGCAGACTGGTGGGCCAAACAGTCCTTATCTGCCATCAAATTCCATGTTTTTATGGTTTATGTTTTTATATATATATATATATATATATATATATATTATAGTGGCACAGTAGTGCCACTATAGTTAGGGTTGAGGAGCCATTTCTATTAAACCCCAAAACTTTGCACCTTAATAACTTTGCAACTGTTTGATGGATTTGCCTGAAATTTGGAATACATGATCAAGAACCATAGGCCTTGGGATCTGCCAAGTTCTGTACTGGTCAGATATACGGCTGTGGAGTTATTAAGCATGAACTGTGCATGCGTTTACGCTTTTTCTGGAATTCTACGGTCGCACCTACAGGTCGTCCGGTTTGCGCGACCGGCCCGAAATCTTCAGGGAACATGTGACCGGGGTCCCCAATGTGCCTTTCAAAGATTTCGTGAAAAAATATTAAACGGTTCAAAAGTTATTCAAAAAACAGTTTCCCATTATAAGTCAATGGAAAAAGTTAACAAAAAGTTCGACAGTGTCGCATATGGGCCAGTTACTTTTGCAAATTGGCCATTTTGTTTTCAGTTGGTGATCAGAGAAATGGTTGGCATTTAAATTTGGGACCCTCTAGCAACCTAATTATTTTTGTATTCACCTAGTCGGACCCTGAGGATGCTTACCATGTCTTTATTTTGTGGTAAAACACCCCAGAAATATGTTTTTCAAATTTCTGGAAAAAGTACTTTCCCAAATTACTTTCGTGCTCATGAAAGTGTCGAACTTTTTTGCGAAAGCTTTCGCAAATTGTGACAGTAGTTTTCCATCTGTGGGAAAGTGACAGCGATTCTTTGGCACTGCGCTGCAAAAGAACCGTTGGGAGTTTTGGGCTGAAATTTGGAGGGAACGGAGCCGACATCGCACGTATGTGCCTTTCAGTGTTGCATTGAAAAAATATTACATGGCGGCAAAGTTACGGCACTCCAAAGTTGACATTTTTTCCCATAGGGTAACATTACAGCGCCCAACGCATTACAGAAATCCTTTAGCACCCTGCTGCAAAATAACAGTTTGGTCTTTTTTCCTGAAATTTGGAAGGAAGACAGCCAACAGCCCACAGGTGTGCCTTTCAGTGGTTTGGTGAAAAAATATTACACGGTGGAAAAGTTACGGCACTCCAAAGTTGACGTTTTTCCCATAGGATAACATTACGGTGCCCGACGCATTACAGAAATCCTTTGGATCCCTGCTGCAAAATAACGGTTTGGTCTTTTTTCCTGAATTTGGAGGGAAGACAGCCAACAGCCCACAGATGTGCCTTTCAGTGGTTTGGTGAAAAAACATTACAGGGAGGCAACATTATGGTGCTCTGAACTTTTCTTTTTTTCCCATAGGATAACATTACGGCCTTCGTCGCGCCTTTCAGGGCCCGTATCTCGGAAACGGTGTGAGATATGGACTTTTCGACAGAAAAATTCTTAGCCCCCTAACAGGAATTAAGTACTAAATTAGCCAGGACAGTTGTAAATAATATGACTTTTAAATTTTTTTTCTACGTCGTACGATTCCTGAGAAATAACGTATTTAGTATTCCAAGTTCTCATTTTCTGCGCCGATACTCATTATTATGCATACATTATTTGTACTCACTGTCTTTCTCTATGTAGGTTTTGGGGAAAACCAGCCTGTGCGCTTACATTACTGTTACTGTTGCCCTTTCCGCTTGCAGTTCCGTACCCGTCGTTTCACTTACCGTTGACGTCTGTGCCACCATGTGCGTTATCCTTTGCGTTTTCATTTGCACTTGCATTTCTGTTATTTTTTGCCATTTCTGTCTACAGTACTGTTTATCTTTCTGTTTCATTGTACATCACCATGCCCATTGACATTTCTGTTTGCAGGAACCATGTTACTCTGTGACAACACATCATGTGGCAGACCGTTCCGGTCTACGCCACCATGTGCGTTACCCTTTCTGTTCTCATTCACGCTTGTGTTACCATGTGCGCCACTGTTAGCATTTCTGTTTGCGTTGCTGTCCCTGGGTTAGCATGCCACATTTATGTGGCGGAGCTGGGGCCCAAAGGGCCCCGTGTCTTCACTGCATTACATTCACAATTTCTCATTATCATTCTCAAAAAGAAGGGAAATTAGAGGCAAAACCCATTTAATGCATTAGTTTGGGTTGTTCCACAGCGACAAAAGTGAGGAAATTGCTGTTAGGGTTGAAACCCCTTGATCCCCGCCCACCCCCAACCAGCAGTGGGTGTGCATTGGGATCGTGGTCCTAACTCAGTGGAACTTACCATAAGTGCAGCAAAAAAGATGTATGTGGGTTGCTGCCATATCCCCCTTCCAGGACACCCAGCAGGTCTCACCACCCACCTTGAAGGTATGGGAAGCCTCTCCCCCCACCGGGGACACCATCCTCCTTGGGGATTTCAACCTGGACTGGTTTAGTGCCCGGGAACCTGATTATTCTAACCAACTCAAGCTCCATAATATATTCCAAATTATCATCATCCCAGCCAGGCACAATGCTAGTACCTGAAATCATATACTTCTTCAAGGGGTAATCACCAATAGAGAGGACAAGGTGCTCCTATCGGGCACTCCGTCCTATGCCATTAGCGATCACTTCCCCACCTATCTGGTCTGGGTCTCTAAGACCAAGTACCTGCCCCCTAAACTACTCTCCTTTCATAATTTCAATCACCCAGACATTCCCTCCCTACTAAATGATGTTCGAACGATAAACTGGTAAGCCTTCTACACCCTCTCTGACGTGTCCAAGGCTGACAGTTTCTTCACAACTGCACTCCTATATCTCCAAAATCAACATTTCTCCCTGACTGCTCACCGTGTTTGGGGTGCCTGTACAGTTTGGGTTGCCAAAGATCTCCTGGCCATGATGAGGGAAAGGGATAAGCTATGGTTAGCCTACAAAAAAGGCCCCTTCCCTGTCCAATGGAACAAATTCCTAATGGCTAAGAAACCTTTGCAAACAGTCAGCCCTTGCCAAAAAGTGTGCTTCTTTCTGGGCAAACAAAGGGACAATCTTGGTGACCCCGATCGCTTCTGGGGAGAGGTCAGCTCATTGCTCAACCCATGCACTCATAACCCCATTATTCACCTTGACATTCTACCCGGACGTCTGGCCAACCCTGTTGCTGTGGCTGAGGCCTTCAATAAAAAATTCACAGACATGTCTGTCCACTTTTGCAAGCTCCCACCTCTTTTGACCACTGGTCTCTTTGATCATCCCCCCACCCAAACCTCTCAAACTCCTCCCCTTCCCTCTTTCTACTTTTGGACCATCATCACCAGGGACACCGCCAAATTGCTGAAGAGCCTGCCTAGTCGGGGCAGCCCGGGGAGCAATGTTTTTTCCCTGCTATGCTCAAACTTACATCACCTGCCATCTTAAAACCACTCACCTACCTCTTTAACCTGACACTGACTACCTCCTCAGTACCCAGCACTTGGAAGCATGCCAGGGTGGTTCAGATTTTTAAGACTGGTGACCCGCTATCCCCAGATAATTATTGGCCTATATCCTTGCTCCCCCACCTTAGTAAACTCCTGGAAAGGATTGTCCACAGACAACTGTCTGACTATATTGACACTCACAACCTCCTGTTCAGACAGTAACAAGGCTTCCATAAACATCACTCCACGACATCTGCCCTGGCCCTGTTTACCAAGCATATTCTTGGGAACATGAACCTTGCAAGAGCAATGGCTGCTGTATTTGTTGACCTGTCTGAAGCTTTCAACCTGGTCGACCTCACCCTGTTGCTCTCCTCCTCCTTCTACACCCTTGGCTACTCTACTAAGACCATGTAGTGTTTCCAAAGTTACCTTTCAGATAGATCTCAGTCAGTATGTGTAGGACCTTCAACCTCCCCCACCCTCCCAGTCACTACCGTTGTACCCCAAGGCTCCATCCTGGGCCCACTCTTATTCTCCCCATTTATAAACTCTCTCTCTCTCCCCTTTGACTGTCTCACTTGTGATACCCTATTTTATGCAGATTACCTTGTCCTCTTTTCTAGTGACAAGGCTCTTGAGAATATATCCACGGCTTTATCCAATAACTATTCTGGCACACCTGGCTCCACTCACATCTCCTAACTGTTAATGATAAAAAAAATAAATCCATGCTATTTGGATCTCAACCCTTTCTATTTAAAGTCACCAAGACTGGGTTCACCCACTCAGTAGTCTCACTGGATGACACTGTACTTGAAAATGTACTAACTTTCAAATATCTGGGAGTTATCCTGGACCTATCCCTCTCTTTTTCCGATCATATCTCCTCTGTTATCTGCCTTATTAAGCAGAAACTTGGTGTGGCTTTTCAGATAAAGTCATTCCTGACCAGGGAAGCCCATTTAGCCATTGCCCAAGGCAACCTGCTGCCCTTGATTGGCTACTGTTCCCCTATTTGCTCACACACATCCTCAGCCTTGCCTGTGTGCCTCTGCTCCACGTACAACAACAAATCTCGTTTCACTCTCCTATCACCATATTCCACTCACCAATGCCACCTCTACCAGACTCTTGGCTGGTTCCCACTACACTACAGAACTGATTATGGGCTTAGCTGCCTCCTGGGCAGCACCATCAGGCATGGCAAAGCCTTCCCTTATACATCTCTCCTCAAGATCAGAACTACCTCAAGGTGTCTGCGTGCTTCCTCAGCCCCCCCGGATATCCCAAAAGTCTCCTTGGCTATGGGTAGCAGCGTGTTATCTGTAGTTGCTCCCACTCTGTGGAACAGAATCCCCACAACCATCCGCTCTCTGGATTCTCATACCACTTTCAAGACACATCTCAAATCCTGGGTGCTTGATGAGGTCACATGCTGTCGCTAGCTTGGATAATAGAAACATAGAAACATAGAAGTTGATGACAGATAAGGACCGCAAAGCCCATCCAGTCTGACCATTTCTTTTTTCTACCTCATAAATGTGCCATAGGCTTTTGCTCTGTCAATGGCCTATCTATTCATACTCATCTGTATTGTCCCCTTATGCCCGTCCCATGTCTGTTTGAAGCCCTGCACTGTTTTCATATCCACCACTTCCGGAGGTAGGCCGTTCCATGCATCCACCACCCTTTCTGTGAAAAAGAACTTCCTCACAATACCCCTTAATCAGCCTTCCTCCAATCTCATGCTGTGTCCTCACGTCCTGCTATTTTTCTTATATTGAAACATGTTAGACTCTTTCACCTTGTTAATACCCTTAAGGTGTTTAAATGTTTTGATCATAACACCTCTCTCCCTCCTTTGCTCTAGGGTATACATATTGAGCTCCGTTAATCTGTCCTCATATGTTTTGCAGACAACACAAAGATCTGCAACAGGGTTGATATACAAGATGGAGTGGAAAGGACGAGAAGGAACTTGGCAAGGTTAGAGGAATGGTCAAATTTATGGCAGCTCAGATTCAATGCAAAGAAGTGCAAGGTAATGCACCTGGGAAGCAAAAACCGAGGGGAACAGTACACAATGGGGGGGTGAGCTACTGACAACAGTAAAAATGGAAAGGAACCTGTGGGTAATTATATCAGATGACCTACAGGTGGGCAAGCAATGTGAGAAGGCAGTAAGGAAGGCTGGGAGGATACTGGGATGCATAGGGAGAGGCATCAATAGTAGAAAACAACAAGTTGTTATCCCGCTGTACAGACAGTCGGTGAGACCCCATCTGGAGTACTGTGTGCAGTTCTGGAGACTCCATCTCCACAAAGACATAGACAGAGTGGAGGCTGTCCAGAGGAAGGCAACCAAAATGGTGCAGGGTCTGTACCAGAAGACATACAAAGAAAGACTAAAGGAGCTTAATATGTATGCCCTTGAGGAAAGAAGGGAGAGAGGGGACATGATAGAAACTTTCAAGTACCTCAAGGGAATCAACAAAGTCCAATACAGTAGTATCTTTCAGAAAAAGAGATGTGCAAGAACATGGGGGTACAATTTGAAGACAGAGGGGGGACGGCTCAGAGGTAATGTGAGGAAGTATTTTTTCATAGAGAGGGTTGTGGATGCATGGAACAGCCTCCCTGAGGAGGTCGTGGAGTCAAGAACAGTGGGGGGAATTCAAGAATGCATGGGACAGACATAAGGCAGTCCTAGTGGGGGGGTAGGAGAAAGTAAGCTGTTGGTTAACTAGGATCTGCAGCTTATCTGTTAGGTAGGAAAATGGGCAAACTAGGTAGGCCAAGCGGTCCTTATCTTCCATCAAATTCTATGTTTCTCTGTTTTCTGATGCAGTGCCTGCACCATTTTGGTTGCCCTTCTCTGGACTGCCTCAATTTGATTAATGTCCTTGTGAAAGTGTGGCCTCCAGTACTGCAAGCAGTACTCCAGATGGGGCCTAACCAGTGTCTTGTAAAGAGGGATTATTACCTCCCTCTTCTGACTTGTGATACCCCTACTAATATACCCTAACATCCCCCTAGCCTTACCTACTGCTTTATTGGTCTGCTTGGATGATTTCAGGTCATCAGTGATGATGATGCCCAAGTGTCTTTCTTCCCTTGTGACTGCCAGCAACTTCCCTCCCAGCCTATAGGTGGTTTCAGGGTTTCACTTCCCTATGTGCATGATCTTGCACTTCCTTGCATTAAACCCCAATTACCACTCTTCCAACCATTTTGCTAGTTTATCCAGATCTCTTCACATTCTTCCCACCCCATCTGAATCATCTACTCTGTTGCAGATCTTGGTGTCATCTGCAAACAGACAAACTTTACCCTCCAGTCCATCTGCAATGTCACTAATGAAGATATTGAAGAGGACTGGCCCCAGGACTGATCCCTGCGGTACCCCACTTGTGACTTGCATCTCTTCTGACTGTATACTGTTTACCACCACTCTCTGTTTTCTGCCCATCAACCAGTTTGCCACCCAATTGACCAACTTCTGATCCACCCTGAGCCTACCCAGCTTATTAATCAATCTTCTATGTGGAACAGTATCAAAAGCTTTGCTGAAGTCAAGGTCAGTGACATCAACTGCCCCCCCCCCGGTCCACTGCTCTGGTTACCCAATGAAATCTATGAGATTAGTTTGACAGGACCTTCCTTTTGTAAACCCATGCTGTCTTGGATCCTGTGCTGCTATGGATTCCAGGTGTTGCACTATCCTTTCCTTATATAAATAGACACAATTTGCCTCACTGAAACAGTGAGGCTACACACTATATAGGTTCCTGGTTAGTAATTCTCAGTAATTCAATAAAGCCACCACACTGTTTTCTTTGTCAAATGAGTTGTACTTTATTATGATAGTATTAATAAGATTAGCCAGAAAATTCCTATTAGAGACATCTAAGCCTAGGGCCAAATTAACTATTATTTACCCAATACATGAAGAGAAACAAGAACAATCCTAAGTTAACAAAAAGAATGCATTTTGTCATGATTAGTAATCTGAATTTACAAAAGGGAATACATACTAACATTATTTTTAAGTATCAGGTAGCCTGCTACTACCTGGGTGTACCTACTACAATTTAGTTGTAATAGCCAACGGGGCAGTCCCATTGGGGTGCTTCTAACATGCAATTTAGACAGCTAGTAATATTTGAATTACAGGGCAACAGATTTTCAGAAAAAGATGAAACAATACTCAACTTCTCTCTGGGTTCTTCAAGCGCTATGACTAGTCAGATCTCACTGACTTCTTTCCTCTTGAAGAGATATTAGACATGACAATTAGGTCCCATATTTATACTCTACTTGTTTACATCAAAAATGCATAACTGGAATTTCCCAAAAACTACCCCAGCAGATTTTAACCTAGACACTATGTCATTTAATAAATCATAAGACTCATGTTCAAAAAAACATTAACCATAAGATGCCTCAGTCATAAGATCCATTTGACACTTTGCCGAGACAAGGGAGTTCCATTTATGGTCATCCTTAGATGGAAAAACAAGTGCTCAGGGGATTTTACATTTATCAAAAATAACTCACTTTAGGAGACAGAAAACACATGAGGGAACGTGACTGTTTTAAAATAATTGGCTTACAGATGCAAAAGTAGCCTTGTACCAGACAGTGACCAAATTACGTAGATCATTATTTTTTTATCAGTTTCTTATAATACATATTTTTGAACATAAGTAATCACAAGATGAGGAACTTCAATAGTTAAGGCTAGATGTGGTTACCAACAGCTGCATTTTTATCTTGGCCATAACCTTCAAAAAGACATGTTCTGGTACACAGTATTTTTCTGTTGAACAGGGTAATACCAATTTTTGCTTTAGACCTTGGTTTTAACATGGCTCATGCTTTTCAACTATTTTTCTACATTATTTTACAGGGTTTTAACAATTAACCTTTTAAAGTTTTACACATACATATACATTAAGGGATATGGTGGTATAATTTAATCACTTTGCCACTTGCAGCCCTTTGCTAGCCATACATTTGAATTTACATGTTGGCATCATTTAGTCATCCATTAACCATTTGCAGCCTCTGCAAGCCTTTTACACCTTTTGCATTGTTTAACTATAAAATACCACACTTGCCTCCAAGCCAAAAAAATCCTAATGAAGCTTGCACCCACTGGCCTTCACCACCTCATCCTACCAAACCCTCACAGGAGCACCCCTAGACACCAGGCAAGCACTCCCCTCTTAGTCCCACACTTTAGGACAGCACTAGGCAAAGGTATTTCCACTATCGGGCTCCCCTCTGGCTTAATAACCTCACCTCTTCCACCTCCCTGGCCCCTAGTCTTGGCCTATTTAAAAATGGCATTAAAAGACATCTATTTGACTCGGAGTCATGTGATTGTTATGAACAGTCATCCCTATTCGGTACGTAACAGTAAAACAGTGGTTCACATGACCGAAAAGTAGGCCTACAAGCCCAATGGGACTTAAAACCACAAGCTCTAAGCCTGTCTAGGCCTACAGAATCAGAAACCTGCCTTACCTCACTTTGATGACCCAGGGTCCTTCAACAACCCTAGAGATACTAACCAAGCATTGTAAAATTATTCAGTATGATGTAACCATGTAAAACTTATGTTAATGTGATGTTCTGCTTAGTGAGGTATGTTCAAAAATTGTCAAAAATTGTCTTAAGTATTGTGTCTATTTGTATTAATGTGGAGCCTTTGCAAAAGAGTCTTCGACTCAAAGGACTGTAATTCTGAAACTTCAATAAAATAAATAAATAAATAAAGTTTGTTATTAACAAACCTATATAAACCAAACTTGCATAAACCTGGGCCACTGGTTAGTTTTAACAGTTGTTAATTTTAACAGTTCCCCACCTTGAAGGCAAGGGGCCCCTGGGGGAGCCGAACCTTCGCAAAAATTGAACATAGAACTAAAGATATTAGTTATTAACTGAATTTTAGATGAAAAACTAAATAACATTTTTACTCTTAAACTGTTAGCCTAGGTGAGTATGTATATGATAAATGTTTGTGTTAACAAATTAGTTCTACTATAATAATATGGCATACATATTTTTTATAGAGGTATAAACCTTATTTATACCATGTTAATAAGCATTATGGTATAACTATTAAGCATTAGTAGGTTACTTAACTTATAATATTAATATGCTTATAGTTAATTATGCGGGTAGTTTTTCAGAGCTTGGATAATTGTGCCATGGGAGTAATCTGGGCCATTCTTAAATCACATAGTTGCTTATTATGACTCTTAATGGTACTTCTAAGACAACATGGTATAGTAATTAGTACTACAATAAAAACTGCCTGAATTACAACAAAAGCCTTAAAAGCTGAATCTAATCTGTTATCAGTAAGCATTAAATTTAAATCTCCCTGGTGAATCTTATCCTTCATAACTTGCTCTGTATTATATATCTGATTTGCAACCTCGACCAAGTGGGCATCTTTTCTGGCCAATAGAGCTTTGAGGTTTAGGGTGAGGGTTTCAATAGGCACATTGAAGTAGGGCAAATATTCCTATATTTCTTGTTGATCAGGGTCACTTTGGATGGTTTCTTCTTTAAAATAGGAATAGATTTTAAAATGGTTTGACCAATTACAGTATGCTGGGTGGGGGTAAAGCAAAAATTTATTATATTGATCTGACATGACAGGGGCCCATGTGAAAAGTTTTTTTTGATTAGTGACTACACAGTATTGACCATGTCCATTGTATGTTGCCTTAGCCATAGGTCTACGCCACTTAGTTAATTTAACTGGGCAAGTGATGGTGACATTTGGATTATAGTAAGCATCTAGTTGTTCATTTTCATATCCACATACAGGGGTGGTGACATCAAACACATTACACCTGCATAGATATCTATATCCCTTAATAGCACAGCATGATAAATGGTGAGCAATTCAAGTTTGCAAGTTAGGGAGATATACTAATAGGGAAGGGGATCTAACCGCTCTTTATGCACATATTCCTCTAAAAAACCTATTGAGTGAACAGCTCCTATTTTATCAAATACTGCAGTTTGTGGGTGAAATAAGGGAAGGGACACTATAAAAGAGACATTCATAACATCTCTTACAGTGCAGGATCCTTTTGCATAACACTGTCCTGTGTTGGAGTGTGGAGTCACATAACCTAAATTATGAATGGTGCCAGAGGAGAGGGAACTACACCATTGCACACATTACCAATTTACTTTTCCTACTTTGGAAACTCTCTGGGGACAATACCATTGGGCCAAATGCCCATCTTTAATAAGATCTGGGAGGCGTACACTCTCTAGGTCCTCTAGTAATTTTGTTATGGTGGTTAGCACACACCCACCATATGCAGTGCAAATGATTTCTCTTCCTACTCTCTTTTCCTCTCCATCCTTTTTATTAACCTCAACTAGCTCATTTATTTTCATTATAGTGTCCTCAAATAATCTTGCTATGTCATGCATATTAAAAATGTTAAGTCTCTGTTCTTGTGCCAAACCTTTGATTCCATGCAGCTCAGCCTTATCTATAAATTGGGCCAAGTTTCAAAATATCTCATGCGATTTTTAATTCTGTCCACATCTACCCTATTCCAAATGGACATCCCTGATCCAAATAGACCCGTGGCTGTTCCTACCATTCCTTCTACTGCCCCTAAACCTAAGCCATGAAGTCTTCTGGGCTTAAATGGCTTTAGAGTCTCTTGCCCTGCTATTCTGTCTTGGGCCTTCTGATGGTGGGCTGCTATTACATCTATTACCAGGGATGCATAAAATAAGGACACATTAGTTTGAGTGCAGTGTCCAAACTCAGCCATATTCCAAAGGGAGATATTTAGGACAACAGGTATGTGCATAAATTGTACATTATTTATAAGGGTTCCAGGTATTGAGGTAGCAGTTATTCCGCTAGGAGGGCCTGTTGTTAACTGGGGACACTTGGGGAATGTATCATTAGAGAAGTGCTTAGTTGTAGTTGGAAATATGTCTTCAATGGGGGTTGGGGTAATCTGTATTTTATTGGTTACTTGAACTCGGGGCTGAGGGGTTTGTGCAGGGATTCCCAATGGATTTTTGGGCCTTATTTGCACTTGCACCACATATTCATCTCTTCCTTGCCACCCAGGTAAGGTCATCTGGTATTTACACCACCATAAACCATAATCATCTTTTTGTACATCTTTTACTTTTACCCACCATAGGTATGGACTGGATCTGAACTCAACTGACACTCTCTTTTGATAATATGGTCCCATAGCCTAATAACTATACAGATGAGACAGTGTCCCTTCAGCTTCATACATAGAAATAACAGCTCTGCCATGATAAGCACACTTTGATGAACAACAATATAGAGTACATGCATTTAGATTGCCTCTAGCGTCCTTGATTGGTATAGCGAATTGTCCTCCAATTAGAATAGGTGCATATCTCTCTGGCTTAAATCACACCTTGTACATGTAGTTATCATACCGGTTACTTCCAACCTTCTGTATTCTTTTGATCTTGTTTGCATTTTCCACCCCTACTTCATGGCCCTGGAACCAAATTGTTTTCTGTCCATGGATTAGGATCACACACTGACACAACACAAGTTTCTGGATAGTGGCAGTGATGGGGGGTGGTAGGTAACCTTTAACTACCCTCATTGTGTCTGGATCGTGGTATGTTGTTTTAATCTGTTTTACAAGAGAAGATCAGGGTTAGTACCTGCTCTTATTTACTGTTTGTTTTTCAACTGATTGATATGATACAATTTTAACACAGACTGCTTTTTCTTGCCTGCCAGCTGAATTAGATATACAGCAGGGCTGTCCTTGTCTACCACAGAAAAAGGTCCCTTCCATGTAGGTATAAAACAGTGTTCCTTTTTAGCATAGTCTTTAACCATAACAACATCCCCAATTTGGTATTCAAACGGATGTACCTTTTTATCAAAATACATTTTCATTTGCTTCTTTGTGACCCAATATTAATAGCAACACATTTATTTACTTCAACAATATACTCTTGCATTTGCTTCACCCAATTTTCAGTTACAGCTCCCTGTAGGAGGGGGGTCACCGTTGGTAGCAGCAGGTGTCCGGGGGTTTTCATTAACCTCCCAGTCATAGCCTGATATGGGCTAACACCAGTAGTTCTATTAGGCATGGATCGGATTGCCATTAAACATGGAGGTAACATTTTAGTCCACTGTGTGGGCTTATCAGCACAAAATTTAGTTAACATTGTTTTTAAAGTTCTATTTCCTCTTTCTACTACTCCTGAAGACTGTGTGTGGAATGCCAGGTGTAGTTCCTGCTTAAGATCTAACATTGTTTGCAGCTGTTTAAAATTTTTCTTATAAATTCAGGTCCTCTATCTGAGGAAATTACCCGTGGCAGTCCCCACTTGGAAAACAACTCATATAACAATACATGAGCTACTGTGTAGGCTTCTTTTTTTTGTGGGAAATGCTTCTATCCATTTTGAGAAAACATCAACAACAACCAGACAATTAGTGTAGTTACCTGGTGTTCTTGGCAATCCAGTGATAAAATCAACTTGTATATGGTCCCAAGGACCATCAGGTGCTTTTGTTGACTGCAATAGTGCTCAATTGGATGTATGGGGATAGACCCCGGAGCAGTCATCGGCAGTTGAAATAGTCAGTTGCAATTCAATGCAGTTGCAATCAGTTGCAATTGCGTTGGATTGTAGTTATAAAATAGTGGAGTTGAAATCCACTGCAGTTGATGATTCCATGACCAATCCAGGTTTGTTTTTTTGTGTGCACTGCAGTGTGTTTTCTCTTTTTTCTTTCCGGAGGAGAAGGGGGCCGGGGGGGGCATGAACATCTAACAGTCCTCAACTGCCAGCACCGAGCTTTACAGCCAATAAAATGCAGCCCTGGCTCCTGAACATGAAACATACACCAATTAGGAGAGATAGAAGGAGGTGAGAGGAGCTTGAGAGCATCTGTGACTGGCTACACAAGATGGCGGGGAGGGCATGCCTAGGTAGGAGAGGAGACTGTAAGGAGAAGAGGCATCTGTGTTGGTGTGTGGGCAACAGAGCAAGTAGCATTTTTCTGCATGGATGAAGTTTGGTTGTTCAACCATTAATTTAAAAATAAGTTAACTGTGTCCACTGTCCTGATGTGTCCAGTGCCCAGAGAGAGACTAGTGTGTGGCTGTGCAGTTTCCAGTCAGTCTTCCAGCAAAGTCAAGCAGCAATCGTGTAAAGGCAGCAAGTCAGTGGTCTGGTCATGGTGGGGATCAGCCCATGACCCTATTGGCCAGGCCCGTTGGGCAACTCACTCAGCCTCGGTCAGGTTTTCAGAGTTGGCAAAGAAGAGGAGTTGTAGGTGCACTACTTCCACTATGCGGAGTGTTGGAGTGGGGAAGTGGGTCTGGGTTGGTGACCGATGTGTAAGTTGGGAGGAGGGAGCACACAGTTCCAAAAAACACCAACACCACCACTGAGTAGAGCAACAGTGGCAGCCTGAGCCATTGAGCCACCCGCCGCCACCGCCGAATCATCACCCAACACCTGACCGAACTGGCAACAGGCTACTACAGCGAGCAAGGTACTGTATGGGATGTGTATGCAAGACCCGGCAGGGCTGGGCAGAGTGCAGTAGAGAGGAGGAGGATGGTCCCTCACAGACTACTCAATCTGTCTGTGTGTCTGCTGCATGCTAGGTTGTCTTGTCTGGCTAGTTGAGGGATTGGGGGCATGGGGGCAGAACTTGAAAAGCCAAGGTGATCGATCATCATCAATCTACTGCTGGCAGCTTGGCTGGACTCTCTCTCTGACTGTGGTGGCATTGTGAATAAGTCAGACTCCACACAAGGTCACGGAGCAGGCCAGGTGCAGGTGGTCAATTGGTGAGTTCCCGGACCCATAGAAGGCCGGAGCATGGAGCATGGTTTGTCAGGTCCAATGGACAAAATGTTTCTTGATTTCCACTGTAGGAATCAGATGGACTAAATATTAAAGTCCTCACGGCAAGATAAATAACATATTACAAAACGCATTAGTGTACATGCTGAAAGCCAAAACAAGTTCAGAAACTGTGTCAGAAAATGTTTTTTTAATATGCATGAATTCTTTTAGCTTTAAATTTAAGCTATGGATAGATCTCAGTTCTGGTATACCTGGCTCTACCATGCCGGTTCGACATTCTTTATGTCAACCGGCATTATGATGACAGGAATCAAGTCGACCACAAGTTGTGGTCTACATGATTCCTGTGTGTCTCCCAGTCCTGTATTTTTTGTCGGGGCTTTTAGCCCCCCAACCCTCCATGCAGGGGCTCTGACCCCACCCCCCATTATTTGGATTCTCTATTCCAGTCGGAGTTGATTCGGGTTGGGTGCAGGACCGGGAGACAGCATGCCATTGCCCCTGTCTCAGGCACACCAACACAGTGACCTGTTGGCAAAGTGTTTATTTTGCTGACAGGTATTTATTTCGCTGAGTTGGTGTCGCCGTAAGGGTGGCATACCAGTATACCATACAGCAGATATTTCTAGGGGTCTTCCCATAAACTGTTTTTAGTCTCACTGATTCTATGACTACTAGTAAACTAACATATATTGATGGTTAGCTCTGTTTGCAAAAGGGTACCTTCTAGCTTCAGTGGTGTGTTTAAGAGGCCCTACCTACAGTATACTGTATTTTAGACTCACAGTTGTTTTTCTAAGTAACTAGTATTACTGCTGCTAATTTTTCTATACCGTATACTGTTTTACTGCCCTACTTCAACTTGCTACTTTCAGGGACTTAGTATATTTTGTTGTTGTTTTGACTGGTTATTGTGCTTTAGTGGGTCCCTACTGTGTGTAGATTAGTTTCACTGCACTTTGTATTTGCATTTTAAAGGGCAGCCAGCTTCTTAGCTGCTGCTGACTAGTTGCTGCTCCCTCCAACATATGCAATACCTCACCTGCCCTAGAGTTGAGGGGCATAAAGAATTCCTTTTGTTTCTGACCATTTATGACATTATAATGCTGCTAAATCCCAAATACTAAAAACGGAGTTGCTTCCTGACCTTAACCCACCAATATGCCCCCATGTAGGCACATGCAGACCCATTTTGTGATAGCAGAAGGTGAAGGCTGTGTGTGTGCGTGCCCCATTGATTTTTTTTTTGGGGGGGGGGGACTTTTCCATACATTTTATTAACTTTTATAGTCAAAATTTTAATAAAAAAAGATACGAAGTTAAAAAAATATGACAAACTACTACATAATAAAATTCAACGATGGTGAAAGTTGAAAAAATTGGTTGGATTTTCTTCAATTAGTTGAAGTCAGAAATTTCAAACTAGTTGAAAAAATCAATCATAATGTGTGGTAATTCAGTCATAATTGTTTTTTCAACTGACTCCGGGGTCCATATGGGGAGGGTTGTTTTTTAAACAAGGGAGGCAGTGGTGCCATTTATCTTTAAGATCTTGATGCAGGGTGGGCCACCACATAACTACCTTAACCTTTTCTAAGGTAGTGTCTAGCGAGTAATGCCCTCTTGTGGGATGGACATGATAGAGGTGAAATACCTCATCTGCTAGGTCAGGGGGAACACAAGCAACAGGATAAGACTGTTCATTTTCTTGATACATTAAGACTGAATTAGGGGGGTCAGCCCCACCTAATAAGGTCTTGCTTGCCCAAGGGGAGGGGAAGGGATGGGCAAGGGACATTGTGCAGATGCCAATTAACCACTATCTGGTAAGGATCATAGATAAACTGTAAGTATTTGAGATCTGAAGGGGTTGCAGGATTTAATGCCATAACTGGTGCAGGTATAAATGAAGGGGGAGGGCACCATGGAGCACCTTTTTGTGCTGCTGCTGCTTGGGCTGCATTGTGGGCTGCTTGATTTCCTTCTGCTTGTGGGGTACCAGTGGAATGTGTCTTAACCTTAAAGATAGCCACTGGGTGGGACAAGGTTTTAAGCAGATGCACTATATACTGTAACAAAAACACATAAGACAAAGACTTTCTATTTGAAGCTAAAAACTTGTTTGCAATATATAATGGAAGCATGGCAACAGTATTTACTACATGTACATTGACTTAGCAATCCTTAATATTCTCTAAAGCACACGCAACAGCTGCTAGCTCAGCGTACTGAGAAGATTTTGGAATACAAGTGTGAGAATGAGTTTGCTGTGGTGTAACCACTGCAAATCCAGTATTTGACTTACCATTTACATGATATGATGACCCATCAGTATAACAATTTTCTGCAAGGGGTATTGGGGCAGTGCGTGCAAGAGGAGGGGAGAGGCTGAAAGTCATGGGGCATTCATGGGACTCTCCAGTGTAGAGAAGACTGGCAGGTCATAAAGTTGTCTTCTTTGGGGTAATGTCAAAGTCTCTTTGCAACAACATCAAAGTCCACTGTGACAGTCTCTGTGAGGAAAGAGCATTTTCTCCTGGTTTTAACAAGGGTGTGGATAATAGTCTTTTGCAGTCTGGTGATAGAAGTAAAATGCTTAACTGCCCAAAAAGTTACTAGCAGATGCTTTTCACAAGTTGAAAACTTCTTTTCTACTTCAGTTAACACTCTTGAAGCATAGGCAAGCGGTCTGAGTTTGTTCTACTGATCTTGACACAAGACAGCAGTGATGGCAATTGGTAATGCAGACACCTCTAGATGGAAGGGTAATGCTGGATCAGGGTGTACAAGGAGGGTTGCAGCTGCCATGGCTTCTTTGAGTTGTTTAACAGCAGCAGTATGTTCATCTTTCCAGTGTGGTCTGATGTCATCATCCACTGAGGCTTTGAGCAGGCTGTAGAGTGGTCTTGCCAGTTCAGCATAAAGAGGAATAAAGTCTCTGTGGTAGCTAGTTATACCAAGAAGGGGCCACAATGCTGTCTTTGTAACAGGCAAGTCAAGTCTCTGAATTGTCTTTACCGTCTCAGCATCTGGCTACTTATCACTGGGAGTGATGGTGATGCCAAGGAAAGTTACCGCCTCCTTTACTAGGTGACACTTCTTCGGATTAACTTTGAGCCCTGCCATCTGCAGCAGTTGTAGCAATTCATTCAGTACCTTGAGCTGTTCCTCTTCTGTTTCGGTGGCCAACAAAAAATCATCAACATATTGTAACACAGCTTCAGGCTTGGAAAAATGGGTTAAAATAGTAGCCATTCTTTTGTGGAACACAGTGGGGCTGTTACAGAAGCCCTGGGACAAGCGGGTCCATGTAAACTGTCTATTGCCCCAGGTGAAGGCAATCTTGTACTGTGAAGCCTTTTGTATGGGCACATTCCAAAACCCATTTGCAATGCCCAGTGTGCTGAAAACCTTGGCTGAGGAAGGGATTTGGGACAGCAGCGATGGAGTCTCTCACACTATGGGGCACAGGCTGGGGTAACAGCATTTAGCCTGCGGTAATCAATAGTGAGCCGATAGGTACCACCTGGTTTAAGTACGGGCCAAACAGGGGAATTTGTAGTGGACTCACACTCTCTCAGAGCCCCTTGCTGCAGTAATGATTGTATGATAACATCTACATCAGCTTTGCATTCATTGGGAATCTTGTATTGTTTCTGTGCAACATGTGCTTTACCAATTATAACTTCTTCTTGTTCTAACAAACCACAGTCATGTTTGTTTTTAGCAAAAACCTCTGCATGCTGATTAATTATCTGGTTTACAAGAGGGGACTCATGCTTGGAGAGGGCAAAACATCTGGATTTTTAAGAGCAGATATAGCACACATATCTGAGACAACAACAATCTCATCGTCTGTCTTGCCACCTGTGTGCAACCAAAGGTGATTGTTTGTATAATCAATAACAGCTTCTGTGGACTTTAAAAAGTCTGACCCCAAAATGCCATCTTGACTAGGCAAACTCATTAAATGTGCATCTAAATCAAATGTACATCCATTTATAGTTATTTTAGCTGGCTTAGCCTTAATTGCTGTAGCATCAGATCCTTGAAAAGCAGATAGCGTAATAACTTCATTAGTTGCAAGCAGGTGTGTTTCAGGTTGTGGAGTATGTATGATAGATATGGAAGCTCCTGTTCAATATGCTCAATAAGCATTGTTTGCTGCAGGTCTCCTGTTACAGCAGCTCTAATGATAGGTCTGTTCCAGTCATCTCTCCGAAATGTTACTATCGGCTGAAGGGAGGCCAGACATCCCTATGGGGAATTGGTAATCTCACTTACAGCTTGCACAACAGAGAACTTTTGCATCGTTTGGGTCATTTCATTCAATTTCTTAAGAACTTCAGCATTAGTGGGTGTGACTCCCCCCAATAACTGAGAGTCAAACTGGGATGGCCGAGCAAAAGCTGGTGCTACTGCGCCTGGAGGGGCATGGTACATTTGGGGAGGGTATTGTGGCAGGGGTTGTTGGGCTGGAGGTTGCAGATAGAGGCATCTGCATTTTATGTGCCTAGGCTGTCTGCAGTGATAGCAGACTATTGCCTGCTGTGGGTTAGGGTTGGTTCAAGGGGGTCCTTCCACAGCTGCTACTGGACCCTTTTTGGTGGGAGAATTGGCTTCAAGCATTGTTTCTGCTTGTTTGATCATGGTTATGAGTCATGGGTAGGTAGTTGTTTCATTTACTGTAGCTCCAAGGAGCAATCACTGTTCTGGAAGCATTCTACTTAGGAATCGCTTTTTGAACATGACATCCTCATATCAGGATTTAAATTCCCCACCAGCATCACCTACCCTATGGGCTGGGAAAGCCACCCATATACACAAAATAGTCTCTCTCCCCAAGTAGCGCCTGGCTTTTCCTTTTTCTGAGCAGCCAGGGTGAATGCCTGATGGAAATCTACAGTTCCTTCTGTTACCAAAGAAATTACCTCATGTAATAAATGTGAAAACTCCCAAGTGTCTCCTCCTATTGCCGTATCCGGCAGTGCCTATCTAAGAGAAGAATGCAAACAATACAATACAACATCTCTTGTATCTATTGGACTTAGATCCTCATGTGTCCTAAGAAAGGTTTGGATTTTTACATTTAACTCTGACAAATCATCTCCTGCATTTATTTGTCCTAACTCTTTGCCTAAAGCTGCTACATCCTTGGGGCTTAGCCACCGCTCTTCAGTGATAGTGGTAACCACTGGTGGTGGTCTTGGAGGAACAGGGTCTTCTACACATGCATCTTCTGGCCGAGGTGGAGTGGGATCATGATGGGACGACACCATAGTGAGCACTGGTGCCATAGGTGGCAGCTTACTAGGTGGTGGCACAGGCACCATTGGAGCTGATGGGGTGGAGGTGTATATTCAGGCAGGGGTGGCAAGTACTTTGGGTTAAGCTGCATTTGCCTAGAATTTACATAGTCATCAGGGTATTTCTGGCAATGCTCTTTCCAATCTACATCGTCTATTTCCCCCCAATGTACAATATCACATCATCATTAATAATCTCATTCTTTAAGAGGACACCAGTATAAGCAGCCACCATTGCTTGATGTCTTCCTAACTGGGCTTCTAACTCTTTAATGTGCCATTGTCATTCTCGATGGTCTATACTGGGCTTAGAGGAGGTTTTGGCTTGTGAAAGGCAAATTATAGCCCCTTGTGCCTCTTCCAAACATTTTGTTAATCATTTTCTCTCTTCCTCTAAGAATTGGTTATCTAATATTGCTTGAGCTGCAGTCACCTCTTTAGCTGAGGCAGATTGAGCAGTATAAGAGAGCAACTAGTTTTTCCCAGTTAATTTTCTAATTTGCTCCCTTAAGTTTTCTTTTGCAGCTATAAGAGCCTGTACTCCCTCCTTTAATTGACCTGCTATCCAGCAGGCAACAAACACAAGGACTTTTGTGCCTCTTTGTGTGATAGACTCTTTTCCTTTAAACATTTTTCCACATGAACCTGTGCTATTTTCCATGGGTCTTCAGACCCTTTCATACACTTAATTAACTCCTGAACACATTTACATTTATCAAGATTTTTCTTTAGCTTCTCTGTAGATCTTTACCTCTAGGTTCAAGTCTACTCGAACAATTAGAGTTTGTTCAACTCTTTTTCCCAGCCCTGCAGTTAGGTTATGACCCTTATCTGCATGGACTCTGCCTAGATTACAAAAAAAAACCTTTACCAAATTACCAGAATTAAAACCAAACCAGCTCCTGGCCAGGCATTGCCAATTTGTAAATAGACACAATTTGCCTCACTGAACCAGTGGGGCTACACACTATACAGGTTCCTGGTTGCTAATTTTCAATAATTCAATAGAGCCACCACACTGTTTTCTTTGTCAAATTAGTTGTACTTTATTATGATAGTATTAATAAGATTAGCCAGAAAAATTTTGTTGAAACATTAAAGACACACCCTGACAGGATGAATAGTCTTAATTCATAAAAAGAGGTGCATTCTAGCATAATTTGCAAACATTAGAGACATCTAAGCCTAGGGCCAAATTAACTGTTATTTGCCCAATACATGAAAAGAAAACAGAACAATACTATTTTAATAATAAGAATGCATCCTGACATGATTAGTAATCCTAATTTACAAAAGGAATACATACTAACATTATTTTTAAGCATCAGGTAGCCTGCTGCTACCTGGGTATACCGACTACAATTTAGTTATGACTGCCAATGGGGCAGTCCAATTGGGGTGCTCCTAACATGCAATCTAGATAGCTAGTAATATTTGAATTACACTTAAGGAGTGCCTTCATAATTGTACCCACTACTGAGGTAAGACTGACTGGTCTGTAGTTCCCTGGCTCCTCCCTGCTACCACTCTTGTGGAGCGGGCTCACCTGAGCCCTTCTCTAGCCTTCTGGGACTTCTCCTGTGTTCAGAGACTCACAAAACAGTTCTGATAATGGTTCTGCTATGTCCACCCTTAGCTCCTTTAGTAAACTAGGATGCATTCCATCAGGTCCCATTGTCTTGTCCATCCTGAGCTTATCGAACTCTTGTAGGACCCTTTCCTTTGTGAAGGGACTAGTGCTCACCTCCCTCCCCCGTGTCCATGGTGCTGAGCTGTGGGCCCTGCCCTACCTTCTCTTCAGTAAATACTGAGCAGAAGTATCTATATGGGAAATGCAAGGTACTACACCTGGGGGCCAGAAACCCAGGCCAAGTGTACACCCTGGGGGGGAAATGCTACAAGTCTCGATGGCTGAGAGGGACCTGGGGGGTGGTGGATGTCAAGATGAACAACTCTGAGACTTGTAGGATGGGCAGCAGTCAAGGCCAACAGGATGCTGGGATGCATCACTAGGGGGATCACCTCCAGAAGGAGGGAAGTGATACTCCCTCTGTATAACTGCTTGGTGAGGCCGCACCTTGAGGACTGCGTGGAGTTTTGGAGGCCACACTTAAAGAGGGACATTAACCTCCTGGAGAGGGTCCAGAGGAGGGCAACCAAAATGATTTGGGGCTTGGGGGACAGGACCTATGAGGAGAGGCTCGAAGAGCTAAATATGTACACATTGGAAGAGAGAAGGGACCGGGGGGACATGATAGAGGTCTTCAGGTACATGAAGAGGGGTAAATAGGGGAGGAACAGTCAGGGTGCTTCGAAGGAAGGAGGAGGGGGCCACTAGAGGGCATGGGTGGAAGCTGGAGGGGGGAAGATTCAGGGGAGAAAGGAGGAGGTGCTACTTCACTGAGAGGGTGGTGGAGCCATGGAATGCACTGCCTAGGGGGCTGGTGGAGGCAGAGACAGTGGAGGGGTTCAAGAGGGGGTGGGACAGGTACAGGGGAAGGGTTCTGGAAGCAAAATCCAATGCAGCAAGAATATCCAGAACTGGGAAGGGAGAAGCCAGAGAAGGTGAGGGGGGCAGCAAGGTCAGCACCCAGGGTGGGGGCTGACCAAATGGCCAGACATGAAAGACCATTAGGCCTATTCTGCTGGCATTTTAGTATGTTAGTATTTAGGATAGATGCTTTTACATGGTCCTCCTCCTCACCCGCCTACTTATCTCCGGGTGATCTTAGCAATACCCCATCTGGACTTTCTCCTTTCACTAATGTATCTATAGAAAGTCTTTTCACTTTCTTTTACTGTTTGTGCTAGTGTTTCCTTGGTTTGGGACTTTGCCTGCCTTACTGCCTTCCCTGCTTCCCTTAGGGAAGTTTAGTATGCCTCCCTATCTTCATCCCGCTGTGTTCCCTTATATTTCCTGAAGTCCAGCCTTTTGACTCTGACCTTTTCTGCTACTGTTTTTGAGAACCAAAGTGGTTACCTTCTTCCTTTGCACTTCCTCTTCTCTCTAACACAATGGGTTGTTGTTTCAAGTACTGCATCCTTAATGCCTGCCCACTTTGCCTGTACCCCCTCACCTGTATTTCTTTTTCCAGGGCTAGCTTAACTCTGTTGGCCATCTTATCAAAGTTAGCTTTTCTGAAGTCCCATATTTTTGCATTGGAATGGGATGATTTAGTTGTAGTGGCCAAACTGAACCATACCATATGATGGTCACTGGCCCCCAGGTGACCTTCTACCTGGAGATCTGTGATCCTTTCCCAGTTAGTCCGTACTAGATCTAGGATAGCCCTGTCTCTTGTGGGTCCCCCCACCTTTCTGACTTTTCCATCTTGGACTGCTTTGGCCTCCCCTACCCCCTCTCATTTCTTTGGACTCCTGTCTTACATCCCTCATTTTCTGTTTCTTGGGCACTCCCACTTGGCTATTGTCTTGTATGTTTTTTTTTCTTACATCTTGCATTAATTTGCACTGGCCACTTTTTCTTTGTAAATAATTGTATAATAATTGCTGCTTATCATAATGTAGTGATTGTTTTTTTTCAGCTTCTCATTAATTTTACTTTTCTACGTCACTTTCTTTTTTCACTAATGATATCTGTACATCCACATGGCTTGTACTCATTGTGTAACTTGTCCCTGCCTCTTGTCGCTTGTCACTTGTCACTGTCACACTGACTTTAAAGTGTCTGTTGGAAGCTCAAACTTACTGCAAAGAACAAACTGCAACTCCATTTAGGACCTGAAAACCTGATTAAAGCATAATACTGCAGAGCACTGGGTAAGAAGGGAGATACACTTTCTACAAAAAGTTTTATTTGTATTTTTCCTTATTGGCATTAAGCAGAGAATTGCAGAATTCCTTTAAAAGGGTAGTAATTTTATAACCAGAGTGAGATACAACTGAATTTGCTTGAGTGCGGGGGTTGAGACCTAGCATTTTGAAGGATAATTTTGTAACATTTTAAGTGTCCTGCTGGCTGAGAAGTTAATTTTTTAGCCCCGGTTTCACTGAAAGGTTTTGTGTATTGGAATCAGACATAGCAGTCTGCCTGCATTGAAAAGGCCTGCTTACATCACAGGTGTCACTAGTCAATCAATTGGCTCTGGGTGGGGTTTCAGCTCTGTGCTTATCTCAGACATCCTTCACAGTTAGAAGCCAGTCACACTGACTTTAAAGTGTCTGTTGGAAGCTCAAACTTACGGCAAAGAACAAACTGCAACTCCATTTAGGACCTGGAAACCTGATTAAAGTATAATACTGCAGAACACTGGGTAAGAAGGGAGATACACTTTCTACAAAAAGTTTTATTTGTATTTTTCCTTATTGGCATTAAGCAGAGAATTGCAGGCTTCCTTTAAAAGGGTAGTAATTTTATAACCAGAGTGAGATACAACTGAATTTGCTTGAGTGTGGGGGTTGAGACCTAGCATTTTGAAGGATATTTTTGTAACATTTTAAGTGTCCTGCTGGCTGAGAAGTTAATTTTTTAGCCCTGGTTTCACTGAAAGGTTTTGTGTATTGAAATCAGACATAGCAGTCTGCCTGCATTGAAAAGGCCTGCTTACATCACAGGTGTCACTAGTCAATCAATTGGCTCTGGGTGGGGTTTCAGCTCTGTGCTTATCTCAGACATCCTTCACAGTTAGAAGCCAGTCACACTGACTTTAAAGTGTCTGTTGGAAGCTCAAACTTACTGCAAAGAACAAACTGCAACTCCATTTAGGACCTGGAAACCTGATTAAATCATAATACTGCTTGAGCACTGGGTAAGAAGGAAGATACACTTTCTACAAAAAGTTTTATTTGTATTTTTCCTTATTGGCATTAAGCAGAGAATTGCAGGCTTCCTTTAAAAGGGTAGTAATTTTATAACCAGAGTGAGATACAACTGAATTTGCTTGAGTGCGGGGGTTGAGACCTAGCATTTTGAAGGATATTTTTGTAACATTTTAAGTGTCCTGCTGGCTGAGAAGTTAATTTTTTAGCCCTAGTTTCACTGAAAGGTTTTGTGTATTGGAATCAGACATAGCAGTCTGACTGCATTGAAAAGGCCTGCTTACATCACAGGTGTCACTAGTCAATCAATTGGCTCTGGGTGGGGTTTCAGTTCTGTGCTTATCTCAGACATCCTTCACAGTTAGAAGCCAGTCACACTGACTTTAAAGTGTCTGTTGGAAGCTCAAACTTACTGCAAAGAACAAACGGCAACTCCATTTAGGACCTGGAAACCTGATTAAAGCATAATACTGCAGAGCACTGGGTAAGAAGGGAGATACACTTTCGACAAAAAGTTTTATTTGTATTTTTCCTTATTGGCATTAAGCAGAGAATTGCAGGCTTCCTTTAAAAGGGTAGTAATTTTATAACCAGAGTGAGATACAACTGAATTTGCTTGAGTGCGGGGGTTGAGACTGAGCATTTTGAAGGATATTTTTGTAACATTTTAAGTGTCCTGCTGGCTGAGAAGTTATTTTTTTAGCCCTGGTTTCACTGAAAGGTTTTGTGTATTGGAATCAAACATAGCAGTCTGCCTGCATTGAAAAGGCCTGCTTGCATCACAGGTGTCACTAGTCAATCAATTGGCTCTGGGTGGGGTTTCAGCTCTGTGCTTATCTCAGACATCCTTCACAGTTAGAAGCCAGTCACACTGACTTTAAAGTGTATGTTGGAAGCTCAAACTTACTGCAAAGAACAAACTGCAACTCCATTTAGGACCTGGAAACCTGATTAAAGCATAATACTGCTTGAGCACTGGGTAAGAAGGGAGATACACTTTCTACAAAAAGTTTTATTTGTATTTTTCCTTATTGGCATTAAGCAGAGAATTGCAGGCTTCCTTTAAAAGGGTAGTAATTTTATAACCAGAGTGAGATACAACTGAATTTGCTTGAGTGCGGGGGTTGAGACCTAGCATTTTGAAGGATATTTTTGTAACATTTTAAGTGTCCTGCTGGCTGAGGAGTGAGTTCATTTTATCCCTGGACTCAGTAGCGTGGTTTGGTTTGTGTTGGAGCCATGGTCTAGTAAATTGTGGTGTTAGTTGTATTACTATAAAGGACAGTACTCACCAGGGTGGTGGAGCAGTTGTGTATCTGATTGTTTCTAACAGTCACCAGTGGCTGTGCACTACCCACCACCTTTCCCCACCCCACCCCCCAGGCATGGCATTTCCTTTATAGCCACAGTTCTGACATCACTTCCTCAATAGGTCTTGGGCAAAACTGTCATATTCCTAATAACCCTGCAACGTGCATAAAGAGTAGTTACACAAAACAAATAATACAAATATAATTACATATTGTATTGAATAAGGGAGCGGGACATGTGGGGAGTGGTGCAATGCACTGGCTGTGGGGCAGCAGTTTTCCGGGAAACATTCTGGAAACTGCATTGCTGTCCTATTTGTAGGCAACTGTCAGCTCTGAGAGAGGAGGTTGCCCACCTCCAGGCTGAACTAGCAAGGACTAAGGAGGCCTC
This sequence comes from Neoceratodus forsteri, assembly GCA_016271365.2. Taxonomy (NCBI): domain Eukaryota; kingdom Metazoa; phylum Chordata; order Ceratodontiformes; family Ceratodontidae; genus Neoceratodus; species Neoceratodus forsteri. The sequence goes on from CM028135.1 coordinate 1,034,528,681, forward strand.
CTCCCAAAGAGCACCACTGCCACAACCACTGAGTCAGAGGTTTCGGAGTATGAAGAGCAGTAGGACCACAGTGGGTTCTGGGAGGGTGCTGGTGGTGGACCATAGCAAAGCCCCCAGTTGTACCTCTACACAAATCAGATGCCATTCTGGCAGAGCAAGGTTCCTCTATGATGGCACCCTCAGTGGAGACCCAGAAGAATGCTGAGGACATCCACAAGGGAGACCCACAAAAGTGTGGCAAGGGACACCACAGGGGAAGGAAACAGCTACTGATAGGGGACTCAATTGTTAGGGGGGTAGAACTGGGGAAGGGAGAGAAGGAAGTAAGCTGCCTGCCTGGTGCCATGGCTTGGAGGGACAAGAAGCGAATCCTCACAATTGTAGAAGCAGCATCACAGGAGAGAGAACTAGATATCATTGTCCACCTTGGGACAAATGACCTAGCTAAGCATGGGATCAGTGCAGTGCAGAATGAATTTGTGGAGTTGGGGAGGGGCCTCAGATGGGTAGCAAGCACAGTAACCTTCTCAGAGGTGCTACCAGTCCATGGCAGGAATGAGGCTAGGTACTGCACACCATGCAGTTTAATGAATGGTTGCAAAACTGGTGCAGAGCACAAGGCTTTGGCTTCATTGGGGACTGGGGGTCCACCTGGAGAGATAAAGGTCTATACTGGTATGATGGTCTGCATTTGTCCACAAAGGGGACCAAGCTCCTAGGTGACAGGTTTAAATGCTTCCTTGGCAAGCTTTTAAACTAGATAAGGGGAGGTACTGATAAAAGGCAGGAAAGTCAAGCTTCCCCCCACAAAACAGGGCAGGTAGTAGGGTAAACACTGAGGTACAGAGCTCAACACAGGGCAGGATGGGGGTAAATGGTAAAATAGATAAGAGCATTAAGAGCAGAGATGGGGGAAAAAAGGATCAAGCCAACATTAAATGGAGGGCAATGACTACTAATGCCCGTAGTCTGGGAAACAAGCTTTCTGAGGTAGTAGCTTTGATGGAAGATGAACAATTGGATATTGTGGCAGTCACAGAAACATGGTACACCAAGAACCATGAATGGGATGTCAACATACCAGGGTACACAATCTACAGAAGGGACAGGGGAGGCAAAAGAGGAGGTGGAGTAGCTCTATACATAAGGGAAGGGATCAAAGCTACAGAACTAAAAAGTAAAGGGGAGGACAAGAGGCACTGGGTTACCTTGGAGATGGGGAATGGCATCGCAACCGCAACAGAGGTTGTATACAGACCCCGTCTCAAGGGGAAGAAATGGACAAGAAAATGATAGAGGACATTCTCAAAATGGCTGAAAAAGGGGAGATACTGTTGATGGGGGACCTGAATATGCCAGATGTTAACTGGAGGACATGTACTGCAGCCACATCCAAAAGCAGGGTCATTCTCGATGCCCAGCAGGGGGTAGACCTTAGACAGCTAGTGCTGGAACCCACTCGAGAGGGAGCAATACTAGACCTGGTACTCTCAAATGGAGAGAGGATCACAAATTTAGAAGTCAGTAGACAGCTGGGAACAAGCGACCACTGCACAGTGTGCTTCACAATGAGCACAACCATGGAGATAAGCCATACAAAACAAGGATACTGGACTTTAGAAGGGCTGACTTTGGCAAATGGGTGAACACCTGAAGAATGCACTAGCAAATAGCCAAATAGGAGGGGTGGAAGAACAATGGAGAAAAATCAAAACTGCCATCATAGAGGCAACAAGTCTTTGTGTAAAACAAATAAAGAAAACAAAGCGGAGTAAAAAACCACTATGGTTCTCAAAGAGGTGGCAGGGAAGGTTAAGGAGAAAAAAGGCTGCATTCAAAAAGTATAAGAAATCACAGAGGGAGCACGACAGGGAACTGTATCAATTAAGGCAGAAAGAAGTAGGAAAGGCAGTCAGAATGGCAAAGGCACAAACCGAGGAAAAAATAGCCAACTCGGTCAAAAAGGAGGATAAAACCTTATATAGGTACATTAGGGAGCATAGAAAGGTTAAGGGAGGGATAGTGAAGATTAATAAAGGAGAGGGGAGGTGGGCAGAGGGAGACAGTGAAAAGGCAGAGATACTGAATGAATACTTTTGCTCAGTATTCACAAAATAAGCTGAGGAGCAGTTACCTAAACCAGACAATAGAAGCAATCTGGGTAGGGGGGTTGACAGTCCATTCACAGAAGAAAGAGTCCTGAAAGAACTCCTAAAACTCAAGGTGGACAAAGCAATGGGGCCTGATGGGATTCACCCCAGAATCCTAAAAGAACTAAGGGGGGACCTAGTGACACCACTGACCACACTTTTTAACAAATCATGGCAGGATGGGGTGGTACCTGAGGACTGGAGGAGGGCAGATGTGATTCCCCTTTACAAAAGTGGGAGCAAGACAGCAGCAGGAAACTAAAGACCTGTAAGTTTAACCTCAGTGGTAGGGAAAATGATGGAATCACTTCTGAAAGAAAGAATTGTTGAGCACCTAGAGGCCAGCGGGGCACAGGACCCAAAGCAACATGGATTTACAGCAGGAAGGTCATGTCAGACTAATCTAATTGATTTCTTTGACTGGATGACCAAAGTAATAGACCAGGGAGGGGCTGTGGATATGGCCTACCTAGACTTTAGCAAGGCATTTGACACAGTCCCACACAAAAGATTAATAATCAAGTTAACCAGCCTGGGAGTGGGTCCCAGGGTGGTAGCCTGGGTAGTGAACTGGCTGCACAACAGGACACAGAAGGTAATAGTGAATGGAACACATTCCAAAGAAAGGGGGGTTACTAGTGGAGAACCTCAGGGCTCAGTACTGGGTCCAATCCTCTTTAACATCTTTATAAGTGACATTGCAGAGGTCTGGAAGGAAAGGTATGCCTCTTTGCAGATGACACAAAGATCTGTAACAGAGTTGATACACAAGAGGGGGTATAAAAGATGAGAAGGGCCTTGGCAAGGTTGGAGGAATGGTCAGACATATGGCAACTTAGATTCAATGCAAAGAAGTGCAAAGTAATGCACCTGGGAAACAAAAACCCAGGAGAAGAGTACACAATAGCAGGGGAGGTACTAACAACAACAAAAATGGAAAGGGACCTGGGAGTAGTCATATCAGGTGGCCTAAAGGTGGATAAGCAATGTGAGAAGTCAGTAAGGAGAGCCAGGGGATACTGGGATGCATAGGAAGGGGCATCACAAGTAGAAAAAGGGAAGTGATTATCCCTCTATACAGACAGTTGGTGAGACCCCATCTGGAGTACTGTGTGCAGTTTTGGAGACCTCATCTATGCAAGGACATAGACAGGATGGAAGCAGTCCAAAGGAGGGGAACTAAAATGGTGCAGGGTCTACATCAGAAACCACATGAAGAGAGACTGAGAGAGCTTAATATGTATACCCTTGATGAAAGGAGGGACAGGGGGGACATGATAGAAACGTTCATGTACCTCAAGGGAATCAACAAAGTCCAGGAGGGTAGCATCTTTCAGAAAAAGAGATGTGTAAGAACAAAGGGGCACAGTTTAAAGATAGAGGGGGGACAGCTCAGGGGTAATGTGAGGAAATTCTTTTTCATGGAGAGAGTGGTGGATACATGGAACAGCCTTCCTGAGGAGGTCATTGGGTCTAAAACAGTGGGGGAATTCAAACATGCTTGGGACAGACACAAAGCAATTATAGTGCGGGGTTGCAGGAAGCAGGCTGTTGGTTAACTAGAATCTGCAGCTTATCCAGTAGGTAGGGAAATTGGCAGACTGGGTGGCCAAGTGGTCCTTTTCTGCCATCAAAGTCTATGTTTCTATGTTTCTATGTTTCTCCTGTGTGGTCCGGGTCATGCCTGGAAACAGTCCCCTGGATTAGTGCACTTACCCAGTTACCAAACACTTAAATTAATAAATAAATTAAAATATCACTGATATCATGCACCAAATATAACCACATGTGTTGGATAAATATATATATATATATATATATATATATATATATATATATATATATATATATATTATACCTGCATGGCGGTGCAGGTATAGTTAGGGTTGGTGGGCCACTTTAATGTTAAACCCCAAAGTTTGCAATTGAATAACTTTGCAACCATTTGTCTGATTTGCCAAAAGGTTTGCATGTATGGCATCCAACCATAGATCCCTGGATCTGGAAAGTTTTGTTCTGGTCGAATGTACAGTTGCAGAACTGTAGAGTGTCAAACAAATGAAAAATAAAAAAAAATTCACATTTTTCAGTAGGGCTTAAAGGACTGAAGGATGCATCTGAGTGCATTCAAATTTGCATATCTATGTGTGGTCTGTGTTAAACTGGTGCCTTTTTAAGAATAGGTGAAAAAATCTTAATCCATTCAAAATTATGCAAGTTTTTCATGTCCAATTTTAGCTTATGGGAAAATTTATATGTGCACTGTGAAAACTTTCATGAAAACTTTCTGGAAAATATTTTTTTGTGCATGAAAACATTTCATTATAAGGTTTAGGGGTGTCATGAAAATATTTTTGTTGTCGCAAACACATTTTTGTTTTCGCAAAAACAATCCTCGAAAACTTTGTCCCATGTACTGTTTTCTTTGTCACTTCATTGTGCCAAGGTGGATTGTGCTTTTGGGCTGAAATTTGCAGGGTGGCAAGCCCTGATCCACAGATGTGCCTTTTGGTGGTTTGGTCCCAAAATATTCAATAGGACCATAGTTACAGCATTCCAAAGTTGAGAAATTTTCCATAGGATAACAATGCAGCACCTTTCTGTGGCCATATATCGAAAACAATTCACGATACAGATTTTGTGCTACCTGCAGCTTAGTCCACCATTGACTAAGCATGCTTGGAGGTTCCAAAGTCATGATTACAACTGCAGTGGAATTTTTTCCATTGTTGCTACAGTTACAGAGATACTGCAAAATAAGTGTTACAAGAATTCTTATTCAGCACTATGGGGCTGTGGTGTGGCTCTGTACTTATGTGTAATTGGGAGTGCAGGGACTGAAGGGCCCGTGCTCCCACAACACATACCACTAACCACTTACATTACACTTCCTCAAAAAGAAGGGAAATTCATTGCAAAAAACTCTGTTAATGCATCAGTTAGGGTTAATGTCACAGTGACAAATGTTTGGAAATTTGATGTTATGGTTACTACCTCTGCCACCCCACCCTCACCCCCACCCTATAGGTGCCAACAGGCATTGGGGAGTGCTATGGGGTCATCAGACCTAACTCTCACCCCATTCTCCTATACTGTAGAGTGTCAGCTTGTTTACACATGGAATGGGGTGAGAGTTGGGCCTAACAACCCCATGGCATGCCCCAATGCCTGCTGGGTGCCTGTAGGTGGGGTGGGGTGGTGGGATGCACCCAAACATCAAATTTCCAAACTTTTGTCACTGTGACATCAACCCTAACTGATGCATTAACAGAGTGTTTTGCAATAAATATATATATATATAGCTATGCGGAAAGTATTCGAGAGACTTGGGTGTGCACTTAACATAAGGTCTTATTTTACTCATAATTTATTAAAAATACAGAATTTGAGCTCTGTGCTATTGCCAATATGGTCAAGAGATAGTGTGCATAAAAAAATGGTGTATACATTTTTATTTTATTGTGGCAACATTTTAATAATGAAAATAACCTTAAAAAAGGCAGCCATTTTGTGACATGGCTGTGCTACACATCTTGGTGACCATTAAATTTACTGTATTTAAAACACAATACCAAAGTTTTCTTTTTTAATGGACAGAGAGGATATGTAACTGTCCCCCAGTGATTATTGATTTTATACAGATGTAATTACATTTACATGACACCACATGTAATTTATTACTTTCGTGCATTACTGTGGTGTCTTATATAGCTGCATAAATTCTGTTGTGTATTCTGCCTTTATGCTTTGAGGGTTTTTTCTGTGTCACTTCACACTACTTAATGTGTTTCCCCCATACAAATCTGCAATTTTAATGCAGTGGTACACAGAGGGCCAGATATTCAAAGGTTAGCCCCTGGCAGCGAATAGCACTGCCCGGCATTCAAACCTAGCCCGGAGCAAAATACCAGCCATATTCAAAATGAATAGCCCAGGGCAAACCCCACTGAATATAGCAAGCGAAGGAAACCAGGCAAACAGGCCCAGAAGTGCAGTGCAAAAAAAGCCCAGGAATAACACAGCACTGAATATAGCACACAAGACAGCACTGAATATAGCACCAGGCAGGCAATGCAAACACACAATGGAATACAGTGCAGAGACAGCCCGATCCTGGGACACATGCAAGGCAACACATGCTGGAATGAGGTATCAGGAGCACACCACAGTGCCCACCCATGAGGATGCCACACATTCACGGGAAAGTCCAGCAACAACCCAGACCCATGTGGAGAACACCAGCAACAGTACAAAGCATGTGGAACCCCAGCACCCAAGAATGACACAGGACACCGTAAAATGTTGTTAACCAGTATAATAAACAATAATGAACAGTAAAGCAAACAGAAACACAACAGCAAATATAACACAGAACATAACGAGTAACAAACCCCAGAGTACAAAATGCCCCACCCACCCTCCCCACAACACCGAAACAGAACTAGAAAATACCCACCAAGCCCCCAACACACAACCCCAAATGCCCACCACATGATAAAGATGTCAAACACCATTAGCAGAGAAAGGCACACAAAGGTAAACATAAGGACGACAACAGATGGAGGGACGGGAAGACACAAGCCAAGGGTGCAAAGTGGAGGAGGACGCACACAGGGACAGATGACAATTGGCAAGGAAGGGAGAATCAAGTCCAGTGAGGGGGGTGGTGAGGGCTGACTTAAAAACAACAGGGGCTATATCTATGTGTCTGCAGGAACAGGGAGACGAGCCTCCAGGATGTTTGCCACCCTTCTGGTCTAAGTAATAATGATGGCCTGCTGCTCGATCTGTGTTCGCTGCTGCCTCACAATCCTGCGCAGTAGCTCCTCTATTCCCTCTGTCTCTTCGGGACGCGTTGCCCACAGTGATGCCCGTAGTGGCCCTACAAGAGGAAGGGTGAGACCATGAGGATGGTACACCACACAGGAGGCAAACAGCAGCCAACCCTTGCCATACAAAGATGGACAGCATGTCCCAATGGGCTATCCCTGGCGGCGTTGAGTTCTGCAGTGGTATGACAACATGGCAGAACCCACAATGCAGCACAGGGCAACACAGGCACCAACACAGAACCCAACACGGATGATGACAGTGATCCTGACAGCACCGGGGGACATGTGACTCCACCCACCATGATACAGCACACCGCTAGACATGGCAGACACACAGCTGGAAACCCGGTGAGTTGGGTGCAAGGGACACGCAAGGACATGCGCAAGGGCATCCACATGTTGGGACATGCTGCCCAGCCACACATGGGAATGCACAGCAATGCAGAGCGCAGAACAAACAACAACGACATGCATGCAGGAGCATCAATGATCCATGACAGTGTCCTGGCAATGACCAACACAGGCCAGGGGACAACAGTCAGCCAGAGCACAGACGCTGTCACTGAAGGGCCTTCACATGCCGCCAGGCAATACCCCTGAAAGCATATCACCCAACGTAGACATGGTACATGGCAGTGTCCCCAACCCACATAACAGGACCCCCCTTCCCCACACAGTGAGGACCACCTCCACAGCCACGGTCAACATTGGCAGGGAACGATGCACATAATGTAACAGCAGTGATATCCATACCGTGCAACTAAACAGCAACACAGTGACCTCGCAACAAGACACACATGGATGGACGTACAATGCGTATGGCACAGTGCCAGTATGTAGCACAGTGTGACAGGCAGTGCTACACAGCAGGTGTCCAGAAGGGTGAGAGGTAAGTCTGCAAGGCATGCTCCGTATTGTCCTGCATGCACAGCAAGTAACCACCACCTGTGCAATTGTGAACGTCCTGTGGGTGGTGGTATAGATGCACCACAGAGGTGGGAAGGTCAGCCGTCAGCATGGTGTCCCCACGGAACACCCGCCACTCAAGCAAGCAACACCATCTGCCACCCGCACAGCACTGCAATGTGACCACCCCCCCAGGCAAGGCTGATAGCACCCAGCTGTGGTGTGAAACACAGCTGTACCGCACACCACACTGCTACACCACACCGGCCCAGTGACCTTTGCAGACAAGTGAGTGGCTGGAAACCCAAAAGTGGTGCACAGCATCGTGAAAGTGCACACAACACAGAGCAATGTAACAGGTACTCATGCAACATGCCACCGCTATCAGTGCCGCTCTCCTGCGCACGCTGTGGAAGTGATGGTGCCCTCGTGCTGCCTCGTCTCCGCTCCTGTGTCCTGGGCTGAGTCGCACCTGCGGGCATGGGCTGCTCGATCCGCTCTACAGTGGACAAATGTGAAAGTGTTGTTAGAGCATGACACAACATACACATCGTGAATCACAGCAAGATGCACATGCAACCCTAAACACAATGCACCCCACCCTCCACCCACAGCAATGGTCACGGCATGCACCGTGCCCCTATGGGGAATACATGTGCCACTGTGCCTGTACACAGTGTGCAACAGCATGGTGCATCATTGCGCACAGCTGTGCACACAGACACACGCCCACACACCCACACCCAAAGAACACACCCCCACCACCACCCCCACTGCACACCCACACCCCCACTCACCCACGGCCAGACCCCCCACACCACCACCCCTCTGCACAACCACACCCACAACCACACACACACACACACACACAAAGCCTGACATGTATGCACACTCCACGTGCAACACCTCTCACCTGGCACAGGCACAGTGCCATCACGCACCATGCACCTGTAGCACTCTAGCTGCTGCCTCTGCCTGCATCTCAGGTCTGTGTACCTGTGGAGGCACTTCTCTGCATTGTGGGGTATGCCGGTATGCTCACTGAGCTTCCTAGCCACCATCTCCCACACTTGCATTCGTGGGAGGTCCCCCTCCCTCACCTCCCCAAACAGCCTCCTATGCCGTTTCATGACCAGCTGCACCAGGTTTGCGGACCCTAAGTCCCCCCAGCGCCTGTCCCTGTGCACAACTGCATGCTGTTTTGAACGTCCAGACATGGCACTGTAATGTTGTTGGACACAAACACCCTGCACTACCAGGAATGCACCACAATCCCTGCAGTGCCATGCTATCACATGACGTAGCGCAGCACTACCCGGAAGTAACCACACTGCACATGCATGACCCCAGCATGGCCCTGAGGTTGTGTTCCACGCATGCGTATAGCACCGCGCTATGTTGTCCAGTGCTGTGCTAGATCGCGCTATGACTGGGTGATAGCGTGGACATGGGGGCCTCGCAAGCATGAGTGCTGGCCGCGCTAAGGCACATAGCGCTGCGCTATCTGAATAGCACGGTGCTGCAACACCAATAGCCCTGCACTGACATTTGCACAGCGTGGCTGTGCTAGCACGGGGAAAATCGGGGCCATATTCAAAATGGGTATGCAAATGAGGGTACTTGTGCATGCATGGGAAAAACTGTGTGATTAGCATATCATTATGCGCTCATTTGCATGACTGACACACTTGATTGCCTGGATGGGCTATAAAAGGGAGTGCAGTGCACGGTCGGTGTTGTGTTGTGGTACTGAAGCCTGATAAGGAATCTAAGCGTAAACAACATACTGGTGTACAGATGCAGCAGGAGGAAGAGCAGCGTGAGGCAGGTATGTATGACTGCTGTAGGACACTATTGAATGTCAATATCCCAGAACCTGTTCAGCATGGACAGGAGCACAGAGATGCATTCTCTGGTGAATGGTCTGACCCATGTTGGACCACAGGCAAGCACTGTGCTGTGTGATGGTGCACATCCCTAGACGTCTGCAACCAAACGTACAGTGCACTGTGCACAATCCCCTGCAAGGGTGTGTCCTGCAACAGTGGCCTACTGACATGACTCCCTGGATGTGTGGCATGACAGACTATGGCACCCATGCAGGATGTACGCAGTGTCCCGGAACTGTGCCGGCCCATGCACCATGTGGTAATTGCATTGGGTCCTGACATTGTCTACGTACTAGTGCACTTGTCCATGTAACCACTGTAGTGAACACAAAGGGCACAGTACAGTGCAAGGTGGTTAGGGTAGGGGTAGTGCACATGTGTGTACAGGGCTCGCTGTACAGACACGGGACGCACAGTGACTCTGGTGGCATGTGCACCATACATGCACATGCAGCACTCCCATACAGTGGCGTGAAAAAGTATTTGCCCCCTTCCTGATTTTCTCTATTATTGCATATTTGTCGCACTGGATGTTTTCAGATCTTTAGAGAAAATGTAATATTAGATAAAGGGAACCTGAGTGAACAAATAACACTTGTTTTTTTTTTTTATTTCACTTATTTAATGAAAAAAATTTAACCAACACCAACTGGCACTGTGTGAAAAAGTAATTGCCCCCTTACACTTAATAACTGGTTACACCATATTTATCTGCAATGACTGCAACCAAACACTTCTTATAATTCAATATCAGTCTTTCACATCGCTGTGGAGGAATTTTAACCCACTCTTCCTCGCAGAACTGCTTTAATTCAGTAACATTTGGTAGGTTTTCGAGCATGAACTGCTCGTTTCAGGTCCTGCCACAGCATCTCTATTTGGTTTAAGTCTAGACTTTGACTAGGCCACTCCAAAACTTTAATTTTACTTCTTTTTAGCCATTCTGATGTGGACTTGCTTTTGTGCTTTGGATCATTGTCTTGCTGCATGACCCAACTACGCTTCAGCTTCAGCTGACGGAAGGATGACTGGACATTCTCCTTAAGAATTTTCTGGTACAGAGCAGAATTCATGGTTCCTTTAATTATGGCAAGTCATCCAGGTCCTTAGGCAGCAAAGCATCCCCACACCATCACACTACCACCACCATGTTTGACTGTTGGTATGGTGTTCTTACTGTGGTATGCTGTGTTTGCTTTATGCGAGACATTATGGGATCCATGTTGTCCAAAAAGTTCCACTTTGGACTCATCTGTCCATAGAACATTTTCCCAAAAGGCTTGTCAATCATCCAGGTGCTTCTTGGCAAATGAGAGACGAGCATTTATGTTGTTCTTGGTTAGCAGTGGTTTCCGCCTTGCTACTCTCACATGAAGCCCATTTTTGCCCAGTCTCTTTCTGATTGTGGAGTCATGAACACTGACCTTAGCTGAAGCAAGAGAAGCCTGCAGTTCTTTGGGATGTTGTTTTAGGATCCTTTGAGACTTCTTGGATGATTTTACGCTGCACCCTTGGAGTAATTTTGGCAGGCCGCCTACTCCTGGGAAGATTCATTACTGTTCCAAGTGTTCTCCATTTGGAGATTATGGCTCTCACTGTGGTTTGATGGAGTTCCAGAGCCTTAGAAATAGCTTTGTAACCCTTTCCAGACTGATAGAGGGCAACAATTTTTTTTCTGATCTTTTCAGGAACTTCCTTTGATCATGGCACAATGTGCTTGTTGAATCTTTGTGCTGGCTACGTGACTCTGATGGTAAGGGTCAAAATAAGTGAGGTTTATATTGAGTAGGGCTGGCTGTAATCAAGCCTGGCTGTGTTCAGTCAACTGACTCTAATTATCCCTTTAATTGGGTTGATTTAACTAGGGGCAATTACTTTTTCACACAGTGTCAGTTGGTGTTAGTTAACTTTTATCATTAAATAAATGAAATAAGTAAAAAAAAAAGTGTTATTTGTTCACTCAGGTTCCCTTTATACTTTATATTATATTTTGTCTAAAGACCTGAAAACATCCAGTGTGACAAATATGCAATAATAGAGAAAATCAGGAAGGGGGCAAATACTTTTTCATGCCACTGTATGTCCATGTGGCCTGTGACACTGGGGGGGGCATTGTGATGTCTATGTGTAATGCAATGCAGTACCAACATGGCCGATGACACATGTCCCCTATTGACTATCCCATAGGTTCGGCAGCGTGCCAGGAGTGCATACGTGCACACAAGTTCTTGCAGGAGGAGTTGAACACCCTTGTGCATGCATGAAGGAGAGGGAGCAGGTGCTACGCACGCACCGGGCCACTACCACAGTGATGTGCCAAGCCTGGGAGGAGGTGACTGCAGCTGTGAAAGCCATAGGGGGATGTGGCAGGACAACCGAAGCTGTGTGGAAGAGATGGAATGACCTCCTGTGACGTGCGAAGGAGGAGGAGGCCCAGCGACTGAGGGACAGGATGAGGACTGGTGGTGGACCACCTGAACACCATCAGCGGGTGGAGGAGCCACACATGGCTGTGGTGGCATTGACCCTCAGGATGGTGGTGGTCGCAGGTGTGCTGGGTGATGGGTATGAGACGCCTCTCACACTGCCAAGGACAAGTCTGTATTCGCATGTGTATACCCTATTTTGTGTTGGCATGGGTGCACGGCCGTGCTGTGGGTGTCCTGGACCGGGTGCACAGTGGTCTGCCTAACAGCTGCCTGGTATGGGCATGGCCACTGTGGGTTTGGTGGGTGCATGGGGTCATGGGCCTGTGTGAAGGGGGGTACATGTCCTGGGGTGTGCATGGAGTAGTGGTGGTGGTGTTTGGGTACTGTGTCCATGTACGGGTGACCCACCCTGTCCCTATTGTCTCCACAGCGGTGACTGCCAGGCCTACAGGACAACAGGGGCTGCCAAGGATGTGCGGACAGGTCCCAACGGTAGTGGAGGGGGGATGATGGGGAATGACCATCAACATCCGGGCATGGTGCAACAGATGGCTGCACAGATGCCATGCATGTGTGGCACACACATAGCCAAGGGCAGCTACTGACTGTGGAGGAGTGTCACACCTCAGTAGGGGTATTGGGATACACCGGATACCAGGATGCAGCACAGTCGGAGGAGGGTGGTGTAGGGGACGTCCCACTGGTCACTGTCACCAGTGGTGAGGACATTGATGTGTCTGACTTGGCGCAACACCTGGCTGTGCCTGTGCAAGGGGATGCAGGGGAGGGGCTGCCGGCAGGCTGTGGGAAGGGTGCCAGTGGTGCATGCAGCATCACCGGTGTGGCTGTACCTGTGTACACGGTGGTGGGCAGTGTAGGGAACAGTGCAGAACCACAGGGTGTGCAGGGTACAACTCGAATTGGTGTCCATGCCCATACCGTTCCACAGACCACCAACAGTAGTTGCCAACAGCAGGACATGCCTGCCATGTGACAGGATCCAGTTGCTCCTGTGCAGCAGGCATCTCTGCCAGCTACAGCTCAGGGTAATGTGCCCCTGGGACAGGATGGCCATGGTGCCCGCCCACTCCTGCAGACTGCTCTCACCTCCCAGCAGGGGGCGTGTATGGACCTTCATGGCATGCGGAGGGAGATGCGCCATGGGCTTGGGCAGATCAGAGAGGCCATCACAGTGGGCTTTGCCCATGCTGAGCAGTGGGCGGAGGACAGGATGGGCCGCCTGGTGGGTGCCATCGAGCATGGGTTTGCTGGTCTGTCGGCTGCGGTGGTTGACATAGGGAATGTCTTGCATGGGGTGCATGGGGTTCGTCAGCATGGGATGCTTGGCCGTGGTGCAGACGGCACAGGGGCACACAGGCAGGCAGGCTGTGGATGCAGGGCTGCCAGTGACTCCAGCTCAACAGCATCACACACCCCATCCGTGACCCAACGCCGCTGTGGCCATCCACCCACCCTGTCAGGCTCCACTGTCCCCATCCCTTTCACATCGGCGTTGTCCTCTGCACAAAGCACACCAGGGTCTGTGTTCCACGGTAGTGGCACACGTCGCATGTGTGGTGGGAAGCGTCATTGATGGCCACGCTGACTATGTGGCACAGTGCAGTCATCACCCCACATTTGCCACATAGACACACCCACATGCATGTTCACACGTGCATACACACACCTCCACTGCCACAGTTGCATCACTTACCCTCACGGCACACATCACAATTCTCCACCGACACCACACTGTTTGTGTCCAGCCCCCCCACGCATGTCCTGCACAACCCCGAACTCACAACACATGCACACATGTTGTCAGATCCACTGTATAGGTTTACTGTTGGTATCGTTATGTCACTCATCTGTGTCCATGTGCACATTAAAGTCATTATTAATTGTACCTTTTCAAGTTGTTGTGCAGTCTGTACTTACCCTGTTGTCTGTTGCAGTGTCCTGATGATGTCATCCCTGTGCTGTATGGCCCTGTGTGCCATGCTAGGGTCCCTTCTCTCGAGGTGCTCCACTATCCCCCTGACCACTGGCTCTGGCTCACTGTCAGACTGTCTCTCAGGTTCAGGTGCCTGTATCCCATGGTTCATTGCCATGTTGTGCAGCATACAACAGGCTAGGAAGATACGGCATACCTTCTGAGGTGTATACCGTAAGGCACCGCCTGATGTGTCTAGACATCGGAATCGCATCTTCAGGATGCCAGACACCCTCTCTATGATGTTCCTTGTGCTGGCATGTGCCTCGTTGTACATCTCCTTGGCCACTGTAGCTGGTCGGAGTACTGGTGTCAGCAGCCAGGGTCACAGGGGATAGGCACTGTCCCCTGTCAAGGGATGTATACCTGTTAGTGACGTACGGCAGTCTGTTGGATGCTGTCCTGCACCCCTGTGTAGCCCTCCCACACCCCTTTCCTGGTCTGCAGTGCCTGCCCCCATGCATGCTGATGTGTGTATGCCTTGTATGCCACTACTCACCGATTAGTTGACCACTGGTTATTCTGCCCTCCTCGAATGCTTGGCACAGCTGGGACTGGTGCCAGATGAATGCGTCATGAGCACTGCCGTGGTACTGTGCATGGACATTGCTGATGTGCCCATCCGCATCACACACCACCTGGCAGTTGATGGAGTGGTACCCCTTTCTGTTAACGTACACGTCACTGCCATCACCAGGTGGTGCACGGATGGGGACATGGGTGCAGTCAATGGCACCCAGTATGGATGGTAGGTGTGCAACCCGATGGAAAGGCTGCATTGTTTCTCTGCGCTCTGCTGCTGTGCTGGGGAATACTATGAACTCCCCAGCATGTGGCAGGAAAGCCTCTAGGAACTGGGTCAGGAGGCGTGAGGTGGTAGACTGCGATACCTCGATGGTGTCCCCCGTTGGTCTTTGGAACGTCCCTGTGGAGAGGAAGCCCATCACTGCTGTCACCTTCTCCTCCACTGTCATGGCATGGCTGCGTCTGGTATCTGGGTGCAGCTGTTCATGCAGGAGTTCACAGAGCTGCCTCAACATTCCCCTGCTCATCCTGTACCAGCCAATGATGTGGTCATCAGGCAGTGTCTTGAAGGAGACCATAGGCCGGTACCACCTGTTTGCAGCATACTGTCTCCTTGGCCTGTGTTGTGGCCCATGTTGTGCCTGCTCCCTCTTCTCCTCCTCCTCCTCCTCCACTACAGCTGCCATCAATGGCAGCATCACTGCTACAGGCACTGCACACATTCCCACTTCCTGTTCTGGTCTCTCCTCCTCCTCTGTGTTTTGCCCTGGGTTAAGACCAGCCTTTTATAGGTGGTAACTAGCACCGCGCTATGTGTCCTAGCATGGTGCTGGGCCTTTGAATATCCCTTTACACATCCCTCATGGGCCACCCCCCTTCCTGTTGCCCCTTGCATACATTAGTAGTTTGCCCTACGCTACTGCTGTTAGCGCACGCTAAATGGTCCTTTGAATATGGCGGCTCCATGCTTTTCCTGCGCTATTACAGTGCTATTGGTTTGCACACCACACTATGCTTTGAATATCTGGGCCAGAGACTGCTAGGAGCAGCAGCATCAAAAGCTGTGGCACTTGCTGTCATGTCCATGTTACCCACGTGGATGATGATGATGCTGGTATTGGTACAAATAGCCGGGACCCAAGGGTGGCATCAGGTATTCAATTTTGGTACTCCAGCTCTAAACAAAACTGCTCTCTTCCCGTTGCTTCTCCCATTTACCATTCTTAAAAACAGGTAGAATGAAGTGTCGTCCATTTTAAATCTGGTGTACTGCACAGGAGTTTGAATGGATCTCAGAGGTCTCCAGTCACTAGAAAACATGATTTTCAGCATTCTGCTACAAAACAGAAAGTTAAAATTCTGGGAGGCATATTAGATAGTGACTAGATAAAGTGCAGCAGTTTTTCTGTGTCATTTTGGGGACAGGAAAACTAAAGTATTCACCTTAAGACTTCATGGTTCTGCTGTTTGTGAAGGGCCCCTCTTCAAAATAGAGGATGATTGGATTAGTGGGCTGTGCTGCATAATGGGTATATTTTAAAGTTTTATTTGGGAAGTCTATCAGCAGAACTTTCCTCTGGTTCTGTGTAAATGGGGCATAATAAATAGTATAGTTTAAAGTTGTGTATGGGAATTATATCAGCAGAACTTTCTTCTGGTGCAGTTAGTGTTTAAATGGGGCATATTAAATAGTATATTTTAAAGTTTT
This sequence comes from Neoceratodus forsteri, assembly GCA_016271365.2. Lineage (NCBI taxonomy): Eukaryota > Metazoa > Chordata > Ceratodontiformes > Ceratodontidae > Neoceratodus > Neoceratodus forsteri. The sequence goes on from CM028135.1 coordinate 1,034,545,113, forward strand.
GTTTGGGAAGTATATCACCTGAACTTTCCTCTGGTGATAGCACTGTTTAAATAGGGCATCTTAAATACTATCTGGCTATAGTGCAGTAGTTGTGTTCTATTATCTTTGGGGGCAGAAAAGTTAAATTTGTGTGTTTTCGCATGGCCCAGCTGTTTGTGTAGGGTCCCTCTTCAAAATGGGGCTGTGCATACATGTGACTAGTCTAATCAAATAGAGTTTTGTTTGAGATATATAGTTTTTTGTTTACAATCCATCCAGCAGGTTTTCATTGCATAATTTGATTTTTTCAGAATATTGCTAATATTGGTGAACTTTCCCCTGGTGATGACTTTAATCACGTTTAAATGGGAAAAAACAACACCTGTGGGGTTCCTACTGGTAAATTCTAAGAATGTGTATTTGTTGAATGAATGCTGCACCTGTTGATGTGATGATAGCTCTATTTTATAAGTGTGTATGTGGAATGAATATAAAATCTGCACTCTTAAAATGTTTTAAATAAAAATAAATGCAATTTGTGAGAGATGCTTGTAATTTTTAGAAAGAAGCGGGTGATGCTGGTTTCGGTTAAGATAGGAGTGCGTGTATGTGTGTGTGCATGTGTGTGTGTGAGATGTTATTTTAAAACGATAAAGTTGTCTTTCTTGATGTAAGATTATAAAGGAGCATCATTGTATTGGCATACTGAACTAGGGGATCAAGTGTGGGTGGTGGCATAATATATTGGAACTGTTTGAAATAAAAAAAAAAACTACAGCAATGGGACCTACCTCAAAAATGCTTCTTATGGCATTGGTCAGTTCATTCGAGGTTGTGGGGGGTTACCACATGTAGTAATGAGACTGCTTCTAAACTAGACATCAAGTGGTGGCATAATATGTTGGAACTGTTTAAAAGTAAAAGAATACAGCACTTGGGCCTACCTCAAAATGGCTTCTCATGGCATGGGGAGGTACCATGTGTAATCACTAGGTCATTGCCTGGGTGTACTAGTGCCTGTAGGGCAGCATCATTATTTTGGATTCATCTGGCAAAAACATTTTCCCGATTTATTTATAATAAGACTGTTTCTAAATTAGATTTCAAATGATGCACAAATGTTGGAGCTGTTTAAAAATAAAAAAAATACAGCACTTGGGCTTACCTCAGAAAGGCTGCTCATGGCATTGCTTAGTACATTCAGGGGTATGGGAGGGATACCATGTGTAGTACTGAAATCTGGTCATTGCCAGGTGTACTAGTGCCTGTATTGAAAAACAGAGTTAACGCACTCGGTTGGAGGTGCTCCAGACACAAAAACCATATTACTTCAGAAGAAAGTCAAGCACTCACCACCAAATATAATAGACGATGCAGCTCTCTGAGAATGTATTTAAATGTCCAAAATGTATTCAGAGTGCCACACACAATACCTTGATGCATTTCAGATATCAATCTTTTATCAAAAGGCTAATGATATTACAAACTAGTCACCTTATATACACATCCATCCAGTGACATCATAACAGTGCATCCATTTATATTTAAATACAATAATATTTAAAACTTCATTCCTTTAATAAATACATATAAAAACATGTACACAGACAACTGCATTCATTACAGACTACATAAAATATTGCACAGAAGTTCAATTTAGCATTTTGCTGCTTTGTTTCATTTCACTTTTTCAGAAATGTTGATCAAACATCTGATATATATTTACTGAGGAGACAAAATTCATTTATGTTCTGCAAAACAAAAAACATTGTCACTGGATGGATGTGTATATAAGGCGACTAGTTTGTAATATCATCAGCCTTTTGATAAAGGATTGATGTCCGAAATGCATCAAGGTATTGTGTGTGGCACTCTGAATAAATTTTGGGCATTTAAAGACATTCTCAGAGAGCAGCGTCTTCTGTTATATTTGGTGGTGAGCACTTGACTTTCTTCTGATGTACTAGTGCCTGTTGGGCAACATCAGTGGTTTGGATTCATCTGGAAAAAACAATTAGCAGATTTATTTATAATGAGACATCCTATAAATTAAATGTCAAGTGTTGGCATAATGTCTTAGAACTGTTTGAAAATAAAAATGACATCACGTGGGCCTGATTCAAGCAGTTTGGATGTGGCATTCCATGTGCAGTTCAAGAACCCTGCAGCAGCGGTGTCCCTGTGATGTACATGGTGGTGAGTACAGGGTAGGCCTGTGTGATATTTTGGCATTATTTTCCCCATAATGGCTGGCACTGGGTTACCAAGGAATGCCATGCAGTGCCTGCATCTACAGTTATAAACACCAAACAGCTTGCCTGGGTGCTTTCTGGTTGATAACTGTGGTTGGGCCTGCCCTCAGTTTGACACTGTGGAGGTATAGTGATGTCAAAATGACCCCTGATTGGCTCCGTCCTGCCGTGTAACATCCAGCTGTCTCTTGCCTTGCCTTTGCTTGTTCATGGGAAACTTTGGTGTATTGTTTTGACTTGTAGAGTAGTTTGGATGTGGCATTCCATGTGCAGAACAAGAACCCCGCTTCAGTGGCATCCCTGTGGTGCACGTCGTGGTGAGCTTAGGGTGGGCCTGTGTGATATTTTGGCATCATTTTCCCCTCTAAGGCTGGCACGGGGTTGCCAGGCAGCATCATGTGGCACCCTCATCTATAGTTATCAGTAACAAACAGCTTGCCTGGGTGCTTTCTGGTTGTTAAATGTGTTTGGGCCTTTCCTCAGTCTGGCTCTGTGAAGCTACAGTGATGTCAAAATGGCCCATGATGTAGCATGGTACTTATCAATGTGTATTGGCTGTTTAGATGATAATAAGCCATTAATAAAAGTTGTACCATGTATTTCACATGTTGCATTGCTACTGCGGTGTCCACATTACGCACAGTAGTTTTATGCAACAGAGATGGTCATATAATAAGTAAAGTACAACTAAATGATTTGTTCATGTTCATCTTTCTACTTAATGTCCAGCTTAAGTGTGAAAGGCATGTTGACTGGATATAAACAGTATAAGCATGAAGTAATGAAACTTTGGTAACCTCCTGTTTGTATTTTTAGTGCTGTCTACATTGGAGGATAGATAACAACATATAGGTATGGAAGAACATCAAATTATTAGCTGTTGCAAATGAATACACTTAAATAGAAGACAGAGACACTGCCTTTGGAAATGTTATTTATTACTACAAATGGGAAATAATGCATAATGGACACTGAGTTACCTATGAAAGCAGTTTACATGTCATAAATAACTGTGCCATTTTTCCAAACTTAAAAATACAGAACTATCTTTATATTTTGTAATATGCAACTACCACATATACACATTGGGCTGGATATTCAAAAGGGTTGCACCATGCGCAATAGGGTTGCACCTGCACAAGTCCGAAATTGCGCCTTTCTGCAATATTCAGCAGGAGGCAGTTGCACCCCCCAAACCATGCTGAGCAACAGCGCAATGCTAATGAAGGCATACTCAACCGGAGGGGGAGGAACCATGCATAAACTGCACGGCCCGATATTCAGCCGGGCCATGCAGAGTTGTGCAGGCACAATCCCCTACCTGCACCTGCACAACTTTAAGCCAAAAAAAAAGGATTAAGTCGAGGGCCACCCACAGGTGAGCTGCCGCATTGCAGGGTGCAACACAGCAGCTGCCACCTGTGGGTAGCCCTCCACGGTTCGTGCCCCCTGCAGCCTGATCACGGGCATAATAGTAACCCCTCTATAGCCCGAATCATGGGCATAGCATACTGTACCCCAGCAGCGCCGATCGCAGGCATAACGAGATTAACCCTCCACTAGCCCGATCGCGGGCATTAAGATAATCCTTCCCCCCCCGACTAGCCTGCTCAGGAGCAATAAGGAAATCCTTCCCCCAAGACCAATATCCCTGGTGGTCCAGTGGACTGTGAAGCCCGATGCGGGCATAAGGTCAAACCCACCCCCATATTCAATATCCCTGGTGATGTAGTGGCTCTCATCTCACTTCATTCACGGAAACACCACTCTGCTGTCAGTCGGCAGCAGCACCAGTTGCTCGTCGCCTGCCACCTGCCAACGATAGCTGGGTAGCTGCAGATGTCCATTGTTCAGCAGAAGAGCCAATGGGCATGCAGCTCATAACAGAGCAGCAGTCCAGATATGTGAATGAATGAATTACATATCTGACTGCCTAGTGAGGTATGGGCTGCATGCCCATTGGCTCTTCTGTTTGAACCAATGGGCGCAGCTCTATTGAGCTGTCAGTCGGCGGGTGGCGGGCGGCAGGTGGGTGGTGCTGCTGCCCGCCGCTGACGGGGGGAGCAGGGTGGTGGGGCTCGTGGGGGTGGCTACACATCACCAGGGATATTGGACATTGGGAGGTGGGTTTGACCTTATGCCTCAAATCAGGCTTTACCGATCCACTGGACCACCAAGAATATTGGTCTTTGGGGGTTGACGCTATGCCCGCGATCAGGCTAGTGGGGAGGTTAATCACGCTATGCCCAATCGGCTGCTGTGTGGGGAACAGTATGTTGTGCCCGTGATCGCCACGGGGATTTCATTACCCCAATTGGGCTGCTGGGGAGGGAAGGAATACCGTTCTGCCCACGATCGGGCCGAAGGCCAGTCCCCGATGGCTGCTGCCTGGCAGGGTGCCAGGCGCAAGTCATCTGGGATCGGTGCACCATGATCAAGACGAGCGCAAACAATTGCATCAGACGCAAATGCCCCCGCGGCGCTTCTGCATAAATTATGGCCCCATTTGTATGTCACCTTTGAATATTGGAAAATTTGTGCATGGTGCAATAGAACTTCTGCCACCGCATCTGGAATGCTTCACTTGACCACTTGCAGTGGCACAAGTTCCACTGTGCCATGCACAGTGGCTGTGGTAGGGGGGGCGATATTCAATGGAGTTGTTCAATAGCACAACTCCATTGAATATCGCCCGCCACACCCCTGTGCAATTTCTTTGAGCAGCGCAAGGGCTTGTGCCACTGAATGGCACAGTTTGAATATCCAGCCCATTAACATTAAGGTTGAGTCATGCCTAATTATAAAACTTTTTCTGAGTGTATGAATGTCACACTTTGTCTCTCAAATACCGTCCACACAGTTATATATATATATAAATGTATGTATATTTATATCTATTTATCTTTCTATCTATCTATCTATCTATCTATCTATCTATCTATCTATCTATCTATCTATATGGAAGGAGAGAAGGAAGAGGAAGGGAACATTATTTAACCAGGAGTAGCACACTAAGCCAAAGCTTGTGGGATTCAAACCCAGGTCTCCAGATCTGCAGCTCAGATCCTTAACCCACTGCATTACACTACATATATATATATATATATATATATATATATATATATATATACACCCACACACTGTATGTTGATAGAGTAATGGATGGATGGGTAGATAGATAGATAGATAGATAGATAGATAGATAGATAGATAGACAATCAGGATTCTCCATCTCCTAGCATCCCATGCACCACATGCCATGAGTTAGAACAGCTTTTGCTGGTGTAACTTCGTAGACCTTTGTAGGGGTTTGCATCAAATATTTGTCGCAAGCTGTTGTAAAAAAGGTAAAGTGTTGCAAAGGCACACACCTTTTATAAGGCAGTGCATGGTATTCCTTTGCCATCTGCGCAGCACAGGGTTTAAAGCAGAGTTTGTGCAAGTCATGTGTTAACCTATGAAAACTGAGCCCTAGTTGTTTAAGACTGAAGGAAACTATTGCCCATCTTGACTGCCTCCCACACTAGTGTGCTAGTGCTGCCTCTTCCTGTCTGTTTTTAATATATATACAGTACATCTGATTTATTTGTGAAATTTGAAGCAGTCTTGGCTTCCACTGTCTACACCAGTAATCTGTTACACAGTCTTCTTGATCCTTGAGAAAAGAACTTCCACCTGCTATAGAAAAGAACTCCATCCTGCTGTTCCTGACTTTTGTGGCTTTATACCCCTAAAAGATACCACAACATCCTGCACTAAAATCTACTACAAAAATACAAAGGCAAAAAAAACAAGTTGGTGGACCACAGAAGTGCAGGAGGGGGTCAGGGAAAAAAGGATGGCCTACCGTAGCAGGTGCAAGTACTCTTGAGGGGTAAAGGACATGAAGGAGTACCTTAGGATCTCCAAGGTGGTGAGTTGGGTGGTTAGATCGACCAAGGCAGACAAGCAGCTGAGGTTGATGCAAAAGATCAGGGAGGGGAGAAGGGATTTTCCAGATAAATTAGGGAAAGAAGGAAGTGTGGGGATCAGAGAAACAGGTTAAAGAAAGAGGACTGGTGGGCAGAGGACGCTGTGGACAAGCAGAGGTATAAAACGAGTATTTCTGCTCAGTCTTTACAAGCGAATGGGAGGGGCCAATTCCACAGGGAGGAGGCAAAACTGAAGCTGCGGGAGGGGAGGCACTCACAGATGGTGAGATTCTGGTGGGGAGAGTGAGGGAATCTCTCAAGTCCCTGAGGACTGACAAGGCTCCAGGCCCAGATGGAATCCATCCCAGGGTGCTGAAGGAACTGGCAGATGTCCTGGCTGCACCTATGGTGGAATTATTCAGTTCCTCCCTCCAATCAGGTTTTGTTCCGCAAACTGGAGGATGGTACATGTGGTGCCCCTTCACAAGAGTGGACCTCAGGATGAGCTGGGAAACTACAGACCAGTCATCCTGACATCCGTGGTAGCAAAATTTTTGGAGACCATCCTGAAGGAGAGGATGGTGGAATTCCTGGAGACAAATGGCCTTCAGGATGAACACCAACACTGGTTCGTCTTAAGAGGAAATCATATCAAGCAAACCTAGTTGAATTTTATGACTGGGTGACAAGATCACTGGGCAGTGGAAGGCTGGTTGATGTCCTGTACCTCGGCTTTAGCAAGACTTTTGACTCGGTGCCACATGGGAGACTGTTCAGTAAGCTGATGAGCTTGGGGATGTGGGAAAACATAGTAGGGTGGATTGGGAATTGGCTGAGTAAGCGACTGCATGAAGTGGTGGTTGGGGGGAGGTCTCATCTCCCAGAAGGGTCATCAGGGGTGTCCCTCAGGGGTAGGTGTTTGGCTCACTCCCATTTTATGTATTCATAGTGAACATTGGGGAGGGAGTTAGGAGTAAATTGAGTCTTTTTCCTGATGACTATAAACACGGAGTGGCAATGAACAGTGACAAAGGGAGAGGGCACTATAGGAGGACTTGGTGACACTTGAAAGATGATCACACACTTGGCAGCTGAGTTTTAATGTCAGGAAGTGTAGTGTACTACACTTGGCTGTTACGAATCCTGGGTATGACTACTATTTGGGAGGAGGGGGCTTGCAGTCTTCAACAGGGAAAAAGATCTTGGAGTGGTAATAGATGCCAGGATGAACAAATTGGAGCAGTGCAGGAGGGCAGCTTCCAAAACAATAGAATACTTTGATGTATTGCGGGGGGGGTAACATCGAGAAGGAGGGAGGTTCTGCTGCCCCTGTACAATTACTTGGTGAGGCAACACCTGGAGTACTGTGTGCAGTTTGGGCACCATTATTTGAGGAGGGATGTTGTTCTTTTGGAAAAAGTCCAAAGGTGAGCATCAAAGATGATTCATGGTCTGGGGGGTAAGGCCTATGAAGAGAAACTGAGGGAGCTGAACATGTACAGCACCCCCTGGAGGATAGAAGAGACAAGGGGTATGATTGAGGTCTTTAAATACTTAAAGAGGATGAATAGGGTAAACAACAGTAAGGGACTGATCAAATTGAAGGTGGAAGGAACCACATGATGCCATAGCCTAAAACTGGTGGGGGGAGGTACAGAGGAGATGTGAGGTGACACTACTTTACAGAAAGGGTGATGGCACCTTGGAATGTGCTACCTGAGGAGCTGGTTGTGGTGGAATCAGTGGCTAAATTCAAGAAGGGCTGTGAAAGCTACATGGGAAAGGTTTAAGAGGGGAGAGTAAGGAATAACAGGGATGCTCAGGAAATGGAACCTGTAAGGAGCAAACAAAAGGGAGGGGCAGCTACAGAGACATACTGTAACTATGAGCTGCATCTCATGCAGATGAGATAGACCATTAGACTTAATCTGCTGCCATTTTAGTGTGTTAACATATTTTTCTGCTCTATCTATCTATCCATCTATCTATCTATCTATCTATCTATCTATCTATCTATCTATCTATCTATCTATCTTCATGTCCATTTCTTGGGCCCCCGGTCAAGTTAACACATTCATCAGCTTTCTACCCCTACCTAAAAAATTTATTTTCCCTCGTACCTCTCGCCACCTCCTTTTACCTTTTTTGCCTCTCTGTCATTCCATACCTCTTTCCTCCCTATCACCTTAATACATCTTCATCATCACCCCACTGCCTACACCAACTTGTCCTCCCTACTCTCCTCCACCCCTCCTTTCCCCCACTCTCCTCCCCCTTTATTCCACTTTGACTATATAGCTATTCATCCCTTTCCCTCCTATCTATCCCCATAGTACCACCCACATCTGCTTTCCTTCTACCTCCCCTCACTTTCCTCCTCCCTCCCCTGTCCCTCTCTACTGGTACGAGACCTTCCTTCTTTCTTTGGCTCTGGTGCAATCCAATTGTCTGCCTATGTTGTTAGTTGTACAAGTCTCCTTTTTAAACAAGCGTCCTCATGTTATGTTACCATTACCTAGTGAAACGTTAGCCTTTGTTTTGACTCTGTATCCTGTACATGCTTAGATTGTGTAACTATTGTTAGAATTTATACCTGGAGACAGTTTTCAGTTGTTTCTTGCTGTATCTGTATCTGTGGAACATATCTTTATTCTTGTTTGTGTCATACTTAACGTGGAATCTATGAAACAGCATTTTGTTCAAAGGTGTTAATCCAAGATCTCAATATCTATCTATCTATCTATCTATCTATCTATCTATCTATCTATCTATCTATCTATCTATCTCCGTCTGTCTGTCTGTCTGTCTGTCTGTCTATCTATCTATCTATCTATCTATCTATCTATCTAGCCATCTAGCCATCTAGCTATCTATCTATCTATCTTTCTAGTTGTCTACACCTTCTGTCTTTCTAGAGTATCTTTAATCCAGTAGGCTACAAGACCAAAGGCAGCATGGATTCATGGGAAGGAAGAGGGAGCATGCAAGATGAACCCGACTGATTTTATTGACTGAGTGACCAGGGAAATAGATGAAGGCAGGACAGTGGATGTGGCCTATCTAGATTATTGCTAGCCCTTCATCACTCTGCTGCACAGGAGACTGATTAAGAAATTGAGCAGACTAGTGGTGGGACCCATAGTGGTGATGTGGTTAGAAAGTGTTAATGAATAAGAGGGTGGTGGTTAACAGTACTCACGCTAAAGATGAAAGTGTGACCAGCAAGGTGATGGGAGCTCAGTACTGGGACCAGTCCTCTTCAAAGTCTTCATAAGTGAAATTGCAAATGAGCTGGAAATGAAGGTATGTATTTTTCCAATGATAACAAAATCTGTAGTAGGTTGTGCAGTCAGAAAGGGGTGGACAGAATGCATAGGGATCTTGGGAAACTCGAGGAGTAGCCAAAAAACATTGCAGTTGGGGTTCAATACCAAAAAGTGCAAACGTATGCACCTAGGGCATAGAAATCCAGGAACCTGATATAGGATGGGGGGCACTGTCAGTCACTAAGTAGGAAAGGGATATTGGGATTATCATGTCTGATTACCTCAAAGTGGTAGGACAGTGTGACAAAACAGTGAGTAGGTTCAGTGTGATCCTGAGATTCTTAGGGAGAGACATCTCCATCAGGAGAAGGGAGGTGTTGTTGCCTCTGTATCACTCACTGGTGAGACCCACACCTAGATTATTGTGTCTATTTCTGGAATCCACATCTAAGAAAGGACATGGACAAAGTGAAGGCAGTTCAGAGGAGGGCAATTAAAAAGGTGCAGAGGTTGCACCAAAAGCCTTACAAGGAGAGACTGGGAGAATTCATCATGTTCACTTTGGAAGAGAGGAGAGACAGAGAGGACATGATAGAGATTTTCAAATACCTCTCAGGGATGGACAGGGTGCAGGAGAGAAGTCTGTTTCAAAGGAATAAGAGCATCAGGACAAGAAGGCATGTGTCTACCTGACAGGCAGAAACTGATCTGTCAAGATTGCCTCCTCCCTCTACTCTTCACTCTCTATCACCACTGCTGTCCAACAGGGCTTCGTACACTAGGCCCTATTTTATTTTCAATTTTTCTTAATGACCCCCCTGCTGCCTGCTCCACTTCCCAAATACATATGTATGCAGATGACACCAACCTATAAATGTCTAGCACCTCTCACACTAATGCTCAGACTAGACTGCAACAGGATTTCACCATGGTTCAGAAATGGTTCCAGTCAAATCAATTGTTTCTGAATGCAAAAAAGACAGTCCCCACGTCCTTTGGCACCAGACAGAGGATATCTACCCTTATATCCCCTCAAGCTTTCCGCACACTGAATGGTACTCTGATAGAGAATGTCACTTCCTTCAGATACCTTGGGGTCTGGCTAGATTACCATCTGGGCTTTTCAGCACACGTGCATGCAATCCATAAAAAACCTACACCCCAAGCTTGGTGTCTTATAAAGAAACAAGGATTGCATTCCTCCATCAGCCCAATATACTATTGTGCAGAAAATTATCCTTCCCACCTTTGACTATGCAGATATAGTCTGCAGAACTGCCACTAAAACTACTCTGGTGAGACTGGACACCCTTTTCAATTACTTCTGCCTCTTTATTTTATTCTGCCCCCCCCCCCACAACCACCACTGTGATTTTTACAATGTCACGTCCCTTCCTTCTCTGGGGTCCAGGCGTCTGTCACATTCTTTTACCTCCATGGTTAAATTCTGGTCTGGGAATCTTCCCTCCTGTCTTTTCTCCATCTCTGCCTCATCTCTGAGCTCACACTCCCTTTGGAACACTGACTCTCATTTGTTTGCCATCCCCCACCGCTCCACCTCTGTTGGTCAATCCGCCTTTTACATAGAAACTTAGAAACATAGAATCTGATGGCAGATAAGGACCGCTTGGCCCACCTAGTCTGCCCATTTCCCTATCTAATGGATAAGCTGCAGATACTAGTTAACCAACAGCCTACTTCCTCCTACCCCCCACTAGAATTGCCTTAAGTCTGTCCCATGCATTCTTGAATTCCTGCACTGTTTTTGACTCTATGACCTCCTCAGAAAGGCTGTTCCATGCATCTACAACCCTCTCTGTGAAGAAATACTTCCTCACATTACCTCTGAGCCATCCCTGCCCTATCTTCATATTGTGCCCCCTTGTTCTTGCACATCTCTTTTTGTGAAATATGCTACCCTCTTAGACTTTATTGATTCCCTTGAGGTATTTGAGAGTTTTTATCATGCCCCCTCTCTCCCTCCATTCCTCAAGTCTATACATCTTAAAGTTCTTTAGTCTTTCTTCATGTGTCTTTTGGTGCAGACCCTGCACCATTTTGGTTGCCCTCCTCTGGACAGCCTCCACCCTGTCTATGTCTTTGTGGAGAAAGGGTCTCCAGAACTGTATACAGTACTCCAGATGTGGTCTTACCAACTGTCTGTACAGAGGGCCAACAACTCCCTGTTTTCTACTGGTGATGCCTCTCCCTATGCATCCCAGTATCCCCTCAGCCCTCCTTATTGCCTTCTCAAATTGCTGGGCCACTTTTAGGTCATCTGATATGACTACCCCAAGGTCCCTTTCCATTTTTGGTTTTGTCAGTATCTCACCCCCCAATGTGTACTCTTCCCCTGGGTTTTTGTTTCCCAGGTGCATTACCTTGCACTTCTTTGCATTGAATCTAAGCTGCCATACATTTGACCATTCCTCCAACTTGGCCAAGCTCCTTTTCATCCTTTCCACCCCACCTTGCATATCAACCCTGTTGCAGATCTTTGTGTCATCTGCAAAGAGACATTTTTTCTTCCAGTCCCTCTGCAATGTCACTTATAAAGACATTAAAAAGGACCGGCCCCAGTACTGAACCCCGTGGTACCTCACTAGTAACCGCCACTTTCTTCACTGTGTACTCCATTTACTATATTACCCTCTGTGTCCTGTTGTCCAGCCAGTGTTTTACCCAGGCTACCACCCTGGGACCCACTCCCAGGCTGGCTAATTTGTTTATTAATCTTTTGTCTGAACTATGTCAAATGCCTTGCTAAAGTCTAGGTAGGCCATGTCCACAGCCCCTCCCTCGTCTACTACTTGGTCATCCAGTCAAAGAAATCAATTAGATTTGTCTGACATGTCCTTCCTGCTGTGAATCCATGCTGCCTTGGGTCCCTGTCCCAACTGGCCTCTAGGTACTCAACAATTCTTTCCTTCGGAAGTGATTCCATCATTTTCCTACCACTGACGTCAAACTGACAAGTCTGTAGTTTCCTGCCTCTGTCTTGCTCCCACTTTTGCGAAGGGGAATCACATCTGCCCTCCTCCAGTCCTCAGGTACCACACCATCCTTCCATGATTTTTTAAAAAGGGTAGTCAGTGGTGTTACTAGTTCTTCCCTTAGTTCTTTTAGAATTCCAGGGTGAATCCCATCAGGCCCCATTGCTTTATCCACCTTAAGTTTAAGAGTTCTTTCAGAACCCTTTCTTCTCTGAAAGGACTAATATCAACCCCCCTATCCAGAACGCTTTTATTGACTGGATTAGGTATCTCCCTCAGCTCTTCCATTTTGAATACTGAGCAGAAGTATTAGTTCAGTATCTCTGCTTTTTCACTGTCGCTCTCTGCCTAACCACCTTCCTCTTTATTCAGCCTCAGTATCCCTGCCTTAGTCTTTCTTTGCTCCCTAATGTACTTATAAAAGGTCTTAGCCCCTTCTTAACTGAGTTGGCAATCTTTTCCTCGGTTTGCCTTTGGTATTCTGACTGCCTTTCCCACTTCCTTCTGCTTAAACTGGTACAGTTCTCTCTCCTGCTCCTTCTGTGTTTCCTTATACTTCCTGAATGCTATCTTTTTCTCCCTAACCTTCCCCGCCACTTCTTTTGAAAACCATAGTATTTTTTTCTTTCATTTTGATTTGTTTATTTGCTGCACACAAAGGCTTGTTGCCTCTGTGATGGCAGTTTTGCTGTTTCTCCATTGTTGCTCCACCCCACCTTCTTGCCTGTTTGATAGTGCTTTTCTGAGGCACTCTCCCGTTTTGACAAAATCAGCCATCCTGAAGTCCAGTACCTTCACTTTTGTATGGCTTGACTCTACGGCTAAGTTTATCATGAACCACACTGTTTGGTGGTCACTTGTTCCCAGATGGCTACCCACTTCAAGATCTGAGATCCTCTCTCTGTCCACATTTAAGAGTACCAGGTCTAAGTTTGCTCCCTCCCAAGTGGGTTCCAAAACTAGCTGTCTGAGGCATGCCCCCTGTAGGGCATCAAGAATGGCCCTGCTCTTGGATGTGTCTGCAGCAAAGGTGCTCCAGTTAACATCTGGCATATTTAGGCCCTCATCAGCAATATCTCCCCTTTCTCTGCCATCCTAAGGATGCCTTCTATCATTTCCTTGTCCATTTCCTCCCCCTGAGACAGGGGTCTGTATACTAGTATACTGTGCAGATTGTGGTGCCATTTCCAGTCTCCAGGGTGACCCACAGTGCCTCTTCTCCTCCCTGTTTACCCTTTAGTTCTGTTGCTTTGATCCCTTCCCTCACATAGAGAACTGCTCCTCCTCCTCCTCTTCATCTCTCTCTGTCCCTCCTGTGGATTGTGTACCCTGGTATGTTTTCCTACTGCTGTCCTAAATAACGGATTGCCCTCCCCTCCAATATCCATAATGCACCTTCTCCTAAATCTCTCTTTTCCCTCCTGAATGTGTACACATCCCACTCCTGCTCATGCCAAACCTTCTGAGCCCTATCCAAAGTCTAATTACACCTAAAGCCTTTGCCCTATTCATGGATCCCCTTTGCCTTGTCCCAGTTATTCTGCCCAACACGGCACTTGTGGTTATCTCAAAATGGCTCACTAAACCTTCCCCCTGTGCTCTCCAGTATACATTGGCATACACGGGATCCAGGTTGTACTCAGTTATTGTAATCATTGATCACTTCCTTGATTGTAACTGCTTATGTATCTATTGCTCATTTGTATTTTTAACATTGTACTGTAACTTGTTGTACTGCAATTTCTGTATCATTGCCAACCAATATGTCTTAAAAAATTGTACCTTGTGCTGCAATATTTGTACTTCCATGTCCCCTTTCTCCTGGATGCTTCTAGAAATGAGCAGTTCTGCTCAGCATGCCTTCCCAGTGAAATGCTTTAATAAATAAATAAATGAAGCAGGAGGGAGGTGTCAAACTGGAATGTGAGGACGTACTACATCCCTGATAGAGTGGTAGACACCTGAAATAGATTGCCAGAAAAAGCAGTGCAGGCAAAAACAGTAGGGGGCTTCAAGAATGCACAGAACAGACTTAAGGGAATATTAGTGAATAAATAGGCAGGGACAGTGGACTGTCGCTGAACACCACTTAGGGTTTTTGGAGGCTGACTAGGCAGGAACAATCTGGAGTAGAGGTGAGCGAAGTGCTCCCATTTTGCTATGCGGAGCACTTTACGACATTCCCAATCACATAGTGCTCCGCAACACGAAGCGAATTACTTCACCTATAAATCTGAACGTGAAGTGCATTGTTTCCAAAGGACTTCACTACTTCACCTTATATTACAGCCTTCCTTTTAATTTTAACGCAAAGTGCCATTGATTGTAATGCACTTCGCTTTGCTTCACCTGTTTATTGCTATTTGAGGTGAATTTTGCATTGATTCATGGGATGGCAGGTCATATGGGCTCTATATTGTCTTGCACAGTCTCAATTCTATGTAGTGTGCATAGTGTAAAGCTGGAGACAGTTTGCTTTCAAAACTCTGAGAATCAAACCATCGAAAAAGCTGTAAAATATCACTTTTGATCCAATTATTGTGATCCAGATTTAGTACTGACTGTAGGAAACCCTCCTATGCTTAGATCATCGAGTGTTGATTGTTTTTGTGTATATCCTGAATGTTAATTTAGAACATTCCACCTGTGTACTGACAGACACTGTTGAAGAGTGCTTCGGGGAGGGGCATATCTGTGGTGGAGTGAGACTCACATGAGAAAGGCTGTCCTTCTAATTGTTTTGTACTAGTAGTGAGTTAGTATTTGTCCGTTTATGTACACACAGTAATACCTGAAGTAATTTTTGATAATTATTTTCTGTTTGTTGTGGTGCAGTGCATATTTTCATTCTGTTTAAAAGATTTGTTTATATAGTGTATTACACCGTTAAATTTTCTGCACATTACTGTAGTGTGTGCATGTGTGTGTGCCATCAAGTCAAACACATTTTATTGAGCCACACAGTAATCACCACACTCTGAATCTGTTATTCGTCTGCAGTATTTTTTACTGCTTCCTTCAACCTAGCTAGTGGACTGGTACTATAGCGCCCCCCAACCTGCAAAAGGTATAATTTCTTTTTTCCAGCTTTGGATTTGTGTGACCTCTGGTTAAGGTGTTTTTGTGCCTGTGCGGCTGCATCTCTTTATAGTTGCAATCTGTGCCTGTGCGTTTGCATCTGTTTTGTCCTCAGTCTGCATCTGTAAGCCACAGTTGTTGTTTTTTTGGCTTCTCATCCACCTCAAATTTCAGAAATCTCAATTTATTGTGAATTTTCTGTGAAATCCCCCCAAAATGCCTGCAAATAGATGTGCATGCAAAGATATTTCTGGCCATGGTAGTGCTGCCAGTGATAAGTGTGGCCATAGGTGTGGTAGTATGTAGCAGAAGTGCATAGCTGATGCCAATAAAGGGATTTCTCTGTTTTTCACAGCACAATCAGTAGTTTCTGTCATTGTTGGAGATGCTGTTGTTCCCACCGGTGGTAGTGAAGATGCTGATGGCATGAGTATTGCCCCAACTTCAACCTGTGACAACAAGTTTACCAGTTTTCCAAATATTGTAGAGTCTAAAGCTTAATATTTTATAACCACAAGGAAAGTGTGTGGGGGGGCATGATAGAAACTATCAAGTACCGAAAGGGAATCAACTACATACAAGAGAGTACCATCTTTCAGAAAAAGAGATGTTCATGAACAAGGGGGCAAAATTTGAAGATAGAAGGGGGATGGATCAGGAGCAACATCAGGAACTATTTTTTCATGGAGAGGGTGGTGGGTGCAAGGACAGACAAAAACTAATGGTCAGTGTTATGGTGTGACAGCAGCAGTTGAAGCATGTCCATTATTTGGAGTTGATGCACCTCCATGGTCTCCAACTGCTGCTCCACATTGTCAATCCAATGGTTCACATGGTCCAATTTACTCCACATCATGCCCTAATCAGCATGCGTGACAGGTATTTGTGCAGGGTTGCCACCATCATCTGCAGGTTGTGGAGCAGCTGCTTGCTCCATGGCCCACCCCTGACTGACATCATGTGCAGGTGGAGTCCATGCTGCCACCTGTTGCTCAGTAGGGCCAGTAGGAGCATTCCTGCCTGTTTGGCAAGCTTGGCCTGCCAGTCTGCATGGTGGTGGTTGCATAGGTTGGTGAACTGACCACCTGTGCCCAGGTGACTTCCCTTGGGGCCACGGTGCACTACCTCACCACACAGATTGCACTTCACTACACTGGTGTCTGCAGGCAGTGTAGTGAAGAACTCCCACACTAATGAGCTGCGGGGAGGACCGGGCACAGGCAGGGGGGCCCCAGATGTTGTTGCCAGCTGCTCCTGGTGCTCAGTTGGGGCTGGGGTGGGGAAATCTGCTGTTGCTGCTGTGGCTATAACTGCTGCAGCTCCTTCCTCACTTTCTGCTGAGCCGCTGGTGCAGGGCCATGGCAGGTGGTGGCACTGGTGGGGGGGGCACTGGAAGATGCCACTGGAGGTGTTGCTTCCATGGCACCACTACCTCCTGCTTCAGGGAGGGGACCACTAGCCTGGAAGCTGCTTTGGTTCAGATGCAGAATTTATATTTTTTGCTATCTCTCTGCCTCCTCTCAAAGCAGGGTTTATATTTTTTGCTATCTCTCAGTATCCTCTGAAACACAGCTCTTTCTCCCAAACTAAGTAAGGAGAACATGAAAGTCTTTCACTATCTTGCAGGGTGTCTCACTGACAGCAGCGGTCACAGCACAACTCTGAACTGTCCTGCTGCCAGCACCCCTGAAACACAGCTCCTCCAGCTCCCAAAGCAAGGAGCAGCCCCTGAACAGTGTGCATCACTGACAGCAGTGTTTGCAGCATGGCTCTGAAGCAGCCAGCTGCCAGCATCCCTGAAATGTACTGTGACTCTTCCAGCTCCCAAAACAAGGAGCAGACCCTGAACAGGGTGCCTTGCTGACAACAGCACTTGCAGCTCGGCTCCGAACCAGCTGGCTGCCAGCATCCCTGAAATGCAGCTCCTCCAGCTCCTGAAGCAAGGTACAGTGAGACGGGTTTCAGAAGCCACAGTTCACTGGACCATAGCAGCTTCTGACTGATTTCAATTGTCTCCCTGACCCAGGCCATCTGCTTTCACTGCTTCAATTTACCAGCCATGCTCTGTAACTTCAGGCAGGCTGTTGAGTTCCTGCCAAAATGTCAGTATTAATTTTAAAACACTAGTTTGTACTTCTTACCAAATTACTGTTGCCTGATTTTTTTTCTTGATTTTTATGTTGCTTACATGCATGTGCAAGAAACATAGTGCCATCATCCGAGTTTTCGGAGGTGTGGCAGCCCTCTTCCATTTCAGTCTGTGTGTTTGCAGGCATGGACCCAGTTCTCCAATGCCTGCTAGAGCTGTCTATGACAGCTCCAAAATGCAGTGGCATACAGTTGAAAGGGGGAGCTACACTTCAATGAGCAGCGATAAGATATCGCCTGCTCATGCGCCTTCCCACACACACACACACTGCTGTGCTCGCCCCCCACACTGTACAGCCGACGGGAGTACCCAATCCCCCGCTGGCTGTGCTGCACCTTCAAACAGAGTTGCACATGCCATGCTGGTGCTCACCCGCTGCAGCAACTCATCGATGATAGCCAACGGGGTGCCCAACTTCGCTGGCTCCACTGTCACCACCCGAGTAATACGGTGCCACACTGGGAGCCCACTCCAGCATGGCAAAGCTTGTTATGGCCAATGGGGTGCCCAATCCCCGCTGGCTCCAGCCCCCAAACAGTTTTTCCAGCTGCCACGCTAAGAGCCCACCCCAGCGTGGCAAACATCCTAATGTTGTCTTTTAAAACAAAAAACTGTAAAGAAAAAAACGTCCTCGTAGTCTCCATGCCCCCCAACAACCCGCACTCCACCCACTGTGCACCCTGCCTCCCACCCTCCCTCACCCCATACTTAGCTCGAGTCCGGCGCGACGATCTTCGTGGACCGAACACATCTGCACTCTTCAAAGCTGACCGCTAACTGAGGAAATGCCGTAAGCTGTATAATGGGATAGATAGGGTTTTTTCAACTTTGTTGCATATCTCAGGCATTTTTTGGAATTTTTGCACCAATTTTCAACATGGGGTTTTTGGGACCCCTCCTCATGAATTCTTGCACTGTCATGGCATTACTTGGGCCCGAAGTGTGATTTCACAGTCACTGTGCAAAATCACCTTTCCACACTGACTAACAAAATGACACTGCCAGTTTTCATAAGGTGGACTCTCAAAAAGCCTATATTGAAAATTTGGTGGAAAAATTCCTAAAAATGACTGTTTTACAAGCGTGCGTTGGGCAGTTCGTATGCAGGCTCGTAAGTTTGCGAATTTTCAATATTTTCACTCCAGATTTTCAACATTGTCATTTTACCACACCTCCTTATGAGCAGTACAGCTGTCATTTTTCACATCTTGCCCAAAATGTGTTTCCAACCATGTAGCGCACAATGGCGCAGTTGGTGTGCGAAATCATTGTATGGGACAATTAAGAAAATCACAGTGACACTGTTCATGAGCAGAGGTCTTAAAATGGCTATGTTGAAAATTTGGTGACAAAATTCCTAAAACTGACTGTTTTACGAGCGTGCATTGCGCGCAGTTCCTATGCATGCTCGTAAGTTTGTGAATTTTCAATATTTTCACTCCAGATTTCCAACATTGCCATTTTACTTCACCTCCTTATGAGCAGAACAGCTGTCATTTTTCTCATCTCACCCACAATGTGTTTCCGCTCATCTAGCGCACAATGGCACCGTCGGTGTGCGAAATCAATGTATGGGACACATTAAGAAAATCACAGTGACACTGTTCATGAGCAGAGATCTTAAAATGACTATGTTGAAAATTTGGTCACAAACTTCCTAAAAATGACTGTTTCATGAGCGTGCATTGCGCAGTTCCTATGCACACTTGTAAGTTTGCAAATTTTCAATATTTGCACTCCGCTGACTTCCAAATACCTACACAACCCATACAAGCAAGCAACATTTGGCATTGACAAATGCTTGTTTTTCTCTGTTAGGATAAGCATGTACTGTATGAGTCTATCGAGCTGAATGTAGTACAGCTTCTCTGAGAAGTAGAATTATTACCCTTCTGCAGAAATGTCATTGTTGTATCCAACTATTACTGTACTTTTACTGAAAACTACTGCCAGATTATATGCTTTTCTTTTGTCTGTTTAAGGCAGTGAATGTGGTACAGCTCCTCTGAGAACTAGAATTATTATCCTTCCTGCCAAAATTTCATTGTTGTATTCAGTTTACTGAAAACTGCTGCCAGCTTTTTTTCTGTTTAAGGCAGGCTTGTATTGTTGATTTTGTTAGTATTAAATATTTCAGCTCCTCAGTGAAACTATCATTTTTTTTAACCTCACCTGTTAGAGACTTCTTCCTTTTTTCCTTACTGCTGTCTGATTCTTTCACTTGTTCTTTAATCCCTGTATGCTTTGTCTGGTCTCTACAGTGACAGCATCATGGTTCCTTTGTGATAAAAGCTAATTTTTGCCATCAACCAGATAGAACCATTTTCCTTTCCCTCCTAACTCCTAATTCTTAAACTCTCTAACTCTTATTTATGAAACTGTAATTTCTAGCCATCTGTCTCGACTAGCCACACTACCCCCCCAGCCACACTACCCCCCCCCGGTCAATCTATGGTCATTAGCTAAGGTACCTTTCTGCCTGCTACACCCTTCCCAACTCTTTTGTCTTCTTTCTTTGCCCTGAACTTTGAGCTATTTGCACCTTTTTTCCAATTGAAATTTAACCCATCCACCATTTAACGTGAAGCCTGCCCTGTCGAGCATCTATAATTACTTATATCTTTTTCTTCTTCTCCCTCCCTAGGAGCAGCCCCTGAACAGGGTGCCTCACTGACAGCAGCACTTGCAGCACTGGTCTGAACCAGCCGGCTGCCATTAACACTGAAATGCAGCTCCTCCAGTTCCCAAAGCAAGGTACAGTGAGATGGGTTTCAGAAGCCATAATTTCATTGGACCATAGCAGCTTCTGATTGATTTCAGCTGGCTCCCTGGCCCAGGCCATCTGCTTTCACTGCTTCAGATTACTAGCCATGCTCTATAACTTTGAGCTGGTTGTTGTGCTCCTGCCAAACTTATGCACCCACCCCCAACTAGTATTAAATACTTTCAAACTCCTCCGCCATTACCCCCATGTCACTCATTGGCTATAGCTATTCCTGAAACACTTAGAGAGAGTGAGTAAACCTCTCTTAAGGGGGAACTTCTCACTGCAACTTTTTTTTTTATCATTCTCATCAGCTTAATTTCACTATTTTCCCCTCTTAAAGCTCACTGCCTCACTCTTAGATCATTCTCAGACTTGCAGGCCACATGGAAACTTCCTAAACAGGACTTCTGGAAGTTTTTACAAATTCGGGCAGCTTATAACTCTCTCTCTAGTTTAGTGTATAAGCATATTTTTCTAAACCCATCTCGCACTGGACTAATTTATCAGTAAAATTGAATAGCTCCATTTACAAAGACATTATTGATAATCTACCTGATCAGTCTATACAGGCCAAAAATAAATGGAGCACTCTTCTTAACTACAATATTTCAGATGCATAATGGAGTAATTGTTGGCGTCTGGCACATAATACCTTTAAAGATGCATGTAGTTCTTTAATACAAACTAAACCCTGCATCTTTGGTATAGAACCCACTCTGTTCTTCAACAAATGGGCCTATTAAATAATAATAACATCTGGTGCTATAATTTGGCCAACGGGGATCTATTTCTTATTTTGTGGTCCTGTGCTCCCATTAATAAGCTCTGGCGTAGAATCTATTTACTTGCCTACAGAGCAACAGGACAAAAACTACCTTTTGACCCCAAGCTATTCCTTCTAGGCATCCTTATCCCCAATAGCTCTCTCCTCTCACATGCACATTTTAGATGGCTAAACATACTTTCTTTTCTGGTCAAATGTCTGATTCTTATGAAATGAAAATCAACTCTGGTGCCTTGTCTTTCAGATGTTCTTCAGAGCCTCTCTCAACATACCTCCCTAGACCGATTATCTCATGTTACTCATAACCAACTCACTGTGTATGACAGATGTTGGCCGGATTACTTCAAGTACATCAAACCTAGTTCTTCTAGACCCTAATTCTTAAGGATATTTAGCCTTTTTTCTTATTTTGATCTCAGATTAGGTTTTCTCGAAACTTGTGCACAGATATCTCTTTTTTCCCCTCCTTCTCTATTTTCTCCCTCTCTCCTTCCCTTCTTCCTTGTTTTTTTCTCCCTCTTCTTTCTTTCCTTGCTCCCTTTTCTCTTATCTTCACCTCTCCATTACTGAACATTGTTCATATTACTAAATTTATCACTTTTTGCAATTTACTGAATGTCTTGCCATAGCCTGCCCTTGCATTTATTTTGTACATGGTTGCCATTTCTGACTGTAAAATACCCTATTAATTGTAACCCTTCTACTCTTCACTTACAACCTCCATAGGGTTTGTGTTTTATTATCAATACGTGTATATAAGGCTTCTCCAATATGTTTACCCTAAATACTGTGTTTAAGTGATATTTTATACCTTATATGGAGGATATTCTTCTATTCAATAAGATGTGCGCTTTCTTATATACTCAAATTTCAATAAAAAGATAAAGTGAAAAAAGTTCACTGCAACTTTTTGTTGATCGTTCTCTTCAACTTAATTTATCTGTTTTCTCCTCTTAAAAGGGATCTGCTCATTGCAACTTTTGTTGATTATTCTCTTCAACTTAACTTACTTTTTTCTCTCCTCAATAACTTCCTTCCTTACAAAAGGTCCTATTGACAAGCCTTAGGTCCTCCTGCCATCAATTACGATGCAGAGACCTTGATCCCAGTACTATGCCGATGCATGCAGCTCACCAGATCCCTCTGGTAGTTAGATGCCTAGTGGTGTTATCCTACACCACACATTCTCTCTCTTCCTCCCTGGTCTGATTTCTTCTACTTTCTGCATCACAACGTTCCCTCTCACCAAAGGACTGCTCATTTGCTTGTCCTTCCCGGCACACCTGCAACCAGCATATATGACCTCAAACACTGAATCTGTGCCACCCTCCACTTCAAGGTTATCACCAAATAGCACCCTTGACTTATTGCCCCCTTGCCCACATGGGTCTTTTTCTCACCTTGCATTATTAACCCTGGCCCAGCGTAATACATCCATCCTCCTCCTGCAGCATTCCAAGCGAATACACAAACTACCTTCCTCCATCCTCCCTCTCCCCAATACTGTTCATGCCTCCTAATACTGTCAGGCAATGTTAAACTAAACCCAGGACCCAGTAAGAGGCAAAAACCAAACCACACAATGAGGGCCACTCCTGACCCCCTAACCTCCTGCCCTGATTGGCTTAACTCCAAAGGTCTCAAAATAGCCCATATGAATATACAGAGCATGAGGGGGGAAAATGACAGAATTGGAATCCTGGATACTATATTACAAACCAGACATTCTCTGCATTACTGAATCATGGTTAAAACCATCCCTACTATCTCACGAGGTCACACTTCCTGGCTATACCTACTATAGATGGGACCAGATCCCCAGAAAGGTGGGGGGGGTTAATTTATGCTAGAGATGGATTAATAGTCAATTAATTAACTGACTTAAAAATCAGCTCAGCTGCAAAGTACGTCTTTATCACAGTCACCCTTGGCCAAGTCAAGATTATAACAGTAGGGTGCATCTATCTCCCCCCGCGAATCAATCGTTCTGCTATGCCGAATTCCTCACTAGTCTGGACTCCATCCCCAAGGAAGACACTATAATATGTGATGACTTTAACCTGAATTATTTTGGGCCTCTAAAAGCACAGTATCAAGCTGCTCTACTGAACACTAAACTGGAACAACTCCTCAACAATCCCACAAGACTGAATATGAAGTGAAGCAAGCATACTCTCCTAGATTGGATGTTAACTAATAATCCAAATTCTGTTAAGGCCACTGGAATCCTCCCTGATGCACTCAGTGACCATTTCCCAACTTTTTGCATCTGGAAGAATAATTCTCCGCATCCCCCCCACCAAATCCATAAAACTAAGGACCTAATCAACTTTGTTGCTGAAGCCTTCTGCTCAAGTCTTGCAACAGCTGACTGGTCACCAATAACCTCCCTCGCTTCCTGACATAGCATTAGAATATCTGGTCAATACCTTCACCACCATCCTTGACCACCATGCTCCCCACAAACTAAGAAGATCAAATGGCACCCACTCTCCCTGGCTCACACAGGAACTGAGGCTCTTCATGTCTTCTTGTGACAAAGCATGGTGTGCCTTCAAAATCTCTAGACTCCAGTCTGACTGGAACATCTACCACCAGCTATGCAGTATTTGTAAATCTAAGCTAGGCAAAGCCAAAAGGGAACACCTTCTATCACTACAGAGAAAAATACCTCTCCAACCCCAAATGTTTCTGGAAGGAAATCAATGTGCTCTTAAAGAGTACTGAAAAGATCATCCCCAATCAATGACACCAAAAGGCTCCACACTATCCTCACCCATGGAGATAGCAGCGGGGATGAATCGCTTCTTTATGGACCTTGATGCCTACAAAACTGACCTTCCTGTTAATTGTCCTGCGCCACCAGCTAGCTGCCTGGAATTTCTACACCTACTCTTCCACATAAAAACTACATCCCAAAAAGAGGCCTTTAAATTGCTAAGGGGACTTCACCCTGACAGCTCACTAGGGTTTGACTCACTACAACCCAAATTTCTTAAAATAGGTGCACCTGCACTTGCCTACCCAATCTCCTGCCTAATCAATAGATCCTTCCTCACGCAAACCATCCCAGACAAATGGAAAACCGCAGTTGTTGTTCCAGGTCATAAAAGTGGTCTGACCAGCCTTATCAAAAACTCTAAACCCATATCTATTATGTTTCCAATTACTAAAATCCAAGAATGAACACTTTATAATCAACTATCATCCTACCTTGAAAGACCAATGCCCTCACTAGTAACCAGCATAACTTTTGGAAATCATATGGGAATGAAACTGCTCTCCTGAGGGTCACCACTGATATATTCCAGGCTATGGACAAGGGCAAAGCGACTGGTGCAATCTTTGTTGACCTAATGAAGGCATTCAGCCAAGTCAACCACTCACTTCTCATCTGTAAGCTTCACCACCTTGGTCTTGACAAAAACTCTCTCGCTCTTGGATCTCTAACTACTTAGATAATAGGTTTCAATGTGTGAAATGGGCCGGTACCATCTGAACCTTATCTCCTATCACTGACAAGGTCCCTCAGGGATCAATCCTAGAGCCTCTCATATTCTCAATATTCCTTAATGACCTTCCTTTGAATTGTGGAGGGGCATTGGTTCAGCTATATGCGGGTGATGCCATCTTATATAGATCCTCCTGTAACGTCTCAAGTATTAACTCTGACTTAACAAATGGCTTTCAGACTCTAGAAGCATGGTTTAAAAATAATCTACTAGTTCTGAACACAAAAAAGACTAAATCCATGTTGTTCCACCATGCCTGCTTTGACACATCCTCACAGCCCCCCGGTTGTCAAAAAATCCACTAACATTCAACTTGAAAATGTTACCTGCTTTAAATACCTGGGTATAGTACTTGACATGCATCTATCCTTTGATGAACACATAACATGTGTCACTAAGGCTACTAATCAGAAACTAGGCCTTCTATATTGCACTGCCCCCTACCCCTCAAGTAGTGCAAGAAGCACTATTACCTCTGCCACCCTTCTCCCAGGCCTCTTATACAGTGCTCTATAATCCACTCTTCCAAGACTACATTCCTGAACAAACTCAAAATGACCTATCACAGAATTACTATATTTGTTATTAAGGCCCAGCTTGCACCCATCACTGTGATGTGCTGAACAATTTGTGTTGGCCATCTTTCCTGGCCAGACATAACCTCCCAGTATATAGCAACTCCTTCAAGCTGCTGTAATGCACCTCCCACCTCCTCTGAGTATATCTAACCTACTAATCCAGAAACTCTTCCCACAAACACTCAGGTCCTCACACCTCCCGATGCTGGGTCTGCCCAAGATGTGCCTAGCTGTTGGAAGAAGATCCTTCTCCTTCACAGCACCACAAAAGTGGAATGACCTCCCACTCTCACTACTCTTATGCAAGACCTTTACTCTCTTCAAAAGACAATATAGGGAAATATTTTACAAGCCTTCTGTCTGTAATGGGAACTGTAACTAATCTTCTCTAAACCTCTCCACCTGATGCCTATTCTCTCCTGGAATGTATGATCAATGTCTAGGGCTATGAGTCTGTGCACAGCTAATTGTCTATACTCTGCACTTATATACTAATTGATTTTACTATGATTATATTGTATGATCATATCAACCCAACTACTGTTTGTTCACTATGCTGCAACTGACATCTATAATTTGTACTGTCTCCCAGTGAATGGGATGGCTAGTAGTCCATGAGTGTATGTAACTGTCCAATGATATTTGTACATAATTATATGTAGCTGTACTGTTTTCTTATGCTTGGAACATTTTTTTTTCCCTGGGTCACCCCTGAAAAAGAGACTTGACTGTCTCAGAGGGCCCACCCGCCCATCAAAATTTAAATAAATAAATAAATACATTTAATTAATTAATTAACTTCCTGCCTAAAGCCTGTGACCTGCAGACTATGAGCCATGTGATCTGTGGGCTGTTACAATGCTCACTCACTGTGCCTTTAAAGGAAAATAAAGTGAAGTAACGCAGAATCATTATAATGCAAAGTCATTATGATGCGAAGTGGCAAAGTATTGCATTTCAATAGGCACTTCGTGTAGCTGTGTGTCACAACAGAGTGGGACACTATGCCTCTGCTATGCTAGCGTAGTTCAGCTTCGATGCATTTCTAATCTGGATAGACTGGGTGGGCCAAGCCATCCATTTCTGCTGACAAATTCTGTTTCTATCAATCTATCTGTCTGTCTGTCTGTTTCTCTCTGTCTGCCTGTCTATCTATAAACAGTCTATATCTATCTATCTAACTATCTATCTGTCTGTCTGGGGGTGGGGGTAGAAAGAAGTAGGCTGCTGGTTAACTAGGATCTGCAGCTTATCCATTAGTAGGCAAATTGGCAGACTGGGTGGGCCAAGCGGTCCTTGTCTGCCAACAAATTCTATGTTTCTATGTTTCTTCTGTCTGTATGTCTGTCTATCTATCTATCTATCTATCTATCTATCTATCTATCTATCTATCTATCTATCTTACTGTGTCTGTCTGTCTGCTATCAGTCTGTCTTCCCGTCTACCTGTCTGTCTAAATATCTAACTAGTCAGTATCTATCTACCTATCTCTATGTCTGTCTGTCTATCTATCTATCTATCTATCTATCTATCTATCTATCTATCTATCTATATATCTAACTATCTATCTCTTATCTGTGTCTTGTCTATCTATCTATCTAATCTCTCAATCTAGCATTCAATCCATCTATCTGTTTATCTATCTATATGTCTGTGTGTGTTTGTGTGTTGTACCATCAGACAAGCATGCTGTTGTATAAATTGCATAGACATACCTTTGACATACAGGAATATAGTCTTGCTTAAGAGCTTTAAAATCCCAAAAACCTTTAAAGCCGACACCATCTTTTGTGGTTCGTTTGAAATGCTCTACTAGTCAGAATGATGTACAACAAAAAGGTCATTGCCACCATAAAGCACAAAAGGGGTATAGCTCTGCATAAAACAGTATGGAAAAGTAATCCCAGGATGTTCCTTTCAAAGCACATTAAGTATTTGTGTTGTAGTGCTCTATTTTGGTCTTGTAATAACCACAAAACAAGAATACAGTATGCACTGCAGAGTTCAGAACTGGGAAAATAAATGCTGTGCATAAGCATAAACATTTACATAATTTTCTAAAATGCTGAGTGTTGCTAACCTGTTGCTAAGCTCAGTGTTTTATTTAATCTCTGCAGTAGCTTATACAGTACATTTTCAACTGCATGCAAAGCATACCAATATTTGAGAAACTCAGTATGCATTCAGGTTCCATTTTGCGAAACAGTAGCTAAAGATGTTTTAAACTGTACATATTTAAAAATGCTTCCTTTTTATAACACTCTGAGTACAGTATATTTAAAAATGATGTTGCTTACATATATTATCATGGCTGAAACATGAATTGCCTTGCAGCATTGCTCTAGACAAACTCACTGATGATAATGACTTGTTTTCAATACCTGGAAAATAGTAAAATACTAATTCAGTATTAGCATAACTGAACTATGACCTCTATATAAAATGCCCAAATAATTTACATTCAGTTTCTGTAATGAACATCCAATGCACATTATGCTGCACAAATGCTTCTGTATATTGAGAATGTTTTACCATGCTTGCAGAAGTAGGAGATAAACTAAAATCTTGCTATTTCCTCTCTTCAAGCACTTACTAGTTGTATGACTTATGACTGTTAGTTATTTGCACTTGTATTACTGTTTTGTTACTACATATACTTTCCTACAAATGTACTATCATTGCTGAAAAGTGTGTATAAGTGTATTATGTCTGACCTCTACTTGTTCCCATGATGTTTCTTGTATTCGTTATTGTCTACATACCCTTTGTTGTAATCTCCCAGGTGGCACCTGAAAATAGGCAGCTATGCTGTCTAGCATTCCTACCGAGTTAACAAAAATGAAATAAATAAAAATAAATTATGAAAGTGTTTTTGTACCTACACGCTATACTGAAACTCTAGTCCTGTCAAGTTTGACACATCCACAGTTTTGTTGTTTCTAACCACCTGGCTGTCCATCACCCCCTTAACAGTTATCATATTGTGAAGAAGAAGGAATAGTTCAGGATTTTCAAATTTCCTTGTTAAATTTTGAAACGTATCTATCTACAGAGAACTGCTTCTATACAATTTGGATGGAGTCTGGACACCCTATTGTATGTAGCTTTTTCAGTATGTAGATTACCCACAAACACAATGATGAGAATCCTACCATAGGTCTCAATTCCTGACAGTAGCAGCTCTAACCTTTTAGTTAAAGGGAAACTCACATTTGCTGGGGCATATAAAAAGAACTACAGTATGCCTTTAATGCCACCATCACACCAGCCTCTCACATTTATAGGGTACCTTTATTTCAGCTTCTCAACACCTGAGGAGACTTCTTGAAGACTCTCACTTTGAGACCTGCATTTTGTACAGTGCTCTCACTTGAAGAGTGCTGTACAAAATGCTTTTCAAATGAACAGCAGAACACATCACAAACATTATTTACATAACTACTCCCACCCATAAGGAAAGTAATGCAGCTGGGCAGAATTAAGGAATCTCTGGACCTCAATGCATTCAGATGGATAGTGCCTGAGTTCAAATGATGTAGTTGAGATTTGTATGTGACACAATGTCCCCACCTGTGGGATTCTTTTGACCTGTATGCTACTAGGGTGCTTCCACACAGAAATATATATATATATACAGTAATTGCCACATACAGTAACAGATGTCATAATATCATGGGAGGATACCTGAATGTTTTGTGAGTTGTTAATACAATTAGCGAGTGTAAAAATGCAATTGCAACTATTTAGTGTTTCTTGTTCTATATTGAACCTGTGGGAACAATGATTGCAAAGATGGCAATAATCGCTAATATAGTACCACATGTAGTGGACATGCAAATGAGGGCCAAGACCATGCATATTAGAAGCAGTCACATATTCAAGGAATATTGCCTCTGCAAAGCAGTGGCTTGTGACCACAAACAGAACACCTGCGAATAGCAGGTGGTATCCAATTGCAAATCAACACAGGGATGTACAGTAGAAGAGAGAAGTATTACTCCCTTTATTCATTGCCTTGGTTAGGTCACATCTTGAATACTGTGCCCAGGTGTGGTCCCCATACTACAAGGAAGACACTTTAGGAATTGAGAGAGTGCAATGAAGATTCACTAGAGCCGTCATAGGGATGGGAGACAAGCCATACGAAGTTAGGTTGAGATTGCTTAACATGTATATGCTCCAGTATAGAAGACTGAGGAGAGACATGTGTCTCCTATTCAGAGCTTTAAGTGACCCTACCCTTAGTAACAAACTAAGAATCTCTATTACTGACAATAATAGAAGACATTCCAAGCAATTATAATTGGGCAAATGGAATACCCAGTGAAGAAGGAAATGGTTTAGCCACAGGGTTGTCTCAACATGGATCCACCTCCCAGCCGAGGTAGTGATAGCCCAAATATGGACTCCTTCAAACTAAACATAGACCTAGCAATTGGGGACTATGTTAAATTTCATGTTAATATCTCTGGCAAGCACCACTGATGCTATATCCATATTAGCTTAAAATACCTATGCTATCTGTGCAGGGCACTAGAAAAGGCAGGCAGGCCTGTGTGAGACACATCCAGATACACACCATGCCCCTACACTGGTTGCTGCTGGAGCTCACTTCAAAACTGTAGGAAACCTAGGCATATATGAGCCACTGACACAGGCATATCCCATGGCCATATGTCCCAAACAGGGTCCACAGACTCCTCCACACCTACCAGGAGCTATCTGACCAGCACATAGTGAACAAGTACCAACTAGAATGGAAGAACATCCATGAACTGTGTGAAATATTCTGGGAGGATCTCCAGAGATACACACTCTAGGGTCAGGCATTATCAGTGGAAATAAACATAACAGCAGCACTGTCCTTATTTTTCACAGGTATATTCCAGATGCTCTGTGGGAACACTTCGGGGATTACACAGTCAGCAATATCCTACCTACTCACCCAGTTCCTAGCTGCTCTGAATAAGGTGTGAGGACTACATCACATTCTCTATGTCAAAAGGGCAGAGATCAGCAACAGTGCAGGCATTCTACTCAATTGCACGTGTGCCCAATGAGCTGGTAGTAGAGGACTACACCCATTTTGCTATCAAGGCACCAGTTGGGAGGGAGGGGGAGGCATATGTCAAAAGGACAAGCTTCCACCCCCTAAATGTCCAGGTAATGATGCCAACTATTGCATCAGAAATGTGGTAGAGAAGTACCCCAGTGGTGCCCATGATGCCTTCATCTGACACAACTCTTCCCTGTACTGGATGCTAGAGACCAAGCAAATTATGGAGAGATGGCTACTTGGTAAGTATTGCACCATGAAAAGGCACATAATCAACATATGTCACTTACTTTCACTTGGCTGATGACACCAGTGCTGTGGCCGGCATCTGGCATCTGGCAATGAGGAGCATTACAGTGAGACACACTGGCCCACATGTAATATCATTGAAAGGGTCTTCAGAATCCTCAAGATGAGGTTTTGATGCCTGGGCTGGTCTGGTAAGTCTCTGCAGTACTGCCCTGTAAAGGTGTGCAAGATATTCATGGCCTGCTGCATCCTCCATAACATGGATGCCCACATTGGGATACTGATGCACAACCCTGATGGAAACACAATGGATTGTGATGTCAGGGCAAGTATGGTAGAACAGCCACCGATCCACTAGGGGAGGTATGACCTCAGACTGGCCAGATGCTCCAAGGACATAAGGGACCATCTGATTGAATAGAACAAAGATAAGACACAACTCAACAATGCACATGTAAAAATATGAAGGAGAAGGGGTGGAAGGTGGTCACACTGAATGCTAGGAGCCCTGTGTAGAAAACTGCAGAGCTACAGACTCTCATAGCAGAGGGAGAGGTGGACATTGCAGCCATCACTGAAACTTGAGCTACCTAGTACAATGACTGGGACCTGTCGATACCAGGGTACAAGATATTTTGTAGGGATAGAGTGATTGGGAAAGGAGAGGGGTGGCATTATATGTGAGAGAGGACTGAAGTGTGTATGGGAGGAAGGGGAGGAGGGGATTATGGTGTCACTATGGGTGCTAATTCAGGATTTCAAGAATAGGACTCTCAGGATGGGAGTGGTGTGCAGGCTGCCATCTCAGACAGAGGAGTTAGACAGGGAACTAGTGGGACAGATCAGGAGAACCTGTGAGAAGGTAAGTGTGGTGATTGTAGGGGACTTCAACATGCCAGGAATGGATTGGAGTACCCCAACAACCAGGAATAGAATGGAACATATTTTACTGGATGCCTTTCAGGACAGCTTCCTGATGCAAATGGTCAGTGAACCAACCAGGTTAGGGAATACTCTTGACCTCATGCTGGCAAATGGGGAATTTGTGATGGAACTTTGGGTGGAAGAACCACTGATGGGGAGTGACCACCCCTCAGTATGGTTCACATTGGATATGGGTAAGCAAGGAGTTGAATCTGGCACAACAGTGCTGGATTTCAGGAGGGCAGACTTTGGGAGGATAGGGAAAGTTGTAAAAAGGTACCTGACCAGAATTCAACCTAGTATGGGCACTAACCAGAGGTGGGAGCTCTTAAAATTGACAATAGTGGAGGCAACCAGAACCTGCAGCACAGAGCAAGAAGACTTGGGCAAAGAAACCTAGCTGTGTGAGAAAGGAGGTCATGGAAAAGGTAAGGAGGAAAAGAGCTGCCTTTAGGAGGTACAAAAAACAGGGAGGGGGAGGACAGGGAGGAGTACCTGAAGGAATTGAAGGAATTGAAGGAGGTGATAAGAGCAGTAAGAGCAGCCAATGCATCTACAGAACTCATGCTGGCACAGGGCATTAAGAAGGGAGAGAAGAACTTATTCAGGTACATCAGGTAGAAATAGAACTGTAAGGACCATATAGTAAGGATTCAGAAAGAGGGGGGTTGGGTGGAAGCAGGGGCTGATAAGGCAGAACTGCTAAATGATTACTTCTGTTTGGCATTTACTAAGGAGAAGAGGGGGGTGATACCCAAGGAAGAAAGGAGGGTAGAAACAGAGAGGGAGAGGGGGATGGATGGGGAAATCGTGGAGGGCAGGGCTCTGGAGGGTTTGAAGGCACTGAGGGTGGACAAGGCACCAAGCCCAGATGGCATCCGACCCAGGGTACTGAAGGAGCTGGCGGAGGTCCTGGAGGGACCTTTGGCAGACCTATTTAATGCCTCACTACACTCAGGGTGTGTACCTCAGGATTGGAGGATGGCTCATGTGGTACCTCTCCACAAGAACAGCCCCGAGGATGAACCGGGGAACTACAGACTGGTGAGCCTTACATTCATTGTGGGTAAGCTGATGGAGACTATCCTGAAGGAGATGCTGGTGACCCTCCTGGAGGCCAAAGGACTACAGGACAGCAGACAGCATGACTTTGTAAGTGGAAGATCCTGCTAAACCAACCTGGTGGAGTTCTTTGACTGGGCAACTAGACAATTGGATGGGGCCATGCAGTGGATGTCCTATACCTGGACTTCAGTAAGGCATTCAACTTGGTGCCACATGGCAGGCTGGGAAGTAAGTTAAAAGGCACAGGGGTGGGCATCAAGAGCAAGACCAGTCCATTTGCTGACCACACCAAGATGGCAGCAGTGGTGGACAACCTAAGGGGATGGCAGGGGTTGCAGGATAATCTAGCAAAGCTGGAAACCTGGTTGGACACCTGGCAACTGTGTTCAATGACAGAAAGTGCAAGGTGCTGCATTTTGTGTTGAAATACCCAAGGAGGACTTACCAGCTGGGTGGAGTGCAGCTAGCCAAGACAGAGGAGGAGGAGAAGGATCTGGGGGTACACATAACGATGTCAGTGAACAACTCGGCACAATGTAGGAAGGCAGCTGCAAAGGCCAACAAAATGCTGGGTTGTATTGTAAGGGGGGTATATCCTTGTGGAGGGGGGAAGTGATTCAGCCTCTGTATAGATCATTATGTAACAGCCCCTCTTGTCTCACTCACCTGGGCTGCCCTGGAGCCCTCAGGGTCCTCAACATTCTTCCCCAAGGGGGCCCGGCCTGAGTCCTGGTCAGATCGCCAGTGGTGATTTGGTGCCTCCACCTGGAGCAATGGTAAGGCCTTCTGTGGGCAAGACAGGTTACCACCCCCCAGGAACAATGATACATCCCCTTAGTGACTGACCCCTTTGGCACAGTTAGATCAACACTCCCACCCCGCAATAATGATAACAAAGAACAAAGCACAAACACTAAGATGGCAAACAATAATCCCTCTTTATTTAAAATGACCTAAGACAGAAGAGGTGAGGGCTACTCCCTCAAGCCTCCATAAAATCAGGCAAACAACCCAGTATGAGCTCTCCTCCCTCCCCTGGGTGCATCCAGAACAATCCCAGATGGTGGGTACCTCACCGTTCTCAGTTGCAGGCCTGCAGTCTCTCGTTAGGGCCCTTGCAGATCAACACAGGTTCAAGGAAACTCATTCTGTCAGTGGGGGTTGGGCTGTTCCCCAACCCTCCTAGATGATGCAAACAAAGAATCCCCAGAGCTGCAACTCGGGGTACTCATTTCTTCCCCAGGAGGATTATGGTCTCCCTGATTCAAGGATATGCATGGAGGGTGGAGGAGGCACTGTTTTTCACCTGCCTGGCTTTTCCGGCTTTGCCCAAGGGCCTTTGTATACAGCAATCACCAGGCAGGCCTGTTCATTCTTCTAGCTCTCTGGTCTCTACTGCAGCAGCGGATTCACACAGAAGACACATGGTGGATCAGCTTCCCCTCAGCCAGACCTGAGCTAGTGGCCACTCAGCTTCCAGGGCTGTCCCATGGCTGGAATTCAAGTGACCCTGTGTGGAGCAGTCCTCAAAGCCTGAGGCTCAATTTAACTGTCCCTTCCAGTCCAATCAGTTAGCCACAGTCCCCTCAGGGAAGCCTCCTGCTCTCTCTCTCTCTCTCTCTCTCTCTTTCTTAGCAGCTCAGCCTTTATTCTCTTTTTTTCTTCCTGCAGGGGGGAGTAGTAGGTAGCCAGAGAGCCTCCCTCCCAGTAGGCAGCATTCCTCCTATCTTGCTTTTTGGAGGGGGGAGGAGTAGCCAGAGAGCCTACATCCCTGCCTTTGTAGTTGCCTTTTCTCTTGGTCCTAGCAGGTATGCCCATATTGGGGGGCTTACATTACTTAGACTACACTTGTAATTCTACATGCAGTACTGGCACCCATATCTGAAAAGGGACATGAAGTTACTGGAGGGGGTACAGTGCAAGGTGATAAAGATGATCAAGGAGCTGGGGGACTTACCATACGAGAGGAGGCTGAGGGAGCTGAACATTTACTCACTGAAGGAGAGGAGGGATGGGGGGATATGATTGAAACCTTCAAGTACATGAAAGGAATAAACATGATAGGTATGGGGTAGCTGTTCAAAGTAGGAGAGGGGAGGGACACCCAGGGCCATGATATGAGACTAAAGGGAGGAAGGTTCAGAAGGGAGATGAGGAGACACTTTTTTATGGAGAGGGTGGTAGCTGGGTGGAATGCATTACCTGCAGAAGTGTATTCAGTAGAACAGTGGACTGCTTCAAAAGGGTCTGGGACAAGGCAAGTGGTAAGGTCAAGGGAGGGGAAAGGTGGAAGAAGCCAGAAGGGGAAGGAAGGAAACATATTCAATTCAGTGCTTTAGAGTAACTAGTAATTGCTATTTTTCTTTTAAACTTAGATTGAGGGCTTTTAGTGACACTATAATTTCTTTGTTGTCTTTACTTATAATTGTTTTTGGGCTGTTGAAAATTTAAAACATAGTGGTGGTGTAATTCTGTGCTGTCTTTAATTGCTGCAAATTTTCACCCCCCTCCCTCCCCTTGCCCCAACTCTTAATTATATGCCCTGTTAAATCTGATTATAGTAAGGGGTGTGAAGTAGGAGGGGCATAAGGGGGAAGAAGCCCACCCTCAGCACGACAAGTGTTTTGATTCATTTATTTATTTATTGTTTTTTTTCTTTTAAAAAAAATTATCTGAGGATCAGTGGCAGGATTTTAGGACAGTAAATTAATAAAAGGGAACTAGGAGAGCTTCAGTAGCAGACAAGTAGTGAATTAGTATAATGTGGGGAGTGGTGAATGCAGTGGCTGTGGGCAGCCATATTCAGGCAGACCTTCTGGACACTGAGGTGCTGCCTCATCTTCATGCATCTCTCTGAACTGTGGGAGGAGGTAGCCAGACTCAGAGCGGAAGTAACTCAGTAGAGTACCATCACCCCTATCCAGGGACCACTCCAGTCCCAATGCAACTGCCTCAAAGGATGCCGAGAACGAGGAGCACTTGGATGACAGTGGGCTCAGGGAGGGTTAGAGCGGTCAGGCAGAGGCACATCCCAGATCCTATTCCACTCAAGAACTCATATGCCACACTGGCGAATGAGGACAACCAAATAGAGGTACCCAGAGAAGTGGAAGGAAAGGATGTGGAGGTTAGCCAGGAGGTGACCTCAGCGGAAAGCAGTGGACCCAAGAGGAGGAGGAAGGAACCTGGTGGGGACTCCATCATAAGAGGGATCCAGCTAGGGACACAGGAGGGGAGGACAGGAGGTGAGGTGCTTACCAGGTGCCACGGCATGGAGGGATGGAAGGAAGATCCTGGGATCACTGGGAAGACAAGACGGAGGGTGAGCTGGATGTCATTATCCACCTAGGTACTAATGACCTGGCAAATGGGGAGCCAAAGGAAGTTCAGGAAGAGTTTAGGAAACTGGGGAAGGGTCTCAATCAAGTAGCTACTTCTGTCACTTTCTCAGAAGTACTACCTGTAGAGGCAAGGGAGAAAGACAGAGTGCATGCACCAGGAAGTTTAACTCATGGTTGAAGAACTGGTGCTGTGAGGAAGGGTTGATTCATTGATGACTGGGGACCCACCTGGAGGGATGGAGGTTTGTTCAAGCCTGACGGCCTGCATCCATCCTGGAGGGGAATCCAAGCACTCAATGATAAGTCCAAATGCTACATTGACAAGCATTTAAATTAGCAAAGGGGGGTGGCAGGCCAGCAAGGAGGGTACCTACTTGCTCACCCCCCACAGCTAGCAGTGGAACCAATGAACCAGAGGAGTGGCTATCTCTGCAAAGCAGTGTGCAAAAGATGGAGATGAGTGCCCAAGAGGTGGATAAGCAGAAAAGGGGCAGAATTCAGCAGAAGGGCAGACAGCAAGGAGAACCAGGGATAAATGACAACCAAGGAATGGGCTGGAGTAGAACTGTGAAACAGTCTAGGAGTTCAAATCTTGAAAGCCATGTGTGCAAATGCCAGGAGCCTTAGCAACAAGATGGAAGATCTGGGGCTGTCATGGTGCAGTCAGACCTGGACATTGTGGCCATCACTGGAAACCTGGTGTAATGATAACCACGACTGGGAGATGGCCATATCTGGCTACAACATATTCAGAAGAGACAGAGCAGGCAGGAAGGAAGAGGAGTGGCACTGTATGTGAAAAATGACATAAGGGCCACAGAGATCCAGGAGGAACAAAATGGGGAGAGATACTGTGGGTTAAGCTGGAAAGGAAAATGGGGACAGCCATCCGCACAGGTGTGGCTCTAGACCACCAGCACAGGAGGAAGAAACAGATAGGGAGTTGATGCTAGCCATCCAAAGGATGGAGACAAGGTGAGGTAGTACTGGTTGGAGACTTCAATATTCCAGACGTGGGACTGAGCATCCCAGCAGCAGCATCAACTAGGAGCAGATTTATCCTGGACTCCTTCAGGGTGCCTTCCTCAAGCAACTGGTCATGGAACCTACTCGGCAGAAGGCAATACTGGACCTTGTGCTCACAAACAGGGACGTGTGATGGGGGAAGTAACAGTGGGAGCACCTGGAGAACAGTGACCACCAGTCATTGTGGTTTGAAATCACAGAAAGAGCAGAACCAAACCACACAAAACACATATCCTGGATGTTAGGGGGCAGACTTTGGGAAAATGGGGAGATACTTGAAGAGGCATTAAGGGAATGGGACAGAATCAGGGGTTGAGGAACAGTGGGCAGTATTTAAAATGGGAATTACAAGAACAACAGAATTATGCATTAAGCAGGTTAGCAAGAGGAAAAGGAAGAGGAGACCATTATGGTTTTCCAAAGAGGTAGCAAAGAAAGTGAAAGCCAAAAAGATTGCATTAAGGCAATACAAAAGACACAGGCAGAAGGGGATAGGGAGAAGTACCAGGAGAAGCAAAGGAGGCAGGGAGGCTGGGCAAGGGAAGCCAAAGCTCAGACAGAAGAGCACATTGCAAAAATCAGTGGGTAGAGGGACAAAACCTTTACAGGTACATAAGGAAAAAGAAAAGACAAAGGGAGGGATAGGAGACTGAAGGGGAGGATGGGGCCATGTGGAGGATGACAACAGTAAAGCTGACATATTGAACAGGTATTTCTGCTCAGTCTTTACTGAGGAAGAGGAGGGTAATGGGTCTGAAGGGAGTACAAGGTGAGAATGGTGCAGAAATAGACACAAGTCCCTTTACACGAGAAAGGGTCCTGAAGGAACTGAAAGTAATAAGAGTTGATAAAGCAATGGGGCCAGATGGGGTGCACCCCAGGGTCCTTAAAGAACTAAGAGAGGTGGTGGCTGAACCTCTGGCTATCCTGTTTAGCCGATCACTGGAAACAGGGGAGGTACCCAAAGACTGGAGGACAGCAGATGTAGTCCCCTTATACAAAAGTGGGAACAAAGAGGAAGCAGGGAACTACAGACCAGTCAGCCTCACCTCAGTAGTGGGGAAGATCATGGAAGCACTACTGAAGGAGAGATTGGTAGAACATCTGGTTGTCAATGGACTACGGGACCCAAGGCAGCATGTTTTCACCAGGGGGAGGTCATGTCAGACCAACCTTGTTGAATTTTTTGACTGGGTGACTAGGGAGGTGGATCAGGGGAGGGCGGTGGACATGGCCTATCTGGACTTCAGCAAGGCCTTTGACACTGTGCCACATATAAGACTATTACACAAACTGGGGAATATGGTTGTGGGCAGGATAGTAGTGTGGTGGGTAGGTAACTGGCTGGGTGGCAGAACACAGAGGGTGGTGGTAAATGGCTGTCACTCCACAGAGGGAAAAGTGACCAGTGGGGTACCACAGGGATCAGTGCGACCGGTCCTATTCAACATCTTCATCA
The DNA here is from genome assembly GCA_016271365.2 of Neoceratodus forsteri. Taxonomy (NCBI): domain Eukaryota; kingdom Metazoa; phylum Chordata; order Ceratodontiformes; family Ceratodontidae; genus Neoceratodus; species Neoceratodus forsteri. Next base: position 1,034,583,502 of record CM028135.1, read on the forward strand.
GTGACATTGCGCAGGACCTAGAAGGCAGAATTTCACTGTTCACCGATGACACAAAGCTCTGTAACAGAGTAGACACACCAGAGGTGTAGACAGAATGAGAAGCCGACCTGCAGAAACTTGAAGAATGGTCAGGGGTTTGGCAGTTGAAATTCAATGCAAAGAAGTGCAAGATAATGCATATGAGGCACAAAAACCTGGCACAATATATCAGTTGGGGTGAGGATATAGCATGCACCAAGCAGGAAAGGATCTTTAAGTCATCATCTCTGATGACCTCAAGAGTAGGAAACAGTGCGACAAGGCAGCAGGTAAAGCAAATAGGATGCTGGGATGTATGGCAGGGCATCACCAGCAGGAAAAGGAGGTCACAATTCCGCCTATACAAGACACTAGTGAGGCCCACCTGAGTACAGTGTACAGTTCTGGAGACCATACCTACGTAAGGATATAGACAGGGTAGAGAAGGTTCAGAGGAGGGCAACAAAGATGGTGCATGGATTGCATCACAAGTCCTATGAAGACAGGTTGAAGGAACTGAACATGTACTCCCTGGAGGAGAGGAGGAGAGAGGGATATGATAGAGACATACAAGTATCTTACAGGGAGGAACAGGGTGTAGGAAAACACTATTTTAAGTGAAAAGATGTTCCAGGACTAGAAGGCATGGGATAAAGTTGGAGGGAGGGGCGATTCAGAGGAAACACGAGAAAGAATTTCTTCACAGAACAGGTGGTGGACAAGTGGAACACCCTGCCAGAGGGAAGTGGTGGGGGCTGAAAACAATCACGGGATTTAAGAATGCATGGGATAAACATAAAGGAATTCTGGAGGTCAGGGGTAAGGGGCAACAGACTTCTAGGAAAACAAACTGAACTTACAAGCTCAAATGGGCAGACTGGGTGGGCCATAGGCCCTTATCTGCCGACACTGTCTATGTATCTATGTATCTATGTATAAGGGGTGCTAGCTGCACATTCGAGCTGACTCTATAGACTTTTAGAACTTTATCTGCTGGCAAATTTTGTATGTTCATATGTTCATAATATGTTTACTGTGAAAGCAACAGAAATGTATGGAACATAATAGGAAGGGTTGCACAATGATAGATGAAGGATAACAAGGGGGAGGGACAAAAGTAAATAGAGTGCAGATGTTGTGGGAGCATGGCATGGGGATAGGCAGCACAGAGGAGGGTACAAGCAAAAATAAAGTGCACTTGGCATGGCAGGATATGGCATGGGGAAGAGGGACAATAAAAGGAAATGTACTCTGTGTTGCCTATGAGATAAGCCCAAGGGGGTGCTACATGAGGTTTCCAGTCAAAGGTGTTCATTTGCTACTGTTGTCCATAGGTACATCTGCCATGTGATGTGGGCTGTTGGGGATCAGTGTCCTTCATGGACTGCTCACCAACACTGTTCACTGGTAGGCTTGTACCACACCCATACCCACCCACAGCTGTGTGGGCCTATGGCTATGCCAGGGGAAATGGCCCCAAAGCCAACAACATGACTGGGCCAAGAAACAGTGGGGACTCGATATCAGCCCTACATGGTATTGATCTTGTATCCTTTCCTTCTGGCACCAGCTGTTGAGGATTTCCTTGGGATATTGCCATGGCAACCTCCAACAAGTGAGCCAGGGATTCTGCCTGTGACTCTGCAGTGACAGCACTGTGGCTGGAAGATCTGACTAATCCTCCTATGCCACAGCAATGCACAACTGCATTGTGGCACATGGTGGAAAGGATGTCCTTCAGTGCATCATTGCAGTCTGCCACAGCTTGAACCTGACTGTCACCCTGCTCCAATACCTCAGCTGTCAGAACCCTCAATCCTGTGCCACAAACCTTTAAGCCACAAAGGCACCATTGTAAATTTCCTGGTATGAGGTGTCCTAATGAGGGAATCCAGATGGTGGAGATGAGGGACATTGTTGTGATGCCCTGTGGCAGCTGCATGGCCATGAATCTGGGCCATGCCTGTGCTGTATGCCCCCCCCCACTGCTGCATGGGTTGACTGGGCAGGTGCTTTAGCCTAAAGCTGGTGCTCTTCCTCCCTTTCTTCCCTGAGTACTTCATAGGGACGCTGCACCTCCCCATCTCCGTGTCTGAGCAGAGATGCAGTGTGTGCTCCTCCTCCTCCTCTTGTCCATCTCCCACTCCCCCTCCTGGCCCTGCACAGTGATTTCCTTGTCTCATAACTGGACATTACTCCCATCTGAGGAGTCAACGGCATTTCTACCATCACTGGCATCACCATCAGAAGGATCTGAAAGAAACGGAAATCAGGGTCTATGTATTTATTTATTTATATATTTATTCAAGATGCGGACATTACCTTTAAGCAAAAGCTCTTTTGCAAAGGTTCCACATCAGGTACAAGAAAGTGTGAACAATTGAGAACAAGAAAACAAAGGAGGGTGGATCCCCAGTGTAAGCAAATTACAATGGTGAAACATTACTAAAAGAGACATAAGTTATCTGGTAAGGGCAAAGAAACATGATAAGGCCAAACACTGTTAGGTACACAGGTATAATTTACAATAGCCAAAAGCTAGGCACCAAGGTATAATCTTCAGTAGCCAGGGAGCTAGATCCATCTACATAGTGAAATTGATGTAGAGAGTTTGGGGTGGGGGATCCAGGATGTGGGCAGTGACAATGTGGGGGCTTTGTTAAAAAGGGTGTGGGAGGTGACTTGATCCATGTTGGTTAGCCAGGTGATTGTGTCTTAAGACTTGCAGGGCTGGGAATGCATTTATTGCCTACAGCAACAGGCCATGCATCCAGAGAGGTACTGTTTAACCTCAGCCTTAAAGGCAAGTAGGCTCAGGTTTGTCAGTAGGTGAGCAAGGATCTCATTAAGCAATGGGGGAGCATGGTATTCAAACGACTGCTGTCCCAGTGTCATTTTTCTGAAGGGGACTGCTAGGGAGCCCCAGGAGTGGCCTTTGGTCAGGTACCCAGATCTACAGGCAGGCAGCAAGCCGCTGAGGAATCAAGCCACTTTGCCTAGTAATGATTTCTTACCCAACAGGCAGGTTTGGTATTTTATTCTGTTGGGTAGGTTAAGCCAGTTGCTCTGCTCAAAGAGGGAGCATGTGTGCATAAGGTTGTCTGCCTCAAGTGTAAGCCTTCGCGCCTTGTTTAGGGCCATTGCAGTGGATGCAATTGCAGTATTGGAGGCGGCCCCTTGCACCACAAGTCCATAGTTGATGACTTTCAGAACTGAGGAGGAGGAGGAGACTGACAGATGAAGGGCTAATGGTGTGAGGTATTGCCTCTGTCAATAAAGCACAGTGAGCTTTGCATTTCCTGCTTTTACCACATAGTCGATGTGCTGCACGAAGGAGAGGGTATCGTCGATAATAATCCCTAGGTACTTGAAACAGTGTACCTACTCTAGAGTTGCAGCCTTCTACTGGTGATAGTAAAGACAGGGAGGGTTTTCTTGTGCTGAGCACTAGAGATGATCATCGTCTTTGTCTTTCTGTGATTAAGGAGCAGCTTTTTTTTTTACAGAACCAATCCTCCAGCCCATTGAGCAAGCTCTGAAGCTCTGCCTGCAGGGCCATATGCTGCTTGCTGCTGCACAGAACGATGGTGTCATCCGCATACAGGATGATCTTGCTCTCACAAGCTTCAGGGAGTCTATTTATAAATAGACTAAACAGGAGCGGCCCCAATATTGACCCTTGGGGGACCCCTAGTGTAATTTCCCTTGAGGGAGATAGGGCTGTCCTGATTTTGACACCTTGTTTTCTGTGAAATAAGTGGTCTTGGAACCAGTGGACCACTTCAGATGAGAGCCCCAGGTTTAGTAGGTCAGTAAGAAGGATGTGGTGATTGACAGGGTCAAATGCTTTAGCGAGATCTATAAATATAGATCCCAGCAAATGGCCCCCATTGATGGCCTTGTGCATGTAGTCGGAGAACTCCACCAGGGCAGTAGCTGTGCTGTGGTTCCTGCAGAATCCATGCTGTTACTGGCATTGGAGTCCATACTTCTGGAGGTACTCAGTAATCTGGTCTGCCACAGTCCTGCCTAGGGCTTTAGAGAGAGGAGAGAGGATGGAGAGTGGCCTATAGTTGGCAGTGTTGGACTGATTCCCACTTTTAAAACTGGGGTGACCAGGTCTAACTTCCAGTTCGGGACCTTCGCCTGGCCAAGTGATTTATTGAAAAGCCTGGTAATTGGTCTCAACAAAATAGAAACACAGAAACATAGAAGTTGACAGCAGATAAGGAGCGCAAGGCCCATCCAGTCTGCCCATTTTTTCTACCTTATGAATGTGCCATAGGCCTGTACTCTGTCAATGGCCTATCTATTCATACTCATCTTTATTGCTCCCTTGTGCCTGTCCCATGCCTGTTTGAAGCCCTGCACTGTATTTATATTCATCACTTCCTGAGGTAGGCCATTCCATGCATTTACCACCCTTTCTGTGAAAAAGAACTTTCTCACATTACCCCTTAATCAGCCTCCCTCTAATCTCATGCTGTGTCCTCTTGTCCTGCCTTTTTTCTTATATTGAAACATGTTAGACTCTTTCTATTAGTTAACTAGTAATGAACTATTATTAATGCCTTAAGACGTTTGAATGTTTCGATCATATCACCTCTCGTCCTCCTTTGCTCTAGGGTATACATATTGAGCTCCGTTAATCTGTCCTCATATGTTTTCTGATGCAGTCAATGCACCATTTTGGTTACCCTTCTCTGGACTGCTTCCATTTTGTTAATGTCCTTGTGCAGGTGCGGCCTCCAGTACTGCACGCAGTACTCCAGATGCGGCTTAACCAGTGTCTTGTAAAGAGGGATTATTACCTGCCTCTTACAACTTGTGATACCCCCTACTATTACACCCCAACATCCCTCTAGCCTTGCCTACTGCTTTAGTGGTCTGCTTGGATGATTTCAGGTCATCTGTGATGATGATGATGATGCCTAAGTCTCTTTCTTCCCTTATCATCGCCTGCAACTCCCCTCCCAAACTATAGGTGGCTACAGGATTTTTCTTCCCTATGTGCATGATCTTGCACTTCTTTGCGTTGAACCCCAGTTGCCACTCTTCTGACCATTTTGCCAGTTTATCTAGATTTCTTCTCATTCTGCCCACCCCATCTGGATCATCTACTCTGTTGCAGATCTTGGCGTCATCTGAAAACAGACAAACCTTACCGTCCAGTCCATCTGTAATGTCACTGATGATGATATTGAAGAGGACAGGACCTAGGACTGATCCCTGAGGTATCCCACTTGAGACTTGCATCTGTTTTGACTGTATACCATTTATCACCACTCTGTTTTCTGCTCGCCAACCAGTTTGCCACCCAACTGACCGACTTCTGACCCAGCGCGAGCCTACCCAGCTTATTAATCAATCTTCTATATAGAACGGTATTGAAAGCTTTGCTGAAGTCAAGGTAGGTGACATCTACTGCTCCCCCTTGGTCCACCACTCTGGTTACCCAGTCAAAGAAATCTATGAGATTAGTTTGACAGGACCTTCCTGTTGTAAACTCATGCTGTCTTGGATCCTGTGCTCCTATGGATTCCAGGTGTTGCACTATCCTTTCCTTAAGGAGTGCCTCCATAATCTTGCCCTCTACTGAGGTAAGACTGACTGGTCTGTCATTCCTTGCTTCCTCCCTGCTACCACTCTTGTGGAGCAGGATCACATGAGCTCTTCTCCAGTCTTCTGGGACCTCTTCTGTGCTCAGAGTCTCACTAAATAGTTTTGATAATGGCTCTGCTAGTTCCATTCTTTGCTCCTTTAGTACCCTGGGATGTATGCCATCAGGTCCCATTTCCATATCCACCCTGAGCTTAGGAAGCTCTTGTAGGACCCTTTCTTTTGTGAAGGGACTAGTGCACACCTTCCTCCCTCCTGTGTCCATGGTGCTGAGCTGTTGGCACTGCCCTACCTTTTCCTCAGTAAATACTGAGCACAAGTATCTATTTAGGATAGACGATTTTCCTTGGTCCTCCTCCTTACACTCCCCCTTATCCCCTTTGATCTTAGCAATACCCTGTCTGGACTTTCTCCTTTCACTAATGTATCTATAGAAAGTCTTGTCACCTTCTTTTACTGTTTGTGCTAGTGTTTCCTTGGTTTGGCCATTTGCCTGCCTTACTGCCTTTCCTGCTTCCCTTAGGGGGAATTGGTATGCCTCCCTTCCTTTATCCTGCTGCCTTTCCTTATATTTCCTAAAGGACAGCCTTTTGGCTCTGACCTTTTCTGTTACTGTTCTTGTGAACCAAAGTGGTTTCCTTCTTCTTTTGCTCTTGCTTTTCTCTCTAACACAATGGGATGTAGCTTCAAGTATTGCATCCTTAATGCTTGCTCACTTTGCCTGTACTCCATCACCTGTATTTCTACTTGCCAGGGCTAGCTTAACTTTGTTGGACATCTTTCAAAGTCAGCTCCTCTGAAGTCCCATATTTTTGCCTTGGAATAGGATGATTTAGTTCCAGTGGCCAAACTGAACCATACCATGTGATGGTCACTGGCCCCCAGGTGACCTTCTACCTGGAGATCTGTGATCCTGTCCCCATTAATCAGTACTAGATCTAGGATAGACCTGTCTCTTGTGGGTTGTTCTACCAGTTTTTTGGGCCCTCCCCCTGCAGGGAATCCACTATGTGTCTAGTTCTGGCAGATGTTCCTGCTGGTATTGACCAATCTGTATGTGGCATGTTGAAGTCTCCCATTATCAGAACATCCCCTTTAGCAGTCATGTTTTGTGTATCTTCTAACAGTAATGTGTCTCTGTCCTCCCCCTGGTCTGGAGGCCTGTAGACAACCCCATTTCGTATTGGCAGTCCCATTTCCTTTTTCCAGGATGACCCACAGTTCTTCTGGCTCCTTATGTATATTCTGAATTTCTGTAGCGTTGATATTTTCATTGACATAAAGGGCCACTCCACCACCCCCCCTTTTTGAACCTTGGTCTCTTCTGAACAGTACATAGCTGGGTACTGAAGTCTCCCAAGTGTTTTTACTGGTGAACCATGTCTCACTAATGGCTACTATGTCCAGTTTAGCCTATATTATTGTTGCCTGCAGGTCTGGGATCTTGTTTCCTAGACTGGAAGCATTTGTGTACATGATTTTCCACAGGCCATATTTCGGTGTGTTAGTTGTTGGGCGAGGTCCGACGTTTCTCCAATGTGTCGTATGGGAAGCTTGACTTTTTTCCTTACCTGGTGATGCAAATGAACTACAAACATGCAGAACTCCTGTTTGATCACTAGCAGAGGGGGGAGGGGCGTTCTTCCCATTCAACGTATCGGGTGCTGCATCCCTTTCCCCATTTGCTAGTTTAAATATGCTGCAAAGATGTCAAACTTCTGCCCCAATGCATGACTCCCTCCTTAGTCGGATGCAGTCCATTGAATTTAAAGAACGTTCACTCCCAAAACTGTTGCCAGTTACCTACAAATTTTTGTCCTTTTTTCCTGGCACCAGCTCTTGGGCCACATGTTTAACTCCCCTATCTTCCCTTCTCTGACCTTCTGTCCATCTGCCCCCCTCTCACGGACTGTCAGGATCTCAGAGAAGGAGATGCTGGATGAAATGGATGACAGTTTGTCACCCAGCCTGGTCAGGTGTTCCTTGGTCTCGACAACTGACCAGCTGGCAAGATTGTTAATCCCTATGTGTACCAGGATATCAATGTTTTCTCCTGCTTCCTGCATGATTTTAGCAATGCGGTCAGTGTCTCACCATTCTGATGTACCTGGGAGACATCTGACCATTACCCCCCTGCTGAAGGTAGGTATCAACTCCCTGAATAATTGAGTCTCCTATGATCAGAAGTGTTTTGGATTTCATTTTTGCTTTTTTTGTTTTGGTCCCTGTTTTGGGCAAGTTTTGTTGTGCTAGCTCCTGTACTGCAGTGTCCTGCTCTTCAGCATCCTTTACCCCTTTGTTTGATTTTGGAGATAGAGATAGATACTTGTTTGTAATTTTTATATGATTTGTGAAGGTGATATGTTGGAGAGCATTGAGTGATGGGGCACCCGATTTCCCCTCCTTACCACCTGCCAACTCTTCAAGTGCTACTTTCACAAGCTTCATGTCTAAACCATCGCTACCTAGCCTTGTTTGTCTGAGCACCTTATGTATGTAGGATTGGGCTTCACTAATTGTGACCTGTTTAAAATAGAATTTTGAATGGAAGGGGTTATGTTGGTCTCATGGAGGGAGAGGTTCTGAACTGTTTAAATAGTCTGTTGGCAGGACAGTACTAAGATCAGAGAATGACAGGTTAGAGGATTCAGCTGTGCTGTGAAGGACAGTGGTAGGAGTCCCATTAATGGTGAACATTGTGGGGTGTCTTCTGTTTTCCTATCCAAGCAGGTCTTTGATGTTGTCCCAGAAGCATCTACCATCCCCCCAATTGCTGTTTAGCTTCTCTTTGAAATGTGCTGCCTTGGCTTGCCGAATGAGCAGAGTGTACTTGTTTCTTGCTGCCCGGTAATTTTGTCAGGTCAGTGGGGTTGCCAGAATTTCTAGCCAGACTCCAGAGATTATCCCGCTCCCTCATACAGTTGAGTAGGTCATGGGAGACCCAGCCATTGGAGGCTGCCTTTATCCTTCTCTTTCTCAGTGGTGCAAAGGTATCACAAATACCATTGAAGGTGTCTACAAAGAATTGCAAGGCCAGGTTGATGTCATCAGTGGCGTCAATTGGAGAGCAGTCAGTTTTGGCCAGGGCAACTTTGAGGCCCAGGTTGCCTCACGCTTGAGAATCCTGTTATGTACAGTGATGAGAGGTTCTGTCTTTTCTTTTGTCACCCAGGTGCAATCCACAGGTGAATGGTCAATGAGGCAGTCAGGGAGAACCATGGCATTTTTCATCTTATTAGGACTGCTGGAAAGAATCCAAACTAGCAGGGTTCCCTTACCCATGTTCCAGGTTAGCCTGGTGTGCTCAAAGATCATTTGGGTGAGATGATAGCCAGCACCCTGATCTTTAAGATGGTCAATGTCTTTGTTAATTCAGTTTAGATTAAAATTCCCAGTAATGACAACCTCAGAGTTGTCCTTCAGCTTGGAGATGGTTTCCAGTGCAGGGCTGAGCCCAATTTGTCTTTTTCCTGCAGCAGATATACAGAGAAGACAGTGAGAGATTTACTCTGTCTGCCCAGGAGAAGCTTAACAGCTAGCATTTCGTAATCACTGGTGCTGTCAGAAACAGGCATCCTACTCCCTTTTAGCTTATCCTTTACATAGATGAGATGTCCTCTGCTTCATTTACCCAGCCCGTTGAGACAAAATGTTTCAAAGCCCACTAAGGAAATTAATTTATCCTGATCCCTTGGTTTCAGCCAGGATGCCATCATGCAGATGATATCTGGGTTATGCAGTAGAGTCTATGCCTGCAGCTGTGCCATCTTGGGAAGCAGGCTATAGATATTCATAGCCACGATTTTCAATCCACTGCTACGCTTATCCCTGGACTGGTTGTCACCAATTGAACCTGGGTTAGGATGGATGTCCCCAGCCAGGAGCAACAGCAAGTGGATGACTAAATGTGTCAGGGAGTGTACTATCATTGTTAATTTGCACCTTTTGTTATTCAAGTAGACCCTTCTGTAGGATGGATTAGCCTTTGTGGGGTGGCATGACAGATGATCCAGAATTAGGGTACCACTACTGAGATGAAAGAGTGGCTTATGGGGTGAAGGTGTACTAGGTGTTGTTTAAAATGGGCATTTGTGGAGGTGCCATTATTTAACCCTAATGCACTGGGGCAGTGGTCCCCGTGTCCTGCGTCCACAGTGGAAACTTGGTGCAGAAAAAAATACAACCTGAGGGAGTATCGCTAACAGGAGGAGACCAGTATACTGTGGTGCCTGAGTCCACATTTCAGCATTCTGTACAAGGTGGTCACTTGTCAAATAGCAGGTGGCACGCAGGTGCGGCAGAGTTATGATCCAAGCTACCTAAGGTCAGTTCTAATAAGGACAAGTGCCTCTGATCTTTAGTGGTAATTTCCTGGGTGAAGATTTTGTTGCCACTATTTTTGGGGAAATGTAAAGCAGAGTCCCTTTAGAGGTTGAAGTATATAATCTGCTAATGTAGAAATGGACAACAGAGGGCAGTGTCCAATCAGGATTTGACTGTGGAAAGTGCCAAAAACTGAACCTGTTGGCAGAGTCATGTCATACCTTTACAGGGTAGAGAAGCTTTCCTTCCGAGCAGACCACATGAGCAGTACAGGCGGAGGCTTAGTTAGAGCTGACCACACCAGGCAAGGCTTCTAGAGGCAGCAGAGATAGCTGTGTTGGAGGGAGTTCCTAGGCTTGGTCTCCTCTAAAGGGGAAAGAAACAAGCAAGAAATTAAATAAGAGCTGGTAACTGTGGGTAAGGGTAGGGCACAACAGCAGAGACAGAGGAACAGCAGGGGATATGAGATAATAATAATAATTCTTCATTTGTATTGCACCTTTCAACAATCAAGGCACCTAAAAGTCATTTAAAATAACATCAAAATTCACACCATCATAAATAGTATAAAAACAGACACTACTGCTCTAATAAAATTTAAATCAGTCACCAAATGCTTGATACCACAGATGCATTTTAAGGTCCTGTTTAAATCCCTCCACAGTCATGAACTCCCGTAACTGACAGGGTAGAGACTTCCAAAGGGTAGGGGCCACATGCATAAATGCCTGGGCCCCAGAAGATTTTAAACATACCCTTGGAATCTCTAGCATTCCCTTGTCAGCGGAGCGGAGTGATCGCCCAGGGCAGTAAGATACCAGAAGCTCTTTCAGGTAGTCTGAGGCCTGCCTGTGTAGGGCTTTATAAGTCAGAAGACCGACTTTAAAGGTGATCTGCCACTGTACCAGTGGCCAGTGCAGTCCGCACAGCACCAGGGAAATATGGCAGGACTGGGAGGTTGCCATCAAAAGCCAGGCCGATGCATTCTGCACCAGCTGCAAGCAGTGGATTTCCACCCCAGTTAGCCCTAGGTAGAGGGAGTTGCAGTAATCCAGGCATGAAGACACAAATGCGTGGACCAATGTGGGAAGATCACCAGATGAAAAAAGATGTTTAACCCTGGAGATATTCCTCAGATGGCAGAGGGAGGACTTGGGCGACGGCTGACACCAGCGACTGTAGTGTCAGGACTTTGTCAAAAATTACCCCCAGGCTTCTCAGAGTAGTTTCATACCTTTGCAGGATAGAGAAGCTTTCCTTCTGGGCAGACCAGCTGAGCAGCATGGGAGGAGGCTTAGTTAAAGCCGACCCCACCGGGAAAGGCTTCAGGAGGCAGCAAAGCTAGCAGCATTGGAGAGAGTGCCCAGACTTGGTCACAAACAGGCCAACAGCACAGCTATGTTACAAACCACCATACCTGGTCAGATCAATGATTCGAGCTCAAATCCCACCACAGACACCTATGCCATGCAGACTCCCATGTACACCCTGAACAGCATGCATGTCCTGATATGAGGTGGTGCATGTCCTGATATGAGGTGGAAGAACCAACACCTGCATCACTCATGTACACTGTGAGTGCCCATGCTACCCCTCTGCAACCCTGACTCCTGCCACATCACGGTAGTAGCATCAGGTTACTGCATGGTGTGTCCTATCCCAGGGACTTATACCACAACACTTACTGTAATAGAACAAGCTGCAATGCTAGACACAACTGCATAGGTAGTACATAGTCATGTACGTGCTCTCACCCCGGTGGTGCAGGTAGCCATGTTGTCTATGCTACCCTCCAAATGATAGCAGCCCAAGGTGCCACCCACAAGCTCCTCCTCTGGGATGAGGGTGACTGTGTTGATGGGCCACCGCCAGTGGCCTGTAGTTTCTGCTGTGCCTCTATGGGCTTTTCCTTGGTGAGTTTCCGCATGTCATAGAATTTCTTCTTCACCTCCTCAAATGATCACCCCCCCACCACCACCACACTTGACATTGATTGTCTCTCCCACCTTTTTCCATGCTGCATTCCTGCATCATGAGGAGATACCCCTGTGGAACTGTGCTTCCAGGGCAATGTATTCCCATGCCAGCACCTGTGTGGAAAAGAAGATTAGGAGTATATCTCTTACCACAAATGGCCTCATCACCAACAGCACTGTAAGACTACTGTAGATGTGATCCCCCATCCTGGCCAGCTGCCAAGTGCAGTTGTGTGGCTGGCAAGGTGACAGGATGGGTTCTGTCTAGGCCCAGTGACATGTACAGGGCCATTGTTTACCACCAAATATGCATGGTGTGGTGATGCACCACCATGGGTCTGTCAACACATGTTGGTTAGCAGCAGACATGCCTAGACAGGTGTTGATGGATGCTGCACAGTGACCTCCATGCCTGCTGCTGAGCAGCATATACACATGCAGTGTTGACAGATGCAGTGCACAAAGAGGTCAGGGGAGGTTGCCGTCATCAGTACACATGACATTAGTCAGATATGTGTCACCCTGTTGGTGGACATGGCACACAGGGATGTTCTGGCAGGTGGCTTTAATGGAGTCATCCCTCTCGGTTCACTGCCCATACACCACAACATGTAGCCCCACTACCCACCATAAAGGCACTACTGTCTGGAGCTACATGCAATATGCAGTCTGTTGCACATGCATCACTAGTGATAAGTTCCTTATGTGCTTGTGATGTACTGGTGTTGTCTATGTGCTAACAGGCTGTATAATATGGGCTGGCACTATAGATAAGGATGTAGATTATGGAGCTATGGATAATGAGTGTATTACATCCAGCATACCTGTGTTTGTTTGACAAAATATTCACATGCATATTGTGTGACTCTGAGCAGGCCATGTAACCTCCCAAGTGCCCCCTATGATTTCCCTGACAATAGAATCACTAATGGGCCTTACTCAGTTACTACAGACAGTGATACATGTCAGGAAAAAACAATGCTCTCTGTACAATGTACTGCTGGCTAACCCAAGACCCACTTGTAAATGTGCATTAGGCAAATGTGCACTGTTCTGGTTAAACAGGGTTGTGCAGTTACAGCTAAACAGGAATAACGATGTACACTATTGTAAAGGTTGTAATTGCTACCTTCTTTGTAGTTCCTTGGGGCTAAACATATGTCTGCATATAGTCTATGTCTGTTCTTGTGCTTACTGGATGGTGGCATTCCGCAACACATAAGCATAACACAAAATAGTAACAGAGCTATGCCCAGCACTTGTATGAGAGTTTTATAAATGTTATTTGTGTTGTTGCAACTTACCTCTTTCTAATGGATAACTGTCTATCAAAGTTCTTTTACTGCTGCATCTTCAGACTGCAATGGTATTAGTATGGATTGCAACCCTTGGGGAAAGTCCACCTTTATAATGAAGCAGAAATGAACATATAATGACATGCAAATTACCTTCTACACATTGCACGTTAGGGTTGCTCTATTTGCATGTTACCTTCCAATATATGGCTGTTTGTGACTGTCATTAATGTATTAGTGATCACAAATGACGATTGCACCAAATTCTGCACCAAATTCTCCACAAACACATGTAATGGCCAGCCACGTGCCCTTGATGATGTCATAACAACATTAGGCATTTTCCATAAACATGTACCTTTGAGACTGCATGCAGCTGCTAGCATGCACAAACAACATGGAAGTGCCTGATCCAACTGCAGTTGCGCAGGGTGGTGTGCATGTGGCAATATCATACTATGGTGTTTTGTGGATGTTATACATGCATGTAGTTTGCAGAAGTAATTTTCACAAATATCAGCCAAACCAGCACACTGTGGAGTAGTACACAGATGTGAACATGGCTCCAGAGGCAGTAGGATGCCTGAGAAGGAGCAGGTGAGGGACAGATGCTTCACTTATTGCAAAGTGACTGTTCTTATGAGGGAGGTCTCAATGTCCAAAAAAAGTCCAGATCACCTGTACTTTTGTATGACGTGTTGACAACTTACATTTTTTGTCCTCTGCTTGACCATCAGAATACCAGTGAAGAACAGATGGGATGGACACTACTCAGTACATTCAGGATAATATTCTTTATTTGAAAACTGGTGTGTTGGAATGGTACACTGAGCTAAGGCTCCTTTCCAGGTGCGACCCAGAGAAGAGAAGATCAGAGGAAATAAATAGCATGGACACAGAACAAAGTTAATGCCATTACATATCTTTGAAACAGTTCACAGTTACAATAAAGTGCAATAGATTATATGATTTAAAACAGGAAGTGCAACTAGAGTAAGCAGCAAAAGTCAGGCATTTCAGCCATACCTACACATCAAGGTATGAGGAAAATGTAAGAGGAGGGCAGTCAGGTAGGGGGAAAGAAGAGCGGGGGGAAGGAAGACGAGTAAGCTAGTATCTGAAGGAAGCAGGGGAGGTAGTGGAATTGAGGGAGGATGGGAGTAGGTTCCAGAATTAAGAGAGACAACAGGAAAAGTCTAATTGCCCAGCAGGGGTGTGGGGATTAGGAATGATGAAAGTGCAGGGATCCCTGTAGTGGATGGAGCAAGAGACAGAGGGGATAGAGAAAAGGAGTGAGAAGAGGTACGAGGGTAGGGACCCAAACCAGTATTTGGATATGTATGTGGCACAGTGGCTCTGGTGACATGAAGGTTGAGTTATCATGGATAAGGAAGAGTAGAGTGAGCAATGGTGGGTGTGATTGGGGGGGGGAGTGGTAGCTCCAAATTCTGCTCCAAAAGGAAACCTGCTAGATTTATACATTGAATTTCATTAAACCAGATGGTTTCAATGAGGATATTGACTTTACACCTTGTTTATGAAGTTATAAATTGTTGAAGAAAGCTTCTAGCTAACCACCGTTTGCTTTATATTTTCAGCTTCCTCTGTACGCTCTTAAGAATAGGAATACTAGACAGATACAGAAGGTGCCATCATTTCAGCAGGACAGTCTTAGTCAAGCTAGTCTGGTGAGATCCAACTAATTATTAATTCCTCAGTTGTTAGAATAATCCTTGTATAGGATGGAGTTAGTTTTGTGGCTTTTCAACACTGTCTTCCTTAAATGATATTGAGATGTAGGGTATGGTTGTCACAATATGTCATCTGCAGAGTGTAGATGAGACTTACATTTTAATCTTATCAACTCCCCAAATATTTGCATGGAGGGTTAAAGGATACCTAAACAACAAACTATTGTAAAATCTGACCTCAAACAGGACTAAAGGAAAGGCTGCTGAATTTGTTAATGCTAAATCTACATTTATGTAAGTTACCTAAATGTGCTTCCAAAGCATTTGAAAAATGTAAAATCAGCCTTTCAATTAAAAAAAAAAAACTGCCTTACTTGCTTCTTAAAATGGCCACCAAATGTGTTAAGTGATGACATAATCGGAGCCAAAGTCAGAGAGCTACATGGGGCTGTATAGTGCTAACTAGGTCTTTTTTCCTTTTGTGTAGAATTGTTTCACCAAAATGATGAAAACTGTATGCATTATTTAGATCAATATGCATGTTAGGCTATGGTTCTGTTCATTTTGTTTACTTTAACATGTTGAAATTGTGTTTTAATCTAACCGACTTTCTCTTTGGCAAACCACAGTGCAGTACACATCTTGAATAATCTGGTGGTTTAGTGGTTATGACGGATCCAGGATGCTACAATGGGGGAGGGGAAGGGGGTGCTGGGAGTGTGTGCATACATGATATGCACTTTTTAACAGTTTTATGAAACCTTTATATTTTCTGCTATTATGCTTTTCTAGTATGTTTTTGACTGAGGCTACAAATGTAATCCATAGTTTTGAATGTAAACATTTGTACAATCAACAAATCAGACTTCTTCAACAAAGTGAAATATGCAGCAGCAGCAAGCGAGTACTTTACAGTGTGTGGGGGGGTTACAACCGCACCCGTCACCACCCCATAGATCCACCACTTGTTTGTAGCAAAGTTCTTCTGTAGTCCAATGCCAGAGTTCATATTTTCTTGGAAATCAAAAATATGCTGCTTTTTACTTCCACCATTTTTCTCTCCCCCTAACCCCCATGACCCTAGTGTCACTGTCTAATTAATGTGCCATGGGATTTGTTGTTTCTGAATTATGTGGGATCAAATTTGGTGTACCTTGCACTGAAAGTAGTGTATGGGCTATGTATGTCCTTTTTTTAGACTGGGCATATTTATTCAGATCTTGTGGTTGCAGCATTTGAAAATAACTCTGTAAATGGATACTTACTCTGAAAATGAACTTGCAATTATGCAATTTCAGATGTAGGCTCTATTTAGGTTTTTGAAATGAAATTTGAAGCAATTAGCTGTAGTTTGCTTCACTAGTCCAATTGGCTACTAACCTTAAAGCTGACCAGTGAAGCATTATCATAGTGCTTTTCTGTCTTGTTCCCTGTGCTTTCATGCACACTTGCCAGAATTTTTGTTTTTTGTGTTGATATGGGTCAAAAATGTGCTGATTGTTAATGTAAAAATCTTTTTCTTCACTTTTAAAATCAGTTTGTGAACTATGTCTTTAAAACTTCAGTTTTTGTTGGATACGAATCTGTGGTGTTGCTCCACCCCCTGATGAATGCTCAGAGCTAGCTGAAGCACTGGAGTAGTAGCCATGTCGATAACCTTGTAGAGGATGTTGAAATAAATAACTTCTGAAGCAGCCTTATTATGCCAAGCTTTTAAATTCACGCAACACCATCACAATTTGTGAGTTTAATGTTCCAGGATGCAACTGCAGGGTTGATACACATCACAGCAAAAGGTTTGGCAATGGTACAGGCACTATAGCACCATTCATAGTAATGCCACACATTGGGTACTCACATATTGCTCGACCCTAGCTGTAGCATTCCTGTGCTGTGTAATCTGCTGTGAAACACTTAAGCACTGTTGTATGTCCACGACATGTATAGCAGTTGTGAATGCTGGCTCCTGTTCTGCCGCCAGACAACACAGACCAACATACCCATTAACATTCACTGTGACCCTTGTGCACACATAATATCCATAAAGTGGGGGGATGCTAACACATGTCACCACAATTGTCAACACGCTCACATTGGTGGTGTGCACAAGCTAGTTCTGTGCAGCATACAGGGGTGGGGGGGCTGCATGTTGGCCCTTGTGGGGTGCTGTATCCTTGGCCCAATGTCCAGGATCTGACACCATTGCTCTCCCTATACACGTTGTGCCAATGGTGTTCCATCCAAATTCCACTGCTAATGACTATTCCTCACTGTCTGTTCTGCGCTTCATGTGGGGTGCATTACACACCATATGGTGTGTGACTGGTGTCTGTTTGCTGAACTGGCCGTGTGGGTATGCAGTATGGTGCTGTCTTTATCATGGTTCCCCTGCTGCAATTGTTACATCTGTGCAGTTGTGCCTTCTGCCACTGCTCACATTTCATTAAGACCATATGCATCCTGACTGTTGGGGTACACTTCATTGGGGTACTTCATGAACATGATCCTACTGTGCTCCTGTGTCCTGCACAAGTATGTCATATGTACCACATGTAGCTGTTGATGCCTGTAGTAGTTTCCTAGTGGTGTGTATGTCCCTGTGGTAGTCATACAACTGTTGATTGGCACTAGGATGATGCTGGTGTATGCCAGGACAGAATCCATTTATGGCCATTGCACAGTGCATGTCAAGTGCCTCAACATACCTCAGAATTGCATTGGTATAGTCAATATTGCCACTTTGAATTCTGCATTGCCTGTGTGCCCCTGTTGTGGCTGGCAGCATACTTACTGGTACAGTGTGTGCTCTATGTATGTTACTGTACAATGGGGCATTCCAATGTGGCACCACTTCAACATACACTACAGCTATTTCCCCTGTACATGTCCATCAGACTGCACATTGTGGTTCTCAGTACAGTATGGTTGCCACACTCTGGTAGGTACATGTCACAGTACCCCCTGAGGAAGAATCAATGAGATTCGATGAGCTGAGGTTTCTGTTTGCAGTCCTTTCAGCTCCAATAAACACAGCACTCTATTGCATCTGATTTCTGCACTTGGCTCATTTTTTACTTGCACACTGCTTCTGTTGCTCTCAATTGATTCTTTTTGTGGTTGCAGCAGTTCTCAAATAGTGACTGGCTTTCTTTCTGTCCTGCATGTCACAGTACCATAGGTCAGTTACCTACCACCTACCCAATGCCTCACCACTGTCACATGTGTCACACAGCATACTATTGTTACATGTACTCTTGATACTGTGTCATGTTATCTCTGGACATGTGTGCCACTGTGTGAAACCCTACATGGGGCAGAAGCTCATGGTGTCAAACATAGGACTGCCCACAGTTCCACAGATGTTCTATAAGCCTTGTGGGTGGCCATGTCCTTCATCCACACACAGTCATTACCAGGACCTGTGATGTTCATGCCTAACACTGGCCACATCCACGTGTGCTATTATGCGCTGCACATGGTCTGTCAGGTGTATGTACTGTGTGCTACCCTACAGAAGGTCATGTCCACTGCTTACCTTATTGTTGTACCTTGTAGATCACCTGCCACATGTCTGTCGTGTGTCATGTGTGGTTCATATGTTGCTTATGTTCTCTTTGTCATTCCAGGTGTTCATCCACAATGGGTCAAAAGGGCAGATGGGAAGGCACTACAGTCTGTGCTAGAGAGGACACTGCACCACATAAGGGGGATCCATGCCCTGCTGGGGAAGGTGACAGGCCTTCTCCATACATGATCATCGTGCAGCGGGTGCCAGCTATGACCCCCAGGTGACAATGGCAGCAGCAGCAAGAGCCATGTGGGCCAGCTGAGGCCCATTCATTTTAGGTTGGACTGACATAGCCATTGGAGATATGTTGTGGTATTTACCTCCAGGCTATATACCAGAGTTTCTTTGTTTTGGGGCAGGGGGCAACTTGCCACCAAGTTTCTTTTTCTGGAGGTTTTCCAGTTATTTAAATTATTGCAATTTTCTGATTTTTGGTTTTAAGGTGGTTTGGCAACATCCATTTAGTTTATGATGGTTTGACTGGGGGTTCATTAAGGGTGGTTTACCACTTTACTTGTTACTGGTTGAGTGCCACCTTATTTTTGTTAATGACTGTTTGCTTATGGCCATTTGCCACATTTGTTTGATTATATTTTGATTTGACAAATATGTTTTATTTACTGTGTGCCACTGTTTTGTTCTGGCAATGTGCCCTATTAGTTTTGTTTAAGGCTGTCTGCCTTTTTGTTTTATTTTATATTTATATATAAAGATTCTATATTTTTATCTACATATGTGTCTCATATGCTTCATGGTTCTGTGTGTGCATTTCTGGGGTGGAGGGGATGCCTCTGACATGCCATTCATGCTGTCTCTTGGTTCTGAGGCTTCCCTTTGTGTTCACAAAGGGGGTGTTTGTGGTGCACATTGCAGCTGTCCTTATGGTTGAATTCATGACAGTCGCTTTTGCCTGTCATTGTGGTCATAAAATGTGTACCAATATATCAGTTTGCAATTGTTCCAGTACACTATTGTTTGGCAACTGGTGCAGATTAACGATTGCAAACTGTGACTTTCTCCACAATCAGCGGCAGTTTTGAATATCCCAGCCCATATATTGAAATGGCCACACACCATTATAACTAAACAGTGCAGCTTTATCACTACAAAAAAAAACAAAAAAAAACAGCCATGAAGTCTGTGAAGGAAATAGGAAATAAAAAGGTTATGTTGGGGAAACGAGAATGCAGAAACAGGGATCTGGAAAGGGGTAAAGTATAATGCAAAAATGCTAAAGCAAAGAACAATTATACAATGGCTAGAAAAAATCCTGGACTCTGATTGGTCAGTCTGGGGCTGGACCCATGATGTTATCCCAGTACAACATCACAGGTCTAGTCTCAGCGTCACTGTGAACCTGCAGATGATGATATGGATATGGAGCTTTCCTTTTTTGCATCTCCTCTTAAGAAACAAAAATATTTTTCCACACTAATAAAATCATTCTTTAAAATTATTTTTTTTATTTTATATATAACAACGAGCCAATGCATAATAGCAATAATGCCCTCCAGGGTGTGTGTCCTTTGGGAAAACATCATGCCTCAGTTGTTGGACGCACTTGGCCTGTGTCCTTGTGCCCAACCACCTGAGGTGTGACATTATCCCAGCACGACACACAGCCTGTCAGGCATTATTGCTTAAATATCAAACCCAGTGCTCTCCAGACATGCAGCAACATCCCCACCATCCAAACAGTCATTTCTCCACCAGTGCTCCAATACCCAAATGATCTGGGTGTTAAAAGTATGTTTTTTCTTCTAAGTACCTGTCATTATGCTTCTGACAAAGAACTTGTTGTTCCAACAGTTGGAGCACTTTGTTCTTGTTGTTACATCTATGTTGCTCCATTAAAAGGTATCAAATCATTTGCTTCTGGACCAACACCCAAAGTAATTTTGGAAGCTCCCACAGTCACAGCCAGAGAACACAAAAAATGTTGAATGCTTGCAGCCCTGATGGAAATGATGTGTGGTCCATATTGGCAAAACCCTATTCCCCAAATAAAAGTCTCTTAAGCAGGCAAAAAGGGGGGTAAAAACTACAGGAATTTGCAACAGTCTCTCATGGTGATGATTCACTCTGTTTTTATGGACAACCCTTATATTTTTACAGTCCTGGCCCAAGCTTTCTATCTAAACCTATTTACAAACATAGTGGAAAATGCCTCAGTCTGTACTCAAGATTACAAAACAACAGCTGCACAACAATATGGTGGTGGTTGTGGTGGTGGGAGGGATGTCCTCCATGATGATTTTGCAGACAGACTTGGCTAGAGGTGCTGCAGACATTGGGCCTGATTCTAGAAGGGTGGTGCATGTTGCCACTGAATGCAACTTGCACCACCAGCAACTGTGGCATTGACCCTGTGCCCTATTCTAGAAGGGGCATGGTTACCACAGGAAAGTCCTATGACTTGAGCCATGTGGCAAGGTATGCTGCACAGAGGGCATACCTGGCCAGCATGCCATATCCCGCTACTGCAGGGCACCAGTGTACCCCCCTGCCCAACAAGCCAGAAGTGCCTCACAGGGCTGCCCTCACCACCATCCCCCAAATCCCCCTTTGCAAAATTCCCCACAGAGTGGTGCAGTCAACCCCCCCACCCATGCACTGACCCTACGTTACCAGCTGCAAATGGGGCATATACCCAGCAAAGCCCTGGTAGTCTACTGCCTCCCCATCAATGTAACATATATACATACATACATACATATCACCATTACCCTGGTAGTCTAGTGCCCCCCCATCACAGTGGCTTGCTGCATTGAGAGAGAGAGAGAGAGCGAGAGAGAAAGAGAGAAGTAGATTTTTGGGACTTTGAAAAAAGACTGCCTAGTTGCTCATTACGCAACACCCTTGAAAGGAATGTGTGTGAGTCATTGGGAAAATTCAGGAGGCTTACTTGTCTGACACTCTTATAGCTCAGATGGTAAGAGCTAAGGCACAGATTGCTGACGTTCTGGGTTCAAGTCCCAGTGAGAGTCATACTTTTTCTTTCATTTCCGCAATTGGATTCATACTTGCAGCAGGAATTTCTGAGGAGAGTTGTCTGCCTTCTTTATCAGAAATGGAGTGATGCATGGCGACCACTGCCCCAGCGACTAAAGTCCTGGTTGGGCACTTTAAGTCTTAGCTCTGATTCTGTTCTTCAGGATCCCAGGCAGGGAACCATGAATGAAAAGACAACCCTGATGCTGAGCTGTAATGACATGTTCATCTATCAGTAGATCAGGCACATCTGAACTTATGAGAATCTCTAGGGACATCACGATTCTTTCAGTTCCAGTCTGTTCAACAGGCACATAAGGAAAATTAACACTCAGACGTGTCCATTCCCATACCCTTTCCTAACTGCATTCCAAAGTCTTCTTCCATGCTGACTGCAGGGCACTCTCCTATAATTAGCAGAGGCAGGTATGTTGAGGCTTTCCTGCCTCCAATTGACTGTCTAGATTCCCATGATTTGCTGTGAACCATAAGCAAGGTGGTGCTTGCTATGTCTGTTAGATCAATTTCTGTTTTTTTTTATTAATTATTTTAGAACATTTTGCCAGGAAAGGCTCACTAAGCCAAAGCTCATTTCCGTGTGCATCCTAGGCACACAGGAAGGTTACGTGACTAGCTCAGGATGGCATAATACATGTAAATGATGGTTGTGGGTTTCAAATCCTGGTCTGCTGGGTCTCCCAGTTCATAGTTTGGTGCTATAACCCTCTGATCTATAATGCCTACCAAAACAAGTCTGGGCATCTTTGTGGCTTCTGGTCATATGTTGTACCTCAAAGCAAGAACACAACACAATGCAGAATATTTTACATGAGTGTGACCCCCAGTCTATCTCTTAGGCTCAAGCTTGCAATGTTGAGCACCCAGTATTTCCTCTGTTTGTTGAGCTGCAAGTCCAGGATAACTTCAATGGATGTGTTGCACTGGATCTTGCCAAGGAAACCAGGTTTTGTTATTATGTTTAAAACTGTATTTCAGTGGTGTCTCAAATCACAACTGTAAAATGCACATATGTGATGCCAAAGAAAAACTGCTACAGTTCTTTTCAACAAAAATCAACTCCATTATTTTAAGGAGGGAGCAAGTTAAACCTACTTTTGGAAGGAGGCTACACTCTTTTCTTCATCACAGATTCCAAACAAAAAAGTAATTCACTTAAGATCCTGAAATGCTGCCATTCTGCAAGAACTCAGCAACACTAACCAAAAATGGCACATACTACACGAAAGCCAAACTAGAAAATGCAGATCAATCTAATGAACAAAACTGCAGTTACATTGTGCAGAACTAGGTCACTGAATAAATAGATAATAAGCTCACCTTATGTATTAATACAAATTGCATCTTCTCCATGTTACTGCATCACGCTCTTTATTGCATTCATTGCTGGGAAGGGTGAAAGGTAAAAAGTGCTGGCCCAAACAGAGAATTGGAGCAACACCCTACGTAGTGTAGGTTTACAAAAGGGAATAACAAACAACAACAAATGCTGGTCAGTACTGATAGGGCTGCAGCTGAGTAATTTGGAGAAAAATATTTTAAATTTTTTTCTTAGTATTTTTTCACCATATTTTCAACATAGCCTTGTTGTGACCCTGCCTCATGAAGACAGACAGAGAAAATGTTCAAGGCTTTACTTAAATGGGACTTAGTGTAGGGGCTATGAAATCAACTTTCTGGACACTAAACACATTTTCGGCAGGAATTTAAAAATCACAGTTGTCACATTCATGAGGTGCTGTAATGAAATAGCTATTTTGAAAATCCAGGGTAAAAATATTGAATATTACCAAATGTACAACCCTACATTTGCAAAATTTAATATAGGCTCATAACTTTGTTGAATTTTAATATTTTTACACCAAATTTCCAACATAGCCTTCTTCTGACCCCACTTCATGAAAAAGGGCAGAGAAGAATTTCAACTCCTGCCCAAAAGGTGATTTTTGTGCAAGGACTGTGAAATAACCTTTCGGGATATGAAAAAAAGTTGTGAACATGATTTGAAGAATGACAGCTGCTACATTCATGAAGTGCTGGTAAGCTATGGCTATGTTATACATTTGGGGTAAAATATTGCAAATTGCCAATGTTACAAAGCTGGGTACTCAAAATTCAACATAGGCACATAACTATGTTGTTTTGTAATATTTTTACACCACATTTTCAGCATAGCCTTTTTATTGCCCCACCTCATCAACAAGGGCAGAGAACATTTTCAGCTCCTGCACAAAAGGTGATTTTCTGCAAGGACTGTGAAATCACTTTTTGGGAAAAATTTGCCTAACAACAGTGACATTGTTCATGAGGTAAGGTCCTAAAGAAGGTATGTTGAAAATGTGGGCCACAAATATGCAACAATGCCCAAGTTATGCCTCTAAGTTCAAAACCCCATTGAAATACATTGCATGGCATACCTGTTCTTCAGTTCATGGTCAAGTCTGAAGAGTGAAGATGTGTCTGTGGTCCAGAGAGGATTACGTCACAGGACCCCTAGTGGGTAAGTAAGGGCTTTGGGAGGTGAGATGGTGGGTGCTGAGTGGGAGGACTGGGTGTGGGGGTCAAAATTGGCACAAAAGTCATTGATGGACAGTTTTCTTGTTACAGGTGAAAGGAAACAAAATAAAAAAGAGGACCGAGATGCCATTCATGACACTACAGGATTGGGCATCCCAGTCTCACTGTTAAGTTTCTGGGAGGGTGCTGAGAGGGAGGGTCAGTTGGGGGAGGAAAGAAAAAAGTAATAATAAAAATAACCATGCATGCATGGTAGTGGGGGTTCAAGAGCACTGTTCCTTTTTTTTTGGGGGGGAGTGGAGTAATGGATGCTGAGTGGGAGGATCAGGTGGGAAGTTAGAAACGGTGCAAAAGACATCAATGGACAGAAGATAATGGCAAAAAGAAAGATTCAACAATATGTAAAACCATATGGGATTATAAGATGTCTTGCAGAACTATTCTGGAACTAGCAGGAATGAAGAACATAATTTAGTACATATTCTATTTTTCAAGGGGTACATTACAAATGAAGTCTGCATCAGTGTATCTGCTTTCAGTTCCTTTTGCTATCTTAGGACATACCCAACAGCTTTGATTTTTTTTTTTGAATGGCTGTTATGGGTGTCAGTCACCAATTTTTAAATGTTCTGAATTTTGACCTAATTTACACTATTGTGTATAACATTCCTGGGGGTGCTATTAATGGTGGGGTCCAGGGGGGTATCCTCAGTTAGTACTGAATTTCCATTTTTTTTTGCACTTTTATGCTTCTTTGGTGGGTTGGGGCATATGACACAGAAACAGTCCTTAACCACTTTCTCTGAAACTGAGTGGAAACATACCCCCAAGTCAAGGGCCAAAGACATGTTTTCAAAGAAGGTGAAGTTTCTAACCATTGAGACTGGCTGACCAGATTAAAAATGTGATATTCTTTCAGGCAAAAAAGAAAATGTGCTTGCCAAACCTAATATTGTTCTGATAAGTAAATACTAAAATAGAAGGCTTTATTTATTTATTTGCTTTTGTTGACTGGGTGAAGTACACTAGGCCTGTATATACCTATTTTCAGGAAGACCCAGTAAATTACATAACATTACAGAGATAGGATCAGTGATAATAATTTTACAGAAAACAAGCAGGGATTAAATACATGTAGGATATCAAGCATGGTATAACAATGGTAAGGACTAAAATGTCCTTATCACCACCTGCACCTACTCTCCCTCATAGCTCTCCTTCTTTTCTAGAACACACCATGCTTCTTAATCCCCCCTTTACTGGATTATAAACCACAGTAAACCAATTTTAGCCCACTTGTATCTTATTTGTATAATTGTGCATAGTTTTCTGGTTTGTTTAGCCTTATTGTATAACTTGTATATATTTGTACAAAGTTTTTCTTGTTTGTATTGTTACTTGTACATTGTTACTCATGCTGTTTTTTTATTGTTCCCTGTTATTTTTTGTACTTAAAATTGTTCTGTTCTGACTACTGAACCCCCTTTCCCCGGGTCACACCTGGAAATGAGCATTGGCTGATGGTGCCTTTCCCGGTTATCAACTTTTAAATAAATAAATAAATAAAACAGGAAAAATATATGACTAGGAACATTCAAGGTTGATGTGGAACCTTTGCTGAAGTGGAACCTTTGCCTGACGTGGAATCTTTGCAAATGAGTCCTTGACTCAAAGGTGTATTTCTGATTATTTGAAATAAATAAATAAATAAATAAACAAATAAATAAAACGTATAGTGGTATGTAGTAATGGTAGAGATTAATAGGAGGTTATATGGTTTATACAACCATATAAAAAACAATTATGCTTAACTTTATGCTCTCTGTTTATGTTTTGTCCTGTTATTGGTCTACTATATATTTCAGACAATGCAATTATTGTTTGATTGTTTCTTTCAAAAAGAGAGACCAGCAACTGACCACACAATTGCTGTTTGTGACACCATAGCATGTTGCCATTATAAGCACTATGGTCTCAGAAACGAAGGCCTATGAGGTCAGCTAGGGACAGGCAAATGCTTCTAATACACATCACTTAGACATGCTACCAAGATGTGTTTTAAACCCTGGAAAGGAAAATTGAAAACTAAAAAAAAACTATTCTGTAGTGAGTTGTAATAGCCTAAATATTATAATCATTAAATAGCATACTAATGTGCAAGTTGCTGTTTACAGATACTATGTTAAATAACTATTTTAATTTCTGATTGCTGATTGATATAGCTTATTCTCAGCTAATCAATGCACTATATTCTTTGTTTTTGAGAAAGCAATCGTGTGACCTCATTGAATAAAGGTACTCCAAATTCCAGCCAGGTCTTACCAGTTGAGGTCCACATCCACATAAAATCATAACTTTTTTTCCCACGTGCATTCCAGTACCATGTATAGTAGCAGTGGTATTTTAGATGAAGGGGGTTTCTTTTCCTTGAATAGTTTAGCCAACAGGCATAGAATGCATACATATTCTGTATTTGACTTGAGAAAATAGATAATGTGACAAACCAAACATGAACCCATGTAAGGAAGAAAGAAACCACAAGCTAGTTTTACGACCAGCTAGTTTTATATTTGTGCTGGTAAGAGCATTTTGGTATCATTTCAAAGTATCCTATAAAGGTGGTAGATTCAAGGAAAATATCAAGAACTGCTTAACAGAATAAGTGGTGGACACTTGGAAGAGGCTGACAGAACAATTGGTGTCATTGGATATGGCTTCTACTTTCAAGGTCAAACTAGGTCTATAAGTACCTTGAAGAAAAAGGTGTGACAGGGTATTTCCACTGAGTCAGTGAGGAAGGACTTGCAGGGCCAGTTCTCCTCTTTCCTAAAGTTATATGTTCATATGTGCCCTGAAATTCCTCCACACCCTTGATGTGGGAAGCAGTAGTACTAGTGAGAAAGAAGTGGTCACTGGGGACTAGGAGGCAGCCGGCTGACATGGAAGCCAAACAGAAACCCAGCCCTGCCATCCATTGGACAAATTCACTCAAATCAAGAACACTTGCATGTGATCAGGACAGAGTGGTAATTTTAAAGAAGAATTGCATGTGATCTGAAAACAACATTTCTTGTAAAGTCTGTTTGTAAAATACTGGTTGACGTTCTGTTGTCCTCATTCATGGTCATAGTAACAAGCTAGGGTACTGTAGGCTTGCAATTGTAACATGCATAAACTGTTCATGAATACAATACAATCCTATGGGTGAGTCTTACATGGGCCAGTACTTCTTGTGCATTTTGGAACTTTGAGATTTTTTTACAACATACTGCACAATATCATCCACACAAATCAATAAGTTTTACCAAATTAACCGAATCTGTCTTCTCAAAGTTGTAAGGTATTTAATTCATCAGAAAATATGTTCAAAGGACTAGCATATTGTATAAGATTTTATTCATTTTGTGTGTGTCCTTCCTATGCTCACTAAATAGAGCTGGAATGTAATATCAGATTAAATCAACAGACATCACATCACAAAAATAAATGATTTAATAAACAAGCAAACAAATATATAAATATGATAAAATTAAGAATAAGATACTGTATTATGATAGTCATCTGGTCTTCACTCAGACTTACTTTTTTTTACCATGTACAAAATGTGAATTACCTATCAGGTAGATATTGTGCAGATGAGAGGTACAGATGCCATTTTCTCTGTACTACTTCAATGGCCAAAGCACCCATCATAGAAAATGGGTTACTAAAAACTATCGGTTAGATAGGGTCTGTGAACAGAATTGTCAGCAAGTGGGTGTATTCTCCATTATTTATTTATTTTTACTTATTTTGTATTTGTAGGCAAAAAACAGTGGTTAACAACAACAGATGCATACTTATCAATGTTGACTCAGCATCAATGTGTTGGATTTTGTGATGTACTAAAAGCTACAGTGTATGATAGTGGAGGTTGTGGGGTCAGCATTTTGTCTGCCTGCAGGATGAACTAAGCTGTATTGCTGCTCCTTACTCAAAGTAATATGCAGTACAGCACATGAAGTTTTCTACACCATAATGATAAGCAACATTTCTCAGTGATCATGCTGCTTAGATACTTGCACATCAGGGCAATCTGAATTACAAAACCATCTGGCAGTCGAATTGATGGATGGCACCTGTGCAACTATGTCTTCAAGAAACTACCTACTGCAATTGCATATGATAGACTCTTTTTAAAAACACAAAAATAAATGTCTAATATCACCATAAATGTATACATCATGGGGCATGAATGCTTCCCTGATTTAGATATTTTTCCCTTACTATAGAGTGGATGGGTGGAATGGGGAGGTGTTCAGCTATCCATCTTTGAGAAATAGTCAAAAAAACATACTAGAATTGCATGAACTGACAGAAAAAAAAACTCAAAAAGAGTGGTTAGTTTGGTCTAGCGCCAGTATATATTATCAGTACACCTCCATCCTTACAGATTTGATATGACAGCAATCGAGGACGTTTGTATTCTGTCACCCATAAAAGAAAGGGTGTATTCAAAACACTAAAACCATGCAAAAGGTAATCAAACAGCTGACCATCAGTTTCTGACAGTGTGCATTGTCTGACTAGTAATAGCTAGTAGTGGAGTACATGAACAGACACTACCATATCGTTATTTTCTCTCTTTCTTTGTTTATTACAATTATCATTTGTGTAGTATTTTGACTGTGGTCAACCATGTGATTGTTACAGCATATATGCTGAAACCAGAACTTTGTCATTAGGCAACTAGACAGTTGTGTAGGTTAAAATAAGCAACAGCAAAAAAAAAAAAAAAAAAAAAAAAAAACAACAAAATAAAACTGACCTCAATCAGTACTGGAATGTTTAATTTAGAATATCTTCAGCAGCCAAACTAATGAATGACACTGGTGGAGAATGTATGGCATTGGAATGTAAATAAGCACTGTGCCACTTGCTATGCTAACTTTTCAATGTGTAAGTGGGCTGGGTGATGGGCAATGAAAAAATCTATTTAAAATCAGCACACACATACTGGGTACTTATTAAAGAGTTGCTGATGCCATCTGGCCAAAAGTGCTACATTGCAGAATTAAAATAAGCATATCCACAGTAAATCTCACACTAAAAAGTAGATTTCTATGTTACTTCATTTTAAAGTTATTAGCCATTTTGTAACCTTGATTTCACTACCTGTCCACAGAAAGCCTTTTCCACTGAAGAGCTGCTGCTGATGTCATCTAAGGACCTTACAGTTTATTCTTCCATGCCAGCAAGCTTATAGGACCTGTTTCTCTAAAGCTGTAAAGATCATGTGCAATGGTTTTCTTAAATAAAACAGGCAGCATGAGTTAGTAAACACTGCTTTAAAAACTTTGTGTTTCAGAATTTGTAGCAAAACTGACAATATTTTGTCTGGATGCCTTTTTATTGAGGTCCTTTTGCTGAATGTTGGATCATAGCACACTGTGAGGTTTTCAGACTGAATAAGTATCTAATGAAAGGCTCAGCTTGTTCATACCTATCAGTCAATTGAGACAAGGTCTAAGAATGGCAATTTAAAACAATTATCCCATCTACTTCTTAATGGGAGTGGGGCAGACTCATCTGTGTTCTACTCTAAATTACAATGATAATTTTACCAGAGCTAACATTTCCACCCCAGTAGGAATTAAAACATATAAGGCCCTATTAAAACATATTGTAACATAGACAATGACAAACAGCAGTAAAATTAGCCGTACTCTAACTGGATTCAGCAGTCTGGAGGCATGCTGACCAGCAACCCTGGTGAAATGTACCACACAAAAACAGCATTAAATAATACAATTTTATCAACTTTGTTACAAAATCTAGAACTTATATTGTATTTATAGCAATGTTTACTGACTGGTGCTGTCTGTTTTACTTGTGAAAACCATTGCACATGATCTTTACAGCTTTGGAGAAATTGGTTTTATAAGCTTGCTGACAGTCATTACTAGACTTTGAGCTCCCTACATGACATCATCAGCAGCTCTTTACTGACACCTGCTTTTATTGCACAGGTAGTGCAATCAAAGTTACAAAATAGCTAATAACTTTAAAATGAAGTAACATAAAAATCTAGTTTTTGGTAGGAGATTTACTGGGAGTATGCTTATTTGGATTCTGCAATGTAGCACGTTTGGTGTCAGTGGCTCTTTAAGGAATGACCACCCAGAAGTATCAGCGACAATGCTGTCATCATACTTTTTGTTCAACTATATTGACATAATGATTACTAGTTGATGGTTGATCGTGGTCATGATTAATATTTACAGGCAAATTCAAGACATATTTGGCAGAAATAATTCAACCACTATCCCATGCCCTATAAAGACATATTGCTAAATAAAAAAGGTGACACAAGGATCTTGAGCAAAATGACAGCTAATAACCTGATACCAGCAATGCCCAATCAGACAGTGAAGACAGCAATTACTGCAGTCGCACCATAAAGTAACATTATTAGCATTTTAAAAGAAAGTTTCTTCTGTTATGCATTCAAAAACTAATTATTGGTGAACTCATTTTTAGTACATGTAACCATGCGATACACATTTAGTAAGGAAAGTACAGTAGCGCATCAACGGTGGAAAAAAACATGTATCAGTCAACATCAACACATTTGTAAACATAATAGGTACTGTAGATTAAACTTTGAGCCCAACTGTATACCCTACCTCAAACAGGGACATCATTCAGAACTCAGATTTTTCTCAAGCATCTTTCCCACCAAAAAAGAATTCTAAGTATTGGAACAGCAAGGGGTTCATTAATTAATGAAATAAATCAAATCATGATAATGACAGGAGTCATTAAGAGATAGGAACGTAGTTTTATTAACACATTGAACATACTTAGGGTTAAAGAAGCCATTTCATGCCCCCTTTAAAAGATGCTGTATAATGTAAACATTCCAAAAACTTGCAAAAGACTGATATGTGCAAAACTGTAGACAACTGCTCTTGCAGGTAATAGTAATTGGTATTTATTTATTTTTTTTTATTTATTGAAAAGTTTCACCAGGTAAGGTACACTGAACAACAAGTTGCTTGTCTCACAGTATGACCTGGGGGAGAGAGAGAGAGAATGGGAGTTTTAAAACAAAGAGAATTTTACAAGTAATTCACGCAATATGTATAAGACATAGTTTACAAAGTAGCTATTTACAACATATGCGGAGACCTTAAGGATGACCAGCAGTATGTAAAGAGAACAAAACTGCACCTAAGGCATACGTGGATGTAACATACAGATAGGATAAAATTGATGCTTCAGCAGTAACAGTTTGTAAAAAATTGAAGAGACCATTTAACTTGGGAAAACGCAGCATATTAACAGAAGAGAGGGAGAGGTGTGTCTTGAGAATGGAAAATACTAAGGCCTACCTGGTAGAGTAAAAATTCTCTGTAGGGAGAAGAGCAGAAGAGCAGAGTAGGCTAGTAGATCCCGGCGAGACAATCAGGCTCCTAGGTGGAGACTGGCAACAGAGACCAGATTGCACAAACATAAAACGAGGAGCAAGAATTAAGTGCATAGAAAATATAAAAGGGCTATGAGTAAGTCATGCTTAGACCTGCGGGTTAGCAGACAAGGTGTTAGATCATGCTTACATATGAGGGTCAGCAGACAAAGTGATAGACTAGGAGGGTTGGGGAAAAATTAGGGGCCGGTACAATTAACAGAGAGGAAATTATGCAGTGCTTTATTTAGTGAGCCGGGTGAAGAGGAAAAATGGATTTGTGTAGGGAGAGAGTTCCACAAACTTGGGAGACGGTAGGAAAAAGAGGACTGGCCACTTGAGGTGTATCTCTGGGGAACTGACAGGGTTCTGTGGTCATGGGATCTAAGGAGGTGAGAGAGTGTAGGTTGGGGAAAAGGGAGGAGGTGAGATAAGAAGTGAAGGTACCAAGCCAGTAGTTAGAGATGAGCTTAGCACAGTGATGCAGCCACCTATTAGCTAGAGATGGGAATGCTAAGGCACGGTAAAGAAGACAGTGATGGGTTAGGGGAGGTGCATCTATGGCAAAGCGGCAGAAGGAGTTGAAAAGGGTATCCAATTTAACTAAATAAGTGGTGGGAGCAGAGCAATAGATGACATTGCAGTAGTCGATGATCGGAAGAATCATCTTTTGGACCAGTTCCCATCTTATCTGGAGCAGTTTCTATATAAGGCCCTGAGTTTAGGTCGAAGCTTTTTCATTATGGCATCTATGTGGTCCACGAAAGTGAGATGTTGATCCAGCCAAACACCCAAATACCTGAAAGATGTTGTGGCCTCGATAGTTGTCCAATCGAGGGTAGTGAATGCAGGGAGGGATGGTATTCTTGACAGTCTCCGTCTGGTGCTGAACGTCATGGCCACTGTTTTCTTAGCATTAAGATAGAGTTGGTGAGACTGAAACCAACCCTGGACATTTCTGAAATCCTGTTGGAGCCTGGAGGCAACATCCAAGGGTGATGGCCCTAAGGAGAAAAGAACTATATCATCAGCATACATATGTATATAAGATGATGTGCAGATGAATGGAAGATTGTTCAGAAAAATGTAGAAAAGGATCGGACCCAGTATAGACCCTTGGGGGACACCAGTGCATATAGGTAGAGGAGGGGATAGTGGAATCAGAGATTTTTACCGATTGTGTGTGGCCATTTAAGGAAGCACTAAACCATTTTATGGTGTGTTCAGATAGGCCAGTGGATGACAGGGTGCAGAGAAGGAGGGAATGGTAAACCATGTCAAATGCTTTAGCAAGATCAATAAAGATGGCAGTAGTGATGTGTCCGCAGTCCATCCCAGTCAGGATCGAGTCCGTGATCTGACGCAATGAAGTAGAAGTGGAGTGGTATTTGAGGAACCCAGATTGATATTGGGTGAAGAAGTTTATGTCAGAGAGGTACGAAGACAGTTGGACTAGGACAAAATGTTCTTGCAGTTTGGTTAATGTTGGGAGGAGTGAGATGGGTAGGTATTTCCCGGGGAGGAGGTAGCACCACTCTTTGGAAGAGGGAGGATGACTGCATGTTTCCATCTGCAAATCGTATCTGCAAATCAATCAAGTAGTGCCAGAAAAGGGGGGGGGAGTCTATTGCAAAGCTCACAATCAACAGATCAGGTTGCAGGGAAAAACAGAGAACATTTTTCAATCTTTCATGCTTGTTGTGGTGCCATATATAATTTCCTTAGGTATAAGTACTAGCCAGGTTATTTTATATTATCCATTATTTGTCAGCAGATATAGGCTTGACTCACCAAGGCAGTCCAACAATAAAACATCATTACAAATAAAAACCTGAGATATACTTCATTGTTTGTTGCCCTTAATTCAATATAATTAAGATGGCAGCCTTCAGAACTTGCATAGATATTATACAAAGTGCACACAAAGTCTGGCATCACGGGTTACCTACAGGACTCTGACCTGATATGACAGGTACAGTTAAAAGAATATGCATTCATTGTGAAACATTAAAAATGGTACAGCACACATTCTGTGTGGAGGATGCTGCTGTATCAATTGAAATGTTTTGTGCTGGATAAATGTTCTTTTTAACAATACCTGTCTTATCTGGTCTGAGTCCCATCAGTAATCCACGATGCCAGACTTTGTTTGCACTCTGTAGTCTCTCTTACATTGAGTCCAGTTAAATTTAAGCAATGACATCATTTTGAGTCTATGTGAATCAGTACCTCTTGTACTTGCCAGGCTGAGTATGTGTGATGCAGGATTACCCATGTCAGTTAGAACAGGTAAGTAGAGTTATTTGGTTTGTGGAGATGAACAAGATGTAGTTGAAGGCAGAGACACTTGAGGCATCATAAGGGTTGTTAGAGAAGAGATTGTTAAAATGACAGTATTGAGTGAGACTATAATATGTGCTGTATTATCGGCTGCAAGCAACAGTTAAAAGTTGCATAGACTAGGTCAATCGCCTACATTTGGAGGGCAGAAACAGTTATGAAGATGTTTGTCATGTATTCTTTTATCCATGTCTGTGATATATAGGACATTGAGGTCCACCATGCACAACTGTCTATTTGCTGTTCTGTATTTGAAATGGATTGTGCAAAAATCCAACTCTCACTCCATGGAGGACTTGTTTAGATTTCACCTAATAAAGAATCTATGGCATTCAAGCTTAAGCAACAATGTACAGAAAAAAATGGGAAGGAAAAAAAAAAACCCTACTCTCCCAAAACCTTTTAATGCCAGACACAGTCTTGTAGTGCATATTCCAACCACCATTCCACTAACAATGCTCTGGAGAAAACAGTCTCTGTTTTCATGTTGTCAACAAACATAGCTCTGAACTTAGATGTCTCTGCCATATCATGGGGGGGTCTACTCACAGTAGTCTCACCAAACAATTTTTGCCACAAAAACTCCTTCCTTCTTATAAGCTTATTACTATATTGTATTGTTCTTGTTTTTTTTTTAAAGCACAGTACAGTATCTCTTGGTTATCTTCGTGAATGGAAAGAATTGTGGTTTTGGGGGGAGGCTACTCTCTGAAGTTCTGCCAACCCACTTTATGCTACAACAAAACTCCTTCCTTATTCTGTACTTGTTGCTATGTTATATATTTATTACTTTTTAGTATTTTATTTTGAAAAGTCACAATATCCATAGATCCAGTTGCTCACATTTTAGGGTGCATGGCTTCCTGACTCCGATACAAAATACATGAGCAGGAAAAATACAAAGCGCCTCATGCTGCTAATTGTGTTATGGCTGCTATGGAAATAGCCAGTTCAGTAAAAACTTCAGTAATTTGACCATACACTTATCTGGGCAATGTGTTTGTCTCCACAAAGTGATGTATGTTGAAGGAATACAAAATCCAATGAAGTTGGTCCTCGCTCTGCTCCAAGCAGCAGCTCAGTCAAATCAATCAAAAGACAATTTCTGGTTAATCGTGAAATGTGTATTCAGCAGTGGAAGTGTGCTACAAACTAAGGAAGCCCCCCCCTCCCATCGACTCACTGACCCTGCAGTGCTTGAAGAGATGCAAATGTTCCAACCAGCTCCAATTCCACAGGATCCCAGCCCGTGAATGGGTTTAAAATAACATTACAGCCAAAGAAGGGGTCAGATCAGACAGCATGGGGAAAAAAGTATCTGAAAGATAAAGCCCTAAAGCTGTTCCCTACTTGCTTGCCTTCCTTCCCAGTTTATTGTCCTGGCTGTGTCTGCCCTTTTTTTGTACATTGGGGTTGTGTGGTAAGGCACTCAGTCAGATACAGTGGCATCTTGTCCTTCGAATAAGGTCCATTATTGAAGGGACAGGATGCCACTGATTGAATGTCCGAGTGCCTCATCATGCCTACCCAATGCACAAGATAAGAAAAGACCAAAGGATGGGAATGCCAATGCCTGTGTGCCTCTGTGATGTTGAAGGGGATCTGTAGTCAGAGTCAAGAGTGCACAGCAATTACTGTAATGAATGTGCCACCACTGTGAGGGGAAGGGGCCTTATATGCTCAGCAATGAATGTATGAAAGAATGAGTGCAACAATAAATGAATGCATGGACCAATGAATATACACTTGGAATAGTCTCTGGACAAAAAAGGTAAATGATTCCCACAATAAATCAAAAACTGACTGTACAATCAGAGGTACACAAATTGATCACGGCAAGCTTCTTCACCTTTTTGTTTCATTTATTACATGAAATGCTGCTTGATGATCTCTATTAAATGAATCATGGAACAAAATCCCAGATCTTTTTAACTTGCTTCCTTCCATTTAAAAAACTGATTTTAAACATGCTTTGTATTATGTAATTCGGTGAACTCAACAGTTCCTACCCTTACTGTGAGGAGTTGCATATTGCGGGCATAATCAAATGGGTTTTGTTTTGTGGACATTTTTGACATTGCAGGTGTGTGTGTGTGTGTGTAGAATTGTTACAGGTTTTACCAGTTAAATGTCATTAGTTTATTTTAGGTTCAATTATTTAATCCAGCTGTACTGCCCCAAATGAGCCTGTGGCTCTGTAGACTGGAATGCACTCCTGAGAGCAGGTGAATTTGGGGAAAAAAATAGCTTGAATGGTAGGCAGCCACTTTTTTGGGGAGCTCACAAATAAAAGTTTAATGTTGCCTGCTTGCTCACTCTGCAGGCTTGAAAGCCCTAAACCAAGCAACGAGCTGAACCAAGGGTTTGGGACTCCGCACAGCAGTGATGAGGAACAGGAGAGTGGGAGAGTTGCAATGAAGAATACTGTGTCAGGCTGTGGTCTGTCTGTCTCTCTCTTCCTCAGTGTGCAGGGTGTGCTGGAATCAGGGAAATGGGTTCTCCTGTGATAAATGTGCCCAATGTTAGTTATTCATTCGGGAGCAGATATACCAGCGCATGCTCTGGAGACTGCGCTTTATCTGTGGCTTGTTTCACTGCTAATCACCAATGTACAGTTTTTGTTAATGTATCTGCTGGGTGCCTCTGGATCCTCACTCTCTCTCTCTCTCTCTCTCCCTCCATCTTTGTGTTTGTCTGGTGTGGGTGGGAAGGGTGGGGCTGGACAGGGCAAATACATCTGCATCTGTCTGGTGTGGGTGGAGGCAGGTATCATAAAGTCTGAGTTCTAAAAGAGTTAATTTTCTAAAAGGAGTGAAGACTTTTACTCAGACATGCTAATTGTTAGCATGATCGGGGTGAAAATAAAAAAAAAATACTCAGATATACTAGTTGTTAGTGACAGTGCAGCAAAAGTAAAAAATTAAGGATAAAGATAGTGCAAGTGCAGAGTGTTTCTGGTTCTAATGCTCGTAGGCCACTATTGACACGTTATCAAGTTGTACGGTCACAAGGATGACATAGTCATTTTCTCAATGCAATAGGTCTGCAGGGCTATACCCACTGCAGCCCTAAAAATGATAACACTAAAAATACCCTATCAGGAATAAAGGGTACACAAAAGACCATAGGTGAAAACAAAAGAGTATGCCAAAACAGGGAATAAGAACAGCACCTTATCCC
This sequence comes from Neoceratodus forsteri, assembly GCA_016271365.2. Classification (NCBI taxonomy): domain Eukaryota; kingdom Metazoa; phylum Chordata; order Ceratodontiformes; family Ceratodontidae; genus Neoceratodus; species Neoceratodus forsteri. The sequence continues at coordinate 1,034,620,485 of CM028135.1, forward strand.
GGTAGGTGTACAAAGCGGTATAACAAACAACATAAGGGGGAAAACTGGGAGAACTCCATCAATGGTAAGGGTACATTAGTATTTACAAATAACACAGGAATTAGGAATGCTAGGAGTGGGCAGCGCAGTGACTATAAGGTGACCATTTTCAGAGACCATCTGAGGACTGCAATGCTACCCATCTGCATGTACCTCTCTGGGAAGAGACTAGAAGTCACTAGACCCCAGGCTGAGTTGGCTAGGATTTAAGGGACCTTCTCCACCACCCAGAGGCCACAAGGTCTGCCACTGCTATTTCAAAGGATTCCAGTGCAAAGGAACAACTGGATTATGGTGGGCTGTGTAAGGACTGGGGTGGTGGGTTAGAGGCATGTTCCTCAAACAGTTCCACTACAAAATTCCCAGGGCTTTGCCAGTGACTGCAAGGGCCCCCTGCAAAATATTTTGTTAGGTCCTACCTCTCTAATGATAAGCATAAAACAACCATTGGTGCACATACAATATTTGTAGCATGTGGTTTCTGCTTATCATGTATAAAAATCAGTGGCTACTCCAAAGTTGTTGTGCACATTCTAAATGTTGTTCTGCACATTCTAAAAGTTATTGTGCAAGTTCCATCATTAACATTCATTAAGTGCTATGCTCCTCGCCACCTGATTGGAACAAACAGCGCTGTTCAAAGTACTTAACTCATTCACACCACAAGAGCTCTTTGAGACTTCCACCACTTGTGCCCTGTATACTCTTAGCACTGCATCCTAGGCCTGTCTAAGCAAAATCAAGCTATAATCAGCATGCCACAAACAAATGTGAATTCCTCATGAACTGTAAGTGCTACACACAAAGTATGACTGGCAAAGTTGTTTAGTACAACGTTACCTTTCCAATGGCGCTATGCAATCAGTTATACTCAATTTAGTTTTTATTTTATACTAGCTGAAATACTAAACAACTGATTTTTTTCAAGGTGCTTAGGTGACACATGAGAGACAAATGTCAGCCATACACACCATCCCTTAAACAAATGCAAATAACTCCTAAAGTATATGTGGTAGACACAAAGTATCAGTGGCAAAATTGTTCAGCACAAAATAACCTTTCTAATGGTGCTATGCAATCAATTGTAATCCATTTAGTTTTTATTTTATAGTAGCTGAAATATAAAACAACTGTTTTTTTTCCAGATTTATTCAAGGTGCTTAGGTGAGGCTTGAGAGAAAATGTTAGCCAAGCACACCATACCTTAAACAAATATGAATAACTCATAAAGTATACATGATAGACACAAAGTATCAGCAGCAAAATTGTTCAGAGCAAAATTACCTTTCTAATGGTGCTATGCAATCAATTCTAAGCAATTCAGTTTGTTTAATAGTTAGGTAAAAACTGCCGACTTCCTCAGACGTTTCTAGGCCTGAATGAAAGTCAGTTGAGTATGTCTACAGGCGTTATTGTCCTGAGTGGCTATGCTTTCAGACGCCACCTACAGACATATCTAGGCCTGAATGAGTTAACATGGCAGCACCAGTCACAGGATTTACCGAGATAGTTTGGACACGGAGCGCTGTAGTTGGCTATGTGTTTCCAAACAATAGTAATGTCACTTTTTTTAAACAAATCGCTTGCACAAATTTGTAAATATTCAGGGCAGAAAATGGAACTGCAACAATGGACTTCATAGCAGACAGCTGCTAGAAAATACCTTGAAAAAGCCCTCAGCAAATCGAGGTACATTTCAGACTCTCTAAACCTAAAATTTGTTTGACTAACAATGGACAAAGTACTTGGTCCACTGACAAAAATAATTAATCTATCCCTCTGCCACTCTAAATTCTTCCAAATCTGGAAAGCTGCCATGGTCACCTCAGAACACAAAAGTGGTGACCTGTCTCTTCAAAACAACTACAAGCCGATCTCTATACTCCACCCCCACTCTCCAAGGCCCTTGAAAAGATTGTGGCTGACCAGCTGGTGGAGTACTTCAATCAATATCAGCTCCTATGCCCAGAATAGCATGGTTTCCTAGCCAACCATAGTACCATCATGGCTCTCCTGGAATTTATCAAACTCATACATAGTGCTCTTGGCAAAGGGCACATTATAGGTGCAGCCTTTGTTGACCTATCAAAGGCAATTGACACAGTATATCATGCTCTCCTCCTTGAACAGCTCTCAGACATAGGGCTAGCCCTGGAAACCATAGTATGGCTTTGTAGCTACCTTAGCCTGCAATCACAGCAAGTAAAGATCAGGGACATCCTATCAGAAATTTGACTGGTCATATTAGGGGTACCACAAGGATCCATACTGGGTCTGTTACTCTTCAGTGTCTTCCAGAACAACCTCCCGTCTGCTTGCAATAGCTGCATGCTCCTCTACACAGATTATGTTGTGATCTTTACTAGCAGCCTCAACCCCACACATCTGGAATACGACCTTTAGAGAAGCTTCACAGCAGCTGAAAAATGTTTCAAAGAGTAAAAACTGGTCATGAACCAAAAACAGACCAAGGCCATGCTCTTCGCAACTGCCCAAAACAAGCTAAAAGGCTATCCACTGGCAATTCAGAATGACTCTGGTAGCACCATGGAACTAGTTCCCCATTTCAAGTACCTGGGAATCACACTGGACACTGCTCTGTCTTACACGCAGCACAGTAACATCACGGCCAAAGCCTTTAACACCAGGATTGGCATCCTCTACAGGCACAGACCTTGCCTAACCAATGAAACTCTGAACTTGGCAATTAACAGTTCACTTAGCACGTTGATTGACTATGGCCTTGCTGTCTACGGCTCCACTACTGACACATTTCTCCAGTGCCTCTCAACAATCTTAAACAAAACCTGCTGCCTGCTCACTAATACCCCAAAACTCACCTACACCTGTAAGCTTTATGGGGCTGGCTTCAATTGAAGGACAGAATACTTTATCAAACCTGCCTAGTTGCGGTCTCACTAAACCTACTTCCTCAAGTTGTTCTGAGCCTTTTATCACCACCTATACATGCCAGGCACACCAGGAGCTCAACTACACAAGTATTCCATGTGTCCAGGTGCCACACGATTATAGCCCAGTGATCCTTTGTTCACTGGACCCCTCTGTGGACAAATGGTCTACCACCTGACATCGCTGGAGCTACAACCCTTGGTTCCTTTAAGCACAAACTCCATCAGCACGTCACTGACTATAGTACCTGTAGGTGGCCCCACTAGTCTGCACCTGCAGCTTTGGTCTGCCCCAGCATTCCCAACTCCTGGCTCCCCAGGTTAAGTCTTTGCCCTAGCACTTGCCTCCCACCCCTACCCCTTGGCTTTTTTCCTTCCCACTGCACTCCCTATTCCAGCTCCCACTGCCCCTCCCTATCTCACTCTAGCAGTCTGCATCTGCTTCTCTCATTTTCTTTTTTAAAATTAAGTATGCTTTATTCAACTTCCACATATACATCCAGTACATTACACATTACAGAAGATAAAACATTGTATGATGTACATATACAATTCAGAGGATGCTGTCAACTAAATCTACTCCCCATCCTCCCCTCCCCCAAACAAATCCCCACAAAACCCCCCCACAAAACCCACCACCCACCCCAGAGCCAGTTCCATAGAGTTGTACTAGCCATAAATTAAGAAAATTACAAAAAAGAAGTGTTATGCGGGTGATACCTCTAAAGTTATGGGGCCATGCTCTAACCCTAAGTAAGGTAAGGGATCCTCACCTCCTAGTTTAATGTGCAGGAGCAATAGGCCACAAAGTATGGAATTTCTCCCACTTTGTGTTGTATCTGGAAATTGCATTTCTAAAACTGGCAATAATTTTCTCAATTCTTAAGATGTATAGCAGATCATTGATCCATTCCTGGTAGGTAAGAACATGCTGGTCTTTCCAGTGCCTTAATACTAGATTTTTCACTGTGAGTGATATTAAGTTAATATGATACCAAATTTCTTTCACAGCCACTGTTGAGTAGTCCCCAAATATACATATTTGTGAGGTGAATAGGTTTTGTATCCCTAATAAGGGATCCGCCTTAGATTTAATTAAGGACCATAGGGGAGCAACCATCGGACAATCCCAGAAAATATGTAACAGGGATCCTTGCATCTGACAGCACCTGAAACATATATCTTATGGGAGCTTCTCCATTCTGTATAGCTTTGCAGGAGTTAGGTGCATGGCATGCAATATGTAATATCATGCTAATCGAAGCTTGTCATTAGCACTATAGCTATAGATTCCTCACCATAAGTTTTCCCAATTAAAACAGTTATTGGGAAAGGTCTCTATCCAATATTGGGATTGCTCCACCCGGTCAGGGTAAGATTTTAAATATAAAGCTGTGACTAAGCAGGAGACAGCATTTGGCTGCATGGCAAGGGTTTGGAATTCCAAGAAAATTTCCCTGTGGTTGGTTTCCCATGGATTCAACCCAAACCATGTATTAAGCATATGTCTAACTAGATAAACAAAAAAGGAATACTTAGGTGAAAAGTGGAATCTCTCCAATATATCTGGTACCGAGCTCACCCTTCCCTGGGATACTAGATCATTAACCTTAGTGTGTGAAGGTATATTCAGATTATGCGATAGGAGAAGATTCTTCCCTACTTTAAAGTTGGGATTACCAAACAATGGTTGTGAGATGTCTTTAGTATGTGTAACCCCAAGAGACCTACAAAGTTGATTATGAACCTTAACTGAAGTGTATATAGCTGTAAACTGCATAGAGACAGACAGCTTTTGAGGGAGTATGTTCCAAAGGCTATAGGGTGTCATCTTGCAGCCTTTAATAATATTCCTTTCAATTTGTAGCCATAGAGGGAAATACTGGGATTGAGTATAGTTCGGAAGGGGTGCTGCCCAGCGCATATATTTGGCCATATGACTCGCCAAGTAGTAATGGTAAAAATTTGGGAGCATTAGTCCCCTTATGGATTTTGGGGCACAAAGATGAATATAAGATCTCTGTGAGGGTTTGCTATGCCATAAGAACTTAGTAATCATTCTCTGGACTTTATGGAACCAAGTTAAGGGGAGGTTAATATTCAACATATTAAGGGGGTAAAATAATCTGGGCAAGACATTCATTTTAATAAAATTGATTCTTCCTTGGAGGTAAAGATAAAGGAAGGACCAACTAATTAAGTCTTGCCGAATGGTTAAGAGGAGGTTATCTAGGTTGAGCTTCCTCAAGAGAAAACTTGAGGGTGCCAGAATAATTCCAAGGTATTTGAGTCTGGTGGTCCAAGTCATGTTGAGAGCAACTATATCCACTTTATATATATGGGAATTTAGAGGCATAACTTCAGTCTTACTTATATTCAACTTGTAATTGGAGAACCAACTAAACTCAGCAATTATCTCCAAAATTGTTGGGATAGATTTAGCCAGATCAGTAACATGCAATAGGGTGTAATCCGCATTGGCCAATAATTTAAGTTCTAATGGGTCAATTGAAATACCAGTTAAATATGGAAATAACTGTAATCTACGAAGCAAGGGTTCCAAATATAGGTTGAACAACAAGGGTGTCATAGGACACCCCTGCGTCTTACCTGAATGTAGTGGGAATTTCCAGGAAAAGATCCTATTACAATAAATTTTTGCACTAGGTTTGGAGTATTTATACCTGATCCAGGCAATGAATTCAAGGCAGAAACCAAATTGGGCCATAGTTTCAAAGAGGAAAGGCCAAGTGACTCTATCGAAAGCTTACTCCGCATCCAGAAAGATAAGGGCCATCGGTAGGTCCACCTCCCTGGATACGGAGAAAGCCTCTTTCATTCCCTCAGGGTGCTGTCATACCATGTACAATACCTTAGCACAAGCTGTGAATTGCTTGTCATTGCAACCCATGTACTGTTGAAATTGTTTGTACTCTGAATGCATAATTTACTGCAAATATATTGTGTCTTCTTGCATTAATGTTTCTGGTGTGGAACCTCTCAATGAGCAACTGCTCACAGGTGTCATCCAAGACTGCAATAAATAAAAGTAAAAAAAAAGACAGCAAGCAAAAGTGCCAATACAAGGTATGACACCTTGTCTGACTCAAAAGTTCTAAAATGTAAGTTCTTTTGTGAATGTCTGTGAACCATATACTGTAAAAAATAAGGTATGGGCTTCCATTAACAACTCGCCCTGTGTTTCCATCTCAGGGTTTAGATACCAGCATGGCCCTCTCGAGCTTCACTCTCGAGGTCCATAAGCTGGTATCTAAACCCCTCAATGGAAACACAGGCTCGTTGAGTAATGGCACCCATTCCTTTTTCCTTAATTAGTAAAGATTCTTTTGTAGAAGTCCCACTAAGCATCAGTAGTTTCTACATGCTTCCCCGGCTCCCTTGCTGGAACCATGATCAAGGAACTGAACAATGTAATTTGGCCTTGCTCCTCCTGGGGACACCGGTACCAAGATGAGATGTTCTGAGTCACATGCTATATTGCTTCTTTGTTCTGTACTCTCTTACTCACGCCCCTTGAAACTGGAGTTGGAATCTGTGGCACAGACCCTACTACTGCCACTGCTGACAACTTCAGTATCAAATGGATAAGTAATGTACAAAAATAAAGCTGCAAGTTTGTCTGTGACAATACAAGTTTTTCTGAATGCTGAACCCTGAGGCAGTGGGCTCCACTGACAGTGCAGGCTGCACTGCAACCACATCTCTTGCACCTCCCTAGTCATGGCCCTGAAAATTCCTATGCCACTTTTGCAGGGCAGGACTGCCAGAATGAGGCACCCATGGTAGTGGTCGGTGAGGATGTGGGAGTCCTCAAAGTGGAAAACACAAAGGGAGAGTGAGAGAGGACCCACGAGGAGGAGAGAGCCACTTCTGGTGGGGGATTGATTGGCAGCAGAATAGATTTGGGAATAGGAGGGGGTGGAGAGGGAGATCAGGTGCCTATATCTCACCATGGTGTGAAAGGTTGGGAAGCAGATCCTGGGGATCAGTAGGGCAGTAGGATGGAAGGGGGAGTTCTATGTAATTGTTCACCTAAGCATCAATGACCTGGCTAGGGACAGGTCTGAGATACTGCAGAGGGAGCTTAGGGAGCAGAGAAGTGGTCTTAGACAAGTAGCACACTCAGTGCATGCTCTCTATACTGAGGGCAGCATACATGGTCCCTGTCATTGCATAAGGCAGCTGACTCGAGGTTGTGAGAGGAGGGCTGTGTCAGTTGCTGTATTGGATCCATGTGGCACTGGCAAGAGAAGAAAGTGGGGTTGCATGGTTGTTTGCTCAGTGTGGGTGGTCCGCAAGGGACTTTAGATACCAGGGAATATGGGATCTCAACCAGAATGGGTTCTTGGGGTAGCGGTGCCACTAGACACCAGGAAATATGAATACTATTATGGGGATGGGGATCACAGGGTGGAGGTACCAATAGACACCAGTGAATAGTAGTACTGTTACAGGGATGGGAATCAGAGGGTGGGGCATGTCATTAGATACCAGGGACTAAGTATACTATTATCTGGATGGGTTCTCAGGGCAGGGGGTGTCATCAGACACCAGGGATTAATGATACTATTATGGGGATGGGGATTGGAGGGTGGGGGGTGCCACTGGGCACCAGAGAATAACTATTCTGGTATGAAGACAGGCCTGGGGCACCACTGGACACCAGGGATGTCTTTACAACTGTAGCTGTGGGTGATCAGAGGGCAGCTAGTGCCATTAGACACCAGGGAAAACCCATTCTGGTGTGGAGACAGGGTGGGGGTGCACTAGACATGAGGGAGGTCATATACCCTGCAGGGATGGGTGTTCTGGGTTGTGGGAGCTGGTCACCACCCTGCTTGATGCAGAAGGTGGCCTCTATAGGGGCCCAACCTTAAGACTCTTCACATACTGGGCATGCATATGACACCTTAGCACTGTTCATGCCCAGTGGGGTCATTTGAATGTTGCTAGCTGAATATCATGCTGGGGGCTCCCAGCACTAGCAGGTTGAGGCTACTATTAGTTGCCCATTGCTATCTGTGTACTGCCCAGATCCTTGTTGCAGCAGTGCTACTCAATGTTGTGGTGTGCTGACATGCCCCTGTATTCAGCTGAATATAACATCCTCAGGGTCATGGGCATGGGCAACTGCAGCACAAATCTTTGTACTCTGTGTTTACCCATTTTCCAATATCAGGCCCCAGGTGTTTTCCACATTTGTAGGAAAGCGACTTTTTACCACAATGTCACCTATGTTTTGGCTCCTAGAAAATTTACTCTAAGTTACTGCCCCATGAGCAAAAACTTCAAATTATGGCATCTTATTACTATTCTCTACTTTTTTCACAAGCATTTTTTATCTTCTTGTACTTTTTAATAAATCAAGGTACAAAGGTAACTAGTGGATTTGAAGCATCTGCTCTGTTTTGAGGAATTAAAATATTTTCCAGTGGCATGCTTTTGGTCTGCTGATACAGAGGGACCAGTAAAGGTTAGAAAGGTGGTTCTAAATGGGGCAGTTGATATTCAACAGCAAAAAGAGCAAAGTGATATACATGGGCAGCAAGAACCCAAGACAGAATATCGGATAAGAAGCATTAAGTTGGCAGCACTTCTAAAGAAAGGTACCTGTGAGTTATAAGTCACTCCTTAAAACAATCCAGCCAATGCAGCAAGACCTATAGAAGGCCAGTAGCTCTGTAGTCCCCACCTAACAACAGGCAAAAACAGGCTTTAGCCCATGTAGTGTAGGGTAACCAAAATGAGTTATGACAAGCAGTTCCTTTGAGGAACAGCTCACTGCACTGAACATGTACTTGTTAAAGGCCAGAAGGGAGAGAGGAAACATGGTAGAGATATTCATGTTCCAGAAAGGAATAAATAAGGTAAACTGTGAGGCACTATTCATCGGGAGAGGTGAATTAAAAATGTGAGGCCATAAGTGTAATCTGGCCAGAGGATATTCAGTGGGACCGAGAACTGTGCAGAATATACAATGCCCGTAGAATTACCAATTCTGATTCTGCAGAATTTTGTGGAATTTACACACATATTCCATGAAATTTTGCCAGATTTTAAATTCAAGTTATTTTGGTCTTGTTTTCAAAGTATGTATCTGAATGAAACTATATTTGGCATGGTTAATAATGGGTTTTATAAGTGTACCAAATTGTAGAGTCCTCCATTGAAAGGGAACCAAGTTATGGGTGGCCAAACATTTAATTAAAAGTTATTTTCAGTTATTGCCATCTAATTTTAACATTTCTTATCCAAATTTCTCAACAGTTTTAGGATTTAGATAAATGTGCTACATGGGCATGTGCACCACGTTTTAAGTCTTAAGCTTGTAAAGGGGGCTGTGATATAGGTAGCAAAACATTTTGCCAACATTAAGATTTTCATTATTCTAGTATAATTTTGAGGGCATTCATCAAAATGTTATAACATTTTTCAGGAATTTGGAGTTTTTTTGTATTTATATGTATCTAGTTTCAGCTTTCTAGCTCCAAAGCCTCCTGAAGTATATGCAGATAATAATTTTTATGAAATGCTCCAAAAAAATAAAATGACAGAATTTGAGCACCATAATTTTGACACAATGTGACCTAATGTTATGATATTTGGTACACTTTTAGAATTCCCATTAGAAAGTAATCATGCCAAGTTCATCTCTCTAGCTCAATAAATGGCTTAGTTATGACCAAATTAATACATTTCAAAAATACTATGGAATTTTGCCAGATTTTAAATTTCAGTTATTTATTTCTTGCTTTCTAAGTATGTATCCAAATTATACCACATCTGACAGGTATATGGGTGCTAATGACTTTCACAAGTATATCAAATTTCAGAGTCCTAGACTGAAAGGGGTATGAAGAATGGTGGTCAAACATGTACTTAATATTACATTTTTAGTTATTTCCATCTAATTTTAAGATTTGCTATCCAAATTTCTCCATGTTTTCTGGTTTTACAGAAATGTGTAACATGTGTATGTATACCAAGCTTTAAGTCTCAAGCTTTAAAGATGGTTGTGCCATAGGTAGCCACGCATTTTGCAAAAATTTTAATTTTAGATATTTTAGTATAATTTTAAAAGGATTCATCAAAATGTTATAAAGTTTTTCATGTATATTAATTATTACTACATTTATATCTGTACCTAGGTTCATATTTCTAGCTCCAAAGGTGTCTGAGTTAAATGCAGATGCAAACTTTTATGAAATTTCCCACAAAAAAGAAATGATAGAATTTGAAAACCTATACGTTTGTGACAATACATCATAATTAGAGATGTTGTGAAGTTAAACTTCACCCATGAATTTTGCATGAAGTGCCAAATTTTCAAGCTTTGCAGAATCCACTGAGTTTTCTAAAAACTTCAGAATTTTGATTTGCATGCAAGTTTCTCCAAAATTTGTAGTTTTTTTTACTGAGCAGAGTGAATTTCTCAAGCAAAGCATGACATTTGCAGGTAACATTTCGCATTTTGTGGCACAATCTGAAAACTTCACAGCCACGATTTTCACAAAATTGCTCTGTGAAATCCATGAATTACCTTGCAGAGTGAATTTTGTGGACTTCGCACATTTCTAATCATAATGTCAAGATTTTGGTACATTACTAGAACAACTATCATCAGGAAATCCTGTCAAACATAAGATATCTAGCTTAATAGCTGAGTTATGACCAAATTAAAACATTTCAAAAATTCCATGAAATTCCACAGAATTTTTCAGAATTGGGAATTTGAAATGTTCTTATTCCATGCACCTCTAATAGGAACATGAGATATTGAGAGAGTTTCACTTTACAGAGATGGTTGTTGGGCTATGTAACAGCCTACACGCCGAAGAGTTAGACACAGAAACCATGAATGATTTCAAGCACAGCTGGCAGAGAGTTAACAGATTTCATTTTTTTCAATTCAGTTCTTATTATTTAACTAGTATGCAGATTGGAATAACTTCCATTTTTCATAGTGGCAAGTATACATAAATAAGAGATATGCGGAGGGCGAGTGTATGATAACTGATTTATCTTGTACAGTTGCCAGTGACCTCAAGTAACCTTTTGAGTGACAAAGCCACAAGTGAGGGTTTTGAAAGGTCACTGACAACTGTACAAGAAAAGAAATATATTAGTTATCGAACACTCGACCCCCTCGTACTTCATATATGCAATAGGGCAAAAGTATCTGTGATGGGTTATTTGTAGACCTAAGTTTACTTTTATTTTATAAATTAAGAGAAGAATTGGTCCTTTTAATGTCTTCATACTGCTCCATCTTTTGTGTGTCCTGTTGCTATGGGCATTGCTAGGGAGTCGTGTGATGATGTTATGATTGATGCTGCTATGTAGCAGCTGATTGGTGTTTTACTTGGAGATTCAGGGGAGAAAGGAGGAGGTGCTACTTCACTGAGATGGTGGTGGAGCCATGGAATGCACTGCCCAGGGGGCTGGTAGAGGCAGAGATGGTGGAGGGGTTCAAGAGGGGGTGGGAAAGGTACAGGGAAGGGTTCTGGAAGCAAAGTCCTGTGCAGTGAGAATATCCAGGACTGGGAAGGGAGAAGCCAGAGAGAGTGAGGGGGGCAGCAAGGTCAGCTCCCAGGGTGGTGGCTGACCAAATGAGAGAACACGAAAGACTGTTAGGCCTATTCTGCTGGCATTTTAGTATGTTAGTATGTATGTTAGTGGATTTTGTTTTTTGTTAAAAAAATGGCAGCACTGCTTAACAATAATGGGCTGGGTTTGTGTGAAATGCCTCATGTTGCACTTTTTTGTTTGTTGGAAAGTTATGTTTTGCAGAGCAGACACCAGGAGACCTTAGCTGATAAAGCCAATGCAAGCTGGATCTGAGGGAGAAACAGCTGGCTAGGCAGTGTTGTGAGGACTGGCTACAGCATGCTATACCAGAAATGGGAACAACAGAAGCACAGGTAGTTTAAAAAAAGGAGCAAGATCAACTAGGAGTTTAAATTCTTGTGAGGGAAGGTGGTCCGATGGTAAAAGAACTGGGGCAGGTTGTCAGTGGGGCAGTGAGGCTGGCAGGTAGGCAGGGAGCAGGAAGGATACAGCAGAAGATATTTGGGGTTTCTCAGATGATGTGTGGGCTGGAAGTAGCACTGGCCAACTGGGTGGGCAGTTGCTAACATAGTCACTGTGTGAATAAATAGGGTATGATATAATCACTATGGTAATACAAACATACAAAATTTTCCAGCAGATAAAGGCCTAGAAGTCTATCGAGTCTGCTCGAATGTGCAGCTAGCCCCCTTATTCTGCAGCTGCCCCTCCCTTCCCCTTCATTAACCCTCCCCCTTGTCCTGTCCCATCCTCGTTTGAAGCAGTCCACTGTTCTACTGCATACCACTTCAGCAGGTAACACATTCCACCCAGCCACCACCCTCTCCTCATCTCCCTCCTGAACCTTCCTCACTCCAGTCTCATATCATGGCCCCTAATGGCCCTCCCTTCCCTTACTTTGAACAGCCCCTCTGTACCCATCTTGTTTATTCCTTTCATGTATTTAAAGGTTTCAATCATGTCACCCCTGTCTCTCCTCTCCTCTCCTCCAGTGAGTACATGTTCAACTCCTTCAACCTCCTCTCGTATGACAAGTTCCCCAGCCCCTTGATCATCTTTGTTACTCTGCGCTGCACCCCCTCCAGTAACTTAATGTCCCTCTTCAGATACAGACGTCAGTACTGCACGCAGTACTCCAAGTGTGGTCTAACTAATGACCTATACAGTGGCAGAATCACCTCCTCCCTCCTCGAGGATATACCCCTTGAAATACAACCCAGTATTTTGTTGGCCTTTGCAGCTGCCTTCCTACATTGTGTGAGTTGCTCATTGACCCTGCACAGCACCCCCAGATCCTTCTCCTTCTTTGTCTGGGCTAGCTGCACTCCCCCAGCTGGTAACTCCTCCTTGGGTTCTTCTTCCCAAAATGCAGCACCTTGCACTTTTTGGCATTAAACCCCAGTTACCAGGTGTCTGACCAGGTTTCAAGCTTTGCCAGATCATCCTGCAACCCCTGCCATCCTCCTAGGTCATCCACCACCGCGCCTACCTTGGTATCATCAGCAAACAGACTGATCTTGCTCTTGATGTCCTATGATATGTCTGCAATGAATATTCCAAACAACACTGGTCCCAACACTGAGCCCTGTGGAACACCGCTCGTCACTGCCCTTGGGTGCGAGAGCTCCCCACCCACCATCACCCTCTGTTGCCTTCCCTGCAGCCAGTTTTCTACCCATCTCACCAGCTTTGCACCCGCCCCTGTGCCTACTAACTTCCTTCCCAGCCTTCCATGTGGCACTGAGTCGAATGCCTTACTGAAGTCCAGATACAGGACATCCACTGCATGGCCCCTGTCCAGTCACCTAGTTACCCAGTCATAGAACTCGACCAGGTTGGTTTGGCAGGATCTGCCATGTATTAAGCCATGCTGTCTGCTGTCCTGTAGTCCTTTGGCCTCTAGGAGGGCCACCAGCCTCTCCTTCAGGATAGTCTCCATTAGCTTACCCACGATGGATGTGTGGCTCACTGGTCTGTAGTTTCCTGGTTCATCCTTGGGGCCACTCTTGTGGAGGGGCACCACATGAGCCATCCTCCAGTCCTTAGGCACACACCCCAAATGTAGTGAGGCATTAAATAGGTCTGCCAAATGATACTAAATTATACATATAATATTTATATATATATATTATAATGGTACAAATAATAACTTGAGGTTTTTACTGTAGTGATTACGTCATTACGCCAGACAGTGGCTCAGATCAATGGATTTATGTGCAGTTTTTATTCTGACGCCTGTTACGAACGTACAAACATTCGAAATTGCCAGCAGATACAGGCCCTATGGTCTATTTAGTCTGCCTGAGTGTGCAGCACATCGGTCCGTTAGACTTTAGCTGCCACCCTCCCACAATTTCTTTCCCCCCACTCACTGCCCCCTCCCAGATTGTACTCTCCCTCTGAATCTGTCCCACCCCCAATGGAAGTCCCCCACTGTCTGCACCGATGTTCCATCAGTCACATTAGTACAGATAACACTAAACACAATATGCAAACTGTTACTTAAAAAAAATGTACAATAAAAACCATCAGCAAACAGTTTCAATAGTTGAGTTTTAATGACAGTTAGTTTACTATACTATACTGATGAATTAGCCAGTTTTTATAAAAGGTGACAGTTTTAAATTTAAAGGTTCTCTGTCCAAATGTTGAGACAAACTGTGTTGTTTTAAAAAACAAATTTCTCTTGAATTCTAGTAGAATATTTGTTAGTTCATCTAGGAAAAGCTCAATGACAGTAAAGATGATGATGTTGCTGAGCAGACTTAAATAATGCACATTATACAATGGCAAAGAAAAATCCTGAGCTTTGATTGGTCAGTCTGAGACCGGACCCATAATGTTATCCCATTACAATATCACGGTTCTAGTCCAAGCACACAGACGACCGGATCAGTCATTATAGGCATTACTTCATGCAGCTTGCATGAGGGATCCCTGCTTCACCTGCTCACAAGCTGCATTCCTTGTTCCTAGCTCTGTCCAAATTAAAATGAAAAAAAAAAACTCTTTCCCAACACTACTCCCGCAGCAGTGATCATTCGCCTAAAGAAATCTTTTTTTTTGTTTTGCTTATGATGATTTATTTCTATTATTTCTTCGAGACACTAGGCTTCATGCAGCCCTGCTTCACTTTGGTCCCACAGTGCCACAGTGGAGCACGCGCTCAGCCATTACATTAGAAAGCAGCAGACAGTGGTTGGTTCCAAAATCACTAGGTTGCCCTTTAGTGCATTTAGCAGTATTATTACGAAACTGCCAGCAGAAACAAGCCTCATGGTCTTCTGATGAAGAGGTAGCAGTGCCCCAAAGTGTCAAGGCTGGAAGAGTCGAGAAGCCCTAGATTTAATTCTTTAGCATATAATTGGTTGTTTGTAAGTATTTATTTTGCAGCTTACATCTTAAATCTTATTTGTAAAAATAAAAAATTAAAAAATCTCTTCCTGAATTTGGTTCTGGAGTGCTGGATTTTATTTATCATCTCATGGTCTATCAAGTCTGCTCGAATGCACAGCTAGCATCCTTATATTGCAGCTACCCCACCCCCTCTCCCACACTCACCTTTACTCCCCCCACACCCTGTCCCATCCCCTTTTGAAACTGCCCACTGTCTTACAGGATACTACCTCTTTAGATAGTGTTCCATCATGCCACCACACTCTCTGTGAAAAAATGCCTCCTCATCTCTCTCCGATATCTTCCCCCTCCAATATGAGACCATGATCTCTCATGTCCCTCCCCTTCCTCAGCTTAAATACCCCTTTGGTGCCCCTTTTGTTAATTCCCTTCAAGTAATTGAAGGTCTCTATCATATCTCCCCTCTCTATCATCTCTTCTAGGGTGTACATATTCAGCTCAGACAGCCTGTCTTCGTAGGGTTTGCCCTCCAGCTCCTGGATCATCTTTGTTGCCCTGCACTGCACCCCCCCCAGTAATCTGATGTCCTTCTTCAAAAATTGACCCCAGTACTACATGAAGTACTCCCAAATGTAGCCTGACAAGTAACCTGTACAGCGGCAGGATCACATCAATATTACTGGATTAGATTCCTCTCGCAATACACCCCAGCATCTTGCTGGCTTTTGCTGCCGCTTTTCTGCACTTAGCTGAGTTTTTCATGTTCTGCAAAATAACCACCAATGAACCTTCTTCTTGGTGACCTGTAGCTGAACCCCTCACGTCTGGTAACCCCTCCCCAGGTTCCTTGCTCCAAAGTGCATAACCTTACAGGGAGGACGATTCAGAGGAAACGTGAGGAAGAATTTCTTCACAGAACGGGTGGTGGACAGGTGGAACACCCTGCCAGAGGAAGTGGTGGGGGCTGAAACAATCACAGGATTTAATAATGCATGGGATAGACATAAAGGAATTCTGGAGGTCAGGGTTAAGGGGCAACAGAGTTGTAGGAAAACATAAAGTAAACTTACAAGCTCAAATGGGCAGACTGGGTGGGCCGTAGGCCCTTATCTGCTGACACTGTCTATGTATCTATGTACCTTGCACTTCTTTGCAGTGAAGCCCAATTGCCACTTATCAGACCACTCTTCCAATCCTGCCAGGTCCTCTTGTAGCCCCTCCCTCCCCCCTATGTTATCCACCACCACTCAAATCTTGGTATCATCTGCAAACAGACTGATATGGCTCCTAATGACATATGAGACATCCGCTATGAATATTTCAAATGGCACCGGGCCCACTACTGAGCCCTGCGGCACCCTGCTAATCTCCGCCCTTGGGGAAGACAGTTCCCCACTACCACCATTCATTGCTGCCTTCTCTTCAGCCAGTTCACAATCCAGTTTACCATCTTTGTCCCTACCCCCCACATATTCCAAATTTCCACCTAGCTGCCCATGAGGCACTGAATCAAAGACCTTTCTGAATTCCAAATACAGTACATCCACTGCATGACCTTTGTCCACTTCTCTCGATACCCAGTCGAAGAACTCTACTAGGCTGGTCTGTCAGGACCTACCTGAGACAAACCCATGCTGCTGATCATCCTAGAGTCCATTGTCCTCCAAGAAGGTCACCAGTCTCTCTTTCAGGATTGATTCCATAAGTTTTCCCACAATGGATGTGCAGCTTACTGGTCTGTAATTATCTAGTTCATCCTTTGGGCCACATTTGTGGAGGAGCACCACATGAGCCATCCTTCAATCCTGTGGTATGCATCCTTTGTCCAGGGAGGTATTGAACAAGTCTACCAGGTGCCCCACCAAGACTTCGGTCAGGTCCTTAAACACCCTGGGGTGAACGCCATCTGGTCCTGGTGCCTTATACACCCTTAGTGCCTTCAGATCCTCCAGCTCTCTGCCTTCCATAATTTCCCCATCCATCACCCCTTTCCCCCTTTGACCAACTTCCCCATCCTCTGAGGTGGTGTCCCACCCTTCTCTTTCATAAACATGGAACAGAAGTACTCATTTAGTGCTTTTGCCTGTTCTGCACCCTTCTTCACCCACCCCTGTCTTTCTTAATCCTCACTATCTTGTCCTTGCAGCTCCTTCTCTTCCTTATATATCTGAAGCAGTCTTTCTCCTCGTCCTTGATACCCTGTGCCAGGCTCAGCTCCTTGGAAGCCTTGGCTGCCCTGACTAGTCTGGTTACCTTCCTTGACTTCTTCACATACAATTCCCTGTCCTGCCCCCTCCCAGATTTCTTGAACCTCACAAATGCTGCTTATTTTTTCCTTACCCCTTCCAAAACCTCCTGACTCAACCAGTTTGGCTTCCTCACCCTACCCCTCTTGCTCTGTGTCTTGGTACATGACCCAGTAGCCTCTAACAGCCCAAGTTTGATAACTTACCACTTCTGGTTCACATCCAGATCTGGTCTAATTCCCTTCAGGTGCCTTCCCAGAATTTCCCCCATCTTGTTAAAGTCTGCCTGACTGAAGTCAACCACCTTGGTTCCTGTACCTACAGCTTCCTTTCCCATGATGAGTGTGAACCATACAGAATTATGGTCACTCCCAGCCAGTGGGTCCTCCACCCCCAGCTCCCTCACAGTCTCTCGATTAGTTAGCACTAGGTCCAGAGTTTTTTCCAACTGAGTTGTCCCACTGACCATCTGTGTCAAAAAGCTTGCCTGTAAGGCATCCAGTAGCACCTGTTCCCTTGCACTTAAGGTGGCTGGGGTTCTCAAATCTACTCCTGGGAGATTGCAGTCCTCCACGATCACGGTGTTCCCTTTCCTGAATACCCTTCTAATCTGCCCCACTAAATCCCTGTCCAAGTCCTCTACCTGAGCTGGTGGTCTGTATACCACCTCCAACCTCAGTGTCCTCCTTTTAGAATCATGGAATTGCATCCATAATGTCTCTGTCTTACCCTCTCCCCTCTTCCCTTGTACACTTAATCCCCTTCCTAACGTAAATTGCCACCCCCCTTTCCCCTTGGCTCTGTCTTTCCTGTGAATCCTACACCCTGGGATCATCAAATCCCAGTACTGGTATTGGGTGACCCAAGTTTCCATGATGGCCGCAATGTCCACCATCGTGATGGCAAAGAGAGCCTGTAACTCAGCGGTTTTGTTCCCCAGGCTCCTTGCATTCAGGGGAACAACTCTCCTCCCTGTCCTCTTCCTTTCCTTAACCTATTCCTCCCCCTTCTGACTCCCTCCCTGAGGCCCTATCCTGGAACCCTCCCTGTTGCTGTGGTAGTAAGCTGGTTCAGCTCCCCTCTCCGGTGGCCCTTCATAACTGCTGCAACTCGTCTCCTCCCAACACCTAGTTTAAATCCACCATAGCTGCTATGTACTCCTCCAGCCTTTACTTCAAAACTCTCTGTCCCACCTTACTCAAATGTAATCTGTCTTCTGCGTACAGGTTCCTGTTGTCCGAGGTGTTTCCCCAACCTCACATTAGCCCATACCCTTTGGTTTGACACCACTTTCTCAGGCAAGTGTTGAACTCCTCTATCCTTTCTTTCCCCGCAAGGCTTGCCCTGAGTACCGGGAGCACTTCAGAGAAGGTCACCAAGCTCCCTACCTCCTTACACCACTCCCTTAGTTCCTCCTGCACCACCACATGTGGTTTACCCCTTCCACTCCTAACACACTTAAGTATAGCCTGTCCCGCTCTACCCGCTGTCAACCCAGGTAGTGATTCTACCCATATTCGACTATGCCGCTACCCTTTCCCTCCCCATCTGACCGCTTTTAGGATCGAGTCTCCTAGCACTAGTACCCCGCCCTTCCTATTAAGTCTGTTCCTCTTCATCATCATCAAT
Source organism: Neoceratodus forsteri (assembly GCA_016271365.2). Lineage (NCBI taxonomy): Eukaryota > Metazoa > Chordata > Ceratodontiformes > Ceratodontidae > Neoceratodus > Neoceratodus forsteri. The sequence continues at coordinate 1,034,639,254 of CM028135.1, forward strand.
CTATCTTTCCTCCTCCTTGAAAATCCTCCGTCCTGCACCTTTGCAGCTTGATCTGTCCCATCTTCTTTCCCCCACCCCTGACTGCTGATCCTACCTATCTGCTATGCTCACTGCCCCTCCTCTATTGCCCATCCCACCCCCTAATACTTTCTCAGCCTTGTCACCCTCCTTCCCTTCCTCTCTGGTTCCTCTCTTTCCTTCCCCCTCCATTGCCCTGTCCTCCTTACCCTCCATTATTCCCTATCTCTCTTCCGCTTTTTCCCCCTGCCACTGCCCCCACACTGCCAGACAGTTGCTCCTTGCACTTTCCCTATTCCATTTTCATCCTGCACCCTCCTGCAGTGCTCCTCCCTCATTATACACCATTGAAGCCAGAACCGCAAACCTGTTTCCTGAACCTGAGCTTCTACTGTTTGCTTCTCCCCATTTACTGTCCCGGAGTTCCTCCTTACTGCCACTGAAATTTTTTACCCCTTTCCTTATCCTCCTTGTTACCACTGGCCCTGTACCCCTGGTCCCCCAATGAAGTGGCCATCCATTGCTCTCACTCCCTTCCCAAATCCTCTTCAACTCTCTTCCTAACCACTGTACGTCTGCCTCCAGTCTCTTCAGCCTGTGACAAATGGGACACCCCCCAGCTTCCATAAAGTTCCCATCCTGATAGCCACCCAACAACCATTGCAACTTGCCATTCTCTCTACCCTGGTACACCTGCAATTCTCCAGGCCCCTGTACAAGTTCCCCTTCCTCTGCCTCCAACTCCTCCCTTGCTGCCCTATTCCCCTCCAGCTTTCACCCTCACTAGACTGCCCCAGTGCAGTGCTTCTCTTCCCAGCACCTGAGCTCCCAAAAAATACTCAACAGAAAAGAAACAAAACCAAACTCCTAAAAGACACTTGACAGAAAAGAAACAGAACTATAATATGAAACAGTCAGGACTTTAAAAGTACCTTTAAAATGGTTAGTACTATACAAGAACAGAACTATAGACTTCTTTGAGACAGAAGCCAGTTTAGCAGTACATTCAATAATCTCTCACTACCCCCACAATTTCTACTGTGATTCTCCCCCTTGAGTCACAGAACAAATAACAGCCACAGGTTACCCAACCATGCCATAGTACCTCTGTATTTGATGCAAAATCCATTAATGTCCAGCACCTTCGATACTGATGTATTGTTACAGTACCCTGGATTCAGATGAAATGTCCTTCCAGCTGAAGACATTCCTACCTCGAGCTGAAGAAGCCCCTTTCCCACAGACTGCCCTGTGGTTACCCCTAGTTATGCTCCACCTCCTCAGCTTGTCCATTTAATAATGGAGGCGGTGTGTGCGGTGGGTGGAGAAAATCTATCATGGCAAATACAGGCTTCTTTGCATGGCTGGGACTAGACTAATAATGCCCAGCTTCAAATTCAAGATCCACATCTTTTAGCGCCCTCTTCTCTGACTGCTATTATTAGCCCATCTCTCCACACACGATGTAGTCTCACAACCTTACCCTTCCCAACAGCTGGTCCAGGTGACTTGAAATGACTTACCGATCTCAGAAATCAGTAGGTCACCACAACTTATGGTTCCTCCACATCGAAGTTCATTAGAAAAAAAAGCCATGCACATTTTCACCTGCTCGCACTGCAGGCAGTGGGACCAACTCAATTAAACAATAGTATAGCACAGTGGTTTAAGGCTCTAAGCTATAAATCTGGAGACCTAGATTTGAATCCCACAGCCCCTACTTACATACTGTGTGACTCTGAGCAAGCCACTTAACTTTCTTGTGCTCCCAGGTCACACCTGTAAACAAACTTTCAGCTTAGTGTGTGCTCCTGGTAAAAAAAAATGGAGGTGCCTGTGATGGTACTGATTTAGTGGGGAAGAGTTCAACACACAAGAAAAGTCTTGGTCTGTGATGAATGGGTAGGCACAGCAAGCCCACAGCAGCAGAAAAGTAGCTAAGTAGCAGTAGCACCAACTGCTGCACATCATAGAAACTGTGGACTTTTTTGAGGAAGTATACCTCCACATACAAAAGAACAGTTAAGAACTTGAACAAACTTGTATTTTTATTTTTTCTTTCACAAATGAACCATTGTATAATAGCAATATTGCACTCCAGGGTGTGTGTAGTGCTGGGATAATACCACGCCTTGCTGTTGGATACACTCAGCCTTTGGCCTGTGCCAAACCAAGCAAGGTGTAATGTTATCCCAGCACAGCACACACCCACTGTGCGTTATTGCTTAAGTATTTTTATTAACAAGGGATAACCACAAAGCACAGTTGATAGAGCACTCTCTCAGGTTAGTAATATGCCCCATAACCTTGAACCTCAGAGAAGGGATACTCTCATGCAACAGTGATGACACCATCCACTAGGGCTTCCCCTCCATTCTAATACACCTTCTCTTCACAGGACCATCACTAGGAACTTTCCCGGTCTATAAACTGATTACAATTTCAAAGCTGCCTTTACAGAGCCAACAATTGCCTTCTACCAGCAACCATCCAACCTGTAGAATCTCCTGGTGCAAAGCTGCCTACTTACTCCTAACAATTTCTTCCCAAAAGGTACCAAAGCTTGCAACAGACCTTGCTGTTATACCTGCAAATTTATTTCTAGTGTCACTGAAATTCAAGGTCCCGCAAGTGTTTTTCAAATAAGTAAGGACTTCTCATTCACTTCCAGTAATGTGATATATTGCAACCTTTGCAGAAAGTGTGCAGTTATCTATATCAGAAAAACTGTCAGATGCCTGGCTAACCGACTGTGGGACCATTACAGGGCAGTAAGGAATAGAGGCACTGATAAGTACATTGTATCCCACTTTACCTCCAGGGACAAAATGTCAATGATCTTCCGTTTGTGTCCTTCAGCAATTATTCAAGGAATCTGACAAAAAATACATGGAAACCAAGCTGATCCTACACCTAGACTTGCAGCAGCCCTCTGGATTAAAAAAAATTGACTTATTTTCTACTAACATCTTACAACCACCTTATGATTTACCAATGTAGTCTGTCATTTTGCCCCCACCCCATCATATCTTTGCTTATATGTATGCATTGTATGTATGGGTATACCTGCATACACACATATCCATCCAATGTGCATGTGGAGGGAAGGGCTGGCATACTTACATCTGCATTCCAGCTAAGTGTGCACATCCATTTTCCTTTTCTACAGAGTCTTTATCTTTGCCCCCTTCTCCGACATTTGTCTTCTTTCAGCCTTTTAATAGGCCCTGTTAATTAGCCCCCACATGAGGACTCATCAGCTCATTGACTCCTACTATGTCTTTTCATACCCTTCATCACCTTTTTGTTTCCAGATTCTATTCTTACATTGCTTGTTATCCCCCTTTCTCCTAGAGCCTCCCCCATTTTCTTTGCTGACATATGTAACCCTTATTTCCCCTTACCTCTCCACTAACTTTGTTTTTTTTCTCTTCTAGATATTTCCTTTAGAAGACCTGCAGTCAAAACATTGATTTGAACTCTGCATTCTATTTTCAGTGTGCATTTAATATTATCATTTTTTTTTCCAGACCACACACTGACACATCACCTTGCTTTTTTTTTTGGTTTTGAAGATCAATGACAAACTGAGACATTAAACCTAAACAAATCGTATGCATATAAACAGAGGCTTTGTAATGTAACCTATCTTTTACAGATAAAAATTACCGATTTCCTATTGAAAGCACAATGACGAGTTGATTTTGGTATTCCTGGTGCTAAAATAACAAGCATTTGTCAATGCCGAATGTTTGCTTACTGGCATTGGCAGTGGTAGTGTAGAAGTTACAGAGCTGCGTAATAGGAATGGCAGTGAAGTATTGAACTGAAGCCAACCCCACCACCACCCTGCAGAGAGTGACAGGCATCGGGGTGTGCATTTGGGTCGTCAGGCATAACGGCTACGCCATTTCACCACACCCCACTCTGCAGAGACTGACAAGTGTGGCGTGTTCCTTGGGGTCTTTGGCCCTTATGCACCCATTTCATTAGGAAATACGGTGAGATGGGGTACATATGTGAGAATAAAGTGAAGTTTGGGATGAAGAGTTCAAGGCATACCGCATGCCTCTCAGTGACTGCAGGGTGTGGAATGGTATGAGCATCACAGGCAAGAATCCCAAGTCACACCCTGATTCCTGTCATTCTCTATAGGGTTGGGCAATTTAGTTGAAAAGCCCTAATACCTCAGGCATTCGTTGGTATTTTAACTCCAAATTTTCAACATGTTTTGTTTGTGACCCCACCTCATGAACAGGGGAATATCAGTTTGGTAGCCAGCTGCTTATGCACAGTGACTACTGGATTTAGCACCACAGGTGCAAAATATTCAACAGGCTGTAAAAATGACAGCTGTACTTTAATGGGGAGGTGTAAAAATGGCTATGTTGCAAATGTGTAGTAAAAATATTATAAAAATGGTGAAGTCATGAGCGTACATAGAAACTGTGCACGCACACCTGTATATAAGTAGGTTGGGGATATTTTATAGCAGATTGTCAACTCAGGCATTTTGGTGCCTCCAATCATGAACAGTGTCACTGTGATTTTCTTTATCTGTGCCGAACAATGATTTCCCACAGCGACCACGCATTCCTGCACCGAAAGTGCGAAAACACACTCGCCATGTTGTGAAAAAATGGCAGCTGTACTGTTCATAAGGAAGTGTTGAAAAATGCCACTAGTGAAAATCTGGACTGAAAATATTACTAAGTCATGAACTAACGAGGATGCGTGGAAACTGCACAATGCTCACTCGTAACACAGTCATTTTATGGACTTTTGTCACCAAATTTTCAACATAGCTATTTTAAGACCTCTGCTCATGAACAGTATAACTGTGATTTTCTTAATCTGTCCTAAACATTGCTTTTCGCACCAACAGCACCATTGTGCGCTACATGTCGCGATAACACATTGCTGGGTGACATATGAAAAATTGCAGCTGGACTGTTCATAAGGAAGTTTAACAAAATGGACATGTTGAAAATCTAGAGTGAATATATTAAATTTGCAAACTTATGAGCATGCATAGGAACTGTGCAACGACGTCAGAAAGTCATTTTAGGCATTTTTTCACCAAGTTTTCAACATAGCCATTTTAAGACCTCTGCTCATGAACAGTGTCACTGTGGTTTTGTTAATGTGTCCCATACATTGAGTTTGCACACCGACTGCGCCATGGTGCGCTACATGGGCGGAAACACGTTTTGGGCAGGATGTGAAAATGACAGCTGTACTGCTCATAAGGAGGTGTGGAAAAATGGCAATTTTGGAAATCTGGTGGAAATATTGAAAATTCAAGAAACCCACGAAAGTATGGGAACTGTGCACCATACCCGTAAAACAGTCATTTTTAGGAATTGTCAACAAATTTTCAACATTGCCATTTTAAGATCTCTGCTCATGAACAGTGACACTGTGATTTTCTTAATGTGTCCCATACACTGAGTTCGCACAACGACTGTGCCATTGTGCACTACATGGGCGGAAACACGTTTTGGGTGAGATGTGAAAAATGTAACAAAAAAGACAAAGAATAATCAACTCTTTAAATCAAATTACCTATCAAATAATAAATGTGGATATCCTGAGAAGAGATATTAAAATGTAAAAAAATTTTTTTTTTCACAGTTCAGTAATAATTTACCCAACAGCAACAAATAACAAAGCAACAACAATATTTTGAAGACTTTTTGGCAGATCCAAGACATCCTTCCCAGATTTAAAAATAATGGCACCATCTGCATAAACTATAAGTTTCAAAGAAAGAATACATAATAGGCACTAAGTTCAAAAACAACGAAAACAACTAGTGATCCAAAATAGACCCCCCATGAAACTCCACATTTAATAAAATTATGCCCTGAACTATTGCAATTAATGACAGTACAGTGCATCCTTTTAATGTAAGTACCCTCCAAACCAGGACACAGCACTCACTGAAAAGCCAAGCTCTGTTAGAAAACACAATAACAGTACATGATCTATAAGATTGAAGGCCTCGGTGAGGTTCACAAAGACTGATGCAACATGGAGACCCTTATCAATGGCTCTATGTTCATAGACAGGAAACCCAGCTAAGGCTGTCTCATTATTATTCTTGGTTTGGAAGCCATGTTGTGTTCCAGTAAGGAGATTGTACTTGTGCAGATGTGCGTTAACCTGATCAAAAAAACAACCATTTCAAATATATTTGATAAAGGTGATAAAATCAAATTGGGTTGATAATTTGAAATTAAATTAACTGAACCAGATTTATGTATGGGCTTAATAATCACAGATTTCCAAATCTTCTCCAAAATAAATACTGTGGAAAAATTAATTAAACGAGTCAAAGAAATTGATATGAAAGTGCTAACCATGTTTACCAGATGAAAATCAATCAGATCAGAACAAATACAGGGTTTAGGATTCATTATTTGTAATGCACTTAGTATACAGGACAAGGATCAAAATCTTAAAATAAAAAGGAGGTAATTGTTGGAATCAGTTTGATCAAAATTAAATACATTAGACTGGATTTTCAAAGGGCTTATAGACTGATGCAAGGTGCACCAATCAACCACCTTGTATCAAATCCAAATGTACAAATACTGTGCAACATATTTTGCAAGATATGGGTACTCTGTGGCAAAGTCCCCCAAAATGATGCAAGAGGTCTACTGCTTAAAAAACATGCTGCATGTGGAGAGAATAATGCAATCTGAATCAAAAATGCATGGGGCAAGAATAACTGAAGCTGAGTTAAAAAGACAATGTAGGGATTGAGAATGTAACTAAAGTTGAGTCCAAAAGACAATGCAGGGGGCAAGAGTTTGACTCACTCTGAGTCAAAAAGATGAGTGATGCAAGGAGTGAGAATGATACAATCTGTGCCAAACAATGATGCATGAGGTAAGACTCTGATTCAAGATGCATCAGAAAGGTGATGCATGGGGTACAAATTTGACTCAAGCTGAGTCATAGAATACGGCAAATGAAATGGCCAAAACAATGGAATGTTTATTTATTTATTTAGTTTTTGTTGACTGGTAAGTGCACTAGACAAATTCTGCCTATTTTCAGGCATGACCCGGGGGGTGGGGGCAGATGAATGCCAACTGACCTTGAACCAGATTAAGCTGTTAATGGTATTTGTAGTGAATGTTAAGCTCACTAAACAGTTTAAATTAGTCCAGCAGGGGAATATTGGCTCTATAAACAACCAGCTACATAATTTATCTTCTCCTTTATACACTCCAGTGTCAATTAGACCAGCTGTGGCTAGACTAACAGTGGCATGCATCTTCAGCACAGTGTTGATAGTTTCCTCCTTAGAAAATCCAAAAAGGGTATGGTGCATTGTTGTTTGATAGAAACATGGAAAACATAGAATTTGACAGGCCCACCTAGTCTGCCCATTTCCCTTCCTACTTAAACTCCAGATCCTAAATGATCTGCAGCTTACCTTCTGATGCAAGCCCTGCTGTGACATAGCATACCCACTTTTTTGATGCAAGCCTGACGCAAGGCACTTTAGCGCATGCAATTCTGCCATTGACACAATCAGCATTAGAAAATCAGATTTAATGCAAATTGTGACAGAGCTTGCTCCCTGTGACATTCCTTTTGGTGCAAGCACTGTGCATCAATATCTGACCTTTGCAAATTGAGCCCATTATGTGTAACAGTTTTTTATGTAGTTTTCAAAATTGTCAAAAAATCATTAAACGACTTAGACATTTTATCTGGAGAATCAACCAACTCATTCATCATTGTGTTCAATTAAATTGTGTGATGACTTCCTAGTTCTACCCACCATTTGATTCAAGGTTTGCTGTACTTTTTCTTTAGAATTTCCCAAATAATCTGTTTCTTTTTATAGAAATGAATCCCAGCTAATCTACATGCTGACATACAGTTATTTCTTAAATGTTTATACTCAGCCAAGAGTTGGGGGTCTTTGTTTTTCCTACACTTTTTGCAAAGTTTATTTTTACTTCTATGAAGATCTACCAAATCGTTTGACATCCATTAATTCTTTACAGTCTTAACTCTCTTTACAGAAAAAAAAATGTTACATATTTCCAAGAAGACTGTACACAATTTTGAATAATCCTCATCTATGTCCTGGGTGAAATTAAGAAAAACTGGTGAGTTTTAAGTATTTCCTCAATAAAAACTGCCACAAATTCATTTAGTGTTTTCCTTGTTGAAATATTGGAGGGAATCACTTTTGTTTTTATTTTTCAGTCCCAAGAACAACAAACTGGATAGTGATCACACAGACAATCAGGTAATGCCCCAGAATCCACAATCTTACTTGGCGGAGTGACCACTATCTAGTCCAAAATTGTCTTGGTGCCAGTCTTGTAGCTCATCTGGTTGGTATCAAGAGTAATTTGCTGCCCAGTCAATTCAACAACACATTCCCACAGCCTATTATCCTTTATATTCTTCAATTACAGTTAAAATCACCCAGAACAATCCATTCTTTCTTAGGGGCCAAAAGTTCTCAAACTCAGACAAATTGCAAAGGCGGTCATTGAAAAAATCTGGCAGAATATAAATAGTACTGATGGTTAACTTCTTATTACTACTCAACAGTAAATGAACAGTGATACATTCACAGCTACAACATGATTGACTGAACACAGTTTCTTTAGGTGCCAACGATTTAAAAATATAGATTAAACACCCCAACACACACACTTTCCAATTTAATCCTTTTGAAACAGTTTTTGTGAAAGTCAAGGTTTAATAGTTACTTGGAGTAGCATTTAGGCAGGGGATAAGGGAAGGAAGTAAGGACATATACCCTGTCTAGAAAATAGGCCCTATGTATCATATGGTATAACAGGGCAGAGTGGATGGACAGATTGTCTTTTTCTATCAACATTTTCCATGTTTTTTGTCCTATTGATGGACCATGCTTTGTACAGTATCCCTTATTTTTGAATCTTTTAGTTAGACAATTTGTCTGTTTTTCAGAACTTGTTTCATCTGAACAATTTCTCCTAATTTGAATTAATTGTCCTGGAGAATTCTAGCAAAAGCCTCTGTGGACAGGCACTATCCACCTACATAAGAGTATTCTCCATTGTTCACTTTCTGAAAGTGTGCAAATGGATTATGACATTATCATCAATCCGAAGTCTTAGATATAAAATCCAGTAAAGACTGAACTCACATTAAAAGTGAATTTTAGGTTTAAATCATAATTTATTTATTTATTTGGTTGTTGTTTACAGGGTACGTGCACTCTACAAATGTTACCTATTTTCAGGCATGACCCAGGAGAGGGGGATACAGATAAATACCAACTGACCTTGAACCAAATTAAGCTATTGATGGTATTTTTAGTGAATGGAAGGGGGGAAATTTGGCCAGGGCAATAGGGAAATTTCCCTGCTCACAGGTAGGGGAACCTTTGTCATCCTAGCACTTGGCCAAGATGGCATCTGGCTAGCAGGAGAGAGGATGGAAGTTGAGGAGGTAAGGGAAAAGGTCTCCTCCCCTATCTCAGCCCAACTAGAGACCCACACAGTGAATGAAGTTATGGATGTAGCAATGGAAGCTGTAGAAGAACATTTAAGATATGGACCAGAAGACTGCCCTGCTGATTTGAAGGGACAACAAAAGAACACAGATCAGCAGGCTATGGTATGTACAAGCAGAAATGAACTGAGATTGACAAGCCTTACCTTAAAAGATTTGCTGCAAGAGGAGGCAGCTAGTTTCAGTATAAAAAATCAGCTCTGCTTGTGCAAATGGCAGAGCTAGAGAAACAGACTGAGGAATCTTCTGTTACAGCTGCTCAACAAGTTGCTATGGAAACAGTAAGGAATAACATGGATGGCCTACTGAATGCTGCAACTGCAAAAACAAGTGCTGAAACTCCTGAAGTGGAGGAAAGAGCTGGCACTTCTAACTATACTAAACCTGTGTCTGATACAAACAGTAAGGTGGGAATTGCATCAGAAATGGCAAACATGGATATTTCATCTGGCTTAAGATGCCCCACTGTCCATCCTGATATGCAAACAGACCCTGAACCATGGTCTGTAGATAGAGCACTTCAGGCTACAGGGTGGGAAAAAGAGGCTTGCATGGGATGATGAGTGTCAGGGACATCACCCATTCATATCCCCAGAGCTGCAACTGATATTAATTGTAGAAATCTGCAACTTGTGATGGAGGAAAATGTAGAATCCCAGGCCTTAGAACTCCCTGTACACCTCAACCTGACACAAAACCCGGTGTTACATTTGCCAGGACAATCAACAGAACCAGCAAATACTGTAAATTTCAGACACACTTCTGATTCAATAGTAAATATTAGAAAAAATCAAGACAGTCTACAAAATAATCCTGCTGTCATACCAAGGACTCTTACATGTCCTTATTCATCCATATTTAGAACCCCTACACAAACTGCAAAAAGACGTAATGCAGTCAGGATAAAATATGTTGGGGGAATGCAAGAAGCTCTGGACAGAATATATATGGCCGGAATATTGTTAAATGACTCTCTCAAATTTGTTGCCAATGAAATACATGCCCTCATTCAAATATTGGGGGAAGCCACATTTGACATAAGTTTTAAAACCTTGCAAGGCCTGGAATGATTTTGGATGAAATACCATAGGCTAAAAACACTCACCTGTGGACTCCCTTCACAGCTATTCCTCTATCCAGACCAACACAAAAAATCATCACTGTTTTGTTCAGAAGTGAGGTGGTTAACATGAATGACATAGTGCATTGGCTGAAAGCAAGATGCATGGTGCTTTCTGATCTAGATGCGATTTTCTACTCAGAGCAGATGTGGACTGGGTTGTGGAGAGTCTAGGTGATGTTAAAAATGAATGACACTGCAGTAATACACTTGCCAAATAGTTTCTTCCTGGGTAGGGACAGGGGAGTCCTGTTCTACCCAAGACAGACAAAAGCATGCTACAGGTGTGGCTTTGTGGCACATCTGAGTAAAGTTTGTGATCAGCTAAAATGTTCTACATGTGGAGAGGTGGGACATTCTGGGGCACAATGCAAACAGGGAGAGAAAGGCAACCTACAGTATGTGACAAGCTGGGCAACACTTTTGAAAGTTGTCTGTTGGCAGTGCACAAAAAAACAGATTTGGCAGATGGAGCTGACCAATGTCTGTACTGTATATCACATTGACTCAATGACAAAAAATATTATCTAGACAGAACATTGGACCAAGAGAAGTGAATGTGCAACAACCAACAACCAGGCCCTGATACTGAAAGAAATACAACTGCCACTGTAGTCCATGGTGATACAAGTGACCCAGAGCAACAACATGAAAATGTACAGTCCCCCGCCCACACCCAGAGGATATGGGAACTGAAGTAGAAGAAGGAGAAACAGACAGAACACCTGAAACCGTAATATCTAGTTTGGAACACAGAACAGCCTACAACTCTGCCTTTAAAACAGACATTGACAGAAATAACTGATATGAGACCTCCACCCCTCCACCCTCAATTTCAGCTCAGTTGACAACAATAAGAACTACCAGAAGTAGAAGATTGCAAGGCCTTGTCAGCTCTAAAATCTCAAAAACAGAGTTTATCGTTAACCAAAATAAATATGAAGTATTGCAGACAGATGGGTATGATTCCGAAAGTGACTCAGATACCTCTTCAGTTCAGTCCTCCCTTCCTGAATAAACTACTGATACTGAAAAGCCAATGCAGACTTCAGGCTGTCAGGAGAGGAAAGCAAAAACAAAACACAAGATGAAGAAGACTATACCAAAGAAAGGGAAACTAAAATAAAAGGGGACATGACTTCAAAAATCTCTTAAAATGATGGAACATAAACATTTTGCTTGAGATACTATTAATGTTAATAGTATAAAAATACCAGACAAAAGAGATCTGGTATTTTCATATTTATCAATGTGTGCGTTAGGAATTATTTTTTTACAGGATGTCAGGTATCGCATGTTACATGAGATTAAGCAAGCAAAATAAGCTTGGTATTTAGAGCCTTCTTTTTGGTTGTTTGGCCAAGAAACATGTTCTGGGTGGGGATTCTTTTCAACCTCCCTAATATGGAGCTTATAAAACTGGTAGATTTAGTCCCAGGTAGAGGCCTAATTCTGGATGTGAAAATCCAGAACATAGTATATAGACTGGTAAATAAATATATGTACCTCAAACCAAGGTACTTAGGAGTAATTTATTCAAATTAATTCAACCCTTTTTATATACCTCCCAATACATCATCTTCGGTGGAAACTTTAATTGTGGTCTCTCATTAAAAGACAAAACTAGTACATCAAAAATTTCTAAACTTTTCTGCAATTCTAGTTTTTTATCCACAATGTTAAAAACTTCTAATTTTTTAGATGCATATAAAACAAAAACAAATTTACTCACACCAACATTTCATAAGTGTAATCTGGCTGCACACATTGATTTTTTTCTTTACCGCTAAACATCTACCTATAGTTAAAACTACTCTAGAAATATCAGAATTTTCAGGTCATAATACGTTAACTATTTTTGTAGGAATCTGAAACACAATACAAAAAGGCCCAGGTACATGGAAATTGAATATGTCATTATTCTACTAGGTCATAATGTTATATGCTTAATAGCATACAGCATTATACACGAACACCAGACTTGTGTGCTCTCTGTGTTGGACCCCCCCAGAGTTAGAATCCTAAATGTGGGAGGTCCGGGGGCACAGCCCCCATAATGGGGCTGTGGGGTGGAGTCCCTCACAGATTAAAGGAAATAAATAAATTGAGCAACGCGATTAATGCCGTGCAACATTTTGACCCTGTGCTTGTCATTAATACATAATGAGAGATTCATATCCCTCTTAAAAGAATTTCTATCAGCAAAAAAAAAAATTATTATTTTATATAATAATCTCATACTGTGGTGGATACACACCAAACATCTCTTTAATTTCTTAAAACATAAAAGTTAGGTACAGAGCATGGACAAATATAACGGTTGCTTAAGTAAAAGAACACAGTTACAAAAACTCGTAACCTTGTCCACAATAGCAAAAACAGATTGTACTGCCCAAATTAATATTATTAAAAATGAACTACATCTATTTCATATGGTAAAAGCCCAAACTATTAAGCATCAGAAATAGTTTGATATAGTAGGGATAACGGAAATTATTTGTCCATATGAGGCATGCCAGTTCAGGGTTGGGGAAAAAAAGAAATCACAGCTTTATACAATAGCCATGATGAACTAAAAGAAACTAATGATGGAATTATGGAGGTTATCAGTGATTATATGAGAGGTATCCTCTATCAGCCAATCAAAATGCAGAACCACTGTCAGTTATACCAGCACAACCTTCACAAAAATACCTGGAGAGTCATTTATTCACATAAGCACCACCCACTGCTGTTTAATCACACAGAAACCACACCCGCAGTCATTTATTCAGACCTTGAGCATCACAAGACAAAGAAAAAATGGTGTCAGAACAGCTGTCCACTACAGAGCAGCTTTTCACTCCGCCAAACAAGCCACTGTAATGCTCAACAAATCTTCCAAACTTTCTGTTCAAAATCCTAAATCCTTCATCGAAGTAGGATTAGCTGTATCAGGCTATTTTGTGCAGAAGGTCTGAAAAATCCTGAATCGAACTGCGATTATGGCACGGAGCAGTAAAAGCATTTTTGTCTCAGTTGCTCCATGCCACTTGTATCTTTTAATACTTCACTGTTGCCTACAATCTCAGAAGACCATAACGGGTATGTTCAAACACAATAGGTGGACAAAAAGGAGCAACAAAAAGTACCTAGTCAAGGGTCATTAAAGGAAAATTGCATGTTAAAATCAGGAAAATATATTTTTTACCATCCATTGTGTGTTCTTAGTTCACCCCAGTGTTGTTTTTAGCTCTGGCTGTGTGAGGTGTTTTTTATAACGGATGCATGGGCTATTAGACCTCAGAGCAGAGGGCACTCTGGGAAGACTATCTGGGACAAGAAGCAATAAAAGAAAGGCAAATGGCAGCCCCCAAGGACCATAAAATAGCAAGAGAAAGTTAGAAAAAACACCCCACACAGCCTGAGCTGAAAAATAACACTGGGATGAACTAAGAACACATACATAATGGATGGTAAAAAATATATTTTCCTGATTTTAACATACAGTTTTCCTTTAATGACACAGAGTTCATATAGCATGGACTTGAAAAATGCTTCCTTTTGTTTCAGCCCCTACTCGTATGTTTCACTTGCTCCTTAGTGTCCCCCCATTGCTGCTCTCCTCAAAACCTGTCATTTACTGCACTCCAAATAATAAAAAAAACTTCCTTTGCAAGCAACTTCAATGCATAACAGAGTTTTAGTATGCTCGCAATAACTTCCTTCTGTAGTGATTAAATGCCTCGGCTTTGCCTCAGCATTTAATCATCCACAGAAGCTGGTTATTGCTTTGTATACTTCAACTCACTAAATGTTATGACTTAAGTATTCTAGGAATAAATATGGCCCCTATGCATTGATAAAATACAAGCCAGAACCTTATTTGCTGACCTGCCACTACCACAATCTCCTCAGGTAGAGGCACAGAAACTAGAACAAAAATTACAAACCTTTGAAGTCAGGGATGCAATTTGATTCTCTAAATAATAACACAACCCCTGGTCCAGATGGCCTACCCTCAGAAATCTATAACTTTATGGGTGCAGAATTCTGTGAAGAGATAACACAGGTGTTTAATCTTATGTTAGAAAATACAGATATTCCTTTAAACATGAATATGGGTACACTAATCTATATCTACAAAAAATTGGAAAAGAAATGAATGCAAAACGGAAGGCCTATCTGTCTCCTGAATTCTGATTTTAAAATTATAACTAATATACTGGCTAAAAGACTGATGGAAACTGCAAAGTACATAATTTCTGAAGCTCAGACATCTTCAATACCAGGCTGTTCTATACAAGACCACTTGTTATTAAAAAGGGAAGTGATAGAAAAGGGAAACACAGGGAATCTCTCAGGCTACATAATGTCATTAGACCAAAGCCAAGCATTTGATGCTGTCAGTCATTATTTTCTCTGGTTCGTACTAGAGGCATTTTGGATGCCAGGTAATTTTATTCAATGAATCAAAACATTATTTAAAACAGCAACTGTAGTGCTTTTAATAAATGGATGGTAGGGGCCTCTCATTAGTATTAAAAGAGGAGAGAGATAGGGGTGCCTCTTAAGTCCTGTGTTATATATCTTTTTTTTGGACGCACTACTTAGGATGATTAATACTTCTCAGTTGATTAAGCCAATAACTGACAATACAGGATTAAGGATAAAAACTGCTATAGCTTAAGCAGATGATATGTGTCTCTTTATACAGGATGAATCTTCAGTGATTGAAGACACAAGACTATGTAAAGTGTTTGGGAAAGTAGCTGGAGCAGCCTTACACATACAGAAATGTATAGGTAGAGCACCAGAAAATAATCACCAAACTCCTGGTGTAGTAGGAGGTATAACTAAGACCTTATCAAAATATTAGCGATTAAATTTGAAAGAAAAACTGGAAATAGGAAAAAAGAAAGTCACCCTTTGGAATAAGTGGAAAATAGGGAAAAAGAAGATAATTTACCTAATTAAAACATACCTTGTTCCAGTTTTTTTATACATCAGTTATGTCTTCCCTTCCCCAAAGAGTATAGAAACCCAGTTATTGAGTATATTTTTCCAAGCATTCTGTGGCAGCCGTCTTAATCCCATCAAAAGGACTATAACATTTTTGCCAATATATCAGGATAGACTTAATATGGTACACCCTTTATTATTTTTTAACTATATCTATATTATGACAATTTATGGCCCCAACTTAATACATAATAACAAAGGTTGGGAGTCTTGGTTATATGAAAAGATTAAACCATGGTTTCAGTTATGGGATAATAATGTATTAAGGATAGTGAAGCGTCAACCTAATGTTCCTCCCTATTGGAGGGAGACATTTACAAGAATTAGACAATGGCAAATCACCACCCAAATGATTATTACACTTTATAGAAAGGGTCTATATACTGATTTATTAAATACAATGTTATTGTATGTATTAAATGTTATATATTGACAGATAAACTCTGGATCAAGCCATGTTGGACCTCCAGAATGATTTTGACATCCTCCAAAAAAAATCTACTCAACTTGAAACCCTTCCTCAATGCCAAAAAAACAAAGGCCATGATCTTCTCTCCACAGGCCCCTCATCTATAAAGAACCCAGATAAGGTTCCTCACATAAGCACCCTTTTGGGAGAAGCCCTGGAGTTTGTGGAAAAATTAAAATACCTGGGGGTTTGGACTGACTACAAATTTTCCTTTATTGATCACATTGATGAACTCACTAAGAAACTGCATCAAAGGTTTGGCATTTTCTTTAGAATCAAGCACTCACTAACCCAGGAGGTTAGAAAATCCTAGTTCAAGTCACCTTCTTGCCTCTCCTAGACTATGCAGACTTCCTATATGGCCATAGTACTAGCACAGCTCTCTCCAAGTTTGATACTCTATACCACAGAGCCCTTAGGTTCATTTCAGATGCCCCTTATGACACGCATCACTGCATCCTCTATTCTTCCATAGGTTGGACCTCCCTTAGCTTTATGAGGCAAAAGAATGCCATTCTATGGGCATATAAGGCAATCAGTCATAAATTACCTCAGCACCTCACAAGCTGCTTAACTCCCTGTATCCCTAGTGCCTATTCTCTCAGAAGTCTTACCATCTTATCTCTGGCTATCCCTAAAGTTAAAATGCGCTTTGGTACAGCCTCAATAAGCTTCACTATTCCTATGCTCTGGAATAAGATCCAGAAAACCTTAAGGCTCACTACCCCTGTCACGTTCTCCCTCTTCAAATCCTTGTTCCTGAGGACTTTCTCCAAGGTTTGCCATTGTTTCAAGTCAAGGTCTTAACATCACAATTTGTTACTGCTTTAAATTCTAGACATAAACCTTAACCATTGCCTAAGGTGTCATCTGAGTCCTCCCTTCTGTCATTGTCCAAATCAAGGTCTCTATATCACAATCTGTTTTTGCTTCAAATATTGGACTTAAACCCCAACCATTGCCTGTGGCATCTGTTGTGTTCTCCCTTTGAACAGTCCTCCCTCCCTAGGCCATCATGTCCAACCCTCCCCTATCTAGGCTGACCTTCCCTCCCAACTCCCTATATCCCCCTCCATTTCCCACCCCACTTGCCAGGCCATGCCTACAGTACTTATCAAAGGACACTTACATATCAATCTTCTTCACACTTTGATGCTAGAGGAACTGCCACTCCTGCTCACTATGACTCCTTCAATGATGTTTACTCTATAAACTTTAGCTCATTACCTTGTCCATGTATCTGCATCCATGCAATTGTATTTAAATGGCACTACATCCTGTTGATCCTATTGCTATGTCCTGGTGCAAGTATCTTGTCACATGTGATGGTTATATGTTATTATGTTGTTGTTGTTATTATTATGTAATTGTTATGTACGTTCAGTCAACCTGCGATGTCTTAACCCTGTTGACAATTGTTTTGCCCCAGGTCCATCTTGTAAATGAGCTTGTCTCAGTGATGCTCAGCCTGGCAAAATAAAGATTTTGGTTAATTGATTGATTGATCAATTGGATATTCCAATTGTCTTTGAACACTGTCCAGAAACCCAGAAGAATACCCTTTTAAACTTTTTAAGAAACCCTAGAATCCCCTCACATATGTGGGACCTACACTGGCTTAGTTGCCATGGGAAAATCAACTTAAAAGGCAACCATAAACACAAACAGGCAAGTCAGACTTGTAGTTGGCCCCAATGTTTTCACAGATAGATACAATTGAACATATCTATTTCCACTGCTCTTTAAAAATTTCTAGAGATTCATGGCACAGGCATGGTCTACACCAGTGTTTGCTTTAATTTCATATGATAATCTAACGTATAGGACATTTCAGGGCCCTTGAGATTATGGGAAAAAGAAACATTACAAGTGGTGTTCAGTTTTTAAGTAGCAAATATGAAATGTCCGTTGTTTCTTTACTCTACAACAAAAACAAATATCCTTTCCAGAATTATTAGTAAAAATTGAAAAAGACTTAAAATGAATCTGTACTAGAGAAATAGCTACTTTACATGAACAAATCTGGTTGACAAAATAGTATGACATGTCATGGGTAACTATTCGGATGTCCTTATATTTTTTTTGATTTATTTATTTACTAGAGTCTAGGATTACAATTACCTTTGAGCCAAGGCTCTTTTACAATGGTTCCACATCAGGGTGAGAACAAACAAGCAGGACATTAATTATTACAGGATAACAGGTTACAGTTGTTTATCATCACATGAGTACATACAGTTTAGGCTGTATTAGGGGCATGCACAGGATAGGGATAACATTGATAACAAGAACTTGGTAAGACACAAGAAGAAGATGCTTCCAGAGGCAATTGTCAAAACATGCAGGAAGTGCAAGTGGAAAGTGCAAGTAAGAGGAGGGGGGAAGGTAGAAGGGGAAAGTAGTGGGTGGATGAGAAGGGACAACTGCCAAAAAGGGAATAGCAGGTTAGAGAAGACAGTCACATTTGCTAGAGACAAAGAGGAATAGGTGGAGGTTATATTTGAATGGGCCTAGCTTAGGTAGGGAGGAGATGTCCGTGGTGAGACCATTTAGCCAGCTAGGAGTTCTGTAGGCACAGGATCTTTGTCCGTGTGAGGTCCAGCATCTTGGAATATGCAGTAAATGAGATTCAGAGCCCCTGGTGAGGTGGGGATTCTGTGCAGGTTGTAGCAGAGCTTGAACTCTGGGGGGGGGGGCAAAGCCCATCTATTTTTTTAGCCATTATGCATGTTAGATACTTGATGCAGCTTGAAAGTTGAAGCCACCCAGTTTGGGCATATAGGTCACATGTAAGGGTGAGACGATAGGATCCAGTGATGAGTCAGCAAGCTTTGTTCAAAGCCATAGATATGTGCCTGAGGGCGGTGGTGGAAGCAGAACCATAGATGATGAGGCCATAGTCGATAGTTGAGATCACTGAGCTATGAACTGCGATCCTTAAGGCTTCTGAGTAAAGCATTGCTTATGCCTGTAAAGCAGGCCAATACATGTGTTAGTCACTTTGGCAACATTGTCAATGTGAGCCCCTTAGAATAGACAACTGTCAAGAGTGATTCCAAGGTATTTGAAGGTTTTCAATTGTTCTAGGATTGCACCTAGGCAGTTTGCAATAGTGAGGGGGTGGTCCCGGTGCTTGTTTTGCGAGCTGCAGAAGAGCATGGACTTTTTTTTCTTATAATTGAGGACAAGTTTGTGTTTACTGATTTTTAACAGACAGAGAGAAAGGAATAATTTGTTATGAAATATATATAAACTAAAGATGAGTAACAGACTGTATAAAAGTGTTAATGTATGGAAAAATAATAAGAAAAAAATATTAGTTGTTTTCCTTTCTTCTTTTATTAATATTGTATAATTATATGAGTTATGAATTACACATTTCATTTTGTTTTGAACTGCACATTGTTTATTATAATATGTTTTCCATTTGGAGATTGTAATCACTTTTTGTTTTGTTTCAATAAAATTTCCCCTACTCTTTGCGAGAAGTGCTATGGGATCTTTAACATCCACCTGAACTACCACAAGAACAGACAGATGGGACCCCATTTAATGTCTCATCTGAAAGATGGCACCTCAGAAGTGCAGCACCCTTCTCATGCTGCACTACAGTGTCAGTATTGGGATTTAACTCAAGTGCCTGGTGTGGGGATAGAACCCACAGCCTTCTGATCTCCTGGCCTCAAAAGTAAGTGTGCTACCTGCTGATCCACTGACACTGATAGTTGTTTGAGAAGGACACAAATTCCACTGCCTCCCCCATTCAGAACCCTATGAAATGCATGTCACATCATCAATGAACATGTGCCATCTGATCACACTGCCAGGAAAGGCTTGTTATAGTCATTAAATACCCTGCTTCCCTCCCACCAGCTCAGGAAAAATTACAATAGGAAGGGACTATAGTCACCTCCATCACAGTGCCCCAAAGTGGAGGTACAAGGAGCCATCAAAAACAAAATAATTGTGTTTTAATGAATTCCAAAACCTATATCAGGAAGTCACATGGCACAATTGGGTGAGTAGTTAGTCATCCAAGATAATGGTGTCTAGTATTTCATGCATTCCCAGATCAGTCTCAATGCTAGTATACAATGAGGACATTTCTATAGTATAGTGTTAAACTTAAAACCAGGTTCCCATGCTAAATCCTACAGCCTGTTCTGGATGTCCACTGAATTCCAGAGACAGGCTGGTATTGGTACACTTGACAATAAACATTTAAGACAAAAATCTACATAGGATGATATTTTCTCAGTAACTAACCATATCCCATGACCATTAAAGAGGCAGATTAATCACTTAGAAATATTTATTTTGTTAGTTTTGTTTTGTTAGTACATAAAATGTTGGAGTCAATGGACTGTTAGTTCACATAAAATTGGCCTTATCATAAACAATTTGACTTGACTACAGTGTTTCATTGTCAAACTTGTCAATTTTATTTTTAAGCTTAATTGTGGGATTGTAGTTATGTTTCCCATAACAACTTGGATCCCCAAATGTTTCAATAAATACTTCATTCTTGTATTGATCCAGGGACCATACCACAATATTTCTGCCTTTATCTGCAGGCTTAACAATAATGTTATTGATATCCTATAACTTTTAAAAAGCCTGGCATTTTCAGACAGAAATGCTATACTTTTCTAAAGCATTAGACTAAGAAAACAAATTATTAATGTCCTGAAGGAGCAACATTTAGAAAGCCTGTACTGTGGCATTTATACTGTAAGAGTACCCAGAATCAGTTTGGGTCTAGACGTGAAAGACATATGTTGATTTTCAGATGTTCCATCCAGGATATTGTAGCTAAAAGCTTTTGGTGATGTCAGTTTTGCTGAAGATGCCACCATTGGATTCATAAGCCCCCATATTATATCCATAATAGAATCTGGATCAGTGCTCATAATGGTGCAGTTCTCATAAATGTCAAATTTAGTAATAGTTTGTAATTCAGTTTTATAATTTGCATCTGTGATAGTCAAATGCTGCACATGCATGTTATCTAATGTACTTTTAGTATAGTGCTTTCACTGTAAACATATTGGGCACCAGTTACTTGTGTTCCTGATGTTAGACCTACCCCACCCATGCTGGGAAGAGAATCTCCATTTCTGTCTCTGAGTTGACAAAAAAACTTTTAGATGGATTCTATAAAATAAAATCAATTTATAAGTTGTTTTTGTAATAACCTATGCAGGTCTATTAGTACCTGAAATGCACCTCTACCTTGAATGGAGACAAAACAGAAACCCTTAGCCAAGGCATGTGCTTTAAGAGGTGTAAGTTCATCTTCAGAGATATTAATTACTTCTTTTTATGCACATTTTTCTCTGACGTCCCTGGGGCCAGCAGTTTTTTTACCCTAGCTAGTTTTTGTCTTCACTACCTTCTATGTATGTCTTTGCTGTCTGCAGACCACACATGTGGTAAGAAGAAAACAAAACATGGATTTGCTTGTATGTGGGTCACGCTGATTTCATAACATACTGAGCAGTTGTTTATGAGATATCATATCCTGAGCATTACAGCTGTTTACAGCCTCCTAGACAGTCATAACATGGTGCAGAAAATCACAACAGCAGTCAGAATGCTGGGAGTGTTTGCAGATGCTGCTTGTGACTCCAACTTTTCCACATTGGGAGAAATTAAAAAATTACTGACAACCCTTGCTATGGACATGACGAAACAGAAAAAGTTCACCACTTGCACAGCTAAGGGTGTCCTCTGCCTCTCAAACACCATGAACAACACAGAGCTCAACCTCACTGACCTTGTCAATAATCAGCAGAAAATCATATGGCAACTAGATGATTGCAAGCTAAAGCATATGCTGTTATGGGAAAGAGCAAAGAACCAAGAGAAGATGGGATAGCACAATAATGTAAGAATCATAAGTATCCCCCAAGTTCACTAAAGGGAACCATATGGAGAATTTTTCACAAGATCTGCAACCATGTTTTTTTACCCTCACAAAGTAGAGCTCGATAGAAGTCAAACAAGCCTACAACACCATAGCCCCCCCCCCGCACCACCTGGGTCCAGACCATGACCCATTCTTATCTCCTCAGGTTTTTATAGCTAATCGTTTCATTTAGAACCCACAAATACAGAAAATACCCACACAAATAATAGGTTTGTTCATATACAGTAAATGAGTAGCAATGCTAAGGATGATGGCTACATATAGTTACATCAGTAGATCCAGCCCATATGTTTTTTATTTTATTTTTATTTTACAATTTTTGGCCAGGAAAGACATGTTAAGCTGATGCTTGTTGCTAGGTTCATCCTGCAAGAACAAGTAAGTTACGTGACTTGCTCATGGTCATGTTAGCAGCTTAGTGCTCATATCCACTACACTATACTGCCTCGCATATGTGAAGGAGCATGACATTTGCACTTGCTATAAGAACAGATCTGTTATTATAAAATTGCCTACTGTTTAGTAATACAGGGAGTCCCATGTGACAGTGGACAGTAATTACGTAGATTGGCAGATTGGCATCATTTCTCTAACAACAGTTAAAACAAAACTTTAACACATGACACAAGCAGAAATAGCTTGCTTTACCCTGCCTTACATTTTTCTAGTCAATGCACTCACATAGTTTGCTGTTTGTGTAGCTGTATGCAGGGAGAGTAAATAAGTTTTCACACCTTATCATAACAATGCAGTAGCTGGAGTGTAAAAATGGGCCCCAACAATGATTATATCTTTCTATGGTCTTATTGGCATAATTGGAAAGTTATTCGAAAGTTGCCAGCTGCCTGACTACCTGAGCCATTCAACAGTTGTAGGGATTTGTCTTGTTCTCCAGTTGCAGAGCAAGAGTCTGTTTGTTGCCACCCCCACTGTTGTGACCCATTCTGCATTAGGAGAGCTCTTTGGGGTGCCATCAATGCAGCATCTCAGCAGTACTAACAAGGTTCCCACACACAGGTCTGGGCCTACAGTTTCTTCACAATTTTTTATTATATTCTGCCAAAACTACTGAATTGTTGGGTTCTCCAATAAAATCTGAAAGAGGTGGGCCTCAGGTTATCCACTGCTCCAGCAGAGGTCATGACTCATAAGCCCTATACTTTTTGTACTTGTGGTAATCTGTACCATCTCAGCAGGGTTTTACTCAGAATCAGTTGGCTTCTGCCATCCCTGCAGGGTGTGTGTAGTTTATCCCAACAGTAAGCCCAGTAGGGGTTCATGATGGTAACACCCATATCAGAACCTCATTGTGAATTAGCCTTAACGCAATCAAGATCCTTTGTTCATATCTGATATGAATAAAAACATTTTACTACTTTTACTACTACTACTATTACATCTCCATCTGCCATTATGTTCTGGTTTTCTGGGTCTGGTCTGGCTGGGTATCTCTTAAAGCATGATAGATGTGTCTGGCGTATCTCTTAGACAGTTTTTCTGAGATCTGTATAGTGTGTGAGGTCTGAATGCCTTGAGTGTTGGTGTGACCCCTGTGGAGATGGTGGATTACAACCTGAATCTGTAAGTACCTCCAGAAATCATTCTTTGGGATTTGGAAGCAAGCCAGAAGGGAGGAGAATATATGCACAGTGGTGCTGCCAGGCACATACAGGTCCTTGACCATTCTGATGCCTTGCAACTTCCAATTGTTCCCACTTATTGCCCCCCCAATCTGTTTTGCCGGGTTGCCCCAAAGTTGTGTATAATGAATTGAGGTCAGGTGTGCTGAGATTATCTTGGGTAGTTTATCCAAGTACTTGTTAAAGATATCCACTGTTAGTGATTGGAAACTGGTTCTCCCAGGTCTAGAATACAGGGATACCAGTGAGGATCTATCTCCCATAAGTGAGGATTCTGCCTTTACCGATAGTGGTGTTTGTGGCCCTGGTGCTGAGAACCATTTGACTGTCTGGGCTTATATGAAGGCCACGTGGTATCCTAAGAACCAGGGAAGATCCTGGCTCCCTTGTTCCAATGGTTCCTCAGTTTGACTCTCCTATACTCTGAGGTTTACCTACCCATAAGAAGTGGCGTCTTATGACGTCTAGCATATGGAACTATTAAGGAGGAATCCATACTGGAAGGTGTGACAGTAGGTGTAAGAATGCTGGGGCCATAATTAACTTGATAGTATCTATTTTCCCTTCCAGTGAGAAACAGCATTCTTTCCATGTCTCCTTTTCAATTTTTGTGGAAGCTATTACAGGGTTTAGAGTCTAGAGTTGGAGGAATCAGCTTAGGAAGGCTTCAGTGTAGTTTAATATCTAGATAAGTGATACTCTATGGTGCCCATTTCAGACCCAATCCTATAAATATGGCAGATGAACATTTAGGGTTATGAGGCAGGACTTCAGTTTTGGTCATATTGACCTAACAGCGTAGTCTGCCTCTGACACAGTGATGAGCATGTCATCAGCAAACAGACATACCTTATAATTGTCATTCTGCACCCAAAAACCTTGTGTGCAGGCTTGTTCTCTTATGGTTATTGCTAGTGTTGCAATAGCTTTCACAAATAACAGGGGAGGCAAGGGGCATCCTTGACTAGACCCCTTTTGTAGATGGAAGGAATGGATTTCTATCCATTTGTGAGGACAGATGCTGTGGGAGAGCAGTATAGGAGACTAAACAACTCTCGGGTAACTGGTCCTGTGCCCATTTTTGCCAGTGTCCCCTGCAAATAGGTCCATTCGATGGAATAGAATGCCTTTTCAAAATCTATCACCAGTGCAGCTGTAAGGGAAGGGCTTTCTGTGTAGTACATATTAGCAATGTAAGGATTTGGAGATGATCCCAACTGAGATGCACTTTGATAAATCTTACATAAGATGGATGAATCAGTCACAGGAGGACTTACTCTAATCTTATCAGCATTACATTAATGAGTATTTTGGTGTCAGCATTAATAAGACAGATAGGCAGTAGCTGCCTGGAGTGTGATTCTTGAGGAAGAACATTAATCACTGCTTCCCTCATAGATACAGGCATGATGCGTTGTTGCTGTGAGGCAAGGAACACCCATTGCATGTATGGAGAAATGTCCTCACTAATGGTCCAGTAAAGGTCTATTGGAAATCCATCCACCCCAGGGACCCTCTGTGGGTTCAGGAGTCAAACGACATTCTGAATTTTCTATTATGACATTGGGGCCTCTAACTATGCCATTTTTTGTGGGAGAAACCATAGAGATTGGGAGGGATTCCAGAAAATTTGCAACAACATCCATTCAAGGGGTCTTGGGAGAGGCATATAAATTCTTACAAAACTGTTTCATAGCTGTATTTATGCCTTACTTATGAATGTTCTGTGAAGGGTACCTGATGTTTCCTGCAACCCCCTATAGCTGTCTGCATTTCATCCTCTAGGCCTGTAGTCTGCTGGATTTCTCCCTCTATCCCAAAAGGAGTGGCATAGCCTTCTAAGGGATAACTCAGCCTTCCTGTTTAAAAGATCATTTAAATTAGTATGAGTAGTGATGAGCCTCACAATTAGTGAGGTGGATTTATTTATTTGTTTAAAAAATTGGTAACCGGGAGAGGCACTGTGAGTCGAGGCTCATTAACTGGTGCAATCACAAGAGAGGCACAGTACAACATCAAGCAAGTTCATAGGTCAACATTTGGTAATTACA
Organism: Neoceratodus forsteri; assembly: GCA_016271365.2. Classification (NCBI taxonomy): domain Eukaryota; kingdom Metazoa; phylum Chordata; order Ceratodontiformes; family Ceratodontidae; genus Neoceratodus; species Neoceratodus forsteri. The sequence goes on from CM028135.1 coordinate 1,034,665,022, forward strand.
TTTTGTACAAAAAATGAGTAGGTACAAAAATAAAATTATATAGTAAAGTGCAGTCACAGCACAAATTATGATGTTAGTTTCAAGTGCAAGGGAGCACAACAATAAACAATGTGCAGTTATTAAATGACACAGGTGAGAGACCAAAAAATGTGCTCAATGCTAACCCTGTGCAGATGGAAAAGCAGTGGTGGTGAGGGAGCACAGTCAGTAGTCGGGGAGAGGAGATCAAGCTGAAGACCCAGTCAAGGATGATTGAGCAAGGTCAGAGGGATTTAGGAAGAAGAGTAACAGGAGCAGGTGGTGTGGGGCTGGAGTTTCAGTTGGTCCCTGAGGGTATCAAGGAGGAGGAGAGGCATCAGGAGGAGTTGAATTTGTTTCAGTGTAAGGGAAATCAATACAAGAAGGCAGATTGCCCAGCAGAGGCATATGGGTGAGGAGTGAAGAAAGTGCTATGATCCCTGGAATTGAGGGAGCAGAAGGAAGAGGGTAGTTGGAGATTTACAGGAGAAGTAGGAGGGAATGGAACCTAACCAGTATTTGAATATGAAGGAGGTACAGTGAGCCTGGCTATGTGAGGGACGAGGAAGGATGGAAAGAAAGGATCAGAGGGAGCAGTATTGAGTATGAGGAGGGGGAATTTGTAGCAAAGTAGCAGAATACATTTCAGGGGGTATCCAGTCAGGCAAGGAAAGTAGTGGGGGCAGTGCCATAGACTACATCTGTGTAGTCAAAGACAGGAAGCACCATTCAGGAAAAAAAGCTCCTTGTGGAGTTACAGAGGTAAGCAGCCTTTGTTGTGTACAGGGCACCAAGCTTGGGATGGAGTTTAGAATAGATGTCATAAATGTAGGCAGGAAAGTCAAGCTTATTGTTGAGCCACACAACAAGGTTCTTGAAGAACTCTGCCATATCAAAGGGACTGACATCCAGTGGGGTGAAAACTGAAGAAGCAATGACTCTGGCCAGTTTCTGACTGGTTTCAATGATTATGGACACTATTGCTTTAGTGTTCATGTGGAGTTGGTTTGATTGGAACCAGTGCAGAACATTGATGAAATCCTGCAGGAGCCGGTCCATAATGGCTGCGATAGATGGACCAGAAGTGAAGATACTGTGTCTTCAGCAAACATGTGAATATGCAAGCTGGCACAGGCAGAGGGGTGGTCATTCAGGATGATGGAGGTGAGGATGGGGTCCAGGATGGCACCTTGAGGGACCCAGGCATGAATGGGTAGTGGAACTGACAGGACACCTCCTACCTGTTGAAGGCCCATGAAGTAGGAATAGAACCAATCAACAGTGGTAGCTGAGAGGTCAGCAGAGCTCAGCTTGTCCAGGAAGAGTGGATGACACACTAAATTGAAGGCTTTGACCAGATCAGTGAAAATGGTGGCCATAATGTGCTCCTGATATATTCCAAAAGTGGGAGCAAGGCAGAAGCAGGAAATTATAGACCTGTAAGTTTGACCTCAGTGGTAGGGAAAATGATGGAATCACTTCTGAAAGAAAGAATTGTTGAGTACCTAGAGGTCAGTGGGGCACAGGACCCAAAGCAGCATGGATTTACAGCAGGAAGGTCATGTCATATGAATCTAATTGATTTCTTTGACTTGGTGACCAAAGTAATAGACCAGGGAGGGGCTGTGAATATGGCCTACCTAGACTTTAGCAAGGCATTTGACACAGTCCCACAAAAGATTAATAATCAAGTTAGCCAGCCTGGGAGTGGGTCCCAGGGTGGTAGTCTGGTAGCAAACTGGCTGCACAACAGGACACAGAAGGTACAGTGAATGTAACACATTCTGAAGAAAGGGGTGGTTATTGGAGTACCTCAGGGATCAGTACTGGGTCCAGTCCTCTTTAACATCTTTATAGATGACATTGCAGAGGGTCTGAGGAAAGGTATGCCCTTTGCAGATGACACAAAGATCTAAAAAGAGTTGATACACAAGGGGGGTAGAAAAGATGAGAAGGACTTGGCAAGGTTGGAGGAATGGTCAGACATATGGCAACTTAGATTCAATGCAAAGAAGTGCAAAGTAATGCACCTGGGAAACAAAACCCAGGAGAAGGGTACACAATAGCAGGAAATACTAACAACAACAAAATGGAAAGGGACCTGGGGGTAGTCATATCAGATGACCTAAAGGTGGGTAAGCAATGTGAAAAGTTGGTAAGGAGAGCTAGGGGATACTGGGATGCATAGGAAGGGCATCACAAGTAGAAAAAGGAAGTGGTTATCCCTCCTGTACAGACAGTTGATGAGACCCCACCTGGAGTACTGTGTGCAGTTTTGATACCTCATCTATGCAAGGACATAGACAGGATGGAAGCAGTCCAGAGGAGGGCAACTAAATGGTGCAGAGTCTGCATCAGAAATCATATGAAGAGAGACTGAGAGAGCTTAATATGTATACCCTTGATGAAAGGAGGGACAGAGGGGACATGATAGAAAAATTCAAGTACCTCAAGGGAATCAACAAAGTCCAGGAGGGTAGCATCTTCCAGAAAAAGAGATGTGTAAGAACAAGAGGGCACAATTTAAAGATAGAGGGGGGACGGCTCAGAGGTAATGTGAGGACATTTTTTTTCACGGAGAGAGTGGTGGATACATGGCACAGCCTTCCTGAGGAGGTCATTGGGTCTAAAACAGTGGAGGAATTCAAACATGCATGGGAAAGACACAAGGCAATTATAGTGGGGGGGGGTTGCAGGAAGTAGGCTGTTGGTTAACTAGAATCTGCAGCTTATCCAGTAGGTAGTGAAATGGGCAGACTGGGTGGGCCAAGTGGTCCTTATCTTAATAATAATAATAAAATGTATTTGTTTGGGGCCTTTCCAATGCCAAGGCACCTCACTGTAAAAACAGGAATACAACAACAAATAATCAACACATACATTAACATCAGATACGTCTGTGATAATTAATCAACTCAGTTAGCTTATAAAAGCTTTCCTATACAGGTAAGTTTTTAAATCCTGTTTAAATTCCTACACAGTTGCACACTCCCGTAACCAGTGGGTAGAGAATTCCAGAGGGTGGGGGCTGCACAAGCAAATGTTCTACAACCAGATGACTTCAAATTCACCCTCAGAATCTCTAACAACCCCTCATCGGCCAAGCGGAGTGACTGACCAGGGCAGTAAGAAACCAGAAGCTCTTTCAGATAGTCTGGGGCCTGTCCATGTAGGGCTTTAAAAGTCAGTAAACTGACTTTAAAGGTGATCCACCACTGAACTGGCAGCTAGTGCAGTCTGCGCAGCGCCGGAGTAATATGACAGGATTGAGAGGATCCCGTCAAAAGCCGCGCTGCCGCGTTCTGCACCAGCTGCAAGCGACGGATTTCAACCCCAGAAAGCCCTAGATAGAGGGAGTTTCAGTAATCCAAGTGCGAGGACACAAAGGCACGAACCAGAACTGGAAGGTTGTCGGACGGAACTAGATGCCTAATCCTGGCTATATTCCTGAGATGATAAAAGGAATTCTTGATGACAGCCAACACCTGAGAATGTAGGGTCAGTCCATCATCAAAAACTACTCCCAGGTTATGCACCTGATCGGAGGTCGGGATTGAGACGCCACCCCAGAAAGATTTCAGCGGGTGTGTCAACACCCGAGCCCCCTATCTGACGACCTGGGTCCACAACCAGTACCTCAGTCTTTTCTGAGTTCAACTTCAGCCAACTGGAATCCATACACTCCTGGATTTCTTGCAGAAAGTTATTAAAGACTGAGAGGGCTCCATCCTGGTCAGGTGCAAAAGAAAGGTAGAGCTGGGCATCATCTGCATAACAGTGAAACCTCAGCCCATACCTTCTTACAATGTGTCCAAGGGGCAGCATATACACCACGAACAACATGGGAGACAGCACTGAACCCTGAGGCACCTCACAAGACAAAGCAGTTGGGCCTGAGGAAAATACCCCAGCCGCAACTCTTTGTGTTCTACCGGTGAGGAAGGATGTAAACCAACTGAGGACTGTCCCTGACATTCCACAGATATGCCTCAGGCATCCTATCAGCACCATGTGGTTCACGGTGTCAAAAACTGAGGAGAGATCCAGAAGAACCAAGATGGAACGTTTCTTCTGATCTCTCGCCATCAGGAGATCATTTAGCACCCGAACCAGCGCCATCACGGTACTATGTCTTTTACGAAAACCGGACTGGAGTAGTTCCTAGATGTCATGGATGGTCAAATGGTCCTCCAGTTGTGCTGCCACTACTTTCTCAATCACCTTCCCTGCAAAGGGAAGGTAGAGATAGGTCTGTAGTTTGCGTAAGAGTCTGGGTCCAAGGTAGCTTTCTTCAAGTGTAGTGTCACTACCGCCTATTTCAGAGAACAAGGAAACACTCCAGATTCCAAGGAGCACCAGACTATCTGCACAAGGATTGGCCCGATGATGTCAATACAACCTAGAATTAGGGAGGTCGGTCCAGGATCCAAACTACAGCATGTAGGATGCACACACTGGATGATCCTCATGACATCCATGAACTCCAGCTGACAGAAGGTACTCCAAGAAAACTGAGGTACGGTGACCCCGTACTGATCACAAACAACCCCCATAGAGAGTGCCAGCTGAAGATCCACCCTGATGTCAGCCACTTTATTTGCACAGAATTAAGCAAGCTTATCACACTCTAATTGCGAAACAGTTTTCCGAACATGCAGACAGACTGGGTTGCACAGTCTATCCACAGTTCGGAGTAGCTTAACTGGTCGATTCTGAGCAGCCGCAATATCCCCGGACAGGAATTCTGCCTTCTTACGGATGATTCAGATTGATAGACTAAATAATGGTCCATCAATCTAAGGCAGTCGGCATCAAGGGTGGACTTTCGCCAGCAATGCTCTAACCTTCGTCCTAGTCTTTGCATCTCCCTCAAAGACCCATCAAACCAAGGGGACCTGGGGTGAAGGGAGAGTGGGCAAACACAGACAGGAGCAATTGAATCCAGAGCTGCTGAGATGGCTAAGTTATAAGCCAACACGAGGGTCTCTGGGACATTGCTGGCTGCAGTGAGGGATGAGAGGTCAAGTACCACCACCAGGCCATGGGAACTTATGTCCCATAAAGGGCGGTACCTAACCATCTCCACAGGGGGTAGGCCTGCAATGGTGGGTGCTAAATACTAAATCCCAAGGTGTAATGATGAAATTAGCTTCTTTATATTGCAACTCCAGGCCATTCAGTTATTTTTCTAGACTGACCTACTTGACCAATCTTGCTGTATGCCTGTGTGCAGCAAAAGTCATAATGCTACCTCAAAAGGTAACCTTAAAGGCCTCCTACAAAATGGGGTCTGACACCTCATCAATATCATTTATTTGCCATTACTGGCAGACCCCCTTTTGAAGCCATGGTTGAAATTCTGCATCAACCAGGAACAATTGGTCTACTCTCCATGATTGTGACTTTTTTTGTGGTGGACCCAATAAGAACCTGACTGCCAGAGGAACATAATCTGAAATAATGGTGGGTGGATTGTGGCATCTCTTATCTGTGGAATAATGGAGACTAGCTATATGTAAGTCTTGCTGGATGTCCCATATGGGGCCAATAAGCTGGTATAATCACACATTCTAGGGTGTTGTGTCCTCCATGCATCTGTCAGTTGGAGCACTGATGGTAATAGCTTCACCGCCAAGGCCACCTGGAGAGGGGTTCAACCCTCCCCTCACTCCTATCCACTTCTGAGTTCACAGTCAGGTTTAAGTCTCCCCCAATAAAAATTGACAGTCATTAGATTCAAGCAGTTCTTTTTTTAACATGAACCTTTTTTTTTAAATTTAAGTGATGCAAAAGACAAGCACAAATCAACAACACAATAAACATTGCAATCCAACACCAAATTAAGGCACTGGGGTCTGATGACAATACAGTAAATTACAGTGATATTAGTTGCCAACATTTACCACATGTCAGTGTAAATGATACTGTATATCAGTTCAATAATACTGCATATTAAGGGTAGTGAAAGGACCTAAAAAGCAAATACTCATGATGGGAAAGACAAAAAAGAAATAAAAGAGGAAAAGCAAACTCATGGAAAAGCACAAAGGAAAAAAAAGTGAGGATGGGAACTGAAGAAAAGAAAAGAAGAAGAAACGGGGAGTCAAACATCTAAAGTTCTAACCACTAGGAGTTCAAAGTGACTGAAAGATTACAGAAACAAGGGGGAGGCACTGAGCAGAGATGTGGGTGCAAGAAGGGGACCCATTGGTTATGACAGAGCTCCTGCTTACCAATGGTTGCTAAAGAATATTTAAACACGCATTTGTCAATGCCGAATGTTTGCTTGCTGGTATTAGCATTGGAAATGCAGGAGGTAGACAGATGCAGAATAGGAATGGCAGTGAAGTACTGAACTTCTCGACGACCCCACTGCCATCCTGTAGAGATGGACAGGCATTGGGGTAAGTTTTTGGGTCTTCGACCATGACGTTCATGCTATGTCACCTCACCCTATTCTGCAGATGCTGACATGTGTTGAGGTATGTCTTGGGGTGTTTGGGTTTACAGTCACCCCATTCCATAAGGACATATGCTGAAATGGGTGCAGCATAGGAGAATGGGGTGAACTGTGGGTCCGAAGAGTCCAAGGTACACCTCGATGCTTGTCACTGGGTGGGGGTGGGATGGCATGAACAGTACAGTCAGCAATCCAAAGGCACACCCTGGTGCCTGTCAGTCTGTACAGGGTGGGATGTTATGGTTAGAAACCCTAACGCCCCAGGCGTTTGTTAGTATTTGCACTACAGATTTTCAACATGGCCTTTTTGTGACCCCACCTCATGAAAGCATTTGGTACCTCTTCTCATGAAGAGTGTCAGTGTGATTTTGTCAATGTGTCCTGAACTTTGACTTCCAACAGCGACTGTGCCATTCTGCACCACATTTACGAAAACACAGATTGGGCAGGATATGAAGAATGACAGCTGTACCATCCATAGGGAGGTGTGAAGAGATGGCAATGTTGAAATCTGTAGTGGGAATAGTAAAAATGTTCTCACTTCTGAGCATACATGGAAACTGCGCTACGCATGCGCGTAACACAGTCATTTTATGGACTTTCATCACCAAATTTTCAACATAGGCATTTTAGGACCTCTGCTCATGTATAGTGTCACTGTGATTTTCTTGAACACTGATTTCCCACAGCGAGCACGCTATTCCATGTCGCAAGTACAAAAACAAATTTCGGCCAGGATGTGAAAAATGACAACTGTAGTGTTCATAAGGTGGTGTGGAAAAATGCCAATGTTGAAAATCTAGAGTGAAAATATAACAAAATATAATGAATTTGTAAAGTTATGAGCGTGCGTGGGAATTGAGTAACGCACGTTTGTAACACACTCATTTCATGGACTTTCATCACAAAATTTTCAACATAGGCATTTTAGGACCTCTGTTCATGAATAGTGTCACTGTGATTTTCTTAATGTGTCATGAACACTGTTTTTCCACAGTGACCACGCTAATCTGTGCCAGAAGTGCGAAAACACATTTCGGCCAGGATGTGAAAAATGGCAGCTGTACTGTTTATAGGGAGGTGCAGAAAAATGGCAATGTTGAAAATCTGGAGTGAAAATATTGCACATTGGTGACGTCACGAGCGTGCGTAGCAACTGCTCAATGCACACTTGTAAAACAGTCGTTTGTTTGATTTTTCCTACCAAATTTGCAACATTGACTTTTTTGAGAGCCTACCTGACTGGGCCCTCTCCTCATGAATTCAGCTACTGTCATTTCGTTAATCAGTCTTGAAAAGTGATTCCATGCAGTGACCACGAAATCACCTTTCAGGACTGATTAACACCATGACAGTAGCTGAATTCATGAGGAGGGGGCCCGATAACCCTATGTTGAAAATTTGGTGCCAAAATTCCCCAGAAAGCCTGAGATATGCACCAAGGTTGAAAAAACCCTATTTATGTCATCATACAGCTTACCGGCATTTCCTCAGTTTGCGGTCAGCTTTGAAGAGTGCAGATGTGTTCCCAGTCCACTGAAGATTGTCATGCTGGGCTCTGCAAGTGAGTATGGGGTGAGGGGGCTGTGGGGAGATGGGGGCCGCAGAGGGTGGGAGAGGGTTGGGGGAGGGCCACCGGACTCAACAAGGGACTGTTTTCTGCTTTGCAGGTTAAAAAAACAACAAAATAAACATTGTGATGTGGTTTTTCTTTTACTGGGGCATTTGGCACACTGGGGTGGGCTCACAGCATGCCACCCATGTGGTTTTGTGGGGGGGGCTGTAGCCAATGGGGGATTGGTCACCCCCATCAGCACATGGGGGGGCAAGAGCCGAGTGGGATTGGGAACCCCCTCAGCACAAACTGAATGTTTGGGGGGAACCACAATGCCGATGGGGAGTGAGCTCCCCCATCAGCAAATTACATGGGGGCAATGAAGCTGATGGGGATTGGGCCCCCTGTCGGCAAAACAATTTTCTTGGGGACACATGATGCCGAGGGGGATTGGGTACCCCCTCGGCATGGGGGGGGTTATATTGTGTGAACATGGTGGTGGCTTGCCACCGCATTCATAAACAATATTACAATAGTCAATGTTCCGCCCATCAATGAAGGGTCACCTCCTCATTGCAGCAGAATGGCCCCTGATTGCTGTGGCAAAAACATTTCAACTTGGTGATGCTTTTGGAGACAAGTGTCATAAGCACACTGTGCCTCCATTAGTCCACCAGTGCCAAGCCCCCAAAAACATAATGCCTCCATTGGCTGCTACAGTGCCACGCCTCCACAACCTGCTTCTCTCCTAAGCTGCCACATAATGTTTCTTGTGCATGCACGCAAGCAAACTTAAAAAGGGCAAATATAGAGAGGGCAGAATGCAAGGTGTGGATCAGCAGAAGTGATTTACTCTTCCAGGTCACCAGTAGGAGGTGTTTAGCTTCCAATAATGCTACCAGCAGCCAAAACTGCAAGGGGGTGGGTAAAGAGGGAATACCTGTAGGGAGTCCTAAGATTACTAGGGGTGTGTGAAAAAAAAATCTTTTGCGGCCGAACTGAAGCAAAAGTCAGACTTTTGCTTCAGGAAATGTTCAGAAATCTATTTCCGAACTTTCGTGGAAATTCCACCTTCCCTATAATTCATATTAAAAAAGTTCCCCCAGTAATTCCCAGTGGCTAATCATCCCTTCCCCTACGTGACAACCCACTTGACATTAATAAAACAAATCCCCGAATCCCCTTTAATCCCTGATGGCTAGGGGTCCCTGCCCCCACCCATCACCTGCCTGATATTAAAAAAAAGTTTCTTTCATGTAATCCGTGGTGGCTAGTGGTCCCTCCCCAACCCAGTTACCCACCCAACCACATCATATCAACACCACCCCATCCTGATCCTCCACCATACAGTTACACATGTAACCCCCCTAACCCCCTGGGTTACAAGAATCCCAGTTAGATATAGTGGCAAGCAGGGAAGGCAGCTTGTGAAACTCCAGTTAAATTGATTTCACACTGTCTCACTCTTTTCTCAGTCTCACCTGAGACTGAGGGATGACATCATATAGAATTCTTACAGCAGCATAAGCCACATTAGAATGTTGCAGCGGGGAGTTAGATAGAACATTGGGAGGTTTTGAATTCAGCCTTGTGCAGTCTGTAGTGGAGGGAGGAGGTGCACTGCAGTTTGCAGTCCCTCAGAGCCCTCAGCTCTGATATAGAGCTAGTTGGAGTTTGGTGTGTATTTTTACCATAAGAGGAACATGAAAGTACTTCAGTTGAAGTGGTAGAGACTGCTCCCCAGTTGGTTTGGGGGAAGCCAACAGCCAGCTTCCAGGGCAATCCCCTGGCCCGGCTAGAGAGAGAGAGAGAGAGAGAGAGAGAAAGCTGCCTGATGTTGTGCTGCGGCACCATGAAGAATTCGTTTGGTTTTCCTGTAAGAGAAGCCTGTGGAGCACCTGCAATTGGGGTGAGCCTGCTCTGAAAAAGGGCCTATGTTTCACCAGAGGATTTGTGTATTAAGTATCTGCTACTGTGGGTCAGGAAAGGACAGCCAAGTACAGTGATTAAAGAGTGTGGGATTTGGACATCTTTAATCAGTAGGGGTCTACAGGAATGGACATAGCCACTTAACAAGTATGCCTCAAGTCAGCGCACTGGAGTTTCACAGATTGTAGATTGAATATGAAATACATTTAAAGTGATAATCTACAACAGTAGAGTTTTTTCAGAGAAGAGGTGTTAGAGTCCAGAGGAATGGCTGGGTATGAATTATGGGAGCAAGAGGTGGGAGACTCCCCATCAGTAGTAACCAGATTCACTTCTACAGGTTCGCTTTGGGACACCTGTTGCTTTCTCTCGGGTACTTGGCCAGTGCTCAAAGAAAGTACCCACACGTGGGATTAGATGGACAATTTTCCCTTATGGAGCCTGTATGTGCTCATGGGTGGTTTAGGGAGCCACCGAGAAATGTTTCATGTCATGTGGAAAGTGGTCCAGTTGCTGGTTGGATGTGCCATGCAGGGAAGCAGTCCAGGGCTGGTCAGATGTGCCAGGCCAGGGAAATCCAGAGAAGAGTATAAGTTCAGGCTGAGTGTCCAGTGTGTTTCTAAACTTTAGGGTTACAGTGAGTAGATGTGTTCTGACCTCCGTAAATCTGCATTACCAGGAGTGTAGCCTTGTGGGGGTCCATCTATGCTTTATTGTTCAGCTGTGTTGTGAATAAAAGCCACACTCTATAATCCCACTCCTGGTTTGGACATTACAGTTATTGCTTCCTGTGTCCGGAGTTACTTGGGTGCCCCTGACTAGAAGTCAAACCTAGCCAAAATACCGAGCAACAGTTTTCTCCCTGAACCCAGGTCCCAGGTAGGGGGTTACATATGGAGGCACCGCACAGTGCTAATAACACAAAAAATGCCATCAATCTGACCCCTGGGGTTACACACAAAATAAAATCAATAAAATAAACTATTTCTCCCCGGTGGTCTAGTGACCCCCCCCCAACCCCAACCAGTGACTCGAACATTTCTTCCCTGGTGGTCTAGTATAACCCTGCACCCCCACCACTGCAAGCAATGTCCCTCCAGTCTCACCCCACTCCCCCTTTCTTCCCAAACCCAAGTGAGCCACCAACACAACCCTCCTCTCTCCTCTATGGCCAGCAGCCCACTGATATGAATTTATGACCGCATGCACAGCTGCGCTCATTCATTCATAATATCAGTGGGCTGCCAGCCGTAGAGGAGGGAGGAGGGATGTGCTGGTGGCCTGCTTGGGTTTTAGATGGAGGGGAGCAGGATCTGATTGAAGAGAAATTGCCTGCATGGGTGGGGGTGCAGAGGGTATACTAGACCACCGGGGAAGAAATGTTTGATTCACAGGTTAGGGGTAGGGAGGGAGGGTCACTAGACAACCAGGGAGAAATAGTTTATTTTATTGATTTTATTTTGTGTAACTGTATGGTGGGGGATTGGGATGGAGAGGTGTTGACATGGTGTGGTCAGGTGGGTGATTAGGTGAGGGAAACCACTAGCCACCAGGATTTACAAGGGAAGCTTTTTTTTAAATGTCAGGCAAGTGATGGGTGAGGGAGGGACTGCTAGCCATCAGGAATTAAGGGGGATTCTGGGAATTTTTTAATTAATGTTGGGCAGGTTATGGGGTGGGGGGAGGGACCACTAGCCACCAGGGATTGCAGGGAAGCTTTTTTTTAATGTTGGGATGGTGATGGGTAGGGCAAGGGATCTCTATCCACCAGGGATTACTGGGGATTCAGGGATTTTTTTTATTACTGTTGGGCAGGTTATTGGCTGGGGGGGGACTACTAGCCACCAGAGATTTATTATTTTTATTTCAGGCAGGGCAGGGTCCAGCACTGGACAGGGGCACCACAAAACATTTTTCTTTCTTCTATGCCTGCCCTTTAGGTGAGAGGAGCAGTGCAAAATTTCACCCAGTATCTTTCTGCAGTTTTCCACTCCACCACAAGCAGAGGTTTGGAAACTTCCATGAAAGTCGCAAAATTTTATGGAAGACCCACTATGGTGGAAAAAACAACTTTCCCCCACCCCTAAAGATCACCAATTTTGAAATTGTTCTTTAGTCAGTATCCTATTATTGTATTTATAGTACAGTACTCTTCTGTCTGTTCAGATACATATGAACATACTGTACATATGAACAGGCAAAGATGCCAGCAGAAGGCAATTTGTTCTGTTTAGTCTGCTTGTGTTGCAGGGTCCACAGATTGAACTACTGTCCCTGTCCACTACTCTTCCCATCTGGCCTACCCATGATTGTTACCGTCCCCCATGCCTATCCCAGCCTCTCTTGAAGCTGCCCACTGTCTTCAATGAGACCACCTCTTCTGACAGTAAACAGTCACAAAGTACAGCTTCAAAAACAACCAGGCACAGGAGCCAAGCAAAAGGAAAAGGTACTCACAAAAGCAGGGAAATCGGCCTCGAGATGTCCACTCCAAGTAGAAAGAACCACTGATTGCTGTTTCAGGTTAACCAACTCTTTATTGCCAAAAATTACAAACAACAACGGTGAGATGCAGCACAGACCCTCCCTCCGAACACCCAGAGCCAAACATTTTTGCACAGTACTTGTGCTTTCTCAAGGCTGGTGTTTGTACTTTTTGGCAGTAAAGAGTTGGTTAACCTGAGACAGCAATCAGTGGTTCTTTCTGCTAGGAGTGAACATCATGAGGCTGAATTCCTTGCATTTGTGAGTACCTCTTCTGGCAGCATATTCCAAGTATCCTCCACCATTTCTGTGAAGAAGTGCTTTCTGACCTCCCTCCTAAAACTCCCCTGTTCCAGCTTAAAACTGTGCCCCCTCATATTATGGTTGCCATTCAGCTTAAAGTGACTCTTCAGATCCAACTAATTTTCCCTTTTAAGTACTTGAAAGTCCCAGTCATGTCCCTTCTCTCTCTTTCTTTTCCTACAGGGAGAACATGTTCAGTGCCCTCAACCTCTCCTCGAATGCCTTAACCTGCTGACCCATTATCATCTTTGTAGCCCTCCTCTGGACCTTCTCCAGCAGGTTAATATCCTTTTTGAGGTGTGGGCACCAGTACTGAGCTCTAGATGTGGCCTCACCAGTGACCTGCACAAAGACAATATAACTGCCTGTCTCCTACTACTGACCCCCCTCCAGTAATGCATCCCAGTATCTAGTTTTCCCTTGCTTCTGATTTCTTGCACTGCATGGAGTGCTTCAGGTCTCTAGTGATCATCACTGCCAAGTCCATCTCCTCTTCTGATGCAGATACCTGGAATCCACCCAAGTAGTACTCCATCCTGGGATTCTTGGATCTTATGACGATAACTTTGTATTTCTTGGCATTGAAGCGAAGATGCCAGATTCTGGACCATGTCCCTAGCTTTTCCAGATCATCCTGTAGGTCCTGTATCCCTTCAGCTGTCTCCTCTATCCCACAGAGCTTGGTGTCATTTGTGAATAGGCACATTTTGCCCTTAATACTATCCCCAATGTTATTGAAAAAGACATTGAACACCAGCTGTAACACTGAGCCCTGCGAGACTCCACTGGTGACCTCACTGGTGCCAGATAACTCTGCCCCCACAACCACCCTATAGGTTCTGTCCCTCAGCCAGTTTTCCACCCATCTGGCCATCTTATCCACAACCATGAGATCCACCAACTTTCTGATCAACCTTTTGTGAGGCACAGAGTCAAAGGCCTTGCTGAAATCCAGACAGAGGATGCCTACCACTTGGCCACTGTCTACAGTCTTAGTGACCCAGTAAAAGAGGTCAATCAGATTTGTTTGACACACTTTTCCCCCATGAACCCATGCTGCTTTGCATCCTGACTATGCTCCTATAGATATTCTACTAATCTTTTTTTAAGTATGATCTCCAAGAGCTTGTACATGATTGAGGTTAGACTGACTAGTCTGTAATTCCCTGGGTCATCCTTGGGAATGCGTTTGTGGAGTGGAACTACATGTTCTGTTCTCCAGTCCCGTGGTATCATGCCTGACTTCAGTAAACTATTAAATAGTCCCAACAGTGGCCCTGCCAGCTTCTCAGCCAATTCCCCTAATACCCTTGGAAGTACTCTGTCCAGGCCTGGAGATTTGTTCACCTTCAATGCTAGCAGCCCCCTCACTCATGCTATCCTCCTCTATCACTACATCTGTGTTCTCCTCTCCCTCTCATTTTCTCCTTCCTGAAGGCACTGATCCACCCTTCTCCCTGGTGGAGATGGAACAGAAGTATTCATTTAGTATCTCTGCTTTTCCTCCGTTATCCTCCACCCACTCCTCCCCTTTCTTAAGCCTAACAATCCCGTCCTTCTTTTCCCTTGTCTCCTTTATATAATGAAATAATGCTAACTTCCTTTCCATTACTGCCTGGGTGACCCTAAAACTGAACCAGGTAGGTGCTTTGGCCCTCGTATACTTCCTCCTGAGTCTAATGTACTCCTCTGTGGTAACCAGTATTCCTTCCTTAATGATGAACCACCTTTTCTTCAACCCCATATCCGCTCTTATGACAACAAGATGACTCCTTAGCACTTTGCCCATTTTCCTGAAGTCCTACCTCCTAAAATCCAAGATTTTGATGTTAGGATGTTTTCCTTGCCCATATCCAACAGGAACCACACTGTGCAATAGTCATTCCCACTCAGGGGTTCCCTGGCCCTTATTTCCTGTACATGCTCCCCATTTGTGAGCACCAGATGAAGAATTACCTCTGGTCCTGTTGGTTCTGTAATACCAGTTATTGATTTTGCTCTGTCTGCTGCTGTATGTTCCATCCCTCCTCTCCCAGGTCGTACCTGGAAATGAGCTTCAGCTCAGTGTGCCTTTCCCAGTAACCACATTTTAAATTAACCAATCAATAAATAATTAACTAAATAAACAGTATGGGTGTGACTAATACTCAAAGGCAATCAGCTAGCACTGCCCACCACTAGCTCAGGAGATTGAGGCAACTCCTGAGGATGTGGAGAAGTCCAGTCGAATGCTGTGAGCAACTCCAAAACAGCAGGTTTGGGGACAGAGCCACAGTGAATAGGACCTGAGGTATCTTGTACCACCTGCGTAAAATTTTTAAGTGAATTAGGTGGCCTTTGGAATCCTGTAGAGCCCTGTAGGCCAGAGTAATCTCCAAGTAGCATAATTTGGGTTGAAAATGCCTACCAGGGTCGTGCTCCCATTGTTCTTAACTCTTATCCTGCATAGGTGGGAGGGTACCTCCAATAAGGAATATGTGTTACCCAAGCAACCCCTAGTACTGGCAACAGAGTGGGGTTGTTGTAGCCAAGACCAGAGGAACTGCTGAGAAAAGTTTTTATTAAGGGACCTGATGATGGTGTGAAGTTGTAAGTAAAAATAATATAGCAACCACTCTAGCAATAAAGCTCAACACTTTCATTTCTTGCTTGTGTTCTCAAATATTTCTTTCTTTCTTATAAAGCAGCCCAACATTTCGCCCATAAATATGGCTTCT
This sequence comes from Neoceratodus forsteri, assembly GCA_016271365.2. NCBI lineage: Eukaryota > Metazoa > Chordata > Ceratodontiformes > Ceratodontidae > Neoceratodus > Neoceratodus forsteri. The sequence continues at coordinate 1,034,680,488 of CM028135.1, forward strand.
TCTGGGAAACTGTTAATCAAATAAAAATATTTTTTAAATATTTTATATGTATATTTAAAATAAATCAGGTTTACTTAGAATAATATACATTCATTTTCACATTCACTTATGTGCTCAAACCTTCTTAGATAAACTTTGACTCAAATTCATCCCTTTAAATAGTTCCACAGAGTGTACGTTCCAAATAATATCAGCTGTACATACAATGTTATGTGCCAAAGCTGCTAACACTTTTAACTTTCTCTTACATCCCTTCATTGCCATGATTTTTTTGCTTGGTGAACAATGCTGAAACCTTTAAATACATGTTATTAAACACTTAATTGTCCAACTTTTGTCTTAAATCAAATCTCTGTTTAAATAAATACCCCTAACTTAGTGGTGAACAAAATCATGTTTACTTTTTATTTCAGTGTTCTTATCCAAATGCATATAGCATATCACTGTTGTTGTGGCCTCACAACTCTTCTGTTGGCCTAAAGCCAAACAAATTTACACTTTAACTTCACGTACGTATGTATGGTACTAATATTTCCTTAAAAAAGTTGATATTCACCTTAATTTAAAATTCAAATCCATCACATAAACACGGCATTCCCTTCTGAATTTAAACTGTTACACCTACAAACAAAGTGGGGAAAAAGAATCTTTCAGGATAACTTATTGCTTTGTTCATTATAATTCACTCACTACCTATGTATATATGCTTTACCTTAAAAATGCTGCATTGATATCTGTCTCACTTTTAACACTGTAAGCAACTCTCGTATTCAACCTATATGTGAAATAATATCCACTGTTATTTGTGCAGCTAGCATTCTGTCAGTTACTATAGCTCCCGGTCAAATTCAGTGGTGGACCTCACTACGTTTAAGTTGCTTACTTGTGCCCAGGGCATCCATGTGTACCTATGCTGGTTTAGTTATGGCAAAATGAGTGACGGGGCAGTCAACCTCTTGTATTCGCATTCTGATGTGTGCTGACATGTCAGCAGATGCGCTGAAACTGTATCATTGTCAAACAGCATAGCTGGATGGCAATCGCTTTACCATGCAGATATATTGGCTAAAAAGAATGAATTCATCCAATGTCATTTTCAACATTCCTTTATATTTAAACAAGTAGATTACTAAACTTGCTTACCAGCTATTTAAAGTTTAGATTTACAAGTGAAAGACATTGGGTGTAAGAAATTAGATCCACAGTGTAAACAAACTAATGGGTGGGGTGGATTCAAACAAAGAACCTTATAAGTGGCAGATCTCTTGTATAAAATAACTATATATTTATAATTCACCAATAAACCTGCCAATTAATTTCCTCATTGAGGCCCCAACTGTTATATGTTCCTAGTTCAAAAATCCAACATGTCTCTCTACTTTCCAGCAATTATTTTTAAAATCTCCACCTCGATCAGGACACTCCACACATTCAAGGCCCCAAAATCTCAATTGTATTGCTGTATATCCACATTCACAAAAGTGTCGCACCACTGATGAATTTTCCTCTTTTAGTCTAATCTTGCTTTTGTGTTCCAATATACATCTTTTTAATTATCTTGTGGTTTGTCCCACATAAAGTTGGTCACAGGGACATTGTAATAAATAGATAACACCAATTGCATTATAATCTATATGTAGCTTGATAGCATATTCTTTCCCTGTATAGGGATGTCTGTATACTTCCTTCCTAGAGGTGTTTCCACATGCAGCACAACTAGTGCAGGTAAACATTCCACTTTTAAGAGGCCCTAATAACAATTGGCCCTGCTTAGGCTTTTCGTAGTTAGGTACTGTTGCTACTAGACGATCCCTCATACTCGGTGCCTTCTTAGGGGTGACATATGGTATACTAGAAAAAGTTCCTTGAGTCTCTGTATTATGTAGGAGAATTCTCAGTGTTTATGGATAATTTTTCTTATCTCTGCTAGTTCAAAACAATGTGTTTTACTAAATGTTAGTTTTTTTACCTTGCACTGATTCTAATGTATTTTCTTTATATTCTAATGTTTGTGCTCTGGGTATTTTTGAAACTCTCATCTGAGCTTGTTTCAGTACTGTCTTAGGGTATCCCCTTTCTTTAACTCTCTCAAGCATTTCTGTCTCTTCCTTCTTATAAGCCACTTGGCTACTACAGGCTCTTTTAGTTCTTAATAACTGTGAAAAGGGTATGCTGTTTTTCAAATCTACTGGGTGAAAACTTTTATGATGTAAAGTGGTATTTTTGATCAGTGTCTTTCTGAAATAAGGTAGTTTCCAATTTATTAGCACTTTTTATTAAAGTGATATCCTATAAATTCACAGTTTCAAGGTTATAGTTGGCTGTAAACTTTAAGTTTGTGTCACATATATTGATATATTCTAAAAAGGTTTCTAGCTCTTTAATTTCCCCTTGTCAAATCATCAATATGTCATCAATAAATAGTTTCCATAATAGAATGTGTTCTTTATACCGATTACCCTGGTTTAAGGCATGCAGAATGTATTTGGTTTCAAAAGCATGCATGTATGCATTAGCATAACTGGAGGCCATGGTGCTACCCATGGCTGTCCCCTTTATCCGTCCATAATAAGTGTCCTCAAATTTAAAATAATTATTGTTCAAAACTAGGTCTGCTAATTCCATTATGAGGTTAGCTTTTGTTTGTTGTCCATCAGATTTGTTTCTTAATAATTGTCCTAATGCCTCAACTCCTTCTTTATGGGTAATCGATGTATAAAGATCTTTAACATCTATTGTAATCAATACCATCTGTTCATTTAGGACCCCTTGAGTGTTGAATTCATTTGACAACTGCATAACATGTGTAATGTCACTAATATATGTAGGAATCTGTTTAATTATCGCCTGTGTATGGAAATCAACATATTTTGAAATAGGCTCTAACTCAGAGCCAATTCCTGACACAATCGGTCTTCCAGGAGGGTTTTGTAAATTCTTATGGATTTTAGGTAAAGAATAGAAAACTGGTGTCTTAGATGAGGTGTTCTCTAGCAAGGCTGTCTCCCATGGGTGCAACCACCCTATTGTTTGGGATTCTTCCAAAGTTATTCAAATATTTTCCTGTATTTGTGGGAGATGGTCATTCGTTAATTTCTTATAATTTGTTTCTACTTTAAACAATTCTAAACACATCTCCCTATAGTGGTCCAAGTCCATCAAGACAATTGCTACACCCTTATCAGCTGGTTTTATTATTAGCTATGTATCATTTTGTAAGTTCTAATAAATTTCATGTTGTCTCCCAGAAATAATATATTTCAACTTGTATCTATTTTTTCTTAACATGTTGCTGATATCCGTCTGTACCATGTCTATGTATATTTCAACTATTATAAGTAACACCAAAACTCTGCTCTGACTGGCTTGGTGGTGCTGAGGGTTAAGGTGCTGGACACCACACCTTGCATGGTGCTGGTGACCTGTGTTTGGGAATGAGCATGGAACGCTGTGGGTCGGCAGTGGAGGAGATGGATCAAGCATCCAATGGACTGCTCTCCATCTCCAAGGAGGGGGGAGAACCAGTGGCCAGTGCATGCCTGACCCCTAGAGGAGGCTGGGGCTTGGCGACACAGAGCCATGATAGTGTGGGGTGGGAATGGGGCAAATGCTTGATGTGGGCATGCACAGGAGAGTCCGTGATCCCATGTCGCAGGCATCATTGCATGCTGCGCACACGCAAGGGGGCACAAAAAAAGAGAAAAGAGCAGTGTGGCAGGATGAAGGAGGATGTCTCACAGGCCTCACTCAAGGCTAGTCATGGTGCTGGCCACACTGGATTCAGTCTCTGGTGGGGGTTGGGGAACCCCGCAGGCCCTGCCAGGGGGGGCAAGCCCTGGGGGTAAGTGCCAGTGCCAACTGGTGGATGTGGGGGGATGGGGCTGGGGGCATCCTCCAGATGAGGGACCGCACTGAAGGAGGAGCAGGGAAAAAAAAAACTTTGCTCTAGGTAACCCTGTTTTATCTCAGAGCTGTTGAAAAGAAAGGAGAGTGTCAGTATGAGGTATGGTGACATCAGCTAAAGTTAAGATGCCCCTGTGAACCAATTCCATCCCATACAGAGAGTTTCCCATGAAGAAGATGTTTGTATTGCATCAGAGGTCAGTAAGAATGTGGCAGAAGTTTAAAGGGTTTAGAGAGACCCGTAAGTTCCATACAGGTATTCCAGGTTCATAAGGTATTGAGTATAATGTGATGATTGGTAAGGCTTTTCAGAATCGTATGTGTGAAAAGAAGGCTAAGACAAGAAACCTGAGCTATATCTGCTTCCAGCCTTACCAAATGAAGAGAGTACAACAAGGTGGGGTAAGTCATCAATATGCTTGGGATAGTCAATATGCTAAAGCATAGCCCTCAAGACAGTGAATGCTGACTTTCCCCTGGACCAACTGACCCAGAGATTTGTCTTACTGAGACGAGGAGGCTTGTCTTCATATAAGAAGAATTGAAAAAAGCAGTACATTCTACAAAAGATATTAAGGGGATTACAAGAGGAAGCTTACAAAACACATAATCAAACTTAGGTCAGGCAGACATAAGGAGGGCTACTATTTTCCCAGAAAGGGTAAGGTGTTATTTTAATCACCTATGCATGTCATGATCCAATCCAGTTGTACCCCCCACACACTATTTTACACAGTTAGCTACCTCTGGCACCCATGACTGGGCACAAACTACTTTGTAAATGGTACCATCACTAGCTTTGGGCATGTATACCAGGCTCATTACTTCTAGAAGTCAGAAAGCAGGGGTGGGGGGTATGCCACCCTAACAATGGCATTCCTACTGTGACATGCATCAATATCAAAAACAGCACCATGCTGCCATAGAGGTGCCACTGGAAGAAGGCAACCACTTCCCCCCGACTTGCACCCCCTCCCCGAACTAACTCTGACCTGCAGTTAGAATCCTTTAGTTTGGGGGGCACCGGGGCAAAGCCCCCCCAGTGTAAAAAATAGTCTCAAATAATACAGCTCCATGCCGAATGCAACTTGCGGTCAACATGGAGCCTGTCACTGTAATGCTGGTCATGATCTTTTTTGTCACACCAGCATATACAACCCAGGTGAGGGTGTACAAAAGCAATACTTATGACAATACCCAGGTCTTGGGGAGAGAACATTTTGCTATGGCTATGCTAGCTATCTATACTTCTGGAGGGGATCTACTGTACATACTCAGGAAGCAAAAACATAGCTATCCAAACCAGAGATGGGGCTCTAAAGTATGACTTTATTCTAAAAGATGTTCTCTAAAGCAAGGATGTATCCCCCAAGGGTTACACATTGTGGCTCAAGGAATTGGCAGAACAACAAAACAACTGTATTTGACAGAAACTCTACATATTTCTATATTTCATAGGACATTGAATTATCTTCAGTGGCACTGGCCATAACATGAACCTTTCTTCTAGTAGTAACTGGCCACAGCTGAGCACACAATTCCCATATGGTGTAGGACTTCAAGCTTCTTCAAGTGACAACCTGGCCACAGCAGAGCACACAGGGGCTCATTACTAGCACATTCCGCTCTAGGGGGTAAACTTCTCTTCAGACATTGGCCACCATGTCTAGAATAACCAGACACCCTTACAGAATCTGTAGTACTGAACTGGTTACTCCAGATGGGGGGCTGTCCACCCTTCACTTCTAAATTCATACCCAGCCATTCTTTCAGAGTTACGCCTTACAACTTGTTGAAAACACTTCAACAAATGCATCTTTGAATGAAAATTTGCATCCAGCATTAAATTAATACTACTCTAGAGGTGTAAGAAATTAAAGTCCTGAACAATGTGAACTGTCTGCCTCTGGACCCCACAACTGTCAGCCAGTTTTACACTGAGGAAAGTCTCAAACTTTGGAACAAAACTGCTGTACATTTCCCTCTTAGCCAGAGAAACACCCAAAGTACAGGTACTTTCTTTAGGAAGCACAAAGTCAAATCTACTCACAGTTAGAACATTACAGGCATCTTCAAATTGTCCTGGATCAACCAAGGAATTACCCCTAGGATCCATTCTCTAGCAGTCCTTTTCATCCTTCTGTGGACAAAAATCAGGAGATCCTGCTGTAGACAACAGTTTCCACCAATTATCTTACAGGCTGGTGACTTTCAGGACTATGGTGAGAATATAGGCTCTCCTCTCAGAGCCCATGCTGTAAGTCTCACTCCACTGACTCACTCACTTACCAACTGACAACACACTTCCAACTACTGCTGGCAGACCACTACTACCAACTAACAACTGACCCAAGATTCTAAAACTCCCCACTCACAGCCAGCTGCCATGGCTCATGCTGCTACAAGAGTTCTAAATAACCTCATCTCTCTCATCTCAGCTGAGACTAAGTAAACAAGAGAATGAGTAGATGAAAACCCATTTAACTGGTTAATCACCAGCTGCCTTCCCTACCTAGCACTGACACTGATGGGATTCTAGTAACCCCAGGGGACTTGGTGGTTAAACAGTAATTAAAGGTAGAAAATTAACCAGAATCATTTTCTCCCATCAAGAGGTAATTTGGATACTTAGATATTTGAAGCCATCTCCTACCCAGGTAATTTGTAGACCAGAACACCAACTGCTATTGCAAAAGCAGTTTAGGGGAAACAAGGATTGTTTTATTGAAGCTGACTGCAACACCAGAAGATCCATAAACTGATTAAGGACATTTAGAGAGGGGGGAAGGGGAAGTTGTAGTCGTTTCAACTGTGAAAAGGAGGTCTTCCACATGAGAGTGGACCAAGTAAGATGATTCACCAACTCATATACCTTGAATAGCTGGGGTAGCCAGCAGTTTGCAATTCAAGGGATCAATTGCCAGCAAAAAAAGTAGAGAGGCAAGGGGACAGCCTTGATGTATCCCATGCTGCAAAGCAAATGGGGGTACAGATGACGAGATTGGTTAAAATAACCACAGTGGGATTGTTATAGAAAGTGTGTATCCATGTCCAAAACTCAGAACCAAACCATACAGTTCAATCACAGAATGCAGGTAGCCCCATTGCACTGAGTGAATGCTTTGTGCAAATTAACTTTAAGGGCTGACATCGGGAAGGGAGCAGATAAGGCATGGAGTCTTAAGTTAGAGTGTGTGGATATGATCCACTCCAGACTTACCTTAGTAGAAGCCTACCTGAGCGTGGTGTATTATGCTGGGGAGTGCTCATTCACTCCAAGAGGCTAAGGCTTTAGCTACAATCTTTGTGTCAGTAGAAATAAGGGAGAAGGGTCAAAAGTAATACAGTCCAGTGGGTTATTTGATTGTTTAGGAAGGAGAGTTGTAATCACCTTCAACAAAGTAGGGGAACCTGCCAGTCTGCTTCAGCTTCCTGAAGTGTGGCAAGGAGTGGAGGGATTATGATATTGGGTATAAGTTAGTAGAGGTCACTGGTGAAATGATCCTATTCTGGGGCTTTATGTTTCATAAGAGATAGAAGCTTGGACTCAAGATTGTCTGAAGTAATAGGTCTGTCTAGAACTGCTTGAAGCTGTGGTGATAATAATGGTGTAGGAGCTTCATTCAAAAAGGTCAGAAAGTGGGATAACTTATAAGGGTCCTGATGTGAGAAAAACAGATTCTTGTACAATTGCCTCATAGTGTCAGTAATATATTTTGGGGTAGTGGTAACAGAAATGTATGGTCTATGGACAAAGAGTATCCTGGATTTCACTTGTTGCTTACTGAGGCAATAAGCTAGAAGTTTTCCCCCCTTTTCCCAAGATTCTCAAAATTTATGACTGCATCTAAACAGCTACCATTCTGCCTTTTGGGAGAAAAGGGTATTAAGCCAGTATTTAAGACCAGTCTAACCCACACAATAAATTGCCTAAGATGTGTCTCAATAAAAAAAATAGCATGGAATAAAAAATATATCAGATCTAAATGGTTGTACTCCCTAAAGGGAATAGCGTCCTTGTAGCCCACTGGGCTACCTACCACCATTGTGGTTCACCTCCTGCATGCCTGGACACCACTCTGCGCCTCTCTCAGTGCCAAGGAGCCTGCTACCACCGGGCTCCTGGAAACAAGCATTCAGTGTTCTTGTAGCCCACTTGGCTACCTACCACCATCCGTGGTTCACCTCCTCCACACCTGGACATCAATCTGCACTTCTCTCTCGGTGCTAAGGAGCCTGCTGCCACAAACCCCCTGGAAACAAACATCAGGCATCCTTGTAGCCCACTGGGCTATCTACTGCCATCCATGGTTCACCTCCTGCATGCCTGGACACCACTCTGTGCCTCTTTTGGTGCTAAGGAGCCTGCTGCCACCGGCCCCCAGGAAACAAGCATCAGGTGCAGCCTATACACTGCCACGGCCTCCATGGCTGCTGCTTCTGCTGCCAAATGTTTAAAAATCAGCACCTTTCCCTTGAAAAGTCCTCACTGGATGCTCCTGAGCAGGAGTATCCTGATTGGCTGCCCGATGGACTGTTTTTTTTACTCTACCAATACCGGACTCAGCTCTTAGATATTGCCAGTGAATTAATTTGGGCTGCCTCCGTTCTGGAACTGGCAAATAAATATATTTGTTTTTATTCTCCCTCCTAGAGCATAGCTGAAATTTTGCACTTACTGGGATTCTGTCTCCCTATAAGTGCCTATTTTCAGTTTCAGTGTGCCAAGTTGTTCCACACAGTTTCCCCCTCTGCAGATTTTCCTCGTGCTACTGCTTATAGTCATTTTTTGAATTGTGTTAAACCTGCTACCTCAGTTGCTGTGTCTAAGTTTATTAGAGTACAGGATTTAGAGTTCAAGATTTCTTTGCTGAAAGTCTCCATAGCCTTCTAATTTGTTGTATTTTAATCCAGTACAGCCACCAATTTAATTTCTGCCTTTGTTTCACCCCCTGACTGTGACCCCTTGTCTTAAAAATCTCAGTTACAGAGCTGGCACCTAGCTGTCTGCTTCCTGCCCCCTGATTTGGCCCTCTTTTAGTAAATTGCAGCTCTTTTGTCTGTGTGTTAATTTTATTTCCACTCCCACCACTTCGGAGTGCTGTTAATCCTTGTCCTGTCCCTCTTTCAACAAGCGTCCATGTAGTCCACTGGGCTACCTACCGCCATCCATGGTTCATATCCTGCATGCCTGGACACCACTCTGCACCTCTCTTGGTGCTAAGGAGCCTGCTGCCACTGGCCCCCAGGAAACAAGCATCAGGTATGGCCTATATATGGCCCCAGCCTCCATGGCTGCTGCTTCTGCTGCCAAATTATTTGGCCCACCCCCTCCCTCCAAGGCTACCTTTAAATACACACTTAAGCTCCTCTCTCTCTACCCTGTCCTGCCTCCACTGGCTTCCAGTATTAGAGCTCTGGAGCTTAAAGCTATCCGTCTGCCCACCCCTTTTGTTGATCTCCCTCTCTCTCTCTTAAAGCTTCCTAACTGGTCTGCTGTTCTCACCCAGCACTACTCATGCGAAAGTGTCCTAGACCTGCATTTTGGACTCCAGATTTTTCACCTCCTCTCTACCAACGTCTGTTGTCACCATGAACCTGCCCCAGCTAACACTGTTTGCTATCTCCCTAGCATGTGCCTGGTGCCTGGTGCTGACAGATGTATGTGCCTCAGCACTGGCCCAGGGTCAAATGTACCTTGCCTACTTCTTGGAATCCCACCCCCAGTACACCCTACACTCCTCCCTTCATGGGAACTCCCCTACCCAGGTCACGTCACCCTCTCCTTCCTCTTAAACATGGAACATTGCTTACTTGGTCACTACCTGGCCTCCATATCATGCTCTATGGCCATTCTCTCCTGCACCTGCATCCCATTCTTATCCCTCCTACTCCATGCAGGAGATATTGGGTAGCAACCCTGGCCCCCCCTAATTCCCATATAGCCCCCTCCCACAGCACTTGGACAAATGCCCCAGGGCTTGAATCCCATAGCCCCCACTTGCATACTGTGTGACCCTGAGCAAGTCATTTAACTTCCTTGTGCTCCCAGGTTGCACCTGTAAACAAGCTTTCAGCTTAGTGTGTCTCTCCTAGTAAAAATAAATAAATAAATAAAAAATCACCCATATAAACGTATGCAGTCTCCCCTCCAAATACCAGGACCTGGATGCATGGGTTGAGCTATACAAACCCCACATACTGGAATTCTCTGAGACATGGCTACAACCTCACATTACTGATGAAACCTACCAACTACCTGGGTACTCCTCCCACTTCCTGGATAGACCTGGCAAAAAAAAGAAGGGTGGAGTAGCTCTGTTTGTCAAGGAACCCTTATAAGCCAACATAGTTCTCTGCTCTGACCCAACCTCTCCCAGTGAATGGCTCCTCACCAAACTCACCCTGGGAACTTGCAAAAAACCTTACATCCATTGCTGCTTCAATCTCCCTACAGCCGGAACAGGGGGTCTAAACAGATTCCTCTCAGTCCTGGGCTCCATATCCCCACACAGAGACTCAGTTCTCTTGGGTGATCTCAATCTAAACTGGCTCAGTTCCCACCAGCCTGACTGTGCCTCCATCCTAAAACAATACAACCTGGCCCAAACTATTAACCTTCCCACAAGGCTGAACCCTCACAAGAGCACACAGACACTCCTAGATTGGATTGTAACTAACCAAGAAGACTATCCTGCATGTTGGTACCATGGCCGACTCCATTTGCAATCACTCTGTTACGTACCTTCTCTGGTCCTCCATACTAAAATGTTCCTCACCCAAATACCTATCTTTCTGTAATTTCAGAAGCCCAAACACCCCAGTCTTTCTCTCTGAGGCATGGGCACTGCACTGGTCTGCTGTTTTCTCAGAATCAAATGCGACCCAGGCAGCATCCATGCTCACCGAAGTTCTCCTGACTCTACAGGACAAGTATTTTCCCGTCACCACCAGAAGGGTGAGGGGTGGCTACTCCCAATAGGTCATGAAAGGCCTCCCTACCCTCATGAAAGACAGAGACCATGCCTGATCAATCTATAAACCATCCCCATCCCCTACCCTATGGGGAGATTACAGGTGTTGGACAAACACCTGGCCAAAGCTCTCAAACAGACACATTTTTGCAATCTCCAGCAAACTAACCTCTGGGACCCTAAAGAATTCTGGGCATCCATTGGCTTGCTACTAAACCCCCCCTCAAGTAAGCCTATCCCACAGCTACACACTAATGCTGGCATCATTACCAATCCCAAAGAAGTGGCCAAGGCCCTCAATGACAAATTCTCCGACCTCACTATGTACCTAAGCAAACTCCCAAATGACCTGAAAAAAAACCTTGTCCCCCTGCACGCCCACACGACATCACCGCTGGGCCTACCTCTCAACCTGCACCTCCCCTCTTTTTCTTCAAAATACTCTCACATGCTGACATAGCTAAACTCCTAAAGAGCTTCCCAAACCATGGCTCCCCTGGAGCAGATGGATTATCCACTATCTTCCTTAGACTTATCTCCCTTGCCATCATCACCTCCCTAACATTTATTTTTAAACTCACCCTGACCACTTTCTCCATGCCTGATACATGGAAGATCGTGAAGGTCATTCCCATTCATGAAGCCGGGGACCCACAATCCACAGACAACTATCGCCCGATCTCTATCCTTCCTCACCTAAGCAAGCTATTGGAAAAAGCCATCCACCACCAACTTGCTGATTATATAGGTAAATATAACCTACTATGTAACCAACAACATGGCTTCCACAAGAATAACTCCACCACCACTGCCATCACACTCCTAACTGACCACATCCTCACAAACATGGACCGTGGAAATGCAACTGGAACAGTCTTCATTAACCTATCCAAAGCCTTTGATCTGGTCAGTCCCTCACTCCTCCTCTCCAAATTGCATCACCTTGGCTGCCCTCCGGAGGTCGCCACCTGGTTTGGAAGTTATGTTACGGGGCGCTCCCAGTTTGTGTGCATTGGCCCTGCCCGCTCGCCCACCCTGCCTGTCTCTACTGGGGTCCCCCAAGGTTCTGTCCTTGGACCCCTCCTTTTTTCCTTATTCATTAACTCCCTTCCAGTGGATAGTCTCAACTGTCACTCAATCCTTTATGCCAATGACCTCATGCTCTTCTCCAGTGGAAAGTCTCCTACCCTCATCTCTGCAGCCCTCTCAGAAAACTACACTGTAGCTCACAACTGGTTCTCTGACAACCTCCTTCTGGTCAATGCCAAAAAAAAAAAAATGTTGTTCAGATTTAAGCCCTTCCTAATGAAATGCAAATCTAACCCACCCCTAATCATCGTGTCTCCCGATGGCCATGCCCTAGAGGACATCTAACATTTCAAATATCTAGGGGTTGTGCTTGACCATCCCTTTCTTTTACAGAGTGCATAAACTCACTGGTTCTAAGATTTCACCAAAAAATAGGGGCTGCCTACAGATGCTGGCAATACCTCACCCTTAGGCCCACAATGCCATCATCCAGGGAAATCTGCTATGTATCCTGGACTACTTCTCTCCCATCTTCTCCAGGACCTCTGCATCCATCATGGCAAAACTATCAGTAGCATACAACAGTGCCTGCCACTTCTCCCTGCTGGCCCCTTGCTCCACACACCACTGTACACTCTACATGACACTGGGGTGGCTCTCACTACATGCCTGCTTTAACCTTGCAATGAACAGTTTTATCGATTTTGTCATCCGTATTGGCCAGAAATCCCCTCTTGCTCCCCTTCTCACTGTCCAAACCTCACACCACTGCCTATGCTTCTCCTATTTCCCCTCCCTGAAAATCCCCAGTGTAGCCACAAACATGGGCACTAGGGCCCTGTCTGTAGCAGCCCCCACCCTGTGGAACAAGCTGCCCACTGAACTGCACACCTTAAACACTCACCAGCAGTTCAAGACTCACCTCAAAGACTGGCTCCTGCTGGCATCCACTTGCCACTGCTTTAAGGACTAGCCACCCCCCATAGGTTCCAGGGTTAGGCCAAATAGGTTCTCTTACTTACTGAAACCGTGCCACCATGAGCCTGACTTTGCTATGTTATTTGTTGTCCCACAAATACTGCCACTAAGTATTGTCAAATGTAACAACTGTAACCTTTCACTATGTATTACCTGCTCTTGTTATGTTCTTGTTGTTCTAATGTTTCTACTCTGTGCCACCTTATGTGGTCTGGGTCATGCCTGAAAATAGTCCCTGGGATGAGTGCACCTACCCGGTTAACAAAGTCATAAATAAATAAAATAAATAAATAAAATATTGAAAATAAATCTCCAACATTTATGGATCAATTATAATAGAAATATTAACATTGCTCCATAATATAAAGTGCTGATTAAACAAAAACTCTTCACCCATGCAAAAAACAAGGAAATGGATAGTATACAAACTCAAAAAGTAGCAACTTGGTATAAAAAAATTAAAAATGGGACACTATGTAGAAGAATATTTAATGTTCCCTATAACACCAGAGCAGAGGAAAAACATAACTCGGGCCAGATTCAAACTAATATCCTCCAAATATACTTATTTTAACAGGTTTAGATTCCCCACCCAGAAAAAGGATTACTCACTCTGTATATGCAACAAAGGACACATAGATACAATAACTCATGTGATTATGAGCTGCCCCTTGTACTCCAAATCACTTTATATTCAACAGCTCTGTATGACCCCTCTTTTGCTCTATTGCACCCAAGAACTGTGGATGAAGGCACAAAAATCGTAAATTTTATGGCCTCAGTGGTAAGGATAAAAAAGAGTTTTTCAGATCACGCAGAGCAACAAATTAAAAAGGTCTTTCTTAATTGAATGTCTAGGTCACTTATAAAATAAGTAATTAGGAGGATGGATTGCAGCTCTTTTAATGAAGTGCATTAGGTTTTGTATCCAGACTATATAGGCTTATTTATAACTTCTTTTTTGTATTTCTTTTTGTATTTAATAATGTTTTTATCTTTGCCTGTGTTGTAATGTTCATGATGTTTACCCATTATGATCAAGCAATACATTTTTGATGATGATGATGACCAGTGATTTCAGCTAAAAGAGATGAGGTAGAAGATGAACCCCTCTTAAACTGCTGTTCCAGTCTAGAAAGGGTCTGCATTAGCTCTGAGATTTTAGACGCTCATTCTCTATGGATCATAGCGATAATATGGCCTCGTGCCTTGAAAGCCTCCCATAAAGTGCCCTTTTTACCTCACTGCTCTAAATACAAGCAGTTTCTGACTGATTTAGTGAAAAAAGAGCAGGTCATCTGAATTGGGGCCATAAATATTAGCCAGTAGGAAGGGTCCCTTTGAGGTCTCTACAATGGCCAGTACCCACCTAACTTCCTTGTCAGACTTAGTTTTGGATATCTTCCACTCACAATATATGTGTAACAGGATCAACACCCCCCCTTTTCTTAGTTGGGTCTATACTATGAGACCACATTTGGAGTAGTGTCCACTTTTGGATCCCTCACCTTATCAAGGACGAGGATAGGCTGTAGGCTGTATAGCTCATGGTAAAAAAAGATGATTCAGGGTCAGAAAGGGAAGTTCTATGAAGAATGACTTAGGGCACAGAATATGTATTTATTGTGGACTAGAAGGGAGAGGGGAATATAATAGAGACATCCAAATTCCTAAAGTGAATAAACAAGGTGGACTCCAGAGATCTGTTTATAAAGAACACCAGCTCAATAACAAGGGTCATGATTGTAAACTGGCAGGGGAAAGGTGTAGGAGGGATGTGAAAGAGTATTACTGTATGGAAAGGGTGGTGGAACCCTGAAACTGCCTGCCAACTGAGGTGGTGGCAGCTAGAACTCTGGATGGTTTCAAACAGGCTTGGGATAGAATGAAGGGGATTGTCATAACTGGCAGGGACAAGGATCTGGAAGGAACGGGATAACTGTTATGGATTGATAAGACCCTGATTGATGCAAGATCATGAGGTTATATAGAGACTCATGGGCAGACTGGCTGGACCACTGGCCTTTTTCTGCCATCATCTTCTACGTTTCTATATTCTATGAACTTTCTGTCTCAACCAGTGCCTTTTCTCTTTGGTGGCCACGGGGGAAGTCAACCTGGTTTCTTCCATGAAGACAACTTGTGGTTTATGGAAGCAATATACTATAGTGGTTAAGGGCACTGAGCTGCAAACCTGGAAACTGGGGCTTGAATCCTCTCAGCCCCCACTTGCATACTGTATGACCCTGCACAAGTCACTTAACTTCCTTGTGCTCCCAGGTCATACATGGAAACAAACTATGGCTTAGTGTGCCTTTCCTGGTTAAACCACTTTCCCTTTCCAATTCCCTGTGTTATTTTTTCTTTTTTCAGGTGTCAATGCCTTTTTCCACTTAACGGGGGAATTTAAACCCATAACATTCCAGCTGATGGTTAATCTCAATTACTGATACATTCATCATCCCCCATGGCTGTTATGTGTAGTATACTCCTGTACATCTCCTTTCTCCAGTGCTGGCTCTCCCCCTCCCTTCAATTTAATATGGCAGTACAATCACCTCAAGATGTATCAGACAGTAGAGCAGACAACAACAAGTAAAAGAACCATAAAACATTGGGTCTGTAGCAACCTTTCCCCATTTCTGACTCTCCCACACCCCTCCCTCCCTCCCCTTCCCCCATTTCAGCGGGACAATTGTTACTTGCACTAGTCTGACTGTCAAGGTACCAGCCCAGAACCTTCACTCAGGGTAGCATTTTGGTGTTATCCACTAACAAACTCCTCTACTGGTATAGCCTAGCATCATAGTTGTAATAGCAGGAGCACTAAGCCATATAGTTATTCATGTGCCAACATCTTCTGTGCCACAAGTGGGTATGGAAGGTTTGCCCTGATGATATTCCATCAAGGTTACTATCATAGCATGGGATTTCACCCACTGTGCCCACTACATGGTTCAGTAGATGTGGTGATCCCCACCCATTAGTGTGGCCAGGAACAGATGGTCATGCCCAAAAGTTCCAGGTCTGGCCATCATGGAGGTCTCCCTCCTACCGCAATTGTGGAGATCATACTGCGCAACTTTGCACCCATGTTGGGGGCAGTGAGCTCTGCTGACTGAGCTTTCATCATCAAGGTATGCATTGAAAATGTGCTATAGTTACACTGCAGGCTGCCTTGGATAATCCCATGCCCTGGGCAGCACAACTCTTTGTCTTGGCTGCACATTTAGACAGGAAGATGCCAAGAGGAATTCAGCTTATAGGCAGCCTGCAATTGTTACAAAGGTCCAAAAATGACAGACTAAGTTACCTTTGTAGGTTTGTAGTATGCCTTGGTTAGAGTGAGTTGGAGGTGTGGTTGTAGCCCAGTGCAGTTTGGTTGCAGTCGATTAATCTCTTTGGGCCATGCAACAATTCATCCCTGATGTGGTATACAGCACGTTCCTAACCTTCAGATGCTGTGAAATTCAAGGAGACAAAGTAATACTGGACCTAATCTAAAATACAGACTGGAGATACATCCAGCCTCCTCACCACAGAGGTCCAGCTAGAAAGATAAGGATCCCACATTAAAAGAGGCATGACCCTAGAGTAGTGCACTGAGGTCAGGCAATCACACCCCCCTTCCCTACTGCCATAAAGCTGCAGCCTTAAGAGGACCTTGAGCTTAATTTCTTGGTTGTCCAGATTAAGCAACAGTCTGATCCAGCCAAACAGAAAAATGTTATCAGGGAGGGAGGCAGCAACAAAGTCCTGTGGTATATACGGTACCCCATGGTTCAAAGTTTTTCTTGTGTGTGTGTGTGTACAGTTTAAATTTTATTGCATTTAAGCAAAATCAATATAACAGATGACCACTAATAGATTAAATTAGAAAACCTGGCCAGGGAAACCCCTTGGAAATACAACTCTAAGCATGGTTTGAACAATGCATGTATAGTATATATAACAGCAGAAACTGATATAGTCAAAGAGGATAAATACATGACCATCCAAACAAATAGTACAATAATGTGATGAAAGTTTTTTTTTATTTGCTTGATACATATTTTATTTAATTTTGGTAACCAGATAAACCCACGGACCATTCCAGTTCCTTTTTCAGGGGCGACCTGAGAATAATTACAGATATTAGAAAATTTACAATCACATCCATTAATTGTTTATATTATAACATTCACATACAGTAATTGTTCACATTACAAAGTTCAACAGTATTCAACATTTGTTAATCCATATTAGACATGTGTGGATACAGTCAATTGTAATTAGCTTATAAAATGAGGGTTATTTAGTGGCAACTCCGGTAACAAGTGCATTGGTTAGGCTCCAACAGGTGTGCCTTGATTCCCCTCTTAAATCCCCCAAGGGAGTTACATTCCTAAATATTTCCTGGAGTGTGTTTCAGAGGAGTGGGATGTAGGTAGAAAACAACTACAGTCCTTGGGAAGACCTAACTTTAGGCACTTTTGAGGAGCTGACGGTTGGAGGATCTGAGAGTTGTACTATTATATTTAGCTGTTAACATCTTAGCAAGGCTTGGGAGGAGGGGTAATTTTTCAGTCTGAGTTTGAATGCTAAGCATAGAGACAGGTATTTTAGCCAGCCTTTAAATGAGAGCCAGGATAGAGTTTGAAGCACCTGACAATGATGTTCCCGAGGTGGGGCACCTTCTACGAAGCAGCTAACCCTATGGTGCAAGGTTCTAAGCTTTTGCAGCTCTACATCTTTAACAGAGTATAGAACCAGGGAGCCATGTAGTAGGGTGGGTAGTAGGGTACCAGTTGCTACCTTCAGCCAGGATTCCTGTGTGAGGAAAGGGCTAAGGTGATATAATAGACCTAGCTTCTGGTTTAGAGACTTGGTCAGAAGGTCAATATGTGCCCTGCAAATATAGTTTTGATCTAGAGTAACTCCTAAGTACTTTATGGAGTCCACAACCTCAACCCTTGAGCCATTTGAGAGAGCGGGTGTCAGATTTAGTGACCTGTTGGGTCCCAAGCTTTGAGAACCAAATAGCTTGGCCTTTGTTTTTCTACTATTTAGTACAAGTTTATTGTATTCCAGCCAGCTCTCAAGAAGTAAAAAGTATTTTGTCAGCATACAGTATGCATAACTAAATACCTAATATATAAAAAATAAAATTAAAAGAAATGGGATGTTGTAAATTATTGGATATGGTCAAAGCCCAAGGGTTAGCTGATAACCAGTGGCCAAAAAGGAAGGAAAAAATACACTACATCTGTGTTTCAGGATCCCTACAAACTGGCCCTCATTTTTACATCAAAGCAAGTCAATGCATTGAAACATGGAAACGTGATGGCAGAAGGAGATCAACAATCCATCAAGTCTGCCCTTTTCATTTCTTATTTTAATCCATATTTCAGATTTATTGTTTCTAATTGTTCAGTCTGTATGTCTTCCTGTCTAAGAAGTTGCTTCTCCCAGCCTTTGTCTCATGTTAGCATTTTCACTACTTCAGATCCTATAAACTGCAAGTGTGGTATTGTGTGTGTCCTTTCAAAAAATTGCCTGACTACAGATGAATTTATATCATCCACTCTTATGTAGTTTTTATGTTCTGATATCCTTGTTGTCAGTTTCCTCAATGCAAGATTCCTTAACGCAAGTCATATGGACATTCCAACAAGTGTACCACATGTAGCATCTGGCAAGTGGTAACGTCTTTGATTTGAATAACATCACATTATTCCATATTCATACTTCTTTTTTATTTTCCTTGCACTTGAACATTGGTGGCAATTTCCATATGGGAAACTGCGTTAATATCTTTATTTATTGAAATGTTTCACCAGGTAAAGTACACTGAACAACAAGTTGCTCATCTCACAGAACATCCTGTGGGAGGGGCTACAGATAGGGAATATAGACATGCAAGCATACAATCAGTAACAGTTACAGCAATGAAACTTAAACAGACAATTACAGGTATTCAAAGGCTATTACAGGGGAACATAGTACAGTACAGCATAGCAAACATTGACAATTACAGCAATGAAACCAGGACTGCCATTTATAGGTATACATAGGTTATTTACACCAAGTGTGATTTAACAGTACAAGTGCAGGTTGGATGCAAGTAGTATACACTATATGTGTTACAGTAACATAAGAGCCTAAGTAATTGAAGGATAAAACCACAACAACTTAGTCAAGAAAAGAAGATGGGGCAGAGGAGGGATGAGCAGCTAGAGAGCCAGTACTTGGGGTGGCACTAGCAAGAGCAGTTTATAAATGGGTAGTTGTGTAGGACAGCAGTTAGGGATGAGGTGGAGGATGAGTGACACATCTGGGGTGGAGTGAGTTCCACAGCTTAGGGAGGTGGTGGGAGAAGCCATTTTGTCCCAGTATGGTATTACAGTGAGGGATTGCAAGGGACCGTGTGTCATCTGATCTGAGAGAGTAGGGGGGAGAGGTAGGAATTGATAGATTGGTAGCTAGATAGGGAGGGTGAGAACCAAGCCAGAATTTACAGGTGAATTTTGCACAGTGGAGGGTATGCCTGTTAGTAAGTGAGGGAAAGGACAAGGCACGATAGTGGTCACAGTGGTGAGTGAGAGGGGGAAAGTCAAGAGCGAAGTGACTGAAAGAGTTAAAGTAGGTGTCCAGTCTGGTTAGGGTGGACAATGGAGCAGCACTGTAGACTATGTTGCAGTAGTCAAAAATAGGGAGGATCATCTTCTGTATAATCTCACACCTTGCCTTAAGTGGGAAACACTTACAGTTTCTGTACAATGCACCTAGCTTGGGGTGCAGTTTTTTCAGAATGGCATCCATATAAACAGAGAAGTTGAGGTGTTGGTCCAGTCATATCCCAAGGTATCGAAATGAGGAGGTGTCCTGAAGAGTAGTCCCATAAAGGGTGTGCAAGGTGGGCATGATAGTTATCCTTGAAAGTCTCTGCCTAGTGCCAAAGGTCATGGACAGTATTCTTGGCATTCAGAAAAAGCTGGCGTGATCTAAACCAGAGCTAAATCTTATTGAAGTCTTGCTGGAGTCTGGTGGTCACATCACTAATAGATCTGACAGATGTGTATATAACAGTATCATCTGCATACCTTTGTACACATGCAGATGAACAAACCTTTGGGAGGTCATTCAGAAAAATAGAGAAAAGGAGGGGGGCAAGCACTGATCCCTGTGAACTCCAGTGTTGATGGGGAGAGAAGGGGAAATGGAGTAAGCTACGCGAACTGATTGCAACCTGCCAGTCAGATAGGCCTTGAACTAATTAGTGGCAGTGGGAGTGAGGCCAGCTGAGGAGAGACTAATCAACAGGAGGGTGTGGGAGACAGTCAAAAGCTTTTGTTAAGTTGACAAATATGGCAGATGTGACCTGGTCCCTATCCTTTCCAGAGGTAATGGAGTCACTGAGCCTCAGTAGGGAGGTGTTTGTTTCTAAAACAAGAATGGAAAGGAGTGAAGAAAGAGTCAAAGGAGGAGAGTTGAGATAGGACAAGGTGTTCCTGCAAATTAGCCAGGGTTGGGAGCAACGAAATGGGATGATAGTTGCCTGTGGTGGTAGAGTCATCACCTTTGTGTAGGGGGAGGACAGTGGCATGCTTCCAGGTTGACAGAATAGTAGCAGTCACGAAAGACAGATTTAAGAGGACAGACAGGAGGTATGAAATAGCAGGAGTTGAGTGCTAGAGCAACTTAGGATCAAGGCCATTGGGAGAGCTGACCTTGGAGTGGTTGATAGCAAGAAGAGCATTTATGGTGTCAGCAGGAGTAATTGGAGAGAAGGAAAAGAAGGAGGAGGAGTAGAGGGGAGGAGGATGGGGTGGAGAAGGGGCCGACATTGGAGGAGGAAGGGGAGCAGGGTGTAGTTGGAGGGATGGAAGCTAAAAGACCAGAGGCACAAGTAGTAAACTGGGTGTTAAAGCATCCAGCTACTGACATATGGTCAGAGATGAGTATGTTATTTTGCTTGATCATGGGGGTAGGTGGGTGAGTTGAGGGAGAGAAGAGTGCATGTACCACCTTCCAGAATTTCAAAGGGTAGTTTATATTGGCTTGGAAGTTGATCCAGAAGTGCTCTGATTTGGTGAGGTGGATTGCCTTTGTGCATGCATTGCAAAGCATGTGGTAATGTTGGTAGTCATGTGAGAGCATAGTGGATTTCTGTTTATGCCAGGCAAGAGTTCTGGGATAACCCACGACAGGTGATTCCCTCTTACTCTGGTCTTATGCAGTGGAGCATAGTGATTCCAAGTGTCGAGAAAGCAATTATTGAAGGAATTCAGGACTTTGTCTATATTGGTGGCTGAGAAGGTCTACATCCAGTCTGTGTGCAAGAGGTCATGGAGCAGAAAGGTCAGGTCAAGTGAATTATAGGAACGAGTGAGCAAAATTATATTGGGTGCTTTTGATCTATGGATCTTATTTACCAGGTAAATCAAATCATAGTTACTTAGGGCATCTGGCAATAATTCAGACTTAACATAGAAACATAGACTTTGATGGCAGATAAGGACCACTCGGCCCACCCAGTCTGCCCATTTTCCTACCTACTGGATAAGCTGCAGATTCTAGGTCAATTCTATGGGTGTACGTAGTGATTGCCAAGTCTAGAAAGGAGTGGTTGTCAGTTTGGTGTTCAAGCAGGTTGGCTCCTCTGTCAGTTGAGTGAGGTTAAGGGCTGTTATATCAGAACAGGCTTTGCTATGGGTCCCAGATAGGTAATTTAGATTAAAATCACCCATGATGTACAATTCACCAGAGTGGGCATGGAAAACTAGCATGGGAATTAAGTTGGTAGCAGTTTTGGGTGAGAGTCCAAGATGACAGCAGGTGCCTGTTATCTAAATAGGAGCTGTGAATGGAAAGAGATGTTTATAATGATAGCCTCATATGAGAAGGAGAAGGTGATGGATAGCATGGTAGAAAACTGTAAGGAGGAGGAGACATACATGGCCAGTCTGCCTCCTCTACCATCTCTGTCCAGGTGGGTTAGAGAATAACCAGGGATGGAGACTTTCTGGTCCAATATACTATCAGTCAGGAAGGTTTCTGAGATAATGAGTATGTCAGAGGGGTAGGTAAATACCATTATTTGAAGTAATGTGATTTTTAGTGCCAGACTACAGATGTTTAAATGAAAGATTTTTAGCCCATTTAGTAGAGCAAAGGAAGCTTTAGCAGAAAGGGTGGGGTCAGGAATACCATGGATGTTAGATGCAGAGGGACCTGGGATGGAGTTAATGTCCCCCATGGACAGGAGGAGAAGAGCTATTGGAAGGAAATGGATTTTAGGGTGTTTATGCTTGATGCTGGAGGTGCCTGGAGTAAGGTGACTAGTGGAGACAACATAGTGAGCAAAGGATAAAACTAAAAAATAGAAGTTAGCCCTTAGGTCAGTGATAGCAGTTAGAGAGGGACATAGGAGTAGTGAGAAATGCTTCCATCTAAATGTGGCTGAGGAGGGGGTAACAGCATGCAATAGACCAGAACTGCATAGTTGTGGTGTGTCAGGCATGGAATGGGAGTCAGTATTTGAAGGATGGGGGAAAAGGGAAGAGAGGAGAGAGGAGAGGGAGGCAAATAAGCAGCAGGTAATGAGCAACTGGTTACATTGTAGTACGTTAAATTACTGACTGGATGCCAGTAGTTCAGATTAGCGCCCCCTAGTGTTCATTTCCTATAAAGTGCAAATGGCAAAACTGACAGTTCATTACAGATTTGTAACACTGATTAAAACTTTCAGTTTAAACCTTATAACTTAAAACAGTTCTAACACAGCTGCAACCAGTAAAGTAACATAGCAGGAGTTCAGAAAGAACAGTGACTGAAAAACAACCAATCAGCTGTTGTCCAAGATTTGAAGTGACCAATCAGAGGTTTTCAGCCTCTGGTGTCAAAATTCTGGAAAAGGTAGGTAGCACAACAGTTCAAGCTACCATACCTGGGGTTCTAGTCATCAGATGTAGAGCAGCCTGAAGTGTCTGAAAGGGTTAGCTAGCGAGCGAGTGAGGGGGGACGGCTATAGTTGACACTGGAAGATCCTCATACTTCAGTCATGCTGCAAAAAAGAACTAAGGTCCCTCTGGTGGCAGATCTTTATAATCTGCTAATGGGAAAGTGGACACACAAAAAAAATGTTTTTGGATGTTATCCAATCATTGCCAGACTCTACATGTGGTGCCTTGTGTTCAGAATAACCCTGTCTTTTAGATGTTTAACCATTTTTGCAAATATTTTCAGTTTTGTCTTGAATGATGTGGCATCTTCAAGATGTCTCACAACTACAAGCCAATGTTTCTAGAGGAGGCTCCAAATTATGTTTCAGTACTCTGAGTATCTATTTGCCAGAACTAATTTTTCCCTTTCCTCTGTTTCTCTCTTGCTCAACAATGTTTTCTTTTCCCTTTTTTTCCCTTTTCTTCTGCAGCTGTTAGTATTTATTTCTTATATCCTGTTCTATTAAAGTTGAAGGGCCTTTTTTCTTTTATGTAATTTTCCTGCAGTGTGGTATTTCTTAGGACTCTCGTGTATTGGTCCTTTGGTACAGTGTATTATTTTCCATATACTATGTGTGATAACTTGAAGAGTGCAAAAGTGTATTCATATCTACCACTTTTTTATACAAATCTGACTTAAAAGTGTTGTTAAATCTATTAATCCTCATATCCCCCCCAAAAAAGTTATGATTTCTATGCTGCATGGTGAACCTCAAATAGTCGGTGCATGACTTCATATGAACTTTAAATTCTTGGAGGTCTTTAGCTGTGCCATTTCAAATGAATAATGCATCATATATGCCACATCAATATTTTCTGCTTATATGGATACTTATCTGAAAAAATAAAATTTTCCTCAATGAGGCCCATGGTCAAATTAGTATAACTTGGGGCCATATTTAAGCCCATCACTGTTCTCTTTTCTGTATAAGAGTTTTCCCTTCAAAAGTAAAATGATTTAACTCCAGCACTAATTTGGTCAGTTTTAACAACAATGTATTTGTTGGTTTGTGTTCTGTTCTTTGTTGCAAATAAAAATTCTAGAACCTTAATGTCTTCACTACAAGGAATTAATGTATAGAGATCTCTAACATTTGGGCTTACCAGCAGTAGATTTGTTTCAGTATTTTCTTGAATTTTAAAATGTTCCATCATGTTAATGATATCAGTACAATCATTCACAAATGAGGGTACAGTAACTGTTTAACAAAGCCATTGATGTGATAGTTCACCTACATGATAGAGGTTCGAAGATTGACCCTATTCCTGCTACAGTTGGGTGGCTAGGTATTTTTTCCCCAATTTGTTTCTACCCTTGGTAGTGTAAAATGCACTGGAATAATTGGCTGTTTGTTCATTAGTGCATCATGTTCCCATGCAGTAATCTATCGTCAATCTAGTGCTTCATCCAATAGAAATCAAATGGTTTGATCTATCTCTGGGAGTGAGCTGCAGCTTAATCTCTCTTAATGAAAATTAATTTAAAATAAATACAAGTAACTACTGGCTAGAAAAATTAGCTGATTTTGAAATACTAACAAATTAATATATTTTTTTTCCACAAAGGTTTTTATTCTCCTGGGCAGGATGGGTGGCTATCAGCCCTGTCTCATGAGCTGCAGCTAACCCTGACCTCCTCCAGCTGGTTCCCCCACAGATTCTCTCCACGGCGGGGTCAGGGAGGGGAGGGCTAGCCTCCCTCCCAGACCACACATATCCAGATTGCCCTCAGGTGGAAGGCAGAATGAGCCATGACTGCACAGACAGAGCTTCATGAAGCCCATCCCAATTTGGTTTCCTCCCGATTTTCTCTCTCCCCATTGATTGGTCATGCACATCGATATCAGTTTCAGTTTATTTTGAAGGGATAACCAACCATTGAGTAGGCTCATTCACAAGGCAGTCCCTTGTACATAAACATCAGTAACAATACAATACAGTACCTTGCAGGTTGAGAACAGCAAAGTAACATCATAAGCATTATAATACACATAACTGGTAAAATAAAGGAATGAGAAACATTCAGTTATAGTACCAAAAGGTAATACTGGTCACAGCCAGAAACATCGTACACACATAAAGAAAAAAATAAGTGCATAATACAGCTTTTTTCAGAAATTGTAGAAAGGGTAAGATAAAGGGCTAGATAGGATGTTGATTTAATAATTAGCAGCACTGACAGATTTCTGGGGTAGTTTTTTCCATGAGAGATTTGAATGTATTTAAGGGTATTAGGATTTTTAATGTAAGTGTACTTGGGAGTTTGTTCCAGGCCATAGGGAGGACATAACGCATGGCTGACTACTGGCTTGGATATGCATTTTGGGTATGTCCAGTAAAATATATGCACATTTCCTTAATGTATAGGAGCTTCATGAATGATGAAGGGTAGCACATTTATAAGGGGGCAACTTATTTAGGAATGCTTTATATACTCAGTTGTATGTATGGATAAGTTTCCTGGTTGATACTGAAGTCCAGCTCATCTCCTTATACAGTGTACAATAATATGTTCTAGTCAGGGCACTGGTGATATGTTGGTGTAGAAGCTCACTTGTGCTGCAGAAGTCCCACAGCTCCCTCCAG
Organism: Neoceratodus forsteri; assembly: GCA_016271365.2. NCBI lineage: Eukaryota > Metazoa > Chordata > Ceratodontiformes > Ceratodontidae > Neoceratodus > Neoceratodus forsteri. The sequence continues at coordinate 1,034,705,941 of CM028135.1, forward strand.
TTCCTGCTGCTCCCTAATTGTCCTATCACCAAGCCTCCAGTTGCTGGCAGTCACGTGGTAAAGCCAGCAATCTCCCCTTCCCAGGAGAGGAGAGCAGTCCTTCAGATACTCTCTCCTCTTCCCCAACCAGCCCCTAGCAACTTGACACCAATACTGATCCTGGATTGCCAACATGGCAGACTGTAGCACTACCACCACACCAGCTTTAAATACATTTTTTAGAAGCACATTGAATAGGCTATATTTTTATGTAACAAAAGTACTCATCATGGGGTGAAGAGAAACAGTAGGGACCTTAGAAAACTTGAGTAGTGGCCAAAGGCATTGCAACTTGTATTCAATGCCAACAAATGCAAAATCATGCACCTAGGACTTAGAGACCCAACAGCTGAGTACTAAATGGGGAGGGGGGGGTACTAACAGTTACTAATCAGGAAAGAGGCTTTAGGATTATACCTGGAGTTCTGTGTCCAGTTCTGGAAGCTACATCTCAGAAATGACATAAACAGGTGAAGGCAGGTGAAGGCAGTTCAGAGGAGAAGAACTAAAATGGTGCAGGAATTGTGTGAGAAACTTTACAAGGAGAGACTAAGGGATCTCAACATGTACACTGTAGCAGAGAGGAGGGAGAGGGGACATGATAGACACGTATAATTACCGCACAGGGGTGAACAGGGTACAGGTGGGGAGTCTGTTTCAAATGAGGAAGTGCAACAGGACAAGACAGCATGCAATAAAGTTAAAAGGGGAGGTTTAGGAGGGATGAGAGGAAATAATTACTCAATTAATGGGATCTGTGTTGGGACTTGTTTTGCTTTCACTATATATCAGTGACTTGCATCATGGGGTTATCAATCAAGTAGTAAAATTTCCTGATGATACTAAGCTAGGAAGACCAGTAAGAACAATAGAGCAGCAGAAAACATTAAAAAGGAATTTAAAAAAATGAGATCTGGGCCAGAAAGAATAAGATGAAATTAAGTACAGAGAAATCAGGGGTAATGTACCTAGGAATGGTGAATAGGAGTAAAAATAGGTGTGTATAGTAGATGGAAAATAATTGAAGGAAGTCAATGAAGAAAAAGATTGTAGTATAGTAACTGACAACAAATTGAATTATAATGAACAGTGAACAGTGGCTATACAAAAAGCAAATAATATAGTGAGAAATATTAAAAGGAGTTTTATGAACAAGTCAGTGGGATGTATGGTTCCAGTTTATAGATCTTATGTTAGGCCATATTTAGATTTTGGGTCCCAATTATGGAGTCCATACACCAAGATGGAGATAAAGAGGGTTGGAGCAGTGCAGAGGAGATATACTAGGATGACTGGGACCTTAGGCAGATATGAATATAGTGAACGATTAAAAAGGACAGGATTATTTTCTCTAGAAGAAAGAAGAGAAAGAGGGGATTTAATGATGTTATTTAGAATAATAAATGATAAATAACTGATAAATAAAATGGGGTTGGAAATGCAGGAGAAGCCAAAAGGGTTGAGAGGACATGAAAAGCAGATTAGGTTAAAAACTGTAATAAAAGAATGGTGCATATTATTAATTTGTAAATAGAATGGAGAGAATTTGGAATACTTTACCAGCGGAAGTGGTAAATAGTAAAACGCTGATGAAATGTAAGGGAAAGATTGATGAATATATGTTGAGAAACAGGTTGACGTGTACCCACTAAGGTGGGGAACAGTTTATATGGACAAATGGTCTTTTACTGTTCTAAACCAAGTATAAATACCAAGTATAAATGAAGGAGTGTTGGACTCCAGGAACATTCTACTAGCTGAGGTAGTAGGGGCCAAGTAGTATAGGTTTTCAAGCATGCATGGGATAGGCATAAGGGAATTGTGCTAAATAGGGAGGGAGGTTGGTTGCTGGAGACCTGTGGAGACAGACTAGGCAGAGAATATCTGGGCAGACTGGATTAGCCATTAGCCAAGCAGTAATTTTCTGCTTACAAATTCTATTTTTCTAAGTCTCTAAGGGGTCTGACATGTTCTCAGATGCTGGCTTTTCTGTTTTAGCTCCTGAGAGACAACAGGAGTGGTTGGTCATGCAGGCAGATGCTTGATTTGTTGTTCCAGCTTGACACCAGGAGAGGTGCACTATGTTGTCAGGAGCTCGGGTTTTCATCTCCACATGTGCAGAACATGAGGAGAGGCCTGCCATGCCAGTGGATACTAGGTTTACTGTTCCTACTACTGCAGCCCACCAGAAGAGGTCCTTTCCAGGGATTGCTAAAAGAACAGATCAATGCAAGTGGCACTTCATCTATTCTTAGCCTGAAGATTTATGGAACTCACAGTGGCTGAATTTTTTTTCATAATTCCTTGTATGTTATACAGCAAAACTGTTTTTCAGGAGCTGGCTGCCCAAAACTGTCACATACAGCATGACTCTAAGCCAGGAAACTAACCTCCATGGCAGTAACAATGCAATTCCATAAAACATTTATCAAACCAATAACAGTATAAATAAAAAAAAAAAAAAAACATAAGTTCATAGCATTTTTATTTACAGATGGTGGGAGGAAAACACAGGAAGGTCATGTTATTTTCAGTTGCTGGTAATTTTTGGCCAATGAGCTGGGATAGCTACATTTTAGCACCATGGGGAGATTACAAAGACCTTTTTTACTGTTAGTATTGGGTATTACCCAAGTTCCTGGTGACTTGAACCCATAACCTTTTGACCAATGGGTCAGTGGCTGTGGCTACAAAACCTTTGGGATCTCTGCTCTAATTAATAACTGTACCACAACAACTTTATTTTTAAAGTACCAAAATAAAATAAAATATTTTTTTTGAAGATTCAGCAGCACCAGAGTGGACACTCAGTGTCGCATCACATTTGGTTGTGGGTTAGCCAGCAATGGTATTCGGCACCCCAGTGTAATCTCCTTATGCAGCGTTCAGCCTTAATGTTTGTTTAATTATGCCTGCTCTGTTTTGCCATAGCAATAGTATTTGCTGTTAGCGTTAGCCCTTCTGTGTACTGCTTGCTGAATCATAGAGTACTAGTGTATTACAGCCCTTTTTTGAAATAGTACTGCTGAAATTTTGAGTCAGTAGCTGTGCTATCTCCCTGCCTACCTCTTGATTTCTGTATTTTGCTCTCTCATTCTCTCTCATCCTCATTCCCCCTGGCTGCTTTTTCCATGCCTTCTCACTGCCTCACTACCTGAGGTAAGCCCCCACTCCCCTGCCACTTGTTAATCCTTTGTTCTGTGCCATTGTCCTGCTGCTGAACCCCTGTTGGCTTTCTGTCTCCTCCTATCGACCCCCGTCCACTATTTTGCACCTTTTTTCCTGCCTCCACCCACCATTTAGCACACCACCAGTGGATTAAATTAACTGGCCATTTGCTGTCCCTTCCCTTTCAGACATCCTGACCTGGACCGGGTGCTCCTGGGGCCAGAAGCAGCTCTCCAGCCATCTTGGGACATGGTGCCTCTCCAGCTGCCATCCCCATCAGCACTCCAGCCCACAAGGTAGGCTCCTCTCTGGGATACAGCACCAGCCCAAGCCTTGGCTATGGCTTTTCCTCCCATTGGCTCTGTGAGTGGACAAGGACCTCCTGATTGGTCCACTCACAAAACCCAGCCTCGCCATTGGTTAGCGCCTTAAGCCTTGAAGAAACTGTACCTTGTTCTCCGGGCAGGTGCAGTCTTCAGTGGCTTCTGCAAATTCTCTTCTCTGGTTATTCTCTACCCCTGTAATTCATCCCACCCACCCTTCCTGGCCCTGACTGCTATTAAATCTGCCTAAGCCCCTCCTTTGGCACCTCCTCTATTCTCTTATTGGCCTACTATATCCCTCTGCTTCCATAGCCTCCTATCTTCTTGCTAATACCCCTTTGCTGTTGACAAGCTCCTTCTAGCCATTGCCATAACCACTCTATAGGACTAAAGCCTGTCAAAATATTGTCATATGCTGCTATTAGTTGTACCGCTACCTTCCTTCAGCTGTCTACTAATTTCCCTTTTGCAGCGTTCTTGTTGGACCCTGCTCTCCTGACCATAATCAAGACGGCCTATTCTTTTCTCTGCTCTCTCCCTCATCATTAGGTTAGATCTATATTCCTAATTGGACTTCACTCTTGTGGATCAGATTCTGCTTTTCTGCAGGGACTGCATATGGTATCCGGATATCAGGAAGGGCTCTTTTTTGGCACTGACTACTAAAATGTCATGTATAGCTTTGGCCAATTTATACTAAGTAGGTATGCTTATTTGCACCCTACTTCCATGCCTTGCTCCACTATCTGCAGTTACTGTGGAAAGCACAGCTTTGCATGCACCCTGCCACTATAATTTCTTGCCTGTTACATTACCTTCTCTTGATGACAACATCAATCACTTTGCACTGAACAGCACCAGAACAACCTACAATGGGGGCCCCACCCAGCAAATAATTCCTTCACGCTGCATTGGGCTCAGTTACAATATCCCTGTAAAGGTGCTGTTATTAGCCTCACTGAGCTTGTTTGGGCCTTGTGCACCTCAGTCTCCATCCCATATCGGTACACACAAATGAGGAAGGACACGCCTCCTAAGGTTACTCCTAAATGCCATCAAAAAAATTCTTCTTTTGCTTCTTATTTGTGCAGGCAATATTGAATTAAATACTGGCCGTATTCTGCCTATCTCAGTTCCATCAGACCTGGCAAATCTAAAGGGTATGGGTTTCCTACATATAAATGCATGTAGCTTGCTAAAGCATTTCAGTGACATACAAACATGGATTTGCCACCCTCAACCAAATGTCCTGGTGGTCACTGAATCATGGCTGAAACCCTCTATCCAAGACCATGAGGTTAATATTCTGTGCTATAATATCTCTAGGGCTGACAGACTAACTGGGAGGGGGCATAGTCATTTACATTGCTGACAAATTGACAGCATCTCTAGTAGATTTTATCTCACTGCCCAATGAATTTGAACGTGCTACTGTAAAAGTTCAGCTCTCTCAGACTGCTTCTCTTCACATATTTGGATGTTACAGGCCTCCCTCCTCAGAGCATAAGATACTGAACTACCCAAGTGAGATCTTACCTACAATGTCCTTGAAATTAATTATTATGGGTGACCTCAACATGGATTGGTCATCGGCTGCTTCTAAGCCTCTATAGGAAGTTTGCGATACATTTGGGCTTCTCCAGTTTATTCAGGAACTCACCCATCCCAATCTTAGAAACCCAGAAAGCAGCACTTTGTTTAATCTAATCTTAGTGAATAGACCACACCTTATCTCCCACTCTGGCACTCTTTTCAATTACCTTAGTGATCATTGTGCCATCGCTTGTATGAGAACCACCCCTAAAATAATATTTACTTCTAAGTACGTCTTCAAGAAGTGTTGTTGGAACGTTAATCCTAACGCCTTCCTCACTGACCTTCAAGTTGTAAACTGGCAAGATTTCTACCTGGCCAATATGGTAGCCAGAGATTTTGAGATTTTTCAAAACATAGTGCTTGACAATTGTATTAGTAAAGACATGTGCCACTGATTAAAATACACACAAAAAGAAGTCCTGTCCTTGGTTCATGGCTAGCCTTAAATCTGCACTGCTAAACAGGGATGTCTTATGGAAACGGTTGAGAAAATCTAAACAGCCAGTGGGCTGGGCAGCCTTTAGAGCTGCTAAAAACCAGTTCACTAATCTAATTAGGACTGAGAAAGCTAATTACTTCTGTACTAAACTTGAATTCTTGTCCAACTATGCAACTAATTTTTTGAAAATGTTTAAAGACCTAGAAGGCTTCCACCCATCCAGGTCACTTCTGCCAAAAATCCCATCTGGTGGTATTTCCACAATGCACAAAAATGAGATTCTTAAATGACTCAATAACTTTTTTATGATGGCTGGTTTAGCATTTGACACGTCACTAGTGACCAAATGTCATTCACAGCTGAGTGGCCAGGACCATGCATGGCAAACTCCAACTACCAGTACCCATGTAGGAGCATTCTCCTTCATCCCAGTTACTTTGAAGCATGTGGAGGACCTATTACTGAGCTTAGATACTAGAAAGTCAGCTGGCGCAGATGTTTTTGAACCATATTACTTAAAACTGAGTCATTACATTTTGTCTCCCCCATCACCGACCTATTTAACATGTCCCTTGCTCTAGATGAACCCCCCCCAATCTGGAAAATAGTGCATGTCATTCACCTGTTTAAATCCAGCAAATCCAGTGATTTAAATAACTACAGACCAATTTCCCTTTTGCCCGTCTTGTCCAAATTACTTGAAAAGATTGTCAATGAGCAACTCAGGCATCACATTGAGTCATTCCACCGGCTCAATCCAGTTCAATTAGGCTTCAGGTCATGCCAAAGCATTATATCTACACTGGCTAAGGTCACCAATGATTGGCAGATTGCCTTGGATACAAAAAATTATGTATGCACTTTGTTTCTTGGTTTGAGCAAAGCATTTGATACTGTGGACCATGACATACTCCTGTTTGCACTAAAAAGCATTGGCGTGGATCATTTAGCCATAAAATGGTTTACTAACTGCCTCACAGAATAGCACTAGGTGTTAAGGTGGATGGGGGCTTCTTGTCCCAAAAAACTCTGTTAAGAGGTGTCCCCCAAGGGTCTATTTTAGGCCTTTTACTTTTTGTAGTTTACTTTGACAACATTAATAATGGTATCAGTTCAGCAAACATCCACCTATTTGCTGATAATACTGTACTGTACAAAGCCTGGCCTATTCCAGAACTTGCCTGTGAGGACCTTCAATGAGATTTCGACCAACTACAGAAAGATTTACTACACTTAAAGCACCTCTTAAATGCTTAAAAAAACTAAGGCCATGCTACTTGCCCCTTTCACCTATGCAACTAAACATTGTTCCCTTTGAGCAGCTCCCCATGTATCTACAGTCCTGGGTGAGTCTCTGGAATTCATAGAGAAATTTAAGTACCTTGTATTTTGGATAGACCAAAAATTGTCCTTCCTTGATCAGATTGATGAGCTCACTAAAAATTAAAACAGAGACTTGGACTCTTCTTTCGAATAAAAAAATCTACTCATACCGGAAGCAAAAATAAGGCTGGTTATGGCCACATTCATGCACCTTATAGACTACACTTATTTTCTATATGGCCAAGGCCCAATCTTTGCCCTTTCTAAGCTGGATACTCTCTATCATCAAGCCATTAGATTTATTACTGGCCTACCATATTCCACCTGCCACTGCAAGCTTTATGTTAAAATTGGGTGGAGTTCACTCAGCTTCAGATGTCAAAAAAAAGTAAAGCTTTGGACTTACAGAGCCATCATCAACAAGCTCACACAATATATTGTGAGCTGCCTGCTCACCTGCAGTGCTGGAAATTATACATTGAGAAGCTTATCTTACATCTCACTCCAAATCCCCAAGGTGAGAACCTGGCATGGGAAATTGGCAATTAGTCAAGCTCTTCCGGCCATTTGGAACACCATACAGAAAACCTTAAAGTTATCAATCCCAGTGAAACTGAGCTACTTAAAAACCCTGTACCAACGTTCATTCAAGGAAACTTGTAGCTGTGTTCGATGACTGCACATAACCAGCAATTATCCTAAGACTCTGACAATGTTTCTCTGGCTGTGCTCTGCTCCCTTTACTTGCACTTTTTTCTGTACCCCAAACTATGCTTCCACCCCCCACAATTACCCCCTCCCCTAAATTCCTGGCTCCTTGCTCTCCCCTCTACCCAAGACTCCTTACCATCCTAATGCTTGTGTCCTCCCTAGCAGCTGTTGTACATAGGTATGTGTTGATTCCTGTGGATGTATCTTTTTTTGCATTAATTACTGAATTTTTGGTTAGAATGTCCATGCATTGATTGTATTATTGTGTGTTTTTCCTTTTTTACTTAGCCCTGTTTCCATTCTTCTCTTGTATTCATATATATGATTGTCCAGGCCCATCTTGCAAATGAGTTTTTCACAATGATGTTCCACCTAGTTAAATAAAGATTGATTGATTGATTGAAGTGTGGGGGATTGAAAGCTGTGTCAGATGATGGGGGGATACCTGCAGCAGGGATAAGCACCCTATTTAAAATGTTCTACACTGGGGATTGTCCCCAGGTTCTATACTCCCTACTGTTTGGTAGCCTTAGCTCTATGACTGTACGAAGGTTCCTTGACAGCAGATGTGTGCAGTGGCAAAATACATCCATCAGTGTGTTGAGACGACCCTACATAGCTGCATTAGACTGTAGGAATAAAGAATCTTTCAATTTGAAGTAATGTTTCCCAAGTTGCATTCAAGCCTCAAAGTATGAGCTGAACTTTTTAAGTTATTGGTAATGTAGAACATCAACCGTTTCTGAATCTCTATCACTAACAATAACAATGACATCTAATGTTTTCTCTCTTACTACATATATTGTAAGGAAAAAGAAAACACATGTTCCATACTTGGGCTATTGATTACAGGCCTCCTACACTCAACTGCTTAGTAACTTGAAGCCCTATCACTATACCAAGATTCCTTAACAGGAGATGTATGCTGTGGAAAAGGACAACTAGCAATGAGTGCACCCCCAACACACACATACAGCTGTAGTGGATTTTAATAATAAACAGTCTGTCAATTTCAAGAAATGTTTCCCACATTGGATTCAAACTTTAGAGTCTGTGCTGGAACTTCTAAAGATATCTGCAATACAGAACTTCAGAACTTAATAAAATTATATTAATAAAATCATAAATGACATCTAACAATTTCATATTACATAAATTATATTGAGAAAGAAAAAAAATGTTCCACACAATGGCTCAAACTTAGGTTGCCTACCCACTACTGCTTGGTATCATGTAGTTCTACCACCAATGGCAAAGGATATTCAGCTGTGAGTGCAGACCTCCTACACAGCTGTAGAGGATTTTAGTAATAAACAGTATGTCAGTTTGATGTAATGCCTCCCATGTTGTATTCAAACCTCAACATCTCTTATAACTTTACAAGTTATAAGCAACATAGAACTTCAGACATTGATGAAAATCTACCACTAACATAAGCAAAGACATCTAACAATTTCTGTCACACTACATAAAAGTTAGTGAGAAAAAATATGTTCTGCACTGGAGATGGAACTTACATACCCTACCCACCACTGTTTGGTAGCTTGTAGCTCTACAACTATACTAAGGTACTTTGTGAGGAGATGTATGCTGTGGTAATGGATATCCAGCAGTAAGTACAGACCCACCTACATAGCTGCAGGGGATTTTTCTAAAGAATAGTCTGTCAATTTGAAGTAATGTTTCCCAAGTTGCGTTCAATACTCAAAGTCTCAGCTGGAAATTTTCAAGTTATCAGAAATATAGATCTTCAAATTTTGCTAAAACTCTATCACTGACATGAGCAATCACATTTAATCATTTCTCCCATACTACATAGATTGTACTGAAAATAGAAATAATGTTCCACAATTAAAGAAGTGCTGTCTGCAGTTCATATATTGTGTTCCTCCCACCCCATTCTGTTGCTGCTTGGTAAGCTGCAATTCTACCAGTGTACTAAGGTTCCCAACTAGATGATGCATGATATAGTAAAGGAAATCCAGCAGTGAGTGAAGACCCCCCCCCACACACACACATACCTGTAGTGGATGTTATGAACAGTCTGTCAGTTTGAAGTAATGTTTTCCAACGTGCCTACAAACCTCAAGGACTCAGCTGGAACTTTTTAAGTTATCAGCAATACAGAAATTCAGACCTTGCAGAAACTCTATCATTAACATCAGCAATAATATCTAATAATTTCTCTCACACTACATAAATTATTGTGAAAAACAAAAAAAAAAGGTTCCAAACTTGGCATCAAACCCAGTCTTGTTACCCACTGCTGCTTTGTAGCCTGAAGCTTCTCCACAAGGTTCCTTAACAGTACAGGCATGCTGTGTCAAAGTACACTCAGCAGTGAGTACAGACCACAACCCCCACCAGCTGAAGTGTATTTAAGTAATAAACATTCTCTGAATTTGAAGTAATGTTTCCCAAGTTGTATTCAAACCTCAAAGTCTCAGCTGCAACTTTTCAAGTTATCAGCAATATGGTACTTAAAACCCAACTGAAACTATGTCACTAACATCAGCAATGATATATACCAATTTCTCTACTACTGTATAAATTAAAGTGAAAAAGAAAATGTTCTGCTGTGTAATTGAACCCAGATCACCCACTTACCACTTCTTGGTAGTCTGTACAAACTGTACCACTGTACAAAGATACTAAGATTTGAGAGAAGATGCATGCTGTGATAAAGACATCACACAATCAGTGCAGATCACAAAAATACAGGTGCAGTGGATATTAATAATGACCAGTCTGTCAGCTTGAAACAATGTTTCCCAAGTTGCTGTCAAACATCACATGTTCCTCACTGAGGATCAAATGCAGGACCCCTACCAACTACTGCTTGTTAGGCTGTAATTCTACCAGTGTACTATGGTTCCTTGCCATTAGATGCTGACATTGTAAAGGGAATCCAGCATTAAGTGCAACACCCCTGAGTAGTTGCAGTGCATTTCAATAATAAACAGTCTGACAATTTCAGGTGATCTTTTGCAAGTTGCATACACACTTCAAAGTCTCAGGAAGAGCTTTTCAAGTTATCAGCAATATAGAACTTCAAACCTTAAAGAAACTCCATTGCTAATATCAGCAACAACATCTAACAATTTCTATCATACTACCTAAATTATATTGAGAAAGAAAAACATTTTTCACACAAGGATCAATCCAAGGCAATCTGCTCACTACTGCTTAGTATCATGCAGCTCTACTGCTGTACTGAGGTTCCGTGACATGAGGTGCATAAAACAACAAAGGATATCCAGCAGTGAGTGCAGACCCCTCTTCCAGCCCGTACATAGCTGCCTTGGATTTTACTAGTACACAGCTTGTCAGTTTGAGGTAATATCTCCCCAAGCTGTATTTAAACCTCAGCTTCTCAGTTAGAACTTTTAGTTATAAGTAAAATGGAAATTCAGACCTTGATTACACACTATCACTAACATCAGCAATGGCATCTAGCAATTTCTGTCATATTACCTAAAACGTAGTGAGAAAAATGTTCTGCACTGAATAGAGAACTTAGGTCCCCTACCCCCACTGTTTGGTAGCTTGTAGAACTATTACTATACTAAAGTACATTGTAAGGACATGTATGCTGTAGTAACTGATATCCAGCAGTGAATACAGTACCACTGGGAAAGGAAAGGGAAAGGGAACATTGTTTAACCATGAGTAGCACACTAAGCTGAAACTTGTTTTCAGATGCAACCTTGGAGCACAAGGAAGTTAAGTGACTTGTTCAGGATCATATGGTATACACCTAAGTGGCTATGGGACTCAAATCCAGGTCTCCAGATCTGCAGCTTAGAGCCTTAACCCACTGCACTATACTGACACTGACACAGCTGCACTAGATTTTTCTAATGAATAGTCTGTCAATTTAAGTGTTTCCCTAGTTACATTCAGTGCGCAGTTTAAGCAGGACATTTTCAAATTATCAACAATATTGATCTTCAAACCTTGCTAAATCTATATCACTAGTATGAGCAATCACATATAACACTTTCTCATATTACATAAATTGTAGTGAGAAAAGAAATAATGTTCCACAATGGGAATTGTATACAGGTCCCCTATCTGCTAGTGCTTGATGGCCTGTAGCTCTACAACTGTACAAATGTTCTTTTACAGGAGGTGCATACTGAGGCAAGGGACAACCTGCACTGAGTGCAGACCCCCTACACCCCATGCAAAGTCAGTTGATTTTAACAATAAACAGTGTGTCAATCTAATGTAATTTCTACCAAGTTGTACTGAAAGTTCGTCTCAGAACATTTCAAGTTATAAACAAAATGGAACTTCAGACCCTGATGAAACTCTATCACTAACATGAACAACCACACCTAACAATTTCTCTCATATTACAGAAGTTATATTAAGAAAAAAATGTTCCACACAGGATTCTAAACCCAAGACACCTACCCACAACTTCTTTGTATTCTGTAGCTTTACTGCTATGCTATGGTTCCTTGACATGAGATGCATGCAGTGGAAAAGGACATCTAGCAGAGAGTACAGACCCCTCCTTCACAGACAAACACACACACACACACACACACACACACACACACACAGCTGCAGTGAATCTTAGTAGTACACAGATTGTAAGTTTGAAGTAATGTGTCCCACGTTGTATTCAAACCTCAGTGTCTCAGTTGGTACTTTTCAAGTTGTATGCGGCACAGAATGCTGAAACTCTATCACTAACATTAGCAATGACATCTAACAATTTCTCTCATACTAGAGAAAATGCAGTGAGAGAAAATGTCCCGTACTGGAGCTAGAACTTAGGTCCCTATCCACCACTGTTTGATAGCTCTTCCACTGTGCTAATGTTACTTGAAAATAGATATGTGGTGTTGTAATGGACATCCAGCAGTGAGTGCAGACCTTTACATGGCTACTGTGCATTTTAATAATGAACACTCTGTCAATCTGACCTAATATTTCACAAGTTGCCTTCAAACATCAAATTTGCTGCTTTAACCTTTCCAGTTTTCAGCAACATAGATGTCAAACCTTGCCAAAGCTCTAGCACTAATATCAGCAATGACATTTAAACATTTTTCTCATACTACATACATTGTAGTGAGAAACAAGAAATGTTCTGCATGGGGGATTGGACCTAGTCCCTAAACCCACCACTATGTTGTAGCCTATTACTCTACTAACATCCTTGAGAAAAGATGCATGCTGTAGTAAGGGACAACAAGTAGTGACTGCAACACTCAATCAAACATCTGTAGTAGATGTTTGTTTAGAATAGTTTGTCAAATTAAAGTAATGTTGTCTGAGCTGAATTCAGTCCTGAAAGTTCCATCTTGAGCTTTTCAAGTTATCAGTAATATAGTTGAACTTCAAACCTTGCTAAAACTTTATTACTAACATCAGCAATGCCATTTAACAATTTCTCTTATAGAACATATATTGCATTGAGAAAGAAAACCCTGTTTCACACTAAGGACTGAATACAGGCCACCTATCCACTACTGTTTGGTAGCCTCCAGCTCTACCACTGTGCTAAATTTCCTTAACAGGTGGTACATGCTGTGGCAAAGGACAGGCAGCAGCGATTGCAGACTACCACACACACACACACACACACACACACCCCACAGTGGATTTTAGTAGTAAACAGTCTGTCCAATTTGAAGTAATGTTTCGCAAGTTGCATTCAAAACTCAAATTCTCAGTAGCAACTTTTAAAGTCATCAGCAGTACAGAACTTCAAACCTCACTGAAACTCTATCACTAACATCAGCAATGACATTGAACAATTTCACTCATACTGCTTAAATTATAGTGAGGAAAAAAGGTTCTGCACTGGAGTCTGAATATAGGCCACCTAACAAACACTGCTTATTTATTTATTTATTTATTTAAAGGTTTAACCAGGAAGGTATACTGAGCAGACTACTGCTCAACTCCAGACGAGTCCTGGGGGTAGGGTGAGAGGGAGTACAGAGATCATTATAAATGCTCAGACACATTACAAAATAAACATACAAACATTGCAAGCAATACAAGGAAAGTGCAGTACTACAGGCAGTTGTGCAACTCATATGACTGTAAGATATGGTAACAGGTTGAATTACAATGATGAGGCATACGACAAAAATATAAGGAACAGTGCAAAATAAAATAAAGACACATTCAAGATTGATAGTCTGTAACTCTACCACTGCACTGAGGTTGCTTGAAAAGGGATTCATGCTGTGGCAAGGGCATGAAACAGTGAGAGCAGCCCCCTCCCACACAGCTGTAGTAGTTTGTAGTAATGAACAGTCTATGATTTTATAGTCCTTTTGTTCAAGTTGCATTCAAACCTCAAAGTCTCACCTGGAACACTTAAATTTATCAGCAAATCTGAACTTCAGACCTTACTGAAACTCTGTTATTAACATCAGCAATGACATTGACAAATTTCTCTCATTCTATATAAACTATAGTGAGAAAGGTAAAAAATGTTCTGTTCTTGAGATCAAACCCAGTCCTCCTACCCACAACTGCTTGGTAGCATGTAGTTCTACCACTGTACAAAGGTTTCTTGAACAGAGATGTATGTTGTTGTAATTGACATCCACCAGTGAGTGCTGACCCCCCCCATCCACTCAGCTGCGGTGGATTTTAGTGAAGAACATTGCCAACTTGAAGTAATGTTTCACAGGTTGCATTCAAACTTCAGTGTCTTAACTGGAACATCTTAGGCTGTCAGCAATACAGAATTACAAACATTGCTGTAGCTCTGTCACTGACATCAGCATGATAATGAACAATTTTTCTCCTACTACAAAAACTTGTAGTGAGAAAGAAAGAAAAACAATTCTGCAGTGGAGATTGAACCCAGTGCCCTTACCCACCACTGCGTTGTAGTAGGTAGCTCTACCACTTTGCTAAGTTCCCTTGAGAGGAGATGCATGCTGTGGTAAGTGATATCAAGCAGGGAGTGCAGAACCCCACCCTATCTACACAGCTGTTGTAGATTTTATTAATGAACAGTCTTTCAATTTAAAGTCGATTTAAAGTACTGTTGTCCAAGCTGCATTCAGTTCTCAAAGTCTCAGCTGGAATGTTCAAAGTGATCAGCAATACAGGATTTCAAACATGCTGAAACGCTATCACTAACATCAGCAATGACACTTAGCAATTTCTTGTATACTAAATACATTGTAGTGAGAAAGAAAAAAATGTTCCACACCGGCGATTGAATACAGGAGCCCTATCCACTACTGCTTGATAGCATGTAACTCTACCACTGTACTAAAGTTCCTTAACAAGAGGAGCATGCTGTTGCAAAGGACAACCAGGAGTGTGTGCAGACCACCACCCCCCCAACACACATACACAGATCTGCACTGGATTTTAGTAATAAAACAGTCTCTTAATTTGAGGTAATGGTCCCCAAGTTGCATTCAAACCTTAAAATCTCAGCAGGAACCTTTCAAATTGTCAGCAATATGGGATGTCAAACCTGGCTGAAACTATTTCACTAACATCAGCAATCACATTTATCAATTTCTCTCAGACTACATCAATTATAGTGAGAAAGTAAAAATGTTCTGCACTAGGGTTTGAGCACAAGCCCCCTACCCAACACCACGTGATAGCCTGTAGCTCTACAACTGTACCAATGGTCTTTAAAAAGAGAAGCATGCTGTGGTAAGGGCATCAGGCAGTGAGTGTTGTCACCCCCATGCACACATGCATGCACAGCTCTAGTAGATTTTAATAATGAACAGCCTATCAATTTAAAGTCCTTTTGTCCAAGTTGCATTCAATCCTAAAAGTCTCAGCTGAAATGTTTCACATTATCGGCAATATAGAACTTCAAAGCTGAAACTCTATTACTAACATCATCAAGGACATCTACAAATTTTTATCATACTACATAAACTGTAGTGAGAAAGATAAACATATTCTGTATTTGGGATTAAGCCAAGGCCCCCTACCCACCACTGATTGGTAGCCTGTAGTTCTTTCACTGTACTGTACTAAGCTTCCTTGAAAGGAGATGCATGGTATGATAATGGACATCCAGCAGTGAGTGCAGACTTCCCACACAGCTGTGGTGGGTTTTAGAAACGAACACTGTAAATCTGAAGTAATATTTCACAAATTGCATTCAGACCTCAAAGTCCCAGCTGAAACTTTTCAAGTTATCAGCAACACATAACTTCAAATTTTCCTGAAGCTCTAGCTCTACTATTAGGAATGACATGTAATAATTTCTTTCCTACCACAGAAACTGTAGTGAGAAAGAAAAAAAAAAATGTTCTGCACTGCGGATTGAATCACATCCCTCTACCCACCATTGCACAGTAGCCTGTAGTTCTACCACTGTACTAAGCTTCCTTGAAAGCAGGTGCATACTGTAGTAAGAAACAGCCAAAGTAGCATGCCCGTGATCCAGCCAAACAATTTGGTGCACACTGAAGGCAGCCAGCCCTATTCAGAATACAACTCACAAATCAGTGGTACTCTGACCAGGCTACAAAGAAATCAACAAGCAAATATAACAAGTAATCATAGATACATAGATACAAAGATACATAGGCAGTGTCAGCAGTTAAGGGCCTACAGCCCACCCAGTCTGCCCATTTGAGCTTGTAAGTTACTTTATGTTTTCCTAGAAGTCTGTTGCCCCTTAACCCTGACCTCCAGAATTCCTTTATGTCTATTCCATGCATTCTTAAATCCTGTGATGGTTTCAGCCCTCACCACTTCCTCTGGCATGGTGTTCCACTTGTCCATCACCCATTCTGTGAAGAAATTCTTCCTCATGTTTCCTTTGAATCATCCTCCCTCCAACTTCATCCCTTGCTCTCTAATCCTGGAGCATCTTTTTTGCTTAAAAATAGTGTATTCCTGCACCCTGTTCCTCTCTGTAAGATACTTGCATGTCTCTATTATATCCCCTCTCTCCCTCCTCTCCTCCAGGGCATACGTACTGTATTCAATTCCTTCAACCTGTCCTCATAGGACTTCTGATGCAATCCATGGACCATCTTTGTTGCCCTCCTCTAAACCTTCTCTACCCTATGTCCTTATGTAAGTAAGGTCTCCAGAACTGTACACTGTACTCCAGGTGAGGCCTCACTAGTGTCTTGTATAGTGGAATTATGACCTCCCTTTTCCTGCTGATGAAGCCCCTGCCTATGCATGCCAGCATTCTATTTGTTTTACTGATGCGTTGTCACACTGTTTCCCTACCTTGAGGTCATCAGAGATGATAACCCTAAGATCCCTTTCCTGCTTGGTGCATGCTGTATCCTCACCCCTCAACTGATATATTGTGCCAGGGTTTTTGTGCCCCATATGCATTATCTTGCGCTTCTTTGCATTGAATTTCAACTGCCGCACTCCTGACCATTCTTCAGATTTCTGCAGGTCCCTTCTCATTCTGTCTACACCCTCTGGTGTGCCTACTCTGTTACAGAGCTTTGTGTCATCAGCAAACAGGGGAATTCTGCCTTCTAGGTCCTGTGCAATGTCACTGATGAAGATGTTGAATAGGACCAATCCCAGCACTGATCCCTGTGGTACCCCACTGGTCACTCTTCCCTCTGTGGAGTGATAGCCATTTACCACCACCCTCTGTCTTGCCATTTTATTGAAAAGAAGGCACACATTAACATGTCAACTGATCACCCATCACTTTGACTCCTTGCAAGTCTTCCTCAGAGGTGTGGTCAGAGGATGGGGAAACAATTTAAATGCATGCAGAGCTCATTATAAATGTGTGATGTCATAATCATATAAAGTGAGACAATTCAAAAATAAAAATATATAGCACATACAAAAAATGAACCAAATGCTTACAGCATGTGTATACTTATGTTACATTACATTCAGGTTCAAGAAATATATACCACATGCAGATTATATATCTCAGCTGCTCCTAAGGAGCTATTTAAATGCAAAAAGCTGCTGATAGCAGTAAAGGCATGCATTTTATTCTTTCAAGGGAAATCCTGGGAGCTCCTTACAAGTACAAAGCTCAAGGCATATTTGGAAGGAAATCAGTCTCTGGAAGGGGGGCAAGGTAACATTCTCCTTTCTAAATAAATGGCATAATCAAATATCATATTTAAGTATCCAACATGGCCACTTGGATCCAGAGAACAGATGGTTCCAACATGATGGACCAGCCTAAAAAGGTGGTGAAAGAAAGACATAAATTAACTTAATTATACGGCAAAACTTGTTTGTACTATAACATGTTATTGTCACCCCTTAACATTAGCACCTATACTTGAGAAAAGGTTTGAGGTCCTGCCTATCATTTAAAACACTGGGTTTGACACATTTCAATTTATAAATCCACTGGCTTTCTTTCTCTAGTAGCAAGTTAGATCTGTCTCCACCATACTCTAATGGTAGTATCCAGGTATCCATTCAATTCCCATAAACCTAATATAGTCTGATGTAGATTCATGAAACTGGCTAAAGTGAATTTTTACAGGTGTGTCCTGTCTGCTATTCAAAATGGAGCGGACATGCTCTTGGATCCTTTGTTTCAAAGGATGCACAGTTTTTCCCACATATTATAGGTTATAACTGCACCACAGAACATAGACCACATAGCTAGTATCACACATGATTAGTTGCCTGATCTCAGCTTGGTTCATTTGGAATTTTGGATGTTGAAACCTTTTTCCTGGGATACAATATTTACAAATATTATAACAGGCACACCTGCAGCACCCCTTTGTTCTTATTGTTATCCAGGTGGATCTTGGATTTGTTGGAGTTCTGAATCTGCTATGAACCAACAATTCTTTGAATTTTCTAGCTCTGCTGAATGATAGCCTGAGGTGCACACCTACAGCCTGGGCTACCGAAACATTACTCAGAAGAATAGGCAAATTTCTATGAATTATGTTGCCAATCTTTCCTGCCTCATAGTTAAACTCAGTGACAAATGTACAGGGCTGTGTGCTGGATGTTGTGCTATGTGTATTTAATAAGATCTCTCTATTCATGGCCTTAGTTCATTTGTTCTGTTCTTGTAATACAGTGGGTTCATAGCCTCGCTCTAAAAACTGTGTGATTAATTAATCCAATTGCTTTTCAAATAATATATCTGTACTGCAATTTCTACATATCCTGATCAGCTGGCTATAAGGTATTGAATTTTCCAGATGTTGTGGGTGAGTGCTTGCTACATGTAAAACTGAGTTTGTGGCTGTGGGCTTTTGATAATATTGCATATCTATGATGTTATTGGCTTCATTCACAGTCAGACTTAAATCTAAGAAGTTAAAACTTCTACTGTTAGCTTCATGGGTTAATTTGAGATTCACAGTATTATTGTTAAGCCATTTGGTGAAATCTGGAACCACTGTAATATCCCCTTTCCAAATGCAAAGCACATTGTCAATAAAATGATACCAATGTTGATATGTGCCTTGTAGGGGTTAATGTTATCATTAAAAATGATGGCACGTTCCCAAAAACCCTAAAACAAGTTAGCATAACTGGGGCCATGGCTGCCACCATGGCAGTCCCGCATTTCTGCAAATAAAACTGATCATCAAATCTGAAATAGTTGTGCTGTAAAATAAACTCTAAGGCCTGTGCAATAAAGTCCCCTGGTATCTGCTCAGTATTAAAAAGTTCCTGTAAGAAGAACTTAACTGCTGAAGTCCTTTGATTACGTTCTATTGAAGTGCAAAGCAATTCCACATCAATGCCCAACCAGCACAAATCTGCTTCCCATTTAAGATTCTGGATTTTCTGTAACAAATATTTTGAGTCCTTTATATATGAGTCTAGGTTTAAGACACTGTGCTAGAGAAAAAAAAAATCACCAAATTTACCAAGATTCTGTGTCATGCTGCCAGTACCTCATACACCAGGTCGGCCTGGTGGGTTTGTCTTGCTTTTATGAATTTTTGGTAAAGTGCAAAACCCTGGCACACTAGGATCTTCATTCCAAATGTACTGAAATTCTGCCTCTGAAATATTACCATTTTGCAATGCCTGTAAGAGTAAATTGTGTAAATCTTTACTATACATTAAGGTGGGGTTGAAATTCAGTTTTTGGTAATTATGTTCATTACTCAAAAGTGACATCATTATTGCCTTATAATGATCTTTGTTGAGAATAACAATGTTACCCCTTTGTCAGCTGGTTTAATAACTATTGAGTCCTCACTGGACAGTTCTTTACCAGCCTGACATTCCAGATTTGTAATGTTAAACTTAAAGGTAACATTGTCATTCAACAGTCTCTACCTGCTGGCACACCATTTTCTCATAGGTACTAATCACATTGCTGTATACATTAGGGCAAAAGGTGGGATTAGGTTTAAATCTATTATAACATAATTGCTGAATATGTCCCTGTGATCGCAAATTCTCTCACTGTAAGTATTACCTGAGCAACCACTCCCGTCGTCACGGGGCAAAAACCACACCACTGGGTTTTGTCTTAACGTCGCTTTATTTGATCAAATATCTCACACATGCATGTGGGACTTCTACTAAGGAGATCGTCCTTGATTAAAGTTTACAGCAGCTTTTATAAGCTAGATTTTGCACATCTTATCTTGAAAAATACTAACATTTCAGTATGAGCCAATCATAAAACAGCATAACAAGTTCTCAGCAATGTAACAGAAAAAAGAAAAACATGTTGATTTGTATGAGGTACTTTTCCACTGCAATTCATTTCTTTCCCATTACTGCTTGATACATATGCCTGGGTCAAGCTGACCTGAGAGAGACAATGAGTTTCACTCACACCATAGCAACGTACAGCTTATCTTCAATGCCACTACGTGCTGTTATTATTATATTTTGCCCAGGCATGTTCCTATCTCTATATTTTGTCCAAGTCTGATTTTCAGGCTGGTACAACCAGTTCTGCTCAGTTTTATCTAGTTTTCTGTTTTCCCAAATGTACCTCAAGTAACCTCAGTACAAATTCTATAACCCTTAAAAATAAAACATGAACTCAGAAATTTCTACTACATTCATTATTACTTTGTTACAGCATGGCTTTTAAAGCAAGCATAACTTCAAGGCATATTATAGCAAATATAGCTTTAGGATATAAAAAGAAGCATATATAAAAATTCCCTCACATCCCCCAGCAGCAAGTATTCCTACCCCACCATGATTAAGGGAGGTCAAAAGGTCACCGCCTGCTGCATTTTCCTGCAACAGCGATTCAAAGGTGTATGTAGCTGAAAGTATTTCTGTGGCCATATTGCTGATGCCACTTGTTGAATTGACCTGTTCACTCTCTGGAAGTGAAAAAGAATCTGGTAATGTTTCTAGTTCAGGGGATCGATCTGCTACATTAGGAACAGTTAGCATAGCTCCCAGTAAAAAATCAACATCTTCTTTTTGCGTAGCTCCAATATCAGTGCCCTCGTTGTTGAATCATTAGTGTCCTGTTCTCATGGGAGGAAGAAAAGTCTCAACCTTAATTTTCTAAAGAATTTAAATAAATCTATCAAGGTGTGAAAGTACTTGATTGGGTGGATGAGGATAAAACTAAGTCACCGACACAGTACTTTCTTCTGTGTCTAGGATAGTTCAAAGTCAGAAAGGTTTATTATTTATAACTTTTCTTGTTCTTGCCTCTCAAATTGCTCTCTGTGGATACGTTTTCCCCGATGTTTGCCCCTCATTGTCTACCTCATTCTGCACTGTTTTTTGAAGCGCTATTAGTATTTCCTTTTGAGGTATTGGCATGAGTATCTTGATTGGAGCACCTTGCAATATCGGGAGAGCTAGAAGGTTTATGGGTACTATGTTTTTTATTTCTGTAACCACTCTCAAAGTGAACCCTCGATCGACCTCTACTTTGGGATCAATTGGTTCTCATCTTGGTCCAGCTTACAGTATTGCCCTTCTCATAATCAGTATTGTTTCTAAGTAATTTCTTGGCCTTGTGTTCAATGATAGTTGCATCATACTTAACTAGTTTGTTCTGAAGTGCAGAATTGAATTCATTGAACAATGCGTCCCCCTGTGGCTCAAAACTTTATCTTTTGCCACTTGCAATTCTTTTAACAGTTCATCATATTTCTTAGTGTCACTTTTTATGAGAAGTTTAGTAAAGATTTTGGAACACTCTGAGGCAGCCTGAATCTACTCTTCTTTAAACAGAAACTCAGCAATGCCACCATAGGAACTAACATTATTCTCAGCCCTTAGAGAACTCGTTCTCT
This sequence comes from Neoceratodus forsteri, assembly GCA_016271365.2. NCBI lineage: Eukaryota > Metazoa > Chordata > Ceratodontiformes > Ceratodontidae > Neoceratodus > Neoceratodus forsteri. Next base: position 1,034,727,720 of record CM028135.1, read on the forward strand.
ATTTAAATATTCTTCAAGTGTAAAGATATTTAAGGAAATATCTATTTCCTTAAGTAACAGTCACTCCAATTCTAGTAAAGCTAATGTAGCAGACTTTGCAGTTTCAGTTCTTATCTCTTCTTCTTGTAGGCGCTGTCTTACTCTCCTCCTTTGATTAGCCAGTCCATCTATGTGTTCCCAATCATAACTGCTCAGTGCTTCAGTTCACGTTTTGTCCAAAGAATGGCTCATTATCCACTTCAGAAAAGAATGGAAAATCCTCAGGTATATCCAGAAATAAATTAATTTATTCCTCAGTGAACATAGAAGCCAAACGAAAACTTAATGTGTTAGAGTGTGCACCATGGTCATACCCGAATACACAGCAAACACTGCGCAGCAGTCAGCAGCAATGGTGGCAGCTCAGAAGGAGAAAGTCAAAGTAGCATATCGCAATCCAGCCAAACAAGTTGGTGCTCACTGAAGAGCAGCTTAGCCTTATTTGAATAATTATTAAATTAGTAGTATTTCTGATTGGTTACAAGAAATCAACAAGAAAAAATATATATATATAGATATATATATATGTATATATTTGCTTGTTGATTTCTTTGTAGCCCAGTCAGAGTGCCACTGATTTGTGAGTTGTAGTAAAATACATCAGCCAGTGATTGCAGAACCCTCTGCCTACACAGCTGTAGTAGATTTTAATAATGAACAGTCTGCTATTTTAAAGTAATGTTGCCCAAGCTGCATCCAGTCTTCAAAGTCTCAGCTGGAATACATCAAGTTTTCAGGAATATAGGATTTCAAACCTTGCTGAAACTCTATCACTAATGTCAGCAATGACATCTAACAATTTCTCTCATACTACATAAATTGTAGTGAGAATAAAAGTGTTCTGCACTGAGGATTGAACACAGTCCCCCTGTCCTCCATTGCCTAGTAGTCTGAAGCTCTACCTGCTGTACTAAGGTTCCTTGAGAAGAGGTCATAAAGCAGTGAGTGTAGACTACACAAACACTAATGTAGTGGATTTTAGTCATGAATATGTTTTTGATTGAAGTAATATTTCATATGCTGCACCAAAACCTTGAAGTCTCAGCTGGAACTATTGGGGTTATATGCAATATAGGACTTCAATCCATGCTGAAACTCTATCACTAGAGTCAGCAATAACATCTAACAATTCCTTTCATACTACATAAAGTGTAGTGAGAAAGAAAAATGTTCTGCACAGGGAGTTGAACCCAAGCTCCCTACCCACTAATGCTTGGCATACAGTAGGTCTACTAGTTTACTAAGTTTCCTTGACAGAAGACGAATGTTATGGTAAGTGCATCAGACAGTGAGTGCAGCCCCCCATATAGACAGCTGTGTTACATTTAGCAATGAACAGCCTGTCAGTTTAAAGTAATGCTGTTCAAGCTGCATTCAATCCTCAAAGTCTTAGTTAGAACTTTTCAAGTTATTAGGAATACAGTATTTCAAATCTTGCTAAAACTTTATTACTAACATCAGTAATGACATCCAAAAATTTCTCTCATACTACTTAAATTGTAGTGAGTAAGAAAAAAATGGTCTGCACTCTGTCCTCATGCTCACCACTGTTTGGTAGCCTATAGCTCTACTACTGTACTAAGGTTCTTTGACAGGAGAGACATCCTGTGGTAATGGATATGCAACAGTAAGTGCAGACTCCCCTACACAGTTGTTTTGGATTTTTGGTAATAAACATTCTGTCAGTTTGAAGAAATGTTTTACAAAGTTGCATTCAAACCTCAGCAGTTTACTTAAAACTTTTCAAGTTATCAGTAATATAGCACTCCATAACTTCCTGAAACCATATCACTGTTTCAATTTCTCTTATATTTCATACATTGTAGCACAAAAGAAAATAAATGCACCCTAGGGATCAAACCCAAGCCCTTTCCACTATTACTTGGCAGGTTGTAGCTCTACCAGTGTACTAAGCTTCTTTGACAAAAGATGAATGCTCTGGCAAAGGACATCCAGCAGTGAGGGCAGATCCCCCCACACACACACACACGCACAGCTACAGAAGATTTAGGTAATGAACAGTATATCAGTATGAAATGATGCTTCCCATGCTCATTCAAATCTGAACATCTCAGCTGAAACTTTTCAATTTATCTTCAATATTGAACTTAAAGCCTCCTGGAAACTCCATCTCACTAATCTTATACTACACAAATTGTACTGATAAACAAAATAATGGTCTACACGGGGAATCAAACCAATGCTTGTGTAGGTCTGAAATCCTACACCAAGGCCTAAAAGCCCTATCACTGACATCATCATTGACATCATGTAGCCACATCATTCACACTGAATGCATTTTTGAACTTGACTAAATACACAAAAAGAGCATGCATGACCACAAAAGGTTCTTACAGCTAAACTGTTGGCACCTTAAATGTCACCACTGGTTGGTTCTAAAACAGTTAATATTTTTTTTCTGTCTGTTGTTTTCAACACCACTGTAGCTGTTTAAAGTTAGGAAAATCTGATATTTTTTTATCTTAACAGCATAGTACATTCAAGTATGAGCTGAAAAGTTTACATAGTGCAAGCACAATGGGTTTAGTTCATGGGCAATAGCACAGGACACTTAGTTTCAGTCATTTTAGGATAAAGACCTCTGATTCTAACCTCTGTACTTGAACCCATAAACTTGACATGGGGAAGGGGTATTCAGCACACCCTTGCTCAATAACTATGATTCTCCCCTTAGAAATCATTGGTTTTGGAAACACAGACATGGACAAGGTAGTAGTTTCTGAGAAAGTATTGTAATTACCAATACCACAGTCGCTAACATAGAGGAAATAAAATCACAACACAACTGATTTTTTTTTCCCCATATGTACTTTTTTGGCTTTTCACCCTTTTTTAGTCACACTCCGGTGTGTCCCCAATGTGACACGTGAGTGTGGAGGCATGCATATGCATGCCCCTACCCTCCCGGTCACACCGTTGCCACCCAGTCCTCTCACTGGACCTTCATCCGGTGATGGCAAAATGATAGGTGGGTGACCCCCCCTTTCCAGGAGAGGAGAGCCTTTGCTCAGTCCTGCTCCCACCATCCCCCTCATGCTGGCACCCCTGCAACCCTAGGTCATTCTCAAACCCGGATCACCAGTGCAGCATGAGGTAAGGTGTCCAGCACCTCAGTCCTCACTGCCACTGGGCCGGCTTACAACACAATTGTTTTAAGAGCTTAATATTGGTAAAGGTCAGATTTCAAAATCCCTATAGCCATATGCTGCCTACTGCTATTTTCAATGGTTGAAGATTCATTTGTATCTGGCTTGTGGTAGGAAAACCTTCAAGATGGTCTGGTATTTTTTGTTCATCCACTAGAATCAACATCAACATTTAAACACTAATAATTTTTGAGTTGGTATTTTGCTGCACATTACTTCATTTTGTTACACACAGATGCATTTTCAGAAACAAGGCAGAAAATTAGCAGAAGCAGATGTTAATTAACCATGCATTTGTGATTGTGCCCACTACATGTTTTTTTTTTAATTCAAGCCTGTTATCTTTGTTCTAAACTAAACACACACACACACTTGCATGCACACATGCATTCACTTGAGTGCACACACACAAAAACATGCATGCATGAACATGAACACACATGTGCATGCACAGATGTGCCTATACATGCACAGACAAACACATGCATGCATGCATGTGTACACACACACACTGACTTCAGTTCTGGGCCTAACTGGGATCATTTAAAATTAAGAATTGGCTTGAGTGAACAACGTTTGCATTTCTGTAACTTAACATGTTGCATATTAAGGCATCAACTCTGGTTTCTCTTCTGGCACTTAACTCTTTTCTATTTTAAGTCTCCTTAAACATTTTTAGTTATGATTTTCCTATCAGGGCTCTCCTTATTACTATGAGATCCCATTGTTATTCTGTAGGGTTTTACCTGCCATAACAGATCCCACCATGGCCACTGGACAGTCTATCCATGCCTGAGTTCATGTAGCTCCTGATTTCACACCAAATGACTTTCAGTGGGGTGCAGCACATCTAGAGAAATTTAAGCAGCCCTGCTTTTCTGCTTGGCCCACTACTTCTAAAGGCATTGAATGGGGCAGACCAGAAGGTTAGGGACCACACCATTTGGTCATAATGAGATATAGTGCTTTTCAGAGGCAAGCTCAGGTGCTACAATAATGGCCACAGAAATTGTTGGTGGGGCCTGGTGTTATCGCATCCATGCTTTCCCACTAAAAGGCATCTGTGTGTGAACTAATTTATTTATTTATGTCGTTGGTAACCCAGTAAGTGCACAGATCCAAAAGACCATTTTCAGCCATGCCCCAAGTCACAGAATGGCACAATAAGCAATACAGATACAGGTAGAACACAACAGTAAGCAGGCTTCAACATAAGGTGCGGGAATTACAGTACAAGGGGGGATACATGAGTTAAAATAACATAAGATCCAAGGTGCTGTAATATGCCAGCTAATGCTGTAATGGGGTGGAACAAAGCTGTTTCAGCAGAAATGCTCCCTCTAATGCTTGGGCCACCTGAAGGTAGTTATTCCATGTGGAATTCAGGACACCCTTCTAGGCCAGAACACAGAGTCTATCAGGCAGATCAACATACAGTACAATACTCCTGTCACACCTGATTGGGATCATGGACACAGGACTGAACTCACAGTTCCCTGATGGAAGGTGAGTGACTTAACTATTATGGAACTGGGGGACCTCCTTTAGCATTTTGTTACATTTTAAATAGTAAGACCCAGTAATAAAAGCAGTAAACCTTTAATATGGGTATTGTAAGTTTTCTATCAGTATTCTCAGCTCTGTCTGAACACTTATTGCATGACATCATTATTCTTGTGACTAGCCTGAAAAAGTGTGTAGCACTGCAACTTGACCTTAATGCTCGTGAATACCTGAGAATCAAAGTAACAACTGAACTAAAGGTATCAGGCTACCGCAAGCAGAAGCAGGACCCTACTGTAAATGTGTTATGTTTCCTCTCCTAGGTGATCCTATATAAATAAAGTGATTATAATAAAGTTAGATGCTTTGAAGCAGGAATAAAGGCTCAGAAACTTCTAGCTATCAGAATAAGAAATATAAATAAACCAGCAAATATTTTAGGGATAAGAGATGAATAATTCACTTATCAGTGACATAGATGGCATTAAAAATATTTTTAAATTCCTGGCCCTGAGAAGAAATATTGGTGCAACCATTTAAGACTTTCTCACTCACAAATCACAGAATACTTCAGTATTAAATTATTCATAACCTTTACTACACAACAAAACGTATGAAGAAACCAGTCTTCACAAGGAAGACAGATGTATTACATGCAGTAATCAAGGTGCAAATGTAAAGCATCAATTGTGGGACTGTAAACATGTGCAAAACATATGGATCCAAATAATATTATCTTTAATGAAATTTCTAAAATCAGCAATAATCTAAATTGTAATACCTGTATTCTAAGCTTATTTGATGATAGCACTTGTCTAACATTAAATGAATGAAGTAATAGCTATGATTGCTAAAAAATATTATACTCCGAAAGTGGTTACAGAAGGACCCTCCTACAGTTCAAGAATGAAAAACAGAACTTCTTTAAATGCTAAGGCTTGAGATGACTGCACATGGGATTAACAAAATAGAGACATATTTGAAAGAATGGGGAGACCTAGCAAAATTCATTACACAAAATGTGTAACCAATTCTAAGGTCAGCATCTCTTCATCATTCATAAATTATTTACACGTTTTTTCTAAGCTACACTGACTTACTTCTCTTTCTCTTTCTCCTTTTCTCCTTCCTCCTTTTTTCTTTTATTTTTGTTTTAAATAAAAAGACTACCTTTTATTAGGGAACATATGTTGTTGAATAAATATATTGTATGATACTTACATAGAATTGAGGTATTTATTTACTCTTCTTGTTTAGACCCTTATTTATTTATGAATAATTGTATACTGTATAATCATTAAAAGTATTATAAGAATTAGTTTTGTTTTCTTTCTTTTTCTATTATTATTTTTGGAAATTTGTAGTCTGAAAAGTGATCTTATTGATTGAATGTTTGTAATATTATGAATCGGTGAATAAAAATAATATAAAATGTAAAATGCATGTAATGTACTTTGGGATGTAGTGTATAATAAGTACTACATAAATGAAAATTCTTTACTGTTCTACAATCCATACTCTGATGAAGCTTGAGGGTGCCAAAGTGAAATGTTACTTTGTTAGGAGCAGTAGTTGTGTGTCCATGTACTGTGACAGGTTATTTTCTGGTGTCTGGGTTGATGAGATTCACTGCACAATTGTTTGTACTAAATAAATGGAAAAATATATCTTTTATCCCATTTCAAGTGTGACGTATTCTGCTGTGGGTGCTTGCTCACTTTTTTTACTTGGTCTTGAGCATTGGTACATAGCACCACAGTGTTTGCCCTGGTGCTGTAATACATTTTCTTCAGTCCATACAATGCCAGCGTTTAAAAATTGCTTTGCATAGCACTTTGGTATCCCACCTTTCAAACAGGTTTCCACTTTGATTACATTAAGATTCAAAACAGTAAACTGCAGACATATGCCATCCTGTTCAGAATTCAGTACATAATATTGGTATAACATTATTCACACATTGTATGTACAAGAGGCATTACTAAGTACTCAATGAATACTACTGTACCTACTGTACATGAATTTAGTAACTTTTAATGTGAAAAGTAATGGAGGGGACCAGGCAAAAATCTATCAATGATCACATTTAAGAAGTCTTCTACATTTATTTCAGGTGATACATATAAAGCAGCCATGAGTATCATCCTGATGAAGAAGAGCCCATGGAGCAGTTACTTTGTTGGTTTATTCTCTTTTCAAAACATAGATACACAGATGCATAGAAATTGCCAGCAGATAAGGACTGCTAGGCCCATCTAGTCTGCCCATAAGCCCTAAACTTGTATGAAATCACTGACCCTAATTGATCAATGGCTTTTCATCACTCCCTCCCCATCCAATTTTCCCTTGTTCCTGTCCCAGGCATGTTTAAACCCCTTCCCTGTGCTTGCCACCACAACTTCTTGTGGCAGACTGTTCCAAGTATCCATCACCCTCTCTGTGATCATAGCAGTTTTAGGGCTTGTTAAACTCAGACTTAGTATACCAGTGAGGCAGTTTGGAAAATGAGAAGCATTTAAGGTCCTTAAAACATACAGATAGTTATTTTATAAATGTTTCCATTTCTGTTAGATTTTTAATAGTTCACTTATTTACTGAAATGCCCCAGATGCACAAAACATACCATGGGTATGCAAATCCTTGAGTTTGTCTGTAAGTGCGTGTGTGTGTATGGGGGAAGGGTAATCTGAATAGGAAAAATGGATATCACATATCCAATAAGTAGTTTGAAAAAAGTAGTAAATGTCCCAACCAGAAGTAATCTTTTAAAAATCAGTATATTATTCAAACAAATCAGAATGTCCAATGCATACAAAAATACATTTTACACATGTACCAACCTTTTATGCAAAAAAAACACAAACAATTCAGTCTACGTGAACCAGTGTATTAGAACTGGTCTAAGGCACACTCAGCTCTAGCAGCTCCTGGGGAGTCACCATTTATAGGGACCCACACTAGAAGCTATGTAAAAGTCATCAGTCTTTGAAACAAAATTATCTTTCATGAATTCTCTGCATTCTTTTGAAACAGCACCCACAGAGTATTACATGGCTGCACCACCATTAAATGCATCATATTACTGCTGAATACATGATAAGCACTGCCTAAAAGCATTCCTGCAGAACTAATATTGTCAGGCAACAGGGCTGCTGCAAAAGTCTAATCAGCACATTTACAGCTGAAAGAGGATTAGAGATGTCTCAAAATTTAATTTTGCAGGTGAAATTGCCACAAAAGCAGCAATTCCATGATGTGAAACCTTTTTGAGAAATTCCACCATCATGTAAAATTTTTCACCGGGTGCGAAATTGGTAAATTTCACCCATGAAATGTGAAATTTCACTGTAAAATGCACAATCTCACAAAATTTTGCCCAAATTTCCTATGTCATGGTGAAATTTTGTATTTCGCAGCCAAAAGTTTGCATTTTGCCTACTGAATTTCACATTTCACACTCACTAAATATTTTGTGCAATGCACAAAATTTCACAAAATATTTCACAGAGCAAAATTTTATAATTTTGCACATCTCTACAGAGGATAGAGATAAGTGAGGAACCAGGATTAGAGAATGAATTGTGAGGGAAGGAGGCAGGGGTGGGGGTAACAGTTTGGCTATCAGGAATATTTTTGGAATTCCTCTTTGGGAGTGGAGCCTCGGGACTACCAGGAATGATCACAAATGATCAAAATGGGAAATATGTGTAGCGGTCTACAAACTGACCTGTTGTATGGGTCATGTGGGGTGGATGTAAGTTATTGTTTGACAGACAACACAAACAAACATTTCTGTATGGTACTGAGTCATAATAAGCAAACAAGGATGATATCTCAATTTAAAGTTAGTGTACACAAACCCAGTTGTGCACAGCAACAGATGGAATGCAACATTTGCATTCTGACATGTGTGCTGGGGAGCTCCTCTCTCTAGTGCATACAATCTGTGCAGTTTTGAATATAGCACATTTCTACTGGATTACAATGGGGACACTGGTTTGTCCCATGTTGTGACCCCTGTTTCTGCAACTGAGAATTTGGCCTCCTTTCTTTGATATCACTTTTCTTGTCACTTACATAAACTAGTGTGCAACACCCAATACGCCTATAACTTATGGGGCACATGTTCACAAACAGTTAAAAAATAGTAATAGCCTTTCGAAATGTGCTACAATGGACTTACTGTATAATGGGGAAAGGACAATCTAACATTTTGTTTTTTATTGGCTTCCTACAAACTATCCTGTAGGCAAGCAGCTAATAAACATCAACTTCCTTCTGGTGCTGTATCAATCAGAACGCACCTGCTTTCTCTCATTCTTGGGTTTGAGTTGCCCCTACTCTATACAGCTAGTTGTGCTATGCCTTTGCTGACCTCTTTTTCTTGATCTGCTTCCCTTACCAGTACCGCTTGGGTCTGTGTTGCCCATACTCTGTACAGTGAGTGGTGCTGTGAATTATTGCTGACCTGTTTGTCTAAATCTGCTCCCCTGCTAGTTGTTTCCTGTATCTTAAAATGAGCCCAGTTTCCCCTGTCTCCTTGTGTTGTACCTACTCTAGCGCTGCCCACAGAGTTGCTCACCCTCTTCTACCTTCTAATGCCATCCACATCTCCTCTTATCCTATCCCTGTGCTAATCTACCCAACTGTAATTTTCTCGGTGAATCCTTTTTTCTCGTGCCCCTGGCATGGGTCACCTAAGTTGGCTAGTCTCTCTTGCCTGCCTTCACTTTCTTTGCTGCTGTCTTTATCAGATTATTGCAGTGGCATTAAACCACTCTTCTCCCAATAGTACTCCTTCCCCTTCATGTCACATCCAACCAGAATCCTCTTGTGCCCTGTTATACATCCCATGTCTTCCAAAGCTGGACTCCGCACTCCTTGGGTTCTGACTTCATAAACACCTTTGCTTACCTCGTAATCCCATTTGCACTACAATGCTTTCTTCCTGTGCCTTGGTCTGGCTTCATTTATCCATTCTTCTCCTTCTTGCCTGTGCTGGGGACATTGAGCTCAACCCTGGGCCCCCTTGCCCTACCCTCACCCACACCCACTTCTCTACTACCATACCCCTGATAAAAGGTCTAAAAATTGCACAAATGAACATCCGAAGTCTCCACCCTAAAATGGCTGAACTTGAGGTTTGGACCATGCAGATGTCTCCTGGCATCTTATGTATCACCAATTCCTGGCTCAAACCAACTGTTAAACAACATGAGGTAGCTCTACCTGAGTATAAATGCCTCAGAAATGACAGTTTAGGTAAGAGGGGAGGTGGCGTCCTTATCTACTTTAGGTCCAATTTGGACATACTCGAGCTCCCTGCTCCTGAAGTGAGCTTATCTCTTGATGAAATCCTTTTTATCTCCATAACACTTGAAAATGTCAAGAAACTTCCCATTGAATGGGCATCCTTGCCAACCAATACAGCTCCCCTAGGTCTGTCCCCCTTTCTCGCCTGTCTTGTGAATCTCCCTAACCATGACCTTAGCCTATGTGGCAACTTTAATATTGACTGGCTCTACACTGATGCAGACAAACTGCGTGCCTCTCTTGCAGATGCCAACCTGACACAACTCCCACGGGATCCTACCCGTCACAACTCTATGTCTGGAAAACATACTCTACTTGACTGGGTAGTCACTAACTGCCCCTTGGAGATAATAGCTGTTGGTGTCCTCCCTGACTATATCAGTGACCATTCCCCCACTTTCTGTATTTGGAGGAACAATTATCCCAACCCACCCCCCAAGGTCTCCATGGTTCAGGACATGTATAGGTTTGATGTAGGCAGCTTTATTACATCCATCAATGATTCTGACTGGCACCCCATTAATACCCTTCCCAATGTAAATCTAGCTCTGGATTTCTTTGTCTCGATCCTCTCTCAAATTATTAATTACCAAGCCCCACTGAAAAAATATAGATCAAAGGGAGTCAAAACTCCCTGGCTCACTAAGGCTCTTAGAATGCTTATGTCCCTCCTTGACAAAGTCTGGCAGACCTATAAAAAGAGTGGACTCCCTCAAGACTGGCAAGTCTACAAGTAATCAGAAACAAGTGCAAAAATTCGCTCCATAAAGCCAAACGTCTCAATTACCAATCCCTTCAAATTTAGCACCTTTGCAACCCAAAAGAATTCTGGAAGCAAGTTACTCCCTGGTAAAATAAAAGTCTGCAGATTTCCCTTCCTCCATAGTTGTCAATGGTGCCACCCTTGCTGACCCCATGTCCATCGCGTCCAGATTTAACAATCTGTTTACTGATCTTCACAAGTATACCTCAATCTTCCATAATCCCCCTTCTGCTCCCCCTTACCAATCACCACCAAGCTCCAGTGGTGCTTGTCCTGCTTTCCATCTGAAATTAACCTCCCCCAAAGAGGTGCGGAAGCTTCTATCCAACTTGAAATCAGAGATCTCCCCTGGACATGACACACTTGAGCCAAAATTTCTTAAATTAAGTGCCCCTGCACTCACTCATCCTGTCCGTGACTTGTTTAATCAATCATTCCTCTCTTGTACAATACCTAATAAGTGGAAAGTGGTGGTGGTCATTCCGGTGCACAAAGGAGGGCCCAACAATACAGTAGAAAACTATAGACTGATTTTCATCCTTTGCCCGCTAGCCAAAATTCAAGAGCGAAAGGTGTATAACCACCTTCAGGAATATCTGGAATATCACAATCTACTTTCCATATGTCAACATGGCTTCCAGAGGAATCACAGCACCCTAACAGTTCTGATAAAAGTTACCACTGATATATTCCATGCGAAGGATCAAGGCTTTGCTACCGGTGCCATATTTGTTGACCTCATGAAAGCATTTGACCTGGTCAATCATGGTCTTCTCCTCCAACAGCTACATGTCCTTGGCCTCTAATTTGGTGCTCTAAACTGGGTTCATAATTATCTGTCCTGTTATTCTCAAAGGTTTAAATGGGCTGGATCAGTCTCTGACCTAAAGCCAACCACTCATGGTGTCCCTCAGGGATCCATTTTGGGTCCTCTATTATTCTCTTTTCATTAATGACCTGCCCAATTTTTGCAGAGGGGCTTCTGTGCACCTCTATGCAGATGATGCAATCATCTATCGCTCCTCCCCTGATACTGATCAAATTAGCAGAGAACTTGCATCTGACTTTGCTTCCCATGAGGACTGGTTCAACTGCAATCTCCTTGTTCTTAATATGAAAAAAACTAAATGCGTGGTATTTACTCATCAACCCTCCATCAAGTCTCCTCTCCCCCCACTTAGCATTAGCTCAAACAATGGTGATATGCTTGAGTGTGTCCAGTCCTTCAAATATCTGGGTATCCTGTTGGACACTGCTCTCACCTTTAGCCTGCATGTCTCCTATGTTGCCAAAACCTTGTGCCAGAAACTTGGTCTCCTTTATCGCATCTGTCCCTTCCTTTCCTCTGCTTCCTGCCATAAGATAACTACTGCATCTCTCCTGCCACTCCTAATGTATGGTGCTCCATTACTACTCTCTGCAAATTCCCCCTCCCTGACCCTTCTCACCCATACTTATCATAGGATGGGGGGTTTGCCCTGGGGGCAAATGCCCGTCCTCATCACTGCAACATCCTCTCCTTTCTGGACTGGCTACCCTATGTGACAAAACTAAAGTATTCCTCCCTGAGCTTCATGTTCAAACTTGTCCATATATACACACCTCCTTGTCTCCGTGAGACTATGTGACTAAGACAAGCTCCCCGCACCCTACGATCTGCCTCACTCCCACTTCTAGTTACTCTGAAACTACATCTGGCAACAGCCCATAGGTCTTTCTCTTTTGCAGCGACATCTGACTGGAATTCCCTCCCCACCTCTGTCCTCTCCAGCTCCTCTCTCTCCATGTTTCAATCCAATCTGTATGCCTCACTCTCAGTCACTGTATCCTGCCCCTGCTTACATTGATGATTCACCCTTCCCTTCACCCTTTATCCCTACCCCTCACTGAACTCTGTGCTTCTCCACTAGCTACATCTATGCATTCTGCCCTACATCCATGCATTCTGCCCTGCATCTCCTCTCTTCCTCATTGTCTGTCCCCCTCTCCTTCTCCCTTCCTCCCCTTCTTCCTTTAGCTCTTAGTTGCTACTCTAAGTTTATTGCAGATACATTTGAAATTTTGATTGTTTTTAAAGTACTTATTCCTTGTTTGACAATTCTTTGTAAATATCTGTATGTGTTATCTCTATATCGTTTGCCCTTGTTTATGCTGTATCTCAATGTCTGCCATTGTACTTGCTGTATCTCCTTATCCGCCATTGTATTTTGTACCATTCTATTCTTGTAATTGTCTCTCTGCTATTTTCCAATACCCCTGGTCAACCCTGAAAAAGGGACTGTATTGTCTCAGTGGATTTACCCCATCACCAAAACTCAAATAGATAAGCAAATAAATAAGGAACATAGTATTGGCAACCCTATACGGTGAGCCTGTGTTTCCATAGAAGGGTTGAGATGACACTGTGTGGACCTCGGGAGCAAAGCTCAAGAGGTCCATGCTTTTATTTCAACCCTGAGATGGAACACATAGAGAGATGTGTATGGTTATCCATATTTTATTATTTATAGTTTACGGTTTAAGTAAAAATGGTACTGTAGTAGTTTTTTTGTTGCTATGTGGCACTGTGGTAAAGCAGGTCAGATTATTTTTTTAATGATAATCTTTTGTATATGATATTAGAGGTGCGTGAAGTTTGGAAAACTTTGATTTGCAATAACTTGGTAAAGTCCAACACTTTGTGAAGTCAAATGTTGTGATATTCATATATTTCACTCAGTCCACTGATTTCTGGAGTACCAGAAATACAGTTTTGGAATAGCAGTATTTTGTAAGTCATATGTTGATTTGAATAATAAGATAGGAGTCAAGTGAAATAGATATTTATGTTTTAGATATAATATATTTATGTAAGGTTAAGGGAGTAAAGGAGGTATGGGAAGTACTCCATATATTTTGTTTCTAGTGGTGAGGAATTACTGTATAACAGGAAATATTCACAGCCTTTTTATTCTCATTTTTTTCACTGATTTCATAGAAGCACAAAAATAAGGACAATGAATATTAGGTCAATCATTATGCAATAGCAGCACTAGTGTTCCACCAGTGAAAATATGATGATATGAACATGTCGGGTGTGCTCAGAGCTAAATATAATGGGCATGAATTTAAACTGTTAAAAAGTAATTCTGCCAATTGTTTTTCTCTCAGTTCTCAAGGTTGTTTTTTCTCACATCTGTATCTCTGGAGTTCCATGTCATTACGGCGCAGAGAAAAAAAGTGACTGCACATCACTGAAAGGCAAAACAGCAATGTGCAGTATAGCTCCCCTCACAAACAGCTACACTTACTCACTGTTGCTATCCATAATGATGCTAACCTTTTTTGATGTGGTGGCTATGCATCCTGCATCACCCTCTGTTCCGGCAACCCCCCCCAAACTTTATATGATCAACTCTGGGGGCACGTATAATGGGGGAGAAGGGAAAACTTGAGAGGGGGGACTACTTCAGGGGACAGAAGGTGGGAAGGGGACAATGTGTGGGGGGCAACCTATAGGCAGGGGGACAAAGTCAGAAGGGTGGGGGTACTGGATATTAAAATAAGGACAAAAACACAGAGAGTTACTAAAGAAAAAAAATACCATTAGCACAGCCAGTCCTGAATCCAGGTCACCCAACTGAAAGTCAGTGACTTTAGCCAGCACACCGGATGGACAGCTCAGGACTGTCCCAATCAACAAACCCTCAGATTGTCTTCAAAAGAACTACAGAATGTATATGCTCACATTACATCGTGCTCTTTTTAGCCATAGCTATTAAGAGCACATCACCCAATTCACCTTCACTACTGTATTTTGACTTACCCATATTGAGTTGCTCAGAAAGAGTTACTGCATTCACAGGCTGCCTATCTGGGGTATAGCCAGATTACCTGACAACATCAGGGTCGTATTTGTGATACTTGAATCATACACTATCACCATATATTTTACAATAAGTCTATAACAGCTAGTTGGTAGTAGATTCACCCCATGTGGGTGGGAAGTACAATCTAAACTATGTTGTATTAAGTAAGGTTTTCTCCTACCAATACAGTTCCCTATAGGATGTGGTTTAGGGGTGAAGGTCTCAATCTTGGTGACTGTGGGACACTCTTCCCCAGAGATGTGCTCTGGAGAAGGGGGTACTGCAACTTCTGCAGGACCATAGTAGAGTTCCATGCTCAGATAGTATCAGAAAGGATAGAAATATCTCAGCTGTGCACCAAGCTCAGCAGGAGCTCACTCACTACACCCAAACTCCATCAGGGACCCACTGTTCCAAGGGTGGAGGGTGGAAAGGTGTGTGGGGAGGGGCAGCTATAAGAAGGTTGTCCGGTTTAGTACAATCCCGATGATGAATTGCTTTGCACCCTTGGAGAAGTTTCAGGATCCTGACTCCACCAGGGATGACTCTGGATCAGTCGAGGGGAAAAGGTAGGACATCACATTGGCACCCAAGTAGAGCAAGGCTAACAGAAAGGTCCCACTAGTTGGGCACTTAATGATCAGAGGATAGATAGGGTAATAGGGGAAGGGGTTGGATGGGAGGGAGTTGGTCTGATGCCTACCTGGAGTGTCAGCCAACAGGGATTTAGACAGAATAGGGAGTATGATGGAGAGGGAGGGGTGAGCTGGGGGTGCTGGTACACAGGGGTACCAATGATCTGACCAACCAGTAAGTAGAGACAGTGAAGTTGAACTTCCAAAAACTGGGCCAAAGATTGGCAGCACACTCAGTTTCCCTAGCCTTTTCCGAAGTCCTCCCTGTGTGGGGCAGGGTGGAAAGATATTACAGAAGTAGGAGTAATGAAATAGAAGAGTTTAACAATTGGCTTAAGGGGTGGTGTCAGGACATGTGGGACCACTTCATCAGGTATTTGGAGGATTTCTGGTAAAGGAGACTCTTCAAGGGTGATGGACTTAACCTGACAATAGAGAGAGGCTAGTACACTAGGGCAGAAGTTTGACATCTACTGCTAATATTTAAACTGACTGTGTGGGAGTCTGGGTCTAGGAGATCCATGGTGGATGATGAGCAGAAGGGGATCCTAGACAGAACTTCCCCACATCCAAGGGACAGTAACTACAAAGATGGTACATGGAATGCAGTAGAGTTTACAGGACTGAGGGGAGGAATAACAGTGAGGAGGAAAGTAAAAGGTATAAGCACAAACAAGGAAGGAAGAAAATGCAAAAATCAAAAGGACAGTAGCAGAATTAGAACAGGGGACAAATGGAAGGGGTATGCCTTAATGCCAGAAGCCTAGGTAACAAACTCAGAGATCTTCTGGTGCTGATGGCAGATACTGAAATGAACCTAGTGGCCATCACAGAAATGTGGGCCACAGATACAAATGAATGAGAGAGGATGGTCCCAGGGTATTCTCTGTTCAGGTGGGATACAAGAACTGGTAGGGAGGAAGAGTTGCCCTTTTTGCCAAGGATAACACAGAAGTGGCAGAAGATGGAGGTATTAGAGGGTAGCAGTGGGGAGGCTGAGTCACTATGGACACAACTCACAGCATCCTTGGGCAGAAAAGTGTGCATAGGTATGATCTATAGACCTCCAGGGCAAGGAGAGAAGAGGGACAGAGAACTGAAAAATGAACTTAAAAAAGGGGTAGCAAAGGGAGAAGTAGTAGTGGTGGGTGACATGAACCTGCCTGAT
This sequence comes from Neoceratodus forsteri, assembly GCA_016271365.2. Taxonomy (NCBI): domain Eukaryota; kingdom Metazoa; phylum Chordata; order Ceratodontiformes; family Ceratodontidae; genus Neoceratodus; species Neoceratodus forsteri. The sequence continues at coordinate 1,034,744,156 of CM028135.1, forward strand.
GATAATTGGGCCTTCCCACTGGCCAAGAGTAACAGGGGTATGATATTACTGGATGCCTTCCCACACTGTCTACTGGTGCAGCTTGTTAAGGAACATACCAGGCAGAATGTAATCTTTGATGTGGTGCTGAACCATTTTTTGACGTGGTGCTAACCAACTCAAAGATGGCAGATGCTGTGGGAGTAGAGGAACCACTAGGTAACAGCGACAACAACTCTGTGTAGTTAAAATTAGCCCTATGGGTCAGCAACCCACGATCAAGAAACAAAGTCTTTGACTTGAGAAGGGTGGACTTTGATCAGTTGAGGGAACTCATTAGGGCTAAGTTAGTAGGGGTGTAAGACAATAGGGGTATAGTAGAGATGGGACAATAAAGGGAGCCATCCTTGAGACATCAAAGCAAGCATAAGAACAGTAAGTAAAAAAAAAACATGTTTAAGAGATCACTATGGTTCTTGGCTAGGGTCAGGGAAGCAGTTAGGGCCCGGAGGTGTGTAGCAATAATGCTTCACTCCATGAGTAATGGGATACTGTTTGTTGAATGGTTCCCCTTATAGGACTAAGTCATTGTTGATGTTCAAAAATGGGGGGGTGGGGGACCAAAAAATACTCCACTCAAGCTGTTGTAAAATTTCTCAACCTTCTTTATTTTTGTTAATAGCCCTGATGTTTCGCATTCTTGTGCTTTTTCAAAGGGCTTTTCATATATTCTGTAGGAACAATAGATAAATATGGTTTATAAACCTTACATTTTTGGATTCCATTTCTTTTCATTATTCTTCTATTAAGGGTTTCTATTATACTTCATTACCACTGTGCTTCTTTCCCATGCTACCTATAGTACACACTCTGTACTCTATTCACTCTTATAACTAAAACTTTACAAAAATAATATACAGTAATAAAGGATACGTACCCTGTATTCGTGTTTTTTTTTGGCCCCCCCCCATTTTTGAACATCAAAGCAGTTAGGGCCAAAAGGAACTCCTTCTATAAATACAAGGAAAAGCAGGGTGATGAAAAAAGGGAGGGTTATCTACAGAAAAATAGGGAGGTAAAGAGAGCCATCAGGGAAGTGAAAGCAGACATGGAGTTAAATATTGCGGAGAGGGTGAAGAATGAAGAAAAACATGTTTTCAGATATATCAGTGAAAAAATTGGGGTGGCATTACCCTGCTAGTTGAGGGGGGTAGGGTGATAGAGAAGGATGAGCAAAAGGCTGATGTCCAAAATGACTGATTTTGCTCATCATTCGCTAAGAAGGGCAGAAGATTCATGCCAAAAAGTGGCATCAATGCAGCAGCTAATGGAGTACCAGAAATGAAGCAGCCACAACTTACTAGCAAGAGGATTCTGAAAGGGCTGGTAGCCTTTAAGCCAGATAAGGCCCCAGGACCAGATGGGTTGCATCTGAGAATACTTAAGAAATTAGCAACAGAACTATCTGAACCACTGTCTGGGCTGTTCAACAGCTCACTTAGGTCCAGGGAAGTTCCAAGGCACTAGAGAATGCCAGATGTTGTACCACTTCATATGGGGGGGGGACGGCCAGGGAACAGCAGGCCTGTCACTTTCATCTCTATTTTGGGGAAGTTGATGGAATCACTAATCAAAGAGGACCTCTTGGATTAGCTAGAGAGCAATGAGCTCCAGGATAGTAAACAACATGGGGTTTCATGGCAATAAGGTCTTATCAGACAAACCTGATTTTTTTTGTTTTACTGGGTGGCCAAGGAAGTAGACAAGGGCCACTCTGTGGATCTGCTGTACTTTGACTTCACCAAGGCTTTTGATTCAGTACCACACAAAAAGGTTACTCTAAAAGATGGACGACCTGGGTGTGGCTAAAACCATAGTAAACTGGGCCAGTAGTTGGCTAGAAGGAAGGCAACAGAGAGTGGTGGTCGCCAGGCTTAAATCACAGTAAAGAAAGGTTACAAGCAGGGTTCCATGGGGTTCCTGTGTCTGGTCCTCTTCCAAATGTTTATTATTGACATTGGTGAGGGAATCCAGGGCAGGCTATATCTCTTTGCAGATGACACAAAACTCTGTGGGAGAGGTGATCGTGATGAAGGGAATAAGGGATATGAAGATGGATCTACAAAAACTATAGTGGTGGTCAAATGGTCTGGCAGTCAAAATTCAATGCCAAAAAGTGCAAGCTAATGCACTGGGACAAAAGAAACCCCAAGACTGTGTACTAGATGGAAGATGTGAGACTTAGCACTGCAGAAGAGGAACAGGTTCTAGGAATTAAAATCAGTACAGTAACTTTCTTAAACAAATAAGCCAGTGTGACAAGGCCTATAGCAAGGCTCATAGAATGCTGTGATGTATTGTGAGGAGTACTGATAGCAGAAGAAAAGAGGTAATTCTTTCTCTATGCAGATCCCTGCTGAGGTCTCACCTGGAGTACTGCATCCAGTTCTGGAGTCCTCAACTGAGAAAGGACAGGGATCGGTTGGAAACAGTGTAGCACAGAGTAACAAAAATGATTCAGGGCCTGCAGGGTAGATCTTATGAGGAGCACCTCAAGACACTAAATATGTAGGCACTGGAAACCAGATGGTAGATGGGATATGTGGTAGAGACCTTTGAGTTCCTTACAGGAATTAACAAGATAAACTATGGAGAATTATTTACTCTGAATATCTACTTGAGGCCACGTGGTCAGAAGTGCAACTTAACAGGAGGAAGGTTTAGAAGGAACTTGGGGAAGTAATTCTTTATGAAGAGTATGGTGGTGGAATCTTGGAGCAGTCTGTCAGCCAGGGTGGTTGGTGCAAACACAGTCAGGGGATTCAAGCAGGCATGGAATAAAATGAAGGGAATAGTGGTCACCCTGGCAACAAGGGAGGAGAATGAGGATAGGAGGGTGAAGGTTAGCACACTGGATGAACTACTGGTTCAGAGGAAGGTTCCAGGGATTATAGGGAATATGGACAGACTGGATGGTACTATGGTCATTTTGTGCCATCAAGGTCTATATTTCTATGTTTCTATGTATTGGCAACTTTGCAAAGTTGTGAATTTACAACTTTGCCGGAGACGTTCAAGGAAACTTTGCAAAAAGGTTGCATCATTCAGTGCTGTTGCTGCACCATATGTCCTGCAGATCACATGGTTACACTGCAACAAGAAACAGACCAGATGAGCTGTGCTGTGTTCAGTTCTAAGAAGTGTGTTCAGGAGAAAGAGGACCGGATTTTCTAAGCGTGGCACAAGGCTTGCGACAAGCCCTGTTCCACGGCACTTAGGATCTGGTGGTGCAACAAACCCCTTCATCACAACTGTGCCCAATTTTACAATCTTGGGTGCACTCGTGACAGTTCTCATGATTTACAGCAGTTTGCACCATGTATCAGGTGCAAGCTCCATAAAACTGGTCCTCGGGATTGCTGCAAGCTAGACCACAAAAAGTTAGTCTAGCTTGCAGCAATTGCCACATGGGATAGAAAATCCCAATTGTTGCCAGATGAATGCTGCAAGCTCTGTGCACCATATATATATGGTGCACCCAAGGCTTGTGGTATTCACAAGTGATGGAAAATCCTGCCCAGGATCTGCACTGTACTTCCAGCTCAGTTTTGACTCGATGTGTACAGCTGCTTATTGCATACTACAAACATTTAAAACAAAAACAAAAACATATTCGACTTGGTGTTCTACATCTGCTGACTTAATTTTGAAACTTTTTGCCTACAATTTACTTATTATTTTCCTTTCTCTTTCTGTGTGGTACTGCTGTGCTGGACTAGTGCTGTGTGTGGAGGGAGTGGGTAGGCTTTTGTATGCAGCCAGAAACAGCTTTAGTTTCAGAAACTTTCAGTGCATTTTTAGTTCTCACTGTCATGCTCAGACAATTTTTCTCAAGTCCCATAATTTCTGCACACTCTCAGTGTCCCAGTGCTGCTAAATCACTAACTTCTCTTCAGGACTCTGGCAAGTAGTTGTTAATATTTGTGATTATTATTTTTCATAACACCTTAACCCTTTCTTGTCATTTTGCATTTCTTTTTTAATTTGATCATAAGTATTTTCGTAATTAAAGTGTTTGTGTTATTGTTCAAACCACTGGTATTGTTACATGTTACCATGTTATAATGAGTGGTGGAGGGAAAGAAAAGGACATGCAGGGAGGAAAGGCAGTCAAGTTGGCAGTGGTCACCCCAGTTGAGGTGGACAAGGGTGTGATATGGATGCAGAAGGTAGTAGTGTATCTGCAGTGTGTGAAGGAAGTGGCACTGTTAAAAAATGCTTATAGCATTGATTTGGCTGCTCTCTTAGTTGAGGGATGTGGCAGCCAAGATCTGTTATCTGAAATTCCGTCAACCCCTTCAACGTCAGTGAGTAAACGTGGCGGTGTTGAAAGTTTCAAAAAGAGTCGCCAGTGGTTACTGGTACTAGACCTCAGTATGAGGATAATGCAGTGGCAGAGTTGTGTGTGCCACTGCCATCTCAGGAAAATTAGGGAGTGGAGGACTTGCAAAAGGAGGAGCAGGAGGAAATCAAAGGTGGACGTAAGGATAACACTGTCACCAAACATTTGTGAAACAATGGGTGATATAAAAGTGTGTTTTTTTTTAATTTAAAGGTAGGCAACTTCTGCACAAAAGATAATTTATGGCACATATCCCAGAACAAAAAGAAGTGTGGGAGTGGTTGCCACAACTGTTTTTTCAGAAAAATGCGTGGATCCTTCAAAATCCCTTGTGTGGGACTTTTTTATTACTAATCCAAAAGATGACACTGTGGTAATATGTCAGCTTTGTTAGACCTAAGTAAGCTGTGGAAAGAAAGGGTTTTGTGTTGACACAGGTGGACAGCATACCCATCTTAAAGTCAAACATATGGCTAGGGGCAATCTCATTAGAGCAGAGTGTCTGCAGGTGGTTTGTGAGGTAGTGATGAGGAAGAGGATATTGTGGAGGAAAAGATGGTTGAGGAAGAAAGGTCAGTAGTGTCTCTGAAAGTGTGAAATCATGGATGAGTGACAGCAGCAGCAGCAACATCACCCTGACAAAACCCCTCAGCCAAGTCACAAGTTTCATTACATTGTCTCCATCTGTGACATTCTGTGAGCAATGTTTGGTGCCCAAACAAAACTGTTCCCAAGAAGCACCCACCCAAAAAAGATCCAGCCCACTATCACTAGCATTCTATCTTAGCTATGTAAATTGCCCCCAGTTATTCAGTGGCCAGGGAATTGAACGCTGCTGCGGCAGAGATGATCGCAATTGATCTCCCATTTTCTTTTGAGGAAAATGCTAGTTTCTTTCACTTTATGTCCAAAGCATGCCTCAAGTGAATAGTGCTATCCAGGACCTACTTTTCACAGTGAGGAACTCCTGAACTGAGAACTGCCAAGAGAAATCAGCAAACTCCTATATCTCAGAATTTTCATAAAATTATGTGAAATTTCATGGAATTTTGCAGAATTTTCCAAAATTTTTAATTGGTTCTAATTTAGTCACTATTATAGCTAAAGATGTGACATTTTGAATACTTATTGGTTGAATAGAAAGGACACTATAAGGATGTCTAGTTTCATGACATTTGGATGAGGGGTAAAGAACTTATGTGGTTCCAAGTCTGCCAATTTACTGTTCATGTGAATATTTCTGAAACTATTTCTATCTGTACAGCTTAGCCACCAGTGAAATTTGTATGCACGTTCTTGAAAGAGTCATAGAAACTGCTAAATGGAGAGGTAATTGGTTGTGTAAATTGTAAGTTACAGGAGTTCAACATTTCACAATTTAAATCTTTGTTAAATTGCGTGAAAATTTAAAAAATGAATGTTTATACTGTAGCTCTACTAGTGTTACAGGTATACACTCAAGATTTGGCATGCATACAAAAGCAAATATGTGTTGGAATCTAATTAAGCTGGATAAATATCGTTTAGTAAGTTCAAATGTATTGTGGAAAGTTTAGAAACTGGCAACATTTGCTCAAAAATTAATGGACCCATGGAATTTAACTTTCACAAAGTACTTATCACCATTGAATCACCCTACTTGCACTAGCAACATGGCTCTGCAATACCCAGCAACACTCCTGTGACAGTGATACCCAGTATAATTTTCCATCATCACTAAATATATCCAGATACTTCTGCCACAATGGCCTAAGTTAGAACTAGTTGTAAGGCTTCAGGTTTGGAGTCACTTGGTGTCACAGTTTTCAAATAACAAAAATATACATTGTTATCTACAGGGTTGTAAAGAGTCAGCAGGTGGCATTGTACAGAAACAATGCTACATGTGCATGTGCTTCCACAAGTCATTAAGACAGTTAGCTCTAGTTGTCATCTGGTATACTGCAAGAATTCACGTTAGTGTAATTTGATGTCCATGTCTAGGGACTCTTGTTTTTCTTAAATACAAAATAACAAGAAATTCAAGGTATAACAAGAAATAAAACAAAAACAAACACATGTAAAAATTTTAAAAAATTGCTGTTTTTTGGGGCAAAAACGAAATGCATGTAGCAGTTGTTGTTTAGACTCTGTGGCAGCAGAACTATCTGATTCACAAAACCTTTCAAGACTATAGAATAATGTTGCATATTACAAAGCAGTATACTAGGAATGTGATTTCTAATAAGTATAAGGTCATTTTGAAGTATTTTATGAATGTAAATGTGATAACAATAAATACAACTATATTTTCAATTAATAAAAAGAAACATGAAACTTCATAAAAATAAAAAATAAAACTTATAAAAGATAAAAAGATTTTCACGGGGCTCTATCCATTACTGTTCTTCATTGTTTGTCACTCAAGATAGTGACCTGACTCTTGGCACCACTTTACTTTTACTATGGAGCCTCCTATGAATGCTACCTTCTTGCCACTTTACCCAGACTTTCCATTCCTCTACAATAGCAACTCAAGCATATGATTAGGCAAAATGTATGGACATGGCTTTAACAAAAGTATCACAACATTCCACAATTTCACAAAAGCTCATGACATTCAACTTTAATTACTGATGTCTTTTTTGAATCTTTGACTGCTTACAACTTGGTCAGGCATTGAGCAAGAGAGTAGAGAGCTTATAGACACAGTCTCTTCTTTTTTCATATTGTTCCCCCCCACCCATTGGCTGTTAATCTCTCAGGGATACACCCTGTTCACAGGGACATACCCTGATCAGGCTGAACTCAGTCATCATTCAGTTGGCTACTGGGTTTTTCTCCAACAGTCTTTTTCCCTCCCATCAAGAGGGCAGTGCTCTGTCAGCCTTCGCACAGCTACAGCTTCCCCTGCTGCAGGTTTAAGCTCCCTTGCCAACCCACAGGGGTTGTTGTGTTGGTGGAACCTGCTGCCAGCCTTCCCAGACTGAGATTACATGCTGAGTAGTAGCTGTCTCAGCCATGGCCTGTCTCCTGATGTAACTTCCCAGGCTCGCTTCCAAACCTGGGTCGCCAGCATGGCAGCATGATGCTCTGCTGCTCAGTCATGGGATGATCTCAAAACCTGATCTTTAGGGCCAATGAACCTAATAAAATTGGTAATATTCTGTTCTCTCATTTTAAAGTTACAGGGACTAAAAATGTTGCAGTTTGCATAATTGTGAAATGCAATTTTAAAATTTCTGAAAGTTTTCAGGCTTATAACTCAGTCTTCTTTTGACATAGAGATCTGCAAAGAGAAGTTCAGGCAGGCTCTAAAGCAAAAGGCTACACCCCCCTCCTTGGGACGTGCACTACAGAGGACATAGCCAGGATCAACACCTCCAAAACTGAACCTCCATCATCCCCCAGCCAGGACTTCATGATGCAGTCCAGATCAACTGAGGAAATCAGGTCCACCATAATCATGATTTTGTTCCTCAGTGATCTAGCATTGCATAGCACTGCCCAAGGGGGACTGGTGGAGACTGAAGGCCTGCTAACATCCTGCCTACATGGTCCAGTAGGAATCCTGGGGATGGGCACCAAACATGTCTGGCCTCTCTCCTGGTCCCATTTTACCTCAGGGTGCCTCCTGCACCTAACCACCCCAATGCTGCTCACCTCCACTATACCCCCAGCACTCAGTCACCAGCCTACTCATCCCCTACCAATACCAACCTCCCCAGAGCACCTTTTCACTGCAGCTGGAAAGGGGAGGTCAGTGAATTGGTGAAGGTCATGTAGCAGAGATGCTGAATGAGTGACACAAAGGGGTCTGGAGCCCAGGCACATCCTACAGCTGTTCCTCAAAAATTATAATACTCCACTTTCATTACCCCCCACCCTTACATAGACCAAATCAATTCCAAAATCAATAAATTCCCATATAGTCTAAATTCCTACCCATGCACCCATTATCAATCCCCTAATATCACATAGCCTATCACTCCAGTAACATTCATGCCAAAAATTGAACACTGTCTACAATGCCTCACACCACCACTCACATTAAATTCCCAACCAACCAAAATATTAAAATATTAAAACATATAACTTAAAACTTTTAACGAGAATCCTTATGTATGGATTGCAAAGGACAGTATCCAAAAACAGTCACATAGGAAGAAGGCTCCAATCGAAATGATGTCTAGAGTTCAGTGAAGACTTAGCACAGCAACACTCTAACCACTGCTCGAGATGAAGCTCAAAACCAGAATTAGTGGGGCTTCATGACAAGAGAGTGCTGTCATCACTTTCCTCTGGCAGTCTGTAGATTTTAGGCAGCCAGTTGCAGCACAATAACCCAAATTACTCTAAAGAGATTGGAGCTCTCACCACCACTCTATGGAAAGATTGATATGTGGAGAGGTACATGCAGGGAGTAAAAAGTTGACAGAAAGGGAGTCCACAGCAAAAAAAAAAACACTGCCTCAGTCACAGAGGCCACAGGTGTTACATTGGCCATATTCCTCCAATGGGCTACCCACAGGCCACACAGCAGGCTCACAACAGGAATCAGTTTCGCACATCAGCAATGCCAGCAGATGAAATTCAGGCTAAACAACCCTGCAATATTCTGTCCCTCAGGTCCTGTTGCAGGAAAGCATCTGGATCTCTTCAGCTAAACATGATGTCTCTATGGCCAACTCAGACCCACGTTGAGATCCAGAGCCCAGTCCGATGGTACATAAGAGCCATGAACTCAGATCTCTATGGTCAACTCGGGCACACGAGGTCGCTGCAGCTCTCGCTGTCCAATCAGAATTCCTTCTTCTGGCAACCACTCCCTCTCTGTTGGGTTCTGGCCAATTGCCTTTCACACTCCACTGCCAGTATTGGTTTCTAGTCAGCTGTCTTCAGCTGTAACTACTGCTAGTAGAAAGTAACGTTAAGTTTGAAATAGTAAATGGTCCTCTGTGATATGGCAACAAGAGATTCAAAAAAATAATGAAACTGACTCCTAATATAACTCACTAAAAGAGACCCTATCTAAATCTCAAACCCTACACCAAGACACTAAGAGTTACTTACTAAACTAACAGCTAAAATCAGCACTCTCTAGACAGTAACATAGCATCCAGAAAGGCAAAGCAAGCCATTCATGCTAGGATTCTCCTAAAAACAGTCAAAAAATATGTCAATAAAGCAAAGAGGAGTTTTTTTTTCTGTGATGGTTAGATCACAGCTAGAAGAATACCCAACCTGGTGGCAATCTTCCTCCCTTTCTTTCATTTGAAACAGTTGGAACACTTCTGTATGTAACATGCTAAAGTCATAATACCAAATTAGGTGCAATCTGGATAAATACTTTTTGAATTAGACTGAAATAACTGAATTTTTGTGAAAATTTAGTCACATTTTTACAGTATCAAAATCAGAATTTTGCCACTATTTTTCTGGTGGAAGACAATTTTTGACCAGCCGTGCAACAGAGAGATGTTGAAAAAAAAAATCACATGCCGTGCAGCAATCTTCCACTTCAAACATCGATCTTATCACAGATATGCAGAGCAGTGGGCCAACAGCTGTTCTTTTTTGTTTTGCTTTATATTTATCAAAGTTTCAAATACAAGGTTACAATACAGCATTTGCTATACGTTATAAAACAGATGTATACAAAGCAGAATAAACCAGAACACAACAGAAAATAACATAACTGGCTGCAAAAATCATGTCGAATACATAGTAAAGAGACCGTACTAACAGATAGTAAGATAAAGTGAAATGAAATAAAGTAAAATAAGATAAAATAAATGAATGTGGAAACTCATGAAAAACAATCTATTATGACATTCAAAACAATGTAAGAGTATCATTAGAGGGACTAAGGGCCAGATATTCAAAACTTTGCGCCAGGCAAAAAACGTTTGCACAGGTTTAGCATGGGATTAGCGTGGATCTGCTGTATTAAAAAGGCCAAATAGCATGGGCAAACTGCATTAGCTCTGGGCAAAATCATAGTGTATGCAAGGGGCAAACTGACATGAATACAGGTGCAATGCTATATTCAGCGACTAGCGCCACACTAAGTGGTTTTGCGTGACTTAGCATGACACTTAGAGCGGTGCACATTACCACCCAGGAAAAGCTTGTCTTAACCCTGGGCAATCAGCTTTGCACGGTGTTTGTGCGGCTTTGCGTGACCCTAACAAATAAATATGACACATAGACAAAGCCAAGCATAGAGGAAACATGCTGCTAACTGATGGCATCACAATGATGCCATCATCTGCCACCAGTCCCAGCCATGCCAGGCAGTAAGTGGTGACCCTGCCACCAGTGGACAGCATGGCAGTGGCCATACAGCACACACCTGCAGACCACTTCTGTGGACACCAACAGATGCCAGCACACACACATGCAGCACTGTGGGCATGGAGGATGTTGAGGAGAGAGTGTATGGGTGGCCAGGCTGTGCCACAGACCAGGTGTGGCCACAAGGCTGGGACACATCATGCAGTGCACATGGGCCAGTATTGGGAATACCCCAACACCAGTGTGCCTTTCTGATAATATATGCCCCCCCAGCCACATACTGCACAGCTGTACAACTGCCACAGCACTCAAAGCTGGACATGCATATGTCACTATGAGCATCCCATGCCAGGGGTGCAGCATCTGTGGGTCACACAACAACATAACAGTAATATCCACTGTCAGTAAACACCTGCAGTTTGGGCCTATCACTGTGTAAAGTGCAGTCGACATCACTGCCCTACACACCATAGGCAATGCTGTGTCTACACACTACTGGCCCCCTTTCTACTGTAGTGTCTGCTGTGCACTGTAGCATTACCTACAGTGTGACAGTTGCATGCAGCACCACAAACATCTGTGCCTATGCTATGTTGTCCTAGTACAGCTGCAGGCAACAGCTCATGTGAAAGTACAGTGTTCAAAACTGTATAATATTCCCCGAACTGTTTGTGCAGCACTAACACGTTTGCATGGGTTTAGTGCAGGGCTAAACTGTTAGCCCGATGCAAACTACATGCAAATCAGGGCATAATGAGATGCTAATTTGGATGTTTGCCCACAGATTACCTAAGTAGGCTTATTTGCATGTCACTTTTGAATATGGCAAAGTTTAGCACTGGGCAAACATGTTTGCACCGGGCTAATGGTTTAGCCCTGCGCTAAACCCACACAAATGTGTTAGCACTGCGCAAACAGTTTGGGGAATATTTTACAGTTTTGCACACTGAACTTTCACATATGCTGCTGCCTGCAGCTGTACTGGGTCCACGCATTTGCTGGCACACACATTGGCCACATAGGTCACCTCTACGTACCTTCACATCGCTGTGCACTGTGTTGTTGTTGTGGTTTGCACTTCCTGGTTGCCATATTCAGAGCTGTCTTATTCCAGGGCTAAGTTTGCCCTGCACTCCCAACCCAGTTTGCCTAGCCTCATTCCCATGCTATATTCAGAAGCTGTTTGCTCTGGGCTATTCCTTTTGAATATGGCTTGCTTTGTGCTCTGGGCTAAGTTTGCCCACCAGGCAGTGCTAATGTAGCCCCGGGGCAAAGTTTTGAATATCTGGCCCAAAGTATATAATATAATAATTATAATAATAAAGGGTTCCTAGAACCAGAGGTTTCAATCTTTGAGCAAAATGACCATCTCATCTGCAAGATTACAGTCCAATTCAGATTACTGAAATGCCGTGCAATCAGAACAGTTCAAATATAGCTGCAAGGTTGAAAGAATGTTTTGTCTCTTTATGTTTCCAAACAGAGAAGTAAAAAGAGAACCTCCCTCCTTTCCCTTACGGGATAAAATCCTCTTTGTGTCGTGAGATAAAAAAAAAAAAAACATCTCCACAGAATTTCAAAGGGCTCCATGGCATGATTAATCTGTGTTGTCAATTTCTTCATATGGTATATTCCAGAAACCAGATTCTGCCACAAAGCTAAAGTAGGTATGGCAATCAAAAGCTGATTTTTAGTGATGGCCTTCTTTGCAGGCAAAAGAAAAATAGTCAGGAGTTTACTTGCTGGAAGGGAACCCCATGAGAAACTAAAACTAGAAAAAATAGAAATATGAGATGTTAAATGAATGAGTACACCAAATATTTCTAGGAGTGCTCCTTCTAGGGTAACAAAGAAAGGTGCCAGTAATGGAAACTCCCAAAAATTGTGCCCATGTGATACAGGAGAATATCCACAACCCCTCCAACAGGCTGCTTATATTTTCATTGAGTTGCCGGGGCACAAAAATCTAACAGTAACCTTCAATGCAAATTATTTCTAAATATATGAACTTGTAAGGGAGTGTAAATATTTCAAATGTGTGTCCCATTCCTGATCTGTGATGCCCTCATGAAGGATATTCTCCTATCTCCAGTTTAATATCTGAACAGGTTTTGCATATAACAGATGAAGTGCCTTACATAAATATGAAAGCAAGTCAGATAAGAGAACTGCACCTTCTGTAGCCTGTACAATATTCAAAATAAGTGGAGGAATAGGAGTATCAAAGAACGTAGACGGTAATAACATTCTAATAAACAATACCCTTGAAGAAAACAAAATCTATCACCATCAGGTAAGGAATATAATTGCTATAATTCCAGAAAAGAAAGTAATTTATTATATTGAATGAAATGAAAACTGAAATGCAATCATAAACATTCCCAGTTCCTAAAACCATGGTCTAAGCAGGCTGGGGGAAATAGGGATAAATATGGAAGCGACTACAATAACATACGAGAACGTTGCAATGGTCTGGAATTTTAAAAAGGACCTCCAAAGTTTTAAAGTATTAAATGTGAAAGGATTAATAGTAATATCAGCCAGGGGAATGGGGGGATATGCAAATAATATCTTAAAAAGATGATATAGGTCCTCTTCTTTCAGTTCTGTCCTTTAGATATGTCTGGTAGTATGGATTGAGCCATAAAATAATAATTCTAAATTGTGCAGCCCAATAATACTTCTTAAAATCTGACAAAGCCAGGCCACAATGGGATTTAGGGAGATGCAATAAAGCATAGTGAGTACAAGGGTGGTGAGTACCCCAGAGAAAATAGGAAATTTGTCATTGAAGCTCTTAGAAGAAGCTTAGGGAGGGGAATATCAGCAAGGTCTGAACGAGATATAAAAGTCATGGAAATAAATCCATATGAATAGCATCAACTTTATATATTAGTGGGAGAGAGATGTTCGACCACACAATCAAATCTCTTGTAAATTGTTTTAGTAGGGGGTCATAATTATATCTAGCTAAGGAATTAGCATGTCCTGTCAGCTGCATCCCTAAATATTTAAGAGAAGGGAGGTCCCATTTGACAGGGAATGCTGTACAAATAGATTGAGAAGGGGAGTAATGAATTTGAAGGACCTCTGTTTTAAGAAATATTTAACTTATAACCTGCTAAGTGCCTAAATGAAGAGAGTGTGCCCCATAAAGGAGGTAAGGTGGAATCGAGGGAAGTCATATAAATTAAATCATCCACGTAAGGTGCTAATGTTTTATGTCTGCCACCCAGGAAATTACCCGTAATTTTATCATTCTGCTGGATAGCTTGAGCCAGTGACTTCAAATAAACCAAAAATAGTAAAGGAGAGTCTGCATGCCTGATGGGTGCAACAATGAAGTGAAAAAGAATGAGTGATCCAGTCACTGATCTTCGAATAAGCACTTGGCTGATCATAAAAATGTTGCATTAGGATTCAAAATAAAGGGGGGAATCCCATTCTCTCCAAGGTAGCCAAAAGAAAGGGCCATGCCACTCAGTAGAAAGCTTTTTTTTCATCAAGACTTAATAGAAAATAAGGGCAGTTCAACCGAATGGCACGGTGTATATTATGTAGGTTTATTATTGTCCTGGTTCTGTTGAGCAGCTATAAAACTGGTTTGATCTTCATCTATTAAAAAAGGAAGAAACTGTTCTAACCTCTTAGCGAGTATGCTAGTAACCAACTTGTAAATAATATTTAAAACTAAAATGGGGTGGTGGGAAGGGCAGTAGGTGACATCTTCATTTGACTTGGGTATAGAGGAAATGGTAGACAGCATGGGTTTACAAAAGGAAGGTCCTGTCAAATTAATCTCATAGATTTCTTTGACTGGGTAACCAGAGTGGTGGACCAAGGGGGAGCAGTTGATGTTGCCTACCTTGACTTCAGCAAAGCTTTTGACACTGTTCCACATAGAAGATTGATAAACAAGCTGGGTAGACTCGGGGTTGGTCAGAAGTTGGTCAACTGGGTGGCAAACTGGTTGACGGGCAGAAAACAGAGAGTGGTGGTAAATGGTATACAGTCAGAAGAGATGCAAGTCACAAGTGGGGTACCTCAGGGATCAGTCCTGGGGCCAGTCCTCTTCAACATCTTCATTAGTGACCTTGCAGATGGACTAGAGGGTAATGCTTGTCTGTTTGCAGATGACACCAAGATCTGCAACAGAGTAGATGATCCAGATGGGGTGGCAGAATGAGAAGAGATCTGGATAAACTAGCAAAATGGTCGAAGAGTGGCAACTGGGATTTAATGCAAAGAAGTGCAAAATCATGCACATAGGGAAGAGAAACCCTGAAGCCACCTATAGGCTGGGAGTGGAGTTACTAGCAGTCACAAAGGAAGAAAGAGACTTGGGCATCATCATCACTGATGACCTGAAATCATTCAAGCAGACTTCTAAAGCAGTAGGTAAGGCTAGGGGGGTGTTAGGGTGTATTAGTAGGGGTATCACAAGTCGTAAGAGGGAGGTAATAATCCCTCTTTACAAGACACTGGTTAGGCCCCATCTGGAGTACTGCATGCAGTATTGGTGGCCACACCTTCACAAGGCCATTAACCAAATTGAGGCAGTCCAGAGAAGGGCAACCAAAATGGAGCCGGGACTGCATCAGAAGACATATGAGGACAGATTAATGGAGCTCAATATGTATACCCTTGAGCAAAGGAGGAAGAGTGGTGATATGATCGAGGCATTCAAACACCTTAAGGGCATTAACAAGGTGAAAGAGTCTAACATGTTTAAATATAAGAAAAATAGCAGGACAAGAGGACACAGCATGAGATTAGAGGGGGGCCGATTAAGGGGGAATGTGAGGAAATTCTTTTTCACAGAAAGGGTGGTGGATGCATGGAATGACTTACCTCAAGAAGTGGTGGCTATGAATACAGTGCAGGGCTTCAAACAGGCATGGGATAGGCATAAGGGAGGAATACAAATGAGTATGAATAGATAAGCCACTGACAGAGCAAAGGCTGATGACACATTTATAAGGTAGAAAAAGAAATGGGCAGACTGTATGGGCCTTGTGGTCCTTATCTGCCATCAACTTCTGTGTTTCTGTTTCTATGTAGCTAATTTCCAAGTAGGTTGGACAGGGGAACCATTATGAACCTCTTGACAAGTGTTTAAGAGGGGGGAAAAGCAATTCCCAAAATGGTTTATAAAATTCCCATGTAAAGCCATCAGGCCCAGGACTTTTTGCAGATTTTAATTGCTTAATATCATTATGCAATTCCTCCTCTGTAATGGGTGCCATCAATTGACTGGCTTGTAATGAAGAAAGTTTGGGGAGTCTTAAACTCTTTAAATATGCTGTAACATCAGGTAAAGCGAAGGAGCCTCAGCAGAATACAGAGTCTGTTAATAAGTCTGAAAGGCTCTAAGGATGTCCTGAGGATGTTTAACTAACTTCCTAGTTGAGGGGTCACATATCTGACTGAAAGTAACTTGGTTGTCCTTATGTCACAACTTATAGGCAAGAATGCAAGTGGCATGGGAGCTGCCCTCATAATATTTTTGTTTAAAAAATTAGAGCACTAACTGTGTCTTAATATTAAGAATTTCCTGAATCTTCTGTTTTGTGGCCTGCAGCAGGGGAGCCACAGCCCAATCTCCCCTGGCATGTTGGGCCTGAAGATCTCTGAATTGGTTATGGAGAATTTCTAGCCGCTCTGCCTGAGATTTTTTATATTGAAATGAAAATGTAATAATTTCTCCCCTAAGGGCCATTTTTAATGTAATCCAAGGGATTTTGAGAAATATCTGGATTATCATTATCCATTAAAGTTGAGGGATTTTCTCCTTAATCATTTCCTGAAAGGTGGGGAGATTCAATAAATAGTTATTTAACCACCTTAAGCTTCTTCCTGGAGGAAATTCCCAGTATAAGTGTAACAGGGCTAGAGTATGGTCCGATAAAAGAATAGGAAGTAGCTGGCAGTCCTTTACACAGTGTTGAAATTATTTAGGAACATGACATAAGTCAGTTCTGATGTAAATGTTATGTGAAGCAGAATAATGGGTGTAGCTTCTATCCTGCAGATGAAGTAACTGTCATGCATCCACCCAATCCATCTCCTTAAAAAATTAATGGATCATTTTTTTGTACACTTGATCTATGGAGATGGGGGTCAGGCTTAGAAATATATTTTTGATTGAAAATCAAGTTGTAGTCCCCACCTATTAAATAACCTGTTGAAAATCAATAATGTTCCTAAAAATAGAGTGGATAGTCCCAGGTGGTAGCTCCTTGGGGGAGATATAGATTAGCTAAGGTTAAAGCTTGTGGGATGTGCCATTCTTTGGATGAGACGTTAAAATGAGGTCCCTTCTACCCATCCTGGTGCTGTCTTGGTGGGTGTCCAGGTGGAAGTAAAAGAACCCAGGGCACTCTTTGCAAAGAGTAAGGGACGTTCCCAGTGTCCTGGCCAACATTCCCCTTCCTATAAACTGGATCATGCAATTATCCATGCTGTGTGTGGGTGTTGATGTGTGATATGGCTGCCACTGCACATTCAGTCACTTCAATACCAGTCTAGTGTTGCTTGTAAAGTGTTTTGGGATACACTGTGTTTGAAAAGCACTATATAAATGATTCTTCTTCTTCTTCTTATGTGGTGAAAATTCAGATATAGTGGATGCATAGGGGTATTTGTTAGAAACATAGATTTTGTCAGCAGAAACTGACATTTAGGCTTATCTAGTCTGCCCCTTGTCCCTGCCTAGTTTATCACCACTGATCCAGTTGGTCATAGGTGTCACTCCTTTTCCCCATTTTGGGGGACGAGGAGCAGTAGATTTATTAATTTGGAGACACAGAAAGAAGGAGGAGGAGAAGAAGAATGAAACTACAAACTCTGGCCTCCAATCCTCCTTCAGACCTCCTCATCTGGGAACAACATGAGACTCCACCTCCTCCTTCTCCATCTCATTCATGCCTCCAGAGAATCTCAGACTCTTAACCCAGCAGAAATGCCAGATACCAACTTAATGTGAACTTGCTGCTATGCCTGCTGCCACTGGTAATTCTCAACACTCTGTCCTCCTCCAGTCCTGCTCAAAGGGAACAACAAAGGCCTGATCCTCTTCCATCTCATGCCTGCCTCCTGAAAATCCCAGGCTCTTAACCTGGCCAAAATACCAGACATCAACCTAATGTGAACCAGCTGCCATGCCTGTCCCCATTGATGATGCTCCACACTTTGTCCTCCTCCAGTCCTCCTCACCCAGGAGCAACATGGGCCTCATACTCTTCCATCTCATGCATGCCTTCAGAAAAACCAAGACACATTGACTACTACGTGAACCTGCTTCTGTTGTCCAGCTGCCTCCTCCATCCACTCAGATACCTACTCCTCCTCGACATCTGGGGCACCATTGTGCAATTATACAGCATGGCCATCATCAATGTGATAGTAAATATCATTACATTTTTTTTTTTTACTTTTCTATTTTCATGTTCCTTTTACAGGTACAAAGGAGCATAGAAACGTAGAAACATAGACTTTGACGGCAGATAAGGGCCGCTTGGCCCATCTAGTCTGCCCATTTCCCTACCTACAGGATATGCTGCAGATCCTAGTTAACCAACAGCCTCTTTCTTCTTACCCCCCACAAGAATTGCCTTATGTCTGTCCCATGCATTCTTGAATTCTCCCACAGTTTTAGGACCCCACAACCTCCTCAGGAAGGCAGTTCCATGCATCCACTACCTCTCTGTGAAATAATACTCCTCACATTGTCCCTGAGCCGCCCCCTTCTATCTTTTAAATTGTGTCCTCTTGTTCTTGCATGTCTCTTTTTCTGAAAGATGCTACCTCTTGGACTTTGTTGATTCCACTGAGGTACTTAAAGTTTCTATCATGTCCCCTCTCCCTTCTTTCCTCGAGGGTATACATATTAAGCTCCTTTAGTCTCTCCTCATACGGCTTCTCTTGCAGACCCTGCACCATTTTAGTTGCCCTCCTCTGGACTGCCTGTATCCTGTCTATGTCCTTGCAGAGATGAGGTCTTCAGAACTGGACGCAGTACTCCAGATGGGGTAAAACCAACTGTCTGTACAGAGGGATAACAACTTCCTGTTTTCTGCTGCTGATGCCTCTCGCTATGCATCCCAGTATACTCTCAGCCCTCCCTACTGCCTTCTCACATTGCTTGCTAACCTTAAGGTCATCTGATATGATTACCCCCAGGTCCCTTTCCTTTTTTGTTGTTGTTTCTACCCCTCCCCCATTGTGTATTCTTCCCCTGGGTTCTTGTTTCCCAGGTGCATTATTTTGCACTTCTTTGCATTGAATCCTAGCTGCCATACTTCTGACCATTCCTCCAACCTTGCCAAGTCCCTTCTCATCCTTTCCACGCCTCCTTGTGTATCAACCCTCTTGCAGATCTTTGTGTCATCTGCAAAAAGGCATACTTTTCCTTCCAGTCCGTCTGCAATGTCACTGATGAAGACATTAAAAAGGATTGGACCCAATACTGAACCCTGCAGTACCCCACTAGTAACCCTTGTTTCTTCAGAGTGGATTCCATTTACAATTACCTCCTGTGTCCTGTTGTGCAGCCAATGTTTTACCCAGGCTACCACCCTGGGACCCACTCCCAGGCTGGTTAATTTGACTATTAATCTTTTGTGTGGAACTGTGTCAAATGCCTTGCTAAAGTCTAGGTAGGCCATGTCCACAGCCCCTCCTGATCTACTACTTTGGTCACCCAGTCAAGAAATCTATTAGATCTGCCTGACATGACCTTCCCGCTGAACCCATGCTGCCTTGGGTCCTCTGCCCCACTGGCCTCTAGGTACTCAACTATTCTTTCCTTCAGAAGTGACTCCATCACTTTCCCTACCACAGAGGTCAGACTGACAGGTCTGTAGTTTCCTGCCTCTGTTTTGGTCCCACTTTTGTGAAGGGGAATCACATCTGCCTTCCTCCAGTCGTCAGATACCACACCATCTGCCCATGATTTATTAAAAAGAGTAGCCAGTGGTTTCACTAGTTCCTCCCTTAATTCTTTTAGAATTCTGGGGTGAATTCCATCAGGACCCATTGCTTTGTCCAGCTTCGGTTTTAGGAGTTCTTGCAGAACCCTTTCTTCTGTGAAAGGACTGGGATCGACCCCCCTATCAAGAGTGCTTCTGTTAATTGGATTAGGCACTTCCCCCTCCTCTTTTGTGAATACTAAGCAGAAATATTCATTCAGTATCCCTGCTTGTTCACTGTCCCCTCTGCCCACCCACCTTTCATTCTATTCAGCCTCATTATCCATCCCTTTGTCTTTCTACGCTCACTGACGTACCTATAAAAGGTTTTATCCCCCTTCTTAACTGAGTTGGCTATTTTTTCCTCAGTTTGGGCCTTTGCTATTCTGACTTCCCTCCCTGCTTCCTTCTGCCTTAACTGGTACAGCTCTCTGTCCTGTTCTGTCTGTGTTTCCTTATACTTCCAGAATGCTATTTTTTTCTTCCTGACTTTCACAGCCACCTCTTTTGAGAACCATAGTGGCTTTTTCTTTCATTTTGATTTATTTATTTGCTTTACACAAAGGCTTGTTGCCTCTGTGATGGCAGTTTTGATGATTCCCCATTGTTGCTCCATACCTCCTTCTAGCCTGTTTGCTAGTGCTTTTCTGAGGCACTCTCCCATCTTGCCAAAGTCAGCCATCCTAAAGTCCAGTACCCTCACTTTCGTATGGCTTGACTCTGTAGCTGAGTTTAACATGAACCACCCTGTTTGATGGTCACTTGTTCCCAGATGGCAACCCACTTATAGATCTGAGATCCTCTCACTGCCCCCGTTTCAGAGTATGAGGTCTAAGATTGCTCCCTCATGAGTGGGTTCCGAAACTAGCTGTCTGAGGCCTGCCACCTGTAGGGCATCAAGAATGGCCCTGCTCTTGGATGTGGCTGCAGCAAATGTGCTCCAGTTAACATGTGGCATATTCAGGTCTCCCATCCACAGTATCTCCCCTTTCTCTGCCATTCTAAGAATGCTTCTATCATATCCTTGTCCATTCCTCCCCTGAAATGGGGGTCTGTACACAACCCTGTGCAGATTGTGGTGCCTTTCCAGTCTCCAAGGTGACCCACAGTGCCTCCTCTCCTCCCTGTTTACTCTTTTGTTCAGTTGCTTTTATCCCTTCCTTTACATAGAGAGCTACTCCTCCTCCTCTTCTCCCCTGCCTGTCTCTCCTGTAGGTTATGCACCCTGGTATGTTAACATCCCAGTCATGGTTCTCTGTGTACCATGTTTCTGTGACTGCTGCGATATCCAGGCATCACTCTTCCATCAAGGCCACCAGCTCAGGGAGCTTGTTGCCCAGACTATGGGCATTGGTACTCATTACCCTCCATTTCCTTATGGCCTTACTCCTTTTTGCCTGATCCCTGTCCTTCTTGCCTTTGTCACTTTCTCCATTTACCCCTGCCCTTCTCCCTATTGACACCTCTATGTTGGTGTTTACCTCACTTACTACCGTGATTGTTTGGGGGGGCTAGGATTTCC
Organism: Neoceratodus forsteri; assembly: GCA_016271365.2. Classification (NCBI taxonomy): domain Eukaryota; kingdom Metazoa; phylum Chordata; order Ceratodontiformes; family Ceratodontidae; genus Neoceratodus; species Neoceratodus forsteri. The sequence goes on from CM028135.1 coordinate 1,034,765,304, forward strand.
CTGCCCCTTTCCAGTGCCTCCCCCTTGGCTAGTTTAAATGCTTGCCAATGAAGCATTTAAATCTATCACCTAGGATTCTGGTTCCCCTCCTGGACAGATGCAGCCCATCATGCCAGTATAGGCTTGCATCACTCCTGGTGGACCCCCAGTCCCCAATGAAGCCAAATCCCTGAGCTCCACACCAGTTTTTCAACCACTGATTGAATCCCATGGTGTGGAACATCCTAGCCTTTCCTACACCATAGATGGGCAGCACCTCCGAGAAGGTTACCGTGTGTGCTACTTGTCTAAGGCCCCTCCCCAATTCCACAAACTCTTCCTGCACTTCTCTAATCCCTTTCTTAGCCAGGTCATTTGTCCCTAGGTGGACAATGACATTCAGCTCCCTCCCCTGTGCAGCTGCTCCGGCATCCTGAGGATTCGCGCCCTGTCCCTCCAAGCCATGGTGCCAGGCACCCACCCCCTCTCCTTCCTCCCAGTTCTACCTTCCTATCAATGGAGTCCCCACCAGGAGTTGTTTCCTTCCCCTGCGGGGTCCCCTGCCACCCTCCTCTGGGTCTCCTTTGTGGAGGTTCCCAGCATCCTCCTTGTTCTCCACTGCTGGTGCCTCCATAGAGGAACCACACTTAGCCAGAATGGCATAGGAATTGTGGAGAGGTACAACTGGAGGGATGCGCCTCTGTTCCACCACCCTCACCCTCCCTGAGCCCACTGTGGTCCAACTGCTCCTCTTTCTTGGCAACCACTGAGGCAACGGCAGTGGCACTGGTGGTCCCTGGATGGAAGAGGAGGTCCCACAAATACTGGCCAATTCATCCTGGAGATGAGCAATCTCCTCCCTCAGCCCAGAGAGGTGCCTGCAGATAGGACAACACCGCATCCTCCAGAATGTCTCCCGGAAGACTGCTGCTCCACAGCCACTGCACTGCACCACTCCAATCATGTCTTATTTCTGGCCCCTTAACTGTTTGCAATCCTTATTCTTTCCTCTGTTTTTTTTCCCCTCTCTCCTTACTTTCTGCCTGTGTGCCCTTTAAGCTCCTGATTATCCTGTTCTGAGACAAGAATATCCTATATTTCTCAGTATACCCCTTACTTGCTCAGAGGCAGACCTCCAGCAGCTAGAGGGGGCTGGAGAGCTACTCTTGCCCTTCTAGGATGGTGGGTCTTTGGTGGCTCTGTGATCACTCACTTCCTGCTCCCAAACAGGAAGTTCCTGTTGTTAGTCAAATCCTGTGCCTATAAAAGTAGAACCAGATTTGGGTGGGAGGGTGGAGGGGAGGGAAGGAGGGCAATATAGTCCCAGCAGAGAAGTCCAGTCACACAGCAGTCCTTTCTCCTGGTGTCTTCTGCCAAGCTATTAGCAGAATCTTTCTAAGGCAGTCTTTAAATGTAGCTTCCTTCTAGCTAAGCCAATCCCCCTACTTACTAGATCTTTCTACAAGTAATTTAAACCTCACAGCTATTAAGTCCTTTCAATCACCTGAGAATTACATCTAGATACCTGGTCAGATAAACATTCAGTTCAGTTAACTCAGACAAACACACACTTTTTTTTTGTTTTGTTTGTTAGTTTTTTTTTTACCCTAAATTAAAGGTCCAAGTACAAGAGTTCTTCTTCTTTAGTCCCAGCAGAGAAGTCCAGTCACACAACAGTCCTTTCTCCTGGTGTCTTCTGCCAAGCTATTAGCAGAATTTTTCTAAGGCAGTCTTTAAATGTAGCTTCCTTCTAGCTAAGCCACTCCCCCTACTTACTAGATCTTTCAACAAGTAATTTAAACCTCACAGCTATTAAGTCCTTTCAATCACCTGAGATTTACACCTAGATACCTGTTCAGATAACCATTCAGTTCAGTTAACTCAGACAAACACACACTTTTTTTGTTTTGTTTGTTAGTTTTTTACCCTAAATTAAAGGTCCAAGTACAAGAGTTCTTCTTCTTTAGTCCCAGCAGAGAAGTCCAGTCACACAACAGTCCTTTCTCCTGGTGTCTTCTGCCAAGCTATTAGCAGAATTTTTCTAAGGCAGTCTTTAAATGTAGCTTCCTTCTAGCTAAGCCACTTCCCCTACTTACTAGATCTTTCAACAAGTAATTTAAACCTCACAGCTATTAAGTCCTTTCAATCACCTGAGATTTACACCTAGATACCTGTTCAGATAACCATTCAGTTCAGTTAACTCAGACAAACACACACTTTTTTTTGTTTTGTTTGTTAGTTTTTTTTTACCCTAAATTAAAGGTCCAAGTACAAGAGTTCTTCTTCTTTAGTCCCAGCAGAGCAGTCCAGTCACACAGCAGTCCTTTCTTCTGGTGTCTTCTGCCAAGCTATTAGCAGAATCTTTCTAAGGAAGTCTTTAAATGTAGTTTCCTTCTAGCTAAGCCACTCCCCCTACTTACTAGATCTTTCTACAAGTAATTTAAACCTCACAACTATTAAGTCCTTTCAATCACCTGAGATTTACACCTAGATACCTGTTCAGATAACCATTCAGTTCAGTTAACTCAGACAAACACACACTTATTTTTTTGTTTTGTTTGTTAGTTTTTTTTTACCCTAAATTAAAGGTCCAAGTACAAGAGTTCTTCTTTAGTCCCAGCAAAGAAGTCCAGTCACACAGCAGTCCTTCCATCTCATGCCAGGCCATATACGGGTTGTGCCAAATGTGGGCTATGCCACCCACTACACCCACAACCCACTGCGGCATAAGTGAGCTTGACTCTAAATAGTTTCATTCTTGTGTTTACAGGTCTCCTTTCATGCTGCCTCACCCCCATTGATCAGTAAGCTGCCTCTTTCACCTCCCCAGGGACACCATTGTGCCATTAAATGGCATGGCCATCACCAGTGTGAAGACAAGTATCATTTCCAAAAGTTTGTTTTGTTCTTATAGTTTTTTTCATTTGAATTTTGCTTTCACAGGTGCAACATGACATGGCAGGGAATGGACTAGAGTCTAAATAATTTATTTTTAAAATTAAATATACTTTATTATATTTTCAACAAGAAAAACATATGTTTAAATAATGTCCCTCTTGTTTTCATAGATTTCTTTTCATCCTATCACAAATCTCTGTTCACTAAAGTCCTTAAAGATCAAATACACATAGGACCTGATTCCAAGTCACGTTATGCATGGCAAAAGGTGATTTATGCCAAACCCTATGGTGCAAATTGCACCTTGCACCATGCATTATGCTAGTTGAGATTTCAAGTTGTGGCCTATGCCAGGCCATATACGGGTTGTGCCAAAGGTGGGCTATGCCACCCACTACACCCACAACCCACTGCGGCATGGCACAAGGGTGGGTTATGGCAGCCCCAGCCCTATTCCAAAAGGGCAGCTACCATAACCCAGTTAGGCTATTACAAGTCTTGCTATGGAGCTGCAGGGTAGACCAGCATGGAGGTGGTATAAGGGGCATCGGTCCTGGCAAAATGATGTATGCACATCCCTCCAGTGCCATGAATCACTCATTGCTGTGCCCCATGGATCCCCCCAGCACAGTGATGCCCCCACCCCCCAAATTTCAGGGTGCCACCTAGGTTCGTAGTGCACTGTGCCCCCCTTTCACCTGTGCCACCCAGGCTACCCCCCAAGGCCTCAGGGGATTGCAGGCATGTTATGGTGCAGGGGGCTCTGGGGGGAAATTATTGGTGGTCTGTGACTTGTGGCACCCAGCTCCATTGTGCCATTCCCATGGTGCAACCATGTGGCTTCTGCAAGTTACGGGTCATAGGTGCCAGGGACCCTGCCTGTCCCAGAATAGGGCACTTGCATACACCCTCATGTTGCCCCACGCTTTCTGGAATTGGGTCCATATTTTATAAAAGGCTTGAATTCCCTTGAATTCACATCCTTGTGTCATGATTAGTGTTTCCTGAAATTATATTATGCTGTTTAGTTATGTGGTTTTCTTTAAATCAGCATCTGTTAATGTGCTCTCCTGTAACTGAAAACAGTGAAGAAACAGTGAAGATGTTTCTGTCCCTGTCAGTGAGTAACGACATCATTCTTGTGCAGCCTGCTGCTTCAGCAGTTAAGCCCTTGATTGACCAAATAGGTTGTTGCAGTTTCTAGTTAGGGCAGTCTGTAGAGCTAATTGTTTTCACTCAAAGTGTGTTACTAACCCATCTGGTTTGTGTTTAGAGAGAATAGCTTAAAATCATTCTGTTCTCATAAACAGTTGATCATTTGGGGCTCAGTGCTGAACTGAAATGGTATGAATGAATGTCTCTGAGAGATTACCTTGTCTGTATCACAGATGTTAGGTCTCTGCCATCAAAACTATGCATTCTATACTGGCTATATAAAACAGTGTTGTCCAATGGATGTAACATAAATTTACATTCCATTAATTCATATAAGCAGTGTGTCTTTTATGTAGCATCAATAAATATGTTCATGTGAGAACAATGTTGTTTTCACCTCAGATTGAAAAACCTGTGTCTGCCACACTCTGCTATTTCAGGAACATGTACTGAATGAACTCATAAAATTCAGTTATTTGAGGGCTTCTGTGTGAAAATATGTCATGTATGTGTATAACTAGAAATACTGTATGGCATTTTGATCCCCCAGTCTCCTTTTCAACAGTTGAGGCAGCAGCTCTCTGCTTCCTCCTTTCCCCTGACCCAAAAGCCCCCTGACTCCTACCTTTATATGATGCTCCTGCAACCCACTGCCCACAGTTCTCTTCACACAGTCATGGCTGCTATACCCTGCTGCCTCCTGCACAAACAGTTTAGGCTGCTGCACCCTGCTACCCTCCGTCTCCCACCCTATAACACAAACTGAAAATATTTTTTGTATTTCTTTTTTTTTTTTTGTTGGTGCTGTTTCTGGAGTCCACCCTGCCATCTGATGCCCCCCATGCCGATCAGGTATGAGACACCCTCCTCTTCAGCCCCATGACTTACCCCTAATGGTGGGGGGTTGGGAGACCCTCAATCCACCAGACCAGATCCAGTTCGGTGGAGGTGCTTTCCCAGTGGCACTGTAAGGGGGATAATCATTATTCATGGTGAGGACTCTTGTTTTTCCATTTTCTCCCCTGCGGAGAGGAGCATGCAATGATGCCAGTGGAGGGAGTGCACATGCATCCATACGTGCCCCTCCAGGCATCTGCCCCATCTCTGCCCATCTTCTGCAGCATCAGCACTCTGCCCCCAGCCTCTGTTTGGGGCCAGTCGAGTGCTGACCACTGGCATCCCCCTTCCCTGGAGAAGGAAGACCAGTCCCTTGGATGCTCAATCCTTCACCAACTCTACCAACCCCAGGCAGCCTGTGCTCATTCCCAAACCTGGGTCACCGGAATAGTGTGAGGTAAGGTGTCCAGTGCCTAGGCCCTCAATGCTACCGGTCCGGCTTTTTTGTATTTTCTATTGGATAGTTCTGGGCAGTGTACCAAAGGATCTGACTCTAGTAGCAAGGAGCAGCATGGTGCAACAACTCTAACTGTGGGGGCAATAACTTCTATGGTGCAGTAGGATACAGTGGTGTCAGGGGACAGAGGACAGCATGGTGCAGAAGTGTTGACTGTGGTCCAGTATACAGTGGGGAATCAGGGTACAGCAGTCCTGACTGTATGACAGGGTGCACGTGATGCAGCAGCCCTGCCCATTTGGGGAAATGGAAGTGGGTAGCAGAGTGTAGCAAAAGTCCCACCTTTGGTGGCATGGGCAGCATGGTGGTGCAGCAGCCCAAACTGTGAAGGCCGAGGCCCTGGGACTCTAGGGCTTAGCAGAGCACAGCAGCCCTATCTGTGGAGACAGGAAAATGGGCAAAGCTGTGCATTGACCCTGACTGTGGGGGTGGGAGGGACAGAAGGAAGCAGGATGCAAAAGTCTCAACTGAGAGGCAGGAGACAGGGGCATCAGGATGCCATACAGTATTTCTAGTTACAGCAACAGCTTATTCAGTTAATCAGGGATTTCATTGCTGAAGCAGCAAGCTGGACAAGTATGATGTCATTGCTCACTGACAGGGACAGAAACATCTTCACTGTTTCTTTATTGTTTTCAGTTACTGCAGAGCATATCAATAGATGCTGATTTAAAGAAAACCACAAAACCAAACAGCATTATTTTCAGGAAACACTAAGCATGACACAGGGACATGAATTCAAGTGAATTCAAGCTTTTTATGAAATATGTGTGCATTTGATTTTTTAAAGAGAATGGCTGTAGTTGGAGACTGACAGAATGCAGCAGCATATAGCATATATAACTTCTCTGAGACTTGAAAAAATTTGGCAAATGAGAATTTCATATAGGTGCATCACTGCTATGGTCTAGGTGTGACAGAGGGTGCACCCACACCATGGAGTTCTGTCCTCAAGAAGAGTCTGCTGGATTGAGAGTAGCATCTGGTGTGTGACCTTGAGTCCCTGGACACACTTCAGAATCTGAGATCCCACATATCAATGCGTAGTTGTGCTACATCATCTTTTAACTGAGAAGGAGATGGAGCTGCAGCTGGAGTATCCGATTATTTCAATGGCCACAACCCCTGAGTCTGACTGCAGGTCCCACTTCCATCCTCTGTGCCCCCTTCCAGCAACTCTGCACATTGCCATCACTTGTTGTGCTGCCTCCCCTGCTGCACGGAAGAACCACTAACAGTACCACAACCTGCAGCTGACTTCTTCCTAGAGATGTGAGAAATTGAAAAATTACATCTAGAGTAATATTCAGCATAATTTTCGCACTATGTGAAATATTTCATCTAGGCATAACGTCATTTCACCACTGGTTCAGCTTTTGAGCAAAGAGTGAAATTACACTCAAATTATGCCAATTTTGGTCCCGGGAGGCAAAATTTTGCCACTTGCTTCAATTTTGCCAATGTTTTACAATTACGCTGGTGAAATTGCAGTGCATTGTGGGTAGATAGCTGAAATCTCACTTGCAGGGTGTTTCCTGCACAGTATGTTGTCTGTTGAATTGGAGAGCAGTTCAGTGTAGTGCATCACAGCCAATAAACACTTCAAAAACCTATTTTTTGTGATTTTTGAGAGTTAATTGCTCACAAAATCGCAAGTTTAGTTTTTAGTGTTGCTAATGAAAATTTTATTGTTTTTGTATCTTTGGAGAATACCTGTAGTTAGTGTTTCAGTTTTCTCTGTGTCTTTAGGGAAGTGAGTGGGGAGGGTCGATGGTTTCTGTGTGTGTGTATGTATGTGTGTGTGTGTGTGTGAGAAATGAAAGTAGAGCAGGCTAGTTCCTAAGATTTCACATATTTCTCACAAGTTATGAGTGAGTTTCTGTAATTTCTTTTAAGTCTGAAGATTTGTAGTTTGTGTGCTATTTATTTGTTATATTTTTCTTACATATTGACTATTTTTTGGGTCACTTTATCTGAATAGTTGCTACATTCTTCTGAGTAGTTCTGTTCCTGTTTCCCTTTGCTGAATCACATTTGTGATTTATTTTGTTTATTGAAAGTATTCGTGTACAGTGATCTGACCACTTGACTTGTCCATATCCAGGTACACTGCATTGTTGAATTGCTCACAGAAATTACTATTGTGATCTAGCCTCTGCATTGCAGCGTTCCTGTTTTTCGATTGAATTTGTTTACCATATTAAGTCTCAATGCAACATGCAATTTGTTTGGAAATATTTCTGGAATTCTGGGCCATGTTTGGAAACAGCAGCACCACACTTAGGCCCTAAAAGCATTTAAATGCTGCAGAAAACAACACATTTGGGTCCTCATGGTGGGTGTGAACCATGTAACTGCATGTCTGATACCTGATTTCTGTCTCAATGTACTGTGCAATTTTTTTGGAAACATTTCTGTACTTGGCCCCATTTTGCACCAGCAGCAATGAGTTTCAGGCTGAAATATTGGGCAAACAGGACCTATAAAGGCTATTAAATGTCTGGGTGGTAGTGGGGGGGGACCCTAAAACATCATGGCTGAGACCAGCTTTCAGTCTTGATTTACTTTAACATTTTTGGGGAAACAGTTCTGGATTATAGGCCATGTTAGACAGTGGCAACACTCTGTCTCACTCTACATTCTCAATGTCATCCTAATTTTTTCCAGTCATACCATATTTCTCGTCTTATCATGCCTACTCTGCACAGCATGGCTTCAAGAGGCTGTCTTAAACTGTAGCCCTACTAGAGGACATTTTGGACTGGGTGGTGGTGGCGGTGAGGTTGGGCACAGTAACACCAAGTTAACATTGTGGCAAGACCAAGCCAAGGGAACACAGGTGTTAAGCACCAAAAAAATTAAAATTATGTTTAACTTTGCAATAAAAATGCTTATGTTTCTATGATTGTTGCGTACATATTCATTCAGACTGATCCTGCACACAGCCAAAACAACTGCTGCCAGCCCACAACATCACACATAGCCTTGGGAAAAAATGTTGTTCCTTGGAACAATTTACAAATTACAATACTTGACATTTGTGGATAGGAGGAGGAAACACACACAAGTCAGAGGGACTGACATAAACCAAGTAGAAAGGTACAGTGATTATGGGTAAAAAAGACTAAAAGTGACTGACAGACAGTAACACATGACAGGGGGTGCATCATAAGGGTCAAATCGGGGACAGGGTATACATATGAAAGAGCACTGGGAGGTAGCATAAACATTGCATAGCACACAAAAAACGACAAAAACAAATGAAAGGATATAGAAGAAGAGGACAGAATATATATATATATATATATATATATTTTTTTTTTTGCTTTCTGTTATTTTTCGAGGGTGCAGATGAGGGAAGAGTGACAGTAGAAAAGCAAGGACAAGAGAAAGAAATGAAAAAAATGTTGCTGCTAGTGCTGCACTGACTGGTCTGGAGGCTGACCATTACACTGCACTAGCACAAGGTGCACATTCTGCCCTGCCACCACCACCACCATGCAGCTCCGTCATGAGCTCAAACATTTTGTCTTGCTCCTGAAGGAGTTTCCTGAGGTCCCCTGTGACCTGTCAGAAATCAGTGGACTCACTGCGTAGAGCTCCCACTTCTCTATGCAATGCTCTCAGGTCTTCTTCAACGCTCACTGCTGCTGGTGTTGGGGTTGGGGCAGGCTGCGCTGATTCTCCACCATGAACCCAGTGACACCTGTGTATCTGGAGTGAGGGTGATGGGGGCTCTGCACCTGCCTTCTGCTGCTGCCTTCTGCGGTACCTATGCTGACTGCTAGCCCCTGCCTCCTGCTGGCCCCCTTCCCCTTATACCTGCTCAGCAGCACCTTGGACCCCTCTACCTTCTGCCAGCTCTTTTTCTTTTTTAAGCCAGTCTATAGTGTGGTGGTGGTGCTGCAGATGGCTCCTTTGCCACTACTGCCAAAATGACCACGGTCTTGCCCCTTCTAACTGATCTGTCACACAAGTTGCAGATCACAACATAATTATCATTTGTGTTTTTGCTATAAAAACACCACACAGCTGATGACACTTCTGTGTGTGTGTGGGGAGAAACAGCTGATGTCCCAGGGCTGATAGGCATATACGCTCCTGCTCAGGGAAGGCGGGGGTGCATGCTCCAGCCTGGGGATGGCATCTGGAGGTGCCTGCTGCTGCTTCCTGGGGTGGGGCCACAAGAGGATCCTGCTGCTGCTATGATGGGGTGAGGGGCTCATGCTGCTCCTGGGGAGTGGGGGCTGCATTCTCCTGCTGGGGGGTTGGGGGCACATGCTCCTGCTGCTGTTGGGGGGGCACACACATAAAGGCCCACCTATTAATATGGACACTGGGTGGGGGTGGTCCAGCTGCCTTCTTCCCAGTCTAAGAATTATTCATTCTAATCTCTATCTCCTTCTCCTCCTCCTGCAACACCCCCCCCCAAAAAAGAGAAAAATAAAGGGGAGTTTTACACACACACACACACACACACACACACACACACACACACACACACACAAAAAAAAAGATAGGTAAATATAAAAATGAAGAAAAAAACACTAACAGAAAATATTAACTTTTTAAACTAAAGGGGAACAGATCATAAATCAAATAAGCTGCAAATGCAAACACACACGCACACACACAAACACTACTTTTTAGAAACACAAGTTTGAGCTCTCCTGTGAGAAGCTTTTTTTCCCCAATTTCACCTGATACTTACATGTGGTAAAATGTGCAGATGAAAGGAGCAATTGCAAGTGTAATTTCGCTGGTGAAATTTCGCCATCGGGGCAAAAATGTGCGAAATGTTTAGTGCAGCAAAACTGGAAATTTCGCTGGAATTTCACCGGCGTAATAACATTTAGTTGCATCTCTTCTTCATGTATTTCTTCCAGTCACAGAGGTGCCTTAATGTAAGGTGGGTGTGTTGCCCACCAGTGCCCAAGTGTCTGCCCTGTTTACCATGCCAAACAACTGTCTGGCATAGTTTGCATATCGTAACACTGTTGCCAGCAGCATATAGCAGCATCATATATTATTATCTGTGACTTCAGAAAATTGCTGTGGTGGGAGAATGACACAGTGAAGCAGCATGTAACAAGTACACATAATTTCTGGGACATGAGGAAAAATGGGAGGTGCATTTCTGGGAAATAAAGTGACTTAAAAATTAGAGATGCTGTTGCTGGGGTGGAAGACTGACTGGCACAGTGCAACAGAATGTAACAGGTATATTTCTGGAACATAAAAACATGAGAAAGAATATTTTCATATAGGGCATTTCTTCAGGACACTAAGGTGAATTACAAGTTATAGGTGCTTTTGCTGTGGTGGGAGACTCACTGACACAGCACAGTGGCATGTAGCAATTATATTTCGGGGACATGAGGAAAAAATGGGAAATGAGATTTTTATGTAGTGCATTTCTGGGCATACAGTAAATTACAAGAATTAGATAAGAAAAATAGGGGAATGAGAATTTAAAACATATGGGGCCAGATATTCAAAACATAGCCAAGGTACTAAGGGTTGTTTGCCTCTGCTAACTGGGTTTTGTGCCTAATTCATGAGTGGGGTATATATTTAGACACCTCCACAGCATGAGTAAAACCTGTTAGCACCAGAGTGCTTATTTACCTTCGTGCCCAAGCAAATGAAGGGGTCATCACCTGCATATGAGCACAGCAGCAAATTTAGAGGTTTGTACAGTAAGTAAATACCAACCAAATGGGCATAAGTTACCACTTTTGCAAACTCTGACTTAATGGGGTGTAAGGTCCTAGTGGTGGGCAGCGGTACTACATCCACTTGGCCCCCCTAACCCTGGCCCATGGCAAGGATGGATGCCTTGGTGTCTAGTGGCATCCCCACCATTCAATCAGCAATCCTTTCTTGTCCCTGTTGCCTAGTGGCACCTTCCACCGTCAGATCACTCACTGCTGCATTACTATGGCTATCCCAGTGTCTAGTGGCAACCCCACCTTCCAGTCACCTGCCATGGTACTACCTATGGTTTCCCTGGTGTCTTTTGGCACCCCTCTGATTGCCCATACCAGCACTTGTCCCTGGTTTCTAGTGGTATGCCCTACCCTCTGATTACCAGCTGCAGTAATACCCATGATGTCCCCAGCATCTAATGGTATCCCCACCCCCCCAATTGCCAGATGCTGTATTAAGATGGATTACCCTAGTGTCCAGTGGTACCTCCCACCCTCCAATCATCCACTGCCTTAGTACTCCTGTGATTCCTACTGTCAAGCGGTACCCCACCACCCTCCATGCAAACACTGCCACAATACAAATGTGTCCCTCATGTCCAGTGGCACCCCTAGCCCTCTGGGCACCTGTCCTTTATACAGATCATATGCTGTGGTGTCTAGCAGCTCCATTGCGCCACCTGCACCAAGCACATCACCCATCGAACCCCCACATACCACAGTAGCCACATCAGTTGGTTGGTCCAATATGATGACTGCCACAGCCTGCCTCTCATCTTCTCAACCAGCTGCCATATGGGATGGCAGACTGCATGCACAGTATGCAGTTTACTGTACCCATGATCCCTGTCATTTTAAATGGCAGCCAGCTGAGGAGGTGAGAGGATGACTGTGCAGTTCACCATATAGGACCCACTGAGTGACAACGCTATTGCTCTACGTGGAGGGTGGGGGGATGGTTTGGTCAGTGTGGGTAGTGCAGGGAAGCTGCTAGACACCAGAGAATACCATCTGTATAAGGGTTGGGTGCCCAGAGGGCAGGGTGTGCCACTGGACACCAGGACATCATTCATACTGCAGCTGTTGCTGCTCAGAATCTGGAGGTCCCACTTGACACTAGAGATCACAGTATTACTAAGGCAGGGATGATCACAGGGTGGGAGGTACCACTTGATACCAGGTTATTCCATCTTAATATGAAAGCTGATGATCAGTGGGTGGAGAGTACCACTAGACATCATAGACATCATGAGTGTTACCGCAGTGGACAATCGGAGGGTAAGGGGTGCCACTAGAAATCAGGGGCTATTTTTGGGATGGGCAATCAGAAGGAAAAAGTGCCACTAGACACCAATGACATCATTGCAATTATGGTGACAGGTGATTGGATGGCAGGAGGGCCACAATACTCTAGGGAATCATGACTCTTAGGGGGTCAGGTGATTTGGATGGGGAAGTCACTTGTCACCGTGCCTCACATGGTGGCTGGCCATAGGAGAGACACAAACCTGTTGTGCTTCCCATGCAAATGAGCTCATAATGGGCATGCATATGGTCCCTTAGTGACCTGCAGGCCAAATGGGTTAATTTGCATGGTGTGGGCTGAATATTGATCCGTGGCTCTGGGCACTGTCAGGTCTGAGGGCATAGTTCCCTGCACTTCTCTACAGGCTACAAACTGCCCAGATCCATGTCAGAGCTGTGCTCCTCAACTTAGTGCTACACCAACATCACCTTGCATTGCTTGTAGGGTTCACATCAAACAAATTCCAAAACTAGGGACTTGTGCTGCTGCTGCCTAGAGGATGAGCCAGAGGTGGATGGTCTCAGGGGCCCCTCCTCACAGTAATCAGCCAGTGGTGGAGGCAGAACCACAGGAAGGGGTGTACAGTAGGTTTATCCCTTCCAGGTTCTTCTGGTGGTGGAACAGAGGTGATAGCAGGAAGTGTTGATACTTGCTGCTGTGCTGTGGGGGTGGGGTGGGGTGGGGTTCCAGTAGACAAGCCATTGCTGCTACAAGCTTCTTGCTGGCCCATTTCCAAAAACGTGCTACTGATGTCATTCATAAAGGTGTCCTCTTCAGACAGATGAGACGATGAGTCCCCTCTATCGACTGTGTGACTGTCACTCTCTCCCCACTCTTCTCTCTCTCTCCACAGTCTGACTCCCACCTCTCTCACTCTCCTCTCCATCTCTACTCATTTTTATTTAAAAGAAAAGGTATGAAAAATTAAAATAACACAAAGAAAGTGAATTTGGAAAAAGAAGAAAAATGGAAAAAAAAACTATAACAATAACTAAACAAGAATTCACAGTACCAGAGCATCTGAACATAGAAGTGAAAGGAAAATACAGGTAGAAGGTTATAGAAAAAAGGACTGAAATATAAAGAAAATGTAAAGAAAATAATACCTAAGCCTCAGAAAAACCTTACAAACAAACAACTAAGCAAAGAGAAGATGTAGAAAATACAAAAAGAAAGCTGAAAAAGATTGTTTTTAAAGATCTTTTCTAATGATCAAAAAGCAGCAGATCTGCATAGATACATAAGTACATAAATGTTGATGGCAGATTAAGACATTCAGCCCACTTAGACTGCCCATTTTCGCACATAACTGTGCTTCTTTAAGGCTCTCTAGGGCTAGGCTGCCCTATCCCCTGACTACCAGGACCCCCTTATGCCACACCGACTGCAAAGTGAAACTGAAGAATGCTGTGTATGCAGAAATGTATCATATGACCTGCAGGAACTGTTGCATGTGTAGGGATGCAGCAAAATTGGGAATTTCACCTCGTGAAATATTACTCAAAATTTGTGCATTTCTCCAGAATTTCACCAGTGCAAACTGCAGAATTTCATGTATAATGTTAAAAAAAGTGTTTTCCCCATCCTGAAGACTCCACATCCCTGGTGTCTACAGGTCCCACCCCCTGGCTGATTGCCAGCACAGAATAGGAAGAAATACCCCATCCACCGAGATTCAGCCCCATCCCCATCCACATAATTTGAAATAAAAATAATTTCCCTGGTGTCTAGAGGTCCCAGAACCCTGGCCTATCACCAGTCAAATGAAGACCCCCCCACCCCAAGATTCAAACCCATTTCTCTCCCCCATTGCCCATAAGTGCAGACATCAGTCATCTCCTTAGACTTCATGTAAAAAAAAATGCTTTCCCTGGTGTCTAGTGTACGCCCCACCCTGTCCAGTAGCAGTAACCCACCCGTCTAGTACCCCCTTGGGCCACCGTCAGAGCCCTCTACTCACCTCCACAGCCACCAGCCCGACTGAGCTCTTTTATGAAATTAACCCGAGTGAGTTATTTTCAATGAATAAGTGCATACATGTGCTAATTCATTGAAAAGGACTCACGTAGTGACATTTCTCATAAAAAGAGCTCAGTTGGGCTGCCGGCCGTGGGGGTGAGTGGAGGGCTGTCCATGGCGGCTGTGGGGGTACTAGATGGGGGGTTAGGGTGGGGTTACTACCACTAGACAGGGTGGGGTGGGGGTCGACTAGACACCAGAGAACGTTGTTCTTTTTAATTACATGACATCTAAGAAGATGATTGATGACACATATGCACAATGTGGGACGGTGTGAATCTGTGGGTGGGGGCGTCATTCTTAATTTGGTTGGCGATTGGCCTGTGGGGGTGGAGCCACTAGACACCAGGGAAATTATTTTTATATCAAATTATGTGGATGGGTGAAAGGGCTGAATCTTGGGGGGGGAGATTTTTCCTGTTGTGGACCGGCAATCAGCCAGGGGGGTGGGACCACAAGACACCAGGGATGTGGGTTTTCAGGAGGGGGGAAAACACTTTTAAAAAATTTTTTATTGCAAGCTGTACTACCCTGGCTCTCAAATGCAGAATTTCACCTGCAGGTGGTGAAATTAGCATTACGCAGGCAAAATTTTGCATTTTGCCAGGAGGGACTTCACATTTCGTACCTGTGAAATATTTTGTGTAATGTGGAGATTACGAGAAATATTTTGTTGGCTGAAATTTTTTAATTTTACACAACACTATGCATATGACCTACAGCCTCTTTCTGAGGAAACGTTGCCTAAATTTTCCATAAAGCAATGTCTAAGGTGAAGTTACATGTGAAGTGCAGGCAAAGTTTTTTGAAGTGGAGGTTGCCACAAAATGGCCACCTTTACAAAGTGCTTTAAGAAATTGAAGTCCCTGGCTTCACCGGAACTTCACAATCAAAATAAAACTTTGCTGCATCTCTAATAAATGTTTTGATGTATATGTTGCTGTTGTTCCTAACTTTCCCAATGAGAACAAGTGAGAGAGAGAGAGAGAGAGAGAGAGAGAGAGATCAAGGCTCACTAGCAGGGATGCCATATGCTGTCATGGTTACCGCACAAAATAGCATGCATTATATTGAATGGTGCTGGATACAAGCAAAAGGTGCTAATTTCAGGTTCAGGGGGAATAAAGTTTAAAGTTATTTTGAGGCATTAGCCTTGATTCACAAAGGTTGAAATCAAACCCAGCAACTAGCATAATTGTGCCAAACTGTTTGTAGCAGAATGCTTCCAATTTAAGAAGACTAGATGCTTTATGGCAGCTTGTGCCACATATTTGGCACAAGCCTCTTAAAATGGGGACCCAAGATTGCCAGAAGCTAGACCAGAAAAAGCTGGTCAAACCTGCAGCAGTCACATATGGAAGTAAGAATCCTGATTGCCAGCTGGGGAAGGTTGCAAGACCAAGTACCATATGTTCAGTGCACCTGGGGCTCACAGCATTCTTGGTGGGGGGGGTCAAATGACGCCATTATTTTTACCATAATGTTGCGATTCACCCAATTGGATCATGTACATACTGCATGAACACATGAGGTAAGAGAGAAAACATGGCAAATCACTATTAGAGAATGTGCACAACTTTTTGACTGCTCTCTATACACAATAAGCCCTTCCCACACACTATAAAGATATAAAACAGAATGTTCATTATAGTATGCACTGCTACTTTAAACAGGACATTTTGTATCAAAAAGCCTTGCAAACAAACTATTTATAGGTTGCAGTTAGAATACCTCAAACTCATTTCATGCTTGGAAGGACCAAGCAGTGTGTTTTATCAATAATCTCATCTTACTGGGAGCATAGAACCAGACAGATATTCTTGAAAAGCCACAGCTTATCATCACTGTTTTATGGCTAAGGTGAACTAACATGAAAAAAACACTGCTTACTAACCTTGTGGGACAATGAGTGTTCCAAAACAGCAGACAATAATGATGAAAGCTCGGGGATAGCCATGTTAAAAGGCTGGTTCCTTTTATTTAAACTGTTAAAAATGTACATTGCTAAACCTCAAAACATAGAAAAAGGCACCTTACAAAACAGGAGACCAAGGGCACTCAAAAATAGAAAGTAAACAGTGTAGGTCAAAAACAGGCATACTGCATGTGTGAGCTTGTTTCACATGGTTTTAATTATTGTATATCACTACACATTTTGAAAATATAGTTAATGTTCCCAGATTATACATACAGTAGTAAGAGAAAACAGAAGCATCAACAATGTATTAAAAAATTGCTGTATTTAGCATGCATACTATAAATATTTATTATCTAACAAACAATACCCTGATTAAAACAACACTTCAATAGGGATACCTATTTTTTATGAGGCACTATCAGTGGGAATTTTCAGTTTTTCCTGGAACCCGTTGAAAGTTGTCCAAAACTGCCCTCTTTTCTCCTGCTGAAACCCAAAGCAGTAAGATCTGCATTAGCATGCAGACTTAAAAACTGCAGATTAAGTAATCTACCAGGGATATAGATATAAAAGACCCATTAATTGGAAATTTAGGAATTGTTCTGAAATCTTTGCAAATGCTAAAACCCTTTCTGATTTGCTGTCAATGTTTTTCTTTTATTTGTTTTGTTTTGTTGTTAACAATGCTCATTAGCAGAGCTTAATGAAATAAATGGCCATGTTAATGCAAGTCCTGTCTGAACAGGAAAAACAGAGACCCTAGTAAAAATGACAAAATTGTATTGATGAACACTTAATTTGTAATTCTTAGTAGAGTTAAACATATTGATGTGCTGGCTCTGCAGCATACTGTGTTATGAGCTTATGCCCTGACTTTGGGATTTCAGACCTTACTTACCTGGTTGCAGAAGTCACATTGAGTCCATAATTTATCTAGCCTGTGGTTAGTACAAGGGCATGCTGCAGCTTAATTGTAGCTCCAGGGGTCTGAAAGTTGATGTTCCAAAACTTTGTGGGAAAATGCAGCTGAAGGAATTAAGAAAGAATAATGCCTTCTGTATACTCATCAGCAAGGGCAGACTTGGCAGTGATTGACTTGTTCCAATAGAATCACAGGCTGGAGAAGATAAGATATTGAATTTTTAATTGTGTTCCATCATGAATACAACTGCTTTGCATCTTTCACTATATAAGTGCCAATTAACTATTCTCTACAGGTTTTAAGACAAGAGACATCTCAAACTTATTTAGAATTGTGAGATGCAGCCAAGTACTCAATAAACGCCAGCCACCCCATCAGAGTGCAACACCCAACAGACTGGCCAACAATAGATATGCTCTGAGAGAAAAATATGAATCATTTGCTTCTTTCAGACATCACAGATACAGATATATGACAAACATAAAACCCATGCTAGGCAGTTTATGTCAAAATCTAAATATCAGAGTGGGAATTCTTTTATTTAAATCAAATCACAATAAAATATAAGATATTAACTGTTGGAACCCTGCAGGCAATTTTAGCTAGAAAGTGGATTTATGATCCACTTTAACATTTGTTGTTTTCAGTATACAGTTCGTGAACCATGGCAATCACGGATAATGATAAATTCCACATCCAGTGTAGTAGTTAAAGTGTTGATGAGTGTCCAACTCCCCAAACGTTTAACAGTATCTATTTATGTGCAATATATAGTACTTGTATATATTGCAGCAGAAAGCATAAAGAAAGCAGATTTTATGTCAATACCTGTTGCACACAGCAGTAAACATGCAACTGCATGGTGAAAGGCATATTTTTTTTTTGACTGGGTAAGTGCACTAGACAAATCCTGCCTATTTTCAGGCATGACCCGGGGGAGGGGCATACAGATGAATGCCAACTGACCTTGAACCAGATTAAGCTGTTGGTGGTATTTTTAGTGAATGAGGGAAATTTGGCAAAGACACTGGGGAAATTCCCCTACTCTTTTCGAAAAGTTACATGGGATCTTTAACATCCACCTGAACTACCACCAATCCAGGCAGATGGGACCTCGGTTTAACGTCTCATCTGAAAGATGGCACCTCAGAAGTGCAGCACCCCTCTCATGCTGCACTACAGTGTCAGTACTGGGATATTAACCCAAGTGCCAGATATGGGAACTGAACCCACAGCCCTCTGATCTCCTGACCTCAGAGGCGAGTGTGCTACCTACTGAGCCACTGACACTGTTAGTTAGTAATATTCATTGAGAAGCCTCTCTACTTAACATAACAAGTTAGATGTGTTGAAGATGTGATTCTATATAGCAGAAGAATAGGAAACAGAGGGGAAATTCACAAAAGAGATGTGCCCAAGCAGGATTTACAAAGGGCAGAGATACGACGAACACAACCCATAATGGTATTCTGCACATCCGGAGGGGGCATGCAGGGACCATGCCCATGAATATGGGGTGCATCTCTATGCACAACCCATATGGGAGGTGTATCTTTGGAACAAGTCTGAAGATATGCCTTCCAAAGTTAGGTTACTACAAGTAGACCTAAGTGGGTGTCTGCCCACAGGCAGGCTGCAGTACTGCAGACAGCAGCATGGCAGCCTGCCTACCCTGGCAGTCCAGTTGTAAAGAAAATAATTGATCCAAAAATCCTTGGTAGTCTAGTGGAACCCCTCTCCCTGTCCATATCCCCGTAATGAAAATATGCATTCCAAAATTCCCTGGTAGTGTAGTGGAAATCCCCACCATGTCCCGACCCAATTGCATTATCACACGAAAGTCCAAAGTATCCCTGCTGATCCAGTGAATCCCCTACCCAGTCAGACAGCCCCATCCCCACCTGGCTACCCCTGTCCCATGTGCAGAAAGTCGGCAGGCAACACAACCCACCCACAAACTGCCACAGCTGCCCACCAACTGAGCTGTCAGTAAATGACAGCATATCATACTTTTCTAGCCTTGGTCACGACCCTGTTGACCAACAATGAGCTTTGTGTATTGTAAGCTTGATCACAACTATGTGGAATGGCCTGTGTTATTCACAAAGTTGTAATGAAAGCTTAGATAGTTACGTGCTTCCATTGGTTGACAGGGTCTACCAATGGGCTTACAGGCACGTGTACGCTGTCATTCACTGATAGCTGGTGGACAGCCATGGTGGCTTGTGGGTGGGTTGTGCTGCCCACCGACTTTCTGCACATGCAAGGACGGGGGGAGCTGGTGGTGTGGGGTGCCTGAGTGGGTGGGGGGTCCACTGGACCACCAGGGATGCTTTGGACTTTCGTATGACAATGTGATCGGGTCAGGGAAGGGTGGGGCATACCACTAGACTATCAGAGATTTTTGGACTGAATATTTTCATTATGGGGATACAGGCAGAGAGTGGGTTTCCACTAGACTACCAGGGATATCTGGACTGAGTATTTCCATTACCGGGATATGGACAATGTGGGGGTTCCCCTAGACTACCGGGGTTAGTGTTCTTTTGTTTCTGCTCACAGCCCTTGCAGAGTTCCTGGCACATTCTGCCAGGTGTATCCCTACAAGGTTCATGCAAATGGTGCCATAGTGACATCCAAATGACCCCATTGCACCTTTCATGCCTAATGGCCAGATTTGCATGTGTCAGGCTGTGAATATCAAACATGGGTGCAGCATATCTGTGGATGTGCCAGCCCATCTGTTTCCCAGCCCAAACTGGGGGATGTCCCTGTGCATCTCAGGTTGGGCTTGACTTTGGTATTCACAGAGGGGATGCACTGGGATCATCTTATGGTGCACCTTCTGTGAATACCAATATTTGTGCTTGGCACATCTCATTTGCACCGGCACAACTGAGATGTGCCAAACACAAATCTTTGTGAATCTCTCCCATTCTTCCATAGAGTTTAAGCTTGCAAGGCCTTACCATTCCAACAAAAGAATCTCTTTTTTCATATTCATTTGTTTTCATTGATTCATTTTTATGTTCATCGTGCATGTAAGTGTATGTTTTTATGAGAGTTGCTACAGAGGGGTGGTGGGGGGGTGCATCTACTGGAGAGTTTTGTTCAAGGTGCAGGTCTGCAGCAGGTGAATCTGTAGGCAAGCTGCCAATGACTCACCTTCTATTTTTTGGGTGAGCTGGCAAAGTTTTCAAAGGAGCGAGCCGAACCAAAAGTGGTGCAGCTTGGTCCTTTGATGTGTAAACAGCCCTGTAAGAGATTACATTTACTTCCTGGTTGCACGTTCACACTACTATCATGCTTACAGTGATGATGGTATTTGCTGTTAGGAATGAGCCTGCTTAGAAAATGCACAGAATTTTCACAAATGTTATCTGGTCCAATAAGCAATCCAGGTTAGCATATCATAAGCTGGCCACTCAGAAAATGGATGAAGGACTACGGATCCCCCACCTGCCAATTTATTACTGGGCTAGTCATATTGCAAAATATATGCGCTGGGTGAATCCGGGTCCAGAACACCCGAGACCGGTCTGGCTCAAAATTGAGTTAGACTTTATCCAGTCCAAGAACATTGACCCCCTGACTATGCTCTATGTTAAAATTGCATCCCTTTCTGACACCTGTAGTTGTCCCATCCTCCAAACGTCTTCTAAGAATTCACGTACAGTTTTGTTCATTTTTGTGGTATTCCCCACACTTGGACTTGTCTCAGTCCATTTGGAACACCCTGTCTTTCACAATAAATAAAAGGATGATTTCTCGTAAATGGTTGCCCCAAATTGGGGATGGGATAATCTCTACTTTTCTGGATGTTGAAGGGGAATGGCTCTCAGTTTCTAATATAATTCGTAAATTTGACGTCCCGTTAGCTTTTTACTTCAGGGTGGTCCAATTAAAACATCTGCTCTCTACAGTACTTGGTAATATTCCTCCTCACCTGTCTTTCTATTTGTATCTGATCTCTCCTCCCTGTTGGGGTCACCAGGCGTTATTTCCAAAATATACCAAGTTTTATTTTATTGGACATATGGGAGACCCGAAGGCCCCACTAGGCTCTGGGTTTCTTTCTTTCCCCAATACACTCCCAACTGGCCGGTTTTATGGAAGTTCTGTCATCAATACGTTTCTCAGGACAGACTCCAACTTATGCAATACCACATTATGCATAACATGTATTACACGCCTGTGAAGCTATTGAAATAGGGCCTTATAAGATCGGGGGCTTGTACCAGAGGATGTCAGGAGGATGGCACACTTCTTCACATCTTTTGGTCATGCCCCAAGATAAGGTCTTTGTGGATAGCTATACAGACTAACCTAGATCCTGTTTTAGGTTTGCAAGATTGCTTCACCCCAGACATATGTTTGTTGGGAGATCTATCCTCTATCAAAGTGAGAATCAGGAGATTTCATATTTCCATGATTGCATTATCTGTTAAAAAAATTGTACTTCAGCATTGGAAGGATGCGGTTAGCCCATCATATTAGGAATGGGTTAATGAAATTCTAGCTAACCTTCATACAGAGAACGTGATAGTGAGCCTTCACAATAAGTTGCAGAGGTACAAGAATACTTGGGATCCCCTTCACACGCTAATCATGACCAGATCAGGTGTATGAGTTACTGTAACAATGATCTTTAATTTATGACAGTATATAGTACTGCTTATCTTATCACAGTATGGACTTTGCTGCTGTATGGGGTGGGGGTAAGGGGATGGGGACAGCTCATGTAACAGTTTGAACCTATGCAGAGTATGTTGTAACTCTCTGTCCCCTGTATTGTGAAAATCTGTTAATAAAATATGAATCATAGAAAAAAAAGGAAAAAGAATGTACTCCATAGGAATTAAAATGAAACCTTAGCATGACAAAAAAAAAGGAATGAGTCTGCTTAGTAAGAAGAGCCTGCTAGAGCTGACGTGTGAAAGTGCTGAGCCTGTCTTCAAAAGCAAATCAATCCCTCCCCATTCACTCCCACTGCTCCTGTCCTCCCCACTCCCTCTGTTTCTGTTTGAGCCCCCTAGCAAATCAATCCATCCTGCTGCCTCACACTGCTGTTATCCTCCCTGCACCCTCTAGTCTGTTCAAGCCCCTCTGCCGCAAATCAATCCCTCCTGCTCCATCCCACTGCTGCTGTCTTCCCCGCACTCTTCGTTCCCTATTCCTCCAGGCACTGGGAAGCCTACTCCCAGTGTCTGGAAATGTACACAAAATTGTTCCTGTTGAAGAAAGAACATCCCCAAAGTCTGTCTTTTTTAAACCTGCAAAAAAGAAAATCCTCTCTTGTTGTCTCCCCTGTCCCCTCCCCATCCCAACCCTCCCACTGTGCACACACCTCCACGCACCTTCCTTTACCCATACTTACCCCCGAAGGTCAGGAGCAGCAATCTTCTGTGGACTGGGACACGTCTGCACTCTTCAAAACTGACCTGCAAAGTGATGATTTCAACTTAAGCTGAATAATAGGACTTGATGGTGTGGTTTTATCTTAGGTTGATATCGCCACTATTTTTAGGAATTTTGGCCCCTGATTTTCAACATAGAGTTCTTGGGACCCCGCCTCCTGAACACTGTTATTGTCACTGTCACTTTGTTACTCAATCCCAAACGGTGATTTTGCAGTCACTGTGCGGAATTACCTTTCAGGACCGATTAATGAAACAATAGTGCCACTGTTCATGAGGTGTGGTCTCAAAAAGCCCATGTTGCAAATTTGATGAAAAAATTCCAAAAAATGACTGCTTTACAAGTGTGCATTGCATAGCTTCTATGCACACTCCTAACTTCACCAGGTTTTAATATTTTAACTCCAGATTTTCAACATTGCCATTATTTCACACTACCTTATGAACAGTACAGCTGTCATTTTTCATATCCTACCTGAAACATGTTTTCACACCTGTGGCACAGAGTGGCATGGTCGGTCAGCAAAACCATCTTTCAGGATGAGTGAATGAAATGACAGTGATGCTCTTCATGAGGTGGGGTCATGAGAATGCTACATTTAAAATTTGGTCTGAAAATATTAACAAACAACAAAGTTTTGTGCATGCACTTAAATTAACAAATGCAGGCTCGTACCTTTGGAACTTTACAATATTTTGACCCCAAATTTTCATCATAGCCATTTCTTCACTGCTCCTCATGAATGTGACAGCGGCCATTTTTCAGATCCTGGCCATAATGGTTTTTTTTTGCATCCTGAAAGATGATTTCGCAGCCACAGCATGAAATTACTTTTCAGACAGGAGTTGAAATTTTACTCCTCTTTTCTTCATGAGGTGGTGTAATAAGATGGCTATGTTGAAAATGTGGTAGAAAATATTAAAAAACAATGAAGTCATGAACCCATGTTCAAATTTGCCAACGCCAGCTCGTAATCCCCTCCCTCCCAAAAAAAAATGGCACCAGTGCACAGGACGAACATTTGGCATTGACAAATGCTCATTTCACTGGGTAGGCTGACTGAAGTCAAGGTGCCTTTTACAGGAGTGACATGGGTGTCAACAAAATAATGTGAATGCAGGTAGTTACATGCTGAATGTAATGTATGTAATATACAGAAGCATACAAAGTAAAAAATGTACACTTTATATGGTATGGTATATTAGGGATATAGAAGATGCAGTAGAGCACATAGAATAGGTAAGGTACAATAGGGATACACAAGATAAATTGCATGATCACAACCAGTGACAAGGTTAAGTTATGCAGCATTTGCAGTTTATTATAAGTCTAATAAAATAATTATGAGCCAAATGAGGGTTTTGGCTGGCTACTGGATCAGTCTTTAACCTCTTGGAAATGTCCAATCTACAGTAGCTGACATCTGATGCTGTGCTGCATGCAGTGTCAATGTACTTATGCCGCATGTCTCATGCTCTCTGCTAAAAAGGAAAAGTAAGTACAATTAACTGCAAAAGTGAAAGTTGTTATTATGATTAGATTTATAATTAAAATAATGACTGAAAAGCTGGTCAGTTCATCAGATTAATGATGGGCTGGAGGGAAGTGTTCCTCGACTGCAAATTGGGCCACCCAGACCCCCAACCATTTGTTAGCTCTTCGTAAAAATAACCAGCCTCTCAATCATTATTGCTCAGATGTTGTGAAGAGGTGGTTTTGGAACTTGAATGTAAAGAGCTTACTGTAGCTATTGCTGTGTATCTCTAGGCTTGCATCATTTCATGCTTCACCACAGTATATCTGAGGGATTTCTGTCCCCAGATTGTTTTTAGGAGTGATATGATGAGAAACTTTTTATTCTCTTACCTCAGGTTCAGTTTGGGCTTGTGGAGTATGAAAAAGTCAAGCAGGCCAAAAGAGGTCTTGTCTGAAAGTACCACATGAGTAAATGCGGCTAAGTTCCATTTAGACATGGATTAAAGGGGAAGCCAATTTAGTTGATGCTGCAAGCTACAGTGGTTGTGGTCTCACTTTGTGTCCAATGCAAATTGTCATATCAAATTACATAGTATGAATGTATCATGTTGATTTCTGGCTGAGGCAGTGTCCCCGTACAAAAGATCCATAGATCAGCACTGGCAGTAGACTGGGTTGGGTTAAGTTTGTCTGGTTACCCAAATCGTTTGACTTTTTAGCCTGTATAGTACATCTGTTTTACAGTGAATATTTTTCATGATTTCGTATAGATGGAAAACAAGGGTTAAGCTAACATCATGGTGCAGGCCCAGATATTTTTAAGCTTCAGTCACTTCGGTTGGAATGTGGTGATTGTCCAGAATTTGGAAGGAGTTATGGGTTTTACTAAGCTTGGTCCTTGATGCAAAAAGTAGTTTTGGTTTTGTTTTTATTGAGCACTGGGTAGTTTTCTTCTAACATTTTTCCAGAGTAGTGAACTCTTCCACCAGGATGGTGAGTCCATCTTCAATTGCATTTGAACTGGTATACAGCACTGCATCATCTACATACAAAATAACTTTTGTTTGGCTGCAAACAGCAGAAGTCTGAGGACTAACCCCTATGGCACAACCTGTGTTATGGCATGGGAGCAGACATGACTCCATTAAGTATAACCATCTGTTCTTGTTTATACTGGAAGTAACTAATCCAGATATCTGCAGACACACCACAACTGTGAGTATGGAACTGCTGGATCAGCAAATTATGATCCACAAGGTCAAAAGTCTTTGTGAGGTTCACATGAGCAGCAATAGTGAAATGTCCCCCTTCCATGCCACAGTACGTGTAATCTTTGAATCTGGCCAGTATGGTTATTATGCAATAAGTTAGTGTAGATCCATGCTGGCAAGCTGTGAGGAGTTACTTGTAGGTAAGGAACAGTAGCTGGAGATTTGACTACTTACAAGATATTCTTGTAACCTAGCTAGACAGGACAGGACCAATATAGCCCAGTAGTTACCATTATCATGTATTGACCTCCCTCCCTTTTAAACAGACACTACATATAGTATGTCAGTTTTGTACTTGGCCAGTTAGAGCAGAGGTCATACATTTTAAGCAAGTGGGATGTACCTTACATGGAAGGGTGGCCAATTTCAATAATCGTGATTCAAGCTAATCGTTGCTCACTGCCTTGTCTTCTCTCAGCACCCTCAGCAGCTCACAAACCTCCTTAGCTGTGGTGTTTCTTAGGTAGTTCTTGGCACAGGTATGATAGAGGGTGTCACAATTGTTAGATGAAGTTCCTTGGGGAAAGGTATGTTTGTATTTAGAGAGATCAGTGAAGGCAAGACTAAAGGTGTTAGCTATGGTGACCTGGTTCATTATTTAGTATCACCTTGTAGGAGTTTACTGATATTGTATCTAGTACTTGGGTTTACGATATCATTTACACTCTTAGAAAAGGCTTTAGAATATTTTTAATTCAGTTTGATGTAGTTTCAGGACTTTCTTTATGACTCACAAATTTCTTTTTTGAATCTGTTCCTGAGGATCTTATATCTAAGCAAGTCACCACTAAGCTTTGTGGTTTTGCATAGCGTTCAGACCTGATCCTTCTCCTTCATGCCATGACATTTTTTCTCAGGCCATTTGTTGTTCATCCCTCTGACCTTCCTTTCCTTTAATGAGGCATGCTTGTTTATTTCTGCTTGGCACTCAAGGATGAAAAATTCAAGAACAGTTCCATGCATGTGATTGCATCCAGAAAACCCCATGTCACAGTCATACATGTTGGTCAAGAAACTGTGTCGAAGTTGGTGAAATTATTGCTCTCTATGGACCCTATGCACTATGCCAACACAACACATAATCCAGGTGCGTTGACATAGCTGAGTCCAAATGCCATGTAACAGGGTCCCGCAGACCTCTTGTGGCATTCACTGAAGGGGAGGCACAGGACAAGTACATACTGATCCCCCAGCCGGGCAGAAATCAGTACACTGGTGGCATGTCAGGGGGCAGGCCCACACTCTGTGCCATTTACAAAGGTGCAAAGTGCTGGACACAGGGGAAACAGCTTACGCCAGGCAGACCCCAGCCATATGGGTTACGTGCCCCCCAGGATGCTGCCACAGGTTACAACAAGTATGTCATGCTACTCCAGACCCCCCATGACTGCCCCAGCCAATGGGGGCCACTGGGGAGAACTGAAGGAGGCCGAACAGGCTCCCATTGCCCCTGTGTCACTGGCACTTAGCAAGCCATTGGCTGACATCTGCACCCTGTGGGCACAGGGGAGCCACTCATAGACCAGGTCCAGGCATTCCATTGGATGCACACCCAATCTGTGGAACACTCCACTGTGCACGTGCATGCCGGGGAGGAGATGCGGACAGATGGGCACCAGTTGTGCATACCAGCATGTGTGCACCTGTCTGCGGGTGTGCATTTCAGTGGGCAGGATATGTGCATTTCTGTGTACCCCCACCTGCATAGTACATAGTGCATAGGACCATAAAACTTTTGCTTGGGGTTTCTTCACTTATTAATCCAGATGTAGCCTGTTGGATGGTGATCGTTTTTTGTACTTTGGAGACATTAGCCTGTGGTACTCTGTTAGTCATATTGACTTGAATCCAACCATTTATTGTATCCTTATTAGTTATCCAGTCTGGTGACATAGTTTACCACTTGTGCTAGGTTAGTCTCTCCTCGGATGGTTTTATAAGGGTTTACTGCATTACCTGCCTAGTTCCAATTTAGTACATCCAGAACTGTTTTGTTTTCCTATCCCAGTGCTTTCTCAACCTGAAATAGATCCCATGGACCATTTATCCCACTCATTGTGGGATGCTGGCTAGCCCAATTGTTGAGTATTTTAAGTTTTACCAATTAATATTTGGAGCAAAAGGTATTCACAGTAAGTAGGGGTGGGAGAATCAGGTGCTAATTGAGTGAAACTGAGATCACACTATACGTACAGTCCAACACTACACTCCTCCACTTGCACTGATGGCCAGTACTT
Organism: Neoceratodus forsteri; assembly: GCA_016271365.2. Taxonomy (NCBI): domain Eukaryota; kingdom Metazoa; phylum Chordata; order Ceratodontiformes; family Ceratodontidae; genus Neoceratodus; species Neoceratodus forsteri. Next base: position 1,034,792,965 of record CM028135.1, read on the forward strand.
TCTAAGTTTGGATTCACTATGTATGTTACAATCATTGTCAGAGATTTGAGGTTTTAGCCAGGTCTTGCATAACCCAAGTATGTCCACCCTGTATGGGTGCACCCAAACTACTAGCTCAGAAATTTTGATCAGCAGACAATAAATATATTTATATGGGCAATTTGTAATCCCTAGTGATTAGCCTGATGATGCTCAAGGTAGTGTGTATCCTTCTTTGTTAGGTTTAATGCCATGCCAGCGTTGGGTTTAATGCCACCTGTCTTAAGTAGAAGCATCAAGGAGAAAAACTTAAAGGCACCACATTTTGAGAAATTCAGGAAATTCTTTCAGGTATTTACTAGGTTGTTAGATATAGTGAAACCTTTACTAATGTCAGGGACGTGATCTGGATCACTATTATAGTCATGTACAGGAACGTGGTCATCCAGGTGTAGCAGACCTGAAACTTAGTCAGACCAGAACTATAAGTATTAGCAGGTGCAAGGTGGCAAGGCAGGAGTCCACACAGCTCTAATGCAGGAGTAAACTCACACAGTAAGTAACTACACAACAAAAATGCACCTCTAATGCCACACTATAGGGGATTCTCCCTGGCTAGGCTTAGTCTATAGTAACAGTGGTCTAGGATGAACATGGACTGTTCCAGTTACACATGTAGTATGATTTTCATTAAGCCAATGACAATGTTCTAGGGTGGACAGGTAATATTCAAATTACAGATTGCATTTTAGTAAATACAGTGGAGCCCACCAGGATGAAGCACAGTGTCACAGTTACCTGCATGACAAAAGGGATTAACTCCCATTAGAATTGTCGTGTTTCCTGCAGTAACACTGGTGCAAAATTTGCCAGAATTGGGTTTTATCATAGTGAGGTTTACTATGCATTGTGCAATGTAGGTACCGGAATTCTTGACATAACACTGAATTAGGATAGTTAGCTATAATGATTAAGGCCACAAACCAGGTACCAGGCAAGGAGAATGATGCCATAGAGGATAAAAATAAATTTACAGTATGTGAAAGATAAAGCTATTCAGCAGCAAGGCAAAGTGGAATGATGGATGTGTGACCCAGTAAGAGAATGGGATAAAGATCAGCTTCAATGGATGCAGTCAAAAGGAGTACTGTGAGCCATAGAGGGAGAGTTGGCATGTCACTGAAAGTCCTCTGTTGGTAAAACAAAGTAGGGAACTTGAGAAATTTTGGCTCCACACCTTTGTGGAGGAAGGAAAAGTGGAAGTCTTCTGGTGTAGGTATGGTAGCTGTTTATAGTCTTACTGGTGGGTTGGAGAGTCATACAGATCTCTTTCCTACTAGTAGGATGAAAATACATTTTGCATTAGTGGGATAGGGCAGCAAGTCTAAAAAGGGCAAAGAGTAAGACGAGAGCAGCAGCAGACCAATACCAGACAGCCATGAAGTTTCTGACCTGGTTGGTAATTAGTAGATCGGGGGTACCCTGCTTCCCAACCCAGACAAAAGAAAGAGGAGGAACTCTTCTCCCCACTACAGCACAAAACATAAACAAGTGATGACCCTCAGGTGTAGTTTGGTGAGGCAAAGATGATAATGAATCCAGGGCCATGGACCCTAAGTGCATGAGGACCACTAGGTGGAGATCCATATCAGTGGACAATACACTAACCCTGAGAGCTCACTATAAGGAGTATTCTTAGGGCGATCATTCTGAGAAAGTTAGAGTTTCTGTCATGGGTGGTTGCTGCAGAGAAGAACAGACCAGCTCAACTCTTCTGCATTGTGGACAGGTTATTACATCTGACCTGCATACAGTTCAGATGAGTGTTGACAATCAGGCAATGCAAGGAGTTTGGGCAGTTTTTTCCTTGATAGGGTATCCTCTGTTCCATGTTTGGTCTCTGCAAGTGGACTTGTCATTTGCCCGCATGATCCAGTCCTTGGCCCAATTCTAAAAGAGTTAAACCTGGCATAACAGCACTTGCGCCAAAAAGAATGGCACAAGTAGCAAGTTACTCCAGCAGTTGCGATGTGTGGGATTTCTACAGTGTGGCCTGTGACATGTTGTAGGCCACTTGCGCTAAAGAGCAGTTACACTAAAGAAAGCTGTATCTACAACCCCTGCCACATGACGCAGGGGTTTGCGGCAGCAGTTGCGCCCTGTTCTAGTAGAGAAGCAACAAAGTCTCCAATGTCAGGATTCTACAAGAACCCCTGGAGAAGAACCGGCAATGTAAGTTACACCAGCATTTAGCTGGTGTAACTGTACATACGTCCTTGGGGGTTCTGGAGATCCACTGCACCCACTCCAGGATTTCCCCACACCCAGAACACCCCCAACGGTGACCCACAGGGCAGCCCACAAGCCCCCCAGCCCTTGATCCCCCACAGCAGACATGCCCAGTTGGGCATTTGCACCCCCAGCCCCAGAACCCCCAAACCCTCAACACCATGCAGGGCAGCCCACACACATCATGACCCCAGACCCACACTACTAGAGCCCCACAGGGCAGCTGTGTCACCCCATCCATGCCCCAACCCAATATGTTGATGCAAATGTTGAAACAGTAAAGCCCCGGGGATCCCTGATAGTCTAGTGGCCCCACCCACCCCACCAGCAGTGCCAGTCTCATCCCACCATCCCCAGCCAGCAACTGGCACAGCCCACTTCTTACCTCACGGCCAGCTGCCGACTGAGCTCCACATGAGGCGTTATAGACGCACTCAGAAATGAATGAGTATTCATTCATTTCTGAGCGCATCTGTCCATTAAACACTCATGTGGAGCTTAGTCAGTGGTTGGCCTTAGAGGTGAGAGGCGGGCTGTGCCAGTCGCTGGCTGGGATGGGTAGGGGGGGATGCAGGGGGACTGGCATTGCTGGGTGGGTGGGTGGAGGCAACTAGACTACCAGGGATCTTGTTTTTCTATAATTATCCATTTATGGCACTGAATTTGGGCCAGGGACTGGATGGGGGGACAGCTGCTCTGCGGGGCTTTGGGGGGGCACTTATGCTTGTTGGGGGGGCTGTGACTTGCAACATGCCCTTCGGGTACGCCTTTAGGTTGGCATACCTGTAGCATGTCGCAAGTCACAGGACTTAGCCATGGAGACCATGCTCCTTCTAGAATAGGGTGCAAAGTCCATGTCACAGTGGTGTTTGGCACAAGTTGCCTTTGGCGGCGACTTGCACCAAGCTTCTAGAATCAGGCCCTGTGAGTAAAGTAGGTCTCCTGTTAGTCTGGAAAGAGTTTTAGCTGATAACACCTGGTGAGATCCTCTTTTAATCTTGGGGCTGTGTCCCACCTTCTGTTCACTCAACCCTGATCTCATCTAGCTGTTACTTGACTGCCTGTAGTCTCTTGGGCCAGTGATCGCTGAGATAGTCCAGTGTTCCTTTGAGAAAGGTGGTTTTCCTACCACTATGAAAAGTGCTCTGGGGAAGTCCCTTCTTAAGAAATCATCTTTGGACCTAGATATCTTAGTTAATTACAGGCCTGTCTCAAATCTTCCCTTTTTTGGGAAGTTAACTAAGAAGGTGGTGGCAAAGCAAGTGGAGATTCATGCAAACAAACAAACATACGAAGAAGCCAGCAGAAGCTATTTGGTCTGTCAAGTCTTCTTGTTTTGCAGGGTCCACAGCTTGAGCTAATGTCCCTGCCCTCCCTTCCTTCCCATTCCTCTCATCCTCCCTACCCATGATCCTTACTTTACCCTGGCACTGGGTCCAAGCGCCAACAACAATAGTGTTGGCATGGTGCGAGCTGTAATAATGCTGCTGATTCTTTTTTGTGGGGGCTATGTCCCCCACCCTCCATCTTAAGGATTCTCACTCTGGGGGGGGGTGGATCCTGGGGAAAATGAAAAAAATGTGGGGCCATTACTGCCCCTTGTAAAAATATTTTAAGCACTGAGTGTGCTAAAAAGGTCAGAGACCAGGATTAGAACCCTGGTCTTCATCACTGCTGGACGAGATGCTTAGTGCCCCAGCCCTCCACACCATGGGAGCAGGTTGGCCAGCCTTCTGGCTCCTGGTGCTTTTGTCCTGTCTACTGGACCATAGACAGTGACCAGGGGAGTGCTTACAGCATGTACTGTAAATCTCTGGTCACTGTCTGTGTGAGCGCTTACCAGAATAGTGCCATATAGTGTGGTGCTATTCTGGTAACACTCTAATGATGGAGTACCCTTTCCCTCTATGCCTATCCCAGCCTCTCTTAAAGCTGCTCACTGTCTTCAATGAGATGACCTCTTCCTGCAGTGCATTCCGAGTCTCAGCCACCCTCTCTGTGAAGAAATGCTTCTTGACCTCCCTCCTAAACCTCCCACTCTCCAGCTTAAGACTGTGCCAACTAGTGTTATGGTTGCCACTCAGCTGAAAGAGACTCTCCTTATCAACCTTATTTATCTGTTTCAAGTACTTGAAGGTCCCAATCATGTCTTCTCTCTCTCTCCTGTCTTCCAAGGAGTACGTGTTCAGTACCCTCAACCTCTCCTCATATGCCTTACCCTGCTGACCCGCTATCATCTTTGTAGCCCTCCTCTGGACCTTCTCCAGCAGGTTAATGTCCTTATTCGGGTTTGGGCACCAATATTGAACTCCTTACTCTAGATACGGCCTTACCAGTGACCTGTACAAGGCAGTATAACCTCCTTTCTCCCCTACTACTGATCCCCCTAGATATGCATTCCAGTATCTTGTTTGCCTTTGCTGCTGCTTTCTTGCACTGTGTGGAGTGCTTCAGGTCACCAGTGATCATCACTCCCAGGTCCTTATTCTCCTCTGATGCAGACACTTGGACTCCACCCAGGTAGTACTCTGTCCTCGGATTCTTCTCTCCAATATGCATAACTTTGCATTTCTTGGCATTGATGCCAAGCTGCCAGACGCTGAATCACCTCTTCAGTTTTTCCAGATCTTCCTGTAGGTTCTGTATCCCTTCAGCTGTGTCCACTCTCCCACAGAGCTTGGTGTCATCCATGAATAGGCACATTTTGCACTTAATGCCATCCCCAATGTCACCGATGAAGACATTGAACAACACTGGCCCCCTCCATGGCAGTTTTATTTATCAAAATCTTTCACCAGGAGTGGCACAGTGAGCAATTACTCATAACTCTGGCCATGTGCATTACATTCTAGCCATGCACATTACTGTGCACAGTAATGCGCATGGGTGGAGAATTCTCACTTCTGCTGCAATGATGAAACTGCACCTGATTGCAGTGGCAGATTTGTTTCAACTCTTTGGCTTTCTTTGAAGTTTGCTGTCATTGCCAACATGCTCACTGAATGGTGAATGAGAGACGCATCCACTAAATTGTCCTCTGCATTGGTCACAACACTGATGCACCTCTGAAATGTGCTACTATCACAATATGTTTCTTGCACATGAGTTCAAGCAAGCCTAAAAAGTAGTTTGCATTTAGTTCACTTAGCTGTCTCTATATTTAACTTACATAAAAGAGAGAATGATTCATCTTACGGCATATGAAACTGATGAGGTTGATATTAATAATAAAAAAAAAACAAAGAAAGCTATGTTTTTTTCACAGCCACGCCTCTAAATTCTCCAAATTAGCCCCTTCACCCTTTCAAAATGTGCTCATTATCTGGAGATACCATAGAAGTAGTTGAACACCTTTAAATACTTTGGGATGCACCTTGACGCATGCTTCTCTCTTGAGTCACATGTGACCCTGCTAATTAAAACTATCAATTAAATCAAGGTCTGTTATACTGTCTCTGAACCCTATTATCCGCCTCCTCCTGTCACAAAATAGCATCCACATCCCTTCTTCCCATACTTTTTTATGGTGCACCACTACTGTGCTGTGTTCAAACATCATTCCTCACCTGGCTTTGTCAACTCTACTTTAGGACCGGGTGATTTGCCTTAGGGGTAGATCCTAAAAAATACCACTGTGACATCTTGACTTCCCTACAATGGCCAGATTATGATTAAAGGTTACAGAACCTAACACTTTGTTTTGTTTTCAAACTAGTGAACATTTTCTGTCTTCCTTGCCTAAGGGGAATTGTCTATCATATAGAGGTTGTTTGCCCACACAGGTCAGCATCATTACCTATACTTGCTACCCCTAAACCGTAGCATCTTGAGAGGAGGTGATCCTTTTCATACTCTGTCACCACAGCCTGGAATTCTCTACTGCCTTTACTACTCTCATGTCCTTCCCTGTCTCTCTTCAAAACTGAGCTTGCCACCTATCTACTGAAACCTCCACCCTGCATATGTTTTCATTAATCCATGCCTTTTATTGTACTATATTCTGCTGAAGTTATCTTATATCTTAAAGTACTACATTTGAACCTCTGTAAATATGTATATTTGTAAACAATGAGAATTGTGTATATTTGTATTTCCCAATGTATATAACTTTGTAATCCATGTACTTGAGCACACATTGCTGTAATCTCTGTATTCAATGTTTTGTATTGCATTGTAATATATTCTATTTGTCTATTTGTCTTCCGGGGTCACCCCTGAAAATGTGACTGCATGGTCTCAGTGGGCTTACCCGGTTACCACAATTCTAATAAATAATAAATAAATGAAAAATAATATGGAGGCCAAACAAGATGCCACTTAAGCAAAAATTGATTGGGAACACATAAAACAGGGATTGGAGTCAAGAACAAGAGTTATGCTATGGCCAGCATTATGAAGAAAAATCATAGATTGATGGCCGAACTCAAATTTGTGGGAAGTGTACATGTGAATGCAACTAAACAAGGGAATAATCTTAATAGAAAGTTACTTCAGTGTGATTCCTTTTGTTTACATGAATTGAGTACTATATCATCAAAAGGACTCAATGATGATTTTGGCTACCACAGCTTTCTAAATTGATATAATATGTATCCTTAAAACAGCAACAGTTGTGAGAATCTTAACATACAGTTTCATTCTTTAGATTTCTATGTATATTTATTATAGCATGTGCAATTAAAACTAAAAATAGTAGGTAAGAGTATGTTTTTCTTTGAGACAGCTTTAAAGTATTAAGAATTTTAATAAACTATCAGTATTTATGAGTGAATGCCATGAATTCAGCCATTGCCATCAACACAAAATGAAATTAGTTATAACCATTTTATAACGTTTGTTTTATTGCACTTTTGCTTCATTTGACTCTGCTTTAGATATTGAAGTGTAAAGTCTAGCTTTGTGAATGATTGATTATTGTGTGAGATAGTAGCTAGATTAAATGTGACTTTCTGTGTTATTTTTTGGCTTCCTGAATAGTCCAGATGTTTTTTTATTCAGTTAATATTTTTGTCTGCACTTATCACTTTGTACAATTCTTACATAAGGCTGACACCAACAGACTCCATGATAAATTTAGTATTTTATAGTTATTTGTGGACAGCAGCATTTTTTGCTGACAGGTTGCTACTAACTTTCCCATGTGAATGTCTCCATGGAAACCATAACAAATTTTTTTTCACTTTGGTAACTGGGTACGTGCACTGACACCAAGTTAATTTTTCAGTCACAACCTTGGTGCAATTACACAGACATTTGAGGATATACATACAAATATGTGGGTGCTTGCTGTAGAAAATGAAACATACACACATGGATTGAAAATTACATATCTAATTACATACTTGTGGCACATAGAAAGTGTGGCTGATTAGTGCAGATGCTACACTGAGTGCAGATGCATAGGGATATGAACAAGGGATATTTACACAAAGCAGTCACAGACACCGAGTGATAGATACAATTATTTCAGATGCTTGAGAAAACACATACAGTTGATTATTCTCTAATGGGGAGGGACTGTATTCCATAGTGAGGAGGTGCAGTAGCTGAAGGAGCATTTTCCAGAGTTTGTTACAAAAAAGGAAACATTTAAGTTATTTTTCAAGGTGGATCGAGAGGAGGGCAAGTTGACAAACTCGAGTTGTTCAGCAAAATAGATGGGTGAGTTTTTAACCATAGTTCTTTTAACAAATCTTGCAAGTGATAGGTTGGATTTGAGCTTTGGTGAGAGCCAGTTAAAAGTGTTCAGAGAAAGGCAGTGATGCATCTTGCTATCACTATGTGTTGCTAATCTGGCAGTCTTGTGACAGTGTGTGTGCTTCTTCTGCAGCATAGTTTTGTTAATACCATCAGTGACCAAGGGAATGTAGTCCAGTACAGGGAGCAGATGTGCCTGTGCTATTCTATTTCTGGATTTGGGTATTACGTACTGTACTAACAGATTCTGTAAAGAGAGCCAAGCCTTTGGTGAAGCAGGTTGGTAGTGTTTTGAATGTGTGTATCAAAGATAAGGGTAGAATCTAAGTGTACTGTTCTATATTTAAAGCAGCTGATTTTTTCCATGCAGTTCCCATTATTTGCATTGATGCAGAACCTAGGAGCTGCATTTTTCAGATAGTAGTTAGAACCATGCAACATTGATTGGGTTTTTGGTAGGTTCAAGAAAATTTTTGCTATAATGAACCATTCCTACAAGTTTGTGAAGCTGTTTCCCAGTACATGATTGATTTTGTTGATGTCTTTGATGTGCATGTAAAGAACTGTGTCATTTGCATAGAGAAGAGTATGTATGGGTTTGCAGATTCTTGGCAAATTGATGATGAAGACTGAAAACAGAGGAGGCCCCAGAATGGAGCCTTGAGGGACCCCACTGTGAATTACATTGGTACTTGAGACTGAGTTACCAATTTTCACCACCTGTTTTCTATGGTTCAGATAATCACTGAATCAGGCCACAGCATGGGATCCGAAGTCAAGTTCAAGTAATTTGCTAGTAAATATGTCATGGTTGACTAAATCAAATGCCTTGGTCAGATCCACAAGCACAGCTCCCATCAGCAATCCCTTATCTGTTACACGAATGACTGTGAATTCGACCAGGGCTGTGTCAGTGCTGTGACACCTCCTGAACCCATGTTGTTACTTGCAGATTAGATTGTATTGTTCAAGATATGGGATTAGTTGTGCATGCACTATTTTCTCTTGCAGTTTGGCTAGAGCTGACAAAATAGAAATTGGGCAATAGTTTAACAGTAGCATCTTCTTCCCTTTCTTGTGTAGTGGGACAACTATAGCTGTTTCCCAGAGGTCAGGTATGGTGTGGGTCATGAAAGATAGGTTGAAAATGTTGACTATGGGTAGGGATATCTGAGGGACAGCAAGTTTGAGGAATTTTGGCAGCAAATAATATGATCAAGCTGATTTGTCTATATTTAGGCAGGCAATTAATTTAACAATTACTAAACACTGACCCTTTTGATATGGAACTTGGGCCGATTCAGGTTCTCTGCTTCCTTAGTAGATTTAGGTTCGGGGTATTCAAGAGTTCTGTAATTATTAAGATTGCAGAAGAAATCATTGAAAAGGTGTGCTATTTTAGGAGATTCAGGACAGATGTCTCCATCCAGGTCAATTGAGATAGGTGAGGATTGAGTTTTGGTGTTCAGTAAAGAGTTTATGGTCTGCCAAAATGTTTTAGGATCACCCAAGTTTGCAGTTTGTTGATTTTTTAAATGCTGACCTTTTGCCAGGTGTATTGCCTGTTTGCATCTTTTTCTTAGTTGTCTGTATGTGCTCCAATCTGATACAAGTTGGTTTGCTTGCACTTGTCCCAGGAGTTGTCTTTCTTGTGAATGAAAGTGAAAATATCATGTGTGAGCCAGATGGATTTTTTTGTGCTTTACCTTGCACGTGCATGGGGGGGGGGGGTTATCCAGTACTGTTGTAAATTTTGTTATGAAGAAATCCAAGGCAGAGTTTGCATGTTGTGTTGTTTCTAGATAAGTCTGGTTAATTAGTGATAAGTCAAACAGAAAAGATGCCTTGTTGAAGTTGGTGCAGTTGCTGTCGGTAATCAGCCTAGGTCAAGGGTTTTTAGGTGCACTGTTGTGCCAAAGGCAATATGTAGCTAAGTGATCACTGATTGAGTCACTTAAGGTTCCTGAGAGTAAAATTCATTCTACCTTTTTTACTAAACTCCAGTCAAGCAAGGAACGGTTGACTGACCGAGGGTCCAACCTAGCTGGTGTTGTAATGATTTGGTTAAATTGACAGGTATTGAGTATGCCATTGTATTGTGGTTCATTGGGCAGCCAGTTTAAGTTGAAGTATCCTAGTATGATCAATTCTGTGTCTGAGTAACCATTGAACTGATGCATGAAATCCAGTAGGCCTTCAAGCCCTACCATGGGCAGGTTTTAGAAACTACAAATCGTTAAGTTTTTTTGGCCCAGTTATACTTTAATGGTCAGCCACTCACAAGCGGTGCTGGGTGTGTAGGGACTATCGTAAACTTCTGCAGGGAGGTCAGAACCCATGTAGTTCAGAATTCCATCCCCTCATTTGTTACACCTATAGCAGCAGAATATATTGTAATTAGGAAATACAACATCAGAGTCCTTGACCCTATAAATCAGCCAGCACTCTGCTAGTGCCAGGATGTGTAGCTTGTGGGATGAAGCAAAAGTTTCTAATTCAGGAAGTGTTGGGGTAATGCTTCTAACATTAAGGTGCACAAGTCACAGACCTTTGTTACCAACCCAGTTCCACTGAGGAACACAGATGTTTTCAGTGGGGGTCAGGGTTAGTCTCTATATCACCAGATTGTAAGATAATGATATTAGATAATGAGAGGCAGAGGAGACTGTACATGAGTAAGCTCAGTGTAACTGGTGTCCTGCAACAATAACCCAGGGTATGGATACATTTTTTGCAGAGGTAAATACCATCATGGCAGAGTGTATCCCAGCTCTGAAGAAGGTGTGGTTAAATATCAAAATGTCAGGGGGCACAAGGAGCATGCACATGTACACACTTGGTAAGCCCCTAGCTGCTGTTACCCTGAGTTTGGAGAACAGCTAAAATCCAACCAGGAAATGCAGAGTTGTTAGTACAGCCATGTAAACTAAAGAGGTAGGCAATATAACCATGCATAACTGCCTAGCTGTAGAACATATTCATGTTGTTCTGGTGATTGCACAGTATTCACACTTTGATTAATTAAACAGTAGGTTGAGTAAGCAATATGCATCCTGCTCATTTTGTTTAGTACTGATAGACTGTTTTGGAATGAACCTTATAGGGTATATGTCTGAAATAATGATTATGGATTTGTCCCTGCTATTATGCGTCAATTGCTGACTATGAAGCAGCAATAAGCATGCTTGAGCAAAACAATTCCCTTTTGTTTTATTTGCCCGGTTCAGGAGTGGTCTGATATGGAGAGGGTTTTCTATATCCAGGCCTTATACCTGTGTGAGCACACACATATATTGGGATGAGAAGGAAACAGTCCATTGATGAATTTGTGACAGGCTGCTGACAGCATAGATGAAGAGTGTTAAGCCAGTTATTAGCTGTGTCTCCATGACAAGTTGATAGCTAGAGGTAGGGATTGTGAAGTATAATATGTGCACCAAAAGGTATTGCAAATGTTTATCTGGCACACTAACAAACAGGAAGGCAGTAAAACACTTGTCCAGGCAATTAGCAAAATTATAAGAAAATAGTTTTCATACTGCTGTTTTGGTTTAATATTTTGGGGGGCTATGTATTGTGAGTAGCCAGTATGCCTACAGAATATAAAAAGCTTACCCTTGCTCAGTTGTAGGACTTATGCCAGCATACAAGACATGACAATGAGGTGCAGATGAGGTCACAACTCATAAAGTCCCTCAAGAAAAGTGACTAACAAGAAACTGTGTATTTAAATGAGGATGTCCAGAGCTGTGAGACTGGGGTCACACAGAAAGAGAGAGAGAGAGAGGGTTACCAGATGAATTAAACTGGGATGAGAGAGAGGAGAGAGAGAGAGAGAGAGACAGAGCAAGAGAGGGCCATAGATGGAGAAACCAGACCAGTATGAGATAAAGATGGCACGGGGTCATAATGTAGCAAGACATTATGCCACAGCAATATACCATGCTGCCAACACAGTGGATTAAATTGCCTGCAATGCAAATCGTTGTTTTGCATGGGGTTCAACACCCTGCACTCCCTGTTATGGGACTGGAAATTGAAACCTGATCCCAAATGCACTGTTTGCCTCTCTTGCTGCCAGGAAATCATCCCATCGAACCACGGCAGCTGCTTGGTGAACTCCGTCCCAGCAGGATTCTTATCCTGCACTGGGAAAAGTGAGAGGGTGCACTACTGTGAATACTTCCTTTCATGGTTTTGCATCCTCTCACTCTTCCCTACCATGCTGTTCCTACCTCACAGTCATGTCATGCGCTGTACAGCATATGACATATTGACCTGGTAGGGATAAAAATGATGACACTGGAAGTCAAGCTTAGCAAGAGAAGAAGCTGAGCTGCATAAGGCAACAGTTGAGGTACAGAAGCAAAAGGCAAAGATGGCAGTGGAACACTGTTGACTTGTTTACTTTTCTGGATGGAATCTCTTTGCTAAGACTACCTGAGTCTGTTACCTTGAATGTGGAGTGCCCCATTTCAGAGCCAGCGGTCAGGGAGGCCATTACATCTTTGGTGCTTGATAGAGCCCTGGGTCTGGATGGGTTGAACCCCAATTTTTACAAACTTTTTATTAATGAACTTACCCTCCTTCTGGTCTCTCTTTTTAATGATTTACACTCATCTGAATTATTGGAGACCCCCTTTTTAGAAGCATGCATTGTATTACTACTCAAGCCTTGCAAAGATGACACATGTTCAGAAACTACAGGCCAATTTCTCTTATTAACGTAGATGTGAAAATAATGACAAAAATCTTGGTTTCTAGTCTTGGCCAGGTTTGGACTGAACTAATTGGCCATGAACAATTGAGATTCATGAAGGGTAGACTTTCAAGTGATCACTTTCATAAATTGTTTTTTTTTATTTTCTGCCTCCAGGGAGACCAAACTCGATGCTGTCTTGGTCTCCTTGGATGCAGAAAATACCTTCAATAGGGTCTTCTGGTCCTGTTTTTTATTTAGAATTTTGCAGTGCTATGGTTTCCCTGATTCGTTCCTTCAGTGGATATGAATTTTGTATTCCCATCCCACAGTGAGCGTTTTATGTAATGGTGTACTTTCTGATCTTTTCCTGGTGTCTTGGGGAACTCTTCAGGGCTGTCCCCCTTTCCCTTTCCTTTCCTTTTTAATTTATATTTAAAGCCCATAACTCACAAAATTAACTGTATCTCCAATATTATAGAATGGGCGCCCAAGAACTAAAGATTTCCACTTATGCACATGATGTGCTACTGCACTTAACAAACCCAGTTAATTCCCTCCAAATGGCTTTATCTGTAATTCAGCAATTTGGGGAGTTTTTGGGTAAAAACTTAATTTATCTAAGACTGTAATTTTTCCTTTTTCTTGTCGTGTTTTTCAACCAAACTTTATAAATTTTGGTTTGCAATGGGAAACAAAATGCATTACGTGCTTGGGCGTTAAAGTATCCTCTGAAATATCTTTACTGAAGTCGCTAAATTTGAACTCCTTAGTAAAACAGATAATTTTAGCTTTAGATAGATGGAAAACTTTACCACTTACCTTATGGATGCAGATCCAATGTTATTTGGCTGAAATATTCTCCCCTGAATTTTATACCCCTTACGCATGTTAAATATTGCACTCTCAATTAATTGGTTTAAGAGCTAACATCAAACTATTTCCAGATTTCTCTGGGTATACAAACCACCATGATGTTCTTTTGATAAACTGGTTCACCCAAGGAAATGTGGTGGTCTGTAGCTCTCACACTTTTTAAAATATTATTTTGCCTTGCACGGCACCAAATATTTTTACTGGGTATTACCTCTTTTGTTTCAGGTAGTTATCTCCCTTTTTGGTTTAATATTGAAAAATACTTATGTTTACAATGTTGGATTGACATCAAGTTTCTATACTTTCCTGCCGATAAACTCCCTCAAACTCTTAAATCAACTCCACTGTACTGGTCTCTCCAAGCCCATGCAAAATGTTGTAGGCACCTCAGACACTCTTATGTAAAGGGCATTACTCAACTCCTTTTTAACAATTTGAATCTCAATATACCAAAGAAGCCTTGCATAGAAAACAGTGGTCATATTTGGCTACTCCAGTCATTAATAATTTTATTATGGATGGAGCACCTATCTCATTTGATCAATTTTGTGTGACATATGGAGCTCCTGTAAGTCATTTTTTTTTTCATTTCTGTCAGCTTTGTTATTGTTTCAATAGTTTTCTAGACCAACCTTCATGGTCTAATGTTGCTGGTTCTTTATTGTTATGTGGTTGACCTTGGTACATCATGATAACCCAATTTCCTGACATTATAATGCAATTGGTCAGGTATTATGGGACTCTACTTCTTCTGTTGCCTATTACTGGACCAATATGCTCCAAATAGACAAAAATTATGATTACTGGTCACACAACTGGACTGATTTACATACTGTAAGTATGTTAAGCAGGATAGATTCTGATTGCAACAATTTAACATTCTTCATGGGTTGTACTTCTCACAGACTAAATTGTATAAGATGGGGAGAGTTGAGTCTCCTGTTTTCCCTTCATGTAAAGAAGCCAATGGTAATTTGTACCATACAGTATATTAGGGTCATGTTCTCAGATCTCCACTTTCTGGAGCTTTATTCAGTCAAAACTGGACCCACTTTTAAGTCTCCAAGAAGCACTTATTCCTGAGGTTTGTATTTTAGGCAACTACAGTTCTGTCCTGGGGAGTTCTCAAAAGGCTCATATGGCATTAATTTTAGCAGTCACTAAATTTCTGATTTTGACACATTGGATAGACTCCATTCTCCCCACCTGGGCTGAGTGACTAGCAGAAGCACTTCTAACTTTAAACATAGAGAAATCCATTGCTTGCTTTTTCAAATCTCTCCATGCCTATCAGTCCAGATGGGAGACCTTATATACTTTGCTTTCTATTTCCACAAACTAAACAATCACCTTCTTCCAGCATATACTCACAGTTATTAAGAGAGAGGGTAATTCAGTGTGGGGGGGCATGTCTTTCCTGTCACTGCAGTGGGTTCCCATTTTTATTATTTTATGTAAATACCTCAGTTCTGTCTGTTGTTACATAATTGTTTATTTGGTTTGTCACTGTATATATTATTTTGTTCTTGTTCTTGTATATTGTTGTTACACTGTTTGTTCTATTAACACTAATAAAGCTTGCTAAACTGAAAAACAAAGATGTCAACAGAGGAGAAGAAGTGGTAGTGCCAGCACAAGCTCCAGGTGCAGTAACAGTAAGAGAAAGCATGCCATGAGTGAAAGAAAGAGCACAGGGAGTGAGAGAGAAAATGACAACCTGACAGAATCAAGAGAGAGAGAGAGAGAGAGCATAAGAGAGAGAGAGAGAGAGAGAATACTGTGGTAGAAAACATGGCCAACAGATGTATATACTGGCATGAGATGCACTCCCCATTAAGCAAATGTTTATTTAAAAATGTTTTCTTATTAATGGGTTGTGGATGATTTCTTTAATGAAGTCCATATTGGAAAGGGCTTCTTGGGCAACTCAATTCAAATTCCTGAGCAAAGCTTCGGATGCATGTGACAGAATGGATGCTGCTGATGGCACAGACTGTTTAAAAGTGAAAGGTATTTTATTTAAATGTACTGAATTGACTCCAAAGGTGTATAGACCATGGGTTGGATTTTGAAAGGCAGCCATTTTTGGTACCCATGTGGAAATCCCTTTCAGGTCTGCAAGGTTTTTCCATATGCACCATATTTTCAATCGCAAAGCAATTTGCAACTTGCTGTCTTTATGGCTTTATGGCATTTGAGGCCATTTGTTCTATGCCACTGCACTAAAATATTATGCCTGATTGGATCACATGTTTCATTCTTCACAGCTACACCTGCCGCCCATGTGGCAGTTAAGACTTGGATCTAGTGCAGAGATTTTCTTTTCTGTGCTGATGTCTGTGGAGTGGTACTTACTCTTAGAATGGGCTGAAAATCCAACTCTACTACTTTAGGGGACTTAACAGAACCCTTTAGGAAAGTTACACTGAAATATATGTTCAGTGGTGCAATGGATTGAGGCTAGAAATGCAGTTTCTGCTAATGTGGTAAGTCTTTTTGATGGATTGGTTTCTCAGGGCTAGGAGAGAGGATCAGCTAATGGCCCGCACATGACTGATTGTTCCCACTGATGCCAGTACTCACATGCACTCAGCTTTTGTTCACAGAAAAAAAACACACAAAATTTGATGGACACAAGTGCTTTAATTTCAATGGTTAAACAAGATTTGATAAATGAGGAACATATTTGTGAGGCCACTTCACCAAACTGAAGGACAAATAGACCCTGTGAGCTCAATGCCAATGGAACTGAGTCTTATTGAGATAGGAAGGTGGTTAAGTAGAAAATAAGGTTTGGGTGACACTAGACTTTCATTTTGATGAAACTATGAAAAATGACTTTGATACTAGAGAAACTGTTGTATGTGTCAATGCCCAGAGTCTGGTAGGGAAGCACATCTATTAGGGACTAATTGGAGAAGACCTAGCAAGCCAGCACTGTTCTACACTCTCTTCATCCACCAAAGACAGAGAGGAAAGCTTCTGAGAAGAATTATAGGGTAGTGCAGCCACATGCACTCCTTGTCTGAGCAGCAGAGGATGTAGCCCATTTGGCCATTGAGCTACTGTAGTTGGTAGTGGAAGTTCAAGCAGTACAAGCAGTGGCAACTCCAGCTATGAGCAGACTTCCCACTGAAAGAGTACTCTAGGGAGGGTTAAACATGTTGGGTTTTGCAAAACTCAAGCGCACAATCCAGTGTAAGTTAAATGAGCTGGCAGCTAGATATGACCATGCCTCCCAATGAGAACGCAAGAGATGGTTTACTGGGAGAATGGGTTACTGCATAGAGGGTGGGTGCTAATGAAGGTCCAGAGAAAGGGTTTTACTGGTGGCTAAGTATACCTCAGGAATATTAAAAAAGTTGCATGATGTTTGCTTAGACAATGTGTTCCTTCTCTTTGTGTTTGCAGGTTAGTTTTTGTCATTTCTGTGTTTCATATCTGTAGTAACTCTACTGGTTTTGACCACATCATCTGTGAATATGCCCTGAATCATTATCTTGAACAATGCAGCACTGTGCATCTGTACTTTCTTCACAGCTGTCTTTTAAAGATCTGCTCCAACAAAGTGATTTTTCTGAGTTTGTGCAGATTCAACCCATTCCAACCACCTAATATCAGCCTGGTATTAACCTCCTAAGGATCAAATAGTTCACTATGCTACCCCCTGGGACTAATTGCTGTCAACAGATTGTGTGCACTGCTGAGATATTTTCTGGTAACCTAATTCCTGCTTGTTGACAACTGTTTATCCTGTATCCTCTTATACTGTGCTCAATGACCTGACCCAAATATTGTAGCCTTGCTTTCTCATCTGACACTAATTACAGTCAGTGCTATGTTGATGCTACCCTGTCTGCTTACATAGGGCTATGAAGATTTATAGCTTATAGGGAAGAAATTGGTATTTTGCATGGTCAGATTTGCCGTACTCTCTGATTTAAACTAGGACACTGATCTGTGGAGCCTTTGCTTTCCACTTGGCCTCCAACCTCAGTGCCAACTAAATGACAATTTCTCTGTTTGTCTTCAAGTCTTAAATTAATGTCACACCAGATGAACATTGTTCTGCCTCTAGCAGTTGACCCCCTGAAAAACATCTATTAGACATTCTCCTGCATGACAAACACCAGGACCACTTTTTGCAAATGCTCCACTGCCTTCAAGTACGGTATATACAAGCTTGCCCTTGCATGAATCTAGCAAAATGAATTGGGGCACCACCAAACTGTCAGATACCTGCAAGACTCTTCCACCCCATGGGACTGTTAAGAAATGTCTTACTTCACAAGAACTCATCCTATATCACTCATTCTCCATCCAGTACAGCCTTCATGCAAAACCACACATTTTCCTTGCTGATCTCTGATGTTAGATGTTTCTACTTTACTGGACTGGTTTCACCTGTCTACTCATTTTGGTATTTATTAATCTCATTGTTTGAATAATGTTTACTACTGCTCTGGATCACCCTAGTTAGTCCTTTCTGGCCCATTTTTTTGTGCCTGGTCTACCCTGCTTAGTTTAATTGTATTCTCCATTGCACTATTATACTGTAGTTTAGTTAGACCATACAGTTTGTTTAAATGTTTTGTTGCTTTACATTAATAATAAAAAAAAAGTAAAAGGTGCACAGTGGGTTGTCACCTTATTTAATTCTAGCTTTTAAACTTCAAATGTGCAGAAGGTTTTTTACATGGTATGCACCATTTCTTGTAAGTGAATATGAAAACTTGATTAGAGAAGCACACAGTGCACCACATTTTAAACATATGGGGCAGGGTTCATAAAGCACTTGTGCTCAGTACATCTCTGATGCACTGGCACAAACAAGATGTGCCATGCACCAACTGAGGTACTCACAGAAAATGCACTAGGGGATGCTCCCGCCGCATCCCCTCTGTGAATGCTACAATGTTGCCCAGCCCAAGAAGCACTGTCACATCCCCTTGCTCAGGCAGGGAAACCAGTGGGGCAGCACATCTTAGGATGCGCAGTGCCCAGAACTGCCACTCACAGCCACCAACATGCAAATGGGGCCATTAGGTATGCAAGGTGCAGTAGGTCCATTTGCATGTCATTATGACCCCATTTGCATGTGTCTTTCAGGGATGCAACTGTCAGTATGCACCGAAGCACCTGGGAAGGGCCATAGGCCACACACCATAGCCCCAAGGAGGCAGATTGTACCCCCAGCCCTGGCCCAATCACTGTGCATGTGGACACCCACAAAGTAGCCCTGGTGGTCTCTCCTTCCCACCCGAATCACATGTAGCATACCACTCACTGTGGCAGATTTTCTATTCTACATGCAGAACTCTCCTGCCTGCACAGATCCCTGGTAGCATGCTGCTCACTGTGGCAATACCACCGGAATAACAGAATTCCTGTCCCTGCTTGAAACTCTGGTATTATGCTGCTCACTGCTGTGGTAAAGATGGAATGACAGAACCTCTCCCTCCCTGCTCTGACCTGATCACAACAGCGCCATTAATCCCGATGACTCCCTGGTGGTCAAGCAGACCCCTCACCCACTCAGATACCCCCACCCACCCTGCTTTCCTGTCCCGGCATGGTCCTAATGTCAACGGGAAGCTCAACTCAACTGGATGACACCACAGCTGCCTGCTGACAGAGCTGTCTGTGAATGACAGCTACTGTAAACATGGAAGCCCATTGGTAGATCCTGCTGACCAATGGGCTTGTAGAGTGTACTGTATCCTCTCATTCACTACTAATCTTCATATTTTTTTTCTAGTTTTACAAAAGAGTCATTATATAATAGAAATAATGCCTGACAGGGTGGGTGTTATGCTGGGATAACATCCCTTCTTAGGTGTTGGACACCCTTGGCCTACAGCCTAGGGCCCAGCCACCTGAGGCAGGATGTTATCCCAGCATAACACCCACCCTGTCAGGCATAATTCCTTTATTAGCTCCTTCAATGTGAGAAAGTGACTACAATACCTTTCAGCCCAAAACAAGAACCTGTAAGCACAAAACAAAATAGTAACAAAACAGTAACTTTGCTTAGCTTAAAGATAGATCAAAATAAATGTAAAACCTATAAGCACGAAACAGTAACAAAACCTGTAAGCAGAACCTATAAAAATTTAACAGAAAATAAACCTTGCAAAAAAAAATGAATCAGAGCAAAATAAAGTAGTAATCTGTAAGCACAAAACAGTAAAAAACCTGTAAGCACATCCTGTAACAATGCAGCAGAAAATATACCTTACAAAAAACAATTTAAATCAGTAAAAAGTCAACAGTAAACTGTAAAACCTGTAAACACAAAACAGTAAAGAAACCTGTAAGCACAAAACAAAATAGTAGACCAACATGTACTTCTGCTTAGCCAAAAGAAGCCTTAATATTTCTCCTTGCTCTTTTAATGTTGCTCCTTGCTGTCCTTTCAAGCAAACCCTAGAAGAAAAGAACTCAGGTGATGCTAGATGCTTTATGCCAGCAAACCTACTTCTATTTTATCCTTGTTTATCCAGAATGTTGTTAATGATCTACTTTTATTTCCAAATATTATGATCTTTGTATTTTTTTTTTATTAACCTTTAGTCTACGGCTTCTGCAAAGGTCTGCAAAGAGCTTCAGCTTCTTCTGTATGCCTAATGTAGATGTTGATGTGAGAACCAAATCATCTGCATATGCCAAACAGTCTATTCTTTTGTCAGCTATTTTAGGTAAATGTAAGTCAGGATTAGATAGACTTTGCAATATTTTATTAATATAAATGTTAAACAACGTTGTGGCCAACTAACAACCCTATTGCACTCCAAGGTGAGTTAAACATTTAGGAGTTGTTTGTCCATATTGATTAAATTGAACTTTGGTGCATGTATTTTTGTGGAGTCTGATCAAGATGTCTAATAATCCCAGTTCTATTCCAAGATTTTCCATCTTCTGCCATAATAAACTTTGGCTTATACTATCAAATGCGGATGAAAAGACCACAACAGTATAATTTACCGGCCTTGACCTTCATATATTTCCAAACCAAAAAGCTCAAATCATAGCAGTGCTGAATTGTTGATTGGCTGCTTCTAAAGTGATTCTGAAATTAGTTGATTGTTGAATGCTCCTTTAACCAGGTCAATTATCTAGTTAGTATAAGTTTTTTTGTGGGATACATCTATCAGACTTATTGGCTTTTACATTTTATGATCATTTGGATTGTCCTTTTTAAATATGGGGAAAATGATACTTCCATACCAACTGGTTGGACAGCCATGGACATGAACAAATGTATTAGATATTCTTTTGAAAATAGGTAACCACCATTCATCAAATGATTTATATATGTCTCCAATTATCAACTCCAAGCCTGGAGTTTATTAGAGGCCAGTTGAGAAAGAGCCATCCAAATCTCCTCCTTCTCCTCCTTTATGCAGATTGGAAGGGGATATTTTATATGATTCTTATTAGTGGTAATTTTGAGGTCCATAGTTTCCTCCTCTTTGGAGAAATATAAATCTGAGAAGCACGCTACCCATGTTCTTGGTGGAATATAAGCTTCCACCTTGGTATCATATTTATTGTAGCCCTGGCTTTCCAATTTCCAAAATTGTTTGCCATCTCTATTAAATACTGCTTTCTTCAATCTCTCCTGTAACTCTTTAGCATGTTTGTGTTGTTCAAATTACAATACCTTTTTACATTCTTCTCTTCTTTTGCTTAAAATGTTAATGTGTTTTTAGCACTGTGCTTCATCATCTTATGTTGCCTAAGAATTTTGTTAAAGTCATGTTTTGCTTTTCTACAATCAATCAATCTATCAATCAAAATCTTTATCCAGGCGAACATCATTGAGCAGAGCTCATTTGCAAGATGGACCTGGTTATGATAAAATCTCAGACAAAATACAAAAGATGAGGGCTACATAGCTAATGACAATGGGACAATTTGATATATATAGGTCATAGCATACAAGACATCAGCCAATAGCATAGAACAAACAATGTTGCAGCAGTATCATCTGCAAGTAACAAACTGTGGATATCTCAGATTTAAGTGACAGTATGCTAATTTGGGTTAGGTGGGTAACAGTAAAGGAGGGGACTAGGGTAGACATAGAAGTAAGAAGCCAGGCAGTAGGGGAATATATCATCATAAGGCATAGCCAGAGTAAAACATAATTATTAATATGTAGCTTAGATGGAGATAAGATAAGTAAATCAACAGAGGACAGTGAAAAGCAGCAGACAGAGGATAGAGGATAGAGCATGAGAAGAGGAAGGATTAAGGGAAATGTATGTAAAAGAGGACAGTTAAAGACAGCTAGTATGGTGATATTGCAGTTATTGGTTCTGACTAATGCTGAAAAAAGCACTTGCATGATTCCTTAATAAAACAAGAGTACAAGGTCTTGAATGAACCGATGCTGATGAATGTATTCAATTTTATGGTTTCCTGTAAATTGTTCTATGTTAGCATGTGAAGTGGGAACCTGAATCATGGCACCGTCTGAAATGGCTATGTGATATGGGCATGAGCCCAAAAGGTGAGGGGGCAGGGAGGGCAACTGGATGTGGTGGGGTGGGTGACCCTAGCGACAGGATGTTGCTACATGTACATGCATGTGGGAGGGGAGTGGGCATGGCAAGCCTGGCCTGGGAGGAGGATGAGGGGATGTAGGGGGGTGGCGCTATGGTCAGCTGCCGAGCTGCACCGTGGCATTGGGGGTTGTCCTCCACTTGCAGTGCTGGGGTTCTGAGTTTGGGTCTGGGTCCAGGCCCTACTTTGATTTTCTTGTGCCCGGCCCAAAACTTGTCTTTTTTTTGCTTTTGCAGCCCCCCCAACATGCACCCCCCCAGAGTTGTGAATCCTTAAATATTGGGGTGCAGGGGCAAAGCCCCCTGCATGTGGGTGGTGTCGGGGAGTGCAGCCCCCCACTGAAAGAAAGTGTTTTCAGTCCCTGGCACCATTGTTTTGTGCACTGAGGATGTAAGGATGGTGAAATTGTTTTCACTACCCTGACATCGCGATAATGCATGTCGCCGTTCGGTGCTTGCCATTATCACATAGAACCTTGTTCCACAGGGAGGGCAGTGCAAAGCTGATGGCTATTCTGCCTTGGCGAGACTAGACTTTGGGAATTTTTAATGAGTTTTTAAAATGACTTCTCAGGGCATAGGTGTTTATTGAGCTTAGCAGGAGGCAGTCCGAGATGTATTGTGGAAGTTTTTTTGAGATAGCTCTGCAGGTCCATAAAGTGGCATTTTTCTCCCACCTAGAGGGAGGTCCATCCTACGGCTGCATGTAATAAACAGTGGTGAGTACTGAAGGGGAGACTAGTACTATATCTAAGAGCTCTATGGTAGATCGTATCCAGTTTTGTTAGGTAAGAGGTAGGACAGTGGCTGTAAAGAAAGTCTGTATAATCTACTAGTGAGAGAAATGTAGCTTACACCAACCTCATCTTCACATTGCTTGTGAGTAGGTAACTGATCCTGAAGTAGAGACCAAGTCTCTGGTGAAGTCTTTTCAGCAAATCCTCAATATGCACAATGAAGGATAGTTTATGGTCTAGCCAGACTCCTAGGTACTTGAACTTTCTTTTTTTTTTTTATTTGCCCTTTTTCTGGCAGGACCACCAGCAGCCATCCGCCCTGGTCACAGCCCCCGGAGACCTCTACAGCCATCAATTGCTGCTGAGGACCCTCAGTCACCCCCGGCTTGCCCCCCAGAGGGTGGGGCCGTGGGCCACCTTCGTGACCCCAGAACTGTGACTGGTCGGGGTCCCGCAGCGGCGGCAGCAATGTGAGGCTCTCCAGGGAGGGCTTCATTGATCGGTGGTCCTGCCCGCCATCTTTTTCCACCTGATTTTTCTCCCCGGAGGAGGCGGGGACATGCAATGATGCCAGTGTCCGCCCAGCCTCCTCCCCCCCACATCGAGCGTCGGTTGCGTGGAACTCCCGGTCTCCACCAGGGGTCCCCAGTGCACCGAGTGCTGCCCACGCCCTTCCCCTGGAGTAGGAGAGTTGTCCGCCAGATGCTCGCCTACTTCCCCGCCGCTCCTCCGGACGACCCGGATCCGCTCCTCAAACCCGGTCGCCGGCGTCGCAAGTGGAAATCCCACCGCTGTGCCGACGGGCCGGCGTACTTGAACTTTCTAACAAATTCTAGGTTTTCCCCGGGAATTGTAGAAATCTGAGGTACTGTTCCTGTATTTGCTGGGATACCTGGATGTATATAAGGAGAGAGGAGCATCGCTTTAATTTTCTTTGCATTAAGTAAGAGCTTTTTGTTTAGGAGCTGTTTTTGAAGTAGGTTAAATTCAGATTGAGGGTCGCTACATGCAGCTTGAGGTGATGGGTGGCTTAAGTAAAGCATCGTACCACCTGCAATTAGGTGGACGTTAGCCTTAGTCACAATGTCACTGATGTTATTGATGTAAATCACAAACAGAATGGGACCTAAAAAAGATCCCTGGGACACTTCTCTTAGTAGAGGTTTAATAGATGATAATTCACCTTCTGCTTTGACTTGCAGTAAACGGTCAGTAAGGTAATTTATAAACCACCGAAGGGAAAGAGAGTCCAAGCCTATAGACTGCAAGGATGAGATGAGTAGGCTATGGTCGACAGTATGGAATGCCTTGCTTAAGTCCAGGAATACTGCACAGACAAAGTTTTTTTTCCAGTTCAATCTGCCAGTCATTAGTCACTTTTGAGGGGGCTTTGAGAGTGCTATGGTTTGCCCCCTGAATCCAGATTGGGCAGGATTTAGCAGATTTGATAGTTCTAAATAAGATCTCAGTTGTGTACTTACAATTTTTTCCAATAATTTCGACAGGACAGGGAGAAGGGAAATTAGCCTATAGTTGCTGAGATCACAGGGGTTTCTTGATTTAAGCAGAGGTATAACATGGGCTGTTTTCCAGATGGATGGAAGGACTACTTGGCTAAATGATAAGACAAATAGGTGTGTTATAGGTACAGCTAGTACGTGGTAAGCAATCCTTAGGAAGTATGGGTCTAGGGAGTCAGCGCCAACACTTTTCTTTACGTCCAGTTGACATAGAAGGTCTTCAACCTGTTTCAGGGAGGTAGGTTGCAGGGAGAATGTAGAGTTTATGACTCGGACTTCATTAGATTGGGATCCCAGCTGGGAGCATAACAGGTTTGCAGGAGAGTTATCGAAGGCTAGCCCTGCTTTTGTAAAGTGGTTATTAAAGAAGTTAAAAATTTCCACCCTCTCAGTGATGGTGCTGTTACCTGAAATTATCTTAGGTGGGAGAGAGTTCCCAGGTGTGTGACCAGAGAGGTTCTTGATGGTATTCCAGAATGTGGCTGGCTGCTTGGTGGACAAGTCCAGTTCTGTTTGGTAGTATGGGGCTTTTGCATCTCTAATCTTCCTGGTACATAGGTTTCTGGCCCTCCTAAATGCATACCAGTCCCATGGGGTCTTATATCTACGTGCTTTCTTCCAAAGCTTGTCCCTCTCTAATAGAGCAGATCTGAGTTCAGCAGAGAACCAATGACATGTTCTGTTCTTTACACACACTTTTATTAGAGGGATGCATTTGTTTAAAGCCCCTAGTATTATGTTATTGAGGATGTTGTAAGCTGATTCTACTGTCTTTGCCAGGTAAAAATCCTGCCATCGTGTGGAGTATGTTAGCTCATCTAGATAGGCATATAGGTCAAGGTTCCGCTTGGATCTTTTAACAGAGAACTTTGAGGAGGACAGAGGTGTAACTACTGATTGTACTCCAGCTATGAAGCAATGGTCACTGACATGCTGAAGAAGGTGCCTGCATGTGAGAACAGGTGTGGTTTGCTCACTAGTGTAACATCCAAAAGTGTACTATTACTAGGGTTCTTTTTATTCAAGCGTGTTGGTTCATCAATGATTTGCAATAGCCCATGGGCATTGCAGAAGAATGAGAGGGGTGTTGAGGCCTGGGGTAGCTAGTCTAAGTTAAGATCCCCTGGAATAATTGTTTCCAGAGAACCATTCCCTAAGGCAGCACCCAGATAAGTTAGGAGTTGTAGGCCAGCAGATGGTGGTCTATAGCACCCTACAATACACAGCGATATATTGTTTGAGATCACTACCTTAAGGGACAGACATTCAAATTCATTTGTGATGATTACCAAGTTGAGACAGGAGACTGTATATTTGTCCTTGATGTACATGGCTACTCCACCACCTCTTGATTGCCTGTCAGCTCTGAATAGTGAATAATTAGGGATGCTGACTTCCCTGTCTCCTGTTGCTGGCCTGAGCCAGGTTTCCAAGACCACTAAGAAGTCTGGCGAGGTGTGGTAGATCCAAACCTGAATCATGGTGATCTTTTTTTAGTAGGCTGCATACATTGACATGGAGGAAATTCAAGCCTTTGATCTTTGCTAGGTTCGAGGGCAAAGTGATGGCAGCTTGAGGCCTGGGATTAAGCTCTACATTGCCAGAGCATATGAGCAATAGTAATAGAAACTTTTTTAGTGCAGTGCAAGATAGTTTATAGCTTCTGGACCTGCTGCGATGGTGCGGGTAGTCAGATTGGCATAGGGTTTCCCCTTTCTGACATTCGGTCGGCCTATTGTAGCACAAAGTAACACCATGACTACAATTTTGATTGAAACAGGATTTATGTTTTTTCTTAATTGTTATAACATGGTTAGTTGTATAATGAGGCCTAATCAAAGTATTTATTTCTTGCCATAATTTAAAGGTATTACCGTAATCTGCCCCTTCTATGAATTGAGAGTGAAGGTCATATAATTATCCTACAAGTAAGAGCTCATTAAACTGGTTGATGTTTCTATTTTAAAATTTAATTCTTGTCTAATTTATAATCTCTAGTCCTTTGTTTATGTTTCCATTAATTACTATTTCTTCTGTTTGTTCATTTTTCATCAGAACTTCCATTAGATAGTGTGAAGATTCTGAACTTTCAGTAATTTTTAAATCAAAAAATAATTTGGTGGCTTCCAAATTGGTCCACACCAGATCTACAGCTGAAGAGCCTTTTGGTCCCATTTATGCTAATTTGCTTTGTTTATCTCCTCTGAGACATCCATTTAACACACACGTTTAGTTCTGTAAACATTTGATATATAGTAGTTCCTTCCCTCTCCCATTGCTTTTCAGGTCTTTAGCTTCCCTTATGCTGGTTATCATTGAGTTAATAATAGGTAAATAAGAGATGAAGTTATTCTGATTCCTCCTATTCAGACGTACAGTATTACTGAAAATCTTGCATTAAAATCCCCCAGGGTCACTATGGCTGCACTATCCCTTGCTTCAATTATATTTTCAAGTATCATTTTTAACTGAATAGTTGTGTTATCCAGTGTCCCGGTCTTTGGTGGACAGTATACGTTCATTATTACCAATTTTGATATAGTCTGTTCATTCTCAAGTGCTATCATCAGGAAATTTCCTGATGCAGTGTTCCGTAGAGATGCAGTGAATTTAAATTCTGCCTGCGAAGTGGGCACTTCGCGTTGCCACTCCACTACATGGAGTGGGCAATGCAAAGTGCTCACTCCACCTTGTCATTACCACTTCATGTTAAGGCAGAATGACAAGGCAAAGTCATTGTTTTCAATGGACTTTGCCATGCTCTTTAGCCATAGCCAGGCAGGAAAAGAAAGGAAGTGAGTCATACAAGCAGACACTTTCTCCTGTGCAGACGGAGACAGAGAGAGAGGACTGTGTTGTTTTATCACTACTGAGACTTGGAGATCTGAGCAAGGAGGAGATTTAAATTTAGATTTAGATCCAACAGCTTTTTAAAAGCTACATTTTTTGTCTCTTCTGTACTCTTTTTTACTTAATTTGTTCTTTCTGTAAATTAATTTTTTATTATCTTCATAAGTAGTTAGTTGTTTGTCTGTGTGACTGTGTGTGTGTGTTGTGTGACAGTGTCAGTAGACATTGGTCAGACAAAGGGAGTGCAGTAGGAGAGATGGACCAGTGTGAGGGAATGTCTGGGGTGGAGGCAGCTCTGGGAGAGTGTGATACTGGTAGACATTGTACTGTGCACATGCGTGGGAGACATGGCCACCGGTTCCTGTTGGACCAATCAAAAATTCTGAGTGCCTCCCCAGAAGCAGGACCAGCATTGTCTCCTGACTCTGAGGTAGTTGAATCACCACCACCACCACCTCATCCAAAACCAGCTCCAACACCAGGTCCTCTGGAGCAGGATGTGCCTGTTCTCCAGGGCCCATGTGTGGATCCCATCCCTGCTGAGCACCATGACCAGCCAGCTGCCAGTTCATCTGGCCCTTCCCTGCCTGTGCCTGGTCTTCCTCGCACCTCTGTTGTTTGGCAGTTTTATAGCTGTTTTGGGGGGACAGCAGCATGGTCAGGTGCCACCTATGTGAGGTGGAGGTGCACCATGGCCCCTGTGGGGCTCATCTGGGGACTGTGGGCCAGTGCACCCATATGCTCAATCACCACCAGTTGGAGTGGCAGGCTGCCACAGAACAGGCCATGCCTGCACCTGCTGGCCCTTCTGTGCAGAGAGTCCATCTGTGCATGGTAATGGCCCTAAAAAGAGGAGGGCCAGAGCAGCACCTGCTGCTCCACCTGCACCACCACCACCACCAGCAGGTCAGCCTGTAGAACATCTGGACCCCAGATAACTGTGTGTAATGCAGGCTGACTTTGTAGTTCTCTGGAGTGTTGTCGAGTAGAACAATAAGAGGGTGAGTGCTGTCGAGCAGTGACTGGATCGCATAGAGGGACATCAGTTGTAAATTATGTCCATGCTGGAACTGCTGCTGGATCACCATGGGATCCCACATTAGTTTTTTTCCTCACACCATGTGCCCTCCACACCTTCCTTGCTGTATAATAAAATGTATTCCTCCTCCATCCCCAACTCTTGTATGTAATTATGCCCTTTTTTTGTTGTCTTCTGTATGTGTGACACTTTGTATTCTGGCCTCCCTTCCTTCTGTTAAGTTTGTGTGTGTGTGTATGTGTGCTGTTTTGGTGCCTCATTAATGTTTACTTTCTGTCGAGGAGTATTTGTGGAAAAGTAGACTGAGCAGTGCAAGTATACTGTGCTAAACTGTATGTGTGCAGTCAGTCTTCTTTCCTGTCTGTGTATGTACTGCAGACACTGTCCAGCTTGTTGAAAACATACATATGCTGATTGTTGTCTGATTTGTTGCTGTGTTTATAGTATAAAGAATAAAGATAAGAAAATGTAATGTATAGTTTGTTAGGAGATCAAAGCAACAAAAAATCCTGCTTTTCAACAAATCGTATCTAACAGACATGAAGTATTGCTGATGCACCCAAAATATTTCATGGTGTACACACATTATAAAGTCAGAAAATATATAAGGTCCAGTTCACTGCTGCCACACTGTACTACCTCATTCCTTCTTCTCATTATTTGTTCTGGAATATGTCTTTCTAGTTTACACTGGTAGTGCCAGTTTTTCAGCAAGTTGATGCACACCATAACACGACATGGCGCCAGTGGTAGCACAGTGTGGTGGCAGTGGACTGCAGGACCTGTTACATATTCTGACTTGAACATATCTGTACACCATAAAATATTTTGGGTGCCTCAGCAATATTTTATGTCTGTTGGGTATGGTTTGTTTAAAAGCATGATTTTCCATGCTAATATCTCCACAAAGTCATGTATACACTGTGTCTGCGTGACAAGTGATTGAGGTGCACACTGGCCCAAGACCTCTGAAAACATATCATATGACTTTGTCTACTGTTGTTGATGGTACAAATAAAATATATGATGTATATTCTTATCTTTATTCCTTATACCATCATCATGAACAGTGCAACAAGCCAGCATCAGGATATATATATGTTTTCAGCTTGACGCTGGACAGTGTCTGCCCATGCAGGAAAGAAGATGGATTGCACACATCTAGTTTAGCACAGTATAATTGCACTGCTCAGTCCTGCTTTTTGACAAATACTTCACAATAGCATAACAGAAAGTAAACTTTACTGAGGCTCCAAAAATATTTACCAGACTCACCAGAATTCCTAATTCCAAAATGCAACTGTCTTGTGTCCAGATAATTCCCCAGTGCTGACGAAGAGAAATGTGAGAGTAACAAGAAATGCAAAGTGTCCCATAATTAATGACGCATTCAGTCATGCGGGCAGTGGTCACACAGAAACCCCAGATTTTTTCTGCATCCCCAAAATGCATCTGTCTTGTGTCCAGAAAATTGACAAGTGATAACGAAGGGAAATGAGAGCATTACATGAAATGCAAAGTCTCCCAGAATTATTGGTGCATTCAGTCATGCGTGAAGTACTCACACATAGTCCCCAGAATTATTGTGCATCCCCACAATGCAACTGTCTTGTGTCCAGAAAATTCACACATGCTGACAAAGTGAAATGAGAGCGTAACATGAAATGCAAAGTGTTCCAGAATTAATGACGCATTCAGTCATGCAGGCAGTCATCACACAGAGTCCACAGATTTTTTCTGCATCCCCAAAATGCATCTGTCTTGTGTCCAGAAAATTGACAAGTGTAAACAAAGTTAAATGAGAGCATAACATGAAATGCAAAGTCCCCCAGAATTAATGGTGCACTCAGTCATACGTGAAGTACTCACACACAGTCCCCAGAATTATTGTGCATCCCCACAATGCAACTGTCTTGTGTTCAGAAAATTCACACATGCTGACAAAATGAAATGAGAGCATAACATGAAATGCAAAGTATCCCCAGAATTAATGGTGCAGTCAATCATGTGCGTAGTGGTCTCACACAGAGTCACCAGAAGTAATGTGCATCCCCAAAATGCTGCTATCTTGTCTCCCGAAAATTCCCCAGAGCTGATGAAGTGAAATGAGAGTGGAACAAGAAATGCAGTCTCCCAGAATTAATGGTGCACTGCAAATGCACAGACAGATTAAGATTGCGCTGTGCACTCAAGGGATGCATACGAAAATGCACAACTCCTAACCAGTGCTCACAAGTCACAAATCCAAATCTGGAAAGGAATATATTTTGCCATTTGGTGGATTAGTGCATGACAGTAACAATCCATTACCAGTAAAGAAATATTACTGTGTGTACATTGTCCCGGATTCCCCCCTCCTTTTCCCTCACAGAAAGACAGAGACCAGTGTTTGTTGTTGTGCTCAGATTGGCAATTGATTTATTTATATATCATAATTCCATGTTCCATTTCATCATCTTTTATTGTTATAGCTCTTACAATTTCATTTATTTTCATCCATATCAATCTCTGATCATCCCTCTTTCTTCCTCTTTTTCTCCCCCTCAGGTGAAATCCTGGGTGCCTTCTTCTTCTCCTTTTCTGTTAGGTAACGGTGAAAACCGAGACCGCTTTTTCCTTCATCTTCTTCCTCTATTGTTCTTATTCCTTTTTACTTTCCCCCCTTCCCTCCTCTCCCCTTCCCCCTTTTTCTCCTGCCATCCACCTTTGGCAGTCCAAACTGTCCAACCAAACTCGTCTGTCATCCACCTTGACAGACCCACCATACAGTCCCTTCTTGACTGTCTTTCCCTCTTGCTCTGTCTTGTAGGGTGGGTGGGAGGATCAAAACTCCAGCAAAAGTGGCTGAAACCCTCTGTACTGTCCATTATCTACCTCCACTTGCCTCCTTCCTGTTGCCGGGCCATTGTTTTACCCTGTCCCCTCCCTTCCTTCCTTCCCTCCCTTCTGAGCAAAACCATCCTGATGGAAAGGGAAGGGTGCACCAGGACAACCTAGTCTGCCCCTTAAAGGGCAAACTCCATTGTCCCAGATTCCCCCCTTTTCCCTCACAAAAAGACAGAGACCACTGTTTGTTGTTGTGCTCAGATTGGCAATTAATTTATTTATATATCATAATTCCATGTTCCATTTCATCATCTTTTATTATTATATCTCTAACAATTTCATTTATTTTCTTCCATATCAATCTCTGATCATCCCTCTTTCTTCCTCTTTTTCTCCCCCTAGGTGAAAACCTGGGTGCCTTCTTCTTCTCCTTTTCTGTTAGGTAACGGTGAAAACTGAGACCGCTTTTTCCTTCATCTTCTTCCTCTTTGGTCTTATTCCTTTTATTCCCCCGCTCCTCCTCCTTTTTCCACTCAGCCAGTCTCCAGCTTGCGTTGGATGACTGGCTTTCCCCTCACTTAGGGTATTGTTCCCCCATACCTCAGAGAACCCACTTTCAAATCCTTCTTTTCCCCTTTCTTTTTTCTTTTTTTTAAATAATGTCTTGCATGCCTTCTCCATGCTTCTATGAAACCCATCATTTCTGTATTGAATATAGCTATGGCTAGATCAGACATATGCACGCCATCTGACCTGTAGAAATCTTCTACCCACCCTTCCACGCCCCACAGTATTACTTGTCCTCCCATTTTTCTTACCAGTGTCCCTACCCTTCTGTTCATCTTTCTCCTGGCCCTATCCACAACTCCATGGCTGTGCTCATGGCTCCAAACCCTCCTTAGTATCATATCTGACCAGGCAAGGCATACCTCATGCCACCACTGCTGTATTGTCTCTAAGTCCCTTCCTATCTGCATGTATGTGTCCACCCATGGCTTCCCCCAAGGTCATTACCCCCTAAATGTATAATAATTAAGTCTGGAATGGGTCGCCGCTCCTTCAACTCTTTCAAGGTGGGGAGCAGTTGTGCCCATCTCATCCCTCGGATGCCACGCCATACCAATTTACATTGATTCACAACCTGGTAAAGTTGCTTTCCCCCAGCCTTTTCTCAGCTCTCCTCTCCGCCCAATAAATATAAGAGTGGCCGCAGATCCAGACTTCTGTATTCCTCCCTCTTCCTATGGGGTTTAAACAGAATAAATATCTTATAGATAGGCTTAGTTTCTTACCATCATATCACCTTCATATCACCTCTCCCTACCCCTCCCGTAGCTCTATTTCTGTAACAAAACATAGGTGATCCATTAGTCTCCACACTGCAGCGTTCTAATGTATCTTTTATAACTGGTCGACCGCCAGCGCCTCTTCTCCAAAATATTATTCACCGTCTCCCCAGCCGCTGCCCACTGTGAGGCTGCCCCTATCCGTAAGGAGTGGAAGAATAATTAATCGGATCCTCCCCCAGGAATTGCAGGCCTTTCTTGAGCAATGCTGTGACTTGATAACTTGTGACTCTACTTCCATCACCATGCAGAAATAATCTCCCTGTCCTATTCCCACGCTCTACGGATAAAGCCCACAAAGCCTGTACTGAGCACACTGTGCTTTCTACATGTTTCTTTAATGTTACCATGCAACCCTGTCCTCTTTGATCCATTTTGATATCTTAATCAAGAGTTGTAACTCCTTCATCCCCCAGCTTATATCTTCCCATTCTAATCCCCCTTCCCTATCTTGCTTGCTGTGGCCTACCATCTCACTCACTCTCAAGGCCCCTGCAAACATTACCACGTAATTCATGTGAAATAACTGGGCCTCGGCCTTTGATCTGCATATCGCCGGTAACACACCCTTCAGTTTCACCAGCCACTGTTCCCCTATTGGCCTTCTATTATCCACCATCCCTTGTTTTAACCTGTCCCATCCCTGCATCATTCTTCTAATGAACATTGTATTTGTTGGGTCCTTCCATCCTTTCAGACTGCAGATAACACTAATCCCTGCCAAGTAAACCCCCATTGTGGCATGGGCTGTTCTTTTTTGCCATTGCTCTATGGTAAATTTCCCCAATTGTTCTTCTGTGAGTTGCCTGCTTACCTCCATGTGGTGTGTTGTCCTGAATGTTTGAAACACTTGCCAGGTCCCATCATAGGCCCTCAGAGTCCGTGGTGCCATGAACTGCGGAACAACATTTCTGCTCCTTCCTGCCAACACCCCACATGTTCATTGATATGGGCATTTTTTGCTCCTCCACTGTTGGTGGCAGCCTTCAGAAACATTCCAGCTGCAGACAGGAAAGGCTGTCAGCCAGGGTATTGTGTACCCCTTCTATGTGTTTCGCTCTGAATGACATATTCAACTGCAATGCTGTTAGCACTAGAAGTTGCAAAACTTGCATGACTGTCTCTGACCTGGCTCCCCTGTTGTTCAGGACCTCTACCACTGCTCTATTGTCACTCCAAAATGTCACTTTCTGATCCCATAACTCTTCCCCCCCACACCAGGGTGCATGCCCAGATGGGCATGATCTCTAACAATGTTATATCTTTTACCTTACCATCCCTTACCGAGTCTAATGGCCAAGGTTCTGCAAACCATCTGCCCCTCAGGTAGCCCACCATGCCTAGACCCCTGGCTGCATCTGTGTAAAGATCGAGGTCTGTGTTATACATCCATTCCTCCTGCCAGAAGGAGCAGCCATTATATTCCCTCAGGAATTCCTCCCATACTTTAAAATCCTACTTGACCCCTTTTGTCATGTCTACCCAATGGTGTGGTCTGGTCACTCCAGCTGTAACCCTAGCTAACCTTTTGGTGAAGGCCTTCCCTGGCCCAATAACCCTGAATGCCAAGTTCAGGTGTCCCAACACTTGTTGTACCTGTTTCAGTTGTATTCTTCTTCTACAGGCATGTATCTGAATCAATGCCTTCAATTTTTTCACTTTGTTGTCTGGCAGTCAAAATATTTCCCCCGGGGTATCTATCTTAATACCAAGAAACTCTAACACCTTACTGGGCCCTTCTGTTTTTTCAGGTGCC
This sequence comes from Neoceratodus forsteri, assembly GCA_016271365.2. Classification (NCBI taxonomy): domain Eukaryota; kingdom Metazoa; phylum Chordata; order Ceratodontiformes; family Ceratodontidae; genus Neoceratodus; species Neoceratodus forsteri. The sequence continues at coordinate 1,034,827,146 of CM028135.1, forward strand.
AATGGGACCCCTAGTTCCCTACACAGCTCTTGGAAGCTGGCCAACACTTTTTCTGTCTCTCTTCTCCCACTGCCTATAAAAAGGAAATCATCCAAGTAGTGAATCACTGTTTTATAACCGGTTCTTTCTTGAAATATCCACTGCAAACATGTGCTGAATGCTTCGAATGTCGCACATACTATAGAGCAGCCCATGGGCATGGCTTTGTCAAAATAGTACTGTCCCCCAATTTTAAAATCCAACAGGTCCCAATCCTGTCTTCTAACCGGAAGTAATCTGAAAGCTGACTCTATGTCTGTCTTTGCCATCCATGCATCCGCAGTTGCCTGTATAATCCGGACTGCATCTTCTAGAGTGGAATATGGTACTTTATTATATTCCTCGCTGATAAAATCGTTCACTGACTCCCCTACCGGAAAAGATAGGTGATGAATCACCCTGTATTCCCCCTCCTGTTTTTTGGGGACCAAACCCAATGGAGAAATACTCATATTTTGCAATGGGGGGATATCATATGGTCCTTCTACTCTCCTTGCTGCCTTTTCTGTCTCAATTTTTTGTCTTAACATTTCTTCCCTCTCCTTCACTGAACCCAGATTGTTCACTTCTCTGGCTCGCCTTGGGCCCTCACACTGCAATGAAAAACCTGTGCAAAAACCTTTTTTAATAATTTCTGCTGTTTTCTTATGTGGGTATCTGTCTAACCATTCTCTCCATGCAGCTATCCTGATGGGGGTTCTAGCTTCCTTAAATTGGCCCCTTGTTCTCATTTCCTTTTCCCCGCCCAGGTCTCCCCCTCTAGTTGATGTCCGGCCTTGCTGGTCAATGATTCTGACTCCCTCTATTTGCATGTCCCCTCCCCCTTCCCCCTCTATTCCATGTCTGCCCTTTATATCCCTGCCCTTCCCAAAAAAAACGCTGACCTGACCCTTTCCCCCAGATCCTTGGGCTCCCTGGACCCAAGTCATCCTGCAACTGCTCGCTGGATGAGATCCCCCACATTTTGAACAGGCATGCCGGAAACAGCATTGTGGCCAGGAGCAAATGGCCCTATTGTAGGCCAAGCAACATCTTTGTGGCACGGTCCCTTTTTTCCCAAACTCCCTCTCTAGCATGGACTGATCAGTTATGTAGTCTATCCACAAGTCCAGTTGTTTCATATCCCATCTTACATCCCCATATGTCGCCATTCTTTGCCGAAAGAATTCATCATAGTATATCCACCCCATACCCCCTTTTGCTTTTGCTCTCCTTATTATCAATGAGTATGTGATGAGTGGAATGCCCAACTCTGGCCTCTTTTCCAATACCATGGCTGAGAATGTGGCGAAACCCATGAACCATCCTTCCCAGGTCTTCCCTTTTGTGAATTTGTTTTCCTCCTTCTTTCCTAACAAAACTACCGCTGCTGCCATCTCACTCTTCCCTATGTTTTCTGACTCCTCATATTTTGCTGCCGCTTCATGGCTTACTAAGGCAAAGATAACCATATACTCTCCCTTCCATATTTTCTCTTTCATGGCCAACGGTACGTGTTCACCTACCCTCATCCCAGGAGCCCCAATCTCCCTCGTTCCTTTTCCTTCCTTCTCCGCCCCTCCCTCTTTTTCTTTCAGCACCTCCTTTTCTGACCTAATCTCTGCTAGTGCCGACTCCATCTGCCCCAGACCCCCTGTTCCTAGTGTTGAAACAATTTGATTTATATACTCCTTGATGCTGTCCCCCACGGAGCCTGATGTGTTACCTGTGGCCTTGTCCACTCTGGGTTGTCTGCCATCCTCCAGATGCCCAAGTATAGTGCCTTGTGGTTGGATAGATGGTTGCTCTACTAGTGGCTGCAGAGAAACCACTGTGAGCTGGGGTTCTGGTCTGGGTTCCGCTGGGGGAAACCAAATTGGTCCTGGGGAGGTACTGGTGGCACCGGGTTAACAGGGTGCAGGGGTGTTGGACTAGCCACCTTGTTGGGTCCCTCTATCAGTGGCTGTGTCCTGGCTGGGCTGCTTGGTCCCTTGGCTGGTTACTTCCCTCTGCCCCCTGTTCCCTTCTCTGCTTTCCTTTTCTCCCCAGGCCTTCCCCGTTCCTCCCCTTCAACCAGCTCTGACATTTTATTGGCTTTTTCTGACAGCTCTACTATAGCACTGTAGGTGTCCTCCTTTGAAGGCCTGTTCTTTTTTGGAGCCATGTTCCTTGCTGTCAGCCAACTGTGGAAACACTGAAGAAAAGAAAGAGAATTCCATTAAACCTCTTAGCCCATACTACTTTCCCTATGATAGTCTACCAATGGCGCCAAAAAGTGCCCCCCATTTTTCTTTGTGTTTTTTGTGCCCTCCAGGCCTTGAACCACTTTAAGCATCGCCTCCTATGGCTGTCCAGGCCTACCTCTGCTCCTCTTGCATGCCTTTGCATTGCTATGGCTGCTAAGCCTTCCAGGCCTCCCCACTCTCCTTTCCTTGCTCAATGTAAGCATCTTCTTTAGATGGCTTGTTCTTTTTGGTGCCATTTTCCTTTATGTTTCTTATGCAAGTATCCTCCTTCTTGCAAACGAACTGTAAAGACACTAAAAAATGGTCTCTTATTAAAAACTTTGTTGTAAACTTCCATTTGTATGGGTAGGTCCATTTCCCTTAATTTGCTCTCTCCCTGCAAGCCAGAAACCAGTCCATTTCCCTGCTCCAGGCTCCTCTAATCCTACCTGCCCTTTTTTTTTTTGCTTTTGTCCTCCCCACGTCAAGACCCCCTGTGTATGCATCTGCAGCTCTTGATATCCCCTTCTGCCTCACAACTATCTGACCTGGCTGGCTCCCATGCTCTGTGGTACTTCATGCCTTGGCTCCCAATGCCAGTCCCCCCCCTCTTTATTCCATCACCCCCGGAGTCGCAATCCCAATCTGCTGTTGCAACTTCTAGGTTTTTATCATCATTATTATTACTTACTGTATTTCCTTGTTTATATGGCCCCTTTGCTAGTATCCATTGTACCCACCCCCCGGTCCTCTGTCTGCTTCATTTCTTCAGCATGTGACGTCACGCCTCGTGGCTAGGCCCCATTCTGCCGCGTATTGCTGCTGGCTCCCTTTTAAGCACAAAACAGAGCTAAATTCCTGGAAATTCCCCCTTTTGAAGCTGCCCTTAATGCTTTCACCCTTCCAGCAGGCTGACAGCCACTGTCCCACCAGTCACTCTCACTTTCGTTCTTTTTAAAACTTTTGGCCTGCCCTCTTTGGCATGTGACGTCACGCCACGTGGCCGCTCGCCATTCCCCCAGGTCAGGACTTCCTTGTAGTCCTCCTGCTGCCAGGTGTTCCTCCATCATTTTGTTCTGCGACACCCCCCTGGCCTAAATCCCCCCTTTTACTCCCCTAACCATCCACTGGAGATTCCCCCTCAAAGACATCTTCCCCTTGGCTCTAAACTTTCACCCAAACAAAACGAGTGCCTCTCCAGTGGCCTCCTCAGTAGACCTCCTGCTATCTCTTATGTCTTGGGCCTTTCACCCACAAGCCTGTTCTGTCCCCACATTAAAGGCAAAAAAGCACACTCCAAGTCAATGGCTTCTCGCTCCTTGAGGCTTCTCCCAACTTTTTTTTTTTAATTCGCCCTCCCAGATCCTGGCTTTCCAGGCAGTCCCCTTGTGCATGCTCTGTCTCTTCACTCCCCTAGGCCACCACTGGCCAAACAGCCCCCGCGTGCTGCTCATGCCTTTTGCTTCTGCAATTCTCCATTCAGCTCTTATACTCTGCCAGGCTAAAACCGTAACAATTGCGGAGAACTCTTACTCGAAAGCAAAACGCACCTCCCTACTTGGTTTACTCCCAAAAACAGTCAAGACCCATTAAAGTGCACCTCCACATTTGATTTACTCATAAAGCCTTCAAAAAAACCCATTTCTTGCGCCACAATGCTCTGTAACAAACTCTGTATTTTCTGTCTCCTTGTAGCAACCCCACCAAGGCTTCAGATGCTTCAAAACAGGTTTACTCAGCATTTCAGTAACCACTAAGCCCTGTCCAATGAGAATATACAGCCCAGAAATTCCCAAAACATTCTCATACAGGTTAAAATGACTAAAATGTAGTAAAATATACATATTTTTTTTAAACGGTAAACATAGCTGCTAGCTTCCCCCTTTCCCCTAGTTTCCTTACCTGCTGTATGCTAGTGTACAAACCTTTCACTCCTATGTCAATCTGATGTGCTGTGGTTTTCAGTAGATCAAAACTCCAGCAAAAGTGGCTGAAACCCCTCTGTGCTGTCCATTATGTACCTCCACTTGCCCCTCCCCTTTCTGTTGCCAGGCCATTGTTTTTAACCCTGTCCCCTCCCCTTCCTTCCCCCTCCCCTTCTGAGCACAACCATCCTGATGGAAAGGGAAGGGGTGCACCAGGACAACCTGGTCTGCCCCTTAAAGGGCAAACTCTATTAACATAGTTACTCAAGAAACATAACCAAAACAGAAAGACTGCCTTTTTCTCCCAGTTAATGTACCTGCACCACAGATATCCCCTGCCCAAAGCACACTTCACAGTACACAGACTGACTGTTCTAAATTAACATTTAAAATCCACACACAACAATAAACACTCAATGATAGGCTCACAGAATGGTTTCCTACAATCGATGTACTAAATTTTGAGCACAAGAATAACTAAAAAAGGCATTTTAAACAGCTTTTAGAGGTTTTGAATTGCAGAACTCTGAGAGAAAACTCTCTCCAGTTACCGCTACACACATACTACCCAGGCCAGAACTGAAGCTGTGCAGAACACTCTAGAGTCCATGTGACCTGCAATCCCATGAATCACTGCAGAATTTCATTTGGAGCTCAAATACAAGGCAAAGTATGGTGAATTACATTGATTTCAATGTACTTCATCTTAAAATTGGTGGAGACGTGGTTTGAGGAAGGCAGAATAATGCAAAGTCATCGGTTTCAATGGACTTTGAGTTCCTCATAATGAAGCGAAGTACTCCAATTCACATTGTGGAGTACTCCACAGATTCCATGTTACTCCATGAATCACTTCATGGAGTGAGTTGGAGCCACTTCACCCACCACTACTTACAGTACTGTAACTCACATGTTGTACAGAAGGGAATGTGAATGCCTACAGCTGTACTTCCCCGATGAGCTGTAGCACAAAACTCCCTGATTTAAAAACTCTTATTAATGAGTACAATGGTGGGGTGGTGAAGCCTGGAGAAATACTACAAAACAGGTTTACAATACATCCAAGTAACTAGTAAAACAAGCATTTGTCAATGCCGAATGTTTGCTTGCTGGCATTGGCAGTGGTAATGTAGAAGTTACAGAGCTGCGTAATAGGAATGGCAGTGAAGTACTGAACTGAAGCCAACCCCACCACCACCCTGCAGAGAGTGACAGGCATTGGGGTGTGCATTTGGGTCATGAGGCATAACGGCCTCGCCATTTCACCACACCCCACCCTGCAGACACTGACAAGTGTCACGGTGTTCCTTGGGGTCTTTGGCCCTTATGCGCACCCCATTTCATTAGGAAATACGGTGAGATGGGTGTGATATAGGAGAATGGGGTGAACTTTGGGGCTGAAGAGTCCAAGGCATACCTCGATGCCTCTCACTGGCTGCAAGGTGTGGAATGGTATGAGCATTACAGGCAAGAATCCCAAGTCACACCCCTGATGCCTGTCATTCTCTACAGGGTTGGGCGTTATGGTTGGAAACCCTAATACCTCAGGCATTCGTTGGTATTTTCACTCCAAATTTTCAACATGTTTTTTTTGTGACCCCACCTCATGAACAGGGGGAATATCAGTTTGTTAGCCGAAAGCTGCTTATGCACAGTGACTACGGCATTTAGCACCACAGGTGCAAAAACATTCCGAACAGGATGTAAAAAATGACAGCTGTACTGTTCATGGGGAGGTGTAAAAAATGGCAATGTTGCAAATCTGCAGTAAAAATATTTAAAAAAATGGTGAAGTCATGAGCGTACATAGAAACTGTGCAAAGCACACCCATAATATAATTAGGTTGGGATATTTTACAGCAGATTGTCAACTCAGGCATTTTGGTGCCTCCGATCATGAACAGTGTCACTGTGATTTTCTTTATCTGTGCCGAACAATGATTTCCCACAGCGACCATGCATCTCAGCTTGAAAGTGTGAAAACACACTTCAGCCATGTTGTGAAAAATGACAGCTGTACTGTTCATAAGGAAGTGTGAAAAATGCCACTGGTGAAAATCTAGACTGAAAATATTACAAAGTCATGAACTTATGAGGGTGCGTGGAAACTGCGCATTGCTCACTTACCAACACAGTCATTTATGTCACTTTTGTCACGCAAATTTTCAACATAGCCATTTAAAACCTCTGCTCATGAACAGTGTAACTGATGATTTTCTTAATCTGTCCTAAACATTGCTTTCGCACACCAATAGCACCATTGTGCGCTACATGTGCTAAAACACATTTTGGGTGACATATGAAAAATGGCAGCTGTACTGTTCATAAGGAAGTGTAATAAAATGGCAATGTTGAAAATCTGGAGTGAAAATATTAAATTTGCAAACTTACGAGCATGCATAGGAACTGCACAACGCACGCTCGTAAAACAGTCATTTTTAGGAATTTTTTCACCAAATTTTCAACATAGCCATTTTAAGACCTCTGCTCATGAACAGTGTCACTGTGATTTTCTTAATGTGTCCCATGCATTGATTTTGCACATACTGCGCCATTGTGCACTACATGGGTGGAAACACATTTTGGGCAAGATGTGAAAATGACAGCTATACTGCTCATAAGGAGGTGTGGTAAAATGGCAATGTTGAAAATCTGGAGGAAAATATTGAAAATTTATAACTCACGAGTGTGCGAGAACCGCGCAACCCTCGTAAACAGTCATTTTTAGGAATTTTTCCACCAATTTAACATAGCCATTTTAAGACCTTGCTCATGAACAGTGTCACTGTGACTTTCTTAATTTTTCCGTACATTGATTTGCACACCGACTGTGCCATTGTGCTGCATGTGCAGAAACACGTTTTGGGTGAGATGTGAAAATGACAGCTATACTACTCATAGAAGGTGTGGTAAAATGGCAATGTTGGAAATCTGGAGTGAAAATATTGAAAATTCGTGAACTTACGAGGCGTGCCTAGGAGCTGTGCAGCATGCGCTCGTAAAACAGTCATTTTAGGAATTTTTCACCAGATTTTCAACATAGCCATTTTAACACCTGAGCTCATGAACAGTGTCACTGTGATTTCTTAATTTGTCCCGACATTGATCTCGCAGACAACGACTCGCGCCATTGTGTGCTACATGGGCAGAAACACATTTTGGGTGACATTTGAAAATGACAGCTGTACTGCTCATAAGAAGGTGTGATAAAATGGCAATGTTGGAAATCTGGAGTGAAAATATTGAAAATTCGCGACCTTACGAGTATGCGTAGGAACTGTGCAATGCTCCTCGTGAAACAGTCATTTTAGAATTTTTCACCAAATTTTCAACATAGCCATTTTAAGACCTCTGCTCATGAACAGTGTCACTGCTATTTTCTTAATTTGTCCCATACATTGATTTCACATACCGACTGCGCCATTCTGCGTTACATGGGTGGAAACACATTTTGGGTGAGATGTGAAAACTGACAGCTGTACTACTCATAAGAAGGTGTGGTAAAATGGCAATGTTGAAAATCTGGAGTGAAAATATTGAAATTTCGCGAACTTACGAGCCTGCGTAGGAACTGTGCAACGCACCCTCGTAAAACAGTCATTTTTTGAAATTTTGGCACCAAATTTTCAACATGGGGTTTTTGTGACTGCTTCTCATGAATGATGTCACTGTCATGGCAGTATTCAGGCCTGAAGGGTGATTTCACAGTCACTGCACAGTCACTGCGCGAAATCACCCTTCGGGCGCCAATAACACCATGACAGTTACATAATTCATGAGAAGGGCTCCAAAAACCCCCATGTTAAAAATTTGGTGCAAAAATTCCCAAAAATGCCCGAGATTTACAATAAAGTTGAAACCCCCCTATGTAACCCATTATACAGCTTACCGGCATTTCCTCAGTTCGCGGTCGGCTTTGAAGAGTGCAGGCGTGTTCGGTCCACGAAGATCATCACCAGAGTCGGAGGTAAGTATGGGGTGGGGGTGTGAGGGAGGTTAGATGCGCCAGTGGGTGGAGTGCGGGTTGTGGGAGGGGTTCGGAGATGCGCCTGGGACAGTTTTTATTTTACAGGTTTAAAACAAAAAAAAAGACATAGTGGGGCGTTTGCCATGCTGGGGTGGGCTCCCAGCATGGCACAAAGATCTGGGGCGTTCAGCCGATGGGGATTGGGCACCCCATCAGCAAAAAAAAAAATCGCGGCACCGTTTGCCACGCTGGGGTGGGCTTCAGTGTGGCACAGGACTGGGGGTGTTCAGCTGATGGGGATTGGGCACCCCGCCCGGCCAAGGACTACAGTGCTTGCCACGCTGGGGTGAGCTCCCAGCATGGCACCTACAACTGGGGGTGGGGGATGCAGCTCAGCCGATGGGGATTGGGCACCCCATCGGCTATATCTGAGAACTGCAAATCTGTCTGTGTGATGGGGGGCTGCTGTGAGCAGCTGATATCTTATCAGTGCTCACTCAGCGTAGCTCCCTTTCAACTATGTATGCCACTGCATTTTGGAGCGTGTCATAGACAGCTCCAAAATGCATTGGCTTACAGGGGGCGCGCCTGCCAGCCCACTGACTGAATTGGAGGAGGAGGTGACACACCTCGGAAATCTCCGATGAAGGCACTATGTTTCTTGCACATGCGTGCAAGCAAACATAAAAATGAATGTTGTGATTCATGACATGATCGTGAATCATGATTTGTGACTGCATTTGTGACCATGATGATGAAGAACGTGATTCAGTGCCGATGGTGTGAGATAACCAATATGGAACTGTATAAATGAGAATGCCTATGACTGTACTTCCCCAATGAGCTGAAGCACAAATCTCTGCAACTTAAAAACACTTATTTATGAGTACAATGGTGGGGTAGTGAAGTCTGGAGAGATACTACAAAACAGGCTTCCAATACATCCAAGTAACTAGTAAAAAAATTAATGTTGTAATTCGTGACATGATAGTGAATTATGATTTGTGACTGCATTTGTGACTGTGATGATGAAGAACATGATTTGTATCATGAGTGACTTGTGAACATGATGATGGTCCTGACTTAAAAACACATATTAAGGAGTACAATGTTCATGCAGAAATATGCACCACACCAGTCCAGTACTCTGAAGAGAAGACAAAGAAACAACCGTGTCTTAAGTTACATATGCAGAATGGGCCCTAAAGAGATTCAAATGCACAGACAGATTTATTTATTTATTTATTTATTTATTTATTTCTGATCTCGGAATAACCATTTGAGCTCAGAGCTCTTTGCATAGGTTCCACGTTAGTACATTTAGAACAAGTAGGTGATTATACAGAGGATTGAGACAAACAAGGCAATATAATTAGAATGAGCACATTTAGGTACATTTGTTCTTTAAACAAAGGAATGCAAAAAATACAGTGAAAACTAAAACTGGAATAGGTAAACACAGTCAGATACATACAGGAACAGACTAAGTAACTATGCCCAACGGTGAGCCTGTTAGTTGTCAGCAACATGAGGGGGTTAGTGCATAGATGTGCTGGAGACACAGGGTGGAGGGTTGAGCCCCAAGTGCAGGGTGTCCAAGAGAAAGAGAGAGAGAGAGAGAGAGAGAGAGAGAGAGAGAGAGGTCTGTTTGGCAAAAGGGCAGATGGTAGGAGACACCTTTGCTAGGTGCTAGCGATGGCAGACACATTGAGATTCTTGTATTAAATGGTTCTTTAAGATTAAGAGTGTGCTACGCATTGAAGAGATGCAGATGCAAAGGCACAACACCTAACTAGTGCTCACCATCAGAAATTCAAATCTGGAAAAGAATACCTGTGCCGGTTGGGGCGGGCTGTGGGTTGGGGGACAGTGTACTGCACTGATGCCATAACAATCACTAGTACTAGTACCAGTAAAGATACCACAAAGAAGTACAAAAATCATATAGCTGCAGTGGACAGCAGGTTCACATTGCTGAAATTTCTATGTGGCACAATAAGAGGTGTCTGATTTGATGACACGTGTCACACACATACTCACACACACACACACTAAGTAATGCATTGCAAATTGAAAACTTCAGTAATATAACCATGTATTTTAAACAAACTAAAATTATGCACTGTTGCACCACAACAATCAGCAAAAAAAATGGCAAGAATTATTGAAAATATTACTGTGTGTACATTAACACAGTTATACAAGAAAAATATCACCAAAACAGGAAGAACTGTCTTTTTCTCCAAGTTAATCTACCTACACCACAGATACACCCCTCCTCCAATGCACACTTTCAATGTCTCTTACTATACAGACTCAATGTTGTACATTAACATTCAAAATCCACACATAAACAATAAATGCTCAATGATATGAGCACAGGAGGGTTTCCTACAATCAATGAACTAAAGTTTGAGAAAAAAAGTTTCTCAAGGCGTTTGAATCACAGAGAGCTCTCAGAGCAGACTGTCTCCTACAGCTTCCTACACACACTACCCTGAACTTGAGGATGTGCAGAACAATATAGAGCCCATGTGACCTGAAATCTCATGAATCACTGCAAAATTCACCTTTGGAGCTTAAAAGCAAGGCAAAATACATTGTTTTCAATGTACTTCGCCTTAAAAGTTGGTGGAGTAGTAGTTTGGGAAGGCAGAGTAATGCAAAGTAATTGTTTTCAACGGACTTCACATTACCCATTAAACACAAAGTACTCAGCTTCGCATTGTGGAATACTCCACAAATCCGCTTTCACTTCACAATTCACTTTGCAGAGCAAACTGGGGCACTTCACCCATCTCTAGTGTCCAGTTTACAAATCTTATAATTCAAGGCAGTCTTTACATAGATATATAGAGGGTCTGCCTTTATATCAACCAAATTTATTTTTCCTAGTGGCACAATTAGAGTAATTGGAATATCTTGGTAGTCAAGAGACTGCATTTTCTGCGCACCATGTTTCCTTGAGGCATATAATTTCGTATGCCTCCAAGAATTCTCTGACTGATGGATCTGCTAATTTAATATGTAGTCCCTCAATATTCCAGGAAACAATCTTAACCATCTTAGTACTGAGCTTGTGATTGCCATCCCAAATATGTTCTTTATTCATTACTTGTTAGTCATTCATTGTCTGTTATGGGCTGGTAGTATAGCCGAGAGGTTAGAGTAATGAGGTGTGAGTGTGCTTGGTACATCCAGCAGAACAGACCTGGGTTTGATTCTCACAACCTCCACTTGCATACTGTGTGACTCTGAGCAAGTCACTTAACCGCCTAGTGCTCCCAGGACACCCCTGAAAACAGGCACTTGCACCTAGTGGGCCTTACCTGGTTACCAAATACTAAAATAAAAAAGTCATTTTCTGGTGTCTTAGTAATGTAAAAACATTCTGACAAAGTGAGGTCTCATGATCCCTTGTCCATCTCATTTTTTTTTTCCACCAGAGTTTCTTTCTAAAGGTTTTGTCTGCAGTTGTTCCCTTTTTTGAGTGTGAGTGTCCAGAACCTGTGGTGTTATTATATGGATCCCCAAGGCATCTAATTTATGCACAGCCTTTAACAGAGCACCAGCTTTTGAATTTTTAAATGTCATACTAATTTGGGAGAAGTTACAATATTGTTTATGGACTCCTAATGAGTGTATACAGTTTCTGGTTGTATTAATTTGGAGAGAACATTCAAGGAAAGGTAATATTTCTTCCCTAATAACACCTACTGTATCCTTCATAGTAACCTCCCAGCCAAAAATAGATACTGTTTTACAATCCCATTCCTCCTGCTGTTTTTCCTCATTGGTTTTTATTATTTTTATAGTACAGTCTATTTTCCCTTTCTCATATTCTTTTTCTTTCGCTTTTTCTTTTCCTTCTTCTACTTTTTTGTGTGGAAATTATTTGTGTCCCTGTGTTTTAAAGATGGGTACTATCTGTGGGTGTACTAACATGACCCCCCCCCCCCTTAATTTTAGGATTAATTCCATTTCCCATATGGACTTATCCAGTTCTTCTGACTGGCAGTGTAGTAAAACACAATCTTGATATTCTAAACTTGGTGGTCTCATAACATAGATTTGACCTTCCACATTAGATATGTGGAGGAAATGTAAAATCCATTTTGGTTCATTTCTCTTCTGTTTCTTTCTCTGATTTAGATATTCCATTAATTTTTATACAATATTCTGTCTCATTTAAATCTTGATTAATACACTTTCCAAATGAAATAAGTGCACTGTCTATGTTCTCCTTTTTATTTGACATTTCTATTTGTTCCTTTTTGTCCTCCACATATAGGCTTTGGGGATATGTGTTTGTCTTGGTCTCCTTCCCTTTGGGCTTCTTCCACTGAATCTCAGTGTCCTCACTAGAAATGGATGCCCTTTATACTGAAGCATCTCTTCTATTCAGTATTTTTTTTTATCCTTTAATCTTCCTTCCAGATCCTCTGTTTTTATTAATTTTGCCCCTTCTTTTATTTCTTTGCCTACCTCTTTTGTCTCTAGTCCTTTTTTCTTTCTGAGGGATAAGCAAATTAATTGCTTTCCCTTGTTTATCTTTTTTAGTTTTTTCCAATCTAGTTTCTTTTGGAGGGAGTTTGACATAGCAGTCACATACTTTTTCTTTATCAAATGATGGTGGCAAATTAGTGACTTGCTGTATTCTACTTTTGTAGGGGTATCATCTCATTGGTCTCCTTTTTTAATATTGATGAATAAATAAAATGTTGATTATGACTATTTTCACTTAGTTGATCCAATACCACTTGATTATGAAAAACGTCTGCTCTCAGATTCGAGAGTTCTTCTTTAATTGCAACCAAATTCTCTAATATCACAATGTCTGCATAGTATGGGGTTTCAATAATTTCTAGCATTTGCTTTGAAATGGTAGAACAAGAGGTGAAATCACTCTCGTCAGTGAAATATTCTTTATTGTATTCTATATGTGATTTGTTTTGATTTGTTTTAGTTATCCTAACAAGAGGTTATATGTCTGTCCTATTCCCATGTTGTTTCTCTTTAATTTGTTCTCCCTGTATAGTCTGCAGTTGTTTTAAACATTCTTTAGTTGTACTGAGCTCTTTAATTATTGATGCTAAATCAGGTCTCCCTTCCTTTTCATGAATCTTCTGAGATTCCTCATTCTGTTGTGGTAGTATATTGAAAGGAGATCCTAAGGGTATTGGAGAGTAGGAAAATGTAAGACTTTTTTCATAGTCCAAGATGATATATGGTGAAAAAAATGCTAGTATTACTGTCATTATTTCCGTCTGACTTTTTGTCAAATTCAGAGGAGTCCCATCCATAGGCTGCTAGTGAAATACCTTCAGGCATTTCTATGGAAGTACTAGGATTTGGTATAATTAAATCTACCTCAGTTACTTCATTCCCTCCAGTCTTTTCCTTATTTCTTGGGCATAGCCATGGGGTGGAGAGGTGCATTGGTATGTTAATTTGTTCAGTCCAAATTTCTGTTATTTATAATTGCTTAATTTTTTTATCTTTCTTTTTTTCTGTTATTCCTTTGACCCTTTCTTTACCTTCTTTGATGAAGCAGCACCTTTCAGATTGTCTGAAAAAGACTGTTCCTTATCCTCTATGTTTTTATCTTTCACTATGGAGCTATTTTTACCACTTCTGGTGGAGATCATTCTAAGTATTATAGATATTTATGTGATATATAGCTTCCCCTGTTAAGTCGTTACTCTCTCAGGAGGTCAGTAAATTTGAGACAAGAGTTTGAGACCCTACAATAGGGCTTCTTAATAAACTAAAATAGTTTATTAGTTGACCATCCAATTTTAAGAAACAACTGGAAGTCTGCCAAAATGCTTGATTGTGCAAATAGCACAGTATAAATATAAAATATTACTATAAATACAGCCAACGAGTAATAATATGATAATAATAATATTGGTACTGCTGTGCATCTAAGGCAACTATATTGTGCCCCATTATTATTACCAGTACCACCTTCAACCGCTTTGTGTTTCTAAGTTAATGTACACTAATAATAATATATAGAGCAGTGTATAACATTGTTTATATTTACACAGCTTTATAGCTATTTCTGATGTTCTAACACAGTGTTAAGAATGGATAATTACCTATGATTTTCACTAGCGATCTAATATTTTTCTCTTTGGATAACAATAAAATCACATCAAAATGCCACAATAAACTGGCCTGAGCACCATTAGAATACTAGTCACTATTAATCTTACTGTTTGGTTTTCAGCCAAAAAAACCAAAACCCACACAGCCAAAATAACCAGATGAGTGTCAGTCTTTAGTTCAATCAGCTTCTAAGATAGATAGAGGAAAATATGTCCAAAGTTATCCAATTTAAGGACCTTGTTTCAATTCAGTGTTAATAAATCTGAATTTGGGCTTGTCTCCTTGCTGCCTCTCCAGGGCTTGTTGTTTTACATATTTTTTTAAGTTTATAAAGTTTGCTAAGTATAAATATCAATTCAGCTTTCAAGAACTTAATGAAAGTTTAAGGTTTGAAGCAAGGCAAAGTCAAACCATTAGCTCAAAGAGATTAATTGAAAAACAAACCATTAGCAGTTAGAAGGTCTAAACTTCAACTGCACTTATTAGTCCAGCAGTCCCAATAAGCCCAGTGGGAACCAATAAATTTGGGATTCTTCCTCAATTTCAGCTTTACATACTTCAGGATTCATTTTTTGGTAGGAACTGCAGCTTCTGTGCTGTGAAAGGCAATGAACGGCCACTGAAACAAATCATGGGAGGATGGGGTGGTACCTGAGGACTGGAGGAGGGCAGATGTGATTCCCCTTCACAAAAGTGGGAGCAGGGCAGAAGCAGGAAACTACAGACCTGTTAGTTTAACCTCAGTGGTAGGGAAAATGATGGAATCACTTCTGAAGGAAAGAATTGTTGAGTATCTAGAGGCCAGAGGGGCTCAGGACCCAAGGCAGCATGGATTCACAGTGGGAAGGTCATGCCAGACAAATCTGATAGATTTCTTTGACTGGGTGACCAAAGTAGTAGATCAGGGAGGGGCTGTGGACATGGCCTACCTAGACTTTAGCAAGGCATTTGACACAGTCCCACACAAAAGATTAATATACAAGTTAGCCAGCTTGGGAGTGGTCCCAAGATGACAGCCTGGGTAAAGAATTGGCTGGAGAATAGGACACAGAGAGTAATAGTAAATGGAGTCCACTCTGAAGAAAGGGGTTACTAGTGGGGTACCGCAGGGTTCAGTATTAGGACCGGTCCTCTTCAATGTCTTTATAAGTGATATTGCAGAAGGACTGGAAGGAAAAGTATGTCTCCTTGCAGATGACACAAAGATCTGCAACAGAGTTGATGCACAAGGTGGGGTGGAAAGGATGAGAAGGGACTTGGCAAGGTTAGAGGAATGGTCAAATGTATGGCAGCTTAGATTCAATGCTAAGAAGTGCAAGGTAATGCACCTGGGAAACAAAAACCCAGGGGAGGAGTACACAATGGGGGGTGAGCTACTAACAACAACAAAAATGGAAAGGGACCTGGGGTAGTCATATCAGATGACCTAAAGGTGGGCAAGCAATGTGAGAGGGCAGCAAGGAGGGCTGGGGGATACTGGGATGCATAGGGAGAGGCATCACCAGCAGAAAACAGGAAGTTATTATCCCTCTGTACAGACAGTTGGTGAGACCCCATTTGGAGTACTATGCAGTTCTGGAGACCCAATCTCCACAAGAACATGGACAGGATGGAGGCTGTCCAGAGCAGGGCAACTAAAATGGTGCAGGGTCTGCACTGGAAGACATATGAAGAGAGACTTAAGGAGCTGAATATGTATAGCCTCGAGGAAAGGAGAGAGAGGGGGGACATGATAGAAACTTTCAAGTATCTCAAGGGAATCAACAAAGTCCAAGAGGGTAGCATCTTTCAAAAAAAGAGGTGTACAAGAACAAGGGGCGCAATTTGAAGATAGAAGGGGGGCGGCTCAGAGGTAATTTAAGGAAGTATTTTTTCACAGAGAGGGTTGTGGATGCATGGAATGCCTTCCGGAGGAGGTTGTGGAGTAAAAAACAGTGGTGGAATTCAAGCATGCATGGGACAGTCATAAGGCAATTCTAGGGGGTTGGGGTAGGAAGAAGTAGGCTGCTGGTTAACTAGGATCTGCAGCTTATCCAATAGGTAGGGAAATGGGCAGACTGGGTGGGCCAAGTGGTCCTTATCTGCCATCAAAATCTATGTTTCTATGTTTCTATGAAACAGTAAAACAAACCCAAGTGACAGTAACCAATAGCAACCAGTAGAAAGCAATATCTTTATATACCAGGGCACTCTAAACTGTGGATAGTACTTAAAACAAAAACATCAAGGCAATCCAGCATCCATTTGTAAGGAATCTTAAAACACTGCCTTTCCTAAAATTCCATATCACTTCTATTCCAAACACCTTTAAAGGTGATAATGGGTTTCTAGTTCTGCCCCTGAGTAATGGAGTTATAGCTGCTCATGCTCTGACCGCAGAAATTTTAAAATCGATAAAAAACATATGTGATCCTGTGTTCTACTCATCCCCAAACCTCATAAACAAATACCTGAAGGTTACAGGAAGTATACCACAGAAGATATGCCCAAAAGAATCACTGCTGGACTATTTAAAACCACAAGTTGTCATGGAGCCATGAGGGATGAGGGCCAGTAGTAAGGGCAGGGCTATCTCAGTTATAGGCTCAATAAGTGATAACAGTGACAAAGATATGAAAGATAATTTCACCGTAACCTTCAAATGGCTGTTCAATGAGCTGGGTCACTTCAGTGCTGCTATGGACAAACTAGAGAAAAAAGTGGCAGAAAACAGTAAAGAACTGGCCGATGTCACTCAATGAACCACAAACGTGGAGCATGGGTTGACAGAGATGTCAGTTACTGTGGGACACCAGGATTCTGCAGTCTGCTACCTGACCAAAAGGGAGTGGGAACAGTCTGAGAAATTGGATGACCTGGAACTCTGATCAATGAGAGAAAACTTGTGGATTTACAGAGTGCCCAGAGACATAGAGTCAGGAAAAATTGAGGATTTCTTGGATACTTTTCCTAAAGAACTGCTGGACCTCCCTAAAGATATCCTGCTAAATATTGTCTTGCCAAAAAAACATCTGATCCCAAGGCACCTTCTGTATCGATTGTGCTAAAATTATTGGACTACTGAACAAAAACGACAATTCTACAATCTGCTTGGGCTAGAAAAGTGGTGATGCTCAGTGACTGAAGACTGTACTTTGACCATGACTATGCACTCACACAGAAGAAGCGGAGAGCACTATTAGAAATAAAACAAAAAATCCTGGCCTCTAAGAAAACTAAAATGCATTTAATGGCACCAGTGAAGATCATGCTATTCCTTACCAAAGGCCCAACATTTTTCTGAAGCCTGGCAGAGGCCAAAGAGAGATTGCTACAACTGGGAGTACCTGAGGCACTGCTCTCCCACCTGACCACATCAGCCCTGGAGCATCTTACCTTGGAGGAGCCATGGCTCTGGGTATTCAGTTCTAGAAAAAGAGACATAATGGGTTCCTCATCAAGGAGAAGGAAAGGTGATGTCCATTGGGGAAGTGACTGAGTCATATCCAGCCAAGTCTAGGATCCAAGACAGACAGCTTGAAGAGTCAATCACTCTCCCACACACCAATTAAGAAAGCTGAAAACAGAAAAATTGAAAGGGCTAGATGATCCTGAAGATGTGCCTGAAATGAACTAATGTGCTGACAGGATCTTCGAGAACAGACTTTTTACCAGACAATTTACCAGTTCCACTGATGCAAATCCTTTGAAAGCTTTTTATCAAACTGGGTTAAAGGGTACAACTTAATTGGAAAGAGGCAGGGAGTGGGGATTTGGGGGATCACAGGCACTTGGTGAATGCAGTGGGGGGAAAAAATAACCTTATCTGTGCCAATTGACTCTATGTTTTTTAAAGTAGTACTCGTGTTCTTTTTCTTCCTACAAGGTGGATGGTGCTCCCTTCCTCTGGAGGTCAGAGGATTAAGAGGGTGATTGGTGTGAGTTGCAAGCTGGAGGTAAAGCCGCACTGTACCAGGCTACCAAACAGGGCCCAGAGGTGGTGAGTCAGCTTGATGCGATCCCTCTTTCTTTTTTCTTTCTCCCTAGAGATGGCGACAGTAGTGGGCATTCCCTCCATGACTCAGCAGCACCAGAACCCAGTGAGAGATTCCTTTATTATTTAGGGGCTAAATGGGACCAAATTTGCTGGCAATGTGGTGACTGCAATGGGGGGAAGGGCAGTGTGTGGGTCCTAAAGATGCACCAAGAATGGATTATTTTCCATATAGAGAAAGCCCCATCATGAAAGCTTGGGGGAAAGGAGCATGGGAAAAAGAAGCAACATGATGGTGAGGGTTAGGGGTTGAGAAGGCCCACACTTGCAGAAGAGCATCAGAGCCTTAGGGGAGATACTGACTAGTCTCAGCTGTGAGCACCTTAGGCCCCAATCCAACCCAATGCTAGAAAAGAGGGCAAAGCACAGTGAACAGGCAGAGGGGCCCACTCTTCATCAATAAGGCTGGGGAATTAAATGGGCTACTGGTGATACTTGTCCTGGAAGGAGGCCTAGATAAGTGAACCGGGGAGGCGAGGGAGGAGAGACATTCATGAAAAGCTAATGGCAAAGACAGGGGAGGGGACCAGGTAATTGGGAGGCTAGGCCACTGAAACCATTAAGTGAAAAAACAGCAACAATTGTAAAAAAGATTGCATGGTCAGGTAAACATTTAATAACATTCCAGGGTGATCTAAGGTGCAAATCTGCTTTGGATGCTGCAGCAAATGCTGTAATTATCTCATTTAATACCCTGATACCACTACAGGTTAACAACCCGAATTGACATTGCCACAGCCTCCCACCAAGGGGCAATATGCTGTAGCTACTGGGGGATCAGAAGAAGAACCACACAGTTTTCTTTTTGTTACTTATAGGCAAACAATCTACCAGAGCTGCCAGGAAGCTGAGTGAGTGGAAGGCAGTTCATAAGTGCATGTCTAGCACAAGGTGCTTAACTAAGCAACCTCATCCTACAAGGTGTCATCCAGTTACAAAACCTGGAGGGTGTATGACAAACTTACGAAGTATCGAGAAAATATATATAGTTTTAAGTTGTTGTTATTGCATCTTTCATCTGCTGTGTAACGGGGAAATGTTGCCAAAGTCCAAACATAGGTGGTAGTAGTAGTAGTAGTAAATCACTCTTTATTCATAAGAACAATGGAATACATTCAATTGAGCAAAGGTAATTTTCAATGAAGTTCCAGGCCAAGTAAAATGTATGAGTTACACATATACACAGCAACAGCATAAAAACAAACTAAGCAAGACACATTAATTAAGTAAATATGCAGCAACAACATTTAACCTTAGCATTTGTGTTTAAAGTGCATTACAATGGCTACAATTAAAGAATTTGTTGGACCAAGTGGTACACCAATGATTAAATTCCAAAATATTTGTTTTTACATCAGGGTGTCTAAAAGATGAGGAGGAGTGATTCCATAAGGAGGCTTTTCTGAAGAGAACAGCGGATCTTCCTATATTAAGTTAGAATTATAAAGAACAAATTGAATTCCTTGAGAAGTCCTCAGTCCCTTCCTAAGTGCCCTAAACCCAAATAGGCTTGCAATGTAATCTAGAACATTCTGGCCCCAGACCTTTAGCATGAAATGAAGTAGATGTAAATTCCTTCTCACTGGTGGTTTGACTCAGTTTCACTCATTAAATAGAATACATCTATGGGTTTTATAAGGCACATCTAACATAAAATGGGCCAATCTATGGAACATCAGATCCACTTTGTTTAAAAGTGATCTGATGGCACTTCCTTGGAGTAAGTCTTTGTAATCAAGAATTGGCAATAATAATGAATTAACAACATTGTGTCGGACCTCTCTAGACATGTGCCTTTTATATCTATAAAGGGTATCTACATTTTTATTCATGCCACCAATGAGGGAATCTATATGAAAGGCCCAACTTAAACAGGAATAGAACCAGGTACCAAGATGTTTACATTGGTCAACCTATTTTATTATTACGTCATCCACATTAGTAATTGCAAAACTAAGACAGAGTGTATTGTTATGTTTATTTCAAAACAAAATTGATTGTGTTATACTTTAATTTAGAGCCAAATGATATTTCTTAAAAAAAGTCCTGAACCTTATCAAAGGCTACTTGCAGCTTTGAACCAATTAGGTCCAATGAAGCCCCTTCGACTTACAGTATGGTATCATCTGCATACAGATAATACCTAATATCTGGAGACCATGAGACCTGGAGATAGGTATCACAACCTTAGTTGGAGACAACTGTGGCCAGCACAGTGATAACATATAATCTAGGGAGGATTTACAACCCCATCAAAAGGACATGACTGCTGAATAAGCTTAAAGGACATGGGGTGGAGATTGCACTCATACAAGAGATGTATCTCACCACAGAAGGAGATCAAAAAATTGAAGAGATCATGGGTAGGCAAGGTGTATTCGGCATCCTAGAAACATCTTCACAAAAGGGGTGTAGCCATACTGATACACAAGAACTGCCCATGGGAACTCACAGAGCTAGTACAGGACTGGGAGGGGAGATATGTCATGGTCAGAGGGACATACAATTCAATACAATGTACTCTCCTGAATGTCTATGCCCCAAATCAGGAGAAGGATAATGTGGCTTATCTGAAAGAAGTGATGTTTAAAGCAGTGCCCCAGGTGGGAGAAATATTTGTGGTTGGAGGGACTTCAACACAGTCCTCAGGCCTTCAATGGACTGATTCAGACACAATCCAATCAAACATTTAGGGCCCTAAACAGAATTACTCAGGACCTTGGCCTTACAGAGGCTTGGAGGTATCTAATCCAAGAGTTAGGGACTACACCTGCTGGTCACCCCCCCATAATGCTTTCTGAAGGCTAGATATGGTATTTGTATCATCAGAATGGATGCATAAAGTGGCAGACTGCACAGTATTAACTGTGCTGTATAGTGAGCACCTGGGATTACAGCAACAGGGGTAGAACAGCAGTAGGGGAATACCGATACCCCATAGCTGCATACAGACTGAGAGACTGGACAATTTGCTATGTGCTGGGTGCCTGTTCAAGCCACTCCTATGGAGGAGTGGCTGGGGTACCAGCACATGGCACAGTCAAGAGACCTGGACAGTGGTTCAGTTCCCCGGTCTCCCTGCTACATCTTTTGTCATGTTTTTAAAAAACCCAAAACAAAGTACTCCCCTTCTGAGTTTCTCCCAATTCCAGAGGGCCCCATCTAGGAATTAATTATTTAAGTTCTGGGGGGGTTGTGGGGGGTGAAGACCCATTGTAATTTATGGGCACGGTGCGTAGAACAGGTCAGTGTTATGCCCAACTCAGTTTTTGTCCAGTGCTGTTTTGCTGTGGCATTTTTAGCCCTGCTCTTTTGCCATGCATGGTTATGACCCCATGCCATAAAGTGGAAGTGATGTATATCAGGCCTAGAACAATTTCAGATCACTGTATGGTGGTGGTACACTGGTGGGTGACCAACAGGGGGAACACCTCAACATGGTGTCTCAATACATCCTTGCTCAACAGAGAGGAATATAAGGAGTTGGTCAAAGACTGTCTGAGGGAGTATGTGGCCCTCAGCCACCTACAAGTCACTAGTAAGGCCATATGGTGGGATGGATTCAAAGCTGTACTCACAAGGAAACCTATCAGTTTCGAATCTAGCCTTAAAAAAGCTGGGCTACAGGAACAGGAAAGACTGGAGGGCAGATTGTTTGACCTGGAGGAAGAATTAAAAATAGTAATAAATGAGGAGGTCAAAACAAGACAGGAGAAATGTAGGACATGGCTCAGCAATCTCCTTTATGAGAGAATAGAGGGTCAGCCAAGTATCCACAACAAAGATTTTATGAAGCCATAAATAGAATAGGGAAACTGCTGGCGTGACTGCTGACATAGGAGACAGCTGGCAGAATGGTCCTCTGGCTTAGAGGTCAGACAGACTATTCATAACAAACTAAGGACCCCCAGAAAATTACAAATGAATTCAGACAGTTTTATAGTTGGTTATACCAACAGGAAACTGTAGACAACCATGGCTGAAAAATGGACCTGTTTTGTAATAAAATAAAGGTGACCAAACTGCTGCAGGTAGAGACAGAGGTGCTGGATGCACCCTTTACCCCAGCAGAAATTGCCTCAGTGATGCTACATTTGAAATCAGGGAAGACCCCAGATCCAGATGGGCTGCCCAGGGAGTTCTACAAGACATTTAGGGAGGAGCTGGCTCCACATCTCATTCAGGTGTTTGGGGAAATCCTGGAAGGGGAAGGTGCACCACCCTCATGGAGATACACCCAGATCTGTGTAATGCATAAGATGGGAAAAGTCATGCTGATGTGTGCCTCCTATAGGCCATCTCCTTGTTGAATGTGGACCAGGAAGTCTTCACCATGGTCTTGGCTGGATGACTCCACAGCCCTGTGGGTGACCTAGTACACCTGGATCAAACTGGCTTTATAAATGGCAGGCTGATTCATGATAATATTAGATGCCTTCCAAACTTAATTACTTATCAACAAAAGGCCAAAATACCCACGATGGCTGTTTCTTGTGGATGCAGAGAAGGCTATCAACTGAGTGGACTGGTGCTACCTATGTAGGGCCCTGAAGGAGATGGGTTTTGTACCGTGGTTCAGAGCCAGTGTTACTGCACTGTACACTTCCCCTCAAGCCACAGTGAGACTTAACAGAAACTACTCAGTAAGATTTCACCTAAATAGGGAGACCAGAAAGGGATGGCCACTGTGCCCCTTACTACATGCCCTTTGCATTGAGCCATTAGCAGTTGCAATTTGAGACAGTGACTGGATTGAGGGCATCATTGTAAGGGATCATCAACATAAAATCTTATTGTATGCTGATGATTCCCTCTTCTTCTTAACATCTCCACAAACCTCCATCTCTGAGCTAATGAGAGAGTTAGACAGATAAAGTCAAATTTCAGGGTACAAAATTAATTTGGATAAATTGGAAGTTATTAGGTTAGGAAGCCCCTTTGAGAACAAAGTCTTGGACAACTTCCCCTTTAGAAGGGTGGCGAAAAACACAGTAAGATCCTTGAGGGTGGGGGTATGTCCCTCCATAAAAAACTGTTCTGCTTAATTTATGATAAACTCTGGACAGAGATCAGAGCAGATGTGAATAGGTGGGAGATGCTACCCCTGTCACTTGGTGGAAATATAGACACTATTAAAATGAACATCCTGGCCCAATTCCTATTTCTGTTCCAGGCCCTTCCCATTAACCTCTCAAAGGCTTTCTGGAGGAATGTTAACAAAATCCTTAGACATTCATTTGGGGCACGGGGAGGAGGCAAATTCATCAGGTGACCCTGACACAACCCAGGGAGGGAGGAGGACTTGTGCTTCAGACATTAAGGCCTACTACCTTGTGGCTCATATAACCCCCATTGTGTACTGGATAAATCAAAGGAAGGATACAGAATGGCAGGAGATAGAAGTGGCTCAAGTGAAAAGCCCTCCGCTATTTGCCATCCCATATGCACCCTTAACAACTCAGATCTGGAAAGAGTTGGTAAATCCATGGACCAGGAGTACCATGAGGATGTGGTTTAGGGCTCATAGGCTCACCCAGACATCAGAGAGGATGGAACCTCTAACCATTATCACTGGTTACCCACATTTTTCCCCTGCCAGACAGGACCCTGGCTTTGATAGATAGAACTACTCCTCACTAACCCTCTACAGAGATCTTATAGCAAACAACATTTCCTTTGCTGACCTACAGATAAAATATGCGTTTGTGAGGTCTGAATTTCATAGATACCTCCAGGTCAGACATTATCTGGTCTCCAACCAATTAGTTCTGAAATTATTTCTGAGCACTTGTTTGAATTAAAGTTGGTAATACACACAGTCAGTGGCTGACCATGGAGGTGAGAGGTGGTCTGTGCCAGATGCCAGCTGGGGAAGGGTGGGGGGTGCTGGGTAGGCTGGCATGGCTGGGTGGGGGGGCCACTAGACTACCAGTACATGGAACATGCTTATTTATTTTATTATGATGGGGGGCAGCTAGACTACCGGGAATATAAATAATAATGATAATGAAGTATAGATCGTGGGGGCACTAGACTACCAGGGATATGAAAAAAGATATAAATAAACACACATGGGGGGCACTAGACTACCATGGATAAAAAAAAATATTAATAAGATACTCATTGGGGGGGCCACTAGACTACCAGGGAAACAGGCATCATTATCTACATTACCATGATGAGGAGGGGGCCGCTAGACTACCAGGGATAATGAAAAGTAATGTTTTTTTATTCAGATGGGGAAGAACGAAGCCTTTGAGCAAAACCCACCCTTATATAACTTTATAGGGCACCTCTGGGCTACAAAAAACTGTTTTGAAATCTGGGCATCTCGCCTCTGGCTCTTTGTTCATGAGAGAGCAATTTCTTTTATCGTGAGCCTGCAAATTCTTTGATCGCAAGATTCTTAGATCGTGATCGTGAACGCGAGCCAAGGACTAGATGCATGACAAAAATCAATTTTCTCAACTTAGGGGTGTCCTAGGAAGACAAATGAGGCTGGGTTTTACTCAGGGGGCTTCGTTCTGATGAACCTTTGTGGTGGTTTACCGCAATTCTTTGAATTTTGTAAATTACACAAGTTTTTATTGTTTGGTCATGACCCTGCAAATTCTTTGATTGTGAGCCTGCAAATTCTTTGATCATGAGATTCTTTGATCACGATCGTGCATCATGAGGGTCGGACAAGATGGCCGGATTAAAAAATCAATTTTATCAGCCCAGGGGTGCCCTAGGAAGTCAAATGAGGGTGGGTTTTGCTCAGGGGGCTTCGTTCTGTCTAACCATGTCAGTGGTTTACAGCAATTATTTCAATTTTGTAAATTACAAACGTTTTTATTCTTTGTCCATGAGCTTGCAAATTCTTTGATCGCGAACCTGCAAATTCTTTTTTTTTCCATTAAATCTTTATTCCATTTTTAGTTATAGAGAATGTATCAATAGACAACAAGCTCAAACCTATGTGTACACAATCATGCATATAACAACTGGCAATAAGATACATCCTCTGCAATGCCCCCAAGAACCCCCTCCCCATCCCCCTCCCCTTCCCTCCACCTCCCCAGCACAAGACAAGCTAAGCTGTTTACCATCAGTCCGCAGGGGATCAATAGACCCTATAATGAGTAAGTAGTGTAAAAGGGACCTCAGATCTTGTTAAACCTAGGGAGTTTATTTTGAAGGATGGCTATCATTCTTTCAACCCTCAAGCTAGCAAGTAATTCCTCCAGCCATTCCGTATAACTGATCATGACAGAATATCTCCAGTGTCTAAGAACAACCTTTTTAAGAGTAGCCGCAATTAAAACTATATGGAACCTCCTATTCCTGATGGAGATATGAGAGACATCCCCCAGCAAGCATATTTCGGGAGTGGAAAGGTCCTCCAGGCCCAGCATTGGGTCCACTCTGTTTTTAATAGCTGTCCGAAGTGGGGTTATCTTCGGACAGTCCCAGAAGATGTGCATCAGATCCCCAACCCCCACATGACACCTATTACATATTGGATCCGACACCATTTTTAAACTCGCCAGCTTCTGCGGGAAGTAGTAAATGTTATGGAGAATTTTAAACTGTATCAATCTCAGCCGGTCCTGCAGGATAAATTTGTGACAGCTTTGCCAAAGGACAGCCCAGTTAATTTCCTCATTAGGGAACACCGAGGCCCAATACGAGCACAGGGCCAGATTCTGAGAATAGGCCCAGTCAAAAAGCACTGTGTATACTTTGGGGACCACTTGAGGGAGGCCAACTAGAGGCCCCAGGGTCTCGTAAAGTTCTACTTTCGGAGTCTGAATTGTCCTCGTACCCATCTTGCTGAGTAAAAGGTGTCGGAGTTGATACACTTTAAAAATCACTGTGGTGGGCATTTCAAATTTATTCAGGATTTCCGAGGAGGAAAGTACCTTTCCATCAGCTGTGAGAAGGTCTTTTAAACGATACGCACCAGGCAGGGCCAACCAAGTGGGACTAAAAGGTTTGTTGTCAATTAGAAAATGCAGGTTGCCCCAGATAGGTTGCGACCAATCCCTGAGATGGTCATATTTTAGAAAGCTGCAAAGCTGCATGTGGATCCTTACCGAGATCCCTATCGGGGACTTTTTAAGGGGAGAGGGGACGAGTTTGGGATTAAGATAGAGCAGGGTCTCTGGCACTAATCCATGCTTCTGAATGAGAGCTAACTCAATTTGTAGCCATAAAGGTACATACAATGCCTGTGTTGGGAAGTCCATACCCTGTACCCACCTAAGATATTTATTAACATGACCCGCCCAGAAATAGAGAGCAAAATGCGGCAACCTTAACCCCCCCCCCAATGGCTTGGGCACAGCTACCTTGTGGTAGGCCATCCGAGCTTTCTTATACCCCCACACGAAATTAGATATAAGCCCATGGAGTTTTCTAAACCACAAGAGTGGTAACCAAATATTTAACATACTAAGGGGATAAAACAACCGGGGGAATACATTCATCTTAACTAGGTTTATCCTTTCCCATAAAGAAATTGGAAGCTGTGCCCATCTTTTCAAATCTAAATCGATGGTATGCACCAGACAGTCCAGGTTTAACTGACATATACGTGTCATGCTCCTTGTCAGGGTAAGGCCCAGATACTTTATGGAATCCGATTTCCAGGCTAAGCCAAGCTCAGTAATCTCTTGTTTAAAGAGATTCTTACTAAGGGGATATACAACGGATTTGTCTAAATTTAATTTGTAGTTGGCCAGATGACTATATTCCCGAATAACTTCCAGTAAAACTGGGATGGATACCCTTGGGTTGGAGACATATACCAGAAGATCATCTGCATATGCTGTTACTTTGACGGCACTGTTCAAGATTTTAATACCGTTTATTTCTTAGTTACGCACTATACCTCTAATAAGGGGTTCCAAATATATATTAAAGAGAAGGGGGGACAGAGGGCATCCTTGCCTGGTACCCACATACAGTGCAAAGGGATCTGAGGTAGCCCCATTGCAAATAACCCTGGCTGTAGGGTTTGAGTAAAGGGAACTTACCCATTTTAAGAACACCTCTGGAAATCCAAGCTTACCCATTGTAGTCAGCAGGAATCCCCAATGGACCCTATCGAAGGCCTTCTTGACGTCCAAAGAGACCAGCACCATGGTGGAACTGCACTCTTCGGACACCAAGAAAACATGAGCCAGTGTTCTAAGGTGATCAGTAGCAGATCTGCCCTTCATAAAGCTGACCTGTTCTGCACCGATAAGTCTGGGTAACACCTTATTTATTCGGTCTGCGAGCAACTTTGCTAAAATTTTGATGTCATAGTTAAGCAATGAGATAGGCCTATAACTAGCTGGGTGTTCAGGGGGTTTATCTGGTTTTGTGATTAGAACTATGAGCACTTCAAAAAGCGATTGGTCCAACGTTTGACAGCTGAGAATATACCGGAATAGCATGAGCAATAATGGGGATAATTGGAGAATTTTTTATAAAAATTAGACGAGAATCTGTCCGGTCCCGGTATTTTATCTAATGGGAGGCTCTGAATAACCAGTTCAATTTCATTTTGAGTAATGTCAGCTGTCAACTGTGCTAGCTGGGATTCTGCCAGTGAAGGAAACTCCAGTCCTTCCAAGAAGGTGAGTATCTCCCTTTCGGTGGGGGGAGTCGCCATGGCAGCATACAGAGATTCGAAATAGTTTCTGAATTCCTGTGCTATCTCCCCGGGAGTGGTCTTCACTTGACCATCTTCTCTGGATTGAATCCCGGAGATTATTCGGGAGGCTTCCAGCTGTTTGATACGTCTCGCCAGGAGCTTACCCGCCTTTTACCCCTGATCTAGGTAGTTGGCTTTAGTTTTAATTAGTGCTAATTCAGCTTGCTCGCCTAGTAATTTTAGATACAGATCTCTCAACTTAACAAGCTCCAGTTTCTCATTTTCTGAGGATTGGGGGGACATGCTGTCCTCCATGCCTCTTATCCGGTCCAGTAGATTGGACATAACTTGCTCCTTTTCCCTCTTCTTTCTAGCTGCCTGCCCAATTAACATGCCCCTCATAAAAGCCTTGAACGCCCCCCAAACCGTGTCGGGTCTAAAATTGTCTCTCAAATTATTGGCTATAAATTCTTCTATTTGTGTCAGGATATGTTTAACAATATTGGGGTTACGCAAAGTCTGGTTGTTTATCTTCCACCTGCTACCGCTCTTAGGGAGGGAGGAGAAGGAAATTGAGACCGCCACTGCTGCATGGTCAGAGGGAGGTCTGGACACAATTGCCGCGTCCATTACCCCTGGAAGGAGAGTGCTAGAGAGTAAAATATAATCGATATGGGATGCTGTCCCATGGACTTGGGAAATGAAAGTGTACTCCCGAGATTTCGGGTGAACAACTCTCCACACGTCCGATAAACCAAGTTGGTCCAACAAGCCCCCTAAGGCCCATTGGGCTGGAGAGAGAACCAGGTTGGAGGGTTTGGACCTATCCATTAAGGGGTCTAAAACAAAGGTTTAGATCTCCCCTAGGATCATGGGGACCTGTGCAAAAGGTGTTAACACCTCCAGCAATCTTACAAAGAACTCCTGGGTTTCAGTATTAGGGCCATAAACGGATCCTATCAAAACCACTATATTTTGCAGTTTACCTTTGACAAGAACAAATCTACCCTCATTGTCCTGAATAACCTGAAGAGGGGTAAAGGGGACAGATCTATGTATAAGCACCATAACACCTCGACTTTGCGTGTTGCCTTGTGATAAGAAAACCAACCCCATTTGTAGGTGCCTCATACTATTACTCACTGTATGGAGTAGGTGTGTCTCTTGTAAAAACACAATATCTGCTTTCACCACATCTATATGCTTCAATATTCGATACTGCTTAGCTTTCTGTCGTGCACCTTTGACATTCCAGCTTAAAAATTTAATAACCCCATGTGATGCCATGTTCATTGATGTCAATCCAGTACTGTGGTCTGTTTCGCCCTATCCGGTGTCTCCTACCACCAGTCCTAGAGTCTTGTGCTCCCACCCCTTCACCCCAACCAAGTAGATCCCGTGAGTAAGATGTCCCTCCCCAATCTCTGCCCCCATCCCACCCAGCCCTCCCCGAGCCCACCAGTGTCATCACGATCCATGACGACAGCTCTCATCACTGTGTGCCCTCCTGCTCTGCCACCTCCCTGCCCACCCCCAAAATCAGAGTATTGCCTGTCCTTAAACTCTAAATGCTTAATAAAGTACCAATCATCCCATAACAATTAATATAAAACTATTTCAGGAAGGCACTGGACATAGAATCCAAAACCCTGCCTAGGGCTCACCTAAATAACATTTAATAGAAATCAACTTTGTGTTCCTAGGGCACTCCCAAGAGGCAGCGTTCAGCCCTTCTAAAACATCCCATAAGCCCCAATAGTACCTTAGGGTAACAAGAGCCTCGAGAACAACCCTGCTCCAATGCTATTAAATTGCTTTAACCCAGAAAGAATATGGAAATGCCCGTCCCATGTTTACAGCGTCTTAACCTACTCGCTGTTACTATGAGTAAGAGTGTGTCCAAATGCATTCTTTTAGAGCCCTTGGACTACGGCACTCCAGTAGTATGATACCCAGCCAATAACGGGCCCCATACACCACCAACCCCCCAACGCAGCCAGTCCCACCCCTGTGTGCACCGATTGCAACCGTCCCCTTGTGTGAACCACAGTCCAAACAGTGCCCCCTGAGCAGGTAGAAATCAAGCAGTCCCAGGACAATGGGGCACTCCTCTCTGTCAGAGACCGAGTAGACAACATCCAGTAATCACAGAGCGTCCCAGTATAAGCTAGTCACAGATGTTCGAGGGGCATCCTCGAGGAATTCAGATAGCACACAGGTACACCCTTCTTAATTACATCCCTGGTATCTCAGAAGAGGCCACACACGTATTCGAGGATGCAACGGTTGAGGGTTCCAAAAGCTTTTAATCGAGAGCGAGAGCGGGTCTTTATTGGAAGGAACCAAACCCTCAACTAGGCTTAAACAGGGTGAGTGTGGGAGACTCCCCATGCCCAGGGCCAACCAGGCAAAGTCCAGAGTTCTCATAGCGCTACCATATATGGAGGTCACAAATGACCGAGGGGACCATTGAGAGATTAAGCTTATACACAGGCACTTCTTCATTAACTTAGCCCCGTGTAACACCGACAAAAGCCACACATTTATTTGATACTGCCACAGGTAAGAATTCAAAAAACTTTAAATCGACAATGAGAGAGGATCCATAACAGAGAAAACCAAACCATTATTTGGTTTAAACAGGGTGAGTAGTGCGAGTTGAAGCACGGCAGAGGCCGCATCCAAGTCTTCGAATTTGTTCCAAGAGTCAGCGATGCAGACATGTAGTACGGATGGGTACACCATTTTAAACCTAATACCCACCGCTATTAACTTGGAGACCAGGGGGTGAAAGGCTGCTCTCTGTTGTTGAACCGATAGTGGTAGATCTTGGGTAACCCTTAAATTCGCTCCCTCCCATTGCAAAACTTTGGCCTCCTTAGCCTTCTGTAGAAAGATCTGCCTCTCCTGGTAATTTAAGAATTTAGCCATGAAGATATGAGGGGGTGCCCCCTACGATGGCATAGGTCGGAGGGCGCGATGCACTCTTTCAATATTATAACAGGGTCCATAAGGCAAGGGGTCTGCTACCTTCTCGACAAATTTCTGGAAAAACTTCACTGGATCACCTCCTTCCTCCTTCTCAGGCAGGCTGATCACAACTACGTTATTTCACCGACTTCTGCCTTCGAGATCTTCCACCTTTGAGTCCAGGCTTGAGATGCGTTGATTTAATTGTACAATCAAGGGATCGATCTTGTCAGCGCGATTCTCCAGGGATCTAACACGCTCCTCATTATCTGAGATTTTCCTGGTCATGTCTTCTAGTGTAGAGGTAATACTCTTCATTTCGGAAGCCATTTCTGCCTTAAAAGGACAGAATTCCTCCAAAAATCTTGCCGCGGTTAGCATTTCTTCCCCACCATTGCCAGGACTGCAGGGCTGGGCAGGTTGTTGCGATGAGGCCCATGATTTTTTTGGGACCTTCTCGGGGGTTGCTGGAAGGGTGTGTTTGGAGGGTGCTTTCAGCATTTCTGCTTCCATCAGTGCTCCAAACAGGTGCGTTATTGTCTCCAGGCAGCAATTAATCCGATCTTGAGTGCGAATTTACAGTGGATAAGCGGCAAATAATAGATTTGGGCAGGGGTTAGACAGAGCTCTCAGAGAGTGCAGTTAGCAAGAGCACTGCATCACGTGACTCCCAGAACCTGCAAATTCTTTGATCATGAGATTCTTTGACCGCTATATTTTGATCGTGTAGACAGGACAAGATGGCCAGATTTTTTATGATGGAATAGATAGGGAAATTTTACCAAACTTTAAGATTGAATATCTCAGAAACGGTTTGGTCTTTTTACTTGAAATGTGGAGGGTGTTTACGGCATGTCATGTGCATGTAAATTACACTGATTACATGTTCGGAAAAAATAATTTGTCGGAGATATGGCGTGGTACAATTAACAATCTGTGGACAGAGTTTTGCTTGTGGTGGTGCCTTTAAATTGATAGGATACCTAGCCTTAGTGTCATGGATGTAGTTGCCAGTTGTTGTGTGTGTGTGTATGTTAAATATCAACAGGTGTGGTACTGTGCCAGTCTGATGAATGAAAATTTCAAATTGTTACATGTTATATCTCGGAGACAGTTTGGTCTTTTCACTTGAAATTTGGAGAGTGTTGACGGGATGTCCTGTAGATGTGAATTGCGTTGTTTATATCTCAGACAATTTATTTTTTGTGGAGAGATTGCATGATGCACTTAATGTTTTGCGGACAGCATTTTCTATTGTTCTACTACATTCATATTTGTTTAGTGGCTGGTTATGCTGTTGTCACTGTACTTTTTAGTCATCAGCTGTGTAAAGTGGCCCAACACTTACAAGTTGGTGGGGCCCCGTGCTCCCACCAACTTGTGCAACTTTCTACTTTTTATTCTTTCTTAAAAAGTAAGGAAATTCTATGCAATAAACTTCATTAATGCATCAGTTAGGGTTCTTCTACAGTGAAAAAAGTGAGGAAATTCTATTTTAGGGTTCCCACCATTGCACCCCACCCCAACCCGCCCCCACCAACAGGCATCAGGGTGTGCATTGGGGTTTTTGGCAATAACTCTCAGCCCACTCTCCTACACTGCACCACCTCAGCTTGTTGACACATGGGATGGAGTGAGAGTTAGGGCCAATGATCCCAACGCACACTCTGATGCCTGCTGGTGGAGGCAAGCTGGGGTGGGAACCCAAAATCGAATTGCCTCATTTCTTCACTGTAGAAGAATCCTAACTGATGCTTTAACAACGTTTTTGCATAGATATATATATATATATATATATATATATATATATATATATATATATATATATTATAGTGGCGCAGTTGCGCCACTATAGTTAGGGTTGAGTGGCAACTTACATACTAAAGTCAAAAGTTTGGATATTAATAACTTTGGACCCATTCAATGGATTTGCCTGAAATTTGGTACACATGTTGGGGCACACTAGATCTCTTGATTTGCCAAATTGTGTTTGTGTCGGAATGCTGGTCTTCATGTACGAAAGTGCTGAATAATGCAAAATTATCCATTTTTGAAGGCACCTTTTGGCATTCTTATTGTGGTCCTGCACAGCCATAGTGTGGTGTGCTGCTCTGAAAGATGGCTTTTTTGAAAGAGCTTTTGTGGTTGAACATTCTGCTTTTTGTTTGGTGAAAAAATATTAAGTCATTCAAAAGTTATAGCATTTTTAAGTTCCCATTATAAGTCAATGGGAAAATTTTTATGTATATCTTGTGATCAAAGAATGGGGGTTCTGGCCATCTGGTCTCACTTGGTGATCAAAGAATTTGCAACCTCGCGGTTCAAGAATCTTTGTTCCTGAGGAATTTTCAAAATTCTTTGACCGCGAGCTCCACCATCTTGTTTTCAGTTTTCCAATCACACAAACACAAATATCTCAGCTCAGGGGTCACTTCTGAAGTAAAACTTTGATGGGTTTTACTCAGGGGACCCTGATCTATCAAGCCATGGCTTTGGTTCTATCCAAATTGGTCAAAAAATAGTTATAAGCTTTTAAAATCTTAATTTGTGGCTCGCTAACGATCTTTGATCGCGAGCCTGCAAATTCTTTGATCATGACATTCTTTGATAGCAATCTTGCATCATGACCTAAAACACTAATATCTCAGCTCAGGGGGGGCTAGGGACACAAATGAGGGCTTGTTCTGCTCAGGAGGGTCAGTTCTGTCGAACCATGCCATTGGTTTGGTTCAAATCGGTGAATAAATCGCGTTTCACCCTTTTTTTATTCTTTGATTGTGAGTCTGCAAATTCTTTGATCGTGAGGCTGCAAATTCTTTGATTGTGAGATTCTTTGATCGTGATCTTGCATCGTGAGCAAGGGACGAGATGGCCGAATTTAAAAATAATTTTTCTCAGCCCATGGGTGCCCTAGGAAGTCAAATGAGGGTGGGTTTTACTCAGGGGGCTTCATTCTGTCAAACCATGGTGGCGGTTTACTGCAATTCCTCTAATTTTTTGATTTATTACATTTTTTATTCTTTGTTCGTGAGCTTGAAAATTCTTTGATCATGAGGCTGCAAATTCTTTGATCGTGAGATTCTTTGATCACGATCTTGCATCGAGAATGAGGGACAAGATGGCCCAATTTAAAATTCAATTTTCTTAGCCCAAGGGTGTCCTAGGAAGTCAAATGAGGATGAGTTTTACTCAGGGGGTTTCACACTGTTGAACCATGGTGGTGGTTTACTGCAATTGCTTCTATTTTTTGAATTATTAAATTTTTTATTCTTTGTTCATGAGCCTGAAAATTATTTGATCGTGAGGCTGCAAATTCTTTGATTGTGAGATTCTTTGATCATGATCTCTGTTTGCAAAATAGGGACAAGATGGCCAGATTTCTTATAATGGAATAGATAGGGAAATTTTGCCAATCTTTGACATTGAATATCTCAGAAATGGTTTTGTCTTTTTACTTGAAATTTTGTGGGAAGAAAGGCAACCTCCCACAGATGTGCCTTTTAGTGGATTGGTCAAACAATATTACAGGGCGGCAAAGTTACAGCACTACGAAGATGGCACTTTTTCCCATAGGATAACAGTACGGCGTCCACCATATTATAGGAATTCTTTGCCACTCTGCTGGAAAATAATGGTTTGGTCTTTTGGGCAGAAATTTGGAGGAAAGAAAGCCAACATCCTACAAATGTGCCTTTTGGTGGTTTGGAGAAAAAATATTACAGGGTGGCAAAGTGACAGCACTCCAAAGTTGATGATTTGTCCCATAGGATAACATTATGGCATCTGTCACGTCTTTCAGGGCCAGTATCTCAGAAACGGTGCAAGATATGGACTTTTTGTCAAAAAAAATTCTTAGCCCCCAACTGAGAGACTAAGCAAAAAACTAGCCAGGAAAGTAATAATTCATACAAAATTTTAATTTTTTTCCTACGTCATACGGTTCCTGAGATATAAGCAATTTGTATTCCAAGTTGTAATTTTCTGCTCTGAAGTCAATTATAATGCATGCATTCTTTGTTTTCAATTAGTTTTTTCAATGCAGTTTTTGGGGAAAAGAAGGGTGTGCCCTTTTGTTACTGTGACAGCTAGCATTTCCAGTTGCACTTCTGTTACCATTCGAATCACCGTTCCCATCTACGCCACTGTGTACATTAACGGTTTGCGTTTTCATGTGCACTTGCATTAATGTTTCTGTTGTCTTTACTGTTGCTGTTACTGTTATCATTTATGTTTACTATTGCAGTACCATGAACTTGTGTATAACAGTTTGCGTTTTCGTATGTACTTGCATTTCTGTTTTTATTGGCTTTATTGTTGCTGTTACCATAACCATTTGCATTTACAATTGTGGTTCTGTGAGTGTGTGCGTTATGGTTTGCATTTTCATATGTGCTTACGTTTCTGTTTACTTGGGTGTTATTGTTGGTGTTACTGTTACCATTTGCATTTTCAATTGTGGTACCGTGAATGTGTGTGTTACCCGTTGCCTCTCTGTTTGTTGTCTCCATTTACGTAACTATTTGGTTTGGCATCATTTTACGCTTGTGTTTCTATTATCATTTGCTTTGCCATTTACGTTTGCTTTGCCATGTGCATTACTCTTGCTGCTTGCGTTTGCTTTGCAGTTCCTGTTACTGTGTAAAAAGGCATCACATGGTGGAAGCACGGGCCCGAAGGGCCCCGTGCTGCCGCCACTGCATTTCTTTCATTATTTATCATCCTCATTCTCAAAAAGAAGGAAAATTAGAGGCAAAAATCCTTGTACGCATCAGTTAGGGTTATTCTACAGCAAAAGTTAGCATGGTTGGTTGAGCCCCTGGGACTTCAGCCCACCCCTCAACTGGTATTGGGTGAGTTGGGGTCTGGTCCAACGCCACCCTATTCTCCTATACCTCAGCTTCTTTACACATGTGATGGGGTGAGAGTTAGGACCAATGACCCCAGCGCACAACCCGATGCTGGTTGGGGGTGGGTTGGGGTCCAAGGGGGCTAACCCTAACCTCGAATTTCCTAGCTTTTTTGTTGTGGAACAACCTAACTGATGCATTAAACAGAGAGTTTTGCCTCTTATATATATATATATATATATATATATATATATATATATATATATACAATATATACACACACATATATGTATATATTTACATACCATGGGGGTGAGATCAATTCTAGTGAAGTAAACCATGTTATTTTCACTGGAGTGAAATAAATCCTGATGACATCAGCAGAGTTAAAATAAATACCATTTATACCTACTCTGCTGACATCACTCACCTGCATCTGAAAACACCAAGAAACACCCCTGTAAGTTGCTGAGTTCTAAAACAGGACCTACACTGAAATTAACACAATTAAGATAGATAATGACAGTCAGCTGCAACACTCCTTCTGAATGTAACAATCTCCAAATCTCTTGTACTGCATTTCAAAACCCGAGTTTCGTACATTACTGAATCCTGCATTGCCACATATTGACCTACAAAATGAACAACAAATAACCAGTATATTGCAAACATCCAGCTTGTCACAGAACAGAACCTCCCTCAGGCAACCAATTACCAAAACACAGCACATCCAATCAAGACACACACACACACACACCAATCGACAACAGCTCACTACAACAACCCATTCATAAACATTCACACACACACACTACCACAGCACCAGCATAATTTAAAGTGACATGAACCTCATAACAACAAACATACCTCTCTCAGTGAAACTGGTCTCACCTCCATGGTATAAATAGCACACATGATGGGCAGATCATGGAATATGGAAAATATTCTCACTCCTGCATCGTGAGCACTGTATATTTCACTTGTGCCTTCAGCACTCATGAAATATCCAGAGCTCACTCTGCAGGAGTGAGAATATTTTCCATATTCCACTCCTGCCCATCACGTATCCCCTATATATATGTATATATAAGGTCTTGATGGTTTTACTTACTAACAGCTTCCTTCTCCTGGTCTATAAGGTAAAAACAGGGTGGAGTGACTGAAAAGAGTACAATAAGGGCAAAGGAAACTGAAGCTTTCCAAGTTTACAGGCTTTCCAAGATTTTAGTAAAGTTTTTCTATAGAATAGCCCCTGACTTCCATGGTGCAAACCACCGGCTGTGGCATTTTAATGTTATAACCTCTGTGTAACCTCTGTATCCTATAATGTATTTTGTTTAATGTCCAGATCCATCTTGAAAATGAGCTTGCTCAGTGATGCTCCCCTGGTTAAATAAAGATTTTGATTGATTGATTTTTTGATTGATTGAATGCTGCAGTTAAAAAGTGGGAGATAAATGGCAAATTTGCCTGAGGGACACCACACATTTTAGGCTCTCCCTTTCAGACCTTAACCTGAGTTAGAATTGGAGAAAAAGGGTCAGTTGATATTCTATTACTCGGCAGTGCTAGTTCTGCAATAGACTTTTAAACAGGCTTGTACACACTCTATTGGTTCTAATTGTCTCAATTGTCGGTTTTGTACTTTGCCAAATTACATATGACAATTGGCATAATACTTGATATAATTAGTGCAGAACACTAGAATATTAAACCCCTAGATTCCGCTGATTAAGGAAAAGCACCCTACATTTTTTATTTCAAATTATACAACATGGATTTTTAAAATTTTATGAACAGAATTAGCTACACGCAGCTTATACACATTTTATGCACTGACGGACAAAGCACAAAGAAAAGCACAAAGGTAGAAAGGGGAACATATAGGCCCAGATATTCAAAAGGGTTGCGCCCCAGCGTGCTATTCAAAAGGGAAAAGTGCGCGGCACAAATCCTGATGTGACGGAGCGCATCAATAATGTATGCAGGCACAGGTGGGGGAGGGGTGTGCAAATGCATAACCTGCACAGCCCGATATTCAGCCCAGGATGTGCAGAGCCATGCATGCGCAACCCCTACCTGTGCCAGCACAAAGTTAAGCCAAAAAAAAAGGAACAACTGATGGCCACCCACAGGTGAGCTGCCGCATTGCAGGGCACAACATGGCAGCTGCCACCTATGGGTGGCCACCTGAGTTTTGGCTGCACCTGGTGGCATCCCCCTCATGCCCGATCATGGGCATTTGTAAAATAAGACATTGTACAATATCCCTGGTGGTTCAGTGGACCACACTCTGCCCAATCGAGGGCATCTGTTTTAATTAAAAAAAAAAAACGTCCAATATCCCTGGTGGTACAGTGGACTGCTTTCTGCCCGATCGCAGGCATCTGTACACAAAGAAAGGACCAATATCCATGGTGGTCTAGTGGTACCCCCCTTCCCAGCCGCCCACTGAGCCCCACGACCCCGCTTCTCCCGTCAGCCGGCAGGCGGCTGCACCCCACCCACCTGCAACCCCGCCACCCGCCGACTGACAGCTCAGTAGGTCTGCACACCCATTGGTTCACAATGTAAGCCAATGGGTGTGCAACCCATACTGTACTACACATTCCAGATATGTGGGGAGGGAGGTACCACTAGACCACCAGGGATATTGGTCCTTTCTTTGTGTACAGATGCCCGCGATCGGGCAGAAAGTGGTCCACTGAACCACCAGGGATACTGGACTTTTTTTAAATTAAATTAATACAGATGCCCACAATCAGGCAGAGTGCGGTCCACTGGAGCACCTGGGATATAGGACGGTTTTCTATTTTTACACAGATGCCCGCGATATGGCTGCAGGCAGCGTCGGTCCCCAATGGCTACTGCCTGGCAGGGCGCCAGGTGCAAGTCGTCGGGGATCAGCACACCTGCATTCAAATGGGGCCATAATGACATGCAAATGGCCCCATGTGCGCATTGCATAAATTATGGCGCCCTTTGCATGTCAGCTTTTGAATATTGTGGGTGCTGTACATGGCGCAATGGAACTTGCGCTAGCGCATCTCCATGCTTCACTCTGGCCACTTGTGCTGGCACAGTGCCACTGTGCCATGCACAGTGGGGGTGGCCAGGGTGCGATATTCACAGCTGCTGAGCCATGGTGCAGCTCCTTTGAATATCGCTTAGTCCACGCCCCTGCACTGCCAAGTTGAGCTGCGCCCAAGCTTGTGCCACAGCCTGGCACAGTTTGAATATCTGGGCCATAATATATATCTGCTCACTTATCCAGACAGCAAAATTATATTCTGTCTCCTGTTAACTCCTTAGAGTATCCAACCATACACAGGGTAACCCTGAAAATTCCACTTCAGGAGCGGGCTCCTCTATCTCTTAGGACTCCTAATTCTGGTATTGATGTCTCAGAACAATAAGGAGCAGCTAAAGAATCATCAGCAGAAGAAATTCTGGAAAGAATGCTAGCTGTAAGTCACTATCACAGGCTCTCCTTTCACTCACAAAACCTCAACAGCTTAGTATTATTCAGGCAATGGTGGCATACCTGTCGTAAGAAAAGGGTGAACGTGTCAGTGTTCCTGCTAGTCTGCTTCTCCTCAGTAGAATAGCATGCAGCTGCACAGTCTCTCTCTCTCTCTCTCTCTCTCTCTCTCTCTCCTCACTTTTAAACAGTCATCACAGATATCACCCTCACTGCCTTACTCTCTCTTAATTCTGCTAAGGGGAACAACCTTGATGGTCTGGATGTTGATCCTCTTCCTCTCTCTGCATCTGTCCTTTCTGCCCCTATTGCCTCAGTTTCAATTTTTCTTTCCAACTTATATCTATTCCCCAGTCATGGAAGCAGTCTAATGTACTCCATCTCTTCAAAGTTACTGACCCTTCTTCCTCAGGTAACTACCAGCCTATTTTGCTCCTTCCTGCTCTGGCTAAGGTGCAAGGAAAACTTGTTCTCTAGCTGCTATCCACCTTCCTTAACTCATCTTCTTTCCTTTCCCCTTTTCAGTCTGACTTCTAAGGGAACCACTCCACCATCTTCACCTCCTTCTGTTCACAGACTTAGTTCTGAAAGACATGGACCATGGTCTGTTCACTAAGGTCATATTCACAGACCCTGCAATGGCATTTGGTATACTGGCCCTCCCTCTTCACTTGGACATGTTTGGTGCTGCAAGTCTATCCAACCTGGCAATCAGGTGGTTCCTTGGTGGTTCCTCTCCTACCCTCAAATAAACTTCAGTTGCTCCATTTGGTGATGCCACACATACCCCCTGTAAGTCCACTGACCTCCCAAGGTTCCATCTTTCATCAAGTCCTCTTCTTCGTCTTCTTAAACGGCCACTCCTTCATCTACAGTATGTCTCTCCCCACATACACATGTATACAAATTAAATAGTTCTATATGCTTCATAAATCTCTGTCTTTTTGTGCTGGAGTATTCACTTTGATGAAATTTAACAATGGCCAAGATTGGTTCCTTACAAACCTGCTCTCACTAAATGCCAAAAACCAGTCCCACTTTCATTTGTTACTAGAAAAACATTAGCAAGACTTCAACATACACCTGTCTCCTCATCTCTAGTTGGTAACTTGCTTAAAGAGGTACACCATTTCAAGTACTTTGGGGTGTGACTGGATCAGAATCTTTGCATTTCTACCCATATTATTGCCATGCACAAGAATTTTATTCAAAGCTTGGTATGCTGTACCAAGACAAATCATGCATTTTTTTCACTGTCCATCATGCAATCATCCTTAAAATGATCTTGCCTGTATTTGATATGTAGATGTAGTCTACTGTGCTGCCTCAACGTCTACACTTCCCAGGCTTGACCCTCTTTTTCATTCCTTCTGCTGGCTTGCCCTTGGTACTCTGTCTTCACCAATCATTGCCCATTATATCCTAATCTGTCTTGTCCCTGTCTTGAGACCCAGCGTCTCTCACCATGTTCCTCCTCCACAGCCAAATATAGGCTTGCCACTAATCCCACTTACTGTACCTCTCCTACCTCCTAAGTCCTGCCATCCCTTTGTCCTACTCCCTCCATGCATCTGCTGCTCATTCCTTCCATATCTCTCATAGTAAATATGTCATGTAGGAGGCCAGTCTGTTTTCTCTATCCATCTTTCTACAGTTTGTATCAGTTTGGAACAGCCTCCTTCTCCCCATACTTCTCTTTTCCTCCTTCCATTCTCTCACACCACTGACACACTTCATCAAACAATACATCTGCAGATAGACTTCTTCCTCTGTTCTCCACATTACAACAAGTCATGTTCAATCCATCACCACTGCTATTTTATGTTTTACTCTTCTTTGCCTATTCAGTTGTATAGCTTACTGTACAACTCAATGTACCCTGTTATCTGAAATGTTTTTCCATCCTGTGTTTCTCTGCTTACCCACCTTCAGTGACCCCCTTCAGACAGCCCCCCACACCCTGTCACCCAGCTCCTCCAAGACTTACCTGACCGCCAACATCTTCTGCCACAGGACTTGAAGCAGGAGCCCAGCCACCGGTGTGGAGCATGTGAGGGACAGTCATCATTCATCGCTGAGGGTGGTGTTTTCCACCAGTATTCTTCCCTTATATCCCTGGAACCCCAATGCAAGAACATGCACATGTGGGGAGGTGTGTACACAGCCTTGGCCTGAATGGCCCCACTCCTGCCACCTGGCCTAATGCCAAGCCCCACTCCATCATCCGCACTACCATCATGCCTCTGCATGGTGGTAGTTAAAGGCTAGGAGGGCTCACATCCCCATCTAAAAGAGTAGAGCTGCCATTCAGTTACTCAATCCTCACCCAGCCCTCCCTCCCTCCCGGCCACCCCCAGCAACTCATCCTCATCATTGAACATGGGTTGATGGGTTGATGATGTGGCAGAAGTAAGGTGTCAGTGCTTCAGCCCTCCATGCCACTGGGCCAGTTATAATTTGAATTTGACCCCTCACTGGTTCTATACAAATGTCTTATCTGACATTGGTGTCACATTCCTTTACCTCTCTAGCTGGCTGCCTAATAACTGATGTACATCTACATGTTTTACATTATTTTGACTTTCTCTGAAATTCATAATTTGCATTATAATTTTATTTTACATGTTCATGCACCTATTTTCACACCTGGAAATGAGCCCCAGCTAAGTGTGCCTTTCCCAGTAACAAAAAGGAAAGAAAGAAAGAAAGAAAGAAAGAAAGAAAGAAGAAAGAAAGAAAGAAAGAAAGAAAGAAAGAAAGAAAGAAAGAAAGAAAGAAAGAAAGAAAGAAGCAGCTCTTGGTGCTACCCCACGAGATTTCTTTCATAGGTTACCAGGAAGATATCCAATGAGCATTGTCACATCTACAGGTAGAAGAAATTCCAGCTGTGAGTAGGTTTCCTACTGCAGAAGAGAGCACTACAGTAAGAAGAGCAGGTAAAAAATATGCATACTGTAAGAGTGGGTTACATTATAGGTAGTGGGTGCCCAAGGAAGGTCTACAGGAAGGGCTGTATAGGCAGCTTGTTGTACCTCAGGAATACAAGGATCACCTTCTGGACCTAGCCCATGACATTCCTTTTTCAGTGCATCTGAGAGTTATAGTGGCTTATGAATAACTTTTTCTGGCACAGTATGTTTAAAGCTGTAGCATACTACTGTTAGACCTGTATAAAGTGGGGACAGGGTAGTGTTGTTTGGAACTCTTCATCTGAATTCCATGAAATTTCATAAAATCCCTTGGAATTCCACCAAGGTAGAATACGCAATTTCAGCCATGAAATATTATAGAAACTATAACATTTCACAAACTGATGTGCAGTTCCATGGAACATGGTAAATTCTACAGTTTTAACAGGTAAATGGTGTTCACATTCAAAGTTTGTGTTTTAAAAAATGCACACTAATTTAACTATTGAATGGGTTGCCATAGTACTAAATATGGTTTAAATATGGTTTAGTAATAATGAAAAGGATATAAGGTATGGTATGGTATGGTATGGTATGGTATGGTATGGTATGGTATGGTATGGTATGGTATGGCATTGTTTAGTTAAAATGATTTATCAGTCAAAGTAGGAGGGAGAGGTAGCGTTTGCTAAATAAAGCAGTTGTATAAACTGTAGAAGTCTTGAGGTAGCAAGACCATATATTAGTATTTTGCTCTTAGTGTGTAAAATAAAAGTAATTTGTCTTGTTTTGCCTGGTATGATTCTTTTATATTTCTATATTAATCTATTGACCGTCTCCGTGCCATGGACTAGTAATCCAACATATAGATAGTGTGGGTAGGGACTACTCAAAATGCATCTATTTTGTTTCCTTAAAATTATTAATATATAAATATATTATAGTGCTGTGGTAGCACTACTGTAGTTAGGGTTGAGTAGGCAGTTTAATGTTAAATTCCAGTTTTTGCAGTTTAATAACTTTGTAACCATTGCACAGATCTGCATCCAGTTCAGTTAAAAGAAGACTCCACAGAGTAACCAGGTGGATCCACAGCATTCAAAGTCACAGGTATCTAGGAATTAGCTGGTCTCAACACCACAGTTAAATGAAATCTGAAGACTTGTTGTCCCATTTGCTTCAAGTTTTATTTGGGGTAAAAAATAAAGTGTAAAACAGCATGCCACACTAGTGGTACCCCACAACAATGGTCTTCAATGTTTCAAGCCATACTGCGTCTTTTTCAAGAAAAGAGCAAGTGTGGCTTGAAATGTAGAAGACTGCTGTTGTGGGGTGCTGCTAGTGTGGTATACTGGTTTACACTTTTTTTAACCTCAAAGAAAAGTTGAAGCAAATGGGACAGGACGTCTTCAAATGCATTTTGAGAACTGTGGTGTTGAGACCAGCTAATTCCTTGATAACATGGACTTGCATGAAATTTTGAATGCATGGTCTCATGTAGCAGATCTGTGGAAGTGTCAAGTTTCATTCTGGTCAGATGTGTGAATTACGAGATCTGGATATTGCAAAAAGTTTGAATTTTTGGGTGTGTTTTTCCCATTGGTTTTGCTGTGTTTTTTTTCCTGACACCTGTAATGCCAAGGAAGTTTGAATTTTGATGCAAAATTTTCAATTTAGAAAGGGGATGGCCCACAGATGTGCCTTGTGCTTGTTTGGTGAAAAAATTGTGATCCATTCCAAAGTTATTTAATTTCAAATTTTGAAAAATTTGGTTCTGAGCATGCTTAGCAAGCACTTCAAAATAACTGTATGAAATGAAAAAAAGAATCTTTTGTTGCATTGACGTCATTAGTTTTTGTGAGGGCAAAAATTATTTTTAATTTTCCGCCATCTCATTGTCAGTTTTTTGCTATAAACTTAAGTTTCAAAACACACAAAAATCACATCATGGACAGGTGCCAACAGATCTGTCTTTCATATTGGGACTTCATTCCATGAATTCTGCAGTTAACTGATGAAGGAATGGCCCTGAAATGTGGGTTTTTTTGTTTTTCTTTAAATTTTAAATCCTCTTTCATGACTCGCTTCTGGGTTTTTTTTTTTGTATGAAGGGCGAAAATTTATTTTTTGTTTGCTGCTATCTGTTTTTTTGTTAACTTCTGACATATGTTAGGTCCAGCTTGGAATTAAATCCCTTTTTGTGACACTTTTCTGTTTTTTTCATATGAATGGGGGAAAAATCATTTTTTGTTTTCCTCCATCTTGTTGTCCATCTTTTACTTTAAATTTAAGTTTTAAAACACACAGAAATCACATCCTGGAGAGAGAACAACAGAGCTGTCTCACTCATTGAGATTCCATCACATGGATTCTGCAGTTAACTGTTGGAGAAATGCTCCCAAAATGTGTTTTTGTAGGTGTTACATCCTTTTTTGTGACTCACTTTCATTTTTTTCGTACGAATGGCAAACAATCCTTTTTCATTTGCTGCCATCTTCTTGTCCATGTTTTTCCTAACTTTTAACACCTGTAGTAGAGATGTTGCAAATTTTAAATTTGCCTACAAAGTTCCATCTGAGTTTGAAAATTCACCTCCATGAAGCAATCTGCAAAGTTTTGCTAATAGGCTCAAAATTCATCTATGTGACTTCATTATTATTTTTGCAGAATTTCACCATGAAGTGTGGAGTTTCACCCATG
The DNA here is from genome assembly GCA_016271365.2 of Neoceratodus forsteri. Lineage (NCBI taxonomy): Eukaryota > Metazoa > Chordata > Ceratodontiformes > Ceratodontidae > Neoceratodus > Neoceratodus forsteri. The sequence continues at coordinate 1,034,871,960 of CM028135.1, forward strand.
AATGGTACAATTTTACCTGTGAATGATAGAATTTCACCTGTGAATGGTGAAATTCTGCCATTCCCATTGAAATTATGCCATTCACAGGAGAAATTCCACTCTTCATGGGTAAACTCCTACAATTCACAGGTGGAACATCACACTTCAAGTCCACAAATTAATCCTTGAACTGTGCTACATCCATGGATTAATTCACAGAGCAAAGTGTCTCAACTTTACCCATCTCTAAACTGTAGCACCCAGATGCTTTGGAATTTTTGTCTGAAATTTTCAGGGTAGGAAGGGGCTGACCCACAGATGTGCCATTTGCTTGTTTGGTATAAAAATAGTAATCTATTGAAGAATTCTAAGGTTTTAAAATGTCAGGTTCTGAGCATTCTCATCATTAGAAAATAACTATATCAGATGAAAAATTAACCTTTTTTTGTATTGGCCCAGAGAATGTTGCCATTATTTTACACCTGTAGTGCTCACACAGTTTGAAATTGTGGTCTGAAATGTTCAGGGTAGGAAGGGACTAGCCCTCAGATGTGCTTTTTGGTTGTTTGGTGTAAAAATAATAATCAATTCAACTGTATCACCATCACTTTATTGTTGTTTATTTTCCTGGAGTCTAGTTGCACCACCCCACCCACCAATTGCCATCCCCTTATTGTTGTCTATTTCCCTAGTGTCAAGTGGCACCCCCGCACTCCAATTGTCATCCACATTTGTATTCATTCTTTCCCAGGTGTGTAATGGTACCCCCCACCTTCCGATTGTGTCTTGCTTGTAATAAAGAAAATAGTCCTGTGATGTATTTTTTTACATATAATAAAGAAAGTTGTCCCTCACCGATCTGACCCCTCAACTGACCTCCCACTGAGCACCCACCACCCTGTAGCCCCCACACCCCTACACACCCTCACTTACCTGAACAGGTCCCAGGGTGAAGATCCAGTCTCTGATCAAAAACACATCTTGCTGCATCAACTGCTATATGAGAAAGTAAGGTACAGCGATTCAATGTATTTCAATGGGATTTTCAACTTTTTAGCATAACTTTGCCATTTTTGCATATTTCAAGCTCAAATTTCCAGCATGGCCTTTTTAGAACACCACTTCATGAACAATGTTGGTAGAATTACATAAATCATCTTTCAGGCAGGATTCATACATTTTCAGCACTCTTGTTCACCAGCTGGGGTCATAAGAATGCTATGTTGAAATTTTGGGGTCAACACATGTAAGAATGGCAAAGTTATGTGCATGCATTGACATTTTCCTATGCTCCCTCATAACTGCAATTTAAAAAATTTTGACTCCAGATTTTCAGCATAACCACCACCTAATAAACATGACATCTATCATTTTTCAAACCCTGGCTAAACTGTGTTTTCACTACTCTGATAGGCAACAGTGTCAGTGGCTCAGCAGGTAGCACACTCACCTCTGATTCTGGAAGATCAGAAGGCTGTGGGTTCTATCCTCATACCAGGCACTTGGGTTAATATCTCAGTACTTACACTGTAGTGTAGCATGAGGGGGCTGCTGCACTCCTGAGGTGCCATCTTTCAGATGAGACATTAAACCGAGGTCTCATCTGCCTGTTCTGGTGGTAGTTCAGGTGGATGTTAAAGATCCCATGTCACTTCTCGAAAAGAGTAGTGGATTCTTTTTTTATTATAGCAATATTCAAGAAGAAATATATACAAGATGGAATCGCACAAAATCAAAAAGTAAAGAAACATGTAAAAAGGGGAAAAAAAGAAAAAACAAAACAGTATTACAAAAATACATTCCAAATAAAAAACACATCCAAAACAAAGAGGCCCCCCAAAATATATATGCATTCATGTTTAAAACAGATTTCCTTCACAGTATGTCAAAGCTCATAAAACTCAAAAATGAAAAGAAGAAAGAAACCCTACCCCCCATCTATAAAGATCAGAAAGTGAAACATATACCATAGTTATAATTCTCCCACTAGGTTATCAGAGCATCATTATCAGTCACCGAAGGCAGGCCCTGCCATAATTCCAGTAATATATTTCTAGCAAGTTGCATCTTTTCCTTCAAATAACATTTTCTTAAGTCTTGCATCACTTTATTATAAAGCTCAGTGTGACTACTTTCTTTCTGCTGGAGGGTGAATCCACATCGTATTAACCAAACATTCCATTTAAGAATCACCATTAACAATTGAAGTGTGCTAACATGCCAATCTGCTCAATCTTTAGAAAATATACCATATATTAAATTTTCATAAGTTGTAGTGCCCAAATTCTGAACTCTCCAATTCTGTGCTACAAAATCCCACTATAAGGGAGCAGGAAAAGAACAAGTGATGTATGGTTTCTTCTGTCTGTATGCACCCAGGCCTGCTGCATAACCTTTCCTCTATTTTCTTATGTTTTTGATTTGCTTTTATATTTACTTTTTCATGACATGCAAGCCAATGAAAGTCCCACATTTGTTCTGGTACTCTTGAATTATTTAGTAGTTTTACCAAGTGTTCTGTATAAGTCACTGGGCATTTTTGCAAAAATCACCTCCTCCTGACCTATACTGGGCAGCAAGTATGAATAAAGATGCTTTCTAGACAGAGTTCTTATCTGCTGAACCATTAGCTGCCACTGTTTCAATCATAAAAAGTACACCTAAGATATTCCAGAATGTCTATGGATTTTTTCAAAAATGTTATATTTTGCAAGTCTCAGGAGTGAAGCCAATGACCACACTTTTTTTCCACAAATACCTCCCAACCTATCTTGTGAGGAGCAAGTAGGGGTCTAATATTTATGAAGATAAAGAAGCTGTTGAAAAATAAAATAGGATTGACCATATTTAATCCCCCTTGCTTCAGAGGTAAATACAAAATATTCCTTTTAATGGGGTTCAAGCAACTTCCCCAACATGCTTGGAAAAAATACCGAGCAATTCTGTTTCTCTAGTTTTTTTTGGGGGGGGGATAAAGCTAAGGAATTAAAATACTGGAACTAAAAACATTTTAATAAGACATATTCTTTTCTTTTTACTAAGCTTCCACTTATTCCATGACTTAACCTTCTGTTTTCCAGCTTCTAATTTTCTACACCAATTTAATTCATCCAGGTCTGCAGGCCCAACTATTATACCAAATATAAGGAGATGGTCTGGCTTAATTACAATCTCTGCCACCCTGCCTTGATATTCAATAGTGTAGTCCAATCATTGTCCTATGCATTTAGTTAGAGTTAAAGAAGCCCCAGATAGCCCCAGGGTCATGCCTGAAAATAGACAGGATTTGTCTAGTGCACTTACCCGATCAACAAAAACTACATAAATAAATAAAATAAAGTGCCAAATAAAGTACAGAGCTGAACTACAAGAGTCAGAGAGTGAGGATCTACATAGATACATAGATACATAGACAGTGTCGGTAGATAAGGGCCTATGGCCCACCCAGTCTGCCCATTTGAGCTTGTAAGTTCAGTTTGTTTTCCTAGAAGTCTGTTTCCCCTTACCCCTGACCTCCAGAATTCCTTTATGTCTATCCCATGCATTCTTAAATCCTGTGATTGTTTCAGCCCCACCACTTCCTCTGGCAGGGTGTTCCACTTGTCCACCACCCGTTCTGTGAAGAAATTCTTTCTCATGTTTCCTCTAGATCGTCCTCCCTCCAACTTCAACCCATGCCTCTAGTCCTGGAACATCTTTTCGCTTAAAATAGTGTTTTCCTGCACCTGTTCCTCCCTGTAAGATACTTGTATGTCTCATCATATCCCCTCTCCCTCCTCTCCTCCAGGAGTACATGTTCAGTTCCTTCAACCTGTCTTCATAGGACTTGTGATGCAATCCATGCACCATCTTTGTTGCCCTCCTCTGAACCTTCTCTACCTGTCTATGTCCTTACATGAGGTATGGTCTCCAGAACTGTACACTGTACTCCAGGTGGGGCCTCACTAGTGTCTTGTATAGCGGAATTATGACCTCCCTTTTCCTGCTGGTGATGCCCCTGCCTATACATCCCAGCATCCTATTTGCTTTACCTGCTGCCTTGTCACACTGTTTCCTACCTTGAGGTCATCAGAGATGATAACCCAAGATCCCTTTCCTGCTTGGTGCATGCTATATCCTCACCCCAACTGATATATTGTGCCAGGGTTTTGTGCCCCATATGCATTATCTTGCACTTCTTTGCATTGAATTTCAACTGCCAAACCCTGACCATTCTTCAAGTTTCTGCAGGTCCTTCTCATTCTGTCTACACCCTCTGGTGTGTCTACTCTGTTACAGAGCTTTGTGTCATCAGTGAACAGTGAAATTCTGCCTTCTAGGTCCTGCGCAATGTCACTGATGAAGATGTTGAATAGGACCGGTCCCAGCACTGATCCCTGTGGTACCCCACTGGTCACTCTTCCCTCTGTGGAGTGACAGCCATTTACCACCACCCTCTGTGTCCTGCTGCCCAGCCAGTTACCTACCCACCACACTACTGTCCTGCCCACACCCATATTCCCCAGTTTGTGTAATAGTCTTCTATGTGGCACAGTGTCAAAGGCTTTGCTGAAGTCCAGATAGGCCATGTCCACTGCCCTCCCCTGATCCACCTCCCTAGTCACCCAGTCAAAAAAATTCAATGAGGTTGGTCTGACATGACCTCCCCCTGGTGAAACCATGCTGCCTTGGGTCCTGTAGTCCATTGACAACCAGATGTTCCACCAATCTCTCCTTCAGTAGTGCTTCCATAATCTTCCCACTACCGAGGTGAGGCTGACTGGTCTGTAGTTCTCTGCTTCCTCTTTGTTCCCACTTTGTACAGTTCCTCTCTTCCTCAGTAATAGACCGAGCAGAAATACCTGTTCAATATGTCAGCTTTACTGTTGTCATCCTCCACTGACCCCCATCCTCCCCTTCAGTCTCACTATCCCTCCCTTTGCCTTTCTTTTTCACTTATGTACCTGTAAAGGTTTTGTCCCTCTACCCACTGATTTTGCAATGTGTTCTTCTGTCTGAGCTTTGGCTTCCTTACTGACCTCCTGCCTCCCTTTGCTTCTCTTGGTACTTCTCCTATCCCCTTCTGCCTGTGTCTTTTTGTATTGCCTGAATGCAATCTTTTGGCTTTCACTTTCTTTGCTACCTCTTTGGAAAACCATAATGATCTCTCTTCCTTTTCCTCTTGCTAACCTGCTTAATGCATAATTCTGTTGTTCTTGTAATCCCCATTTTAAATACTGCCCACTGTTCCTCAACCTCTGATTCCTGTCCCTCCCTCAATGCCTCTTTCAAGTATCTCCCATTTTCCCAAAGTCTTCCCCCCATAAAATCCAGGATACGTGTTTTTGTGTGGTTTGGTTCTGCTCTTTCTGTGATTTCAAACCACAATGACTGGTGGTCACTGTTTCCCAGGTGCTCCCCCACTGTTACTCCATCACACTGTCCCTGTTTGTGAGCACAAAGTCCAGTATTGCCTTCTGCCGAGTTGATTCCATGACCCGTTGCTTGAGGAAGGCACCCTGAAGGGAGTCCAGGATAAATCTGCTCCTAGTTGATGCTGCTGCTGGGATGCTCCAGTCCACATCTGGAATAGTGAAGTCTCCAACCAGTACTACCTCACCCTTGTCTGCCATCCTTTGGATGGCTAGCATCAGCTCCCTATCTGTTTCTTCCTCCTGGGCTGGTGGTTTATAGACCACACCTGTGCAGATGGCTGTCCCCATTTTTCTTTCCAGCTTAATCCACAGTATCTCTCTCCCATTTTGTTCCTCCTGGATCTCAGTGGCCCTTATGTCATTTTTCACATACAGTGCCACTCCTCCTCCCTTCCTGCCTGCTCTGTCTCTTCTGAATATGTTGTAGCCAGGTATGGCCATCTCCCAGTCATGGTTATCATTACACCAGGTGTACACCAGATCTCTGACAATAATACTCATATCATCTGTGTATGCAATGGCTTTGTATGAAAAATCCATATTATCAATTAGAACAGTAAGAATATTATGATTTGTATTGATTTTCCGTAACAGGAGATCTATAAAAAAAATCATAAAGAACAGGGCTGAGCGGGCAGCCCCGTTTTACTCCTCTTTTTAATTGTATTATAGGTCCTTTCCACCCTTGTACCACCAGTACCACTGTGGCAGTCTAATATATGCATCGTAATCATTCTTTCAGAATAGTGGGAATCTGATATAATTTCAATATTTCCCATAAAAAAGTCATGACTCACTCTACCAAATGCTTTTTCCTGGTCTAAATGGACCAGGAAACTATCTACTTTACCAGTTTTCCCTAATTCCACAAGTTCTCTGACCAACAAGATATGAAATTGGATTTTCCTGCTAGGAATTGCATATGTCTGAGCAGTAGAAATAACTACTGAGGCTGCTAAAGCTAGACTTTTGGCCAAAATTTTGGTTAAAAGCTTAAAATTTGAATTAAGTAAGCTGATAGGCCTCCAATTTTCTAGTAGTGTTTTATCCCATATTTTTTAAATGTAATTCAAAATTCCCATATTCATTTGTAGTGGGATTTCTCCAGTGTTTAATATATGATTGAAAACCATAGTTGATTCATCTAACAGCTCATTCCCAAGAAACGTCAGCAGTTCATTAGGAATACCATCTGGTCCAGATTTCCCTCCCATTAGGGTGTGTAATGCCTCTCTAACTTCCCCTGTTGTATGTGTTGGGAAATAGCTGTAATTTTAGGGTCTAACATAGGAATGGCTACATTTTCCAAGAAATGTAAAAGTGGCCCAACCTGTGTGTCTAGAGATGAACACATGCTGGATGTATAGGTACTAACAATGCCTAGGATTTATTTTTTTATGTTTGTTTGCATGCATGCACAAGAAACATTATGTGACAGCTTAGGAGAGAAGCGGGTGGTGGAGGTGTGGCACTGTAGCAGCCAAGGGAGACACAGCATTTGGGGGCTTGCCAGTGGTGGGCCAATGGAGACACAGTGTGCTGATGACACTGGTTTCCAAAAATTGCACCAAGTTGCAACGTTATTGCCACAGCAATCAGGGGCCACCTTGTCATTGCAGTGTCAGTGATTCTGCTGCAATGAGGGAGTGACACATCATTTCTGGACGGAACTTGGTGACTGTAATATTGTTTGTGAACATGGTGGGTGGCTTGCCGCCTGTACACAAACAATATTAAAGGTGCCTCGAGCTGAGGGGGTGGCCAGTCCCCTTCGGCAGCATGTGCCCCCCCCACCACAACAGTGTTTTTGCTGACAGGGGCCCCAATCCCTGTCGGCTCAGTCCCCTCCACTTAAAGTTGCCATGGGGGGAGCCCACTCCCCATCGGCATCATGTCCCTCTCCCAGTTTGACGGTTGACGGGGGCCCACTCCCTGTCCAGCATAATGCACCCCTCAAAAATCAAAGTAAATTTGTGTTGAGGGGGTGCCCAATTCCCCCCGGCTCTTTCGCTCCCTCCCCACTTTTGTGCCGACAGGGATGTCCAATCCTCCATCAGCTACACACCCTCAGAAACATTCAGGTGGCATGCTGGAAGACCACCCAGAGTACCAATGCCCCTGTAAAGGAAAAACCATCCTGTGATGGTTTTTTATGTTTTTTTTAAACCTGTAAAAAAAAACTTTCCCTCGTAGTCTCCCTGCCCCCTCACAACCCATACCCACCCACTGCACACCCTGCCTCCACACCTCATCAATTTGGCTACTTACCTCCGGAGCCCAGCATGCCGATCTTCGGTGGACCGTAAACACGTCTGCACTCTTCAAAGCCGACCGCGAACTGCAGAAAAGCTGTATAATGGGATAGATTGGGGGTTTTCACTTTACTGCATATCTCAAGCATTTTTTGGAATTTTGGCACCAAATTTTCAACATGGGGTTTTTGGGACCCCTCCTCATGAATTCAGTCACTGTCATGACGTTAATCCATCCTGAAAGGTGATTTTGTGGTCACTGCATGGAATCACCTTTTGGGACTGATTAACTAAGCGACAGTGCCAGTGTTCATGGTGGGCTCTCAAAAAAATGTGGCCAGGTGGTCGACATCAAAATTACTGTTCTGAGCGTGCGCTGACAATTGCTAAGCACTCTCGTAACTTTGCGAATTTGCAATATTTTCAGTCCAGATTTTCAACATTGCCATTTTTGCACACCTCCTTCTGAACAGTACAGCTGTCATTTTTCACATCCTGGCCGAAACGTGTTTTTGCACTTCAGATGCAGAATTAGATGGTAGCTGTGGGAAATCCATATTTGGGACACATTACAAAAATCAGAGTGACACTGTTCATTGTCCTGGATTCCCCCCTTTTCCCTCACAAAAAGACAGAGACCATTGATTGTTGTGCTCAGATTGGCAATTAATTTATTTATATTCATAATTCCATATTCCATTTTTCATTTCTTTATTACCATAATTCCAGAAATTTCATTTATTTCCATCCATATATCAATCTCTGATTATCCCTTCCCCAGGTGAAAACCTGGGTGCCTTCTTCTCCTTTTCCGTTAAGTAACGGTGAAAACCGAGACCGCTTTCTCCTTCATCTTCTTCCTCTTCTTGTGTTATTCCTTTTTTCTTCTTCCCCCTCCTCCCTCCCTTTTTCTCCTTTTTCCCATGCCATCCACCTTTGGCAGTCCATAACAGTATTATTACCTTCCATCCACCTTTGGCAGTCCAAACTGTCTGATCAGACGCGTCTGTCATCCACCTTGACAGACCCACCATACAGTCCCATCTTGACTGTCTTCTCCTCTTGCTCTGCCTAGTAGAGTGGGTGGGAGGGATCAAAAACTCCAGCAAAAAGTGACTGAGGCCCCCTTGTGCTGTCCCTTATGTACTGCCCTTCTCCCATCCCCTTCCTGTTACCTGCCCATTGTTTTTGCCCTTAGCCCCTCCCCTTCCTTCCCCCCCTGAGCACAACCATTCTATGAAGGAGGGAAGGGGTGCTCCAGGACAACCTGGTCTGCCCTTTAAAGGGCAAACTCCATTGTCCCGGATTCCCCCCTTTTCCCTCACAAAAAGACAGAGACCATTGTTTGTTGTTGTGCTCAGATTGGCAATTAATTTATTTGTATTCATAATTCCATATTCCATTTCTAATTTCTTTATTATCACATTTCCAGAAATTTCATTTATTTCCATCCATATATCAATCTCTGATTATCCCTCCCCCAGGTGAAAACCTGGGTGCCTTCTTCTCCTTTTCCATTAGGTAACGGTGAAAACCGAGACTGCTTTCTCCTTCATCTTTCTTCCTCTTCTTGTGTTATTCCTTTTTTCTTCCCCTCTCCCCGCCTCCCTCCCCTTTTCCCCACTAGCCACTCTCCAGCTTGCGTTGGATGGCTGGCTTCCCCCATACTTAGGGTATCCTTCTCCCTTACCTCAGGGAAGATCCTTTTTATTCTTTCCTTCTTTCGTTTTTTTTTTTATTTCCCATTTTTTGCATGTTTCCTCCATGCTTCTATAAAGCCCATTGTTTCTATATTGAACATGTCTATGGCTAGGTCCAACAGGTGCACACCGTCTGGCCTGTAGAAGTCTTCTACCCATTCTTCTACCCCCCGCATCCTATCCTGTCCTCCCATCTGCCTTACCAATGTCCCAACCCTTCTATTCATCTTTCTCCTGGCCCTCTCCACTGCTCTATGGCTGTGCTCCTGCCTCCACACCCTCCTTGGTATCATATCTGACCAGGCGAGGCACACCAGAGGCCACCACCTGTCGTGTGCCCTAAATCCCTTTTTATCTGTAAGTATGTGTCTACCCATAGCTTGTCTGCAAGGTCGTTGCCCCGTAGATGTATAATAATTAGATCTGGCCTGGGGCACCATCCCTTGAGTTCCTTCAAGGTGGGAAACAGCTGTACCCATCTCATCCCCCGTATGCCATGTCAGACCAAGCTACACTGTTTCACATCTTGGTACAGCTGCTTTCCCCCAGCCTTCTTCTCTGTTCTTTTTCCAGCCCAATAAATATAGGAATTGATGCAGATCCAGACTTCCGTGATCCTCCCTCTACCTATGGGGATCAAGCAAAATTAATTATTTTACACGTGCTCTTAGTGTCATCACCATATTATCCCCCCAATTTTGCCCTCCCCCCACCTTTACCATTTCTTGCCCCCCAGATCTGCAGTTCAAACCAGGAGCACCACCTTCAATTTCTTACTTCAGTGCTCAAATGTATCTCTTATAACTGGCAGACCACCAGCGTCCCTTTTCAAAATATCATTCACCATCTCTTCACTGCCTTGCCAACTGTGAGGCTTCCAATCGCAAGAATGGGATGAATAATTAGCAGGTCTTCCCCATGAATTGCATGCCCTTTTGAGCAATGCTGACTTGCATGTGACCCTTTTCCCATCACCATGTACAAATAATTTCCCCGTCCTGTTCCCATGCTGCATGCGAAAGCCCACAGAGCCTGTACTGGGCATATTGCAATCTCTACTTGCCCTTTCAGTGTCACTATGCAACCTTGTCCTCTTTGATCCATTTTTGACCTCCTAATCTTGATCTGTATCTCTGTCACCCCCCAGCTTATATCTTCCCATTCTAACCCACCTTTCTTGTCTTCTCTCCCATGGCCTACCACCTCGCTCACTCTCATGGCCCTTGCAAACATTACCACATAAATTGTGTGAAATAGCTAGGCCTCAGCCTTTGATCTGCATATTGCCAGGAGCATGTCCTTCAGCTTTACTAGCCACTGCTCCCCTATAGGCCTTCTATTATCTGCTAGCCCCTGTTTCAACCTGCTCCATCCTTGCATCATTCTTCTGATGAGTAATGATTTTGTCAGGTCCTTCCACCCTTTTAGACTGCAGATAACACTAATCCCTGCTAAATAGACTCCCATTGTGGTGTGGGCTGTACCTTTTTGCCACTGCTTCCCAGTGAACATTCCCAACTGTTCCTCTGTGAGTGGCCTACTTACCTCCATCTGGTGCTCTGCCCTGAATGTTTGAAACACTCGCCAGGCCCCATCGTAGGCCCTCAGAGTCTGAGGTGCCCATGAGCTGCGAAACAACAATTCTGCTCCTTCTTGCCAACATCCCAGATGTTCACTGGTACTGGTGTTTTTTGTTCTTCTGCTGCCAGTGCCAGCCTCCGAAAATGGTCCAGTTGCAGACGGGAAAGGTTGTCAGCCAGGGTATTGTGTACCCCTGCTATGTGTTTTGCTCAAAATGACATGTTCAGCTGCAAAGCCCTTAAAACTAAAAGTCATAATACCTGCATGACATAGAAACATAGAAACATAGACTTTGACGGCAGATAAGGACTGCTAGGCCCATCTATTCTGCCCATTTCTCTACCTACAGGATAGGCCGCAGATCCTAGTTAACCAACAGCCTATTTCTTCCTACCCCACACAAGAATTGCCTTATGTCTGTCCCATGCATTCTTGAAATCTCCCACAGTTTTAGACCCCACAACCTCCTCAGGAAGTCTGTTCCATGCATCCACTATCCTCTCTGTGAAATAATACTTCCTCCATTGCCCCTGAACCGCCCTCCTTCTATCTTTAAATTGTGTCCCCTTGTTCTTGCAAGTCTCTTTTTCTGAAAGATGCTACCCTCTTGGACTTTGTTGATTCCACTGAGGTACTTAAAAGTTTCTATCATGTCCCCCCTCTCCCTTCTTTCCTCAAGGTTATACATATTAAGCTCCTTTAGTCTCTCCTCATACAGCTTCTCTTGCAGACCCTGCACCATTTAGTTGCCCTCCTCTGGACTACCTCTATTCTGTCTATGTCCTTGCGGAGATGAGGTCTCCAGAACTGGACACAGTACTCAGATGGGGTCTCACCAACTGTCTGTACAGAGGGATAACAACTTCCTGTTTTCTGCTGCTGATGCCTCTCCCTATACATCCCAGTGTACCCCAGCCTCCCTACTGCCTTCTCACATTGATTACTAACCTAAGGTCATCTGATATGATTACCCCCAGGTCCCTTTCCTTTTTTGTTGTTGTTACTACCTCCCACCCATTGTGTATTCTTCCCTGGGTTCTTGTTTCCCAGGTGCATTATTTTGCACTTCTTTGCATTGAATCCTAGCTGTCATACTTCTGACCATTCCTCCAACCTTGCCAAGTCCCTTTTCATCCTTTCCACGCCTCCTTGTGAATCAACCCTGTTGCAGATCTTTGTGTCATCTGCAAAAGGCATACTTTCCTCCAGTCCCTCTGCAATGTCACTGATGAAGACATTAAAAAGCACTGGACCCAATACTGAACCCTGCGGTAGCCCACTAGTAACCCCTCTTTCTTCAGAGTGGACTCCATTTACAATTACCTTCTGTGTCCTGTTGTGCAGCCAATGTTTTACCCAGGCTACCACCCTGGGACCCACTCCCAGGCTGGTTAATTTGACTAATAATCTTTTGTGTGGGACTGTGTCAAATGCCTTACTAAAGTCTAGGTAGGCTGTGTCTATGTGACTGTGTCTGACCTGGCTCCCCTGTTGTTCAGAACATCCACCACTGCTCTATTGTCACACCAAAATGTCACTTTCTGATCCTGTAATTCCTCCCCCCAGACCAAGGTACATGCCCATAGGGGCATGATCTCCAGTAATGTTATATATCTCTCTCACTTTCCCATCCCTCACCCAACTGGCAGGTCAGGGTTCTGCGAACCATCTACTCCTCAGGTAACCCCCCATGCCTAGCCCCCCAGCAGCGTCTGTGTAGCGGTCGAAGTCTGTGTTGTATAGCCACTCTTCTTGCTAGAAAGAGCACCCTTTATACTCCCTAAGGAATTCTTCCCAGATTTTAAAATCCTTCCTGACACCTTGCGTCAGGTCCACCCAGTGATGTGGTCTGGTGACCCCTGCTGTAGCCCTAGCTAACATCTTTGTGAATGCCCTTCCTGGTCTGATGGCTCTGCATGCGAAGTTCAGGTGCCCCAGTACCTGCTGCACTAGTTTTAGTTGTACCCATCTCCTGCTGGTGTGTACTTGAATCAGTTCCTTCAGTTTACTTACTTTTTTGTCCGGTAGTCTAAATAAATACTTCATTCAGGGCATCTATCTCAATCCCCAGAAATTCCATAACCCTGTTGGGCCCCACTGTTTTTTCTGGTGCCAGTGGGACCCCTTGCTCCTGGCACAACTCCTGAAACTTACCCAGCATCTTCTGTGTCTCTCTTTTTCCCATCCCAATGAAAAGAAAATCATCCAGATAATGGATGACCATCCTATAACCTGTTTTTTCCTGGAATGTCCACTGCAAGCAGGTGCTGAATGCTTCAAATGTAGCACATGCTATGGAACAGCCCATTGGCATTGCTTTGTCAAAATAATACTGTCCCCCACTTTTAAAATCCAATAGATCCCAGTCTTCTCTCCTAACTGGAAGCAGTCTGAAAGTGGACTCAATGTCCGTTTTTGCCATCCATGCAACCTCTGTGGCCCAGATTATCAGGACTGTGTCCTCTAGTGTTGCATATGTCACCTTACTATGCTCCCTGTTCTTCCCTTCTTGTTTCTTGGGTACCAAACCCAATGGAAAAATCCGCGTGTTCAGCAATGGGGTGGGGGTGTTAAATGGGCCCTCTACCCTACCTGCTGCCTTTTCTTTCTCTGTCTTCTGTCTTAACATCTCTTCCTTTCCTTTACTGACCCCAGGTTGCTCGCCTCCCTCGCTTGCCTGGGTCCCCCACACTGCAGTGAAAACCCTGTGTTAAAACCCCTTATAATCATATTCCGCATGCTCGTGTCTGGATATCTGTCCAGGCAGGCTGTCCATGCCTTTAAGTTGATGGGGGTTCTGGCCATCCCAAACTGTTCCCTGTCGTGCCCCCCACCACTCCTCCCTGGCCCCTCCCTCCCATTTTGCCTGACCTTTCTTCTCTCAGTGGTTCTGACCCCCTCTACTCACGTTCCCCCTACTCCGCCCTCCCCTGTTCCATGTTTGCCATTTAAACCCCAGGCCATCTCAAAAAAACTGTTGACCTGACCCTTGACCCCCGTGCCCTTGTGGCCCTTGGACCCATGTCGTTCTACATTTATTTGCCAGGTGCCCTCCCCCCCATTTTGAACAAGCATGCCAGAAACAACATTGAGGCCACAAGCAAAAGGCCCTGTTGTAAGCCCAGCAGCATCCTGGGGCGTAAACCCCTTTTTGCTCCACTCACCTTCAGGTGTGGACTGATCTGTTATGTAATCCTTCCAAAAATCTATCTGCTTGTTGTCCCATCTCACGTCTCCAAATGTTGCCATTCTCCGTCAAAAAAATTCATCATAATATAACCACCCCAACCCGCTCTTTGCTTTTGCCCTCCATATTATCAAAGAATAAGTAATGAGCAGGATGCCTAGCTCCGGCCTTTTTTCCAGGACGATGGCTGAGAAAGTGGCAAAACCTAGGAACCACCCATCCCAAGTCTTCCCTTTTGTGAACTTGTCATCATCTTTTTTCCCTAAAAGCACTATCGCTGCTGCCATTTCACTCTTATCTATGCCCTCAGCTTCCTTGTACTTGGCTGCTGCCTCCCGGCTCACCAAAGTGAATATATCCACATATTCCCCTTTCCATATTTTTTCCTTTGTGGCCAGTGGCACATGCTCGCCTATCTTCATCCCAGGTGCACCTATCTCCCTTGTACCTTTTCCTTCTCTCTCCGCTCCCCTTTAATTTTTTTTGGCACCTCTTTCTCCATCCTAATCTCAGCCAGAGCCGATTCCATCTGCCCTAAACCTCCTGTCCCCAGCGCCATCACAATTTGCCCTGTGTATTCTTTTATATTGTCCCCCACTGCACTGGATGTGTTACCTGTAACCTTGTCTGGACCGTGTTGCTTGGAGTCTTCCAAGGGTCCCCTTGCTTCTCCCTGTGGTTGAGGAGGAGGGTGAGCTACTAGGGGTTGTGGAGGGAACACCACGTTCTGGGAATCGTGTCCGGGTTCAGCCAGGGAGATCCCACCTTGATCAGGGGGTACCGGCATCACCGGGTCAATAGGCTGCAGAGGTACTGGATCAACCACCTTGGCAGGTCCCACTACCACTGGTGGTACCCTAGTGGGACTATGTGGCCCTTCGACTGGTCGTTTCCCTCTGCCACCTTTTCCCAGGCCTGCTTTTCTTTTCTCCCTGGGTCTCCCTGGTCCCCCCCCCACCAGTTCCCACATTCTGTTGGCCTTTTCTGCCAATTCCATTATAGCCCTGTAAGCATCTTCCTTTGATGGTCTGCTCTTCTTTGGTGCCATGTCCTTCTTTTCCTTGGTCTGTGAAGACAACTACAGAAAGAGAAAAACAGGATTAATTGTAAATATATATATATATATATATACCTGTTTGTAATGCCTTCCCTCTGTCCCTCACACCACACGCCCACATAAACCAGCCAGGACCCTGGTAAAGGCCCCCATCCTGCTTGATAGGTCACCAGGTCCCTTGGCTGCTCTCTGCCATGTCCATTACGAGAGACCCGATGCAACTCTGGCTACTCCCCCCCTTTGGCCTCTTCATCAGCCCCTCTAAGGCTTCTGGCATGTGTGTTCTGCTCATGCTCCCATTTTATGTGAGCCAGTCTCCCTTGCCCTCTCCTATCCCTCCCACTGCTCTTCCATTCAGAATCCCCCCCACCCTTTTGCCCATTGCATGGCTTCCTCCTGTGTGAATTCATGTGGCATGGTCGCAACTTGCTTCCACTCCTCTGCTACAGGACCCCCTTGCTGGTCCCGTCTCCCCCAAATCATCTCCCCTTGCACCCACTCAAGTGCCTCCCCCCCTTATATTTTGTCCTCGAGCCTCTAGCAGCATCCTGCTGCTCTCCCCCAGAAATGCTGAACCGAGCTGGCCTCCCCAGGAGCTTCCTCCCTGTGGATGATGCAATTTTCAGCCTCTCAGCCTGCGCTGGGCTAACCCCCACCAGGGCACCACTCAGTCAGCACCCCAACCATAGGGAGTGGTCACATCACGTGGTCCAAAGATTGAGCCACCTTCTCCCTTATTCAGGCTTCTGCTCTCTAGAGAACCCCATCCAAAAGAAGGGGAGGGCCAAACACAGCAAGCAGCCCCACCAAAAAGGGGGCATGGCTTCCACTGCGACCACCTCACAGCGTGTGATGTCACACGGTGAGGTCCTGGGTCGCTCTCTCTCTTCTTCTGCCTCAGAGCCTCTCCCAGGCCACTACTTTCCCCCCAGTATGACTCAAATGGCCACCAAAGCCACAAAAAACAGCACTGAGCAAACGGGAAATGCTTTATCCCAACCCCTGCGGTGTGTGACATCACGCCACGTGGTCCCGGATAGCGCTTGCTCTCCCATGCCTCAGGGCCTTTCTCCAGGCCTACTATCCTTACCAAGCAAACAAAAATGGCCAAACACAGCCCCAAGAGCACCAAAACCAAGGAAAGTGGTTTTTCAGAACCCCTACATGGCGTGTGATGTCACGCCACACAGTCCATGCCTCAGGGACTCTTCCAGGCCTCCTATTTTTACCAGGCAGACAAAAATGGCCACACACAGCCACAAGAGCACCAAAACCAAGGAAAGTGCTTTTTCAGAAAACCCCCACATGGCGTGTGATGTCACGCCACACAGTCCATGCCTCAGGGACTCTTTCTGGCCTACTATTCTTACCAGGCAACCAAAACAGCCACAAACAGCCACCAGAGCACCAAAACAAAGGAAAAGGCTTTCTTACAACCCCCCACACAGCGTATGGCATCATGCCACGTGGTCCCGGATCACACTGTCTCTCTCCCCTGCCTCAAAGCCTCTTCCAGGCCTACTATTCCTACCAGGCAACAACAAAAGTCCACAAACTGCCACAAAAACACCAAAAAGCCAAGGAAAGGCTTTGTTACCAAACCCCTATGCGGCATGTGGCGTCACGCCACGTGGTCCCGGATCACGCTCTCTCTTCCCTGCCTCAGGGGCTCTTCCAGGCCTACAAACTCTTACCAGCCAGCAAACCAGGCCACCAACAGCCACAAAAATATCAAAACAAAGCAAAGGCTTTTCTACAAAAAAAAACCATGAAACATGTGTGTCGCACCATGTGGTCCTGGGTCACTCTCTCCCCCACAATCTGACCCCCATCGCTATTCAGGACCCCCTATTATATACTGTAACATATTTAGTCTTAATACTATATATATTATTTTTCTCCTTCTTTTTTTTTTTTAAAACCACTTCTCATCTCCTCCTGCAAATCAATTGTTAGTTTCCTTACCTCTCTCTCCTGGTGAACAAACCTCAAAGAATTTACCAATCCGACATACTGCAGTTGATGTAGATCAAAAACTCCAGCAAAAAGGGGCTGAGACCCCCTTGTGCTGTCCCTTATGCACCTCCCTTCGCCCCTTCCCTTCCTGTTACCTGCCCATTGTTTTGGCCCTTAGCCCCTCTCCTTCCTTCGCCCTTCCCTCCTGAGCACAACCATTCTATGAAGGAGGGAAGGGGTGCACCAGGACAACCTGGTCTGCCCCTTAAAGGGCAAACTCCATTATCAGAGGTCCTAAAATGCCTATATTGAAAATATGGTGAGAAAAGTCTATAAAATAACTGTGTTACGAGCATGCATTGCACAGTGTCCCTGCAAGCTTGTAATTTTGCACATTTACAATATTTTCACTCCAGATTTTCAATATTGCCAATTTTCCGCACCTCTTTATGAACAGTACAGCTGTCATTTTTCACATGCTGGCCAAAATGTGGTTTTGCACTTCCGGTGCACAATAGCATGGTTGCTGTGGGAAATCCATGTTTGGGACACATTACAAAAATCACAGTGACATTGTTC
Source organism: Neoceratodus forsteri (assembly GCA_016271365.2). Lineage (NCBI taxonomy): Eukaryota > Metazoa > Chordata > Ceratodontiformes > Ceratodontidae > Neoceratodus > Neoceratodus forsteri. The sequence continues at coordinate 1,034,889,665 of CM028135.1, forward strand.
ATTAGCGGAAGTCCTAAAATGCCTATGTTGAAAATTTGGTGACAAAAGTCCATAACATGACTGTTACGTTTGTCGTTACTGATTCCATGCACCTGAGTAACCCTGGACATTTGAATATTTTCACTCCAGATTTCCAACATTGCCATTTTTCCACACCTCCTTATGAACAGTACAGCTGTCATTTTTCACATCCTGGTCAAAATGTGTTTTAGCACTTTCGGCACAGAATAGCGTGGTTGTTGTCAGACAGCACTGTTCGGGACACATTATGAAAATCAAAGTGACACTGTTCATTAGCAGACGTTCTAAAATGCCTATGTTCAAATTATGGTGACAAAAGTCCATAAAGTGACAGTGTTACGAGCGTGCATTATGCAGTTTCCATGCAGGCTCATAACTTGGCACATTTGCAATATGTGCACTCCAGATTTTCAACATTGCCATTTTTCAGCACCTCCTTATGAACAGTACAGTTGTCATTTTTCACATCCTGGCCAAAATGTGTTTCCGCATTTTGACACACTACAAAAATGTCAGTGACACTGTTCATTAGCACAGGTCCTAAAATGCCTATGTTGAAAATTTGTTGATGAAAGTCCATAAAATGACTGTGTTATGAGCGTGCGTTAAGCAGTTTCCACACACACTCATAACTTCGCACATCTGTAATATTTTCACTCCACATTTTCAACATTGCCATTTTTCTGCACCTCTTTATGAACAGTACAGCTGTCATTTTTCACATGCTGGCTGAAATGTGTTTTTACACTTCCGGCACACAATACTGTGGTTGCTGTGGGAAATCAGTGTTAAGGATGCATTAAGAAAATCACAATGACACTGTTCATGAGCACAGGGAGTGTGCATTGTGCAGTTTCTGCATGTGCTCAGAAATGCGAACATGTGTAATATTACCACTACACATTTTCAGCATTGCCATCTCTTCACACCTCCCTATGGATGGTGCAGCTGTCATTTCTCACATCCTGCCCGATCTGTATTTTCATACATGTGGTGCAGAATGGCACTGTTGCTCTTGGAACTCAATGTTTGGGACACATTGACAAAATCACACTGCCACTCTTCATGAGAAGAGGCCCCAAATGCTTTCATGAGGTGGGGTCACAAAAGGCCATGTTGACAATTTGTTCTGTAAATACCAACAGACACCCGAGTCGTTAGCATTTCTACCCATAATGTCCTACCCTGTACAGATGGACAGCTATGGGGATGTGCCTTTGGATTGCCTACTGTACTGCTCATGCTATCCCACCCCCAACCCCAGTCACTGACAGGCATCAAGGTGTGCCTTGGACTCTTCAGCCCATTCTCCAATGCTGCACCCATTTCAGCATATGTCCTTATGGAATGGGGTGATTGTAAAACCGAAAACCCTAAGGGACACCTCAACCTGTGTTAGTGTCTGCAGAATAGGGTAAGGTGACATTGCATGGCCCTCATGGGCGCCGATCCAAACACTTACCCCAATGCCTGTCCATCTCTGCAGGATGGAGGTGAGGTTGGCGTGAACTTCAATACCTCACTGCCATTCCTATTCTGCATATCTCTAACTCCTGCATTTTCAATGCTAAAACCAGCAAGCAAACATTCAACATTGACAAATGCTTGTTATATGTGTATTCTACACCATCACACCCTTTTAGGGACACCATTTCTTCAGCCCTAGCTCTTACATTATAAATTTCAAAAGTGTGGGTGCTGAAAATTGAGCAGACTCGAAAGACCATTAGGCCTGTTCTGCTGGCATTTTAGTATTTTAGTAAAAGGGCATACTACATCAGCCTTACTTGTAGTACTAAACTATTGTCAATAGTGCAAAGTCTGTGTTTTCTGTGCATGAAAATCTCTCAACTGTTGTGCCACTGCACTGATCTGTTCATTAAGGTTTTGCCCTGTGTCATTAGATAAGGACATTAGCTGTTGTAACAGATGTCTAATATGCAAATAAGGAAAATATTGATTCTTAATTTTACTTACACTTAGATGTTTATAGATTTTTTGTAAGTCCTGTTTTGTATCCTCCCACCACAGGCTAGGGTCTTCAAAAAGAATAAATACGGATTTTCTGGCAATAACAAAATCTGGAAGAGCCAATAAAATTTGAGTGTCTAATAACAGACAAACAGTCATTTTCCAAAACCCAGGCCATCTTTGAAATTTCATTGGGATTCTATTTTAATGCCAAACTATCCTATGGTCAGAGAACTCCACAGGAAAATTCTCAGCCAATAGGATAGGCAAGTGTGTGGAAGTAAAAATATAGTCTATTCTGGACATAAGATGACCTTTCTGAATGTAGTTTTGTATGAAAAAAAATAGGTACCCCTTAGTTTTGCCTTCTGTATAAGCTGAGCTAAAAAGTTAAGAGTCATAATATTGTTTAGAAGACTTTGCTAACAAAGGACAGTTACAATTTCCTGAAAACATCATATGATGTGCAGTAAATAAAAAAGGGTTGGATTTGCTTAAGTAAATCACTTCTTTCTTCCTTAGTCTGAAGTGCATACAGATTTAATAGACAATACAATGCACCCTGAATTAGAACATCTAATATCAGCACTAAGTCATATAGTTTTAAAACTTTCAATTCCAGTAATTTAAATAGAATCCCCAATCCTGAGCAGGTTTCCCACCCTATGGACCAATATGAAGTCTCAGCATTCCACCCTCTAGAAGTAGCCCGAGTCTCCCTCAGTGAATGCAGCTTCACATCCTGCAAGAAATAGATTCCAAAAGAATCATGGGTGAGAAAAGAGAACACTATTTAGCTCTTACTGTCTCTTTCAATATTATTCACATTTATGGTGTAGCAGGAAACAGGGACAGTCACCACCATTTATTCATTTATAATTCCCCTTCCTTGAATTCTGTTTTTTCAGCTTTGCTTTTTGGGGACCCTTAGCTATCTCCTGTTGCTCTGCGTCCATCGTTACCTCAGGCACTGACAATGCCACAGAGGAGCCATCTGAGTCATCTCCAGTGTTGTTGGTCTGTAAAACATCAGGGGCCGGATATTCAAACTGCGCCCGGAAAGTGCACAACAGCAGGAGCAAGCGCAAGTCAGTTGCGCACATGCGCAATCGTCATGATGTTCAAACATGGAGCAAGGCCAATTGCGCAAGCAGCCAATGTCTGAATATCGCACAAACTGCGCCATAGCGCAACCAGGAAGGGGAAGCTGAGCAGATATGATGTGCCATAGCGCAACAAGGCCAGCCCAGCTGAGCAGTCCAGAGACCTATAGGGCAAGCAATGACACCCCCAGCAGTATAGCAATGGAACAGCACAACCAGGGAGGTAGGCAGAAGCCACCACCCATGCCACATATGGGCACAGGGACATACTGCAGAACTAACAATGCACCCCCACACCCCAAGAACAGCATAACTGGGGGAAGGATGGAATATCAACCGGCCCATGGGGACAAGCAAAGAAAGCACATCCCGGCCGTGTTACTGCAGCACACCCACTGGCAAGCTGAGACTGCCACACAAAGGAGGTGGACCACCCCAGTGTCCAGCAGCCCCCCCGTGTGCACAGCACACCCTGTACTGTGACCCCAAGACACCACCCATGAGCAGTGACTGTGACTGTCACTGCAGGACTCCCCAGGCCCCCCCTGGCACAATGCAACCATGTGTACCACCGAACCATACAAGCCAGACCCACCAGGAGCACCCAGCGGTGTGTGGCAGCACACGGCCAGACCGGCTGAAAGCCACCACCACACCAGGGACACCCCCCTATGCACACACACACACACACACAATCCCAGGACAATACCACACCAGATGCCATGCACACCACTGCAACTGAGCACCCATAGCCAGCTGCAAATCAGAGACCACTACAGTATTCATACAAAATAGATTTATAAAAGAATATCAACACGAACACACAACAATAAACTATATACAGAGATATATACAAGAAAGGGGTGGGGTAGGTACAAGGTAGGGGTGGTTAAGGGCCAGGGGTGAAGAACTTGGTGAGGGAAGGCAGGGTGTGAGGGAAGGGTAAAGGGGGTAGGTGTGGTACAGCTACTGTCCTCCAGGCTGCACAGCAGCAGGTTGCCCCTGGTCTCGTGGCCTCCTCCGTCGTCTGACACCCCTCCGGTGCATCTCCTGCAGAATGGATAGGGATGCCGTGGACACCTCCAGCAGGCGGTGGACAGCCTGCTCAATCCTGTGCAGGACCCGGACACCTAGGGCAAGGGAACAGAATCAATGGCTGTGACTGTCCACAACCCTGAAGCCCATCCAACATGCATGGCATACAGCCAAGTGCCCCACCCCTGTGATGGACTGCACCCACTCACAGTGACCGTGCACAAGACAAGCCCAACCAGGCAGCAACAGCCATGTGTGCCACTGCACACACACCCCACCCATGCCCAGCACAGCACAACCAAGGCTGTCCAGTGACGGGCTATGTCGTGGGAAGGTAGTGCCACAGCCATGTGCCCAGTGCATGCATGGACCACCAGTGACACACTCACAGACATGCAGTGCCACTGGACAGTGCTGACTGTCACACGTCACGTGCATGGCATTGTTGTCCATGGATGGTGGCCATGCCCCCCCCACAGCATGCAATAGCATCCATGTTGTAATGACACTCACCCTCATCAAGCCACTGCATCAGGTGCTGTGGCTGCGGCTGCTGCTGTTGCTGCTGCTGTGGCTGTTGCACCCCCCTTCCGCCAGCCACCCTGGCACCGCCATCCCATGCCTCAGCCCGTGCCTGCCTCTGCTCCTCCATGCCTGTGGGAGACAAAGGAAGAGAAAAACATCAGTGAGATACCAAAGCAGACAGCCCCTTGCCCCATTGAGTGTGCCTGCCCACACATCCAGACCCAAACAGCACACACCTGCAAACACCCTCACAGCAAACCACAGCCCAACCCGCACCCCATGCGCAGATTACATTACACAGTCACCCATGCAGACAATACCGTGCATACACAGCACACCCACCTGGCCTGGGCACAATGCCCTCCTGGCACGTGACCTGAGGCACGCATAAGCAGAACGCACCCTCCTCTGCAGGTCGCTGTAGTGGTGCCTGCACCGTTCAGGGGTCCTCCTCTGCCCAGTGGCCTGCCCAGGGGCAGCGGCGACCTGTTGCCACACACAAGGTGCGTAGGCACCTGCAGGGCACACCCTCAAACAGGGAGCCATAGTGGGGCTCCACCACAGCCACCAGGTTGGCTAACTCCAAAGCCCCTCATTGTGGTGCTCTCCTCGTTGCCATTTTCAAAATGTACAGTGGCAATATGGCGCTCCGCAGCGCGGCAACCCCACGTGGAAATGTTGCGCAATACAACTCCATCACTGCCTATCATGCTGTTCGGACAGTGCCGTTGGTCCACATTGCACTGTCACCGAACAGCACGATAGAGCCATACACATGCCAGACATACAGTGCCAGGGGGCCAAGGTCATGCACAAGGGCATGGGTCAGTGGCGCAAGGCCACACATGGCGCCATCGGACGTCCACACACCCTGCGTGATTGGACACCTGTGTGCCAGTGCCACAGTGGACTATTGCGCTGTACTGCCACTGCGCCATGTGGTGACCAGTTCTGTAGCGCCATTGGCACAATGGTGGCCATGGCCTGAATTGCCGATCGCGCACAGCATGTCATCAGTGCGGCAGACACCTGTGTAAGCTACCTGGGAATGTGCAATGCAGTGTACCACACAGTCACAGATATGCGCCATTAGCTCACCCGGCTCTCAACCGTATGCGCAAAGTGCAATGGCGCGATATTCAGCCGACACATGCAAATCATCTGATCAGCCATTCAAAGGCGCAGTGGCGCGATTTGCATCTCATTACAGTTGCTCCACTCCTAATTTGCATGCATTGCGCTACATATGTGAGACATTGGGCTGCGCTGGCCAGATTCGGTTACTGCAGGTGAGAGGTGGGTTGCATGCTGTGTGATGGTCTGGACAATGGTCATGGGATAACGCTGTAGACTGCACAGTGACAGGTGTCCACTTCCACCCATACAGATCGACATGACCGAGCAGAGCCAAGGTGAGGGTGAGGATGGTGGGCGGAGGAGGCCAACTTCACCACAGCAGAGACAGAGGCCCTCTTCCAGGCCTACCTGGAGGAGGAGCCACTACTGAGTGGACGGTGGGGCACCCCTCAGGCCCGTATGGCTGCATGGGAGGGGGTAGCTCGGGCAGTGAACCTGCACGGAAGCCACCAGTGCTCCATGCAGGAATGCAAAAAGAAGATGGGGACAGACCGCAGGAGGGTGAAGGAGAAGGTGGCAGCCCTCAGGGCGGCATGTGCTGGCACAGGCGGGGGCCAGCCAGCGGTGGCGGAACTGACCCCGGCTTAGGACCGACTGGCTGCATCAGTGCAGTGGAGTGCTATTGAGAGCATACCAGGAGGTGGATTCCAGACAGGTGGAAGCCCATCACTGCACGGTATGACATGGTGGTGGTGTTGGGGGAAGGTTGTTCACATGCACTCACATGTCCTCACTTTCTGTTATAGATCCTGTTCATCTTCAGGGGATGGTGGTGGTGGGTCCAGGCAGTGAGGAAGACCTGCTGGAGTTGGAGGAGGGTCCATCCACCTCTGTCACCAGCCAGCATGCACTGCACCAGCATGCACACCGGGCTGCCAACTCTGTTGTCAGTGAGTCAGGTGTGGGGGGTGCACAGCCTGTGTCTCAGCAGTCTGGCATGCAAGCATGCCAGCACGCTGTGACTGTGGCTGTAGCATGTACCCGCACCATTGATGATGCAAGGACTGCAATGGGCAGTGACATGTGTGTGTCCCATGACGGACACACAGCAGGCCAGCACGTGCCCCTGGGCCTAGCTGGTTCCAACATGTGTGCCAGCATGTCGGCACAGTCCCAGGCTGTGCCTGTCAGCACCAGTGGGGCAGCACCGGTGGCTGTGCAGGTGTCTGGCACTGTTGCGGCCACACCAGTGGAATAAGTGGTCCCTGGGGCACAGCGGTTGGAGGGGCAGCAGCAGCAGTCACCCACCAGGTCTGGGGGTAGTGTCCAGTGGTGGCACATGCCCACCTCCCTTTGATATGCCCATCCCTGGTCCTGGTGAACAGCGCCCACCCTCAAGGGGTGTTGAGCATCAGGACCTTCCATACCTTGGGAGACAGGATGCCGTTGTGGCAGAGTACCCATTTGAAGAGCACACCCCCCTGCTGCGTGAATCAGTACAGTAGCAAAGGTGGGTTACAACGTCTGTGGAGGCACTGTGCGTGGCTGTGGAGTGGCACAGCAGGGACTGTGTTCTGAACCTTGCAGAGATGGTCCATATGTGGATGGATGTGACCGCTGCCATTGACAGGCAGACCCAGGCATTGGTCGCTGTCGTGGCTGCATTGGCACACAAGCAGGTGCCCCTGTACCGCGCACCCCACACAGTACGCTCTCCACTCCCCATTCCTGGTGTCATGCGACACCAAGCCTGTCAACACCGGGTTCTGCTGTGGGCATCCCGAGCACACCTGGTGCAGGTATGTTTGGCATACTACAGACCCCAGTTCGGACAAGGTCGCGATCGTGCAGTGGGACCCCTGGTGGTCCATTGGTGCCACCCCATGTGGCCCCTGCTCAGCCTGCCAGTGCTGTTGGGTCATGGTGGGGCTGCCCATGCATCCGAGGTGGCCGTGGAACAGTGCACCATGACTGACCTGTCTCCCAGTGCGGGCCCTGTCTGGTGCTGCCCTGTGTGCAATGTGCGTCATGGTGGGCAGTGCACTGGTGGGTGCCCTGCACATCACGCCGACATATGGACCACCTGCACACCATCCCGACTGCTGTCCACAGGTGCGTGTGCATGATGATGCCTGCATTGTACTGGGTGCCCAGCATCTGACACACGTACTTGGACAGTACAGGTGGTGGATGTGGTCTGTGGATCTGTGTGTTTGCCATGTCTGTTCCTGCTCTGCTGTGCACCTGCCCATGTACGCTTTGTGCCTGGTGTGTGTGTGTGTGTGTGTGTGTGTGTGTCCCTATGGCTGTTCACCCCTTCCTGATGGTGTGTTTGTGTGCCTGGTCCCTTCCACTCCCTTGCCGTCATGCACCCCTGGTGTGTTACTCTGTGTGCCTGTGGGTTGTGCCAGGACAGTGTTGGTTGCACATGGCCCCTTGACTTACCTGTGTCATGCATAATGCTCCTCCGTGATGGTGTCCCAGTGCAGCTGAGCCTGCCGGATCAGTCGGGGGTCCCGTCATCCAAGGGGGTGCTGCTTATCACCATCATCACCGGTGCCTCTGGTGTCCCCATCGCTGTCCCCCTCCTCGACCTGAATGGCTATCCCACAGTCTTTGGCCATGTTGTGTAGGATACAACACACCAGGAATATCCCACAGGCCTTTGAGGGGCTGTACTGTAGGGCACCGCCGGAGGTGTCTAGGCATCGGAAGCGTGACTTGAGCATCCCAAACACCCACTCGATGATGTTGCGTGTGGCGGCATGCGCCTCATTATAGCGTTGCTGCGATGGGGTCATGGGGCACCGGTATGGTGTGAGCAGCCAGGGACGGAGTGGATATCCGCTGTCACCTGTGTGGAGATGGTGGAGATGAGTATCATGTTCAGGTCCATATTGCCAATATCCCTGTGTGCCACTACCATAGCACCTGTGGCATTCCCACCCTTGTCCCACGTTTGCAATTCCTACATGAGTACTCACCCACTAGATGGCCTGTGGGGATGTCCCCACTCTCAAATCAATGGCACAGTGCGGACTGATACCATATGAAGGCATCATGTGCTCCACCAGGTGTGTGTGCACAGACTTGATTATGCCCAGTGGCATCACACACCACCTGGCAGTTGACACTGGAATAGCCTTCCTGTTCCTATATGCAGCCCCGTCGGGGCCAGGTGGCGTGCGAATGGCCACATGGGTGCAGTCTATGGCCTCTAGCATGCCAGGCATACGTGCTACCCTGTGGAACTCCTGCATGTTTGCTGTACGCTCTGCCACAGTGCTGGGGAAATGGATGTGCTCCGCAGCATGTGGCAGCAGTGCGCTGAGGAATTGGGTGAGGATGCATGATGTGGCCAACTGTGTCATGCCTGTGGTGTCCCCTGTCGGCCTCTGGAAGGTGCCCATGGCAAGCAGGCACATGCAGGTTGTCACCTTGGTCTCCACCGACAGAGCGTGACTCCGTCGTGAGGGTGCCTGCTTCACATCACTGCACAGCTCACAGAGAGCCGCTCAGTATTGCCCTGTTCAGGTGGTACCGGCCCCGTCTCTACATCTGTGTACAGCTCAAAGCTGATGCAGACGCAGTGCACTGCTGTTAGAGCGTGCATGACGGGCCCTTCCATGGCCACGTCCCCCTGCAGCATGCATTCTCACCCCCCTCATTACAGCTTCCATGTGGAAGCTGGCACTGTCCATCTCCCTGGCTTGTGACCCCCCTGGCTGTTGTTGCTGTGTTACCCCCGCTGTCCTGACTGCTACCTCCACTGCACCGGGTACCCCCGCTGGCCTCTGCAGCCTATGGCCCACACAACTTCCCTTGTCTGCCCTGTTCTGAACTGTCACTGTCTGTCTCTTTCTGTCTGTCTCGCTTGGCATCCCTGTCGCGTTCTTGTGCCTCTTCCTTGAGCCTTTTTATTTTGGCTCATTTCCTCTGTGGCACAACTTCTGGCTGTTCTGCTCTTGCGCATTGCGCAACCCTTTGAATATCACATTGCGCTCTTTATGCAGGGATCCACCCCCTTCGGTTGTGCATGCCATCATTTGCATTGCGCTGTTGCTCAGCCTGTTTTCGGTGGCGCAACTGCCTCCTGCTGAATATCGCAGAATGGCGCACTTTCGGACTTGCGCATGCACAACCCTATTGCGCATGGCGCAACCCTTTTGAATATCCAGCCCCAAATATATTGGCTAATGATACTAGAGCTGGCTGGCTCTGTGATTTAGACACTAATGCCTTAGTTTTTTGTCTAGTCAGGATTTCTGCATCCTCTGATTTCCCCAACAGAGGGGGGACATAAACTCACCCATACTCTTAACCCCAGATACTGCTGGTTTCTCTGAAGGGGCAACAATCTCAATAGCAGGGTTTGATGAAATCTGCTGTGTGCTGACAGTTTGAGGAGTAGGCATCAGCACAGGCCATTCATCCCTTAGAGCTGCTTCTCTTTGTACAGCACCCTGGGATAGATTTGCGCCGGTGGGAAGGTGCTGGTCTAAAAATCTCAGTCTGTTCCTGATGTCTCTGTACTCCCAACATATTTTTCTGTGTTAGAGTAACAAGTAAGTGTTGCTCCTCCCCATCTGCCTAATCAGGTATGTTATGAGCTGCCCACTTACAATTTTGAAAAGTATGACCCATAGCATCAAAGAGATTACATGTACATTCATTTGTACAATCTGTCCCAATATGTCCCCACTCCCCACACACAGTACATCTTGCCCTATCACAAATGTTGCTCAGATGGGCCACCAACCCACATTTATAGCACATTTTTGGCTGTCCTGCATAAAATAAGATTCTCTGATCTCTACTAAGAAAAAAAGAATTAGGCAAGTGTATGACACCTGTATCCATGTGTTTTAACAACACTTTTATCTTCCACTCCCCCGGTCCAAATGTTTTCTGAGTCCAGGATAGCCTCAGATTCCACAATGATGTTACATCTCTGCTTTAACCAGCAGGTCAAATCATCTACACAAATGCCCTCATTTTCAAAAAGTACAGTTATCACTTTCTGAGTAGGCTTCATAAGTGGTATCACAACAAAAGGTGCCCATAATGGAGATTTCTTTAGTGCAACATATTTTACCCAAAATATTTCCTGACCTTTCAATTATTTAAAACTTATATAGAAGGTGGTTTTGCCCAATATATGTATAAGGGTGTATATTTCATTTGAAAAATACTGCATTGAACAACCTGTCTGGGGGTCCAGGTATGCCCCCTACATATGAGAACCTCACTGCGTTACCCTTTTTGGCATGGTAAATAGGCAGTTTTACAAAGAAGAAAAAGAATGAGAGGCGTCCTTCTGAATAATATTTAGAGGTCTCTGTGGCAGTTCCTCAGTGCTATTGGGGTGACACCCAGGTTGATTTGAAGTTACCTAGAGCTACAGGTATCATGCATGATTTGGCAACACTCAATACAGGACTTTGAGTTATTGCCAACTCCAGAGGTATTTCCAAATCAAGACCTTTACCCAACAGTTCAGCATTCACTGATGTAACAACAGGCATTCTTATCGGAGACTTCCCTGATACCCATTGACTTGTCACTGAATCTCTTTCCCATCGGGAGCTCTGCAGAGCATTTTTCACTGACCAGTCATTCTCCAAAGTTTGATCTGGTTCTTCAGCGTTTCCGAGGCAAGGCTCCAAATTGCCTTTAGTAGCCATTCCCAACGCAATAGTTGTCGAATCTTGTTGTTGTTGTTGTTGAGCAAGATGCTCAGCATTTTCCACATCCTCTGCTCCATCTCCTAGTGGATCCTTTGATGTAACCACATCACCAGAGCTCAGCTAAGCAGGTTTGACAGATGTATTCCCTCTGTCAGTGTTGATGTCCTGTAGTTGTTTCTGGAGCTGCATTTTTTTAAACAAGAAAGCTCTTTCTACCCTTTCAAGCTGCTGTAATAAAGCCTCCTCCTCAGGGATGTTTTTTTATCAGACTGTTCCATAGTCTCTAGCAAAGTTTCACTTGTATCACTGAGGCCTGAAGAGCTATCAGCTGGCAATTCAGGGAAAGTCTCAACATTTAAAGGTGGTTGTGCTTAAAAGTTTAGGTTTTCTTGTATATCCACAGCAGCAGTATTCTCTATCCCTTCCATACCTTGAGATACATTCATAGGTAATAAATCTCCAGACTCAACATGCACCATCTCCACATTCTCCTCCCCAGCAGCCTGTTGGGAAGCCATCTTGGATGTCAGTCAGTGGGACAGCGTCTCCCCCTACTGACCAATAGGAGAATTTTTTATTAAAACTTGAAAGTAAAATATATACATAATAGTGTTACTTCACACAAAATCATAATGTAAAAATAAAGATATATATAACTATTACATTATACATTCAATACAAAATGTGATTCTTATAGTCCCAAAACATATTAAGAAATGCTGAAAACACCCCCCCCCCACACACACACACACACAAAAAGGGTAGGGGAATTTTTATTTAAAGATATCAAAGCAAAAAAACATAATGTACAGTCAGTTAAAGAAAAAACATATCAACAGAAAACATATGTATCAATTTTCAAAAACTGTCAAAGGATTCCAAAAGGACAGCTGAAAATATTAATAGAAGATCATCATAAACATGTTAGCAAAAGAAACTAAAAATATGCATTTTTCTCTGTTATAAAGACCATTCTCCAACTGATAGATATGGAATTATAAGTTATTAAGCACCCATTGACATGAGCCCCAATATGAATAAAATTTATTTTTGGCTAATGTCTGTCTTTCATCATTATATATTCTTTGCAAATAACTAATAACTTGCCTGACCACTCCATCAGGTGTCATTTCTTCCTGTTGAACTAGAATACGCATCTGGCTTGCCACGTATAATATTTACAAGCTGCAAATATAGCTCTTAAAGTACTGCTATTATAATGTCTTAAAAATTGGTGGTATATTCCCAGGATCAAAACTTCATAAAACATAAGAAGTAGTTTTGGTTCTTTCCAAACATCTTGTAATATTTGCCAAAAAGTATGTGTAAATGGGCAGGAAATTAAAAAAATGTTCAACAGTTTCTAGAGTATTTGCACAAGTTACCTAAGGACACATCCTATCCTCTATAGCTTTATGTTTAAGCATGCCTCTAACACCCAAATGTCCATGGCAGGACAGCCATACCACACCCCACATTTGTTTCAGGATTCTTTTGTCAATTAATTGAAGACAGGCTTCCTGCACCTGACCCTCAGTACAGGCTGGAAATGTTGGCTGTACATACAATACATCTTGTAAAACAATATTATAAAAGGCTTTCCTGCAGTTAGAAATAACCAAGTGCTGGGTTATACCCCACTGACATAACTTAGTTAAGCAGTGCTTCATATAAGCTGGGATATTCTTAGTATTTGTTATCATGGACATGTTAAGTAGGCCAGAATCCCATTTTTTCTGAAGGGTATAAAAAACAGTTAAAAAAGATATTGAGCCATGATAATGTGCCATACATTTTATAAGTCCCAAAAGATTCCGATACAGGAAAATACTATGAAAAAAAAAATTGGATTTAGCGTCCTTACCCCACCTTGATTATAGTCATAATATGTAAAGACACATCTGATAGGATTTAACCTACTGCCCCATAAACCTTGAAAATAGATATTCAAGATTTGGGGATCCAGTGAAAATGGAATTGGAAAAATATTTGCCACATATAAAAATTGTGGAGGAATTAGAGTTTTAATCAAATACAATCTTTTCTTTTTGGAAATTCTTTTAGATTTCCATTGCTGTATAATATTCTGACCTCTAGCTATTGCCCGTTCCCAGTTATATCTAGCATCATCTTCTGTTCCAAAGGTTATTCCTAATATTCAAATAGGTGAGGTTGGCGTATGTATATTGCTATTTGTCACAGAGTGTGCTAATCTGAGTTGTGGATTAATGGAAAAGCAGGTACTTTTTTCATAATTCCATAATTCAGTTTTGCTCCTGAAACTATTTCATAACGGTAAAGAGTGCTTTCTATAATGGGGATGGCATCTTCTGACTGATGCGAAGGCATTAATCATCAGCATATGTGCTAATATTTGTAACTTCTAGATAGTTTGACACATGAATTCCATGAATCTCTGGCTAACTTTTGATTGTCCAAATAAGAGGGTCTATAGAAAATAAATAGAGAATGGGGCTAAGAGGGCATCCTTGCCTCACACCTCTTTGAATTTGAAATGATGAACCAAAACTTTTATTTACAAATGGCTGTGCTGTAGCTGAAGCATAAATTAGTCGGATCCAATTTATAAATTTGTTAGGAACCCCATAGTGACTTAAAACATCCAGCAGATAACTGTAACTAACCCTGTCAAATGCTTTTTGCTGATCCAGTGATAGCAGCCATCCTGAACACTTGCCTGTTGTGCCAAAAGTTGTTATATTTCTCAAAAACTGCAAATTATGAAACATAGATCTATTAGTAATCCTACATGTCTGGACTGGAGAGATCACAATGTGTGTAATTTTAGACAGCCTTTGAGTTAAGAAGTTAGTAAAGGTTTTGTAATCTATATTTAGTAGACTAATAGGCCTCCAATTATTTAGATTCGTTCTTTCACCTTTTTTGTATAACAGTATTACTGATGCTTGAGATAATTCTTTAGGAATAACAGACAGATGTAAGAAAGTATTAAATACCATGGTTAAGATGGTACTTAATTTCTCCGAAAAGGTTTTATAAAATTCTGCTATTGGGCCATCTTTCCCCAGAGCTGTATTAGTTTTAAGTTTGTTAATAGCCTGTTTCACTTTGTCTAAAGATACTTATTTAGTTGCAGAGTTTACCAGGTCTCCAGAAACTGTAGAGACCTGCAACTCTTGTAAAAACCCATCAGTTTCCTGAATGTCTGCTAAAATTCCAAATTGATTAGTCAAATGTTTCTGTACCTCAGTTTTGCTTTATACCTTATCCTTAGTAATGATAGACTCTGCCCCATCTGTAAAGAATCAATGATAATATGTTTTACCTAATCTGCACAGCTTCGAAAAGCTTCCAGAGTGGACTGCCAACCTTGTGTGCCAAACTTTGCCTCCATTTGTAGTCTAATATATCTATTATATTGAAATCTGGCCATATCTGATTTTGTCTGTGTAATTTGTGCTGATAAATTAAGTTTATATGTAGATGCCATGGAAATTAAATCTTGATTGGTTTTACAGTGTTACATACTTTGCATATTGCTGCTGACCTTTCTGAGTGGTATGTTTAATAAATAAGGACCAAAAGTCCTCTTTTGAAGCTAGCCACCAGTCTATAAAAATATCATATGCTTCAAGAATAGACACCCTGGTCCTTAATAGTTCCTCACATATTTTGTTTAGATACTCATCATTTAATAAAAAATTGTTTAGTCTCCATCTAGGTGGTGGTCTAGCTCAGGGGGTTCCACTAATGCTACTTAAACACGTCACTGCTATATGGTCCAAATTCTCTATTGGTACAGTGGATGCCTTATGTATCTTTAAGTGTTTAGATGTAAATACGTAATCTATTCTGGTCATTAAATGTCTCTTTATAAAGGTTTTCTGTCCTTCAGTATTTGTTGCTGAGAAAACCTCCTGCAGGTTTGCAGTAGTAATCATATTTCTCAAACAAGACATGCTACTGAACAGTTTTTGTGTTTTGCAGCCCCTGTCTGCAGGAGAGAGACCGTAATTAAAATCACCACCCAAGATTACAATTTTCTGAATATGTAAAAAAGGCTGCACTAAGCTAAACAATGCTACCCTAGTTGCTATGCTTTGTGGAGCATAAACACTTAATAAATGTAGATCCAGGTTATAAAAGGAGACATCTATTAAAAGGGCTCTCCCTGGCTCAATGTCTGTGAATTTCCTAACTTGGAAATCCTGACCATTAAGTAAAATAGCTACCCCATCGCATGGTTCTGGCCTCTGGAACCAAAAAGATAAGCCCTCTGACCATACTTGTTTAACTTGAGTAAGCTCATACTCAGTTTTTATTCGAGTATCTTGTAAAAAGAAAATATTATTTCTCAAGCTATTTAAGATTTGAAATGTTGCTCCCCTCTTCTTAAAAGATTTTATACTGCCAACATTTAAGGTCAGAGGACTTATCAGCTGTTCCATTCAAATTTTTGAAAAAAGGGAAAGAAATGGGTCACCCATCAGGTTTCTGTCTATTTTTCCCCTTATCCCGGGCTTTCTTAACCTTTGACTGCTCCAAAGGTAATTCAGTGGAAATATCCTGTATCCCTGAAGTAACTGAAGAGGTATCTGAATCATCCTCCTCCTCACCACAATCTCACCATTGTTTCCTTTTATTTAATAGTGTGAATCTATTCCTAGTTACTATAGATGAGTTACCCACCCGGGAGTCTGATTTCTTTCTGGATTTTTTATTTTTATTCGACTGCACAACTTCCATTAGAGTTTCAGAGGGTGGGGGCATTGTCACTGGTGGTAGTGGTGAGCTTTGAGCAGCTATGCTAGTGGTGGGAATTTCAGCTGTCTCACCTAATACAGAGTGTGGAGGTTCCAAAGGGTGAGCTGTATCTATAGTACAGGCAGTAGCAAAGTCTTCAGTTGCTAAGTTCACAGTAGTGGGGGTACATCTGAGGGAGCTGAAGTCAATTGGCCCCTGGCTTGTGACATTTTAGACTGATGGGCTGTTATTAGAGATTCAAGGTCTTGTATAGCTCTATCTATCCTATTCCATGTAGCCCATGGGCATTTTGAATATGTATGCCAAGACTCTTCGAAAAGGTTACATCTAAGGGGGTTAGGACAACCCAGACTGATGTGTCCATAATACAAACACAGATTACAACAGGGAAGGGAACATGATGAACTGAGATGGGTCCTAGCAGCACATTTATGGCAGGTTTTTGGTTGACCGAGGTAAAAGCAAATGCTTCTATCCCGCCCGATGTGAAAACTGCTGGGAAGATGTTGCACCTCTAATTCAGTGTGAAATAACTTAACTTTATCCTCCAATCACCCGTTCACACTAAATCATCATCAAGAATAGGGACTGGACTCTGTAATATCTCACACTTTTGTCGAAGCCAGTACTGCACATCTTCAATCTTAACCCCTTTATTGCAAAACAGTAAAATTATAGTTTTAACAGTTGGTTTAGTCAGGGAAATGGGGAAAAATCTTGCCACTCTGATTGATGTTTAACCAGTTCTAGCTTATGCCTAAACCTTTCTAAAGTGCCATTATTTCAAAAACTAATATCATATATGTTTCTCCACCTTAATATGAATGAATGCAAACAATTACTGAGCCTGTATCCCCATAGTCTGTAGTAGCAACTGATGCAGTACATATTTCCTATCAGGAAAGGTTTCCTGTACACCTGTAAGTTTCAGGCACACAGCATTTTGGTTTTGCACAGGTTCTCCTACTTGTTTGAATAAGTTGAATAAGTCAGCCATGCAAAAGGTAGGAGCTGATTGTGAAGTAGAAGAATCCCTCCATGTGTTATCAGAGAAGGGTGCCTCAGCAGTCGAGTCTAAAACTTCAGTGTGCACACCCAAAGAAGCAGCTGCTCCAGAACAAGGCAATTCATGAGTGGAAGCTTGGTTTGTAGTTACCTAAGAGTCTGAACAGCATGTGAAGTTATCAGTCCTGTCAGCTAGTGTCACAACCTGCATGATGTGTGGAGTTTCTGCAGGTACTACCAGTTCTTTATTGACCAACACAGAAGAAACTGTTTCTGGCTGATGTGATCGTAAAATTGGGTCATCAGCTGTTTCAGCAGACTGAAATGCCAACAGAGAGAACTGAGTAATGTCTGAGGCAGTGACAGGCCTCAGTGAGGTCCACCCTTCCTTTCCAGCTGTTGGAATCCACCCGGTAGCTGGCAGAGCTGAAGCTGGGTCCCAGACCTGATCTGTGAGTATGTGTCCTGTACAATGTTCAGTAGGTGCAGTTTGTATCGTAGGACTATAGTCATCCATTTCTCGGGATTGTAAAGCTACACTAGTGGGAGCAAAAGGAGAATGAACATCTTGAGATGTTTGGAATAATGACCTGGTGTCAGACATACCTGTCAGTGTAGTACAGTCCATAGAAACCACAGGTTCGACTCTGGAAGTAGCTTGTTGTGATTGTTTAGCTGTTTTAACCAGTGACTTCAACAGGAAAGCTTTGTTATGTAAAATTGCATTCTGTAACATATGTTCTTCTTGTTCTGGTGTCAGCAGGTTCATTGTAGAAACATTAGATTTCTCCTACCTCATTGCTGTCATGCTGTTCTCTGGTAAAGTTTGTCTGGTGGCCTGGGTAGTGAAAGAATTTCCATCTTCCACATCCGTATCTAGTAAAAAACCCACAATTTCTTCGATTTCAACCGGTGTTGTATCATGTTCAGCAAACATAAGAGATGTATCAGGCATAGATGAGCCCGAAATGAGCCCTTTGGCCTCCCCATTTCCTGGACAGCCTCCTCCTCCACATTCCACGTCAGCCATCTTGGCACTGACCAACAAGGGTCCCCATATTGACCAGGAATTTTGCTGATACCCTGGCCAAATTTCCCTGCATTCACTAAAAATACCACCAACAGCTTAATCTGGTTTAAGGTCAGTTGGCATTCATCTGTATACCCCTTCCCTGGGTCATGCCTGAAAATAGGCTCAATTTGTTTAGTGCACTTACCCGGTCAACAAAAACAAAATAAAAATAAATTAAAAAATAGCGTTATAGTGGCACAGAATCACTTTTTGGCAGGGATTTCAACATTTTCATTACCTTATTCATGAGGTGGGGTAATAAGAAGGCTATGCTAAGAATTTCATTCCTGTTTCACTACAAATACAACTAAAGAGCCCTCTGGGCCCTGCACTTCCACAGAAACATATATGTATGCATTTAAGGAGGGATGGAAGAACTGGTCCCTCCACAGACACATGAGGATACAATTATACTATCTCAAAAAGTAAGGAAATTCTTTGCAAAAAACTTCACAAATGCACAAGTTAGGGATAAAGTGACAAAAGTATTGATATGTGGTGTTAGGGTTTCCAACCCTAACATCCCACTTCCACCCACTAGGCAGCAACCAGAAAAAACTTTACAGTTTCACCTCTCCTGTGTCTTGGCTAATCAGGCATGGGGTGTGCCTTGTGATTGTCAGCCCTAATGCTCACCCCATTGTAACATACTCTACACATATCAGCATCTTTCATGATAGATTGGGGTGATCATTAGGGTTGATAACCCCAAGGCACACCATATGCTTGATTAGTAAATACACAGGAGAGATGAAACTGTACTGTTTTTTTCCTGTTGCCTCCTGGTGGGGTGGGGTGTTAGGATTGGAAACCCTAAGGACACATTTCCCTACTTTTGTCCCTTTAACCCCTAATTAGTGCATTAACACAGTTTTTCTTTGCAAATAAAGAATCTATCTATCTATCTATCTATCTATCTATCTATCTATCTATCTATCTCTCTCCATCTACTTATCTATCTATCTATCTATCCATCTATCTATCTATCTATCTATCTATCTATCTATCTATCTATCTATCTATCTATCTATCTATCCTAAACCAATTGCAAATTATTTGACACAGTTGATTCATCATGTCAAAAAATTGTTTGCTGCCGTATTGGTCCTTGGATAACAAGATGCACACAATAGGTGATTGTGTGTGTGAGTGTGTGTGTGTGTTTCTGCATATGTGAATCTAAAGGCCATGTAATCACCACCCACCAGTTACATCAAAATTATAAATACACAGTTATATAGATTAAATGGAACCATTTTATATATGTCAGCATTATAGCAACATGGAAAACAAATATCTGTCCATGTGTTGTACCTGAAACAAGAAAGGGCAGGAGAAGAAGAATACGGTAGATGATGGCATGAATGTAGACATTAGTTTCATGTCCCATTACACCATTTAAAGTGCTGCTGCTATTTCTTGTTTCAGGTACAACACATTGATAAATATTTGGTTTACCTGTTGCTACACAGTAGACCCTCTGGAACAAGTTAGGAGGTCAAGAGGGCTACATCCAGATCTCCCCCACACCATCAAAACTGGAGCACAGAAATCCTCGTTTCAGCAGACCATCCAGAGCAAGTTAGGCAGTCAAGAGGGCTACAGCCAGCTCTCCCCCACACCACCAAAACTGGAGCACAGAAATCTTTGTTTCAGGTACTTAGCAACATAGGAGGAGCAGTTCGCCTGATTGCGACCATTCCTGGAACTGCTGACTTTCTTTTCAAACCTAAACTCTTGGCGCCTTTTTTCAGAGACTCTAAATGTATCGGCATAGTAGTGGAGATAGTTTAATTTTTAACAATTTTAACTTCAGCTTTGCTGTACTTGAATCTGCTTACCAGATGCTACTTTAAATTACCCTTTAGACATTTTCTGTTGCTTGTACTGAATGAAGATAATTTAATTTTTAACAATTTTAACTTCAGCATTGCTGTAGTTGACCCTGCTTACCAGATGCTACTTTAAATTACCCTTTAGACATTTTCTGTTGCTTGTACTGAAATTAATCTTGTGGGCTTTTATAATTTAACTGTAAGCTCTAAAGGGTAAAGGTATCACGATACAGCCCAGCTCCCCCTGTCCCCACAGAGAAGCTCCCTCCTCCTACCTATATAACTCCCTCTGTCTTCTCTCTCCTCCACAGCAGACCCTTCAGAGCAAGTTAGGTGGTCAAGAGGGCTACAGCCAGTTCTCCCCCACACCACTGAAACTAGAGCACAGAAATCCTTGTTTCAGGTACTTAGCAATGCAGGAGGAGCAGCTCGCCTGATCGTGACCATTCCTGGAACTGTTGGCTTTGCCCCACCACCCCCACCACCACCCTTGGTCAGCATTCCCATATATAGGAAGATTTCTGATCACATGATCGTGAAATAACCTATCAGTCAACTTTCCACCTGCAGCTTATTTTCTCTCACCACTAGAGGCCCCCTTACTTTTATACTCCAGTTCTGTCTCTTACATCAAACTCTCTAACCCTACCATGCTCCCACTTACCCTCATCAATCTCCTCTTACTACTTTCTCAGGCACTTCCTCCTCCTACTCATAACGCGACAATGGGGAGCAAAACTGCAACCCCCTATCCTCATGCAGCCTGGCACTCCCAACCTTACCCCCCACACTACACTTGAGCTACCAGCCTTTACAAACCCAGACTGAAAAACAGTCGACAGCACACCCCCTCCACTATAACACATACATAGACATCTCCACCCTCACCCCTGGATACCATCTCCCATGGCAAGTAACCCTCTGGAGGCCCTCCTTCTCTTGCCAACCTCCTTCCACATCCTCAGCACAGTGAATCCCCCACTTACTCCTCCTATCTGCCCCCCTTACCCTGAAACTACCAATACCTACCATTGGTCACACACATCATAAATGCCAAAGACCTACTACTCGAACAAGCAGTAATCGCCTCAAGTCACTCATACTTCTTCTGCTTCTGATGGGAAATGTCCACTCCAACTCTGGCCCATGTACTTCCTCACCGTCCCACCCATCTCCAGGCAATGGGCTATGCATTGACTCAGTAAACGTCTGTAGCCTTCAAAAAAAATGGGACTACTTTCAGGGGTGGGTACTCCAGAATCACCACAATATCATTGCTCTGAATGAAACCTGGCTCTCCTCCTCAGTCTCTGACTTGGCAGTTAACCTCCCTGGATACCTCCTCTATCACTCCGACCAAGTGGGCAAGCGAGGGGGTAGCTGCGCTCTCTGCCTCGAGGACTCGCTGTCTGGCCACCTACTTCCTCTGTCCCTACTAACTTCCAGGGCTCAGGCCCTCATCCTAAAATTAATACTAGGTAAGTCAACATCCCCTCTCCTCCTCACCACTGCCTATGTCCCTCCCAGACACCAGAAGCTAACCTTCCAAGCCATCATGTCTTACCTCACCACTCTTCCCTCAAAGCACGAAAAAATACTACTGGGGAATTTCAACATAAATTGGCTGGCCAAAACAGCCATCCCATACATCAACGAGGCTGCTGCCCTCGATCTCACACAGGTCGTCAAAACCCTCACCCGGTTACATGCCTGCATGGGGTCATCCTTCCTTCTAGACCTAGTATTCATCAACCTCCCCCACAAAATAACCAGCACCCTAACTCTCCCTGATGCCCTAAGTGACTGTTCAACAGTACTCTGCAACTGGTCTGGTACTCCCCTCAAAACCCCTCCTAAAATTACTTCACAGTGCAAACTAGGGCCTAGTAAACTAGCCCAACTCAAGGCCCACCTCAGAGAATGGGACTGGAGACCCCTAACAAACACCCTCAACCCAGACCATGCCCTTGAACTATTTATCACCACTTTTAATGCAGCCTGTGACAAGTTTGCCCCCCCTCACCAAAACTATGTCCAATGGGAATAATGCCCCCTGGCTCTCGGATCACCTCCAAGGCCTACTATGTCAGTGTGATATCCTATGGCACCTTTCCAATGAGACTCAATGGTCTCTGGACAGGCAACGATATCGGGAGGCCTGAAACAAATGCACCTGGGCCATGGGCCCCGCCAAAGTGAACTATTACAAAGCTACCTTAACCTCCACCTGGGGCACTGGATGCAAGTTGTGGGATAACATTAAGAAGCTCTATGGCAAAGCCCCAAATCTGCCACCTGACCAAATGCTAATAGATGGTAGCCTCTCCACTGACCCCCTCAGTATAGCCTTAGCCCTAAACTCCGCTTTCACTGATCTCTCCCATCTGCTGCCCCCAAATATCTTCGATCCCCTGCCAGCCCATATCGCCCCCCATCTTCCCCTTGCTCCATCTTTCTACCTATGAGTCCTTATCCCGGAGGCTGCCAAACCCTACCTAACCAAAGCCATTAGCCACAATCACTATAGCAATAACTCCCTGGACCTCAGACTTCTCCGCCTCACACTCTTGAAAGTCCTAGCCCACTCTCCCACATTCTCAACTGCTCCCTCTGTCAAAGGACATTCCTCACGCACTGGAAATTGGCCTACATCACACCAATCCATAAAAGTGTGGGCCACGCATCCACAAACAACTACCACCCCATCTCTAGCCTACCTCCCCTTTCTATGGCACTAGAACGCATAGTCGCTGACCAACTTACTGACCACCTTAATAAATATAACCTTCTATCCAGACAGCTGCACAGTTTTCGTAAGGGTCATAGTACCACCACCATCCTCCTTGAATTTACCTCCCATGTCCACTCAGCCTTGGACCATGGCCACCTCACAGGCGCCAACTTTGTGGACCTATCTAAGGCATTCGATACCGTAAACCATGCCCTCTTACTGAACACCCTAGCTTACACTGGCTTCTCCAATGATGCCATAAACTGGTTCACCAGATATATCTCCGACAGAACACAGATAGTCAAGGTAGGCCCTGTCCTGTCCCCCCCCGCCTCCCAATCCACTCCAGTGTCCCACAGGGCTCCATACTTGGCATCCTACTTTTTAGCCTATTCCTAAACTCTCTCCCATCATCCTGCCCTGGCAATCTGCTCCTGTATGCGGATGATGTGGTCCTGTTCGCCTCTGACCCGACACCCCTCAAACTCCACCAAACTCTCCAACACTCTTTCCGTGAAGCCAAAGACTGGCTCACCACCCAGTGTCTTATAATCAACTACAATAAGATAAAAGTCATGATCTTCTCCCACCCCCAGAACCCACTCAAGAACCTCTGCCCCCAGTTTCTCACTGTCAATCAGACCCCCCTAGAACAAGTAAGCAGCTTTACATATCTAGGGATCACACTAGATCCTGCCCTCAGCTTTAATCAACATATCCTGCACCTATCAACAGCCGTTAGCTCCAGACTAGGTGTACTCTACTGGTACAAACACTGCCTCACCCCTGAAGCATTACAACTTACCATAAACTCCTTGATCCTCTCCCTGCTAGTGTACGGCATTCTAATCTACAGTGCCACGCCATCCACACCCCTAAACAGACTCTGGCTCATACTTAACAAAGCCTGCCATCTCATCCTTGGATGTGACTGTTTCACACACTCTTGCTCCCTCTACAGTACCACCAACTGGCTAAACTCAGACAACAGAATCAGGTATCACACCTGCCTAATGACCAGAAAGATATTACTAGGCCTCACCCCTCCCCCTGCCCTGGACCAAATTATCCTCTCAACACCACCGAGCAAAACAACCCATAACTCGAACAAACGGCTGCTATGGGTACCCCAAGGCTAGACTTCCCAATTCCAGCAAACTTTCAGTTACAGAGCCCCTTCCTGGACTAACGTGCTCCCTAGACTAAAAACTGAGGAAGCAAGGCTTGGCCCTTTCAAAACCAGACTAAGAAACCTCCTACAGGCCACCAACCTTTGTGACTGCAGATGACTCAGAACCTCCCTGAGTCTTCCATGCATATGGCCCCTACAAACCAACCTTTTCTGGACAAACAGCCCTGTAGAATCCTCTCTGCTACCCTATGGCTGCATGAATCACTTGTAAATAATGTTATCCTGGTAGGGTCTGTCTCTCTCTGAACAAATGTCTAAATTATGTTAAAAAAAAAAGATAATGAATTTTACAGCAACCTATGAAAATATAGTCCCTGTCTCTGTTCAAAGTATGATGTAGAACCTTTGTAAAATAAATCTTTGACTCAAAGGTCTTTCTGAATATCTCAATAAAAAAAATAATGATTATATATAAGCTCTCCTCTCCTAGGTTTGGTAATCCCACTTCATGAATGCCACCAGCTAGAGGCCTGAGGATAGGACACATCAGGGATGCCAAAAGAAGGGAGGGTGCTATGGGACTCTGCAGCATGCACACACACCCAGGATCCCATAGCTGCTACACAACAATCAGGGATAGTGAGGGTGTCCACTAAACACCAGGGAATAATGTGGATGGAGTCAATAAAATGTCTTTTTTTTATTAAGAGGATCTTGGATATGGAGGGGGGTCCACTAGCACCAGGGAATTATAACTTTTGGGGGGGCCATGATCAGTGGGTATGGGGGACCACTAGACACCAGGGAGCAGAGTTTTTTTTTAACATGGGACCCACAATTGGTGGGTGGGGGGCCACTAGACACCAGGGAATTATAATTTTTTGGGAGGCCATGGTCAGTGGGTAGAGGGGACCACTAGACACCAGGGACTGGAGTTTTTTTTTAACATGGGACCCATTATTGATGGGTGGGGGGGTACCACTAGACACCAGGGAGCAGAGATGTTTTACATTGGGCCCACAACTGGCAGATGATGAGACCACTAGCACCAAAGAAGTTGTTTTTTTAATATGAGACCCATAATCGGGGTGGACCACCAGACACCAGGGATTTCTTTTTTTTACATTGGGCCTGTAATCAATGGGTGGAGGACCACTAGACACCAGGGATTTCTTTTTTTTATTGGGCTCACAGTTGGCAGGTGGGGGAGCCACTAGATACCAGGGAATTTATGTTATACATCGGTCTTGATTGGCAGGTGGATGGAACCACTAGACACCAAAACAGTTTTTTTTTTAATGTTGATCCACAATTGGAGGTGGGAGGACCACTAGACACCAGAGATTTATTTTTGCATTGGTCCATGATCAGTGGATGTGGGTGACCACTAGACACCAGGGTATTTTATTCAACAGGTGACCAGTGATTGGCAGGGTGGAGGGGGACTGTATTACCATATGAAATAATACATTAAACAGTGGATGGAATAAATTCCACAGTTTATATGTATTATTCCGCAGTTCAGTGAAAAAGTCCACAGAACTGGGCTAAAATCTGCAGAAGATCCCAATCTCGCCAATGGCAGAAGTTCAAAAAATTTCTCAAAATTTCATGTAAGTTCTGAGAAACCAGAATTTGCAACTTCTGCCCTCCTCTAATCACAATAGCTAAATACCATATCAAAACCAGAGCATAGATTTAGATTACTAACAAGTGGATGGGTCAACACTTTAGTGTATGGCAGTTTAAGGAATTGACACAGTTGGGAATGTGCCCATACACTCCAACCAATAGGGGAGAGATGCAGAGCTCCAGGGAGTTTGGAATAAGGGATATAGAGCAAGGAGTGCAAAGAGATAGTGTGCTGTTTAACCAATGAATGCTTAATTTCTAGCCAGCCGGGTGGGGAAGAGGAAAAAAGTAAAATCAGTTCCCCATTTATGATATTTATCCAAGGCCAAAAAATATTTATAAAAATCTGGCAACTGTAATCCATCATACTTGTATGGTCTGCTTAATTTCCCATATGCTCTATGAGGAGGTTTACATAGCCACAAAAAGCTAGAACATATAGAAAACAGTTTCTGGAACAATTTCTTCGGAAGGAAGATATTCAACATACCAAGGGGATAAAGGAGTTTAGGGAGAGCACACATCTTTATAAGATTTACCCATCCCCAAAGTGAGACTGGTAAATGCTTCCATCATACCAAATTTTTTTCTATTTGCTGGACAACCGAATCCAAGTTCAGAGCTTGGAGCTTGGATATATTTTTAGAAAGCTGGATGTCGAAATATTTCAAATTCTGAGTTTCACACTGCAGGCCCAGATATGAGCATAGAGATTTAGGGTTAAGAGCAGAGATAGATTAGACTATTGTTTTTGCTAAATTGAGTTTATAGCCTGAAAAGCTACTAAAGGACGATATAATGGTCAGTACTGCAGGCAGAGATGTGGACCATTCTGAAAGGTGGAGGAAAATATCATCAGCAAAGGATGAAAGCTTATATTCACACCTTCCCGCCTCTCTATGCTTCTTGCTAAGGTGAAATAATTTATCATTTTAGTCAGGGATTTAAGGTATAAATTAAAAAGATAAGGAGAAACAGGACAACCTTGAAGGGTACCCCTTGTTAAAGGAAAAATATCAGACAGTTTGTTATTGCACAAAATGCAGGCAGTGGGTGAAGTATAGAGAACTTTCATTCTATTAATAAATTCTGTAGGAAAACAATATTCTTCTAGGACTGTGAACAGATAAGACCAGGAGACTCAGTCAAATGCTTTCTCTGCATCCAGGGAGACCAAAACAGAATCTGTAGAGGTCTCCCCAGGCACAGAGAGAAGATGGAAGATTTTCCTAAAGTGTTTGTTTGAGTTCCACTCGGCAACATAACCGGCCTGTTCAGGCCCCAAAAGGGAGACCCACACCATGGAGAGCTTAGCTGCAAATATTTTGGCATACAGCTTAACATGATTATTTATTTATGATATAGGACAGTAACTTTCTGGTTTAGTTGGGTCTTTCCTCAGCTTGGGCAATAGCACTATGCGGGCCTCAAAAAGGGATTTGTCAGAGGGGATATGAATACTTCAATAATTGTAAAGGGCGGTGAGAAGGGGAGTTAGGGCTTCCTTATAAGTTTTGTAGAATAGGGCAGTAAAGCCATTTGGGCCTGAGGCTTTCTCTAAAGGAAGAGCGTCAATGGCTGAACTCACCTCTGAGGCCATTATAGGGCCTAACAGTGAATAGGCTTGAGCCTCACCCAGATAGGGAAGCTGGACCGAAGTCAAGAAAGTCTTTTGGGTGGCAATAGTGGATGAGTCAGATGGAGAAGCAGTATAAAGGGATTGGTAAAATCGAGAAAAATGAAAGCCATCTGTTTAGGATCCATTGTTTGTAACCCAGAGGTGGGATCCATTAAGGAAGAGACCCATCTTGAGCCTGATTGCTGTTTAACTTTGAGGGCGAAAAGCTTATCCGCTTTATTTCTCTGCTCTATATATGTGGCTTTAACTCTAGTGGCCACTTTATCCACCTTGTCTAAAAGATGCTCCATGTATTTGAGCTCTGAGTTGAGCCAGTTTTTTCCTGGACATTGTCAGAGGAAGAAGGAGTAAGATCCCACGCCGAAGTTCTAATTTGATGGAGCCAATCAGTCACTTGAGCTTGTTTCTTCTTCTTTCTAAGGGATGCCAACCTAATAAGTTCCCCCCTCCAAGTTACTTTAAGCCCCCCCATAGAACATCAAAGGGTAAGGAGATATCTTGGTTGCACAATATAATAGTCTCCACATTATGTTTAAAATATGTAACTATCTCTGAGTCTTGGAGAAACTGGTTATTTAGGGACCAGGTATGGGGACATTGAGGAGCAGAAGGAATTTTTAGGGCCAGAACAACAGGGGAGTGATCAGAGAAAATGCTGGCTTGTATATGACAGTATACAGTACCGGGTATCAGATGTTTGCTTATCAAAGAAAATCTATTCTTGATAAAACATTATGGGGTACTGAGAAGAAGGTATACTCTAAACTGGGAGAGGTGGAGAATTCTCCATGGCTCTGCCAGGACCAGGAGGTCTGTAAATTCAGCTAACGCTGTCTGTCCTGGTGACAACCTGGATTTTTTCCTGTAAGTCCAGTCTAGATCTTTAGTTTGAGTAAAGTACCAGTCCCTACCTATAATCACTGGCAGGTGACTAAATGGAGCCAATACAGTGGATAGGGTCAGGAAGAAGCTGGGGGTGTCTGAATTGGGGTCATATATAGAACCTATCAAATGTTTCATATTTGCCCAAAAGCTATGCAAAAAGATAAAATGGTCTACAGGGTCTTTCATTTCTGCTAAGAGCATAAATGAGACAGACTTAGACGAACGTATGGCCACCTCGCATCATCAGGGGCTAATTCTAGTACCAAACACCCGAACCACCAAGGATTTAGTCAAGAAGGACATCTGACTATCCAGTAAATGGGTTTCCTGCAGAAATACTACATGGGGGCAAAATGACCTGTGTCGACATACTGCATATTTTTTCCTATTATCCTTCTTGCCTTTATATTCCATATAACAAAAGCATGTGCATTAGTCACTATCTGCTATTTCTGCAGAGAAACGACTGAAAAATATTGCTGAAGTAGATGCACCAGAACCCCCCTTCTACCCCTGCCCCCAACAAACCCAGAGTAAAATACAAGAAAAGCGCCCAACATTTGACAATGTACAGTGATATCTAGAAAAGTAAAAAAAAGGGAACACCACAAATAACAAGTAACTATATACACAAAAGTCCTTATTGTCTCAGGCCTAGTGCCTTCACCAATAACGTAAAGTTCTGAGACGGGGAAGAGCCATCCCCTAAGCATCACCTTTAACTAAAAGTAGTGTATAAACCCCCACTTTACCAGTATAACAGTCTGCCCCAAATCAGTACAGGGCCAGTAATCATAGAGATCCATATGATGCACTAAACCACTACAAAAGATGAAGAAATAAGATTAAAACCAACATGACTAAAATTAAACCACCCACAGAGGTAAATGAAAATACTGGATCTCTCAGTTCTCAGGGCTGAGTACTAAAACATAGTCCCCCAGCCTCATCAACATCCCACTAATAACAGGAGCTAAGAAAAAAGGAGCTCTGAAATACATAACTGAAGCCCAAATAAATAACCCCCCTCCCCCGAACACACACACAACTAAAATTTGAGCTGTCATGCTATAATATGCCCAAATAAGTTCATGGGAGGAGCAGTCCAGCAGGTACAGCTAGGTAACAAATAAAGTCATGGTGACTAGTTTAACAATCCATAAATGAGTTGACACTACAGCATGTAGCCCTCAGGGTATTAATCATCAAAGGGATCACTGAGAGGTCTCCCTCATCACTCTCCATGATATTTTGAAATACATAGGCAAAATAAACAAGTTACTTTTAAGGGAGGGCTCCCCATAGTCCATAACATAATCATATAGAACAAATATATCAGCATGAAATAAGCACCATTCCAAAAATTGGGCGATACAGTCCTATACCATCCATAAATGGTGCTCCATACTTCACATAACCTGAATGAATACAGCTTCTGGGTCTTGCCTGCTAAAATTAAAGTAAAAGAGGGCCCCTCGTAAACTGAATAACAATAGGAAATTAAGACTCAGTTCAAAATCTTAAACAAAGGAAACAGATCTGGAATAAGCCCTGAGTATAGGAAACAATGTACACTCCACTTGTAGGCAGTAGATTAACTCAAAACAAGAGATTGTCCAAATAGGCAACATTGAGGAATCTAAGTCAGCACCAGAACTGAGCAGCAATAGAACAAATACGATCCATGATGTGCACAGGTCATCAGTGGCAAAACATAAAGGAATCCACCCTCTGGCACTCAGTTGCAACAGACATCCCCTCAAGTAGTGATATGAAAGAGGTCTGGAAACAGCAGAGGCAAAGCTGCAGCCACTTGATCCGCAAAGTCATAGCACTTCTTGTCCAAATCAGTAGTGACTTCCAGCCATGAAGGATAAAGGAATCGATGTTTTATATGCACCGCCCATAGCGTGCTGAGTATGGAGCGATAGGCTACCAGAGCGTGTCACACCTTGGTGGTGAGGTCTTGCACTATCCTGATTTTCTTGCCAGCCCACTGTATAGAGTCCAGGGATCATACTTTTTTGAGACTATAATCCCGGTCTAAGAAATTTAGCAATTTGAATATGATTTGGCGGGGAGGTTCTTCAGGTGAAGGCTTAGCCCAGAGGGCTCTGCATGCGCTCCTGATAATATAATAGGGGCCATTAGGGGAAGGGCCGCCAACTTTATTACACAGTTTTTGAACAAAGTCCAAAATGTTTGGTCCCACTTCCCCCTCCAGAAGGCCAATAATAATGAGATTACCGCACCAGTTTCATCCCTCTACATCATCAACTTTATGGTTTAGGGCAGCCACAGATCTGTTCAAGGAAACTATCTCGAGGTCCAGCCAAGAACGATGGTCTTCCAATGAAGAAATACATGTCTCTGCTTCAGACATTCTAGTTGAAAGCTCCTTCAGTGTAGGCTTAATCTCTTTCATCTGATCAATTAAGAAAAGGACCACCTGTTTGATCTAAGAAATTTCCAAATATATATGAACATACGAACATACGAAGAAGCCAGCAGGAGAAGGTAATTTGATCTATCGGGTCTGCTCATGTTACAGGGTCCACAGCTTGAGCTACTGTCCCTGCCCCCTCTCTCCACTCCTCCCATCCTCCCAACCCATGACCCTTACCTCCCCCTATACCTCTCCCAGCCTCTTTTAAAACTGCCCACTGTCTTCAATGAGAATACCACTTTTGACAGAGCATTCCAAGTGTCCATCACTCTCTCTCTGAAGAAGTGCTTCTTGACCTCTCTCCTAAACTTCCACCCTCCAGTTTAAGACTGTGCCCCCTTGTATTATGGTTGCCACTCAGCTTAAAGAGACTCTCCTTATCAACCTTATTTATCCCTTTCAAGTACTTGAAGGTCCCAATCATGTCCTCTCTCTCTGTCTCCTGTCTTCCAGGGAGTATATGTTCAGTGCCCTCAACCTCTCCTCGTATGCCTTACCCTGCTGACCAGCTATCATCTTTGTAGCCCTCATCTGGACCTTCTCCAGCAGGTTAATGTCCTTTCTGAGGTGTGGGCACCAGTACTTAATTCCATTCTCTAGATGCAGCCTTACCAGTGACCTGCACAAGGGCAGTATAACCTCCTCTCTCCTACTACTGATCCCCCTAAATATGCATCCCAACATCTTGTTTGTCTTTGCTGCTGCTGCTTTCTTGCACTGTGTGGAGTGCTTCAGGTCACTAGTGATCATCACTCCCAGGTCCTTCTCCTTCTCTGAAGCAGATACTCAGACTCCACCCAGGTAGTACTCTGTCCTAGGATTCTTGGCTCCAATATGCATAACTTTGCATTTCTTGGCATTGAAGTCAAGTTTCCAGATCCTAGATCACCTCCCTAGCTTTTCCAGATCTTCCTGTAGGTCCTGTATCCCTTCAGCTGTGTCCACTGTCTCTCACAGAGCTTGATATAATATGTGAATAGGCACATTTTGTCTTTAATGCCATCTCCAATGTCATTGATGAAGACATTGAACAACACCGGCTGCAGCACCTAGCCCTGCGGGACCCCTCTAGTTACCTGTCTTATGCCAGATAACTCTCCCCCCACAACCACCCTCTGTGTTCTGTCCTTCAGCCACTTTTCCACCCATCTGACCATCTATTCCCCAACCCCAAGATCCACCAACTTCCTGATCAACCTTTTGTGGGGCACAGAGTCAAAGGCCTTGCTGAAACCAAAATAGAGGATGTCTACCGCTTGGCCCCTGTCTATTGTTTTAGTGACAGTCAAAGAAGGCAATCAGATTTGTTTGACACGATCTCCCCCCATGAACCCATGCTGCCTCGCATCCTGAAGACCATGCTCCTCTAGATATTCCACCAACTTTTCCTTTAGTATGGTCTCCATGAGCTTGCTCACAATGGAGGTCAGACTGATTGGTTTGTAATTCCCTGGGTCATCCTTGGGAATGTATATATATATATATATATATATATATATATATATACACATATCTGGCAGCATGAGAGCTCATTTAAAACTGAAGCATTGAACTGGAGAGGAGAAGTGCTCCAGTGGGGGTGCTTGGCTTCCAGGGTCAGCAGCTGGTCTTCTTCTTCTGAGTGTGGTAGCAGCGAACATAATGCTAATTCCATCATTTAGTTTTCAGAGTTCACCATGGTGCTACCGATCGGTACTCTAACAAATCTAAAGTGTTATTAACTAAGTAGATTGCGGAAAAAGGGATTTTCCTTATAGAATTTGCTGGCGATGCTGAGTAGCTGAGAGAAAACACAGCTAGCTCATCGCTGGCATCACGTGACCCCAAACACCAAGGTTTTTGCAAATAGTTAAAAAATCAGACAGACAAAGACATGCATTCAGAATTTAAAAAGAACAACATGTACATTTTAATATTACATTTGTAATTAATGATCCTAGTCAGTGCAACTGTGCCACTCTTTTTAAATTGTCATATCTCAGTGTCCAGAGCCCATATTAAATACACCAGGGAGAGGTATAGAAGCTAACATATGAAAAGGGTCCAGCCTTTAATTTATGTTGTTTATGCTTCTAAAGTGCTTGTTTTTATTTTGATGACTGAAGCAATGAATTGAGCAAGCACTGTAGCGCATACCTCTCAACTGTCCCTGATTTTCAGGGTCGTCCATGATTTTACCTCAAAATATGACTCTGTCCCTCCTAAAAATTGTGTTTCCATGATCAAACAGTGGGGGTTGTCAGCATAAAATAATGCCAAACATTAATGTTACAGACATGTTCTTCCTTAGAAAATGCATTTTAAACTAAACCACTTATTCTACCAGCTTCCTGAGTGGATATCATCACTTTTTAAGATGTGTCCCTGATTTTAAACTGCTGTCCCTGATTTTTTTAAGCCATGTCCCTGATTTATGAGGCACGGGGTTGAGAGGTGTGCTGTAGCGTCTTCTGGAAACTTCGGATGCAGTAGTATAAAAACTGGATCATAATTACTATTGGCATATACTGTTAAAAAATTGTGAAGAATCTGTTTTCTTGCTTTGTGTATAATGGGCAAATAGTAATTAAATGTGACAGTGTTTCCATGTGACCGTTATTGCATCTACAAAAGTAGTTTATTTCATTTGTTTCTATTGTCCTCAGATCAGCTCTTCCCCAATAGGAGTCTCACAAAGTAAAATGCTGGTGCTTAGTCGGCTTCATTTATTAAGACATAATTCTTCAAATTTTGACTTCCTTATGCCAATACAAATCAGCCTATATTATCCAACAGCACAACGATTATAATTTACATTTCATTTGCCATACAATCAACCTCTGACTTTTCCTTCTCCTTGGACTGGGTGTAGACCACAGTCCCACAATTTTGTATGGGCCGGATGTAAATCCCAGCCCCTCCCTTTTGTCCTCCTATGGTTCTGGGCTCATGTGTATACATTGTGCCCTCTTCAGGAGCCTCTGGGTGTCCCCGAGGCACCCACCTACACTCACTCCCAGTCCTGGTGTAAACCCCAGGCTGAGTTCTCCCTCCCCATCTATCCCCACTAGACCACCTCCAGCTTGCGTAGGATGGTGATCTTCCCTCCCACTTTTTCCCTTCTGCACCCCGTATTAGCCCCATAGGCTATCCCTAGCACTCCCTATACCTCTTGTCACCCTCCAACCATCTATCGCTAGGCCGATTTCAGTATTAAATAGATCCAAACCCATGTCTGAGAGGTGTACCCTGTCAGATCTATAGTACTCCGGGTCAGTTTCCTTTATACTATCATGCCTAATGCCCCCCCCCCATTTTGTGTAACAGTCCCTGCCACCCAATGGTTCATTCTCCTCCTGGCTTTCTACAGGGCCATATGGTCTTGAGTGTGACGCCACACCCTCCTGGGAAGCATCTCAGACCATAACAATGTGGCACCCGGCCACTATCCCCTTACAGTGTTCATGTCCCTTTTAATCTGCAGATAAATGTCCAAACATGGGTGTGTGTCTAGGTCATTGCCCCCAAGCAGATGACCAGTAGATCAGGTATGGGCTTGGATTTCTGTAAGTCTTGCAAAAGTGGTAGCAACTGTCTCCAATGCATTCCTCTGATGCTGTACCACTGTAGCTGCACCTTGGTCCAGTCATAGTAAAGCTGACGCCCCCACTCTCACTGCCAATCTCTGCTCCACCCAATAAATGAATGAATTTCCACAGATCCACACCTGCAGCTTGCTGTTCTCATTTGAGCTAAACAAAACAGAAAATTTAAGGTACCAGGCGGAGCTCATCCCTCCCCACCCTGCTCCCCCGGCCCTCGCTTATAAATATCCATCTAATTTATTTTTTTTTTGACTCCACAACTGTCAAGAGTGAACAACTCTGGGTACCTTCACCTGTGGGGGAACAAAGAGAACAGCATTAGAATGACTCAGACACTTGCCTAATGTATGTCTTATAACAACCAGACCTCCATCTTCCCAACTCCTTGATGTCCATCATCACACCCTTGGCTGCAGTCTGGGAGGCCCTTCTGATTCTAAATGAGTAGGAGGAGTATTTGGTAGGATCTTCCCCCAGAAAGAGCAGGCTGTTCTGCAATATTGCTGCAGTCTGGGCACTGGTGACCCAGGATCCATCCCCGTACTAAAACAAAGGCTCCCCGCCGGGCGGGCGGACTGCTACATACCACAGTAAAGTTTTGACCAGACATACTCAGGACTCTTCACTGCCTCCCAGTAGTACCATCTCCCCCTTCCAAGTCTAGTCTGTCTTGAACCATCTAACCATCAAGTTGACAGTGTTCCTTGTCCAAAGAAGGTCCTGCCATTGAAACCCTCCACCCCTGGCTCACCCAGTGCCTATGACCTCACTTACCCTGAAAGCTCCATAATACATGGTGGTGAACACCGTGGTGAATGCTGTTGCCTCAAAGGAGGAGCAGCACACTGATGGCAATGCTGTGGCCAGCCTCCCCAGAAGGGGTACTGATATTGGCTGCCTCCGGTCTGGTTCCTTTCCCTGCACCCATTGCCAGCCCTGCATCCTCCTCCTAACCAGGCTGCTTTTCCCAGGGTCCATCCAGCCTTTCAGGGTGCACATGGTGCCCACTGCTGCCAAGTAAATTCCAATGGTCAAAACTGCCATTCCCTCCTTCCAACTGTCCACTATGAACCCAGATATCTGGTCCTTGGTCACCAGCCTACTTACCTGGACTCCCAGCCTTTCACGGTAGGTCTGAAAAATCTGCCAGGATGATTCATATGCCTTCAAGGTTCTTGGTGCCCACAGTGTTTGAAGGAGAAGCTTGGTTCCTTCCATTCAATTTCCCAGGCCGATTGCAGAACCAGGGTTTTGTGTCGCTCTGCCTCTGGGGCGATGGCCGGGAAACATTCCACCTGAAGGCAGGAAAGGCTATCAGCTATGATGTTCTGTGCCCCTTCAATGTGCCTTGCCCTAAAGGATAGGTTTAGCTTCAGGCCTTGCAAGACAAGCTGCTGCATTGCCCTCATCGCCCTCTCTGACCTAGCCGTCTGCTTGTTCAGGACCTCCACTACAGCCCGATTGTCACACCAGAACGTGATTTTTTGGTTCATCAGAGCTTCCCCCATACTAGAGTAGCAACCCAAATCAGGAAAATCTCCAAAAAGGTGATATCTTTTCGAAGGCCCTGTCAGACCTGAAGTTCCAGCCAGGGTTCTGAGATCTATTTTCCTTTAAAATATACCCCCATCCCATGATTCCCTGATGCATCAGTATATAGTTCCAAATCAGTGTTGAAAACCCAATCATCCTGCCAAAATGTAATGCCATTGTGTCAGTCCAAAAACTGCTCCCACACCTCTAGGTTGTCCCTCACGCCCTTCTTGATATCGATCTAATGGTGTGGCCTGCTAGTCCCCTTCGTTGCCTGTGCCAGGCGATGTGTAAACGCCCACCCCAGTGCAATGGCTCGGTATGCAAAGTTCAAATGACCTGTCAGTTGCTTCACCATGTGAAGGGGAATGCTCCTGCAGCCCCGAACCATCTAAACAGTTCCTTCAAGTGGAGGATTTTCCCCCTGCGGCAGCCTAAAGACCCCTGAATTTGAGTCAATTTCTATCCCTAGGAATTCAATGCACTGACTGGGGCCCTCAGTTTTTTCTGGTGCCAGTGGCACCCCCAAGGTATGGCACATGGTCCCAAAATGTTCTAGCATTACCTTCTCCTCCACGTGCCCCTCCCTGATCAGTAGGAAGTCATCCAGGTAGTGTAGGACTGCCCCAGAGTTGACTTCCTTTTGAAAAGCCCATTGCAAGCAGGTGCTTAAAGTCTTGAAAGCTGCACATCCAATCAAGCAGCCCATCGCCATGGCTTTGTCAAAGTAATAGGTGCCCTCTATCTGGAAACCTAGCAAGTCCCAATCCTCAGGTCTCACCGGTAGAAGGTGGAAAGCCACTCTGATGTCAATTTTAGCTAACCACAGTGTATCCATGACCTGAATCAGTCTAACCACTTTGTCCAGCTTCGCGTACGACACTTTGCTATCCTCCTTCCTGATGTAGTCATTCACCAACTCCCCCGCCATGGTAGGACAGGTGATGATTCACCCTAAATTTGCCTGGCTATTTCT
Organism: Neoceratodus forsteri; assembly: GCA_016271365.2. NCBI lineage: Eukaryota > Metazoa > Chordata > Ceratodontiformes > Ceratodontidae > Neoceratodus > Neoceratodus forsteri. Next base: position 1,034,926,300 of record CM028135.1, read on the forward strand.
TGGGCACCAGGTCCACAGGGGAGACCCTAAGGTTGGGAAAAGGGGGTTCCACAAATGGGTCCTCAAATTTCCCCGCCTTCACCTTCTTGTCAATTTTCTTGCACAGGCAGTGCTCATACCCCTTCACTGAGGGCAGGTTCTTCACCTGTGTTGCCACCCGCTGCCCCCTGTAACAAAGGCTAAACCCCTGTGGAATCCCTGTCCTAGAGTCCTTGCTGCCCACTCGTCAGGGTAGCCAACCAGTCAGGCTTCAAGGACTCACTAGGGTGACAGCTAACTGAAATATGTCCCTCCCACCTCCTCCTGGCCTTCCCTCCCAATCGGTGGCCTGTTTAGCTAAGAACTTGCCCCCCCACTGCCATTAAAACACCTTATTCGGCCTCTAGCACCCCATCCTCCCCGGAAGCTTGAGTGGCCCTCCTGAAAGGGCTGTTGGTTGTGAATTGGACCCCTGGTGTTGGCCCAGTGGGTCCTGCATTTTGATGCGGGGTGGCTTCGCCCACATTTAGAACATCGTGTCGAAAACGACAGTTGGGCCAGGAGCAGTATGCCATATTGAAACCCCAACAGCATTTTTGTCCTGTGCCAGATGACCTGCCCCAGTCTCCTTCTCCACCCCACGGTACTGTCATGGTCTCAAACCAGATGTCTGAATTGTGGGTGTCCCAATGGATGTCACCGTCTATGGCCACCAGGGTCTGGAACATCTCATCATACTGAATCCAGTTATTACCCCCCTCATCTTGTAGGCACTGCATATGATCAGGAAATAGGCCAGAAGCGGCTTCGCCAGTTCGGACTTCTCCTGCACTATTGTGCTGAAATGGTTGAACCCCACCATCCATGTGTCCCATGTCTTCCCCTCCTCTGCCTTGTCTCCATCCCTCTTTCCCAACAACATGACCGCTGTAGCCATGCCTTTCTCCCCGAGACACTCCCTCATTTCCTGTTCTTTCACTTTCTCCTTGGTTGCTAGCAAAAACATGTCTACATATTCTCCCCCTCCAAATCTTCTCCTTGATGGCAAGGGGAACATGGTTGCCCAAGGGCACCCCAGGTGGACCCACGTCCATGCTGTTCTGGGCAGGAGGGTGCTGTGCCACCAGTTCCACCTGACCTGCCCGGGGCTGCCCCCTCTTTCCCTTTCTTAATTTCATGAAGGGCTTTTTCTAACTGCACCACCCCACCATCCTCCATGACACCTAACATCTACTCCACATATTTCTTAATTGTCCCTTCCACCATTTTCTCTGATGTACCTACTCGTACAGGGCCCTGTAGTTCCAGGGGTCATCAAGCTTGCCGACAAAACTGGTTTGGAAGGAGGTGAGGGCTGTAGCAGGGCACTCGCTTCTCCCCCTGGTGTCAGGGACTGGTCCATCATGGGGGGGTGCAGGTACAGGGCCGGGACCATCAGCAAGTGGTTCAGATGGTGGAGGAACTGGGGTTTGAGGGGGGACAGGCCGCGGGTCATCCGGGGTGTCAGGTATCATCTCCCCCCAGTCTTGCAGCTTCCCCCTGTGACCACCACCCTGTCCCAGCCATGCCCTCATTCTTCCTCTTTCTCCCCCACCTGCCTGGTGCCAACCCTCCTTCATCCTTGCCCAAGGCATCCAGGAGTTTCTTGGCTTGCTCCATCATCTGAGCCCACTGCCGCATGGATTCTTCCCAGGCCGTCTTCTTCTTGGGAGCCATCTTGTTGAGCTGCAACAATATATTGCTGTAACAACATAAAAAAACAGCAAATTTTTGGTGTACGTGACACAGACTGTGCCTCAGCCCCCCACCCCCCAATCCCCTGCCTTTCCCCCAGGCTGCCCTGAGGTAGTGGCCAATGCATCAATCTCTGAAGAAGGACAACCTGAAGCTGAATTGCTGTCCCACTGATACCCATCTAGCAACTGACCTTGTTATTATAAACTCCCCACTTGGGGCATGGTTCAACAGACATTTTTTTTTTTTGTGCACGCTGTTTGCTGCTCTGTATCTGCAAGGGTGTAGTTTCTATTTTCTGGGTTCTCTGTCCATAAATGAATGCATTAAGCCAGTTAGCTGGTGCTGGACCATACCATTGTCAACTCTGCCTACCATCATGACCCAAAAGAGGCATCTTGCACTACCCAACTATGCCCAAAAGCAGACCCTCCCACCTGGGACCTCTCAGCTGTCCCTTTTGTTTATCAAAGCAAAATGCTACCATATCAGTTCATGCTCCATAAGCGAAAAGACACCAGTAACCCACAGCTAAATAAGGAAAGAGGCAAATAAAGGGAATGTGGGTTCTGAGCTTTCAGAGTGCTCCTTGGGATCCAGAATTCGACCCATATATAGGAGGGAAAATGTTGCACCTTGATCTTCCCATAATTAAATGAAGAAAGCAGGGAAGTCAGGTGCTAGGTTATAACATCTCCCCAGGTCTGCAAGTTATGAAGTTCCAGCAAGATGGCAGCCTCCACGTGGAGCCAACATGACATCCCTTGTGTCCCCCAACTCCCCACAGGCTGGAAGGAGTAGCATCTCCTGAAAACTAGGCCTCGCAGATAGCACGGGGCCAACCACAGCCAGGGCACTTGCCAAAAATGCCTCGTGGCTCACCAAAGCACTGTGCACTCTGAAGCATCTGATTCCTGCCCCTCTGCTGTCCCAAATCATGTGCGTGCATGGTAGTGAGTCCCTGCCTGTTTGGGCACCCTTTCACCACCCAGTGGGGTTGCTCCCCCCCAGCAGGAAACCCAGATCTCCAGGTTAGTGGCTCAGCACCTTAACCACAGTGTTGTGCTGCTCAGATCCTGGCCTGAGAAGACTGGCTAACCATGCCAGCTGTAACATGCCCCAGAACCCTCTCCCTCATACCTGGATAGAGTACCTGTGTTTAATGCTCCTACATCCCTCACTGGGGCTAATCATTCTTGCAGCGGTGCTCTGGAGATTCAAAAAGACAAACACCTCCTTTTTCCAGCCAAAAGCACAAAGCACAACCCGCAGGTCATACTCTGCTACTCCTGCCTGTATGCAAAACACAGATCACAGGCTGCAACCTGTTAATCCTTCCCAAACACAGGCTGCAACTACTAAATTCTGTAAAAACTACAAAACAGCACAAATTGCAAATTGCAGTCACAAATCTCCCACAAACAGCAGCAAGCAAGTCACCAAAGCACCGGAGAAATGTGGAAAAAACATCAGACCTTGCCTACGACATATGAGGAATGTATACTGCGTAGCTCAAAAACTGGAGAAACGCTGAATGAAATGTGCTGGCCCTGGAGCTCTGAGTGTAGACTCAAAAGCACCCAGCAGTGTACAGCGAGCAAGCAGAAAGCGATTGCTGTAGCTGGGTACCCTCTTTTTATTGCACCTCCCCCCTCTCTCTCTCTCTCTCTCTCCCCTGTTTGTCCAGTCCCTGCCTGCCACCTGTCCTTTAAGTCCCTGCCCCGTACCTGTCTGTCACCTGTCCCCACCCCTCGCCCCCCCTTTGTCTTCAGCTTTCAATGCTGGCACCAGCTGCTGGGAGGGCTGCCAAGGACAATTAGCTTTGCCCCATTTAAGAGGAGGGCAAGTTCTCTTGTTGCTAAATTATTATAAAATGTGTATTTTGAAGTGATAAGTTCAACTTGTGTTCAGGCAACTAATTTTCTATCTTTTGATGAGATAGAAACAGTCAGGTATTCTTCCAATGGTTATCTATTTTATTCTCCCTAAACCATTTGGAACATTTTTGTTTTTTTATGATCTCCACGTCAGAGTCTTTAGCTTTTTTGTGGAATTTTCTTTTGATAGTGCCTCTATAATGTACTGCAATAATTTATTTTTTTAAACCTCTCCATAGATGTGTCAATTTTATTTTAGACAGAATGTTCTTCAGGGCAGATAGCTATTTAGATTTATGTCCCTCATGGAAATCAGTTGATTATTTTTTCTTTTAGGCATTGTATTGGAAGATCATTGTTAATATTACTAATTAATCCTACTGTAACCGATGTGCTTCCAGTGAAAGGATCTTAATTGCATTTATTGAAATTCTACCTAATTCTGCCCCTATCATTGCATTTGATGTGGAATTAGTAACCCCTAATTAAATTTTATAATAAATGGACAGGGCTCTCTCCATACTGTCTGAATTATAAGATCCCCAAACTTCAGCCCCATATGTAAGTATGAGATTCTTTTTTTTGCCGTCCAAGCCTTAAGGCAGGGATAATAGTGTTTCCCCCACGCTTTGGCTGCCAATTTAGCCTTTATATTCTGCTCCTTTAGGTATTGTGCCCAACTGGTAAAAGATATACATTTATTTCCCAGATAATGATATTCTTTAACTATTACCAGTTTATTTTCTCCCAAGCAGAATTTTGATTGTTTAGAGTATTGCCCTGTTTTTCCAAATGTCATTACTTTCATTTTTTTCAGATTTACTTTTATTTCTAATTGAGTGCATTTCATTTGAAATATGTCTATTTTGTGTTGAAATCCAGATTCAGTAAGTACGAAGATTACTATGTCACCTACATAAGCCATTGTATGAAGTGGGTTCTTACTGATTTTGAGGGAGTCAAAGTTGGATGTATCTTCATATTTTGTAAATATATATATATATATATATATATATATATATATATATATATATATATATATATATATATTAATTTTTAATAGGTATAGCACACAGAATATATATATATATATATATATATATATATGTATATATATAGGGAGCGCAAGTGGCCATCTTTTGACCCCTTTATGAGTTGAAAATACTGAGTCAAATTACCATTATTATGATATCTTATAGTAGTGGAAATATTGGAATATAGTAAAATCATAATTAATAAAGGGTGATCAATATCCATGTATTTCATAATTTTCCACAGTATTTACCTATTTATGGAGATGAAAGCTGATGAAAAGTCTACAAAGAGTGCATATAATCTCATTTTTCTCATGTGAACCTGTTTCTGTATTATGTGTTTCAGAACAAAAATATTATTAATAGTAGAGAACCCCTGTCTAAATCCAGCATGCCATGGGGATAAAATTCTATTCTCATCTGTCCATTTGGTTAATTTATTTAGTAATAGTCTTCAGAAAATCATGGAAATTATATTTAACAAGCTTATGGGGTGAAAGTTAGAGGGGTCTTACACAGACCCTTTTTTATGAAGTCGAACAATAGTATTTTTAGTCCATGCAGAAGGAACATATTTATACTGTAAGTGCTGCAAAAATTAAAGAAAAAGATTAGCAATGATACCCAAAAATCTCTTTATATACCTCAGAGGGAATGTAGTCTGCACCAGGGGCCCTATTATTTTTAAGTTTGGAAATAACTTCCTCTATTTTAAATTCAGTGAATATAAAATTTGACTGAGTATAGTATCGCAAGTTATTGATTAGATATTGATCCCCATTCTCCAGATCAATTTTTGAGAAAATAGCCTTAAAGTATTCAATCCAAGTTTCTTGGGATGTATACAGCCAGTGAGGGGGTTATATTCTTTTACACCTCTTGTTACCATCTTCCAGAAGGATTGGTTATCCTTACCTAGAATAACCTAGTACATTTTTGTCAATTGATTTTGTAGGAACTCAGATTTTTTTGTTTCCAGCCATTTATTATATTGTTTACAAAATGTGTTTAGTTTTGAGAAGCTAGCTCTTGAAGGATGTTTTTAGTCTATTTGTATAATTTATTTAATTCTTTCTTGTCTTTTTTTACAATCATCATTAAACCAATTAGCCATCTGCTGATTAAAGTATGAATTATCATAAATATTTCTTTTATTTTTTCATATAATTGGTCTATGTTTTGCTCTATCAAAAATGGGGTTTGTAAATTTAAGTTATTCAGTTCAATTGAAACCAACCTGCCAATTCTGTATAATGTTAGTTAACCCTGTGCCTTTAATTCTACCTCTCCTAAGTTTACATTTTCCTATACTTGAATGTATGGCTAATGGATTTATTTCTGTTTCTTTTGTAGGTATTTATTTGTCAAAAAATATTTATAGGCATAAGATGTGCAATCACTCTCATGTCTCATTTCAATATTTAACTTTTGTATTATTTGTATGCATCTGGATTAAATAGAATATATTCAATCAAGCTTTGACCATTTTGTGAAAAGTACAAAGTATTCCAATCTAAGTCTCCACAGATTCTGGCATTTAATATGAAAAAAAGCATCTCCTCAACCAGATTCTTAAATTCCCTCCCCTGGTCTTTATCATCTTATCTTCACTTTGTCAAGATCTAAAGTCTTCAAAGACCAATTGTGTCATTAGAATGTCCACATTATCATAGTTTGCAATCCTGACATTAAAATTACTTGCAATTAGAATAATGTTATTTGGAAGTTTCTTAGTTATATAATCTATAAAATTATTCAAATTTGGCCATAGATTTTGAGTAGTCTGATTTTGTTTTTGGGGAGGGATGTAAATGTTAATAATGGTAAAATGGACACCATTCCTTATAATATTCAAGATAATGATATTGCTGTCTATTTGAACTGTATCCAAAATAATTTCTTTTTTTTAATTTTTCATAGATTGCCAATCCCACTTTGGGTCTTCCAAATTTCTTATATTTAATTGCAAGTCAGCACACAAGATGATAGCCATAGGCCAGCCTGGTGGCACTGAGGGTTGAGGCACTGGATGCCACACCTCACACCATGCTGGTGATCCAGTTCGAGAATGAGCCAGGGTCATTGGAGGATGGTGGGGGGAAGGAGAGGATGTGAGAAAGCTGCCAGATGGCAGCGCTCTGCCTCAGGAGGAGGTATACAGCTCTCTTGGAGCTTGGTCATCCTCTGGTGGAGGCCAGAGGGATGGCGCCATGTAGAGAGCTTAGACATAGGTCATTGGGAGGGTTGAGGGGAACCAGTCCAGAGCTGTGGTGCACATGTGCACCTCCACGTGCATGTGTCACCATTTCTGGGGGTCCCAGGGTAGCTCAAGGGAGAAAACAGAGAAAACTGTGGGGGCCAATGTGGATAATGCCCCCGGACCAACTCTAGGGATCTGCCGGGGTGTGCATGGCTCTAGAAGCCTCTGAAAGACCCCAAGCTCAGTAGGCACGGCAGACACTGAGGTTGACCTGCCACACAGAGGATAAAAACAATTAAAAAAAGATGATAGCGATTTACATTAATAGGGTCAGATGCCTATGTTTCCTGAAATAAAATTAAATCACAACTGGTGATAAATTTATGCCATTGTAAATTATTCATTTTTTTCCTGATAACCCCACAATGTTCCAGGAAAGAACATTTGCGGGAATCACATCTTCTGTTGTATTTTCCCTAACACATTCTGTAAACAGTCAATCCTGATTAACAGTTTGATATGGATTTTCCCCAGTATCTAGAAAAATTTTTCATATCCACTAAAAGTATTCCAGACAAATCTAGTTTACTGGCATTTGCTTTAAACTGTGGAATAATGTCCTGTGTTGTGCATTTGAAATCAATCTGGGTTCCATTTTCAGGCAGAAATACCCACTCAATCTTACCAATAATTTGCTAATGACAATCAATATTCATACAAGTTGTTAAAAGTACTGACACAAATGATGAGAACATTTCCTCATCATCATCCTGGAGATGTCTTATCCCAAAGATTGACAACACATAATCGTTCTCCTTTCCATATGACTGAGATCTTATGTCATCTACTTTAAATTGTCACTTTAAGGTGGAAAGAGTAAGGACAAGGTATGTTACATTCAGAGATTTTTTAATAGTTGACTTATTATGGGCATATCTAAAAATAGTTTGCCATTTTATTGGAGCCAGAATGTTAAGGCCCCAAAATTCAAGTCTAGGTATTTTTGACCAGATGTCTTTGGCAAATTCCATGCCCAGGACCAACACATATACTGGAAGCAGGACATTATCAGTGTCCTTACATACCATCAGGACTTTTTCTTTTGCATGCAGTATGGTCAGCTAAGACTGAAATAATTATACTATCAGTTCTGTTAAGGATTCTTGAGTTTCATACGGTTTCAGGAAGAGACCCTCAATTCTTAGTGCCACTTCACTTCCCTTCATCTCTAAGGAAGGACCCTTCCTTACTACTTGAAGGGGGGTCTGTTTTATCCAACTGTCTTAGATATTTATTCTTAGCAACCTCTATTATCAATTCCCTCTTATTAGTCACCCCCAAAATGCATTTTTTTGTTATTATTATTTATTCTGTTTTTTTGGATCTTTTATAATCATTGCATCTAAGGGGAGAGATTGTTCTCCTTTCTCACATTTATTGTAAATTGTTTTTGCATTCCTTTTTTGCAATACTTTTTTATTTTTATTCCTGCCCTTATTTTTCTTTCCCTTTCCTTTATTTTGATTCAACTCCATCTTTCTTTTTGCATCCCTCCTCTTTGGCATTTCAGGCATATTTACTGTTGAAAATGACAGTCTCTGTGGAACCATATGTTGTGCAACATCTGCAATTTTATTTTTCAAATCATTTATTAGGTTAAAAATCAAATTTATAAAACTGTCCTGTTTATTTTTCTGGTTATGAAGTGCCTCCTCCAATACCATGCTGGCCATAACTGGATGGGCCAAAGTTTTAATTGTATATTTGGATAATGCATCAGGGCAATTAGCTAACACATCAGTCTCTAATTTAATCTGTTCTACTTCATCATCTAACTTTTGAAATACAGTATTAGGAGAGCCAGCTAGTATGGAGGTATTATTTTGGAACTTGTCATTCTGGAGTAGTTCAGATGATTCTTTAGATAGTTCAAGGGGGCTAAAAAAATTCCAGTTTGGTTTCCTGTGTTTCACATATAGATTGTGAGCAGTTCATGCCTTTTTCAGACAGGCTAACTTTCTCGCTAATTTCTGCAGGTACTTTAGGTTCCTGTAATTCTAACTTCGGTGATGACTTAGCAGGAAATAAATCCATTGTATTTTTCTGAGGAGACATTTGATTGATTTTTAATCACTTTTCTTTTTCTTCCTCTGTTTACTTTTCATCTTACAGGGATTTTTTTAGTAGGGGATTTTATTTCAGGACAACCCAAACTTTCAATCACCTGTATTACCTTCAGTTTGCACTTTTGTTCAGTATGACATGCAGTACAACATTCAGTAAGATATAGTATAGTATGAAATTTGTCTGAGGATTGTTTTACTGCCTCCACATAGGATGCTGATTTGGATTTTGTTTCAGCAAGAACTGATGTTGTGATTACTAACTGTTCATCAAATATGCTCTCATTATCCTTTTTGCCTTTGGGAATGATCACTTTACCACTTCTAGTATTCATTTCATAACTGCAATTCAGTTACTATTTTCACAGTAAAACCCTGTAAAGGAAAAGGTTATTTAATGATAGTCAATTAAAAATATTCTCAGTGGTGTGCTCAGAATTAGCCCTTCAACAGTTGATCAATACTTCTATTGATGGGTTACCCTTGAAGCACCCTTTGAGCACACCTAAAGTCTTGTTATCTTAAAAAGGTCTTTTTTGGAACTTTAGATTCAATAGGATTCAAAGAAGTTCACCATCAAAAGCACAGAAACAGCAGGCAATTCAATGTGGAAATTTTGCAGTTTATAGAAACAATTAGTTCCCATACTTAGCTCAGAACCACACCAATCAATCTGAGGAATTTGGGAAAGACCATTTAATCAATTTAGTTCAGTTTTACACCAAAGTCAGTTCAGATTTTCCAAAAATAGCTTGTTTGGATTCAAAAAGGAGTATTTGGGTTAATTCTTAAGTAAGCCCACATAGAGAAAAGCAATACTTACTGTAAGGCACTGCAAAGAGTGGGATCAGAGTTCTGATCCTAATTAAATAAATATACTGAAAAAAGTAGATTGATAGTTACTGTTTTTTATAATTAATTCTATAATAATCAGAAGCTGCTACTATTTGGCTATTAAGTTTAGTTCAGTTAACTTTAGTATTATGTTACAATGAAACCATTGTAAGACCATGAACCAAAGATCAAACTTATGGTCCAAGATTATGCCATCTAGCTCTGAACAAATTTCAGCAGGGAGGCCTTAGTCTCCAGCCAGCTAGCTTAGGCAGCTCTATCAGCATCTATGGCTATAGCAGTGCTCTCAGAGGTATTCTCTTAAGGCTACTAAATCAAGACTTATTTATTGATGGCATATGCAGTAGTGCTTAGAAAAAGTCTCTCAGAAAGTGAGTGGCCAGACAAAGTATGGAAGTAACTTTCCTCAGAATAACTGAGGGTTTCTGTTACAATTGCAACTTTTATTTCACTGGCTCAGAGCTATAGGTAACTGCTGCATATCACTTCTCACAAAATGGTGTCTCTGGTACTGGAGCACCCATGCATGCACTTTGTGCCACTAGAAGTTAGAGGCACATGATCTGAGTTAAAGGAAAGAATCATCCAATCATAAGATGTGTGGTTAATTTTCAAAAAACTAAAAAGGAAATCTCAGAGGGGGAAATAAAATAGTAGAAATGGATATGAATAATAAATATAAGTGTAAAAGCATATGAGTGTATTAAAAATATGTTTAAAATCACTTTTGTTCAGTAACTCAGTAACCAAGTGCTGTTTAAAATAAAAATTTTATAGACAGAGAGGAAAGAGAAAGTGACCCATGCAGTCAACTATGGCAAAATTTCACATTTTGCACTGACAATTTTCACAGCTCTACTTACATTAGCCCTGAAATGAGCAAAATAGCATAATGGCAATAGGCAAGGTTGTACAAAGCTGTGCAAACAAAGTAGAACTCAATATTTTTACTTCCAATTTTTTTTTATACTTTCTCTTAAAGAGCAGCTGACGCCTTCAGGAGAACTTTAACAAAGCATAACATTTCAACACAGTTCAGCTTGTATTTCACATTAGTACTGTATTACTCCTCCCCATTATTTATTACTGATATCATTTGCATGAAAACAGCATCTTTGCTCATGAAGAGTTCATCTACTCCTATTGCTTTCTCCTTACCTGAAGTCATAATGCACTGATTGTGACATCATAGTTACTCATATGGCAACAGAGTGTTATGTCACAACAGAGGATTATGACATGAAGTATTTCTTTATTTTTTATTTATTTTTCATTTGTTAACAGGGTCAGGAAACTGAACCCAAGGGCCTTTTTTCAGGTCCGAGCTGGACTATAAGAAAAAACAAATAACAACAACAATACAAACATCACAAACAATTTCACCTGTTACAAATACAATGTGACTTATCAAGTAAAAAAGATTTATACACAACTTTAAAATGAAATTTACAAGTAATCAAATGAAATGGGGCAGGTAAAGTGTTCCAATAAAATGGAGCAGACTTACTTAAAGCTTGGAGCCTAGATTTGTGCTTTCATACAGTAGTGTCAAGCAACAATCTGTAAGATGACCTCAACGTTGAAGGAACAAGACATACAGATATCATATCTGACAGAGGGAAAGAGGGACACTCATGAATAGCTCTAAAGGTTAATAAAATTAAAAAAATATTCAATACAGCAGTTAAAGGAAAGCCTGCCCAATTGGGAATATAAATCATAAGAATGGGTACGGTAAGGAGCTAACAAAATAAAATGACAAACATTGTTGTATGCAACAGAAAGAATATTTGATTCCCTTAAACCCAACCTAAAATAAATACCAACAACATAATCTAGGTGAGGAAGAAGAGTGCAAGCAACAATGTCTTTACTAGTGTCAAAACTAAAAAAAAAGATTTAAATTTAAACAAAATGCCTAATTTTTGGTTGACTTTCTTACTTTAATGTGGAGTCCAGCAAAGCCCCAAGATGCTTAAATTGCTGAACTTGATCAATAATAATACCACCAAATACTTTTAGATAGGGGCCAGTCTTTAACATAGAATTGGTTCTGACAAGCATTGATTTGTCTTCTTTGAATTAAGAACCAACAAATTATGATTGAGCCAAACAAAAATTAAATAATCAGCATAAAGTAAAATTTCACAATCAGAAATATTAAAGAATAATTGGTTAATAAAAATGGAAAACAATAAGGGGCCCAAAATGGACCCCCGAGGAACATTGCATTCTATAGAAGCCCCTGGAGACTCAATAGAGTCAATTTTAACAATCTGAGATCTCATGGACAGATAATCCCCAATTGAATCTGCAGAGGAACAGGAAAAACCCAGTTCAATGAGCTTATGATAAGTAAGTCCATGGTCAATCAGGTCGAATGCCTTGGTCAGGTCCACAAACACAGCGTTATCAAACCCCTTTCAAAACCACTGCATACGATGTCTGTAAACCTGATCAATGCAGTCCCCATCTCGCAGTTCTTTCTAAAACAATGCTGGGCACTACTCAACAGCCCATACTCCAACAAGTAATCATTAATCTGTTTCACAACAATCTTCTCCAACACTTTACTTAATGAATTGAGAATGGAGATGGGCTGAAAGTCTTGGAACAGCTCAGCTGGCATTTTGTTAGGAATTGAGGTAACCTTATCTTGCTTCCAGCTATGGAGAAATTGCTGCAAAATCAATAATAAATTAAAAATATAACAAAGGGGTTCAAAAATAAAGGGTATGACCAACCTGAGAAAGCAACCATTAAGTCCCCCCCCACAGTCACTGAACTTATTAGGCAGAGTACTAAGAGCATAAAGACCTTGACCCTATCAACCAACCTGAAATTAAACCTCGGCCTAGTTAAGTGAGGGAGGTCTGAAAACAAATCAGGATTACTAGAATTTGTACCAGATGAAACCTGCCCCCTATATCTACTTAAGTTAGTGACTTTTTCATTCAGTAATTAGGCTATACCAATTAACTCAGTAAACTCTTGATCATCAATTTTCAATTTTTGAATATGGTTTTTAGATTTGGGAGTTAATAAGAAATTTACATTGTCCCAAAATTTATTAGGATTTGACAAATTCGATTCAAGATGATCATGATAACATTTCTTTTTGGATGCCCTCACATGTTTTGTAACCAGATTTCTTAGATAATGATAAGCATTTAGGGAAGAGGTAGTCAGGCTTTCTTTATAGACCTGCCATGCTTGATCTTTTTTCTTCACTAGTTTTCTCATCTCATATGTAAACCATTTATTTGGAGCACCCCTTATTCTGAGCTGACATAAAGCGCAAAAAGCATTCTGAATAGGCAATAACAGGTCGCAAAAAAAAAATCAACAGCCAAATTAATATCAGGTATGCATTCTAAAAAAAGCCAGTTTAAGGAGGACATTTCAATAGACAATGCTTCAAAATTAACATTACTAAAGTTACAAGCTTTAATTATATGTGAGGGAACTCTGGCCAACCTAAAATTGAGAACACAATAGGTAGCTATGTGGTCACTAATGTATTTGGGAAGTACATCAGAACAACCTAACATGCTTAACCTATTTAGAATGACCCAATCAAGTATTCAGTGGTTAGCAGAAAGAGAATGTAAGTGAGTTGGTTCTTGAATTACTTGTGACAGACTAAATTAATTTAGTAGAGATTCCAAACCCAAATTATCTTTTTGAAACCAATTAAGGTTGATATACCCCATAACCAAGGAATCATGGCCATCAATAAACAAAACAAAAATCAATAAAAAGTCTTTTAACCCTTCTATCCCACAGCTTGGAGGGTTGTACAAACACCCAAGAACTAAAGTTTTATGTCCACCAATTTGTAACAGAAGAATTAGCCAATCAGATTCAGAAATATCTGGAGCTACCTGGGGTGGATATCTGCTGCCTGCAGCTGGTGCAGTACGCAGCAGCCCGGTTATTGATGGGGATCCCCTGGTCCTGTCATATTTCACCGGTGCTGTACGAACTGCACTGGTTGCCGGCAGTGGCAGATCACCTTTAAAGTCGGACTTCTGACTTATAAAGCCCTACACGGACTGGGCCCAGATTACCTGAAAGAGTTTCTGGTTCCTTACCACCCTGGGCAATTGCTCCACTCAGCTGATGAGGGGTTGCTAGAGATTCCAAGGGTTTGTTTAAAATCTTCTGGTGCTCGTGCATTTATGCACGTGGCCCCAACCCTTTGGAATTCTCTACCCCGTCAGTTTAGGGAATGCATGACCATGGTGGGATTTAAACAGACTCTCAAAACATATTTATGGAACCAGGCATACTCTGAATGACCAAATGTTGTCTTTTTACCAGCATTTTACTGTATTTATAATTGTTTGTATTTATGGTATTGGTGTTTAATTGATCTGTAAGGCACCTTGGTTTTTTGAAAGGTGCATTATAAATAAAGAATTATTTTTGAAAATAAATTATATCACTATTAGAATGCAAAACTTTTAGTACCAAATGTTCCTTAAAATAAACAGCAAGTAGGGAGTAAGCTATAGAGGCAGATGAACTCTGAGGTATAAGATCATGTACTTATGAAAATTTCCTCTGTAATAAATAATGTGCAGGAGAAATATATAAAATATATAAGGAATGCAAGTTGAATTGTACCTAAATATTGTGTTTTTCAAAGTTTTCTTTGAGGCATCAGCAGCTCCTTAAACTCTTTCAGTCTTCTGGATATAGGAGTCATCCGAAGTCTTCTAGAGTTCTCTGTGGTTGCCAAACACCAAAACACCAAACACACAAGACAAGGCACTAAACTCCAGACTCCATACTCTGCACTTCAAAATCCACTTCTTTGATGTACAAGATACGAGGTACGTGCAAAAAAGATGTGAATTTATTGTAAGTATAGCAGGACTGCAACCTCTGATGCCCTCCACAGGGACTTCTGTCTTCTCGATTGCTAGCAAGTAGGGCTTTTCCACCACCAAAACTCTAGTGCCTGCACATACAACCAGGAAAAAAAAAGAGAGAGCAGTACCGCTATTCCAATCAGGTGACACAAGGAAGACTGAAAAGGATAATGAATAATGAGCTATTAAGACAACAATGCATATCTGTAATAGCACAATAAAAAGCCTTTCAATATTCCTGCTCTAGGAACTACTCCTCAGCCAACCCCACATGAAGTCACCATCTTGGAATCCTCCCTCTGTGTAAATACAGAGATCTTTTAATCTCTCCTCATAGGGGTTCTTGTGCAAAACCTGCAACATTTTAGTAGTCTTCCTCTGAACTGCCTCCACCCTGTCTATGCCCTTTTCAGGTGCAGCCTCCAAAACTGTACACAGTACTCATGGTGAGGTCTCCCCAATTAGTGATTCAGTGGCAACACCACCTCTCTCTTCTGCTGGCGATACCCCCCCGTGCACCCCAGCTTTCTACTTGCCCATCCCACTGCTTTGTCACACTGCCCTGCCTCTTTGAGGTAATCAGATATGATAACCCATTGATCTCTGTCCTCTTTAATGACTGCCATTATCTCACACCATGCTACACTCAGTTCATTTGTTCCTTTGCCCTAGATGCATGATATTGCACTTTTTGGCAATTAAACACCAAATGTCATGCTCCTAACCACTCCTTAAGTTTTTCAGGATCTCTACCAATTCTCTCCATCCCCTCCTGAATGTGCACTCTATTGCAGATTTTGGTATTGTCTGCAAAAATGCACACCTTCCCTTTCAGTTCTTTTGCAATGGCACTTATGAAGGCATTGAAGAAGACTGGTCTCAGTACTGAGCCCTGTGGCACCCTACTGGTCACTCTCCCATCATTAGATTGAATGCACTTAACCACCACCCTCTGTCTCATATCAGTTAACCAGATTCAAACCCAATTCACCACTTTGGATCCCACCCCTAGGCTGCTCAGTTTCTTTATCAGCCTCCTGCATAACATAGTGTTGAAGGCCTTGCTAAAGTCCAGAAAGACCATGTCCACTGCCCTTGTGTGATCTATTACCTTGGCCAACCAGTCCAAGAAATCTAGTACCAATGTCCTATGTCCAGGACTGTACTTCATGAGCAAGTGCATAAGGGAATTAAGAAGAGAGCAACCAAGTGGAGTGTTTGCAAAAGACTTGTGGAAGCAAAGGTGAAGTCAGCTACAGTATGACAGTGTCATTATTGTTTGATGTTTTAAGTGAGAGCTGTTAGGGTTGTGAAACAAATGTATTTACCTATTCAGTTGGCATTTCATCAGCAGGGATATCCCTGTGAGATATGACATTTTGATTTTGTAGATGATCCCAGGGTAGCAACAGATTGGAAATTAAAATTCTAAATGATTTTCGTCTCAAAATTTTGCTGACTACTAACTCCAGTATATGCCGCCTGATGAAGCCCTGTGTGGCGATACATATCTGTTGATTGTCAGCATGTGGACTGTAAAAATATAAAAAGGTTATATTCAGAGTTGGGCAAAGTGGCCCCAATTCACTCTGTGAAGTGATTCTTGGAGTGAAGGTGAATTCGCGAAGTGCTCTGTAACGCAAAGCAGAGTACTTCGCATTATAATGGGTAACGCGAAGTCCATTAAAAACAATGACTTCATGTTACTCTGTCTTCCCAAACCACTACTCCACCAATTCCTAAGGTGAAGTTCATTGAAAGCAATGCACTCCACCTCACTTCACCTTGTTTTTAAGCTCCAAAGGCGAATTTTGCAGTGATTTATGGGATTTCAGGTCACATGGGCTCTAGGTTGTTCTGCACAGCCTCAGTTTGGGGTAGTGTTTGTAGGAAGCTGTAGGAGGCAATCTACTCTGAGAGCTCTCTGCAATTCAAACCTTATAAAAGCTGTTAAAAAAGCCTTTTTAAGTAATTTTTTTTGCTGAAACTTTAGTTCATCAATTATAGGAAACCCTCCTGTGCTCATATCATCGAGTGTTTGTTCATGTGGATTTTGAATGTTAATGTACAGCATTCAGTCTGTGTACTGAGAGACAGTAGAAGTGTGCTTTGGGGAAGGGGCGTATCTGTGGTGTAGGTAGATTAACTTGGAGAAAAAGACAGTGCTTTTTGTTTTGGTGATATTTTTCTTGTATAACTGTGTTAATGTACACAAAGTAATATTTTCAATAATTCTTCCCATTTTTTTGCTGATTGTTGTGGTGCAGCAGTGCATAATTTTGGTTTGTTTAAAATATGTGGTTATATTACTGACATTTTCAATTTGCTATGCATTACTTAGTGTGTGTGTGTGCGTGAGTATGTGTGTGATGAGTGTCATCAAATCAGGCATCTTTTATTGTGCCACATAATTTCAGCAATGTGACCCTGCTATCCACTGCAGCTGTGTAATTTTTGTACTTCTGTGGTATCCTTACTGGTACTAGTACTAGTGACTGTTACTGCAACAGTGCAGTACACTGCCTCCCCCCCCCCCCCGCAGCCCATCCTAACTGGCAAAGGTATTCTTTTCCAGATTTGAATTTCTGATGGTGAGCACTGGTTAGGTGTTATGCCTTTGCATCTGCATCTCTTCAGTGCACAGAGCAATCTTAATCTATCTGTGCATTTGCATCTCTTTAGAGCCCAATCTCCATTTCTAACTTAAGTCACAGTGGTTTCTTTGGCTTCCCTTTACAGTACTGGACAGGTGTGGTGCATAATTCTGCATGAACATTGTACTCATTAATATGCGTTTTTATGTCAGGACCATCATCACGATGAGTCACTCGTGATACTAATCACGTTCTTCATCATCACAGTCACAAATGCAGTCGCAAATCACGATTTACGATCACGTCACGAATCACATTTTTTTCAATAGTTCCTTGAATGTATTGTAAGCCTGTTTATAAGTCTCTCTCCATGCTTCACCACCCCACCATTGTACTCATTAATGTTTGTTTTTAAGTCGGGGAGTTTTGTGCTACACCTCATTGGGGCACGGGGAAGTACAGCCATAGGCATTTACATTTCTTCATCATCACGGTCACAAATGCAGTCACAAGTCACGATTTATGATAACGTCACAAATCACAACATTAATTTTTTTAAATAGTTACTTGGATGTACTGTAAGCCTGTTTTGTAGTATCTCTCCATGCTTCACCACCCCACCATTGTACTCATTAATGTTTGTTTTTAAGTTGGGGAGTTTTGTGCCACACCTTATCGGGGCCCGTGGAAGTACAGCCGTAGGCATTCACGTTTCTTCATCATCACGGTCACAAATGCAGTCATAAATCACAATCTACGATTATGTCATGAATCACAACATTAATTTTTTTTAATAGTTACTTGGATGTATTGTAAGCCTGTTTTGTAGTATCTCTCCATGCTTCACCACCCCCACAATTGTACTCATTAATGTTTGTTTTTAAGTCGGTGAGTTTTGTGCCACACCTCATTGGGGCCCAGGGAAGTACAGCCGTAGGCATTTACATTTCTTCATCATCACGGTCACAAATGCAGTCACAAATCACAATTCATGATCACGTCACAAATCACAACATACATTTTTTTACTAGTTACTTGGATGTATTGTAAGCCTGTTTTGTAGTATGTCTCCAGGCTTCACCAGCCCACCATTTTACTCATTAATAAATGTTTTTAAGTCAGGGAGTTGGACAGTGTCTGCAGTACATACACAGACTGGAAAAAAGACTGACTACACACATGCATTTTAGCACAGTATACTTCCCACTGCTCAGAATACAAAGTGTCACGCATATGGAAGACAACAAAAAAAAGGGCATAATTACATACAAGGGTCGAGGATGGTGAAGGAACACATTTTATAACACAGCAAGGAAGGTCTGGAAGGGCACATGGTGTGAGGAAAAAAAAAAACTGATGTGGGATCCCATGGTGATCCAGCAGCAGTTCCAGCATGGACATAATTTGCAACTGATGTACCTTTATGTGATCCAGCCACTGCTCCACAGCACTCACCCTCTCATTGTTCTCCTCGACAGCACTCCAGAGAAATGCCAAGTCAGCCTGTGTTACACACAGTTCTCTGGGTTCCACACGTTCTACAGGCTCACCTGCTGGTGGTGGTGGTGGGGGTGCTGGTGGAGCATTTAAACCAGGTTTCTCTGACACTCCCCCCCAAAGAGAGGATCCAGTACTGTTCTCTTTTTAAAAGAGCATTGCTGTAATCTCTTCCCCTTAGACTCATTATGGGTTTTTCAATGCCAATAAAGAAAACTTTATGTTTTGTTCTATTCCTTACTTTTAACATAAGGGCAGCTAGATGATTTTTTGCCAAACTTATATACTTTATGTTTTATCCAGCTTGGTATGCATGCAACACCTATTTTGGCTCAATAAATGCATTTTATATATGTCCTGACTGGATGCTTCCTTCAATGTTCCAGTGCTTGCTATTTTGGAACAGCACCAGTTACTGCCTGGTGTGGTTTTTGTTTGTTTTTCTAATTCCTTTGACAAAGCGCCATGGGGCACGAAATGCATCAGGAGAAAATGCTACAAGTGAGGAGGGGATATGCAGGAGGAAGTATTTTTGGTGTAAAACAAATAAAATTAAGCACTTTATTTAAGCACCTTACTGGGAGTCTTCCTCAGATTTTTTCTGCATCTGCTCATGTTTTTTGATGTCTGGTAAATTGGCTTGGGAGCAAGTGAGCACCGTAGTGCAAGCAAGTGCTGGAAAATCTTCTTTCTTACATTTTACTTGTGATTTAGCCTGGCATTGCATCCCTGGTGTGACTGCTGACTCTCTGATTGTGCAATTGTACAGGGTAACCTACTCCCATTCCTGAACTCTCTGCTCCCCTATCTATGCCAGAATGCCTGCTACCTCTATGGCCAAGCTCTCCACTGCCTATAACAGTGCTTGTCATTTCGCCTTGCTGGCCCCTTTCATCACACATCACTGTGGCTCCCACTGCAAGGCCTTTTTGACCTGGCCCTGTGCAGCATGGTGGATTCTGCCATCCATATTGGCCAGGTCTCCCCCTGTTCACCATTCATCACTGTCTGAACTTTACACCACAGACTCTGCTGAAACAGCACCCCCCCAGAATATCCCCAGGGTATCCACCAACATAGGCTGCAGAGCATTGTCAGTGACAGCCCCTACACTGTGGAATAAACTGCCTACAGAGCTCCGCTCCCTCTACACCCACTGCCAGTTCAAAATCCACCTCAAAGACTGGCTCCTGACGACATCCTACTGCCACTGCTTCCCTAGGTAGTCCACTCTTTTTCCCAGCTACACTCTACCATGGATTGTGTATTTATAAATAGGTCAGGTGGGAACCAATTCAAACTGGCCTGCTTGTGCACTTAAGTTTTATTACCTATGTTTGTTTGTCAATCATGTCACCCACCCACCCTTCCCTACCCCTTCCGTCTCCTCCCTATACTTTGCTACACCTTATCCGCTTTCTATATTTATACTGAGAATCCCTTGCTTATCTTATATAATAAATGCTGCTGGTTGAACTATATGTATATGTATACTCTCAGTTATTGTAATGCCTATCGGGTGTATGGTTTTCTAGAAACCTGTATTTTTTTTTTATCTTCTATTTTACTTTTCCCATAAACTGTTGAAACCTCTTAACTTTTATAGTTGACTGTTCCATGCTTTGTTGTTTGTTATATTTAGTCCTGTGCCACTGATGTGACCTGGGTCATGCCTGAAAACGATCTCTGGGATCGGCGCACCTACCCAGTTTCCAAAGTCATGAATAAATAAATAAATAATTTAATGTTCTTTTATTATCTATACATTCAATATTTATACTTAATTTCATACCCTCATTTGTTAGAGCTTTAAAAATGAATAACATCTCCCTTTAATCTCTTAAGTTCAAGTTTATACAACACCAGTTCCCTTAGTCTCTCATCATAACTGGCAGTATAGCCTAGAGCTGGCAGTATAGCACAGAGGTTAGAGGAATGAGGTGTGAATGAGCTTAGTACATCTAGCAGACCAGACCTGAGTTTGATTCTCACAACCTCCACTTGCATACTGTGTGACTCTAAGCAAGTCACTTAACTGCCCAGTGCTCCCAGGTCACCCCTAAAAACAGGTACTTATGCTTAGTAGGCCTTACCCAGTTACCGAAGACTAAAATAAAATAAAAATAACTCAATCCCTCCATCCCCCTAATCATCTTTGTCAATCTTCTCAGCACCCTTTCCAGTTTTCTAATATTCCCTTTGTTCAATGGGTTCCAAATGGGACCACAGTACTCCAAATGTGACCTGTACAGTGCAACACTGCCTTACTGTCTCAACATGATAAATTCTTCTCATACATCCCAAGATGTATACACATTTTGACACTATCTCATTACAATGCTTTGAACATTTCAAAGTATTTTCTACCAAAATTACAAAATCTTTCTTGCATTCAGATACTTTTAGTAATGTTCCATCCATAAATTTCTTGACCTGCTTGCTATTGCTACCTAAGTGCATTACCATACACTTGCTTGGGTTAAAGTTCACTTTGCTCTCCATTGAGCTTCTGTATAGGCTATCTAAATCTTCCTGCAGGGCTGAAATATCATCCTCTATATCAACAGCGTGGCCCAATTTTGCATCGTCCACAAACTTTGCCAACAGACCCCCAACCATATGGGAAGTATAACTGTATACACAGGTATAATAAAAGCTAGAAACATAGCCATACACATATGAAGCAAAATTCAATACAGGAAAGTACTCCCGGCTCCCAAAGATGTCACTGTACATGTGGACATACAATAAAAAAAGCGAAACAATGCACAAACCAAGCCTGAAGAAAACTTACAAAGTTAGTGGTGTATATCAGAATGCCAGTCAGCAACCCCTTCATACCGTATCACCACTGGATGTGACTTTTTGGGGGTCCCTGAAGAAGCCACATCTAGTGGCAATATGTGAGGCTTGTTGACTGTTGTTCAGATATACACCAATAAAGTTATAATTTCATCTTGTGCTTCGTCTGTGCACTGTTTCTCTTTTTTTGTTTTATGTTTACTTTATGAGTTGGCATGTATGTTTATTCTGTCTCTTATGGATACTGTACAAATAATGCCTTCCCTAAATGTGTTAGCAGTTGAACACTTAACACTCACTTTGGTTTGATAGTTATGAGTTACAATTACTTTGGTCATGGTGGACCCCAAGATGTCATCCATGTTTGTTGCAGAAAGCTTATAATTTGTGAAAGTTATGATTACAAATAACATTTTCTGGAAGAATATCTACAGTAAGCCCACACAGTACATCTTTATGTAGACTTAGTTTTACCACTGAATGCAACTCATGTATCAATATGCAATGCTGTATATGTTTACAATATGTATGTGCAGCAGACAGTGGCTGGCCAGGGAGGTGAATGGAGGGTAATTGCTGGTCATGGCCCCAGGCCTGTGTGAGAGGTGGGGTTGGCTCTGGTGCACAGAAGGCTGACTGGATGTGAAGGAACCAGTGATCACCAGGACAATATTGCAGTATGTCAATGGAGATTGATAGAGAGACTACTAGACACCAAGTAATTATTACACTATGTCACTGGTGATTAGTGGTGGGCAAAGTGTCCAAAATTCGCTCCTCGAAGTGATTCGGAGAGTAATGCAGGATCCGAAAAAGTACTCCGCAACATGAAATGGAGTACTTCACGTCATGATGGGGAACGCAAAGTCCATTGAAAAAAATGACTTCACATTATTCCGCCTTCCCCAAACCACTTCTCCACCAATTTTAAGGCGAAGTACATTGAAATTAATGTACTTCACCTCACCTTGCCTTGTTTTTGAGCTCAAAGGTGAATTTTGCAGTGCTTCATGGGACTGCAGGTCACATGGGCTCTAGACTGTTCTGCACAGCCTCAGTTCTGTATAGTGTGTGAGTAGTGGAAGATGGAGGCAGTTTCCTCTCACAGCTCTGTGATTCAAATCCTCTAAAAGCTGTTAAAAAGCCTTTTTGATCTATTTATTTTGCTCTTAATTCAGTACATCGATTGTAGGAAACCCTCCTGTGCTCATATCATCGAATGTTTATTGTTTGTGTGTGGATTTTGAATGTTAATTTAGAACAGTCAGTCTGTGTACTGTGAAGAGTGCTTTGGGGGAGGGACGTATCTGTGGATTAGGTAGATTAACTGGGAGAAAAAGGCAGCCTTTCTGTTTTGGTTATATTTTTCTTATGTAACTGTGTTAATGTACACACAGTAATATTTTCAGTAATTCTTGACATTTTTTGCTGATCGTTGTGGTGCAGTGGTGTATAATTTCAGTTTGTTTAAAACATTTGGTTATATTACTAAAGATTTTCAATTTGCTACTCATTACTTGTAGTGTGTGTATGATGCGTGCCATTAAATCAGACACCTTCTGTTCTGCCACAGCGTAATTGCAGCAGTGTGAACCTGCTATCCAGTGCACCTGAATTAATTTTTTATACTGCTTTGTGGTATCTTTACTGGTAGTGGACTGTTACTGCCATGCACTACCCCCCGTCCTCCAACCAGCAAAAGGGTATTCTTTTCCAGATTTTGATTTGTGACGTGTGAGCAATGGTTAGGTGTTGTTGTGCCTTTGTGTCTGCATCTCGAGTGCACAGCATAATCTTAATCTATCTGTGTGTTTACAGTACAACATTTATTCTGGGAAACTTTGCATTTCTTGTTACACTCTCATTTCACTTTGTCAGCACTGGGGAATTTTCTTTACATAAGACAGTAGCATTTTGGGGATGCACATTAATTCTGGTGACTGTGTGACCACTGTGCATAAGATGGAGTGTACCATTAATTCTGGGAGGCTTTGCATTTCTTCTTATGCTCTCATTTCACTTCATCAGCACTGAGGAATTCTCTGGACACAAGACAGTAGCATTTTGGGAATGCACATTCATTCTGGTGACTGTGTGTGACCACTGTGCGCATGACGGAGTGCACCATTAATTCTGGGAGACTTTGCATTTCTTGTTACTCTCTCATTTCACTTTGTCAGCACTCGGGAATTTTCTGGTCACAAAATAGTAACATTTTGGGGATGCACATTAATTCTGGTGACTGTGCATGACTAATGCATGCATGACATCTGAGTGAGCCATTAATTCTGGGAGAATTTGCATTTCTTGTTACGCTCTTATTTTACTTCATCAGCACTATGGAGTTTTCTGGACCCAAGACATGAGCATTTTGGGGATGAACATTAATTCTGGTGACTGTGTGTGGGAAGGGCTGTCAATATTGTTGTCACTTCACCTTACTTCGTGTTAAGGCAGAATGACAATGGAAAGTAATAATTACAAGGCAAAGTGAGCCTTTTGCATTGACCACTGCGCGCAGTAGAGTGCCAACGTGAAGTGCCCACTTCACTGGAACTTCACCGGTGAAATTTAAATTTGCTGCATCTCTAGTGGTGATCAGGGAGTAGGACGGGATCACGGGACACCAGAAAAGTATTGCAATATCCCAACAGGGATTCGGGAGGGTGGGGTAGGGATTTGTTGTTTTAAACATTGCAACAGTGCTGCTGTGGGAATTCATGCACCACTGTGTATATTGTTAAAGGCTGCATTTTGGAAACAATAATTAGCATTGCACACACAGTCCTTTATCCTTTTAGTGCTTTCAAATACTTTCAATATACCACTGCACCTTGTATGACAATTTCCCTCATTTGCATGGGAGAAGTTCTGTATTTAGTGTGAACATGCTAAACGCTTACTACCATGTTACATATCTCTCTGAAAATAGCAACGCCAATAGGCTTTTGGCCGTGCTGTATCCAATTAGTGCAGTGCTAATCCTGTTAGCACCATGCTAAGTGTTTAAATATCTGGCCCACAGCATATCAGGCACAAAGTAAAATAAGATACAAGAATGTTTAGAGGATTTTGATGTTGATTGACTACAAAATATACAGTTAGTAAATTGGCTACAACATATACAGTTACTCTATTTATACTTTTTACAGATCCTTTATTTAAAGAACTCAAATTAGAGGAGTCAGTTTTATCTTTTTTATTTCTATTTTCATTATAACATAACCAGTTTGTTCTAGTTTCATACCCTCCTTGTTACGGCTGCATGGCAGTGCTCTGCAAATGTTTTGATAGGACAGTAGAAATAAGGAGCTCACCTGATACCTAACGGACTTCATTTAATTGGAGTTTTATAGCAATCCCTCGGCTCAGCAGTCTGTTTATTGAACTATTGTTTTTTCTGTTAGTCTGTGTTTCCCAGGAATGAGGTTCAGATTTCGCAGATCAACGCAGAAACACAACTTTAGGCAGCAATTTCTCTAAATAATTTTGGGGTCATATAGGATAAACAGTTTTATGGATTGTTATAACTCCACTGATTTTCACAATATAAGTGTTTTCTAAAAAAGAGGGCTATTTTATAAAGAAATCTGCTCTTGAAAAAGTGTAGCGTGACACAGAATATGCCCACTACAGAGCTGACTGCATTCCTGGCAGCTGTAGCTTGAGCTGTCTGTTGTCCTTGTCTGCAGTTAACCATTTGTAGTTCTGTTTTCAGCTCTACTGCTGGTTTGTCAGAACATCTTAGAAGTGGAGATTATATGAAGTCCTTTGTTTTCAGCTGCTGCTACTTTTGTAGACCTCTTTTTAATGCACACTGAGCTATCTTTAAAAAAAACAGATACAAGTGCAATAGCCAGAGAAAGTGTTGCCTGGCTTCTTTAAAATTGAGACTTCCTATCTGCCCACTCCAACTTATTCTGCATCTGATGAACTGAGTATAATTTTTGCTGAATACAGCACAACACAGGTTATTATATTTATTATTATTTACTAACATACTGTGATACCAGCAGAGTAGGCCTAAAGGTCTATCAAGTCTGCTCAAGATCAGCACCTGGTAGATACATCCTTCACTGCCCTCCCATCTCTCACCTCTTCCCCATCAGGAGTGCATCTCCAGTTCCAGCATTACTCAGTTTAATCTTCCCCCTATACCTGTCCCAGACCCTTTTGAAGCCCTCCATCATTTTAAGTTCCACCAATTCCCTTGGCAGCGCATTCCAAAGCTCCAGCACCCTATCAGTGAAATAACGGGTCCTGGTCTCAGCCCCGAGCCTCCCTCCTACCAGCCCAAGGGTGATGCCCCCTGGTGACCCCTGCCTTCTGCGGCTGAAGAAACCTATCAGGGCATGCCCTGCTTATCCCCTTAAGGCATTTAAAGACCTCAATTATGTCCCCTCTACCCCTTCTCTTCTCCAGGGAATGCAAGTTAAGCTCCCTAAGTTTCTCCTTATAGTTCCTTCCCCCAGCCCCTGTATCATCCTGATTGCCCTCCTCTGGACCTTTTCAAGAAGTGCAAAATCCTTTACCAAATGTGGTCACCAAAACTGTACACAGTATTCAAAGTGTGGTCTAGCCAGGCAGATATACAGAGGAAGAATCACCTCCTGCTTCCTGCAAGTTATCCCTCTTGCACTTTCACCCAAGCATTTTATTTGCTTTGACTGCCACCTTCCTGCATGGTTCAGAGTTATTCATTTTGGTGTCCACCACCACCAGGTCCTTCTCCCCATCTGAAATCTGCAGTTTCTCCCCTCCCAGTAAGTATTCTTGAGATGAGTTTCTAAGCCCCAGGTAGGGAACCCTACACTTCTTAGCATTAAACTTCAGCCCCCAGTTGTGAAACCACCCCTCAAGGGTCTCCAGGTCCTCTTGAAGGGTCCTTCTGCCCTCCACCCCATCCACCACTACCTCCAGATTGGAGTCATCAGTAAAGAGGCTCATCTCACTCCTGATACCTCTTCTGATATCAAAGATGCAAGCATTAAACAGGAGTGAGCCCAGCACCGACCCTTGTGGAACCCTACTGTTGACTCTCCTAGCAGATGAGACCATCCCCCTAACCATCACCCTCTGCCACCATCCAGTTAGCCAGTTTCCTATCCATCTAACCATCTTCTTCCCCATGCCCATTCCCTCCAACTTATCCCTCAGTCTGGGATGTGGTACTGAGTCAAATGCCTTGCTGAAGTCTAAAAAGAGGATATCCAATGGCCTGCTCTGGTCCAGTACCCTGGTCACCCAATCATAGAACTCCACAAGGTTAGTCTGACATGACTGGCCATGCACAAAGTCATGCTGGTGATCATCCAAATGGCCCCCAGCTCCAGGAACTCATCCAGCCTATCCTTCAATATGGCTTCCATTATTTTTCCCCACCATGGATGTCAGGCTGACAGTCCTGTAATTGTCTGGCTCCTCCCGTAGCCCTCCTTTGTGGATGGGCATGATGTGAGCCATCCTTCAATCCTGAGGTACACACCCCATCTGTAGGGAAGAGCTAAAGAGGTCTGCCAGGGGAATGGTCAGTACATCTGCCATTTTCTTTTGCACTCTGGGATGCAGTCCATCCATACCTAGTTCCTTATCTCTTTTTAGGGACCTGAGGGCTTCCCATACCCTTCCTGTGGCAATTTCACCATCCATTACCTCCCCTTCATCAAAACTGACCCCTTCCCCCATGAGGTGCCCCCTTCCTCGACTCTGACCCCCCCATAAGGTGCTGTCCCACCATCGTCTCTAGTGTAGAAGGAGGCAAAGTAATCATTCAATACCTCAGCCTGGTCTCCAGCCTCCTTGGCCCACCCTCTCCCTGTCCTCAACCTGCTAATCTAGCCCTTCATTTTCCTCCTTTTCCTGATATACCTAAAGAACCTTTTATCACTGCCTCTGATCCCATGAGCCAACTTCTGCTCTGACATAGCCTTGGCCAGTCTCACCTCCTTAGCCACCTTTTTGGATATGTTATCATACTCCTCCTTGTCCATAACCCCACATATTTGCTTGTATTGTCTGTAAGCCCCCTCTTCTCCCTTATCACTTCCTGTACCTCTCTGGTCCAAAAGCACAGTTTCCTGGTTCCTCCAGCCTTGTGCCTCCTCTTAGTGCAGGCCCAAGTAGCTTCCAAAAGCCCCCTTTTAATAACTTCCCATCTGCTATCTGTGCCCATGCCCAAACCGACCCCCATAAATGCTCCCTGAGGATCCCCTCCATAACCTTGAAGTCTGTGCCTCTGAAGTTGATTACTACTGTTTTAGTAAGAGTATCTTCTCCCCTCAGGTTTGGGGAACACCAAACTGAAGCATGATCACTCCCTGCAGAGGGTCCCTGACCTTGATGTTCCTAGCCAGGTCACAGTCTGATAGGATCACATCCAGGACATGACCATCTCTTGTTGGATCCACCACCAGTTCGGACAGGAATGCATCATGGAAGATGTCTAGCAGTCACTGCTCCTTGGTTGACAAGGATGACATCATTCCCCAATCAGACCCCGGCAAGTTAATGTCCCATAGCACCACCATTCTTCCCTCTCCTTGACCACAATGCCCCCTGAGATTCTCCACCAAGCTTTCCTCCAGATCATCTGCCTGCAAGGGCGGCCTATATGCCACATCCAACTTCACCCTCATCCCCCAAGGTGCTTGCAAGGAAACCCATAATGCCTCATCTTGCCCCTTGGCCCCCTCCACCCTGCATACATCTATGCCATTTCTAATGATGAATGTTACCCCCTCCCTTACCCACAGTTCTGTCCTTCCTGTACACCGAGTACCTCACCAAGTTGAGTTCCTAGTCATGCCTCGGCATGACCCACATTTCTGTTACTGATGCTACGTCCAACTCCCCTTCAGTTAGCAAAGCCTGCAGCTCAGGCATCTTATTTCCCATGCTCTTGGTGTTCATCAGGACCACTCTCCATCCCTTCTCTCTGCCCTCACTGGCCCCCCTCAACCCCTGACCCCCCAGGTGCTTGTCTGCCTTCACATCCTATCACACAGTCAGACTATCCTGCTGTACCCCCCCATCTACCTCTGAGGGGGAGGGAGCACCTTTGTCTCTAGCCCCAACTCCCTCACAGGTTTAAATCCCACCTAGACTCAATGAATTTGGACAATTTCAGCTTTAGAACCTCCTTCCCTCCCAAATTCAGAAGGCGCCTGCCCCTAGTCTTCCCAGGTTGCACCCCAGTCCCCCACTAACCCATACCCACTCATCTCACACCACAATCTCAGCCATTCATTAACTTGTCTGATTTTCAGTTTGTTACCCACACTGACTCTGGGCAACAGAAGGAGCTCAGAGAAGGAGACTGAACTCCCCACAGTGTGACATACCTGGGCTAGCTCCCTGAACCTTGCCTGGCTCTCAAGCACACTGTTCCTCTCAATGTTGTTTCTGCCCAGGTGTCCTAAGATGTCAGGGGACCCCCTGCAGTCATTCACTAGGGCATAAACTAGGTGCTTTGCCTTGTGCACAGTCAGGCCAGATATACTCTTGACCTGGATGGCACAGCCCTTCCCCTCCTTCCCAC
Source organism: Neoceratodus forsteri (assembly GCA_016271365.2). NCBI lineage: Eukaryota > Metazoa > Chordata > Ceratodontiformes > Ceratodontidae > Neoceratodus > Neoceratodus forsteri. The sequence continues at coordinate 1,034,955,409 of CM028135.1, forward strand.
CTAATACCCGTAATCATGGAATCCTCCAGCAGGAGCACCCTGATGTACTCTTTATCCTTTGACCCCTCCCTTATGTCATCCCCCCACTACCACTTCCTTTCTTTTGGCCCCTCCAACAATTTCTTTCCCCCTGACTGCTCTACTCCCCATTTTTTGGTCCTGTCTCATGTCCTTCCTGTCCCTTCCCATGTCATCTTCCTCCAAGACTCCATCCTGGTTCAGACCCTTGACTCCACCCTGCACTTGTGGCCCCTCCATCTCCACAGGGGCCCCTGGTACTACCCTCACCTTTTCCTTGTTCACTATTCACCCCAGTACTGGGTCCCTGCTGTCCCCTTTCCTCCTGGGCAACTTGCTCACTCCTTACCACCTCCTTATCTATCCTTATCTGGTAATCCCATCCCACAGATCCACCACTAGTGCTAACCCCAGCTTCTTTCTTAGTCCTTGGGCCATTCCTCCTCACCCCATCCTCCCTTTCCTCCTCATTAACTTTCCTTCCACTGCCGATTGCTTCACCCTTCCTCCCAATGCTGACTGTTTTCCCCCTTTTCCCCTAAGGACCTTTCCTCCCTGGAATCCCCTAAAGGAGAAGACCTGCTTGACACCAGAATCTCTTCAATTTTCTGCAGAGTGGAGCCCCCTCCTGTGAGGCAAATCCCCTTGTCATGGATCTATGAGTTCCTGTTGCCCAGCTGCCTGTATCTCCCACCTATTTTCTTCCCCAGACCAGACCCCCACTGTCCCCCTAGTCTCTTCCCCTTTATCTGCCCCAGTACCAGTCATCTGTAGCAAGGGATCTGGTGGCTCCCCCTTTCTAATACACCAACATTAGCATCCCCCTTCCCACTGCCTGTTACTCCCTCCCTCTGCCCTTCACTGCTCTGTCCCCAGCACCCTTCCCATGTGTCTGCTCCAGTGTCGGTCCACTCCAGTCTGAGTTCTGGTGGTCCTCCATCCTTCTCTCTCACTCCCTCTACTCCCACATTTGCTGACACACTCCCAACCCCAGATTCAAGCCCCCCCAGTCCTTGTGATCATACCCTCCACCCAACTGTCGGACTCACTCACAACTCAAGATCCATGCCTCCCTGTCTTTATATTCTTACTCTTCACTCAATTGTTCAGGGCACACCAGAGCCTATGCAGCTCAGCCTCCAAGCCCATAACCTAGTACAAATAGGACAGTGCCCTAGTCTCCACAGGGTACTCATGGCTATTGCAACTCCACAGCCCTGCAACCAACCAACCTGGTCTTTCCCCAACCTATACCCAGCAGACCACCCCCTCATCTGATCATGTCCCATCTCTGCTCAGCCTCCTCTGCCAGACATCCCATTACACTCCCCTACCCTATACCAAGTTCCCTCCAGTCTACCCCAACTGCTACTAGCCATCCTGCCCCTGCTTCTGTTGGTGTACTGCCAACACCACCCCCCACTGCAGTGCTATGATATATGATGAGCTAAGGGGTGTAGGTGTGCTGCTTGCCTGGCTACTCAGATGCCCACTCAGAACCCAAAGTGTCACCATGCCCCTAACCAGAACCCCTACTCAGCAAAATTAAAAAAAACCCTGCCCTGCAGAAAGAGGCAATAAAATGACCCTAGACTAGGCAGCAAATATCCCCATCCCTTTACTGATAAAGTGCCCTACATAGTGCCCATAGCCTTAGTAGCAACAAGCCCCCACCTTTCCATACATAAACAATGATACCAAATTATCCATGACAGATTATGCCCAAACCCAGTACCTCCAGCCCAGAAGCAGCATGTCCTCAACCCTTCAGTATATAAACATCCTGAAGTTAAGCATGACAGGTTAAAACACAACTGTATCCAAGCATAGACAGATAAAAATGAAAAAAAAAAACGTTCCCAATCCAAGCAATCTGCAGCAGTTGTTTAGGGATTACAATTTTTTTACAAGTTAGTAATTAAAGGATCCCAAGGTTTTAAAAACCCAAAGCAGCCTTCAGATAGTTAGTTTAAGTCTAACAATTTTTAGAAATTACCAATTGCAGTCGAAAGCAGTCTGCAAATAGATAGTTTAAGTCCGGCAATTTTTTTAGAGGTTACTAATTGAGGGATCCATAGACTTTGAAACATAGAAACATAGACTTTGACGGCAGAAAAGGACCGCTAGGCCCATCTAGTCTGCCCATTTCCCTACCTACAGGATAGGCCGCAGATCCTAATTAACCAACAGCCTTTATCTTCCTGCCCCCCACAAGAATTGACTTATGTCTGTCCCATGCATTCTTGAATTCTCCCACAGTTTTAGACCCCACAACTTCCTCAGGAAGGCTGTTCCATGCATCCACTACCCTCTCTGTGAAATAATACTTCCTCACATTGCCCCTGAACTGCCCTCCTTCTATCTTTAAATTGTGTCCCCTTGTTCTTGCAAGTCTCTTGTTCTTGCAAGATCCCAAGTTCTTAATTTAGGGAAAAAAAAGTCATATCTCTTTATCAGGAGTGCCACCCTTCTTTGGATTCTGTAGCTCAATCCTCTCTCTTCCTTGTGATTGCCCCCATTTATGAGAAATGTTCGTCCATATATCACGGGCCAACCACAGACCACCCAAATGCAGGCTCCTCCCACCTCCAGCATTTATTAGCAGTCGGGTTGAGGAGGGTGGGTGCGATGAAAATCCTTCCTTTTTCTCATTCAATGCAGCACCAATTGACTGGTTGTTCCTCCTCTTCCCAATGTGTACTGCTCCAGCTTCTGCAGGCCTGCCCAATATGAGCTCTCACTCCTTTCAGGGCCACAGACTCTGAGCCCCCACTCTTCTCATGGCCTCTGACTGTAAGCCCCCCTCCTCTCAGGGCTACCGACTGTGAGCCCCTTGCAACAGTACCAGAGACCATCTGCTTTTGCGAGATCTGGAGTAGTGGCCTGGCTGTGTGGTTTTAAGGCCTGACCACACACTAAAATCTCATACCACTTGTCCTGATTGGACAAAATCCTTCCTTCCTTCTCCTTCTCCTTGTTCACTGCAGCCCCAGTTGGCTGGTGGTTCCTCCTCACCTCAATGTGCACTGCTTCAGCTCCTATGGGCCCACCTACTTTGAGTGCTCGCTCCTCTCACAGCTGCCAATTGCAAGCCCCCTGCAACACTCCCAGTGATCAGCTGCTTTTGTGAGATCTTGTGAGATTTATTTGTTTATTTTAATTTTGATGACCAAGTAGGCCCACTGAGATACACTATCTCTTTTTCAGGGGTGACCCAGGAAAATACATTTCCAGTAACATAAGAATATCTGTGAAACAGGTTGAGAGTTACAGAGAACATTAATTCTGACTAACAATTGCTAAAAGACAGTTCAACAGAACCATGGTGAATTATTTAAAACATAACTAGGATAGGTATTACAAGCAATATGCAAGCTCTATTGTATACATAATTACATACATATAAAGATTTTCATGAACCAAATTAACTATAGTTGTAAAAGTAGTATTTACAATTGGATAAATGAAAACTGATAGGTGGTGTATAGGATTGGAGAAGGGGGAGGAGGATGTGCAAGCTTAGGTAGAGAGGGGACCAGAGTGAGAGGGTGAAATTAGAAACACCAGCATATCAGCAGGTGAAAGAAGAGTTCTTTAAAACACTGTTTGAATTGGGGAAGGGACAAGCAGGAGAGTAGCCCTTGCAAGAAGTTATTCCATTTGTGGGGTGCTATGTAGGTGAATGATTTATTTCCTATGGCTAGCTGTGTCTTGGGGAGACTTAGTAGTGGGAGGTGAGAGGAGTGTAGGGACCTAGTGAGTGGGTTTTAAAGTGAGCAAATCACTAAGGATAGGTGGGAAAGGATAGTAGGTGAGCTTGAAAGTAGTGCAGAGTAGGGGGAAGTCAAGCTTTGCCTCAAAGAATGGTCACCATAAGGACTTGAGAACCCTACAGTGGTGCATGTGAGCTGTGAAGCATGCAGTTCTGTGATAGGTTTGTTTTAATTTGGCTAGGGTAGATGATTTTGCAGAATGAAATAAAGGGGCTATGTAGAAGAGACCAGGAAGAAGAGTAGCTCAGGAGATTGTTCTCCATGTTTGGGGGGGCCAGGTAAGGTGCGATTCAATAGAGTAGGCCAAGTTTTTGGTGTGTAGATTGAATGATTTTATGAGAGTGGGCAATAAAAATTAGATTATCATCCAAGGTAATCCCTAGATATTTAAAGGAGTCCTCTCCTTCAAGATCTGTGCCATTAGAGGTGTTGATTATGAAAATTGTTGGGTGAACACACCAAAGGAGGTGAGATGGAACAGCATTGATTTAGTTTTTTGGTATTGAGGACCAAAAGGTTTAGTCTAAACCAGCCTTCAAGTTGCCAAAAGTCCTTTTCAAGGTCTGATTGAATGGAGGAGGCACTTCTGTCAGATCTATATAGAAAAGCATCATCTGCATAAAGCTCACCTGATGTGCCTCCACAGTTAAGGGTATGATCTTTAATTAAAATGTAGAATAACAGGGGACCCAAGACCCCATCTTTGATGTGTGCAAGGGAGAAGGTGGATCCTGCCCACTTGACACATTGCAGTTGATTGGACAGGTAGTTATTAAATCATGAGGTGATGCAGGAGTCAAGAAAAATCAAGAGATGATGAGGGAGTCAAGACCGAGTTTGTTTAGTTTGATTAGGAGGAGACGGTGGTTAACCAAATCAAACACTTTCATGAGATCCACAAATACCACCCCAGTAGCACATTGTTGATTCATGACTTGATAGATATCTGTGGTGACCCACAGAAGAGCAGTTTCAGTCCCATGCAATTTCCGGAAACCATGCTGTGAGACGGTAATGACCTTTGTCCGTTCAAAGAAGGAGTATTGTTGATTGTGTAGTATTGTTTCTTGAATGGATATGGGTCTATAGTTTTCAGTGCAGTTTGACAGGCCACTTTTGTGTATAGAGAACAGCACTGCAATTTTCCATTTGTCAGGAATGGTGTGCAAGAGGAAGGATCTATTAATTAGTTGAGCAACTGGGTAAGCAATAGTGGAGGCACCAGTATTGAGGAATTTGGGCTGAAGGGAGTCAGATCCTGGTGACCCATCAGGATCAAGTCTATTTAGGAGCTTAAGCACCTCAGTGCATGAGATGAGTTTCAGGAGGAAAGGAGTAGAGTCAGGACTGTTATAGTCAGGGTGGGATGGGACATTAAGCAGGTCTTGCTTATATCTGTTTAGGTCAGTGAAAAATTATGAATTTCTGCTTTAAAATCTCATTGAGCAATGTGGAATATTGCCTTCTCCATGTGGGACAGAGGGTTTCTGAGAAGTAAAATGAGTGACATACCTTGTATTGTGTGACAGTTGAGAGGTATGCAGAGTTGGGCTATTGGGGTTAATAATCCCCCCAATACATTCAAAAAATACTGTAAGTCCTATGCATTTAATTAAAAGAGGGTCGGGATCTCGTGATGCAGATTTCGGGTTAGCAACTCTTGAACAAACTCCCATTCACCTCTCCTTTCCTACCAAAAATAAACTGTTCAACCTCTCACTTGCAGCACTTTCTCCTAGCAAAATTGAAGGCAGAACTTACTGGAAAGGTACACAGTGATTTTTGGGTGTGAACAGCTCAGTATAGATGTGGAGATGCGAGCTGCACTTCCATGGCACACACCACCCAACACACCAGAAAAGGCCCCGAAGAAGGTGATAGCACAGACGGGCTCGGTCGGAAAGCACTCAGCAAGCTCTTAAGAACCAACACTCCTTACCCTGAAGAAATTTATTTTTGAATTTCACCCCTTCAGGGAAGAGATGAGATCCCTGAAGGACGATGATGAGAAGCATAACGACAGCTGTAGAGGACCTAAATAGATGAACAAGTGACTGTGAGGTCAGGATGATATCGACGGAATGCAGGCTGGACAAAATCGACCCAGCTATGGTCAAGACATGGTATAGGAGTCACAAAAGACTGGATCGCTTGCTCACCCCCCCAACCACAGATTTTCGGAGTGGGTCGCGAGGGCTCAAGAAGCAGACCACCCTCCCCAGTACCAGCAGCAGGGACCAGATCGCTCGCTCACCCCCCTGACCACAGATTTTTGGAGTGGGTCACGAGGGCTCAGGAAGCAGACCGCCCTCCCCAGCACCAGCAGCAGGGACCGGATCACTCACTCACCCCCCCGACCACAGATTTTCGGATGGGGGTCACAAGGGCTCAGGAAGCAGACCGCCCTCCCCAGCACCAGCAGCAGGGACTGGATCGCTCACTCACCCCCTGACCACAGATTTGGAGTGGGTCGCGAGGGCTCAGGAAGCAGACCGCCCTCCCCAGCACCAGCAGCAGGGACCGGATCGCTCGCTCACCCCCCCGACCACAGATTTTGGAGTGGGTCGCGAGGGCTCAGGAAGCAGACCGCCATCCCCAGCACCAGCAGCAGGGACCGGATCGCTCTCTCACCCCCCCGACCACAGATTTTCAGAGTGGGTCGAAAGAGCTCAGGAAGCAGACCGCCCTCCCCAGCACCAGCAGCAGGGACCGGATCGCTCGCTCACCCCCCCGACCACAGATCTTTGGAGTGGGTCGCGAGGGCTCAGGAAGCAGACCGCCCTCCCCAGCACCAGCAGCAGGGACCGGATCGCTCGCTCACCCCCCCGACCACAGATTTTCGGAGTGGGTTGCGAGAGCTCAGGAAGCAGACCGCCCTCCCCAGCACCAGCAGCAGGGACCGGATCGCTCACTCACCCCCCCGACCACAGGTATGGCAGACCGCGGAGAACAGGACTCCTGAAGCTCCGAGTTTAAATTTGGCACCTAAAACTTGGAATTTTGCACAGCGCCTGCAACTAATGCCAAAGACTTGCTTTTCGCCACACATAGGCTACTGACTACCTGGAGTACTGTGTTTTAAACTACTTTTTCTGTGTTTCCATACATTTCTAAATAATCTTAAGTCTTAAATCGCGACTACTGATAGTCTAACAGTCCTACTAAGTAACTCAAGCACTGTATTCCAGACTGCTCTTACTGTGTAGCCATGCTGTGGTAAAGTTAAAGTTTGGAATCGCAATTGCCAAAAAACCAAAAACTGCTGAATAATTTGCATCTGCTCTTTTGTCCTACCTTACCCGCCTCCTCAAGCCCAGTATTTATTCCCTTCTCTCTCCCCCCAGATTTTCGGAGTGGGTCGCGAGGGCTCAGGAAGCAGACCGCCCTTCCCAGCACCAGCAGCAGGGACCGGATCGCTTGATCACCCCCCCTGACCACAGGTACTTCAGACTGCGGAGAACAGGACTCCTGAAGCTCCTAGTTTTAACCCTGCCACCCCCACCACCACCCTTGGTCAGCTCTCCACTTTATAGCCAGTATCACATGAGGCTGCAGAACCAATCAGCCCACTTTGCCATCTGCAGGTTATACTGGCTGAACACTAGAGGGACCCTGCTTGCCTAAGCCCACCATTCTCTCTAACAGTAATATAACATAATGACTCATTTAGGTCTTGGATTATTCATGCTGCTCCTCTTCACCCCAACCCTGTTACAAAAAAATACAGTTCTAAATCTCCCTGACACTGCGATATATGTTCTTATGCTAGCCTCTCATCCACCCCCACTCCCTCTAACCCCTCCTTCTACCGTCCTTTCTTTACCAACACCCCACACACACTGGTTCGCCTAACTGCCCCATCTCACCCCCCCTCCGGTACCCATACCCTCCGCAGCCCACAATAGCAGGTTGTATCCCCCTGTGCTAGCCCTGCCCACCCTTAGCTCCCTGCCCATCCCCTGCAATGCCTCACGCAAATCCTCCCAACTGCCTAGACATCACTACCGCCACAGCCTCAGTCCCTTACTCCGGCTCACCATCCTACTCCTCCTACTCTCTGGTAATGTCCACCCCAAACCAGGCCCAGGACCCGGTACATCGCCCTCCATAGGGCATGGCCTCCGCATTGCTTACATGAATATCTGCAGTCTACCAAAAAAGATTGCTGCACTCCAATGCTGGGTCTCCCAACATAAGCCCGACGCCCTTGCCATAGTGGAAACTTGGCTCTCACCGCTGATCCCGGACTCGACGGTCTCCCTCCCTGGCTTCTCCCTCTTCAGAGAAGATCGTGTGGGTAAGTGCGGGGGGGGGTGCGCAGTCTACCTAACGAATTCCTCCTGGGTCATGCCTCATGCATTCTCGAAGGTGATCATAGCCCAAGCAATCACCTTAAAATCTCCTGACCCAGGCAGGCCCTCTTTACCTCACTACGACATATGTACCCCCATGAGAACAAAACCAAGCTATCCGCTCCCTCACTGATTACCTCACTATCCTGCCACACAAGGTGGAACAGCTCATAGTGGGAGATCTCAACATCAACTGGCTCAGTGCTACCTCAACACAAATTAAAGATAACTTCACAGCCCTTGATCTATCCCAACTAGTGACTCAATCCATGAGATTTAACCAATCAAGTGGGACTAGCACACTTCTTGACATTGTGCTCTCCAACCGCCCCCACAAAATAAAGGATATTAATGTATTACCCAACTCCCTCAGTGACTACTCACCAATTCTTTGCCACTGGTCCACCCCCACGCTCAAAACTGTGTGCCACACCACCCCCTGTGCCGTTTTCGCCCCGGAGGTCTACGAAAACTTAAGCGTCACCTTGCACAACTTGATTGGCCCCCAATCTCCAGTGCAACGGATATGGACTTTGCCCTTGCTTTCCTCACCAATGCCTTCTGCAAAGCCTGTGATGTTTTCGCCCCTGTCACCCACACTCATACCAAGAGACACTCGGCTGCCTGGATATCCCCCCCGATCCAACAACTGAAGCAACGGGATAACCTATGGCACATTGCAGTCAATACTGGCAAACTAGCAGACATGCAAGCCTATAACGCAGCTTGCAACCAGTGCACCTGGGCCATAAGAAAAGCCAAAGCCAGCCACTACCAATCCACCTTGACATCCACCTGGGGCAATGCCCGCACCTTCTGAAATAACGTGAAAGAGTTAAACAGGACAATCTGCTCCCCTCCTCCCTCTCAGATGATCATAAACGGCGCTATTAACGCAGACCCTTCCCGTATTGCCAACTGTCTTAACAAAACCTTCACAGATCTAAGCTCAGTTCTCCCTGCCCACTTCTTTGACCCCATACCGGTTTGCAACAATCCAGCTATTGCTCACCCCCACTTCTCTTTAGGACTATCTCACCACAGGACGCGAAGCCAATCCTCCAAAACGCTGTCTCCTCCCGCAACCCGAGTTATGACCCCCTTGACTCCTGGATACTCCGTCTAACATTGGATGTCATGCTAGTCCCCCTCACTGACCTCCTCAATCGATCCCTGTGTCTCGGCCAATTCCCCGAGGGCATGGAACAGGCCAAATCATCCCATACATAAAAGTGGAGACCGCACTGTACCAAATAACTACAGACCTATCTCCATCCTCCCCCCCCCTCTCCAAAGCTGTCAAAAAAATAGTATCCACTCAACTTGTAGCTTATCTAACCAGCCACAACATTCTGTGCCCTGAACAGCATGGCTTCCTCCCAGGTCACAGCACCACCACAGCTCTACTGGAATTCTCCCACCATATACACTCTACATTAGATTTCAGGGGAGTTGGCTGGGGCAGTATTCATTGACCTGTCCAAGGCCTTCAACACTGTGAACCACCCACTATTGCTAGACACCCTCTGTAAAGTGGGACTATCATCCGGCCCTTTAGCCTGGTTCTCCAGCTACCTTTGTGGTAGATCCCAACGTGTCAAGATAACTGGTGGCCTATCCTTGGCACTGCTTGTACTTTCGGGAGTCCCTCAAGGCTCCATTCTGGGCCCCACATTATTCAGTCTCTTCCTGAACACCCTTCCCAACTCTTGTGCAGGAAAGCTGCTATTATATGCAGATGATGCAGTCCTACTCTCCTCGCACCCCGATCTGGTCACTCTCCAGAACAGCCTGCAATCCTCCTTCAGCCAAGCTGAAAAAATGGTTCCTCAACCACCGCCTGGTCCTGAATCTCAAGAAAACAAAGTCAATGATCTTTGCACACCACCAAAGTAGCTCCAAAAATGCCCCCCTCTCCATCCTTCCCAACACCCTCCATCCTCTTGAGCAGGTATCAACATACAAATATCTGGGCATCACCTTTGATTCAGCTTTCTCCTTCCATGCCCATATCAGTGCCCTATCCTCTGCCATGAACACCCGGATTGGGCTCCTCTATCGACACAAAGACTGCCTCCCTGGCTTCGCCCTACAGTTGGCCATCACTTCCTCCATCCTGTCGCTAGTTGACTATGGCCTCCCCATCTACGCAGCCACTGGCCCCACTGCCCTCACCAAAATCCAGACCTCCATCAACAAAGTCTGCAGGCTCCTGGCCGGTGCCCCAAGCAGAACCCGCACAGGCCAGCTCTATACCACCACGAACATACTCAATCTGGAAGAACACCTGCAATATTACAATGGTGTAATAGCAAAAAAGGCTCTTCTTGGACTGTGTCCCCCTGGTATCACTGCTCAGCTCCAGCCTGCTTCCCACTCGGCCGCCACCTGTACTGCCTGCAAAGTCATCTTCCAGGTGCCTAGAGCCAGGACCTCCCTTGCCCAAAGGTCCTTTTATTACAGAGCACCATCCTGGTATAACTCCCTCCCAATGCACATCTCAAGCACCCCTAAAATTGGTCAGTTCAAAGCTGCCCTACGCAACCACCTACTTGGCACTCGGAAGTGTACATGCCTACGGTAGGGCCTGCCATTGCCCCCCAGGCTCGATAGCCTACCCCACTCCATTTTTCTCTGGCAATTGCCTGCATGACCTGCTAGGACCTACCAATGAATTTTGTTCTGTACCTTGGCAAACTATCTATGTTTTATGCTATGTATAATGTATGTATCGCACCTGTATTGTTCCACCCTGTCTTGCCACATTATTTGTTGTTCCCCTCTCTGTTGACGAGGTGCCTTTGTAAATGAGTCTGTAACTCAAAGGTTGTAAATCCGATTTATTAACTAAATAAATAAATAAATAAAATAAAGATAGAGGATCTTGAAGGGATAAGCCATAGGAATAATGTGGTGGTTATTGGTTTACCTGAAAGTGAAGAGGATAACAATGCTGTGTTGTTTGCTTAGAAATTCATGGAGAAGTTGGCAGGCCCTCTCCCTTTGGGTTGGCTTATATCACTGAGTGGGCACATCACACCCTGAGACCAGCACCCCTGCTCAGTGCCTAGCCCTGGAGCTTCATTTTTAAATTTCTTAATTATCAGGAATGCCAGCACCTTTTGGTGAAACTGAGGGAAATTAAAGAAGTGTTGTGGTAGAGAAGCCGATCCGAGTAGCAAAGGACCTCCTGCTCACAGTCCATCCAGAGAAGGGTGGATTTTCATAAACAGTCACAAAGCTGTTGGCAGCAAATATTCATTTTAGGATTATGTATCTAGTCATCCTTCAGGTCTCTGTGGATGGGAAATGGAGTTCTTTTGAAGATTACAAGGCAGCAGAGGAAACTGTCAAGAAGGCACTTCCAGACTAATTTCGAGATGGCTTAGCAGCACTTGGGGAGGCCTTTTGGTTTACATCATGTTTAAAGAACTGTTTCTGTGAGTATGTTCAAACAGAACTATCTACCTTGGCACATTGATTTCCCTTTCTGCATCCCCTCAGGACATTCCTGAAGGAAGGTGGCACAAGGGACTGTTTTGTACTGTTTCAAATTTATTTTGTGACTAGGCCATGTTGTAAGGTGAAGAAGACTATGAGGCCATGGTTTGATTCAGCACGGACACTAAAAGTTTCATCCAGTCAATAAAAGAGACTGTTGCACAGCTTGTTAATCATTGTTGACTCCCTCCAGGGAGACGTTTCACTTATATTTTAGCTACAGTATGTTATTGTTAACCCATGCACCCAGCACAACAGGATTCTACTTAGTAAGTTATATGGGCCAGGGCAATGTTGTTTTTGTGGGTTTACAGCAAGGAGGTTCTTTATTTTAGGGATCCTGTGGGGAGTTCTGACTTTTCTCTTTCCCACCCCTGCTTAGGTAGTACTGTGGCCTGCTTGTTGTGCCTGTGGAGATGGCCTCTGGGACTCCACTGGGGATGACTCAGGGTTATTCATCCCTTCAGAGCTGGGTATTTCTGAGATAAGTGGGTGTGTTGGGGAGGGATGTTATAGTGGAAGGGGAACCCTTCATACTGGGGTTGGGAAGTTTTCCTGGTACCCATATGGTACAACAACTCAGTCTTGGCCAACAGGAGCCGGGCCCAACTTAGGGGAATGGGGAATACCCAACAAAAAGGATGGACCATGCTCCATACCCTCTTGGGGTATGTGGGCTTTTCATTTTAGGTAGCACCCCTGCAGCATTGAAAGGGTATTCCTGATGGTTAGGCTTTGGGGTTGCAAAGGGTGCATCTGGCCGTTTACCTGCATAAAGTTCAGAGCCTCATGTAGGCATGGTGGGAGGAGGGGTGGGGTTTAGTGCAGTGACAGAAGGCACATCATGTCCATAAAAGTGATAGCGGGAAGGGAACAGACTGTTATATATGTTACTTGTGGTACTACTGTATATTATCCAGTGGGGGGTTGTTCTTTTTTTTTGAGGGCTTGGGTGGGTGAGTGGGGAGGTGACCTATATTGTGGAGGGGGGGTTCTGGCTTTGCACTGGGAGAACTGGGTTTTCGTTACTGTTTGCAGAAGAGGTAATCTATTATGTGGAGATTATATTCAATATAAGAGGGTCAATGGCAACCCCTAGAAGGTTTTGCACTTGGAATGTACATGGGGCCAAAAATAAAAATAAAAGATATCAGATATTGAGACACATGCAGCACTTAAAGTGTGACATCTCTATGCTCCAAGAGACCCACCTGTTGGAGAAGGAAGGTGTTCTCTTCTGGCACCAATTTGTGGGGCAGATTTGTTGTGCGGGTGACAGTACCCCAAGCAGGGGAGTCATCATTTTAATTGCTAGGAAAGTTCCATTCACCTGTCAGCAAAGTGGTGAGTGACCCAAATGGCTGATACATTTTTGTTAAAGGTTGTCTGGAAAGGCCTACCCTAGTTATGGGTAGTGTATATGGCCCGAATTTGGATTCTCCAGGCTTTTTTACAGAGTTGCTACAGATCTTAGCCCCTTTTGTGGGATGCCCCATAATACTCAGAAGGGATTGAAATCTCCCCTTCTCCCAGGACTTGGACAGATCCAGTTCCACAAGGAAAAGGTTGTCTCTGGCACAGAGGTCCATTATGGAGCTGGTGGACCATCTGGGTCTTTGCAACCCCTGGAGAATGCTCCATCATAAAGCCAGAGAGTACACATTCAGATCTAATGTACACAAAACCCAATCCAGAATTGACTACCTTTTAATGAGACATTCTCTGTTAGGAAGGCTATTACAGGTTAGTATAGAACCGGGGTAATCTCAGACCATTCAGTTTCCAGCTGCTCAATAACCTTTCCCACAGATATCTCCAAGAAGTCAGTGTGGAAACTGAATAATCAGTTGTTAAAGGACACCTCCATATTAGAGAAGATTTCTCAAGAAATAGAATCTTATACGAGAATAAATTTGCATTCTACTGACAGGCCTGATTTGGGGGGTGTTTAAATGTGTCCTGAGGGGATAACTCATTAAGCTGGCTTTAGGGTGGAAAAAGATTAGAAAGCATAAAGGACTAGATTTGTTATCAAAGATACGCAGTCTGGAAGACTTGCTTTCTTCATGTACCACAGATTCGGAACAAACACGCCTGATAGGGCTTAGGGACCAATACACTATCCTTCTCAGGGAGAAGGCGGAATACATTGTTTGCTTGCCTTGAGACTTAAAAAAGCTGAAGCCTCCAGACTGGTTAAAGGGATTTGTTCTCATGTGGATGGGTATCTTTCTTTTTCCCCTCAGGACATCACAGGTGAGTTTGCCAATTACTATAAGGAACTTTATAGCCCCATGGAAAATTTACCAGATCGGCAGAAGGTACAGGATTATTTAGACTCCACCACCTCCCATCTTTACAGCCTATCCAGGGGGAACGGCTGATAGCCCCTATTACAGAGGAGGCGATTACTTCAGTAATCTCATCACTTGCCTCGGACAAGGCCCCAGGTCCTGATGGGTTTTCCACAAACTTTTATAAAAGGTTTAGTAAATAGCTTTCCCTGTGGTTAAAGAGGTTATTTGAGTGGATCCTCACTGCTTACCCAATAGATAATATGCTTTTTGAAGCAATCATAATAGTGCTTCACAAGCCTGACAAAGACCCAGAACAGGTTACAAGTTACAAGCCCATATCATTGCTTAATTGCAATGTTAAGATACTATCAAAGTTATTAGCCGGCATACTCAGTGTAGTGTTACCACAGATAATACACCAGGACCAACTGGAGTTTATGTAGGGTAGGAATTCTTCAGACCATTTCAGAAAAGTGGCACATGTCTTCTCTGCATCCAGAGACTCAGAAATCCAGCTGGTCTGATGTTGCTGGATGTGGAGAAGGCGTTCGACCTTGTCAATTGGCAATTCCTTTTTAGTACCATGTCAAAAGTCGGCATTCCTACTAAATTCATAGATTGGGTTTCCACACTATATCAGAATCCACAAGCCCGTATTTATTTTAGTGGGTTATTCTCAGGTCATTTCGGTCCTCACTCTGGCACTCACCAGGGATGTCCCTTGTCTCCCCTTTTATTTAATATTTATCTTGAGCCCTTACTCGCTGTGCTGAGGGAACATGGTGGGGTGCTAGGGGTGTTTGTAGGTTCACATGAATTCAAATTGTCTGCGTATGCTGATGATATCCTTCTGCATTTAAGAGAACCCAGTCAGTCGATACCGGTAGTTCTTTCCATAACACAGGGGCTTAGTGCGATGTCTAATTATAAAATAAATCAGAGCAAAACCACAGTTGTCCCCCTGAACAACGGATTGTTGAGGAGTGACATAGAAAGTCTGGAGTTACAGTGGTGCCTTAAGAAGATCAAATATCTTGGCATCTTCTTAACTAGGGGTGAAAGTCAGACATGAAACCTGAATTTGGACCCATTGTTGACAATAATTTAACAAGACCTGGGGAGGTGGCAATCCCTACCAATCTCGTTATGGGGGCGAATTAGCCTGATGAAAATTAATGTACTCCTGATGTTGGTTTACCCTCTGGGAATGTTGACTTCTTGGATAACCCTGGCTTGATTTAAAAAAGTTCACTCCATTATATCATCGTTTATATGGAGAGGGAAATCTTCCCGTATGGCCTATAACAAACTAAAGGCATCTAAACATTTTGGGGGATTGAGGCTACCACATTTTGGAATTTATTATTGGGCAAGTCATCTAAACAAATTTCTGAGGTGGATTGGACCAAAGGAAAGGACATACTCAGATTTGTACATTCTGACTGGGTGATCTTAGGGAGGGAACTGATTTTCCTGATGGGGATTAATCATAGGGTATTGCTGTACATCTCTCTCAAGGTCTTAATGAAAAGTATGGCCCCGGCACCTACAGAATAGTTAGGTCATTAAGAATTCACACTCAACTGTGCTCCTTTTTGGGGGTCAAAAATATAAAGAGAGCCTTTCAACCAGCAATTGGGAATCCCAATCTGAAAATGGGGGGGGGGACAATTTCCAGATAATTGGGTTCCTCAGATCACAGGCTCTAAGCTAGGGGATTTTCTCAAGGAAGACCATTGTATGACCTTGAGAGAGATTACTGCTAAATATCAGATACCTGGGTCTCAGGCATTCAAAGTGTTTCAATTGCATCACTTAGTGTTAAAAGTGTTGGAAGATATGAAGCTGACTGGCAGGGATGAAGACTGAGAGGTCTCTTGGGGTCAGGCTGCTGGGAAACCTCATGCTGTCTCTCTCTTGTATGCCATGTTGGTCTCCAAGTCCTTGGTTGCAAAGTATAAGGATCCAAAATATTGGTCTACAGTTTTCCCCCAGCTTAATAGCAAATGGGACTCCATCTGGAAAGACCTACACTCATATATCCTACAAGACAGGCTTCGACTAACCCAATACCAGATCATCAATGGCATGTATTTGTCCCCAGTGAAACTACACAGGTTAAACCGTGCCCCTTCCCCGCTCTGTAACAGATGTGAACAGCATGAGGAAACCCTTTTACATGTGTTCTGGTAGTGCCCCCCCCCCCATTAAAAGACTATGGAATACCATCAAAGACAAGTCAGACCCTCTTCTGGGGTTGGAGAACCTTTTTCCCTGGTGATATGTGTTCTGCAGTAGGTCTCTTCTCCTTCATACCGGTGAGATCCCGTAGATACCATAAGGCTTTGGTGTCCCTAACCCTGAAGAAGTTGGTGTTACGACACTGGGTGAATGGGAAGAGCATCTCATATACAGAATGGCTCCAGGACTCATTTTTTCAATCTCAGAATGGATCAGATGTGGGCCAGTCTATGGGGCTCTTTGGCTAGATACCAAAAATTATGGGAGGGTTTCCACTCACTATACACATTGCAGTAAAGTCCCTCTGCAGGGGGGGACCTCTTTCCTAAAGGGTTAGTTCATGGTGACTTTGTGTAGAAGGTTCTGGTTGCCTTTCTGTAAGGATCACCAAGATGTATGTGCGAAGCTGGGGAAGGGGGGACTGGAGGGGGGTGGCATGACATTTGTTTGTATGTGCGTCTTGTTATTGAGTTACTGTATGTCATGTTGTCATGCTGCATTATTTAAAAATTTAATAAAAATTGAATTAAAAAAAAAATTATTAAAAGAGGGTCTTTGGTGGTGCTGGAACACCATGCAATTTCTAGTGCAAAAACGATGGAACTGAAGTAAGTGACGGGGGAAGTTAGGGTTGAATCTCACCATTTTCCCTGGTTAACTGTGAGACTTTGAGCAAGGCATTGTACCTCCCAAGGCTTCCTATGGGTTATATGAACTTAGCTTCATGACAAGCCACATTGTGTTCTCTTGCACCTAGTAACCATGAAAATTCTCATGGCTTGCAGCTCACCCTAAATTTAGCTCACCTGCAGTTTGTTAGCAGACCCATTACTCTAAGTCTTGTTGGTGGCAACTTTGGGAGGTGGAGGGGGTATTTGCTATTAAAAGTCTCCCCAAGGTAGTTGCATCAGCATCTGCATGGGGGAGGCAAAGTGGGAGCGAAGGAGTCTGACCGGAGTATTGGAAGCTCAGAGTCAGACAATCCCCCATCTGATTGTGGGCAGTCAAAGCAAGCTTTGACCATCCAGTTTGACTGTGCACTGAAGATCTGTGCCTGCTCTTGAACTTGTTTTCTGGTGCTGATGTTGTGACTGGGGTCTGCTTACAACATCTGGTATTTATGCTGTGAACGAACTTGAAATGCCGTTACCAAATGCTGTAGATTGAACAGTGACTTTTGCCTGCATGAACATCAATTAATTTTAACTGGTGTTATTTGACTGTGTTCCCTGCTGCTAATGTTAAAGACTGGTGCTGTGTTTTGAATTGCTGTGACCATACAGTGATTGCAACAACAGACTGCTCCTGCAAAGCCACATTATGTTCTGTTGCCCCTAGTAACTACGGATATTCTCGTGGTTTGCTGTCTGCCCTAAATTTAGCTCACCTGCAGCTTGTTAGCAGCCCTGTTTCTCTAAATCCTGCTTTTGGCAGCTTTGGGAGGTGGAGGGGGTATTTACTATTAAAAGTCATCCCAAGGTAGATGAAACAGTTTCTGCGTGGTGGCGCCTAAGTGGGGGGAGGCAAAGTGGGAGCGAAGGAGTCTGACCAGAGTGTGGTAGGCTCAGGGTCAGACAATCCACCATCTGATTGTGGATAACTTGAAGCACCTTTTGACCATCCAGTTTAGCAGCATACCAAAGATCTGTGCCTGCTCTTGAACTTGTTTTCTGGTGCTGCTATTGTGACTGGGGTCTGCTTACAACATTTGGTATTTATGTTGTGAATGAACTTGAAATGCTGTTTCCAAATGCTGCTGGATAAACAGAGATGTTTTCCTTTATGAACATGAATTAGTTTTAACTGTTATTATTTAACTGTGTTCCCTGCTGCTAAAGTTTAAGACTGGTGCTATGTTTTGTATTTCTGTGACAATACAGTGCTTGCAACAAAGGACTGCTCCTGCAAAGTCAGACTGTGCTTTTTTGCCATTTGTAACCTCGGATATGCTCATGGTTTGCTGTCCACCCTAAATTTAGCTCACCTGCAAGCTGCAGCCCCATTACATTAACTCCCATGGGTGTCAGCTTCAGGAGGTGGAGGGGGTGTTTGCTATTAAAAGTCATCCCAAGGTAGACATGGCAGCATCTGCGCAATGGCAACTAAGTGGGGGAGGCAAAGTGGGAGTGAAGGAACCTGACCAGAGTCAGATCAGTTAGACTGGGGAATGATACCTTTCCCTTATTGAATAATAATTGGGAACAGATATTGTGATAATTGCAGTGAACAATGGCTGTCTGAGGTGTCATAGTGGGGCTGTTTTACATTATTGGTATATTGAGTTTTGATGCAGTGTTGATCCCCAATAAAGGGTTGCCTATTGAAGTGGATAGTGATTATGATGTTAGCATAGGGGCTGATATTTTATATAATTAATTATACACTGAACAACTTGTCAATTATGGGACCTTTATATAAGACCTTAGCTTATAATACAGGGGTGGCTGTGTATAAACAGAGGGATTCACAAGCTATTTTGAACTTATTTGCTTATGTTCCTGGCCTTGTTGTATCTATTTTATTGATGGCTGGTGATATTGACATAAATCCTGTGCCAGAAACAAATGACTTGGCAGTTGTTGATCATGTAAGCATTAAGCACTGAGACAGGCGGCATTTCCCAGGAATTAATATATGGTTGGGGGGGGGTCAGCCAGGGGCTTCCAACCACCCAACCATGCATTAATTCATGGGAAATGACTCCTGTCAAGAGGATTAATGCACTTGCAACATGGCATGTGCAAGGTAGGGATTGTTTATATACTCTACAGTTCACAATAAATGTCACAAATATTGTTCGTATAAATTTTTATGTGTTTTACTATGATGCCATCTGTTTTGGAGACCATACTTGTTTATATAATTATCACTCACATAACACATTTTTGCACATCATGTCCTTTGGATTCTTACACTGTTTAGAAACTACTGCAATATTTGGCACTGTTTTCTATGTAGTGTGTTATTCTACAAATGGTTTATTTTCAAGTGGTACACATTTGCTGTGCCTTGTGGGATATGCTGCTGATTTACATACAGTGGCATGGTGCTTCTCTACACAACCTTTTTTAAACCACTGCGTTTACAGCAAGCAGTTCCATTTCTATTACTCTTTTTCTGGCAGCTCGTATGTTTTGTATGAGATGAGTGTTCGTTTCCTGTGCAGTTTTGTGGCATTTCGGTATCCCCGGTGCACCAGTGACGTGATGTGCGGCTGATCTGTGACCTGCACTTCATATCATCTGGGTGTTTGTGTTTCCAGCATTGCGATCTATTCTAATCTCTATGCTGGAGTCCAGGATGATCGCTTCATTTATGCTGCTACTCTGCTGCGCTGATAAGTGGGAAGATCGCCAGTCATGTATATAACTGCTGTATTTGTTATTTATGTGAGACAGTATGAGCACTTCCCAGCATGGTGTGTCTAGTGCTTGTTTCGGTGCCAACTACTGCCATGCATTTCTCACACATAGGTGTTTCTCGTAGCTAATGACAGCATAACACCATCTGGCATATCTAGGGGATTAATGCACGGCATTAATAGTTGCATGTGATGTGTTTGGGACAATCATGTACGTTTCTCACTCTGCTAACATTAGTGCCATATTACAATTTAATTTAAATCATTCAGGGCTGTGAATTATTCATTCCAATGTTCAAAGTTTAACATCACAGTTTCATGAAGTGGAAGCCTGGGTTGAACTCTTTTCTCCAGATATCTTGGCACTGAGACATGGTTAAAATCTGATATCACTAATGCTTAAATTAGGCTTTCTGGTTATAACACATTTAGGAAGGACAGATCTAATGGTAGAGTGGGTGGGATTATGTTTTATATAAAAAGGAGTTTGTGTCAACTGAAATAAGTTTTTTGAAGGAGCCTATGGATTTTGTAGAACATGTTGATATTCAAGTTACTTTTGGTGCAGTGAAAAAGTTAATTATTTGTTGCATTTACATCCCACATAATCACCATAAAGAGGGCTTACAGGAGTTTGCAGATCATGTCAAATTTATAATTTTGGTACACTTCTGGTGCCAGGAGATTTCAACTCAAATTGGGTAGGACATGGTATTGTTAGATTAACTGGTATTTTGGATCCCTCTCACTTACCTCAACTTATTTCTTTGCCCACTAGTGTAAATAACAAAACAAATAGGCATATCATCCTAGACTGGATTCTGACTAATAGACCTGGTCACATTTTAAAGTGTAGTATCAAAGCTGACTCACTGAGTGATCACCACCCAATTTTTTGCATATGGAAACATAAAAGTCCCAGGAAATCTGCACCCTATAAATTATGAATTGTATTCACTTTGATCTACAGGGACCTCAAGCAAAATTACATGCTTTGGATTGGTCCTACGTGCTTTCAATACCAGATGTAAACTGTGCCTTTGATTTTCAATAACAGAGTTTACAGCAGTTTTAGACTATTTTGCCCCTTAGATTAAAAGATGCAAATCATGGGAAAAGTCTGGATGGATAACTACACACTTGTTAAAATTAATGAGAGAACATGACAAACTTTGGAAAAAGTATAAACAGGATGGTCTGCCTGTGATTTTTCATGAATATTGATCTGCACGTAGCAAATGTAAAGCCCAGATTGAACTTTGTCAAACAGAATTATCCAAAGTAAAAACAAATTGATGGGCTATTTGACCCTAAGATATGCTGGCATATGATTAATGGCCTGATTAAACCTACAAATGAGACTGAGCCCAACATGAAAGATGGGCCTTAATTTGTTACTTGTGCATTGACAATAGCAAACAAGTTCAATACGAAGTTTACAGATCTTGATTGTTATTTTTTTGATTGCAATGTATCCTTTATGAATGACTCAACTGGTGACATAACTGGTAGACCTAAATTCCATTTGAGGATTACTTCACCCCAGGAGATATTAAAATGTTTGCTACAGTTGAAATTGGATGGTTCAGCTGGTTATGATAGATTACCACCTAATTTGTTATGTGAGGCAGCTGAAAAGTTGGCATATCCTGTTTGTATTTTAATTAACTTGTCCTTTATTACTGGTCAAGTCCCAGACCTTTGGAAACACTCTTTAGTTGTACCAATTTATAAGTACGGTCCAGTGTCTGATTTCGGGAATTACAGAACAATTTCCACCTTGTCTGCTTTTTCAAAAATTCAGGAAAGAATTGTTTATAGACAACTTATTGAATATATATATATATATATATATATATATATATATATATTAGGAGTGCGGTTGTATCCCTATAGTTAGGGTTGAGTAGGCACTTCAATGTTAAACTCAAAATATTGCACTTTAGTAACTTTGCTAGCATTGAACAGAATTGCAATTTGTTATGCACCTTCCTGTGGCATAGATCTCTTGATCTACATGTTTCATTCCATTCAGATGTGCAGTGTCTGAGTTACAGAGAGGAGAAAAAAAAACATATTTTTACCCTTTGACTTTGCTGGGATTTTGTTTGGAACTTGCCTACAGCCCAGAAGGTTTGTTTGTTTGGTATGACATTTTCAGGACAGAAAGGAACTATACCACAGATATGACTTTTGCTAGTCTGGTGAAAAATCAATAAGCCATTTTTAAGTTATTGCAATTTAAAAATGTGAAAAAATTGTGCCTGAGCATGCTCAGTAGGCACTTCAGCATAGCTCTATGATACAAAAGAGGAATCCTGCATTATATGAGAAAATTCCTCTTTCGTATGGCCACCATCTAGTTTACAGTGTGCCTGAAATTCAAATTTGAACCCTCCCAAAATGATATATGAAGAGGAACCAACACATGTAGCTTGCTTACTGTGACCCCATAGGTGCATTCTGCATTTTACTGTTCGGAAAATGCCCTTAAAATGTGTGTTATTAAACATTTAAATGCTTTGTTCATATAGGCATCTTACAAAGTAGGATCTTAGTTTGTATGATGAGATATGAACTAGGATCCTACTTTGTATGACTCTGATAAAAACAAAGAACTTAAATGTGGATATCTCAGTCATTTCTTGGTATTTTCTCACCAAATTTTTAACATAGGCATTTTGGCAGTACACCTCATGAACAATGTCACTATCATCTCATTAGTCAGTCCTGAAAAGTGATTTTGTGGTCACTGTGCCGAATCACCTTTCAGGACCAATTAATGAAATAACAGTCTCAATGTTCATGAGGGGATGTCCCAAAAACCCCATGTTGAAAATTTGGTGCAAAAAATCCAACTAACGGCCATGTTACTAGCGTGTGTTTTACAGTTTCTATGTATGCTTGTAACTTTGCCAATTTTTAATATTTACTCTCCAGATTTTCACGTTGTCACTTTTGCACACCTCCTCATGAAGAGTACAGCTGTCATTTCTCACATCCTGCCCGAAATGTGTTTTCGCATCCCTGGCACAGAATGGCATGGTTGCAGTGCGAAATCAACTATTGGGGTGGATTACCAAAATCACAGTGCCAGTATTCATGAGGGGATTTCCCCCCCAAAAATGTTGAAAATTTGGTTAAAAAATTCCCATAAATGGCCACATTATGAGCGTGCATGTGCAGTTTCTATTCATGCCCCTAATGTATCCAATTTTTCATATTTCATTCCTGATTTTCAACATTACCCTTTTCCACACCTCCTCATGAAGAGTATGCAGCTGTCATTTTTCACATCCTGTCCAAAACATGATTTTACACCTGTGGTGCAGAATGGTGTGCTTGCTGTGCAAACTCAACTTTCGGGACATATTAATGAAATGACAGTGACATTGTTCATGAGGTGGGGTCCCCAAAATGCCATGTTGATAATCAGGTGAAAAAAATTCTGAAAATGCCTGAGTTACGCGTGTCTGTTGAATTGTGGTGCCTTTGGCACCTTTCAGTGCCCATAACTCAAAGATTATTTGAGATTCAGATTTTTCACACTCCACAACTTAGTGTACCATGGCGGTTTCGAAGTCATGATTGCAACTACAGTGAAATGTTTCCCGTATTTGCTACAGTTACTGAGATATTGAGAAATTAGTGTTACAAGGGTTACTTTTCTTGACTATAGGGTTGTCGTATTCCGTACTTATGTGTAAGTGGGAGTGCAGGGACCAGATGGCCCTTGCTCCTACTTATGCATATCATTATGCAACAATGGGTAGTGTGAGGGGAGCGCAGCACCTGACAGGTCTGCGCTCCCACAATCACATACCAGTTACATTACACTTTCTTAAAAAGAATGGAAATTCATTGCAAAAAAACTATGTTAATACATCAGTTAGGGTTTTATTAAAGTCTAAAAAGTTGGCAAATTCCACATTAGGGTTACCAACCTCCCCCACACCTTCATACACTAATCAGGCGTTGGTGCCTTGAGTTAATGGGCCTAACTCTCACCCCCATTATCCCATACTGTACCATCTCAACTTTGTTTACACATGGAATGGGGTGATAGTTAGGGCTGATGACTCCAAAGCACACCCCAACACCTGTTGGTGAGTCCAGGGTGGGGTGCTGGGGGTGGGATGATAGGGTTGGTAACCCTAAGATGGAATTTCTTAACATTTTATATTTTAATAAAAACCATAACTGATACACTAATGTAGTTTTTTGCAATGAATATATATTACCACATATGTATATATATATATATATACACACACACACACACACACACATATATATATATATATATATATATATATATATATACTGTTATCAAAGAATCATCATGGTTTCTGGAAAGGACTTAGTATGGAGACTACTTTGGTCAGTTCATAAACATGGTCCTGGGGGAATGGAGAGGGGTTGTTTAACTGGGGCCACACTGGTGGACTTGACCAATGCATTCGATTTGGTTGATCATGAGTTATTAATTGCTATATTGGAATTGTTGGGTTTAGGTGATTCTGCTCTCTTCTGGTTTTCAGATTATCTTCATAACAGATACCAGATGTTAACATTTAGTGCACCATCTCTGATAAAGCCCTTAGTTAAGTGTAGAGTCCCTCTGGGCTTCATACTTGGACCAGTATTATTATCCTTACTTTTTTATAAAATAAAATCTCTTCAGTATTACAACCTGTTAAATTTACTCTTTATGCAGATGATGCAGTAATTTATCTGCATATGACAACAATAAATGAGTTAAATATTGAGTTAACAAATGAGGTGTCTAGATTATAACATCGACTAGCCTCAAACAAATCGGTACTGAACGAAACAAAAACTATAGTATTTGGGACTGCACCAAGCTTAAGGGATATGGGTTGTTCTCTTAAACTTTTGGCCTCTAATGGGACAATGTATGAGAATGTAATGAGTTCCCAGTACCTAGGGGTTACATTGGACCTGACTTTGACTTACAATTTGCATTTGGCTAAAGTAACCTATAAGGATCATTCTAAAATTGCATTATTATATAGATTAAAGTTGTTCTTGATTAGTGAGACAAGACTGTCAATTGCAAAATTGTGCTTGTATCCACTAGTTAATTATGCAGCCATAATTACAGATAATATTTCCACAAGTTTTGCATGAAATAACTCTGTTTTGTTGCAATCAACTGGTAAGTTTGCACTTTCAGCTGATAGGCACACACATCATTGTGTGATTTTACATGAGATGGGTTGGTTACCCATCCAGCTAAATTATACCTGTTTGATAGTGACATATGTATTTAGATTAATGCACAGTGGAGCCCCTCAAAGTTTGTTAAGATATTTTCAACCATATGAGTCTCAGAATTATTCTAGGTCTAGGACTGATAATACTGTACTTAAACTCCCTCTCATGAGGACTTCTTCTGAGCAGCGGGAGTTTGCTTATGCTGCTCCTAATAATTGGAATGGGCATGTGTGGATATTAGGAATGTAGGGTCAATTGAGCTTTTTTCTAGAACATTGTTTCAGTATTTTCTGTCTCATTGGAATATAAGTGTTATGACTGATTTGAGTTTATTTCATTTGTACTCTACTTTATTGCAATTGTTTTACCCTATGTATATTCATATGTCTTGTTTGCCTGAATTTGTCAGGTTGCACCTTGAAAAGACCTTAATGTCCAGTGTGCTTACCCATTAAGCATAATAAACAAACAAGCAAGCAATGCCTCACAGTCTTCTGTCACTCATTGAAATGTGTGGCACATTGGATATCCAAAATGTGAGAAAATGTGAGACCCTGTCTCTCAACAAATGGGACACGTGATTAAATGGAGCTACAAGCTCAGATGTGGGAGGTATGGAACAAGCCTCAACTACAGTACCTGAAGAAAGAAAGGAAGGGGAATCAGCATCAACACCAACTGGAATTAGCCAACTCTCTGGAAGTAAACACCTTGCAGTCCTCTCACAGGCTCTGCTACAAAAAAAAAAAAATAATAATAATAAAATAAAACACAGATCCCATTGACAGCCCACCACAACTGCCTAATAACCCTGATCCATTGGAGTTAGTCAACTGTCTACAAGTAAACTCCTTGCAGTCCTGCTCCCAGCTCTGCCACTCAGCGGTGCCACCTCTTCCTTTGCAAAGGAGCAGCTGATTTGTCAGACCAACTTCATAAGAAGCATGAATAATTCAGGTATCCTGTCCCTTGCCAAACTTTGATGCCTGTGAAACTTCTCAAGTTCTGGGCAAGATGTCTTTTTGCACTTGTGGTGCTAAATTATGCTTCAGCTGAGATTTGAGCATTTTCACCTACCGGGTTCATGAGGTGTGGTGATAAGAAGACTATGTTGAAAATGTGGTGTTAAAATTTAAAAAGAAACAAAAATTCAGTGATTTCTTATAAATTTACTACCACTATTTTTCGAGATTCAGAGCCCATATTTTCAAAATAACCTTTCTGAACCCATAGAAACATAGTAACATAGACTTTGATAACAGATAAGGACCGCTTGGCCCACCTAGTCTGCCCATTTCCCTTCCTACAGGAAAAGCTGCAGATCCTATTTAACCGACAGCCAATTTCTTCCTACCCCCCCACAAAAATTGCCTTATGTCTGTCCCATGAGTTCTTGAATTCTCCCATAGTTTTAGACCCCACAACCTGCTCAGGAAGGCTGTTCCTTGCATTCACCACCCTCTCTGTGAAAAAATACTACCTCACATTGCCCCTGAGCCGTCCCCCCTCTATCTTCAAATTGTGTCCCCTTGTTCTTGCACAACTCTTTTTCTGAAAGATGCTACCCTCTTGGACTTTGTTGATTCCACTGAGGTACTTAAAAGTTTCTATCATGTCCCCGCTCTCCCTCCTTTCCTCAAGGGTATACATATTAAGCTCCATAAGTCTTTCCTTGTATGGCTTCTGTTGCAGACCCTGCACCATTTTAGTTGCC
Source organism: Neoceratodus forsteri (assembly GCA_016271365.2). NCBI lineage: Eukaryota > Metazoa > Chordata > Ceratodontiformes > Ceratodontidae > Neoceratodus > Neoceratodus forsteri. Next base: position 1,034,981,904 of record CM028135.1, read on the forward strand.
CTCCTCTGGACTGCCTCCATCCTGTCTATGTCCTTGCAGAGATGGGGTCTCCAGAACTGGCTGCAGTACTCCAGATGGGGTCTCACCAACTGTCTATACAGAGGGATAACAACTTCCTGTTTTCTGCTGGTGATGCCTCTTCTTATACATACCAGTATCTCCCCCAGCCCTTCCTACTGCCTTCTCACATTGCTTGCTTACCTTAAGGTCATCTGGTATGACTACCCCCAGGTCCCTTTCCATTTTTGTTGTTGTTACTACCCTCCCATTGTGTAATCTTCCCCAGGGTTTTTGTTTCCCAGGTGCATTATTTTGCACTTCTTTGCATTAAATCCAAGCTGCCATACTTCTGACCATTCCTCCAGCCTTGCCAAGTCCCTTCTCATCCTTTCCATGCCACCTTGTGTATCAACCCTATTGCAGATCTTTGTGTCATCTGCAAAGAGGCATACTTTTCCTTCCAGTCCCTCTGCAATGTCATTTATAAAGACATTAAAAAGAACTGGACCTAGTACTGAACCCTGCAGTACCCCACTAGTAACCCCGCTTTCTTTAGATTGGACTCCATTTACAATTACCTTCTGTGTCCTGTTGTCCCGCCAATGTTTTACCCATGCTACCACCCTGGAACCAACTCCCAGGCTGGTTAATTTAACTATTAGTCTTTTGTGTGAGACTGTAACAAATGCCTGGCTAAAGTCTAGGTAGGTCATGTCCACAGCCCCTCCCTGGTCTACTACTTTGGTCACCCAAAGAAATCAATTAGATTTGTCTGACATGACCTTCCTGCTGTGAACCCATGCTGCCATGGGTCCTGTGCCCCACTGGCCTCTAGGTACTCAACAATTCTTTCCTTCAGAAGTGATTCCATCACTTTCCCTACCACAGAGGTCAAATTGACAGGTCTGTTGTTTCCTGCCTCTGTCTTGCTCCCACTTTTGTGAAGGGGTATCACATCTGCCTTCTTCCAGTCCTCAGGTACCCCACCATCCTCCCATGATTTGTTAAAAAGGGTATTCAGTTGTGTCACTAGTTCTTTCCTTACTTTTTTTAGAATTCTGGGGTGAATTCCATCAGGCCCCATTGCTTTGTCCACCTTCAGTTTTAGAAGTTCTTTCAGAACCTTTTCTTATGTGAAAGGACTGGGATCGATCCCCCTATCCAGAGTGCTTCTGTTAATTGGACTTGGCACCTCCCCCTCCTCCTCTTTTGTGAATACTGAGCAGAAGTATTCATTTGGTATCCCTGTTTTTTCACTGTCCCTCTCTGTCCACCCACCGTCCATTCTATTCAGCCTCACTATCCCTCCCTTTATCTTTCTACGCTCCCTAATGTACCTATAAAAGGTTTTATCCCCCTTCTTAACTGAGTTGGCTATCTTTTCCTCAGTTTGAGCCTTTGCTATTCGGACTACCCTCCCTGCTTTCTTCTGCCTTAACTGGTACAGTTCTCTGTCTTGCTCCTTCTGTGTTTCCATATACCACCTAAATGCCATCTTTTTCTCCCTAACCTTCGCCGCCACCTCTTTTGTGAACCATAGTGGATTTTTCTTTCATTTTGATTTGTTTATTTGCTTCACACAAACGCTTGTTGCCTCTGTGATGGCAGTTTTGATGTTTCCTCATTGTTGCTCCACCCCTCCTCCTAGCCTATTTGCTAATGCTTTTCTAAGGCACTCTCCCATCTTGCCAAAGTCAGCCCTCCAGAAGGCCAGAACCCTCACTTTTGTATGGCGTGACTCTGTAGGTTTATCGTGAACCACACTGTTTGGCGGTCACTTGTTCTCAGATGGCTACCCACTTCTAGATCTGAGATCCTCTCACCATCCCCATTTGAGAGTATGAGGTCTAAGATTGCTCCCTCATGAGTGGGTTCCAAAACTAGCTGTCTGAGGCATGACACCTGAAAGGCATCAAAAATGTCCCTGCTTTTGGGTGTGGCTGCTGCCAAGGTGCTCCAGTTAACATCTGGCATATTCAGCTCCCTCATTTACAGTATCTCCCCTTTCCTTGCCATCCTAAGGATCCCTTCTATCATATCCATGTCCATTCCCTCCCCCTGACATTGGGGTCTGTACACAATCCCTGTGTGGATTGTGGTGCCATTTTCAGTCTCTAAGGTGACCCACAGTGCCTCCTCTTCTCCCTGTTTACTCTTTTGTTCAGTTGCTTTTATCTCTTCCCTTTCATAGAGAGCTACTCCTCCCCCTCTCCTCCCCTCCACTCCCTGTCTCTCCTGTTGGTTGTGTACCCTGGTATGTTAACGTCCCAGGTATAGTTCTCTGTGTACCATGTTTCTGTGACTACTATGCTATCCAAGCATCCTTCTTCCATCAAGGCCACTTGTTCAGGGAGATTGTTGCCCAGACTATGGGCATTGGTACTCATTACCTTCCATTTCTTGATGGCCTTATCCCTTTCTGCCCCATCCCTGCCCTTATCGCATTTGTCATTTTCTCCATTTATCCCTGCCTTCTCCCTATCGACATATCTATCTTGGAGTTTACATCACTTACTACCCTGATCTTTTGAGGGGGCTAGGATTTCCCTGTTCCTTTCCAGTGCCCCCCCCCAGCTAGTTTAAATGCTTGCCAATGAAACATTTAAACCTATCATCTAGGATGCTGGTTCCCCTCCTGGAGAGATGCAGACCATCAGGCCAGTATAGGCCTGCATCCCTCCAGGTGGACCCCCAGTCCCCAGTGAAGTCAAATCCCTGAGCTCTGCACCAGTTTTTCAACCACTGATTGAATTCTATGGTGTGGAGCACCCTTTCCTCACCCATGCCTTAGACAGGCAGCACCTCCAAGAAGGTTACTGTGTGTGCTGCTTGTCTCCCTTCCCAACTCCACAAAACTCTTCCTGCACTGCTCTGATCCCTTTCTTAGCCAGGTCATTTGTCCCTAGGTGGACAATGACATCGAGCTCCCTTCCCTGTGCAGCTGCTTCAGCGATCCTGAGGATTCCCTCCCCATCCCTGCAAGCCATGGCACCAGGCAGGCACCTTACCTCCCTTTCCCCTTCCTCCCCTAGTTCTACCTTCCTAATAATGGAGTCCCCCACCAGGAATTGTTTCCTTCCCCTGTGAGGTCCCATGCCACCCTCCTGTGGGTCTCCTTTATGGAAGTTCACAGCATCCTCCTTGGTCTCCACTGTGGGTGCCTCCATAGAGGAACAACACTTTGCCTGAATGGCATATGAATTGTGGAGAGGTACAACTGGAGGGATGCACCTCTGTTACACCACCCTCACCCTCCCTGAGCCCACTGTGGTCCAACTGCTCCTCTTCTTTGGCAACCTCTGAGGCAACGGCAGTGGCACTGGTGGTCCCTGGGTGGGAGAGGAAGTCCCACAAATCCTGGCCAACTCAGCCTGGAGATGAGCAACCTCTTCCCTCAGCCCAGAGAGGTGCCTGCAGATGGGACAACACCGCATCCTCCAGAACATCTCCCAGAAGACTGCTGCTCCACAGCCTCTGCATTCCACCTCTCCTATCTTATCTTGTTTCTGGCCCCTTAAATGTTGTATGGAATACTTACTCTTTCCTCTGTTTTTTTTCTCCCTACTTACTTACTGCCTCTGTGCCCTTTAAGCTCCTGATCTTCCTGTTCTGAGACAAGAAGTTCCTATATTTCTCAGTATTCTCCTTCCTTGCTCAGAGTCAGACCTCCAGCAGCTGGGGGGCGGACAGCTACTCTTCCTTCTAGGATGGTGAGTCTTTGGTGGCTGTGTGATCACTCACTTCCTGCTTCCAAACAGGAAGTTCCTGTTGTCAGTCAAATCCTTTGCCTATAAAACTGGTTTAGGGTAGGGGGGAGGGAAGGAGGGCAATATTGTCCCAGTAGAGAAGTTTAGTTATAGTAACAGCAGCTCCTTCCTCCTTGTGTCTCTGTCTGTTCTCTGGCAGAAGTTATCTAGGGCAGTGTTTAAATCTGGCTTTAACTTGGCCTATTTCTAGCTAAGCCACTCCCCCTACTTTACAAGTCTTTCTGCACATAGTTATTGACACAGATACCAATTCCCTTCAGCTACCTGACACTAAACACCTAGACAAACACCTAGATAGCTGCACAGATAACACTTCACTTCAGCCAACTCAGACAAACACACTAACTTTTTTTTTGTTTGTTTGTTTGTTTTTACCCTAAATTGAAGGTCCCAGTAGTAGAGTTCTAGTTATTTAGTCCCAGTAGAGATGTTTAGTTATAAGAACAGCAGATCTTTCCTCCTGGTGTCTCTGCCTGTTCTCTGGCAGAAGCTATCTAGGGCATTGTTTAAATCTGGCTTTAACCTGGCTTCCTTCTAGCTAAGCCACTCCCCCTACTTTACAAGTCTTTCTACACTTATTTAATGACACAGATAACAATTCCCTTCAGCTACGTGAGACACAAACCTAGAGAACTGCATAGATAACACTTCACTTCAGCCAACTCAGACAAACACACTAACGTGTTTTTTTTTTGTTTGTTTGTTTTTACCCTAAATTAAAGGTCCCAGTAGTAGAGTTCTAGTTATTTAGTCCCAGTAGAGACATTTAGATATAATAACAGCAGCTCCTTCCTCCTGGTGTCTCTGCCTGTTCTCTGGCAGAAGCTATCTAGGGCATTGTTTACATCCGGCTTTAACCTGGCTTCCTTCTAGCTAAGTCACTCACCCTACTTTACAAGTCTTTGTACACTAAGTTAATGACACAGATAAGAATTGCCTTCAACTACCTGAGACAAGCACCTAGACAAACACCTAGATAACTGCACAGATACCACTTCACTTCAGCCAACTCAGACAAACACACTCACTATTTTTTGTTTGTTTGTTTTTAACCTAAATTGAATGTTCCAGTAGTAGAGTTCTAGTTATTTAGTCCCAGTATAGAAGTTTAGTTATAATAACAGCAGCTCTTTCCTCCTGGTGTCTCTGCCTGTTCTCTGGCAGAAGCTATCTTGGGCAGTGTTTAAATCTGACTTTAACTTGGCTTCCTTCTAGCTAAGTCACTCCCCCTTCTTTACAAGTCTTTCTACACTTAATTAATGACACATATAACAATCCCCTTCAGCTACCGAGACAAACACCCAGACAAACACCTAGATAACTGCACAGATAACACTTCACTTCAGCCAAACTCAGACAAATGCACTAACTTTTTTTTGTTTGTTTATTTTTACCCTAAATTGAAGGTCCCAGTAGTAGAGTTCTAGTTATTTAGTCCCAGTAGAGAAGTTTAGAAGACCCCACATTATGAACAAGGCAGGTGTGGCTCTTCCAATCCTCTACAAAACATTTTTGTTTTGTTTTGACTACACACAGAGTGGCTTGAAAGTAATTTGAAAAGAATAAAATAATTCTGCAATGCTACTAAACCCAGGACCTCAGGGGCAGCAGCAAAGCACTGTGCTGGAGGTGAATGCAGTACCACACTATTTTTATATGCACCACTTACATCACATAGTAGCAGAAAAAAATAATGGGGAAAATGATCTGAAATACAATTCACAGCTTTTGAGTGCCTATAAAGGAATGTTTATGTTTTGCTTTACAGTTAGTGGATATTGAGTAACTGGGTGTTGTCATGGAAGCAGACACACCTTAGCTCCTCCTCATGTTCTCTGCTAGGGTTGTTTTGAGCTTGCTGTATTGGTAGGTTCTTCGTCCCCACCCTCGTGTTCTGTGATAGGGATGTTTTGATCTGGCTTTATAGGAGCCCCCCTTCCCCATGTTCTGTGCTAGGGCAGTTTTGATCTGGCTTTATAGGTACTTTCTTGTATTACACTAACACACCTGACAGTTTATGTGTAAACCTTTCAAATACCATTGAGTTCTACAGACATTGATTCTGCACTGGGATGGTCTTATTAAACTACCTTCAAGCGTGATGTATTTTAAGTATCTATTCATTATTATTATTATTAACTATTTTATGTCAGTGAGGCCCATTTGCTAGCACTGTCACCTAGGAGTCACTCGGATGTAATCATGTGTCAAAGTCTCACACATAGAGTTTTTTTTAATACAGCATTCACTGTGGATTTGTATTTGTACATTAAATAATTTCATTTAATTTTTAATTTTTATACTTTTAGGCATGATGAGCAATATTGCCCAGTTTCAAATGTGGCAAGTCTCACATAAGATATCACATATAAATGCTGATATACAACAAATTAAAAAAACAGACAATTTAAAAAACAGTACCAAATATAGGCAGGCTAACATTAGATATTTTACATTGTAAAACAGGTGCATTCATTTTGAACATCCAACCATTTTCTAAGTCCTGTTTTAAAAGTTTGTACTGTTGAACACATGGATATTTCTATAGGAAGGGAATTAAACAGTGAACGTCTTCATACAATAGGGACCTTTATCTTGTAGCCATTTAAAAAAAAAGGTAATGTAAATACAAATCTACCTTGGGATCTAGTTCCATATTGATTTATAAGCCTAGGAAATAAAACATTCACAGAAGAAGGGAGTAGACCTACAATGCCCTTAAACAAAAGAATCCCCAATCTTCATCTAACCCTATTTTCAAGTGATAAGCAATTTGATAACTTTAGCAGTTCACTGTGGTGTGTTCAATTTGGTGAGCATGTCATAATTTTAAGAACAGAACCATAAGTGACCCTGAGTCTATCCAGAAACTTATAGCTTGTAGCTGTGTAAATGATAAGTCCATGATCCAGCACACTTAAAAGGAAGCTATGAGAGAGTAATTTTGTGGAGTCTATTGTCAAAAAGGTTTTACCCTGTAGAGTAATCCAAGCCTTTGATGTATTGTTTTCATAAGGTTGTTAATATGCAGTTCTAAAGTGAGATTAGGATCCAGAGAAATACCAAAATATCTTAAGTTTTCAACAAGCTCAATAACTTCACCCCTAAGGTCTACTATGAGAATCATGTTTTCTACTTTGCTTAGGCCCAGAAAAGAGCATAACTTTGTTTGTTTGTTTTTAATTTAATTCCATACATATAGATAGAAGCCAATTTTGAAAAAAAGTGGAAATCAGTTTGTAAATTCTCCATCGTGACACTAGGTCTCACATTTACACTGTAAATAACAGCATCATCTGCATACAAAGTTATTGATGATTGGGTATAAATACTGGGTGCAGAATTCATAAATGAAGTAAAAATAAGTAGGTGCAATATTGATCCCTGGGGTATGCCAAATTTGATCATTTTTGGTTGAGATAAGCTTCCTTCAATTCTTGTTTTATGAACTCTATTGTTCAAAAATTCCAAGAACCACCTAACATCAGGGGGGATGCAAAACAAGAAGAAAGTTTTTTAGAAGATGATGTTCTACCAAGTCAAAGGCCTTGGTGAGGGCCACAAATATGGTTGCAATGGAGTGCCCTTTATTTAGGGCACCCTGTATGCAGCCAGTGATCCCCACCAAGGCTGTCTCAGTATTGTGCTTAGATTTAAAACCATGTTGACACTCTGTCAGTAACCTATATTTATCTAGATGTTCAACAGTCTGATCAAAAAATATTTTTTTCAATAGTTTTGAGAGAGGAGCAAATAGGGAGATTGGGAGCTAATTTTGAAACAAGCACTGGATTACCACATTTTAGGATTGGTCTAATGGTAGCACGTTTCCATTTATTTGGAAAAACTCCAAACATAAAGAAAAATTGAAAATGGTTGCTAGTGACAAGAAGAAGTCAACTCCTAACTTTATAACTTTAAAATCATTATAATCATTAGCAATATATGGCCTAGGGTCTTGTTCTAGTATGTATTTTTTGATTTGTTCTGGTGAAACTTTTCTAAATAAAATTTTGGATGTGAATCAATGCCTGAAAAGTGCTGTGTATTTACTGAGAGAGGGATTACAGAATTCAGTCTGAATGTATCAAGATCTCCAAAGAAATTGTTAAATAACTTGGATGCAAGTCCTGAATTACTTATTAAATATTCCCCATCCTCTAAGGAGACTATTGTTTCCTTTTGCCCTCTACCCAACAAATTATTAAGGGCCTGCCAATTTTTTTTACGGTTGCAAAAGGAATTTTTCTGTTCAGCAAAACAGAAATGCATTTTTGCCTTTTCTTAAAATTCAAAGTTTATTGAATTTTGCATAAATGCTTTAACATGATGGTACAGGCAGCATTAATACAGTTGTAGACAATGTAATTATCAGCTCCATGCTAAAGCCCCCCTTCCTGCATCCAACCCCCAGCTTGGCACATCCTCCTCACTGAAAGCAGGGAATATGGTAGACAAGAAATATATACATCCATAATACCAAAATAGTGTAATACCATATGTATAACTGGATAGCTCATAAAGCTGGATCTTTGGTTATGGTGAGGCCCCAGTCTGAAGAAGGTGTAGGGTGTGAAGACCCTCCCATAGTTTCTTGTAATGGGAGAGGGAGCCACCAAGACTAGCCTTAATTTGTTTAGTGGGGAGATTAAATAACAGGTCCCACACCCATTCATCATAAGTAATGTTATGCACATCCAGCCAGTGACATAAGATAAGTTTCTTAAGGGTAAGTGATATCATGGCTATATGATATCTTTAAATCCTAGCTGGGATCATAGAGAGATCTCCCAAAAGACATCTCTCAGGCATGAATAGATCCTCCAAACCCAATAGGGGATCCACCCTAGCCTTGATTAGTTCCCATAAACTCCTAATCAATGCACAATCCCAGAATATATGAACAAGATCCCCCTCTGCACTTTTACTCCTAAGACACAGAGCATCCAGCAATTTTCCTATTCTTTTCAGTTTAGTAGGGATCCAATACATATCATGCAGAATTCGGTACTGTGTAAGCTTCAGTCTATCTTGAGAAACATACTTAAAAGAATCTAAATGGATGGATTCCCATTTCTCTAACAAATTTGGGAAACAAGAATTCCAATGCCTAGAAACCCCATTACGTGTATTGAGTATGTTTGTTCATAGACATGCATATATTTGGGACACTGAATGAGGTTTCCCACATACTGGAATCAAGGAATGCAGCCAGGTACAGCTGTGATTCAAGCTCTCTGTACCCAGAAACTTCTTTATCAGGAGATGTCTAAGCTTCCAGACTTTAAAGATCTGCTTTCTATCTATGGAATATAATGCCATGATGGTGCCTGAGTCCATACACGAGCCCACGGCAAACAAATCCTCAACCCTGGCATTATTAATCAGAGGAAGCCAATGTGGGGAAATAGTTGTACCCCCAATCTGCAAGTTTAGTTTGCTTACTATTATTTGTCTGGGATCTCTGACATTCTGATATTTAAGGAATGTACAAAGTTAGCTATGGGTCTGGAGGGAAAGTAACATGGGAGAGGTACACAAGGCAGAAGGAAGACTCCTTGTAGGAACATACAGGAACTCCTCTTTAACAATATTCAGGATGGCAATTATCTCTCTTTCCAGGGTTAACCACTTTGATATATATGAGTAGAAGGCAATTTTTTTATCCTGGGGTATAAACCATCTTAAATATTGATTTGCCTGACTTGCCCAACAATGCAGTTCAAAGTGTGGGAGTTTAAGGCCCCCCACTTTTGGGGATGCTGCCAATTTCAAATAAGCACATTGAGGATGCCTCCCCCATATAAAAGAAGAAATAAGGGCATGCAGTTTCTTAAACCAGACTTGGGGTAGCCATAAATTTAACATATTAAGGGGATAGAATATTCTTGGCAAAATATTCATTTTGATTATGCTGATCCTCCCCAGAAAGCTATAGAAAGAGATTGCCACCTTTTGAAATCATGTTGAACAGTATCCAGCAGAGAGTCAAAATTCAGTTTTTTCATTAAACCCTAATTCCTAGACAACATCAGGCCCAGGTACTTTATACTCTTAAAGCTCTGCTGTAACCACATAGATGAAATATCTTGTTTATGAAATCTGTGATTCAGGAGAAAGACAGTAGTCTTGTTTAGGTTGATTTTATAATTAGACACAGTTCCAAATTCAGAAATAATAAACAAAGCAATGGGAAAAGATTTGGCTGGGCGAAGCAGGTGAAGAAGCACATCATCAGCATAGGCAGACAACGTAAACAAATGCTGTCCTGTGGGAATCCCTTGTATGCCCTCATTGGCACTTAACCTGAATAGCAATGGCTCCAAGTAGATATTAAAAAGTAGAGAAGAGAGGGGGCATCCCTGTCTAGTTCTGGAATGTGAGGAGAACCTGTCTGAGAGGATCCTGTTGCAGTATATTCTAGCCTGGGGGTTTTGGTACAAGGATGCAATGCAGTCCACGAATTTAGACAGAAAGCAAAACTTGCACATAGTCAAAAACTGGAACGGCCAATCTACATGATGAAACAACTTCTCCACATCCAGAGACAGAAGACCAGCCGGTATATCAGAGTCTCTGGATGTGGAGAAGAGGTGTGTCTGTTTCCTGAAGTGATCCATTGACTGGTGCCCCTGCATAAAACCCACTTGGTCCAAGTGAATAATGTCTGGAAGTACCCCTTTAAGTCTGTTAGCAAGAAGCTTTGCTAGAATTTTGATGTCAACTCGGGGTCCTTATCAGGTGTGTGCTATACAATTATAATGGCCTCAAACAGGAAACTATCTAGTGGATTTCCCCCTAATATCCATTCAAATAAGCAGCTTAGATGGGGGCTACTAGTTTACTAAAAACTTTATAGAAATTGGGAGAGTACCCATCCAGGCCTGGGGCTTTACCTGCTGTCAATGAAGATATGGTCATTTGAATTTCATTCTCTGAAATGGGGGCCACTAACAAATCCTGCTGAGTTGGGGTGAGAATCAAGAAGGCAAGTGGCTGAAGGTATTGTTATACCACTCCAGGAGTGGTCCTATTGACCATAGGTTTGTAGAGTTCTTTGTAGTAACCTGCAAGTTCAGCAGTAATCTCTTTGGGGGGTAAGGCAGAGCACCCCTGTTTGCTGAGATCTGATGCTCTGAACTATTCAGGAAGATTCTGATTTTTTTAATTTGAGCTCCAGGGTAAGTCACCCCCAATTTTAAAATGGCATACACAGCTTTCTCATGAAGGATGGAGCTATATTGGTCTCTCAATCCTACCAATAGTTCATTATCCACCAGGGAGGTAGCAGAGGACTGTGAGGCCTCAAGGGTATGTATTCTGGATAGTAAGGAGAGGGCTTTCTGGCCCCTTTCTCTCTTTCTATGAGATGCCACCTTAATGAACACCCCCCGCAATACACACTTTAGAGCTCCCCACTCAAGGACTGGCCGTGTTGTGGAATTCAAATTTAACCTGTTGAATTCTTCAATTTCTTGTGTAATAAAATCTACAATTTTAGACTCTTTAAGGAGTTGGTTATTCAACTTCCACAACAAATCATGCATCATGTCTGGTGATAATAATAGATCACAAAAAACTGCTGAATGATCAGACAATACCCCAGGAGTTATCCCCGCAGACACAGCCCCACGCAGGAGTGACTGGCTAATTAAAAAATAATCAATCTGGGAGGAGGAGCAGTGCACACTGGATCCGAAGGTGAACTTCTTTAGGGTGGGGTACAGTGTTCTCCAGAGATCTGCTAGTCCCAGGTGGTCTACCACCTCTCTAATTATACATTGTGCTGGGGAGAGGCCCTTTCTTTTGGGGTCCGATTTATCTAAATTGGATGAAAAGGGTAAGTTCCAGTCCCCTCCTATAATACATAGATAGGCTGTAAATAGGGCCAAAGCCTACAACAAATTAGTGAAGAATGATGGGGAGTCATTATTGGACCCATATACACACTCCAAGATTAGGGAAGTTCTCTCCAACACACCTTTTACAAATATGTAGCGCCCTGTGGATCTCTGATAACCTGTTCTGACTTGGGGATGTTCCCAGCCACTAAAATGGCCACCCCCTCAACTCTGGGTGCTATCTCCAGCACTGAAAACCTGGCCTACATATTGCCTCTGGAGGAGGGTCCCCTCTAATTCCAAGAGGTGAGTCTCTTGGAGGAACATAAGGCCTCCTTTAAGCAAACTAATGTGCTTCAACACCTGGTATTGTTTTATTTTGGAGCGGAGCCCATGTAGATTCCAAGATACAGATTTGTCAACTCCAGCCATTCCCAGCAACAAAAGGTGTGGAAAGTGGTCAAATCCATACATTCTGCTGTGAGATAAACCAAAAACACCCTGTGCCAATCTGTCACTCTCACTTCCCCATCCCACTTGCAAGATGCCCAAGCCCCCAAGTCCCAACAACAAACATTTTCTATCCCAGTGTCCCCTCCCTCTCTCCTGTGAGTCCATGCCCTGGTGTCTTCTCCTTTCCATACACAGAATTCACTGAGGACCAAAAAAAGGAGGACCCCCCACCCCCTTCCTAGAACTTTACACTGCATGACTCCCACCACTGTGCCGCTACACCACTTTCCCCATTCCCCTCCTCCCCCCATATATCTGTGTTGCCCATAATCCCCTAATACTTTCTGCCCCAGATATACTGTCTTCCCCTGCAGGTACATTTGCACATGACACCTATTACAAAAACATCAGTAGTGCAGGGGAGGCCTATAAGCTTCCTATTGAAAGATTCCCTTATTCCATCCACCCTAATGTATGCAAGGGGTTCCCCTCTTATGTACCTCATCCATTGTGAGACCTGGCACTAAATGATCCTTTTAAGGGAGATTAATCCTAAAAGGGTGAGGAAGCACCCAAAATGTCCAGCGCTACTGCCATAACGTCTTGGGTCCCTTCTGTCTCCTTGTAGCACTAACAGGCCACAAACCAAACTAATCTGGTAAATGACTCTTTTGCAGGTGATGCTATGAGCCATCAGAGGCCCCCTGGTTTAACTTAAAATTGGTACTCAGGGCAGATCAGCCCAAAATAAATAACAAGAATACAGTGCAAATAATGTAGTTATTTTGTCCTTCAAATTGTCCCGAGTCTCCTCAAATGCACTGCATTCTGAGTGTGTCATACAACTTAAATGCCATGTCGCAGGCCCCATAAAAATCATAACTCTTGAAATCCAGAAATTAAAAATTTGCTATGTGTTGGAAATAGTGCCCACATGGAGCAGATCTCCCCAGTACATTGAAAATGGCTAAAATGTAGAATTCGAACTGCACAACAGCTTCCCCCAGAAAACTTCTGTACAAGGTTACTCATACATTCTCTACAGTCCCGCTAAACATACTGATACATCTCAGCCCACAGTTCTCGATTAAGGTCTCACCCATCTCAGAACAGATTCAGAAGCAGCTTTTATAATTCCATCTCTGCCAATTTTGGATCTTCCAGAGGGATCCATTTCCCATCAATTGATACTTGCAGATTGGCACAGCACAGCATTTAAAAATGAATATTAGCAGCAGCTTGGTCACCACAGTATGATATTCAGCCCTTTTCTGGTGCACTGATGGGGGAGGTCCTGGGTAATACAAATTGGGGAGCCTTCCCAAAGCACTTCCTTCAGCTCCTTAACTTTTGACACGAATGTTGATGTTCCTGGTAATTAAGGAACTTGAAAATAAATGTCTTGGGCTGAGCCCCTTCTGGTGGCATAAGCCTTAATGCTCGATGTGCCCTCTCCACTATGTAATCAGGGCCAGAAGGAGAGGGGTCTGCTAGTTTTTGCACCAGTTTTGGGGCAAACAGAACAGCGTTGGAGCCTTCTTCACACTCCGGGAGTCCAGCAACCACCAAATTGTTTTAATGGCTTCTGCCTCAAGGTCTTCAACCTTAACTTCTAGTTTAACAACTCTTTGCCTGACAAGTGCCATAGCCGGGTCAACTTTCTCTATCTTTTTCTCCAGAGATAATATGTTTACCTCACAATTTCAGGTGCATTGTGCCAGGATTTGATCTCACTAGTCACCACTTTCACTTCCTCTGTCAAAGATCATACTTCATCCCTAAAAGGAGGAAATTCTTCAATAAATCACTCCAGGGACAAAGAAGTAGTTTCTGCATTTGCAGTGAGTCATTGGGTCACCAATGCAGTTTGGGCCTTTGCTTTCTTAACAGTTTTTTCAGGCATGATTGGCAGAGAGTGGTGCAGCGGAGCAGATCGCATTTCCACCTCCATTGTAAGGCAATTCCTTCAAGATTTGCTTCAGATGTTCACTTTAGGGTTGCAGTACACTAATACTACCCAATTTCAGACACTTTAGAGCAAAAATAGGAGTTTTAATCAGGAGTTAGAGGAGGGACCAGTGGGAACACTCAAGCAAGCGGCTACACAGACCGGTGCATCACGTGATCTGTCATTATCTCCTTTTCTGATTTCAGCTTTACTCCTGTTCCTCAGCATTTTATATTTATGCATGGAGTTTACAGCTCTATATAAGTTATATAACTTCCACACTTTATCTCTTGTTTTCACTAACTTAAGTAAGATCCTGAGTTATCCATTTGTTTTTATTTGGATCTTATCCTCATCTTCTTTTTTGGTGCAACCTTATCAATTACTGATGTAAATAAATCAGTAAACATTTCAAGAAATAAAACTGTATATTTAATGGAATCTAGCTGTACCCAATCCACCTCCCTAAAGGCCTCATTAATAATTTCAGAGTTCAAACATTTTAAATTCGTAGATTCAACGTGCCTAGTTTTTTTTTACTGTTCTAACTGACCATTCACAGTAGACTGGACAGCGGCCTCTAATAGCATCTGACATGACAGCAAAGTTGGTGATCTCATCAATGTGTGTGACCACTATCCAGTTTAGTGTGGTTCCCTTACCAGTTTTGTAATTTGTATCGTGTTGCATCTTCAGTTATCTGTTGAATACCTAATTCCAAAACATATTCCTTAATATAATTTTTTGTTCTGAACCACAATCACAGTTAAAATCTCCCAGCATTGTCCACTCTCTATTAACTGGTAGTTTCTCTTTAACCTTTGCAACCAATCCCATTCCAATCCCTATACTTCAAGGTGGAATATATTGTATATTAAACTAATAGGTAAATGTTTGTCTTGTCCAAAAAGTAAATCAACATTTATCAAATCACAACCTGTGTTTACTCCAGTATGCACCAACAAAATAGAATTGAACTTAGTATTAATATAAATCATAGTCCTCCCCCTCTATTTCCAACACTATCCTGTCTATTATGATTATATCCCTCAAGGTACACCTCACAATCTGCAATTTTATTGTTTAACCTGGTTTCAGAAAGGGTAATAACATCAGATTGGTGTTGCTCATCCCATACAACAAATTGGTTCCATTTTACAGGTAAACTTTGTATGTTTAGATGTGCAACTCTTAGAGTGGAAGCCCTCTGAGCAGCACAAAAATTCAGTGGTATACCTGGGTCAGATTCACCACCATCCAAGTAAGATGGACCAGGGTGAGTTTGAACAGAAATCAACAATAGTAATGCTAACAACCTTCTTAGCATGATCCTATTGTAGACAATTCTTTCTCTTTTAGTAATAAAATATTCAGAACCAATACTAAGATGAACAAACTCTAGCCAGAGCTGACAGGGCTGTGAAGAGCTACCAAATGACGAAAGTCAGTTTCTTGTTGGTTCCATATAGTGCTGTTTAGCCACAATCATCAAAAAACATCATGCTGATAACTCAGTCCTCCTATATTTATTTAGTCAGAGTACATGGTGGAGGTGGTGTGTGTGTGTGCATCTGCCCACAGGGGCACCAGAAGATTGTAAAAGGTGAGGGTGCCCAAGATTAAAAGGGCACCTGTTGCATTATAAAGTGCACTTTTTCCAAACCAGGGGCCTGATTCCAAGACTGACTATGCCAATTAAAAGGCAAGATACACCAAACCCTATGGCGTATCCCATAACTTACGACATGTGTTATGCCCACTGGTATTCCAAGTGGTGACTTGCGCCACGGTGGATGCAGGCTGAGACATCTGTAAGCTATGCTACTCACTACCCCACAGACCAAAACGCCTAGTGCAAGTGCGGGTTATGACAGTAACTTCACCCACTTCTAGGAGGGTGGCTGTTGTAACCCACAATTGCCATTCTAGAAGGGGCACTGGTGGAGCTAAACTCTGACAGCCTGGAGCTGCTCTAAGTGGCAGCTGATGGTGCTGTACATCAGCTGCCTGCCCCATGGCACAGCAACACCGGCACAGCTGTGTTCCCCATGCCACCACAGGCATACCCCACCCCCCAAATGTTGGGGACCCCATGGGTCCATTTCTGGTGCACCCCCCAGATGCCTGTGCCTTCTGTCCTGCCCCCATGCCTCCTGGTGTGTGCTGAGGTGGTCTGGGGTGGGGGGCTTTGGAGGAACTGCCCATTTCATCTGTGATTTAAGACATGCGAGTTCTATATGCCTGGTGTGTGGCAGTAGCCTATGCCTGGCATATCCTGCATGTCACAAGTGCCGGGACCCTGCCACTCCTGGAATGTGGTATTGGGTCTCTGGAGGAGTGGCAAATGGTGTAACTCACAACCTCATGCAAGTTATGCCATTCATCTTTGAATCAGCCACCAGGTTTTTATATACAGTAAATGCACATTTATGACAACAATAGTAATTTTGAAAATACCTTTATACCATATCAGAATATCTGATATGTAATATTAAGGCTGCAGCTCTTGTATAACATTTCCAAATTGTTTTTCAAAGTTAAAAAAAATGAGCCACAAAGATACATTATCCTATTTGACAGCAATAAAATTGTATGATGTTCATGTCTCCATGAACCTAAGAATTCTAAATTAGAACACAGATGAATTATACCAACAATGTAAGTTCTTGACAAGGTCATACTGTTCAAAAATGATCAGTGTCAGCAGTGTGTGAATCAGAAACACTCACGGAATTTACCAAAAGGGCGGTTAAACTTAAGCAGTAACAAAATGAGAACAGATATTTTAAAAAATAACATCTACTTCTACAAAAATGCATGTTTGCTGATTCAGGGCAGTTCTACTTAGAGAAATTAACAGCCCAGTCTAAATTGTTCACTATTTGTGGGGCTGGTTGTATAGCCTAGTAGTTAAAGTAATGAGTTGTAAATGAGCTTTGTACATATAGCATTCAGACATGGGTTTGATTGCCACAACCTCTGTTTCCATACTGTGTGGCTCTGATTAAGTCACTTAATCTCCCCAGTGTTCCTGTGATGTCCCTAGAAACAAGCACCTGTGCCTAGTTGGCCTTACCTGGTTACCAAAGGGACCTGTGTTTGAGTCCCACAACCTCAACTTACATACTGTGTGATTCTGAGCAAGTCACTTAGCCTTCTCAGTGCTCCCGGGTAGCCCCAGGAAACAGGCATCTTTGCCTAGTGAGCCATACCCAGTTACCAAAGAATAATAATAAAAAAGTAATTAAATGCTTATATTCTTTTATCTTTAAAAGGACACAGTGTAAATATTAGAGGTTGGTGTATGCTGCTTACAGCCTCAGATCAGGAACAGACATAAATTCTGCTGCTTTCAGCAACAAACTCAAAAAAGAAACCCACCCTGAGAAATGCAGGACTTTTAAAAGGGACTCCATTATAAATCAGCTTGAGTCAGTGGTTCTGTTTCCTAAAACTGAAGTATGTGATTATAGATAGTGACAATCCCCTTCCCCATCAGTGCAAAAAAGATAGGATTTTTTTCTCCAAATTGTTTAACCAGGAGTGGCTCACAAAGTTGAAGGCTTGTTTACTGGTTGCCACCTGGAAGCGCATGGAAGTTAAATGACTTGCTTAGGGTCACACAATATGCAAATGGGAGCTGTGGGATTTAAACCCAAGTCTCCAGATTTGCAGCTCAGAGACTTAAACCACTGTGCTATACTGAATCCCTAAATACTGCCACTGAAGTGTAAAGTCTCATCTCCCCCACCTCAGATGTGAACCGGAACTGACAGGGCTGTGAAGAGCTACCAACTGACCAGTTATTTTCGTGTGTGTGTGTGTGTGTGTGTGTGTGCTTGCATGCAACCTGTCCTACCAATAGGAATAGGATAGCTTACAGTTGCAGATGCAAAGTCTATAATCTGACACTGTAGTCTAACTTTTGGTTTGAGGAGATTCCACAGTATATACTGAGTTAACCCCTAGGTTGCTGAAAGAAACTGAGTAAGTCTATTAGACTGAGCCGGACAGATAATAGAAGCAGCAGTTTAACATTTTTTTATTAATATCCTGAGAAGTTCTGAGGTACAATACAGTATCAACCCCCCTTCCTTCAGATGCCTTTAACATAAAGCAACAAATAGCAAAAATCAGAGGGGGAGTGCACTATTTTGCAGTTGTGGAGGTCAGAGGAATACATGCAAAAGTCTAAAAAGGGATTTCTATGATCAGCCATTTTAGAGCTACAGGCTGATCAATGACAGAAGGGCTGTAGGCTCCACCAACAACCCTAAAAAAGTGGTATATATGAATTTTGCAACTACTGTAGTTTGTCTAAGGGTAGGCCCAGCTCCAGAATAAACTGCAATTCACAGAACCAGTATCCTGGCTCATCCCACTCAGTGGAGTGAACCAGTCAGTGCCCTGAATAAATTCATTCTGGAGGGGGTATCCCCAAGATCAAACCTCAAAAAATGATATGTTGTGAAAGTAGGACACTGCAAGCAATAAGAGAGGACAGCAGTATATGCATTTTACCTAGCAGATCCAAACTTAATTTATACCAGTGATAGAATGTTTCTCCCCTTCTTAACAATAAAACACTATCATTAAATAATCATTAAAAACTCCCCAGTACCCCGTAAGAAAATAAATATTGCAACATGCTCAAAGGAAGGTACCTATTTCCTGAAGTTTTTCTTATGGAGTCGTGCTTGTGCCACTCACGCTTATGCTCCACTCACACTGAGCAGGCAGCACAGGTTTTTAAACAGTATAGCCCCACCTCTTCAGTGATGTTATCAGTTGCCAGCTCTCCTGAGCCACCACACACTGGTACCGCAAAGTTCCTTTGCCAGATGATGACTGGAAGTGCCCCTAGCAACAGTCGGACAACAGTTCAGTGATGAGCAGGAGTCCTTTCAAGCTGTCAGGAAGTGCAGGCAGCAGCAAAGGTGATGTAAGCATTCATCTGACTGAGCGAGCAGTGCAGGCTTTTAAACACTATAACCTTGCCTCCTCATTGATTTCAACAGTTGTCAGCTCTCTTAAGCCCCCACACACTGGTACTGCAAAGTTCTTTTGCAGGATGATGACTGGAAGTGCCCCTAGCAGCAGCCAGGCAACAGTTCAGTGATGAACAGGAGTCCTTTCAAGCTGGCAGGATGTACAGGCAGCTGCAAAGATGATGTGAACTTTCCTCTGACTGAGCAGGCAGCACAAGCTTTTAAACAGTATATCCCCAACTCTTCAGTGATGTCACCAGTTGACAGCTTAATTGAGCCCCCACACACTGGTACTGCAAAGTTCCGTTGCTGGAAGATGACTGGAAGTGCTCCTAACAGCAGTCAGGCAACAGTTCAGTGATGAGCAGGTGTCCTTTCAAGCCTGCAGGATATGTTGGGAGCAGCAAAGTTGATGTGAGCATCCCTCCAGCTAAGTGTGTGGTGCGCAGTCTTAAACAGTATAGCCCTGCCTCCTCAGTGATGTCACTGGCTGCCGACTCTCCTGAGCCCTTACACACTGGTACCACAAAGTTCCTTTGCCAGATGATGACTGGAAGTGACACTAGCAGCAGTTGGACAACAGTTCAGTGGTGAGCAGGGGTCCTTTTAAGTTTGCAGGATATACAGACAACAGCAAAGATTATGTGTGCATTCCTCCGGTTGAACTCTATGGTCACAATCTACCTGAATGCTCTCCACACTTGGATATTTGTGACTATTTTGAATTTTAGCCAGCCTCCAAAGAGCACTGCCCTTGCATCACAGTTGAAAAAGCCTTCTTTGCTTTTTTGGTGGGACGTAACACTATTTAAAAGTATTATGTTTTAGAACACACACACTGACAAAATAAAAAAGAAAAGCATTAGTAGAATCAGTGTGTGACAGGGTGATTAAAAAAAAAATCTCCACAGTGACAATTGACAACTCTTTCAGAGGCATGCCAGGGTGAACAAGTTTTTTTAAAAAAAAAGGATCAGTTCCTTTTTAATTTTACTTTTGTATTGGGTATGTTTGTGTTTGTGAAACAGAGTACTTTTACAAATACAGCCCACATGGCTATAAAAGGAGAAGTGGGGATTCATTTCCAGGAAATCTCAACTAATCTTCGTGGCTGATTTCACTCATGTTTACCTGACAGTGATATGCACAAACGCACTGAACAATATAACATGCGGTTGACACTTTTTGTTAGGTAGTGAAACCATGAATCAATGTGTAATCTTGTTTACTTAAAAAAAACTGCACATGTTATCACTCAGTCTATTATGAGTGATCCAGCTCTCCTACAGAGAAAACACTTTTTCACGCTCCAATGAGTATATACAAAACAGCTGATAGCTTTTGCCAGTGTTTATGTACAACCAAACATAGAAAAAATTCCCATTCTAGTCTTGATTACTTCTGTGTTTGACTATACATTAACCCATATGTAGAAGCACAGATATCTTAGCCCCATAGCTGCACACTAGTCTAGAACAGGGACTAGACTTAGTAAGAGAAAGGAGAACTGACCTCATAAGAGGTATCCATGTCTAATCTCAGTCCTCTGATCAACCATCATAGTTATCTTCAGCAGGGCACCCAGCTAAGCCTTTCCAGGAGTAATTTTATCAACAGTCCACATTCCACATTCTACTGACCTGTCTGCTCAATGGACTCAGCAGATTCCTTGGGTTAGCTCCTCACTTTCCCCAGCAGTTTTGAACAAGGAGGTTTACCTGTATGAAAGGCAGACCCATTTGTCAACAGGTCCACGGGCCAATGGATGGTGCCCTGGGAGAACAGTAGGGAGTGAGGAAAGACTGTGTGTGGTCAGAACTAAAGAAATATTGGGTAGAAACCAGAAGGGATTATCAAGGGTTGAGACAGGAGGGCTGGAGGAGGTTCCCTGTGACATCATCAGGTAAGCAGGCACATGATTGGATGAAGGTAGGGAGAGAGAGAGAGAGAGAGGATCAAGCAAGGGGGGTTAAGAAGGGGCTGCAGTGAGCAGGAGCTCATTATTTTGCTTGCTGGAGACTTTTAGACTGTTTTCAGGAAGCACACCAGTTGGCAATTTTACTTGGCGTTCTTGATACTTTTTCAAGTATTTGTAGGTAGCTGCGATAGTCAAAGTTCATTTTCAGTGACTACTCAGATCTTCTTTTTTCCAGAGCTAGTCATAGTTGGTCATTTTTGCTCATCATTTGTGGAGAAGAGTCTGGTGAGCAAGTGGCTGATTTACCAGATTGGAGGTAAGTCTGAATGGAAAGGGTTGGGGCTTAAGCCCAATGCTTCTGGCAGCCCCCATAATTTTGCTTCCCATAGTGCCTGAATTATTATTTGGCCACTGTGCAGACTTGGTCCAGAGGTACTGGAGTGGAAATGATCACTGTACTTTGGAGATTATGTTCCAAGTTAAGTGCATGTAAAAATTAGACCGAAGGTAAAAAAAAGGAGAGAAATCTAGACAAAGAGATGGGAGAAGGGTCACGGTAGGATCACTGGAGATTTCAGAGTGAGTGTAAGCTATAATATGGTGTTGGCCATGTGGCAGATGCTGCACAGAATTGGCTAGCTGGCAGGGAGTGGTGAGCAATCCAAATAAAACCAAAAAAATAAAATTAGGAATCATGAAAAAAAAATGCAATGAGGGAGATGATTGAGCTATGAGTAGGCCTAGTGGGGGAGTTTTTTTCTAGTGTTGGATCATGGGCTAAGCTGACCAGCAGCTGGCAGGACTCAGAGGTTGGAAAAGGGGGACATTTGCCAAAGCAGAATGTGGACAATGTGCTAGCTGAGCAGTGTGCAGGAAAACATCAGAAAGATGAAATAAATAAAATATGGGGAAAATTGGGCACTGCACCAAGTAGGCTAGGCTCCAATCAGATGCTGGGCATTGTGGGCTTGGACATGAGGCAACTATTTTGAGTAAAGGGAAGTGGTCACCATTTTCAATGGATTATAGATCCCCCAGTAAGGTGGGAAAGAGGGCTGCCATGTTGGTTGCACAGATTGGGAGATTTGGCATTCATTATTTGTAGGGAGAATTAAGGTTATTCATATTCCAGCAGCTGGGTAGTAATCTCAGTGTATACTTTGGTATTGGCCTCTGCTTTGTAGAATGCTCCCCCTTGCCTCCGGAGGAGAGTCTAAGGTTTATATAACTCCTTGTATCCCAGAATTTCCTATATCAAGCAGATTGAATTGTGATTCCAAGAAACGTGCATGGTTTACTTCATTAAGTTCTTTAAGGTTTACAACAGCAAGGTCTAATTGAATGTTTTTTCTTTGTACTCATTGGTATCAATAATATAGTTAAGGAGGTATAGGGGAAGCTGGTACTTCATGAAGAGATAAATAACTGTTTGATGTGAATGAGTGAGTTGCTTAATTGAAAGCCGAGCAGCTAGTGGTGAATTTCATTTATGCAAGTATTTGAACACAGTTGGAAGCATCCCTTTTTTGCTTTGCACTTGGGGTTAACCCTTGGGGGCCCACATATGATTCGTAGTTAGCTGAATGCCCTGCAAGGAGGGGGGCTCAAGTGGGAAGGTGTGGCCACTGGGCTGGTCAGAGTTTTGTTATAAAAAAGAAATAGTAAAAATGGTGTAAATGCAAGGAGACTACACAGTGAAGACAGAATAATGAACATAAAACAAAAAAGAAAAAAGTGGGCCACATCGTGGAAACCAACTAGTAACAAGGGCATATGCAAAACTAATAGCAAATAATCTGGGGTAGGACTGTCAGGAAGGCAGAATTAACCACCATACAGTTGAAGAGGTTAACCATGTTTTGTGTTTATATCCCAATTCTGCAGGAGTCTTTTGTACAGAAGTTCAGCAGCATGGCACCAAGAAAGGCCAAGACCAGCAAGGAGAAATGTTACAGGGCCATTATGGAGTTGGTGGAGAAGACTAATAAATTATTAGAGTGTGCGGAGAAGAATTTGACTGGGCACGGTGAGAAGAGAAAGTGAGCAGAGGGCAAGGGGGACAGGGGCAACAAAAAAGCTCCCCAGGCTCACACAATCTCTGAGTCTGCAGATCTGGTGCCTCCACAGGAGCCTATACCAGTTGCCCCTTCCTCTCCCCCAACACCACTCCCACAGCCTGTGGAGGGGTTGTAGGATAACAGATGGCCAGACACCGAACTTCAGGTTCAATGCACAATCTCTGTGTGATGTTTATTTAAAATACAATAAGCTTCTGCAATTCCATATTCCTTCTTCAGTACATCAGTTTACAGCAACAGATTATGAAAGTCCTTTCTCTGCATTTAGCGAGTACCTACTGACACTGATCTCTGATCCAATTCACCAGCTGAGATGTAGTGATAACCCCTATGCAGGCCACATTTGCTTACGTAGTGGGGTCTCAAAAAGAAAAAAAAACAAGCTATAAACAAAGAACCTCAATGCAGAATCACTGAAAGAAGGGTTACCCCAAAGGGCATTGTCAACAAATCAAGTTTCAAAGAAATACAACATCATACATACTTCCATAATGCAATTCATCATGGGATATATGCAAACATCATGACATTTCTTACTTAAATTTACAACAATATACATGCATTTTAAATAACACAACTAGCTTAGTTTCTATAATAGTCACCTAGTACATTTTACCATCATCAAAACACCAAGTGCCGTGGTATTTTAAACATTTACAGGTTTCATAAATGTAAGGTATATACATTAAGGTATTCTATAACAGTACTATTACACACTAAATCTAACAACAATAAACACAACCTGTTTTAAATATACTTGGAGGTCACCACAATAACCTCCCTGTACAAGGACCTGAGAGGGAAAAGGAAAACCAAAGAGGACACTATAGCATAGTCAAGAAAAGGGAGGGGGTGCCCATAGGTGGCCAACCGTATGGACTAGAAATAGCAAAGGATAGATTAGGCTTAGAAATAGAAGAACTGATGCAGCAGATTTAAGAAAAAGTAGGTCCTCAAGAGTGGCAGGAGCTCCCAGTCACATAACCCAGGCCTGAACCATCCTGAGCACCTTTGCCCAGCCAACTCCCCCCACTCCTCAGGCCCCCAAGGGACCACCAGTGCCTCCTACTCCTCCTGCAGATCCCACTCAACCTGATCATGGACTGCCAGCTGGCCCAGGGGTTATGGTGCTGGCTCCAGAGCCTGCACACCTCAGATCAGGTAATCTAGACCTCACAGTGCAGAGTAGTGTGAAAGAATATGTTGAGCAGATGCTTAAATCTATGCAAGACTCAGGGATGAGCCAATTAGAGAGAGTGTTGGGTAAGATTAAAAAGGGTAGGGGGTGAAGCCCGGAAGGAAAAAGATGGAGGAAGATAAGGCAAAAGTAGGAGGGCCAAAGACTGAAGCTTCTGGGGTGAGGATTGGGGAACACATTCCCCTAGCAACAAAAGAGACAATTTAGAGGGGCAAATTTGTAGATATTTTTGCATTAGTCAATGTGGACAACATTGACAGGTATGAAGAGAAGTAAAGTTTCAAGAAGAAGAACATGGTAGTGGCAGTAGTGCTCCTGGGTAAAGGGTGGAGGACAAGTCATTAAAAGGAAAGATGTGGGATGAGTGGTTCACGGGCTTTACTTACTATACAGCCATTGTCATTGAGAAAAAGCCAGAGCTAGCTATTCCTCTATTTGCCTACTGACTGATAAGTAAAAATGCATATAAATCCAAAAGGGGGCATTGTTGGATAAGGTACGATGAGAAATTTAGGAAGTGGATGGCACATTTTGGGGATGGGAGATGGGATGCTAGGCAGGCGAATCTATGGCTTGAGATGTGCACAGGGAATGAGAGGGGGTGGAGACAAAAAGATTGGAGCCCTGCTAAAGTGCTGCTGGGGCTACAATAGGGCCTTTTGTTCATGGCTGCAATGCCATTTTAGGCATGCCTGTTCAGAATGTGGGGGTCTCATCCAGCATCAAAATGTCTGATGGGTTGGGGAAAGGGCATCATGAATAGTCAGTCTAATCAGCCCTTTTGGGCTGGTTATTCAGGTGTCCGAGGACAACCCTGGGGTGGGGGGGCAGGGACAGAGAAAATACTGGGGGAAGTAGATACACACATAATTGAGGGGAGGCCTAAGGAAGCCTTTAGTCTGTATACTACTCCAATATGGACGCAGGTATTAGCTGATTGGTTAGAGCACTACTGGAGAAGGATGCAGCAAAACTCTTGTGGAAGGGTTTTCAGAGGAGTTTTAGCCACATTTCCAGGGTCAAAGGAAGGGGTTGCAAGCAAATAATTTGAAGTCAGTGCTGGGCAAAGACGATTTATTGAGGTGGAAGTTTCAGAAGGAAATAGCAGCAGGTAGTGTGGAAGGATCATTCAAAGCACCACCGCTACCCAATTTGAGGGTTTCTCCATTGGATTTAGTGCCAATGAAACAATTTGGGGAATTCAGGGTAAATTATCACCTGTGATACCTGAAAGGGGAGTCAGTTAATGACCACATTGATGAGGCAGACAGCAGGTTTACATTTGCCATTTTGGAAGAGGCAGTTCATTTAATATGAGCAATCCCAAGTACCTAGTTAGCTAAGGTGGACATTGAGTCTGCCTTTAGACTGCTACCAGTTAGGACAGAGGATTGAGACCTGCTAGGTTTCAGTTAGACGGGCAGTATTATTTTGATAAGGCAATGCCTTTGGATTGTTCCATTGCCTGTGCCATATTTGAGATGTTGAGTACATGGCTCCAATGGGTGTTTCAAGAGAGGTACAGTTATAGGTCGGTCATTCATTATGTGGACGATTTCCTTCTCATTGGGGAAGGAAAAGAAGAAACTGAGGGAATGTGGGGCAGCTTTAGAGAGATGTGCCAGGAACATGGAGTTCCTCTGGCACCAGACAAGACTGAGGGTCTGAGCTGAAGGCTAGAATTCTTAGGCATTGAGATAGACACTGTAGGGGAATTTTTTAGGCTGCCCGAATCTAAGGTGGAAAAGATAAAGGCGTTGCTGGCCAAGGTAAAGCAGAAGAGGAGGGTACTGCTGCAAGAGGCGCAGTAGTTACTGTGTCACTTGAATTTTGCCTGCAGGTTGGTTGAACCAGGGCAGACATTTACACATCACCTGACCAGTGCTACAAAAGGAACCACTCGGCCATACCACTAGGTGGATATTTCAAAAGGTACTAAGTTGGACCTGGAGGTTTGGGATTCATTCTTGAGGGACTACAACAGCATACCCTTTTGACAAGGTGATTGGGTATTTAACATCGATTTGCAATTATACAAGAATGTGGCTGGGGTGGGGGCATAGGAATGGGGGCTATTTTAGAGGTAGGTGGGTATCAGAATGGTGTCCACAGGAAAGAGTAAGGCTGGGTATCACAAGAGACATTACGTTCCTGGAAAATGTTCCCATATGGGTGGTGATGCTGGTCTGGGGTGAGGAATTTAGAAATCAAAAGATAACCTTCTTGTGTGACAACCGGGCAGTGGTAAAGGTTTTGAACAAGAGGGGGGGGCCATGTCTGAGACAGTGATGAGGGTTTTGAGGCAGCTAATTTTGCATGGCTTGAATCTGAATATGTCATTTAGGGCCAGACACACAGAGGGGGTGAATAACATAGTAGCTGATTGTCTCTCCTGTCTGCAGTTGGACAGGTTCAGTGACATTGTGCCAGAAGCAGTGGTCAGTCAGACACCAGTGCCAAAGTATGTATAGGAGACTGGTTGGAAGGAGCTGAGTTGTCATTATGCAACTCTTGGTCCCACAGAATGCTGAAGGCATATGAAGGGTCCTGACGGGTCTTTCAAGGCTTCAGAGAAAAGCATGGCATGGAGGTAAGTGGGGTGGTCATGGAAGACCAGGTAGCCAAGTTTATTTTTCAAGGATGGAAGGAAGGAAGGGACAGCTCAGGCCACCAAGGGGGTACATTTAGCTGAGATAGGCCAGTGTCCAGCCTAAGGGGATGGGGGGACCTGACTAGAGGTAATTTAGTTAGGCAGATGATGCAAGGGTGGCTAACACAGTTGGGAAGATCAGTCGACTCCAGATGACCTGTCTTGGAGGCATTGCTTGAGATATTAGTTGGGGCTCTGGGTAAGATATATTGTTCCACCAAAGAAGTGGTACTATTTTGGGTGACATATATCACAATGTAACACTGGGCATTCAGAGTCAGTGAGGTGGTAGGCCACTGCAATGGTGATGAGAAAGGGGTGCTACAATGGGCCAATGTTACATGTGGGTGAACAACACAGGCATAACACTGAGGGGATTGAAGACTGATCATATGGGAAAAGGAGCTAGTGTAATACTGAAGCGAAAACAGCTAAGTGCTGCATGCCTGGTGGATGCACTGTTGGATTACACAGCAGTGTAACTGACTGACTGGGGTCCATTGTTTGTAAATGGGGACAGGTAGGGGGTAACCAGCATGCAGCTGATCTCTGTATAGAAGAAGGGTGTGGAATTTTTGGGTGAAGATCCAAAAAGGTATTCATCCCACTCCTTTAGGATAGGGGCTGAGTCAGAGCTAGCGGCACGAGGGAGGTCAGGGGAAGAAATAAAACAGTAGGGGCAGTGGATTTCCAATTGTTTCAAACGATATGCATGTAATATTCCGAAATAAGATACTGATCATGTCTGTCTTTTGTTTCCCTATACAGGGTCATGGTGCAAAAGTGAATGAACAGAATGAAGGGGAAGGGGGAACAATGCAGTGGGAGGGGATGGGGGTTGGTTAACAGTTTATTCGTGGCACTCACATTTGTCTTTAGTGCTCAACAGGTCAGAGGTACAGCTTAGAGGTTAGGATCTGTAGGCATTCCTTTATATATTGGGCTAAGCAGAGGACTTCAAGATGACTCGGGGGTGCCAGCTACACCAGGACCTGACCCAGATGAAGTTGACCTGGAGAGGCTAAAGGAGAATGTGATGGGCCCAGCTGATGCTGCTTCTTAATGAAATGGGAGCCAAACACAGGAGGCTGGATCTACTCATAATACACTTAGGAGAAAATGACCTGGGGACCAGACCCTGAATGGATATTTTCTTTCAAACTAAATTGGACATTGACAAGATTAAGGCATTATGGCTGGGAGTCGCTTTGGTGTGGTCAGAAATGATTTCTAGGAGGGTATGATGGCAGGCTCATAGCCATAAGGCTATTGAGAAAGCTAGGCAGTGCATGAACCATAGGGTTGGTGCCCTATTCATAACAGCAGGAGGCACAGTTATACAAAGTGGTGTGGAAGAAGGTTTAGACAAATATTATAGAGAGGATAGGGTTCACCTCTCTGGGTTGGGTCTGAACCTATTTAATTCTGAAAAGGTCTATGAGATAAAACACTGAAAAAAAGGGAAGAGGCAATTAATTGTCTGTGATGAGCAGTGTCAGTGGCTCAGCAGGTAGCACACTCACCTCTGAGGCCAGGAGATCAGTAGGCTGTGGGTTCTACCCCACACGAGACACTTGCATTAATATCCCAATACTGACATTGTAGTGCAGCATGAGGGGGGGAGCTGCACTCGTGAGGTGCCGTCTTTCAGATGAGACGTTAAACTGAGGTCCCATCTGATTGTTCTGGTGGCAGTTCAGGTGGATGTTAAAGAACCCATGGCACTTCTCAAAAAGAGCAGGGGAATTTCCCCAGTGCAATGGCCAAATTTCCTCTATTCTTGAAAAATACCACCAACAGCTTAATCTGGTTCAAGGTCGGTTGGCATTCATCTGTATCCCCCTTCCCTGGGTCGTACCTGAAAATAGACAGGATTTGTCAAGTGCACATACCAGGTCAACAAAAACTAAATAAATAAATAAATAAAAATAATAAAATATATAATGAAGGGAAGAAAATATGTAAGATGGGATTGAGTTCTGAACAATTGGCTAGCAGGGTAGGGCCCCTCCCACAGATGGGGGAAGCCCACCATCCTGCAGAAGCTGGAGGTGGGCTAGTGGAAGAAAAGGGGAAGAGGAGGGTGAACAGGGTAGGACAGCAGAAATCTGAAGAGGGGTACAAGTGTAGAATCGTATCTGACAAAGGAAAAGAGCATCCCCCAGATGTACATCTGGGAGAGAAGAAGGACAAGAAAAATCTGTTTATTTGAATGATGCATAAAATGTCATAATAAACAGAATAACTGTAAAGTGTTAGATTTAATTGAAGAAACAGAATAATGTGAATGTGTTGAATTAATTGTAGACATGGATTTATGATAACATGGAGTAAAATAATTGCCAACTGGCACCCACACATGACGTGTGTCTGTGTTTTTATTGGAGGGGGATCTGGAGACAAGGAAGTTTGCCTGAGTCAATGGCAGACCCATTAGTAGACAGGCCCCCAGGACAATTGGTGGTGCCCAGGGAGAACCAGAGAGGGGGGGTTAGGAAAGGGGGTGTGTGGTCAGAAGAAAAAAAATATTGGATAGGAGCCAGAGAGGATGATCAAGGGTGGAGTTCAGAGGGCTAAGGGGAGGTGCCCTGTAACATCATCGGGTAAGGGGGCACATGACTGGATGAAGGTAGGGAGAGAGATAGGGTTGATCAAGGGGAGGTTTAAGATGGGGCTGCAGTGAGCAGGAGCTTATAATTTTGTTTGCTGGAGACGTTTCCCACCCTCCCAACCCATAAGGTAAAGGGTCATTGGGGAGTAAGAGAGGAGATTATGACGTGATTACTGAAGGTGGACGGCAGATAGTGTGGCACTGCTGAAGGTGGACAGCAGGAAAGTTGGGAAAAAAACAAAGAAAGGGGGAAGGGGAAGGGGGAACAGGGTAGGATAACACAAGTCAGAAGACAGGTACAAGTGTACACTCGTACCTGACAAACGAAAAGGAAAAGAGAGTCGACTGGATGTACATCTGGGGGGAGAAGAAGGACAAGAAAAAAATGTTTATTTGAGTGATGTATAAAATGTAGCGATAAACAGAATAATTGTAAAGTGTTGGATTTAATTGTGAAAAAACATTAATGTGAATGTGTTGACCATAGTAAGGAGTTGGGAGTAAGGAATAGAGCCATGGTACACTCAAGAGACTGGTATAGGAGAAATGATGGGGTGCCCAGCCAAGGAAAGAATTCAAGTATAAATGATAATGACTCTGCAAGGGGAACTGGGGTAAAGAGTAAGGAGTTACTCTCCCCCCCCCCAACTAAATGGAAACTGGATCAGCGCAGTAGTGGGTGTCACACTGTACAACAGGTACGCACTGCTTCAACAAGTGGGGGGGCAGTGATGAGGAGGGATGGGTGCCACAGACTATTGTAGTTGCTGCTAGTAAAAGGCAGGGTGGAGAGGGAGGACAAATGGCATAAAACAACTAGGAGTGAGAGGGAATTAGACCACCCACCAGTAGTGGAAATTACACAGTCAATGATAGAAAAAAGGGGGACAGTGAAGCAAACAGGGAGGCAAAAGGGAGTAGCAGTGAGCCGGTGGTGACAGGGGGGAATGAACCAACAACAGGGGAGAGGATCCTGCTGTTGGGGGACTCCACCATAAGGGGGACTGGATGATGGGGAGAAATAGGGGGTAAGGGGAGCTGTATTAGGGTGGAATGCATGTAAGGGATTACACTATTTAGGGTGGATTTCCTTATACATTCTCTGGTACAAAAGCATGGAGGGGAGGACCACATCATAGTGCACATTGGCACAAATGATGCAGAGGAAAACAGTGTGAAGGAAGTGTAGGCCAGATTTCTAGAAGGGGCAAGACAATGTAGTGGAGAAATGCACTGTCTCTTTCTCAGAAATATTGCCTATATAAGAGGGTCAACAGAAAGGAAGCAGAAGATCAGTGAAATTAATAGCTGGTTAAGGGATTGGTGCCAGGAGATGGGGTATGGGCTGGTAGGGAACTGGGGGTTTGTTTGGGAGAACAAGGACCTCTATGCCAGGGATAGGCTTCATCTAAACAATGAGGGGAAGACGATTCTAAAACACAAGCTCGGGGATTCATATCTGAGAGGTGGGGTTTAAACTGAATGAGGGGGGAGGATCAGAGGACAGGGGGCACATAAATTGGTCTGTAGGACTTACAGTAGGCCTTCCCCAGATAGATGAAAATAGGAAATTCAAGACAAAGCAGGGGGGTGGGGGGTTGGGGAGGAATAGAAACTTGGTAAGACCCAGGAAGAATTGGAAAATAGAAATGATGAATGCACACAGCTTGGGAAATAAGATGGCAGAGTTGCAGCTGTTCCTGGTGGAGGGGGAGGTGGATGTGGCTGCAGTCACAGAGACATGGGCAGTCACACATTATGAGTGGGATATGGTAATCCCCGTGTACTCAACTTTCAGGAAGGGCAGGGTGGGGTGTAGGTAGGGAAGGATGGTAATGTTTATCAGGGAGGGGATAGAGTACAGTAGGGGAGAGAAGGGGGAGGATAACATGGAGGTAGTCTGAGACATGTTGTAAGATTAGAAGGGGAAGAGGGTTAACCTAGGGCATACTACATGACACCAATGCCAATTGAACAGTTAGATATGACACTAATTGCAAACATATGGGGAAATTGCAGAAAGAATGGGGGGAATGTAACAGTGGGGGACTTTAACCTACCAAAGACAAACTGGGGTTATATCTACAAGGGAACAGAAAATTCTGGATGTATTCCAAGATGTCTACCTGACACAGCTTATCAAGTGAACTGACTAGAGAGGGCAATATCCTGGACTTGGTCCTGGAGGATAAGGGACTGGTCAGGGACCAGGTAGTGGAAGCCCTGCTTGCCAGTATCGACCACTCCATGATATGTTTTACCTTGGACTTAGAGAAGGATATAAGACAGACAAAAACTAGGGTTGTAGACTTCAGGTGAGTGGACTTCGGGAAAATGGCTACCATATTCAGGGCACATCTAGGAAAAATCATGGAGGGGACAGATGTGGAGTAGCAGTGGGGTATCTTGAAGCAGGGTATCCTAGAAATGACAAAAACTTGTGCCAGGACTTGTAACAAATGGACCAGAACCAGGAAGCCATGCTGATGGACGAAGGAAGTCCAGAAAATGGTGAGGAAAAAGAGGTTGGTCTTTAGGAAGTATAAATGCACTTGTAGTGCGGAGACCACAAGGATTACCAGGAGATAGCCAGAGAAGCTAGTAGAACAGTACAAAGGGCAAAGGTGGACAAGAAACTCAGGCTGGCAAGGGAGATTAGAGAGGGGTAAAAGGAATTCTTTAAATATATTAGGGAGAGAAGGAAGGATGATGGGCAGATAAAAAAGTTGAGGAAGGGGTGGAATGGATTGAGGATGGACTGGAAAAGGTGGAGCTGTTGAACTACTTCAGCTCTGTTTTCACCAGGGAAAAGGATTGGCCAGAGCCGTGGGGTGGGGAGAAATAAGGGAAATAGGGATGGATGATCTCAGTGATGGTGAGATCCAGGTTGGGATGGTGTGGAGGGCTGCCAGAGCCGTTAGAATGGACAAGAATCCAGTCATGAAGGAACTGGCAGATGTCCTGGTGCCTCCATTAATGGAACTGTACAACTCCTCCCTTCAAACAGGCTGTGTCCCTCTGGATTGGAGAGAGATGCATGTTATGCCTGTACACAAGATTTGACCCCAGGACAATCCAATGAGTTACAGACCGGTCAGTTTGACTTCCATCATTATTAAAATTCTAGAGACCATCTTAAAGGAAAGGATATGCAGTTCCTGGAGGCAAATGGTTTTCAGGATAAAAATCAGCATGGGTTTGTCCAGGGTAAATCGTGCCTAACCAACCTGGTGGAATTTTTTGACTGGATGACACAATCCCTAGATGTGAGTAAGCCAATTGATATCATCTACCTGGATTTCAGCAATGTTTTCAACTCCATCCCACATGGGAGATTGATCTGGAGGTTGAGTGAACTGGGGTTGGGGAAGATATCAGTGAGGTGGGTGGGATAGTGCAGTTACTGTGGACTAATAGTAAGCTGTATTAGATAGATGCAAGAGAACAACGGGTCTTAACTGCTGGCAACAATGTACATATGTATGAATGTATGTACTGTATGTAATTAATTGTGGACATGGATTTATGATAACATGGAGTAAAATAATTGCTAACTGGGAACCAACACATGGAGCGTGCATGCGTTTTCATTGAGAGGGATATGGAGACAAAGACTACTTTGATAGAGTATTTATAGAAGTGCAGGGAAAATACAAAATATACCAACTTAGGACATTTTGGATCATGTGTGTGCCTAGCATGCCATTAAGGAAATTGAAGTCTCTACAATGTTTATCTTTTGCTGTTTTTGAGATATTGTAGCAGCCTGTGTTTATGATGCTTTTGCATATTTTTTCCCATACATCTGTCTTCTGGTCGAATTTCACACTTGGCTGGGTTATCACTCTGTCGTTGATCATCTCCTCCTCCTCATCGGAGAAGAAATAGGTGACCCAGACACAGAGCTCATCCTTCTTGATGCTGGCTGAGTCCCCTGTGGGCAGCTTTGTGGGGTCCCCCATGGACAGCTCACTATAATTTAAGTGGGTCACCTGATCCAGTTGATCTGCCATCAATGACATGGCACAAGAGAGGTCAGGAAGAGGCATCCAGTCTAGAATCTTAATGTACAAAATGCTTCATGACTGAACACTGAAGTGTTGTGTTTGGTTTATCAACTGCAGCCAGAGCACTTACAACTTCAAAGAGCCACAGCCCCTAGGATTATTATGATAAGGGCGATGTGAGGAAGGGCAAGGAGGTCAAATTGTCAATGTATGCACAAAGCAGGGTAACCCTTGGAAACCTGGCACAGACTTTTGTGACACGCCTGCTTATAGAGCTGTTACAGGCAGGTGATGGGGCGTCTCAGAAGCAGTGACTGAGAACAGTGGAGCTGGTTGGGGTATCAGGACCATCTCTGGACAGTGTGATGTGATACATTTTAGGGGTCCAAACCCAGAGTTATTGTCCCAGTATGTATAGGTTTAGATGCAATACCACCTGGTTATCTATGTTTTGCAGGGCTTGACCACTGATGATAAATTGTGCATACTGCAATGTATGACTATTGTAATATTGTATATGGGGAATTAAAGGAAATAGATTTGCCAATGTGTCTGAAGGAGTAGGTTTATGTTACTGCTGTTGTAAAACTGTGGATATCCCCATATACAATATAACAGTAGTCACACATCAATGCATGTACAATTTACTGTCAGAGGTCAGGCCCTGCAAAACATTGATAACCAGGTGGTGTTGTACCTAAACCTATGCATAATATACAACATAGCTCTGCAGTTTCACCCCTAAAATGTAACGCATCACACTTCAACAACAAAATCAGCCAAAGCAGAATAAATCAATTAATGCATTACATTTTTTAAGGACTTCTGTAACAAAAGAAAAAAAAACTAAAACATTGTTTCATGTTTATGCACAACAGTCATGTTGGCTCTGACCAGAGTTTGTTTTCTTTGGCCACATACTAGAAAACAAATTTAAGACAGATTTTTTCACTACTGTTTTGCAGTTGTACTTCAGTCCAACCAGGTTGTTCTAAAATTAGATGGAATAGCTACTTGATATCTTTGGTCTCTTCTTTTCAGGCTGCTACTTTATCATAACCATAATAAATGATTAATGCACTGCTGTGTGACACACACAGCCACTCACACTAGATACTGCATTATGAACTGAGTCCCCCAAAGCACAGTATTTCCTTTATTCACCATGTGACCAGTTTTGCCTCTGGGTCTCTATTCATTGAAATAAGTATTTTATTTAAAGAGCTGTTCCCATTGGTTTTAATCTGTCTTAAAGTAATTTGTATTTAAAGAATCAATAGAAGTGTATCTAACTTTTGAATAGCTTCAAGCATTATTAAAATGCTAAATATGTAGTGGTAGCACAATATTGCTTCCTAAAAGAATACAAAAACTATATATTCTGCCTATCTGCCAGTTCTATTGGAGTCTTTACGTGTGCAGTATGTCAAGCAAAAACTCAGTTAAGACATAAAATCTGACACCAATATAGATGCCTGGAGGCTATTACCATACTGCATAATCTAACTTTGACAAGGCATCCTATGATCTCAGAACTCTTGAAGTGCATCTTCAATACAAAATGTATCTTCTCCAGGAGCATAAGGTGTTACATGAAGAGAAGGTTTCAACTCAGTGATGGCATTATATCTCAATATCTTGTCCATAAACACAGCTTCTACCCCATTGACAGATTGCATCTTGATGCACTATTGTGTCACCAAAATACTCTCTCTCTCTCTCTCTCTCTATATATATATATATATGTGTGTGTGTGTGTGTGTGTGTGTGTGTGTGTATCTATCTATCTATATATATATATATATATATATATATATATATATATATACTGTAACTGTGTGAGAGGCCTTTTGGCACCATGCATTTCTGCTTAAAGTTGAACCAGCATAATATTCAGTGGTGATTTGCATGTGCCACCCATGATGCTTTGCATTGTGGGGTCATGTGTGATTTTGTATTTCTTTGAAACTTGGCTTCCTAGCCAAATGCCCTTTGGGGTAACCACTGCCTCAGTGCTTGCACACAGAGGTTCTTTGTCTTTTAAATAGTTTTTTGTTTTAATTGGGTTCACCACAACATAACCCAGATAGACTATCTTAGGGTAGTTGGTTCATTCCACTGGGTTGACAGACAGACAAGGCATACTGATGAGTCCTGGTAGGACAAAACACATGTCTATATCTTCTTTTGGCATCCTTTGCAAACTGTCTGAGAGGCCTTTCGACACCATGCATTTCTGCTTAAAGTTGAACCAGTATAACATTCTGTGGTGATTTGCATGTGCAGCCCATGATGCTTTGCATTGTGGGGTCATGTGTGATTTTGTATACTGTACTTAGTTACTTTAGCAGCTTTGTTGCCTGTTGAAAGAAAAAAGTTGTACCCATAGCGTGCACTGTCTGATGGAGACATACAGTAACTACTGATTTTAACCTTTAACATGAAGAATGTAAGATGCATTTTAACAAGAGTTGTAGGACACATCATTTTATGATCCACTGAGGAGGATTAGAATACACAGCATTTCTGTTGGTACACTAAGCTATCATTATCAGATGCATTTTCATTGCTCTCTGTCTCTCCCCTCTCTTTCTTTCTCTCTTACACATACACATAAAAACTAATGATATGAACACATAGTACAACTGCCCATATAAGTGTGCTTAGAAATATATCAGAGTGGTAAAAGGAATAAGTTTGTGATAAACCATACAGCAACTTACAGACAAGTTAGTAGAAAATAAATCTGTTTTTTAAACCATTGGGTTGCTGGGAACTTATCCCTGGCTTTAGTGTTCTTCTTTGATCAACATCCCTGAAACCCTGCTGAAGAATACTAACAGAAAGATCGTTGGCAATCTTACTATACTTATGACATCAACTCCTCCTTAACACATCACATGATGCCACAAATGTTCTCATAAAACTAGCATAGAAACATAGAAACATAGAATTTGACGGCAGATAAGGACCACTTGGCCCACCCAGTCTTCCCATTTCCCTACCTACTGGATAAGCTGCAGATCCTAGTTAACCAGCAGCCTACTTCTTCCTACCCCCACCCCCCCAGAACTGCCTTATGACTATCCCATGCATGCTTGAATTCCACCACGGATTTTGACTCACAACCTCCTCTGGAAGGCCGCTCCATGCATCCACAACCCTCTCTGTGAAAAATACTTCCTTAAATTACCTCTGAGCCCCCCCCATCTTCAAATTGTGCCCTCTTGTTCTTGCACACCTCTCTTTTTGAAAGATGCTACTCTCTTGGACTTTGTTGATTCCCTTGAGGTACTTGAAGGGAATCAACAAAGTAGCAGATAATTAAAACTTCAGAACAGAAAACACCTCAGGAAATGTTCAGTACTAAAGAATGGAGTGAACAGAAATTCACATTTTTTAATGAGATTAGTGTCCTGCTGATGCCAGTTGAAATTTACTTTTACAGGAATGAGAAAAGAAATTACTTTAAGGAACTCTGCTTTAAGTGTCAGCCAGGATCCTTATACTTCAGCCCACTCTTATTCAAAATCATAATAGGTGCTAAGATGCTGTTTGCATATTCATATCAGCAAGTAATGTCATGATGCCTTTAATCAGGCTGAAGTAAAGCGCAGCTGGGGTGCTGGAAGATTTACACAAGACCAAGTCATTTCCTTTTCATGATAAGCTAATGGTCTGCATCCGACAAAATCAGCCAGCAATTAAGTAATTGGTTTTAGTGAGCCATGTTGAGTCTGCTTGATTACTAAATTACCATTTGCAAACATCTGGAATGTTAGTAGGGTTATGTGGATAGTTAGTACGCAGTGTTCAAACAGTCCAGATGATGGCGCTATTTGACAAAGTGGGTACATGAGGATAATGGGCCATTTACCACAATCCTATTAGTGTTTTCTGAATTGTAGTAGTTAACAATTACCTGCTTTGGTTTGGAACTATTCTTATTGACAGCAGATAAAAATCTGCTGTTTTTACTGTGAATTTGAGACTGCACATACTCTAGGCTGGTATATAACTGACTTGACTCATTTCAGAGCATTGTGTTTTTTCTGTCTTTTTAGGAGTTGGAAGGAAATTATGAGTAGGACATTTTAAATAGTTGGGAAGAGAGAGAATATCAATCAATTTATGTTCTGCATTGTGTCTTGTAACTAGTGTGACTGCAAAACTAGTCTTAGAAAATTTAAATTTTTATTTGCTTGGCACACCAGAAGGTTTTTTTTTCATTAGCTATTAACCCTTAAAGTCCTAATTCCTGTTATTACATGTGCAATGTACTGTGGCCAATTTTGCAGCAAAAGCAAAGTGGGTTAGGCAGAGTTTGTGTTTGTGAAGTGTAAAGCAAATGTTTGCTCAACGTGAGCCAGCATGCTCATTTTGATTTCATAAATCTTGACATCATTCCTTGTCAGTCAGTACAGTTTATTTCTAATCATTCAAGGTACTCTTAGAAACAAAAAAAAGGGTGTCTTATGCAAGCAGTTCTAACACTCTAAAATATGTAGTATAGTTGGCAGTCCATTTCCTTAAGAGAATTTTCTCCTGTGTCTCTGATAGTTACGAGTTTCTTCTCAAGTCCTTTGTCTACCAGAACTGCTCAGCTTCACTTCACAGTTCTTTTACCCAAAGAACTTGAGATTGTGCTCTTATAACTATTCTAGATCGAGGGAGTGTTCTCAACCAATTGGAGTTCTACTTTTACCTGTGCATAAGGCACTGTTATTCAGGCAAGAGTTTTTTTTTTACTTGCTACTTCACTGGAAATAGGCACATTATTTGTAATACAGTATATTATTGCTTGATCCTGATCAATAATATAAACGTACACAATGTTGGCAGAAAAAGACTACTAGTCCTTCCAATTTGCCCAGATTCACCCTACTCTACCCTGTGATCTATCATCTAGATGGATTTTCTTACTCTCACCTCTCCCCTCACATCCTGAATTACTACTGCCCCCCTTCCCAAGTAACTACTAAGCTCTGTACTCTGTCCCATCTGTTCTTGAACCCATTAATGTTTTTTGCACCCAAAACTTCTGCCTCCAGGGTGTTCCATGGTATTAACCACTTTATTGTAAAGTAAAACTGTCTCTCATCCCTCCTGAATCTCTCATCAACCAGTTAACTATCTTCAGGAGGCACCCTTGATGAAAACTTTTAAAAAGGGTCTAAAGACGTTTTTGTTTAAGCAGTCATTTTATTTATCATGATTTTTAATGCTGATCAATAGTTTTAAATATTGCTTATTCCCTCTGTTTAAATGTATTCATTTGATATGTTAATTGTTATTTTATGTATGTGTGTTGGGTTTTAATGTGAAGCACTTCAAGTCCTGGAATGGGGTGCTACATAAATAAAGAATTTATCTATCTATCTATCTATCTATCTATCTATCTATCTATCTACATTCATATATTCTTGTTTTTGACACACCATACCTGCTAAATAACTTCTCACAATGTACCATTTTATTCTTTTCAGGAACTTGAAAGTCTCTACCAAGTCACCCCCCTTCCCATTGGCCTCCAGTGTGTACATGCTTATTGCCCTGAGCTGAACCTCACTGGATCTGCTCTGTTGTCCCTGAGTCATTTTGATTACTCTACACTCCATAGGCTCCAGCCTGTCTCTATGTCTCCTCAGGTAAGGACTCCAGAACAGAGATGTGCAAAGTTCACAAAATCCACTCTGCAGAATAATCCGTGAATTTCACACAATTCATGGAGCGCAATTTGCAGAATTCATAGGCTGTGAATTCCACAAAATTAACAGCAGTTTGCAAAATTTCATCCATGAATTTTGCACTTTGCAGCTGATTTTGCACTCTTTGGTGAAATTCCCAGCAAACTTTGGGCATTCTGCATGAAGCCAATGTTTGCCATGCCGGAGCAGACTTCACAGATTCAGAGAAGCATGACTTTTCAGTGATTCTTGTGCACTTTGTCCACAAATTTTAAATTTGTTGCATCTGTACTCCAGAATTGGGCACAGTATTCCAGATGGCCTCTTACCAGCGATCTATAGAGATGTTGTATAACCTCTTTCCTCCTACTATCAATACCCATTCCAATACATCCCACTATTCTGGTTGCCTTGCTGTAGGTCTTGATACACATGTTAGTTTGTCTCAGGGAATCATGTATGCTGACCCCCATGTCCCTTTCCTCAGAATTCATTGCCATCTTAAGCCTTTCCATCCGGTATTTGTTCCTGGAGTTATTGTTTCATATATCAAACACCTTGCACTTTTTGAGATATAATTTCAAAAGCCAGATGCTGGACCACCTCTCTGTCCTTTGCAGGTCCCTCTGAAGCACCCTTACCCCTACTTTGCTCTCTAATCTGCCACATTGTAGTGTCATTTACAAAGATACAAATCATGCCCTGTATTTCTTCTCTTGTGTCACTGACAAATGCATTGAAAAGGACTAGACCAAGGGCTGACCCCTGTGGTACCCTACTAGTGACCCACTTTCTCCCAATTTGACCCTGTTCACCAGTGCCTTCTGCTGTCTCTCTTCCCTATCCCTCTGGGTCTTTGCTGCTCCCAGATCCTTAATTTCCTGAGCAACTTTCTGTTTCGCACTTTGTCAACAGCTTTGTTGAAGTTGAAGTACAGTACAGTATATATGAGTAATAATATTATTGCTCAATCAGTTAAAAGATCATTACAATATATCATAAACACATATATATAATTAATATACTGTAGAAATATAATATTTAAAGACTATATAAATGGTTCCAGACATGGTACAGTACAATTAATAAGGAAGATAATGTGCACACCTCATCAGCAATTAATCTAATACATATTCAGGTTCTGCACTTACATTTTTTTCTGTGGTTTCATTATTGTACAGAAAGACTGAGCTGCTATGTTCATAATCCAGCCATCATCTGTATGAGATAATTCACTAACAAAAAATCCAGTTCACTGTCAGGTATTGATATGATAACTGCCCCTAGCCAGCAATTTCTGGCTTTATTATACCAAGAGCACAGGTATACTACATGTTTAAGATTTTGAATTCCTCCTACCTTACATAGACATTTTCCATACCTTATGTCTCCTTGTGTACTTCAAAATTACAGCATGTTAATTTGAAATAATTTGGATCAGAATAATGTACAGACTATTCTTAGTTTGGGTTTTGTTAAAACATCTAAAAATTATCTGTTGCTATGCATACTGTCATTAGGTAGAAACCATGCTGAAAATGTATAGTTTTTAATAACTTCTAAGTCCAGGCAATACAATACTTCAAAGTCTTTTACTAATATATCTCTTGTATTTAAGACTAAGCTTGATGTTTCTTGAGACATATCTCTGTAAGATCTGGAGGTTATATATTTTTTGTATTTCTTCAGTTCCTTTTATCCAATCTGGTGGTGGACAACCAGTGTCCTTCTATTTTAGCTTCTCTTCTAAGTAATTCCTGAGTCCAGATTTGCTTCCAGTTTATCTAATCCTAATTCTGTTTCACTGACCCCTAAGCCTAATGACTTTTAAATACAGGTTGATTTATATAATTTGTTTCGAAAAATGAAGTTTAAATATTTTTTTAAGTTAAAAGAATTGCACTGTACTATGTTGGACACTATGGGGTACTTGGAATTAATGACAGAACCAGTTGGGGAAGATCTAGCTCTATTATTGTCTGCAATAGAAGATCAAAGTCATGAGGGAGAGAATCGGATTGAGGTGGGAGCTGAACAAATGGACACTCACTGTAAAAATTACTTCAATGCGCTATTAGAGTCGTGGGGAAGGTAACAATACTAATGTAGATGCTCTATCACAGTTGAATATTGATAGAAAGGTACTTTTCAGAGAAAAATCTGTATTTTGTCCTACAGTATTTGATACTGTAACTCTATTTCAGCTTTTGAGAAGACTGTTAAACAACAGGTAAAAACAATATTGGAAACGGAAAGACCCATTAACCACAACATTTCCCTCTTGGAAAGAAAAGCATTAACGGTGTTAGCAGAAGACACTTGTTATTAAACCAGCTGACAAAGGGGGTAATGTTGTGGTTATGGACAGAGATAAATATGAAGACAAGGGCCTAGATATTCAAAAGGGTTGTGTGTGCAACCCACTGATGCGCCCCGGCACGATATTCGAAAGGGAAAAGTGCACGCCACAAATCCTGATGCGCCGGAGTGCATCAGTAATGTATGCAGGCACAGGTGGGGGGGGGGCGTGCCCATGCATACCCTGCACAGCCCGATATTCAGCCCAGAATATGCAGAGCCATGCATGCACAACCCCTACCTGTGCCAGCACAAAGTTGATCCAAAAAAAAAAAGGAACAATTGATGGCCACCCACAGGTGAGCTGCCGCATTGCAGGCTGCAACATGGCAGCTGCCACCTGTGGGTGGCCACCCGAGCTCCGGCTGCACCTGGCGGTGCTCCCCCATGCCCAATCACAGGCATTTGTAAAAAAAAAAGATATCCCTGGTGGTCCAGTGGACCGCTGCCTGCCCGATCGTGGGCATTAGTAATAAGAAAGAAATAAATGTCCAATATCCCTGGTGGTCCAGTGGACTGCTATCTGCCTGATCACGGACATTTGTAAAAAAACAAAATATGTCCAATATCCCTGGTGGTGTAGTGTTACCCACCTCCCCACCTGCCCACTAAGCCCCACCACCCAGCTCCCCCAAGTCAGCCGATGGACGGCAGCACCCCACCCGCCTGCTACCCCGCCGCCCGCCAA
Source organism: Neoceratodus forsteri (assembly GCA_016271365.2). NCBI lineage: Eukaryota > Metazoa > Chordata > Ceratodontiformes > Ceratodontidae > Neoceratodus > Neoceratodus forsteri. The sequence continues at coordinate 1,035,024,096 of CM028135.1, forward strand.
CTGACACTGTTGGTAGGGCTGTACACCCATTGGTCCACAGCATGAGCCAATGGGCGTTGCAGCCCATTCCATACTACACATTCCAGATATGTGAATGATCCCACTGACCGGGGGAAGTGGGGCTCAGTGGGCAGGTGGGGAGGTGGGTACCGCTACACCACCAGGGACACTGGACATTTTTTTTTTTTTACAAATGCCCGTGATTGGGCAGATAGCTGTCCACTGGACCACAAGGGATTTTGGACATTGATTTCTTTCTAATTACTAATGCCCATGATCAGGCGGGCAGCGGTCCACTGGACCACCAGGGATGTTGGATGGAATATCTTTTTTTTTACTAATGCCCGCGATTGGGCAGGCAGCGGTCCACCGGACCACCAGGGATATTGGACATGTATGTCTTATTTTACAAATGCCCGTGATTGGGAAGATAGCAGTCCTCTGGACCACCAGGGGTATTGGATGGAATATATTTTTATTACAAATGCCTGTGATCGGGCAGGTAGTGGTCCACTGGACCACCAGGGATGATAGGGATATTATATATTTACTTAGCCAGTGATCAGACTTGGAGCACATTGCCGGCTGTAGGGGGCGTCGGTCCCCGATGGCTGCTGCCTGGCAGGGCGCCAGGCACAAGTTTTCGGGGATGGGCGCACCTGCATGAAAATGGGGCCATAATGACATGCAAATGGCCCCATGTGCACCTTGCATACATTATGGACCCATTTGCATGTCAAGTTTTGAATATTGCTGTTGCTGTGCATAGCGCAATGGAACTTGCACTAGTGCATCCCCATGCTCCACTCTGGCCACTTGCTCTGGTGCAGTGCCACTGCGCCATGCACACTGCAGGTGGCCAGGGTGCAATATTCAATACTGCTGAGCCATGGCACAGCTCCGTTGAATATCGCCCAGTCCACACCCCTGCGCAGCCAAGTTAAGCTGCACCCAAGCTTGCACCACAGCCTGGTGCAGTTTGAATATCTGGGCCATGGTATACAAATTACTTGATGTGCCTATGGATTATACTTGATTACCTGGAAACCCAACTTCAAAATACAGGGTAGAACTGGGGAAACTGCTACAATTGGTAGTAGAGGATAGATCTATTTCTAATGATGAATTTAAGTATTTGTATACTGAATGTCTGATTATACCTAGAATCTATGCACTACTCAAAGTGCACAAGGATTTGGTCTGCCCTCCTGGTAGACCGATAATATCAGGTGTGGGTTCACTCACTGAAAGATTGGGGAATTTTGTGGAATTCTTTTGGAAACAGTTAGTCAACTCCCCTCTTATTTGAAAGACACAGGAGACACTATTAGAGAGTTTGAGAGTTTAGAATGGAAAGACAGCTTTATGTGGCTTGCTATAGACATTGAAGCTCTGTACACTTTGATCAGGCATGAGGATGGTATAAATGCCTGTGGATGGTACCTTGAAAATAGTGAACTATCCTCAGCTTTACCAATAGAGTTTTTGTTGAAATCATTAGATTTTGTGTTAACAGATAATGCGTTTATTTTCAAAGATGATTTTTCTTTTCAGTCTTATGGAACTGCAATAGGGGCAATCATGGCCCCATCATATACAAATTTATTTTTAGGACTTTGGGAATTTAAGTCAGTTAATAATCCGGTCAATAATCCATTTTTTGAAAATATAGTTATATGGAAGAGATACATAGATGATTGTCTGTGTATCTGGGATGGGACTGAAGAAATGGCTAGTGAATCTGTAAAATGGCTTAATGAAAACAATCTGAACCTTAGGTTTACCTATAATTTGAATAAAATGCAAATTAATGTTTTGGATTTGACACTTATTGGTGACAGTGCCACGAAAACAGAACCAAAAGTTACAGGAAATACATAGCTACAAACTCAGTTGTGAGATTTAACAGTGCACATCCCGTTAATCTCAAAAAATCTATCCATTTTAGTCAGTTACTCCATATCAGAAGAAACTGTATAGACAATGGTGATTTTTTAGTTCAATCTGGGGAACTTATAGGAAGGTTTCGAGTGAGATCTTACAATGAGGAGCTACTATTATATGCCTTTGATCGGGTTAAAAACAAAAACTCAGGAGGATTTAGTGGCAACAAAACAGAGAGGAAAATCTATGACTGAATCATGTCCAATTAAATTCGCCACACAGTATAATCATAAGGCTGGGTCCATAGGGAATGTTATTTGGAGGAATTGGCCAATTCTAACCAGCGATAATACAGTTAAAGAGGCAGTTGGTCCCAAACCTTGAATAATTTTTGAAAAAGCACCAAACATAAAAGACAAGGTTGTACATAGCCATTTATTAATGGATAAGCAAAGGACATGGTTGCCACAGAGACTGGCAGGGAATTGTACATGACAAAAGTGTAATATGTATAAATATGTAGTAACTGAGGATACACTACGCTCATTTAATCAGAACAAACATGTAATACAGGACTTTATAATGTGCAGTACAACTTTTGTATTCTATTTAGTTTGGTGCAGTTGTAATTTGGGATATGTGGGTAGAACTATACACTCTCTTAGAGAAAGAATACAGGAACATGCGAGAAGTATTGTAAATAACAAAATGGATAAGGCAATTGGAAGGCATTTTTTAGAAAAGCATAATTCGGATCCTAAATATATGACATGCATGGGAATTGAAAATGTAAAATGTAATGTAAGAGGTGCTAATCGGATAGATCTATTACTAAAAAGGGAGGGTTACTGGATATATACATTGAATACAGTATATCTATATGGATTAAATGAAATGTGGGATTTGAAGCCATATTTAAAATGAAAAATATAATATGGATATGTATGTTACATCGTCCTCGAATGTGTCATCACTTCTTCCATACTGTGGTATTTTGCTTTCATGTATAAAAAGTGTTTTTATAATGTAAAAAAGAATGGGAATGGAATTGTGAGTAGTTATAATGCTACTTATGTTTAACAAATGAGTATTTTTATGCATTGTTAGTATTAATAGTAGATTTTTGTAGTGTATATAAATTGAAGCATTTAAGGTCCCCTCTGTTTTGCTTTTTTGGAAGTTTTTCCTTGAACTGCGATTTTGGGATGGCTATTTAAATGTAAAATTCCTTTTGACTGCCATGTGGTGTACCCATTGATGCGTCGTCTCTAGTCTGTTTTGGTAAACAAAAAACCCACCATTTGGATAAAATTAAGTACACTTCTATACTAAAGAGAGATAAAAATAACAATAGTGATTTAAATATTTTTTGATAAGATAAAATATCAACAGTGACTATAAATAGTTTCTATAGTGAATCCTAAATGGATTAAAAATAATGTTTAATAAATGCTATACCAGTGCCTATATATTAGGATTATGGCTTGGTATAATTATGGTCAATTTTCCTTAAAAGGAGTTGTAATATTTTTTTTTGTAATTGCTATGGTAGGGTAATTAGTGCTAATATTACTAGGTCTTGAGCAGACACACATAAATATATGGGTAGACCACATGACAATTAGAACTTTACAACCATTTTTCTATGTTATTTATGGTGTTCTGGACACTGGAGTCAGTGTCTCTTAAACATGAAGTGAAATTAAGTAGATATGGTGAATTAATGAAGAAAATGTGTATAATCCTGTTTAAGTGAGAGCACAGTTATTTTTATAGGGTATTGTTGGTAACTATTTGAAGTTAATTTTGTTCTATAAAGTGTTCTTGAATGTTAATAGGATACTGGTATCTCTTGTAAATAATTAATTGAAATTTGGTGCCAATAATTTGTTGATGTCATGATGAATAAACTATGAATATGAACTGACATTTTTACAATGTGACCCCCCATGAAGCCTTAGAAAGAAAGCAAAGCACTGGGTTTCTCTCGTTGTGTAATAGACTGACATTTACTTTAGAGCAAGTTGGCTCAGCAATAAATATTTTGAATTTATTACATCTTTTTTTGTTGTTGTTTTCTATTTCTGGAGTGCAGTTAATATTTTTTTTTCTTGCACCATTTTATTTGACCTCCTCTGGACCACCTCTACCTTGTCAATGTCTTTCCAGAGATGTGATCTCCAGAACTGGACACAGTACTCTAGATGAGGTCTCATCAATGATTTCTATAGTGATATGATGACCTCCTTCTTTCCACTGGTGATACCCTTCCATGTGCACCTTAGTATTTCACTGGCTCTTCCAACTGCCTTGTTACATTATTTGGCCACCTTTAGGTCATCAGATATGATTACCACCATGTTCCTTTCCTGTTTGGGGGTTGTCAGTACCACTCCCCCCATCGTGTATTCTGACCCTTCATTTCTGAGCCCCAAGTGCAAGATTTTGCACTTATTCACATTGAAACTTAGTTGCCTCACTCTTGACCATTCTTCAGGCTTTCCAAGATACCTACAGTAGTAGCACCTAGCTTGTCAAGCAATTTTGTGAGATTCCCTATTTATCCTTCACAAAATTTAGGGAAGACAATCCTCTAAAATCCTTTTTGCTATACCAACAGAAAGAGACCAGTTCCTATTACAGTACTCAAGTGAAATCTGGTAGATTTTCAACTAGACTATCAGATGGAAGCACACTCTCTGGGTAGCAGTAAGCACACTAGTAAACAAAACAAAATCATTAACAAAGGGTTGCACAATTCTCAAAAGAGATTTTTAAAATTCCTTAAAAATCCCTTGACTTATTTAGCACTACTACTGTATTCATTTTTTCCATCCCCTTTGAGTGTCTACCCTATTGCAGATTTTAGTGTCATCTGCAAAAAAGCATACCTTCCCTTCTAGCCCCTCTGCAATGTCAGTTACAAAGACATTAAAAATGATAGGTCCCAGTACTGATCTTTGTGGCACTCTGCTGGTTACCCATCCTTCCTCTGAGTGAACTCTGTTTACTAACACCCTCTGTTGCTCATCCTTCAACCAATTCCTTGCCCAGTTTACAACATTTGGAGCCACTGTCAAGCTGGTCAGCTTGTTTATGAGTTTCCTATGTGGAACAGTGTCAAAGACCTCACTGAAATCTAGGTTGGCCACATCCACAGCTCCACCCTGATCTACTTCCCTGGTCACCCAGTCAAAGAAATCTATCAGATTTGTTTGACATGACCTCTGCCCAGTGAATCCATGCTGCCTCAGATCCTATATGCTGTTGGTAACAAGATATTCCACAGTCCTTTCCTTCAGCAATGATTCCATTATTTTCCCCACCACTGAAGTCAAGCTGACTTGCCTTTAATTGCCATTTTCCTCACTGCTACCATTTTTGAGAAGTGGGACTACATCTGCTCTCCTCCAGTCTTCCAGGACCACTCCCATCTCTAGTGAGTGGTTGAACATGACTGTTAGAGGTGTAACGAGCAACCTTCTGAGTCTCTTCAGTATCCTTGAATGTATCCCGTCTGGTCCCATTGCCTTTTCCACTTTCAGATTTATGAGTTCCTTCAGGACTCTCTCATCCTTAAATGGACTAGTGTCATAGAAACATAGACTTTGACAGCAGATAAAGACTGCCAGGTCCATCTAGTCTGCCCATATCCCTATCTATAATTAGCTGCCGCTGACCCTACTGGTCACCAGCTGCTGCCTCTACTTCCCCCCCCTCGAGTTTTCCCTTAAGCCTACCCAATGCATGCTTAAATACTCCTACTGTGCCTGTATCCACCAACTCCTGTTGTAAGCCATTCCAAGCATCTACCACCCTTTCTGGGAAAAAGTGCTTTCTCACATTGCCCTTTAGTCTACCCCTTCCAGTTTCATGTCATGCCCTCTTGTTGTTTTAGAGCAGTTTCTCTTCAGAAAGATGCTGTTCTCCTATACATTATTAATCCCCTTGAGATACTTGCAGGTCTCTATTATGTCTCCCCTCTCCCTCTTCTCCTCCAGGGTATACTTATTGAGTTCCTCCAATCTGTCCTAGTATGACCTATGGTGCATGCCCTGTACCATTTTTGGTGCCTGTCTTTGAACTGGCTCCACCCTGTTTATGGAGATGCAGTCTCCAGAACTGGAAGCAGTATTCCAAATGAGGTCTCACCAATGACCTGTACAGTGGCATTATGACCTCTTTTCTTCTGCTGGTAATACCCCTCCCTATGCAGCCCAGCATCCCACTGGCTCTTCCCACTGCCTTGGCACATTGTTTGGCCACTTTTAAGTCATCTGATATGATGACCTCCAGATCTGTCCTGTTTCAGGCCATTCCAAGCATCCAAAGGGCAATGTGAGAAATCACTTTCTCATGGAAAGTGTCTGCCCATTCAGAGGCAGATCACCTTTAAGGTTGGTTTACTGACCTATAAGGCCCTACATGGACATGGACCGAATTATCTGCAAGATCTTCTTCATCCCTATTGCCCCTCCCAGCTGCTTCACTCCACCGACGAGGGATAGCTAGAGAGTCCCAGGGTTCGTTTAAAGCCATCTGGGGCCTGTGCATTTGAATTTGTGGCTCCATCCCTGTGGAATTCTGTACCTCGTCAGATACGACAGTGCCTGATAGTGGAGAGCTTTAAATCTGCATTAAAAACTTATCTATTAACTTTGGTGTTCCCTGATTTTACTTGATCTGATTCAGATGTGTTTATATGTGTAGTTGTTTTATGTATTTTATGGCTATGTAGTAGCGCTATGGTTTTGGAATAGCACTATTTTATAAATAAATGATGACAATGATGATGATGATCTCATTCCTGTTTTGTGGCTGCTAATATCTCCTCCCACATCATGTAATCCTCCTCTGGGTTTCTGCACCCCAAGTGCATGATTTTGCATTTCTTCACATTGAATCCTAGCTGCCACACTCTGAACCATTCTTCCATTTTAGCTACATAACTCCTCATTTACTCCACCACTCCCAGACTGTCTACCCTATTGCAGATCTTTGTGTTGTCTGCAAAGAGGGACACATTCCCCTCCAACCACTTTGCCATGTCACTGATGTAGATATTAAACAGCACAGGTCAAAGAACTGAACCCTCTGGCACCCCACTGGTCACCGTCCCTACTTTGGGATTTAGCCCCATTTACCACCACCCGCTGCATTCTATTCTTCAACCAGTAACCAACCCAGTTCACCACCTTGTGTCCCAACCCCAGGCTGCTCAGCTTGCTTACAAGCCTCTTATGTGGAATGGTGTTGAACACTTGCTGAAGACAAGGTAGGTTACATCCACTGCTCCCTTCTGATCCACCTCCCCAGTGATCCAGTCAAAGACATCTATCCAATTTGAATGAAATGATTTCGCAGCTGTGAATCTGCTTCCTCAGATCTTGTGCTCCCACTTGATTCAAGGTGCTCTACTATCCTTTTCTTTAGCAGATATTCCATAATTTTACCCACCACAGAGGTCAGGCTGACAGGTCTATAGTTCCAGCCTCCTCCCTGCTCCCACTTTTGTGGAGAGGGACTACATGAGCCATTTTCCAGTCCTCCAGAACCTTGCCATTTCCAGAGACTTGTTGAATAGGGCTGCCAGTACCTCCCACAACTCATTTAATATTCTAGGGTGTATCCTGTCTGGCCCCATTGCCTAATCCACCTTTAGTTTTTCAAGTTCTGCTTGGACTCTTTCCTATTTGATTGGACTGTTGTCCACCTCCCTTTCCACCCTGATTCTTAGTTGTAGTCCCTCCCTTTCCTCTTCCTTCATGAAAACTGAGCAGAAATATTTTTTCAGGATTGATATTTTTCCTGGTCCCTTTCCTCCTTTTTCCACCTTACAATAAGCCCCCCCAGTCCTTCTCTTCTCACTAATGTATCTATAGAAGGTCTTATCCTCTTTTCTGACTTCCATTGGTATATTTTCCTCTGTCCTTGCCTTGGTGCCCCTGATTACAGTAGCAGCCACAGACCCTGCCAGCTATTTCCTGAAATTTCTGTGATATTTCCAGATATATCTAATGCTTTCCCCATTTCTACAGTAGGGGCAGCAGAGAGAAACTCTTTAGAAATTTTGTGAACTATCTGGAAATAGCTGGCAATGTCTGTGGCTATTACTGTACTTTCCCTGCCTCCCTCTGCTTTTCCAGTTACACTGCCCTGTCCTCCTCCCTTTGAGTCTCCTCATATTTTCTGAAAGCTAACATTTTTGCCTTTCTCTGCTCCTGAGGATCATGTCTCCTTGTGAGCAGAGAAGACTGGGGAGGTTGACTTGGTACCTTAGCTTTGGACTCCCTCTCCCAGCAGTGCCAAAGGACTTCAGAGCTCCACAGCCAGACCGAGACACAGATCCAGCAGTGGCAACAGTCTTCAGCACTCCCTAATCAGTGGGAAAGGAGACTGCAAGAACAGAGGCTCAACAGCAGCAGCTGCAGATTGACCAAATCAGCAGCTCGAGTTTGGCCCAGCAGTTGGAGCAAGGCAGCACCAATCAGCCATGAGTACTGCTGGCTAGAACTTCATGGAATGGGAAAATTCTGAATCCACAGAATTTCATCTAAAGTTCACAAAATTCTGTGACATTTTGTGGAATTTCATCAGAATTTTATGGAATTTGTAAAATTTAGATATTTAGTTATAACTCAGCTGCCGATTATGCTACAGCTCTGACCTGTGGAATATGTGCTCTTTAGGTAAGTAGTCGCTTATGTGCCAAATATCACAAAATTGAGGATGGATAGTTTCACAATTATAGTTGCTCAAATGTTGCCATTTTATTGTCTTTGCAAAATTTCATGAACATTTTTATCTGACTATACCTTAGCCATCTATTGGATCAAGGATCTTAAATTTGACATGATTTGTTGATGATAGATGTTCTAGCAATCTGCCAAATTTCATGACAATATGATGCATTGTCTCAAAAGTATATGTGCTCACAATCTGTCATTTTATTTTTTTCAGGAAATGTCAAGAAAAAATTTCATCTCCATATATCTCAGGCATCTTTGGAGCTAGGCATGTGTGAATTAGTATGGATAACCTTTTTTTAATGCTTATATAATCTTCTAAGTATGGAGAGAATTAGATAAGAGATTTTCAAGTTACAGGGGTTCAAAACTTTACTGTGTAAATATTTGCAAAACTTTATGAAAACTATCAAAAATGTTGATGTTTATAACTTCTCTGCTCTTGCATGCATATAGTTAACTTTTTTTTTAATTTTATTTTATTTTGTTAGGAAAGTTAGAAGTACATCCTTTGAGCTAAAAGCTCCTTTATGAAGGTTCCTCATCATACAATAAAAAAGGAGGGGGAGACAAGACAGGTGGGAACATATGCAGCTGTGAGGCATTGTCAAAATAAACAGTATTAAATACATAGGCCCAGATATTCAAAAGGGTTGCTCCAGCACAAGTCAGAAAATGCGCCATTCTGTGATATTCAGCAGGAGGAAGATGCGCCCCCCAAATCACACTGCGCAAGAGTGCAATGATAATGAATGCATGCACAACTGAAGGGGGAGGAACCATGCATAAATGGCGCAATGCAATATTCAGCAACATGTACTATGTGCAATAGGGGAGCAAGCAGAAGTTGAGCGATAGCGGAAATGAGCCAAAATAAAAAGGAACAAGGGAGAGGTGCAAGAATGCTACAGGGAAGGCACACATTGCTGAACTATAGCCAGCCACACAGGCAACACAGACAAACAGGGCAGGACAGAGAAAGGGCACCCTGAACCCACAGGCACAGGAAAGGTGTGGGGAGCCACAGCCACAGCCACAGTGCAGAAGGCAGAAATGCCACACAGCACTGAGGCCACCAGAGGAAGGTGTTCCAGGTGCAGGGGAAGTAGCAGCCAGGACAGTGGGGGGAACACAGAAACAGCTACTGGGGGGGCACAAGCCAGGGACAAGGTCAGTGCCACCATCCAGATGGAGGCAGTAATGAGGGGGGTGAGAAGGCAGGCAGCAGGAGGGAGTGGCCGTGGAAGGGCCCTTCAGTGGTATGCCCCCAACAGGCAGTACCAAGCCCACACTACCTTTGAGCTGTACACGGATACCAAGATCATGGGCTGGTACCATCTGAACCAGGCAATTCTGAGGCAGCTCTGTGAGCTGTGCTGTGATGTGATGCAGACACCCACACGACAGAGCCATGCTCTGTCAGTGGAGACAAAAGTGAGAGCTTGCATGTGTCTGCTCACCACAGGTACCTTCCAGAGACCAACAAGGGACACCACAGGCATAACCCAATTGGCCGTGTCATGCCACCTCACCCAATTCCTCAGCACACTGCTGCCACATGCTGCAGAGTACATCCATTTCCCCAGCACACCGGCAGAGTGCACAGCAAACATACAGGAGTTCCACAGCATAGCACGTATGCCTGGCATGCTAAGGGCAATAGACTGCACCCATGTGGCCATCCACACACCACCTGGCCCCAAAGGGGCCACATATATCAATCAAAAGGGCTATGCAAGCATCAACTGCCAGGTGGTGTGCAATGCCAGGGGGCACATAAATCAATGTCTGTGCCACGCACCCTGGGGGAGCACATGATGCCTTCATCTGGCAACAGTCAGCACTGTGCCACAGATTCGAGAGTGGGGACATCCCCACTGGCCACTTAGTGGGTGAGTTTGCAAACCATGCAGAAAAACATAGAGCTTGGGAGGGGCGTAGTCAGAGGTGACATGGGTATTGGCCTAGATGGCCCAAGGCAGAGCGACGCTGATCACCAAACTAACCTCCACCCTCTACACACAGATGACAGTGGATACCCACTCTGTCCCTGGCTGCTCGCACCATACCGGCGTCCTGCAACCCCATTGCAGCTACTCTACAATGAGGCACATGCCACCACACGCAATATCATTGAATTGGTGTTCGGGATGCTGAAGGCACGTTTCCATTGCCTGGACATGTCTGGTGGTGCCCTACAATACAGCCCCTCAAAGGTCTACAGGCTATTCCTGGCCTGTTGCATCCTGCACAACATGGCCAACGACTGTGGGATAACCGTGCAGGTCGAAGAGGGGGACAGCGATGGAGACGATGAGGACGCTGGTGAAGATGGTGATGGGCAGCTCCCCCTTGGGCAACAGGACCCCCGACTGATCCGGCTGGCACAGCTGCACCTGGACACCATCACAGAGGAGCACTTCAGCCAACCCAGGTAAGTCATGGGGCCATGTGCAACCACCAGTGGCAAAGGCACAACCCACAAACATGCATGGACAAACACCAGGGGTGCATGTTGTCAAGGGAAGTGGCCGAGCATGGAACCGCACACACCACCAGGGATGGGCAAAGTCTAACATGGCACATGTTCACACACACACACACACACACACAAGACATGCACAAAGGGTAGGAGGCATGCTGACCCAGACCACCACACCTAGCCACACACACGTCCACAGACCACCATGCCCACTGCCTGTCATTGTGCATGTGTCAGACGCTGGGCACCATTTCACAGTGGTGGACAGCGCAACACAGGCATCATCATGCACACGCCACAGCGGACAGCAACCGGGAGGGTGTGCAGATGGAACGTCTGTGTGCTTGCAGGGCTGGGAACCCCACCCATGCATTGCACGCTGAACAACACAATGCACACAGGGCAGCGTCAGACAGTAGCTGTGCTGGGAGACAGGTCACTCATGCTTCACAGTGCCACGGCTGCCACGGATGCATGGGCGTCCCTGCTAAGACCTGCCAGCAGTGACAGGCTGACCAATGGCCTCATGGGGTGGCACCGACAGTCCCCCAAGGGTTCCACTGCGTGAACGTGACCGTGCTCATGCAGGGGTCTGCAGCACACTGAACATGCCTGCACCAAGCATGCTTGGGACGCCCACAGCTGAACCTGGTGTCAACAAAGAGGGTGTCACACGATGCCAGGAATGGGGGGTGGACATTGCACTGTGTGGTGTCTGCGACGTGTGGGAAAATAACTGTGTGCCCATTGTGACCATGACAGCTGTGAATGCCTGTGTCTGCCTGTCATTGGCAGTGATCACATCCTCCTGCAACTGTTCCATCCCTGCCAGGGGCAGAGTGGTGTTTCTGCTGTGCCACTCCTCTGCCTGGCACAGAGCCACACTGAGTTCATCCACCACCATTACAAGCTGCATCTACTGATTGACTGATGCTTGGAGTATGTGGGTGTGTTCATCTAAGAGGTCATCTGCCTGATTGGCATGCTGTCCTTCATGGTGTTTGTGGCCTTGATGGTCATCACCCCTTGAGGGTGGGTGCTGCACACCAGGGCCAGGCCTGGGCATGTCCACAGGTGGTGCACTGATGCCGCCACCCCCTGACACTGTACCCCCATGGCCATTGGCTGACTGCTGATACTGCCCCTCCAGCTGCTGCTCTCCAGGGCTCAATGGTGTTGCCGCAGTGGCCGCAACAGCCCCACTGTCCTGGACACACACCAGTGCTGCCCCACTGGTGCAGACAGGCACAGGCTGGGATTGTGATGTCATGCAGGCTTCCATGGTGGCACCACCCACAGCCATGACCACAATGTCACCTGCTGTGTGGCCATCCTGTGGCCCACATGTCTCACTGCCCATGATGTTTGCTCCATCATCATCGGTGACTGATCTGGCATCAGCCTGAGTCTCAGCATGCTGGAATCCATGGACACTGGCATTCTGGGACATGGGCAGGGCCTCCTCAGCACCTGCTCCACCAACATCAGTCCAGACATCCAGGCAGGCCCACCATCACCCTGACCCCCATATGCCTGTGGAGGTGTACAGGCCCTCCTCCATCTCCATGCTACTGCCCTCAGTGGAGAAACCCACCACCATTGACCCATGTAGACACTCAGGAGCTGTAAGGGAAAAACAGTAGCATTAATATATGCGACCTACCCTGTCCCACTAATGGCAGATCAGGACCTACCATGCAGTGACGGGCAACCAATCATCTGGAATTCACCACCCGGAACACCCTCAATGGTGCAACACTGCATGCTGCCAGCAACCCACTCTTCTTGTGGGGTCAGGCATTGCACCTCCAGCTGTCCCCCACCAGTCACAGATCATGCTGCCCTGATGGCAGCCACCTTCTCTTTAATTCTCTGCCTGTCCGTGCCCATCTTCTTTTTGCACTCCTGCACAGAGCGCTGGTGGCTGTCATGCAGGTTGACAGCATGCACCACCTCTTCCCATGCAGCAGCATGGGCCTGTGGTGTTCCCTGGCATCTGCTGAGCAGCGGCTCCTGGTTGAGGTAGGCCTCAAACAGGGCATCTGTCTCTGCCTTTGTGAAGTTCGGCCTCCTCTTCCTCCCACATCTCTGTTCTTCTTCCTCCACCTCATGATCGGTCATGATTCCTCCTGTGAGAATGACAGGTGTTACCTGTGACTGCAGTCCTATGCATGTCCCACACACCACAGTCCACACTCCCAAACAGCATGCAACTCACTGCAATAGACTGCAGAAACCGACTGTGGCCAGTGCAGCCCAATGTCGCATTTTTATAGTGCAACGCATGCAAATGAAGCAAGGTGCATTTTTAAGTGGATGCAAATGCAGTGACTGTGCCATTGAATGGCTGATTAGCTGAATTGCATATGCCAGCTGAATACTGCGTTGTTGCGCTTTGCGCAATTGTGTTGAATGTGCTGAGCCAAGGGCGCAGTTCTGTGACATGCACGGTACACACCTAACTGCGCATGCCCGGGTTGATGACGAAGGCACCTGACGTGCTGTGTGTGGGAGGCAATGCAGGGCATGGCCACCATTGTGCCAGTGGTGCTACTGCGCTGTTCACATATATGGCACTGTGGCACTGGGGCATCGTAGGTGCACTGGGGCAACAGCACTGTAGGCTGCTACAGAAGGTGGCACACAGGCACCCAATCATGCTACACACATTGGGTTCCAATCGCACTGTGGCTGTCCGTGCGCCAGAGACCCTTGACCCTGTGCCCGACCTTTGCCCCCTAGGCATCATGCGTCAGGCATGGGTGTACCACTATAGCGCTGTTCAGTGACAGCATGATAGGGAATGGCAGCGCTGCACAGCGCAGCATCTGCATGTGGCAGGATCATGCTGCCGAGCACCATTTTGAATCCACCACATTGCTGAGATGGCACGGAGAAGGGCAGTCATGTGAAACCAGGTGGAGCTTGCCAACCTGGTGGCAATTGTAGAGCCCTATGCTGGGGCTTTGTATGGTGATGCACCCCTGGACAGGGCCAGTAGTGCAGTGTGGCAGGAGGTGGCTGATGCTCTTGAGGAGGCCACTGGTATGGGGTGCACGGTGGAGCAGTGTCGCCACCATTATGGGGACCTCAGGTGCAGAGACCCAGACCTGCTTGCCCACCTGTGGGCATGTGCCAGGAGGGGCATGGTGCCACAGTCAGGTAGGTGCCCCATCCATACACTGTTATCGTCCATACTGGTATCACAGTTGCATGTGTCCGGCACATGTGGGGGGCTGTCCAGTGTTGGCTGTGGTGGTGGTATCGAGGTGTGGGGTGGAAGGGTATGGCTGTGTGGGATTGCACACACATGGGGGCAGGATGACTTTGCTACTGGATTGTACTGATGTTCCTCTCTCCATGTTTGCACCTTAGGACCTGAAGAATGCAGACAGGTGAGGGAGCAGAGGTGCCACCTGGAGGAGCAGCAGGGCAGGAGGGCTGAAGGTGTGCAGTGGTGCATGGACCAGCCTGATGATGGTGAGTGCCTTACATCCATGATTACTATTGCATGCTGTATAACTGGGCATGCAGCGGGGCATGGCCAGCATCCATTGACACCACTGCCATGCACGCAACTTGTTACAGTCAGCACTGTCCAGTGGCACTGCATGTCTGGGAGTGCATCAATGGTGGTCCATGCATGCACTGGGCACTTGGCTGTGGCACTGCCTTCACACCACATAGCCAAATCACTGTACAGCCACAGTGGTGCTGTGCAGGACATTGGTGGTGGGTATGTGCAGTGGTCCATATGGCTGTGGCTGCCTGGGTAGGCAGGTCTTGTGAACACGGTCACTGTGGGTGATCACACACCACCACGGGGGCATGGCACATGGCTGTATGCCATGCACAATGGGTGGGCTGCAGGGGACTGGACAGTCACACTTATTGACTCTGCTCCCTCATCCTAGGTGGACGGTGACTCCAGGCACTGGAGAGAGGTGTGCAGGAGCTGCTCCAGGTGGCAAGGGTGATTCTGAAGCTTGTGCAGAGGATGGACCGCCATGGGGTGAGAAGGAGGAGGAGAAGACATAAGCACCATGTGGAGGAGGACTGGGGCACACGATGAGAACTCCATGCCCCTACTAACACCTTCCCCCCTTGAACCACCCTCACACCCCTTCTTCCCTCTCCCATATGTTCACCCCTGCCCCTTACCTGCCCTCACCTGGTATGTGGCCCCCCCATCTTGTAAATACTTGTACATAGTTTTTTATTACTTTTTTTGAATATATGCTATGACAACTGTGGTGGTCTCTGATTTGCAGTGGGCTATATGTGCTCAGCTGCAGTGGTGTGCATGGCATCAGGGGTGGTGCGCACATGGGCATGTGTGTGTGCAGAGGTGAACTGCCTATGGTGTGGGCAGGGGGATCAGTCCCTGTCTGTGGTTTGTGTGTTGTACTCTGTGCACTGAATGCCTGTGTGCTGTGGTCCATGGTGCCTGCACTGTGTGCATGGCACCCCTGTCAGACCGTCCATGGCCTGTGCAGCTGACATCCTTGCATGTCTGTGATATGCACGGTCTGCTGCATGTCAGTGGTGGCTGTCCATGCTGGATAACAACTGTACCCTGCACAATGCCAGGTTGCCTTCCATCACCAGTATGGTGCATGTCTGCCTCCGGTGGCACTGTGGCCTTCGCTGTTGTTGTCCCCCCTCCATGCTGTCGCTTGTGTCTGTTGCAGGAGATGTGCTCCAATGTCTGTCACCTGTGCTCTGGCAGCATGCTGGTGGCATACATCTTCATGGTGCCTGCACAGGGTGGCTGGCACACCTGTGCAATGTAGGAGTGCTGGCCATGTGTACACATCAGCCATGGCCACACGCCAGTGACTTGGTTGACTTTCTACTGTGTCCCTGTATTGGTGTGCCCTTAGGTATGGGTGAGTGTTTGTCCATGCACTGTGTTGCATCCTGTGTGGTGCATGCTTCCATGCCACACTGTGCATGTCTGTGCTGGCTGTTGTGGCCAGTGCTGGGATGGGATGTGTCCTTGGGAGGGTGTGCAGCATGCTGTGTTGCTGGTGGTGGGATCTGGAGCATGCCCTGTTGCATGTGGGGTACCTTGTGTGGCGACGCATGGTCGGTCTCTCAGCTGTACCTCGGGGGGGATGTGCAGTGTTGCACTGTATATGCTGTTTTTGCATTATTGTCTGCTGCCACCTGCAGCAGGGTGCACATGGTGGGGCTGCCTTGCATGGCTCCATAGGATTGCATTGTCACAGTGGGGGTGGTGGCATGCATAGGGTGTCCTGCACTGTTGGGCACTACTCCTGGGGAGGGTGTATGGTGATTGTGGTGCAGAGTGTGCTCTGCATTGGTGGGATGGTGTGGCATGGGGTGGTCGTCCCTCCTTGTGTGCCAGCCACAGCTTACCAGGGGGTGTGCTGGGGCACCATGGCCCAGTTGTGGGTTGGTTGCTGGTATCCATGGGCCAGTGGTTATTCCAACTCTCCCCCGGTTGTGCAGTGCATCGGGTGTGGGGGACGATATCTGTTCTGCTGTGTGCTCCTCTGCCCATCTGTGGCATGGGTGGTGGACCCCTGCATCCCTGGTTGTGCTGTTGAATTGCTGCCCTGCCGCAGGGGGCATCCCTGGTTGTGCTATGGTGCACCTGGCCTGCTCCACTGAGCATCTCTTGTTGTGCTATGGCTCATCAGATATGCACAACTTCACATCCCTGGTTGCGCTATGGCGCAAGTGGTGCGATATTCAGTCATCTGCCGTAGGCGCATCTTGGCTTGTGCAGTTTTTGAATATCACTCTTCTTGCACATGGGTGCAGTGGACTTGCACTTGCTCCTGCTGTTGCACACTTTTTGGGTGCAGTTTGAATATCTGGGCCATAGAGTATACAGTATCACAGTAATGTCAACAATATTACAGAGTTCAGAACAATTTGGAACACCAGATTATAAGGGATATCACCCATGATGAGGAAGAAAAGTGCAAAGTCAAAAAGGTACAGGAACTGAATAAAAGTGAGTAGGTCATGGCAGTGGCACTAGGAATGAGCCTGAATCTAATTAGGGTGTGCCACAGAAGAAAGATGGGAGAGAGTGACAAGTACCAGCAGGTTAGTTAGTTGTGGACATGATGTTAGAGGGTTAAGGGAGATAAATAGTGGGGGAGGCGTTTAACGGGGGTAGGGAGACAGGAGAGATAACAGGGGAGGTAGTAGTGGAGGGGGCATAGGCAACAGAATAGAGCATGCAATCTGGGCCAGCCTAGGCTTTGGGGGAACTATTGCCCAAAGGTGGCTAGAGGTGGCAGAAGCACTGTTCAGGGGGTGTGATGAATTTTGCTGGTTCGGTTTTGAAGTGGCTAAAGCTTGAGCGGCTGTTACCAGACAAAGGGAGTGCATTGAGCCAGGAGGGACCCCTTTCCACAAAGGATCTCCTTCCCAAGACTGTTTTTTTTAAAAGGCACAGCTAGTGCATGTTTAGCGACACTTCTAGTGGAATGCCTGGCCACGGCTGGTCAGAATAAGGCCTGTAGAGAAGGAGGCGCAAGACCAAGGAGGGCCTTCTTCCTTTGGGTGCAGGAATGCAGCTTCATCTGATCTTGGAGAGGGAGCGATTGCATCCTAATATAAAGATTGCATGTATGCATAAGGAAATCAGCACCGAGGACAAATGTACAGGCTTCATTGAGAGAGATCTGTATTCTGTGAAGGCAACAGCATACACCATGTTTCCATAGTCAAGTATTGGAAAAATTGCACCTCTAAATGCCTGGAACCTAGCCTCAGTTGTAAGGCAGAATAGAACCCTATAGAGGGCACCTAGTTTCCTGTTAGTGGCAGTGATGAGATTGGATATGTGCTCATCAAAAGAAAGGGATTCATCAATGGCGACTCCCAAATACCGGAATGAGGACACCTGCTCAAGGATGGAGAGACAGTTGTGGGTAATTGAAAGAAGTTTTCTTAGCCTCTTCTTTTGATGCCCCATGAAGATCATAGGTTTAGTCTTTTTGCTGTTGAGCACCAGCAGACTATCGTTGAGCCAGTTTTGAATCAGGTTAAAGTTATGCTGGAGGTCTCTGGTGAGTGTTTCTTGGCAGGGACTATGAGAGACATTTACTGTGTCATCTGCATAAAACAGTATATCAGAGGTTGGACAGGCAGCCAGAAAATTATCACGAAGAGGCTGAATAGAAGATGGCCCAGGATAGACCATTGGGGGACCTAAACTGTGACTTTGCAAATTTCAGATAATACTCCATTGATTTTTGCTTGCTGGGAGTGTCCAGTCATATAGCTGAAGAACCATCTGACTGTATTTGGGGATAGTCCTAGGGCACTTAGCCTAAGGAGCAATAACTGGTGATTGACAAGGTCGAAGGCCTAGGTCAGGTCAATGAAGATTGCCTCAACCAAGCTGCCCTTATCAAGTGCCTCATGCACATACCCAGTGAAATCAATTAGAGCTGTACTTGTGCTGTGCAATCAGTGGAACCCATGCTGCTGACAGCAGAGGAGGTTTTATTTAAGCAGGTGGTCCGTGAGCTGGTCGGCTATGATTCTCTCAAGCACTTTGGACAGTGGGGACAGGATTGGTATTGGTCTGTTGTTGCCTGCTAGTGCCCTATCTCCCCCTTTTAACACTGGGATGATCAGAGTGGACTTCCAGACAGAAGGGAAGGAGGACATGTGGAGTGATAGGTTGAACAGATTGGTGATGGGAATAACTATCTCAAGTAGTGCGATGTTGGTTCAGTTTCATATCAAGGCCATCACCTCCCATATGAGTTTTCCCTAGGACTCTGGAAATGTACCTTCTGGATTTGACCACTGTCACTTGTCTGAAGTAGAAATTAGGACAGCAATTAGAAGGGGATGGTAGATGGGTGGGTGGAATACCACCATGGGGTGTGGTGGGTCCTTGGGGGAGGACCACGCTATAGTCCAAGAAGGCTTTGTTGAATATATTGGCCATGGCAGCATTATTCAATAATGATCTTCCTCTTATGGGGGAGTGTAATCTATTGCTGGCCATGAGGAGGTTCTTTATTGAGGCCAAGAACTTCTTCCCATCACCCAAACTCTAATATTGCTGTGTCTTGTGAAATGCAGCTTTGGCCTGTCATAATGCCCAAGTATATTTGTTTCTGACAGCTCTGTAATTTCGTATGTCCATGGTAGCCCTAGTTGCCCTAGCATTTTGCCAGAGGTGATCACAATGTCGCATCAGGATGAGTAATTCAGGGGTGACCCAGTCCATGCTACTTCCTTTTGTCTTCTTCCTGCGATAGGGGACAAATTTGTCCACAGCCACATTAAAGAGGGTGAGGAAGAGTTGAAAGGCTGTGTTGACTGAAGGGAATTTATCAAGGATGCTCCAGTCTTGGTTTGTAAGATGGTTCCTGAACTGGACCATGGAACTGGCTCTAATGGCACTATTTCGTACTTGTTGAGGAAGAGGCTTAATTTTTTTAGCTGGCCACTCACATTAGGTGGGTGAGTGGTCACTCACGGCGTCAGGTAGTACCTGAACATTAGTAAGTCTTTCTGGGTGTTTGGTATGTACCCAGTTGATTAAGGTACTAGTCCTCTCAAGATAGTTAGTTCTGGTGCTGTTGGCAACCATCCGCATTAGGTAAAGCCCAGAAATTAGTTCTCACTCTCTCGCACTGGAGCTGGCCAACCAGTTAGAGTTAAAGTCCCCTAGTACAATGGTTTCTTTATTTTGGCTAACTTGGGTGAATAGGGATGTGAAGCTTTCCAGCCCTGCTTGCTGCCTGCTTGGGGGAATGTAGACTGCCATGACAACTACAGCCTTTACCTCCTTTGCAAAGCAGTATTTTTATGGCAACACATTCGCAGGGCTTAGTTGGATTCTGTGGCACAGCATGTGGTTCTGGATGTAGACTATGCACCCCCCCTTTTCACAGACTGGTTAAACATATGCGAATTGTAGCCAGAGATGGAGACTTCAGAGTTGGCTGTATGAGTGGACAACCAGGTCTCAGTCACCACAATGATATCTGGCTGATTAAGGGCTACCCAGGCCTCAAACTGGGTTAGCTTAGTGAGGAGGCTACAGATGTTCAAGGACATGACCTTTAGCTGCACCCCTCCAAATGAAGTCTGGGTATGTTCTGGCATTTGACATGCATATACATAGTCAGTGTATCCTGCTGTCTAATACAGCTGGATAAATTGGTTAAGTAGTTTTACGTTTGCAGAAGAAAAAAATGATTAGTAAAATGTTCTCACTATTTTTTATACCATATACTGTAGATGAAGCATCCAGGATTTGTTTGTGTAATTTAATATTGACAATGCACAAATTACTACTTCATTTGATAAGCTGGGCTGAGGTTTTTGCAGTCCTGCTGTTCCTGTCTGCTGACTATCCCCCCTTCTCTTTAGGCACAGCCAGATTGACCTAGTAGAAATACTGATCCTACTGATATCCTCTTTGTTCTTTACAGTGGTAAACTCCCTTAAACATGAGTCATCTACATCTTTTCCTATCAACCTACCCTGTGGAATAGCTAGAATTCTTTCTTCCTGCTGCCCAAGACATTGTCTTCCCCACTACATCTTTTTGAATACCTCTAAGTCCTAGACTTGCATATACACCAGGCTCCCCAGATCATAAATTTACTGTATGTGATCCTTAAATATCCTGTATTCAGGTTGGAACTGTTGACACTCTGTGTTTTCTTTCTCAAACCTGGGGATCTACCACTGTTGTGCTACCCAGCTCAGCTGTCCATTTCTTGGTGAACTGTGCATCTAACTCCAGAACCTGGTGACCCCCTGCACTGCCTGCCTCTTATATGCCTTTTCTTTAATTAGAGTCCCCCAGATAAGGCTAAGTGAAATTAGAAATTTCCAGTTTTATGGAATTTTTACTAAAATTCTACAATTTTCACAAAGACTCATGATATTTGGCTTTAAGTACAGATGTTATTTTGCCATTTCTCACAGTAAGCAATTACTAAAAATGGCACCTATGCTCTCCTTGTAAGGTCTAATAACCTGCCAAATTTACTGATATTGCATTCTCTAGTTTCAAAGTTTCAGAGGTTTATAAATTTGTAGTTTACACTCTTGCAAAATTAAATTTTTTAATGTTGTGAAAGTTTGAGTACTTTTAATTCAATCCCAGTTAAAGCTGCAAATATGAACATTTTCAAAAATAGCCACGTGGTATAGTAGTTTAGTAGTTTAAATGTTTCAGCTCTGGTTAAATTTGGATATGTAGTTTTAAAATTAGTGGGAACTAACCAAAATGTAAATTTTGGCAACATGTTTGGCAGGCTATAACTCAGTCCCATTTAAAGCTAGAAATCTGAAACTATGGGCATGTACAAATGTATGCAACAGGTGTGAACAATAAATGCATGCCATAAATAATGTATATTGTAGCTACTGTGTAAATAAAACTGTTTATATGCATAGTAAGCATGTCATCACTCATTTATGTACATAGATAGTATGTCATCACTCATTTATATACACAGTTGCAATGTCATCAACCAATTTAGAATGTTCGGCCTCAGTAGCAGTACTAATCATAATCAAATGCAAATAACTTTAAAATGAAAAATGGCAGAATGGCACTGTGAGCACAAACACTGTCCAGCACAAAAATATCTACAAAATGAGAGGTGTTTCATTTATAGATACCTTTTAGTTTTTGTAGAATTAGCAAAAAACAACAGAGTTAAGGTTTTTTTGCACTTTTTCATCAAATAAATACAAATAACTTTAAAATGAAAACTGATAGCATTGTATGTTAAGCACAAAAGTTGTTCAGAACAAAATTATCTATAACATGAGAGGTGTTTCATGTATAGATGCCTTTTAGATTTTTTTATAATCAGCAAAAAATGGCAGAAAATTCAGTTTTTATTCACTTTTTCTGATGAACAAATTCCCCCCCAAAAATGTAAAAACAAAAGAATTCTGCATCAAACTTTTTCATTATGTACTGTCCATAATGTAAAGTTGAAGCATCTATAGCAACTGCTTAGCAACCACTATGCTAAGGTGAATTACCCTGGGAAAACCATAAAAAATCAATGTATGTTAACATGAAAAATTAAATAAACAATTTAAAACAAAACTCCTTACACAGTCCTAAAGAATCCCTATCGCATAAATGAAATACGTAACAAGCACCTTGCAAAATACATAATTTATTTTCACTCGGGCTTTTTGACCTTGGACACAGCACTCGTGGCTTATGCCACTCATGAGATTACCCAAGGTCAAACAGCTCTTGTGAAAATAAATCTTGTAATGCACAGGTCCCTGTTATGTATCCCTTATGTAGTGATAACTTGTATACCTGTCAAGTTTTGTAACATTTTAATGCATACTATCAAAATGATACTAAAATTACAGAAATCCAAATTTTGGCAAAATATTTGACTACCTATTACTCAGCTCCCATTGAAGCTTGAGACTTAAATCATGGCACATATTCACATTCTATGTGCTTCTCTAAATCCTGGTATTGTGGAGAAAGTTGGATAAGAAATGTTAACATTATCTCAAAATAACTGAACATTTAATTTTGATTAAATGTTTGGCCACCTATAACTCTGTCCCCTTTCCATGTACAAATTTTAAATTTTGTAATCACATATAAGCCATTTGATACTGTTTGTGTTCCAAACATGGTATTATTTGAATGCATATTTTTAAAATTATAGTGAAATAACTGCAACTTAAAATGTTGTGAACTTCAACAGCATTTTCATGAAAATTTTGTGCAATTCCACAGAATTGGAATGGTCAAGCCATGGGCATTCCACAGGTGGAATTTTATATTCTGCACAGCTCTATTGCTGGCAAATCAGCAGTGTCCTAGAGGAGGCAGAAATGGCCCAATCAGGAAAGGCTGCATCTCATTTAAAGGGGGCAGGAAAGGGAACTGTAGGATTTCTCCTTGGGAGCAGAGAAGACTGGAATAGGTTGACTTGGTCCCTTAGCTTAGGACTCCCTCTCTCAGCAGCACCAATGGACTTCAGAACTCAATAGCCGAAGCAAGCGGAGGATCCAGCAGCAGTGACAGTCTTCAATACTCCGTAGCCAGCATGAAAGGCAACTACAAGAACAGGTGCTCTGCAGCAGCA
Source organism: Neoceratodus forsteri (assembly GCA_016271365.2). Taxonomy (NCBI): domain Eukaryota; kingdom Metazoa; phylum Chordata; order Ceratodontiformes; family Ceratodontidae; genus Neoceratodus; species Neoceratodus forsteri. The sequence continues at coordinate 1,035,047,309 of CM028135.1, forward strand.
CCTGCAGATTGACCAAGTTGACAGCTCAAGTTTGGCCCTCCCACCCGCCCCCACCCATATACTTTATTAAATCCTCAGAGCAACAAGCCGAGGGTTGGCAGGGCAGTAAGAGGGTGGAGCATTGGGAACAGAACCAATCATAAGGCCTTAAGGAACCAGGACAAACCCAAGACCCTCATGACTTTATTAGTTGAAACCTTGGCCCCAATGATCTAATATTTTTCAATCTCTTCTTGCACTATTTATCTTGCAGTAATGGGACCAGGGCATTTTTAACTTTATTATTATTGTAGAAGTAAGGTGCTTTACAGTTACTGCATATAAGTAGTATACTGCAAAGTTAATACATAGGCTGCAATATACAGTTGCTGCATAGAAGAAAAATACTGCACAGTTAATACATAGGTTGTAATATATAGTTGTTGCATAGACGTAAAATACTCAGATATTGCATAGGATATTGAGGCTGAATAGCACACATGGTATTGATGGTTGTAGTGTAATTGGGGGGACAGGAACCCTAAGGCACAGAAGTAAAATACTGCTCAGATATTGCATAGGATAATAGCAGACTGAATAGCACAAATGGTATGTTGGTTGTATAGCGATTGGGGGCAGGGACCCTAAGACCCTTACTGCATCAGATAGGCCAGCATTTACATAGATTGGGAGGGGATCTGTCAATATAGAAAACACTGTGCAGCATTCAGATCATTGGTCATAGCATCTTTATTCTCACAGTTATTTTATTGTGCTTTTAATATAGTAGAAGGAGTATAGCATTCAGTTCATTGGGCATAGCATCATTATCATACATTATTCTCAAATTATTTTACTGTGCTTTTAAGGATAGTAGTAGGAGTTCTGTATAGTACTGCAAGGTACCTAACTGGGGAGGATAGTACAAAATGTGGCACAGGAGTGTAAATTCAGGATGGAGCAGGGGGGAAAAGAGTGGTACGGGGTGGAGGCAAAGAAGAAGGGTACAGCAAGGACGGAACCAGTTGCAGAGGAGAGCAGAGTTACATCAGAAGGAGGGAGGGAGAAGGCATGGAGGAGACAGAATAGTAGGGTGTAATAGATGTACTGTGGCTGTATATCTGAGCACTCTATGGAGGTGGGGAGAGAGCCCAGCTTGCCAGAAATTGGGGGAGCTGGAAGCTGAGCTGGTATGGCTAAAAAGGGAAATGGAGAGGAGGGAAAGAGAAGGCAATGAAGATGGGGAAATGAGGCAGAAAAGCAGGAAGGATGAGAGGATGGAAGGATATGGAAGGGAGAGAGCCAGAATGGGGGAAAGAGGGGGAGGAGCTAGAGGAGGAAGAGAAGCACAGGGGTACTCAGGGAATAGCAACAGTGAAAGAAGATATAAAGGGGGATCAAAAAGGAACTGGGCCGTAACTGGATTGTAGGAACAAGAGGTGGGAGGGGGGAAGGAACAGAGGAAAACATGGGCAAGCTGCAACAGAGGAAAGCAGGGTCGAGCAACAATGGAAGGAGTAAACAGGAGGTGGGAGCGGGCGAAGCAGGGTCGAGCAACAACGGAAGAAGTATGAAGGAGGTGGAAGTGGGGATGGGAGCAAAAGAAAGTGGAGGGCTGAAGCACAGTAAACATAGAGATATCATGGGTATTGGCCATTATTCTGGATCTAACAGGTATTGGCCCTTAGTCAAATTGCAGGAACAGAAGGTAAATGGGGGGACAGGAGCAGAGGAAAAAAGTGAAATGAGACACAGAATGCTAAGAGGTTTTAAGGTAAAGGAAATGCCCATGGAGAGAGTACATGGGAAGAGTGCAGAGGGTGGCACAGGAGTGGAGGGAGAAGAAAAAAGAAGGAGGGGGGAAGTTAATGAGGACGGGAAGGAGAGAGGCAGTAGGGCTGAAGTGGAAGCTGCGGAGGGAAGGGGGAAGTAGGGGATGGTCAACATTATTAGGAAAAGTAAGGATAGTACTGGAGGGTTGGAAGGGGGGATGATAATGGCATAGTGGGGTGGTGAAGAAGAGAAAGCGGCATGACAGGACAGCAAGACGAAGGACAGAGGGTTACAGGGAGAGAGTCTGCAGAGGTGGAAAACTAGGAAGAACAGTACAGAAGTGCAAAGAAATCAAGAGAAAGGAGGCAGAGTAGTGGTTTGGAGGCATACTCAGAAAAGACAAAATCAGTTATAGTTTATGGGGACTCAATCATAAAGGGGATCCACTGGTTGAAGAAGAGTGTAGCATATAAAGGGGGATCAGCTTTTTGTGATGGGGGATGGAGGCAAGCAGGGCATTACCAAGAATCAGGGAAAGCATTAGACTAATAGGAGGTCAGCCACACCTAGTCCTGCACCTCTGAACTAATGACCTTGCAGGGGAGGAGGTGGAGGAGTTATAAAGGAGATTCAGAGAGTTAGCCAAAGGGTGTAAAGGCTTAGTCAGCTCCCTGACTTTTTCTGAAGTCCTGTTTCAGAGCAAGTGCAAGTATGGCCAGACAGCTATGAATCAGAGATTTTAATTACTGGCTAAGGCAGTGGTGCAGAAGGGAGGGTCATGCATTCATAGGGGAATGGAGAGATACATGGGCAGATGTACACCTGTATGCAAAGGACAGACTGCATATAAATGACGAGGGAGCTAGACTGCTATGGGGGAAGCTGCAGGGGTACACAGACTAACAATTGGGGAATGATTTAAACTAAGAAGGGGGAGTATGAAGCTAGAGATGGACAAGAAAAACTTACTAGTGGGACTTACCTAACTCACACTCCCCAACAAATGGGGACAGGGGACGATAAAAAGAAAGCAAATGAAGGAGGAGGGGATAGATAGAAGAGTGTGCTAGCAAACACTAGGAGTCTGGGGAATAAGATGGGTACCTGAAGTCAGTGATGGGGCAGAAGATCTAGACCATATAGCAGTAACTGAGACAAGGTGGACTGATAACCACAGTTGGGAAGTGGAAATATCAGGGTATAATCTCTACAAGAGGGACAGGAGAGGGAGGGAGAAAGGGGGGAGGGATTAGCCCTTTACATAAGAGCAATGGAGAGTGGGGAGGGACAGGGCTCAGCAGAGATCCTCTGTGTCATGATAACTAAGAGGACTGGGGAGGTAGTAAGGATAGGGGTGGCATACCGACCACCGAACCAGGGGGAGGAGTGTGATAGAGAGCTGACTAGGGAAATGCAAAAAATGGCAGGTAAAGAAGAAATTCTTGTGGTCGGGGATCTAAATCTTCCCGATGTGAACTGGGAGGTCCCAACAGAAACATCTGAAAGAAGCAGAGAGCTTCTGAAGTCAGTACAGGAGGCATTTATTCAACAGTAGGACAGGGAACCTTCTAGGGAAGGGGCCATACTTGACCTGGTACTGATCAATGGGGATAGAGTTGTGGATGTGGAGGTCAGAGAAAACCTGAGAGATAGTGACCACAGGATGGTAAGGTTTGTCTTCAGACTGGGATGGTTAAGAATAGGTCCTCCACTAGGGTACCAGACTTCAGGAACGCGGACTTTTAAAAAATGAAAGAAATTTTAAAAGGGAGACAGATGGGAATGAGAATCTAGAGGGAGTTGAGAAATTATGAGGAGCAATAAAGAGGGGAATTCTGATGACAGAATAATGCATCAAGACAGTAAGCAAATGCAAGAGAGGGAGGAAATCAATTTGGATTACAGCAAAGATGAAAAGAGCAGTCAGGGAAAACAAAGAATGCATTCAGGACCTACAAAGCTTTACAGGGGATAGAGGATAAGGAAGTTTACAAGGAGAAGCTAAAGGAAGTAGGTAAAATAGTCAGGCGTGCTAAAGAGGATACAGAAGAGAAAATAACAAAGGAGGCCAAAAGAGGAGACAAGAAATGTTTCAGGTATGTAAGTGAACACAGGAAAAATGAGCAGGGGATTATGAGGATAAAAAGGGAAGGGGGCTCTCTGATAGAGGAAGATGAGAAGTAAGCAAATCTGCTGAATTAATACTTTTCCTCAGTTTTTACGGTTGAGGAAGAAGGAACGGGGCCAGTGTTGAGAAACAAGGGAGGGGTGGGCAGGGAAGTGGACACAAGCTCATTTTCAGAGGACAGGGTGTTAGAGGAGTTAGGAAAATTCTAGACGGACAAGGAAATGAGTCCTGATGAAATCCACAGTAGGGTGTTCAAGGAGTTAAGGGAGGTGTTAATGGCACCACTCACAAGGTTATTTAACATGTCTCTAGACAAGCGGAGAGTCCCAGGGGAGCAGAAAAGGGCTGATGTGGTGCCATTGCCCAAAGGGGGAAGAAAGGAAGAGACAGGAAACTATCTTCTGGTCAGCCTTACCTCGGTAGTGGGAAAGCTGATGGAGGCATTTACAAAGGAAAGACTGCCACAATATCTGGGAGAGGAGGGGCTCATAGATGAGAACCGGCATGGGTTCACAAGGGGAAGGTCATGTCAGACCAACCTGATTGAATTCTTTGATGAAGTGACTGTGATATGTGATCAGGTAGGGGCGGTGGGCATGGCCTATCTGGACTTCAGAAAGGCCTTTGACACCATCCCTCACAGGAGACTGATAAGCAAGTTGATGTAGCTTAGGGGTAGGGAGCAAAATAACAAACTGGGTGGAAAACTGGTTGAAGGATAGAACTCAGAGGGTGATAGTAAATGGGGTGTACTCAACAGAGAGATGGGTGATGAGTGGGGTTCCTCAGGGGTCAGTATTAGGTCTCAAACTATTCAACATATACATTGGGGACATTTTAGAAGGCCTAAATGGGAAGGTGTTGCTGTTCACAGATGACACAAAGATCTGTAACAGGGTGGACAGAATGGAAGGGGTAGCAAAAATGAGGGAGGACCTGGCCAGACTGGATGAGTGGTCAGGGAAGTGGCAATTACAATTCAATGCAAACAAATGTAAAATTATGCACATAGGGAATAGAAACCCAAGGGCAAAATACTGTCTGGTGGGGAAGGAACTTAATGTAGCAGAGCAGGAAAGGGACCTTGGGATCGTCATTTCAGATAACCTGAAGGTGGTGATCCAATGCAACAAGGCAATGGGGAAGGCTAACAGAATGCTGACATGCATAGGGAGGAGCTTTAAAAGCAGGAGGAAAGAGGTGATCATGCCACTATACAAAACTATGATCAGACCACACCTGGAATACGGGGTCCAGTTCTGGAGGCCACACTTGCAGGGTGACAAAGACAGGTTGGAAAGGGTCCAGAGAAGGGCAAGCAAGATGGTTCAGGGGCTGCATAGGAGATGATACGAGAAGTGGCTAGAGGAACTAAACCTATACTCACTGGAGATGAGGAGGGAGAGGGGGGATATGGTTGAAACCTTCAGATATCTGAAGGGAATAAACAGGGTTAGGGAGGGTAGCATATTCAGGATAAGTGACAACAAATCAACTAGGGGACATGCATTCAAGCTGGAGGGGGGTAGATTTGGAGGAAATGCAAGGGGAAAGTTCTTCAAGGAAAGAATGGTGATTCCTTGGAATAAGCTGCCAGTATGGGTGGTGGGTTTGATTCAGTGGGCAAATTCAAAAGAGCTTGGGACAACTACATGTGGCTAAATTAAAGTATAAATGAAATGGAAGGGAGGAGTTAAATAAAATGAGACAGGGGATACTTGGGCAGACTGCATGGGCCAATGGGTCCTTTTCTTCTGTCACATTTCTATGCTTCTATGTTACTTTTTCTGCCACATCTTGAGACAATCATAGTGGTTTTCTTTTCCTTTTGCCTTTGTCTATTTGCCGAATGCAAAGGTTTGTTGACTCCACTATGGCTTCTTTAAGATGGGCCCATTGTCCCTCAACTCCTCCCTGCATCTGTCCCACATCTAGGGCCTCCCTGAGACATACCTCCATCCTAATGAAGTCTGCTCTCCTGAAGTCCAGAACCCTTGCCTTCATGTGACATTACTCTGTTGCATTTCTCACATTAAACCACACTGTGATATGGCCACTAGACCCCTGGTGTTCACCTACCTGACATCTATAATTCTGTCCCTGTTAGTTAGTTAGTACCAGGTCCAAAATTGCTTCCTCCCAGGTTGGCTCAAGCACCAGCTTCTTGAGGCATGCCTCTTGCAGGGAGTCCAGGATGTCTCTGCCCTTGGCTGTTGCAGCCACTTTGGTACCTCAATTAACCTCTGGCAGATTGAAGTCACCTGTCAGTAACACCTCACTTTTTCCAGTAGATCCCTGTCCATTTCCTCCCTTTGTGCTGGGGTCTGTATGTTTCTCCTGTGTGAATGGCTATGCCATTGCCTGCCTCTAGGGTGGCCCACAGTGCCTCTGTCTCCCTTTGCATTCCTTGCACCTCTATCACCTTTATACCCTCCCTGACATATAGAGTTACCCCTTCTTCCTTTCTACTCGCCCTGTCCCTTCTGAATAAAGTATACCCTGGTATAGCTATGTCCCAGCCATGGTTCCCATCATACCATGTCTCTGAAACAACTATAATATCCTGGCTAGCCTCCACCATAGCTGACACATCAGGGATTTGTTTACCTAGTCTGCATGCATTCACACACATGACCCTCCATATACTGCAAGCACTCTTCCTGACCTCCCCCCTACTCATCTTACTCCTTCTGCCCCCTCTATGTCTGCCGACTCCAGTGTTTTGTGTCAGTTTTGTGTCTTTATTGTCCTCATTGTTAGCAACATTATCTTGTGGGGGTGGGTATTTAGCTTCTCCCTTCTTCCTTCCTCCACCCTCCTTGGCTAGTTTAAATGCTTGCCAATAAAGTATTTAAACCATTCACTAAGTATATTGCTTCCCCTCCTGGAAGGATGTCACCACTGCAGAGTCCAGCAATCCCTCAGGTGGGCACCCAGTCCCCAATGAAGCCAAATTCTTGCTTTCCACACCAGCTGTCTAACCAAGTGTTGAAGCCCTTGGTGTGGTGATCTCTAGCCTCCCCCATTGCTCTGGACAGGCAGCCCCTCTGAGAAAGTCATGGATCTTGCCAACTACGCCAGGCTCATCCCCAGTTCCCTGAACTCCTCCTGCACTCTTCAGTTTCTCTGCCTTGTCAGCTAGGTCATTGGACCCACATGGATAATGAAATCCAGCTCCCCCCTCTTTGTTATTGCCCTAGCAATCTTCTGGATTCGCTTTCCATCCCTCCGAGCTATGCCTCCTAGTAAGCACTTTACCTCCCTCTTCTCCTCACTGCCTGTTCCCAACTCCACTCCCCGGGTGATGGAGTTCCCCACCAGGAGTATTGTCCTCTTCCCTTGGGGTCCTCTTCCATACACCTTTGGGTCTTTATTGTGGAGGTCCTGCTAATCCTCCCAGGATACAACTTCAGGTGATCCTGAGGGACCTTCCAGTTCCTCCAGTACAGTGTATGAATTACTCAGTTGTACCAGCTGGGGGATGTGCTTCTCACCCACCTCCCATACCCTGTTTGAGCCCACCAAAGTCCGAAAACTCCTGCTGCTGGGCATCTTTTGAGGTAGTGGGTGTGGAGATGTCGATCTCTGGGTGGGGGAGGAGGCATCCCAAATCCTGGCCAACTTGGCTTGAAGACTGACAACCTTCACCCTCAGTCCAGAAAGGTGACTGCATACAAGGCAGCACCACAGCATCCAGAAGGTTCTTCTGAACACTTCTACCCCACAGCCACTGCACTGCACCACTCCCAGCATCGTTCCCTTTCGTGTCTGTAGGTTGTTACGCTATCTGCTCTACAGGTGCCCTTTTGTAACTATTGTGCCCAATAACTGTAGTGTCACCTCATGTGCTTACCTCTTAGACCTTGCTCCTAAGTTAAGTCTGTATACCAACCTTTAAACTCACAACATTATTTTTTTTTTCCTCCAGTCACTGTGTACCTGTTGCAAAAAAAACAATTGACCCACTCTTTTCCTCCTAATCCCCAGCAAGGCTCCCTTCAGTTATGTGTCCCCAGTTATCTCCATTTACCTCCACCAGTCAAAGAGATTCAACTGCTAAAAAATTCCTGAAAGTCCCCCACTTAGATATTTTAACTCTGCAACTTAACTAGACCTGCCCCCTCAATGGGAGCTTGTTGCTACTCCCCACACAGTCCAGGTGGTGACCTGTCACTCCTGCCTTTCCTGCTCCAACAGGAATTGGCTGCTGTTAATTAAGTCCTGTGCCTATAAAAATAGAGCTGGCCTTGGGTGGCTGCGTGGAGAGTTAGTATGGAGGGCAATGTCATTTAGTACCACTCTCTTGCTGCTCCCCTCTTCCCCCTTCCCTCTCTGCTCCCAGCCATGACCCTTTTATCGATGCTCCTGTCTCTTACCTGTGGTCCCTCACTTTCCTTGTCCTTCATGAGCACTGAAAAAGAATATTTGTTCATGATGTCTGCTTTTTCTTTTTCCCCCTTCCTCACACTCCCCCTTTCCCTCCTTAGCCTTACCATCCATCCCCTGGTCTTTCTTCTTTTACTTACATACCTGTAAACTGTCTTGTCCCCTTTTGTTACTGCCTTGGCTATTTTCTGCTCCTTTTGCACTTTTTCACTCCAGACTGCTTTCCCTGGCTCCCTCTGCTTCTTGTAGTACACCTCCCTATCCTCTTCCCTCTGTTTTTTTATTTATTTTATTTATTTATCAGGTCTAGGTTTACAATACCTTTGAGCCAGGGTTCTTTTACAAAGGTTCCATATCAGGTTACAATTCAAAACATAAGACATGTTAGTCAGATTACAAATTGAATACATAGGACAAGGTTACAAAAGTGTAAGCTAGACAGAGATACAAAGCATCTGAGAAACAAAACAAATTTTGGAGGCTAGGTTACAAGGAGATAGCGGATGAGGTACAGAGAGGATAGAGGACAAGAGAGAGGAAGAGTAGAGGGGGGGTGGAGAGCTATAGAGGAGGAGGCGCAACCAGAGGCTTTGTCGTAGACATAACATGGGGAAGTGCTTGCTAAGGGGCAACCAAGTGCTAATAGGAGAGAGAACTGCATAAGGTTAGGGAAATATTCATGGGGTCAGCTAGTGGAGGCAGTCACAGGAGCAAGAGGCAGTGAGAGAGAGGTGGAGCCTTGATTTAAATGCACCAAGGGTAGGAGTGGAGGAGATGTAACTGTTTAGACCATTTAGCCAGCTGGGTGCCCTGTAGGCAAAAGATCTTTATGCTTGTGAGGTATGACAATGTGGAACCTGCAGGAGCTGTGATTCAGACCCCCTGGTTGAGCAGGGCTTATGGCTAGGGTGCAGGAGTGCACTCACTCCAGGTGGCACAAGGACCATAATTATTTTCTTTGCCATGGTGCAGGTTAGGTACTTTATCTGATTGGTGAGTTGCAGCCATCCAGTTTGTGCATAGAGGTTGCACGTATGTGTGAGGTGGTAGGATCCAGTGAGAAGTCGGCAGGCCTTATTGAGGGAGGTGGGTAGTGGTGGCAGAGCCACAGATGATAAGCCCATAGCCAATAATGGAGACAACAGAGCTCTGAACGGTGACAGTCAGGGTTTCTGGGGTAAGATGTTGCCTATATCGGATGAGAAGGTCAAGGCGAGTATTTGCTGCTTTGGCTACAGAGTCAATGTGGGTACTATAAGTTAGATGAGGGTCTAGAGTGATCCCAAGGTCCCAAGGTACTTAAAGGCTTGAACCTGTTCCAGGGTGACTCCATGACTGGTTTTAATGGATAGGAAGCGCAGCTTATGCTTATTATGAGAGCTGCTGAACATCATAGACTTTGTTTTCTTAATATTTAGGACCAGATTGTGATTTGAGAACCAATTTTCAACAGATGTGAAGCCAAGCTGAAGGTTGTCTTGTAGAGGCTTAGGATCCTTGTGGGAGGCAAGAACTACAGCATCATCTGCATAGAGGATGATTGTTTTGGAGCAAGAATTTGGAAGAGAGTTCAGGAACAAGCTGAATAGTAGGGGGCCCAGAATGGATCCCTGGGGGACACCTGAGCGAACAGGCCTAGTATCAGAGAGGACATCTGCAATTTTTACTCTTTGAGACTGGTTCTTCAAGTAGCTTTTGAACCAGGCAGTGGAGTCAGGAAAGAGACCAGCTTTCAGAAGTTGCACAAGCAGCAGACAGTGATGGACAGTGTCGAACACCTTAGTCAGATCGATAAAGATGGACCAAATTAACTGACCATAGTCCAGTGAGCTGTGAAGAATGCCAGAGAATTCCAGTAGGGCAGATGAGGTGCTATGTCCTTCCTGAAGCCATGTTGTTGCAAGCACAGGATATTGTATTTGTCCAGGAAATCTGTGAGCTGATCTGCTGCAATACATTCAAGGGCCTTGGAGAGGGGTGGCAATATAGAGATCGGACTGTAGTTTCCATGAGTGGCCCTGTCACCACTTTTATGGACGGGGTAACAGTGGAGGATTTTCATTTGTCAGGAAACTGGCTGAGTCTAAGTGAAAGGTTGAAAATATATGTCAGTGGCTGTAATACCTCATCAAGGGTGAGGGACAGCAGTTTTAGGTCAAGTGTATCACTGCTGGATCTGGATTTGGTGATGACTTTGGTAATGTATTTGTGGGCATCATGCATCTTGACTGCTTTGAAATAAAAAGGCGGGTGGCTAGAGGAGGAAGAAAGGGAGAGTCATAGTCCTTGAAAGAATCAGAAGGGAGAACACTGCTGAGATCGGTGAATGCAGTGTTGAAGGTATTTGCTATGACTTTAGGCTCAAGCGTAGTAGACTCATTTATGTTGAGCAAGGTAGGGGAGGTTTTTATCTGCTTCCCAGTGACCTCTTTAATATTGTTCCAAAATGCCCTCCTGTTACCTCAGGTATCCATGAGAGCGTTCTTGAAGTAGGTAGATATATTCTGCCAGATAGATTTGGTACAGTCATTCCTTGCACGTTGATAGTTTTGGATGTCAGTTTCTTTACCCGTGGTTCTGGCCAGATCCCAGAGGTGATCTCTAGATTTTAGTTGACGTAAGAGATCATCCAAGAGCCAGGGATTGCAAAGGGCTTTGACTTTGCACTTTTTAAAAGGAGTGTAGGAGTCACAGGCTGCGTTGAAACTGTTGATGAAGTAATCCAGCGCAGTATTTACATCTGTTGCTTTATAGATAAGGGATCAGTCTTGGAGGTTGAGGCATATTTTGAGGTGTGACAACTGCCCACATGGTAGGACTCTACTAGTGATTTTAGGAGGGGGTTGTGGAATTTGTTTGACCATTCACAGATGACAGGGTAATGATCACTAAGCGAGTCAGGGAGGACTGAGGTGTTTGTGATATGAGTTGGGTGGCTGGTAAGAATACAATCCAGGAGGGTGCTGGTGCTGGATTTGCATTTTTTTCCTGGTTAGAGAGATGGCCATCTGGGTGAGATTGGCCAATGAGATGGCATCCTTATGGACCCCTATATCAGACGCAAGCCAGTTTATATTAAATTCTCTAAGCAGAATCATTTCAGAGTCAGGAGGTTGGGAACTGGTGAATGCCAAGACAGCGTTAAGGCCATTCCCTTGTTCTTTCCGGGGGATATACACTGAGGCAACTGTGAGGGATTTGTTATGGGCACCTAATAAGATTCTGATAGGGAGAATCTGCACATCAGTGGCTGGGAGGGGGTTGTGATGGGGTGCCCCAGTAGCAAATCTTTAAGGTAAAGTGCCTCCTTACACTTCATGGATGCTAACTTTTTTGCCCTTACTTTTCCAACTTGCTCTTTTGAGAACCACAGTGGTCTCTTTTTCCTCTTGGTTTTTCTTCCTTGCCTGTCGCAGAGGTCTGTGATCTTCCCTATCGCTTCCTTTAGTTTTTCCCACTGTTCCTCCACTCCACCCATATCCTTCCCTCTGCATCCCTGATGCATTCCCACGTCTTTGTAAAGGTGGCCCTCCTGAAGTCCTGAAGAAATCAACAAATAATTCATGTAGATACAGAATGATGTAGGGGCCAGGACACAGCCCTGTCTCACACCACTATTAGAAAGAAATGTGACAGAGAACTGCTCCCTGACCCCTGCCCTCACCTGAACCCACATGTCAGAATACAAATCCTTTATATGATACTAATAAATGCAGGATCAATGCCTCATTCCCACACTGTAAGCTATCATATTTCTCTTGAGACAGAATCAAATGCAGCTGAGAACTTTCTAAAAGCAGCGTACAGTTTCTGCTTCCTTAGATGGATATATTTCTCAAAATGTGTGTTACTACAGCTTCTAGGATCTCACTCCCTTTTCAAATCACATTATAAGGCCTCCCTCTCTGCTGCAATTACCTGCAACTGCACACCCCCAAACTCAAAGTCCTTGTACCATTGTTTTAATCCCTGGATGACTCATACTGCTATGAAGACTCTGTAAGCAGTTTACATTATTGCGATTTATTACCAATTGCTCCCTCATGCCCTAATTTGTAATACTCTTGTACCGAATCTGATGTCAGTATCAATAATTGTAATGTACTACTCCATTGTATCTCATTGTTTTTGTATTTTTTCCTATCCTGGTTTGTGACATCTCTATGACTTGGTTCATGCCTGAAAATGGTCCCTGCGATCAGTGTACCCACATAGTTAACAAATAAATAAATAAACTGAATAAATAAATAAACAATATAGCAATTGTCAGCAGTGGAGTACCCTGCAATGAATCCCTCCTGCAGATCAACTGAACCTCCTAATCTGTCTATTTCCAGCAGAAGTCTACCAAAGAGTATTTCTGACAAGATTTTGGCATTAATGTCTAATAGGCTTATTGGTCTATACATTTTTGGGTTATGTCTCACTCCTTTCTTGTATATGGGAACAATTTCAGTCCCCCACCATAAATGTGGCACAAATCTGTCTTGCATGCATTTGTTAAAAAAGCAAAACAACCTATTACTCCAATGTTCTGCAATACAGCAAAATACTTCTGGTGGCATTTGGTCAGGGCCTGTAACCCCTTATTCAATTTTAAAGTGCAGACTGACAGATAAACTTCTATCCTTTCAATATTATGAAACAATTTCTCATTTGCTACCTGTTCTCCCCAATGTAGATCATTTATTGCAGTTCTATCGTAGAAACTATGGAGGACATTTTCAAACTGCTCCGGAAAAGGGGATGCTCCATGCATCTGAGATGCTCCGGACCAAATTATTGCAATATTCAAAAAATGTGGGGTTAAGATGCGTCAGAGCATCTCAAGCTGAATATATCAAAGGTGCTTCATGGCCCAACTTGAAATGCTCTGGAGCATCTGGGCAGTACTGAAAATAGCAAAAGGAGCAAGCCAGTTAGTGTCAGTGGAGCAACATGGAAGGACTGCAAATGGGAAATGAGGGCTGATCAGATGCTCCCTGCAGAATGAGATGGGCCGGGAGCAAATCTGCAATATTCAGCCAGAGTATGCAAATGGCCTCATTGTCCAATTCAGGAGCAACTCAACTGCTTAGCATCTCATTATAGGTTGCTCCACACCTCATTTGCATGTGCTGAGCTATACTTGGGCTGCTTGTGCCACCTCACACCACAGGTGACCAACAGGTACTGCAGCCCTGGAGGTACGTTTGTTTACATCCCTTAAGTTACAGCCTGTGTTGCATTGCATCCAGTGGAACCTGGCCCACATTCAGATATGCTGAAACTGTGTGCATGCATGCCACTCTCCTGTCCTGCACCACTCCCTCCCTGCTAGTGGCCCTACCTGCCACTGTCCTGTCCAGCCATGGTTCTCTTCCATGCCCCTGACATTATTTGTGCCTGGGGGTGTGTACTGCCTGCCACCCTGCCACTTACGCCTGCTATGCTGAGTCTCTGCCCATCTTGTGCCCTGGCACATCAATGTCACTGTGTCTATAGGCCCTAATCCGGCAGGCCACCCGGTTCCACATAGGTGTTGGCCCTTATACTTTTCCTGTCACTGCCCTCCCCCACACTGCCTATTGCCATGTGTTGTGCCACAGAGTGCATTGTGTGGGCAAGGTGTCCTGCACAATCCACCCACAGATGGCAGCTAGGAATGTCCCCACTCTCCTCACACCCCTCATTATCTCCACTATCAGGAATGGTGCCCCATCCATTTTCCCAGTGCTGCCTTTCTAGTATGTCAATATAATAACGCAACCAGCCCTCCTGACAACAACTGCAGTAGTATGGCTTTTTTACTGTTCATATCAGAATGTGCTCAAAAATGCACTGCACAATAGCAAACACTGATCAGTGTACTTCCTTTAGTGATAACAAGTGCATTCAGCTACCACACTGGTGCTCACAAAACCTGCTATTCTGGTTGCTGCCTAATGGGGGTTTGCACTTAGGCCTATTTCTTTTAGTCCCATCTCTGTTCGGAGCATCTTTGAAGATGCTCCACAGATGCTCTGACCATTTGGTCTGAATATAGAGATAAGTGGAACTTTCATGGGCATGTTCCTTCCAGATGCTCCGAATACATTATAGTATGGCCCAGATATTCAAACTGCGCTCAAAACAAGCGCAACAGCAGGAGCAAGCACAAACCAGTTGCGCAAATGCGCAACAGGTGCGATATTCAAACATGGAGCAGAGCAAATTGCGCAAGCAACCAACGTCTGAATATCGCACATACTGCGCCATCGCGCAACCAGGAAGGAGAAGCTGAGCCAAAATGTTGCACTATGGAGCAACCAGGGAAGCTCAGCTGAGCATTCCAGAGCTGCCATAGCGCAAGCACAGCCCCCAGAGCAATGGAACTGCACATCCAGGGGCAGGCTGGGGCCCACCGCCAGCCATGCCACACATGGGCACAGAAACACACTGCAGAACCCACACCACACCTGCGCACCCCAAGAACAGCATCACTGGGGGTGGGACAGATGATCTACTTGCCCATGGGGACAAGCCAACAAAGCATAGCAGAGCCATGACACCCAGCACAACCACTGGCAGGCGGAGAGTGCCACACACAGGGGGTTGACAACCACAGTGCACATCAGCCCCCCGTATGCACAGCACACCCTGCACTGTGACCCCAAGACACCACCCATGTGCAGTGACTGGCACTGCAGGAACCATGCAGTCCCCCAGCACTCATCAGCCCATGCAACACAGAAGCCACAAACCAGACACACCCTGTGCACCCAGCAGTGGGTGGCAGCAGGCAAGCAAGACCAACGAAAGTCACTGCCATGCTGGAGATACCTCCCCATGCACACATGCACACACACACACACACACACATACCCAGGACCATACCAGCCCAGATGGCATGTACACCCCTGCAACTGAGCACCCATAGCCAGCTGCAAATCAAAGACCAACACAGTATTCATATCAAAATAGAAATGTATATTTAAAAGATTAATCACAAAACCAAGTGAAACTTTGTACAAGTGGGGGGGGATGGGTAAAAGGCAGGGGTGTTCAAGGGGGAAGGAATAAAAACTTGGAGAGGGAAGGCAGGGTGATAGGGATGGGAGAAGTGGGAAGGGAATGTGGGCTATGGCCCAGCTGGCTGCTGGTCCTCCCCCTGCTGGCGCCCCCTCCTGTGCCTCCTTTGCCGATCACCATGGCGCTGTATGGCCTGCAGGATCTCCTGGTTCTGAAGTCCAACCTGGGTGAGGCGCCAAAGATCCTGGGACATCCTCCTGAGTACCTCGAGGCCTAGGAAAATGGGAACACAGTCAGCGGCTGAGACTGACCACAACCCTGAACACCACCAACCTGCAACCATATAGCCCAATGTCCCGCACCTGTGATGGCATACACCCACCCACAGTGAACACATGGCCATCACAAACTGGCGGCACCAGCTATGTGCACCACTGCCCACACACACTGCCCACGTCCATCACAGTACAAACAAGGCTGGCAAGTGACCTGGCAGCGTGGTGCGATGCCAGTTACACAGCTATGTGCCCAGTGCATGCCTGGACCACCAGTGGCGCATACACAGGCGTGCTGTGATACTGCACAGTGATGCATGTCACCTGTGTCGTGCCTACATACATAGATACATAGACAGTGTAAATGAATAAGAGGCCTATGGCAAACCCAGTCTGTCATATGAGCTTGTAAGTTCGTTGTTTCCCTAGAAGTCTGTTGCCCTTACCCTGATCTCCAGAATTCCTTTATGTCTGTCCCTGCAGTCTGAAATCCCGTGATTGTGTCAGCCCCACCACTTCCTCTGGCAGGGTGTTCCACTTGTCCACCACCTGCTCTGTGAAGACAGTCCATCACCATGTGTCCTCTGAATCGTCCTCCCTCCAACGTCATCCCATGCACTCTAGTCCTGGAACATCTTTTTCACTTCAAAAAGTGTGTTCTGCACCCTGATCCTCCTGTAAGATACTTGTATGTCTCTATCATATCCCCTCTCTCCCCCCTTCCCTCCAGGGAGTACATGTTCAGTTCCTTCAACCTGTCATCATAGGACCCGTGATGCAAGCCATGCACCATCTTTGTTGCCCTCCTCTGAACCTTCCCTGGCCACTCTACATCCTTACGTAGGTATGGTCTCCGGAAATGTACACTGTACTCCAGGTGGGGCCTCACTAGTGTCTTGTATAGTCGAATTATGACCTCCCCTTTCCTGCATGGTTGTATTGTGCAGGGCTAGTGGACTCCCCAGCATGCAATAGCATCCATGAAGTCATGATACTCACATTGCTCAAGCAGCTCTGTCTACCGCTGTTGCCCACTGCTGTTGCTGGCTGCTGCTGCTCTCCGGGTGCCAACTCCTGCTGCCACTGGGGCCCTGGCATGGCCCTCCTCATCCCGGCCCTGCATCCTCAGATCCTGGCCTGTGGGAGACATATGTTGAGACAAACATCAGTGTGACTCAAAAGCAGAGTGCCCCTGCCCCAGTGAGAGTGCCTGCCCACACAGCCATAACCATCCATCGCACAGCTGCACACACTGACGCAACTGTGTCCAAGCTTCACCTATGCACAGCCACACAAGCACACACACACCCCTACAGAGAATATAGGTGCATAGATGGTACACTCACCTGGCCTAGGCACCGCGCCCTGCCTGGCACGTGCCGCAGCCTGGCCAACATGTCGGCTCCCTCCGGCGGAGGTCACCGTGCAGTGCGGCACTGCTCAGCAGACCGGCCCGTCCAGTGACCTCCACAGGTCAGTGACCACTTGCTGCCACACGTGCATCCTAGGCATGGTGAGGGGGGCCTCACCATAGAGTGCCTCACAGTGGGGCTCCACCAGGGCCACCAGGTTGGCCACCTCCAGTGGGCTCCAACTCACTGCCCTCCTCCTAGCCATCTCAGCCAGTTTACAGCAGGCAATATGGCGCTCCGCTGCACTGTAACCCCACGTGGAGATGTTGCGCAAGAGACCACCACAGGCTCCAATCGCGCTGTTCGAACAGCGCCATCACTTCACATAGCGCTGTCACCAGACAGCACAATAGGGACGTACACATGGCATGCGAACAGCACCAGGGGGCAAAGGGCATACACAAGGTCACGGCAATGACGCAAGGCTACGCACAGCACCATCGGACGTATAGGCATCCTGCGCGACTGCCAAGCTGCATACCAGTGCCACAGTGGACTATTGCGCAGTAGTGCCACAGCGCCATATAGTGCCCAGTGCTGTAGCGCCACTGGCACAATGGTGGCCATGGCCTGAATGCTGCTCAGCGCTCAGCAGGTCTGCAGCGCGATAGGCATCATAAGCTGTCTGGGCATGCGCAATGCAGTGAGCATGCAGGCACAAATCTCGCCATTGGCTCAGCCGGCCCTTCCATTATTGCTTAGCGCAAATCCGCGATATTCAGCCGACATATGCAAATCATTCGATCAGCCATTCAAAGGCGCGGTGGCGCGATTAGCATGTCATTAAAGTTGCGCCACTCCTCATTTGCATGTGTTGCACTATAAAATGTGACAGTGGGTTGTGCTGGCCAGATTTGGTTACTGCAGGTGAGAGGTGAGTTACATGCTGTGTGATGCTCAGGACAATGCTCATGGGCAAGGGTGCCAGAGGATGATAAAGGCTGAGGGGCTGACTGAAATGAAAGGAGCGCATAGAAAGGGACAAAGGGCACCCTTTCTATCAGTATCTGCCATCTGGAGAAGAAAGCGTGGGGCTTCCGCCCCCAGGCCGGCACCTATGCTCATGGGGAAATGCTGTCGACTGCACAGTGACAGGTGTCCACTTCCACCCATACAGATCACCATGACTGACCAGAGCCAAGGTGAGGGTGAGGGCCGGCGGGCGTGGGAGAGGCCGAACTTCACAGAGGCAAGCGGAGGCCCTCTTCCAGGCCTACCTGGAGGATGAGCCACTATTGAGTGGACGGAGGGGCACCCCTCAGGAACGTGCAGCTGCATGGGAGGGGGTAGCTCGGGCCGTCAACCTGCACGGAAGCCACCAGTGCTCTGTGCAGGAATGCAAGAAGAAGATGGGGACTGACCGCAGGAGGCTGAAGGAGAAGGTGGCAGCCTTCAGGGCGGCACGTGCTGGCACTGGTGGGGGCCCGCCAGCGGTGTTGCAGCTGACCCCAACGGAGGAGACACTGGTCGTGGCCATGCAGCCGAGTGCCATTGCGGGCGTACCAGGCGGAGGATTCCAGACAGGTGGAAGCCCATCACTGCACGGTATGACATGGTGGTGGTGTTGGGGGGCTGTTGTTCACATGCACTCACATGTACTCTCTTTCTGTTACAGATCCTGTTCGTCTTCAGGAGACGGTGGTGGTGGTGGGTCCAGACAGTGATGCAGACCTGCTGGACATGGAGGAGGGACCATCCACCTCCGCCACCAGCCAGCAGGCACTGCAGCAGCATGCACGCTGGGCCAACAACTCTGGTGTCAGTGATACGGGTGCGGGGGGTGCACAGCCTGTGTCTCAGCAGTCCGGCATGCAGGTATACCAGCATGCTGTGCCTATGGCAGTGGCACATACCTGCACCATTGATGATAGCAGGCCTGCAATGCGCAGTGATAGGTGTGTGTCCCATGACGGACACATGGCAGGCCAGCACGTGCCCCTGGCCTTCCTGGTTCACACCTGTGTACCAGCATGCTGTCACAGTCCCAGGCTGTGCCTGTCAGCACCGGTGGGGCAGCACCGGTGGCTGTGCAGGTGTCCGGCACTGTTGCCAGCACGGAGGTGGAACAGGTGGACCTGGGGGCTCAGCAGTTGGAGGGGCGGCAGCAGCAGTCGCACACCAGGTCTGGGGGTACAGTGTCAAGCAGTGGCACATGTCCACCGCCCTTTGATCGCCCATACCTGGTCCTGGTGAACAGCACCCACCCTCAAGGGGTGCTGTGCACCAGGACCATCCACACCCTGGGGGTCACGATGCCATTGGGGCACAGTACCCATTGGACGCGCACACCCACCTGCTGCAGGAATCAGTACAGCTGCAGGGGCAGGTTGCAAGGTCCGTGGAGGCACTGTCTGTGTCCGTGGAGCAGCACAGCAGGGAGTGTGCTCGGGACCGAGCCGAGCTGGTCCTTATGCGGACGGATGTGACCGCTGCCATTGACAGGCTGACCCAGGCAGTGGTCTCTGTCGGACGATGGGCACACTGTCAGGTGCCCCTGTACCACACCCACACAGTGCGCTCCACTCCCCATTCCGGCATCGTGCGACACCAGGCCTGTCGCGCCGGGTTCTGCTGTGGGCATCCAGAGCACCCCTGGTGCATGTTTGTTCGGCATGATGCAGACCCCTGTGCGGGCAAGGTCGCGTTAGCGCAGTGGGACCCCTGGTGGTGCAACAGCGCCACCCCATGTGACCCCTGCTCAGCCTGCCAGTGCTGCTGGGCCACGGCGGGGCCACCCACGCATCTGTGGTGGCCGTGGGACAGTGCTACATGACTGAGCTGTCTCCCAGTGCAGGCCCTGTCTGGTGCTGCCCTGTGTGCAATGTGTGTCATGGTGGGCAGTGCACTGCTGGGTGCTCTGCTCACTGCATGCTGACTACGGACCACCACACTCTCCCAACTGCTGTCCACAGGTGCGTGTGCATGATGATGCCTGCATTGCACTGTACACCAAGGTGCAAGGGTGCCCAGGTCCTGACACATGTACTTGGACAGTACAGGTGGTGGGGGTGGTCGGTGGTGCTGTGTGTTGGCAATGTCGTTTCCGCAGTGCTGTGCTTCTGCCCATGTATGCTGCCTGGTGTGTGTGTGTGTCCATATGAGTGCTCACCCCTCCCTGATGGTGTGTTGGTATGCCTGGAACCTTCAACTCCCCTGACCTTCATGCACGGTGTGTTCCCCTGTGTGCCTGTGGTTTGCGCATGGACAGTGTTGCCTGCACATGTCCCCTTGACTTACCTGTGTTGGGCGTAGTGCTCTTCTGCAATGGTGTCCTGGTGCAGCTGGGCCTGCCGGGTCAGTCGAGGGTCCCTCCGTCCTAGGGGGGGCTGCTCATCACCAACATCACCGGCGCCACTGGCGTCCCCATCGCTGTCCCCCTCTTGGACCTGTACGGCTATCCCATGGTCTTTGGCCATGTTGTGCAGGATGCAACAGGCCAGGAATATCCCACAGGCCTTTTGGGGGCTGTACTGTAGGGCACCGCCGGAGGTGTCTAGGCATCGGAAGCGTGCCTTGAGCATCCCAAACACCCGCTCTATGATGTTACGTGTTGCGGCATGTGCCTCATTGAAGCATAGCTGCGCTGGGGTCATGGGGCGCCGGTACGGTGTGAGCAGCCAGGGACAGAGTGGGTATCCGCAGTCACCTGTGTGGAGATAGTGGAGATCAGTGTCATGTCAGGTCCATATTGCCCATATCCTTGTGTGCCACTACCATGGCACCTGTGTCATTCCCACCCTTGCCCAGAGTTTGCATTCCATACATGTGTACTCACCCACTAGATGACCCGTGGGGATGTCCCCACTCTCGAATCGATGGCACAGTGCAGACTGGTGCCATATGAAGGCATCATGTGCTCCGCCAGGGTGTGTGGCACAGACATTGATAATGCGCCAGTGGCATCACACACCACCTGGCAGTTGACACTGGAAAACCCCTTTCGGTTCCGATATGCCTGGCCGTCGGGGCCAGGTGGCATGCGAATGGCCACATGGGTGCAGTCTATGGCCCCTAGCATGCCAGGCATACGTGCTACCCTGTGGAACTCCTGCATGTTTGCTGTCGCTCGCCGCGGTGCTGGGGAAATGGATGTACTCTGCAGCATGAGGCAGCAGTGCGCTGAGGAATTGGGTGAGGATGCGTGTGGCCGACTGTGTAATGCCTGTGGTGTCTCCTGTTGGCCTCTGGAAGGTGCCCTGGTGAGCAGGCACATGCAGGCTGTCACCTGGTCTCCACAGACGAGGCGTGACTCCGTCGTGAGGGTGCCTGCATCACATCACTGCACAGCTCACAGAGCCGTCTCAGTATTGCCCTGTTCAGGTGGTACCGGCCATGATCTCGACATCTGTGTACAGCTCGAAGCTGAGGCGGGCACGATACCGCCTGTTGGGGGCATACTGCCGACGGGCCCCTCCGAGGCCACGTCCCCCTGCAGCATGGTGTCTCACCCCCCTCATTACAGCTTCCATGTGGAAGCTGGCACTGTCCATCTCCCTGGCTTCTGCCCCGGCTGCTGTTCCTGTGTTACCCGCTGCCCCCACTGCTGCTTCCACTGCACCAGGCACCCCGCTGGCCTCCCTGTCCTCCTGGACCCACTGTCCCTGTCTGCCCTTCCAGCTTCTGTCTCTCTCTCTCTGTCTCTGTCTCTCTCCCCCAGTTTGCAGCCTGCTAGGGTTCTTGCGCCGCTTCCTTGAGCCTTTTTATTTTGGCTCAATTCCGCTACTGCGCAACTTCCGGCTGAGCCACTCTTGCGCATTGCGCAAGTGTTCAATATCGCATTGCGCACTTTATGCATGGACCCGCCCCTTGAGTTGCGCATGCCTTCATTTCCATTGCGCTGTTGCTCAGCATGTTTTCGTGTAAGCAACTGGCCCTTCTGAATATCGCAGAATGGCGCATTTTTGGAGTTGCACACGTGCAACCCTGTTGCGCATAGCGCAACCCTTTTGAATATCTGGGCCTATGTCTTTGGCCCATCCAGAGATGTGCAGAGCATCTCTGCTCTTTGAATGTCGTGCTTCAGAGCATCTCCTTAGATGCTCTGGAGCATCTCAGATGGGCTGGAGCATATCTTCTGAAAATGTTCCCCCTATTAGAACAATATTGTACCCAGACATTTGGGCCGGGATATTCAGAAATGCACCAGAGGGAAGTGAAAGAGATGTGCAGTGCAAATACAGTGCACCACAGAGTAACGGGTGTGATATTCAAAGGCTGCACACGGCTGGATGCGCCTGCGCAACACAGCTGAAAATCACATGGATGCACCAAAGCACACCTAGGGAAGTGCCAGGGAGCAAGACAAGATGTGCCATAGTGCACACAAGGATGTTCAGGGGAGCAAGACAAGGAGCAACACACACGCAGGCATCCAGCATGCAAGGCAATCACCACAGGGCCTGAAGAGACAAGCCACAGCCACACCACCACAGACAACCCATGGTGGAACACCACCGGGTACAAACCCCCGTCCACCTCAGACAGACCACACAGCAGCCATGCACACCACTGCAGCAGGGCTACTCATGCCAGCTACAAAGCAGACAGAGACACAGACAGGTAACCAAAATAAATGTAATGTAGCAGTCATATAAACATATTTACAAAATGACAACAGTCAGGGAAAGGAGGGATCACCCACAGACAGGGAGGTCAGGGATGGGAGGCAGGGATCTGGTGCAAAGGCAATGGAAGGGGATAAGGGAAGGAAAGGGACGATGCACTGGGTAGGGGAAACTATCTGGCACAATGGTCCTAAGGCAGACCACAGTCCACCGCTGGGTGACACTGGTGTTGGCGTCTCCACCTATGCTGGCCCTGCGCCAGCTGCTGAACTATCTGGAGTGTGGCTGTGGTGACACACAGTATCTGTCTCAGGAGCCCTGCATGCACATCACTGGTCCCGACACCTAGGACAAAGGAGGGAGCATGGTATGAATGGATGTCCAGAAGGCCGCTGTCCACCCACCGTACACAGTGAGAATCGGTGACATGCCCCCCAGAGCCGGCATTCCACCACCCACAGTGAGTGTGCCCACATGAGCCACCCACCCAGGGACCCAAAGCCATGCTGAACACTGCACGACAGCACCACCGATGTGCAGCACACCACCACCATAGTAGGCAGGTGACATGGCCATGCAGGCAGCTGGCAGCGACACAACACAGACCCGGGTGCACCCACAGCCCACCTGCAGTGGCCACCTACATGTGCGATAGCCACAGAGCAGTGAAATGGGCACCGCAAGCAGTGCACAGCTGGAGGTTGCCATGTGTACAGGGAGCCACTTACCACCCCCACATAGGCTGACCACCCTGCACAATGAGGAAACACGAACAAGTGCCTAGCTGCATGCAGAGGTGTACCCAGTGCCTGTCTGGCCACCATGCCCATGTCTCCCACCAATGGTTCACCACCCCTGTGGTGTCCCATCCTGGCCCAGCCACAGTGCCAGTGAGGCGTGCCCACCTCCTGTCCTCAGGGACTAGAAGAAGATAATAGAGAATGACACATCAGAACCACGTAACATCACAGTCCCCCACCCCCTGACATGGTGTGCCCCTCTCACAGTGTGCCTGTGGCATAGTGGCACAGGGCAGACTTTGTGTACCACCCCCCAACAGGGTGTGCAGCCCCATCAACCCCCCAGCAGGGAATGCCACCACACCATGGCCCTCTAGACGTGAATGGGCACATGCGCCATGCACTTACCTGGCCTTGGCACAGCGCCCCTTCGGACGTGTGCTTGAAGAGCCCGTAGCCAATCCTGGTCCCTCCACCCCAGGTCCCCATAGCAGTGCCTGCTCACCAGTGTGCTGTGCACCTGTGGCCTCCTCCAGTGCATCTGACACCTCCTGCCACACCTCAGACTGAGGCCTGTTGAGTGGCACCTGACCAAACAGGGTGCCAGCATGTGGCTCCACAAGGGCCCCCAGGTTGACCAACTCAACCTGGGACCATATCTGTGCCCTGGGCATTGTCCTGTGTGGCATGCTTCCAGTGCTCTGGTGTAGACAATATGGCACCTAGCAGCACACATGCAGCATGTGCTAAAGCTGCACACCTAACAGCGCAATGTGCTGCCACCGGCCATCTCGCAGGCAAGTAGGTGCACAATACAGTGCTGCAACGCCGCCACATGTCGCACGGTGCACCATGTGCCACAGCACATTGGGCACTGCAGGCATGCTGTGCAGTAGGGCCATGTGTGAGCCATCATACATGGCCCCCATCACGCACGGGGCACCATCGATGGCATGGCACCACAGTGCCATCGGGCTTGTGGCACCCTGGCACCATAGGTGACACAGCACACGAGAACTACCAGTGCAATAGTGGATGGACACTGCACTGCCTATCATGCACAAAGTGAATGGCGCACCACTGGTGTATGTGATGGGCCAACATGCATATGCACGGCATGGCGTGTTGCACACATCACAATGCTGCACCCTGAGCTGTGTATGCGCAACCCCATTGCGCAATGCGCAATCACACACTATTCAGCTGCTTTATGCAAATTGGTTAATTATCCTATCCGCGGCGCAGCAGCCGCATTTGCATGTCATTATAGTTGTGCAACCCCTCATTAGCACACGCTATAAAGGTGCCAAGGGAATATGAAGGGTAGGACTGGTATTGCATCCCTAACAGGTGAGACACACACTGTGGGATGACCTGGAAGTGGCATGGGAAGGTAGGTGCAGAATAATACTAACATGTGTCTTTGCCCATAGGAAGAAGCATGTCAGAACTTCAGGAGAATGAGGAGCATGGGCCTGCTTGGAAGTGCAGACCCAGCTTCACAAGGGTGGAGTCGGATGCCCTATTCCAGGCATACCTGGACCAAGAGCCACTCCTGAGCAGCTCCACAGGCAACACACAGGCCCAGGCAACAGCATGGGAGGGTGTGGGCCCATGCTGTATACCAGCAAGACAGCCACCAATGGTCTGTGCAGGAGTGCAGAAAGAAGGTGGGCACAGACCAGCTGCACATCAAGGAGAAAGTGGCTGCCATCCATGCAACGTCAGCTTCCACAGGCAGGGGTCAGCCCTCCCTGCCCACCCTTTTGCAGCAGGAGGAGATGGTGGTGGTGGCCACCATGAGGTGCCGCACGGTCGAGGGCATGCCTGGCAGAGGATTCCAGATGGACGGTAGCCCATCACTGCATGGTAGGCTTGGCTACTTTGGGGACATGGGGGGCAGGGGGCCAGAGGCAGGTGTGGGTGGCAGCAACACTAATGCGACTGTGTTCCCTTTCAGCCCCTGAGTGCCTGCAGCCAGCAGCAGGGGTGGTGGTGTCCACCGTGGAGGCTGTCCAGGACCCGGAGGACCATCCATCCACCTCCACCAGACACCATGGCCAGGATCAAATGCATCCTGGCACTGCTGTCCATCCTGACACCGGTGGTGCAGTTCCAGACGAAGCCATTGCTGTGTTTCAGCATGACACCAGGCATGGTGTCCTGTGTGCAGAGACACAGATCGAGGCTGGGGTCTAGTTCTGATGATGACATGACCCACATCCCAGACAGCAGTGTTGGGGATGCTGGGGAGACACCCATACCACTGACCCACCCCACCAGCGCGGATGGTGGCCCAGAGGTGGTTGCCTGCACACTGGCCATCACGGCTGCTGTAGCTGTGGTTGCAACAGGTGCATCTATGGCTGGCAGTGGTGGTGTTGGTGCTGGTGGCAGTGCAACCACACTGGTGTTACCCTACATACAGCAGCCAGTGGGGCAGCAGCGGCGGCCGGACAGCATTGAGGGGGGCCAGGGACAGTGCCCGCCACTGGGGCACCGCATGGAATCCAACCCCAGGAGGGACCCACTGTGCAGCGCCCACTATTGTCTGCACTGGGCTGCGTGGTTGGTATACAGCTGTGGGTCAGCAGGGTGCCCATGTGACCCAAAGCACCGACTCCTTGGACAAGCACACCCATCTGCTCCAGTCCTCTGTTGAGCAGCAGCTGCAGCTCGAAGCAGGGGTGCATGTACTCCACACAGAGCTGCACCAGGCAGATGAGTGGCAGAACAAGGACAGTGCCCTGCTCCTGGTGGAGACCACACGACTGTGGGAGGACATGGCTGCAGCTAAGGATCATCTGACCACTGCGGTCACAGCTGGACTGGCACCACTGGCCACACTGCTGCATGGCCTTCCACAGCTCACCCCACAGAGTGCATACTCCATCCCACGGGCCCAGCATAGGGCAACTCCTTCTGTGGCAGTGCCAGGTTCTGCTGTGGGCATTCCAAGCACGCCTGGTCCAGGCATGTTTGTGGGCCTGCAGACACCTGCTCAGACCTGGTCATGGTCACACAGTCTCACCCCTGGGGGATCATCTGTGACACCCCTGTGGCAGACACTTAGCCAGTACCGGCTGAGCATCCTTGGTGAGGCCTTCCATGTGTCCACAACAGCCGCACTACTGTGTGGCGGTCCTGAACCACCCCCACCACATCTACCATCTTCTGCTACCCTGTGTGCACATTGGTGTGGCACGTGCATGTGCATCCCATGTCCCTGACCTGCGTGATGACCCCCCACATGGCCCATGTGCCCACCCACCCAGCTGCTGGCCACCAAGGTATGTGCATGATGATGTCTGCACTGCGCTGCTGGCCACTGTGCAGCACCCCTCTGCATCTGACACACACCCGTTGCCCGGTGCGGGTCGGGGATGTCATGGGTCCTCTGTGCATGTGTGTGTGCATGTGTGCATATGTGTGTGTGTGCACGGCATGTGTGCCCTTGCCAGATGCTGCATTGGTGTCTGTTCCCCATGCCTGCCCAGGCCCCCCCATCACCAACCCTGGCATGAGGTCCGCCCATGCCTGCCAGCCCTCTGTGCCCTGGGACCTGGCCCTTGTCTGTGGCTGTGTTTACCCACCTGTGCACTCCATAGTGCTCCTCAGCAATTGTGTCTCTGTGTTGCTGGGCCATCCTCATCAGCTGAGGATCCCTTCACCCCGAGGGATGCTGTCCACCATCAGGCCCGGTGACCTTGTCGTCCCCTCTGTTGTCCCCCTCCTCGACCTCGACAGCTATCCCACTGTTGGTGGCCATGTTGTGTAGTACACAGTAGGCTAGGAATAGGCCACAGGCCTTCGGGGGAGCTGTATTGTAGGGCACCACTGGACCAGTCCAGGCAATGGAATTGAGCCTTCAGCAGCTCAAACACCCGCTCGATTTTGTTACGTGTGCTGGCATGTGCCTCATTTTAGTGCTCCTATGCTGGGGTCGATGGCTGCTGGTATGGGGTGAGCAGCCATGGCTGGATTGGGTAGCCACTGTCACCTGTGTGGAGAGATGTCTGGCTAGCATGGTGGTCTGTGTCCCTGCCCCCCCTCACCATCCCAGCCACACCCTGTGGCACCCATGCCATGGCATCCATCACACCCTGCCCTGCTGTACCCAGCATATCGCATCCGAAGCATACTCACTGACTAGGTGGCCAGTGGGGATGTCACCACTCTCAAACCTCTGGCACAGTGCTGACTGGTGCCAGATGAAGGCACCGTGTGCTCCCCCAGGGTGTGTGGCACAGATATTGATTATGCACCCCTGGCATCGCACACCACCTGGCAGTTGATACTGGGGTAGCCCTTCCTGTTGATGAAGGCTGCCCTCTCAGGGCCAGGTGGTGCATGGATGCCAACATGGGTGCAGTCAATGGCCCCTAGCTCATCAGGCAACCATGCCTCCCTGTGGAACCCCTGAATGTTTGCTGTTAGCGCTGTCTATGTGTTGGGGAACTGGATGTACTCCACAGCATGTGGCAGCTGTGCACTGAGAAATTGTGTGAGGAACCATGACGCGGCTGACTGGATTATGCCTGTGGTGTCCCCTGTTGGTCTCTGGAAGGTGCTCGTGGTAAGCAGGCACATGATGGCTGTGACCTTGTTCTCCATGGACAGGGTGTGGCTCCATCTTGTGAGTGCCTGCATCTCCTCACAGCACAGCTCACAGAGCCGCCTCAGAATGGTCCGGTTCAGGCAGTATCGGTCCACGATCTCTGTATCACTGTACTGTTCAAAGCTGATGCAGGCACGGTACCACCTGTTCAGGGCATACCGCTGATGGGCCCTCCCACAGCTGCGCTGGACTGCAGCCTGCCTCCTCATACCCCTCACTACTGCCTCCATCTGGAATGTGGCACTGGCCATGACCTGCACTATGCATTGCCCCTTGGGTGGCTCTCCCCCAGACACCCCCAGCAGTTGGCTGCTGTCTGTGCACCTGCACTGGGCGGACCCCTGTGTGGGGTTGCCTGGCCTTCAGCTTGTAGCTTACACCTCCCACCTCACAGTGCCTCTGTGCTGCCCCTCCTGTGCTGGGTGTCACTCCTGCTCACTGTGAGTTGCCTTGTTCCCATTCCACGCCCACTCAGGCAGGCACACACACACACACACGCACTGTTACTCACACACACACACATGCTCACTTGGCTAGTGTTTGGCCCTGCCAGGCTCCCTGGGCCACACTCTGTCTGCCTGCCTCACACTCTGTGGCACCCCTATGGCTGTGTGGATTGCCCCCTCACACTCCCTCAGTCTGGCTGCCCTGTGGTGCAAGCCTCCTTCCCTCCCTTGCTCCCTCTTTTTATGTGCTCAGGTCTGCTCCGTACATTTCCCATTTGCTCCACGCTTGCACTGTTCACCTGTGGTTGAATATCACGGTGCGCCCTTATTCAAGGCTACGCCCCCTGCATTTGTGCATGCATTCATTAACATTGAGCAGTGGTGCACTGGGAACTGCGCTGCGCATTTCCTGCCACTGAATATCACTCTCCGGCTCATTACCGCACTTGCACAAGTGAATCCCTGTTGCACACAGTGCAACTGCTCTGAATGTCCAGGCCTTGGGGGATATGATAGTCAATATCTATTTTTTAAAATTATTGCTTCCTTAAGATACCAGGGAGCAGAAAGCAATGTTTTTTTTTTTTTGCTTGTTTTTTTGTTTCTATTGTTACCAGCATTTTTTCACATTGTTGATGAAGGAATTGTTGTTTTTTTGGCCTGAAGGAAGAAGTTTACATTTTTTCTTGATTTAGGAGCTTCTGTAGCTCTGTACACTTATTCTCCTTAGTTTTTTTTTTCTTTCAGTGTGTCTTATATCCATTGCCCTTTTTACCCAGTCAGAAAATACTATCAGGCTAATCAGTTCCAAGTCTGCTCACAAAAAACTATTTGGCAGTCCATGTTAATATGGGTGACACATCAATTTGCTCCTTTAAATATGCTCTGTGACAATTTGCAATGAGCTATTAGCTCCAGCATCAATTGGCTCCCTGAACAATTCATTCCCACTTGTCTCTCCCTGAAGTTTATTTCATTAAATCTCTATAGAGAGCAAATTGCCATGGAGTGATTTGTACAAGGGACTCATTGATGCTAGAGCTAATAGTAGGGCACGACTTGTGGAGCATATTGAATGGAGGGAATTGTCATGTAGCCGTTAATATGAGAAGTGGTTCAAACACCCATAAATTTGTATTGAATGGCATTGAAAAGGTGAATAATCAAGTGTGCATGGGGTAACTTTGATAAAAAGGAAGAAAGAAGCATGACAGAAAACTGCTGGATGTATGAGCTAGCTGCAATCAGGTGGTCTGGGCAAATTGAAAGGTTAGAAGTGGGAAAGTTGCTGGACTAGTCCCTCACGAATAGTTTGATATAGCAATAATTTATTTGTACTATAGTCCTATGATATTAATGCACTTATTGTTCTGTTGTTCCAGAAAAAAGAATGTATGGAACACAAATCAATTTTCTGAAGATCACTAGGACAATTACTGGCTGTTTCATTTTTATTTTATTATCAGTTTCACATTTCACATTTTTTTCATGTATATATGTTTTTAATATTTTAAGTATGCATTGTTTAGTTTACATACTTAGCTACCAACTAGTGGTCCCCTTTGTCCACCCAACTTAAAGAGGATTTCCCCTTAAAGGAGTTGCTATAAAGGACAGACTACAAAGCCGGTCCTTAGATCCTAGGCAAAGCATCTGGCCAGAGCATGAATGAGTCAGGTACTTGGCAGAGTGGGGTTCTGCTATAATCCTGCTTCTTATACATTTTTTGCACTTTAACACTTTGCTACACTTTGAATAAACTCCATGCAGTTTAACTGGAGTTACAGTAAGTGTGTTTGTTTAGTGCTGGCAGCTGGTTAGCTGGCTATTGGACCTACTCTACTGGCTTGTTATAATTTGTTTAGCACCAGCAACCCTGGGTGCAGCTTTGTTGCCTCCCTCACTATACTAAACTGCCAGAATTTCCCATAGTTCTGTGCATATCCAGAATTAGATCAGAGAGAATAAAGTGCTCCCGTAGAAAGGGAAACAATACTTTATTAGTGGTGAACATAGAAGCATAGAAAGTTAGACAATGACAGCAGAAAAAAAACAAAGGGCCATCCAGTCTGTTCAAGTTCCCTATTTAGTCCTGGGGCCTACTGTTTCTCCAGGGTCCTAGCCCTCCCCACCATACACTCCATTCTCCTTCTCAATTCTAATGCCCTGGGCAACCACATTACCCTTCATTCTGTCCCAGCCATGCTTAAACCACTAACAGTTTTTGCACCCACCACCTTGGCTGGCACCCTGTTCCATGGCTCCACCACCCTTTCTATAAAATAGTATTTCCTCTTGGTCCTTCTGAACTTCCCTCCTGTTAGCTGCCACTCATGATGATGTGACCACAAGCTTGTATTGAAGTTAGACAGTTCCCTTCAATTCAGCCTGTTAATTCCTTTTAGGAATTTTAAGATCTCTATCATATATCCCTACTCCCTTCTCATCACCAGGCAAGTAGATGTTCAGTGTCTGGAGATGCTGTCATAGGACATGCCCTGCTTGCCCTGAATCCCTTTTGTAACCCCCTGTTGCATTATCTTGAGCTTATGCTTCCTGAGGTCAGGACTCCAGAACTGTATATAGTACACCAGCTGTGGCCTCACCAAAGATCTATAAAGGGAAGGTTTTACCTCTCATTTTCTGCTATCAATACCCCTCCCAATACATCCAGCTATCCTATCTGGCTTGCTATAAGCCATGTTCCACTACTGACTCAATTGCTTTAGGGAGTTGCTGATGATAACTCAAAGGTCTTGTTCCTCAGCCATGGTACTTAGTCTCACCCATCCCATTCAATACTCTGTCTTTGGGATTCTTGTTCCAAAGATGCATCACCTTGCACTTTTTGGCACTGAATTTCAGCTGCCAAACCCTTGGCCACCGTACCAGTTTTCACAAGCTGCTATGTGATTCCTTTATTCCCTTGTTACTATTCACCCTCCCACAGAGCTTAGTGTCATCTGCAAAGAGACACAGCCTTCCATGGATCTCCTCATCAATGTTGCTGATGAACATGTTGTAGAGGACTGGACACAGGACAGATCCTTGTGGAACTCCACCCATGACATCCCTCTTTTCTGATTCAAACCCATTAACTGCTGTACTACCATCTTTTGCCTCCTCCTTAGCCAGTTACCTACACAGTTTACTATGACTTTAGCGACACCTAGATCCTCCGTCTTCTTCAGAAAGCATCTGTGGGGTACCAAGTCAAACCCTTGGTGAATTCTAAGTAGCGCAAATTCACAGAGTGGCCTCTAACCAGTCCTCCCATCATCCAGTCAAATAAAATTGTCATGATAGTCTGGCAAGACTTCCCTGCCACAAATCCATGCTGCTTGCTATCGTGGAGACCATTGCTCTCCAAGTAGTCCACGAGATCCTCCTTGACCAGTGAATTCATTAGTTAGTCTACAATAAAGATAAGCGTGACAGGTCTGCAGTGCCCTGCTTGTTCTATGTACCCCCATCATGGAGCAGAACTACATTCACCACTCTTCAATCCTTCACAACTCCCCCTGTGCTTAGAGAGCTGTTGAATAGATCTATCAGGGGATCAGCTAGTTTTGCTGCTAATTCCCTGAGTATCTTTGGATACAACCCTTCTAGTCCTGGGGCCTTATCAATCTTTAGGGCTGCAATCCCTTTCAGGACCTTTTCACTAGTAAATGCTGGCTGACTTATTTCCAGGACACCCTTAACAGTCCACTGTCCTCCCAAATGAGAACTGAGGAAAAGTAATTGTAAAGGATGGTGGACTTTTGCATGTCTACCTCAATCACCCTAGCCCCCTCTGTTAGCCTCAGAATTCCCCTTCCTTTCTTCCTATTTGCACAAATATTCATGAAAAGCTGTTTTCCTCCATTCTTGACCTCCTCTGTAACACACAAACCTGTGTCTGTTTTTGCCTCCCTAACCACTCTCATAGCCTCCATATTTTTCAGCAAATATTCTTCCAAATCTTCCTCCCCTTGATTTTCTTTAAATTTGTAGAAGGCCTTTTTCTTGACCCTCACTACTTCCCTGATCCTTGCTGGGAGCCATAGCAGTCTCTTAAATCTGCTCTTTTTGATTACTGTTCTCATGCATACCTCAGATGGCCCCCTTAATTGCCTCCATCTCTCTTTCACCCCTTCTATGTTGTCTACCCCTACTAACTTATTTCTAACCAACTCCTTCAACCTGTTGAAGTCTGCCCTTCTAAAATCAAGGACTTCAGCTCTCTATTGTAGTTTACTGGACCAGAAGGTCAGTTCAAACCAAACAGAGTTATAGTCACTGTTTCCTAATGGCTCCCCTACTCCCACAGCTCCTATCACCTCTGAATTATTGAGCACCACTTCAGAGCTGTGGTCTTCTTTGTGGACTCCTTAAATAACTGTACAAGCAGACAGTCCTGGAATGCATCCAGCAAAACCTGGCTTCTTGTGCTTCTGGCCACTAGAATATCCAAATTAATGGCCGTCAGATTCAGATAACCCACCACCACTACTTCCCCTTTAGCAATAAAACTTTCCAGTTCTTCTCTTAGCTCTCTGTCCCTTTCCTGCCCTTGCCCTGGCAGTCTATAGATAAACCCCAAGAGCAGTTTCTTGTCAGGGGCTATTGTGAGTTGTGGTCATAGTGTCTCAGTCTCCCCATTACTACACCAGTTGCACCCATCTTTAATCAGCTGTATGCCCTTGTTGACATAAATGGCTAATCGTCCCCCTCTACATGTTTCTCTATCCCTCCTGAACATTGAGTACCCCAAGATCATCAGTTTTCAGTTGTCTTCAGAAGCCCCCCAAAAATTCTTGTTTGAGCAAGAACTGAACCAGCAACCTAAGAATTACTTAATGTTTTATGACAGTTGTCCACTGTACCAGCTAAGCTTTTGAAGGTATATATGAAGTAACCCCCTCAAGTGTGTGATAGACAAATGACCTACAAGGAAATAAAATGCTACATGAAGCCAAAGTGAAATTGCTATACCCAATGAAATTAATTGCAAGTGCAGTATCCAGTACCCATAAATTCAAATAAACAGAGAAACCATGCAAGTAACTTCTCCCAAATCTCTTCAAACAGGCCAGGCATTGGATGTCAAAACCACAGATCACGCACTGCTAGAAGGGGCAAGGGCAGTTCTGAGTTACACTGAATAGAAAACACGGAGTCAGTGACAGTAAAAATGCTGATTCTGGTGAGCAGATTGATAAGGGAAACATTCAGCTAAAATGGTAACAAGGAACTTGTTGAAGCAGAGTGTGCACTGCAGCACAGAGACTGTAGGTAGTGAGTTTGTGTCAGAAATCATACTGGATATGTCTTCCCACTGAAATAATTGTATTGCATGCTATGGCTTTCCCCATACCACCACCTTTCTTCATTTACACAGTGGGAGCAATGGACAGGGCAACTGGCAGATCACCAACAGATTAAGATGTGGGTGATAGTACAGCCCTGGCTGAGAAACAACCCCAATACCTTAGCACAAGGCAGTGCTAAGGTCAACTAAACTCCACTGAGCAAAAGAGCCTTCCCAAAAACTGTTCCAGGACTGAGGCCTAAAAGAATAAACTAGCAGGGTATAAGCTTAATGAGGTCTGTCTTGGCCAGTAGAAAATACTCCCTCTAAATGTTAGGGAGCAAGTCAGGTAAGTTATCTCAGGGTGGACAGCTAATGATCCTCCGGGTCAATACAATCTGTTAGGCTCAAAATAGACTACAGAATATTTTGGATGCATATTACCTATTATAAATATTTTAATGGGCATCTTTGGGTCATAGACAATCACCTGCATATTGGACTGGTGGGTAGAGAAACAATGAAAGCACAGAAGGCTTGGAGGAAGCATACAGTTCTCATTAGTGATCTGAAAAATGTAAAATTCTACATGCTACATTATTAAGTTTTATCTTCAGGACTTGTAAAAAGATACGCCCTACACATGCTTCTAGGTCTCCAATGCTTAACCTATAAAAGTGAAGAAGAGACACAACTGTTGTACTTTTCTGTTTTCCCCAAACCCATTTCATTTCAAGATGGGAGAAAGGGAGGGGACTGTACAAATCTTATTTACAACTTAGATCCATGAGATGGTCTCTGGGGAGTTGAGGCACATCAATCAATCAATCAATCAATCAATCAAAATCTTTATTTATTCAGGCGAACATCATTGAGCAAAGCTCATTTACAAGATGGACCTGAGTGGTCATACAAATGAGGATACAAGTATTATTACATAGACAAGAATAGCATAAACAGCAATACAATGACATGAAATGGTTATATACAACAATTTACATATATACAAGGAACAGTAGAACCATTTAGCCTGTAAGAAAAAAAGGGACAAAGGAATCGCAGGCATAAAATATAAATTATAGGGTCTAACTAGTTTTATGAGAATATAATAGGTGATTTGGAAGATAGAAATTGAATTAATATAATGGGCGGAAAAAGGAAGGTGGGTCAGGTAGGGTAGGGATTAGGCTGTATAAAAGCAATTGCAGAGCTCTGGAAAAAGGGGAGAACAATCTTTTGAAAGATGCCAGAGGTAGTAGGCTATCTAGCTTCATGGATTTTGGAGAGAGTTCCATGCAGCTGCTAAGGTATAGCTGAAAGCAGCCCTCCCAAACCGGGTGCAGGCATTGGGACCTTTAATATGATGAGTTTACTGATCCTTAAGGTGTAAGGCCTAGTTGTAATTTGGGTAAAGCAATCAGTGATATAGGTAGGTAGTTTGCCTGTTAACGCTTTGAATATCCAGATAGCAGCATTCCTATTTCTTCTGTGTTGTAATGATGTCCAGTTGACTGCCATATAAAGGAGCAATGATGGGTGCTGGAGGAAGGTCAGTAATAAATCTTATGGACCTGTGATAAGGGTGTCCAGTTTATGTAAGAGATGACGTGAACAATGGCAGTAGAGAAAATCAGCATAGTCAATGAGGGATAGGAATGAGGCCTGAATTACTGTTTAGGTAATGTTTTATTCTAAAAAATAGTCCAAACCTCTGTCTTAGCTTTTTAAGTAGCCCTTCAATATGGACAGAATAGTCAAGCCTGTTATCTATCCAGACTCCAGGGTATTTGAAGTTATCAACAAATTCCAGTTTCTCTCCAAGTAAGGTGGATAATTGTAGGGTGGTGGATGTTGGGGTAGTGGTAGAGCAACTCTTTGTGGCAAAGAACATAGCTTTTGTTTTTTTGGCATTTAGAAGTAGTTTTTTGTCAAGTAGATTGTGCTGCAGAATGGAGAATTGGATTGTAACAGTTCATAGGCTTTAGAAGGTGAGGGATTGCTGACATATAATACAGTATCATCAGCAAACAGATGAATGTTAGATTGAGTGAGGTTGGCATCAATATTGTTTATATAAATGGCAAAGAGGATAGGCCAAGAATAGAGCCTTGTGGTACACCCTCAGCAGTGGTTTTGAGGTGGATAGGTAATTTCCATTTTAACCAGTTGTGACCTATCTGAAAGGTAATCCTTAAACCAGTTGGTGATAGGGAATCCAGGCCTAGTGAGTTAAGGGAGGTGATTAATAAGTCATGATCCACTGTGTCAAAGGCTTTACTCAATCCAGGAACACAGCATAGGTACAATTTTTCTTATCCAAGGCAGTCTGCCAATCGTTAGTTACCTTGGCTAAGGCAGTAATGGTGCTATGCTTTGATCTGAATCCAGATTGTGCAGAATTTAGAAGGCTGTTGTTATCCAGATAGTCCCTTAATTGAGAGTTTACTAGTTTTTTGAGCATCTTGGATAGTACTGGTAGGATGGAGATAGGCCTGTAATTGTTGAGATCCCTAGTATCACCAGATTTGAGTAATGGAACTACTTGAGCTGTTTTCCAAGTAGAGGAATGGATCCAGTAGTTAGAGAGATTGAAGAGATGAGTGAGGGGCAGATAAGACATGTGAAGCAATTTTCAGGAAATAGGGATCCAGGAGTCTGCACCTGCACTCTTAGTAGTGTCTAAATTAGAGGAGATCTTCCACTCTTTCACGGATATTGGGATGAAGGAAAAGTTGAAGTGGCCATTTGTCCCACAGTAGTTTGCAGGTTCAAGGAAGATCTCAGGATATTTGCAGGTGATGAGTCAAATGCTAGGCCAGCTGTGGTGAAGTGAACATTGAAGGTATTTAAGATTTCTTGTTTACCTGTAATTTCTGTATCATTTAGTAGCAGTTTGGAGGTTAAGGCAGGAGTAGAATTTTGGCCCAGAAGTCCTTTTATTGTACCCCAGAGTCTGGATGGGTTATTGTAGGAGGCATCCAATTCAGCTGTATAATAGGCAGTTTTGGCAGTTCTTATTTTTTTTGTACATGAATTCCTTGCTTTTCTGAAATTTAGCCAATCTCTGGTGTCCTTTGTTTTTCTTGCGTTTTTCCACAGTTTGTCTCTGGTTCTCAAGGCTGCTTTAAGCTCAGAGGTGAACCAAGGCAGGATTTTACCTTAGTTCTGATACTGGTGATAGGTGCATGAATATTGAGAGCATTAGTGATAATATCCTTTAAAGTCTGGAGAGCTATTTCAACAGAGGTTGTAAGATAGAAATCTTGCCAATATATTGTATTACTCAGGTCATGGAGGTAACCTGAGATATTGAAATTCTTTTTTGACCTTTTGAGGACAAATTCTGCAGGATTTGGTGGTTTGAGTGTGGATCTTATGCCAGCTATAGGGTAATGGTCACTCACATCACCGGCAGTACTCCTGCATGTGAATATAAGTGAGGCTTGTTTACCAACATAATATCCAAGAGTGAGCTGTTGCTGGAATTTCTTAGGTTGATCCTAGTTGGGTCTTTAATTAGCTGAGTGAATCCAAAGGTGTCACAAAAGGTTATCAAAGGTGCAGATACATTAGACAGCCAGTTTAAATTCAAATCACCAAGGATGATGGTATCTTCAGGGCCTAGGTTGAGAATTGACCCTAGGTGAGAAAGCAATTTAAGGCCTGCAGAGGGGCCTATAGCATCCAATCAGTTTAAATGAAGACGAATTAGGAAGGGATATTTTGATTGATAAACATTCAAATTCATTTGGCTCGAATGTGTTGATGAGGCAGGTTGCAGAGATGGTGTCCCTTAATGTATATGGCCTACCCCACCACCCCTGGAAGGGCGATCTGCTCTGAAGAGCTGATAATTGGGAAGGTTTACAACACTGTCTTTTGTTGTAGGCCTGAGCCAAGATTCAGAGATGACCAGGAAATCAGGAAGAGTGTGTGCCACCCAAGCCTGTATTAAGATGAACTTTTTTAGGAGGCTGCAAGCATTGAAGTGTATGAAGCTTAGGCCTTTTATGGAAGTCAGATCAGCAGGGGAAGATAAACTTACAACATGCCATGAGAGCTCACTGTAGACTCTAAAAAAGAATAGTGCAGCAGATAAAAGCTATAGGAAGGGCTTCTCCCCCCCTCTTTCAACTACACTCCCCACATTGGATCCTGTTTCTAGTTATAGTTTTATGGTTTTGTCTGGTTCACTGGGTATCCCATTTGTATCACTGGGTTTATGGTACACTGTTTTCTGTGTCCTGACAACACAGTTTTACACACAGGCACAGCTGGTGGTTATCTTTGATTATCTGAACTAGATCTGGTATACACTAGAAGACACCCACAAACAGAAAGTTTGTTGATTATAGGGATTATCTGAAGGAATTTTATTAATGATGTTCCCTGATGTTTCAAAATCCAATTTTTCTGATGCATCAAAAAAAGGTTTTATGGTTGCTTACAGGTACAACTATATTTTTAAATACTTCAATGTTCAAAGTCGGGCACTCACCACCTCTGTAAGAATGCACCAATCTCCAAAAAATGTCAAGTTCAGTTGTCCATTTATTAAAAATGACAGATGTTGCTGCTGCAGACAGTGGCTATATCCGCCTAATGAGTTTCTGATTCAAAAATCCATGGTCAAAGGCTGAGGCACCATTAAAACACATAGCAATTAAATACACTAAGTAACAACATGTCACAATGATGTTACACTTTAAGCATTTCAAATTCATTGGTCAAATAATTAAAAAAGACATGACAGTCTAACAACTACCAGCATAGCATACAAAACCAACAGTAGAACAATTTAAAAAAAAACAGAGACTTGTATTGAGATAAATACATACAAAAAAAGGTGTATGGTTAATGAAGATCACTAGATTCAGTATGATGGTGGGTGGGGGGATCAAAGTTTATTAATCTCCTATATTTGTTAAAAAGGGAAACTTAGTAGAGCAAAAATGTTAAACATGTTCAGAGAAAAATTTAAATTAACAATTGATAGGCTACTTCCTTCCATCTAACATAATCTTATATTTGTATATCTCATATATATTATTATTATTTCTTTAAAAATGGTTTTAAATCAAAGCCAGCATTAAGACCTGACTTCCTTGCACATCTAGATTAGTTATCCAAAACATTTCTCTTTTCAACAATATATCATCAAAATTACCTCCTCTTGGTCTTGGACTTACCTTCACTGGCCTACACAGCTAGTATAGTGTTATGCTTGTGCAAATGTGTTAGTTTGGTTTTGGCCATTCGCACTCTCTGTTCCAGAGGAATTACCACCCTGTAGGGGTACGAAGGTAAGGAACACTCGGAGAGGATTCCATCCCTAGAGGTGCAACGGGATGGTTCCCCTGGCTAACAGTACCTTAGAAATCCCCCAGAAAAATGTAGTATCATCCCCAAAAGGAGGCAACATGAGCATATGAGCAAGCAGTAACTGTGACATAGGAGTAGTAACTGTAACATAGTAGTAGAGAAGTATAGACAGTTTGATAATGCAATGAGATGCTCAGTTGTCATAATGAGAGAGTGAACAGCAGGACATCCTCCACCTCCATCCAACAACGGAACCTACCTGAAGAAACTAAGGGAAATAACTAAGCTAACTAAGTGTTATGACCTGAGGCAACAGAGGAGAGGAAAAAAAACCCTATGAGGAGGAAATCTCTGGGAATCCAAGGCCTAGGTTGCCTTCCCTCCATGCTGGTATAATTTATTTAGTGACAGCTCTGCAGATGCAATTTGGAAAACCCAATTAAACGGAGGTGGAAAATATTCCAATTTGGAGGAAGGCTCTCACTCAAACCCTCTAGCGGGAATGCCGTGGAAGGTTGCGAGAAAACTCTGCAATAATATGTGCATCCAAGGTGCAGGAGGAGAGAAACAACTGCTGAGACACTCACCTGGCCTACCCACCTCTGAATCAAACTAGGTGAACCAGAGGCAGTTGTAGGAAGGATGCAGTGAAGGTGCCTCACTATGGAAACACTATATAGTGAGACACTAGAGCCAAAGAAGATTATCATAACCACCCTTCACTGCTAGTCTTAAATTCTACACCAGGAGCTGCTGTCATGTAGCAGGCAGCTAAAGCCAAACCTGGGGTGAGGACATTCCCGGCTATGGGCCAGGTGAGAAGGATCCCTTCCCAAGTTGGACACGCTCGAGATGCAGACTAAAGTAGATCAAGACCGTCAGCTGCAGGAACCCTGCGCCAGAATAGAATGGCTGGCATGCCCCAGAAAGTGACTTGAGAGCTGAAAAGCTGTTGAGCTGAATGAGCACGGTGTGCTAAGATCGTAATGCACATTGAGTGCTGAGACCTTGTAAGGTCGAATACAGATTGAGTGCAGCAGAATCCCAGGATGAAGCTGAGTGGATGGCAATAGGCATGAAGCAATGCTTTGCATAAGCAAGGAACAGCAGTTGCATAAGCAAGTGTGAACCTGATAGGTCAGTAATTAGTACTAGTAATAGGTGGACTTCATGACATGCTGTACAGCAATAAACAGCACTGAACAGGGGCAAGCCAGCCAGACAGTTCAAAGCCAAATCAAGGTGACAAACTCTAAGGATTTTCGGCAGTGAAGACAGGATTTAGAACAGAATTAACTAGCCACAGAGGCCATGACCCCTCAAACACCTCCCAGTCCTCCACCGTAGGACAAAAAAGGAAGTGATGGAAGGGCCGAGAACCACATGCAGATATAAAGCTAATTTAATAGCCTCAGCAGGATCGTCAGCTAACCTCAGAGTAACACAATGTACAATAGCAGTGGGAGTAAACAAGCAGTAGCAGGAAGCAATTAGGCCTGTGCAGCAGTAGTCAAAACAAATGAGTGCACTGATTTGTAACTGCAGTAAATAAAATGAGGCATAATGCCTTAAAGCAGTGTCACCAGGCAGTGCAGTGAGACTGCTTTAATGAGGTAATTAGAACAAAGCATGAGTGAGCTGTAGAGCTTGGTTGTGAAACTGAGTCAGGTTTGCAGTTGCAGTGCCTGTAATTTGAAAGTTGTGAGTAACTGAAAGCAAGCCATATGAGCTGAAACAGCAGCAAGCTAGGAGCTTAGAAAAGCCCCCCCCACCACAAAAGAGAAGGAAACACACACAGCTGAAGGCAAAATACAAACCAAAGCAGGAAAATAAACACAGAAGCCCTGCAGAGACAACTGGGGGGTGGGGGGAGCAGGCCCCAGCCAGGGAGTCCCAACCAGCTCAGAGGACAAACCGGCAGAGCCTTCGGCTACAAAGAAAAAAAAGCTTTACAGTGAGGCTTAGAGGAACTGCTTATATACAATAGTAGCACCAAATTAGTCAAGGGATTTTTAAGGATTTTTAAAAATCTCTATTGAGAATTGTGAAACCTTTAGATAAGGATTAAATTTGGTTTGTTAGTCTGTTCACTGCTACCCAGAGAGGGTTATCTCATCTCATAGTGTAGTTGAAATTCTACCAGGTGGCACTTAAGTACTGTAATAGGAACTGGCCTCTTTCTGTAGGTATAACAAAAAGAATTTTAGAGGATTTTTTCCCTAAATTTTGTTAAGGATAAATAAGGAATCTCACAAAATTGCTTGACAAATTCGGCACTAGTACTGTAGCTCAGGAAGTGAGAGTGGCTGTCTGCTTGGCCACCGAACTAAAGGCAAGCCTTTCATTTCTCAATTCTTTGGAACTTGAAGCTATAGTCCCCCCAGTTTTGCATCTTTACCATGTGGGCTTTGGTTACATAGGTGATGTAACCTTTTTGTATTGCTCTAACATGCTCACCTATTCTTATTTTCAGAATCCTTTTATTTTTTTCTACATAGTAGATGCCACACTTGCAT
Organism: Neoceratodus forsteri; assembly: GCA_016271365.2. NCBI lineage: Eukaryota > Metazoa > Chordata > Ceratodontiformes > Ceratodontidae > Neoceratodus > Neoceratodus forsteri. Next base: position 1,035,088,751 of record CM028135.1, read on the forward strand.
TCAGCTAGATAAATTATCCCATTTGTATCACATGTGATAATCTGATGTATATCATACTTCTTTCCTGTATAGTGATTAATAAATTCTTTTCCTGTGATATGTTTACAAAAGGTACATGTTTTAAAGGAGTGACACCTCGTTGAATTGCAGTTCAATCAGTTGCATTATTTCCTTCTATGTAATGACTGTGTACTAGTTTTTCTCTTAATGTAGGACCTTTTCTATATGCCATCTTAGGGGGCATTTCTTGCTATCTCTCTAAAACCTGGATCTGTCCCTAAGATGGTCCAGTGTTTTTTTGATTATTTTTTCCAAATCTCCTGCATGAGCAGAAAAAGTTGTCACCAAATTAAATCTCATTTCCACATTGTCCACCCTTTCCGTTATTTAAAAATGAATCTCTCTCTTGAATCTGTGTAAATTCCATTCCCTCTAAAATATATTTCTTCCACTGTAGCTCCATTCTATAAATCTATTACTTAAATCACAAGCCTCATTTTGAATCTTTCAGCTGTATCAGAGTTTGTTTTCACTCTCAATAATTGTTCCTTAGGGATATCATGAATTATGTTTAGGATGACAACTATTCGCCAGTAACAAAGTATTACCATCAGTGTCTTTCCTAAACATACTGTAACTGTTGTCATTGTTCTATTTTGTTCTTTAATAAATGTGATATCCAAATAATCAATCTCACTTTTACTTTCTTTATGTGACTCTTAGATTTCAATTGGTTTCCTGCACATATGACACAAAATTAGACAATGCATTACTGTCCCCTCAATATACCAGTATGTAATCAATGAAATGATACCATAAAACAATTTTATTGAAACAAGGATTCTGATTACAGTCTAACACATTTTTTTTCCCATTCACCAGCATTAATGTTTATGACTGATGAGGCACAAGGGGCCCCCATTGCAGTTCCCTTAATGTGGTGGCACATTTCTTTATCAAGTAGAAAAACATCGGGCCTGATTCACAAAGGTTTGTGCAAGCTGTGCCAAAGGCAGCTTGCTCCAACCACTGGTGCACCAGGGATACTGTGCACAATTCACTATTGGGTAGGGTCCAGGTGGCAAAGTCCCATGACTTGTGGCAATCCTAACACTGCATCAAACAGATGGTGCAGGTGTGCTGCAAGCTGTGGGGTAGCCGTGCTGCAACAGCACCATGAACAGCACTCCCTGGTGGCTAGCGCATCTCCCCAGCCCTGATCCCAGTTATTAAAGAGGTCCCCCTCAGCCTTGATTTTCTGGTAAAATTACAAATTAAAATCCATTGTAGCTAGCAATCTCCCCCAGCCCTAATCCCAGTTATTAAATAGGCACACACAGCCCAGGTGGCTAGAGGTCCCCCTCAGCCTTGATATTCTGGTAAAATTACAAATTAAAATCCATTGTAGCTAGTAATCCCCCCCAGCCGTTATCCCCGGTAATATTAAAAATTAAAGACCCTGGTGGTCTAGTGTCCCCCAAGTCCTAAACCCCATTTGTTTGACTCTGGTGGTCTACTGGACCTCCCCCCACCCCGGAAGGCTGAGACCTACCAACCCACTCCCCGTTCTATCCCAGAGTCAATGCCCATCACAGTCCTCCACTCTTCACCATGGTCAGATGCTGACTGAAAAATCAAGGTGTGTACTGTATACAGTATGCTTCTTGACAGCTCAGTCAGTGCCAGCCATGGTGGACAGCAGAGGGTTATGCCAGGCACTGGCCCTGGGGTGGGACAGGAGGGAGCAGTGTGGTGAATCTCTGCCTCTTGCAGTGGAGGAGAGGTTCATTAGACCACCAGAGAATAATGAATGGGGCTCAGGGCTCAGGGAAGCACTAAACCACCTGGGATGTTGGATATATTCATGAACAAGGATTAGGGTGGGGGAGACCACTAGCCAGCAGGGATTTTAATTTGTAATATTACTAGGGGATCAGGGCTGTGGGGGACCTCTAGCCATCAGGGACATTCATTTTTAATGTTACTAGGGGATTGGGGCTGGAGGGGATGCAACACATTGACTGGGGGTTCTCAATCCTTCAAGAGGGCATCTCTAAGTACCTTTTGATCAGCTCTGGCTTATCTAATTGTACTTAGAAATTTGTCTTTCTGGGAGGATTTTGTGTATCCTGATTTATGGGATATGATAGTCTTGGTCTGCTGCAATGCTCCTAGCAGCATACCACAGCACATTTTGTGGTGCAAGGTTGGCACAAGCCTCTTTTAGTGCAGGCAGACTGTGTTTGACTCAGGCTGCCTTTGTGAATTGCTTCTGGGACATTTTGTGGTACAAACCACACCCTACACTATTCCTTGTGGCACAAGTGGCTTGTGTCAATATGGGGAGCTTTGTGAATTGTGCCCATTGCTCTTTAAAACAAACTCAAGCAGTTTCAGTAAATAGTCTGTAGGTGGTCCTGAATCCTCCCCTCATTGATTCAGCAAGAAGGCTGCTGCAGCCAATGCACATTCATGTGATTCTGTATCTAGTGTCACTAGCAGCATATCATCACCCATGAAAAGATCTTTAACCATTTTCAATACATCTCTCAAAACCTGAACATATGAGAGCAGGTTGTTCGAAAATGGTCTTAAAAATTGATCTGCATATTGGGATAAAGATGTCGTAAGTGAGCCTATCTAGCTCACTATTGGGTGATCTGGGGGACTTGTGAATGATTTATGTATCTTAGGCAACACATAAAAAGTTGCCTTAACAGGTGCGTCTGTAATCAGAACATCTCTCACTTTACTATCAATGTGTCCACCCTCAAATGCTGTTAGAAAAATCTCATCTGTTGAAAATTTACAATCAACCATTGGGTCACTGTTCAATTTCCTTTACAAATCTTAATTTCTCAATGGTCTCATAGCTTCTTGTACATAATCCATCTTATCAAGTAAAACAATACAGCCACCTTCATCAGCCTTTTTAATAATCACATTTTTGTACTGTTGCAGTGTTTCTATTGCTGCCCGTTCTTGTCTTGTTAAACTATCATATGTCAATTTTGGTGGATTCTCAAGTAGTTCTTTGAGGTAATTTTCACAAGCTCCTTCAATACATTTACTGCTGTGCTATGTGGGGGGGGGGCAAAATGTGGATGCAGGTCAAAAGATGTTCTCATAGTGTACACTTTCATTTACAGTATTCTCTGTCTCTGGTGTTCTTTTATTAAAAATGGGTTTTAAGCTTAAGTTTCTGCATACAATACTCAGGTCTATTAATGTTACAAATGTATTTATAGGTGTTGTTGGGCCAAAACATAGCCAGTTGCTTAGTATATCCCTTTCATTGTCTGTTAAAAGGTGTTCAGACAGAATGATTACTTGCAACCTCGATGGCATTTCTGTGTTTACCAGCACCTCCCTCAACAGCTCTACTTATTTTTGAATCTCCCTCATTTGTTTCAGCACCTTCCTCTTGTGTTGAGGTCTCTTCCCCCTCCTTGTCCTCTTGTGTCATGTTGTGATGTTCAGTCTGGGGCCGCTCCATGGTCTGTAAGGGAGGGGGGCTTCCTGTGGGTGATCTCTGGAAAAGAAGTCTGATTGACTTTTTCCGCAGGCTCTGGCTTGCTGGATGTACTGAAATTAAAACACATATCTCTATTCAAAAACCTCTTCTATTGGCCTTTTTCCAAGTATATACTCTTTCAAGTCCATAATCATCTTTGTCTCTTGCAAACTTATTTTTTTAATGCTTTTAGCTCTTTAACAAGTTTCTTAATTGAATTTTTAAGTCTTTCATTTAACTCATCAGACTCAGTGTGGTTATGGAAATTAATGACCTCTCTCTCCTTTTGCTTAATTTCGTAACATAATTCATCTTCTCTTTCTTTGCTATACTTAATTATTAGTTTTATTAATGTGAAGCTTGCCTCTATAAGTATTTTCTCCAATTCTTAAATATAATGACATTAATATAATAAAGATTTATCCTATAATGCTATGCCCAGCTAAATATATATATGTATATATATATATATATATATATATATATATATATATATATATATATATATATATATATATATATATATATATATACAGGGTGGCAGTGAAGAAATGAACTCCCATAATTGTAGCCATTTACATTTTTCAAGGCGCTTTATGTGCACACCTATCTGTCTTTAGTTACCCTATTTTAAAATGTCATTCTGCATGTACTTTCGAATTGTTTGAATACCTTTCTGGTAAGTTTTATTTTATATTGGGATTTTTAATTTATTTTGTCGGTGCACAACAGCTCTGAATCATCAACTTTAAAAGCAGATGCTGCCAAAAGAAGCAGGAAACCTCTACTGTATATTTTTTTTCTTTTGCTGTATTAGAAACCGTATTCTATATACTGTATATCAAAAAAGTTTTGTGAAAACATCATGAAATGTAAATGGCTTTATGCATTAAAAGCATGCACATATTATCCACAGTTTTGGGAATGTTAATTCAACAAGAAGCCAAAGTATTGATAATTTACTCTTTATGTTTGCATTTCTGGAACAAATGAAGCAAGCATCATGACAAACAATGTATCCTTGTTTCACTTTCTCTTTCATACACATGTTGGCACAAAAAGGGTGTTGTTCTATCTATGTAAAACAATCTGATCCTTTAGGATTTTTCTAAGAGGGATTACGTTTCAACATGTAATGTAAAAATAAGCATGGGAACCCAGGTTTTGTGTTTTAACTATTTTTATAACCATCTTGTAATGGTAAAAAAGTAAATTTGACATGTAGTTGCTGAAATACCAGGAAGTGAATTTAAGGCCGAGGGTATGCTATAGATTATTAATAATCTGGGAAAGGCAGAACCAAGCATTAACTTCATATCCTGGAACATCAAAGGGATACAAACCTTGAAGAAAAGATATTAAAGTGCTGAGGCATCTGAAAAATTGGGAACCAATGCAGCCTTTTTACAAGATAAAACTAGCAGAACAAGCAAACCTATTTCACAGAAAATGGATGAGTAAAGCATTAGAGGCTGAAAATAGCAACTAGAGGGTAAAGTTACAATTCTTAAAACATACAGTCCAAGATTTCAACTATTACAGTAGACAAAGGTCCTGATTGAGAGATACATTTTGCTAAGAGGCATGATTAACCCAACTGAAGCAACACTGGGTTGCATGTACAGCAGAGTCATCTACAATGCATCAATCTCTGCTACCAAATTAAAACAAAAGCAGCACTTTGTAGGTGTAGTATTTCCATATGTGAGTACCCTACTTGACTGCAATGATTTCACTATTCTGAGACTGAAGTGTATTCTGTATTCTGATATCTGATACAGTATACAAACTGCAGCTCAATGTATGTATGTACTGTAAAATATACTGTGGCAACTAATGTTGTACATAGACTTGTTAACATTGTATTTTTTCCATAGAGTTGTTCCTAGCTCTGGGGTGCTGACTGGGCTCTTCAACCCCAGTTTACCTCCCCAACCAGCCACCATCTCCATCCAGAACTCAAAGTATAAAATTGAGCATTCAGGAATGAGGCAATGAAGCCACCACAAAGCAATGACAACTGCAGAACTTAGCAAAAGTGGTATTCAATGAAAAGCATAATGCAAAAAGTTGATAACTTGCAAAAACAATGACGTTTTTTAGATAACAGCAGTTCAAGTCAGAACAAATGGATAGCACAGGTATCCTGGTGCTTTGAAACCTGGGTCAGTTCTTCCTTCGTTGCCCCGGCCTCGACAAAGAACCCAGCCAGGGTTCAAAGCATTAGGGTAGTTGTGCCTTCCTTTCCTTCTGACTGGCACTGTTTTTATATAATACACCTCATTGTTTGTTTGCAATTTATCAACATTTTATTTTATGCCTTTTATTGCACACCACTTTTGCTAGGTCACTCCAGGACACATCTGCTTAGATTCCACCAAGCCTTGACCCCCATGGTGGAGAAAGAAGAGGGATGGCAGTATTCCCACTGGATTCTGGATCTGGTTTGGCAACAAGGTCTGCAGTGATGGCATTGGCCAAGGCAGGTGAGAGATGTTTCCTGATTTCACAGCCCCTGATTTTTCTCTTTCTTTCCCCTTTTTGTGTTTGGTGCATGTGCAGTGGGGTGGGTGTGCAGTGTGAAGATACTGAATGCACTTTTATATCTGTGCCTGGTCATCTGAGACATGGACACATGCTGTGCCATCCAGCCTCCATTGGGTGGCAGTGAAGCAGCACACACTGTTTCCCTCTCCAAAGGAGAGCTGTCTATGGATGCCTGATCCTCCTTTCACTAGCTAGCCCCTGATCAGCTCTGGTGTGTTCCCATATCTGGATCACCAGCATGGCAGGAGGTAAGGTGCCCAGCACCTCAGCTCTCCATGCCACCAGGCTGGTGGTATAGTGTTATTTTTTCTAATTATTTTGACTTCTGTTTCTCCCCGTCTCCTATTCCTCCCTCCCTTCTCCCCCTCCTGATCACATCTGTAAATATGAATGCTGTTCTCTGCATAGTTTACCTAGTAAAACATTTTTCAAGTAAATAAATACATATTTAGTCTGAATATACTATAGATGACCCCTGTTTTTTTCACTAACCTCTTAGCACTGCTAGCAGGCCACACAAAGATCCCAACAATCATGGATGGGAACTATAACTTAGTGCAAGATTCAGCATTGGATAGGTTATGGATGAACAAGGGAAGGTCCATTACTCACAGAGTGCACTCAATAAAAGACAAGACACACCGGGACTCATCGACTCCTGGAGAACACTCCACACATAGCTGAGAGACCACACTTTTTACTTGACCCCTCATGACATCCACTGCAGGATCGACTTTGTTCTTATAAGTTAAGATACTATATGTGGAGTTTATAATACAGTAGTGACATAAGGGCCACACACATCCAGGAGGAACAAAATGGGGGAGAGATACTGTGGGTTAAGCTGGAAAGGAAAATGGGGCCAGCCATCTGCACAGGTGTGGTCTATAGACCACCAGCCCAGGAGGAAGAAACAGATAGGGAGCTGATGCTAGCCATCCAAAGGATGGCAGACAAGGGTGAGGTAGTACTGGTTGGAGACTTCAATATACCAGACGTGGACTGGAGCATCCCAGCAGCAGCATCAACTAGGAGCAGATTTATCCTGGACTCCTTCAGGGTGCCTTCCTCAAGCAACTGGTCATGGAACCAACTCGGCAGAAGGCAATACTGGACCTTGTGCTCACAAACAGGGACAGTGTGATGGGGGTAACAGTGGGGAGCACCTGGGTAACAGTGACCACCAGTCATTGTGGTTTGAAATCACAGAAAAGCAGAACCAAACCACACAAAAACACGTATCCTGGATTTTAGGGGCAGACTTTGGGAAAATGGGGAGATGCTTGAAAGAGGCATTAAGGAATGGGACAGGAATCAGGGATTGAGGAACAGTGGGCAGTATTTAAAATGGGGATTATAAGAACAACAGAATTATGCATTAAGCAGGTTAGCAAGAGGAAAAGAAAGAGAGACCATTATGGTTTTCCAAAGAGGTAGACAAAAGAAAGTGAAAGCCAAAAGATTGCATTCAGGCAATACAAAAAGACACAGGCAGAAGGGATAGGGAGAAGTACCAGGAGAAACAAAGGAGGGCAGGAAGTCAGTAAGGAAGCCAAAGCTCAGACAGAAGAACACATTGCAAAATCAGTGGTTAAAGGGGACAAAACATTTTACAGGTACATAAGAAAAAGAAGGACAAAGGGAGGGATAGTGAGACTGAAGGGAGGATGGGAGCCGCGTGGAGGATGACAACAGTAAAGCTGACATATTGAACAGGTATTTCTGCTCAGTCTTTACTAAGGAAGAGGGGGGTAATGGGTCTGAAGGGAGTACAAGGGGTGAGAATGGTGCAGAAATGGACACAAGTCCCTTTACACAAGAAAGGGTCCTGAAGGAACTGGAAGTAATAAGAGCTGATAAAGCAATGGGGCCAGATGGGGTGCACCCCAGGGTCCTTAAAGAACTAAGAGAGGTGGTGGCTGAACCTCTGGCTATCCTGTTCAGCCAATCACTGGAAACAGGGGAGGTACCCAAAGACTGGAGGACAGCAGATGTAGTCCCCTTATACAAAAGTGGGAACAAAGAGGAAGCAGGGAACTACAGACCAGTCAGCCTCACCTCGGTAGTGGGAAAGATCATGGAAGCACTACTGAAGGAGAGATTGGTGGAACATCTGGTTGTCAATGGACTACAGGACCCAAGGCAGCATGGTTTCACCAGGGGGTCATGTCAGACCAACCTCATTGAATTTTTGACTGGGTGACTAGGGAGGTGGATCGGGGAGGGCAGTGGACATGGCCTATCTGGACTTCAGCAAGGCCTTTGACACTGTGCCACATAGAAGACTATTACACAAACTGGGGAATATGGGTGTGGGCAGGACAGTAGTGTGGTGGGTAGGTAACTGGCTGGGTGGCAGGACACAGAGGGTGGTGGTAAATGGCTGTCACTCCACAGAGGAAGAGTGACCAGTGGGGTACCACAGGGATCAGTGCTGGGACCGGTCCTATTCAACATCTTCATCAGTGACATTACAGGATCTAGAAGGCAGAATTTCACTGTTCGCTGATGACACAAAGCTCTGTAACAGAGTAGACACCAGAGGTGTAGACAGAATGAGAAGGACCTGCAGAAACTTGAAGAATGGTCAAGGGTTTGGCAGTTGAAATTCAATGCAAAGAAGTGCAAGATAATGCATATGGGGCACAAAACCCTGGCACTATATATCAGTTGGGGTGAGGATATAGCATGCACCAAGCAGAAAAGGGATCTTGGGGTTGTCATCTCTGATGACCTCAAGGTAGAAACAGTGTGACAAGGCATCAGGTAAAGCAAATAGGATGCTGGGATGTATAGGCAGGGCATCACCAGCAGGAAAAAGGAGGTCATAATTCCGCTATACAAGACACTAGTGAGGCCCAACCTGGAGTACAGTGTACAGTTCTGGAGACCATACCTATGTAAGGACATAGACAGGGTAGAGAAGGTTCAGAGGAGGGCAACAAAGATTGTGCATGGGTTGCATCACAAGTCCTATGAAGACAGGTTGAAGGAACTGAACATGTACTCCCTGGAGGAGAGGAGGAGAGAGGGATATGATAGAGACATACAAGTATCTTACAGGGAGGAACAGGGTGCAGGAAAACACTATTTTTAAGCGAGAAAGATGTTTCAGGACTAGAGGGCATGGGATGAAGTTGGAGGGAGGACGATTCAGAGGAAACATGAGAAAGAATTTCTTCACAGAACGGGTGGTGGACAAGTGGAACACCCTGCCAGAGGAAGTGGTGGGAGCTGAAACAATCACGGGATTTAAGAATGCATGGGATAGACATAAAGGAATTCTAGAGGTCAGGGGTAAGGGGAAATAGACTTCTAGGAAAACAAACTGAACTTACAAGCTCAAATGGGCAGACTAGGTGGGCCATAGGCCCTTATCTGCCGACACTGTCTATGTATCTATGTATCTATGAGATCCTGAGCAAAGTGATATCATATAATGCCACTTTACAGCTAAAGCACTGTTTCCTTCAAAATACACAGAATTCGACACATGCTGGTGGCTTGATAATCAATCATATATTCAAGAATGAATGGTATGTAAAAAAAACAAATGCTCTCACAATAACTTTTTAAAAAGAGAGCCTAGTCTCTTTCTTGAGTTTAGGCCATGTCTCAGTAGCATACAAATGTACAATGAGAGGAGATATAATTAGATTAGCAGTGAATTTCAAATGAAAAAGAGGGAAGAATGAAATAGTACAGACTTACCAGAAATCTGATCAAGTGAAAAAATACAACTCTCATCTAAAACTCAGGTGGAGGAATGTCTTAGGCTCTCCATCCTGAGGGCTAAATATGCAGAAATTAAATAGTAAGGGAGGTGAGTATGCGATTTAAGAATCCCAAACTAAGGTACTTCGATCATGGCAAAAATGCATGCAAGCAGCTAGCCTTATGACTGAAACAGCAAAAGGTCAACTGAATATTAAAAGTAGTAAGGGAAGGCAACCCCACCAACTTTTCACCAAGCCCAGGGATATTACCACGGCATTCCATGCTTTTAATCAATGTCAGCCAGGAGATACTTCCTGAAAGTATTAGATAAATCCAGGTTCAGTGGAGATTCTCATTACTTGAAACTTGTCGCCCTAACACTGGAGGAAATTTTATCACCACTTACCAAAATTACCAATCTGTCACTCAGGCTATCCAATTTCCTGACAAGAAGAAATCCATGTTAGGGATCCCTGTTCACAAAAGTGGTGATAGGGTGCACCACAGGAACTACAGGCCTATCTTATCCTCCCTACTCCTCCCTCCCTCCCTCCTTCCCTCTCAAAAGCCTTAGAACATGTTATTGCTGACCAACTTGTTGACTACCTTGAAAAATACCAACTGCCATGTCCCCAACAACACGGTTTCAGAAAGGGTCATAGCACCACCATAGCACTCACTGAATTCATGTCCATCATTCATGAGTCTCTCGACCAAGGCTATTCAGTTGGCACAGCATTTTTAGAACTATCCAAGGCCTTTGATACAGTGAATCATACTATTCTGCTTATCCAGTTAACAAATTTAGGCCTGTCCAGGGACACCTTATCCTGGTTCAAAAGTTACCTTTCAGACCGCTCTCAACATTTAGGGATCAACAGCCACCTCTCAGACACTCACATGGTCCTATCAGGAATCGCTCAAGGGTACATTCTTGGACCCCTTCTATTTGGTAAATACATGAACAGACTGCCTAGCTCCTGCCAAGACCGTTTATTGCTGTATGCAGACAATGCGGTCATTTTCACCCACAACCATGATCCCATGCTTGTTGAGAAGCAACTTCAGCTAAGCTTTGCTTAATCAGAAGATTGGTTCTGCAGTCACAAACTAATATTTAAGCACAAAAAGACCAAGGTTATTGTCTTCAGTGGCCAGCATAGCAAATACCGATCGCACCCTCTATCAATCTTCAATGCTGCAGGCATCTCCCTGGAATAAGTTCAACATTTTAAATATCTCGGTATTACACTGGATAACACCCTCTCCTTCTCCCATCACATTGAACAAGTCGCCAAGGCTGTCAACATTCGCATTGGGCTTCCGCACAAGTACAACTGGACTCTGACTATAGATGCACTAGAAATTGCAATCCGCAGCTCCATCATGTCTATAATAGACTATGGGCTTACAGTCTATGGCTCTGCCACTGAAACATCGCTATGAAATATTTCCACAGCCATAAACAAGGCCTGCAGGCTCCTCATAGGAGAAGATTGACTCATGCATACCTGCATCCTCTACACTAAGACTTGCTGGCTTCAACTAAAAGACAAATCTCTCTTCTGGCCAAAAAAGTCAACATGGGACTGGCACCTCCAAGGGTACAAAACATTCTTCCCAACTTCAGCAAACCTGGCCATATCAGGAGCTCTGTTAACCAAATCTTCCAGGTACTCCGCTGTGGTACCAACCAGAGCCAAAGATCCTTTGTCTACCATGCACCCAACTGGCTAAACTCACTCCCAGGTGACATCACCTCAATAACCAAGCTTGGCCCCTTTAAACATCAACTTCAGCAGCACCTCATCCAGCACAACATGTGTGACTGCTTCTGCTGAGTTGCTGTACTGTACATCTCAAATTCTCACCAACCACAATGCCTCCAACACTTATCTTCTGCTCCCATCAGCACTTCATGGCCCATTTCCAATCACTTAGCTCTTTCCATCTCCCTTCCCCACACCTTTATCCCCCTTCCCATTCCCTTTTAGCCCTACCCACTCCTCTCCCAGTCCTTGATCCACATGCCTGCCACTCCTCACCCCTGCAACCTGCTTGAACACCCCTACCCCCACCCTACCAATCTCACCATCACCTTTGACAAAGCTTCTGTCCACCCAGCCTTGTGTTACCTCTTTCCCCCTCCACCTTTATCCCTTACCAACCCCCCTCTCCCAACCAGACAAGGCCTGTCAGCTGCATACTACCTTTTGACAAAACTACTGGCCACCTGCCCTGCTCTTCCCCAATCCTTTTTTTTTTAACATCTCATCCTCTCCATCCAGTCTATCCAGTGGACAAGGCCACTTGGATGATTCACTGACTGTTACCCTTGCTTAAATTCTCTTCTCCTCTTTTGTATTTATCCTGGCATACACTGTACAATGCCAGTAATAATTACTATCTTACTTTTCTCCTGTATTGACCTGGCATACATTGTACAATGCCAATAATAATTACTATCATAGTTCACTCCATTCTCCACAATTTGTTGCATATTCTTTGCTATGTATATTCTCATGTGAAGTGGAACCTATGTAAATGAGCCACAGCTCATAGGTAGAAAGCCAAGATCTTAATAAATAGTAAATAAATAAATAATCTGAGCTATACAGAAAGAAAGGGGAACTCCAGCCAAAGGAAGCAATCTGAACCTTCCTAGAACAAGCACAGTTCCAATGATACTAGTAGAGTAATGACAAACCTGGGTAAGCAAATATTTTTTGTGAAGTACTAATAGCCATATCCACACAAACACAACATAAGGCCCCAGGACCAGATGAATTCCCCATAATTGCTATAAGGCCCTCGTGGATGAGGTGCAATGCCCATTAGCAAATACCTATATAACTAGGACTGTGAGAGTAACCTGTAACAGGTACTGTCTGACAGCTTAGAACTCAGAAATGTGATCTGGCAAGGTTGTCCATTGTCCCCATTTCTTTTCAACCTATTTTTGGATCACTAGCCCAATGAGTAAAGTACTGTGATCAGATCTGAAGCATTATTGTGAGTGGGGGAAAATACAAGATTTCCACATTTGCATATGGCAGTCTACTCAATGTAAATGACCTTAATACTTCCCTACCAGAACACCCTTCAGATTTTCAATGAATCTGTGATCCTATCGGCAAAAACCTTAACTTGCAGAAAACAGGGACTATACTTCTTATTAATACAGTAACTAAGCAGGAGGTGCACCAGTAGGGCTTTAAGTGGGGAGTAGACATCTTGGTATTTCTGAGGATAACAGATTCCAGAAGTATAAAATGATATTCTCCAAAAATCTCAAATCAGTCAAGACACTCACAACAGCAGACAGTACTGCCCAATTCCTTATGTGGAAGAATTAACATTATTAAAATGAATGTTTTCCCCCATTTGCTAGTTTCACCCATGTTGGTGTAACATCAATCTGGTTACCATCAGTCACAGTGCCAGAAACATGTCGCCACAAAGACCATGGGCCCACATTCTGCTGCACCACATGTTACAGCCAAGGGTCAGCAGTGAAGCACAGGTAGTTTTTATGATGGGCTTCACCCCCTGCACCCCCCTATCCTAAATATAATCACCTCTGTGTCCGGGGATGAATGGACAGGAGGTGAACAGTGTGGTTGACAAAAATATCATGAGAGCAGGAACTGCAAAATCCACATCACCCTTGTCACTCACAATGTTTTCCCATTGCCCTAATTGAGGCACTGTAATTGAGTCACCCCACTAATGGTATGAACATTTGCTATACCGTATAAAATTCAATAACATAAATTAAGTTTTAAAAATAAAAAATAGATAGCAAACAGTAAAATAGTTGATGTTATGAATATTAATATTTCCCAAAAAGGAAAACAATCAAATGCTGATGACATCTGGAATAAATTAAATGGGTTCTTAAATAAAACAACTAAACACTATGGGGGCTGCCAATTAAAAATGATGAGTGATTTCAATGCTTTGGTGTGAAACTACATGGGTTTTAGAATGTTTTTTTTCAGGACTACATAATGCTACTGAAGGGACTATAAGGAATCGAGAGGTCTCAAGGTAAATATGAATGGCAGGAAATGAAAAATATAATTAGAGAGTTTTCTATTTTTTTATGGAAAAATGCAAAGTGATAATGTATGAGATTTAACCTTCACTGCTAGAAAGGAGGAGGAAGTGTATTTGATTTCTGCCTAACATATGTAGATGATTCTACACCAAGGAGGGACTTTTAAGTTAATGATTAGGTAGAGAGTGACCATCTACCAATATTTTGCAAATGTCTAGGACTGGAAGTGAAAAAAGAGAAATAGCAGGATGGATGGAAAAAAAAACAAACAGATATACAATAAAAAAAGAAAAAAATAATAATAATCACATTTTGGTTAAATCAATGCAGACAAAATGGCCAGAATATTAAATAACACAAGCAATTGGTTCTGGCAAAATGAACTGGTTAGAGGTAGAAACAGTTATAAAAAAAACAAAGACAAGGTGCTGCGTCAGCATGTGGTCTAAAAGCAAAACAAAATGGTTATATTAAATGCACGCTGAAAATAGAAAATAGAGTTAATAATCTACGTTTTGACCTTAGGTCTTCTTCAGGAAATATCTAAAAGAGAAAAAACAAGTTAGTGTAGAGGAGAGGTAAAATGAGAGAGATATATATGTGGAGAAAGAAGAAGGGGGAGGCTAAGGGAGAAGAAGTGGTAAATGGTAAGATTAAGAGAGAATCTGTGAAACAAAAGAGGAGTGATGGGAAAGATAAAACATAATGGGAGAGAAAGAGCTTGGGAAGTTCCCAGGTAGAGACTGATTAACAGGGCCTTGTAAGAAGGCTGAAAGGTGACAAATGTGTGAGAAGGAGACAGAAATGGAGACATATGGTGAAAATGAAAAATAAATCAGTACAAAAACAAATTGAAAAAAAAGGGGATGCTGAAAGATGTTAGTGGAAAATAAGTCTATCATTTAAACCAGAGGGCTGCTGGGAGCCAAGGTGGATGATCAGCTTGGCTTCCATGTTTTTTCTATGGTTAGGATCCGGAAGCCCTGCTAAAGGACACAAACAGAAAGGTCATTGACATTGTGGTCCCTGGAGATAAAGTGGGATACAATGGGTTTAGCAGTTTCACCATTCCTGACCGCTCTGTAATGTTCCCTGAAACGGTCAGCAAGACGCCTACCAGTTTCTCGGATGTAAATAGCTGAACACCTCCTGCAAAGAATACAGTACACTACATTAGTGGAGTGCATGAGAACTCCTTGGTGATGTGAAAACACCTGTAGGCCCCGAATCTCAGTTACACTGGAAATAAATTTGCAGGTGTAGCAGCAGCCCTGTTGCAAGGTTTGTACCTGGGGAGGAACTGTTAGAGTGGGTAGGCTGCTTTTTACCAGGAGATTGTGCAGGTTAGGTGGCCGGCGGTAGGAGGTGATAGGTGGTTCTGTAAAGGAAGCACCAATGTTAGGGTCAGTTTGCAAAATGGGAAAGTTACTAGTGATGATCCTGTGAAGAGAAGGTGTGCTCTGATGGAAAGGAAGAACTAGTGGAATTCGCTGTTGTTCTTGTGTGACAGTATCCCTCCTGCAGGAGTCAAGGTTACGGGGCATGTTACTGACCCGGGAGAGTGCTCTGTCCACTGTGCTTTTAGGGTATCCCCTGTTGATAAAAAAACTATGCATTATTTGGGTCTGCTCAGCAAAATCATCCTCTCACTGCACAACCATGAAGTCTAAGAAACTGTGAATAAGGCAGGCCATTCTTGACATGTTTAGGATGGAAGGAGCTATGGAGGAGGAAACTGTGAGAGTCAGTGGGTTTGTAATAGACTGATGTCTTCAGACCAGTGTTCTGGACTGAAAGCTGGATATCCAGGAAAGGCAGTGTAGAGGAGGATACTTCAACAGTGTACTGAAGGGAAAGATGAGCCGTGGTGAACTTGTCAAGGAAGACTTGGAGGGTCTCCCTGGAGCAGGAGGTGGCCCCCACACAGTCATCAATGTAGCATTTGTAGAGTTCAGGCACAGTCCCTGTGAATGAGAGAAAAAAACGTTCCTCCACCCAACCCACAAACATATTAGCAAAGCTGGGACCCATCTTGGTACCCATGGCAACTCCACTGACCTGCTGAAAAAAACTGTTATTAAAAGAAAAAGCATTGAGCGTTAGAACCAGTTCTGCCAGACGAGTTAGTGTGTGTGTGGGTGGCTGCTGGACTTCCCGCTTGTTCAAGAAATGCTGCAAAGCTGTCAGACCATCATCATGGGGGATCACTGTGTAAAGAAACAGTTATTACTACAAATTGTTGTGTTATGTAAACAAGGAACAAGAAATGGATGAGAGGCTGAAGGCTGATTATGGTGGTTAACTTTTAGCTGAGCTCCTGGGGCACCAGAATATCTGGCAGTATAATCTGCTTCACTTTTTTGACTTTTTCCATAGATTTTTGCATGAAATATATTTGAAAATGATGGCATCACAAACATCTAACAAGCAAAAAGGAACTCTATTGTTTGAATCTTGTGAGAGACACCAATGGACAGCAGATCTGGGAAGAATGCAGGCGATCTGATGATCGAGGCGCTAACAGCCATGATTCACAATTTACAGCAGGAAATGAAGGCTGGATTTACCAACATGTCTGCACAGATCACCCATCTGCAAAATATGGTGAATGAGCTGGCCAAGGCTTCTGTGACCCACACCGTCTGATTAAATTACCAGGAAAAACATATCAGCTACCTTGAGGACATTATCCAGAAATTAACTAATTAGAAAAAGGACTTAGCATCAAAGGTGGACTTGCTCCTGGTTCGAGCAGCTGACCAGAATAATCATGTCTGCAGATCCAACCTGCAGATTATCGGGTTGCTGCAGGGAATGGAGGGCAAGGGCAGAGAAAATGCACTGCAGGAATGGCTCTTTACTAAGCTGAGCATGGAAAAAGAGGACAGAAATTATGAAATTCAAAGAGCTCACAGAACAGGCCCAAGTCCCAAACTAGGGGAGAGACTGAGGCACGTTTTAATAAAATGCTTGCACTTCCATGACAAGGAGAAAATGCTGTGGGCTGCCAGGGTGAAGGGTCTGATATCCTTTGATAGCAGTAAGGTGTCTGTCTATCAAGACTAGACTAGAGATCTGCAAACTGCCAGGCAAAAGTATTCCAGGGCGAAGACACATCTCTACAAACATGGCTAGGAGTTCTCTCTACTCTACCCTGCCAAACTATAAATTGTGAAGCCGAGATGTCCACCCAAGTTCCTTACTGACCACCATGAAGCTGAACTATATATTAACTTGAAGACAGCTGTGATAGAGGGGTACTACAGTGTGAGAACGAAGGCCTCAACCCATAAATGAAGACAGTGCAACTATCATTGTGGAAATGTATGTGGAAGTCATTTTTCCTCCCTTGGCTGCAGGCAATCAGGGCTGCTACCCCTATTTGCTGTTAACTAAGTTCAGTGTCAACAACATGCTCCCAATGTGGAGTGCTTAAAATGTTCCCATTGAATTGCACCACATTAGGAATGTTGACTGTGTGAAGGTATAGATGTTTGCAGCACATGAAATGCTATTCTTCATGTGTGGCTACTGAATCAGTGTTCGGGATATCGCCACATGTTGTAAATCATGGCCACCAGCCATTTTAACAGTTACCTTCTTTTTGGTGGGCCGTGTGGCATCTTCCTGCTTGCTGTATCATGTGCGTGTGGACAGGGAACATCTTGATAGCCAGTTACCAGTAGCACCACCACTGCATGAAATTGGCTAGGGATTGGTGCATTAGCCGTCAGAGGGGTTTGTCGGTTACAAGTGTATGCCCCCAAAATAGCATAGACAAATTGGCTGACACAACCTTACGGAGTTGGTTACCTACAGCATTAACTGGGCATACCTGTCTATGGGCCTCCTGCTTTGTTGGGAGGTTTCCCTCATCCCTGATTTGGTAGTCACTGTGGTGATGGATCCCGTGCTTCTGAGTAAATGCTGGGCCTGGTGCACCCGGCTATATTGAGCAGGAGTGACACATCACATTAATGTTTCTGTACTTGCCTGCTTCAGTGCTAACCAATACTGGCCACTCCCTGGACAGCCCTGCAGTGCGGCTCAGCTCTGTGAAATGGCCATCACCTACATACAGCCTTCCAGGTTCAGTGGTGACTGGGCACTCCCCACTTAAACTCTCCATGTGGCCTTGCCACCACCAACCACCAGGAACCAAAGGACTCTCCAGCAGAAATCAGTTTTTTGAACTTTGATTTCTGGCGCTTTCAGTGCTACCTCCTGATTGGCCACAAGCTCCAACTTGCTTCTGCTGATTGGTACAGCACCAGTCCAACTGTCCTGTACTCAAGCTGCAGTACTGTAGATTAATTTTTTAACTGCTAACTCTCTCTTTCATTTTGGATGTAAGTGGATGTAGCCTAAATTAATAATTAGCTGCCTACTCACTCTTCCTATTGTCTGTTAGCTGCATTAGTTTAAATTTTAAACTGCCTACTCACTCTGTCAATTGTCTGTAAACTGCAGCAACTAGATTTAGTAATCCTAAAGTGTGTAGCCTAGAATATCTGTCACTTAGAGCTGCTAGGAATGTTTCTAGTTGGTGTATAAATCTAGGATATCTGTCACTTAGGGTTGCTAGGAATGGTTTTGCATGATGTATAATAAATCTGATTTGTATAAAGTTTTATGTTGCTCTACAATTGCTCTTTCCCATCTTTAGACTCTCTACCTAAATTGCCCTCTCCAGTTTTAAACTTAGACACTATTTAAACTACTCTACATTGCTCTCTCCCATCTAAGACTTTCAGTCTAAATTGCTTTCTCTGACTTCAACTGTAATCTGCTGTTTAAACTGCTTTAATCATTGCTATTCCCTTCTTTAATTTTCTAACTAATTTGCTCTCTCTGACTTTCTGTCTCTTTGATTGATCTTTTCTCCCCATCCTGCCTCTCCTGTTACCTGTCCCAAGATTAAGTAACTGAGAGCCCAGCAGTCATAACCCAGCCATGCACTCAAAGCCCCAGGACTAGTTTTCTCAATTCCCAACCCCCAAAGTCTACTCACTCCCATTGTTAAGATTTAGGCTGGTTCCTGCCCCCTGCTGTCCCTTTGTCTCCAGTCCAGACACCCCCTTCCCTGTTTCAGCTTCTCCTAAAACTTTGCCTCTCCATCTCTGACACCCTCTTTCCCCAATCCTACTGCTTCTAGCCCTACTTCTTCCTCTCTATCTCTCTCCCTTAGAATGATACCAGCTGCTCCTCGGCCAGTTCTGCATTGTGGCTCAGCTCTGTGAAATGGCTGGTGCCTGCACACAGCCCTCCAGCTTCAGTGGTGGCTGGGCACTACCTGGTCAGCCTCTCTGCACGGCCTTGCCACCACCGACCACCGGGAACTGAAGATACTCTCCAACAGACATCACTTTTTTGAACTTTGATTTCTGGCACTTTCAGTGCCACCACCTGATGGGCCGCAAGCTCCAGTTCACTCCTGCTGATTAGTACAGCGCCATTCCAACCAACTCATACTCAAACTGCAGTACTGTAAATTCATTTTTTAACTGCTAACTCTTTCTTTCATTTTGGCTGTAAGTGGCTGTAGCCTAAATTAATAATTAGCTGCCTGCTCACTCTTTCTATTGTCTGTTAGCTGTAGTAGTTTAAATTAATTTTTAACTGCCTACTCACTCTGTCAATTGTCTGTAAACTGCAGTAACTGCAGCTGCTACCCACCAGCGCTGTATGCCAACTCCTCGCCCACCCCCCTCCTGCCTGCCCTATCTGGGTGTTTACTTAAATAGGTATTGGTGTTCATATGACCCTGTGCCTGTTATATACTAAGTTCCCACATTTCCATAAGCAGATTATACTGTTCAACATCTAGAGGGCATCTGATCTCCTTCTCTACCTCTTCACTCTATCCAGACTTGTTTTTTCAAGTCTATATTCCTCAGCTCACCCTAATCTCTATTTAAGCATCACTTTCTAGTCAATCTAATACAATCTCCTTATGTAGATAGATCAGCACCAAGTAAAAGACCTACTTGAGTGCATTCCACTCTTTCTAGTCCATCTGCAGACCTGCCCAATCCCACAATTAAAATGCCAATAGCAAACTGGATTCCCTTATTGATACTGCTAGCTATGCCAGGGCTACAAACTGAGCAGAAACTACAGCAACCTAACTACTTCCTTGATGGTCTAGGACTCAATGCTCATGAAACAGCTACCTCATTAATTGGATTGGTTATCAATACCTCTCCTACCTCATGGTACCTGCTTTTTCTGAGGAGGCCACCTCTATATGGACCTAGCTTTATCACCTATTTCACACCCATACAGTACCATTACTCAGCAACCCCTCTGCAAAACAAAGTAATTCCAATATAAGGTACTCACTGAGGCATGGGAATAAAGCAAAGTTTAAGCAACTGTTGGAGAAACTGAGTTGATTACTGCTGCTGCTGCTGCTGCTGTTACTCATATCAGGCAATATACACCCCAACCCAGAACCCCTGAAACCAGGACCAACCCACACTAAAAAACAAGGGGTTCTCACACTTGCCTTTATCAATATATGTAGCCTTCTGGCTAAGCTTGACAGTTTAAAGGTCTGTGTTACTCAGCACAACCCTAACATAGAAACATACTGTAGAAACATAGAATTTGATGGCAGATAAGGACCGCTTGGCCCACCCAGTCTGCCCATTTTCCTACCTAATGGATAAGCTGCAGATCCTAGTTAACCAGCAGCCTACTTCTTTCTACCCCCAACCCCTAGAATTGCCTTATGGCTGTCTCATGCATGCTTGAATTCAACCACTGTTTTTGACTCCACAACCTCCTCCAGAAGGCTGTTCCATGCATCCACAACCCTCTCTGTGAAAAAATATTTCCTTGCATTACCTCTGAGCCGCCCCCCCCATATTCAAATTCTGTCCCCTTGTTCTTGCACACCTCTTTTTTTGAAAGATGCTACCCTCTTGGACTTTGTCGATTCCCTTGAGGTACTTGAAAGTTTCTATTATGTCCCCACTCTCCCTCCTTTCCTCGAGGCTGTTGTACTTTCGGTAGTAGAGACCTGGCTCTCACCAAATATCCCTGACACCATGATCACAATACCAGGCTACTCGGTCTTCAGGCAGGATAAGATATCCAAAAAAGGTGGAGGATGTGCTATATATCTAATGGATAAACTCAAAGGACATGGATTACCTTTACCTCACTCTACGGACACTATTCAGGTGCTAACCATCAAGGTGCTTCTGGGTGCACACAACAAAGCTCTTACTGTGGCCGCTGTCTATATTCCTCCCAGAAAACATGTTGAGGGCCTAAACGTAATATTGGATTGCGTTAACATCCTGCACCAGAACTCTGAAACTATTCTGATGGGTGATTTCAATGTAAACTGGTTCTCCCAGGAAGCCTGCCCATTTAAGGATGCCATCTTAGCTGTCCACTTTTCCCAGTTAGTGGAATCCCCAACTAGAGTGAACTATAGAACAGGGAAAAGCACACTTGTGTTACATTTAGGCACGACTTTGATTTTGGGTGTTTTTACATATGATTACATGACAAAATTATATTTTTTGTCAGGGAGAAGAGTGATTTTGAAAGTGAAGTGCCATGTGCTCACAGGCTTAGAAACTTATTTTCCAAGGTAGACAAATGCATCTAAAGTTTATGTGTATTTAATTATAACCATAGTGAGAGTTCAAGATGTACAACAACGTATTTATTTATTTCTAAAATAGATGTAAAAAGAAGCCCCGTGATCAAGCTCTCAGCAGTGAAACGTAGGGGTATTGTTTTAATTAAAGAAAACGCTTTGAGAAGTCACAGCAGACTCCGGATCCTCTTGTCTTTTTGAAAGCACACTGCTTGACTGGATTCTTACAAATTGTCCCAAATGTGTCACTAATACTACCGTTCTCGTGGACACCATTAGTGACCACTCACCCATAATATATTACTGGTCAAATAAATTCATCAAACCATCAGCTAAAACAATACCAAGTAGGGTCCTAACACAGCACCAAAACCCTTTAAAACAACTCCTTCATGGGCAGGATTGGTCACCACTCGACACGGTTGCAAATGTCAACTCAGCCCTCGAGTATTTTGTTACACAGTTCAATTCTGCCTGTAACAAAAATGGAAAATCAGAGGTGCCTACAGTCCCTGGATCACACCTGACCTAATAGACATGACGAAAAGTAGAGACCACCTATGGCAGTGGGCACGTCAGATGGGCAGACAAGAGAGCATACGAAGATACAACAGAGTGAGAAATGACTGCACCCAAGACATCCATAATGGTAAAAGCCAGTACTACAGGGAAGCCCTTACTAACACTTGGAAAGATGGGAGAAAATTATGGGATAACATTAAGGATATAACAGAACGAGACCCTAAGCTGGCCCCCACTATGCTTAATATCGATGGTATTACAGAACTGGACCCTAAGACAACAGCCAACACTTTTAATGAGGCATTCACAGATCTAAGTAGTGTTCTCCCCTCTGATTTCTTTGTCGACACCCCAAGCTCAGATCAAGTAAAGGGAGATAACCAAGCCCAAGCACACACCCCTTTCAACTTTAGAGCTATTAATTAAAGAGAGGCATGAAAGTACATCCTAAAGGTGCTTGGGAAGTTCAGATTCAGTGGGGGTACTCTAGACCTAAAATTTGTTGCCCTTACCCTGGACAACATACTAGTGCCACTAACTAAGTTACTGAATCTTTCGTTAAGACTATCCTAATTCCCACAAGTGTAGAAATCCACCTTAGCAACTCCGGTCTGCAAAAGTGGTGACATAGCACTTTATGGGAACTATCGACCAATCTCCATCCCCCCACAAAGCACTCAAGCAAATAGTAGTGGATCAATTGGTAGAGTATCTAGAAAAACAGCAGCTCCAAAGTCCTTAACAGCATGGGTTCAGAAAAGGGCATAGCACCATCATAGCCATACTTGAGCTCACCAGTTTTATTCACAATATTCTGGACCAAGGCCAGCTAGCAGGGGCAGTCTTTATAGATCTAGCAAAGGCTTCTGACACCATAAACCATAACCTACTCCTGGAGCAGCTCATCAACACAGGGCTCTCAAATGACACCACAAACTGATTTAGAAGCTATCTAGTCAATAGAACTCAACAAGTCGAGATTGCAGATGTTCTATCTGACCTCTAAGCAGTCCGCTCTGGTGTCCCATAGGGGCCCATACTGGGCCCTCTTCTGTTCAGTATTTTCCTTAATGGACTCCCTAGCTCTTGTAAGGGTCAGATCCTGCTCTATGCAAATGATGCTGTAATATTCATGAAAACCTGGATCTACAACTTCGTGAACAACAGCTACAGAATAGCTTTACATCTGTCGAGGACTAGTTTAACAGACACAAACTCATTTTAAGCTGCAAAAATAAAACAAAGTTATGCTCTTCAATACCCCCCAAAATGAGCACATATTCTACCAGTTGACCATCAGAAACATTACTGGCACACCACTGGAACTTACAAATAATTTAAAATACCTCAGTGTCACCATTGACAGTTCCTTATCCTATTCTCAATACATAGAAAATGTCACAAAAGTAGTCAGTTTTTGGCTAGGGCTATTCTGCAGGCACAAGCAAAGCCTTACTGCAGAAGCACTTAGATTGGCAGTTCACAGCTCTGTGATCCCCGTCATTGAATATGGACTGGTTGTCTATGGCTCTGCCACTACTACATCCCTTAGGTGAATCAATACTGCTCTAAACAAAGCCTTTAGGCTCCTCACAGGGGCAGCACACCTCACACACATGTGATCTCTATACATAGGCAAGCTGGTTGCAATTAAAGGACAGAATAAAAATACCAAACTTTTTTTTTAATTCAGTATGTTTATTAGTTTTCAGCAAAAGGATAACAACAACAAATAACACAAAATAATCAACACAAAACATGCAAGAAAAACCAGCATCAGTCCCCAGACTCTGCTAACCCTACCCCCCAAGAACACCCCAAGGAAAGCTACATGACCAGGGAAACCAAGCCCATCCAAAAAGGAGTTTACCCCAGGGGGCCACCCACTCTGGTTAGAAGGACCCTAATACTAGGAAGTTGCCTCCCTAGAAAGGATGAGAGGTAGAGCCATCACATACAGGAGAGCTCCAGGGTTTGCATGAAACCAAGAGGAGGGTATATAGAGATTCCAGTCCTTGATAATAAGAGCCACACATCTGGATTCTATTCACAATATGCTTTTCTACTGCCAAAGCCTGCAGTAAATCTTTATTACATTCCAAATATGAGGGAGGCGCTTCCTCTTGACATTACCAAAAAGCAACGATCTTTACCGAGATCGCTATATGCTACATTTGGGCTTTGCGATTTTTAACAGGGAGGTCAGAGAAGTCACCCAACAGGCATATTTCAGGGGTAAAAGCCCTGTTTAGCCTCAGTAATTAGTCCTAGGTAGCTTTTATCGCATTCCAAAGAGACTGAATCTTATCACAAGCCCATAACAAATAGTATAGGTCTCCTTCAGGTGAATTGCAACTAGGGCAACTGGATGGGAGGGGGGGAGGATTTACCAATACAATAAAGTTTGGAAGGTGTGAAATATAAATAATGGAGTACTCATAATTGAATCCATCTGTGTCTATCATGCTGAAGATACCAATACAAATCACGCCAAATTAATTGCCAATGCTGGGGCATACAAGAGAGGGATAGTTTTTGCTGCTAGTAAGACCCGGTTAACAAGTTAGGATCAGTTTTTTGCAGGTAGGAATATATACCAGATGTTACTTGCAGTTGTAAGCCCATAGTTAAGAAGAAGGCTAAGGGATCCATTGTGGGGATCATCCATGGACCTGGCCTACAAAATGCTCCCAAAGCTTTCTTAATTGAAGGTATTTAAAGCTATGGAAAAGAGGAAGAGAAAAAGTATCTATCACAGCCTGTAACATGATAGGGCAACCCTCTTGAAGGAAGTGATGGTCCTGCACACCCCACGGGGGGGGCAGAAAGCCTTTGGTATAAGGTGGTTGCTATGTGGAGGTGCGGGTTACCTAAAATTGGTTGAGAGTGGTCGGTGGTCCAGTCTACTTTTAAGTATTGGCCCATGGATGCAAGCTTTGAGAAACCGTATTAAGGGAGGGACTCTTAGTCTTGCAGGTAGGTGTACTGGAGTGAGATGTAATAAACTACTAAGGTGCACACCCACCTTCCTACAGAGGTCTTCCTCTATGACAGGCCAAGTAGGGAAATATGCTTCTGTAGTTGAAGCTATCTTGGGATCACCCCAATGCAGCCACTTTGCTTGATGGGAAGCCCAATAATAGAGGAAGAAATCTGGAAGATGAATCCCACCCAACTCTTTCGGTTATGAGAGTTTAGAGCAGGCACATCGAATTGCACCCCCTTCCACAAGAATTGATTCAGGATGCGTTGCAATTGTATGAACCAGGATTTAGGGAGGTAGAGGTCAAGTATGCTTAATGGATAAAGAAGCCTTGGTAAGAAGCTCATTTTGATAATGCTTGCCAGACACCACAGGGATAATGGTATCACTGAAGAACCTGCTTAATAGCTTAAAGGAGTGGGACCAAATTTGCCTTACCCAGCAATAGGGACAGGACACAGAATTCTAATTCACAAATAAACCAATTCCTTAGAAATCTATCCAAGTCCCAGATTCTGGATATCCTGTTTGGTAACTAGGGAGTTTAAAGGTAAAGCTTGAGATTGTGCCATGTTAAGCTTATAAACAGCTAGCATAGAGAATTTACTAATTTCAGCAAGCAAGAACAGCTGGAATAGAGAGGGTAGGGTGTTCTATGTGTAGGAGTAGGTCATCTGCATAAGCAGATAATTTGTAATGCCCCCCCACCCAACGAGATGCCGGTAATGGTTGGATTATGGTTCAGGCGGTACAAACGGGGTTCCAAATATAGATTAAAGAGGTAAGGGGAAAGGGGACAACCCTGTCTGGTACCTCTGAATAATCAAAGGGGGGGTCGAGGATAATAATCAAAGGGGGGGGGTCGAGGATAGCCCATTGCACTGGACCTAAGCTGATGGCGCATCATACAAGAGTTGTATCCACCAGCAGAAATTTGGAGGAAGACCACATTTCTTCAGAACCTCAAACAGGAATGACCATGTCCCAGTCGAAAGCTTTCTCTGCATCCAGGGAGACCAGAGCCGTGGGGATCCTACCTTCCCCAGATGCAGAGACTAAATAGAGAAGCTTCCACAGGTGATCGCTGGAAAGATGATTTGCCATAAATCCCACCTGAGATGGGGAGACCAGAAGCTGCCAGACAGAGCCAAGTTGAGTTCCTAGGATTTTAGCCAATAATTTCACATCTAAATTTAATATAGATATTGGATGGTAGCTAGTGGGAGAAGCTAATCCTTCCCTTCCTAGTATAATGGAAATCCAAGCTCTATTAAAGGAATGATCAGACAACCCATCAGTGAGAAAGGAGTTAAATAACCTAGTATGGAGTGGAGACAGCTCTGTTTTGAAGGCCTTATAAATTTGTTACACAGGCCATCAGGACCTGGGGACTTAGTCAGTGGAAATTGATCTATCGTGTTGGACACTTCTTGCAATTGGATTGGGCTGTCCAAGAGGGTTTGTTGTTCTTGCCGGAGGCAAGGGAGAGGGATGTCTGTTAGGTAGTCCATAATCTACAAAAGCAACCATGGAAAGTGGGGATCATCCCTATAAAGATTATCATAGAAGTCCCAGAAAGCCTCCACAATGTCCCTAGGATCAGTTAACAGGGCACCATGGGGGTCCGGTTGCAATCTGGGAATAGCCCTCTGGATCTCTAAGTGATTTAGACACCACACAGGCAACTTCCCTGCTCTCTCCCCTGACTCAAGGTACAGAGTTTTAGTCCAAAAGAGAGCAATATCTGCTTTCTCTGCCAGAAGTTCATAATAATACACCTGGAGGGAGTTTAGATGCTGCTGGAAATCTGGAGAGGTCAAGGAGGATAGTGAGCTCTCACATGAATGAATCTCATGCTCACTTATTTTGCTTCTGGGCATGCTGTTACTTCCTAATAGTGGCCAGATGGATGCACTTCTCATGGACACTGCATTTCAGAGCACCCCAGAGGAAATCCCTGCACATGACAAACCTCTCATTCTGCTCCACAAAACTGGACAGATAGTCACACAACTTCTGGTTGGAGCTTGGATCACATAAGAGCTGGATGTCAAGTCTCCATATGCCATCATGCACCTCCAAGACATTCAAGAAGAGGGATAGAGTAACAGGAGTGTGGTCAGATAGGACAATGGGCAAAATATCACAATCCATGAGACCTGGCAAGGAAAATTTACTCAGGAGGAAGATTTCAGTATTGGAAGATGAGGCACGCACATAGGAGTAAAAAGTATATTGGTGTGCTGTAGGGTTAAGAAGATGCCAGGGGTCTATTATTCCATAGCTTTCCATAAGGTCCCTCAGACCCCACTGGGCAGGGGACAGACCCTTCAGAGATGAATCTGATCTGTCCAGATCTGAATGGAAAACAAGGTACCAGTCACCACCCAGCAGTGTTGGAAGAGCTGACAAAGAGGACAGCTGATGACCCAAGGTGGTGAAAAAGCTAGGGTTGTCCATATTTAGACCATACACAGAGGGATATATAAGAAACAGAAAGTGGCCCTCTAGGACCAAATTTCCAGATCTAAGTGAAAAGGAAGTCCTCTAGCTATTAAGATTACAACCACCCCCATCTGACCAGCCCACCCAGCTCCTGCTGAACAAGGGTGCTTCATCTCTACACATGTGTGATTCCTGAAGGAGAAATATATTGGCCTGGGATTTTTTAAAGTGGTGCAGAATCATGTGCCTTTTCCAGTTGTTTTGCTTGACCCTAAAGTTACATGAAATAATATGGTAGCGATAGATAACTTTACTAATTCAACAAATAATCCAATACACTATGGTCCTCCCACCTATGAAATAATGGTGCTCAGGAAGGAGGCCACCCCCCTCCCCCCCACTGAGTCAGCAAAAAACAATCAAAACATCCAACAATACAACCCCAAGACTCTAATTGAAAATCATAAACAGTACTCTCCCCTGGTTCTAAAGACCGTACGCTAACAAACCACCCACCCATGATGTCCTGAAAAACTGCCCT
Source organism: Neoceratodus forsteri (assembly GCA_016271365.2). Lineage (NCBI taxonomy): Eukaryota > Metazoa > Chordata > Ceratodontiformes > Ceratodontidae > Neoceratodus > Neoceratodus forsteri. The sequence continues at coordinate 1,035,116,695 of CM028135.1, forward strand.
CACAGCTCCCCCACTCTGAAAAAAGTAAACAGGAAATAGACACCAATCTCCCCACCATTGGCCCCTCCCAAAATGTGACTCATCCATAAAACAGTCCACCCCTGACCAAAGAGACCCCAGAAGTAGAACATACAACAGACTCTAACACCCCTAATACACAACTAAAGAGGGGCAGTAGCCTAGTCAACAATAAACATTAAAAAATGTAGGGATAAGAACTCTAAACTACAAAATCAGAACTAACATTAATAACAGAGTCCCACCAGAAAGGTCCCACAAGAGGAGGTAAGGCCGCTAACCAGAAGCCACCCAAGTCCCCATAAGCAATATTTGTCCATATTCGATCACCTTAGAAAACAAATATTACTCATCAGAGGGATCAGAAACCAACAAAAAGGGAACAACAGGTAATCCCTGTCAGACAACAAGTCCAAAATGCAAGCGTTCAGTGTTGAAAAATAAAATGAAGCCAAGGGATCCAAAACACAGTTGCAATCTGCAGTATACTCCTCCCACTCCAGTAGTCCCAGTATGCAGACTCTCATTCAATATATTCTGCAGGTAGAAAAGGGAGAAAGGGGTTCCAGCCATTCCAAGGATCAGTCCTTCGGCATAAGCAATCGGGGCTGACACAGAGGGGGATATGTTCAGTCTGTCAGCAAGTCAACTAGGTCCACTCCGAAAAAGTCCAGTCTCAGGTGGCGGGATAAAGAAAATAAATGTAAGCCCTCTTACGAATATACAGAGCAGGGGAATAAGGCAGAAGTAAAGCAAGACCCTCCAATACAGACCCATTTTGTGATAGGAACATAGCACACTCCCCCCACCATGAAAAACCAACTAATCGTATATAGAGAAACAGCAATAAGCATTAATAGAACTATGAATGCAAAACCAGTGAGCCACCATTTGCAATTTAAGAATACCTTGGGTCATCAGTCTAAAGAGTCAGCCAGGTTTAAATAAGTCAGGCAGCAGTGCACACAGCTCTCAGGAGGCATTCTCTGGAGTCTTGAAACTGAGCCAGGATCCTCCTTGCTGAACTTGTAATAGTACCAGGTAGCACACGTGGAACCGAATGCCAGCAGCTATAAGTTTGGACACTATCGGGTGGAGCTCTCTGCACTTCTGGTGAATGGACAGTGGAAGGTTCTACACGATTCTTAGCCAAAGCCCTTCCCAGAGGATGTCTTTGAGGTCTCTGGTCTTCAACAAAATATGTTGCCTATCCAGGTAGTTTAAACATTTGAAGATCAATAGTATTTGTGAGGTTCTGACAGGTGGCATCGGACTCAGCAAGCGGTCAGCCTGCTCGATCACATAAGCCGGCAAGTTGGGGGTGGGACCACCAAATTTTTCACACAGTTTTTGTATAAAAGTGATAATGTTAGGTCCCTCTTCTTTCTCGGGTAACCCCAACACCACATGGTAATTCCGCCAGCTCCTAGCTTTTGGCAAAACCAACAAACAGCATGTATACACCTTGAGCGGTAGACACCTAAGAACAATGGAAATAGAAAAATATCTTGGGGTATACATTACAAAGGATTTGTCCTTTGCCACACACTGTAGAGAAATTATAGGTAAAGGCAATTAGATTATAGGTTGTGTAGGTTGTGTAAAAAAAAGCATTTGTTACCAGAAGTAGATTCTGTATATTACCACGGTACAAGGCGTATGTTAGGCCTCACCTCGACTACTGCACTCCCCTTTGGAGTCCTCACTTGAGGAGGGACATAGAGGTAGTAGAGAGACTGCAGAGGAGGGTGACCAGAATGATAGATGGCATGAGGGGAACACTGTATGAGGAGAGGCTACAGTTGTTAAATTTGTACTCCCTGGAACTTAGAAGGACATTTGGGTATCTTTTACAAATGTATAAGATTTCTCAGGACCCAGCTCTTACAAAGAGCCTGGACTTACAAGCAATAGTTAGGCTGGAATGTTTAAGGAGTCACAAGAGGCAGCTGAAACTTACATATCCAAGAAGAAAACTGAGGAGATCATACTTTACACAAAGAATCATCCCACTGTGGAACAAACTGCCAACAGACATAGTTGAAGCAGAGTTCTCAGTCATTCAAGAACAAATTGGATAGGCACATTCAGCTCCAGTCAGTGTAATTATGCCCTGTCAATGTGGGAGGCATGCACCATGGGCTTTGAGTCTTCTGCTTCCTTTATTTTACTTAGTATTGAACCTATATAGCTTCTAAATCTTCAAAGTGGTCCTCCAACTTTTTGTATTTTTGGTGAAGTGCGCAAACCTTTGGGTCCACTTTTGCTCACCAGTCATCTAGAGAGGAGGTATGTGGTTCGGTGTCACCCACTCACTGACTCAATTAATCCACTGAAGATCGTAGCTGCTGGATCGAGTCAGTAATGTTTAGGAGGGTCTCCTTGAGTGGTGTAAGTTCTTAGAGTAAGTGATCCTCTGTTAAGGCTCCCTGAGAGGTTGAACGCTTTAGTGCAGGAGTGTTCTGCTGCTTGGACTTTTTGTGGCCTTGTCAGGTGCGGCAGGTGGAGTGCTGGGACAAGGAATCTTTCATTTCTGAGTCCATTGCAGCCAAATGAAAGTGACCTGTGGGTTTTCTGAAGGAAAGGAAATGTCTTCAGGTAAAACCTGGCAAGGAAATTGCAAAGGAAGGCTTTAAAAATATAAATAGAAGCGAGGAGAGAGAAGAAAATTCCAGTCCATCTGCTCAAGCAGCCATCACGTGACCACCCTCTAAAATACCAAACCTGCTAGCAAAGAAAGTTAGTTTAGATCTCATGCTGCAAGGAGTCCAAAAGTGTTTAACACCCCCCCTTAACCCATGCCGTAATCGAGGATCAGACAATCAGCTCTGTGTTGTCCCACGCTGTCGCACAACACAAGGACATTAATTTCCCTACAGAGCCCCTATATGGCTAAATTCACTATCCACTGTCATCTCTTCAGCTACCAAACTGGTTCCTTTCAAACATAAACTGCATTGATACCTCTTGGAAATAACAGTTGTGATTGCATCAGCTAATCCTGCCCAAAGTACCATGTTCTCCTGCTGCTGCCATTTTGAATGTTCCTCTGCAGTTAAATATCAAGTTTGTTCTCTCTGATATCTCCTTATGGACCTGCTGTCCAGCTTAGCACAACCACCCATCCTTAAGTACACTCCCCTTTTCAATTCTTCTATTTACCAACCCTCCTCTCCTCTTCACATTAACCTACCCCCTCTCCCTTCTTCCACACTCCCGTTCCCTTATCTTGATTCCTCCTGAGCCAATCTGTTGTTCTCTTCAACATTTAATCCTATCCTTCCCTGATGAGTACCAGCTGCCACCTGACATTGCCATTTTAGATGTTATTACCATATTAATGCACCCCATAATTTGCAGTTCTCACTCCCATATCCCTCTTTTTGCTACCTCCCTCAACTACTTTATTTCAATCCTTCCTTATATAAGTTATCTACTTATGCTCATTCATGGCTCCTTACAGCCTTGAACTCCCTTTTCTCTCAGTTCCTCTAAGTTCCACACTTTCTTCAATTGATCTCCATTCTGTTCCTTCTGCACCAACTCCCTTCTTCCGGTCTGGGGATTTGAACCCCCATTCCATCTGCACCATACGTGGACACCCTACCGCTGCACCACTGTTCCTGGCATATTCTCTTCTCATCTTTTAGTAAACTTCCCCTGTCTGTCTCCTATATCCATCCTACTACCCCCTGTTTTTACCCCCACCTTAATATACCACGCACTATAATGTTGTTTTCACCCTGTATTTTTTTTGCCCTTTGTCTCTCCTGGTCCTCTTTCCCCCCCCCCCACTAGGCTAGCTCCCTCTGACCTTTGCTATTTTATTAACCCACAAAACCCGCTGGGCTGTACCATCAGTGACTACCTGCACCATGACACTTAACCCCCTGGTAAAGTTCTCAGCTCATCTACCCACCCCTTGTTCCAGTTCTACTCCTGCTACCCCATGTACTTTCCCTTCCTATTCCTTCCAATGGGGCCAACTCTGCCAGTTGTAAACAGCTAGTCAAAGGTGAGTTTCTAAGCCTTGGCCTCTTTAGGCTAGCACTTTTTCTTCTTCTCCTCCTCTCTGGCAACGTTCACCCCAACCCGGGACCCACTGCACTGCCTACCACTATTAATCATAGGGCCAGTGGTCTAATGCTAGCCTCAATTAACATACATAACCTGTTGCAGAAATTTGACCTCCTCCAAGGCTGGGTTGCTCAGCACAACCCTGACCTCCTGGCTGTGGAGAAAACGTGACTATCTCCCAAAATCCTAGACTCTGCTGTTGCCTTGGCAGGCTATACACTCTTCAGAGATGAAAAGCAGGGGAAAAGGGGTTGGGGTTGTGACATTTATCTCCGTGACTCTCTTCAAGGTCAGATCCTACACACCACTTTATCCTGTCAAGGTGCCCAAGTCCTTTGGTCAAAATCACTATCGGTAACTTGGGCAAGTCACTGTTAGTTGTGGCCATCTACGTTCCTCCCTGCAACCCTAAATCTGCCTTCAACTCCATTCTTGACTATGTCTCCTGGCTGCCAACAAAGACCGAAGTCATCATTCTGGGTGATTTTAATATCAATTGGTCGGCCTCCGTAGCCACCCAGTACAGAGATGCTGCGGCGGCCATTAACCTAACCCAGGTTGTGTCAATGCCTATGAGGATTAACTATACAACAGGGACCAGTACCCTGATTGCTCTTGTTCTAACAAACTATCCTGAGAGACTCCTTAATGTCTCCATGTTATCTGATACTATTAGAGAGCACCCCCTCCATCCTCTGCTTTCAGTCGCACCACTCTTTGAAACCTCACCCACAGTTCTCCTATCTACACTTCCTCAAAAAAGGCTCCCTGTCGCAACTAAAGGAATACCTCCTACGCTCTGATTGGTCCCCTCTCGACACTGCTCCTAGTGTTGATAGTGCTTTAGCTTTCTTCATTTGCACTTTCAACTCTACCTGCAATATACTCATCATGTACACCAAACATCTATCAAAAGGCCCTGGAACCCCTTGGCTTACTCCCTCACTCCTTGACCTTATGTTATCTCATGACAATCTCTGGTACAAGGCCCTTGCATCTGATTGCACTTCTGATAGGCAGTGCTATAGCTGCAAGAAATGCCTGCACCAGGAAATTTGTAGTACTAAAGCTGCCTACTTCCAAGCTCACCTTACCTCCTCCTGGGGTGAAGGGAGGAGATTGTGGGAAAATATTAAGGACCTAACAAGTAACCCTAACTCTTCTCCACTCCTCCCTGCTGAACATAAATGGTGTTACCTCCCAAGACCCTCAGCATATTGTTAATATCTTTAAGTCTGCCTTTTGTGACCTAAGTGGAGTTCTCCCCCCTGATTTCTTTCAACACTCCTCTTAATTCTCCACCTCCCTCCCCCACCTCTAGTATCCCTCCATTCCACTTTAGAACCAGTTCTCACCATGAAACTAAATCTTACCTCACCAAGATCCTAGGTAAGTCTAGATTTAGTGCTGATTCACTGGATCTAAAGTTCTTATCTCTGACCCTGGAAATTGTCCTTCTCCCCCTTACCAAAATCCTTAACTTTCCCTTTGCTTGGGGCAATTCCCCTTCTCAATGAAAATATGCTGTTGTTACACCTCTCTTTAAAAGTGGTGACAGAACCTCCCATAACAATTATTGACCCTTCTCCATTCTTCCACCTATTTTCAAAGCCTTTGAAAGGATTCTATTGGATCAACTTACAGAATATCTCCAGAACTATGACCTTCTATGCCCACAGCAGCATGACTTTAGGCCGGGTCGCAGAACCACCACTGCAATTCTGGAGTATACAGACTTTATACACAAGTCCCTGGACAGTGGCCACCTAGTTGGGTTGGTTTATATAGACCTAACCAAGGCCCTTGATATGGTCAACCACATGATCCTTTTCGATTCTCTTTTATCTTTAGGTATCTCAGTGGATGCCTCTTGCTTTGCTAGCTGTCTGAGTGGCCGCTGTCAGAGAGTAAAATTCAACAATACCCTCTCCACATGCTTACCAGTTTGCTCTGGTGTCCCCCAAGGATCAATTCTTGGTCATCTCCTAGTCAGCCTGTTCCTCAGCACCCTATCCCAAGCCTGCACTGTGAAGATGTTACTTTACTCAGATGATGAAGTCATCTACAGTAGCCACCCGGACGCTGCCCCCTTACAGAAAGACCTTCAACTGTTCTTCTCTGAATCTGAATCATGGCTCTCCTGACACAAACTCATTTTAAATTACAAAAAAACCAAGGTCATGGTATTTGCTAATCCATATAACAAATTCAAAGGCACTCCTCTAAATATTCTCAGTTACCAGCTCACTCCTCTGGAACAGGTGACTGACTTTAAATAGCTAGGCATCACTCTGGACTCTACAATCTCACTTCAGGAACATACCGGCCAAGTATGTAAAGTGGTAAATACCAGAATTGGCCTTTTCTATAGGCACAGATCTTGCATGCCCTCCAAAGCCCTGCAACTGGCTGTAACCAACTCAGTACAATCCATAGTTGACTATGGCATAGTTTTATACGGATCTGCAGCTGACTCGTCTCTTAGAAGGATCAAAGTCTCCCTGAATAAAGCTTGTTGACTGGTCACCAGTTGTACTCATCTCATTCATACCTGTGAGCTTTACAAACAATCTGACTGGTTGAACTTTGAGGGAAGGCTTATCTATCACACCTGTCTGCTAGCCAAGAAATTGTCCATTGGCTTCCTTCCATCTACCGCCCAACACCTCCTTACATTAGCACCTACCTCTCGCTCTACCAGAAACTCCTCCAAAGTAACTTTCTTAGCACCATTTTGTAGAACCTCCCAAGGGCAGAGGACTTTTATGTACAGAGCCCCTCAATGGCTCAACGGGCTGCCCAGGGAGATTTTCTTCACTTGCAAACTAGGCCCATTCAAAAAACTGCTCAGACAGCATCTCCTGACTACCAACATATGTGACTGCCTATATCACCAACACTCATCTCCTATGTAATTTATCAGAACCCAGTGCATCCCCTATGCTTGACAATGTGATCTTGGACTGCTGCTTTCACCTTCCCTACTCCTCCCCCCTATTCCCTCTTACTTACCTCCCCCCTCCTGTTCAACTCTGCCTCACCTCTGCTACATAGAAACATAGAAACATAGACTTTGACGGCAGATAAGGACTGCTTTGCCCACCTAGTCTGCTCCATCTCATCCCTCTACTTCCTCCCCATGCCTGAACCCTCTCTGTTTGAGTTATTACATTGTCTATGAATACCTAGTCCTTGAGAATAGTACCTGCTGTCAACAGCTGGATGATGTTATTTGTATACTTTTGCTGTCTCACCTATTGTACCCTGGTTGTATCCAGGTTTTGCCTTTTTATTTGTACCAGTCAACGTGGAACCTTTTGCAAATGAGTCCCTGACTCAAAAGGTTGTAATTCCGATCTTCTCAATAAATAAATAAAAAAATAAAATAAATAAAAAGCCTCTTTGGCTGCTATTTTGTCATGGCAGTAACCATAATATCTGTATACCTCCTCCAGACTTATTAGCTTGCATTCGATGTACTATATAATGCCTGTAACTCTGTTTACTTGTAAAGGCTGATTTTTGCAATAGCTGATATCTTGACATCTTGTTAAGTTCCCTGTTCAACTTGTAAACCTGTATTATGTTGTTTTTGACATGGAATCTATGTAAAAGAGCTTTAAGCTCATAGGTATTTTCCGAGATCGCGATAAATAAATAAATAAACAAATAAATAAAAATAACCAATCATCTGCTTATGAGAGACTTTACTCTACCAATAGGTGATTTGATGTGAAGAAGAAAGTGCAGAGGAGCAGAAGGTGGCCCAACTCTAGGGGGTAGATTCCAGAGGGCTGTTCCATGGGTGTGTCGTGGGTGTAGAGAGACTGAGGAACATCTGGAAGGATCGCAGGTAGGAGGGGAACAGGCAGGTTGACTGATGGAGACCCAGTCAGCAGTGACAGGAGGGAAAAATAATTGTAAAGAAAAAAGTAAGGTCTGTAGCTTTTACAGTAGGCAGGGAAAATGGGCAGACTAAATGGGCCTAGCAATCTTTATCTGCCGTCAATTTTTATGTTTCTATGTTAGAACTGCTGTAGCTGTGGCTATTAGAAGCAAGACTTCAGAATAATTAGCATGCATTAGAACTGCTAGGCCATGGACCTTAGTACCATGATTATTGCTGATTTTAGCAACACACTAATTTAAAGTGGCTCACTGTAGGACAACCTTAAAAAAACAAGGCAGTATTGCTCTTGTTTAAGTGGAACTGCTGGTCTCTGGTAGCAGCCACTGCACTGGAAAGTATGACACTGTGGTGCATGTGGGTATAACTATGTTTCAATCGAGAGTGGTTCTGGTCCAGTCCCAGGGGAACTGCATGAAACTGCCACAGGAATAAATAAGGAAGTGGCAAGAGGATCAGGCAAGTGCTCAGAATGGCATGTGGAGTCCGACAGGGTAGATTGACAGACCCAAAGGTGGGCAGCACCAGGAAAAGCATGGAGCGACTAGCTAGGAGTGCAGAAAGTAGAATGCAGCAAACACATGCAACGACAGGAACTTGGAATAACGAGACAAAGGAGAGGAGTCTCCCAAAAGAAAGACATGAAATGGTCAGTTACACACAAATGAGGTGATTATTGACTGAAAGGCAGTATAATACAGTGGTTAAGAGTATTGAGCTGTATACCTGGAGAACTTAGTTTGATTTCCGTAGCTACCACTTGCATACTGTGTGACCAGCAGTAAATCAGTTAACTTCCCTGTGCTCCAAGGATGCACCTCCCAAATAAGATTCAGCTTAGTCCTCCCAAATAAGATTCAGCTTAGTGTGCCTTTCCTGGCAAAAAAGTTATAAAAATAAAAATCATTATTCCAAAGTGTTGGAACTGAGGATTTAATTGATAGTTTCCGTGGGAGGAACACATCATGGGTTGCCCCATGGAACCAAAGACTAATTTGTTCATTACTGTTGTGGTAAACTCAGGTACTGGAGGAGAGGAGGTTTCCCTGAGTAAGATTGTCAGGGTACAGCTGCAGCTGATTTAGCTGATTGGCTGCAGCTGCACAGACAGGACAGCTTTAAAAACAGGAAGAAAAAGCCAGCAGAGGGTTGCTGCAGGGGTAGAGGACTGACAAGCTGCTTGGATGTGTTCCAGAACAGGAGTCGCTTAAGCAGCCCTCAGGAGATTGGTCTCCTGAATTTGGGCAAAAAGAAAAAAAGGTTTTTCCATTGCGAGTGTTCCGTTTTACTGTTTGTGTTCTTCCAGAAGGTCTAGCCTTCTGGAAAAGGGGGGTTTCTAGTTAGGGTTGGGGATTGCTTAGTCAGCGCTCCCACCTGGAGCTAGGCCTCTTTATTTCTGTTTTTGTTTCATTTTCGTCAGTGGGGCTTAAAAAGAAAAAGGGCAGCAGCCCAAAGTTCTGTGTCACCAAGCATATTAAGAAAATAAGAATATACCTGGTTGGTTTGATGTTAAAAAACTGGTCTTCCTAAGACTTCTTAACCACAGCAAAGCTGATCCTGAATCCCGTGGCAAGGCTGCGCCTTATCACATGTGGTATCAAAAGTGGAATCAGGTCGGCGTAGAATTTGGCTGGAATCTGAACCACCCCAGAGTAAAAGAGACCAGGCATGGAGGACAAGGTGAAAGCCTTGATCCAGGCTATGGTAGCCCAGCAGGAAGCTACCCGGGCTCAACAAGAGATGAACCAGTTGCTGCTCACACAGACGGCATAGGACCGCGCTGTCCTCCTTGAAATGGTAAAGGATTGCGATGGACCTGGTAGACCCCCTAGACAAGTCAGCCTGGGGCCACCAACACATCCTGGTCATCGTAGACTACGCTTCAAGATATCCAGAAGTGATCCCGCTCCATAATATGGCCTCAAAGTCGATTGTCTGATAGCTAATTCAAGTCTTCACGAGGGTGGGATTCCCAAAGAAGATACTGATGGACAAGGGTACTCCCTTTGTCTCACGTTTAATGAAGGAGCTTAGCAGACTCCTCCAGATCTGAGTCCTGAGAACCTCACTGTACCACCCCCAGACAGATGGTCTGGTCGAACAATTTAATCAGACTTTGAAGGTGAGATTGTGGAAAGTCGTGAGCCGAGACGGAAAGGACAGGGACTTACTCCTTCCCTACTTAATGTTCACTATCCAAGAGGTCCCACAGGCATCCACCGGATTCTCCCCCTTCAAGTTGTTATATGCCCACTGGCCCAGGGGTATCCTCGATATACTAAAGGAGGACTGGGAAAAGCAACCACCACAAGGAGCCAGTGTGATTGGGTATCTCTCCCAAATGCAGGAAAGGTTGGCCTGGGTCACTCCTATTGTTCGGGAACATGTAGAAAAGGCCCAAGAGACCCAACAGACTTATTATGACTGTCAGGCAAGGATCTGGAATTTCCAGCTGGGGGATCAGGTGATGGTCCTGGTTCCACAATAGAAAGCAAACTGCTCACCAGGTGGCAGGGTCCATACGAGGTCGTGGAAGCTGTTGGTGATGTGAACTATAAAGTAAGCCAACCCAATCACAGGAAGAAGTTCCAAATATACCATATTAACCTCCTGAAGGCGTGGCAAGACTGGGAGTCCTGCTGTGTCTCATTGATTGTAACCCCAGCAGAAGGTAAAACAGAGGGGCAAGTCCATATCTCACCTGAGCTGTCTCCTACACAGTACAAAGAAGCAGTGGAAATGGTTCAGTGAAATGGGGATGTGTTCTCTGATTGACCTGGTCAGACAGTCGCAGCCTACCATGACATTGTGACAGCTCAGGGCTTAAGGATAAGGGAAAGACCCTACCATATCCCAGAGGCCAAGAGGAAAGATATCCGAGCCGAAGTCGAGAGGATGTTGAAGTTCGACATCATAGAAGAGTCCGTTGTGAATGGTCAAGCCCCATCATCCTCGTGCCAAAACCAGATAATACTTGGTGGTTCTGTAATGATTTCAGAAAACTAAATGAGGTATCGCAGTTTAATGCATACCCCCTACCTAGGGTCGAGGAACTGATCGACCAGTTGGGGAAGGCCAGATACCTCTCCACCTTGGACCTTACGAAGGGATACTGGCAGATCCCACTCACATGGGCAGCCTAGGAGAAGACCGCCTTCATTGCCCTAGGGGGTTTATACCACTACAAAGTCCTCCCATTCGGTCTGCATGGAGCACCTGCAATCTTTCAGCACATGACGGACTGACTGCTGCGCCCACACTCTCACTATGCTGCCGCCTAGATTGATGATGTGATCATCCATAATACGGACTGGGAAACTCACCTTTGGAAGGTCGAGGCTGTACTAGATACGTTACGAGAAGTCGGGTTGACAGTGAACCCTGCCAAATGTAAGATCAGCTTGTCAGAGGCAAAATACTTGGGCTATGTGGTAGGACGAGGATTGGTGAAACCCCAGGTGAAGAAGGTAGAAGCAATTCAAAACTGGCCCCAACCAAACAAGAAGAAGCAAGTGAGGGCTTTCCTAGGGTTAGTCGGTTACTACCGGAGGTTCATCCCTCACTTTGCCACTTGGGCCGCTCCATTAACAGAGTTAACCAGGGCGAGAGCACTGGACATCGTGAGGTGGTCGGAAACAGCGGATGAGGCATTCACCGACCTCAAGACGGCCCTCTGTTCTGATCCGGTACTGGTCTCCCCAGATTTCAATAAAGAATTCATTCTGCAAACAGATGCCTTGGATGTTGGATTGAGGGCAGGACTCTCCCAGGTGGTAGCAGGTGAAGAGCACCCCATCCTGTACCTAAGTAGGAAGTTGTTACCTAGGGAACAGTGGTACACCGTAGTGGAAAAGGAGTGCCTTGCAGTGAAGTGGGTGATGGAAACCCTCAGATATTACTTACTAGGTTGCAAGTTCACTCTGGTGACAGACCATGCTCCACTCAAGTGGATGCAAACAAACGGGGAAAAAAATGCCAGAATGACGAGATGGTTTCTTGCACTACAACTGCACCACTTCATGGTCCACCACAGAGCAGGGACACTGAACAGAAAAGCAGACAGACTTTCCTGAAGACCCCACCTCTTGGCACAGGCCACCCAACCCTATAGTGTTGAGCTGGGGAAGGGATGTGTGGTAAACTCAGGCGCTGGAGGAGAGGGGGTTTCCATGAGTAAGATAGTCAGGGTACAGCTGCAGCTGATTTGGCTGATTGGCTGCAGCTGCACAGACAGGAGAGCTTTAAAACAGGAAGGAAAAGCCAGCAGAGGGTTGCCGCAGGGGTAGAGGGCTGACAAGCTGCTTGGATGTGTTCCAGAACAGGAGTCCCTTAAGCAACCCTCAGAAGACTGGTCTCCTGAATTAGGCCAAAAAGGAAAAAAGTTATTTCCATTGTGAGTTTTCCATGTTACTGATTGTTTTCTTCCAGAAGGTCTAGCCTTCTGGAAAAGGGGGGTTTCTAGTTAGAGTCAGAGATTGTTTAGTCAGCACTCCCACCTGGAGCTAGGCCTCTTTATTTCTGTTTTTGGGGCTTAAAAAGGAAAAGGGCAGAAGCCCAAAGTTCTGTGTCACCAACCATATTAAGAAAATAAAAGCAGACCTGGTTGGCTTGTTGTTAACAAACTGGTCTTCCTGAGACTTCTTAACCACCACAAAGCTGATCCTGAATCCCGTGGTGAGGCTGCACCTTGTCACACTGTGCGTCATGAAAGTAATGCACATAATAAAAATAAGCTGTACAGCGCTAGTCTATTGGTGTATTGGCAGTTCATCCTGTTGCCATCTGGGAAACTGAAGTTTGCATGCGAGCCCCAGAACCCACACTAAGGTCAGCTGAGAGGTAGATGCATCATGAAAGTAAGGTATTCATCTCTTCTGCAGTCAAAGTGTCTTTCACCTTTTGTAGTCCTGTGCAAAAATAAAATTTTGCTGGTGAAATTACTGAGAAGAATGTAATTTTGTTTCTGGGAATTTGTGAATGCACTTTTGTAACTTTGGCAGAAATTCTGACTTAGAACAGCAGAAAGAATATATGAATTGTGGTCCTCAACTGCCATTCCTACCTGACACTGTTCACTGGGCTATTATGTGGGGACTGTTGGAGTAAGGAGTTATTTTAGGAGAGGTGTGAGAAGAAGGCCTTTTAGTACAGGATGAGGCTCTTGGAGCAACTCCACATGAGATTTCACTGCTGGTCAGAATTTCTTATTGGGGCTCTGATATTTTAAAATTATTTAGGCAGTGAGAGTGCCTATAAATCTTTCTTAATCATCTTTATAAACTCTAGGTATTCACTCTAAAGTTCAAGTGAGAGTTGATTTTGGTTTGAAGAACTTATTTGGTCAGTGCCCTGAAGAGGTGGGAGCTCTGAAGGATATCTAGAAATTCAGCCTAAGAGACTTAAGTGACTGTCTCTTTTTCCAAAAAAACATGACTTTCTGCCATAAGTTTTATATATTTTTACATGTATTGGCTTTGTTTATTGCTGTTATTTTGAAAGGGGGGGGTTGTGTGAAAGATTGGTGGAGTCATTTAAGGGTGTGATTATTGTGAGACTGAGTATGGGTGTGTTTGTAATATAAAGTGTGGTTGTTGTGGGGTTGAGTGGTTGAATGTGTAGATTAGTGTGGGTGGTATTTTTTTGAGTGGTGCATGGTTAATATTGGGGTAGCTGAAGATTGTGGTGTTTGCTGCTTGTTTGGTAAGGATGTGCTGGGAAGGTGCAAGGCTGGTCAAGCAATATTACCCCACCAGGCTCAGGGATCTCCACCTTTTTAACTGTCCTCCACTGCCCGGGGGGTATATAGATTGTGCTGGGTTCTGGGGATAGTTAGGAGGAGGAAAAGTGGTGGAGGACTGGGCCTGGAGGAGAATTGGAAAGGAGAGGGCAGATTGGAGATGTCCTGGGGTGAAATGAGTCCAGGAAAGGGGTCCTCCCTGCCTGGTTCCCATACCCAAGGGATATGCTTTGTGCAGGCAAGGGACGCGGTCTTCCCTGATTGCTCATTATACTCGGACAGTGCTATGCAATGCCAGGTCCATTAAGAGCAAGACAGTTTTAATAGCGGATCTTGTTGGGTCAGTGGACCTGACTTGCATTACCAAGACCTGGCTGGGTGAAAATGCTGCTCCAATTTTGGCTTCAGCAATTCTGGCTGGGTACTCTGTGATGCACCGTCCAAGAATGGATCATGGGGTGGGGGTGTAGCCATCTGTTTTAGATCGTAACTGGACATTATGGAGGTCCCAATACAGACCACCAACTCCTTTGAATGTATCATGGGCACGGGTATAGGGTGCAGGATAATTCTCATCTACCATCCACCAGGAGATGGAAAAGTTTTCCTTCAGGAAGTTGTGGACTTCATTATCGATGTGGTACTGGGATCCCCCAGATGGTTGATTCTGGGGGATTTCAATGCCTGGGTCGATGATGAACTCTAGCAATTTGGTCAGGACTTCCTCCAATTAATGAATTCATATGGCCTAACACAGGATGTTACCTCCTTGACCCACATTCATGGTCATTCATTGGACTTGGTGTTCCTTCTGAGGATGGAGATATCCGACCTGATGGTGGAACCAGTCAGTTAGTCTGACCATCACACCGTGGGGTTCAGTTTTGCTGCTCCCCCCCAATAGGTCTGCACCTATGGAGATGGTCCAGTACTGTCCTCTGAGGGGCATGACCCCGGATGGCCTGATGGTGGTACTGGACCAATCAAGTATATCAAGTGAAAGCATAGATCCAAGGATTCTAGTACTCTACTATAATAAACTGGTGACAGAGGTCCTGGATTCCATAACTCCTGTTTGTGTTCGTGCACTCACTCTTCACCCAAGGTTCCCATGGTTTCATGGGACCTTGAAGGAGATGAGGAGTGTTGAACAAAGGCTAGAGAGGGGCTAGAAGAAATTGGATCTAGAGAGTAACAGACTTAAATTGATGGATCACTATGCAGTCTATCAATCGGTAATTACCCATAAGAAGGCAAAGTTCCTGTCCTGGGAGATTGCCGCTGCGCAGAACCAATCGGCTCAGCTCTTCCGGACCGTGGACAGATTGTGCACTCGAATCTGTCTTCACTCTGGTAGAGCTTTTTTTCCAGAGGGGTGTGATGAGTTTGCTCAGTTCTTCACAGATAAGGTTGCCACCATCAGGTCAGGGATCTGTCCGGCCCCACCTAGTGCGCATTGCGAAGATTGGCTGGAGGTGGCAAGTGTCCAGTTTGCCTGGTCTGACTTCAGATGGCTGGAAATCATGGCTGTTGTGAAGGTCATTCAGACTTTGCAGCCAACCAGCTGTAGTTTGGACCCTGGCCCTATGTGCCTTTAGGGTGCGAAGATGAAATCAACCTGGTCCTAACCGACATAGTCTGGAGGTCATTGGAGGGAAGGGTCTTTCCAGATCCCCTAAAGGGGGCAGTTGTTTTACCCTTCTTTAAAAAAAACCTTCCTTGACCTGGACTGTCTGATTAACTACAGACCTGTCTCTAACCTGCCCTTTTTGGGTAAGGTTATTGAGAAGGTGGTTGTGCTGCAGCTGGATAAACATCTGTCCAGCCATGATATCTATGATTCTCTCCAGTCAGGGTTTAGGAAGAGGCATAGTACCAAGATGGCCCTCGTTCGGGTACTAAATGACTTCCTAATATAGAGTGATCAGAGGACTCATACTGTCTTGGTCCTCCTTGATCTCTCTGCAGTGTTTGACACTGTGCTCCATAGTGTGCTGTTGGAGCACCTATGGTTTATCTGTGGACTATTGGGAACGGTCCTCAGATGGTTTCGATCTTTCCTTGAGGATAGCATTCAGAGAGTGGTGTCAGGAATTTATTCATCAGCCCCTCTACCCCTACCCTGCATGGTACCGCAGGGCTTCATCTT
Organism: Neoceratodus forsteri; assembly: GCA_016271365.2. Lineage (NCBI taxonomy): Eukaryota > Metazoa > Chordata > Ceratodontiformes > Ceratodontidae > Neoceratodus > Neoceratodus forsteri. Next base: position 1,035,132,583 of record CM028135.1, read on the forward strand.
GTCACCCATGTTGTTCGCAGAGTATATGCTGCCATTGGGAGAGATCACTAGGGGGTATGGTCTGAGTTTTCACTGCTATGCAGATGATACTCAGCTGTACATGTCCTTTGTGCCAGACAAGATGTGTTCCTCTCAGTATTTAACAACTATCTGTCCAAGATCTAGGACTGGATGAGTGCCAGCTGGCTGGAGTTGAACCCGGCCAAAACTGATGTGTTGGTGGTGGACCCAGATCATCAGGAGGTGGATTTATTGGCAGGACAACCTATTGGGCTTTGGCTGGGGTGGTCAGTTGACTTCCTCAGATCGGGTGCAGAACCTGGGCATTGTTTTTGATGATGGACTGACCCTTAAATTTCAGGATTCGACCTTCATCAAATCCTCTTTTTACCATCTGAGGAATATCACCTGGGTGAAGCATCTGGTTCCTCCTGATGATCTTCCAAAACTGGGCCATGCCTTTGTAACCTACCACCTGGACTACTGCAATGCCCTTTACCTAGGGCTACCAGGGGCTGATATCTACTGCCTGAAGTTAGTGCAGAATGCGGCAGCCAGGTTATTGACTGGTACTTCTAGGACCAGTCATGTAACACCTGTACTCCATGGACTGCACTGACTGCCAATACAGTGGCGGATCACCATTAAGTTTGGTTTACTGACCTATAACGCACTACATGATCAGAGACCCCATTACCTGCAAGATCTCCTTCACCATTACCGCCACCTCCATCCTCTTTGATCTGCCAACAAGGATTGCTAGAGATTCCCAGGGTTTGTTTAAAGACATAGGGGGCCCAATCTTTTGCTTTTGCTGCTCTGACCCTGTGGAATTCTCTACTTCATCGGATAATACAATGCCTGACCATAAAGAGTTTTGAAACAGCACTCAAAACATTTTTTTTCACCTAGCATTTCCAGACTAGTTTGAACTTAATTTAGCCTTGTGTAGTCAGATTTTGTTGAAGCTGATTTATATTTATGTTTTTGTAATTTTATGGATTTTAAATATTTGGTTGTTATAAGTATTTTAAATTGTTATTTTCTTTAGCTTGGTATATGTATAGTGCCTTGGTTTTTAGAAAGGTGCTCTATAAATAAAGATTTCATTCAGTCATTTATTAAACTGCAGAAAGAAGTACCACAGAAGCCGGCCCGGTGGCAGTGAGGGTTTAAGCACTAGACGGCACACCTCACGCTGCACCTGTGATCCGGGTTTGGGAATGAGCCCAGGTTGTCATGATCAGTGGGGAGGAGGGGGGAGGAGCTGGACTGAGCTGAGGTTGGGCAGCTCTCTTCTCTGGGGGATGGTTGGGCACCAATATGACCAGTGGATGGTGTTGGGAGGGGAGGGCACTGTTAGTTGCTTGGCAGAAGCCATGTCTCTGCACAGCTTACCACATGGACCTTGGTCCCTTGTGCTGGTGCCCTCGGGGGGCTTAGAGCTTCCAATAGCTACCTCCATAACCATAAAAAAACACACACACCCTGCCTTGCCCAATGATTCCCACAAGGGAAATGGAGCAGATGGTTGGTACACTGCCATTAAGCCTTGCAGGCAGTCAGGGAAAAATGTCCCTATGAAAAAAAGAAGTACAATAGAACTGATCACTGTCAATGATCAGTTCTACAGAATTTCTTTCTGTAATTTAAAACATTAATCCACAAATCATGCATTCACTCTGCAGTTCAGTGAGTCACTGGACTGTGGAATACATATGTGAATTACAGATTAATGTTCTGTACTGCAGAAAAAAATTCCACAGAACTGATGACTGAACTGTTGAATAATGACATGTATTGTGGATTGATGCATTTAACTGTAGAAAAAAATTCCTTGTAACTGTCTTTCTGCAGTTCATACTTATTTGTCCATAAGTCAGCCAGAAAAGTTTGTGGAACAGATGAAAATTCATCATCAAACACATTCAGAAGATAGGGATTTTGCCCAAAGTAAGATTTTTGGAAATTACATGAAATTTCATGAAATTATCTCAAATTCAGAATTTGCAGATTCTACCCAGCTCTAACCCTCTGCCAGCCAACCACCTCATAGCATAGAAACTGACTTTAAAACTACTGCAGCTGTTTGCTTGCCCTGCCAGCTGGATGAGGGTATCAACAGGGACTGCCTCAGGCTTTGCAGTGGCAGAGAACATGGGAAAGGGGAAAATCCATGACAAGAAAATAGAAATAAAGAAAGATATGATGTACAAAGATAATCATAATTTACTTTGTGTAGCCTGTGCGTGTGTGTGTTTGTTTCTTTTTGAGTAACTGTCTTTGTTCTTTAATAATTTGGCAAAACTGGAAAAAACAGCATAGCCATGTGGCTAGAGCACAAAACCGAGACCCAAGTTTAAATCCTGCACAACTTTCAGACACTGAGCATGTAACTTAAGCTCTCAGTGCTTCAGTTTAACCAGCAATAAAATATAACAACACAGAACCTCACTGAACAAGAGATGTTTACCTCAGCTGGGTTTCACTTGGTAGGTACATACTGTTTAAAAAGAAAAGTCTTCTAACCAGACATCTGTCTGTCAGTTGCTGGCTAAGCATTAACCATTTCTAAACATGCACACCCATTTATAAGTCACCTTTCAAAACAGCAGTCTTGCCTCTTAATTTGTCATTTGACAAGCAAGAAAGTTAGTCATACGTTGGTGGAGTAACTTATTCAAGTTATTATTGCAGTATGCCGAAAGTGAGACATTGATTACCACCGCTTATGCTTCCCAGAGCATGAAATAAACTACAGAGACATTAAGGACACTGCATATTAGATGCGTAATAATATTATGAAAATTTCTTGCAGCCCCAACAGCAATTTGGTATGTTCTGTACAACCTGCATATTAAGGACACTTTGATATTAAGGACAGGTGATTTGCTCCCATTGGTAATTGATGTGGCTAGTGAAATCCAAATTAAACCATAAATTCATGTTTCTATTATACATATGTACTAAATGTCAAGTAGACTGTCCCAGCTCAGTTTCCACTATGTGGGACTAAGTAGGGCCTGCGGTTTCACTATAGGTAGGGTAAAAAGGGCAGACTAGGTGGGCCAGGAGGCCCTTATCTGCTGACAGTTTCTATGTTTTTATGTGGTCCCCATGTTCTCTTGGCTGATCCAAGTAACTGTTCATGGTATGTAAAGTGTTTTGGATTTGTTGTGTGGGAAAAGTGCTATTTAAAATAAAATTCTTTACCCCAAAGTTGTATCCTCACAACAGAGTACTAGTCTTCAACTCCCAAGCTTTTTCTTCATTTAAGATTAGCAGAACCATGCAGCAGGAAATGACATCCATATCATTTTAAGTACTAAATGAGGATTTAAATGAGTATTTAATATATTACAGTCAGGTTCATAAATACAACAAAGCCAATTTCAACTAAATGAGGTGTATCGTAGGCAGCTGTCCTAATGTACAGTGCAGCCAACTGAAAAGGAGATATGCTATTTATCTAACTTTTAAAGGTTCTAGCATGGCTGTTGTCTAAAATACTAGTTAGTTCTGGGAAATGGGTACCTGGGAGCAATTATTTGGCATTTAAAATGAGCCCCAGCTTTGTGTACCTATTCCAGTCAACAGATTTTAAATAAATGAAACAAAAATGTTCTAGTTTTGTGTTACATGAACCTTTCATTTTCATTTGGCTACTGTCTAAATATCAGCTGATTTCTCTTAATGTGTTCTCTAGATTTCAATTACTTCTTTATGGCTACTTGAACCATCAGAGCAGTTTGACACCTGATATGAAAAAAAAAACATATATTCCAAAAAAAAGAAGAAGAAAAAAACACACATGAGTAGTATGCAGAAAAAAAAGCTTTTGTGGCAATTCAAAAGTTAAAAACAAATGCCATCACAGAAGCTGTCACCCTAAGGTGTCACTCAACAGTGGGCTTCTTGAGGCCCTATGACACCAGTCATTGGATGAAGTATGGGGGGATGCCTCAGTGACTGGATGTTTCAGATTTTGAATTGTCACAAAACCATCTCTGCTTGCTACTCAAATGTTCACACATTTTTTTATTATTATTATTTTTCTGCTTTTAAATTTGCACTGGAAAATTAATGGTTGCATCTTTTGGTCTGGATATGCAAGATGTTTCTGTTGTGTCCTTTGTTTCAAGACACAATTCAGACATCAGTCAATCCCATAATACTCCAACTATGCCAGATCCATAAGGGTTCAAAATATTTTGACAGTTTGTATTCCATCCCTAGTCAGAAGTTATTTATTAAAAATGTTTCACTAGACAAATGCAAAGGGGTTTAGCACCATGGCCTGCAATAAAGTACATGTGACAGCTGCAGACAGTAGCAAATGGCAAAAACACACATGCATTCATTAGAAAGATAAAAATATCTATACAGAAAAGATCATTATGACAATTCACACACTGCTGATGCATGGCAAACATAAAAATAATGCCTGCTTAGTCTAAGAAAAAACACTTGCCAATCTTAGGCTATTCAATTGAATGAACTATACAAATCAAAAACTTAAAATGTAGTTTACATATTTACTCTGTAGAAGGTCATGTGAGGAGCTGGAAGCAATATATAAAGCCAAGGCCTCTATCAGTGATTCTAATTCTAAAGGTGAAAGACTTGGCAACCATGAAAGTCAATCAATTAGTGCTCTAATTTGCTAAGAAGCAACAGCAGACTTGAAAAGTCATCATTTAAGTATTTTACCTGTGCCTGGTGTTTTATTAACAAAAAAAAAACATTGATTAAATCTTTTATTGAAAGAAATCTTAGAACAGTATAGTAACAATCTGAACTTATGTAACATACAAAGGACCAATCTTTCATTTTATCTTTCAACTAATGAGGCATTTTAAAACAGGCTGTTGACAATATATAGTTGTTAAAATTTAAGGATAAGCTGATAGTAAAACAATTTTTCTTGTTCAGGTTAATTTAAAGATTGATCTATTATCATCCTGAGTTATAGGGTACAGAACTTAAATGTAACAAAAGAAAAGGACAGATGCACTCACCACTTGGAAGGCTGTGAGAGTTTATTAAAAAATAGACATGGTGAACCTACACCCTATAGGCATTTGCCTCTTGCAAGGCTTCATCAGGGGGTGCTGCCAGCTGTTCACATACAAACTTAACTACTAAGCCACAAATACATATTCATAATCCAATTAAATAAATAATCTTAAGGTACAACAATGAACCTAGTAGTAAAAAGTATATATAATCATTCGAAAGTGCAAATATGTGAGAAAGTTGCCAAAGTGTACTTTGTAAATTAATGAAATTGTATATTGATATTTCATGTCCTTCCTCTGCATAAAAAAGAATGTGGATTTTAAAAGCATTCCATCCTCATTGACTGTACTCCATAATGCATTCTCAAAAAAGGAAGCAATGAACTTTTCCTTATTGCACATATCTGTCAGGAGACTGTATATGATGAAGCCTTGCAAAAGGCAAATGCGTATGGGGTGTTGGTTCATCTTGTCTGTTTTTATGGCTGTGGGTGGAGTCCACAGCTGTTTTGGGATCACTCATTAGCTCTAAAAATGGCCAATCATGGAACCTTCTGTTGGACTTTTGGAAGTATAGTTCCAAAAGCCCAACGGACCTTGAAACCTTCTGCCATGATTGTCCACTGTGGAATAACAGCCACACTATTTTGGCTGTTATTTCTGCAGGAACTGTGCATCTGCGACATGTGCACATGTGCAGTTCTCCTGGTGCCATCATGTTGTGAATGGCAAAATGGCATTCACTGCAACTGCACATGTGCAAGTGCCATGCATGTACAGTTCCATCACCACAACCAGCATCGGCAACAAAGAAAACCATCTCAAATCCTCCCACTACTGCTGTCTTCCCCACTCCCTCTGTTCCTGTCTCTGCACTAACGTTGGAGTCCCCAATTCCCATGTTGGCATTATGTAGCCCCACAATCATGTGGCACACTGGGAGCCCACACCAGTGTGCCCAAATGTATTTTTTTCCTCTGCCAACATTGGGGTCTTCAATCCCTATGTCAGCATTATGTAGCCCCCCACACACTCATGTGGCACACTGGCAGCCCACCTCAGAGTGCTCAAATGTATTTTTCCCCACCCCCTGCTGACATCACGGTGCCCAGTCCTTGTGTTAGCATCATATACCCCCCACTCATGTGGCACACTGGAAGCCCACCCCAAATGCCCAAATATCTGTTAGTGGCAGTGGCTCAGAAGGTAGCACACTTGCCTCTAAGGCTGGGAGATCAGAGGGCTGTGGGTTCAATTCCCAGATCTGGCACTTGGGTTATTATCCCAATACTGACACTGTAGTACAGCATGAGGGGGGTACTGCACTTCTGAGGTGCCGTCTTTTGGATGAGATGTTAAACCAAGGTCCCATCTGCCTGGATTGGTGGTAGTTCAGGTGGATGTTAAAGAACCCATGGCACTTATCGAAAAAGAGTAGAGAAATTTCCCTAGTGTCCTTGCCAAATTTCTCCCATTCACTAAAAATACCACCAACAGCTTAATCTGGTTCAATTTCACTTGCTTACCATCTGTATCCCCCTCCCCCCGGTCGTCCCTGAGAAAGGGACTTCTAGGCCCTGTGGGCTTATCGGATCAACAAAATTCAATAAATAAATAAAATTTCCCCCTGTAAATAAAGAAAACATTCCCCCAACATTTTTTTCATATCTGTAAAAAATTAAATGGTCTCTCCTCATCACCGCAGTCCTCCTCACCATCCCCACCGTCCCACTGAGTACCCACCTCCCCACACACACACCCTTACCCCATACTTACCTCCAGAGGTTGGTACTGTCATCTTCTCTGGACTGGGAAACATCTGCACTCTTCAAAGTTGAATCGCAAACTGAAGAAGCAAAGGTAAGCATGCTATAATGCCATTCAATGGGGTTTTCAAGTTATATTGATGAATCAGCCATTTTTTTGCATTTTGGCCCCAAATATTTCATATGGGGTTCTTGGGACCCCACCTCATAAAAACTCTCACTGTCATTTCTTTAATCTGTTCCGAAAGGTGATTCCATGGTCACTGTACAGAATCACCTTTTGGGGCTGATTCATGAGATAACAGTGGTACTGATCACGAGGTAGGGTCCCAAAAACCCCATGTTGCAAATTTGGTGAAAGCATTCCAAAAAATGACTGCAGTACATGCGTCCATTGTGCAGTTTCTATGCACACTCCTAACTTTTCCAATTTTTTATATTTTCACTCCACATTTTCAACATTGCCATTCTTGTGCACCTCCTTTTTAACAGCACAGCTGTCATTTATCATATCCTGCCCAAAATGTGTTTTTGCACCTGTGGCACAGAATTGCATGGTCACTCTGCAAAATCACCTTTCAGGACAAGTGAACAAAATGACACTGGCACTCTTCATGAGGAGGGGTTCCAAAAAGGCCATGTTGAACATTTGGTGCAACACCTCCAAAAAATGTCCAAGTTAAACCTGGGTGTTCAACAATTTCTATGCACATGTGTAACTTTGCTCACTTGGCAGCTCCTCACAGCTCTATTGGCTCTGGTCAGACTTTGTTAAATAAACTTTCACAGCCTTCCAAGTGGTGAGTGTGTCTAGCTAGCACCATTCCCTGATGAAGCCTTGTGAGATGTGAATACATACAGGGTGTTAGTTCACCTTGTCAGTTTTATTATAAACATTTGTATCTTCCAAGCAGTGAGTGTGTCTGTCTTTCTGTTTTATGTTCTGCAGGTGCCTTATGGCATTCTGTGACACACTGCACCTTTGGGCAACTCAGATTCAGTGCACTGCAGTATTGTCATGGTTGACCCAGTACATAAAATGCTTTTCTACTTCTCCTGAAAAGTATTTGACCGGGAAATGCTTTCCTGTTTTTACTCTCCTTTTGTGTGTGTGTAGGGGAGGAGGGGAGTGGACTACAGGAAGAACTGATTAATACTGAAACAGTTTTAGCTGTTGGTGGTTTTGTAAATGGACAAAATTTGATTAAGACACTGGGAACATTTTTCATTTTTATTTTTATTTAGTTTTTGTTTACCGGGTAGGTGCATTAGCCATAACCATGACTATTTCCATGCATGACCCGGGAGGATACAGTACAATACAACAACAACAAAACATAACAATTTACAAAAGTAGCTTTGGGGATAACAATTTCACAGTGAACAAAGTAGGTCTGAAGAGATAGATAATTGCATCAGGACGTTACATCAGTAATTCATGCACATAATTACATTAAATGAAAAACATTAGAGATGCAGGAAGGGAAGAAGCAAAGCTGAAAGGTGATTAAACAGGACAGATGTGGAGAAACTGAGAAAAAAGAGAAGGAGATTAAAATGAAATGGAAACAGAAACTTAGTGTAAATGCAGAACAGTGCTGGTGTTGAGGGAGGGGGCTAAGGGGTTTTGAAACAGGAGCATTTGTTTGTTGAGATAAGGTACTTGCATAGCTCCATCTTAAAGGCTTTTTGAGAGGGAACAAGGCACACAGTTAATGGGAGGGAGTTCCAGTATTGGGGAGTTAGAACGGCAAACACACTTGCCCCCTTGGAAGAACTGTACCTAGGGATATAGACAAGAGACTTGTCCACAGAGAGCAACGTGTAGTGAGAGGGCTGTTTGAGAAAGTACTCTGCAAGTGACTTAGGAGTTTGTGATCAGACGATACTATTGATGATAGAGTCTAGAGAGTAGAGCCTTGACTCTTTTGGTGGCAGCCAATTTAGGTCTGAGTAGAGGAGACAGTGGTGTTTAAGTCGGTGAGCAGAGAAAATCTAGTGACAAATGCTGTTATAGGTGATGTCCCACTTGTGTAGACTAGACTTAGATGCAGCAGTACAGGTGGCAACGCCACAAGTAAGTGAGGGGAGGAGAATGCCACAAGCTATGGCTAGCCTGGCGGAAGGGGTTAGCACATAACTAGTGCGATAGGCAATACCCAGCTTGATGTTTAAAGACTTGCATGCACATTGTATATGGAGATCAAAGCTTAATGATTGATTGAGGGTAACACCAAGGTATTTAAAAGAGGTAACAGATCCAATAGTGGAGCCATCCAAGGCAGAGACTTTGAGATTGCTTAGGGGGTGTTTAATTTTAGAGTTGGTACCAAAGAACATAACCTTGGTCTCATTTAAGACCAGCCTGTGGTTAGCTAGTCATGATCATGTAAGTTGAAAGTCAGATGAGAGCCACTGATTTATGTCCTCTATGCATTTGGCACTGGTGTAAAGAACAATATCATCTGCATATAGAAGGGAGGAAGTCTCTGATAGGTTTGATGTGATGTCATTTATAAAAATGGAGAAGAAGAGTGGGCCAAGGCTGGATCCTTGGGGCACTCCAATATTTAGTCCAGTCTTACGAGAGAAGGTGGTGTTGTATTTGACCATTTGAGTCCTGTATGATAGGTAGCTATCAAACCACCTTACAACATTAGGTGCAAAGCTCAGTGAATGCAGGGTAGCAAGGAGGATAGAGGGTTCAACCAGGTTGAAGGCCTTTGTCATGTTGATGAAAATTGCCCCTGTGAGAAGGCCAGTGTCCATGGCAGATAAGGTGTCAGATGTAAATTTGAGTAGAGCAGTAGTAGTGCTGTGTCCCTTATGGAATTCATGCTGTGCAGTAGTTAGAAGGTCATATTTCTGTTGGAATTCAATAGTTTGGGTTTTTACTAGCTTTTCAAGGATCTTACTGAGGACAGACAGGATGGCAATGGGTCTGTAGTTGGTGGGGTCTTTGGGATCACCTTTTTTAAAAATAATGGTAACCCTTGCTGACTTCCAGATATCAAGTACTTGGCTTTGGCTGACAGATAGAGTAAAGATCTTTGCTAGGGAAGCAGCTATAAAGGGGGCAGCCAGTTTTAGCAGCTTGGGTTCCAGGGTATTGGAGCCAGCAGCCATTGTCTCTGAGATTTTCTTGAGGTGGGGGAGGACTTCTTCACATGCAATTTACTTGAAGTAGAAAAGGGGACTGACCTAGCAGAAGGAGTATTAGGAATTTTCAGTACTAAGAAGGAGGAAGTAAATGCTGTAAAGTCAGATAATTTGGGATAGAAAAAATGCGTAATGGTCTCTGGGTCATTGCAATTTACGCCATCAAGAATCATGTCACTTGGTGACAAGGGCTGGTTTGATCCCAGAAATGAGTTGACATGGGTACAGAATTTCCTGAAGTCACCATAAGAGTTTGTAAGCAGTTTCTTGTAGTATGAGCTTTTAGCATGCTTGATGTCGTCTTTACAGGCATTCCACTGAGCTCTGTAGGAGTTATAGTCACTTCGTAGCCGGAGTTTATGAACAGGTGCCAACTTTTGTCCTCATCCTTAATTTAGCAAGATCGGCCTTTATCCAATGGGTTTTCCTGTGTTTGACCTGACATGTTTCCAGGCAACAGTGATGGTTCTGAATAGCTAGAAAGTTGGTTAGGAAGATATTTAGGGCAGATTAAGCATCAGTAGCCTCATACAACTTGGCCCAGTCAATGCAGGAGATATCCCATAGAAAAGATTGGGGAACAAGGCCTGCATAATTATGGAAGGTGATGAGATGAGGCTTTGACGGAGGTGGAACAGCTTTGCCCAAGATGCAGAAGGTAGGAGAGTGGTCGGTAATAGCATCAGCTAGTGTGCCTGAGTTGAGAATATGTTCAGGATGATTTGACCTTATCCAGTCCAGCAGGGTGCTGCTGTTTGAGTGCATGGCTGTTCTAGTAGGTTCAGTGATCAGCTGATGGAGGTTGAAGCTTTGAATCTTTGAGAGTGATAAGGCATGGGTATTACCCAGCCAGCTTATATTTAGGTCCCCAAGTATGAGCACCTCATTTCTACCAGCAAGTAAAGACATTTGATCGATCAGCTCATCCAGTCCCTTCATACCATTTTCTGGTGGGTTATACACACAGACGATATGCAATACCTTTGATCCCAGTGTGAGAAGTGCATGTAGTGACTCGCATTGGACTTGGGACGAGGAGTGTATAGCAGTTAGGTTGAGGTGATTTTTAAAATAAATAGCAGTGCTACCACCTCTTTTGTTTGTAATTCTGTAATTCTGTAGTAGATTATAGGAAGGTAGTTGGAAATGAGAATCATGAACAGAGGGTTTGAACCATGTTTCAGTTAAGCAGAGTATATCAGGCTTGTAGGTCCAGGTTTCCAACTCAGCACAGTTATGTTCAAGGCTTCTGATATTATGGTGAGCTATTGAGAGACCTCGGGTAGCGGGCATGGAGTTTTCTGGGCCAGGGTTTAATTGTACATCACCCGAGAGCAGTATAGCCAAAATGAGTAGATACCCTAATTTGCAGTGCAGGAAAGGGGAGAAGGTAAGCTGCCACAGGGGATATCTTGCTAGTTTACAACAGGCTACAAAATTGCAGATCCTATTTAGTAGAAGAGGAGTGGAATCATATTGAAATGCAGGCAACATTAGGAGGTTAGAGAAAATGAAGACGTGTGAATGTCGGGATAGGAGAGTCAGCTGGGTTTGTAAGGGGTACTGTAACCAAGGACAGGTGTAGGAATGGCAAGGTGACTATGAGGAAGAATACCAGCACATGCTTATCCATTTTTGAGCTGTAGTCTTTTTTTGGCACATGTCTCCTATAGGTGATGTACAGTAGATGAAAATACTGTGATAATGGATGAGTAGAGAAAAGGCTGTGACTAGATCTGCAGCCCCGGGACCCCTAGTGGTTGGTTCTTATAAGCGTCCAATGGGAGAGTAGACACTTAGTCTCCCATGGCCTATTAAATCAAGGGGCCACCCAGGGTGGGTGAGGTAGGGGGAGTGTGGGAAGCCAGTGCAAAATGATGGCAGGAACAGAGACTCAGTAGTGGGCCCTGGGAGCATAGGCGGTGGCTGTTTCAGGGCCGGCCATACTACTCAGAGAGTCGGTTAAGTCCTCCTGTGGAGGGGGAACCCGTGGTCAGGTCTCCCACTTGAGAGCTTCAGCAGCAGGCCTTGGGAGGGTGGGCAGCAGCTGCTTCAGGGACAGCCGCACCGCTTGGAGAGTTGTATTAAGTCCTCCAGTGGATTCTTTTTTCGAGATGTGGAATGAGATTTTTAACATCCACCTGAACAACAACCAAGAAAGCCAAACAGGGCTTCAATTTAATATCTCATCAGAAAGAAGGCACCTGATGGCATTGCTGTGTCCTCCTTATGCCATTCTGGGGGCATCTGTTTGGTTACCTATAAATGGGGAGACAGTGCCTCCTACAGAGCTGCCAGAACCACTCACTGCAGCACCTGCAGTTCATTAGCAGCCCCCCATCAAGATATAGACCAAGTCCAAATCTGTATAGGTTCTAAGATCTGATGCACCAGGCTCCCAAGTGATAAATCTGCAGGCACTAAATTAACAACATAGTAGCATAAAGTATATTCTTATTAGCAAAGTGTACATATGTATGCCACATGAACATTGAAATTATATATATACAGAGGATTTTACACTGTATAATGGGTCCTTAAGCCAGTGTAATTGGTAACACTGTAGTAAAGACTCTTTAATAAAACTCAAGTAGTGCTGAACAACCTCTTTGAAGACCTAATGAGCTTTTCAAAGGTTGTTTTTCCCTCGGATAGTATGGCTAGAACTCCATTTCAAATTTTGAACCCGAAGATTGGAAGTCTATAGTAACCAATCTCAAGATGATTTTATTGTTCATTGTTCATGCTTTTGGTCATGAAATAGCTGACATGATCACACACTTCTGTCAGCAAGTGCCATGGATATTACTATTGTCAGGTGGACCTCCAAGGAATTTTTAAAATGTAAACACACACATCATGCACTTTATATTTTCTCAGCCACAAACCTTTTGGGACTAGTTTATGTTCTGTCAGTAAGGACTACACTTAAGTGTTTAAACAAAGTCAGTTCTTTGTGGAGAAGTCACATAACTAAGGAATACAGCAGGAAGAAAAATCAAGAACCAGTGAACTACAGTATATTCCTTTTCACATAAATAAGAGAACAAACAGATAAACCAATGGAATAAGCTAGTATACACTGTTTTCAGTGACTGCTAGAATATAGTGCCTTGAGGGGCATGTGAAATAAAACAGCCAGCTGAATATGAAAAGGGTGGCATGCCAGTCTCTTCTGGGAAGTGATTTCTTCTGATATATGCTATGGTAGGCAGAATACCAGGATACAAGTGAGGGAGATGCCCCTCCACCAATCTATTCTGTCACTAATTTACTGTGACTACAGAGAGGGGGCAATTGATGTATCATAAAAAAGTGAAGGAGTTAGATATGCATCTGAATAAAGGGGGATATCACTACCAGTCATTATCCATCTACATACTGTAGAGTTACTGTGCAGTGCCTGTCACCTACCTACACCTCAGGTGCATTGTACCTATCCTATTGCATATCAGGTGATGTACCCTTTGTTCAAATGAACAAATTATTGGGGGTTTATATAGAACCTCTCATCCACAGTGTATCTCAAAGCACTTTAATAATCAAAAAGTGAAATATTTGTAGTGTACTATGGGGACTGTAGGCCGACATTTGAAGGCATTAAGAACTTAATATCCGTACAGAGACATGAGTGATTGAATTGTAACCTCCAGTATTTTATATATGGGGGATGTTAGCCAGAATACTGCAAATACTCCCTTACTCATAAGTGTTAAGGTTGTGTGAGCACCAAACTATAATTTAAATATTATCAGTGTCAGTGACTCAGTAGGTAGCACACTCACCTCTGGGGCCAGAAGGCTGTGGGTTCCAGTCCTACAATGGGTACTGGGATAATACCTATAACTGACACTGTAGTGTAGTTCAAGGGGGGTGTTGTACAATTGAAGTGCCATCCTTCAGATGACATATTAGACCAAGGTCCCTTCTGCCTACCTCTGTTCACTGTCCAGGTAGAAATAAATGATTCTATGTCACTTATGTCACTAATCGAAGAAGTGTAGGGGGAATTTTTGTAATGATGAAAAGAATCAATCAGACATTATTATAACAGTAAACATTTATTGTTTACAGTATAATACAAAATTGAGGAGAGGGATACAGAAAGGGGACCAGAATAAATACATCAAGTGGCAATAACACACCAAAACCATGTAAAATATTATACATGGACAGGAAAAAATGTGTGCTAGCAAGAAATCAAATTAAATAGACAGTTCATCAACAAGGAGTTCCGTTATGCCACGTGCAATGTTTCCACAGTATCCAGAACATTCAGATATCTAAACAGCCACACTTAGTGTAACATATTTTACCATGGTGAGTTATCACAGTAGTTATAAAATCACTGACAGGCACAAAATTCTTCTGCCTAGTAATCATGCATCTAGCCAGCCTTAAAAAGTTTTACAGATGACAAATATTAAACATAAGGTACTCATATGATATCTAGTCCAGCTTGGGAGCTAGAGTCCTAGAGCTTGATTTATTTTCAAAGCCCAAGTATGATACATAGATACATAGATACATAGACAGTGTCGGCAGATAAGGGCCTATGGCCCACCCAGTCTGCCCATTTGAGCTTGTAAGTTCAGTTTGTTTTCCTAGAAGTCTGTTGCCCCTTACCCCTGACCTCTAGAATTCCTTTATGTCTATCCCATGCATTCTTAAATCCCGTGATTGTTTCAGCCCCCACCACTTCCTCTGGCAGGGTGGTCCACTTGTCCACCACCCGTTCTGTGAAGAAATTTTTTCTCATGTTTCCTCTGAATCGTCCCTCCTCCAACTTCATCCCATGCCCTCTAGTCCTGGAACATCTTTTCGCTTAAAATAGTGTTTTCCTTCACCCTGTTCCTCCCTGTAAGATACTTGTATGTCTCTATCATATCCCTCTCTCCCTCCTCTCCTCCAGGGAGTACATGTTCAGTTCCTTCAACCTGTCTTCATAGGACTTGTGATGCAATCCATGCACCATCTTTGTTGCCCTCCTCTGAACCTTTTCTACCCTGTCTATGTCCTTACGTAGGTATGGTCTCCAGAACTGTACACTGTACTCCAGGTGGGGCCTCACTAGTGTCTTGTATAGCGGAATTATGACCTCCCTTTCCTGCTGGTGATGCCCCTGCCTATACATCCCAGCATCCTATTTGCTTTACCTGCTGCCTTGTCACACTGTTTCCTACCTTGAGGTCATCAGAGATGACAACCCCAAGATCCCTTTCCTGCTTGGTGCATGCTATATCCTCAGCCCCCAACTGATATATTGCCAGGGTTTTTGTGCCCCATATGCATTATCTTGCACTTCTTTGCATTGAATTTCAACTGCCAAACCCTTGACCATTCTTCAAGTTTCTGCAGGTCGCTTCTCATTCTGTCTACACCCTCTGGTGTGTCTACTCTGTTACAGAGCTTTGTGTCATCAGCGAACAGTGAAATTCTGCCTTCTAGATCCTGCAAATGTCACTGATGAAAATGTTGAATAGGACCGTCCCAGCACTGATCCCTGTGGTACCCCACTGGTCACTCTTCCCTCTGTGGAGTGACAGCCATTTACCACCACCCTCTGTGTCCTGCCACCCAGCCAGTTACCTACCCACCACACTACTATCCTGCCCACCCATATTCCCCAGTTTGTGTAATAGTCTTCTATGTGGCACAGTGTCAAAGGCCTTGCTGAAGTCCAGATAGGCCATGTCCACTGCCCTCCCCTGATCCACCTCCCTAGTCACCCAGTCAAAAAATTCAACGAGGTTGGTCTGACATGACCTCCCCCTGGTGAAACCATGCTGCCTTGGGTCCTGTAGTCCATTGACAACCAGATGTTCCACCAATCTCTCCTTCAGTAGTGCTTCCATGATCTTCCCCACTACCGAGGTGAGGCTGACTGGTCTGTAGTTCCCTGCTTCCTCTTTGTTCCCACTTTTGTATAAGAGGACTACATCTGCTGTCCTCAGTCTTTGGGTACCTCCCCTGTTTCCAGTGATCGGCTAAACAGGATAGCCAGAGGTTCAGCCACCACCTCTCTTAGTTCTTTAAGGACCCTGGGGTGCACCCGTCTGGCCCCATTGCTTTATCAACTCTTATTACTCCAGTTCCTTCAGGACCCTTTCTCGTGTAAAGGGACTTGTGTCCATTTCTGCACCATTCTCACCCTTGTACAGCCTTCAGACCCATTACCCCCCTCTTCCTCAGTAAAGACTGAGCAGAAATACCTGTTCAATATGTCAGCTTTACTGTTGTCATCCTCCACGCGGCTCCCATCCTCCCCCTTCAGTCTCACTATCCCTCCCTTTGTCTTTCTTTTTTCACTTATGTACCTGTAAAAGGTTTTGTGCCCTCTACCCACTGATTTTGCAATGTGTTCTTCTGTCTGAGCTTTGGTGCAAGGTGCCTGTATCAAACATAATTGATGCAAGTGGCACCTTGCATCAAAGATGTGGTAATCATGATTTCTGAATGCAGTTTGCATCAAAAATGTAAGCCGTTATACCAAACTGACACTGTGCCAGCCTTGTGACCAAAACTGAGGTGCACCAGATTGCATGGGGGTTTGCAATTTTGCAAGCCCCGCCATGGACATAGCAAGGGACTCTATGTAGGCCAGCCAGTAGGTGGTCTAAGAGAACTGCACCAGTGCCACATATTGTGGTGGAGGAGGGCGGGATCTGAAAGTTAGCTACCAGAGGGAGAAGGGGTGCAGGGATGTCATAGGTGGCTTTGGAAAGACAGTGGGCATGAGAGGGAATGATCTGGCACCCAGCAGGGGTGCCATTTGCATTGCCATAAAGCTGATGGGATGGGACCACTTTGGGGGGGTCCACGGATAGACAGTGACATGGTCCAGGTGGGCAGTGCCCTGGCAGCTGCCCCATAGGTGGCCACTTCAAATATCCCTGTAGGCAGTACACTGGAGCTGTATGATGAGGGATGGCAGTGGTAGGGATGATGTTCTCCAGGCACCACCAGTCTCCTCGTATCCACCCTCCCATGTTGTGGCAGACTGCTTCCTGCCTGCAGTGTTATGCAAGGTGGCCACCAGGGCTGTGCCCACCTGGGTCCATGTCACTGTCTGTTCCTGGAAACCCCCTCTGAAGGGGTCTCATCCTATTAACTTTATTGCTATGCAAATAGCACCCCCACCAAGTGTCACATCACTCCCTGTCATGCCTACTTTCTCCCTGATGCCCCCTAAGCACAACCCTGTGCCACTGCTGCCCAATGTCCCATCCATGGCAAGCGGTTTCAACACCCCCAAACCATCCTGGCCCCTTTAGTGTTGCACTGGGCAGCAGGGTGTATCCCTGTAGCAATTTCTGCAGGTGCGCCAATTGTTCAGCCTAGCCTACAACTCAGGCAACTCCTGGAGTTTTGGTGCAGGGACCCCCCCACTTTTATAAAATTGGGCATGGGGTCCCTGACACACCTGGAGTTTTCAGCAGCTCTAGAATGACGTAACTTGCGTTGCTCAAAAGACTCTTGGAAAATTGAGCCCCTAGTGCCATTATTTCACAAGAGGTGGATTTAAACAATGGTTCTCACCAGAGATTTGCCAAACAGTTTCAAAAATCACATGTATAGGGCTACAGTATCAAGAAGTGCACCTGAGTTTCAAACAGCTGTGGATACATCTGCCTAGGACATGTCTGCTCTTTGATTTTTTTTCTTTTTGTGTGTGAAAGATTTCTTAACTCCTACTTTATTGTGACAGCATAACCAAGTAATATCCCACATTACTTAGCCTGAAGACATATTTTTCTCATCCTAGTGACAATGTAGTACAGGGGATTTAGGAGAGAATACCATGTGTATCAAATAGATGTAAACTAAAATGTCTAATTTTGGACAGTAGTAAGGAAGGAGTCAGCTTCCATTGGCATGCCTGAATCATAGCTGGCCTAGCAAAATTCAGGAAGCATATATTCCCTGATTCACTGGAGAACTTAAGTCAACTACTATTCCATTTTCCCTGTGATGGGACCAACCAACATCAGACTAAAGTAGTCCAAAATCATTCTTTTATTAGCAGGGGCTGTGACTAAATTATGATGTAGGAAAATGTCATGACAAAAGGTGACAGGGTTTATTATCCTTGCTCCACCATCATGAAAATCTTGGTATATAAAATCTCTTTTAATGGGGTTGAGCTGGGTCCCCCAAAAACCTTGAAGAAACACTATATAACAACATCCATGTTTATTGGTGAAGGAAACACATGGCTTATGTGTATAAAAAAGTGACAAGATGAGCATTTTTAAGAATGAACACCCTTGGGCTGGCCCAGTGAGGTCTGAGTCACTGGATGCCACAACTCGCTCCCCACCAGGAACCCAGGTTCATGAATGGACTCGGGTCACTGGGGTCACTCAAGGTGGAGTGGAACAAGTTTCTGGAGGACTGCTCTCCTCTCGTGGGGAGGGAGGATGGTGCACTCCACAACCAGTGGAGGCTGGGGGCATCACAGCAGTGGAGGCAAATACAAGGGATAAGGGTGATGGCAGACATCCTGTGCATGGGTGCAGAAGCATGCACATCAGCACCCCTGTGGTGAAACAGGAAGGAAAAACCCTGGCTGTCAGGGAGGAAATGGTGAGACTCCAGCAGCCAAGCCCACAAGTTCAGTGCCAGACCTGACCCCAACTTGACTCTCCAGGATCCTCTCCTCCTTCTGTATGGGTCTAGTGGGAGAGGAGGGAACCAGCAGCGATTCCTTAATTGGAAGAGGGGTTCAGGAGAGTGGTGTAGGTGAGATTGTGACGGTCTATGCACAAGAGATGCTTCGGAAGCAGGAGATCAGGAGGAAAAATGAAAGTACAAAAAAAAACAATGAACACCCTCTTCTTTTTTAGATAAAACTCTGTCTTTCCATATAACTACCTTAGCCCCAGCTCTTGTTAATACATTGTCCCAATTCTGCTGAGCAGGGTCATGATGACTAAACCATACTCCCAAGATTTTTAGTTGGTAACTAAACATGAGTACATAAGTAAGTAAGTATTATTTCATTTATATTTTGGCCCCAATACTGGAGGTTCTGGACACCATTACAATTAAGACAAGGTTGGAAAGTACACAAACAATATTCAAAGTTACTAAAACCATATATAAATAACATCAGTTAACATAAAACGCTTTCTTAAAAAGATAGGTCTCCATTAAAAATTTTGGCAGGGAATTCCAGAGGACTGGACTGGCCACCTTGAAGGAGCAATCCCCAGAGGTTTTCAGCCTGGCCCTTGGAATCGCCAGGAGGCCCTTGGTGGAGGAGCACAGTGAGCATACCAGGATGACTGGATTTAGGAGGTCAGACAGGTAACCAGGGTCCAGGCCATATATGGCCTTATAGGTGAGCAAGCCATCTTGAAGATGATCCTCCACCTAACTGGCAGCCAGTGTCAATTCTGCAGGACTGAGGTCATATGACAGGACTTTCGTAGACCCACCAGCAGACTGGCTGCCACCTTCTGCATTAGCTACAGTAGGCAGAGCACCTCTCCACTGTCCCCAAAGTACAGAGCATTACTGTAGTCCAGCCTGCAGGTAAAAAAGGCATGTATTAATGATGGCAAATCTTCGGGTGGAATTAAGGGTCTAATTCAGGAGATATTCCTTAAGTGGTAGAACCCACCTTTGTTGACAGATGACACCTGAGCTTCCAGGGTCAGTCCATGATCAAGGATAACACACAGATTTTTCACCCTAGTGGAGGACATCCATGGAGTGGATCTGAGGACCAAGCCTGTTACCAATCCAGAAGCCTCCCCATCCCGCCGTCAATCAGGCTCTATCACTAGCACTTCCATCTTATTGGGGCTCAGCTTCAGCCAGTTAGAGGACATCCAGTTCTATATCTTGGCCAGGTATTTATTTAGCACCTCAATGGCATTTCCAGTTTCAGGGGCAAATGACAGATACAGATGGGTGTCATCTGCATAATAGTGAAACCCCAGACTGTATTGTCTAATGAGATCATCCAGGGGCAGCACATACACCACGAACAGCACTGGCAAAAGGATTGAGCCTTGAGGCACTCCACATGGCAGTGGTTTTGAGGAGGAAGAGAAATTCCCCATCACCACTCTTTGCCTCCTGTCGGACAGATAGGACTCAAACCATTTGATGACAGTTCTGGTGAGACCATAATACTCTCCAAAGTGATCCAATAGCACAATGTGGTCCACAGCATCAAATACTGAGAAGACATCAAGGAGAGTGAGAACTGACCATTCTCCTCTATCCCTTGCCCTGAGGAAGTCATTCTGCACTTGAACTAATGCCATTTCATTGCTATGCCTGGCTTTGAAACTGGACTGGAATGGCTCACAAAAGCCACAAGGTGCACCTCGAGCTGCAGAGCCACTACTTTCTCAACAACCTTCCCTACAAATTAAAGACTGGTGACAGGTCTATAATTTGCCAGGTCATCCAAGTTGAGTGATGGTTTCTTCAGCAGGGGCCTCACCAGTGCCTCCTTCAAGATGCCAGGGAAGCACACGTCTGAGATCAAGCACCAAACTGTCCCAGCGAACACTGGACCTATGGCCACGGACCCTTCCACTAGGAAATAGGTTGGGCCAGGGTTCAGTTCACAGTATGTGGGCCACAGCTTCGAAATTACCTCACTGACCTCAGTCACCTCAAACAGCTGAAACTTCCCCCAGACCATCGGAATGCCTGTGTTCGAACCAGACTGGCCACTGCAAGTCATGTGCATATTTTGCGACACCATGTCCCTTGAGTCAATTACTAAATATTGATGCATCATGAAATTTATTTTAGCACCTGCTACTTTGGAAAAGTTTGCAAGGATCTCTGATAGAGCCTAATGGGGGTGAACTCTGTACAAAAATGCACATTTAATCTGCATAGCCAATACTTTAAGTGGTGGACTGTTGCGGTCCAAAATGATACCTGGAATGATTGTACTGACCTGCAACCTATGCAGAAGGGGGCTTATTTATTTTTTATTTTATTTTTATTTTTATTTTAGTCTTTGGTAACCTGGTAAGGCCCACTAGGCACAAGTGCCTGTTTTCAGGGGTGACCTGCAATATTGCAAAAATGTATCTAAAGGGCTAAGAAATCAGCCCTGTCTTGCCCTTCTGTACACAGACAAATCATCACCTGTTGTCTGCTGTGGATTAGGTAGGTAGAGTCAGCATGATTAATGCTGGCACCCATAGTGTTGTTGTCCCCTGTGGTGGATTGCTAATTGGGAGGCTCTTTGTGACTTGTGGAAGGAAACGTAGAGTCCCTGTCTTCTTCTGTGGACTGCTTGTAGGTAGTCTGTGGGACTAGTACTAGGACCCATATTGTCCCTGTCTTCTGCTGTGGATTGCTGTTTGCTACAGTCTGGGTGACTAGTGGTAGGACACATAGAGTTCCTGCCTGCTGCTGTGGATTGCTGGTTGGTAGAGTCTTTATGACTGGTGCTAGGAACCATATTATCCCTGTCCTCTGTTATAAGTTGTTGATTGGTAGAGTCTGTGTGACTAGTGTTAGGACCTAGATACATAGAATGCGATGACAAATAAGGGCTGCTGAGTGCACCCAGTCTGCCCAATTGTGTTTTTTTTTAATTATTAATGCTCCCTCTACCCTATGCCCATGATTCCCTTGTGCCTATCAATGGTATGTTTGAATAAATTTACTGTTTCACCCCCACCACCTCCTCTGGAATGCTATTCCAGGTATTCACCACCCTTTCTGTAAAAAAGTACTTACTCACATCTCTCCTAAAGTTACCCTTTTCAGCTTTGTATTATTCCCACTTGTTTTAGAGCACCTTTTCCTCTGAAAAATGCTCTCCTTCTGTATCTTATTAACCCCTGAAAGGTATTTAAAGGTTTCTGTTATATTCCCCTCTCCCTTCTATCCTCCAGGGTGTACATATTTAGCTCCTTAAGACTTTCCTTATAGGACTTTTGATGCAGACCCTGCACCATTTTGGTAGCCCTCCTTGTAGTGGGTTGGGATTAGGACACACACAACTTGGCAGACTTCAAGTCAGATGCATAGAAAAAGGCCAAGAGGCATTTGTCATTTTATTTTGAAATCAGATAAAATAAAGAAATAATACAGAAAACAAGAAAAAAAAAGTAGTTGCAGAAATCAAATGACAACTGCTTCGCCCCAGCACTGTCCAAGGCCCTTTCCTCAGCCTACTAGTGTGCCTCTTTAACCAAAGAGGTTTGACCCGTGTACAGGCATATACTACCAGAAGGTCTTTCACTTTCCTCAGTCAGTGTTCGACTGACTACCCTATCTAAAAACTATCTCCTGGTGGTGGGCATTTTTACTTTTTATGTGGTGACACCACCGTTAGGTGATCCACCCTTTTTTTCTTCAAACCAGAATGACACACTTTATTTTAAGGAGGTGTAGCAGCAAACATCCCTCACATACAGACTGGATATGATGCTTTTCAGGGAACATCAAAGGAAGCAACCTTGCCTTTTTTTACAGGCTCAAAACATTACATACGTGCATAATGAGCCCTAATGGGGCTAAGCCCTTCACTTTAGGAGTGACATCACATTTTTGGGTCACTATAAATACAGGCAGTTTCAGGGCTGTCAGACCTAAAGGGGATCCTTACAAAATTAGGAGATGGATTTTTGGGCCTGCTTTTCCTGGCCCACCAAAATATGAACTTTAGATGGGAAGCAGAGCTTCACTTTGGGGTAAATTTTAAAGGTTCCTTGTGCATTGCTGAACATGTGTTTCTTTTCATTTTACACAAGCACCTTACACTTTGTATTTTAAGTAAAGCACTGGACACACTGTTTACATGCAGTTCCAGCTTTGCCATATTTTTGTCAGGACGCAAGCCTGGCCTACATATGAATTTTCTAAAGAAACACCTTTATTTCGCTGTTCACTAACAGAGGCAATTTGGTTTACAGAGCTACTGGCAAAAGAGCACTAGCAATACTTCCAGTAGCTCTGTCTGTTATATATTTTATTCTGCCTTTTTAAGTGGGACTCTATCAAATAAAGCAACCCCCAACATAATTAGTACTCTAAGAATTCTATGACTCTGTATTCTATGTATTTTATAACTTCCCCAAATCAAGCACCTTTGTATGTATTGTACCTATCCCAGCAATGTGTAGGTGCTAAAGCAGTTATAAATCCTATTTGCAGAGCTGTTTACCTGAAAGAGAAATCTAACACCTTAAGCAGCTCTATATTTTAAATATTTCTGTCTATTCATTTCCAAGCTTCCTCTTCACAACCTATGCATTATATTCTTATACAGAACCCTATACCCCTATATGGCTATATATATTACATTTATAATACCTTAAGGTTTAGCTTCATGAAATGGCCATTGCGTACTGCTAATGGTAGTCTCACTCTCAAGAGGCATCTTTTGTATGCATTTTATCTATCCCAGCATTTTATAGGTACCGGAAAATGCCTACATACTAGAGATACACAGAGTTAGTATAAAGCACTTAATACATTTTACTCAAGTGCATCATTCTTCTAAGTACTGTAGCACTTTATATCTTTTACTGCCCTGAATACACCTAATGCACTTTGTATGTATCTAAATGCACTTTATCATATACATCTCCTTTCTGAAGCATTTATTGACATTGCATGCACCTTATACAGTATGGGCTGGATATTCAAAAGGGTTGCACCATGCGCAATAGGATTGCGCCAGTGCAAGTCCGACAATGCGCTATGCCGCGATATTCAGTAGGTGGCAGTTGAGCCACTGAAAACATGCTGATCAACAGCGCAATAATAATGAAGGCATGCACAACCTAAGGGGGAGGAACCATGCATAAATGGTGCAGTGCGCAGTTCAAAGACTTGCGTAATGTGCAACAGTGGAGCAAGCAGGAGTTGTGCACTAGTGGAAATGAGCCAACATAAAAAGGAGCAAGGAAGACACGCAAGAACGCTACAGGGAAGCCACATGAGGCAGAGGGAGAGGCAGGGACAGAGAAAGTGGCAGAAGGAGGGCAGGCAAGGGAAATACCACAGCAGAACAGAGGGACAGGCAAGGTGTGTGGTGACACACAGACAGAGGCCAGCACAGATAGGTGTACCCGGTGCAGGGGAGGTAGCAGTCAGGACAGCAGGGGTCACAAAGCAACAGCTGCTGGGGGGGAACGCAAGCCAGGGACATGGCCAGTGCCACATTTAACATGGATGCCATAATGAAGGGGGTGAGAAGGCATGCAGCAGGGGGACATGGCCGTGGAAGGGCCCATCAGTGGTATGCCCCCAACAGGCAGTACCGAGCCTGCACCAGCTTTGAGCTGTATACAGATACCGAGATTGTGGGCCGGTACTGCCAGAACAGGGCAATACTGAGGCAGCTCTGTAAGCTGTGCAGTGATGTGATGCAGGCACCCACATGATGGAGTCATGCTCTGTCAGTGGAGACAAAGGTAACTGCCTGCATGTGCTTGCTCGCCACGGGTACCTTCCAGAGACCAACAGGGGACACCACAGGCATAACACAGTTGGCCACATCATGCAACCTCACCGAATTCCTCAGTGCACTGTTGCCACATGCTGTAGAGTACATCCATTTCCCCAGCACTGTGGCGGAGTGCACAGCAAACATACAGGAGTTCCACAGGGTAGCACGTATGCCTGGAGTGCTAGGGGCAATAGACTGCACCCATGTGGCCATACGCACACTACCTGGTGAGGAGGGGGCCACCTACATAAACCAAAAGGGCTTTTTCAGTGTCAACTGCCAGGTGGTGTGCGATGCCAGTGAGCACATCATCAATGTCTGTGCCACGCATCCTGGGGGAGCACATGATTCATACATCTGGCACCAGTCAGCACTGTGCCACCAATTTGAGAGTGGGGACATCCCCACAGGTCATCTAGTGGGTGAGTATGTAAATAGAATTGACAGATCGTGGGCATGGGGGAGTATGGCCAGAGGTGCCATGGGTGTGGCCCACAGGGCCTGGGCAGTCTGAAGCTGAACACTACACTAACCACCACTCTCTGCACACAAGTGACAGTGGATACCCACTCCATCCCTGGCTGCTCACACCCTACCGGTGGCCCATGACCCCATCGCAGCAATGCTACAATGAGGCACATGCCACCACACGCAATGTCATCGAGCTGGTGTTCAGGATGCTGAAGGCACATTTCCATTGCCTGGACACCTCTGGTGGTGCCTACAGTATAGCCCCTCAAAGGCCTGTGGGATATTCCTGGCCTGTTGCATCCTGCACAACATGGCCAAAGACTGTGGGATAGCCATACAGGTCAAAGAGGGGGACAGCGATGGGGATGATGGAGATGCTGGTGACAATGGGGATGGGCAGCCCCCCTTGGCTGACAGGACCCCCGACTGATCCAGTTGGCACAGCTGCACCAGGACACCATCACAGAGGAGCACTTCAGCCAACCCAGGTAAGTCATGGTGCCATGCGCAACCACCAGAGGCTAGGGCACAACCCACAGACATGCATGGAAACACACCAGGGGTGCATGCTGGCAAGGGATGTGGCAGGGCACAGAAGCACACACAGACAACCAGGGACGGGTGAACAGTAACACATCACATGGACGGACACACACACATGCACACACAATAGGCACATAACGTGCACAGGGGTGAGGTGCAAACCTGAGCCAGAATGCCAACACTAGCAACACACATGTCCACAGGCCCCATGGCCACTGACTGTGCATGTGCATGTGTCAAATGCTGGGCACCATCGCACTTTGGTGTACAGCGCAATGCAGGCATCATCATGCACATGTACCTGTGGACAGCAGCCGGGAGGGTGTGCAGGTGGACCGTGTGTCTGCGTGCAGGGCCAGACACCCACCCGTGCACTGCCCACCGAAACACCCAATGCACACAGGGCAGCACCAGACAGAGCCAGCACTGGAAGACAGGTCAGTCTTGCGGCACAGTGCCATGGCCGCCTTGGATGCATGGGCAGCCCCGTTGAGACCCACCAGCACTGGCAGGCTAACCACAGGCCTCATGGGGTGGCACTGATGGTCCACCAGGGGTTCCACTGCGCGAACGCGACCGTGCCCACACAGGGGTCTGCAGCATACTGAACATTCCTGCACCAGAAGTGCTCGGGATGCCCATAGCTAAACCCGGCGTTGACAGTGTGGGTGTCGCACGATGCCAGGAATGGGGAGTGGACAGCGCACTGCGTGGTGTGAGCGACGCATGTGCACCTGACTGTGTGCCCATTGTGGCCATGACAGCAATTAACGGCTGTGCAAGCCTGTCAATGGCAGCGGTCACATCCTTCTGCAAATGGTCAATCTGTGACACGATCCTATCAGTGTCCCTGCTGCGTTGCTCCTCAGCCCATTCCAGGGCTACACACAGTGCATCCATGGATGTTGCAAGCTGCATCTGCTGCTGGACCGATGCCTGCAGTAGGCGGGTGTGCTCGTCAAAGAGGTCATCTGCCTCCTCGGCATCCTGTCCCTCAGGGTGTGCAAGGGCCTGATGTTCAGCACCCCTTGTGGGTAGGTGCTGCACACCAGGACCAGGTATGGGCATATCCACAGGTGGTGCACAGACGCCACTGCTGAATCCTGAACCCCTAGTCCCAGTGTCCGAATTCTGCTGCCGCCCCTCCACCTGCTGTGCACAAGGGATCAGTTGTGCCACTGCTGTGTCCACAACACTCCCACTGTCCTGAACAGCCACTGGTGCTGCCCCACTGGTGCTGACAGGCACAGCCTGGGACTGTGCTGACACACTGACCCACACGGCACCACCAGCCACAGCCATGGGCGCGGGCTGACCTGCTGTGTGTCCATTCCGTGGCACACACATGTCACTGCCCATTATGGTTGTGTCTTCATCAGTGGTGCAGGTCTCTGCCCCAGCAACAACCACAGCATGCTGGCATCCTTGGATGCCAGAACGCTGAGACACAGGAAGGGCTTTCCCCACACCTGTCTCAACATCATCAGTGTGGACAGCCAGGTGGACCCACTGTTGCAGTGCTCCACGTATACCTGTGGAGGTGGATGGTCCCTCCTCCAACTCCAGCTCCCTGTCCACAGTGGACAGGCCCACCACCGCTGACCCATGCAGATGCGCAGGATCTGTAAGGGATAGCAGAGTCGTGTTACTGCGTCTGACCTACCCTGCCCACAACTGTCTGGAAGCTACCTCCTGGAACTCCCTCTATGACATGGCGGTGCATGCTTGCAGCAAGCCTGTCCTCTGCTGGTGTGAGCTGCACCACCTCTGGCTGTCCCCCGCCTGTTGCAGCACATGCCGCCCTGATGGCAGCCACCTTCTCCTTCACCCTCCTCCTGTCAGTACCCATTTTCTTCTTACACTTCTGCATGGAGTGCTGGTGGCTGCCGTGCAGGTTGATGGCATGCCACCTCCTCCCATGCAGCAGCACAGGCCTGAGGGGTGCCCCGCTGTCCACTGAGCAGTGGCTCCTGATCCAGGTAGGCCTCGAAGAGTGCCTCGGTCTTGGCCTTTGTGAAGTTGGGCCTCCTCTTCTGCCCACCACAGTTGTCCTCCTCACCCAGACCTTGCTCAGACATTATTCAGCCTGTAAGGATGACAGTGGTTATCTGTGACTGTGCAGTATAAAGCATGTACCTGATTCCATAGTCCGGACCCCCACACAGCATGCA
Organism: Neoceratodus forsteri; assembly: GCA_016271365.2. Taxonomy (NCBI): domain Eukaryota; kingdom Metazoa; phylum Chordata; order Ceratodontiformes; family Ceratodontidae; genus Neoceratodus; species Neoceratodus forsteri. The sequence goes on from CM028135.1 coordinate 1,035,160,154, forward strand.
ACTCACCAATAAACTGCAGTAACCGAATATGGCCACTGCAGAACATTGTCACAGTTTTATAGCGCAATGCATGCAAATTGGGTGAGGAGCAACTTTAATTAGATGCAAATTGTGTTGCTGTGACATTGAATGGCTGATCGGATGATTAGCATATGACGGCTGAATATCGCGCTTTTGCGCTTTGCGCAATTGTGTTGACCATGCTGAGCCAACGGCGCAGTTCCGTGGCATGCGTAGTACACCACACTGCGCATGCCCAGGTTGCTTACGCAGTCATATGCCGTGCTGATGATGTGCTGTGCACGGTAGGCAATGCAGGGCATGGCCACCATTGTGCCAGTGGCGCTATAGCAAAGGTCACTACATGGCGCTGTGGCAATGGGCCTTCATAGGCGCAATGGCACAACTGCACGATAGTGCACTGTGGTGCTGGCACAGAGGCAGCCAATCGTGCTACACACATTGTCGTCTGATGGTGCTGTGCGTGTCCTTGCATCTGGGACCCTTGACCCTGTGTCTGACCTTTACCCCCTCGGAACCATGCGTCAGGCATCGGTGCACCTCTATCGCGCTGTTCAGTAATAGCACGATAGGGAATGGCAGCGCTGTACCGTTCAGCATCTGCACGTGGGGTAACATGCTGCATAGCACCTTATTGCCTACTATCGCTTTGATAATAGCGCGGAGAAGGGTTGCTCCCTGGTTGGCAATAGAGCTGGTAAACCTGGTGGCCACAGTGGAGCCACATCATGGGCATCTCTTTAGGGAGGCCCCCCTGGATAGGCCTAGGTCCCAGGTGTGGAGTGAGGTGGCCACAGCCCTAGAGGCGGTGACTGGCAGGGGCAGGATGGCAGAGCAGTGCAGGCACCGATATTCGGACCTGATGAGGAGGGAGCCTGAGTTACTGGCCAGACTACGGTCACATGCAGAAGGGGCACGGTACTATGACCAGGTAGGGGTTCTGTCAACACACTGTTTTCATCCATTTGAGCCACATTGTTGTTTGTGTCCAGCACATAGGGGAGGGACTGTATGGGGTTGCCCGTGGTGGTGTTCACAGGGTGTGGGGTGGGTAGTCTGGCTGGGTGGGGGAGCACACTCCTTGGGGCATAGGGACTTTGCTTTGGGACTGCACTGATGTTCTTCTCTGCTTTTTGTCCCCCAGGCCCAGAAGAGTTATGCCATTTGAGAGCAGAGCACAGGGCGGTGGAAGACATAGCCAGGCAGGCCGAGGGTCCACAATGGCCACCTGACCATCCCGATGAGGGTGAGTGACAGACATCCATTCTTAATACTGCATGCTGTGTGGCAAGGTGGGTAGTGGGGCATGGCCACGATTCATTGACATCACTGCCATGCACGCCACTGGTTACAGTCAACACTGTCCAGTGGCAATGCATGTCTGGGTGTGTGTCACTGGTGGTGCATGGCTATGCCACTGCCTTTGCACCACATAGCCATGTCACTAGACGGCCACGGTGGTGCTGTGCATGACTTGGCTGGTAGGTGTGTGCAGCATTCAGCATGGCTGTATGCGCCTGGGTGGGCAGGTCCTGCAGAAATGATCACTGCGGCTGGTCACACACCATCACAATGGTATGTCCCATGGCCATATGCCATGCACAGTGGGTGGGCTGTCTGGGGTTGTGCATTCACACCTATTGACTGTGCTGCCTTGTCCTAGGTCTGAGACATCTCAGGGAGATGAGGGATGCCATGAGGGAGCTCATCAATCTTGACTGGGAGTCTGTGGCGATACTTCGGAGGCTGGACACAGCAGGAGTACTGCGGCGCCACAGGGCAAGGCAGACCCAGAGCCAGGAACGGCAGACACGCTGAAAGTCCCTTGGTCCCTGACTTCCCTTCCCCCCCAGACTCACCCTCACACCCCACCTATCCCATCCCATTTGTCCACCCCTTCCCCCTGCCACCCCACCTTGTTTGTGTCCCCCACCCCAACCTTGTAAATAGTTATTGCTATTGTACATAGTTAAGTTTTATATTTTTACAATACATTTGAATTTTATATGAATACCGTGGTGGTCTCTGATTCACAGTGGGCTATAGGTGCTTGGCTGCAGTGGTGTGCATGGCATCAGGGGTGGTGCAGTCATGGGTATGTGTGTGTGTCCGTGTGGAGGTGACTATGGTGTGGGGGTAGATATCAATCAGTGTCTGTGGTGTGTGTGTTGTTCCTCGTGCACTGGATGACTGTGTGCAGTAGTCCATGGCACATGCTCTGTGTCCATGGTGCACCCATCGGCCCATCCATGGCCTGTGCAGCCAACACACATGCCTGCCTGTCTGTGACATGCATGATCTGCTGGCATGTCAGTGGTAGCATTCCCTGAAGGGCGGACACTGTACCCATCACTTTGCTGGGTTGCCCATGTCACTGGTGTGGTGCATGCTTCCACGCATGACTGTGGGTGTCTGTGCTGGCTGCTGTGGCCAGTGGTGGGCCGGAGTGTGTTACTGGGATACTGTGCGGTGTGCTGTACCAGTGGGGGAGGTGTCCCTTACACGACCATCCAATCTGGGGTCAATCTTCTGCCAATGCATGGTCGGTCTCTCAGCAGTACATCGGGGGACTGTGCATGGTTGCACTTTGTCTGCCGTTGTTGCATTGCCGTGTGCTGCATCCTGCTGATGGGTGCTCATGATGGGGCTGGCTTGCATGGTTCTGTGGTGCACAGGGTTGCATTGCCACTGTTGGGGTGGTGGCATGCATGGAGATTCCTGCAGTGCTGGTCACTGCTCATGGGGGGTTGTCTGGGAGTCACGGTGCAGGGTGTGCTGTGCACTGGAGGGGATGGTATGGCACAGGGTGGTCTGCACTCCTTATGTGCCAGTCACAGCTTGCCGGTAGGTGTGATAGGGCACCATGGCCAGGCTGTGGGTTGGTTGCTTGACTCCATGGACAAGTGGTTATTCCAGCCCTTCCCTGGTTGTGATGTGCTTGGGGTATGGGGGGGACGATGTCTGTTCCACTGTGTGTTCCTGTGCCCATCTGTGGCATGGGTGGTGGGCCTCTACCTCCCTGGTTGTACAGTTACATTGCTCTGCAGCTGTGGGGCTCCCTGCTTGCACTATGGTGCCTCTGGACTGCTCAGCTGGGCATCCCTTGTTGTGCCAGAGTGCATCATATCTGCTCAGCTTCCCCTCCCTTGTTGTGCTATGGCATTGGTTGTGTGATATTCAGACGTTGGCTGTGGGTGCAATTTGGCTTGCTCCTGTTTTGAATATCGCGTCTGTTGCACATGGGAGCAATAGACTTGCACTTGCTCCTGCTATTGCGCACATTTTGAGTGCAGTTTGAATATCCAGCCCTATATCATTTAACGGCACAATATTTCAGTCTTTCAGGCCTTCTGCTCCAATTTGAAGGGGGGGGTAAGGGAAGACCTCAGCCTCCTCATTAGGAAAAAAAACCTAAGACAGGGGTCACCATGTCACACTCCTCTGGATCACCTCCACTCTATGTCTTTTCTGAGATGTGGTCTCCAGAACTCTACACATTACTCAAGGTGAGATCTTACATGCGATTTATATAGGGGCAGAATTATACCTCTCTTTCTGCTGGAAATACCCCTACCTATGTACCCCAGCACTATCACACTGCCTTATCACCTTCAGATCATCTGATATAATTATCCCAGATCTCTTTCCTGCTTCGCATTTATCAGTATCCCTCTGCCCATCTTGTACTATGCTCCTCGATTCCTATGGCCTAGATGTATTATTTTGCACTTTTTTGCATTAAACCCTAGCTGCCATACTCTTGACCATTCCTCCAGTCTATTTATATCCCTGCACATTCTATCCCCCAGGTGTGTCCACTCTGTTACAGATCTTAGTGTCATCTGCAAGAAGGCAGACATTCCCTTCCAGTTCTTCTGCTAGGTCACTTATAAATATATTGAATAGGACTGGTCCCAACACTGATCCTTGAAGAACCCCACTGGTCACCCTCCCCTCCTTTGACTACACTCCATTTATCACTACTCTCTATGTCCAATCTGGCAACTGGTTTCCTATCCAGGTCACCACCTTATTATCTAACCCCAAGATACCCAACTTGCCAACTAGTCTTATATGTGGAAAGATGTCAAAAGCCTTGCTTAAAACCAAGTATCCCATATCCACTGCACCTCCGTGATCCAGCTCCTTGGTCATTTAGTCAAAGAAGTCTATCATATTTGTTTGGCATGACCTTCTCTCTGTGAAACCATGCTGTCCTTGGTCCAGCAATCTGTTGGGAAGAATATATTTCACAACCATCTCCTTCAATAGAGTTTCCATCAATTTAGGAACTTCCAATGTCAGACTGACAAGCCTATAATTGCTTGCCTCTTCCTTGCTACCACTTTTGTGAAGAGGGACTACATATGTCCTTTTCCAGTCCTCTGGGAGCACACCTGTCTCCAGTGATCTGTTAAAAACATGTCTGTCAGAAGGTCAGACAGTACCACCATAAGTTCGCTCAGTACCCTTGGATGTACCACATCCGGTCCCATAATTGTGTCTACTTTTGAGCTACAATAACAGTTTTCTGGTCACAGGTATTTCACCATTTCTTGTGGATTTGATTACTTGTCATCAGTCATGTGGCACCTCTGAGAACATGGCTTTATATATTTTGCTCTGCAATATCATGGGGCAAACGCAGACCAGCGAGGCCAAGAGGACTAGATGCCCTACAACAAAACTAGTCTGCAAAATGATTAAAGCGTACCTTCTTAGGATACTACTTATGCTACTTCTGATATCTGGAAATGTTCATCTTAATCCGGGGCCTACCAGCCTAGCACCCCATGCCACAAAAAGGCAGGAGGGGTCCCTCACATTAGTCTCAATCAATGTCTGAAGCCTCCTTAACAAACTTGACATCTTGCAAACCTGGGTCCAGCAACATAGCCCTGATGTACTCTCTGTTGTCGAAACATGGCTTAACCCCAAGAGACCAGACACTGCAGTCACCATCCCTGGATACTCTATATTCAGGCAGGACAGGGTTTCCAAACAAGATGGGGGCTGTGCCATCTACCTGAGGAATTCCTATCTGGGTCAAGTCTTCCGTTCTCAAACCCTAAACCACCCTTGCAGGTTCTCGCTATTAAAGTTCTACTTGGGCGCACAACAAGGAGCTCACCATTGCCTCTGTGTACCTACTCCCTAAAGATCAGCACAATGGATTTATGAGCATATTGGAAAGCCTACAGGGATTACACCATAACTCTGAACTCATAGTACTAGGTGACTTCAACATAAATTGGCTATCGCTGGAGGCCAGTAAGTACAAGGATGCTGTCACGTCACAGAATCTCACCCAGCTTGTTACCACCCCCACCAGATGCAACTATAGGACAGGGTCGCAAACACTTCTGGACTGGATCCTAACTAATCCCCCTGAATGAATATCAAAAGTCTCAGTGCTCCCTGATGGGATCAGTGACCACTCACCAGTCACATGTACCTGGACAAACAAATTCATTAAGCCCCCTCCTAAAATAATCCACACCAGAGTGTTAAAGCAGGGGTACCTTGAGCTACTAAAGACACACACACAAGCCACCTGGACTGGACACCAATCGACTCTGCCATTAATGTAAACCAAGCCTTAGATCTTTTCATCAGCCACTTCACTGCAGCCTACAATATCTTTGCACCTCTCAAAAAACTGAAGGTCAGGGGCAGAGCTAACCCTTGGATAACCCCCGATCTAATCACTTTACTCAAACATAGGGATCATCTCTGGCACTGTGCCCATGCAACATCCAAACCTGGGGATATTCATAAATATAAAGCTGCCAGAAATGAGTGCATGGGGGCAGTTAGGAGAGCCAAAAGCAAATACTTCAAGGACGCTCTCTCCAACTCCTGGGGTGATGGAAAAAAATTTGGAGTAACTTGAAAGACCTTACAGGCAAGGACCCTAAGTCACCACCCACCATGCTAAACATAAATGGAACACCAACAACTGACCAGTACACCATCACCAACACCTTTAACAATGCATTCTCCAACTTGGATAGTGTCCTCCCTTCTAATTTCTTTGATGCCCCCTCTGGTAGTAACCCCTCTGCAACTACTCCTCTCCTACACCCTGCCCCACAATTCTACTTCAAGGAGATCCCAGTGCATGAAGCCAGAACCTATATTTGGAAGGCCATTCACAATGCAGGCTACAGTGGTGACTCCCTTGACCTGAAGTTGTTAGCACTTGTCCTTGAAGAAGTCCTTGAACCCTTGACAAAGGTCCTCAATCTATCACTAAGGATGTCCCAGTTCCCATCTCGCTGGAAACAGGTGACCATCACACCAGTACACAAAAGTGGAGACAAATCACTGCACTTCAACTACAGACCTATCTCCATCCTCCCTCCATTGTCTAAGGCCCTGGAGCGCATCACCTCAGACCAATTAGTCAAGTACCTGGAAAAATACGACATCCAGTGTCCTGAGCAACATGGTTTCTGAAAGGGCACAGTACCACCACTGCACTATTAGAATTCACAGGCTTCATCCATACCACACTTGATCAAGGAAACTGTGTAGGGGCAGTATTCATTGACCTTACAAAAGCCTTTGATACTGTGAACCACCCACTCCTACTCAAGCAATTATCAAACATTGGGCTCTCCAATGAAGCACTGCTCTGGTTTTCAAGCTACCTTGGGAGAGGGTCCAGTGGGTTAGGATTGCCGGTGTTACCTCGGAAGAAAAGCCAGTCCTTTCAGGGGTCCCACAGGGGTCCATCCTGGGGCCACTACTCTTCAGCCTCTTCCTCAATGACCTTCCCAGTGTCTGCCGCCAGAAATTACTGCTCTACACCAATGACGCAGTCATGTTCACCAACCACCAAAACGCAGAGCTCCTCGAGAAACAATTACAGCTTGAATTCATGCGCATCGAAGAATGGTTCAAGTCACACAAACTGGTCTTGAACTACAGCAAAACAAAGGTTATGACCTTCTACAACGCTAGGAGCAAGTATAAATCCCTTGACCTCACCATCTTAAACCGAACAGGGACCTTACTTGAACACATTCCTGATTTTAAATACCTAGGTGTCACATTGGACAGCTCACTGTCCTACCATCGGCACATAGATTCTGTCGCCAAAGCCACCAACATTCGTATAGGCCTGATCTACAGGCACAAACACTGCATGACTCCTGACACTCTCCGGTTGGCTATCAACAGCTCTGTCACCTCCATCATTGATTAGGGGCTAGCAATTTATGGCTCTGCCTCCGCCTCTGCCCTCCACAGAATTACAGTTGCACTCAACAAAGCATGCAGGCTGCTAACTGGAGCTGATCAACTTACACACACTTGTGACCTGTACACTCGGGCAGGATGGCTACCTCTCATCAGTCGGCTACAGTATCAAACCTGCCTCTTAGCCAAAAATGTCCTCCTTGGGGTCATGCCCCCGGGCATTGAAAAGCTACTTATCGACCACCACAGCACCCAGAGAACTAGAAGTTCATAACAACTAACCTTCCTTGTCCCCAGATGCTGGACTACCATGGGCCAGAGGACCTTTGCCCACAGAGGACCACAGTTGTACAATACTCTGAACAAAGAAACTCTTACTGCTGCTGCTCTTGGCCCTTTTAAGAGACAACTCCAACTTCATCTCATTTCAACTAGTCATTGTGACTGCCTCACCTAACCGGGGGGCCCACCATTCACTGCCCTCCACTTCAGTCTTGACCACTATCTCTCCCCGCCTTGCCTCCTTCTACCTGCCTACCCCCTTGCCCCCTCTCCCTTTCCTCCCCCAGGGCATTTCCTGACTTCTATCCCTCCACTCCCTCCCCTTTAGAGCTCTTACCCTCACCTTCTACCCTCCGACAATGGCCTTCCTGCCTGCATACTCCCTTCCCTCTCACCTGCAGTGCTTATTTCCAAGATTGTCTTTGGCTCGTTATGTCATGTTACCTAACATTTGGCACATTTTGAATTACTGGAAATTCCTAAGCCTCAGTCTCTTACTTCTTGTCATTGTGTCACTATGTATTATTATGTTGACCTTTGTATGTATGTATACCCCCCCATTCCTTCGAAGTGGAACCTCTGTAAATGAGCAGTTCCTACTCAAAGGTATTTGTAATCCTAGATTTCAATAAAATAAAATAAAATAAACTTTTAATTTATGAAGAGCTTTCTGGACACTCCCTACTAAAAAGGGTTACTGTGTACTTCCATCACCTATGTGTTTCTGGTGCCTCTGTGTGGTCCCTCCTATTTCCCTTCTACTGTGAAAACTGAGCAGAAGTATTGTTCAATATGTTTGCCTTTTCCTGATCATCCTCTGTGCAGTCTCAGCTTTCCTCTTTAAATGTACAGTCCCTCTATTTGTCTTCCTTTCATCACTAACATACCTAAAAAATACCTTATCCCCTTTTAATACTCCCTGAGATATTCTTACCTCAGTTTGCACTTTTGCTGTCCTTACTGCTTTGCTTGCTTCTTTCTGTTTATCCTGATACACTTCCCTATCCTCATTTCTCTGGGTCTCATTGTACCTTGTGAATGCTGCTCTTTTAGCTTTTTTCTTTGCTGTACTTCTTTTGAGGACCATAACAGTCTTCTCTTTCTTTCACTTTGCTTACTTGCTTAACACAGAAGTTTGTTGCCTTGACTATGCCATCATTTAGCCTGTCCCAATTTTTTTCTAATTGATAGGCCCTCTCCCATTGTCAGTTCATTCATGAGGCATTCTTGTGTCATAATAAAATCTGCCCTTTTGAAATCCAGTACCCTCACCTTTGTATGGTTAAATTCTGCAGTTGTTCTAATGTTAACAATGCTGTGTGATGATCACTTGTCCCCAGATGGCTTCCCACCATAACATCTGCAACACTTTGGCTCAAACAACCAAAGCAAAGCACCATTCACCAGTACATTAAAAAATGCAGGCTGACACTCAAATAAATTGCATAAACATTTTTTCATTTAAAGCCTCCATGCCCAGTACCTTGTGTGGGAACACCAGCAGGAGCTCATCTATCCAAACAAACCTCCGACCAGTTTTGCACAAGGCGTCATCAGGGAGTGAGGTTCTAGTCTGAATATCAACTATTTATGTAGCCATCTTAAAGTGATACATACCATTACCTATACATAATACATTTCTATCTAAAATCAACCATCTGTGATAAAATGTGTACTCATGCCATTGGAGTAATTGTAACAATAAATATCTAAATATACAGTACATGTGCAAAACAATAAAAAAAAATACTGAAAAAATACACCAATGTTTGTCTTTACAGTGAACAGCCAATCAAAGAATGAAGCAGGGCACTGAGTTCTATTTGTATATACACATTCCTTAAAACATATATCTACTACTACACAATTTCATTAAGCAAATACAAAAGTATGTAAAATAGGAAACCTATAAGTATACCAATATAATATTAAGGTAATTGGGGGAGGGGGAGGATGAAAAGAAGAAAAAAGGAGGAAAAGGAGGAGGAAGGGGAGTTAGGAAATGTATTTGTGTGAGGGAGATGGAAAACCTAAAGTGTCATCTTAGGGAAAGAATTTCACTTGTAAGTCCACATTAATAAAACTAATCTAGGAATAAATGTATTTACTGGTATAGAATATGCATAAATAACAGCAAAATACATGCATGTATATATCACCTCTTCCACTTAATATTGTAAAAATATATATTAGAACAATTAGGACAAATGTGTTTGTAATAATCACAAAAGAATTCTCAAATTAATCCCTAAAACCATAAATACAAGTAACATTTAACATTTAAAACATGTTGCATCCACATGCATGTTTTAGTTCATCTTTTCCTTTTCATTTCACACTTAGATATTTCATTTAACCTAAAATACTGTCAAATCAATAGCATCATTGAGTCCTGGTTTCCTCAGTCCTCCTAATGAATACAGTATATCCAGCATGTTTCTGTTTTAGACAATAATAAGTCCAAATTGCCACCCCTAAATCCTCTAGCAACTTTCCTAATGCATGTAAACTTAAATGTGTGTTCTTCTCTATTTGTTTGTTCTGTAATATGGCAAAATAATGCATTCCCTATATCCATACGTTGAATTTGACTGTAATGTTCCCTTATCCTGGTCTTTAGTGCACGAGTAGTTTTCCCTATATAAAATGCTTTGCATGTACATGTTGGCAAGTATATAACATAGGTAGAAATGCAATTTATAAACTGATTAATATGAAAGATTTTAGTGTTATTTACAGTGGAAAAGGTTTTTATTTTATTAATAAGGATGCAATGAGAACATTTACCACAAGTAAAGCACCCTTTAGGGGGTGCTGGTAACCAATTGAAAGAATTACCCTTTTCCACTGGTAGATAACTAGAAACTAGTAAATCTTTCAAATTATTGCCCCTCCTGTATGTAATCGGTGGAGGAAATGTGGCAATATTTTGCAATGCAGGTTCCGTCTTAAGTATATGCCACACCTTTTTCAAATATTGTCTCACCACATTGCTTTTCACAGAACACACTGTGATGAATAAAGTTCTGTCATCCTGCACTCTATCTCTATCTCTATTTTGATAACATAACATCCCATCTCTGGGCATGGACCCAACTACTTTTCTTGTACACTGTACAATGTTTTTTTTAATCTTTATTTATGAAGCACTGCTCTAGATCATTATTTCTTATTTCCAAAACCTCTGGTGTTGAACATTTTCTTCTAACACGGATAAATTGAGATTTAGGTATGTTGTTGATGGAGTGGCAGGGATGACAACTACTTGTTAGTAGCAGGCTGCTACAATCAGTCAGTTTCCTATAAAAATCAATTTCTATTGTACTATCACTCATCCTCTCCAGCTTTAAATTCAAAAAATTCACTGTTGTTAAGCTATACTGTACAGTAAATTTTAGATTTGGATTTGTACTCTTCAAGTATCCTACAAATTCATATAAGGACATTGCACCTCCCTGCCACACCATCAGCACATTATTAATAAAGCACCACCAGCTATCTATCAGATCATAGAAAGTGTTTGTTGCCACATCATAGATGGACATTTCCTCCACAGGCCAGGGTATAGGTTGACATAAGTGGGGGCCAATATTGCCCCATTGCTGTACCCTTGGCCTGTAGGAAATGCTGCCCCTGAAAAACAAAGGAATTCTTTGTCAATATATGTTCTGCCATGTCACAAATAAAATCAATGAATTCACAGTCATATGGTGTGGATTCAGACATTCAATATCTTTATGCTTCCAACCCCCTTGTATGGGGGATGTTTGAATAAAGGGACTGTATAGCCATAGTAACTAGTAACCAATGAGATTCAAGTTCCATATCCCCTCATTACCTTAATATTATATTGGTATATTTATTGGTTTCCTATTGTTCACACTTTTGTATTCGCTTCATGAGTTTTATAATAGTATACATAAATTTTAAGGAATGTGTAAATACAAATAGATCTCGATGCCCTGCTTCATTCTTTGATTGGCTGTTCACTGTATAGACAAACATTGGTGTGTTTTTTCAGCATTTCTTTATTGTTTTGCACATGTATATTTAGATATTTATTGTTACAATTACACCAATGGCATGGGTACACTTTTTATCATAGATGGTTGATTTTAGATAGATATGTATAGGCAATGATGTGTATCACTTTAAGATGGCTGCATAAATAGTTGATATTCAAATCAGAACCTCACTCCCTGATTACGCCTTGTGTGAAACTGGTCAAAGGTTTGTTTCATGAGAGGATTTTCTACTGGTGTTCCCACATAAGGTACTGGGCATGGAGGCTTTAAATGAATAACACGTTTATACACTTTATTTGAGTGTCAGCCTGCATTTTTGAATGTACTGATGAACAGTGCTTTGGTTTCATTGTTTGAGCTATGATGTTTTACTATGCACATTCAGTTGTGGGGTGGCTTTCATTTGGCTTCAGGTCTGCAACACTTTCTCTGTTAGTAAGTGCCATGTTCAGTATTGTCACATCATGAGTGGGTACCCTGACTAGTTGCCGAAGGAAAGAATCCTGAAGGTAGGCCAGGAAGTCCCTGCTTCTAGCTTATATTGCAGCAGGCAGGCTCCAATCTACATCCAGCAGACTGAAGTCTTCTACCAGCAACATCTCCCCCTTTTCTGCCATTTTTCCAGTTTTTTCTAATATTGTCCTATCCAAATCCTCCCCTTGTACCGGAGGCCTATAGATTACACCCTTGAAATATTGGCTCATTTTTCATGCTCTGGGGCAACCCACAGCATTTCATCTCTTCCCTGAGTTCCCTGTATTTCCATTGCTTTTATGCTGTCTTTCACATAAAGCAACACTCCCCCTCCTTTCTTTCATATTTACAAATACTAATCCCCCCAAATTTTACCCCTTCCCCTTGTTTCTCCCTCACCTTACCCCCACACTTGAAAACCCTTTCCCTTATCCCTCTCTCCCCCCTCATCACCTAGCCTTGCCCTATCACCTACTTATGGTAACCCATCTCACTCACCTTAGTCCAATTGCTCCTCCTATCTGGCATCTTTAAGGTAATGGTGATATAATACATGGCACCTGGATAGGGGAAAATGTCTCCCAACTCTTAGTCAATGCAGTCTTGAGCCTAGTAACCTTCTTCTGGCTCAAAATCAATGCAGCCTCAGATTGAGATAGCTTCCACGTCAGTGAGAAGTGCACAAAGATGAGACAGCATTGTAGCCTCCAGAAGGTCTACCTGAAGACTGCTGTTCTACAACTACAGCAATGCACCACTCCCCACATTCCCTAATTTTTCTTTTCTTCCTCTTTTTGTCTTCCCTTCCCCAAACCCAATAAGAACAAGCTGTGCATAGTATGAGTAACTACACTGCACAACTTATACAGTGCTTCCACTTTTAAGGATATACTATAAAAAATATGCTTTTTCTTTCTCCTATTCTTTTACACCAATTGGTTATAATACCTTAAACTGTACAACATTTGCATACTCAAACATTGTAAGCTTTACCAATATTGTAATCTGTAGTGACCCTGACTGGTGCAGTGGATTTCTGGTTGGTAGAGGAGGCAGTATAGCGCAGTGGGTTAAGGCTCTGAGCTACAGATCTGGAGACCTGGGTTTGAATCCCACAGCCATCTAGTTACAAACTGCGTAATCCTGAGCAAGTCACCTAACTTCATTGTGCTCCCAGGTCACATCTGGAAACAAGCTTCTGCTTAGTGTGCTACTCCTGGTTAAATAATGTTCCCTTTCTCCCTTTCCATAGAGTCAGTGTGAGTAGTGTTAGGACCCATAGCGTTCCATACCTGTCCTCTGATGTGGATTGCTGGTAGACAGAGTCTGTCTGACTAATGATAGGACCCATTTTGGCCCTGTCCTCTTCTGTGAAGTGCTGGTAGGTAGAGTCTATATGATTAGTTCTAGGACCCATAGTGTCCCTGCCCTCTGCCATGGATTGCCGGTTGGTTGAGCCTGTGTGACCAATGCTAGGATTTGTATTTTCCATGCCCTCTTTTGTCGATTACTGGTTGGTAGAATCTGTGTAACTATTGCTAGGACCCATAGTGTCCCTGTCCTCTGCTATGGATGTCTGTCTGGTAGAGTCTGTCTGACCAGTGCTAGGACCCGTACTGTCTCTGTCCACTGCTGTAGATTTCTTGTTTTACCCATGCTGCCTCTTACTCTGTTGTATAGCTTACAATTCATTGTACTCTGTACTCTGCAATTTGAATTTTATGCCACTATGATTCTGCACAAAAATATTGCCGTAAGTTGGTGCCATACTTTTTCCTGGCTGCCCCACGCCAGTGTACTTGTACATGTTTCACATTGTTTTTCTTTCTCTCAAATTAGTTTTCTTCCTTGCTCCCCAATAGTTCATGTACTGGTCCATTCATGCATAGTTTTTTTTTCTCTCAAATTCATTACTTGTACTGTGATTTTATTGATCATGTTCTTGCCCCAGTTGTTGGCACTTTGTTGTCGCACCAGGAAATGAGCCTATTTCAGTCACCAAATGTTAGCTTAATAAATAAACAGTTTATTTACGCATGACGGCCAGTTAAGATTAAGCATTTTGTTTTGTTTTTCCACTAAGATTTTGCTACTGCTTGTTTTTGCAGCTGAGTGGACAGAAGCACTAGGAGGTTAATTGAATTGCCTCAGATCAAATAGTGAGTATAGAACAATGACCACCTGGTTCCTAAGCAAGAGCTTTGACCACACTGCCACCTATTAATGTATGGGTCCTCCCTATTTAGAATTACATGGCTGTATCTGAAGCTAACCAACTTTGCTTTTATTTCTTCATGTAGCATTGTAGTAGCTGTAAAAATGTAAAGGTGTCCATTTACTGGAGATATTCCTTGTGAGATGGTTCTGTTTTGAGTATGCAGCCTTATTTGCCATTATGAAATGCTGAATTCTGATTGGCCGAGACTTGCTTTCAGCTGGGCCATTATCCCAGCACAATGGTCCAGCTGAAAGTATTACGTTTAAAAGTGTATAAAATTTACTAAAAATTACCCATTTCATAATCACAATAGGGCACTCCAGGAGGTGTGTTATGGTGGGCTAATGGCCCTTCTCGGGTGGAAGAAGCCCTCAGCTACACCTCATGTTTCAACCCACCCTGAGGTGGGCCATTATCCCACCATAACACACCACCTATCATGCCTTATTGCTTAAACAATGTATAGAATAATGTATGAGCAATCTTACACAACAACAATGGATTTCCATTGGGGGATCAAGGGGATGAGATGACATTTGTAGGGACCTTGAAAGCAAATCTTTAGAGGTGACTGATGTCATCTCATCCCAGAGATGAAAACACAAGCTTGTTGTATGTGGTTGCACATATGCGCTTTAACATGGTACTGTATATGGTTAACAAATAAAAATGTTTTACATGACACAGGGTTCACTGATTTATTTATTTGAAAATTGATAATCAGGAAAGATGTCCTGAGCCAGGGCTCATTTTCAGGGGCAACCCGTGGGAGAAGAAAAGGTGAGAACAACATTACAAAATTACAGCAAGTAATATAGTGCAGTTACAAAGACAGTGAACACAAAGTGCAACAATAGGGTACAGAGCAACCAAGTGATCAGAATCCTGACAAAATGATGATTGCATAAATTCGTATATGAATCAGCTGTCAATTTAGACAGGAGCAAAAAAAAAAGTGTTTGGTTTCTGTCGCAATGGTGGTGATGCTTATATTGTGAGGGTGAGTCAAACAGGGAGCTATATTACATAAGGAATAGCCAAAAATCATGAGGTGGGGGAGGTAAGCAGAGTGGGGGTCAGTAGAAGGGGTGTTAGGTAGGGGTCAAGTAAAGGGTTAACAGGAACAGGAAGGTGCAGACAAGTGTATTAGCTGGTGTCTAACAGAAAGAAATGAAGGGGAGAGATGAAGGAAGGAGGTTAGCAGATTTCAGAGAGAGGGGAAGTGATAGGAGAATGCAAACTGTCCAGCTGAGGAGAGTGGGTGGGGAAGAGAGAAAGTGCGAAGGTCCCAGGGACACAGGGAGTAGGATGAGGAGGGGATGGGATAAAGAGACAGCAGTGAGGATAGGTATGAAGGGAGGGACCCAAACCAGTATTAGGAGATGAAGGAAGCACAGTGGGACTGACAATGTGAATAGCGTGCGAAATTGGAAAATTTCGTTCCACAATATATTTCACGTAATTCGCACATTTCACAAAATATTTTGCAGGGCGAAATATAAAATTTCATCCCCCAGACTGAGCAAAAATTTGCCAGCAAACCTGCAAAATTTTCTGCTCATGAGTGAAATTTTACCCCCCACTGGCCAAAGTTCTCCCTGGTGTCTAGACGTCCCCCCAACCCCCTGGCCCCTCACTGGCTCAAATATTTCTCCCTGGTGTCTAGTGGTCCCCCCCAGCCGATCACCAGACGTAATTAAATTAAGCACCCCACCCTAGTTATCCTGGCCCCTCATTTCCTTTTATTTAAAAAAAAATTCAATCCCCACTCCCTGGTGTCTAGTGGTCCCCTCCTGGCTGATCACCAGCCATAATTGAATTACACACAAACCTCCAGAGTTACCCTGGTCCCCTCATTTCCTTTTATTTAAAAACAAAATTTAACCAGCTCTCCCCAGTGTCTAGTGGACCCCCCCACCCTTTCATCATGAGCTAGCAGCACCCACCACGCTCCCCCTAGTACCCCGAATGGGCCACCGGCACATCGCTTCACTAACCTCCACAGCCGGCAGCCCAACTTTGCGCGACTAAGTGCTTTAATGAATGAGCACGTGCTTGCTCCCATTGCTCCCAGAGGGAGTATGGATAAGGAGGAGTAAAGGGAACAGTGGTGGGTACTCCATAACCAAAGTTGGTTCAGTGTGAGTATGGACAAAAATGCTGTATTAAAATCATATAACTGCAGCAGTAACAGAGTACAACTATAAAACCGTTTCAGAGAAAAAGTGAAGAACAAGAAAAATAAATAAAGGCTATCTCTGCTCTTCTAGGTTATTGATTGAATCAGTGTTCCTTGATTCTGTGGAGAGAGGAAGTTAGGGATAGGAAAAACAGCAGCGTTCTGCAATCATCTGTAACTGCTGGTAACCTTCACCACCACCCCCAATCTAGTCTGTATTTCTCATTAAATTTAGACTGGTCAGAGGCATGTTTGGAATAAATTGCAGTTAGCATTACTTTGCACCATGAAAGAATTTGGTTTTGATTTCGAAAGCAAAGTCCCGTTAGGTGCTGGTATCCCAGGTAAATTCGGGCAGTTTGCTGGGTGAATAAAAATGCAATTTGTGGTTGTCTAAGCAAATTTGCTGACATTTTCAATAGTTTTTTTCCTGAAACCAGTTTCAACAATTTTACACACCTCTACCTACCTGCGGGGGGGGGGGGATAGTGTAGGTGCATGGTTCAATGCAGAAATGTTGTTGCAGTATCATTTTGACAGCAAAATGAAACCCTTTCCTGCCATTAGAGCGCCGGTATATTAGGGCACCGATATTTGGATTCACACCCCCTCATCAAGGTCTGTCCCCCTTCAGAATTAAAATATTAATAAGGGGGGGTGTAGTGGCATGGCAGGTGCAGCCCCCTGCAAAAACAAGGGTCAGCAAAATCCCGACTTGGTGCTCTGAGGACCGGGTGCACTAACGACGGTGCTCTGAATAGGTGGAACCAAATGATGCTATAACAACTTTCTGTGACTTTTGAACTGATCACAACATAAAAATTGTGTGTATGGAATTCTATACACAATAAGGGGCAACAATATGCTATATTATTTTTGCAGTTGACTGCTGTATATCATTTCCTTTTTCTGACACACAGAAGGAGACATTTATCTCCTCATCCATTTAATTTAAATACACATCATCACCCTTCAGGATCATACTGCATTGGAGCTGCTCCATTTAAATGGTATAACAGTTTGCTTGTGCCAAGACAGAAAACATTGCCTGATCTCACTTTCTTAAAACAAAAATGCTACTGTACATGCTGCCTAGCACAGATCTGCCTTCTTGGTAATGTAGGGGTCCACAGTATGGATGTGGCTTGTTTAACTTACTGTGAGGTATATATAATTTCAGCATGTACCACCAATGACATTATTGCCACTCTCTCTCTTGTTTTGGTCACTCAAGGTTCTGTGGCTCTGCTACCAAGAAACAATACATTCTCAATTGGTTGACCTTTTCACCTCCTCTGCTTTAGTTTTGGTTTTGACTCCCTTAGTTTGGTTTTAGCTTGTTCCCAGTTGTGTTTTCTCCTTTTTCTGCTTCTAATGATCTCATGCATGTCTTCCCAGTCAAAAACTATCCCCAATATATTGAGAAAGTCTCTTCTAAGTTCTTCACATACTATGGTGAAACAAGCATGGTTGTGCCTCCAGCAATATTACAGCTGTTGTTGTGCCTACTGCAAGTCATAACAACATAGCAATTTTAGGTTTGAAGGGACTCTCGGACCATCATGGCCACCACCACTCCCCCGACCCTATAATCCAGGATGAAATAAATATACTGTGTAACCGTATACCAATTGATAGTAATTTCTTATCCACTCTACTAACCAGGGTACATAATGATTCCCATAGTAAGCAGGCTTTCCTTAAAGGCTCGCACTGTCTTCATTTCCACTTCCTTCACTGATATGCTGTTCCATTGGTTCCTGCTAATGTTACCCTGAATTTACCTCCCCTACATTTTATGGCATGTCCAGGCATCCTGTTGCTAACACCATGTCAAACATCTCTGACCGTTTGGTCTTGCCCATGCCCTTGAGTATGGAAAAGACTGAGATCATGTTCCCTTCACAGCCTCTTTTCTCCAAGCAGAGCATTTTAAAGGCCTTTGGTCTCTCCTCCTACCTTTAAGCCCCTACACTGCTAATCATTTTGTGCCTTGCACCCATTCAATAGCTTTGATGTCCCTTCTGCGTTTAGGAGACCACAGTCATAATTGCATATACCTTAGATGCATGAATATTAATGCATGAAGACATTCTATTTCAATCAATCACTCAATCAAATCTTTATTTATCCAGGCGATCACCATTGAGCAAGCTCATTTACAAGGTGGACCTGCTGTTGGCAGGGACAATTGTACAGTCACAGTTAAGATATGCATAATACAAAATGAACAAGACGATTACAATAATGATAGGAGCATTGTATAAACATTCCAAAGGCACATATACAATTAATATATACATAACATAACAGTAACATGATATATACAGCACCCATAGAAGCCTGGTGTGTATTGTTGTTATATACAAACCATAGGAGAAAATGAAAATTGTTTATATTCTTGGCCATCATCAGCAAGTTGTAGGCCTGAGTGGAAGTCTTTAAGCTATGGTGGTGTGCATGATGTTATCTGGGTCTCAGGCTTATGTGGCAGGGGAGTGGTGTAAAAAGAAAAGGGTGCAGAGGATGCTATGGGCAAGTGGGGCAAGTGAAGGGTGGGTGGGCAATAGTGGCAGGGGGGAACTGGGGTCACCGACTGGGACTAGTATGGGTGAGGAGAAAGCAGCAAACAGGCTGCTAGGAACAATGGTAGCAATTACAGATTTTGGCAAACGTTTTGTCATAGAGGGTCTTAAACAAGACAATACCGACAGGGGAGCTGAGTCTCAACGATCTTTGTATCCTATTCCAGAGCATAGGTAAGGCATAGCTTATGGCGGCCCTTCCAAAGTGAGTGTTAGTCCTTGGGAATTTCAGGGAAAACCTGCGAGTGACTTCTTAAGGCATAGATACTGATCGGACTCAGGGGGAGACAGTCAACAACGTATAGTGAAAGTTTGTTAGTAAGGGCTCGGAGAGTCCAAAGGGCTGCATTTCTACAGTGCCTGTATTGAAGGGAAGGTCACCCTATGGCTGCATATAGAGAGCAGTGATGTGTGGAGGATGGAAGACCAGTTATAAATCTCAGTGCTCTGTGATACAATATGTCCAGTTTTGCAAGGTGTAAGACGGTAATGGCCATAAATAAACTCAACGTAGTCAAATAATGAGAGGAATGTAGATTGGACAAGCTGTCTTTTTGCATCTGTGGTGAGGAGGCATTTAATTCTGAAAAAGAGACCCAGTCTCTGCCTCAGTTTTTTCAGCAGTTCTTCTGTGTGTTCCACAAAAGAAAGTTTATTGTCTAACCAGACACCCAAGTATTTGAATTTAGGCACAAATTCAAGTTTTTCACCTAATAAGGTAGAGATGAAAGGTAATGGATCAGCAGCAGCAGAGTAAGCCCCTGGGCCTGATGGAGAGAAAAGCATGGCCTTGTTTTTTTTTTCATTTAGTAGTAGCTTTTTGCTGAGGAGCTGGTGCTGCAGAATATTAAAATCGGTTTGTAGGTCAGCACAGGCAGCTTCAGGAGAATCACTGTTTAAATAGAGCACTGTATCATCTGCAAACAAGTGGATACTGGATTCCCTTATGCCTTTGTCCAGGCTGTTAATATAGATGGCGAACAATAAAGGGCCCAATATGGAGCCCTGAGGGACTCCTCTTTTTATCGGTTTAAGTGGGAGAGCTCTCCTTCCCCCATGATTTGCTGTTGCCTGCCAAAGAGGTAGTCTTGGAAACATCCCAGTGGCATTGAGTCAGTGCCTATAGTTTTTAAGGTGGAGAGAAGCAGGCAGTGGTCAACGGTGTTGAATGCCTTGGTGAGGTCAAAAAATATGGCACAACCACATTTTTATTGTCTAGATCCCATTGCCAGTCATTAGTGACTTTAGCCGGTGCCGTGATTGTACTGTTTCACTCTAAAGCCAGACTGCATTGGGTTAAGCAATGTAGAGTTGTCTAAGAAAGATCTCAACTGTAAACCCACAATTTTTTCCAGAAGCTTCGAGAGTATGGGTAGTAAGGAGACTGGACTATAGTTATTTAGGTCACAGAGATCCCCTGCTTTAAACAGGGGGATGACGTGAGCAGATTTCCATTCCTTGGGGATAGAGCCTTGGGCTAGGGACAGGTTGAATAGATGTGATATAGGTGTAGTAAGAATGTGGTATGCTATTTTGAAAAAATATGGGTCGAAAGAGTTGGCTCCAGCACTTTTTTTAGTATCTAGTCATAGTAGAAGGTCTTCAACTTCTTTTATGGTGGTAGGTGAAAAGGAGAAGATTGCATTATTGTTACTTGGTTCTGGAGGCAGAGCGTTGATCTGTGGAAGGAGACTACTTACCAGTGCATTATCAAATGCTAGGCCTGCGGTGGCAAAATGATTATTGAAAGCTTGCAGTATCTCAGTTTTATCATTGATGATAACATTGCAAATGGTAATTTTAGAAGGACGCACACTTCCTGAAGAATGGCCAGCCAGTTCTTTTATGGTAGACCAATATTTGGTAGGGCAGTTTGATGCAAAGAGCTGCTCATTTTGATAAAAATTGGCCTTGGCCTCTCTGTTCAACTTAGTGCAGGCGTTTCTATCTGCCCTAAAGAGACACCAATCTGAGTCGGCGCTGATTTCCGGGCCTTTTTCCACTGATAATCTCTTTTAAGTAAGGCAGTCTTCAGGTCCGCTGTAAACCAACGACAGGTTCTGGGTTTTGTCCGTGTTTTAATCAAGGGAGCATGGTTGTTTTGGACACTGGTTATGATTTCATGGAGAACGTCATAGGCATCACTCACTGATTTAGCCAGATAGAAGCTCTGCGAGGGGAAAGAGTTTTTAGATTGTTGAAATATGCAAGGTGGTCGAAGTTCCATTTGGATCTTTTAGTGGAAAATTTTGATGTAGATAGAAGCTTGGTAACAGTTCTTATGCCAACAATAAAGCAGTGGTCACTAACATCTGCTGAGAGGATACCCGAGAAGAAGTGAGGTTTGTTAAAGAGGAGGACATCCAGGAGGGTGCTTCTCTTCGGATTTTTCTTGTTGATGCGAGTTGGCTCAGTTATAGGCTGAGTGAACCCATGGGAGTCGCAGAATAGTTTCAAGGGTAATGAGACTTTAGACAGCCAATCGTAATTAAGGTCACCTAATAAAATTGTTTGCAGTGGGGTAGCATCCAGGTGGGATGACAGGTGTGACAGAAGTTGTGGTCCTGCTGCAGGGGGTCTATAACAGACTATGATGTGGAACACCACTGATGGGGAAGGTTCAACTTTAAGAGACAGGCATTCAAATCCACCAGCAATGGAGGTGGCATCTAATATAGATACTGTGAATTTGTTTTAAACATAAATGGCTACTCCACCACCCCTGGTCTGCCTGTTGGCTCTGAAGAGGTGGTAGTTAGGGATATTGACCTCTGTGTCAGGTGTGGATGCCCGTAGCCAGGATTCCGAGAGCACGAGTATGTCTGGTGCAATGTGAATAATCCATGCCTGGACAGAATCCAACTTCTTTAAAAGACTACAAATGTTAGCATGCAAGAAGTTGATTCCATTTAGAGTTGTAAGTTCAGAAGGGGATGAAAGCACTTTCGTGGGGCCAGGGTTAAGTTCGATGTCGCCCGAGCACAAAAGTAGGAGGAGCACAATTTTCCTCAGGTCAGCAAGGAGAAGTTTGAAAGAACGAGTCTTTTTGCGTCTAGTGTAGATCTGAGTACAGGGGTTCAGGGGTCGAATTTTCCCCTTGGGCTGCCCTACAGATGCATAGCCTAAGATCCATGCAGAGTAACACCAATCCATACAGCGTTTTGATGGATGGGGTGTAGGGCCATGCATAGGATAATGGGTGGAGGTCCCACTTTGAGGCGATTCCACTGACTGTCTGGGGATCAAAGGCATACAGTGGCAGCATGTTATGTACTGTACATAGTGTTGGTATATGGGTGTACTAGTAGTATAGGGCATGTCTCTTCATTGGAATCAGCTCTGTATGGTTGTCTATCCACATAGGATAATACGCAAAGGCTGGCAAATAAGCGGAGCCAACCAAGGCCTCCCATGGTTGCCCTTTTGCTTAAAAAGGGGGGGGGGTGCTGCAATAAGTCCTGCTAGCCAGATCCTAATCGTCCCCGAGGTCATTGTTCCTTATGTGACTTTTTGAAGATGTTAGGAATCGGTGTTACGCAAGGTAGTTGAATGCAGTCCTAACGGCATAAACATTTTATTTGTTTATTTTATCAGGCAAGGTTCATTTATTGTGAACCCTTCGTGTGGGGAAAAAGGAAAACAGAAGGGTGGAGAATACCTATATTGTGATGGATTGCAGTATCACTCCACTAGGGGTTAGTAGAGAGGTCTATCCGGAGTGGAGAGGGGCCTATGAGAGTTGGGGGCAGTGCAAGAGGGGCTATATAATAACACTCAGAGAGGGGGATGGGCGGGTGAGTGAAAGATTTCAGCTTTGCCGTACTTCTGTTGCAGGGAGCATCCGGGGAAGTGGTCTCGGGCGGCAGCTGAGGAAGCACGGATTGCCCAGTGGCCGCTAGTCCTGCGGCCAAAGATCTGTGAGCCCTGGAGGCTTTCCAACTAGAGAGGAGACAGAAGAGAGGACTATTAGTACTGGTCTCTGGCAGGGGCCAAGCAATCCAGTGGAGAACAGACTAAATTAGCAAAACAAAAAGAAGCGATTTCCTTGGCGCCTCGAGGTCTAGCTAGTGTTTGCACGCTAACAAAGGAGGGCTGTAAACACTTGGTTTTCAAAGTCTAACAATCAGGCAATGACATTAAACATTGTGCAAAGGCTTGTAAAATTTGAGAGATTTTATACTTGCTGATAATCTAGTGTAGTCCAAGTCTGGCTGAAATTTTAATAAGTACTCTATTTTTTTAGTTTATAGGTTTCTAAAGTGCTCATAGCCCAATCAACCACCAACTTACAGTATATTCTCTCCTCTGAACTGCATTTACATGGGTGACATCCTGAATGAGAATGGTCTCATATTGCAATGGAGAAACTGCGCTTTTTGAGCTGTGGACTGAAGCATGAGATATAAGCTCACAGCAAGCTTTATTGCAGTGCCAACAAGCTTGTTAGAGCTCCAAGAGGCTTGTTCAATACTTTAAATCTTATTTGACAGGGTTCACTGCAGCTATACTCAGGATAACGCCTACAAGTACCATCTCTGGAAGATATTTTTTTCTGCAAAACACATTTGAATGAAAATGTCACATGTGTGTACATTGGAAACAAAAATTATTTTGCCCATTGAAAGCTGATTTCTAAATTGAAAGAAAAAAAGCCAGAAGCCAAGATTTCTTTCAGTTTCAACTGGCTGATAAAAATATTGGATAAGAAGGATGAGACATGCTCTTTTAGCAGGTTCATAAGTGGCAACCTGTGAATCTTATGATCGGGTTACTCTGTCTCATGCTATGTTTCACAGTCAGAAAAATCGGGAAAGACAATGGCCTATGTCATTGCAAGGCCACATTTCTTGTTTCATCTAGACAATGCAAACATGAGTAAGAGAGAGTAAGGGCTGCATCCAGGGATTTGAAGGTGCACTGCTATTACAATGGAACATCAAAAGATAAAAAAACAGACACAAATGCCTTTTGGAGATAGGGAAAGCACTTTCTGAACAAAACTTATGTTCAGAATGTTTACTTGGTGTTCATAACAACTGTGCAATTAGCACTCCATACAGGTTACATTCTGAGTAGTAATTACTTGGAGGGCACTGTTGCCTATGCTGTTGCTTTGAGCACAGAATAAAGTATATGAAAATCTTTGTTCAGAAATACTATAGCTTCTCCCCCCTCTGACAGGTGTTATAGCCTATTTTTTCCCTTGATGTTCAAAGAAAACATATTGTTTCTGCTTGCACATGGGATAAACAAAATTAAAGGGAGAATGATAAAATTGAGCAGATGACTAGAGGGCTCTATAAGACTTTCATCTCTCTCTCTCTCTCTCTCTCTCTTCTCTCTCTCTCTTTCTCACTTTCACTTCTAAATTACACTCTTTCAGCAGGAAATATGTCATAGCTTTTGACAAATGCAGAGATTCTAAGTCTCCCATTGTATTTTGCATTAAAGGGTTTACTTGTCTTTTAATTGGTTATAGAGAAGGCTAATTAGCAACAGGGTCTTAACACACATTTTACATGTCAAAATGTTGACTGTTTATTTTAAACCCTAATTGCATTGTTAGTGACCTTTGTAAACCAATCCTCCACAGTATTTTGATTAATTAATTTTCCATGGAAAAAGACGTTGATAATAAACAGCATGCCTGACTGAAAAATATTAGTTTAAGAATTTTAATGATGGTCATGATTTATTAATGTGCTTGTCTGCATCTGTTGCAGAAAGCACTGGGTATGCCTCAGTGGAATTCTATCTGATTTTTTGAGTGCATGCCAAATGGGGTCAGGAACACACCTACTAAACAGCAAATTGAAAAGAAAGTACTTAATTTTTCCTTTATTTATTTTCAACATGTGAAGGTCTAGGGCTTTAGACTGACCTCTAGCTACAGTAGGGCAAAACTCAAAATTGTCATGCATGCATACCTCAAGCTAATAAGCAGCATTTAAAGGAGTCTCTGTCTCTCTCTCTCTCTCTCTCTCTTGCTAACTCTCTCTCTCTTTCTCTGTGATGCTGCACATGTTAAAAATGGCAGTTTTAAGTAGATTAAAGATTAAAAATACCCTGAAATTTGATTCGACAAGACAAGAGGCATTTTTAGCCAGATGCTGTCTCAGTATGCTGTAACATCACATTCTGAAACTCAGATGAAGAAAAGACAACATGAAAGCCTTTTTTATTCTATAGAATTTGTTTTATATGAACAAAAAGGCACTCCAGGATGTGTGTTATGCTCATTAACATCACTGATCAGGTGGTTGAAGGCATGTGGCCGCACCCTGTGCCTCACAGTGCTACTGATGTGAGATGTTATGTCAGCATAACACAGGCCTTGCCATGCCTTATTACTTGCAACTCTTATACAGTATGTTCTACATGCCCAACACTAAGTAAAATTAGTTTATATACTATGTCATGCCACTAGTAAATGTATCTTTAACTATGTGAGTTGTGTGTTTTGCACATGTGCAGGTTATAGTATTCCATGGATGGAATATATTGTACCATATACACTTCAGTAAAGTCAGTGACTGAGGGATTCCAGTCCATGTTAACTAGCCCCTGCTATCTTATCAGCCATGTTAATAATTCAGATCAGTTAGTTGTGCTCCATCTTGAGACTGTGTACAACCAGAGGTTGCAAATTTGCAGTTTGCACATCTCACCCTAGGGAACTCCCTGCCAGTTGCTCTACCCTTGCAAACATTTAAGAAACAATTAAATAAATTTTTGTTTGGAAAGGATTTTTAGTAATTTGTGGAGAACTGATTTTTCTCTTGACTGTTCTGTCTGATGTATTGTTATGTGTTCTCTTCCGCAGTCTGCTTAATGTTATTTATTGCATTGTGCTCTGAGTGATCCTTTAACCCATATATAAAAAGATAACTTTTAAATACATTAAAAATTGCATATGTGCCAAAATAGATTAAACACATGAAAATGTGGCCTCATTCAGATAAACTATAAATCTGTAAAAAGGGGGAAAATATAAATATATGAAATAATGTAGATAGTATCCATATATAGACAATTTATGAAACATTTCTGTAACTCTTTTATAATGAAATGTGTCTCATATATTGTACACATCATGTACTGTCCCACATGTTCATATATTTTAAATACAGTATACCAAAAAAGATCAATTCATGGTATATTTGACATTTTTTTGCCATATAATAAAACATGTTATTATATAATATGGGCCATTAGATACTGTAGGTCTCTTGTACATTACAAAGTAAAATGCATCACTAAATAATCATCTACAGTAGTACTTTATGAAACAGTAAATAAATATTTTATACATACTACTGAATGTTAAGAACTTTAGGATACACATGCCTGTTTGGGAACTGAATCTGAAATTACTACAAATAACTAACTCTGCTAAATTTACATTGACAGAGCATAAAGGGTAGCCTACCCACAACAGTTTGCACTCTTACTAAAAGGGAAATTTCCATGCTGAAATGCCTCACACTCTGTTGTGGGTCTGTTCCCTGTATGCACCTTGTGTACATGAATATCATGTTCACTTACTGTTTAACCTATACTATTTTCAGTACATTTGTATACTTGCTCCTGCTGTCTGCCTCCACAATTTAACAGGGAGCCACCCCTTAGGCAGTATCCCAGACTCTTCTGTGTCTGATGTCAGCAACAGGGTCAGCCATGATTGGACATTCAATTAGCCCAAACTGTAGACTGGATTGGGTTCTCATATTGTGTGCATGTTGTTATCACGGTTGCTTATATGGAATTCTGTTTGGCCTTACTTGCACCTATTTCATGTCTGTATCATTTTATTGCTTTTGCTGTAAGCTTCTGTAAGTTTTGGCAATTTTATTTTATTGACCCTGCCCCCAAACAAGGTGCCCCTTAAAATGAGCTGTTATAAACACAGTGTGCTTTTTCTGGCAAAACATTGAAAGAAATAATAACTAAATGAGTAAATAAACAAACAAATAAATAAATAAATGGAATCAACCATGTCTGACCCACTCATTGCTGGCACTGGCTGTGAAGGATTCTATAAAGCTGCCCAAGTGGTTGGTTGCCAATAATGTTGGGGTATAAGGATTTCAAGATCAACCAGATAAATACAATATACAGCACATAAACCTACTTAAACTGCAAGCAGAATATTATTTAGGAATGCAAAATGCTTATAAGTGCAAGCCTACATTTAGATGCCCTTCCCCCAGTACTCATTACCCTAATACTCATCTAATGTTGGCTGCCTAATTTTCATTAAATGTTAAGAGGTGTATTATAAACTTCACTTTTATTACTAGTAATTGATTTGCTGCACTAGCTTTGCAACTAAGAGCAATGTTTATAGAGCCTACTATGAGGTATTTGAGGCTACCAAAAGAGTTATGTATACCATCACCAGTAGTTGTCCAGTATTTAACAAGTTAAACAATATATATGTAGGGTAGACAGTGCATATTTCCAATAAAAAATAAGGATATTTTGTTTTTCCTTTTTATGCCTGATACCTCTGTATTTTGGGATGTCTACTTTCATAAACTTTAAGCATAAAATATACATTCAAGATCATTTATTCTAGTTAGAATAACCATTGACCATTTGAGTATAGCAGAAAGAAGAATTAGACAACCAAAAATAAATGAAGTTATTGATTGGAATGAAAAAAAAAACAACAACATAGATTCTGTTCCATCAATAATCTGTTTTTGCTTGGATGGTGTCCTTAGCAAATACCCCTAAAGTAACTATTGATTAGGACTTCTCACCTCTACAAGTCACATTCCCCTTACTAGTCATTGTAGTTTTTTGGCATTTTGTTGATTGTGCTAAACCCATTTTTTAAAAATGTAAAGTGATTTTGCTTTAGAGCAAACAGAAAACGTGTTAGTCAAAACTAAAATTTAGAAACAGTGAAATCTTTTCACATTTATTTTCACTATACAGAGAATTCATGTATTTTGGATAGGAAAATAGGGGCCTAAGGGGTATTTTCAAAAGTGCTCAAAAATGGCACAGTTGTGTCAAGACTCATAAATTTGTGTCACACATATGCAGCATATAACCACCACATTTTCATAGCTGTGTCAAAACTGATGTACTTGCATCACAATTATTTATATTTATTAACATTGTCATAAGTGCATCACATTTGCTTCACTAATCTAGACACAAATGCAAGCACAGCAGATTGTGGTGCAATCATCTTTTTTTTTTATTAGTATTTATGATCTGGCCCCTGCAACCCTCACATTCTGGTGGGAGCCCTAGCCTCATCACACCGGTATCCACCAGCCAGCACAGTAGTGGCTTCAGGGTATGCCCCCCGCCGGTGTGGTCAAATGGGGGGTCCTCCCCCCTCAAGACTGGATAAAGTTTTTGCTGTACCGTGGCTAGCCATGTGTGAGACCTGCAAGCTCCCTTCTTCATCCTCTGGGGGTATATTTTTTTCTTTTTCCCCCGAGGCGGTGCGTGCAATGACACCCATGTCATCACCATGCATGCTTCTTTGCATGACCCTGTCTATTGACTGTGTCGCTCCCCAATCCCCATGTCAGTGCTCCTGCCCCCAGCCTCCACTTGGGGCCAGACAAGCTCCAGCTGCCAGAGACCCCCCCTTTCCGGAGAAGGAGATCTGTACAGTGGATTCTCAATCCTTCTCTTCCCTGCCAACCCCCAGCAGCCTGTGCCCATTCCCAAAAGTGGGTCACCAGTCTGGAGCAAAGTGTGGCGCCCAGTGCCTCAGCC
Organism: Neoceratodus forsteri; assembly: GCA_016271365.2. Classification (NCBI taxonomy): domain Eukaryota; kingdom Metazoa; phylum Chordata; order Ceratodontiformes; family Ceratodontidae; genus Neoceratodus; species Neoceratodus forsteri. The sequence continues at coordinate 1,035,188,885 of CM028135.1, forward strand.
CTCAGCGCCATCTTCTTATGGCAGCACACCTTTCTGATACAGAGGTGGCTGCAATTTGGGATGCAAGAATTATGCAACTTTTGTTGCATCCATTGTAACTCGTGAATGCATTCATTGCAACTCTTCGGGGAAAACAGGCCCTAGTCTGTTTCAATTCTATCTCTTTCTACTGTAACAACAAGTATTTAGTAGAAGGAAAGTGCAGTATATATGTTTTGCTCTTCACCTGCAAAAATCACAGTAATCTCAGTGTGACTGACTTCTGCCCTTGCAGAGTCTTCAGAATATTCACAGGACAGTGTGTCCACACACAGTGGGCATCCATAACCTTATCTGCAGATATGCATAGTATGTCAGAATGGGGGCCCAAAGGGGCGTGGTTGTACTCTATTCAATGGTATTATCAACTAGCTATTTCTCAACAAATTTCTTATCAAATATATTTGGTCTACAGGCAGAGAACAGAATACACTTAGATTACTGTAAGGCATTTGTCAGTTTCTCATGAGAACTATTCTGAAAAGAAGAAACTGAGGATATTTGAAAGTATAGTGCAATGGAGTGAGTGAGTGATGGTTACAAAATACTGTAGAACTCAGTGGACTGTGGTGCATAGGATATGAGACTGAAATGAAGTACCCTGAGGGTAGAGGTTTGTTAAACTGGCAGACTTTGCTTCTTGAAATAATTCACAAAGTTTGCCAACTTTGCGAAGTGCCAGCTTTGCAAAATGTTTGGCAGGTGAAGTTGCACTTTATCAGGAGAACACATGCAAATTTGCTGGCAAAGTTGCAACTTCATCATAACTTCACCTGACTTCACCTGAAAAAATTGCTGTTTCTTCAGGAAAACTCAATGTGAAATGTCAAAGTGTTGAAGTGGGCAATTTGTAAAGTTATTTGTGGAGGTGAATTTTGCAACTTAGCCATAACTTTGATGGCAAAATAAAATTTCACAGCATCTTTCTTATCTGTCCTAACTCCTCTAGTGGTGAGCTACTTATGCCTAGTGACTTCAATTTAATTTAAATTGGCTCTCCGCTAATGCAACAAATTCTCATAAAATGCAAAGTTACTGGAGTCAACCAACTGATTTCCGGACCCACTCGATTAAATTTGAAATCCTCAACCTGTAGTCAATACAGGTATCCTTCCTGATGGCCTCAGTGATCATCATATGATTTACTATGACAGTAAACTACATCATCCTAAAGCCCCCAATTCATATAGCTAAGGTCTTTTGAATCACTTGACTTGACCTCTCTCCTAAATGCTCTTTTGTCAATTGATTGGTCCCCTATCTCTGCAGCCAGTAATATAAATTCTGCCCTACATTATTTTCAATCTAAATTTTTAGCTGTGTGGGATTGTCATGCACAACTGTGAAAATCGAGAGTGTGTGGGTCACATCTTTCCTGGATATTGGCTGAGTACTTACTTGTCTCCATAACAGGATCCTTGCCTGGCATACTTTTAAAATCACTGACTCCCAGTCTTCATTGACGTACTATTGCTACCTTCACAATGCTTGTACCAAGGCTGTCCGACTTGCATAGTCTGAGTATTTTGCTTCTGCACTTCAAACTTGTTCAAAAAAGAACTGGAAGGCTACAGCCTGTAGTTCAAGGGGATGGTGCAACTAGCCACACCCCTCTTTTCGCCAATTTAAGGGATGCTTTCCTCACTCCACACATATAAGCATTTTTCCTTGCCAGCCGGAGGCTCTGTTGATCTACCTTTTCACTTTAGGCCTGTTGTGGCCTTGTCCCCCTATTCTCTTTTGTTTTTGCTGGACTCTGCTAGGTTTCTGCTGGATGTGTTCCTGTGTTTCTTCTGCTTTAGTTAGTATTTGTTTTGCTTTTGCCTACTGCTTGCCGTTTTTCTGTTCTACTGAGTTTATGCTTTGGTTTTATGCATTCTTTTTTTTATTCTTTTGGGGTTTTCTAGTTGCCCTTTATTTGTGATGTGTTGCTCCTTCGCTGTGCTCTAGTTCCCTGTCCTCCTCAGCTACCTGGCATCCTCAGACTCCTGCATTGCTACCTGACATCATCAGTTTCCTGCATTTGTTGTACAGGTATGTTTCAGCTGTCATTCAAATCCTCTGCTGCTGTTTCCTCTTAATTGTTTCCACCTGGTCTAAGCTGTTGCTCTCAGATAGCTGTAGGGTGTGGCAGCAGGTACTGCTGCATTTCTGTTGCAACTCCTGGTAAATTGTGTTGCTTTGCTCCTTCCTTCTTTTCCTTGGGGATTTCTTGCTACAGTCTTCATTATGTTTAAAAATTATTCTACCTGTCCACTGCATTTACTCAGTGAGCAATTGCACTTCCTTATTATTTGTGCAGACAAACCTAGTTCAATGTGCTTGACTATTTACTGCTACTAGCGATATAACAGAATCTCACCCAATTCTCCTTCCCTTCCATGTTGCTATCCCCTTGTGTATAGTCCTTTTGGGGTTCCTAATATGCTCAAACACATGCCAGTCCAGCTACAGCTGCAGACATTCATCAGTTAAATTTCATAAACTAGTTTAATTCAACAGCTGGTACTTAAATTATTTTATCCTACTGGTTTAATTAGCTGTTTGGTCTCATGGTGCCTCTCTGTGGCTGCTCTGTTTTTCCCATGGCTAGGGACTATGTTGTTGCAGCAGGCATCATGGCTTCAGGCAGTGAGAGCAGTTTTCAACTTCTTATATGTTTTATTGGTTACTGCTCACCGTGGCCTTCTATTGTTGCTTCACATACCCTTTATGGCATTCCACAACCAGCTATTCCAGGCAACTCTCTACCTTAGGGCAACTGGCTCCACCAAGGCTTCTACCATCATTTCTCTGTTATTCTGCACTTGATTTACATAGTCATCCCAGCCTTCCTGTCCCTTGCAGTCCTCCCAGTCTTCATGTCCCTTCCACTATCAGTATTGATCATATACCAGCCGTCATGGCACTAACGCAATCAGCTTGCAAGTCTGTTCATCCCCTTTCAACACTGGCATCCTCTTCCAAGTCTGAGAGCTTATCATATTTACTTGCTTTGAACTGCATCTTCTACCATACTGGCTTTGTAGCCTCCTTCTACCTAACCAGCTTCACAGCCTCCTTATCTTCAACAGTTTGCCTCAGGCTGTGCCCGGCCTTGCCATTCTCTTACTCATAATATACTGTCCAATTCACTCCCAATTTGGGTTTCTAATGGACTTGGTTGGCATGTATTCCTGTGGTTGACAAGTGCTATTTGACTTACCTAGACCCATGATAGGGTCTATATTGTTCAGCCCGACTTACATACCAGTCTTATCCAGTAAAGACCCATGAGAGGGTCCACAATGCTCAGTCTGAGCTATGTACAGGTCTCCCAATTTCTGCTATCATCCATTACCACCCATGCATGGGTCCCATGCTCCTTACTATGTGCAGGTCTCATGCTCATTACATTGCTCACTTTTCCACATTTTGGAGACATGCCAACCTTATCCATTACTCCAGGACTCAGGGATAGCCCTGTGGCCAACAGTCTCTCTCCCCCTCCGAAGTCCACATCTTGAGCATGCAAAGCTTGGGGCAGGGTCCTTCTTACCTGGCCCATACTTGGAAAGGTCCTCGTTCCAGGTGGATTTTCAGTCATCAACCATACTGATGGCACCTCTCAATGCAGCATTTAAGACTTCAGTGGCAAAGGGGTGGGGCTCTCACAGGAAGGGCTCCTTCAGCTTCCTGAGCATGTTTGGAGGCACCCTTTCATGCTATTCTCCCTACGACCACCTCTGGTTCGCCTTGTTTGTTCATAGATTGGTAGGCCTGCTGAGCACCTCAGCAGTTGTTACTCTCCTCCCCCCCCCACCTTGGTCAACGCTTGTAGCAGAGTGCACTCGCAACCCTCCATTAGAGGGATAGAGTGAGAGTGTTCCCCAAAACTGCAATTCCTTTGTATTGGTCTACTAAATTGCAGTAGCAGAGCCATCACTAACCAAAACTGTCCCAAAGCCTGGAGGAAAGCTAACCTAGGCCTTGGATCCCCAGCGGTTTCCTCCTCAAAGGTTTTTTTCCTCTCCTCCATGCTAATTGTCATAATACTAGATAGGCATCCTTGTAGTCCATAGGTCACTTAGGTAGGTTTCCCACTTAGGCAGGTTTCTGCTGTTGGATGGAGTTGGCTGGATGTCCCATATTCATCCTGTCTCCTCCTTTGGCTGCTCTCTCTCTCCTTTGGAATCCAAGCCTCCACATCAAACAGTCAGACCTCCAAGTGGGTCACTATTCACCTGTCATTTCCTGCCTACTTTACTCAAACAATACGATCAACTGACCTATGATACCAGCTGAACCCAATTATCTATCAACCTACATACAGGTCTTCATTGACCCATGCTACCAACTGAACCTGTGCTACCACTCGACCTATGTGCAGGTCTTCATTGACCAATGCTACCAACTGATCCCATACTATAAACCGACCTACTTACAGGTCCTTGACCTGATACATGTTCACTACCTTGTATGTTTTGCTTGACACTCTTTTTGGACTTCTTCCTAAGGTGTCTTTAGCCGAGGGACTCACTCCCATGGCACCTCAAGGGGTGGAACCCTCTCCTAGGTTTCCTTGCCTTCATACCCCTGCAAGATGGTATATCCCATGAGTAGAAAGGTGAACTGCCAAAGTTTATCCATGTTACACAAGCATGAAACCAGTTACACAGGCACATTGAATTGGAAGGCTATAGCATGTAGTTCAATGGTTCAATGCAACTGGCCACATCTCCCTTTTGGACTATTTAAGGGCTGCTCTCTTCACTCCACACACAAGCATTTTTCCTTGCCCCTTCATCCATCCCTCCTCCTCCAGCTGTACACCTCTCTCTCTCCCGTGGGATTCTTACTAAGGTTCCTTTAACCAAGGGAATCACTCCCATGGCACCTCAAGGGCTGGAACCCTTCCCTAGGGTTCTGTGCCTTCATACCCCTACTTGGTGGTATATCCCATGGATAGAGAGGTGAACAGCCAAAATTTATCTACGTTACACAAGCACAAAACCAATAGCACAGGCACATTGAACTATTGAAGTCACTCACACCTGACCCAGGTAGCTGTCACTAGTAATTGCACCTGGTCCTGCCTAATCACATTTATCCCTCTGCTAGCTTCTGCTATCTACCCTTGACTAACTGTGTAGCCCACTCAGTAAAACGGGCTACTATGAATAGTCTTGTATGTGATGACAAAGCCTTCATTGGTTGCCTCTTTGTTATTGCCTGCTTGACTATTGTAACCTGACCCCAATATGTAACTGTATGTCATGATTTGTTGTACTAATTTGTTAACTGACAGGGAACCTTTGTAAATGAGCATTTATGCTCAAAGGTATTTATCCAATTGCTTAAAAACAAACAATATTAATAACCCCTTCAAGTTCTGGAAGGTTATCCATTCACTTTTCACCCCTCAGACCCAGTCTCTATATTCTATTCTCAAGGCTGGTATTCCCTTATTTCTGAACCTTCTGTTGTTGCTAAATCTTTCAACACCTACTTTACTGCCTGCACCCTGTCTCTAATCCCTTCCTCCTCTTCCACCCTCCTTCCCTCTTTCTGCCTTCCTCTCCTCATTCTTTTTCCTTCTCTCCTATTACTCCCCCTGTTTCCCTTAAGGTTCTGCTTGCCCTTAATCCTCTAAAGGAGGTAGACTTGATGGCCATTGCTGTGACAATTACTCTTCTCCTTAATCTTCTCCTCTTCTACTGTTCCTGATGTTTGGAAACAGGCTACTGTCATTCCTCTTCACAAAGGTGGTGATCCCGCCTTTCTTCTGGCAACTTTCATACAATATCTCACCTTTTGGATCTCTGCTGTGTGGTTGATGGGGAGAAAGGTGGAAGGTATGTATTGTTTTTTGTTATATATTATGTTTATTTTTCTGAGGTGTTGTTTATTTCAGCCATTGCCTTTACCGGTACTGTCTTGTTGCTAATTGATGGATACATTTATGGTTATATTTTTCTTGTGTAGTTCCTCTTCTTTGTGAAAATGAATAAACTTACTGAATTAAAAAAATGCAATATCTCACCTCCACACCTTGGCAAAGTTACAGGAACACATTGTTGTCTCTCAGCTCTCTTCCTTTCTTGACAACGCCTCCTTTTTCACACCTTTTCAGGCTGGTTTTAGGAAATCCCAACCCACTTCCACCTCCCTTTTCAGCTCACTGACTCCATACTCTCAGGTATGGATGAAGGACTGATTACTTCTGCCATTTTTATTGACCTTACTAAAGCTTTTGACACTGTGGCACATTCCCTCCTTCTGGGCAAACTTAAAGCAGCAGGCCTCTCTGACTCTTAAGTCAATTGGTTTCATTCTTACTTTGAAGGAAGTACTCAAGCTGTCCAAATAGGAAAATCCATTTCACCTCCACTTCCCATTATCTCAGGTGTCCCTCAAGGGTCTGTTCTGGGTCCTATTCTTTTTCCTATTTTCTTAAATGACTTCCCAATGTTCTGTCCCTCTGTATCCATTCATATGTATGCTGATGTCATAGTTCTTTTTCCTTCTCTCTCCTCTACTTATGACATTTCCTCCAAGCTGCAGTTGGATTTTGACAACATTCAGTGCTGCTTAAAGTCTAAGCAATTGTCCATCAATGCCACAAGAAACAGTCTCCATGACTTTTGGTACCTGTCAGAGGCTAGCCAGACTTACTACTCTCCAGCTATTTATTACCCTTTACTGAGACTGAAGATGTTCCCACTCTTAAGTAGCTCAGGTTCTGCCTTGATCCTGATTTCTTAGTGCATATCGATGCTACCCACCATAAGCCTCACCCTAAGCTTGGAGCATTATATAGGAATAAAGTGTGTATTCTGCTTCCTGTGCACCAAGAAATTGTATTAAAAATGATTTTTTCTATCTTTAACTATGATGATTTAGTCTACAGTGGAGCCCCTAAATACTCCCTTGAAAGACTGGACCCCCTTTTTCATTCATTTTGTCATTTTGCTCTAGATTGCCCACCTTGTACTAACTACTGCTCTCTTTAATCAGCCCCTTTTCTTCCCTCCCTTGATGCTAGGCAAGTTTCTCATTGTGTCTCTTTTTTATCTAAATTCTGGTTCAGCATCCTTCCCTCTTATTTCAAATCTCTCCTATTCTATCCTCCTTCTTCCTCCTACCCTCTCTGAATTAATATTTCCCATTCTTCCTCTGTTCCTTCTAGAAAATCTACTATTGGTTAATCTGCTTTTTCTTACTGATTTTCTAAACTTTGGTCCTCCCTTCCCCTTTCTATTTATTTATTTATTTCACTTTTGTTTACCAAGTAAGCATGCTAGACAGTCAAGTGCCTATTTTCAGGTATGACCCCAGAGAATAACAAAGGTACAGGCAATAAAAACTCAGAGACAGGGTAATAGCAATCAACAAGGTACAGTCAAAGAACCCAGGTCAATATACAGATACAGAGACAAGGTAGCAGCAATCAACAAGTTACAGACAGGTATGGGCAGAGAGCTACAGCCAGGTATCGACAGAGAACAAATATAATGCAAATACAGTGTTAAGGTGTGGCAATCTCAATGAGGCAGTCAAGGAAGCAAATCAAAGAAACAGCAGGGCATATTTGAGGAGAGCTCTAAGGTGCACACACTCAGTCAATAGATGGGTGCTAGGCACACCGTGGGGGTGGGAACAGCTAAGAGCAAAGGTGGGCAGAAGGCATATGCACACACTCAGTCATACAAGGGCACTGGAGTACCATGGAAGGTGGGACAGCTTAGAGCAAAGGCAGGCAGAAGCTTGTATTAGGTGGCCCCAGAGGGAGGACCTGAAACAGCTGTGGGAGGGGGAAGCTCTTACATGAGCAGGGAGAAGGTTCTAGGCTCTGGGGGCAAAGGCTGCAAAGATGTGATCCCCTATGAGGGAGTGGATTTTGGGGATCATGAGGGCCTGGGAGACACTAGATCTCAGCCAATAGCCAGAGGGGGCTGGCTGGAGCAGTTTGGTAAGTGCTGGAGGAGTTGACGAATGGATGATGTTGTCAGTAAAGTTGTCCAGGACAAAGGATTGATGATTACTAGGGGAGACCACCCCAGCCTAGAGTAGAACAGGCAGCGATGGGTGAACTGAGGGGCTGATAGGGCGAAGTGACACACATTGTTATACGCAGTGTCCCATTTTGGAAGCCAGGATTTCGGGGCGTTCATGAAAGAGGTGCACCCATAGCAGAGCATAGGGAGAAAAAAACCTTTGGCAAGGGCGAGTCAGGCAGCTGGGGTGAGGCAGCTTTTGGCCCTGTACACCAGCCCCAGTTTCCAGTTTGTGGCCTTGCGGGAGTTACATATGTGCAGGGAGAGGTCCAGCTGAGGGTCAAGTGTTATCCCCCAGGTACTTGAAGGAGTTGACAACTGACACAGGGATGCCTTCAATGCCAGTGACTTTGAAATCAGCTTGATGCATTCTGACCTTGGTAGAGGAGCCGAATAACATAGCCTGCATCTTCTGGAGATTGATGACAATCTTATTTGCCTTGAGCCAGGATTTGATGCAGTCAGAATCAGAATTTAGTCTAGAGTTAATGTCTCTGATATCCTGGTAGCTAGCTAGGAGCACGCAGTCATCGGCATAAAGGGTGACTTGTCTGGATGCAGGGACTGAGGTCAGCTGATTGATAAAAAGGGAGAAGAGTAAGGGGCCAAGGACAGACCCCTGAGGCACTTCACAGTTTACCAGTGACAGCCCAGATAGGGCTTTCTGGAATTTCGTGTATTGTTGCCTACCAGCGAGGTAGTCGGAAAACCTGGTTAGGACTGAGGAGGAAAGGCCAAGGGACTGGAGGGCAGTGCCCAGGAGAGTGTGATCAACCAGATCAAAGGCCTTAGACAGGTCAATGAAGATGGCCCCCATGAGTTTGTTCTGGTCAGTCACCATTCTGATTTCAGAGGTGACCTTTGCAAGGGCAGTGGAGGTGCTGTGCACTTTATGAAACCCATACTGAGCTGGGAGAGGAGGCCATAGGTTTGGAGGAAGAGAGCAAGCTGGGCAGCCACAACCTTTGCAAGCAGTTTGTTTACCACCGACAGAATCGTTATGGGGTGATAGTTTTCAAGAACTTTGGGATCACCATGTTTGAGTACTGGAATCACACAAGCAACCATCCACATGGCCAGGGCCCCGTGTTTACTGCAGCAAAGTGGACCTACTTTCTGCGGCAGGACCTCATACTTTCTGTGGCAGAACAACTGCTGATTCTATGGCTATTCTGTGGCAGATAAATTGTGGCTAAACAGCATACCTTCAAAGGGATTAAGTCTTAGTTAACCCTTTGACTGCCTTCGTGCAGCCACTCTGCTACACTGAAAGTGGAACAGCAGGTCATTTAACAGTATGTATTCTTCTTATCACAAATATTAAACAGCAGTAACCCAAACCTGGCACAGCCATGGGCATCAGTGTTCTCTTTTAATAAATTTTTCCTCTCATCCCGAATTTGAAGGCTCATCTCTTCTTCTGGAAACTGGTGGCCTTTGCTGTTCTCCTAGGTTATAATCAGAGGAGGACATACACACTTAGCTAAAACTACGAAGAAGGCAAAACCTGCTTGGATTTCTTCTGGTTTATATTTACAGTTAGCAGATATAAAGAGAGACTCCAACTTGAAGGCCTTTTTTGTTTTCTGATTTTGATCAATGTTCTTTTAAATTATTATTTTTGTAAACTAGGAATACTCCAACTGCCTTGCAACAAACATGTTGAGTGCAGTGTACAAATCTGTGTTTTGGGGTGGGTGGGAATTGTCTTACTATAATGGTGAAGAAGGGCATAACTTGCAGTGTCTGTAGGATTTGTTGACTACTGATTTTTCATTTGGGGGACACACTAAAAAATGCAAGCAAGTCATTCTTATTAAGCTGGAGTAACCTTGGGTAGCATGTTCTCTTCTCCTTGCAACTGAGGGGGTGGTGGTATTCTTCAGTCAGTGACCCTCATTTCACTTATGTATAGCAGCAATCAAACTCTCCATTCCGATTTTTTTCCTCACATTTGCTCCAGCTCTAGTATACCCTGGTCCCCAACTCTGCTGCAGCTGGGCAACTTGACCCTCCTAAGAATTGAGCTTGATGTCGCCACTTAGGCTGCAGGTTCAGATTTGCCAAGAAATTACTCTCACAAATCAAAACTGTGATAGATGTCCACCAGTGTGGACTGAGTCCTCTGCTCAGTCTGCTGCCAGCCCTATGTTTCTGCAATGAGCTTCTCCTCCGATACCTGTCACCACACTGAGATCAGTTCCACCTCCATGGGCACCACTGAATCTTCTCACTTTTTGACTACAGCTTGCCTTCCAGCTCTTCCTTCCAAATTCATCCTCCAAGGATTCAGCATGCACCATGAGCAGTCTCATAATGAAAAATTAACATGGCTGAGCTACCCACATCTACACAACAGCAAATCATAACTGCCATAGACCTAATCAAGCTCTGCTACTATTGCGTCAGTCACCCCCCCCCCACACACACACACAATACTGGCTGGAAGGAGTTATGTAACAAGAGCCAGCATGAGTCAAGATGCCATGCAGTCACTAGCTTTTCAGCTTTGTAGTAGACAGCATCAGTTTGCTGCCCCTTCTAATGAGCATGTGTGCCATGACATACTTAACGTATCAATAGCTATGCCCTTGCCTTGCCTTGTGTGATTGCATAGCATAGCTAGCATTTCTGAGGCTGAGTGGCTGGTTTTCCTGATTTCTGCGGCAAGCACTGATTTCTGCGGTCAACCCTGATTTCTGTGGCCACTGCTGCAACTGCAGAATCATAGAAAACACGGGGCCCTGCATATGGCTGGGATGGACCATGGTATGAGAGAGGAGTTGAGAATGTGGGAAATAGGTCGGGCCAAGAGGGGGGACTCCCAGGTTGAGTAATTTTGGCTCAAGGTTGTCATGCTCAGCACCAGAGTGAGGGGAGAGACCAGCAAGGAGCTTCCGTGTCTCATTGCAGGAGACAGACTTGAAGTAGAAGGGAGGGGGAGGAGGATGGGACATGGTGCCGGAAATGGGGCCCAGATTATTTGTAACTAAAGGCATGGAGGTGAAGTCAGACAGGTCTGAGAACAGGACATTAAAGGCATTGGCTATAGTTAGGGCATTGTTGCAGCTGACTGCATTGATTTGCAGGTCAGAGACCAGGGGGCAGCCAGGACCATTAACGGTATGCTTGATGGTGCACCAGAAACTCCTAGGGTTCTTGGCAGATGCTTCAAGGAAGGATTTGCAGAACCCACTCTTGGCCAAGTGGATCACCCATTTACAAGAGTTCCTGAGCTGCCTGTATGCCTCAAGGTCAGATCTGTCCCCAGAGTCCTTGAATTTTAGCCAGCCTTTGTCCCTAAGCTTCATCAGGGCAAACAGGTCCCCTTATAACAATTTGGTGACAGTGCCCCTCACTCTCCTCTTTATGAGTGGGGCATGTATGTCTTGTAATGGGACAAATATGGCTAGGAAGCAGTCAAGAAAGGTAGAGGGGTCACGTCTGGCATAGACCACGGACCAGTCTGTTCTGTGGAGATTGGTAAAGTAGTTGTTGAAGTCAGATTTTGAATAGTCCCTCATCTGAATGACTTTTGGGGGGACCCGAGGGGCCAGGGACCTTCCAGATACAGAAGATGGGGAAGTGATCTGAGATGGAATCAGGGAAGAGGCCAGAAGCTGAGATACAGTCGGGCCTATTGCTCAAGATCCAGTCTAGAAGAGTGCCCTGCACCCCAGAGGAGGAGGGTCTGGTGGGCTCAGTGATAAGCTGACCTAGGGTGAGACTGGACAGAAGGGGTTTGTAAACTTTGGCATTGCCACACAACCAGTTTAGACTAAAATCCCTGAACACCATGAGTTCATTTGTCCCCACCTTGGGACTGAGGCAGTCAAGGAGGTGGGAGAGGCCATGTACACCACATTTGGGTGGGTTGTAAACACAGGCCAGGTGGAGCTTCTTTGTGTTGCCCAATATAAGAAGGGCATGTAGGAACTCACAAGAAGTGGGTGAGATATGACAGACACTTTAAGGTGGGGTTTATAGTAGAGCAGTAGTTAACCCACCTTTTGTTGCCCACTCTATCCTGTCTGACCACAGGGTAACCAGGGAGGGCACAGACAGAGTCTGGATGGGCTGGTTTAAGTCAGGTTTCGGATATCCCCAGGATGTCCGAATTGTAGTGGGTGACCCAGACCATTAGGCCTGGTAGGTTAGCGAGAAGGCTGCGGATATTAAGGTGGGCAATCTTTAGGCCCTTAGCATTCTGCCACTGGGGGGAGGCATGCTGAAATGAGGTGGTTTAGATGTTTGGCTATGCCAGCAAGCCCAGACAGGAAGTACGGGGGTCAAGTACAGATAGGGCATCTAACAGCTGCATGGTAATATTGCAATGCACTGGTAGCTACAACCCAGCAGATATGTAGTGGCGGTAGATAATATCTTAGATTTGGATGCCAGCTTGTTTGTATCTACATCTTAAGTTACTGTTATACTGTGTTATACTGTTATACTGTGTATTTTCGTTTGTCTTACTGTGACAAGGTACCTTTGTAAATGAGCCTATGGCTCAAAGGTTTTCCAAACTGCTGTCTAAATAAATAAACTAGTAAGCAGAATAGAGATACTTAGCAGGCAGAAACCAGAACACAACTAACAATGCGGGCATTGGTGGCAATAAATTCAGAGTTAGGGTGCAAACAATCTGTATCACAAGTTAGCAAAAAATAAACAGGCCACCAGACCACCACAAGGTGGTCGGCAGAGATCAGACTGACACAGGGTTGAAAGCTAGGCATATCATGTAACAGTTTATTGTGATAAGAAACAGTTTGTAGTGATCACCACTAAGGGTCAGCTGAGGAGAGGGACAGGCAGGAGTTTCAGCTAGCTGAGACAAAAAATATTAATAGGCTCACCAACAGAGTGGGAGGGGCTACAGTGCATTTAAGGGGAGGAGGGAACAGGGTGGGTAGGAGGGACTTTTTTATATCATTAGAACACAGTCCCCAGATTTCAAGTCGGGAGCCCCGACTGGCACAAGTACTTCAATAAAAATCAAACTGAGCTCTGAGGAGCTCCAGTTTCTTGCAGCTTTTTCCCCCAAGATAAGATAAACTGCAGCTTTGTGCAGTTTCATCCTCCTCCAGCTCCGATGAGCTGAGAGCACAGCCTGAAGCAAGAGAAAAATGGCCCTTACTATTTATAGCCCAGTGGGGCTGGCAGAGCAGTAAGGACTTTGGTGCCTTTTCTTTTTTAAAATTAAAACACAGTCCCCGGATTTCAAGTCGGGAGCCCCGACTGGCACAAGTAACTCAATAAAAATCAAACTGAGCCCTGAGGAGCTCTGGTTTCTTGCAGTTTTTTTTCCCCAAGATAAGATAAACTGCAGCTTAGTGCAGTTTCGTCCTCCTCCAGCTCCAATGAGCTGAGAGCGCAGTCTGAAGCAAGAGAAAAATGGCCCTTACTATTTAGAGCCCAGCGGGGCTGGCAGAGCAGAGAGTGCTTTGGAGCCTTTTTTTTTTTAAATGAAAACACAGTCCCTAGATTTCAAGTCGGGAGCCTTGACTGGCACAAGTACTTCAGTAAAAATCAAATTGCTCTGCCTATTCTCCTTCCTCACTTAAATCTTTTCTTTATGACATGTTTATGCTTTTCCACTATTTTACCTTCTTTACATATGTGTTTTTAATTGTATTCATCTACTATTTGCTACTAATTTTATGGCTATATTTCACTTATTCCTCTAGTATATTAGAAAATGGGCATGAAAATTCCAGTATTCTGATTGGCCAGTGTACTTGTTTTAGTTGGTAGGTATTTTTCAATAGAGCACGCTAAAAATCAAGTGCCATTCGGGGTGCCCCATTACTTAGGGCATCTTTGGGCACCCTGAATTTTCATACTGGCCAGTTGCCATTTTTTCTCCCCCACTTAACGTCCGACTCTCCGGTCAGCCAAACTCCCAACCTCCCTTCACGAGTCTCTTGTTTTTTTGTTCTTTCAACATTACAAAAAAAAAAAAAGGAAAAGACATAGCAGGCACACAAGTACATTTGCTCTGATGGGCTTCTTCACCAGACACCCACTTAGCTAAAGTCCGAGTTCCCAGTCAGACAAACTCCCACCCTCCCTTCACGAGTGTCTTGATCACCATCTTCAGCAACTGGCACAGCCAGTGGTAGCCATATCTGGCAGTGGTAAAAAAAAAAAAAAAAGAAAAGAAAACAACAGCACATCAGAAGCGGTGGTCACAAAACAGACCACCGACAAGGGCAGGGGAGTAAAAGATTTAATTCTGCATCCCTATTTCACAGTCTACCTAAAGTTCCCACTGGCTCTTCTCACCTCTTCTGCAGCTCCTCAGTTTCTGCAGCTGCATCAAACCATCCTCCAGCTCTCTCAGTCTTCCCAAGGCGCTCCTCTTCTCACTCCCAGTCCTCAGGGCAGGCAGTGAGGACTGCAAACTGCAAAAAAAAATCAACAAAGAAAAAAATAATGCAAAGAGGATCAGTAAATGAAAAACTGAAAAATAAAGCTGTGACTTCAAATCCCTACAGCAGGCAGTGGGGACCAGAAAAAAAAATAACATGCAACAGTTTGATTTGATCCTAGTCCTCAGGGCAGGAAGCAAGGACCTGGAAACTGTAAGCAAACAGAACAAAAATGAAAAAAAAAAAACTGGAAGCAGGGCAGGCAGTGAGTCACCACTGCATTCATACATAACAGCTCCCCCTAGCTATGACTAGCAGGGGAACTGTTGCCAGCTGCATAAGGACTACTTTACCATAAAAGATAAAAAATGTCATTTTTTTAGAGAATTACTTTAAGGTTTTTGTTGTAATCGTATAAAATATGACACATATGGCCTATGACCCATTTTCTTTTTTTATAATTTAAACTTTATTAGTACATTTCCTTTTATAGAGGGCAGTTACAGCAGATCAAGGTATGACATACCACATATACAATAAGAACTGCCCAGCCCACCCTGCCCACCCTTCCCCTTCAGCAGCAACCAGACTACATCACCCTAAAGTGCAGTAAATATTTCTATTAGACATATGAATGGGACTGAGGTGTGGGATAATCATCAGTGAGACAAGGAGAGTAAAGAATGGAGGGGATCCCATATTTTACCATGAGCTGCTAGTCTGTTATGAAGACTTGCACGGAGATTAGCCATGATTTCATGCAACCATTCCTGGAGAGATGGGGTGGATTGGTCCTTCCAATGATGTAAAATGAGTTTTTTAACAGAAAGAGCAACCATGGAGATATGAAATTTCCTGATTCTAACTTTAACCAAGGACATGTCCCCTAGGAGACAAATCTCAGGAATAAAATACTACTGAAGGCCCAGCAGGGGATCCAGAGACATCTTAATTGAATTCCATAGAGGGAAAACTTTGGGACAGGACCAGAACATGTGAAGGAGTATTCTTTCTTCTTGCAAGCACCTGGTACATGTGCTAGAGTTTGAGAAACCCCATTTCTTTAGCTTAACCAGTGTACAATACATATTATGTAGTATATGGTATTGCATAAGATGCAATCTATCCTGGGAAATGTATTTATGACAGGATCTCCATAGGTGTTGCCAATCCAACTGGTATTGAGGGAGGAGTGAGTTCCAAAATCTAGTAGGTCCAAAGGAGTCCCATATTTTTTATAATACAACACTCTGTATATCTTAGATATGGTACCTGAGGATCCAAACAGTACGGAAATTTCAGGCATCAGGGCTGACACTTTCTGGGAAGGGGGAGTTTTCCCCAGGACTAATGTGAGTAAGTGTCTTAACTGCATGACCTTAAAGTGAGATGAGACCGGAATGAGAAACTTTTCAATAATTCCACCAGGGGACAACCAGTGCCCATCCCCATCCACCATGGAAAGCAGTTTTCCATCGCCTAATTGAGGCAACCATTTACTGAGAATCTGCTTTCTGTTAATAGTAAAAGATGGGGAGTTCCAAATAGATTGAGCTAAATCAGTCTGAGGAGAATAATGAAGAAATAAGCACAACTGTGCATAAACTCTTAAAGAGATACCTACTGTGGTACAGTCAGCCATCTTTACATGAGACAGTTTGAGGTAAAATAAGGATAAGGGGCCCAGGCATTTAGCTTTAATTGCATCCAATTCAATCTTAAGCCATACTGGTTGTTCCATTTCAGGGCCTGGGGATATCCATCTCACGCATTTTGTTAGGTAACTAGCCCAGTAGTATAATGCCATATGGGGAATCCTCAGCCCCCCCTCAAGTTTTGGGGCAGCTAGTTTTTAATAAGCCAAATGGGGATATTTATCAGCCCAAATAAATCTTGTAAATATACCATGCAGTTTCTTAAACCAGCGTATAGGAATAAAAGAATTGAGAAGGGATAGGGGGTTAAAAATTCTAGGAAATACATTCATCTTAATTATGTTAATCCTGCCCCATAATGATATAGGAAGTTTAGACCATCTGTCAAGGTCATGAATAATAACCTGTGAGAGAGAATCCAGATTATCTTTAAACCATGATGAGGGGTTACGGGATAACTTGATGCCCAAATACCTAAATACTCTAGGAGTCCAACCTAAGCCTAAAGGATTGATATCATCCTTAAATACCTTGTGGTTTAATAGGAAAAATAAGGATTTACTGGCATTCAGCTTGTAGTTGGATAGCTCGCTAAATCTGGCTATTTCATTCAATAATGGTGGTATTGATGAAACCGGATGGGAGAGATGTATCAACAAATCATCTGCATACGCAGTGAGTTTGATTTCATGACATCCAACCTGGATACCTTGTATAGAAGTATTTTTGAGAATGTTTTGAATGAGGGGTTCCAAATATAAATTAAACAACAGAGGCGATAGGGGGCAACCCTGCCTAGTACCTGAATAAAGTGGGAAGGAATTAGAGAAGGCCCCATTAACTGAGATTCTTGCTGTAGGGGATTTATATAGTGCAGCAACCCAGGATATGAAAACCGGAGGGAATTTGAAGGCACTCAGTACCTTAAACAAAAAACTCCAGTTTACCCGATCAAATGCCTTCTCGGCATCCAGAGAGACCAGGCCTGCAGGCAACTTGGCATCTCTGGTAGCTGAGAAGACATGGGATAACATGCGCAAATGGTCAGCCAATGAACGCCCCTTCATGAATTCTATCTGATTCATACCTATTAACTCAGGGAGTACCATGAATAACCTGTTAGCTAAAATATTTGAGAGAATTTTAATGTCTTGATTTAGGAGGGATATAGGCCTATAACTTTGGACAAGCTCTGGGTCCTTGTCTGGCTTGGGGAGAAGCACTATCAGGGCTTCAAAGAGATGACAGTCAACTCTGTCCCAGATAGAATATGCTGAAATAATCTATTAAGTATTGGTAATAAAAGTTCTCGAAATGTCTTGTAGAAAAGGGAAGAAAATCCGTCAGGCCCAGGAGTTTTATCTGAAGGTAAACCATTAATAACCTCAGTGATTTCTTCCTGTGTTATAGAAGAGACAAGAGAGTCTTTATAATGTGCTGGGAGGGAGGGCAGGCAAGAGCTCATCAGATACTTCTCCATGCTTACAGGGCTGGGGAGGGGTGCTCCATATCCCCATACAGCATTTTGTAGTATGCTGCGAATTCTTGAACTATCTCAGTAGGAGATGTTTTCAGGGACCCATCTGCAGATGCCCTGATAGAAGGGATAAATCTCACAGATTCCTGTTGCTTAATAAAGAGTGCCCATAGGCACCCTGCCTTCTCACCTTGATCGGTGTAACTCGCTTTAGTGCATATAATAGCTAACTCTGCCTTTTCCCAAAGTAATTCTAAATATTTATCTCTCAACACTAAGAGCTTCATCTTATCCGGGACGGAGCTGACTGTCATCTCTTTGAAGCCCTGATAGTGCTTCTCCCCAAGCCAAACAGTAGAAGCACTCTGGATAGTGGGGTTGATACCAGTCCATTTAAAGAAGAAAGAGTACTGAAAGAACTTCTAAAACTCAAGGTGGACAAAGCAATGGGGCCTGACAGAATTCACCCTAGAATCCTAAAAGAGCTAAGGGAGGACCTAGTGACACCACTAACCACACTTTTTAACAAATCATGGGAAGATGGGGTGGTACCTGAGGACTGGAGGAGGGCAGATGTGATTCCCCTTCACAAAAGTGGGAGCAAAGGTAGAAGCAGGAAACTACAGACCTGTTAGTTTGACCTCAGTGGTGGGGAAAATGATGGAATCACTTCTGAAAGAAAAATTATTGAGTACCTAGAGGCCAGCAGGCACTGGACCCAAAAGCAGCATGGATTCGCAGCAGGAAGGTCATGTCCGAACAAATCTAATCAATTTCTTTGACTGGGTGACCAAAGTAATAGACCAGGGAGGGCTGTGGATATGGCCTACCTAGACTTTAGCAAGGCATTTGACACAGTCTCGCACAAAAGATTAATAATCAAGTTAGCCAGCCTGGGAGTGGTCCCAGGGTGGTAGCCTAGGTGAGAAAATTGGCTGCACAACAGGACACAGAAGGTAATAGTGAATAGAACACATTCTGAACAAAGGTTACTGTGTGGAGTACCTCAGGGCTCAGTACTGGGTCCAGTCCTCTTTAACGTCTTTATAGGTGACATTGCAGAGGGTCTGGAAGGAAAGGTATGCCTCTTTGCGGATGACACAAAGATCTGTAACAGAGTTGATACACAAGGGGGGGGTAGAAAGGATGAGAAGGGACTTGGCAAGATTGGAGGAATGGTCAGACATATGGCAACTTAGATTCAATGCAAAGAAGTGCAAAGTAATGCACCTGGGAAATAAAAATCCAGGAGAAGAGTACACAATAGCAGGGGAGGTACTAACAACAACAATAATGGAAAGGGATCTGGGTGTAGTCATAACAGATGACCTAAAGGTGGGTATGCAATGTGAGTACTGGGATGCATAGGGAAGGGCATCACAAGTAGAAAAAGGGAAGTGGTTATCCCTCTATACAGACAGTTGGTGAGACCCCATCTGGAGTACTGCATGCAGTTTTGGAGACCTCATCTATGCAAGAACATCGTCAGGATGGAAGCAGTGCAGAGGAGGGCAACTAAAATGGTGCAGGGTCTACATCAGAAACCATATGAAGAGAGACTGAGAGAGCTTAATATGTATGCCCTTGATGAAAGGAGGGATGGGGGGACATGATAGAAACTTTTAAGTACCTCAAGGGAATCAACAAAGTCCAGGAGGGTAGCATCTTTCAGAAAAAGAAATGTGTAAGAACAAGGGGGCACAATTTAAAGTTAGAGGGGGGACGGCTCAGGGGTAATGTGAGGAAATTCTTTAGTATAGCGCAGTGGTCTAAGGCTCTGAGCTGCAAATTTGGTGACATCCAGCAGACCAGACCTGGGTTTGAATCCCACAGCTTCCACTTGCATACTGTGTGACCCTGAGCAAGTAACTTAACCTCCTTGTGCTCCCAGGTTGCTCCTGTAAAAAAGCTTTCACCTTAGTGTGCTATACCTGGTTAAACAACAAATAAATAAAAACAAAAAAACAAAAAAAAAAAGAGTGGTGGACGCATGGAACTGCCTTCTTGGAGAGGTTGTGGGGTCTAAAACAGTGGAGGAATTCAAACATGCATGGAACAGACATAAGGCAATTATAGTGGGGGGTTGCAAGAAATAGGCTGTTGGTTAACTAGAATCTGCAGCTTATCCAGTAGGTAGGGAAATGGGCAGACTGGGTGGGCCAAGTGGTCCTTATCTGCCGTCAAAGTCTATGTTTCTATATGTTTCTATGTTATCTTCTTCTGGAGAATTAGCCAAGACATTAAATTCAAGAACTCAAATTTGAGATAACAAAGATAATAATTCCCTTTCCCTAGTTCTTTTCCTAGCTGCTGCGATGCTAATAAGAATGCCTCTCATGTAGGCCTTAAAAGGCCCGCATATAATATCCAGTTTTGTACTATTTAAAGGGTTGGACAAAAAAAAAACCTCAATATGCTCCCTTATGGTTTTGCAATATTTAGAATCTTTAAGCAATTGGTCATTAAGCTTCTATCTTGTTTCTCTCTTTGAAACATCTATGGCCCATTTTCTAAGTGCAATAATACCCTCCAAGGTGGGCGGTATTCCCCAATACCACCCACCCTTTCTGGTATTATTGCTTACATATTTTACTTCTTAGTTCTTGTAATTTTATTGCTTAGTCATCTCCCTCTCCCCTCTTCCCCAGGATGCATCTGAAAACAAGCTGTTATTCAGCTCTGTATGTTTTCGTTGGTTGAACGTTTAAATAAATAAATACATGCATACATAAATGAATAACATGGGGTTGCCTTGGGTCAGTCCTGGGGCTCATGCTATTCAATGTTTTTATTGATGAACAAGAGTGAGGGTTGAAACATGGTTAAAAGAATTAGAACTGTTACAACAATAGTAAGGGTGCTAAAAGCTGTGGGGGGGGGTGAGAAGACGGCCTACAGATGGCTTTAAATGTACCAGGATAAAGGACCAACAAATAGGAAATGAAATTCAGTATGGGTAAGTTTAAGATCCTTTCCTTAAGCCTAAACAATTCAGATGAGAGGACTTTTTTAAACAGAAAACAAGTAGCTGCACTAGACAATGAAAATACCTGAGGGCCAACTTTGATATAGGGGTACAGTGGTGTAGACAGGATGCAACACAGTACTTTGTAGTGTTACTGCAGTATAATTGCAGAGCGCTTCAGTATGTTGCAGGGAATATTGTCGTTCAATGACAATTTAGCTCTTTTGTCATGTAGAATTTTGTAACATGTCTTTTACTGCAAGATGCTGTGTTGCATCGTGGCTGGCACCACTGTATGTATGACAACACACAACATGGGTTCAGGAGAGGTAGATCTTGTGCAAAAAATCTACTGGTATTCTACAAAACTATTAGTGAAATGTTAGATAAGGGGTCACCAGTGGATGCAATTTACTTGATCATTTGTAAGGCCTTCAGCAATGTATCCCACAGCAAACTAATTAGCATAAAGTCATCATACAAATACAGCTACAACTGTAAGGTGGATTAACAACTGGCTAGAAGGGAGAATGCAATCAGTCAGAATTTGGGGTCTTATTCTGATAATATCACTGCTGAAAAGTGGTGCAATGCAGGGATTTGCACTGGGACCCATCCTCTTAAACATTTCATTTCATGTCTTGAAGTAGGTGTGGAAAAAAGATTACTGATGTTTGCTGATGATAGTAAGCTAGGCAGTCCTGCTGGAACAATGAAAGATATTGACACTCTTCAAAGTGATTTAGATAAAATATCAGAGCTGGTGAAACAGAACTGAATGATTTTGAATATGGACAAATGTAGGGTGATACATTTTGGGAAGAAACATTAGAGACATCAGTACTACACATTATTAAAATTCAGGAACGTTCAAATGCAAAAACGTTGGGTACATTATGACTAATTATTTTAAGACATGAACATATTGTAGTGCCGTAGCAGGTAAGGCTAAACAAGTTCTTTGATGCATTAGGATGGCTTTTCAAAGTTGCTGTGAATCAGTAATAATGCCTTTATACAAAGCCTATATCAGGTCACACTTGGACTACTCATCTCAGTTCTGCTCCCCATTTCTATGAAAGGATATGTGGGCCCTGGAGAGGGTGCAGTGTAAAGCTACTAAACTAGCCACTGTAATAAAGGATCGATCATATGAGGACTGATGAATTTTTTTGTTAGTTGTTTAACCAGGACTAGCACACTAAGCTGAAAGCTTGTTTACAGGTGCGACCTGGAGCACAGGGAAGTAAACTGACTTGTTCAGGGTAACACAGTCTGAAAGTGGAATCTGTGGGATTCAAACCCAGTTCTGGTCTGTTGGATGTCATCAGATTTGCATTTCAGCACCTTAAACCACTGTGCTATACTGCCTCCCCATAATAGCTACATGGTTTGGAAAGGAGAAGAACCAGAGGTGATCAGCTAACCTAGTTCAAAACAATACAAGACAAGATATTAGTTGAAGAACTTGGCTTTGCCTCTAAAGTCGAAAGACATAATACAGGAGGTCATAACCTTCAAATCAAACTCATCTTTTAAAACATACAATATATGAGAGGGTCCTACCTTTACAGGGTGGGCAAACATGGAGTGGAACAAACTTCCATTAGAGTTGTCTGATCTGGGACAGGGGATGCATTTTAATCTAGATTGGATAGCTACATGGACACTGTTTATCAGGGAATAATAATTTAGTGCATCTATGAGACATTCTTGATAGACTTAACAATCTGCTTATGTCTCTGTAATCTCATAATAAACTTTAGGATTGATGAGAAGCTGAAGCTGTCACAGAAATGTGCAGCCCAGTATGTGAAGCCAATTGAATGCCTACCTGCATTAAAAAGGACATAGCATGCCATTAATGTGTTGTGATTCTGCCCCTCTAAAGGGCACTGGTAAAGCCACACAT
Organism: Neoceratodus forsteri; assembly: GCA_016271365.2. Classification (NCBI taxonomy): domain Eukaryota; kingdom Metazoa; phylum Chordata; order Ceratodontiformes; family Ceratodontidae; genus Neoceratodus; species Neoceratodus forsteri. The sequence continues at coordinate 1,035,211,343 of CM028135.1, forward strand.
TAAATACTGTGTGCAGTTTCTGTTGCTACAATATAAAAAGGATATTGCTGCAGTTGGGAGGATGGAGCAAAGAGCTCCTAAAATTATTAAGGAAATAATAACGTTAATATACTGTGAACATTTAGACTAGCTTGATGTGTTTTTCCTGCAAAAAAGGATAAGAGAAGATATATGTTTATTTATGTATGTATGCACGTATTTGTGTATACATGTATGTATATTGTTATTTTATTTATATATATATTTGTTTATTTATTAATTTATTTTGCATGAAAAGATTTATCAGGAAAGACATACTGAGCTGTTTTAAAAAGTGAATCAGGGAAAAACAGCTTCAGCATTATCAGGGCAGTAGAACTAGAGGACATTCCCTTCTCTTAAGAGAAAATGTTTTGGAGGGTATTGTGAAGAAAGGGTTTTTTTTTTAATTAGTGAGAAAGGGGAAAACCTATGAAACAAGCTTTAGTTTAAACCCAGATTGGATCAGTCTCTCATGGAAAATAACAGTATTGGGTATGGTATGTAATTCAATAAGGAATGGAGAGTTCCAAATGTTTTACAAGACGTTGGATGCTGCAGCCTCTGGGATGGCATGAGAAGAACATGATAGACCATTGGTGTTTTATCATCCAGCATTTCCTATGTTCCTATCATAGGTATCATAGGTATCATAGGTCAAACAGAGCTTTTTTAGACAAATTCCTTTTGCTCACCATTATTTAATACCCCTTAATCCCATGTTTGAAAAAATAATTATCCAGCTCCTTCTTAAAGCTGTTCATATTTGAACAGGTTAGAATCTACAAGGGTAACCTATTCCAGATTTCTGTCACCCTTAGGGTAAGCCAGGATTTCCTTTTCTTCATTCTGGGACATTCAACTATCAGTTGGAGTGGATGGGCCCTAGTAGTGTAAGGTGAGTCTCTTAAGTCCAGTCCCAGAAGTTTCCACAATCCTGGATTCATAAATGATTTGTAAATCATACACATATCCTCTCTCAATCGCTTGAGTTCTAATGGATGCTGGTCTAAGATTTTCAACTTTGTTGGGTAATCATATATTTTGCTTCCACCATACTATGGGTTGCCCTCCGTTGGACCCTCTTCAATGCTACTATTTCTGTCCTGCCTCCTGGTGCCCAAAATTGTGCACACTAATCCAAATGCGGTCTAACCAAAGATGTATATGGTGGCAGCACTACCTCTCTATTTTTACAAGTTATATGTTTGTTTATGCAATGCAAAATATGACTCAATTTCTTTATGACCACATTACAGTGTGTTTTAAAAGATACGTCTTTTGTGATCATGATACCCAGATTACTCTGTTGCTCCACTATATTCAGAGTTTGCCCGCCAAGTGTAAAGGTCCAGTTTTTATTCAGTCACCCGAAGTGCATGATGCAGCATTTATCAATATTGTAGGTTAGTTTCTTTTCCAGTGCCCAAGTGTCTAAATCATTCAATGCTTCCTGAAGTCTGGAAGCATTAGCTTGGTTATTCACTATATACCCCACCCTGGTATCATCAGCAAATTTAGATAAACAAATATCATCCTTAACCTGCATTGATGCGATGTATATGTTAAAAAGACAAGGCCCCAATACAGAACCCTGGGGCACTCCACTAGTCACATCCACCAATGTAGAGTTTGTGCCTTTGACTGTAACAGATTGTGTCCTAGCTTCCAGCCATGCCTCTACCCATCTAGTTATTTTCCCATCAAGGCTATGCATTATTAGTGCAGTTATTAATTCTCCATGGGGGACTTTATCAAATGCCTTTGAAAAGTCCAAATACATCCACATTCTGCCCCTCATCCAAGGCCTTACTCACCCGTCTATAAAACTCCAGTAAATTGGTCTGATAGGACCTTCCACAAGTGAACCCATGCTGTAATGGATCCGTTCTATCAGAAATTTTTAGGTACTCAATAATGTAATCCTTAAGGATACCCTCCAAGATTTTACTCAAGACAGATGTCAGACTGACTGGCCTATAGTTTGACACCTCTTACCTACTACCCTTTTCATAAATAGGCACCACCATGGCTTGTCTCCATTCATTCATGATGTACCCTAAATTGAGTGATGTTTGAAAGATCTCCGTTAATGGACCTGCCAGAATATGGACCAATTCCTTTACTATTCCAGGGTGTATTCCATCTGGGCCCTGGGATTTGTTTGGGTTTATCTGCTACAATCTTTTAAGAATTTCTGCTTTATTACACAGATAATTAGTGTCAAGATCGGACTCTAAATGGGGTAGTCCTGGAGAAGTTTTGTTATTAAAAACTGATACAAAAAAGTATTATACATTTGGGCAAGTTGGAATTGATCAGAGATAATATTTCCATCTGTTGCAACAAGTGGTCCAATAGCCCAGCTGGTCCCCTTTTTATCATTAATATAAGCATAACAAGATTTATGATTATCTTGGACCTTTATTGCCAAGCTCAGCTCGTATTATTTTTTTTTTTGCCTCATAAATACTTTTCTTGGACTGTTTTAGTAGATCTTTATACATATCCCAACATACACTACTACCAGATTTCTTAGCCCTCTGATAAGCTTTATTTTTCTTCTTGATCAAGTGCCATACAGAGTTTGTCATCCATTTGGGTACAACTTTGAAGTTTCCTTCTCAACTTTTAACCTGGGGAACAAAATTCTCATTTAAGAAAATTATTTTATTTGTCAGAAGATCCCATGCTGAATCTAACGATTTATCCAGGAACTCCCTTTCCCAGTTCCATGAACTCAAATACAGTTTGATGCTATCAAAATCTGCCTTGCTGTAATTGTATTTAGCTGTCCTACTTCTAGTAGTCTGTACTGAAAAGTCCAGGGAAAAGGTAACCGTAGAATGGTCACTTGACCCAAGAGGTGGGAGGACCTTGCAAACTGTTATGGTATCAGATAAGTTGCTTAACACAAGGTCAAGAATGTGGTTGCCTCTAGTATTAGTGGTAACAAACTGGTCCATTCCGGCTAATAAACAATTTTCCAAAAAGTGTGATTCCAGTACAGTATTAGTCTGAAGTGTTCCCCAGTTTATACCTGGTAGGCTTAAATCCCCTAATACCACATTCTTTTAAGTATCCCCAATAGTCTTTAGGAAGTCTAATACTTGTTCATCCTGCTCTATCAGTGCATATGGTGGCCTATATATCACAGCAATGTTAATGCTGTCCGACTGGGAAGGGGAGATTTTTACCCATATGATCTCATTCTTATCCCATTTGGATGTATCTCTAATCTCAGAATTTATTTTATATGAGATATATAATGCCACCCCCCCACCATGTTTATCATTCCTATCCTTATGAAACAAGTCATAACTATGTATTTGTTTGTCCCATTAATCGTTTTGACTCCACATGTTTCCGTGATAGCGCAGATACCGATATTAAAGCTTTTAAGAGCCAGTTTCAATTCCCCCATCTTTTTATTCAGACTTCTAGCATTAAGAAGAAGAAGAACATTTTGTACATTCTGTTCCCCTATATAGCCCTTAAAGGTATGGCTAACAGACTCCCTCCCCCTCCCCCATTTAGTTTAAACCTTCATTAATAGCCTGTCGGAGGTGGTGGGAAAGGATACGCTTACCCCTTCTATTTAAATGGAGTCTATCCTGTGCATACAACATGGGATTTCTGAATTTCATGTTCTGTTCCAAAAAAGTATGACCTTCCCTCATACACCATCTTTTGAGCCATCCATTAAACTTTAAAATTTCAGAGTTAATTTTTTGGGAAGCCTTAGGGACTGGAAGTATGTCAGATATAATGATGTCACAGCCTGCTTCCTGAAGTGTCATCCCTATTTCTTCAAAATCCCTTTGGATTTCTAGGGTCTGTCTTCTACCTACATCATTCACTCCAGCGTGTATTAAGACAAGTGGTTTATGGGTGTTTTCTCTTAGCCCAGGAAGAAGATTTTTAATATCTTTACTATTTGCCCCCGGAAGTGCACTAACGGTAGTTGTTGAATTTCAATCTTTACAGATAATACTGTCTGTATATTTCAACATTGAGTCCCCCACAACCAACACATCTCTAACCACCTCATACAAATTACTATTAATGCTACTACTCCTAATATGGTAACTTTCTTCTGGGGATGCGATCTGTATATGTACCTTTTGGCGGAGGGTTTCCTGTTTTTCATCACTATTCTGTTCTCTTATACAAGGGGAAGGGACAGAAAAATCATAATGTTCATTTATTATGGGGAGAGTGTTCTGTTTTGTAACTATAGTGTACTCACTTTTAAACTGGGGGGAGGGAAGAGAGTTCTGGTTGCATGGAGTATTGTTATTTATTATATCATGTCCTAAATTTGAAAATCTGCCAGGTGTTAAAAAGTTTGAGGTACTTCCTATATTTCTTCTACCCTTTTTTGTATTTTTTTTTTAATTTTTGTTACCAAGCACCAGTCATCATTTGTCTCCTGGCTTTCTGTTCTTTTGCTCTCCTGTTCTTTGAAGTTTACTGTAGCTTCAGTTGTATTATCAATATAGTGCTCCAGATTGCTAATATCAATCTGGACCTGGATCCTTTGTTTTAACACCTTGATTTCAGTCTGTAAAACAACCAATAGGTTACATTTATCACAGGAAAACCACATCAGAATCTCCTCTTCTGTGAACATGTTGCAGTTAACACACAGCCTCATCCTAATTACTTACTTCAGCACAGGTGACAAATGAAAACAATTAGTCCTCTGTCCCAACAGTTCCTGCAGTCCCAGTAGACACAGCAGACATGCACAGACATGCGTGTCTCTGCAGCAGCTTATGCATGCCTGCTTGCGCTCACCCTGCTCGCTGCAGGGACCAGCTATATGCCTCTAGATGACCCGGAAGTTGTTGTCAGGGGTCGCGATGTTACTAGTAAACTTTTTATGCCAGATTAATTTGTTTTTACCTCCTCTGTGCGTGAACCACTCATTCATGGGACAGGCACCTAGAATAAGCCTTAAAAGAGACTGAAATATTGTTTATAGCCATTTTGTAGTTTACCCACACTGATCCTGAACTACATGGCTCTCTTCCTGCTTCCTGTTGCAGAAGCAAGGCTCCACACAAGCACTGACATACAATAAAAGCGTTATCTTTTAAAATAAAAACTCGGCCCCCAAGGTATCACATCAGCACAGAGGTGCACTAAGCATAGATTTAATAGTTCTAGTTGCCCTGCTCACTGTAGGGACCATCTATATGCCCCTAGATGACCTGGAAGTTGTTGTCAGGGGTCGTGATGTTACTTGCAAACTTTTTATGCCAAATTAATTTGTTTTTACCTCCTCAGTGCGTGAACCATTCATTCGTGGGATAGGCACCTGGAATAAACCTTAAAAGAGATTAAAAGATTGTTTGTAGCCATTTTATAGTTCACCCACACTGATCCTGAACTACACGGCTCTCTTCCTGCTTCCTGTTACAGATGCAGGGCTCCACACAAGCGATGACATGCAATAAAAGCTTTATCTTTTAAAATAAAAACTCGGCACCCAAGGTATCACAAAAGCACAGAGGTGCTCTCACAGCATAGATTTAGTAGTTCTAGCCACCCTGCTTGCTACAGGGACCAGCTATATGCCTCTAGATGACCCGGAAGCTGTTGTCAAGGGACGCGATGTTACTCGCAAACTTTTTGTGCCAGATTAGTTTGTTTTTGCCTCCTCTGTGCGTGAACCACTCATTCGTGGGACAGGCACCTGGAATAAGCCTTAAAAGAGACTAAAAGATTGTTTATAGCCATTTTGTAGTTCACCAACACTGATCCTGAACTACACAGCTCTCTTCCTGCTTTCTGTTACAGAAGCAGGGCTCCACACAAGCGCTGACATGCAATAAAAGCTTTATCTTTTAAAATAAAACTCAGCCCCCAAGGTATCACAACAGCACAGAGGTGCTCTCACAGCATAGATTTAGTAGTTCTAGTCCTATGTAAACAAAAAGAGAGAAACCTGCTAGCAACTGCAAGGCAAGTCAGCCTCTCTTGACATAAGTAAGGCCAAATGTAAAGTTCTTTTATTTATCACCAGTCTGAGATCCAAGGATTCTCATAGTCTTCAAACAACACATAATGTGCAGAGTATGACTTGTGACCATTTAAACAAATACATGAGTATACCATGGTACACTGTTATAGAATTATTGATACATACACATGAAATAATTATTTTGATACAACACTATACAAGCACAAGAGATGTAAAGTCACCCCCACCCTCCCCCCACACACACAATTAAGAACCGAAGGGACACACGCACACACACAGAAGATGTAAGTCAATACAGTAAAGCATGCATGCAATTCCTTTTCGAACATTCCAGTTGTCTGCTGAATCTTTCTGCTCTTTCCCAGTCCTATCCCACCCTGACACCATAACAAAGTTACCTGGTTTCCCTACAATGTTTTATTGTCTCACTGTAGTACCCTGACTCCTCTTTCACAGTAGGACATTGCATCTCCTAGCATGATGCAATGTTACTATGGGGCTGTTGCTAGTGTAATGGGACAGATACATGCCCTTCTGCTATACATCCTCTGCACTTAGCATCTGAACTTTTTTTTTAATTAGGTTTTTATGGAACACTGCTATAGAATTACTTCTGCCTTATGTGACTTTGATTTACTCTTATTGTTTTACCTCATTCCTAAAGTAAATGCTCAATCAAAAGTGTAGTAAAAAATGAAAACGGTTCACAAGAAATTAAAGTGGAATAGAGGAAATGCTTCATGAGCAGTGGGCTAAGACACAGCTCATAATGTCCTTGACAAAAGTTTTTCATGGATATAGGCAACAAAAATGAAGGTACAATTCATATTGGGGTCTATACACATAGATGCAGCTTGCCTATGCACCACAGATCCATGGCACATAGGCAATCCAAGGTGCAAATTCCGTGCACCAGGGGACCCATGGACCTCTGTGTACATGCAGAGTAAAGACATATGTCCCTTCCACATTAGATTCCTTGGCCAGTGGTGCAGCTACACACATGGCTGGTTTGGGGTGTGTCTGGGGGTGTGCCTTCCCTCCACACCATTTATATATGCATGGAGGGATGCACAATGAGGGCACAGGATACAGCAGTGAGGACCCTGCCATATATTTTTTGTGCCCTCAATAACACTCACTGGCTGTAGTGGGAAAGCATTGACAGGGAGAGCTGGGGCCATCCATTTAGTCACTCACCTCTTCATTTAAAAACATTGGAACCCCTGCCTATATACAATCCCCTGCTGGTGCAGAGCAGGGGATCCACTTCAGGACCCAGGATGGGAATCCAATTGGATGCCTGTTTATGTCATTCAAATGGTCCCCCATGCAGCTCCCTGCTTCTGGGGTATCAGGACTGTGGACAGGCAGCTCCATGCTGCAGGGGAATCAGGATTGCGGACAGGTACCCTGCGGAGATGTGCAGTTGTGCATACCAGGCACCCTGCGTCTGTCCAAAGGTGCATAGCAATGCAGTCGGGTACACATGAATTGCATGTACCCAGCTCACCTTCATGCATATCCTCCATTGGGAGAATAGTGAATTTATATACTGTATACAGCATTGCACACCATTATACTGAAAAAAGATTGCTGTAAGTCAATCAGAACTGAGAACTGTGGGACTTTATGCCATTCTCATTTGCTGATTGACTGAGAACAATGCTACAGTGCATTAGTGAGTACAATAGTAAATGTGTCTAACATTTTCTGGTTTCTGATGGATATGCTGTAGTGCCAATTCTGGCAGTTTTTTAAAACTTTTGTTTAACTTATTTTCTGTAGAATAGTGATAACAGCTATACTGCTTGGGGATTTTCTTGGTAATAACTAGATCAGAGCATTTACAAACATCTCAACCTTCCTCTTTGGTGTTTATTATTCCCTGGTCCAGTTATTACCTCATTAACCCCAACCACCATGATATTTTTGCTATATAATAACTGGTCATCAATTTTTTACATTGCCTGACCAAGTTATAATTCCCTGTTATAACTCATGAGTTATAACGGGGAACATGCGCTGAGTCAGTCACCAAAACCGGCTCCCTGATTCGCTCTGTGTGTGGTCTGGGGCGGGCTTTCAGTTCGAAAATCATGGCCGATCCTTTCTCGCTTAGCGAGGAACTGCCAGAGCAAGCGTGTATCTTGTTGATGCTACCATTTAGAAATGGCAGCATGTCTTTCACTTGCTATCTGGATGATCCTGCCATTTGGCGGCCACAAAGAACAGGCAGTGACAATGGGAAGACAACTGCAGTAAGATCACAACTACAAAATAAATGGAAAATGTAAAGACGTAAAACAAAAAATTGCTGACCAGCAATTATATTTAATAAGGGATGGGAAGGTGTGCTTAATGAGAAATTAATAATTGCCCTCAGTGTGGGATGCCTTAATAAACCCCTCAGGCTTCACCCTTGGGGTTTATTTAGCATCCCACACCTCGGGCAACCATTAATTTCTCATTAAGCACACTTCCCCATCCATTATTGAATATGTAATAACTGGGGGACTTTTTTTCCTTGTGAGTAGCTGGTTATAATTCACCGTTATAACCAGTGAGTTATAATGGTGGAGACGAACCAGCTCCTCCTCAGCCCTGCTCACAGTGACTCACTCATCACTGCACTCTCACATATGCTATCAAATGACTACCACAGCAACAGTTACACAAAACACCACAGTTATACTTCATGACAGAACGAAAAAGGGACAAATTAAAAAAAAAACTCTAACCTTTTCCACCACTGTCTGGCAGATTAGGATCTCACAGCTACATGGCACAGCTTCTGCTCTGCCCTGCTTGCACTTAATCACCACGCTGGTCTCACAAAATTAGCAGTCGGTTCCATGACATAACGCAAAACAGCGATCACTATTACAGTGAGTGTATATCGTTGAAAAGCACAACAGTGATGTACACTTGTCCACTACGCCACACCCTGCATATCTTGCTGCACCACCCCTGATTTTAGATTACTAACTCTGGGGGGGGGTGCATGTCGAGGAAGGAGAGACAGTTCACAAAAAAAAAAAACTATTTCGGCAAGAGCAATAAATTCTATTCCAGTCCCTAACCCCGAAACCAGAACTTGCTGCCCTGAAGCTAGCCACTCTCACCGCCACACCACATGGCTAGCTTGGCAGCAGCACACCACAGTACCCCACACAAAACCTCTTCCCTATCCCTCCCCTGCTGGTTGCCATCATAACCCTCACTTGCTCATAGCCACCCTCACTGTCCCATTCTGTCACTACCCTTACAGGGTAGCTCACATGTGCAGTGTCATAAACCCACTCAGCAGGTCAGGCCATCTACTCCCAAAGTGCCAACCTCTGAGTGCAGTCTTGTGAACAGTATAACAGACAAGGTAACCCTCTTGTCTGTTTTTGTGAGTTTGGATCAACCTTTGGTCTCAGCTCTGGAGGGATTCAAACTGTTAACCTCTTGCTAGCATACCCAATGCACAGGCTTAGATATATCTGTCTTTGGGGGACCAGATATCTTGGCCTACGGGCTCCTAACCAGGTGTACAGAGATGAACCCTTTAAAACTTTAATAAAGGCCTCAGATTTAAAACGCTTCTCTTTCCAGTTTGATACCACCATTCAAGCTTATGTCTCTTGTCTGCTATAACCATGTACTCTTCTTACAAAATAAAAAGAAGTCAAAGACAGACCAAGTAAGTTCTAAAAAGAATTTTACTAAAATAGTAAAAAATATGTGAAACGCGAAATACAGAACTCTTATACTAAAAGACATACAAATCTTTTAAAAGAAACAAGGTTTAAAGGATGAGGATATAACATGCACCAAGCAGGAAAGGGATCTTGGGGTTGTCATCTCTGATGATCTCAAGGTAGGGAAACAGTGTGACAAGGCAGCAGGTAAAGCAAATAGGATGCTGGGATGTATAGGCAGGGGCATCACCAGCAGGAAAAGGGAGGTCATAATTCCATTATACAAGACACTAGTGAGGCCCCACCTGGAGCACAGTGTACAGTTCTGGAGATCATACCTACGTAAGGACATAGACAGGGTAGAGAAGGTTCAGAGGAGGGCAACAAAGATGGTGCATGGATTGCATCACAAGTCCTATGAAGACAGGTTGAAGGAACTGAACATGTACTCCCTGGAGGAGAGCAGGGAGAGAGGGGATATGATAGAGACATACAAGTATCTTACAGGGAGGAACAGGGTGCAGGAAAACACTATTTTTAAGAGAAAAAGATGTTCCAGGACTAGAGGGCATGGGATGAAGTTGGAGGGAGGACGATTCAGAGGAAACATGAGAAAGAATTTCTTCACAGAACGGGTGGTGGACAAGTGGAACACCCTGCCAGAGGAAGTGGTGGGGGCTAAAACAATCATGGGATTTAAGAATGCATGGGATAGACATAAAGGAATTCTAGAGGTCAGGGGTAAGGGGCAACAGACTTCTAGGAAAACAAACTGAACTTACAAGCTCAAATGGGTAGACTGGGTGGGCCATAGGCCCTTATCTGCTGACACTGTCTATGTATCTATGTAAACAGTGCAAATTCCTACTTCAGTACTTAGTCTCTAAATACTTGCTTAAGTGCTCACCGATCTTGCTTGGTCAGAGTCTAGGAAAAAAAATGTGTCTCTGTCAAGTAAAACAGGCTAAATTAAAAGCTGACTTTTACCCCGCCTCTTTGCAGGAGGTCACCTAGCTCCTCCCTGTCAGGATATATGAAAATATATCTTACACAAAAAAGAAACATTCTGCAACTCCAGCATAATCCATGTCTTTCAAATGACATTTTCTTTGATCTTATAATAGGCTTCCCTTTCCAGGACATGAAAGCAGCTTTATGATTTCGCACTTCTATGTAATAACCTGGGTTTTTCTCTTCAATGTCATAAACATTTTTTATGATTTCCCTCTTAACAAAATTATCTCAAACCAGTCAGCAATTAACTCAGAGAAACAGGATCCTTGATTAGAGCCTTCCATGTAACACACTGTTTCTAAAAACTGAGTGTGTGTGATACACATGCTGTCAGCATTTCTTTTAGCTTGCCTCTGTCAGCTGAAAACTGGGGGGTTGAGGTCACTCCTGCAGCATTAGAATTTGTCAGAAGAGATAGTCATTAATACATTTTATACTAAAAAAAATATTATACATCACTTAGAACTGGCTGTCTACATCACATGCAGCACTGCAAATGAGTTGCTGTTTTGAGAGTCACTCATTTGTAGTAGCTGTTATCATTGGATACCTCAGCAGTCAAGCTCTCATTTCCAGATGATAAATCATGTTAAAAAAAACAAACAAAATAAAAGCACTCCTTGGAAGTCTGTTCACTTACATTTACCAAGACTTTTCTTCAGGTCCGATTCTTCGTTGTCATGGAGATATGCAAATGAGCTACAGAGTTATAACTCTAAACAAGGATCTCTAAACCTCATTTGCACATTACTGTGACAACGGCCACCCAGACCTAAAGAAAATCTTAAAAATATGAAGTAAAAACACTTCACATAAAAGTTTTCAACCTTGTTTTCACAATGTTTTAAACCCCCCAGGATACTAGAAATGTACTGTATTTTCTGCTCCTGTCTAAAATGATCCAGTTCAAAAAAAGCAGTCACCAGAAACAGCATTTATTTAAAAAAATCTAGAGGAAAAATAGTCTCTCAGCAATTACATAAAACAATACATGGTGTGGAGTACATAATGAGAATTTAATGCACTCCCTTGGTGTGGGATACTTTGATAAACCCCTCGGGTAGTTTATGTAGCATCCTACACCTCAAATGTGCATTAAATTCTCATTATGCACTCCCCCATGTATTATTCTATATATTATAGTTAGGGTTAAGTAGTGTAAGCAGTGTAATGTTAAATCATGATTTTGCCTGCTTATAATGGGATCATAATTTAGCATTGGAACCTATAAATTAGCAATCACACTTTTTGAGGGAAGGACTTCTCAATTCCATCAAATTTGAAGAAATTCAGTTAAGACATTTTAAGTTAAAAGGGGCAAAGTCAGATCTATTATTAATCTTAAGACTTGTTTTGCTTACATATAAAATATGAATCTGCCAGCAGAACAAAGCCATACAGTGTCAGTTTATATTGTCAGTTCAATGTTTATTTGGAGTCCATGTACTTATGCTCACATAATGCTCTGACACCCCTCCCTTTTTTTCTCTTATAGTACCTTCCCATTTACTTTGTCCCACCCCTTTTGAAACCCCCAGCCATTGTCTGGTTAACTAACTCTGCCAGAAGTTCATTCTACCCTTTTAACACTCACTCACTCTCTCTCTTTCTCCAGTAGTGTCTCCTGATCTCCTTTTTAAACCTTTCACCCATCGATATGTAGTTGTGTCATCTAATGTTTGTATTCTGAGTCTAAAGAGATTCCCAAGTTCAATATTGTTTTTATCCTTGAAGTATTTGAAGGTTTCTATCATATCACCCCTTCCTTCCCTCTGCAAGTGTGTAAAGTACATGTTCAGACTCTCCAGCCTGTCCTCATATGGGAGATCAAGTTGGCTATCATTATAGCTCTTTTCTGTACTGCCTCCAGCTAGTTTATGACCCTTTTTTTGGCATGAACTTCAAAACTGCACTCAGTACTCCATGTGTGGATGCACCAATACCAATAACATACTCATAGTACCAATAAAATGGTACCAAACAATTTAGTTCTGATATATTTTTATGTTGAACCAAGCAGTGCAAAAAATTAAATGATGGGAAAAAATAAAACAAACCTGTGCCATGGAGCTAAACAGTAACAAAGCCTGGCCAGTGCTAACACGGCTGCAATTGCATTTTATGACTGCTCAAGGGGCTGGTAGAAAAGAGCTCATGTAGTTCACGGAGCTTATGGCCGAAAGTCCACCATATGCAAGATGGCCACCAGAGCTATGTGCGTATGTGTGACTTTGCCGCAACTGCAGAAGTAAAGTCGTACATACATGCAGAGCTACAGCAGCTACCTTGAGCAAAGCGAATGTTTCCATGAAGTCACATATGGCACAGAGCTATCTTGGGCAAAGCAGACGTTTACACCATAAGCTCTTTATGCAGGCATGATGGAAAACTCTGGAAATATGGGCAGCAATCAAATAGTGCACCTGTGGAGGGGAGGCTTCTGTGGCTGCAGATGGGAACTGCAGCTGTAGAGGGGAGGGGCAGGGGAAACACCACACACCACCAATGACCTGAGCACTGTGGACAATGACTGCTGCACTGTAGAAGACAAAAGAGAAGGAATCCTGTCACAGTCCCTTTTCTCTTCTACAGTGATAGAAAAACATCTGCAGAGCTTCACCCATGCAGCTGTAAAAATGCACCAATTATTGGGTTGTTGCTCCTCTAAAGACAGACACTAGAAACACTTTCCTCCAAAACACAAAAGGACCCACATTAAAAGCTTTTAGTTTTCTCCTGGCTAAGCCCCGATCCTAGTACAAATGTGTGTATTGCCTTAATGTTGCTATTTTAAAGGGGAATGGTCACCAACATGGACCCCCACATTCAATTGTGGGGCTGGTCCCATATTGTACTTTATGTGCAAAAACATTTTGGTGTACTTACTGTTTACAGCAATAAAATAGATTGTATGTGACTAATTTTGCTTAGTTACACAGTAGGTTGACATCTTCTGTCACTACAAATCCCAGAACCCCTGCAGATTATATCAGAACAGTAGGCAATAGTGAGAAGATTCAATAACCCGCAGTGGATGTTAGAGCTACTATAAAATCTGGGGCCCAATATTCAAAGCTTTGCCTTGTGGCCAAAGAGATTGCTTAATATTTGCCTGCAGTTTGCACCCATGTGCAGTACTCAAAGGGATCAGGAGTATGCACTAAATGGGATAGCACATGCACAAGGATTGGTGCACAAAGGAAGGAGGGGGGACGTGAATATGTGTGTAGTACACTATTCACCCATTAGCACTGTACAAAAGGAATAGCACCAGCCACATTACATAGCTCAAGTGCTGCTGAAAAAAGGCTAGCATACTCCAGGTATCCCTAGTGTCTGTCTGATAAACTGCAGCCATCAACCAAGTTGGCAGTTGGGGGAGCACACCTGTTCTTTGATATAGTAGCACCCCCCCACCCTCCAAACTCTATCCCCATTACAGAAGGAGCATTCTGTGGGGTCCAGTGGCACACCTCACCCTCCTATCCCCAACCCTGTTGTGCATAGATCATTCCCTGGTGTCCAGTTATACCCCTGCCCTCTGATTCCCATCCCAGGTTAAGTACAGATTATTCCCTGGTGTCCACTATTACTCTACTTTCTGATCCCCATCCCATAACAGCACAAGCATTCCCTGGTGTCCAGTAGTACCCCCCACCCTCTGATCCCTGTCATTGTCAAGTACAGGTCATTCCATGGTGTCCGGTGGTACCCCGGTGCCCAATCTCCAGACCCATAATATAGTGCATAGTCCTTGGAGTCCAGTGGCTGCCCAACCTCTGATCACCATCCCCCTAACTTTTTAATATTCTTTAGTATCTAGTGGCACCCTCTCACCCACTGATCCCCATTCTCCTAACAAGCTTATGTCATCCCTGGCATCTATTGGGCCCCCCAGCACTGCTGGCACTGACAAACCATTCTGCACCCTGTACCAGTTTCACTGGTGCTACAGATATAATACAGTGACTAGTACAGCCCTCTTTTTATCACTTCAGCCAGCCACTATATGCACTGACAGGGAGTGTGCATCCTCTGTACAGTACAGGGAGCATGCATACTGCCTGACAATACATGCACTCCCTTTATAGTACAGCTGACATGTTCTCCCTTACAGTCCATATGCAGCCAGCCTAGGTGGTGAGAGGAGGGCTGTGCCTGTCACTGTATTGGATCTGCAGCACCAGCAAAACAAGTAAGGGGGGTGGCAGGGTAATTTTCCTGGTGCTACCAGTCCAGGGGGCCCACTAGATGCCATAGACATCTTATGCTTGTATAAGGGCAGGGATTGATGTTTGTGGATTGTCACTAGACACCAGGGAATATGTAATATAATACTTGACTGGGGGTTGGAGGATGGGGGTTACCACTGGACACCAGGGAATGACTATACTTAATTAGGACAGGGATCATAGAGCAGGGGATCACTGGACACTAGGGGAATATTTGCTTTAATATAGGGATGACAACTGGAGTGGGGGTGGTCACATGAGCACAAACCTGTCACCACTTGCCATGCTGCCATACAAATGAGCCCATAATGGGCATGCAAATCGTCGTTTAGCACCCTGCATGACAAGTAGGTTCATTTGCATGTTGCTGGCAGAATACCATGCCAGGGCTACCATTGTAAACAGGTCTGGGGGGGCATACCAGTTCTGTGCACTTCATATGGACTGCATACCACCCAGTTCCATGTCAGGGCAGTGCTACTTGACTTTGCATTGCCCTGACATGGTCCTATATTCAGTCGCATAATGCTGGTACACTATCTGACTGAATATCACATCCTCAGGGTCATGGGCCAGTAGAGTGCAAACTTTTGCACTCCTCTTTTGCCAATTTTCCAGTATCTGGCTCCTGATCTTTTGTTTGCTGGTCACGCTGTCCTCCATGGCCTATGTAAAGTCACAGAGGACTGTATTTAGCCCCTGGAGAAATGCAGTCCCAGAAAACATCTAATCAGAGATTATAAAAGCTTCCCCCCTCCCCCGGTCATAGCTGGAAATGAGCTCCAGTTCAGTGTGCCTTTCCGGGTTACCAAAATTCAAAATAAAAATAAATAAATGACATGCGCTGCAGGCTACTGAATCTCCCACTGCTGCCTACTGCTTTGCTGCCAGCTGCATGGGATTCTGGGATTTGTAGTAAAAGAATATGTGAGCCTACAAGTAAGTAAAACTAGTTTGTTATAATCTACTATACTATGGAAAAAATAGGTAAACCAAAAATCTTTTTGGCCGAAAAGTGCACATTAGGACCAGTCCCACACTTGAGTGTGGTGTCCTACGTGCTGGCAAAACAAGTTTGCAGCAAATGTGTTTGAATGTCCTTTAACGTCAAGAGCAAAGTCCTAATAAAGGAAATAAATGGTCTCCTTGGCACAAACCAAAACCCCAACCTGCCAGTGAGAGGTACAGTATGGTCCCATTCTTTGAATAGGACTTGCAAGGGCAAGACGCAGACTGAGTTATGGCAGCCTAAGTGCTCTTGACTAACTTGCTATATTTAAAAGGTCCCATGCAAATGACCTCTTTGCTGATACAGGGCACATAGACATCATTTGCATCTAATATTGTCTTATTACAATATGAGAAATAATCTTTTTGCTGCTCATATTGCATTCTGGCTGTGGGCTCCACATTGCAACATGTGATCCTCAGTAGAGCTGCTTAAACAAATTAAAAATAGAATAGTCCCCCATCTAATCATATTGATGTTAGCCTAGTCCCCCACTTAATCAAAATGGGCCCTATGCACAAAGTCAGCATGCTGTGCATAGGACGTGTGTGTAACCAGCAGGTCTGATATGTGCAGACTGCATACAATGTGGCATGCACAACACTTGTGCAAGGCACCGTGTATGGTAGTATTGTGCAGGCACACATCCCACCGGTGCACCGAATACGTTGGGATGGACCCAAGTACGCAGTGCATAGCGAGACACTGAGCTCATGCACGTACGTCGTGCTTGGGCCATGCACAAGAGTGGTGCATGGCGTGGATAGATATGTATGCCACAAGGCTGCTATAAACCTGCACAGACACCAGACAGTGGCACTGGAGACCCTGTGCCCCAGCCACAGGTAGTTGCAAAACACCAGCAAGCCAACCCGCACAGCCCCACATGCCCCCTTGCACACAACAAACCACACGTACAGGCAGGCAAGGCTACACAGCACCAACATGCAAGGGTGGTGAACACCCATCCCGTGGCCCAGCAGAAAGCCTGCGGTGGGGACCACTGGTGCACCTGTGCCATGGAACCATGGAATGACCACCGTGGACAGCGCAAACAGCCACTACACATGACACAGCTGACAGGACATCCCATAGAGAGAGGTACCCCCCAAAGGCCCCCCAGTGTACTGGGGAGTGCCCCCAGCATAGTGGTGGCAATGGCAGGGTCACCACATGCCACTACAGGCAATCCTGTAGCCCCCCCAACCCCAAGCACAGGGCCTGCATTCAGCTGTCCAGGCCATGGCAAGGCACCCCCCAATGCTACAATTTGCAATCTGGCCAGGCCAACACCCCACCCTCACCCTGTAGGTGTATGGATGGCTGTGTCATGCCAAGGCCCACCCCATGCCACACCCAGCATCCAAGATGCCCCCCCAGCAGCCTCTGTGCCACATACAGCATGATGGCAATGATGGTGGTGAAACTACTCAATGGCCTGGCGAACAGCCCAGGCAACCACAAGGCCCTCCAACACACACACACACGCAGGTCAATGAAGACACCTTGTACAACAAAGCAGGTTTCATTGCAAAAGTAGGTGAGAGCAACGTTCAAACAGCAGAATGTATGAAAGCACCAACCACCCACCCACCAGCCAGCACAGACCACCCCAGCAACCACACTGTAGAATACCATGACAAACAGTCCCCAACATCAGGCCCAGACCCATGCCCTACCCCCCAAACAGAGGAAACACAGGGCCAACCATAGTCCCACAGTCTCATATCATGATGTAGCACCAGCAGACGATGTCCTGGGATGATGTGCAGGCTGCCGTCCTGCCTTCGACTGGCCCTCTGTGCATGGGTGCTTCTGCCATGGCTCGTTGTCTGTGCTAGTGCCCTCCTCAGGCTCCTAAGGCCACTCCTCCCACTGCAGCACCATACACCAGAAAGAGCCCCTGTAGCACTGTGCGAGAAGGGCAAGATTAGCAAAAGAGTGAGTGCACCATCCCCCACCCCAACATGCCCTGTACCTGCCCCCCACCACCCCTCGACACACTGCAGTGTGACCCCCACCATGGGCATCAGGCACCCCACCCATGGTGGCACCCATGTTGCATCTACCTGGTGTGTGGCCTGTCACCATGGTCCAACCCGAAGGCCATGATGCATGCGCACCACAGCAGATTGAGTCAGAGATGACTGATGAAGTATGCCATGGTGGTGGACAGGTTGCCCACACATGCTGGCATGCAGCACACCTGTGATGCATTGCACACCAGCCATGCAAATGGGATATGCCTGATGACAGAGATGCAGCAGGACCACACCCGCTGCCTACAGTGCAGGGAATGAGCACATGCCATCCATAGGATGGGACCCCAGCCACAGAGGATATCAGGCCACCATGTGCAGTGATGCAGCATGGGCAGGGGTGAAAATGCCATGAGGACATGTGATGGCACAGTGTCTGCAAGGCACATGCTGAGGCCCCATATTGTATGCACCTCGACTGTCAGTGCATGGGATAGCACCATGCCATGCTCGCAGCAGAAGCGACACGACAGAACACCACACAGGCTGCTGACACTGCACTGTGCAGAGCCACGCCTGACCCTACCAAGAGGAGACCTGTGCCTCACTGATGCCAACCCCCTTCCCTGGAGTAGTACAACTATGCCAGAGCAGTGCAGGTGAATGACACTTACCCTAGAGGGGATGGTGGCATGCCAGGGGGACCAAGGCTCTGTGTCCCTGTGCTCCCCTTCATAGTATAGGTGTCCATCTTTCACCATCCTCCAGATGTACAATGGCATTGGGTGCTGCCAACACCATCTGTACAGGCTACGTGGGTGCCATACCATCACCTAGGCTTGGCACCATCAGGCTGTGGTGTCCACTGTAGCTCCATCCACGATGGCATGCCTGTATCATCCTGAATGGGGCAGGGAATGGAGACACAAGGGAAAAGCATTGGTTAGTATTGCAGGCATGTGCAGCAATGATCAGCAATAACAACAATCCACTGTAGGGTGAGGCATGTCCGTGATACTTACCAGGGCATACTGCTGTGTGGCTCACAGGATGCCGAACCTGCTACTATAGGCCTTAAGGTTTATGGAGCATAATAACTAGTTTGAGACTATAGTTAGTTAATGGTTTCAGCTAAGTTTTACTTTCCATATAGTGTGTAACTATTGTTCACTTTAGGTAAACTTTACTGTTTACTGTTTGTATGCCATATATAGATACTTTCTGTAGTTATATTTTGTGGGGTTTATTTTTTACTTACAATTTTAGTATATCTTTAATCCAGGCTGATTTTGCTTTTCATTTAATGCATTCTTATATACACTGTGACACTGATAATTAGGCTTTGGAGCTCTCTGCTTGAGTAGTTGTTATCTTATTCTGAAAGTATCTCTAGTCATTTTAAGTTATGTGCAGTGTACTCCTTACATGTTATGCCCCAAGCACATCTGACCCTGAGGCCCTGTCAGCTGAAGGTGAACTGGTACTATTCAAGTTCTCTGACATTTTCTTCTGTATTTTTTTAAATGAGTATTTTGAAAAAATTGGAATTTTTTCTGTTTTTTTCTGAATGATCTGGGTGTTAAAAGTATGGGATTTTCTAAATAACCGTCATTAAGCTTCTGAGAAATGACTTGTTGGTCTGAAAGCTAAAGCACTTTGTTCTTTTTGTTACATCTAATCATTTGCTTCTGGATCCGGTGTCAAGTGGTAATCCCTCCCTCACCTGATCCGCATTGACACAGTACTTCAATTTCCTGGTGTCCAGTGGTGTCCCAATTCCTGGCTGTCAAGTTGTAATCCTTCCCTCACCTGATCCCCATTAACATAGTACTTCAATTCCCTGGTGTCCAGTGGTATCCTGCCCCTCACCTGATCCCAACTGGCATAGTGCTTCAATTCCCTGGTGTCAAGTGGCAAACCCTCCCTCACCTGATCCTCAGTAGCATAGTCCTTCAATTCCCTGATGTCAAGTGGTAATCCCTCCCTCACCTGATCTTCACTAGCATAGTGCTTCAATTCCCTGGTTTCCAATAGTACCCCCTCACTTGATCCCTGTTGGTACAGTACCTCTATCCTTGACATCTAGTCTTGAGTTACTCCCTCTCTCTTCCAATCTCCATAAAAAAGAAGTCCCCCAGTGTGCTGTGCTGTGGTCCCTTCCCCCTACCGATGGCCGCTGACCCTCCTCCCCAGTGGGTGCAACCATACATTACTGGTTTGCAAATAACACACAGTCATCAGATGAACATTTTTTCAGACATGGACTTAATGCCACTCAGCAGTGACAAAGAAAGAAAACTTAGATTTTGGTGTGGTGACAACCCAGAATGTTTTTCTGTCCTTGTTTTCCATGCCATGTGTGATTTAATATTTATTGTATTTTTACTGATTAGAAGCTGTGATTTCTAATTGCATTTAACAATTACAGCTGTGCCTTCTAATCGAGGGCTAGAAAACATTGTGGCTTTTATTTAATCTGCTGTCCTGCCAGAGGATTGTTTAAATTACTTACATTTTTTCCAGTATGTCCCATTGCTATTAGTGTCAGGTGGGAAGGTTTAACCACGCTGCAGGTGTGCCATGTGATTGGTACAACAGGGAGAACTGGAGAACAGAGGAGATTAGTTGGAGAGGATGAGTACTTTGTGAATTGTGACAGTGATTAAGGCATTTCTGTTTTCCAAAAATGAAGTTGTAGCTATTAGTGTTGCTGTTCTTAGGGTGTACAGAGCTATAAACTACAGTCAAAGCCAAAGACATGGTCAGATATTTCCTGAAATTTCTGTGATATTTCTAGAGACATCTCTTGCTTTCTGTAGTTCCACAGTAGGGGCAGCAGAGAGAAACTCTTTAGAAATTTCTTGAAATATCTAGAAATATTTGACCATGTCTTTGGCTACTACTGTACAAGGAATGAGGTGATCTGAGAGTGAAGACACCCAACGTGAGGGGAACCATTCCCAAACAGGCACTCTACTGCAAACTTTACCACAGACTGTGCCATTTCATCATTGATTAGTAAGCAGCCCTCAACTATTTATTTATTTTATTGAGTTTTTGTTTACCGGGTAGGTGCACTAGCTATAGAAATGACTATTTTCCAGGTACGACCCAGGAGGGTGCAGAAACAAACATCAGAAACAGTAACATTAGATTAGAGATTTGTCAAAAGCAATTTGTACATACAAGCAGCTAAACAGCACATGCAACAAAGTATTAAAATAAATATATTGCAGAAAATAGGGCACATTTTGATATGAGGAGGAACAATTACAACAATGATAAGCTGTGGCTTGTAAACAAGAGCAGATTCTATTAAGAAATAGTTTTTCACTTACAGATTCCATTTGAGGACAACTTTTAATCCATGAAAAATGGTATTTTATTTATTTAGTTTCTGTTAACCAGGTAAGCACACTAGGCAAACAATGCTTATTTTCAGGTATGACTCAAGAGATTACACTGTAGATTCAATACAAGGTAAATACATACATTAGAATACAATTGTACTATAATAGGCAGAATGGGGAGGAGACATGGCACTGTATCAGAGAAGGGGAATACATGTAAGGCAGTATAGTGAATCAAACTCAACATTGTGGCAAATAGTACAAAACAAGACTGGGAAGAGTAGTATAGTCAACAAGGAAAACAAATATGTTAGCTAAACATCATGTCATAGAAAGGGAAAGTATAGAAACAATATCCAACTACAGTACATAAGCAACATGAAGGATATATATATAAGAACCTTATTAGTACATCAACACTGAATACATAAACATATGCGCGTGTCATACAGAGATTGTTCATGTTCAGTGAACATGCAGCATGCCAAACTAAGGAGATATTTACTTTATCTGAGACAAACACGCATTTGTCAATGCCGAATGTTTGCTTGCTGGCATTGGCATTGGTAGTGTAGGAGTTAGAGAGATGAATAATAGGAATGGCAGTGAAGTATTTAACTGAAGCCAACCCAACCACCACCCTGCAGAGACTTACAGACATTGAGGTGTGCCTTTGGGTTGTCAGGTATAATGTCCACACCATTTCACCACACCCTACCCTGCAGACACTGACAAGTGTCACGGAGTGCCTTGGGGTCTTTGGGCCTTATGCTCACCCCATTCCATCAGGAAATATGGTGAGATGGGTGCAGTGTAGGAGAACGGGGTGAACTTTGGGGCCGAAGAGTCCAAGGCACATCTCAATGCCTGTCGCTGGCTGCAGCATGGGGTGGGGGTGGAATGGTATGAGCATTACAGGCGACAATCCCAAGTCACACTCCTGATGCCTGTCAGTCTCTACAGGGTGGAGCATTATGGTTGGAAACCCTAACGCCTCAGGAGTTCGTTGGTATTTTCACATCAAATTTTCAACATGGGTTTTTTGTGACCCCCACCTCGTGAACAGTGGCAATATCAGTTTGTTAGCCGAAAGCTGATTTTGCACAGCAACTATGCCATTTGGCACCACAGGTGCAAAAACACATTTTGAACTGGATGTGAAAAATGGCAGCTGTACTGTTCATGGGGAGGTGTAAAGAGTGGCAATGTTGAAAATCTGGAGTGAAAATATCCAAAAACTGGTGAAGTCACGAGCTTGCATAGAAACTGCACAACACACCCATAATGTAGTTAGTTTGGGGATTTTTTACAGCAGATTGTCAACACAGGCACTTTGGGACCTCCGCTCATGAACAGTATCACTGTGATTTTCTTAATCCATCCCAAACACTGATTTCCCACAGTGATCATGCATTTTTGCACCAGAAGTGCAAAAACACATTTTGGCCAGGATGTGAAAAATGACAGCTGTACTATTCATAAGGAGGTGTGGAAAACAGCTAGTGTTGAAAATCTGGACTGAAAATATTACAAATTCATGAACTTATGAGGGTGCGTGGAAACTGCACAATGCATGATCATAACTCAGTCATTTTAAGGACCTTTGTCACTAAATTTTTAACATAGCCTTTTTAAGATATCTGCTCATGAACAGTGTCACTGTGATTTTATTAATCTGTCCCGAACATTAATTTTGCACACCAACTGTGCCATTGTGCACTACATGGGCGAAAACACATTTTGGACAAGATGTGAAAAATGACAGCTGTACTACTCATAACGAGGTGTGGTAAAATGTCAATGTTAAAAATTTGGAGTGAAAATATTAAAAATTTGCAAAGTTATGAGCATGCATAGGAACCGCATAACGTATGCTCATAACACAGTCATTTTTGGGAATTTCTTCACCAAATTTCCAGCTTAGGGTTTTGAGGGGCCTACCTCATGAATTGTGTCAGTGTTGTTTCATTACTTTGACCCGAAAGGTGGTTCCATGCAGTGACGAGAAATCACCTTTCGGGACCGAATAACAAAATGACAGTGACTCAGTTCATGAGGAGGGGTCCCATGAACCCCATGTTAAAAATTTGGTGAAAAAATTCCCCAAAATGGCTGAGGTATGCACCAAAGTTGAAAAAAAAAACATTTATGCTGTTATACAGCTTACCGGCATTACTTCAGTTTGCGGTCGGCTTTGAAGAGTGCAGAAGTGTTCCCGATCCTCGAAGATCATCGCACTGGGCTCCAGAGGTAAGTATGGGTTTGTGGGGGTGGGGAGGTGGTGCGCAGAGGGTGGGCATGGGTTGGGGGATGGGAGCAAGACAGTCAATGTGGGACCGTTTTTTTTTTTTACAGTTTTTTTTTCTTCTTCAGGAAGACAACGCAGAACTTTTGCCACACTGGGGTGGGCTCCCAGAGTGGCAGCTGTAATTTTTTTTTTTGGGGGTGGCAGAGGAGCTGACGGGGATTGAGCACCCCCGTCGGCCATACTGACTTTTGCCATGCTGGGGTGGGCTCCAAGCATAGCACCTAGAAGTCTGTTTGGGGAGGGCAGTGGAGTTGACGGGGGATTGGACACCCCCGTCAGTCATACAGTGTACGCTGGTGGAGGGGAGCACATAAGCATACTGGGGTGGGCATCCAGCATGCTACATAAGTGTTGAGGGAGGGGGATGAACTGTCTATGACAATTCAGATGCAGTGAAGGCGTACATGTAGGTAATTTGCATACTGCCGATGGCAGTGTGCAAATTGACTACACGTTACCACCACTGATTGTGGCTCTGTTTCCCTCAGAACTGTACACCACTGCATCTGAGTGGCTATCATAGACAGCTCGGACATTCATTGGCACGGTGCAGCCATGCCTGCAAAAGGGACCAGGGCATTGGAAGTGGGGGAGGCACACCTACGAAAACTCGTATGATGGCACTATGTTTCTTGCACATGCGTGCAAGCAAACATAAAAGTAGGTGCTGAGGGACGGAGCTGAATATCAGATTGCATAGAGTTCTGTAGCTTACGGGCAGCATAGGTAAAGGATGATCTCCCAGTGCATGTTCTTATCTTAGGGACAACAAGTAGCCCATTGTCACCTGACCTTATGGGGTAGACACAGTTCACAGGTTTGAGCAGTATGGCAATGGATTTGGGCAGTCCACTATTCATACTGTTAAAGATCACACCCCCAAAGCTGTGATCCCATAGGGAGGATGGGGTAGCCAACATAGCATGTCACAAAGAGAACAGTGATGAATAACTTGGTGAGATGCTGATGCAAAATGGCAAATATTATTGTATGTAACATCCCACCTAAAAATAATTGATTTATAGGCAGGCAAGAACACAGGGGAACCATAATGGAGCTTGGGGAGGAGCATCCAATGGGCATTGACATGGTGGGTTTGTGGAGTGAGGTTACAACCCACTGTATAAGAGATGGCCAACGTGGAGTTCACTGATTCGTAGACTCCCATAACATGAGGTGAGTAATCTAGTGAGGGGTAAAGTGTGACTCTAAGTTATGTGAAGGAGGAAATGGAAGGGACTAAGGTACCCAAATGGTAACCTATGGATAGAGAAGATGGGCATGCTCTTAATCCAGTTGATGCACAAAACAGCAGAGTTTTAGTAGAGTTCAGAATCAGATTGTTTGCAGACAACCAAGAGTGACCAGGATGTAAAGTATTGGTTAATTTGACCAATACTATTGGAGAAGGTATAAAATACCAAATCATCACCCTAGAGAATTACAGAGCAGTGGGACGGACATTGGTTTTTGTTAATAATTTGTACAGGAAGCAGAAGTTGACCTAAAATAGAACCTTGTGGAACACCCACCGTAGTTGGCGTAGGGTCAGAGAGGGAGTTGCCATACTTGACTCTCTGGGATGTGTTTATCAGATAGTTACAGATGCAGGGGAGAGTTTTGGTGAGATTTCAAGGTTAGCACACTTGCCATTGAGTACAAAGTGATCAACAAGATCAAACGTCTTTGTCAGGTCAACAAAGACAGCACCAGTGAGGTTCCTAGTTTCCATCAGTAGGGCAATACTGTTGGTTAGGGTGAGGAGGTTAGGGTGAGGAGAGCAGTGAATAAGCCATGTTGTGCATGGGATAAGATGTCATAGATGAGGAGGTAAGTTGTGAGTTGTGAGGCCACCACCTTTTCAAGCATTTTGTTCAGAGCAGAAAGGATGACAATGGAAAATAAAGCAAACACCAGCACCAGTCTACTGCATACAAAACATTATTTAAAAAATAAATAAGTAAAATACATACTGCATGCAGTATGTCATTGTTAAATACCCCAACTGGTTTTGCAGTTAATGCATCATCAGGAGAATCTTTGGGCCTATAATTATGTAGTCATTTGGTGTCCTCTTTCTTAAAAGCAGGAACAACAAAAGAGGTTTTCCATAAGTCAGGCACAACACCAATCGCTATGGTCAGAGTGACTAATTTAGTGATGAGGTCATGATGGAGGCTAATTCCTTGGCAGCAGTCTTAAGGAGTTTGGCCAGGGGACTGGCAGATAGTCAGTAACCATAAACTACCAAAAAATACTCTGTTGGGGGAGACCCAATCCTATTTTGACACTGAACTGATATGCACCATTGTCTCCCAGGGTGACTTGCATAGACAGTGTTGATGATTCTCTAACTTACATAATAGGTGTTGACCATTCTCCACATCCAGACCAACACAAGGAGATGCACCCCACTACTAAACATGCTAAATAAGAAAACAAGAAACCTGTTCTAATAATAAACAATTCCATGATTAGGGGTATAGAACCTCACCTCCAGCAGGACCATGCTTCAGTTGTATTCAGGTGCCTCCCAGGGACATCGGCATGGAGGGACACAAGCTGCATCCTGTGGATTGTATGTGCAGTGGACCACAACACTCATGTCATTCTCCACATAGGTACAAATGACCTAGCTAGTAGGTCAGTGGAGGAAACTAAACAAAATATCTCCAGGCTGGGTGACAAACTTGCTTCTCTTTTGACTGGCCTCACCTTCTCAGAGATTCTGCCTGCCCAGAATAAGAGAGTCAGCAGGCAGAAAATCAAGGAAAATGATGTCACCAAATTTAACACCTGGCCGAGGAACTTGCCCCAGGAAAAAGGTCACCAGTATATTGATAATTGGCAGGACCTCCTGGAACGGGAGTTTTTTAAAATGTGACAGTCTGCACCTCTCTAAAGAAGGTACATGAATGCTTGGTCAAAAGATTGACATCCACATCGGTCAGTTAACCTAGTGGGCAGGGGGATGGCACAGGCACCCTTTACACCACAAGGGTCACCTTGTGACCCTCCTCCATCACCAACTAGTTCAGCTTGTATATGCTCCTATCATGCACAAAACAACCAACACAAAACACATATGCAACAGAGCCAGGGTAAGCCTTCAACTAACCAGAATAAACAGTGTTGAAAGGCAATGTGCATCATGCTGATAGCCAGATGAACAAAATTTTCAATCTCATGGCCATGATGGCTGAAGTGCAGTTAGACTTGGTCACTATTACGGAAACATGGTTCACCGGGAACCACAAATGGGATGTCACCATCCTGGGGTACACACTATTCTGGAAGGATCAAGAAGGTAAAAAGGGAGGGGGTAGCATTTATGTAAAATAAGTCTTCAATGCAACAGAAATCCAAAGTAAGTAATGCAAGGCAGAGGCACTTTAGATTACCCCAGGACTAGAGAGAAGGCTGCAATCCAGATCGAAGTTATCAACAGACCCCCATCACAGGAAGCCGATATAGATAAAGAACTCATGGAGACCATCTTGATGATGGCAGACAGGGAAGAGTTACTGCTGGTAGGGGATTTCAATCAGCCAGATGTGGACTGTTCCTCATACACAGCATCCTCTGAACAAAGCAAAGACTTCCTGTTTGCACTGCAAGGAGCAGGTTTGCAACAGCTGGTGCATTTCCCCACCAGAGACAAAGCAATACTAGACTTGGTGCTCACAAATAGCACAAAAGTCTCAGATGTGCAAGTAGGGTTCAATCTGGGGACCAGAGACCACAGGACAATCCATCTAACATTGAACAAGGTAGAAGATACCAGTTAAACTAAAACCATGGTTCTAGATTTTAGGAAAACTAACTTTCCTGAAATGAAACATATAGTCACATCCATGCTAGACAGCAGAAACTCGGAAGATGTAGAAGACTGTTGGGAGGCCTTAAAACTGCTTTAAATACAGCTAAAGCTACATGCACTAGGCAGATCACCAAATCCAAAAGAAAGAAAAATCCACTCTGGTTCACCAAGGAAGTTGCAACCAAAATCATGGGAAAAAGGAGGGCTTTTGCTAAATATAAACAAACTAAAGTGAATTAGATAGAGAAGAATACAAAAACAAACTGAGTGAGGCAGGAAAGACAGGCGGTCAAAAGCACAGTCGGAGAAGAAAATAGTAAGGGGGGTTGTGAAGGGAGACAACATCTTCATATTTATAAGGGACAAAAGAAAGAGTAAGGGGGGAATAGTCAGGTTAGCATCAAAGGAAGGCAAGATGACAAGATGGCAGACAAATGAAAACAATGCAGAGTTACTAAATGATTTCTTTTGCTCTGTATTCACCACAGAAGACAGTGGGAAGGGTTCTACACTAAGTAGGTGAGTACATAACACCACAGGAGCAGACACAAGACTCTTCATAAGGGAAAAGGTCCTAGAAGAGCTGAACAGGCTCAAGGTAGATAAAGCAATGGGGCCAGACGGCATCCACCCTAAGGTACTGAAGGAGCTTTGGGAAGAACTCGCTACACCATGGGCTGAACTTTTCAGTAAGTCACTGGAAAGGGGCATAATACCTCAGGACTGAAAAAATGCAACAGTACTACCTTTACACAAGAGAGGAAGCAGGGGAGGAGGCAGGAAACTACTGGCTGGTCAGTTTGACCTCGGTGGTAGGAAAAATGATGGAGTCATTGCTAAATGAGAGGATAGTGAAGT
Organism: Neoceratodus forsteri; assembly: GCA_016271365.2. NCBI lineage: Eukaryota > Metazoa > Chordata > Ceratodontiformes > Ceratodontidae > Neoceratodus > Neoceratodus forsteri. The sequence continues at coordinate 1,035,239,606 of CM028135.1, forward strand.
ACCTGGAGGATAGCAGAAAGATTGACCTCAGGCAACAATGACTTCACAGCAGGATGCTCTTGTCAAACCAATGTGATAAACTTTTTCAACTGGGTCAGCAGACCAGTCGACCATGGAGGAACAGTGGACATTGTGTACCTGGATATCAGCAAAGCCTTTGACATTGTCCCCCACCGAAGGCTAGTTACAAATTAGAGCATACAGGAGTCAGTCATAAGATAGTGAACTGGATCACCAACTGGCTGCAAGACAAGATGCTCACAGTGCTTGTCAATGGATCATTATCAAGTGAAGGCAAAGTGACCAGTGGTGTTCCACAGGGGTCTGTGCTGGGGACCTGTCCTCTTTAACATATTTATCGGGGATATTGCAAATGACTTGTAGGGGATGGTTTGCTTGTTTGCAGATGACACAAAAATCTTCAACAGAGTACACACCCAGGAGGGAGTGAAAGGTATGGAAGCAGACCTGAAAAAACTCGAGAAATGGTCCAGGGACTGGCAGTTGAAGTTTAATGCCAAGAAGTGCAAGGTTATGTACATAAGTAAAAGAAACCCAGGGATAAAGTACACACTAAGAGGGCATCAGTTAGAGGAGACAAAGACGGAAAGAAACTGCAGAGTAGTCATCACGGATGACTTAAAGTTTGGAAAACAGTGTGAAAAGGCAGCACAGAGGGCGAGTCACATCCTTGGCTGCATTGGTAGGAGAATTACAAGTAGAAAGAATGAGGTTGTAATTCCTCTCTACAGGTCCTTGGTGATACCACATTTTGGGTACTTCGGTCAGTTTTAGAGGCCCCACCTCAAAAAAAAAGACAGAGACTGCCTGAAGATGGTACAGAGAAGGGCTACAAAGATGGTGCATGGGCTACATCATGAGTCGTATGAGGCAAGACTCAGAGAACTAAATCTGTACACCCTTGAGCAGAGAAGAAACAGAGGGGACATGATAGAAACTTTTAAGTATGTTAAGCGAATCAACACAACACAAGCAGGGCACCTCTTCCAGCAAAACAGTGACGTGTGTACAAGGGGGCACAACGTGCGTCTGGTGGGAGGCAGGTTCAAAAAACAACCTCAGAAAGTACTTCTTTACAGAAAGGGTCATAGACCCATAGCACAGCCTACCTCAGGAGGTGGTGGAATCCAAGACAGTACTCAAGTTAAACATGCATGTGACAGACATTGTGGACCCATTGGGGTGCAGTCTAAATTGGGAGGTGGGCAGAAACACATGCAGACTAGATGGATTATGCAGTCCTCATCTGCTGACATGATTCATATGCTCCTATGTTCCTATGGACTCAATACAATGAGAGCCTGCATACTTAGAGTGGTCCAACCACTTGGTAATAGGGGCATTCACCCTTCTTCTAGTGAACTGGGCAAATTTGTCCTATAATTCAGTAAACCCTGAGTTAAAGAAGATAGCTGGTAGGTTTGTATCAAAAACTTTATATAAATAGGACCAATCAGTGTTTGGGACTGCAAACCTAAAGAGCTCAGGATCCAGATTAGAGAGCTTCCAGAAATGTACAACTCTAGAAGGGGCTTTAGTCAGCTTGGCATGCCATACACAAAAAAAATCAGGCATGTGATCACTGATGGCATCAGAAGGAACACACAAGAAAATTGATCCTATCTTGACTGGGTGTAAGTATCCATTCTATAAAGGATTGTTTGCTACCATTGCTAGAGCACCTAGTGGGCTCAGAGATGACTGGTGTTATACTGAGTTTACAAAAGGCCTGCACCACTGCATTATTACAGTCACTAAACCAGTTTTTGTTTAAATAACCACATTTTATGAACTCATTATTCTTGATCAATTGACCAATATACTTGGTTGGGGAGGAGAGGGATCCACGAGACCGTATCGACAATTTCATGTTGATGTGACATTACCTCGACACCACTGCATCAACTGCAGTTGCGGTCAGGATGGTGCTGGTGTGTGAAATCTTCTTGCTTTGCTGGGGGCTGTACCCCCTACACCCCCATGCAGGGAACTGTGCCCCCTACATCCCCCTACTTAGGATTCTCAACTCTGAGATGGAGCTGAGTCAGGGATGGGGTGTAGGACCTTGGGGAAGGGTGCCAGGGTACCAGGCACTCTTTAAAGCTATGTGGCGATGTTGTCAGGATTGACCACATTGCTGTAAAGTTGTCACTGTAGTGACAGTATACCAGAGGAGAGCAGGTCTGAATTTCCAGCTGGTGACTATTGATACAGAACAGGTGGAGCTTTTTAATGTTACCCAATGTGAACACATCATAACAACATTCAATAGGGGGATTCAAGAGGAAGAAAGTGGTAAACTGCTGTTATGTTAAAGTGGGATTTGTAACATATTAGTGTCCCACCTCCTTTCATATGGCCCAGGCGATAACAACAAATCAAGCTATATCCTGGAACTGTGCACAGGTTATCAGGAATAGTAGGTTTTAACCATGTTTCTGATATACCTAAGACATTCAGCTGGCAGTGGGTTTATTTTATTTCTTTAAAAGTTGCATAGATTATAGGATAAGATCTATATAAAGCAAGTCTCATTTGCAGAACATCCCAAGTCGATTAAAATAACAAGTTACATAAACTGGCACACACAACATCAGTTAAAACAAGTGCAGATACATTGTTCCTGCAACTAACAATTTTTAGGTCGTGTTTGAAAATATCAAAGTTGGGTGAAACTCTTAGCTGAAGGGAGAGGTTGTTCCATGGCAATGGAGCAGCATAGGAAAAGCATTCTTTCACAATGTGTGTTTGAAACTTAGGCAAGAAAAAGCCATGATGAGACACATTTCTAAGAAAGTATTTGTGGACAGGAACTATAAACCTTTCAGATAAGCAGGTGGTGATCTGATTGCTCACGGTTTTGTAAATAAGGTATAGAGATGCAGCGAAATTGCATTTTGCCGGCAAAATTCCCACAAAACCACCAATTTCACCTGGTGAAACTTTTCACTTCATTATGGACTTTCGGCAAAATTTTGCCTTGAATTTTGCCTTGAATTTCACGTTGAATTTCACCTTGCACTTCTATAAAATGAAATTAGGTGAAATTGGGCTTTTCTCCCTGCTGGTGGTCACATGGTTGAATCTAAACAGGCAGGAAGTGAGTGGTTCATTTCCTGTACTACATGTCTCTAGAGGAAGCAGGCAGCATCTATACTTAGAGTCAGAGCCCACCTCATGGACTTCAGAATGAAGCTACTACCACTGTTTATCAAGGATTACAGGCCTAATCTTGGTGCTGCTACTGCCAAAAGTACCCCAGAAGTTCAGAAATGTTTCCCAAAAAATGTTCAAGTAAATTGAGACTGAAATCTCAAGTCAGTCATGCTGTTATATGGTAGCTCATGAGGAGGGCGCATGGGGAAGGGCACCGTCCGTAACGACGACTCCTTCTCAGTAAACTCCCTCATGGTGATAGGAGGGTGAGGGCAACCAGATGAGGGGTGGGTGAAATGGGCGACAGGATGTCGCTATATGTATGTATGCACGTGGGAGGAGCGAATATGGCTAGCATGGGGGAGGGAGGGTGGTGGAGGCTGTAGGGGTGGTGCTGCAGTGGATTGCACAGCTGCATCGTGGTGTTGGGGGTTCGCCTGTGGTTAGGGTGGGTGAGGTACAGGGTTCGGGTCCGGGCGCTGGTGCGATTTTTATTGACCCGAACCTTTCTTTTATGTGCTTTCACCCCCAACATGCACCCCCCTAGAGTTGAGAATGGAGACCCCCACAGAAAGCATTGAAAGTTATGTCCCCAGTGCCATTGTCCTGTGCGCTGTGGTGTCAGTAGTGTCGAAAATGTTTTCGTCACTCTTACTGCATGATAATGGTGATCACCTTTAGGCTTTCACTGTTATCACATAGAACCCTGTTATATGGTTCACACCCACCACCTGGACCAAAATCTGCTGTTTTCTGCATCGTTTACAATGATTTTCAGGCTTAATCTAGGTACTGCCACTGCTGAACATGCCCCAGAAGTCCAGAAATGTTTCCCAAAATATGTTCAAGTAAACTGAGACCAAAATCTTGTGTCAGTCATCCTGTTATATGGTTCACATCCACCACCAAGACCGAAATCAGCTATTTTCTGCATCATTTACAACATTTTTCAGGCCTAATCTTGGTGCTGCCACTTCCAAACATGTCCCAGAAATGTTGTCCCAAAGATGTTCAAGTAAATCTAGACAGAAATCTGGTGCCATTAATGCTGTTATATGATGTTCCCCCACCTCATGGACCTCAACTCCAGGGAGTAGCAGCTCCACTGCAACTATGCCCACTGTTCGAGAGAGAAAAGGATTCCTCACATTCATCCTCCACCGACCCACTAAGCCCTCCCTCCTCCTCCTGCTCTATTGCACTATTATCTCTAACATTAAGATTGACAAGGGAAGTCCCACCAACAGCTCTGGTATATTTCTGGTGTTGGTGTCAGTGCAATGGGTGCTTGTTTTTCAAGTGGACATGCTGGCCACCAGTGCCTATGTGACTGCCCTTTTTTCCACTACTCACACGTGCTTGACACAGCTGACATATCACCTACAGTGTCATCAGCTGCATCAAGCATGAAAAAATTTCAAACTAGGGACTTTGCTCCCCTTGGTTTGACATGGTACTGGGACTTGGATAGTGGAGCCAAAGGTGTGGAAGTTTTTGCTTTTTGGTCCACTTGCATGATTTTACCATGCTACGTTTTGGGAGGGTAGTGGACTGCTTGTTGTAGGCTTGCTAATAGCCACACCCTCAGGATTGGCATCTAAATAGGCTACAAGATCACCCTTCAGAGTTTTCACTTCTGGCTCCCACAGGGGATCCAACACCATATTATATCCTCCTTCTCCTCCCTATCACCCTCTACTTCCAGAGAAAATTTTTCCTTCTCTGGCATCTCCTCACTATGGGAGGGGGGCTGACTTTTCTTATCTCCTTCTCCAGCAGAAACAGACTGAGGCTGGACGGTATCACCCTCATCACCATCAGCTCCACCTTGAGCAGTAACAACAGTCACACCGACAATTTTTTTCCACCTCCCCCTGGACCTCTGGACCTCCACTGGTGTGAGTGTCTCCCTTATTCCCAGTATCATCCCCAACAATCATGCTACAATAGCTACAGATTGGACAGTAAAAAATTAATCACAAACTTGAAGCCACTTCTAACTTCAATTTTGCTGGCATTGGCTGCCACAGCAGCACTGGAGCACACAGAAGACACTGATTCAGAAATAAGTTTGCTTACTAGAAGTGGAACTGTTTTTCTACTTTTTCCAACAGACTTCTTTGAGCTTCCTCCCATCCGGTAACCATTCCCTGAATGGGAACATCTCTTGGCAGGCATATTTATATGCTTGTTTCATTTGCCTTACTCTCGAAGTATATGATTATGTATTTCTATTGAAGAAGTGTGATTTAACACCTGCAGTACTATCTGCAAAGGGCAAAAAGAAATCAGAACAGGTAGCAGCACTGTAGTCTATACAACTACCTACAACTGCTACTGTGGTCTATTCGAGTGTTAAAACAGTATTTTATTTTTTCAATTACAAAAAACATGAATTAAATAACGTGGGGTAACAGGAGGACAGAAGTAAGAAACGTTAAATACCAAACCAACAGAGAACACTACCACTACAAGGATGTGCAGTAACTCTGAACAAATACTTAAGTAGTTCTTAATAAAATGTCCGTTTTCAAATGGAATGGTTATTACACAACTTGATAATAACTGGGTAGGTACAGATAGGTTCAAGCAAACTAATTTGTAAACCCACTGCACAGAACACCTCACAGTCAAAATACAATCTATGGTCCAGATAAGTGGCGTCTGGAGAAGGCAAATTACAGTTCTCTCTGCTTAACTCCCTACTAAATGACCTTGCCTCTATCAACTGGTCATTCATCCAACTGGCACCTACCATTGACCATGCTTTTGACATGCTCAGAAATCAATTTCTTGCTGTATGGGACTACCATGCCCCTTTGAGAAGCAAAAGGGTAAGGGAAACCCACCTCCCCTGGGTCTCTGCTGACATTATTTCCAGATGTTGTGCAAGAGACCAGGCCTGGAAAAAACAAAGGCAAACAGGTACCCTTGAATCCCTACAGCATTACCGTACCCTCCGAAACAATTGTACTAAAGTCATAAGGCTGGCTAAAAAGAATTACTTCTGAGCAGCTCTCTCCACTAATCTTAGCCATCCATCCAAATTCTGGAAATCTATTAAAACCTTGCTCACTCCCCCTATCCAGCTGCCCTCCCCTTCCCTAACTATTCAGGGAAGAAATGTATCTGAGCCAAGTGAGGCTGCCACTACTTTCAATAACTTTTTTACCAACTGTGCAATTTCTCTGCTACCAAACCTACAAATTACTCCAACTGCATCTAAACCCCCCGCGCCCGCCTCACACTCCCCCCGCCTCAAAGTTCTCCTTTCGCCCAGTCTCCACAACAGAAGTCCTAGCTACCTTAAGTTCTCTAGACCCAAATAAAGGTAAATGCCTGTTAGGTCTGGATGCCAAACTCCTATATCTTTCTGCCCCCGCCATTGCGGCACCCCAGCCGACCTCCTAAACCGTTCCTTCTCCTCAGCACAAATTCCTACAGCTTGGAAGGAGGCAGTAGTCATCCCGCTGCCAAATGGTGGAAACCCATCCGAGCCCGGTAACTACCACCCTATCTCCCTCCTCCAAACTCTGGCCAAACTCCAGGAACACCTAGCCCTCTCTCAACTCACACAATTCCTTGACACCACCTCTTTCTTCACCCCTACCAGTCAGGTTTTCACAAATCATACTCCACCATCACTGAGCTACTAAGCCTCACTAACGATATTGCCTCAGGCATGGACAAAGGGCTCCTCACCTCGGCCATATTCATTGACCTGGCAAAGGCATTTGATACCGTCTCCCACCCCAAACTCATCACAAAACTGCATGATGCTGGTCTATCTGATCTAGCCACCAGCTGGTTCCAGGCCTATCTATCTGACAGGAAACAAGCAGTAAAAATTGGCTGACATGTATCCCCCTCACTCCAAGTCACCATGGGGGTCCCCCAGGGTTCTGTCATGGGCTCCCTTCTCTTTTCTGTGTTTCTAAATGACCTCCCACTGACATGCCGAAATTCAGCTATACTAATGTATGCTGACAATACCATTCTATATGCCTCCGGTCCCTCCAGTGAGGTTTGTTTGTTTGTTTGTTTATTTTTATTCTGTATAACCAGTGAGCAACAATATGTCCATTTTCACTGGTGCCCGGTCAAAACAAAAACACATATATACAAAATACAAAATACAAACTTACAAATACAACATCATTTAAAACAACAACACTTTGATTCATCTAACATAAATCTTTTTAAAACCCTCTTAAATAAAGGAATTGTAATACATTGTACAATATAACCAGGTAGATCATTATATAATTTTACTGCATAATATTGTAAAGAATTCTGTGCAAATGTGCTTTTACAATAGGGAATCCTAAACTTGAAGTTATCCTGTGACCTGGTCCTCACTCCATTTACCAATTTTGGAAACATTTCACAAATAATACTCGGTGAAAATCCTAAATAAATTTTCTGTAAAAATACTAGTATACGTAATCTAAATCTATCAATTAAAGACAAACATCCTATAAAACTATAAAGTAAACAATGATGAGTTCTTTTATTCTGACCTGTAACAAACCAAATAATACTATGATAAGTTGATGTAAGCTTATTACGCATTCTTTCTGATGTAAATAAATATATTACTAAACCATAATCAATAGCTGAAAACAACAAACTATTAACCAGAATTACCCTAACTTCATAAGTTAAATACTTTTTCAACCGATATAGCATTCCTAGTCTTTGATGCAATTTACCAATTCATTTCTGAATATGTAATTCAAATGATACATTACAGTCGATGACCAGGCCTAGGTAACAAATTTCAGAAACCCTTTCTATATTATTTCCATAATTATCTTTTAAAGTCAGCTCAAAATTCACAATAGATCTTGCATTTCTAAATATCATGCATTTTGTTTTAACATGATTCAACACCAAGTTATGCCCTACAAACCAATCATGCATTAAACTAAATTCCATCTGTAACTGTTGTTGTAGAATTTGTCCAGTATCACCAATACACAATAAAACAGCATCATCAGAGGTGTTAAACTCTGCCCTACAGAAGGATTTCAATGCCGTTCAATCCTGGCTTAGTTCAAACCAACTTGTCCTAAATGCTAAGAAAACTGTAACCATAACTTTCGGCACACAGCCCAGACTCTCCCAACTAGCTGCTCCCCCCACTTTCCACACACTGGATGGCACCACCTTGGATTTCTGCACCTCCTTTTGGTACCTGGGTGAATGGCTTGATCGCCACTTAGATTTCTCCATCCACATTGACTCCCGTCAGAAAAAACTGCACCTAAAACTAGGCGCACTATACCGCAACAAAGGTTGCCTACCTACCTTGGTCAGGAGGGAACTAGTGCACAAAATGATTCTCCCAATCTTCGACTATGGTGATGTGGTCTACTGTGCAGCCCTACCATCCACCCTGGCCAACTTGGACCCCCTTTTTCATTCCTTCTGTTGGCTCATCCTAGAATGCCCCCCCACCACCCACCACTGCGACCTGTATAGCACCCTAGGTCTCCCCTTACTGCACTCCAGGTGCCAGCTTCATTGTGCTAATCTCACAGCTAAGCACTAGTCAAACTCCCTCCCCACCTATCTCAGCTCTGTCCTATCGACTCAACCCCCGGCTACTCCTTGAGAGGCACCAACTCAAAACTTCTACAAATCCCTTTCATGCACACCTCAAAGGGCCAATCAGCATTCAAATACAGACTTCCCAAACTCCAGAATGACCTCCCAGCAGAAATCAGACAGTCCTCTACCCCAAGGACCTTGAAAACTCTCCTTCAGGTTCACTTCTCTGACATATGTAACTGCAACCTGCAGTCCAGATCGGTTATCATGAGGCATCGTAAAGTACCATAACTGTAAAATTGCCCAACAACTGACTTTTATTGCATTTCCCTATGTGTCACTGTCTGCTACGCACTACGGTCATTGACCCCAACTATGTTACTGCTACTCATGCACTCTGCACTCTGCACTAACTATAAACAACTAATAAATGCTTTGTCCAGCTTGTAACATTTCTGGACCTGATGTTCTTCACCCTTTATGTACTGAGTAAATACCTGTAATATGCACCATTGCCTATGCACCATTTGTATTGTATGTATGTATGTAACTCCCAGGTCGCATCTGGAAATGAGTGGAGTCCTGCTCAGTATGCTCATCTGGTAAATCTCTTAAATAAATAAATAAATACTACAATGTGCTTGTACTTAACTAAATACAATTTTGTCTTATAGATATATCAGATGGAAGGGACAACAAGATTTGAATTGAAGAAATAAAGTCACCTCCAACAATTCTGCAGAGACCGCCACTCTCTTGAAAACAATGTTGTTTTTTTATATAGTATGGGTGAGGTAGTAAACACCAGTGGTGTAATAGGGAGGAAAGGGTTAATGTGGTAAGCAAATTAAACAGAAAAACAGGAATGCTGCAATGCAGAGGCTAGATCACACTATTACATTCTGTGAGCAATTCAACAATGCAGTGTACCTGTATATGAATATGTGTTCAATGTCCACAGATACTTCCAGTACAAAAATAAAACAGAAAAGTGATTAAACAAAGGGAAACAGGAACAGAACTACTTGGAATGAGTAACTGTTCGGATAAAGTTACCCAAAAAATGGGTCAATAATGGCAGAAAAATATAAATATGTAGCACATCAATAAAAATATTATGGCTTAAAAGAAATAACAGAAACTCACTCACAACTTATGAGAAATCTGTCAAATATTAGGAACTAGCCTGCTCTGCTTTCACACACACACACACACACACACACACACACACACGGTTGACCCTTCCCCACTGAACTCCCTCACAGACGCAGAGAAAACTTTCAATCAACAGAGAGAAGTGGAGCTTGCTTTACTTTTGTTACAATTGTTCAGATTTTTCTGTTTTCTGTGTTTCTACCCAGCTGACTTGATTAGAGTTAGTGACTGACTGTTTGCATTTCAATATTTATAATACTGTGAGTATTCACTGGGCTAAGAATTTGTCATAAGCCCTGAATTGAGAGCAGGTTACAGGCTGTGTATTGGACCCAGACAGTGCCTAGGGGGTGGAAACTGTTTTTTCTTTTGTTTTTCTCTGTGTACCTTAAAAGGCCAGGCCAGACTGTGTCAGGAAGTGCTTACCTCACAGCTACTTAACAGCCAATAGCTCTGGAAGAATCTTACAGACCTTGATAAAAGTACTAATTTTAGCAGGCTCATCAGATAACCTACTAGTCTTCAGGTGAAGCTACCTCTGGCTGGAAGCTGCAACACTGGACTTAAGATTTGCAAGAAAGCGAGTTGAGCTCACAAAAGAGGGAGGTAAACCTTACAATTTACAATTGTCTTTGGTTTGAAGCAGATTCCTTAGGAAAGTTAATCTTCTTCAGGTGGAGGATACTTCTAACTGAAGGGTGAAATAAGGAACTTAGAATTATCAGAAAAGGCAGTCTTTCAATCAACAGAGGGAGGTGGAGCTTGCTTTACTTTTGTTACAATTAAGATTTTACTGTGTTCTGTGTTTCTGTCATTCTGCACAGCTGATGTGTTTTGGGGTTGACTGTTTTCAGAGCACAAGTCACCAGGCTGTTTTGGGGCTGGGGAGGTTTACCTGTATCTGACTTGGATGTTTGGATTTTTCTCTGTTTGATTAGCAGGGTATTTTCTCTGTCAAATTGTCGTGTATGGCATCTTGCTGACAGGAAGGCACTCATCACAGTGGTAGGTCAGAGCTTTTATCTGATTGTTTCATGAGGGCACAGTTTAGACCCAAACCCTTCCCACCCCTCACCCACCCCTGAAAATAGTTTATTTATACCTGGGGTTCTGACATCATTTCCTCAAGAGGGCAAGGTGCATATCACTGTCATATCCTCTAGCACACTGCACTGACAATATAAGTATACACATTATATAAATACATATATTTCTATATAACACACCAATCACACACACACACACACACACACACACACACACACACACAAAAAAAACTAAACAAGGTAGACAGTTACGTGGGGAGTAGTACAATGTAATGGCTGTGGGACATCAGTCTTCCTGGAGTCTTTCTGGAGGCTGAGATGCTGCCCTGTTTGCAGACAACTATCTGCCCTGAGGAAGAAAGTTGCCCATCTTCAGGCCACACTGGACAGTAGCAAGGGAACCTCCTCCATCCAGGGAGCACCAGAGCCACCACCACTACCTCAGAGGTTGTGAAGAAAGCACAGCAGTTGGACCACAGTGGGCTCAGGGAGGGTAAAGGTGGTGGAACAGAGGCACGCCCAGTCAATTGTTCCACTCCACAATCTATACACCATTCTGGTGGAGCATAGTTCCCCTATGGATGCACCCACAGAGTAGACTAAGGAGGGTGCAGACAACTGTCACAAGGGAGGCCCTCAGGAAGGAGGCAGAGGGCACCACAGGGAAAAGAAGCAGCTCCTGGTGGGGTACTCAATTATTAGGGGGATAGAACTGGGGGAGCAGGGAAAACTGAAGTAAGGTGCCTGCCTGGTGCCATGGCTTGGAGGGACAGGAAGTGCATCCTTAGGATCATGAGAACAGTTGCACTGGAGTCTGAGCTGGACATCATTGTCCACCTAGGGACAAATGACTTGACTCATCATGAGATTAGAGCAGTGCAGAAGGACTTTGTAGAGTTTGGGAGGGGCTTAAGACAAGTAGCACACACAGCATCCTTCTCAGAGGTGCTGCCTGTCAGTGGCATGGGTTAAGCGAGGGTACTTTGCATCATGCAGTTTAATGAATGATTAAAAAAATGGTGTGGAGCACAGGGGGTTTGGCTTCATTGGGGACTGGGGTTCCACCTGGAGGGACACCAGCCTATACTGGCAGGATGGTCTGCATCTGTCCAGGAAGGGAACAAGTCTTTTGGGCAATCAGTTTAAATGCTTCATTGGCAAGCTATTAAACTAGTCAAGGGGGGGCACTGATAAGCAGCTGGAAAATCCCAGCCACGCCCTACAAAACAGGGTACTAAATGAGAAAAAGACCAAGGTAGAAAGATCAGTGGGGGATGCTGCTACAGAAGGTAAAGTCATCAAGAAATGGAGAGCAATGAGTACCAATGCCCGTAGTCTGGGTAACAAGCTTCCTGAATTAGAGGCCTTGATGGAGGAGGAACATCTGGATATCGTGGCAGTCACAGAAACATGGTACACACAGAACCATGACTGGGACATAAACATAACCAGGATACACTATCTACAGGAGGGACAGGGAGGGTAAAAGAGGAGGAGGAGTAGCTCTCTACACAAGAGAAGGAATCAAAGCAACAGAACAAAAGGGTAAATCAGGAGGAGGAGGAGAAGCCCTGCGGGTCAATTTGGAAGCAGGCAATAGCACCACAATCTGCACAGGGGTTGTATACAGACTGCCCTCTCAGGGAGAGGAAATGGACAAGGAAATGATAGAAAATATACTTAGAATGGCAGATAAAGGGGAGGTATTGCTGATGGGTGATCTGAATATGCCAGATGTTAACTGGAGTGCAGTTGCAGCATCCACTTTTAAGAGTGGGGTTATTCTAGATGCCCTACAGGGGTCATGCCTTAGACAACTAGTATTGGAACCCACTTGAGATGGAGCAATCTCAGACCTGGTCCTCTCAAATGGAGATGCAGAGAGGATCACAGATGTAGAAGTGGGTAGCCATCTGGGAACTAGCGACCATCGAACAGTATGGTTCACAATAAACACAGCAATAGAGTCAAGCCATACAAAGGCAAAAGTACTGGACTTCAGGAGTGATGACTTTGCCAAAATGGGTGAGTGCCTAAGGAATACACTAGCAAATGGGCAGGAAGGAGGGGTGGAAGAACAATGGGGAATAATAAAAACTGCCATCACAGAGGTAACAAGCCTTTGTGTAAAACAAATAAGCTAAACAAAACGATGTAAGAAACCACTATGGTTCTCAAAGGAGGTGGCAGTGAAGGTTCAAGAGAAAAAGAAAGCATTCAGAAAGTACAAGGAATCACAGAAGGAGTAGGACAGATGATTGTATCAGTTAAAGCAAAAGGAAGCTGGGAAGGCAGTCAGAACAGCAAAGGCCTGAACTGAGGAAAAGATAGACAACTCAGTTAAGAAGGGGGATAAAACCTTTTTTAGGTACATCAGGGAGCGAAGGAAGACTAAGGGAGGGATAGTGAGGCTTAATAAAGGGAGGGGTGGGCAGAGGGTGACTGTGAAAAGGCAGAGATACTAAACAAATATTTTTGCTCAGTATTTACAAATGAAGAGGGGGAGATACCTAAAACAAACAAGAGAAACACTCTGGATGCAGAAGTTGATACCAGCCCATTTACAGAAGAAAGGGTTCTGAAAGAACTCTTAAAAATGAAGGTGGACAAAGCAATGGGGCCTGATGGGATTCACCCCAGAATTCTAAAAAAAACTAAGGGTAGAACTAGTGACACCACTGACTACCCTCTTTAACAAATCATGGGAGGATGGAGTGGTACCTGAGGACTGGAGGAGGGCTGATGTGATTCCCTCTCACAAAAGTGGGAGCAGGGCAGAAGCGGAAATTACAGACCTATTAGTTTAACCTCAGTGATAGGAAAATGATGGAATCACTTCTGAAGGAAAGAATTGTCAAGTACATAGAGGCAGAGGGCACAGGACCCTAGGCAGCATGGATTCACAGCTGGAAGGTCATGCCAGATGAATCTAATAGATTTCATTGACTGGGTGACCAAAGTAGTAGATCAGGAAGGGGCTGTGAACATGGTCTACCTAGACTTTAGCAAGGCATTTGACTCAGTCCCACACAAAAGATTAATATGCAAGTTAGCCAGCCTGGGAGTGGGTCCCAAGATGATAGCCTAGGTAAAGAATTGGATGGAGAATAGGACACAGAGAGTAATAGTAAATGGAGTCCACTCTGAAAAAAGGGGGGTTACTAGTGGGGGTGCAGCAGAGTTCAGTATTAGGAACGGTTCTCTTCAATGTCTTTGTAAGCGACATTGCAGAGGGACAGGAAGGAAAAGTATGTCTCTTTGCAGATGACACAAAGATCTGCAACAGAGTTGATGCACAGGGTGTGTGGAAAGGATGAGAAGGGACTTGGCAAGGTTAGAGGAATGGTCAAATATATGGCAGCTTAGATTTAATGCTAAGAAGTTCAAGGTAATGCACCTGGGAAACAAAAACCCATGGGAAGGGTACACAATGGGGGGTGAGATACTAACAACAATAAAAATGGAAAGGGACCTGGGGGTAGTCATATCAGATGACTTAAAGTTGGGCAAGCAATGTGAGAGGGCAATAAGGAAGGCCAGGGGGATACTGGGATGCATTAGGAAAGGCATCACCAGTAGAAAACAGGAAGTTGTTATCCCTCTGTACAGACAGCTGGTGAGACCCCATCTGGGAGTACTGTATGCAGTTCTGGAGACCCAATCTCCGCAAGGACATAGACAAGATAGAAGCTGTCCAGAGGAGGGCAACTGAAATGGTGCAGGGTCTGCACTGGAAGTCATATGAAAGAGAGACTAAAGGAGCTTAATATGCATAGCTTCGAGGAAAGGGGGGGACATGATAGAAATGTTCAAGTACCTCAAGGGAATCAACAAAGTCCAATAGGATAGCAAATTTCAAAAAAAGAGGTGCGCAAGAACAAGGGGGCACAATTTGAAGATAGAGGGGGGTGGCTCAGAGGTAATGTAAGGAAGTATTTTTTTCACACAGAGGGTTGTGGATGCATGGAATGGCCTTCCGGATGAGGTTGTGGAGTCAAAAACAGTGATTGAATTCAAGCATGCATGGGACAGCCATTAAGGAAATTCTAGGGGGGTGGGGATAGAAAGAAGTAGTCTACTGGTTAACTAGGATCTGCAGCTTATCCATTAGGTAGGGAAATGGGCAGACTGGGTGGGCCAAGTGGTCCTTATCTGCCATCAAATTCTATGTTTCTACCTAATTTAACTATTATCCAAAGATGCCAAAACAAAAACATGTTCACTTACAGCATTAGGAACAAAATTTAGATTTTGGGAGCAATTAGCTCTCACAAATAACAAATAAAGATGTTTTTGAAGGGTTCATTGGCTGTGATGCAGCACACTGAACTGCTTTCCAACTCAACAGACAATATACTGTGCAGGAAACAGCCTGCATGTGATATTTCAGCTATTTACCCACAATGCATTGCAAATTTGCAGGTAAAATTGAAAAGCATTGGCGAAATAGGCGAAATTTGGCAAAAATTTCACATTACGCAAAATTGTCATCCAAGGCAAAATTATGTTTCACCTGGGGAAAAATGTCATGAAATATGAAAATTAAGCTAAATATTTTGCTCGGTGAAATTTTTCAGTTTTGCACAACTCTAATAAGGTATAACAAATGGAAAGGGCATCTGGAACAAGAGGACAGTGTATACCGACCACACAGCATCACTTCCACAGCGAAGACTATCACAGCGACATTGTCGGTAATCACTGTGATAGTTTCCACTACCTGACACTGGTGCCGGGAAGGTGTTTGCCCCATCCCCAAACTAACTCTGACTGGAGTTAGTAATCTATAGTATGGGGGGGGGCAGAGACCCCCGCATGGAGGGTGAGGGGGGCAAGGCCCTCACAGAAAACACTTGATCCAAAATCTTGAGTGACAGCACAACACCAATTGGTGGTGTTGTGCTGTCGCTGTGCCATTGGTTGACATGAAATTTGTCACCGTGGCATAGTTGAACCAGGGGACAGACAATGTAATTGATGCAGTAGGTTACAATGGTGTTCATCCCATTTAGATTTTAAAATAAACAATACTAGCAGTTAATAAACAGTATTTAAGGGAATAATATTAGAAGCAGAGGTGTGACGGTAAATGGTATCACCATAATCAAGAATGGTGAGAATGGCTTGGACAATAATGTATTGGTGAGCAATGTAGTGAGTCATTCTATTTTGGAGACTAAGCTTTTTGTATTAAGGTGAATTATTTTTGGGCCCTTGACATTTTGCTATAGCACGGGATGGCAAGAAAAGGCATAGCAGGGGTGGGACCTGGATTAAGCTCAACATCGACAGCTTATATTAAGTAGGTGAGAACTAGGTATATGATGGGACTGTACATAGAAACATAGAAGTTGACGGCAAGATAAGGACCGCATGGCCCATCCAGTCTGCCCATTTTTCTACCTTATAAATGTGCTCAACGGCCTTGCTCTGTCAGTGACCCATCTATTCATAGTCATTTGTATTGCTCCTTATGCCTATCCCATGCCTGTTTGAAGCCCCTGCACTGTATTCATAGCCACCACTTCTTGTGGTGAAGCCATTCCATGCATCTACCACCCTTTCTGTGAAAAGAATTTCCTCACATTTCCCCTTAATCGGCCTCCCTCTAATCTCATGCTGTGTCCTCTTGTCCTGCTATTTTCTTATATTTAAACATGTTAGACTCTTTCACCTTGTTTATGCCCTTAAGGTGTTTAAATGTCCTATCATATCACCTCTCTCCTCCTTTGCTCAAGGGCATACATATTGAGCTCCGTTAATCTGTCCTTATATGTCTTCTGATGCAGTCCTGCACCATTTTGGTTGCCCTTCTCTGGACTGCCTCAATTTGGTTAATGTCCTTGTGAAGGTGTGGCCTCCAATACTGCACGCAGTACTCCAGATGGGGCCTAACCAATGTCTTGTACAGAGGGATTATTACCTCCCTCTTACGACTTGTGATACCCCTACTAATACACCTAACACCCCCTAGCCTTACCTACTGCTTTAGAGGTCTGCTTGGATGATTTTAGGTCATCAGTGATGATGATGCCCAAGTCTCTTCTTCCTTTGTGACTGCTAGCAACTCCCTCCCAGCCTATAAGTGGCTTCAGGTTTCTCTTCCCTATGTGCATGATTTTGCACTTCTTTGCATTAAATCCCAGTTGCCACTCTTCTGACCATTCTGCTAGTTTATTCAGATCTCTTCTCATTCTGCCCACCCCATCTGGATCATCTACTCTGTTGCAGATCTTGGTGTCATCTGCAAACAGACAAGCCTTACCCTCTAGTCCATCTGCGAGGTCACTAATGAAGATGTTGAATAGGACTGGCCCCAGGACTGATCCCTGAGGTACCCCACTTGTGACTTGCATCTCTTCTGACTGTATACCATTTACCACCACTCTCTGTTTTCTGCCAGTCAACCAGTACTTCACATTCAAATTAATGCAAGTAGAACTCTAGTGCTGCTTCCTGAGAAAGAAAACCATCTTTATTGTACAGTGATGTGGCATTAGCAGTTGGGTTGATATGTTAGGTTTATAACCGGTCGGATATTTTGACATAGTGAAGTCCTCCATGCTCTATAACTCAGCATTATTTGTTACTGGTATGGGGAGGGAATCCAAACATAGAGGGCACCACATAACATAGAAAGCAAAATATTTATGTTTATTTATTGAAGAGTTTCACCAGGAAGGGCACACTGAACAACAAGTTGCTTGACTCATGGTGCGTCCTGGGGATGGGGGAGTGGGAAGGCATACAATAAAATATAATCAACACAACAGTATACATTGCCAATATATGGGAATTGGAAGACATACAAATAAGTCATAGACAAACAACAAAACAGTATACAGTGCCAATTAGGCATAGGGTATGTTACCAAGTACAGAACAATTAACAAACAGTAACAGGCATCAAGAAATTACAGTTGGTATGTATATTCCATTACATCATAGTGAACGGAAGGTCTGCAAGTGCAGTAATAGGATAACTATTACAGTCCATTTAGATGCAACATGTTCTGCTCAGTTGCAGTTGCAGTTCACAGATAGGTAATTGTGTAAGGCTGAGGAGATAGAGGAAGGGAAAGAAGAAAGGCAAATCTTTGGGGGAAGGAGGAATTCCACAATTTAGGGAGGCAGTACTGAAGTCTACCTGGCCGACACTAGTTATATGGCACAGGACACCTATAGTACAGGAAACTGAGGACCTATTGTAAGTGAATGGGTGGATGGTGGGGGGATTATAAGGGAAGAGTTGTGATAAGTACGGAGGGAGCCAAACCAGAATTTGGAAATGAATTTAGCACAATGGAGAAGACATCTGTTATTGAGAGATGGTAAAGCCAAAGTGTGGTAAAGTTGACAGTGATGAGTGAGGGTAGGAGCATTGAGTGCGAAGCAGCAGAAGAAGTTAAAGAGGGTGTTCAATCTGGCTAGGAAGGTCTTAGACATGGCACTGTAGACTATTTCACAGTAGTCAAAGATGAGGAGGATCATCTTCTGGACAAGTTCATGCCTAGCCGGGAGAGGGAGGTAGTTCCAGTTCCTAAATAGTGCACCTAACTTGAGGCGCAGCTTTTTAAGGATGGCGTCCACTTGACCAGAGAAGGTGAGGTGCTGGTCAAGCCAAACCCCCAGATATCTGAGTGAGGAGGTGTCTTCAAGGACCATCCTGTTGAGGATGTG
Source organism: Neoceratodus forsteri (assembly GCA_016271365.2). Taxonomy (NCBI): domain Eukaryota; kingdom Metazoa; phylum Chordata; order Ceratodontiformes; family Ceratodontidae; genus Neoceratodus; species Neoceratodus forsteri. Next base: position 1,035,258,216 of record CM028135.1, read on the forward strand.
GAAAGTGGGTAGGGAGGGGAGCCTTGAAAGTCTCTGCCTAGTGCTGAAAGTCATGGAGACAGTCTTCTTGGCATTTGGGAAAAGCTGATGTTAGCAAAACCAGTGCTGAACGTTGTTGAAATTGTTCTGAAGTCTGGTTGCAACATCAGTGGGGGAGTAGCCAAAGGTGTAAAGGACCATGTCATCTGCATTCATATAAATAGAGGTAGATGTGCAGACAGATGGCAAGTAATTGAGAAAGACTGAGAACATACGAACATACGAAATTTGCCAGCAGATAAAGGCCTAGAGGTCTATCAAGTCTGCTCGAATGTGCAGCTAGCACCCCTTATTCTGCAGTTGCCCCTCCCTTCCACCCTTCCCCTTCATTAACCCTCCCCCTTGTCCTGTCCCATCCTCATTTGAAGCAGTCCACTGTTCTACTGCATACCACTTCTGCAGGTAACGCATTCCACCCAGCCACCACCCTCTCTGTAAAAAAGTGTCTCCTCATCTCCTCCTGAACCTTCCTCGCCTCCAGTCTCATATCATGGCCCCTGGTGGCCCTCCCTCCCTTACTTTGAACAAGCCCTCTGTACCTGTCTTGTTTATTCCTTTCATGTATTTAAAGGTTTCAATCATGTCCCCTGTCTCTCCTCTCCTCCAGTGAGTACATGTTCAACTCCTTCAACCTCCTCTCATATGATAAGTCCCCAGACCCTTGATCATCTTTGTCGCCTCTGCTGCACTCCTCTAGTAACTTAATGTCCCTCTTCAGATGCGGATGCCAGAACTGCATGCAGTACTCAGGTGTGGTCTAACTAATGACCTATACAGTGACAGAATCACCTCCTCCTCCTTGAGGATATACCTTGCAATACAACCCAGCATTTTGTTGGCCTTCTTGCAGCTGCCTTCCCACACTGTGCCGAGTTGTTCATTGACCCTGTGATGACACACCCAGATCCTTTTCCTCCTCTGTCTGGGCTAGCTGCACTCCCCCTAGCTGGTAAGTCCTCCTTGGGTTCTTCATCCCAAATGCATCACCTTGCACTTTTGGCATTAAAGCCCAGTTGCTGTGGTGTCTGACCAGGTTTAGCTTTGCCAGATCATCCTGCAACCCCTGCCATCCCCCTAGGTCATCCACCACGGGCCAACCTTGGTATCATCAGCAAACAGACTGATCTTGCTCTTGATGTCCCATGATATGTCTGCAATGAATATCCCAAACAACACTGGTCCCAACACCGAGCCCTGTGGGACACCTCAGTCACTGCCCTTGGGTGAGAGCTCCCCACCCACCACCACCCTCTGTTGCCTTCCCTACAGCCAGTTTCCTACCCATCTCACCAGCATTGCACCTGCCCCTGTGCCTACTAACTTCCTTCCCAGCCTTCCATGTGGCACTGAGTCGAATGCCTTACTGAAGTCCAGACAGGACATCCACTGCATGTCCCCTGTCCAGTTGCCTAGTTACCCAGTCATAGAACCCGACCAGGTTGGTTTGGCAGGATCGGCCACATATGAAGCCATGCTGTCTGCTGTCCTGTAGTCCTTGGCCTCTAAGAGGGCCACCAGCCTCTCCTTCAGGATAGTCTCCATTAGCTTACCCACGATGGATGTGAGGCTCACTGGTCTGTGAGTTCTCGGTTCATCCTTGGGGCCACTCTTGTGGAGGGGAACCACATGAGCCATCCTCCAGTCCTGAGGTACACACCCTGAATGTAGTGGGATTAAATAGGTCTGCTAAAGGTCCTGCAAGGACCTCTGCCAGCTCCTTCAGTACCCTGGGGTGGATGCCATCTGGGCCTGGTGCCTTGTCCACCCTCAGTGCCTTCAAACCTCTCGAACTCTGCCTCCATGATTTCCCATCTGTCACCACTTCCCCTGCGTCTGCCATTTCACCCATCTTGGGTGTCACCTCCTCTTCTCTTTAGTAAATACTGAGCAGAAGTACTCATTTAGTGCTTCCGCCTTTATCGCATTCCTGCTTCCACCCAACCCCTCCTTCCTAATCCTTACTATGTGGTTCTTACAGCTCCTTTTCTCCTGATGTACTTAAAGAAGTCCTTCTACCCTTCTAATGCCTTGTGCCAGCCTGAGTTCCATAGATGCTTTGGCTCCCTTACTGCCCTTGTCACCTCCTTCAATTCTGTCAAGTACCCTCTCTGTCCTCCCCCTCCCTGTTTTCTTGTATTTCCTAAAGGCAGCTCTTTCCTCCTTACCTTTTCCATGACCTCCTTGCTCAACCAGCTCAGTTTCTTAGCCCTAGCCTTCTTGCTCTGGGCTTTGCAGCAGTTTTGTTTGCCTCCACTATCCCCAACTTTATGAGCTCCCATCTCTGGTTAGTATCCATACTAGATTGAATTCTGGCCAGGTACCCTTTTACCACTTCCCCCATCCTCCCAAAGTCAGCCCTCCTGAAGTCCAGCACTCTTGTGCCAGATTCCACTCCTTCCTTGCCCATATCCAATGTGAGCCATACTGAGTGGTGGTCACTCCCTGACAGCGGTTCCTCCACTGTAAGTTCTCTCACAAAGTCCCCATTTGCCAGCACAAGGTCAAGGGTATTCCCTAACCTGGTTGGTTCACTGACCATTTGCAGCAGGAAGCTGTTCTGAAGGCATCCAGCAGTACCTGCTCCCTTCTGTTCCTGGTTGTTGGGGTGCTCCAGTCCACTCCTGGCATGTTGAAGTCCCCCACAGTCACCACACTACCCTTCTCGCAGGTCCTCCTGATCTGTCCCGCTAGTTCCCTGTCTAACTCCTCCATCTGAGATGGTGGCCTGTACACCACTCCCATTCTAAGACTATGAAGAGTATGTGGCCCTGCTCTATCCCTGTAGGACCCCTGTGTCGATAGGGAAGGGTGAGGATATGGAATCCGCTGTTCTAACTAATTGGGTCCTACCTACCAGGTAGGCATGGAACCAGTTTGTGGTGGAAGCTGACAAGCCTGCAGCAGAGAGAGAGGGAGAGAGAGTGCACCAGGATAGAGTGGAAGACAGGGTTGAAAGCCTTGGATAGGTCAACAAAGATGGTGGACATGATTTGACCATTGTCCATCCCAGTGAAGATGGAGCCAGTGAGCCTAATCAGGGACGTGGTGGTGGAGTGGTTTTTATGAAAGCCAGATTGGAAGGGGGTGAAAAAGTTAGAATGAGACAGACAGGCAGAGAGTTGGGTAAGAACTAGGTGTTCTTGCAGCTTAGTGACGGTGGAAAGTAAGGATATGGGATGATAGTTCTCAGGGAAGGATGGGTCACCCCCTTAGGGAGGAGAAGAACAATGACATTTTTACAGACAGAGGGGATAGCTTCCAATGTGAATGAGAGTTTGAATAGCTCTGTCAGTGGGGCAGAGATAGCCATAGCAGAAAGGTAAAGCAGCTTGGGGTCCATCCCATCGGGCAAACTGCCTTTAGAAGGGTTTACGGTAAGCAGGGCATCCAGGGTGTCAGAAGGTGTTATGTTACTGAATGAGAAAGGAAGGGGCTGGGAATAGTTGTATATTACATACTAGTAGGCCCATATTGACTCTTAAGTGGGAGCAACAAAATCTGAGTGGAAAAAGGAACAGTCACTCAGCTGAGAAATATGCAGGAATAGGACTCAGAAATGAACTTACATGATAACTACCTAGTCAGACAGTGTCTATCAATATAGTATAACTTCTGTGTTTAAAGTTCATAGGATTCAATAATGTAGCTAGCACCAAGACAGGGAGTACAGGAATATGAGAGGTAGAGCGCTGCCTGCAGTCCTCCAACAAAGCCACTCGATTGGTGTGTCTGGAGCTCCTTTGTGCTGGACTCCTGGTGGCTAACAGTGACTGTACAGCAGTGATCAGCAGTTGAGGAGAGTATCAGGCTGACAGAATAAGTCCCTCTTGAGTTGACTCTGTGGGTGGGTCCCTATGCTGGTCCCATGGAGTTAGAGGAAGGACAAAAAAGAAGTGCTCGGCTGGAAGTTTAAAAATCCTGCAGGCTTTAATAGCCCCACTTACAATCCTCCAACAAAGCCACCTGAGTATCTCCTTTGTGCTGGGCTGTTGGTGGCAAATAGTTCCAGTTCAGGTTTATTGGCAGGAAAACTCCATTGAGCATGCTCATTTACAAGGAGGTCCTGTTAGGACAACATTATACAGCAAAGGAAAATAAGCAACCAAACAGATACAGTATGAATTACCCAGGTCCATCTTGCAAATGAGCTTCTGCTCAATGATGAACGCATGGTTAAATAAAGACTTGATTGATTGATTGATTGATTGAATACATATATAGAGAAAAATACAATATTCCACAGTACAAGTGGTTTAGGGAAATGATCACACATTTAAGACAGGGAGTTAAAGCATAGCTATGATTAGATATTTAGGTATTCTAACAGGTAATAGAGGAACAGAGAGAAAGTGGATGCTTGAGGTTAAGTGCATCTGCTAAGTTTGCTTTGGCTGGTAACACTAGCTATTGTGGCATTGGCAAGTTTTCATACAAGCCTTATTGAGTAAGAACTTACAAAAGTTGAATGGGATTAATCCCAAGAACTTGAGTAGGGCCTGAAGTTTTTTTCCAGACAGTCAGGATGATATGATTGATTGCTGCACTGTCATAATGAGTTCAGATTTGGGGAACATCTAGGAGGATGTAGTCATTTTTCCTGAGGGCATAGTTGCTGCTTGATAGGTGATAGAGGGGGGTGATGTATGGTGGCAGTTTGTTCAGGAGAATGTTGAGTTCCCATGTGCCAGCGTGGAGCAGTCTTCTAATGACAAGGGATGACCGAACCACTGCTAAGCAGAGCTCATAGTGATGTGTTCTAAAAGGTGTGTTGGTTATAAATCATAATGCATGGTGATACAGGATTTCTAGTCTGTGTGAGTTGGATGCTGTGCTACTCTTATACAGTAGATCATGTCTGTGCAGTCCAAAAGGTGGAGGAAGGTGGCTTGTATTAGTTTTTTCCTGATGTCTGCGGGGAATAGGGCTTTGTTCCTACAGAAAAATTCCAATCTTATTTTTAGTTTTTAGTGAGGGAGTCAAAGTGTGCAGAAAATTATAGCTTACTGTCTAACCAGATTCCAAAATATTTAAATTTTTTTGCCCATCTCGAGTGAATCTCCTAGGAGGGTTGTAACAGGCACCGATGTGGCTTGCTGGTATAGGGGTGTTGACAACTGAGTAGGGGAAAAGTACATTACTTTAGTTTTCTTGGAATTTAATAACAGTTTGGCATAGTAGAGGTTGCATTGTATTTGGTTGAAGTCAGCCTGCAGTTCAGTGCTGGCATCAAATAAAGAGGGTTTCGATGTATGCAGAATAGTATTGTCTGCGAAGAAATGCAGTTTAGAATTTAGGATGTTGTTGCTTAGTGAATTGATGTCAATAATGAATAATAATGGTGAATAATTAATGCCCCAGGGTGGAGCCATGGGAGAGGGAGAGGGGAGGATAGGAGCTTATCAGCTTTTATATACTGTAATCTGACAGTAAGGCAGATAGAGAACCAGCTTACTAAGCAGCTATTCAAGCTATGTTCTTCATGTTTGGCTAATAGTAGGCTCTGGTTGACTGTGTCGAAAGCTTTACTTAAATCTAAGAAGATGTTTCCAGCGAAAAGTCTGTTATTAAGGGCAGTGGACCAATCATTTACTAGAGCTAATGCAGAAACCGTGCTGTGTTTCTGCCTAATGCCTGATTCTAATGGGTTGAAAAGGTTTGTTTTTTCAAAGTGGTCCCTAAGTTGGTTATTAACTAATTTTTTTAGAAGCCTTGACAAGACCAGTACATAGAAATTGGTTTATTGTTGTTTGTAGTTGTTTAAATCTCCAGGATCACCTCATTTAAGTAAGGGCATAATGTGAGCTGTTTTCCAGCAATTGGGAACAATACTAGAATTGACTTGATAGATTAAAGATGTGTTATGGTAGCGGTTAGGAACTGGAGCTCTAGTTTTAGGAATAAAGGCTCAATCCCATCAGCTCCTGTGCTCTTTCTTGTATCCAGTTTTTTCAGTAGGTCTTCAACTTGCTTGAATGAAACTGGTGAGAGACCGAAGGAGTCCTGTATCTATGGTTCCATGGAAGCACCCTTTATTGCAAGGTAGTTGAGGAGCACAGCAGCAGGGGAAGAGTCAAACGCTAGTCCCACTGTTGCAAAGTGCATATTTAATGTTTCCAGAATCCTGTCATGGTCTGAGATAGTATTGTCTTGGGATAAGAATTTGATTGGAATTGAAAACAGAGGTCTGTGGCTTTCCATGGATTTAATTGTTTGCCGTATTTTGTGGAATTGCCTATGGCATCCTCTAGTGCTTCCACATAAATGTTACATTTGGCTAACACCACTGACTACCCTTTTTAATAAATCATGGGAGGATGGTGTGGTACCTGAGGAGAAGGGCAGATGTGATTCTCCTTCACAAAAGTGGGAGCAAGACAGAGGCAGGAAGCTACAGACCTGTCAGTTTGACCTCAGTGGTAGGGAAAATGATGGAATCACTTCTGAAGGAAAAAATTGTTGAGTATCTAGAGGTCAGTGGGGCACAGGACTCAAGGCAGCATGGATTCACAGCAGGAAGGTCATGTAAAATAAATCTAATTGATTTCTTTGACTGGGTGACCAAAGTAATAGAACAGGGAGGGGCTGTGGACATGGCCTACCTAGATTTTAGCAAGGCATTTGACACAGTCCCACACAAACAATTAATAAACAATTTAGCCAGCCTGGGAGTGGGTCCTAGGGTGGTTACCTGGGTAAAACACTGGCTGGACAACAGGACACAATGGGTAATAGTAAATGGAGTCCACAGTGAAGAAAGGAGGGTTACTAGTGAGGTACCACAGGGTTCAGTACTGGGGCTGGTCCTTTTTAATGTCTTTATAAGTGACATTGCAGAGGTACTGGAGGGGAAGGTATGTCTCTTTGCAGATGATATAAAGATCTGCAACAGGGTTGATATGCAAGATGGGGTGGAAAGGATGAAAAGAGACTTGGCAAGGCTGGAGGAATGGTCAAATGTATGGCAGCTTAGATTCAAAGCAAAGAAGTGCAAAGTAAAGCACCTGGCAAACAAAAACCCAGGGCAAGAGTACACAATGGAGAGTGAGATACTGACAACAACAAAAATGGAAAGGGACCTTGGGGTAGTCATATCAGATGACCTAAAGGTGGGCCAGCAATGTGAGAAGGCAGTAAGGAGGGCTGGGGGGATACTGAAATGCATAGGGAGAGGCATCACCAGTAGAAAACAGGAAGTTGTTGACCTGCTGTACAGACAGTTGGTAAGACCACATCTGGAGTACTGTGTACAGTTCTGGAGACCCCATCTCTGCAAAGACATAGCCAGGGTGGAGGCTGTCCAGAGGAGGGCAACCAAAATGGTGCAGGGTCTGCAACAGAAGACGCATGAAGAAAGACTAAAGGAGCTTAAGATGTATAGCCTCGAGGAAAGGAGGGGAGAAGGGGAACATGATAGAAACTTTCAAATACCTCAAAGGAGTCAACAAAGTCCAAGAGGGTAGCATATTTCAAAAAAGAAGTGCAAGAACAAGGGGGCACAATTTAAGGATAGAGGAGGGATGGCTTAGAGGCAATGTGATGAAGTATTTCTTCACAGACAGGGTTGTAGATGCATGGAACAGCCTTTCTGAGGAGGTCATAGAGTCAAAAACAGTGGGGCAATTCAAGAATGCATGAGACAGACATAATGCAATTCTAGTGGGGGGGTAGGAGGAAGTAGGCTGTTGGTTAACTAGGATTTGCAGCTTATCTGTTAGGTAGGGAAATGGGCAGACTAGGTGGGCCAAGCAGTCCTTATCTGCCATCAAATTCTATGTTTCGATGTTTCTGTGTTTTTATGTTTCTGTTTCAATAAAAAGAAAGTTTAAAAAAGAAGTTACATTTGGCAGTTCTAACAAGCTTAGTGTAGGTGTTCCTTGCAGCTCGAAGGGCTGTCCAGTCAAAAGCATCTTTGGTATGTCTTGCTAGAGCACAAGGCTTATCTCAGTGGGTAAGGGCTTAACAAGTGGTGCCACATGAAGCACGGCACCATCCACCTGGAGAAAGTTTCCACTGAGCAGGCTGGTTCTGGAGAGGGCCACCAGATGCTGAAAATGGCTGAGTGAAAACTGTCCAATGGTCCTGTTGCTGGTGGAAAGGAGCTGGGGAGAAAGAGAGCAGAAGGTGAGTTAATATAGCAGGTAGGGGAGTGGCCAGATGAAACTGAACTTGGTGGAGGGAGGTGGGAGCATAATTGACCTATGGCCCCAACTGCCATGAATCTTTCCTCCTGACTCCACAGAGCAGAAAGTAAGCAAATACAGAAAACAACCACTACAGTACAGAAAGAGCAGCCTAATCTACAGCAAACTAGCATAGTTCCATACAATTGCTATGGCGTTGGAAGCTAAGGCTGAGTCCGGAGCATACAGATGCACTAAGCTATAGTTGAAAAGATTGTGCTGTGCACAGTTAAAGCTGGACTGCACATTGTTCCCCAGTAGCTACACTATACTTAGCAGTAGTACAAACAGTGCAATCCTGTAACAAATAATGCCAAAGTATGTTCCACAAGCAGCAAACACCATATTAATACATTGAAATACTGCCTAGCACTCTTAAGGGACCCTTAAAGGCACTTAATGTAATAGTCTATTAGACAAACTCTGCCGACCCGAAGGTCGGGTCACGTGGTGTGGCAAAGCTGTAAAATGTTCATGCAAGATTGCACCCCTATGCTAGGTAGAGGTAAGTCGAGCATCACATATATGGAGAATGTTTCTGCTCAGCAGGCTGGTTGTGGAGAGGGGGGAGAACTCCTGGACTTGTAGGCTGCCCCAAGATGCCGAATGTGAGATGGTGACTGGCAGCTGGGAAGAGGGTCAGGCTGACAGAAAAGACCTCTCAACCCTGTGACTGGTTCCTGATGCTGGTCCTGGGGAGACATGTTCCATGGGCAAAGTTTGTTAGGGCTTGCATTAAGGCCTATAGGTTAGAGTAACAACCTGCAAATGAGCTTGATACATCCAGAAGACTTGGCGTGGTTCCCACAACCTCTGCTTGCACACTGTGTGACCCTGAGCAAGTCACTTAACCTACTCAGTGCTCCTGGCCTGCCCCTGAGAACAGGCATTTGCACCTAGTGGACCTTACTCAGTTACCAAAGAATTAAATAAAAAATTATGATGGCTCAAGGAGAATGGAAGGCTTGCCCAAGAACAAGAACTTTATCAATGTCATTCTAATGTACAGTATGTGGACTGCCACTTTGATATGTCCCCTCCTGTTATAACCAGAATACAATACAGAATAAAAGAATACTTAAGGATGGTACAAAAGAGTAAAATTCTCCCCCTGATTTGAAATACTGTTTATTTACTCATGTAAGCAATACAATTTATTAATCTCATTATGCTGTGTCAAATCAAAGTAAATGTACAGTACATATTTGACATTTCTCTGTCTTTTCCATCCTAGTGTCCTTCAAACTTACTCCATACATTAAGCCATTCCAAGATAGTGATTAAAATAGCGTGACATCTTCCATGCCTGCTTTAAATAAGACAACTCTCCTGCAAAACATTTACTGCACATAAGCTAGGACACAGGTACTTTCAATGATGGGAGCCCCAAAACCACATTTTGGTGGCCATTTATTGTTGACAGCTTATGTGATCTGGAGGAGTATTCCAGCTAAGACAAGACCAGAGTTTGGGACCAAAATGAATCCAAAGACAATAGTTATAACTTATGTGCAAAAGAAAAACCATCCCAAATCACAAGTGTCCATGCGTATGTTTAGTACATATTTATTTATTTATTGAATTGATTCACCAGTAAAGGCACACTGTGCTAAACAATGCTTGTCTCCCAGTGCAATTTGGGGGAAGGGTACAAGGGGAGGATAACACACAGGTTATCATAATAACAATTTATGTATAAACAATTTGGAAGTTACACAGGAAGGAGTATTACATGGTTACCAAATTTTTAATAGACAGCTAAAAGCATACGCTCAAGAACTACATGTACAGCTATACATACATACCATGCTTGCATACATTTATGGAGTACAGATTGGTGCTGTAGATTGACATAGGCTAGAGCTAGGCAGGCCACAGAGAGAGAGAGAGCAGGGTGTATGCGAGAATGTGTCAATTGTTGTGCTTTTTTTTTTTTAATAAAGATAATAGCTATATACTTCAGCTACCATGGATAGGTCATGCAAGGAAATTCAGGAATGGGGGGGGGATTAGTTTTGAGTACAGTTTATAGAGAAGTAGTTTGTCAGTGCAGTTGCTAGGGAATGGGTAGAGGAAGAGTAACAAATCTGAGGGGGGGAGAGCGCTCCAGAGTTTCGGGAGTCGGTATGAGAAGGCTGTTTGTCCAATGGAAGTTTTTCAACTGGGAATATTTAGTAGTCGGGAGTCAAGGGACTGGACACCATGTGAGAGGGGTGGGGACCGACAACAGTACTGAACTTTGCATGGTCGCAGCATTGGTTACGTTTATAACTGTATTATTTCAATACATGTTATGTCCTAATTTTGGTCATGTATTAGGCAGGCCACCCCACAGACCACAGAAATGCCAATGATCTCTCTCTCACACAAAATCTGTTTTCAGGTGTTGACCATGTCTAAGCATGCACAGCGCTGTACAGCAGTACACAATGGCAGACAGATTTACTGACATTGGACGACGTATTCAGAGACTGGTATCATGCAAAACTGAACTATGCCATCCGATAACATTACTGAAGGCACTGGCTACCACTGTAAATATGGCAAAGAGTTGCAATATGACATTTTCAAGTCATTTTTATTTATTTATTTATTTATTTAATATTCAGAAAGACCTTTGAGTCAGAGACTCATTTACAAAGGTTCCACATCATACATACATTGTACAGGAGGTGGGACATTATCATACAGAAAAAGAACAGCACATTACATAATAACATGAAGTAACATGATATATAAGATGCACAGGTTACATTGTTGTTACATAGTAGGCTAACAAAGAATTTTAGGTAATTTAGCACAGCCAGGTGTGAGGAGAAGGAAAAGCAACAGAGAGATTCAGAAAGTGGCTGATTGTCATGTTTCATAAATGCATTTGAGGTACATTTGCTGCTTATAACTTGATAGTAAGGAGGCAAGGCAGATCAGGTGTCAAGGGCAGTCACATTTATTTGAGACCTGCCTGTATTCCCTTAGCATTCATTTAAATGGGCCCAGCCTTTTTTCCTCAGTTATATGGTTTGGGAGGGAGTTTGTCCAGGAAGGGGCCCTGTAGTTGAAGGTGCATTGGTATTGGGAGGTCCGGCCATGGGATACCCATAGAAGCCGCTTGCTTGAGCTTTGGGTTGTTTTGCTTAGTGGGGCTGGGAGTATTATTTGGAGTAGGGAGGGTGGAGTGAGGCCTAGTAGCACCTATTTGGTCATAAGGCAGGTGTGGTACCTGATTCTGTTATCCAGATTTAGCTAATTTGTGCTGCTGTATAGGGAGCATGAGTGAGTGAGACAATCACATCCTAGGACTAGGCGGCAGGCTCTGTTGAGCACTAGCCAGAGTCTGCTTAGGGTTGTGGAGGGTGCAGCACTGTAAATTAGTATACTGTAGTCTAGCAGGGAGAGGATTGAGGAGTTTATGGTGAGTTGTAGTGCCTTAGGGGTGAGGCAGTGTTTATACCGGTAGAGTACACCTAGTCTGGAGCTAAGAGCGGTTGTTAGGTGTAGGATGTGTTGATCAAAGCTGAGGTCGGGGTCTAGAGTGATCCCTAAGTATTTAAAGTTGTATACTTGTTCTAAGGGGGTCCAGTTTGCCATGAGGAAGTGTGGGCACAGGGTTTTGTGTGGGTTTTGAGGATGGGCGAATATCATGACTTTAGTCTTATTATAGTTGATATTAAGATGGTGGGAGGTGAGCCAGTCTTCCAATTCATGGAAAGAATGCTGGAGGGTTTGGCGGAGTATGAGGGGAGCCGGGCTGGAGGTGAACAAGACCGCATCATCTGCATAAAGGAGCAGATTTCCTGAGCAAGAGGATGGGAGCAAGTTGAGGTAAAGGCTGAAAAGTAGGGGGCCAAGTATGGAGCCCTGTGGAACACTGGATCGGAATGGGAGGCAGGGTGATAGGACATGGCCTACCTTGACTTTCTGGGTTCTGTCTGAAAGATAACTAGCTAACCATTTTACGGAGTCATTGGAGAGACCTGTGAGGGCCAGGGTATTTAGTAATAGGGCATGGTTGACTGTGTCAAACGCTTTAGATAGGTCCACGAAGATGGCACCTGTGAGGTGGCCTTGGTCCGGGGCAGAGTGTACATTGGAGGAAAATTGAAGGAGGGTGGTAGTGGTGCTGTGGCTTTTTCAAAAACCATGTTGCTGTTTGGTTAGAAGGTTATGTTTATTCAGGTGTTCAGTGAGTTGGTCGGCGGCTATGCGTTCTAGTGCCTTCGACGGGGGGGTAGGATTGAGATGGGATGGTTGTTATTTGTGGATGTTCGGTCACCACCTTTATGGATAGGTGTGATATAGGCTGACTTCCAGTTGGTGGGGAATTTCCCTTGGCAGAGGGAGTGATTTAGAATGTGGGTGAGAGGGGCCAGGACTTCCTGGAGGGTGAGACGGAGAAGTCTAAGGTCTAGGGAGTCGTGACTGCAGTGGCTTTTACTTAAGGCTTTAGTCAGGTAGGGTTTTGCATATCTGGATTAAGGATACGTAGGTAGAAAGGTGTAGTAGGTGGGGGATGGGAGATGATGCGGTCCGGCGGGGGGGTTGAAGAAGTTAGGGGGCAATATATGGGAGAGATCGGAGAAAGCAGTATTTAGGGCAGCGGCTATGTTGGCAGGGTCAGCGGAGAGGTTACCATCAACGAGTATTTGGTCAGGTGGTAGATTTGGGTTTTTGCCACAGAGTTCCTTTATGTTCTCCCAGAACTTGTACCCATTTCCAGGTGGAGGTTAAGGTGGCTTTGTAATGGTTTGCTTTGGTCGTGCGTATGGCCCATGTGCATTTGTTTCGGGCCTCCTGATAGCGTTGCCTGTCCTGAAGCCACTGGGTCTCATTGGCCAGATGCCATAGAGCATCACGCTGGTGCAGTAGGCCTTGGAGGTGATCCGAGAACCATGGGGCATGATTCCCTTTGGTCATAGTTTTGGCAAAAGGGAAATAGTTGCACAATATTGATTTGTTGTTCTCAGAAAGAAATACTTCTGAATTAGGAAGTTATAATTACTGGTGTCCTTCATTAATGCATAATTAATGACATCTGTTTAAATGCCATAACAACTGTGTATGATGTCATACCCAGTTATTACGGCATTTTGTACCAACATTTTCACTAATGTTGTTTTGAGCATTCAAGCAAGAAACACCACTCTCAAGACACTGTCAGAAACAGGGTGAAAGGGAACATTGTTTAACCAGGAGAAGCACACCAAGCCGGAGCTTGTTTCCAGATGCAACCTGGGAGCACAAGGAAGTTAAGTGACTTGCTCAGGATCACACAGTATGCACCTAGGTGGCTGTGGGATTCAAACCCAAGTATCCAGATAAGCAGCTAAGAGGCTTAACCCAATGCACTATATTGCCTCCAAAAGGGTGAGTGACCCTTACCATCTGCAGAGCTCTCAGTAATGGTCTGACATTTTTTTGAATATTCTGGAATAAGAAAGTCAACATCTTCTTGTAAACTACAATTTTCACTTAGTCCCTTGCTCTTTTTTTACAGTTCCTGACTTTGGCTCTTGAGCCCTGTCTCCTCAGCAACCAACTGATATCTCGGCATCTGCTATTAATTATCCTTTAGGAAATATAGGGAATTTGTTACCGAAAATCTTAATTTTGGCATCAATTAGGCTTTACAAAGGAAGCCTCAAAAGTAGCGTAGGTCAAAGTGATGTTAGGGTAAAAAGGCCCTTGACTCTTGGTGAATGTGTGGTGTGGTATCCCTCACAGTTTAATTGATTGGTTAACAAAGTATTAGCATTATCCTATCTTTAGCACCCTCTCTCAAAACAATAGAATGTAAGTAAATGTTCATTCAATTAAGCCTTTAAGAATACTACACATTCACCCAGTGTGAAGGGACATTTTAATTCCCTACTTTTGAAGCTATGTGCTTCAACTGTAACTGATGTCTAGACTTGTTTTTTTGCATGGTTAATAGTTACACATAACACATACAGTAGTTTACAATGATTAATGCATATGTTATGTGCAAGTTAGATATTTTAGAAAGCAGTTTAATTAGATCTATGTTAATAGCCCATAACATTTGCATTAGTCATCGGTAACTACTGTGTGCAACAACTGCATTACCCATATTCTGTTGATATTTTCATCTTGGGATCTTTTGAATTAAAAAAAGAAAACACTTTAATCAATAGTTGCATTCTATCTGGACCAAAGCATAGATGCTCCTTCATTAAATTAATAAAAGATGCCTCTAGTGAATCAAGTGGGGTTGGATAGTAGACCCTGGATCACTCCTGTTATAAGTCTCCCATATATACTGTATACTCCAAGCATCAGTTTCAACATCTTTCTTATTTAGTCTGCAGAACAGGTCTCTGCAGGGTGATACAGCTTATCTCATGCATCTAAAAAAGAAGTGCACAAGGCTCAGATTGTCAGCTGAGATTTATGCAGCTAAACCCTAACATGCTATCCTGAATACTAGCCATTCCAATACAATGTCAGAATCTATTTGCTTTCCACCAAAGTGGCTATACAAGTGCATTACACATTTATAATCATTATTTGTCTTTTTTATATATATAGTGGGTCTCGTGTTCAGCCAGTAGCCCCTGTGTTGTGCTTGCAATAACACCAGTACCCTGCCAGTGGGATACTCAGGTGAATTGCCCCTGTGCTCATATCTTTGAATATTAGGATTCAGCACAGTGTACACGTGCAGCACAAATACATAGAACTGGTGCAGAACAGCATTGTGCAGGTGCAATGCAAGGCACATGCACAGCACTGAATATAGTGCTGTACATAAGTACAGCACCAATGGGTAGTGGGGATGTTAATGTGAGAAGTGGGCACCAATGAAAGGCAAACAGCACATCAGCAAAGGTATTACAAATATATATTGAAGAAAAACACCATGGGCAATGGCCTGTAGGAAATAATTAAAGCGAAGAAAAAAAGGGCACCTGCCAGTCTTAGAAAAACAAAATCAAAGGACACCTGCCCATTAAAAATCAAAAGACATCAAAAGACACATAGAAACATAGAATTTGATGGCAGATAAGGACCGCTTGGCCCACCCAGTCTGCTCATTTCCCTACCTACTGGACAAGCTGCAGATTCTAGTTAACCAGCAGCCTACTTCTTCCTACCCCCACCCCCCAGAATTGCCTTATGACTATCCCATGCATGCTTGAATTCCGCCACTGATTTTGACTCCACAACCTCCGAAGGCCATTCCATGCATCCACAACCCTCTCTGTGAAAAATACTCCTTAAATTACCTCTGAGCCACCCCCATCTTCAAATTGTGCCCTCTTGTTCTTACACCATTTTTTGAAAGATGCTACCCTCTTGGACTTTGTTGATTCCTTGAGGTACTTAAAGTTTCTATCATGTCCTCCTCTCCCTCCTTTCCTCGAGGCTTATCCATATTAAGCTCCTTAAGTCTCTCTTCATATGTCTTCCGTGCAGACCCTGCACCATTTTAGTTGCCCTCCTCTGGACAGCTTCCATCCTGTCTATGTCTTTTTGGAGATTGGGTCTCCAGAACTGCAGACAGTACTCCAGATGGGGTCTCACCAGCTGTCTGTACAGAGGGATAATAACTTCCTGTTTTCTACTGGTGATGCCTCTCCCTATGCATCCCAGTATCCCCCTAGCCCTCCTTGCTGCCCTCTCACATTGCTTGCCCATCTTTAGATCATCTGATATGACTACCCCCAGGTCCATTTCCATTTTTGTCGTTGTCAGTATCTCACCCTTCATTGTGTACTCTTCCCATGGGTTGTTTCCCAGGTGCATTACCTTTCACTTCTTAGCATTGAATCTAAGCTGCCATACATTTAACCATTCCTCTGACCTTGCCAAGTCCCTTCTCATCCTTTCCACCCCACCCTGTGCATCAACTCTGTTGCAGATCTTTGTGTCATCTGCAAAGAGACATACTTTTCCTTCCAGTCCTTCTGCAATGTCACTTATAAAGACATTGAAGAGGACCGGTCCTAATACTGAACCTTGTGGTACCCCACTAGTAACCTCCTTTCTTCTGAGTGACTCGCTTACTATTACCTCTGTGTCCTATTCTCCAGCCACTCCTTTACCCAGGCTGTCATCTTGGGAACCACTCCCAGGCTGGCTAACTTGTATATTAATCTTTTGTGTGGGACTGTGTCAAATGCCTTGCTAAAGTCTAGGTAGACCATGTCCACAGCCCCTCCCTGATCTTCTACTTTGGTCAGCCAGTCAAAGAAATCTATCAGATTCATCTGGCATGACCTTCCCGCTGTGAATCCATGCTGCCTAGGGTCCTGTGCCCCTCTGGCCTCTAGATACTTGACAATTCTTTCCTTCAGAAGTGATGCCATCATTTTCCCTATCACTGAGGTTAAGCTAACAGGTCTGTAGTTTCCTGCTTCTGCCTTGCTCCTGCTTTTGTGAAGGGGAATCACATCTGCACTCCTCCAATCCTCGGGTACCACCCCTTCCTCCCATGATTTGTTAAAAAAGGTAGTCAGTGGTGTCACTAGTTCTACCCTTAGTTCTTTTAGAATTCTGGATGAATCCCATCAGGCCCCATTGCTTTGTCCACCTTCAGTTTTAAGAGTTCTTTCAGAACCCTTTCTTCTGTAAATGGGCTGGTATCAACTTCTGTATCCAGAGTGTTACTACTGTTTGTTTTATGTACCTCCTCTTCATTTGTAAATACTGAGCAAAAATATTTGTTTAGTATCTCTGCCTTTCGTAGTCTCCCTCTGCCCACCCTCTCCCCTTTAGTAAGCCTCACTATCCCTCCCTTGGTCTTCCTTTGCTCCCTGATGTACCTATAAAAGGTTTTATCCCCCTTCTTAACTGAGTTGGCTATCTTTTCCTCGGTTTGGGCTTTTGCTGTTCTGACTGCCTTCCCAGCCTTCTTTTGTTTTAACTGATACAGTTCTCTGTCCTGCTCCTTCTGCGATTCCTTGTACTTCCTGAATGCTTTCTTTTTCTCTTGAACCTTCACTGCCACTTCTTCTGAGAACCATAGTGGTTTCTTACATTGTCTTGTTTTGTTTATTTGCTTCACACAAAGGCTCGTTACCTGTGTGATGGCAGTTTTTATTATTCCCCATTGTTCTTCCACCCCTCCTTCCTGCCCATTTGCTAGTGCATTCCTTAGGCACTCACCCATTTTGGCAAAGTCAGCCCTCCTAAAGTCCAGTTCTTTTGTCTTTGTATGGCTTGACTCTATTGCTGTGTTTATTGTGAATCATACTGTTCGATGGTGGCTAGTTACCAGATGGCTACCCACTTCTACATCTGTGATCATCTCTCCATCTCCATTTGAGAGTATCAAGTCTAATATTGCTCCCTCTCGAGTGGGCTCCAGTACTAGTTGTCTAAGGCATGCCCCCTGTAGGGCATCTAGAATAACTGCACTCTTCGAGGTGGCAGCTGCAACTGCACTCCAGTTAACATCTGGCATATTCAGATCACCCATCAGCAGTATCTCCTCTTTCTGCCATTCTAGGTATACTTTCTATCATTTCCTTGTCCATTTCCTCCCCTGAGAAGGGGTCTGTCTCAACCCTCTGTGGATTGTGGTGCCATTGCTCTGTCTCCAAATTCTACCCACAGTGCTTGTTCTCCTCCCTGTTTACCCTTTTGTTCTGTTGCTTTTATTCCTTCCCTTATGTAAAGAACTACCCTCCTCCTCTTTACCCTCCTGTCCCTCCTGTAGATAGTGTATCCTGGTATGTTTATGTCCCAGTCATGGTTTTGTGTGACCATGTTTCTGTGACTGCCACGATATCCAGATGTTCCTCCTCCATCAAGGCCACTAATTCAGGAAGCTTGTTACCTAGACTCACGGGCATTGGTACTCATTGCTCTCCATTTTTGATGGCTTTACCTTCTGTTGCAGCATCCCCACTGACCATTCTACCTCGGTCTTTTCTCATTTAGTACCCTGTTTTGTAGGGAGAGGCTGGGATTTTTCTGCTGCTTGTCAGTGCTCTCCCTTTGACTAGTTTAAAAGCTCCAATGAAGCATTTAAACCGATTGCTCAAAAGACTTGTCCCCTCTGGACAGATGCAGACCATCCCGTTAGTATAGGCTGGTGTCCCTCCAGGTGGAACCCCAGTCACCAGTGAAGCCAAACCCCTGTGCTTTGCACTATTTTTTCAACCATTCATTAAACTGCATGGTGCCAATTACCCTCGCCTTCCCCATGCCTTTGACAGGCAGCACCTCTGAGAAGGATACTGTGTGTGCTACTTGTCTTAGGCCCCTCCCAAACTCTGCAACTCCTCATGTCCTCCTGCACTGCTCTAACCTCATGATGAGCCAAGTCATTTGTCCCTAGGTGGACACCACATCCAGCTCAGAATCCTTGCAACTGTTTTCGTGATCCTGAGGATGCTCCTGTCCCTCCCAGCCATGGCACCAGGCAGGCACCTTACTCAGTTTTCCCAGCTCCTCCCAGTTCTATCCCTATAATTGAGTCCCCACCAGGAGCTGCTTCCTTTCCTGTGGTGTCCTCTGCCTCCTTCCTGTGGGCCTCCTGTGACAGTTGTCCTCAGCCTCCTTAGTCTCCTCTCATGGTGTATCCATAGGGGAGCTATGCTCCCCAGAATGGTGTATGGATTGTGGTGTGGAACAACTGACTGGGTGTGCCTCTGTTCCACTATCCTCACCCTCTGAGCCCACTGTGGTCCAACTGCTGTACTTTCTTTGCAACCTCTGAGGTAGTGGTGGTGGCTCTGGTGCTCCTGGATGGGGAGGTTCCTTCCACTGTCCAGGTGGCCTGGGGAAGGTCCCGTACTACTGTCCAGTGTGGCCTGAAGACGGGCAACTTCATCCCTCAGGGCAGAGAGTTGTCTGCAAATAGGGCAGCAGCTCAGCCTCCAGAAAGACTCCTGGAAGACTGCTGCCCCACAGCCATTACATTGCACTACTCCCCACATTTTTTGTTTTGTTTTTTGGTTTTTGTTGTGTGTTTGTGTGTGTGTGATTGGTTTGTAATATAGAAAAAGATATATATTTATATTATACAGTGTGTATGCTTATATTGTCAGTGCAGTGTGCTAGAGAGGATATGACAGTGACATGCACCTTGCACTCTTGAGGAAATGATGTCAGAACCCCAGGTATAAAGGAACTATTTCCAGGGGTTGGTGGGGTGAGGGTTGGGAAGGGGTTGAGCCTAAACTGTGCCCTCGCAAAACAATCAGCTAAAAGCTCTGACCCACTGCTGCAAAGAGTGCCTTCCTGTCAGCAAGATGCCCTACACAACAATTTGATAGAGAAATACCCCTGCTAATCAGACAGAGAAAATCCACACATCCAAGTCAGACACAGGTAACCTCCCAGCCCCAAAACAGGCCTGGTGGTTTGTGCCTGAGAGCTGTCAGCCCCAAAATAAGTCAGCTGTGCTTTAAACTCTTCCTGCACTGAAAATCTTAAGAACTGTAACAAGCAAACGTGAACCTAGATCCACCACCCTCTGTTGCTTGAAAGACTGTCTTTTCTTGTTTCACACTGCAGGTTTTTCTGTGACCACTCCTTAACCCCAGTAACTTTGTTAAAAAGAGTTTAACTATCACAAACTCCTACGCACCAGTAAATTATTTAAAAATAGTTTCTGTCCCAAAATCCTAGTTGTCAATCCAGCTACCCCCAAGGGACAACCAGAATGCAGTATTCAAACACTTATGAGTTTACTTCCAAGATAAGCAGAGTTTGCAAGTTTCTTTTTCAACTCCTCAGACACCTGTAATTCATTTAAAAATAGTTTAACTGTCAGCAAATCCTAGTAGACAATCTAGCTACCTCGAAGGACCTACCCAAATGCAGTATTTAAATCTTTCTGAAGTTACTAACAAGATAAACCGAGTTTGCAAGCCCCTTCTTGGTTAAACACTAAATAAATATGTGAATAAAAAGCAATTACCAAGGGTAGTTAGTTTCACCTCCCACAGAGTTAAGCAAAAGTGCACGTCTGTTGCAGATATCAAGTGCAATATAGAATTTCTCATACATCTCACAGTTGAAGAAAGTAGTGTCCTTCCAGCTCCAGAAAATGTGCTTTGTGTCCTGTTAAAAACAAAAACAAAAGACACCTAGCTATATATATATATATATATATATATATATATATTAAAAAAAAACAAAGGTCACCCTCCCATTACACATACAAAAAAAGGGTACCAGCCCGTGTATTGTGCCAAGTTCATTGTCCAGTGCCCTGTTAAAGGGCTACAGGCTTTGGTTGTGGTGGTGGTGGTGGCTACTGCAGATGGAACTGGATTGCTGCAGGTAGGACTTTAGTAGTTCTGGTGCACACCCCCTCCTGTCTCACCAGCAGTCTGAGTAGGCAAACCTGCTGACAAAGCAGGTTGTTCTTGCCCTCATGTTGGGTGACATGCTATCACCTTCCTGCTGCACTCCTGGCCCCTAGGGACTTTGGGTCCCTAGAGAAAGAAATACACTGAAATCAGCCAGCTGTGCATATGTGGTGAGAGATATGATGTGGCATGATGTTAATGAAAGAAGTACAACAAGTCAAGAGATGGGTCACCAGGCCACTCATTGGTGGAGGGATCAAACAGATGCAAATGAATGTGCATTGCATACCAGAGACAGCATTGTGGACCCAAACACTAGAGTTTGCACATACAGTGGGTGTGCCATGCCACAATGGAGCATGACTGAGCCACAAATGGGGCATGTCAGATGTGAAAACATAGCACATGTAATAGCAGAGGCAAGCCAGGACCCAATAGGCACTATAATGACCCAAGTGATTAGGAGTTGCACCCACACACTCTGCACCCTGCAGACCAAGCAACCAGCACACAGGCCATTAGAGATGTGCAGGACAACAGACGTCCATGAGCTACACTGAGCAGTAGCGATAGTCTGTGATAAGAGCACTGGGGAAGGTGCCTACAGTGACAGTGACCCACTCCCCAGTCAAGGATAGCTATAGGAGGATAGGGCTGCTGGATTGGGGGGGGGGTATGTGACTATACCGACAGGATGTTGCTATACATACATACATGCATGGGGGGTGGGTGGGAACCAGAACAGACAGTGAGGGAATTGAGGGGTGGTACTGCAGTGAGTTGCTGAGCTGACCCCGTAGCATGGTGGGTGAGTTGCCAGCATGGGTCGGCAGGGTACTGGGTTTGGATCTGGGTGCTGGTGTGTTTTTTTTGCACCTAGCATGGACCATTTTTTTTAATGTTTTCAGCCCCGCCGATATGCACCCCCTTGGAGTTGAGAATCCTTTAATGGTTTGGGAGGCACAGCCCCACACAGAAAACATTAAAAAACTAAGTCCCCGTTGCTCTTTTGCTGAGTGCTGGGGTGCCAGTGCACCAAAATAAATTTTTGACACTCTTGACATCTGCATAATGGTGATCGCCTTTAGGCTTTCACTGTTATGACATAGAACCGCAGTAGCAGGGGCAAGGCCCAGAAACACACACACACACACACTCTCACATGTGGTACATACTGCAAAGCTGTATATGGATGGAACAGTCATGTAGCACTGTGTGCAGCAGACAAGGCTACAAGGAGGTGCTGTGTTGTTGTATGCCAGTGTGAGCCTGACTCCTTATACCGTGGCCACCACAACACCAATGTAAGATACAGAGCCACCTGTAATCACTCTGTGTCCCAATAGATGCTGATTCCACCCTAAGCAGAGGGTCCTCCATCATACAGAGCTTGTGCAGATTATTGGCCCTGTGAAAACCCAGTTGTATTGTAATGAATGGATGGCTCTGCCCATGTACAGTGAAATGATCACACTCTGGACATCACTGTATTGGTTAGACACTACCGAATATGCATCACAATGACAAACAAATATGGTAAGGTCCATTCAAGGCCCATCACTGACTACCCATGCCATTAAAATCATGCCACATTAGGTCATCTCTGGTGATATGCAAAAGTGGAAATGTGTCCACAGATCATCCTGTCTCTCCCTGTTGAGGCCAGGCCTCATCACAGCTGGGATCCCTTCTTGCTGCCTTTGATCCTGGCAGTCTTGCTCTGCTGGTCCAGACTTAAGTTGGCTCTGCAGAGTCTTGGTGTCTGTGGAAGAGACATGTGCTCAATAGCATGCAGTGGAACATGACACATTGCCATGAACCCTAAACAGCTCACATACCTATATACTGGTACTGTGCAACAGCAGCTACATGTGCATGGTGGGGATGGACAGGACTGTGCAGGGCTACTTCTTACCAGTGTGAACAGCTGTTAGCATAATTACACAGACAGGTGTGAAAATGGCTTGGCCACAGTCACAATGCTACATATCAGTGCTGTAGCTATTTTAATTTATTTATTTGGCAATTCGGATACAACCTTTGAGTATACACCTTTTACAAAGGTTCCACGTCAGGATGTAAAACAGCAGAGACATAACAAAAACTTGACACTTAACACAAAACATAATACTGCTATGTAATATAGAAAACAGATAAATGATACACTTGAGTAGCCTACACAACCTAAATTAAACAGTGGGAGCAGATTCCCAATTAGCAACATAACAGCATAGCTGCCCTGGGTGGGGGGGGCTGTCAAGGTAGAGTATGGGAAAGGGTAGGAGAAAGAAAGGGGGGAGAGTGCGAATGAGATTTCCCAATTAGCAACATATGGCATAGCTGCCCCAGGGGGGCCTGTCAAGGTAGAGCATTGGAAAGAGTAGGAGAAAGAAAGGGGGGAGAGTGCGAATGAGGGGTAGATTAGAGAGAGAGGGACAGAGAGAGAGAAAGGGATTCGGAGAAGAATATTTTGGTGGAGACTGGGTGGAAAGGGGTGGTGTTGGGAGAGTATGGAGGGGAGGGAGTTGGAGGGAGGTGGGGTGGCAAGGGGCTATGGCCTAGCACTGTGTAAGCAAGGCCCATGCGGTGCCCCTGTCCAGCCTTCCTCACCATCCCTGCTCAACATACCCATACATGTCAGCTACATGCCATGTACACCTTGTATTATGTAGTAGGATGTATGTAGCCTAGGTTGTATACAACAAGGCACCAGGAAGCATATCTGTAGAACAGTAGAAATGGACATTGTACCACAGGATATACTATGGTATCCCTAAACTCAGTATCCTGAGTCTCTGGATACCAACCCCACTGGCCCAAAATCCAGCCTGCTGAATCAATCAGATGCCTGAAAATATGATGTGGGGCATCTGATTAAAAAACACATGGCAAAATGAGGGGCTGTGCCCCCCCCACACACACCCCATAACTAAAATATCTAACTCTGAGATGGAGCAAACCTCGGAGTTAAATATAAATTAGTTACAGGGGTATAAGCGGTAAAACTGGTATCACCTGCAGCATGGATAGAACCCACGCGTCCACAGCATGCTGACTGAGCCGCCATAGTGTAGTCCTCAACACCACCGGGGCAGCTCGGCCAGACTCCTGATTCCTCAAGGATTTCAATCCCTGGGACAGGAGTAAGGTAGCAAGCCATCACATCTGCTACCTTACCCCTGTCAACATCCCTCGGGATTCCTTATTCTGGGATGCTCACTGTCTGGATACTGAACCCCTTAGGCAATACTGCCCATGCAGGTTAGTGTTGGGATAGCCTTGGCATACCATAAGGATGCCATATCACAGATATAGCCCAACACAATAACAGGTCCTATAGTGGCACGTATTTCATGAAAGCATTAGGAGTAGTGAATGGGAAGCAGAATCTATATTTGTGCAGCTAATGGGAGCCTCTGGCAGGAAAATATGCCTAGAGGTAGTCTGTAGGCAACCGGGTTAAGGGGAGGAAAGGACAGTGAACTCAGGGAGGAACTTAAAAGAGTGATAGTGAAGGGGTAGGTGGTGATGGGAGATTCAAACTTACCAGACATTGATTGGGAGGTCCTAGTGACTAAGAGTACCAGGAGTCAGAACCTGCTTGATGCCTTTCAGGACTGTTTACTGGTGCAGCTAGTTAAGGACCCCAACAGGCAGTCCATGATCCTTGATGTAACGCTCACTAACACAGAACTGGCGGGTGCTGTGACAGTAGATGTACCACTTGGGAAGAGCAATCACAACTTTGTTTGGTTTGAACTGGCCATCAGGGCTGGAAAGCCACAACTGAGAACTGAAGTCCTTGACTTTAGATGGGCAGATTTCAATAGGTTAAGGTAACTGGTCAGTGATAAATATATGGGAAAGCAAGGTAAAGCAGAATGGGAAAACTTGTGTAGCTCCATAAAAAGAAGGAGGCAAAGAGAACCATCAAGGAGGCAAAAGCAGACACAGGGCTGTGCGTTGCGGGGGGAGGGGTTGGGGGTCAAGAACAAAGAAAAACAATTTTTATAGTTATATTAGTGAAAAATGGAAAAAGGGGGACTTGCATGACTAGTTGAGGTGGGTAGGGTGATAAAAGAGGATGGGCAAAAGGCTGCCATCCTAATTGATTACTTTTACTCAGAATTCACTAAGGAGGAGTGTGGGTCCATGCCAGAGAGTGACATCTAAGTAGTCACAGAGGGAATCCTGGAAATGAGGCAGCCATTGTTTACTAGTGAAAGGCTCCTGAAAGGGGTTGCAGCTATTAAGATAGATAAGGCCCCCAGTCCAGATGGATTACAACCGAGGATACTTAGGGAGTAAGCAACGGAGCTGACTAACTACTGACTGGGCTGTATAAAAGCTCTCTCAGATCTATGGAAGTTCCAGGGATTGGAAGGTGGCAAATGTTGTGCCACTACATAAGGGGAGGGATAAGGAGCAGCAAGGGAATTACAGGCCAGTCAGTCTGACCTCTGGTGTGCGGAAACTGATGGAATCTCTGACCAAAGAGGACCTCATAGACCACTTACAGAGCAACAAACTCCAGAAAAGCAAACAACATGGTTTTATGGCAGGAAAGTCTTGTCAGACCAACCTGATAGTTTCCTTTGACTTGGTGACTATGGGGATTAACAAGGGCCACACAGTCAACCTGCTGTACTTTAACTTCAGTAAGGCCTTTGATTCAGTGCCACACAGGAAATTGCTTAAGAAAATGGAAGACCTGGGTGCAGCTAAAGGTCTAGTGAACTGGGTGGAAAACTGGATAGTAGGGAGGCAAGACAGGGTGGTGGTCAAAGGACTTAAGTCAGAAGAGAGAGAGAGAGGTGATGAGCAGGGTTCCTCAGGGATCTGTTCTGGACCCAGTCCTCTTTAACATGTTCATTAGTGATATTGGTAAAGGAATCCAGGGTAGGCTGTCTTTTCATGTGGCAGGGTGGATAGTGAAGAGGGAGTAAGGGTTATGCAGAATGACCTACACAAGCTTGAGAGGTGGTCAAAGGTCTGGCAGTTAAAATTAAAAGCTAAAAAGTACAAGGTAATGCACCTAGGGAAAAAGAACCCTGGGACAGGGTACTAGATGGGGGGAGAGACTTAGCATTACAGATGAGAAACGGGATTTAGGAGTTATTATCAGTAACTCCCCTAAACAAACAAGTCAGTGTATCAAGGCCTACAATATAACAAAGCAAACAGGATGCCGGGATGTATATGGAGGGGGACCGATAGAAGAAGAAAAGAGGTAATTCTTCTCTGCTGCAGATCGTTGGTGAGGCCACACCTGGAATACTGCACTCAGTTCTGGAGTCCTCATCTCAGTACTGTCTCTATCGCCAATCAAGCAGCTGTACCATTCATTTCCATGGCCTTTGTCTTCCTGTGCCTCTCCACTCAGGAAGCAGTACCTGGTCTGGGGTGGTACATTTCCTGTCTAAGGCCATACAACTCCTAACTATACAAACTTGTTTACAACTGCAATCAGAGAAGAGTACCATTGATGTACCTGGCTTTAGTTTAGCATTGACTATCCACTCAGCATGCAGTACCTGATCTGTTGGGGTTGGAATCTATTCTGTGACTGACGACATGCAGCTATGAACATTTCTAACTTGTCTGTTCCTGCAACCAGGGAGGCATACTGTTGATGCCCATGGAATTTGTTTTCCTGTGCCTCTCCACTCAGGATGCAGTACCTGTTCTGGGGCAGTGAGAGAGGATTACCTAGATCAGCTGGTGCAACCCCTAACTATTCAAACTTATATAAACCTACAGTCATGTATGGATACCATTCATATCCATCAGTCAGTTTGAGTGTGGTTCTCCTTTCAGGATGCAGCACATTATCGTTGGGGGGGGGTATTACATAGCTGACACCATCCAACTCCAAAAATGTCTTAAGTTGTGTGTTACTGCAACCATGGACATCTACCATTGATGTCCATGGCATTCCTATAACAGTGGCTCTTCACTCAGCATTCACTACCTGGTTAGAGATGGCACTAGGGCATTGCCTGTCTGAGCCTCTGCAACTACTAACTTATGTAACTTGTATACAGCTGGAACCAGGCAGGTGTACCATACAGGTTTTCTTGTGAATCTCCACTCAGGAAACAGTACCTTTCCAATTACGGGGGGAGGGGTAGCCTTGCCAGTGTGACGCCATGTAACTCAAAACTATTCTAACTTGTGTCTTACTGCAACCACAGACATGTACCATAGATGTTCATGGCCTTTCTTTATCTGTGACTCTCTACTCAGCATTCAGTACCTGGTTGGGGGGGGGACATTGCCTGTTTTATACCGTAAAACTCCTAAGTGCTCTAACTTTTGTGTTTTTGATGTCTATAGCCTCAGTTCTGCTCTGCTTCTCCACTCAGGATGCAGAACCTACTTGGAGGGTGGGGGATGGGGGGTGAATTCCTGCTTGACATAATACAAGTAGTAAGTCTCCTAACTTCTCTGTTCCTACAATGAGCGACATATACACTTGATGTCCATAGCCTTTCTTTTTTTTTTTTTTGGCTCTCCAATCAAGATGCAGTACATGCTATGCAGCAAATGGCATAGTCAGGGGGCCTTGCTTACCACAACCCATACAACTTTTAACTATACTAATTTGTATGAATCGACAATCAGAGACATGTACCCTAAATGCACATGACACAACTTCACCTGTGGGTATCGACTAAAGATACAGTACCTTATCTTGTGGGTGGGTGGGTGGTGGGGAGTGAGAGTGAGCATGCATTGTATAGATCAGGCCCACCTACAACTAACTTTTGTCCATCTGCAATCAAGGAGGTGTACCATTCATCTACATTGACCCAATATACCTGCCAATGTATAGTCAAGATGCACTACCTCTCCACAGGGTGGAGGAGAGATGAAGGGGGTCATTGCCTGACTGACGACAGACAACTCCTCATCAGCATAAGTTCTGTCAATCTTAACCAAAAATACATATCTAGAACCATTGTAAAGATATCAGCTCCAGAAACCACATCTCATGAGATTAAACACAACCAGCAAAGTACATTTGTCACTGTTACATGTTAATATGTGTTTTTTTTTTCTGTTTACAGATCTGCCACAGACTAAATGGTGCACTGCACACTGCCGCTGAGTTCAGAGACTCGAGCGTAAGGTTGACTGTCTCCAAAAAGATATTTTAGGCCTGCAAGAGGGACTTGATAAAATACTGTCCCTCCTCACAGCACAGCAGGCGACAACCAACCTTGTGCTCGAGCCTGTGGACACAGCAGCAGGTAGCAGTGCATGGATCAGCACTGCTTCATGTGCGAACGTTTCATCCAGTCTTCCAGACCACTGATGGATGGCCTCCACAGCTTTTCCGGTGTCTTCCCCCATGAAGCAACAGCTTCCACTCCTAGTGCGCTTCCACATGTATCCAGCTTCCTCCCTAAGCTATCTCAAGCAGCAGCACACCTCCATCTAAAGAATTAACATGAAAAAAATCTTGTGCCTTAGTGAATAATTTGCATTTAAAGTTCATTTAAAAAAGATAATACAATGTTTACAAAAACTATTTATAATGAATATTTTTTTATACTTAAATATATTTCTGTTTTCTAAATTAAAATTAAAAAGTTTTTTATAATAAATATTTATTTTTACAGAAAAGATGAATATGTTTTCTAAATTATGTTAAGTTGATTATTTTTTATATTTTTTTAAATCTTTTCTCAAAATCAAAGTTTAAAAATGAATATTGTTTATAAAATATATCTATTTTTCAAAACCATGCAATAATCATTATATGTTATGTTAATTTCTTATTCTTCAATACAATTATTTTTCACAAAAAACATTAATAAATATTTTCCAAAAAAAAAGCATTTTTCTTCTACAGTTTTGAATGTATGTATTTTGCACAGCTATCACCATCCTAACATGTTTGCATGCCATAGAAAACCATTAACAACATTTTTTACCATGCCTGACTTTCACAATGCATCTCAACTCCGAGCATAGTACCTGGTCTAGGAGGGTGGGGGGGAATTATCTGGCTAATGCCATACAACTCCTAAGTATACTAACTTTTGTGTCACTGCAATCAGTAAGGTCTGCTATTGATCTCCATGGCCACAGTTTAACAATGTGTGTCCACTCAGGGTCCAGTACCCAATCGTGGGAAGGGGGCATTGCCTGGCTAATGCCGTGCAACCCCTAACTGTCCTAACTTGTGTGTTCCTGCAATCAAAGTGGTGTACTGTTTATCTTCATGCTCTCACTTTTACCATGACTCTCCACTCAGGATACAATTTCTGATCTTGGGGGGGGGGTATTGCCTGGCTGACACCATGCAACTGCTAACTGCCCTAACTTGTGTGTTCCTACAACCAGAGAGGTGCACCATCAATGTCGATAGACTTTCTTTTACTATCACTCTCCACTCAGGATACACTACCTGGTCAGGAGGGGGAGAGTGGCATTGCCTGGCTGACGCCATGCAACTCCTAACTGTTCCTGCTTGTGTGTTACTGCAGTCATGGGCCTGTACCATTAATATTGATAACCTTTGTTTCCCTGTTAGTCTGCACTCAGGATGCAGTTCTTCCTCTGCGTGAGGGGGTGCATTGCCTGGCTGGTGCCATTCAACTCCTAGTTGTTCTAACATGTGTCCTCCTGCAAACAGGGATGTATACCATCAATGTCTATAGCCTTTGTTTCCTGTGCATCTACACTCAGGATACAGTACCTGCTCTGTATCTCTCTGGTGGAGGTGGGGCATTTCTTGACTGACAGCATGCAACTTCTAGCTGTCCTAACTTATGTGTCCCTGCAGCCACAGAGGTGTACCATTAATGTTTATGGACTTTATTTTCCTGGGACTCTCCACTCAGGATGCAGTACCTGCCTTGGTGGGGGTATTGCCTACCTGACACCATACAACTCCTAACTGTACCAACTATTGTGTTTTTGTAATCATAGAGCTATACTGTTCAAATCCATAACCTTTATTTTTCTATGAGTCTACACTCAGGATGCAGCACCTGATGTGGGGGTGGAGGCATTGCCTAACTGATGCCGTGCAACTCCTAACTGTCCTAAGTTGTGTGCCCCTGCAACCAGAAATGTGCACCATTGAAGTCTATATACTTCCTTTTCCTGTGACTCACCAGTCAGGATACACTACTTGACCTAAGAGGTGCGGGCTGACATTATTTAGTTGACACCATACAAATCTGAACTGTCCCAACTAGTGTCGCAGTGCACAGAGACACGTGCATTGGCACAAATCGGTTGTGTCAACTGGGCCAGTGGGCCTGGGCCTCTATATGTGACGTGACGTGAATATGGCGGCTGAGCTGAGCCAGCCTGAGTACTAGCTCCGTTTTCATCGTTTATCTGCTTATTTGTTTTACTTTACGTTTATGTTATTTTAAATGTTGAAAGACTAGATTAGGGTTGAAGAAGTGAGCTAGGCTAGGGTTCCGTATATCGAGTTTCGGTTTGCCGAACTTGCCGTATTCCGGGTATTGAGTTGCGATTTTTAAGTTTCGGGTACCGGTCTTTTCTCGGCTTTTTGTGTACCATCTGCTCTTACTTGCGATGTGCTTGTGTTAGCCTGTGGAGTTTGGGGGTTGTGGAGAGGATTTTTGAACTGTGGGGAGTGTACTTTGTTGATGCTGTCCCCCCCCCAGCGAAGTTTCTCAAGGCTTTGTATGACTGGCTACTCCGACTGCAGTGTGGAGACTGAGGAATTGGAGAGCAGTGGAGAGGATTCTGCACCATTCTTCCTGGACTGGTGGTGTTGTTTTCTGTTTTTGCTGAGGAATCTTGATTTGGGTTGTCTAATTGTGCCTGGGGATTCTTGGACATTCTTTGAAGTTTAAGCTTCAGTTGTGGGATAAGGGTTCCCTTAAATTGTGTTGTGGTTGCCTATTATCCATGAAACTGCTATAATAGGTGATTGTTTTAATTTGTGGGGAGTGTTGTCCACTTACTGATCTTCAGCCGGGCAGGAGTCACCCTGGGTGCTTCCCCAGGGAGCTGGGGGGACTAGGGCTTCTCCTAGGCTGCCTCGGGGCCAGAGGTTTGGGCTGACTCACGAGACAGCTTTAGCAGTTGGCTGTTGGTAGAGTGAGGGTAATACTCCCTGCAGAAACATATTTCACCTTCTGAAGCTCTTGCTGTCTTGGATAATTAACTGCTGGAACTGTTGATGTCTGAAGAGCAGCTGTTGGAAGACCTATTGGACATTTTCTGGGTTCCATGTTTGCACATTTGAACAATTTGATTTCTCTCTCTGAGAACTCTGACTTTGCTTGGATTTTATGGTTGGATTATGATGATGTTTTTCTCTGATTTTAGTGATGTATTTTATTTATTTTAATTTTATTACAAATTCAATTTATTTATTTAACTCCCTGCCATGTGAGAGGTGGTTTTGGGAGATTATTACATAACATTTTTAGCAGTTCTGCATGTGAGAGTGCTACACTGTTTAAAACACAAATTTGTTTAATAATTGATTAGTTATTTTATTGTGTTTTAAATTATTGTATTTTACTTTATTTTTTGCCCTTGTATTTGAGCTGGGGTTTATTTTGGTTTATGTTAGTTTATTTGTTTTACCTGTCCTCCCTCAGTGAGAGAGAGGGAGGAGAGTGTGTTATTGAGTGTGCTATTTATAGGTTTGATATTCTTAGGTTTTTATTTTTATTTAAGTAATGACGGTTGGGCATTATTCCCCCACTAGGCTTAGGGAACTACGTCCATTCGAGTGCCCACCATTGTCATCCGACACCTATTTTAGGTGTCGAGCATTGGGCATTTTGAAGAGGCGAGGACGAAGATGGAAAGCTGGGCCTTGTGGGGGACAGGAGAGGATAGGACGGATTGGGGTTCTAGGGTCCAGAAGACCTCCTGGGGTGAAATGGGGTCAGGATAGAGGTTGCTCTTATCTTGTCCCCATACCCAAGAGTCCCGAAGATTTCGGACAGGTACCGAGGTCTTCCCCGACATCTCATCCTGCCTTGGCAGTGTTGTGCAATGCCAGATCTATAAAAAACAAGACAGCTATTATAGCTGATCTTGTTGGGTCATCTGATCTGACTTGCATCACAGAGACCTGGCTGGATGAAAATCCTGGCCCTATATTGGCCTTGGCAACTCCAGCCGGGTTCTCGGTGATACACCGTCCAAGGCTGGATCGTAGGGGCGGAGGTGTGGCCATTATGTTTAAATCTGAACTGGGCCTTGTGGATGTGCCATTGGGAACACCAGATCTTTGAATATATCCTGGGTGAGGGTGCAGGTTGTGGGATTCTCCTCGCCTACCATCCACCAGGTGAGGAGGTGAATTCCTTAGGAGATTGCAGACTTCATTGTCAACCTGGTATTGAGGTTTCCCAGATTAATATCTTGGGTGACTTCAACGCCTGGTCTCGATGAATCTCTCGTATTTTGGTCAAAATCTCCTCCAGTTGATGAATACACTTTGCCTGACACAGGTGGTTACCACCTCTACCCATATAGGGGCATTCATTGGATCTGGTCTTTCTCTTGGTATGGAGATCACTGATTTGGGGTGGAACCAATCAGTTGGTCGGATCATTACACCATAAGGTTCAGTTTCAGGGCCCCCTTAGGTCTGCCTTCTACGAGATGTGTCCAATACCGCCTTTAAGGGTATCGCCCCGATGACCTAATGGCGTGCTGGATCTATGGAGTTTGTCGGGTGAATGCATGAGTCCAGATGATCTTGTCTCTGCCTATAATGAGGCTGTGAGAGATGCTCTGGACAAAATTGCTCCTGTGTGTTCGGCCTCACTATCCATCCAAGGAGCCCATGGTTTGATGGCTCTTGAAGGAATTAAGGCATAGTAGGCCAAAGGCTGGAGAGAGCCTGGTGGAATCTCGGCCTTGATGTTGACAAGCTTAGATTGCTAGCCCATTATGAAGGCTACCAATCAGAAATCACTCGTAAGAAGGCAGAATTTCTGTCCAGAGAGATTTCTGCTGCAAGGAATCGACTGCTCAGCTTTTCCAGACTGTGGACAGACTGTGCAATCCAGTCTGTCTTCAGCCTAGAGAAGCTTTTCTCAGCTTAGATGCGGGAGTTCGCCGCTTTCTTGCAGATAAGGTTGCCAGCATCAGGTCCGGTATTGTCCGGCCTCTCCTTCGGGGGATTGTGGTGGACGACTGGTGGTATCTAATCCTCGGCCTGTTTGGTTGGATTTTCACCGCACGGAATTCATGGACATTGTGAAGATCATCCAAACAATGTGACCAATTAGTTGTAGTTTGGATCTGGGTCCTACACCACTGTTATTAGGTTGTGTAGAAGTTATCTACCCTATCCTTGCTGACATTGTCTGGAAATCCTTGGAGATGGGGATTTTTCCTGATCCCCTTAAGGAGGCGGTAATTCGACCACTCCTTAAAAAATCCTCCTTGGACCCAGACTGTCTAGCTAACTACCGGCCTATCTCTAACCTGCCATTTGTTGGTAAGGTTATTGAAAAGGCAGTTGCATTGCAATTGGATGATCATCTCACCTTTCATAATGTCTATGATACTCTCCAGTCTGGCTTCAGGAAAAGGCACAGTACTGAGACTGCCCTTGTTCAGGTATTGAGCAACCTCCTAATGGCCAGAGATCAAAAGGCTTGTACCATCTTGGTCCTTCTTGATCTTTCATGGCATTTGACACTGTAGACCATGGGTGCTATTGGAGCGATTGTGGTCTTTGTGGGCTGTCTGGTACAGTCCACAAGTGGTTTCTGTTTACCTCACTGGTAGGTCTCAGAGAGTTGTCACTGGAATTTATTCCTCTGATGCTTTCTCCCTACCATGTGGGGTACCACAGGGCTCCATTTTAGCTCCCATGTTGTTTGCAGTGTATATGCTGCCATTGGGAGATATCATCAGGAGATACAGTCTGAGTTTTCACTGCTATGCAGATGATACTCAGCTGTGTATGTCCTTTCTCCCCGATCAGAGTGATGCACTCTCTGTACTTAATAACTGCCTGGATGAGATCAGAAGTTGGATGAGTTTGAGCTGGTTAAAACTTAACCCGGATAAGACTGAGGTATTGGTTGTGGACTCAGGTCGTCCTGGGGGGGGACTAGGTGTTGGAAAGCCATCGAGCTTATTACTTGGTGGTGTACCGCTCTCTAGTTCTTCACAGGTTCGAAATCTGGGCGTTAATTTTGATGATGGTCTGACCTTAAAATCACAAGTGTCAGCTGTTGTCAAATCCTCTTTTTACCATATGAGGAATATCGCCCGGGTGAAACATCTGATTCCCAGGGAGGACCTTCCAACTTTAGTCCACGCCTTTGTTACCACCCGTCTGGACTACTGCAATTCCCTCTACCTAGGGCTACCAGGGGTTGATATCCGCCGCCCTTCAGCTGGTGCAGAACGCTGCAGCCAGGCTTTGACTGGGACTTTAAGAACCAGTCATATTACGCCTGTGCTTCGCGAACTGCACTGGCTGCCTGTTCGGTGGCGGATTATCTTAAGGTTGGTTTACTAACTCATAAGCCTACACGATCAGGACCTGTTACCTGAAAGATCTTCTGGTTCCCTATTGCCCCTCCGCCTCTCCGCCTCCGCCAGTGAGGGATTGCCAGAGATTCCTAGGTCCGCTTTGAAGTTATCGATCTCGTGCTTTTGCCTTTTCGCCTCAACCCTGTGGAATTCTCACCGCTGGTTAAGAGAATGCCCAACCATTGACAGTTTTAAAATTGCTTTAAAAACACATCTTTTTACTTTGGCTTATTCTTTATAATTATGGTTGTTAATGTTTGGATTTTCTGTCTTTGTTTTACTTATTGTTGTACAGCGCCTTGATTTCGAAAGGCGCTCTATAAATAAATTTGACTTGACTTGACTTACTGCAATATTGCAGCTGTACCATTCATATCCATAACTTTCCTTTTCCTGTGATTCTCCACTCAGGATGCAGTACCTGATCTGGGAGGGGGGTGGGGTTTGCCTGGCTGGCAGCGCGCAACTCCTAACTGTCCTAAGTTGTGTGCCTCTGCAACCACAAAAGGGCACCATTGATATCCATAGACTTTCTTTTTTTATCACTCTCCACTCAAGATGCACTACCTGGTCAGTTGGGGGGGAGGCATTGCCTGGCTGACACCATGCAACTCCTAACTGTTCCAACTTATCTGTTTCTGCAAACAGGGATGTATACCGTTAATATCAACAGCTTTTGATTCCTGTGGATCTCCACTCAGGACATAGTACCTGCTGTATGTGCGTGTAGTATGGTGGGGGCATTGTCTTGCTGAAGCCATGCAACTCCTAACTGTCCTAACTTGTGTGTCCCTGCAGCCACAGAGGTGCACCATAGTGAGTTACTGCAATCATAGAGCTGTACCATTGTCATCCGCAATCTTTCTTTTGCTGTAAGTCTCCACTGAGGATGCAGTATGTGCTCTGGGGGTGGGTGGGTGGTGAAGGGCACACATTCACTGCTGACACCATGCAAATCCTAACTTTCCTAACTTGTGTACCCTGCAATCATGAAGGATCACCATTGATGTCTATGCACTTTCTTTTCCTGGGACTCTTCACCCAGGATGCACCACCTGGCATGACAGTGGAGGCTATTGTCTAGCTGATACCATATAACTTCTAAGTATCCCAAGTAGTGTGTTACTGAACCATTGACATACATAACTGTTGTTTTCCTATGAGTCTCAACTCAGGATGCACTACCTGCTCTGGGGGGGATGGGGGGATTGCCTGGCTGACGCCGTGCAATTCCTAAGTGTTCTAATGTGTGTGCCTTTGCAACCACAAAGATGCACCATTGATGACTATGGACTTTCTTTTCCTGTGACTCTCCACTCAGGATGCACTACCTGGCCTGGAAGGGGGTTGGGGATTGCCTGACTGATGCCGTGCAACTCCTAACTGTCCAAACATATATGCCCCTTCAACCACAAAGGTGCACCATTGATGTCTTTGGGCTTTCTTTTCTTGTAAGTCTCCACTCAGGATGCACTACTTGGCCTGTGGGGGGGAGCATTGCCTAGCTGACACCATGGAATGCCTAAGTGTCCCAATAGTGTTTTACTACTGTCATGGACCTGAACCATTTATATTCATAACCCTTCTTTTTGAGAATTAGGACTCTAAATAGTGAATGAATCTGGTGGTGGGAGCACTGGCCCACTACGTGATTTGTTTTGTGACATAGTAATGATAACTCCAACAAAAATGGAAGCGCTAATTGTTATGAACATGGTGACACAAACATAAATGATCAAGCAAACATTAATAGAAACACAAGTGGAAACTGGTGCCAAAGGAAACAGAAATGCAAACGCAAGTGCTAACGGTTATGCACATGGTGACGCAAACATAAATGGTAATGCAAATGTTAATAGAGATGCAACCACAAAATGATGCCAAAGCAAACAGTGATGCAAACGGAGATGCAAGCACGTACGGAAATGCAAGTGGTAACAAGCACAGTCAAAGTACCGCAATAGTAAGCAAAAATGTTAACTGTTACAGCAACAATAATGCCAAAGGTAACAGAAACAGAAGGGCAAATGCAAGCACATATGGAAATGCAAAGCATAACATACACGGTCATGGTACTGCAATTGGAAAAGCAAATGGTAACAATAACAGCTAAAATAACACCAATGGAAACAGAAACGGAAATGCGAACAAAAGTGAGTACAGAAACGCAAACCGTAATGCGCATGTTCATGGTACCACAATTGGGAATGCAAATGGTAACAGTAACAGCAACAATAACACCAAAGGAAACAGAAATGCAAATGCAAACGCAAGTGCATTTGTAAGAGCAAACCGTAATGCGCACGGGCATGGGAATGCAATTGGAAACACAAATGGTAATGATAAAAACAACGATGACCCAAACGAAAGATAAATGCAAATGGAAGGGTGGCCACAAACGCAAATGGTAATGCACATGGTGATGCAAAGCAAAACACAAACAGAAACAGTACTGTAGACACAAATGGTAAGAGTAATGCAAATGCAAGCGTAAACAGAAACGCAAAGGATAACGCACACGGTGGCTTACATGGGAACCCTAGTGCAAATGTGTTCAGAAATGCAAACGGAAATGCTACTGTATGTGTAACAATAACAGGAGAGCACACCCTGGTTTTCCCCAACAGCTGCATAGAGAAACACACAGAGTACAAAGAATCTATGCATAATAATTGGTCTCGGAGCAGAAAATGAGGAGTTGGAATACTAAATTGGTTATATCTCAGGAACCATACGAAGTAGAAAAAAAATAAAATTTCATATGAATTATGACTTTCCTGGCTAGTTTTGCACTTAGCCCCCATTTGAGGGGCTAAGCATTTTTACAACAAAAAATCTGTATCTCGCAACATTTCTGAGATATGGGCCCCAATGCCGCAATGGTAGTCTATTGAAAAAAGCTTCAACTTCCGAGTACCATAACTTTGCAGCCCTGCAATAATTTTTCACCATCTGTGAGATGTTGGCTTTCTTCCCTCCAAATTTCAGCCCAAAACAGCAAACCATTCTTTTGCAGCATGGTGGGAAAGAATTCCTGTCATTTGGCCATAGTGTTGAAAAGTAGTGTTGTGCTTTGCGATATCTTTCACAAAAAAGTTCGACAGTGTCGCAGGTGCGACATTACTTTGTGATACTACTTTTTCCAAAAATTTAAAAAACATATTTCTGAGGTGTTTAACCCCAAAATAAAGACATGGATAGCATCCTCAGGGCTTGATTAGATAAACACAGAAAAGAATTATGTCCCTAGATGATCTCAATTTTAAATGCCAAGCATTTCTGTGATCAGTAACTAGAAAAAAAATGGTGGATTTGTGACACTACTAGGTTCATTTACGACGCTAAAAACTGCATTTGCAACACTGTCAAATGTTTTGTTAACTTTTCCCATTGACTACAATGGGAAAATTGTTTTTTGAATAACTTTTGAACCGTTCAATATTTTTTCACGGAATCTTCAAAAGCCACATTGCGGACCCCGGCCTCATGTTCCCTGTACTTTTTGGACTGGTTGTGCAAACCATACAACCTGTAGGTGCGAGCAAAGAATGCACAAAAAAACATAAATGTGCCCCGGAATGTCGCTTAATAACTCCGCAGCCGTAGATCTGACTGGAACAAA
Source organism: Neoceratodus forsteri (assembly GCA_016271365.2). NCBI lineage: Eukaryota > Metazoa > Chordata > Ceratodontiformes > Ceratodontidae > Neoceratodus > Neoceratodus forsteri. The sequence continues at coordinate 1,035,295,853 of CM028135.1, forward strand.
AGTTGGATGATCCCAAGATCTATGGTTATGTCCCATCCTTGCCAAATTTCAGGCAGATCCATTGAACAGTGTCAGAGTTATTATGGTGCAACATTTCACCATTTAACCTTAAATGGGGTACTCAACCCTAACTATGGTAGTACTACCATGCTACATATATATATATATATATATATATATATATATATATATATATATATATCCTATATATGTATATGTATGCATGTATATATATATATATATATATATATATATAGGCAAAAAACTCTGTTTAATGGATTGGTAAAGGTTGTTCCACAGTGACTAAAGTGAGAAATTCGGTGCTAGAGTTGGAAATCCCCTTGATCCCTATTTACCCCTCATCTGGCATCGGGTGTACATTAAGTTGCCGCCCTAACTCTCACCCCATCAGATGTGTAGAAGCAGAGGTATAGAGAATGGATGAGAGTTAGGACCGACACCTCAATGCACACCCCAATGTCAGTTGGGGGTGGGTGGTGGGTCCAAGGAGCTAAACCTAACACCAAATTTCCTCGCTTTTGTCGCTGTGAAACAACCCTAACTAATGCATTAAACAGAGTTTTTTGCCTCTAATTTCCCTTCTTTTTGAGAATGATAATGAGAAATAGTGAACGTAATGCAGCGATGGTCCCATGCTCCCACCACATGATGTCTTGTCACATAGTAACACGGTGCCCGCAAACACAAATGGTAATACGCATGGTGATACAAAGCTAAATACAAAGATAAACAGTACTGTAGACATAAACAGTTAAAATAACACAAACGCAAGAGCAAATGAAAATGCAAAGGGTAACGCACATAGTGCCGTAGACGGGAACAGTAAGTGAAATAGATATGGAACTGCAAGCAGAAACGTTAAGGGTAACAGTAATATAAGCACACAGGCTGGTTTTCCCCAAAAGCTGCATAGAGAAAGACAGTGAGTACAAAGAATGTATGCATAATAATGGGTCTCGGAGCAGAAAATGAGGCGTTGGAATACTAAATTGCTTATATCTCAGGAATCATATGACGTAGAAAAAAAATGTAAAAGTCATATGACTTATGACTTTCCTGGCTAGTTTTGTAGTTAGCCCCCAAGAGGGGGCTAAGTATATTTCTGATGAAAGTCCGTATCTCGCACCATTTCCGAGATACGGGCCCTGAAAGGCACGGCGAACGCGGTAATGTTATCCTATGGGAAAAAAAGAGAAGTTCAGAGTGCCATAACTTTGTCTCCCTTTAATATTTATTCACCAAACCACTAAAAGGCACATCTATTGTATGTTGGCTTTCTTCCCCTCCAAATTTCAGCCCAAAAGACCAAACTGTTATTTTGCAGCAGGGCGGCAAAGGATTCCTGTAATGCAGCAGACACTGTAATGTTATCCTATGGGAAAAAGTGTCAACTTTGGAATGCTGTAACTTTGCTGCCCTGTAATATTTTGTCACTGAAACACTGATAGGCACATCTGTGAGATGTTGGCTGTGTTCCTCCAAATTTCAGCCCAAAAGACCAAACTGTTCCTTTGCAGCAGGGTGGCAAAGAATTGCTGTCATTTTCCCACAGCCTGGAAAAGTACTGTCAAACTTTGTGCAAGCTTTCGCAAATTCATGCGACAGTGTCGCAAATGTGAAAGTACTTTTTCCATAAATTTGAAAAACATATTTCTGGGGTGTTTTACCCCAAAATAAAGACATGCCTAGCATCCTCAGGGTCCAACTAGGTGAACACAAATATTATTAGGTTGCTCGAGGGTCCCAAATTTAAATGCCAAGCATTTTTCTGATGACCAACTGAAAACAAAATGTCAGATTTGCAACAGTAAAAGGGCCATTTGTGAAAGCAAAAACTGTGACACTTTCAAATTTTTTGTTAACTTTTCCCATTGACTTATAATGGGAACTTGTTTTTCAAATAACATTTGAACCGTTTAATATTTTGTCACGAAATCTTCAAAAGGCACATCTGGCACCCAGGTCACATGTTCCCTGAAGTTTTCAGATCGGTCATGCAAACTGTGCGGCTTGTAGGTGAGAGCAAAGAATTTGTAAAAAAGCATAAATGCAAATTTCGTTTGCACTTAATAACTCCGCAGCCGTATAACCGACCAGTATGAAAATTGGCAGATCCCAAGATCTACCATGCATGCCCAATCGTGCATACCAAATTTTTGGCAAATCCGTTGAATGGTGGCAAAGTTATTAAGGTGCAGAATTTGACCCTTTAACCTTAAAATTGCTCCTCAACTCTAACTATAGTGGTACTACCGTCGTACTATATATTATATATATATATATATATATATATATATATTTATCTATTTAGATAGATAGATAGATAGATAGATAGATAGATGGATATACAGGACCTGCATACACAGATGCATGGGTGTGTTGTATACACTGACTGTGCCTGCCAGCACACAGTTCCTGCTGCTTCCAGCCTGTGCTTCTATTCCAGCCAACAGGGGATGCTGTGGGCATGCCTTGGCCTGCAGCATCCAGCCTGTACTTCCATTCTGACCAAAAGGGGGAGCTTTGTGCTCCATGCAATAGCACCGGGTAAACTGCATGGTAATGTATGCTAAGCAGCACTTAATGAAATGCAAATATACCTGTTTGCCCATGGATTACCTAAGTAGGCTCATTTGCATAGAAGCTTTGAATATAGCTCCCGTTTGCCCTGGGTTAACCAGTTTGCATTAGGCTAATGTGTTATCACTGTGCAATCAGGTTAGCCCCAGGCAAACCTCACTTCAGCATAGCACAGTTCTGCAGTGTGTGGCTTACATTGTTGTTTGCAGTATATGTCAGACATCTCTGTGCAATCACACACAATGTTCTTCACCTACAGCACTGGCTTGCTCCAGAATCTAATGAGCTGCAGTTGCAAAGTGCACTTCCCTGTTGCTATATTCAGTGCTGTCTTATTCCTGGGCAATTTTTGCCCTGCACTTCTGGCCCTGTTTTCCCAGCTTCCTTTGCTTGCTATATTCAGCTGGTTTTGCACTAGGCTATTTCCTTTCTAATATAGCTTTCTTTGTGCTCCCGGCCAAGTTTGCTCACTTGGCAGTGCTAATTTAGCCCCAGGGCAAAGTTTTAAATATCTGGCCCCTACAGTGAACATTAACAAAAAAAATACACAATAAACTCAGATACAAATATGATTAAGGATAAACTTAAGATCATGTTACTGCTAGGAGCCTAAGAAACAAAATTGTGAGGTAAAGAGTATTCTGATATCTAAACAAATAGCAGTCTGTGGTGTCACGGAGACATAGTTCCACAACAAAGACTGGAACACTGAAATATTGGGTTATACAAAAATATATAGAGATCGGGCAGCTAGGATAGATGGTGGAATCACTTTATGCATAGATGAAAAATATAAGGTGTATGAAATAAACCCAGATCGTAATACATCTGAGTTGGGTTGGGCAAAAATCAAATTGTATAACAAATCAATACCTATGTGACTTGGCTACTGGTCACCTAGTCTAAACTCTTGAGAAACTTATAAATTCCTAACTGATACCGAAAGTATGGCAGCAGAAGAGGATTATATTTTGATGGATGACTTTAATTTCCCTTAGATTTGTCCTTTGAGAAAGCCCTGAGTGGTGAAACCAGGTCGGGTCTGTTCCCTTGCCAGTAATAATTGTTTGATTATTTGCACTTGAACTGCATTGCACTGTAAGGTACTTTATTTAAATGTTGTAATAGACTTTTACACTGGTAGTGGTGCCATATATTTTGTTTTAATTTCCCTTCAGTAAATTGGGACCTGCTTGAGGGTATATGATCTAGTGAAAACAGATTCATAGATATTATCACAAACAATCTGGAGCAATTGGTTAAAGTACAGACTAAAGAAAATAAAATTCTAGGTCTGATTCTAGCAAATATACAAACAAGAATATCAGAACCTATTGCTTTACCCCCTCTAGGAGACAGTGACCACAGAATGGTCAGAATTGAAATGAAGATAAAACAATGAGGCAATAAAAGCATAACAAAGATTAAGGATTTCTAAAACACTAATTACAACAGGATTAGGGAATGGTTAACTGCATGAGACTGGGAAGATGAGTTACAGAACCAAAACTTGGAAAATACCTGGATTAAGATAAATGAAAACAATACAATTTTGTATATCTAATTGGGTACCTGAAAGAATAAAATATCCTAAAAATTAAAAATTACTATCATGGTGGAATAAGAAAATCAAATAACTGATTAATAAAAATATTTTGCTTCACAATAAACACAAAACGAACCTACAGAAAGATCCTGTGATAACTATAAAAAGACTGTTAACAAAGCCAAAAACTGTATTAGAAAAGTGAGAAAAAAAGATGAACTAAAATTAGCTACATAGATACATACATAGATACATAGATACATAGATACATAGACAGTGTTGGCAGATAAGGGCCTATGGCCCACCCAGTCTGCCCATTTGAGCTTGTAAGTTCAGTTTGTTTTCCTAGAAGTCTGTTGCCCCTTACCCCTGACCTCCAGAATTCCTTTATGTCTATCCCATGCATTCTTAAATCCTGTGATTGTTTCAGCTCCCACCACTTCTCTGGCAGGGTGTTCCACTTATCCACCACCCGTTCTGTGAAGAAATTCTTTTCATGTTTCCTCTGAATCGCCCTCCCTCCAACTTCATCCCATGACCTCTAGTCCTGGAACATCTTTTTTGCTTAAAAATAGTGTTTTCCTGCACCCTGTTCCTCCCTGTAAGATACTTGTGTGTCTCTATCATATCCCATCTCTCCCTGCTCTCCTCCAGGGAGTACATGTTCAGTTCCTTCAACCTGTCTTCATAGGACTTGTGATGCAATTCATGCACCATCTTTGTTGCCCTCCTCTGAACCTTCTCTACCCTGTCTATGTCCTTACGTAGGTGTGGTCTCCAGAACTGTACATTGTACTCCAGGTGGGGCCTCCACTAGTGTCTTGCATAGCGGAATTATGACTTCCCTTTTCCTGCTGGTGATGCCCTGCCTATACATCCCAGCATCTTATTTGCTTTACCTGCTGCCTTGTCACACTTTTTCCCTACCTTGAGGTCATCAGAGATGACAACCCCAAGATCCTTTTCCTGCTTGGTGCATGCTATATCCTCACCCCCAACTGATATATTGTGCCAGGGTTTTTGTGCCACATATGCATTATCTTGCACTTTTTGCATTGAATTTCAACTGCCAAACCCTGACCATTCTTCAAGTTTCTGCAGGTCACTTTATTCTGCTCACACCTCTGGTGTGTCTACTCTGTTACAGAGCTTTGAGTCATCAACGAACAGTGAAATTCTGCCTTCTAGGTCCTGCACAATGTCACTGATGAAGATGTTGAATAGGACCGGTCCCAGCACTGATCCCTGTGGTACCCCACTGGTCACTCTTCCCTCTGTGGAGTCACAGCCATTTACCACCACCCTATGTGTCCTGCCACCCAGCCAGTTACCTAACCACCACACTACTGTCCTGCCCACTCACAGCTACACTCACAAAGAACAATAAAAAAACGTATAATTACATAGGCACATTGAATGGTAATCGCAAGGGTGTAGGCCACTTGGAATCATCAAATGGTACCATTAGCAATGAAAAAGACATTGCTATTGAACTCAATAATTATTTCTTAAGTGCATTTGAACCCAAGGAATTTATAACCAAAGTTGGCAAACCAAATACTGACAATATTAGTGAATTTACAACACATGCGATATCAGAAGTTAAGAATGTATTAAACCAAAGAGCTCAACAGGCCCTGATGGAGTTCCCCTTGAATTCTTAAAGGAAGTTTCTTTGACACTGCTTGGACCACCAACTCAATTATTTAATGTATCCATTAAAGAAGGGAAGTCGGTACCAGAATGGAGAGTAGCAATTGTGACTCCTATATTTAAAGGTGGTAGTAAAACCAAAGTAAACAACTATAGGCTCATTAGCCTCACCTCAGTTATAGGGAAGTTTTTGGAATGGCTACTTAAACAAAGAGTAATCAATCACATTAAGGAAAATAGATTATCAGACATAACTCAGTAAGGGTTCTGTAAAGGTAGATCGTGTCATCACAAATCTCCTCCAGTTTTTTGAGCCAGTGAGTGCAGTTCTTGACAAGGGAATTCTGGTAGATGTGCTCTTCTGAGATTACTCAAAGGCGTTTGACACTGTCTCACATACAACTTTGGTTGAACATCTTATTAAATCAAACTGTAACCTAATATAATAAATTGGATTATTTTCTGGCTGGACGACAGAACACAGAGGGTAGTGATAAGGGGGTATGAATCAACTGTGGGACAAGTGATAAGTGGAGTACTACAGGGTACAAGTTTTGGGACCCAGTCTTTTTAATACACTTGTTTCATCCATGCAGACAAATAGTACTGCATGGATGTGCAGGTATGCAGATGACTGCAAAATAGGTGCAGTTGTAACAGATTTGAAATCTAAAGAGTCATTTCAGGAAAATATTAATCAACTTGATAACTGGGCCAAACTAAACCATATGAAATTTAATAAAGAAAAATGTAAGAATATGCATCTTGGCCACAGTAATCTCAATTTTGCATACATAATAAATAGCCACCTGCTACAGACAACAACCAATAAAAAGGACCTAGGAGTTTATGTTACTAATGACCTATCTTTCAGTACACACTAGACATACAGTATGGTCAAACAAGGTCACAGAATTCTGGAATGCGTACTCAGGAGTATTAAGAGCAGGGAACCAGATGTTATTATTCCACAATATAGAAGTTTGGTTAGACCGCACTTGGAATACTGCTCCCAGTTTAGCTTATTGTCAATGCCCTAAGGGGTGACCCATGTTTCGGTGCTTCTGCATTGGAGTTGTTCATCTTTAGCTTTTTTTTTTTTAATTTTTATTTGCACCCCCACCACCCAAACAAACAAGACCTGCTTGGGGTGAATGCTGAATCTCAACAGCTAGGTTAGATCAGAGATCAGTGTCAGTAGGTGGTGTCTAAGTGCAGAGAAAGGATATACACAGTCTGTTACTGCAAATTGATGTACTGAAGAAGGGATATACCATTGGTTAAGGTTATCTCTGTATTTGAAGAAACATTACACAGAGTTTGTGTGTTGAACTTGAAGTTTGCTGTCTGGTCCATCTGTTATCCCACAACTACTCCACAGACTTGGTGTCAGAAGTGGGGCAACTTGCTGGAAGCTTCTGGACTGGTCAAAGAGGGATGTTTTTTGGTGGATATCAACCAGATATCCCAGGTGGACTGATGCACCATAAGTTACCAGAGGAGAATCCAAGAAAGAAAGTCTGTGGGTCCTGACCAGAACCATGGCTGACAAATGGAGGGAATATGTTGCCTGGACTACACCTAGTAGCTTGGAGGAAGGCTAAGCCTGAAGATGATAAAGAGATGCAGGTTGAGGCAGATGACTGGAGGTGCAAAGACAATACCCAGGAGGTGGAGACCCTGATGAAGATGATCTACTGGCTGAGTGGGCAAAGGCTGGAGGCAGACCAACTGTGCAGAGAGGCTTAAACTGGTGCCAAGTGTTTGAGAGGTAGGTTAGATCAGAGATCAGTGGCAATAGGTGATGACTAAGTGCAGAGAAAGGACATACATAGTTTGTTGCTGCAAACTGATATACTAAAGAAGTGATATGCCATTGCTTAAGGTTATTGACTGTATTCTGAATAAACAACAAACAGAGATTGTGTGTTGAACTTGAAGTTCAGTGTCTGGTTCATCTCTTATCCCACAACACCTCCACAGAGACCTGGGCAGAAATAAGAAAGGCCCGGGCCAGGATCATGGAGACCATCAATGAGGTGAGGGACAGAGGCCAGACACTGGAGGAAGTCAAGATGCCTTCTACAAGCCTGATGCAGCATGTCAAATAGGTGATAGCCTGGGCCAGGATGAACTGCAAGGCCACAGGTGGTTGCCCCAGTACAACAGTACCACTTGCCTCTGCAGTGGAGAGGTGGTGGCAGGAACCATGCATCAAGAGGAACTCACTGGCATCCCATGAGGTGGCTTTGAATGCCTAGTCAGGCCAAACATGTGAATGACCCAGTTAGCTTCATCACATTTGGCTTGTGTGTGTAGATGCACCAGTGTTGTTGGCATTTGCATTCTTGTGAGGGGTGGATAGCATGGTGAAATGGGCCATGGCTAGACAAGGAAAGTGTGTAAGCACAGGATCTTCTGCATATCTCTTTGTTCTGCACAAACATCCTTCTATAGTCCTGTGCATGCATTCTGCATAGGCTGTGGAGCGTCACACATGTGAGACATCACTGCTGCATGCTCTGTCTGTAATGGTGTACATGATGGCAGAGTTATTTCCAGATCTCCAAAATGCTTTGACATTTTCATGTATACCCCCTTCCCCACTGGGTTCCTGGCCAACTTCTACACTCTACGGTTCCTTGCATTTCCCATCTGTTATCATTAAATAGAGTATTTGTAGCTCTGCAGGTATATGTAAGGGGAGAACACAGAACTAGTGTATACAATTTAATTGGAATATTGAAATTTGTGTGCCACCTTGGGCCCTCCCTCATTGTTTATCTATTTGGCGCATGTATATACAGTACTTTCCAGGTGTGCACCCAGTACTCAAGGTCAACCTTGCCTGTTAGATATATTACATACTAGATGGAGGCTCTATGGTGGTATCCAGGTATTCCAGTAGTGTGAATATCTGTGAGGTAATGACCTACAGTGCCCCATGTGTGTCATATGGTGCGTGATCACCAGTGATGGTGTGAGATGATGTGTATAGGACTGGGGTGTATGGATGCTGCATTGCTTAGGGGCATATGTGGTGTTACGCAGTACACCAGGCCTGTATGCTACCATGGTCAGCACAAAGGTATGTACATTATGCTGCAATATTGTTCTCTTCTCTTCTCTTCTCCTCTCTTCTCTTCTCTTCTCTTCTCTTCTCTTCTCTTCTCTTCTCTTAACAGCCACATCCATGGTGGTGAACACCATCACTGAGGATGCCCCCGGGTTCATCACACTGGCTGCTGAGGCCCAACCATATTACCACTGATGATGACTCAGACAGCAAGGGGATGCAGGACGACAAAACTTTTGTGGAGAAGTGGAGGAGAGAGGGGGTCAGGCTCAGATCTGTAGGAGAAGTCCGTTCATTCTGGCCCACCTACTAATGGGGCCAAGCTACCACCCTCCTAGCACAGTCATTGCCATGCCATCTACAGCCAATGAACCTAACCCAGCCACCACTTTACTGCCCCAGGATCCCATCACCCAGCAGAGACATCACCTGCATCCCAAGGTGAATGCTACTGACCTAGCCACTGTTAGGCCTCCCACAACCCAGTTACCCATTACAGAACTAACATGGGTGCAATTCATGCAAGAGGCAGGAGGCTGCCAACAGACAGCCGCTGAAGTCCACCGTGAGAGCCAGGGAGGGCCTTCAGGTGAAAATGGCATGCATGCACCATATGCTGCAGGACCATGAACAGCATGTAGAGGTTCTCCAATATGAACACATGGTGGCCTTTAGTGGAATGCAGTGTTCCATAGATGCTGGCTTCAGGAGACAGGAGCAGTCCCTTGCAGCTGGCTTAGTTGGGGTGTCTGCTACTGCACTGGAAGCCACAGCCATGGTCTCTGGCACCACAGTTGCTGGCTATTCCACTGGGGAAAGTGTTAGACCATGACAGACACCTCAGTTTTAAAGCCAGCCCCCTCAGTGCAGGTAACAGGATGCCAAACACATCCAAGACACCATGCATTCTGACACATGGAGGCACAATGCTACTCACCCTTGGCCATGGCCTGCTCCTCATAGGTTTCAGTACCCCATGGGACCATAGACATGGAGGGCTCACACCATCCCCACACCCATCCTCCTTTGAGTGGAGGATGTTCCTCCCACTACCCTCTTGCATACAGCAGTTGTGCCACACCCATGTCCATGGTGGTAATGAGAGTTGCACCTAGAGTGCCTATGTTGCCCAAAGCCTTACACTGAATTCATCACTTCTTGCTCCCCTCATGATGACCATGTTTCCCCCTTCCTGGAGTGGCTGTTATTTTTTCAGACCCTTTTATACCCACTGAGTGGATGTCTTGGTATTTGTGCCCGCCCCGTTTTGACCCCCCACCAGGTTAGCATGCTATTTATTGTCATCCCCCATTATATCACCTTTTCTTTGCAAAAATCAAGTATAGCAGAGAGTCTTGGGAAGATGGCGGCTGTGTGTGAGCTGCCCACATTTTAGCAGAGCCAACTCAGGTTTTAGTTCTTTTGTTTTATTTTTATAGGTTTTTGGTGCCATGTAAAGTTTTTTTAGTTGTTGTTGTTATTTTTCAGTTAATGTATTGTTAAATATAGCTTAGGGCAGAACAGGGAGTCAGGTAGAGAGGTATAATTGTTTGCGGGTCTCAGATGGGTTTTTGGTGCTTTTAGTAGAGGGGATGTGCATGAGATGCTAAATTGTTTGCAATCCTCCTGCAGTGGATTGCTGGTATTCACTTTCCCTCTGTAAGTCATTTGTTGCTCCCGCAACACGCAAATTCAAATGCGGGAGCATTTAGTCTTTTTTTTTTCTTCTACTCGGTAATGTCATGACAGACTGTAAACTGAAGAGCCATCACCAGCTCTTTGAATGGTGGGGTGAGCAGTGGAATCTGCAGTAAATGTCTGGATTAACCAGATTTGAGATGTGAATCTTTGCCTGGTGCTGACTGGACATCATAGAAAGAAGGCCATCAGGAGGTGGGAAAATGATCTGTGAAGCAGCCTTGCAGAGAGATGACGACAGAACATCGGGTCAACCGCTGGTGTGGTGAGAATACAACCAGGATCTCTATAGCAGAGCTGATTTTGCCTAGACCCTTATTCTCTCCAAAGATACAGGTACTTTCTCCTGCTTTTCCTGAGAGGGATCACACAGGGTGTGGGTTGTAGCAGGCCACACGGAGAGGACAGTACTAGAGGGTTTTGACCAGTGGGTTGTCCTTCTGGTGTGGTTTAAGGTGGGTGGACTTTAGCTGCTGGGTTTTCAGTTGCCTCTGTCCAGGATGGCCTGTGTCAGCCTGAGGTTACCTGGGGTTAATTTGGGGTTAGGTAAGAAGCTGTACATGCCACTTGGAGCTGCAGCGCTTTTTCTGGGGTTGCGGTTGGGGACAAGCAGTGGTTCAGAGGAGGCATTGGGGCAGCACTAAGTGGAGGGAGTGTACTTCATTGAGAGGCCTTAGTACTGACCATTGTTAGCCAGTCACTAACCTTGGTGGGGGTGAGATATGTGGCTGTAAAGTGGGGTACGGGGAGAGTCTGCAAAGTGACTTGGCCTGCTAATTAGGACTAGGTTTAAGTTGGACAGCAGTTTCCTTGTTACCATTGGGGAAGTAGTGAGAATACGTCCAAAGATTGCTGAAGTGTATTAATCTCGGTATTGCTGGAGGTGGTGGAGAGGAGAACACTTTTTCTGACTGTGACTGCAAGGGGAAGGCGAGGATGAGAGTCTCACTCACCTGAAAACGTCTCTCTCGGAGTTTTTGGCATACTTATTGTACCTGGACATTAGCTCTGTATGCTGGACTATCTGAGACTTTTTAAGTTTATTTTTTATTTATTAAGTGGGTGGGGTATGTTGAGTTGATAGGGGTGTGTAGTGGGTTTGAGTAATTGTTTATTGTTAGAGGTCATTGGGGGAATTGTTTGTTTTGTAAGGTGGGAAAATTGATTATTTTGTTCTATTAAGTTAATGGTGGGTTGACTCTTGGGGTTGGTGGGTGATCATGTATTGGCAGGAGGCTCTCCTGGTCAGGTGCTACTCCTCTATCGAGTTCCATGGCCTCAGCCCCTTTAACTGTCCTCCTCTGTCTACTGACATTTATGGCCATTGTCAAGCATTGGGGTTATTAGGGAGAAGGTGTAGGGGGGCCAGGACCTCAAGGAGGAGAGGACTGGGGTGGTCAAACAGGGGTAGTGGTGGCAAGAAGATGCCCTGAGGCAAAATGGAGAATGAAGAGAGGTCCCCCTTGTCTGGTCCCCATACACAGAGGCTCTACCTTGAGTGGGCAGGGGGTGCATTCTGCCTCAGTGTCCCATCCAACCCAGGTGGTGTTAAGCAAACCCAGGTCCATTAAGAACAAGACAGCAGTGATTGCTGGTCTTGTTGTGTCAGAGGACCTGGCTTACATTGACGAGACCTGGCTGGATAAGAATGCTGGTCCAGTTCTGGAGGCAGCAGTTTTGGCTGGGTTCTCAGCAATACACAGCAGGACATTGGATTGTAGGAGCTGGGGTGATGCCATTTGTTTTAAAACAAACTTGGGTCTGACAGATTTACCAGTGAGGGAGACCCGATCCTTTGACTGTATCCTGGGTGCTGGTAAGGGGAGCAAAATTCTTCTCATTTACCATCCATACGGTGATGGGAAGAAATTTTTTCAGGAAATTGTGGACTTTGTTGCCGACACAGTGTTGCAGTCCCCCAGGGTGATGGTTCTGAGTGCTATGTGACTTTAGTGCCTAGATTGATGATGAACTCTCACACTTTGGGCAATACTTCCTCCAAATGATGAATTAATTGGGCTTCATACAGGTGATTTCCTCTGCAACCCATATTTCAGGTCATTCTTTGGACCTAGTTTTCCTTTTGGATATGGAGAGCTCTGACCTGGCAGTGGAACCGGTTGGATGGTCGGAGCATTGCCTATCTGATTCAACTTCCAGGCACTCCATTATAGGCCTATCCCTTTGGAGATGGTCCAATATCACCCATTAAGGGGTTTGATCCCAGAGGGCCTAACAGTGGTCCTCGCCCTCTCGGGTTTCCAGGTGCAAGCAGGGATCCAGAGAACCTACTTCAGGTCTATAATAGGGCTGTGGTGGGGGCTCTGGATTCCATTGCTCCAGTCCATGTTTGCCCTCTCTCTAACCTTCTTCAGACCCCATAGTTCGATGAGGTTTCAAGGGAGATGAGGAGGGTAGGGTGATGCATGGAGTGGTACTGGCAGAAATCTGGCCTTGATGCTGACAAGCTTAGGTTGATAGCACATTATGCAGACTATCAATCGGTGTTCGCACGTAAGAAGGCAGAGTTCCTCTCAGGTGAGATTATGGCTGTATGGAACTGACTGGCCCAGCTCTTTAGAACTGTGGGCAGACTATGCAATCCAGCCTATCTGCAGTTATGGAGAACATTGTCATCAGAGAAATGCATTGATTTAGCTCACTTCTTTGCAGATAAGATTGATGACATCAGGTCAGAGATCGGTCAAATCCACTCCAATGGGAGAGGCGGTAATCGGTGGGAAGTCGCACCACCTTGGGCTAGTTGGTCGGCTTTTGACAGGGTGACGATCTCAGATGTCATGATGATCATCCAGAGTATGTGGCCAGCTTACTGTAGTTTGGACCCAGGTCCTACTAATCTCTTTGTGGGATGTGTGGTTGTCATCAGCCCTGTCCTAACTGACATAGTCCAGTGTTCGTTAGAGACTGGGTTTTTTTCTGACTCCCTGAAGGAGGCAGCAGTGGTCCCACTGCTCAGGAAATCTTCTCTTGTCCCAGACTGTCTTGCAAACTACATACAAGTCTCTAACCTTACATTTGCAGTGATGGCTATTGAGAAGGTGGCCAAGCTGCAGCTGAAGGATCATCTTGCCAGCCATGGCATCAATTATCCCTTCAAGTTCTGATTTAGGAAGATATACAGAACTGAGACTGCCCTTGTTCGAGTGCTCAATAAGATTGGAGGAGTGGGTCCATCTTAGTCCTCCTGGATTTGACACCATGGACCATGGGATTCTGCTGGAGAACCTGTGGTTGGTATGTAGACTGTTGGTTAAAGAATTCAGATGATTTCAGTCTTTTCTCACTGGCAGGACTCAGAAATTGGTGTCAGGGATTTTTTTCTCTGACCCATTTTCCCTGCCATGTGGGGTACCACAGGGCTCTGCTCTGTCTCCCTTGCTGTTCACAATGTACATGTTGCCACTGAGGGGCATTGTAAGGCTGTATGGGCTGAGTTTTCACTGCTATGCAGATGACACTCAGTGGTACATGTCATTTGCACTCGATCAGGAGTTAGCAGTTTTGGTCTTTATCAGTTGCCTCTCTGAGATCCAAGACTGGATGACTGCCAACTGGTTGAAGCTGAATTCAGCCAAGACTGAGGTGTCGGTTGTGGACCCAGGTCATCGACCTGAGGGGTCTTTGGTAGGACATATGACTGCTCTTGTACTAGGAGGCTGCCAGCTGAGGACCTCTGGTCAGGCACATAGTCTGGGTATTATTCTTGATGATGGACTGACCTTGAAATCTCAGGTGTCATCCGTTGTCAAGACCTCATTGTACCATCTGAGGATTATTGTCCAGATTCAGCACTGGTACCACCTGGCGACATGACTACACTCATCCAGGACTTTGTGTCCTCCCACCTGGATTACTGTAACTCCCTGTACCTAGGACTGCTGAGGGTAGAAATCCACCAGCTGCTACTGGTGCAGAATGCCGCAGCAAGTTAGTGACTGGATTTTCTTGATCTAGCCATATTACACCTGTGCTGGATGCATTGCACTGACTCATAGTTCAGTGAAGGATTACCTTCAAGGTTGGTTAACTGACATACAAAGCACTACATGGTCTTGGACCACACTATCTGCAAGAGCTTCTGTGTTCCTACTGCCCAATCTGACCTCTCCGGTTCACTGACAAGGGATTGCTAGAGATTTTGAGGGTTCTGTTGAAGTCATCTAGTGTACATGCTTTTGCTTATGTAGCCTCGACCTCGTGGAATTCTCTAGCTTTCCAGGTTTGAGAGTGTCTGACAATGGAGAGCTTCAAGGCTGCTCTGAAAACTCATCTGTTTAATCTTGTGTTTCTATTAAGTTATAGTGGGTTAATTGTGCAATCAGAATTTTAAGTATTTTTTATTTTTTCTACTGTCTGTATTTTTTTCTTGTAAAGCTCTTTGATTTTAAAAATTGCACTATAAAAATAAAGTATATGACTATATCATTATTATTATATTATACCCCCCTGCCTGTGGGCTTTTATTTATTTTCATCGCCTTTTTAACCACTCTGCTTGAATGGCTTGTTATTTATTTCACACACACACACACACACACACACACACACACACATATGAAGCTGGAGTGAGGTAGATTCAGGAGAAATGTGAAGTTGTATTGCACTTCTTCACAGAAAGGGTGGTGGATTCCTGGAACAGCCTTCCTATGTAGGTAGTGGTAGTGAAAATGGTGGTGGGGTTCAAAAATGCCCAGTATAGACCCAAGGGAATCATTCGAGTACGGAAAGGAGAGGGGACAAGACAGAAGGGTAGATTAAGTAGGGTCTCTAGAAAAAAGGAAGATAACAAAAATGGGCAGACTGGGTGGGCCCAGCAGCCTTTATCAGCTGTCAGTAACTAGATTTCTATGAGTGACATCACATGACACAGGAGTCAGTAAGGATAAAAGCAGCCTCTGCAGTGAGTAGCTTCACAATTGCGGCAGTCAGATAAGGGCACATGTGCTTTTGCCCAAAGGAGTATATAAGTCAAAGCAGGTGAGTTACTATATTGCAAGATGATGGCTTTTTAAACTTCGATTTTTTTACCATATGTTTACGTGAGTCTTTCAGAGTTTTAAAAAGAACCAGCTGATAACATTTTGAAAACTGTGAAAACCCCAACCCCAAACTCACTATATTTAAGTTAGGGTACATCTCTTCCAGACTGGAAAACATCATAAAGCCTGCAGGGTGAGATACAGCAGAGGTGCTGAAACCTACTGTAACATGCCCTGATAGTTGCTGACAGCTGCATATCTCTGGAAAAGCATATTTTATCTATAAGTAAGTAAGTAACTCATTCTGATTAACCATGGCCTAGACAATCTAAGTTTTAATGATGTCAGTTGAAAACAAAATAATAACTGTAGTCTACCACTGTTTAGAGTTAATATGTATGTACAGTAATCAAAAATTTACGGTGATGAGAACTGTTGGAGTCATCCTACTGTAGAAACATGGACTTTGATGGCAGATAAGGACCGCTAAGCCCATCTAGTCTGCCCACTTCCCTACCTACAGGATAGGCCGCAGATCCTAGTTAACCAAAAGCCTATTTCTTCCTACCCCCACAAGAATTGCCTTATGTCTGTCCCATGCATTCTTGAATTCTTCCACAGTTTTAGACCCCACAACCTCCTCAGGAAGGCTGTTCCATGCATCCACTACCCTCTCTGTGAAATAATACTTCCTCTCATTGCCCCTGAACCGCCCTCCTTCTATCTTTAAATTGCGTCCCCTTGTTCTTGCAAGTCTCTTTTTCTGAAAAATGCTACCCTCTTGGACTTTGTTGATTCCACTGAGGTACTTAAAAGTTTCTATCTTGTCCCTCCTCTCCCTTCTTTCCTCATGGGTATAAATATTAAGCTCCTTTAGTCTCTCCTCATATGGCTTCTCTTGCAGACCCTGCACCATTTTAGTTGCCCTCCTCTGGACTGCCTCTATCCTGTCTATGTCCTTGCGGAGATGGGGTCTCCAGAACTGGACACAGTACTCCAGATGGGGTCTCACCAACTGTCTGTACAGAGGATAA
This sequence comes from Neoceratodus forsteri, assembly GCA_016271365.2. NCBI lineage: Eukaryota > Metazoa > Chordata > Ceratodontiformes > Ceratodontidae > Neoceratodus > Neoceratodus forsteri. The sequence continues at coordinate 1,035,312,463 of CM028135.1, forward strand.
CAACTTCCTGTTTTCTGCTGCTGATGCTCTCCCTATACATCCCAGTATACCCCAGCCCTCTCTACTGCCTTCTCACATTGCTTTATAACTTAAGGTCATCTGATATGATTACCCCAGGTCCCTTTCCTTTTTGTTGTTGTTACTACCTCCCCACCCATTGTGTAATCTTCCCATGGGTTCTTGTTTCCAGGTGCATTATTTTGCACTTCTTTGCATTGAATCCTAGCTGCCATACTTCTGACCATTCCTCCAACCTTGCCAAGTCCCTTTTCATCCTTTCCACGCCTCCTTGTGTATCAACCCTGTTGCAGATTTTTGTGTCATCTACAAAAAGGCATACTGTTCCTTCTAGTCCCTCTGCAATGTCACTGATGAAGACATTAAAAAGGACTGGACCCAATACTGAACCCTGCGGTACCCCACTAGTAACCCCCCTTTCTTCAGAATGGACTCCATTTACAATTACCTACTGTGTCCTTTTGTCCAGCCAGTGTTTTACCCAGGCTACCACCATGGGTCCCACTCCCAGGCTGGTTAATTTGACTATTAATCTTTTGTGTGAGACTGTGTCAAATGCCCTGCTAAAGTCTAGGTAGGCCATGTTCACAGCCCCTCCCTGGTCTACTACTTTGGTCACCCAGTCAAAGAAATCTATTAGATTCGTCTGACACGACCTTCCCGCTGTGAACCCATGCTGCCTTGGGTCCTGTGCTCCACTGGCCTCTAGGTACTCGACTATTCTTTCCTTCAGAAGTGCCTCCATCACTTTCCCTACCACAGAGGTCAGACTGACAGGTCTGTAGTTTCCTGCCTCTGTCTTGGACCCACTTTGTGAAGGGAATCACATCCACCTTCCTCCAGTCCTCGGTACCACGCCATCCTCCCATGATTTATTAAAAGAGTAGCCAGTGGTTTCACTAGCTTCCTCCCTTAATTCTTTTAGAATTCTGGGTGAATTCCATCAGGACCCATTGCTTTGTCCACCTTCAGTTTTAGGAGTTCTTGCAGAACCCTTTCTTCTGTGAAAGGACTGGGACGACCCCTATCAAGAATGCTTCTGTTAATTGGATTAGGCACTTCCCTCCTCCTTTTGGAATACTGAGCAGAAATATTCGTTCAGTATTCCTGCTTTTCACTGTCCCCCTCTGCCCACCCACTGTTCATTCTATTCAGCCTCACTATCCCTCCCTTTGTCTTTCTACGCTCGCTGATGTACCAATAAAAGGTTTTATCCCCCTTCTTAACTGAGTTGGCTATCTTTTCCTCAGTTTGGGCCTTTGCTATTCTGACTTCCCTCCCTGCTTCCTTCTGCCTTAACTGGTACAGCTCTCTGTCCTGCTCCTTCTGTGTTTCCTTATACTTCTGGAATGCTATCTTTTTCTTCCTGACTTTCACAGCCACCTCTTTTGAGAACCATAGTGGCTTTTTCTTTCATTTTGATTTGTTCATTTGCTTAACACAAAGGCTTGTTGCCTCTGTGATGGCAGTTTTGATAATTCCCCATTGTTGCTCCACACCTCCTTCTAGCCTGTTTGCTAGTGCTTTTCTGAGGCACTCTCCCATCTTGCCAAAGTCAGCCCTCCTAAAGTCCAGTACCTCACTTTTGTGTGGCTTGACTCTGTAGCTGAGTTTAACGTGAACCACACTGTTTGATGGTCACTTGTCCCCAGATGGCAACCCACTTCTAGATCTGAGATCCTCTCACTGCCCCGTCTTGAGAGTATGAGGTCTAAGATTGCTCCTCACGAGTGGGTTCGAAACTGGCTGTCTAATGCCTGCCACCGGTAGGCATCAAGAATGGCCCTGTTTTGGATGTGGCTGCAGCAATGTGCTCCAGTTAACATCTGGCATATTCAGGTCTCCCATCAACAGTATCTCCTTTCTCTGCCATTCTAAGAATGCCTTCTATCATATCCTTGTCCATTCCTCCCTGACATGGGGTCTGTACACAACCCCTGTGCAGATTGTGATGCCTTTCCAGTCTCCAAGGTGACCCACAGTGCCTCCTCTCCTCCCTGTTTACTCTTTTGTTCAGTTGCTTTTATCCCTTCCTTTACATAGAGAGCTACTCCTCCCCCTCTTCTCCCCTGCCTGTCTCTCCTGTAGGTTATGTACCCTGGTATGTTAACATCCCAGTCATGGTTCTCTGTGTACCATGTTTCTGTGACTGCTATGATATCCAGGCATCCCTCTTCCATTAAGGCCATCAACTCAGGGAGCTTGTTGCCCAGACTACGGGCATTGGTACTCATTACCCTCCATTTCCTGATGGACTTATTACCTTTTGCCCCATCCCTGTCCTTCTTGCCTTTGTCACTTTCTCCATTTACCCCTGCCCTTCTCCCTATCGACACCTCTATGTTGGTGTTTGCCGCACTTACTACCGTGATTATTTGTAGTTTTTACAGTGTCATTTTATGCTCTGTGTTGATGTATACAGTATTAAGAGATAGAGACAATGGATATATAGAAATAATTGAATCTATAGAAACAATGAGTAAAATAGATATTTTAGTGATAATAATTATGGATAATGATTTACTAGTCAGTTTTGAGCATTTTCAGCCCAATATATCGTAAGAAATTTAATGCTAAGTAGCCAATGACTGATAAGTGTTTGTAATTAATTAATTTGCCTCTACAGATTAATTGATTAAACTGAATTCAATTAAATATAATAAAATCCAGGAAAATATTCTATGGTCATTATCCTACTGTACTAACATTTAAAAATCATCCAACTATTTGATTAGAAATACAACAAAAAGTCCTATTTTACTTCAGTCAGAGAAACAGAGAGCCAATAACAAAGACAAAAGGTGTGAAAGGTGTTAAATCTGGTAATAGTCTCACACAAAAAAAAGTAAAGCAACTGAAGTGACCAGATAAAGAAGGAATAGATAGGGGAACAAAAAGGAAATGGAACATCGGCTCAGATGCAGAAAACTGAGAAAGATACAGAACTTTTAGCGGGTATTATCCTCTTCCCATGACCACACCCTTGACCAGGTGCCCATGAAGCACCAGTGCTCCCACCCAGTGGGATCACAAGTCTCCAGTGGTTGCCTTCTTCACCTCCCCGGCCTGCTCATCACCCACAAGGGCTGTGCCCTTGACCAGTCACCCCTGAAGCACCAGCGTTCTAGCCCAGCAGGACAGCAAGCCTCCTGTGACCACTGCCTGCACCTCCCTGGCCACTCCTCGCACACAAGGACTACGCCCTTCACCAGGTGCCCCCAAAGAACCAGTGCTCCAGCCCAGCAGGACAGCAAGCCTCCTGCAGCCACTGACCATGCATCCCTGGCTGGTTCCTCACCCACAAGGACTGGACCCTTGGCCAGGTGCCCTTGAAGCACCAGCACTCCAGCCCAGCAGGACAGCAAGCCTCCTGCAGCTACCACCCGTGCCTCCCAGGCCAGCTCCTCACCCACAAGGTATACCATTCTCTAACACTCTTTTCTAATTGGCCACAAGTAGTTTGTGGGAGACATGACTGGCTGGCTTCAGCAGGGTTGCCACATCCATTGGCTGCCTGCCCACCTAAGCTAAATCCAAGCCAAAAAGCCTCTCCCTTCCTACTCTCTGTATCTATCTCTGTTTAATGCTCTGTGTAACTTGAATTTTCAAAGTGTCTGCTTTTTAATAACTACTACTAGGATCAAACTCTCTTTTGGTTACTGTCTCCATGAATTGAATTTTGCTTTATTCTAATTGAAGCCATTTTGTATATAACTGCTGCCTAATTTTATAGTTTTCAGCCAGGGATCTTAGAGTGCTAAGCCAATTTTCCTCACATCTCTCACTTTAGATCTTGCTTTGTTTAAACTTTCCCTCTGAGGATTAATCTCTCCCCATGTATAACTCTCTCTCCACCTACCACCAGTTAGAAATAAATCCCCTCTTTTACTCATCTCCCTCAAGCCACCCTGGCTCCCTAGCCCTCCCTTTTGTATCCCAGTTAAACCTTGTTTGCATTTTAAATTTTCTTGATTGCCTAAGTGACTTAACTGCATGTAGCTGCTCCTCTGACTATCCCCATCTCCACTTAATTCTAAATCTCTCCTTCGTACCTAACCCCTCCCCTCCAATTAGCAGCAATCCTTATTGAGCTCCAGACCCCTTTTGTTTTCTCTGCCTAAAATCCCATATCCCAATTTAGACTTCACTGCTCTCCAGTAACTTATTCCTGGCCCTAACCTGCCATTTTCTCTCTTCCCAGGACCACGCCTTTGCCCAGATATCCCCAGAGCACCAGCACTCCAGCACAGCGGGACAGCAAGTCTTCTGCAGCTGCCCCCTTCGCTTCCCTGGTCGACTCCTCATCCACAAAGTATACCACTCTCTAAGGCTCTTTTCCAACTGGCTGAAAGTGGTTTTCAAGAACTGTGATTGGCTGGCTTTAGCAGGGCTGCCACTGCCATTGGCTACCTACCTGCTTAAGCCAAATCCAAACTGAAATGCCTTTCCCTTCCTTCTCTCTGTATCTAGCTCTGTTTAATGCTCTGTTTAATGTGAATTTTCTTCCGCTCACCCACCCCTGCTCCTGACACTCTTTAAATACACCTCTTCCCCCCCAAGGCCTGGCTCACACATTGCATCTGTAAAAGTGCCCTCCCTTAAAGGCACATCTTCCCACCGTAAGGGAATAGACTGCTGTTCACAACCTCTCCCCTTTAAGACTTCTTCCCCTTATTTCAGAGACAGCTACAGGGTAGCTGTCATGATGGGCACACCATTTTACCACAATGTACTGGTCCTCCTTCTTCTGACCTCCCTCGCGGGGGTCTATGAGGTCACAATCAAGGCCCCCCCGGTGCTCTTCCATCTCTCAGTAGCAATCATGCTCATAGATCAGGCACCCTGGTCACTGAGGCAGCTAATGCAGCTGGCCCAATTTGAGCTACCACTCCTCGAGCATGTACCAACCACCACACATCACTCCTGATCTTGTCATGAGCATAAAGGGTACCCATTTCAACACTAAAGACTGCTCTAATCCTCACCATGTAAGCCATAGACAAGCCCATATTCATAGGTCATGGTGGAGGTGCTACATCATAAGGATGGTTCTCATCATCCTGCTAATGTCTGAGAATATCAACCCTAAACCTGGTCCAGTCATCTCCCCTAACCTACCACTCCATGGACAAACAAAAATTGTCTCTATTAACATTGGCAGCCTCCTACCCAAACTATCCCAACTCCAGGCTTGGGTGACATTACACAAGCCAGACATTATCACAGTTATGAAATTGTGGCTGTCACCCAACATTTCAGATACCTTAAACTCAAACTTTACCTCACCTCTATGACTCAATGTGACTGCTTCTCTGAATAGAGATCTCTCTAAACACCTCCCACCTCACTGATGTCTCACAGCCCGCCCTTTCCCAGTCTTATTCCCTCTGGCACCGGGCCTTACTTGTGACTCCTTTCCGGCTCCGCATCCCCACTGGTACAAGACATTTTCCACCACCTTCTGACAGTGGCCCATTAGCCTGCCTACTTCCTCTCCTGGTTGCACGCCTGCAATACTAACTGCCTATTGTGCCCCCTATCTCTTATTGTTACCACAGCCAGCTGCCTATTCAAGCTGCTCGTTGTATGAATATTATCTCAAAGTATGTTATAACTGAATATCTTTACTTTTTTTTTCTTTTAGTTGTTTTGGCTGTTTATTGTGCATTCTTTTACTACCTCTGTATGTATGCTGACCCTCATTCTTTGACGTGGAACCTTTGTAAATGAGCAGTTTCTGCTCAGAAGTATTTGTAATCTGAGAATTTAATAAATAAATACAAAAAAAAAATCCTTAGAAGGGTACACCTTTTTCTTCCTGGATAGATTGGCCAAATGGGGGGAAGGGTGCCTTGTCTACCTGAGTAGAAACATCAGCGGACAAGCCATGCCCTATAATACTAACACAAAAGAAGCTCAAATATTATCAATAAAACTCTTAATTGGGCAGCAATGCAAAATGCTGTTACTGACAACAATGTACATTCCCCTGGAAAGCAAGGACTGGGGCTTGATCTTTTCTACGACCACTTCAACAAGGCAAAACAGGATTGGGAGCAGGTTATATTTGGGGACTTTAACACAAACTGGTTAGCAAAGGAAATGGTAGTTGTCAGAGATAAAATACACATTCTCTACCTTACACAGATGATCAACCAGACATCCAAAATGAACTGCCGTACAGGGACCAGCACTCTTATAGACTGGCTCCTAGTTATGTCCACCGAGCATATAAAAAACATCTCTGTCCTTCCAGATGACCTGAGTGACCACTCTCCACTAGCATGTTCCTGGACTAACAGGTGCCCAAATGAGCCCCTCAACTCACCAAAAATCACTCCCTGAGAAAAGAACAACTGCAGCTCTTCAAAAGGTACACGAAAGATATGAATTGAACCCCCTTAGATGTTTGTGCTGACACTAATAAGGACCTTGATTACTTAATCACAGTCTTTAATGGAGCATATGATCTATTTGCACCTGTAACAATCTCCAAAATCAAGGGAACTATTAACCCATGGCTCAGCAGCCCCCTAATAGAGGAAATGAAATATAGGGACAACCAGTAAACAGGCTGATTACACTGCTTACAAGACTGCAAGGAATAAATGCTCCAGATTCATTAGGAATGCCAAGGCTACATGTTACAGGCAGTAATTAGGTCAGAGCTGGGGGAATGGGAGAGACTTCTGGGGCAACATTAAAACCCTTACTGGGAAGGGATCAAAAACTTCACCTGATCTAAATTTTACTACCTCAGGCCCATTGCAACAACCAAAATACCTTGCAAATGCCTTTAACCAAGCTTTTATGGACCTAAGATCAGTTCTACTAACAGATTATTTAGACCCTAATCTAAACAGGACGCCCCTCAGTTCCAACCCTCCCCACACCCTTAACCTCAAATGACCCCTCTTTTACATTAAACAGGTCTCCTGGTCCAAAACCATGAAATATGTCAGAAGTGTCTTAGGCACAATTAGAATGAGCAGTGACTCGATCAACATAAAACTGCTCTCCCTTGCTTTGGAAGAACTAGCTCATCCTCTAATAAAGCTATTTATCATATCCCTTGGGACTGGTATTTTTCCTGACAGATGGAAAACAGCCCTAGTCACCCCAGTGTTTAAACATAGTGACTGAACAATCCTGGGTAACTATTGCCTGATCTCCATTTTACCACCCCTTTCAAAAGCTCTAGAGAGAATAGTGTTGGACCAACTCACAGAATACCTGAGTAATTACAATCTTCTCTGCCCACAGCAACATGGGTACGAAAATCCCACACTATTATCACACCACTCACTGACATTACCTCCCACCTTTATGACACCCTTGACTCTGGTATGATGGTGGTGTCTATTGTTATAGACCTGGCCAAAGCATTTGACACTGTCAATCACCAAAACTTGCTTGAAAACCTCTTGACCCTAGGCCTGTCCACCAACACAGTTACTTGGTTGTCGAGCTACCTCTCACATAGGAATCAGTGTGTTAGGATAAGTGGAGTCTCCTCTGAATCACAGAACAGTACACTGGGGGTTCCCCATGGATCGATTTTAGGGCCTTTACTCTTCAGCCTTTTGATCAATCCACTCCCTAGCGAATGCCCTAGCAAGATTTTGCTCTATACAAATGATGCAGTGATCCCTGTTCCTGGGTTCCACCTGCCAAAAATAACTGCTACTCTTCAAGAAAGCTTTTCCAAATGTGTGGCCTGGTTCTTGCATAACATGCTCCTCTTAAATTACAAAAACACTAACTCTATGCATGTCTCACTGCAGCATTCCAAAAAGAATGCCAACGCCCTGATCATCCAAAGTTATAAAGGAGACATCATAGAACAGGTCTACACCTTCAAATATTTGGGCATCCACATAGATGGTGCCCTCTCTTTCACCTCTCATATAGATCACATTATAAGATCAGCAAACATCCTACTAAGGATCCTATACTGTTATAGAAAAGCTATGACCACTGTGGCCCTCAACCTCATCACACTGAACTCCATAATGACAATTATTGACTATGGCTAAATCATATATACTGCCGCCACTGAGACAGTGCTAAAATACGTAAAACATCTCCTCAATAAAGTCTGTTGGCATGTACTAGAAGCTGATCACCTTACTCATACCTGCAACCTCCATTCCTTGGCTGGGCGGCTCCCCCTACACCTAAGGACTAAATACCAAGCTTGCCTAATTGGAAAAAAAGCCCTCCTAGGACTAACGCCTGAATCGACAACAGCTACTTTATTCCAACATAACCTAACCTACATAACTACCAAAAGTTCAGTGAAGGGTGTACTACATGCCCAATTTAAAAAAACTTCCTTTGCTCAGAGGTCCCTTCCTTATCATGGCCCACAATTAATGAATGACCTACCCTCCGCCCTCTTGCAACACGAAAAAATGTGCCCCTTTAAGAAAGACCTTCATCTCCTCCTGGCTGCAGGCTACTACTGTGACTGTAAATAATAGTGGCTGACTTTCCCGCTTGCCCCTAGTTTTTACTTGTGACCTCTTCCTCCATCCCTTCCCCTTACCCCCCTCCACCCCATAAGTACACTCTTCCTACCTTTTCCGGCAGCCACCCCCCACTCCTTGGACCTGTTCTTGTCCTAGTGCACCACTCTTAGCTGCCATCCTATCCCTCCCCCCCAACTCACTCCATCTTAACAAAGCCATTCCTGGCAGCTAGCCCCACCTCCCTCCACATCCCATCCCCTCAATACCTTACACACTCCTCCATGACAAAGCCACTACTGGTTGCTACCTCCCTACCTCATGCACTTAGTAACTGGCTTATCTGCACTTAGTAACAGTATTTTTTGTTTGCTACCAAATTACTGGAATTAAGTTAACCTGCCTATGTAACTAGCATGCTTGAATTGAAATCTTCTTATGTATTCTGTTTACAACTTTGTTCCCCAGTGTCATTATAACTGCCTACGTTGTCAGATTTCTGTACTGAATGTTGCTGGTAATGTAATGCTTTTTGTGCCTTTGACTTGTAGCCTTTGTAAAAGAGCCACCTAGGCTCAAAGGTTGTAATTTCAAAACTGAAATAAATAAATATATTATTGGGTCATGCTAGTGCCCCTATATTTGGGGTTGAGCATAGAAACATAGAAACATAGACTCTGATGGCAGATAAGGACCGCTTGACCCACCTAGTCTGCCTATTTCCCTACCTAAAGGATAAGCTGCAGATCCTATTATCCCCCTCCTAGACAGTACTACCTCTGCTGCCTCTCAGACTCCATAATCAGAGTGTTTAGACCTGCTATGCTATCTGAGCTGCTCCAGCCTGCTATCCCCCCGCGTAAGCTGAGATCGTCTGATAAGTCTTTCCTAAAAGTTCCCCACTGCCGCACTTCCAAGGGTGCTGGTGCATTTGGGCATGCTGCCTCCCAAGCGTGGAACTCACTACCTATTGACCTAAGGCAAGCTTCCTCACACCTTGCTTTCAAGCGAAGACTATGGAATCACCTTACTTCTATGGACCAATGTGCCTGTTTTGATCCTACCTAAATCTTTTCTTCATGTTACCTCTCCCTCCCCCTATCAACATGCCCATTCGTCCACTTACATCCTACTTGATGCCTTGCATACTGGTTATTTGGACTGCTTGCACTTTCTTTTATGATCACCAAGAAACTTTTATGGCTCTACTGTTTGTTGTATTATATATGCCTCTATCACTCTACCTTTCTTAACCTTGTGTTATGACAATTGCCGTTTTTACTTACTGTGTTTTGTATTACAAATGTCTTCAGCCACCTTATTGTTACAATCGTTGTGTGTAACAATTGCCAATTACCTTATGATTGTGATACCTGCTTTCCCATCCTGCTGTTTGCACTAATCTTTTGACGTATGTATTGAAAACATCCTGCTGTTTTGCATTAATCTTTTGACTTATGTATTTATTGAAAACTGGTACTGGTCTCCTCATCTTCTCCCCCGCACACCAACTACCCTGGTATTTCTTGCCGGCTATCAGTTCCGCAGCACTGGGTCACTACCGCACCTTTTCTCACTAAAGCTGTATGTGGCCATAAATCTCCCCCTGGTGACCGAGTCCCCCTACTTTCCCTGCCGGCTTACGGTTCCATAAGCCCGGACGCCGACTGCAGCATTCTACCGCTAATGCCGTATCTTCCCGATCCTTCCTGAGCCCTTCCTTGACACCGGTTTTCAGCCCTCCACCTATATCAACCTCCTCATGGGTCACCGTGCTTGTGAACAAACCTGTCTAGCTCTGGAACCCCTCGCTCATCCAGAATGTCAACCCTGCCCAGCTTGGGCTCCCTCCAGCCTGGCCCCTGCCTTTCATTCCAACCCAAGGTTCCCATGAGTCCGATTGCTGTTCCATGTTTTCCCCCGCATCAGCCGTACTCACGCCTGGTCCTGCCATTCTCAGCACAACTCCCTATGTAACCCTACCCCTTCCCTGTCTTCAGCCCCTGTAGTCTATACACTTTCCTTCTGACCCATCACCGGCCAGTCTACCCCTGTCCGCCCCCCGAGCCTCTCATACTGGGAATCGGTTCCATGAGCCCAGTTATAGACTCTTGCCTCTTGCTGCAAAAGCCATAATCCTTTTCGCTGTCCCACCCTACACTCTCCTAAGATTCTTGGCCAAAACAGTTGGCAGAGTTCTCTTACCTTGATTCCAGCCCCGCCACCTTCCAACTACCTTGAGCTGTACACTCACCCTTCCCTGCCCACATCCCCACCCGATCAGTTTCCCCAAATCTAATCCAAAATCTGTCCTTCCTTCAGTACCCTCTGCTTACTTATAAAAAATGGTATGCTTGTATCTATGTACCTGTACTTGTACTGTATAAACTGCACCGTTCTACTTGTATTGTAATTGTACCTCCCGGGTCGTGCCTGAAAATAGTCACTTGCTGGCTAGTGCACCTACCCCGGTTAACAAAAACTAAGTAAATAAATAAAATCCAACAGCCTATTTCTTCTTACCCCCCCCCACAAAAATTGCATTATGTCTGTCCCATGCATTCTTGAATTCTGCCACATTTTTAAACCCCACAACCTCGTCAGGAAGGCTGTTCCACGTGTCCACCACCCCCTCTATGAAAAAATACTTCCTCACATTGCCCCAGAGCCATCCCCCTCTATCTTCAAAATGTGTCCTCTTGTTCTTGCACATCTCTTTTCTGAAAGATGCTACCCTCTTGGACTTTGTTAATTCCACTGATATACTTAAAAGTTTTGATCATGTCCCCGCTCTCCCTCCTTTCCTCAAGGGTAAACATATTAAAGCTTCTTTAGTCTCTCCTTGTATGGCTTCTCTTGCAAATCCTGCAATGTTTTAGTTGCCATCTTTCTCAAACTTTTGCATGACTGGTCCTGTGGGGATAGATCTCGTAATGTTTAATTCCAACTGGAAGTGTGTATTCTGAGATGTGCATAGCGAACAAAAGTAAAAAATAAATCACTCTTTTTCTCTGTTTTTTTTTTATTGCGCTGTGTCCAGACAGTTTAGAATTGTGGTCTGAAATTTTCAGGTTTGAAAGGGCCTGTCCTTCAAATGTCCATTTTACTTCTTTAGGGAAAAAATATTAATCCTTTTCAAAGTTATAACATTTTAAAATGTCAGTTTCTGAGCATGCTCAGTACAGTCTATTGAATAGCTTCCTGGAAAGAAAAAAGAATTTGGTCAAATGAAAATGTATCTTTTTTTCATTTAGGATCAATCCTTTTTTGTGAAAAAATCCATTTTCATTTGTTGCCATCTTGTTTTCCATTTTTTTTGTTTCAACCCCCAAAATGGCATCCTGCAGACAGACCAAAACAAGTATCTTCTCTTCAGGACTCTGTTACCTAGACTCTGCAGTTTACTGTAGGAGAAATTACCCCAACATGTATTTATTTTAACATATTAAGTCCTTTTCATCACTCGCTAACCCTTTTTCAGTGAGTCCTTTTTCATTCAAACAAAAAAGGATTCCTTGTCATGGAAATGGAATTCAGACTTAGTCATTTTTCTGATTCTTTTTTAGTTTCAAGGGACACTTTTTCATTTGATAATTAAATCCAATGAAAAAGGATCCCTTTTCATGGAAAAGGATTTCAAACTCAGTTTTTTGTTGATTCCTTTTTCATTCAATGAATCATTTTTCATTTCATGTTTTTGTTTGATATAGAAAAGGATTCCTTCAAACAAAAGAAAAATTATTTTCCAAGCTGTCCTGATCATTTTTAAATTTTCCCTGGTGTCCAGTGGCATCCCCTACCCTCCCATAGCCATCCCCACAATTTATTTAACTTTTCCCTGTTGTCTAGTAACACCCCCACCCTCCAACCATCATTCCTATAGTTGTTATTCAGTGACACCCCACCCATTGATTGCCTTTCTCATATTTATTATACTTTTTTCCTGGTGTCTAATGGAGTCCCCACCCTCCAATCCCCACATCCATGCCTTTGCCATTTACCCTGGTGACTAGTGGCACCCCCCACCTTCCCACCTCTGTGCCCATAATTAGTATTTCCCAGATGTCTAGTGGCACACTCACCATCTGATTACCATCCTCAAAATAATTGGAATTTTCCTTGGAGTCTAGTAGCACTCCCCTGATTGTTCTCCCCATAGTTCTTGCATATTTCCCTGGTGTCTAGTGGCACCCCAACCCTTCACTTGCCATCTCCCTTGATTTATTTTGTTTTCTGGTGTCTAGTGGCACACCCCCTCCAATTGCCTTCCATGACTGACAGAAAGAAAATGGTCTCACAATGTCTTTTTTTACCTGTGGAAAAAAATAAAAGTACATCACTGAGCACATCCCCTACCCTGAGTTCCCAATCAGCATCCAGCACCCTGTACCGCCCCCCCACACACACACTCACATGAACAGGTCCCAGTGTGAAGATTTACTTTGCTTGGGAGACATGTCTTTCACCTGGAACCACAGACTGCAATATGAGAAATTAAGGCAATTGCAGTTCAATGTATTTCAATGGAGTTTTCAACTTTTGTGCATAACGTTGCCATTTTTGCATATTTTGACACCACATTTTCAACATACTCTTTTTGAGATCCCACCTCATGAACAATGTCAGTGGAATTTCACACATCATGCCCAAAAGGCAATTTTTATGGTCACATGGCAAAATCACATTTTGGGTGAGATCTGAACATTTTCACCACACTTGTTCATGAGGTGGGGTCATTAGAAGTGTATGTTGAAAATTTGGGGAGAAAATATGCAAAAATGGCAAAGCTATGTGCATCTGTTGAAATTTACCTATGCTCCCTCATAACTTTTGTCATTTTAAATATTTTCACCCAACATTTTCAACATAGCCATTTGTTTATACCACCTCATGAACATGACAGCTGTCATTTTTAAAATCTGGGACAACATGTCTTTAAGTGCCTCTGGCATGGAATGGCATTGCAGAGCCATGGCACAAATTTGAGAATTTTTAGTACCTGATTCATGTGGTGGGGTAATAAGAGAGCTATGCTAAACAATTTGGTTGTTGTTGTCCTGAGCTCTGCACTTTCACATCAACAAACATATATGCATCTGTGGAGGGATGGGAGCATAAGCAAATAAGAATATGATTACACTATTTGTAAATGGATGGATGGATGGATGGATGGGAGTGCAGGGCCAGGAAGGCCCTGCACTTCAACAGGCAAATGAGGATACAATTACTCTGTCTCAAAAAGTAAGGAAACTCTTTGCAAAAAACTCAGTTAATGCAACATTTTGGGTTCAGGCTAAAGTGATACAAGTAGGTAAATGTAGCTTTAGAGTTTCCAATCCAAAAATCCCACCCACACCAATAAAACAAATCAAGGGGTGCAGTCTTCCTTGGTGTTGTCAAAAGCTCACCCAAATAGGTGTATATGTTTCTGTAGTGTATAGAATGGGGTGAGTTTAGGGTTGGCAAAGCCAGGGAAGATTGAACCCACAATTTGTTTTATGGGTGGGGGTTGGGTTTTAGGGTTGCAAAACCTAAGGACACATGTCCTTACTTTTGTCACCTTAGGCTGAATCCTAAATATTGCATTTACAGGGGGCTTTGCAAAGAATTGTTATATAATATCAGACACCTTAATCATTTTTAAAGACTTGTATTAAGTATTTTGAGAGCTGGATTTAATTGGTATTGATCCTATTTCACTTTTTATTATAGTATTTTGAATTTATAATAGTTATAGTATTGTTTTTTATAATCAGTTAATGATGAGAATAAGAAGTGCAACCTATGATGTACATGCATGTTTTTCTGAATGAGAAGGAAATCCAACAGAGGGGACAATGAAGGATGTGTTACAACTAAAATGAATACAAAGATAACAAGCATTTGTCAATGCCGAACGTTCGGTTGCAGGTATTTGCAGTGGTGTTTGGCATGTATGGTGCTTTACCCTAATGCCCTGTGCGATTGCTGGTATTTGCACAATAAATTTTCAGCATGACCTTTTTGTTACCCCCATTGTGCGCTACATAGGTGGAAACACGTTTTGGGCAGGATGTGAAAAATGACAGCTGTACTGCTCATAAGGAAGTGTGGTAAAATGACAATGTTGAAAATCTGGTGTGGAAATATTGAAAATTCGCAAACCTACGAGCGTGCATAGGAACTGTGCAACACAGACTCGTTAAACAGTCATTGTTAGGAATTTTTTCACCAAATTGTCAACATTGGCAGTTAAAAATCTCTGCTATTGAACAGTGTCACTGTGATTGTCTTACTGTGTGCCATACATTGATTTTGCACACCGATTGCACCATTGTGCACTACATGGGCGGAAACACATTTTGGGCAGGATGTGAAAAATGACAGCTGTACTGCTCATAAGGAGGTGTGGTAAAATGGCAATGTTGAAAATCTGGAGTGAAAATATTGAAAATTCGCAAACTTACAAGCGTGCGTAGGAACTGCACAACGCACACTCGTAAAACAGTTATTTTTAGGAATTTGTTCACCAAATTTTCAACATAGCCATTTTAAGATCTCTGCTCATGAACAGTGACACTGTGATTTTCTTAATGTGTCCCACACACTGAGTTCACACAGCGACTGTGCCATTGTGTGCTACATGGGCAGAAACATGTTTTGGGCAAGATGTGAAAAATGACAGCTGCATTGCTCATAAGGAGGTGTGATAAAATGGCAATGTTGAAAATCTGGAGTGAAAATATTGAAAATTCGCAAACTTACGAGCGTGCATAGGAACTGCACAATGAACACTCGTAAAACAGTCATTTTTAGGAATTTTGTCACCAAATGTTCAACACAGCCATTTTAAGACCTCTGCTCGTGAACAGTGTCACTGTGATTTTCTTAAAGTGTCCCACACACTGAGTTTGCACACGGAATGCGCCATTGTGCACTACATGGGCGGAAACACATTTTGGGCAGGCTGTGAAAAATGACAGCTGTACTGCTTATGAGGAGGTGTGGTAAAATGGCAATGTTGAAAATCTGGAGTGAAAATATTGAAAATTCGCAAACTTACGAGCGTGCATAAGAAATGCGCAACGCACACTCGTAAAACAGCCATTTTTAGGAATTTTTTCACCAAATTGTTAACATTGGCATTTTAAAACCTCTGCTAATGAACAGTGTCACTGTGATTGTCTTACTGTGTGCCATACATTGAGTTCACACACCGACTGTGCCATTGTGCGCTACATGGGCGGAAACATGTTTTGGGTGAGACGTGAAAAAGGACAGCTCTACTGCTCATGAGGAGGTGTGGGAAAATGGCAATGTTGAAAATCTGGAGTGAAAATATTGAAAATTCGCAAACTTACGAGCGTGCATAGGAACTGCACAACGCATGCTCATAAAACAGTTATTTGTAGGAATTTTTTCATCAAATTTTCAGCACAGCCATTTTAAGACCTCTGCTCATGAACAGTGTCACTGTGATTTTCTTAATGCGTCCCATACATTGATTTCACACACTGACTGCGCCATTGTGCACTACATGGGCGGAAACACGTTTTGGGTGAGATGTGAAAAATGACAGCTGTACTACTCATAAGAAGGTGTGGTAGGTAAATAGGTAATGTTGAAAATCTGGAGTAGAAATATTGAAAATTTGCTAACCTACGAGCGTGCGTAGGAACTGCGCAACACAGACTCGTAAAACAGTCATTGTTAGGAATTTTTTCACCAAATTGTTAACATTGGCATTTTAAAACCTCTGCTAATGAACAGTGTCACCGTGATTTTCTTAATGCATCCCATACATTAATTTTGCTCACCGACTGCGCCATTGTGTGCTACATGGGCAGAAACACGTTTTGGGCAGGATGTGAAAAATGACAGCTGTACTGCTCATAAGGAGGTGTGGTAAAATGGCAATGTTGAAAATCTGGAGTGAAAATATTGAAAATTTGTGAACTTATGAGCCTGGGTAGGAACTGCACAATGCACGCTCAAAAAACAGTAATTGTTTGGAATTTTTGCACCAAATTTTCAACATGAGATTTAGGACCCCTTCATGAATGATGCACTGTCATGAGGCTATTCAGGCCCAAAGGGTGATTTCATGCAGTGACTGTGCAGTGACTGTGAAATCACCCTTCAGGCCTGCATAACGCCATGACAGTGACATCATTCATGAGAAGGGGTCCCAAAAACCCCATGTTGAAAATTTGGTGCAAAAATTCCAAAAAATGCCTGAGATATGCAATAAAGTTGAAACCCCCATCTAGCCCATTATACAGCTTACTGGCATTTCCTCAGATCGTGGCCGGCTTTGAAGAATGCAGACGTGTTCCCAGAGTCCACCCCTAGAACAATATCCCTGTTCATTCACATATCTGGACAGCCTTGTACAGTATAGGCTGCACACCCATTGGCTCTTGCTCTGAACCAATGGGCGTGCAGCCCTACCAAGCAGTCAGTCAGCCGGTGGTGGGGTGGCAGGCAGGTGGGGTGCTTCCACTCTCCAGCTGATGGGGGGAGCAGGGTGGCAGGGTTCCATGGGTGGATGGGGTGGGGGCCACTAGATCACCAAGCTACTGGGACCTTTGGGGGGATTCTAATGCCCATGATCAGGCTTTGCAGTCCACTAGACCACCAGGGATATAGTTCTGGGGGGTGGACTCTAATGCCCGCAATCAGATTTTGTGGTCCACTGGACCACCAGGGATATTGTTCTGGGGGGGTTGACCTCTAATGCCCGAATCGGGCCAGTTGGGGGTGGGGAGTTTAATATGGGTTTGCCTGTGATCAGGCCAGTCAAGGGGTGGGGCTTTTCTACATGCCCACGATCGCCAATCGGGTGGAAGGGGTTACTATTATGCCCATGATTGGGCTGCAGTATGAGGAAACAGTTACCCACAGGTGGCAGCCACTGTGTTGCACCCTGCAATGTGGCAGCTACCTGTGGGTGGCCCTTGACTTACTCCTTTTTTGCTCAAAGTTGTGCAGGTGCAGGTTGGGGTTGTGCCTGCACACTCTGCACAGCCCGCTGAATATCGGGCTGTGTAGTTTATGCATGGTTCCTCTCCCTCCTGTTGAGCATGCCTTCATTAGCATTGAGCTGTTGCTCAGCATGACTTGGGGGGCACAACTGTCTCCTGCTGAATATGGCAGAATGGCGCAATTTTGGACTTGCGCAGGCGCAACCCTATTGCGCATGGTGCAACCCTTTTGAATATCCAGCCTACTGAGTAAGACAAAATTTGATCTTAATCAACAATGAATTAATGTGTACATTAACAGAGTAACCTCAAACCCAGCTCCTCAAAGTGAAGCTGTAACACAAACAATTCCCCCATTTAGACCCTCACATTTTGAATTTAAATACTCCAAGAATTATCCGGAATGCAGGATTTGTGTAGACTCAGGCATTAAAAATATTCTAACAGCGGGTTTGATTTCTAGTCCAGGGGTGATGGGTCCACCTATAATGAATTTAGAAGAAACATTTGTATTGGACTGTTCCACTGGCACAGTGACAGTCACAATAACACGTTCAAGAACTATGCTGTTAAAATACCACTACTTTTTGTTTTTTGGGGGGTCTCTGCCCCTGCACACTCTGATGTGGGGGGCTATGCCCACCCATACCCCTCTGGAATAATAGATCCTAACTCCAAGGGGAGCAGATCATGGGGCAATAAGAAAATTGTGGGGCCATGGAATACTGTTTCTATGGCCCCTTGTAAAAAAATGTATGTCCTGATTGGAAAATTCTAGGGAGACCAGGATAAGAACCCTGGTCACCACTGCAACCAATCCAAACTGTTCCATGCCTCATTCCTCCATGCCACAGGAGCAGCTCAGTCAGCCTTGGGAATTCTGCTGCATTTGTCCTGTGGTAGCACCATGAACAATGACCAGGGGAACACTTACTGCAAGCACTGTCAATCCCCTCACACTGTCCATGGCTGTATCCAGACTAGTGCTCTCTTTCCTTGTGTTATTCTGGTTGCACTATTCTCACTGGGTACCTGTTCCACCTAATCAATGGTTAGGTGATACACATCCAAATTCCAATTCACATAGAACAAACTTAAAGAGCTAATGTACTGCCAGGAAACTGCCTACAATTAATTGCAACTTTCAGATGTAGTCAGCTATCACTTCCTGTATCTCAAGTATTTTTTCTTTTCTGTTTGCTGAGTAGAAGATTTTTCACCTGGCAGTACTGGGATGATGTGTGGAGCAGCACTTTGTCTGGGGGAGAAAAAATGTCAATTCTGTTCCTCCCACTACATCATTACTGAGACCACACTGACTATGACATCACTAGTAACCAATGAAAACCATTTCTCACTGCTAGGTTTCACTTTCACATGAAGCAGCAGGGACTCGCTTTCCCTGGTTACTAGTGATGTCACAATTTCCTGCATTTTGATTGGTAGTTTGTGAGAGTCACTGCTCAGGCTGCAAGGATTTTGGTGCCTCAAGATGTTTGGTCTCATTTCTGATGATGTAGTGGGAGGAACAAAACTGACTTTTTTTTCCCTCCAGACAGAATGCTGCTCCACACATCACACCAGTACTGCCAGGTGAAAAAGCTTCTAATTAACAAAGAGAAAAGAAAAAAATACATGAGATATAAAAGTAATAGCTGACTGCATCTGAAAATTACTATTAATCCCAAGCAGTACACTAGCTCTTTAAACAATGGGTCCATGAAACCACTGACTAAAATCTCTTTCAATTTAGCTGATGAAGTAACTAATTTGGGTCAGATGATAAGTGGTATGAAGGTGCTAATAAAGGATAAACCTTGTCCCGTACCTAGCCCATTCCAATTGCATGAGATAACCTTCAAAGAAGTTGAAGATTCTCTCCTTAAACTAGACACTAAAAAAAGTGTAAGGGATGATGGCTTGGAACCCTTTTTCCTTAGGCTTGGATATGCCCATCTCGCTGCCCCAATTCTCCACATCTTCAATCTTTCCATCACATCTGTAACTGTGCCGTCTTGCTGAAAATCAGCATATATCCTCCCTCTGTTCCAAGCTGGTGACACTTGCAACGTAAATAACTACAGGCCTATTTCCATATTGCCTATCCTTTCTAAAGTTCTTGAAAAATTGATCCACAATCAGTTAAAATCTCACTTGGAAACCTTCTCTCTCATTAACCCTGCCCAATCTGGCTTCCAGGTGAACCACAGTACAATTTCTATATTAGCAAAAGTAACCAATGACTGGATCTCTGCTACAGATGCAAAGAAAATAACAGGAGCAGTCTTTCTGGATCTAAGCAAAGCTTTTGATACTGTTGACCAAAATCTACTAGTCGCTTGCCTTGCAAATTTGGGTGCCACATACCACACTACTCAGTGGTTTTCTAGTTACTTAACTGGGAGATCCCAAAAAAGTAAAAGCAGAGGGCTGTTTTTCTGCTGCTTTGTTAGTTGCTAGAGGTGTCCTTCAAGCATCCATCCTAGGCCCCATTTTGTTCTCATTATATATTAATGATCTTGATTCAAATATATCCACATCCAACCTGCACTTTTTCATGGACGATACCGTGCTGTATACCTCTGGCTCATCGCTTACTGAGGTCAAGGGAGTGCTCCAAGTGGACTTTGTGCAACTCGAGCATAATCTTATAAAGGCAAAGCTTCTGCTTAATGCCAAGAAGACTAAAGCAATGATATTTTCCCATAGTGCTGCCACAGGTACCCTTATTACCCAGCCCCAATATTTCATTGTTACTATGCTAAACAAGCCCTCTGGAAGTTGTCAGCAAATTCAAATACTTAGGCATCTGGATTGATAACAAACTCTCTTTCAATGACCATGTCTCTAGAAGGCTAAAAGCCAGGTTAGGCTTCTTCTTTAGAAATAGGCCCCTCTTCCCCCTTGAATTTCAGAAAAAGCTTGTCCAGGCCACTTTTCTCCCCCTTCTTGACTATGGCAATGTAATCTACTCCTCTACCTCCGGCGCAAATCTAAGTAAAGTTAGACAGCCTCTATCACCATGCACTACGGTTCATTACCAACTGCCCTTACCGTTCGCATCATTGTGACCTATATGCAGCTGTTGGATGGACATCTCTCACTACTAGACATTTGCTCCATGCTGGTCTATGGACTCTTAAACTGCTCCTGCACAAATTACTGAGCTATCTTTCATCTCTCATTAGTATTTCACACAGTGCTTACTTGCTAAGAAAATCTGACTTTATTATGCTTGACATTCCGAGGACGCAGACCTCCTTTGGTAAACGTGCTGTTGCGCATGCCCTTCCCTCTATTTGGAACCATTTACAGACCGTACTGAAATTAACTAGCACAGTTTCAATTAACTCCTATAAAGTGCTATGTGCAGCTAAAATAAAAGATACCTGCAACTGTCATTAAGGCTCTCTCCTCCCATGTGTGCCATGTGCATCCTCTGGTAAGACCATAATTGCTTTTGTGAATACCAACTACCTATTGTTCGCACTTCTTTTATACTAAGAAACAACCCCACCCACCCACTCCTGTCTTATATCTACTACCTGGCTGCAGCAACCTAATTCCTGATATCCCTTCCCTCCCTACTTCTGCTGCCTACATATATACCTCTCTGATCGCACTATCGAACCTTTCCTCCCTCCCCTATCCATTCTATTCTGTGATCAACTCATCTGCCAAAATGTATTTATTGCAAACACAAGTACCATGTTTCAAGAATCATTATGCTATCTACAGTTGCCACCTGTATTACATTAGTTATTACCACCCTCAGTCACCCCATGCGGTGTCATTGAATGTTTATCTTGCTTCTACTATGTGACGCTTGCATTTATGTATATATTGTTATTAATTTATTTATGTATGTATGTTGTGTAAGTCTATAAGTCACAGGACCTCCTTGTGAATGAGCTTGCTCAATGGGGTTTTCCTGCAATAAACTTGAACTTGAACTTGAACTTGAAACTCACAAATTAATGATGAATCATATATTTTATTAATTAGCAGAAACATAGTATCACAAAGACTTTCTGGTTCACTGAAATGAGAGAAGTGTCCTTGCAGGGCTTTTTGTCGAGTCCTTTGTGAATAAAACTCAAGATGCTCAAGGGGTAAACATGGGAACAAATCAAAATCATTTGTAGATTATTTTTTTATAATCAAACTTTAATAACAATGATCACACATACAGTACTTGTTTTTTATAGAGACATGTTTACACCAAGCATAGTTAATACAACAGAAACAAAATGTTATCAAACAATATCAAAAGTCATAAACCTTAAATAAGGAAACAATCTTTTATCAAAAACAAAGTCTCTCGGTGAGGGCTAGATAACTTGTATATTATTATTAACTCACTGCTTCAGTTTTGTCCTAATAACTACAGAATTATATAGAGCAATCATATAATGGAAATGTTGTTATACGTGAGACCTTATGGATTTTAAAAGACTAACTGTTAGGATTAGATACTAATACTTTGGAAAAGTAATACAGAATTAAGCAAAATTATGAGGCATATATGAATCGGTCATATATCAAGAAAAGTAAAAAAAAAAAAGAAACACCCAAAACCAAAGAAAAAAAATGGTAAACAAATGTATCCTAACTAATTTGCACCAGTCTTTCGTAAGAGAAGTACCATCAATCTTTGAAACTGAAAACAACAAGCCTCCTTAGAAAAAGAAAAATACCAAAAATAAACAGACAGTAAAACAGGTAAACATAAATATGCCAAGAAAAAATCATTTGGAACTGAGGGAAATAATCAGAAGAAATATAAAAATAAAGACATGACTGTATTAACAGTTCAACAAGATCCACAGGAAACTAGAAACAGTATTGAGAGTGTTACAATTCCCCTAATGCTATCTCACTCAAACCTACAGAGAAACTACAACATTAGAAGCTGAAATCCATACACAATCAGAACCATATGAAGATACTAATGAAAAATGTATCCATTCTACTCAGAATACAGTACATCTAATGTGTTGGGTAAAGGTACTTTACATAAGTTCGGTAATATAGGAGAGAATGGCTCTTCTTCAGATTTACATACTGTAATTTGTCTTAATTACAGTTAAATAAGGAACATAATCATTAAAAGCTAAAAAACAATACTTATTGCACCTTAAGGAAAAATATAAAATGGTTCACACATTCATAATTAATGACAAAGAGCAAAATAATTTAATATTTCTGTTGGTAAAATTACTAGAAATTGCAATGTCTATCAAGAACAACAATGAAGTTGTAACCTTGCTGAAAATAACTATGAACATACCATTCTTTGTTAAAGTTGTTGCATGACTCAAGGACAAAGATTATTCACCTATCGGGCATTCAACTGTCTCAACTCTCTTGGCAGTGACATAGGGACTGCTCCAACATTCGGCCTCTTCAAGTCCAAGCTGCACCTCTCACTGCTTGTATCCTGCGATTGCCCATCTTAACATTTCCTCCATTCCAGCTGCTCATGCCCTAGCACCCAGCACTTACAATCAGTCTCTGCACCCCTAGCACCTTACCTGCCATGTTCCCTCAACAAGGCCCCCTGGCTGCACTGTCTCCCACCCTCACCCACCTCCCCCCTTATCTCCACCTCCTGCCCCCACCCCAACCACCTCCCATACCCCTTTCCCTGCACCTCCTTCCCCTTGATCTCCTACCTCACTTCCCTCACCCACACCCCTCCTTCCCTTGTCTTGCTCATAGCTCAAGTCTTTGTACTGGTTATTACATGTCTGTTAGTCAATGACTATATGTTTGTAACTAAAAAGGATGACTGTTGCACATGAAGACATGGAACCTTTGTAAAAGTGCCTCGGCTCAAAGGTATTGTAATCCTAGATTGAAACAAATAAAATAGATAAAATAAAATAAAATGATACTACCTGATTTACCTAATGACAAGCAGGAAATATTCAATAGCAGTAAAGTTATCATGATGTTAAAAGGTGGGTACTAATGAAACAGGGAAGACTTTAAAAGAAAGGACAAAATATTTTCTTGGGATATCTGGCGGGATATGTGCAGAACAGCAGGGATTAACATGGGGGGTGAAGAGAATCCAGATGGCCACAGTGCAGCCACAGTACTTTGTGTGTGAGCTCTGCATTTGTCTGAATGAAAACTCAGAAACAAATACTGCTTTGCTAGTTTCTATCTTCAGCAACCATATGACTAATAAAATCAAAGTTTCCCCATCATCTTTGTCTGAGGAGTACAATTTTCCAAGGATCAAGCCACTGTAAAAGTTCTTTAGGCTTAATTACAGCATGCGGGGAGGGGGTGAGAGTCAGAACACATATCAGCTCTACTGACCCCAAACCGACTGCTGTCCCATCACAGCCCATGGCTGCAATAAGTAAACCCGGAATGAAAGTAACTGTGAAGGTGACAGAAGCTACAAACGTTCAGCAGACTTCAATTTCTAAAAACACTCCCGATAGCAACTGATTGGGAGGTTGGAAGACTAAACAAACTGAGTACACTTAAACATGTTAAATCACCTAGTTCTCTATGCCATCTGCCCCCTCTTTAGCCACTGAGCTGGCTGCGCATGCCATGAGTGAAGACTGCACAGTTGGTTTTGTAAGTGAAGCAAATCTAGCAAGTGAAGTAAAAATTAAAAAACCAACAGCAGCCTTTAAAGATACAGAACTATGTGATTCAGGAGCATGCCAGTGTGGCTGAAACCCATATAGAGAAGCAAGTAAGCACTGCTTCTGTTCAAATTCTTGGGATGGCAACAGGAGGTAAACATTCAGTTGGATCATGGGTCATTCATTAGAGGAGTTGCTATTATAGACTCAGACTTTTGATATGAGGTTTCAAGTCTTAAATGAAATGGTGGAGTTTCTGCAGAGAAAGGCTAAAACAAATAAAGAAAATATTGAAGTTGTGGATAAACAGGTGACACCAAACAAAATGACAGTAACCATATAATCTAATAAAGTCACTACACTTGAGGCAACAAATGGCAATTTAATTAGTGAAAATTAAGCAAAAAATCACAAACTTGAACTGTTGAAAAATCACTCTAAATACAAAATGTAAGTTTTGTGGGACTTTCATATTCTACTGATATGGAATTCCAAACAGTTTGAGATATGGTAAAGAATATGTTCATTAATATATATGATCTTCTGGAGCACAATCTGTCCTTTACTACCAAAGCCTACAGAATTTTCAAAAGAAGAACATAACACCCAGCAAATGAATGGTACATAATTGACCTCAGGAGGAACTCCTGCAGTGTCTGAGGTCAAAACCAGTGTAATTGTCTCCTTCACATTTGACTCAGATCTAGACTTAATTGTGCTCCTTTCATGATTAAAAGGCAATTTAATTTATAAATCATACACATTCTTTGTCTACCCTCATTTTGCCTTTGCAACACAACAAGGATGTCACACATTTTTAGCTTTACAAAATGATTTGCTAGAGATGGGTGTGGATTTCTAGTTATTAGCACCTGCTAATCTCTGAATTAACCTTTCATAAGGATGTGTCTATAACCTTTGTTTATATTATGTCTACTACTTTACCAAACATAATGGTCTGGTGGTGATTAACAACACTGTTATGTTTTCATCCCTTTATGTTATTAGTTATGCAGTTTTTGTCTCATATAGTAATTACTACATATTAAGTTATAGCCATATCTGAACCTCACTATGAAATGGACTAATTTTCCTGTATATCTGATAATGGAAAGGAAAAACTATTAAGGGACTCCTTCTTTGTTTTATTTTAAATTTTCTTCCCATTGCTTGTATAAATGATAACAAAATTTAGTAAAATGTAGGTTTAAAAACATAGGTTACCTGGCCCTTTTTGAAGCCATCCAGATTCCCATTGGAAGGCTACAATTTTACATATTATTTATAATATCATGGTTCAGAATTCAACTTTTCCAGAGTCATGGGTGGGAAATAGCATATCCCCCATCCGTAATAAGGGATCATTGTCAGACCTTTTAATATACAGAGCAATATGTTTAATAGGCACCACCCAAAATATATATGTTGGAGTACTATTGCAAAGAGTAGAAGCTTGGGTAGAAAATGATAATACTTTAGATGACTCACAGAATAAATTTAGGTAAAAAAGGTCAACAATACAGCAATGTTTTGTTTTATCACATTTAATTAATAAATACATGATTATAAAGAAGGTTATGCTGTTTTGTTGTCTTGTTGAACTCCTTATAGTTTTTGATAATATAAACCAGAAAATTTATGGGTAATTTTACCCAATTATAAAATGGATAAATTCCTCTTAGATCTATTAATCCATCTCCATGATGACTCGTGATGTAGGATTCAATATACACCATCAGGTAGTCTCACTAATAAAATTAACTAATTTTGGGGTTAGACAGGGCTTTATAATAGCAGATCATTCATTTAACCTTTGTAAAATTATACATGGATGCAGCAGGTGGCTATCGTCTGGGTGCCTATTTTAGGGGGGAGTGGATGTTGAAGGCATGGCCAGAAAGCTGGCAGGAGGAGGGACTGACAAAGGACATCACTTTCCTTGAAATATTGCCCACTTGGGTGGCCCTGGAAACATGGGGAGTGCACATGTGGGGAGCAGAATAATATTCTGGTGCGACAACAAGAGTGTGGTTGAAGTGATCAGTAGGCAAAGCAGGCAGACAGAATCCATGGGGTGGGTCTTCAGGTGCATGGTATTGCTGGGGCTGTAGTTGAACCTGTCTTTCAGGGTGCAGCACATTGAGGTCATACAGAATGAAGTGGCTGACAGTCTCTCTCGGTTTCAGATGGAACAATTTTGGGAGCTGATCATGGAGACAGCACCTACTCAGACCAGGGCACCCGGGGTGGGTGTGGGAGACTGGAGGATGAGAGCCAGGGCACTATACAGAGGGTCATGGGCAACCAACACCCTGAAGGCCTACAAGGGGACATGGGCCAGTTTCCAGGCATTTATGGCCCGGCAAGGTGGGATATGGGTGAAACAGTGAGGGAGGAGCAAGTCATAAAGTACATTGCTTCAAAATGGGAAGAGGGCATGGCACCCTCCACCATGGGGGTCCAGCTCACAGGAATCAGCTGGACATGTCAGGATAGAGGGTGGGAAGACATTGTGGGCAGCCATGCAGTCAAGAGGATGGCACTGGGATGGCAGAGAGGGAGGGGCACAAGACAGAATGGGAGAAGACCCATCATGGGGCCTCTCCTCATGAGGTTAATAGGGGCATTGTCGCATGTTTGTACATCAGCAAATGAGGTCTGCCTGTTCTGTGCTATATTTGTGGTCATGGCAAAAGGGGCTTTCAGGGTAAGTGAGATGGTAGCCCCTAGGAAACGGGCAATGGCAGAGGGCCTCCAGAGGGAGAACATGAGACTGGGGGATGTGAGGGTGGTCATAGGGCTGCAGAGGTCTAAAACAGACCAACAGTGGAAGAGCTGCACAGTAGTGATCCATAGGCAAAGGGGTGAGGGTGTGTGTGCAGTCCAGGCCATGTGGGACTAAGCGTGAGATGTGGCCAGTGTCCTGGAGCCAGTTTGTACATGGAAATAGGGAACCAGTTACAGGTTCCCATGTGGGCGTGGTGTCAAATAAGGCTCTGGCTTTCGTGGGGGAGAACCTGGATGAGTTTTCACCACACTCGTTCATGATTGGGGCGGCATCAGAGGCAGCTGAGGAGGGGAAGGGGAAAGGGAGGTCCAGAGGGTGGGCAGGTGGACATCAAAATGTTATAAGAGATATGCATAGGCTTGACAACTACTAACCAATGTCCCCCTTTTCTCTCTCCACAGTAGGCATGAAGAGACAGGTGTGGATTGTGGGACACTTGTTCATCTATTGGGCAGAGAGGTTTACAGCCACCACAAGACTAGGGACACAGCTGCACCCAGGAGTGGAATGCATCAAGGTGTGGTGGAAGGGCCTGAGAGGCATGAGATGTGCACAACTGCTCCCCCTCCTAGAGGAGCTGCAGGTGCTCTGGGCATCACCAGATGGAATTATTATCCACCTGGGGGAGATGATTTGGGATCTCTGCCATGGGAGTCCTTGCTGAAGGACATCCTGTGGGATCTGGAGAAGGTGAAGAGTTGGTGGCCACAAGTAGTCATAGGTTGGGCAGAAGTCACATCTAGGAGGGTATGGAGGGGAGAAAAAGGGCCAAAGGCAATCGAAGTGGCTAGGAAGTGGCTAAACAGGAAGGTAGCCAGGGTGGTAATAGAAATGGGAGGGGTGCACATCCAGCATAGGGATATATCGTTTGAGCAGGAGGCAGTCTACACATCAGATGGGGTCCACCTGACAGAATTCGGCATGGGTTTGTTCCTCTGGCCATTCAAAGAGTTGGTAGGAGAGATTAATAAGAAAGGGTGAAGGGGCTGACCTGCAAGGAGGGGAGCCCCATTTTCCAGTGCAAGTGGGAGATGGGTCAATAGAAGGGATCACCTGGGAAGCAAAGGGATAAAAGGGGAGCAGGTAGAGGGGGCAGATACCATGGGCTGGGAACAAAGGAACCCAGGCATGGGTGTAATGGGGGAAGGATATAGAGCTAGTGGGTGAACCCTGTGTCTGCACCTAGCTGGGGAGATTGGTCCAGGTAGGTGTGGTACCCGTGTTGCTGATTTAAAAGGGGGACCAGATACTGGTGTCCATACCCTGACATGAGAGTAAGAGGAAGACAAGGAAAAGCTGGAGAAGAACTACAAGTGAGAAGACAGGACTGCTAGGTCCTTGAAGAAAAGGGGACTGTTATGTCCATTGTATAAAGAGTTGACTGTGTAAAAGATATGGTGCAATATGTTGTAAATACAATTACGTCCTTGAATAAACACTGCCAATGAGCATCCAAATCAACAAGTAGTGGTATCAACCATTCCTGGGTGGGGATCCAGGGACAATTAGACTTGCCACTAACAAGCAGGCCAAGTTGTCCTGGGACTCAGCCAGGATGAAGGCGAGGGCAGGGGGGGGGGGCTACAGGAAGGAGGGGACATGGCTATGTCATGACAACATGGAGAAAGGGGAGGTGGTGCTCATTGGCTATTGGACAAGGGGGCGGGCCTGTAGGGCAAGGGGAGGGCTAGGGTAGGGGTATATCAAGCCATGCAACCCTGCCTAGAGCCCCTTTTTCTGCAATAAGATTCCCAACCATTTGCCCAGCAGAAATGGAAGAGGTAAGGCAAAAGTGAAGAGGAAGCAGGAAGGAGGAGGGAGCAGCAGATTGGAACAGCAGGAGGGGGCCTGGTCTTGGCAAGTGGGGCTGCATTAGGGCAGCCAGGGCCAGGGGACTAGATGGAGTCCTGCTGGAGGTATACAGGAACAAAAAGGGCTGAGCAGGGAAAGGGTGGAAGGGGGTCACCTGGGGAGCAAATGGAAAAAAGGGGGGACAGATAGAGGGAGGAAGGAGTCAGGTACCACAGGCTGGGTACAAAGGAACCCAGGCTTGGATGTAATGGGGAAGGGGTGGGATACAGAGCTAGTGGGTTGATCCCTGTGTCTGCACCTAGCGGGGGAGATTGGTCCGGGTAGGTGAGATACCCTTGTTGGTGATTTGAAGGGGGGGTCAAATACTGGTGTCCGGACCCTGACAAGAGAGGAAAAGAAAGATGAAGAAGAGCTGGAGAAGAAACACGAGGGGGAAGACAGGACTGCTATATCCTTGTTGACAAGGGAACTGCTATGCCCATTGTATAAAGAGCTGACTGTATAAAAGATATGGTGCAATATGTTGTAAATACAATTACGTCCTTGAATAAACACTGCCAATGAGCATCCAAAGCAAGAAGTGGTGATCTCAATCATTCCCGGGTGGGGATCCAGGGACAATAGTAGAGTTACAAGGAGTTCAAAATGTTATTGTAGCTAGTAGTGACCCAATAATTACCCAATTTACATCTGAAACACATGAATTAACTAACTCAGAAATGAACCAAGGTGATCAAGTAACTCAAATGAGATATGTCAATGAACCACTAAATTTGAGTAAACATATAACTATAGAAGATCAAACAAAAGCTAGTGAGCATGTAAATAGTCATTTTATGCAGCAAATGACTACTGAAATGACTAGCTCAAATACATTAAATACAGTTGTAAGTAGTTCATAAATAGCTCAGACATCAGATGTGCGAATGACTGAAATTGACTCTATGGAAGTGGAAAATCTCACTAATGATAGACAGGTGCTAGTTTTGGGAGTTTCTATAATCAAATATTGTGACACTCAATTATGTAAGGACAATAAAACTAATGGGACGTGCAGCTGTTATAAGGGAGCAAGAATTTCAGACATCATAAAACAAATTGATACCATTTTAAAAACTGCTGGACCAAGACCACTGGTTGTAATTCATGTAGGTACCAACCACATTAATAATTGTAATATACATAAAATTAAAAAAAGACTATGAACTACTAATGTTAAATTGAACAAATATGGAGCACAAGTATGTTTCTCAGAAATGTTGCCAGTTCCTAAGTGCAATCAATCCAAAAATAATAAAATAAAAGAAATAAACAAGTGTATCAGGAAATGGACACTAGCAAACAAAAAAGGATGCTTAACACATTGGGAAACACTGGAGAATGATTGTAAATCATATTGCTGGGATGGACTTCATTTAAATAAAAAGGGAAGCATGCACCTGGGGAAAACAACTGAGCAGTATATTAGCAAATGTTTAAACTAAATGACGGGAGCAAGGGGATCTAGGATATACTCAAAAAAACTAGAGGACTAGCATACAAAACAAAAATTCTAGTATCGAAAACGTGCAATTTAAGTATTCTAAAAAAACTGAGTTGAAATTGATAATTGAAGAAAATGATATTGACATCACCTCGGTGTCAGAAACATGGTGGGACAAATCCTCACTATGGTCAAGGGAAATTCCAAACATTGTATTATACCAATAAAGTAGAACAAATAGGCAGGGAGGAGGTGCATGTCTGTATATTAGTAAAAAAGGAAAAAATACTCAGAAAATGTCTAAGTCATACGAAAACAAGAAAATATTGAGGCCATTTGGGTTCAGGTAGACTTAACATCAGCAATGAATGTACTAGTTGGTTCCTGCTACAGATCTCCATTTAGTTCTCTAAACTATAATGAATACATTAAAGACATGTTCATTGACACAGCAGAAAAACATAATGTCATAATCCTGGGAGATTTTAATTACCCAGGCATTGACTGGGGGAAAACATACAACCACAAATAATCAAGAAATACTATTTTTAGAGGCAATGGAGTTACTTGGTATCAACCAACTTGCTGATTCACCAACTAGGGCAGAACGTATTCTGGACCTAGTTTTAACCAATGTACCTAATATATTTTTTAAATTTTGTTAAATCACCCTTGGGAAATAGTAATCACAATACTATCCATTGCACCACCACAATTAATAAAATAATAAATACAACTTCTGTATTTATAAAAAAATATATAATAAAGCAAATTATAAAGCTATTAGAAATGTCCTTGAAACAATTGATTGGGAAAACATTTTATTAAACCTAACAGTGGAGGAATGTTGGGAAAGAATAAAAACTATAATCCAAACACTTTAAGAATGGTTCATCCCCCTTAAACAAATGAATACCAAAAAAGTGAAAACACCACCACGGATGACAAATAAACTTAAAAAGGTAGATAAAAAAGAAAGAAAAATACTGTACGAAATACTAAAAAGGAACTCACAACAAGCATATACTAATTTTAAGAATGAAGTTAAAAGTACAAAACAGTTGATTAAGATCGAGAAAAGAAATGTTGAACTTAGGCTATCAATGAACAAAAGGAATAATTAAGTAATAATTCATGACAGGGTGTGTGTCGTGCTGGGATAACATCACACCTGGACAGGTTGGGCACCAGGATGCAGGCACAGTGCATCCAACACCCCAGCCATGACATTATCCCAGCATGACACACCCTGGAGTGCATTATTGCTATTATACAATGGCTATTTTGTAAAAAAAAAATAATAAATAAGAAACGAAAGATAAAATGTACTGTTTTAAAAGCTTTTTTTAACATTTCTTTAATGGTTAGTTCTACATTCATAAAAACATTTGCTTGTTACCAATGCTGGCCAGTAGGTGACAGTGTCTGTATATCCCTGTTTCATTCTGTCATTGTTTCAAACTCCCTCTGCTGTTTTGAGGTTCTTCTTTTTATGCAGCTCAGAACATGGTAACACCCATATGCAGTATTGTTTTTTGTTTAACAAGTTTGTTTAGCAGTTTATACTTTAGGATCTGTGAGGGATGTTCATGGAAATGAGCAAGGATTACAACTGTTGGGTCTGCTGGTGAGCAGAATGTGTCTTTCAGTTTTGGCTCATTTATGTGGAGACAGTTTACTGAGGTAGAGGATGTTGCATTCTGCTGTTGTACTGAGTGGGGACTGCAGGGAGGACATGTGGTTTTAAAAAGCTAAGTTTTTGTTTACCATGAGGCAGAAAGGAAATGATTTGGCCATTGAAATTTAGTTGCTTTGTTGACTACAGGGGATCATGTGATGCCTGGGCTTACTGAGAGCATTTTGAGAAGTGAAGATGATTCTGCAAAGGTGCTACATTTGAAAAAAAAATTATTGAATTTATTGTGAAGCTGCAGGGAGTTGTTACTGTCCTTCCCTGGCCCCAATTGGGAAAATGGGGGGGGGTAATGTTATGAGCGTCTGCTGGTACAGCTTACTTGTAATCTGCTACCATGCTGATGAGGGGGAGAGCATGAAACCAGCTATGTACAGTGATTCCAGTAATGGTTGATTTGATCATCTGTGTGCTGGGACTACACTCATGATGTTGTACTGGGATAACATCATGGGTTCTGTCTTAGACTGACCAATCAGAGGCCAGCACTCTTTTTTGCTATTGCGTAATAACATTTTTTTCCTATATAAATCAATTTGGCAAAGGAAAACATTCTTTTCAAAATATTATCTCAAGTGGGGAAATTACTAACAATCCTACCGAAACAGCAACTACCCTAAATAATTATTTTTTAGCTGTCTATGGAAATAAAGACAAACTAAATTATAATACAATAATTGTAAATGATGAACCAGTCTCTATTAGTATTAATGAAACCAAAGAAGTCCTTGATAAACATTTACTTAACGCTGCATCAGAACCAGATGAAATCAACCCCAAATTCCTTAAAAATGCATCATCATGTGTAAGCAAACCACTTACCATACTCTACAATAAATCTATCAAATCTGGATCCATGCCAGCTGAGTGGAAGACAGCAGTTAAGTGTCCAATATTCAGAAAAGGCAGTAAAACACATCCTGAGAATTTTCGTCCAATAAGTCTGAAATCTATTCCATGCAAAATTATTGAAACTATAATAAAGAACAGGTCTGAGGAGGAAACTATAGTATGAAACTTGCAGGACAATAGTCAACATGGATTTAAAAAATGTAGGTCTTGCTTAACCAACCTAATAGCCTTCTATGAATTGATTAGTCAGAGTCTGGATGCAGGTAGACCATGTGATATTGTCCTAATATATCTCAAGAAGGCATTTGATAAAGTTCCACACCAACTATTAACTCAAAAACTAAGTAAAATGAGTTACAGTCCCAACCTAGTATTTTGGGTCAATAATTGTCTTATGGACAGGACTCAACCGGTTCATGTCCAAGGCAGTTTACCTGGACTAATGGAAGTGTCAAGTGGTGTGCCCCAAGGATCTGTCCTTGGACCATTCCTATTTAATTGCTTTGTGTCGGATCGCCATACAGGAATAACTGCAAAAACTATCTAATATGCTGACAACACTAAATTAACCAACAAAGTGAATGGTATGGCTCACTATGAAGTTATTCAAAACAGCCATAATATAATATCTAGATAGTGCACCAATAATGGTATGGAACTAAACTATAATAAATGTGCTGTTATACAGTACAAGTCACGTTAAACTGTTCCTCCAATGAGTTGTTTTAGAATTTCTGATTGAGTTGCATAAATGTTGCTGGATCCAGTACAAAACCATGCACAAACTGTTTCTTAAGAGTTAAAATTCAGTTTTGCATTGCATTGTGACTGGACTGCTGATGTAATCCAAATGAGTTGCAAAAACATTTTACAAACATTGCTCTTGAGCTTGTTAAGCATTGAAAAAGCAATGCAATACAAGTTGCCAATGCATCGCTGACTGTAAAAAACAATGCTAAACCAACTCATTGGTGGAACAGTGTAATGCAACTTGTACTATACATCTCGGGAAGAATAATCCTAAAAATGTTTACTCAGTAGACTCTGTACAATTACGTACTATTGATACTGAAAAAGATCTCAGTATAATAATGGACAGTAACTTCAAACATAAAATTCATATTAGAGCTATGGTTCAAAAGGTGAATAAAACTATTACTATCATCAAAGAATAATTTATAACAAGGGATATGTACACAATAATGAACTTATATAGGAATTACGTATGTCTATATTTGGACTATGCTTCACCCTTTTGGTCACCATATAAAAAACAGGAAATAAATCTTATTGAAAAAGTGCAGAAAAATGTGACAAAGATGATACCAGGCTTATCTTGGCTATCTTATCAACATATAATACAGGAATTAAATCTTATGCCATTGGAGGTTAGAAGGAAAAGAGGAGACTGTCTACTCTTTCACAATATCATTAAAGATCCAATTTCAAAGAATTAATGTGGTACAATTTGAAACAATAGAAATCAAAACCTGAGATCACATAACAACCAATTTGAACTACTTAAGACAAACACTAAAATGAGATAAAACTTCTTTACTCAATATGAAATAGCCCTTTGGAATAAACCAAGTACAGTAGTCAGGATACAGGGGTACCATAAGTTTAAAATAGTATTGAATAATTACTTGGGTTACTAAGTTGTGCCTCACCAGTATGGGGGAACGAAAAAGATTGGCATAAGCCTAACTTTGTCCTAAATTTACAAATTACATGCTTACAAGATTTAGATCAGAGTTATATAAAATTTAACAACTGTACTACAAATAGAGGAGATATAATACTCAAACTCCATTTTTCAATTGCAGTTCAGGTGATATAGATGACCTGGAGCATATACTGTAGCCCTTTTCTGTCCACTCTTCAGTGTCCAGAGGAAGTTACAGTATATCTATATTGCCTTCTAGAAAAAAAAAAATTCTGGTTCACCATGTCAAATGTAGATTGAATTATTTTAATCTCAAGAAATGGCTGTGAAAGGAACACTGGTTGTATTTTAGGGTCCCTCAAGTTGTTCAGAGGTGGTACATAGAAAATCATTGCAACACAACAACTCTGGAAGATAAAATATCATTGCACCATAAACCTGTGTCTACGATATTAAAAAAAGTGTTTAAGTACTTTGTGTGAGAAATACTGCAATGTATTTTGGAGTCCTACTGTACATGGACTATTGCTACCAATTTAGAATATTGGGACTACAGGCTACATTACACTGTTTAGGTATTGTTGTTATACAGACCTGGACCATTCAGTGTCCTTTTTTACATTCTAAATATTGTTTAGAATTTTGTAAACTACATTGCAATATTTCCCACCTATCTGTGTATTTTGTATGAGTTTTGAAGAAATTATTTTATATTTTTTTTAAACTGAATATACTTTACCACAGATTAGATTAAAGAGCAAAAGGTAATGCCAGACACACAACAACAGATATCACAATCTTAAAGAAATAAGCAGGGTGAGAATAATAAATCATCCCACTGTTTCCAAAGGGTAATAATAAACAATAAAACAGGCATTTAGCATTGGGAATGAATATTACGATCACAGCAAAAATAATCAGATCTTATTTTAAATCCATTCATGTGAAACACTCCAGGAGAACTAATCACCAATATATCTACAATAAAAAAGCATTGATCCGGGAAGCCTTCATTTATAGGCAGATAAATGAAACAATTATATTTCTAAGCCATTTGGAGAAGGACATCTAGCTTTTCCCATCTCTTCTTATAACCAGAGATATTATGTCTTAAACTAGCTGAAGAATTTTACATCCTTAGGATAGCCAAGAGTTCTGCATGCCATTCCTTGTAAGATGGAGGCTGACTGTCCATCCAATGCCTTAAAATAATCAGCTTTGCAACAGCTGCACTAAGGACTATATGGTACTTTTGAGGGCCAATCAGTTGATCAATACCAAACCCCAGAAGACAAAGCTCAGGCATAAAACTCTCTGAAAGTCCCAGAAGGGGATCCAAGTGGGGCTTAATACATGACCAAAATACCTGGATAGAAACATAGAATTTGATGGCAGATAAGGACCATTTGGCCCACCCAGTCTGCCCATTTCCCTACCTAATGGATAAGCTGCAGATCCTAGTTAACCAGCAGCCTACTTCTTCCTACCCCCCCCTAGAATTGCCTTCTGACTGTCCCATGTATGCTTGAATTCCACCACTGTTTTTGACTCCACAACCTCCTCCAGAAGACCGTTCCATGCATCCACAACCCTCTCTGTGAAAAAATACTTCCTTAAATTACCTCTGAGCTGCCCCCATCTTTAAATTGTGCCCCCTTGTTCTTGCACACCTCTTTTTTTGAAAGATGCTACCCTCTTGGACTTCATTGATTCGCTTGAGGTACTTGAAAGTTTCTATCATGTCCCCCCTCTCCCTCCTTTCCTCGAGACTATACATATTAAGCTTCTTAGGTCTCTCTTCACATGTCTTCTGGTGCAGACCCTGCACCATTTTAGTTGCCCTCCTCTGGACAGCTTCCATCCTGTCTATGTCTTTGTGGAGCTTGGGTCTCCAGAACTGCATGCAGTACTCCAGATGGGGTCTCACCAGCTGTTTGTACAGAGGGATAATTACTTCCTGTTTTCTACTGGTGATGCCTCTCCCTATGCATCCCAGTATCCCCCCAGCCCTCCTTGCTGCCCTCTCACATTGCTTGCCCACCTTTAGGTCAACTGATATGACTATCCCCAGGTCCCTTTCCATTTTTGTTGTTGTTAGTATCTCACCCCCAATTGTGTACTCTTCCCCTTGGTTTTTGTTTCCCAGGTGCATTACCTTGCACTTCTTTCTATTGAATCTAAGCTGCCATACATTTGACCTTTCCTCTAACCTTGTCAAGTCCCTTCTCATCCTTTCCACCCCACCTTGTGTATCAACTCTGTTGCAGATCTTTGTGTCATCTGCAAAGAGACATACGTTTCCTTCCAGTCCCTCTGCAATGTCACTTATAAAGACATTGAAGAGGACCGGTCCTAAAACTGAACCCTGCGGCACCCAACTTGTAACCCCCCCTTTCTTCAGAGTGGACTCCATTTACTATTACTCTCTGTGTCCTATTCTGAAGCCAATTCTTTACCCATGCTGTCATCTTGGGACCCACTCCCAGGCTGGTTAACTTATATATAAATCTTTTGTGTGGGACTGTGACAAATGCCTTGCTAAAGTTTAGGTAGGCCATGTCCACTGCCCCTTCAGGATCAGGGCAATTACATACGAGATGCTTAAGAGTGCCCTGTTGGCTATTACATTTCCCACAAACTAGAGTTTCTAACCTCACAAAAACAAAAAAGCTGTTTCAGCATATAGTAAGTATGATGCAAAATCTTATACTGCAACAACTTCAATTTATCTAATTTGATATATCAGTGAACAAAATCTCGGTGAGCAGTAGATCTCAGGATGGAGGAAAAATCTGGAAATTTCTTCTCCCAATAGTTACATCTTGGCTGGGAGCTAGCCCCCAACATATCCCTTAAGATTTTATAAAGAGCAGACACAGCATGTGGTTGGGTCAACAGGTCACCTAAACTTTGTAAGATCAAACCTTCAGAAATGTGCCATGGGCAGGGGCCTAGAAAATTCTATAGGGAATGTTTAAGTTGGAAGAATGAGAAAACTGCAGATTGGGGTATTTGAAACATTCTACAAATCTCTGTGAAAGTGACAAATTGGTCTTTCTGTATAAAGTCTGATATTTTTTTGAAAGTCTGCCTGAGGCAGGCAAGATAAAGGGATAGGTTTATTGGCAGTCTTAACATTTGGATTCAAACAAAGTGGTTACCAGAGGTCTTTTTGTGGGACATACTGAAGGAGACGACAGAGCTGCCCATTAATGTGTACTGACCAACCTAATGGGGTACCCTGTACGGCAGTAGAGAGTCTTGATCAAGTTATATGTGGCAAGGACCTAGACAAAATGCCATGAAAATTACAATAATATAACACTATGTCTTTCCCTTGCAGGTATGGCTGCCCTGCACTAATCCCCATACCTGGTAGGCACTAGGCTAAGAATTCCCTTGCTTGAGAAATTAAATAGCACCAGAAAAAGTTTGGAAGTTGGAGCCCACCATGGCATTTCACTAGAAATAACTTTGAGTAGGCAATACAAGTTTTTTTTCCCTTTCCATGAAAACTCAGATATAATCTTGTGCAATGAAGTAAACCAAGCCTGGGGAACTGCAGCTCCTATCATGCTAAGGAGATAGAGGACCCTAGGCCCGGATATTCATATGAACGATTGAGATTCACTCCAACGGAGACAATGGGAGAGCTTGACAATGGGCCAGGTCTACCTTTATAGCACCCAGTAAAGACTGGAGATTGCAGTCCATCAATTTCTTTACACCTTGTGTTAGCAAAATCCCCAAACACTTAAGACAGTCTGTAGACCAACAACTCTGTAGGTCTGGTGGAATACTATTTTTCTGTGCTACTAGAAAAATAACAGTTTTGTGTAAATTTAATTTATATGCATATATACACCCAAAATCCATGAGGATTTGAAAGACTGAGGGCAATTAAACCACCGGGTTCATCAGGTGCAGCAAGATGTCATCTGCATATGTATAACTTAAGAGTGGCGTTGACCAATAGAAATTAAAGAAATATACAGGCGTGGAATAAAGTGCCTAGTAAGCAGTTCCAAATAGAAATGAAGAAAGGGGAGAGAGGGCAGCCTTGTCTCATGCCTCCTTTAACCTGAAAGAATCTGGCAGAACTTCATTACAAAAAATGTGAGCCACAGGGGGAGAATAAAGTAAGCATATACATTTCATAAAATCATCCAGAATCACAAAAGCCTGCAAGGTATGAAACAAAAAGGACCAGGAGACCCTGTCAAAAGCTTTTCTGGCATCCAGGGAGATCAGCACTGCTGGGATGATGGACTCCCTGGAGGTTGAAAGCACAGGAAAAATGTCCCTCATGTGGTCCAAAACCAAGTGGCCTTGCATAAATCATGTTTGTTCCCTTCCAATTAATATTTGCCAAATTCAAGCCAATCTGCTCATTAAAATATTGGCAATAATCTTGACGACTATGTTTAATAAAGAAATCAGACTATAAATACCTACCTCCAGACTGTCCCTCTCTGTTTTAGGAATCAGGGTTATAAAGGCTTCAAGAAAATCTGGATGGAAGGTGTTATGTTGGAAACAAAATTGGCTAGATTCCATCAGAGGGGAGACTAGTTCTGCTTTTAAAGTGGTACAAAAATTTAGGGGAAAAGCCATTGAGCCTGGTGATTTATCAAGGGTAAGGGAAGAAATGGCTCTGTCTACTTCTGTAGTACTAATTGGACTAGTCAAAACAGGAGCCAGTTCAGGGTCCCAAACTAGGAAGATTACTTTCTTCCAAATAAGCCTGAATTTTAGGCCTCATGTCTAATGGGTCTGCCTCCTCATCACATAACTTTGAATTCTCCTGCAAATTCCCTGGGGGATGTCAAGAGTGCACTATCCAGTGTAGAGTGAATGCTGTGAATCAAGCACACCATCTCAAATTGTTTGACACATAGCTAGTAGCTTGCTAGATTTCTCCCCATACATTTCATAGAATGGGAGAAGAATCAAATATACTTCACCTCTTCACTGTTCAGTTCAGTATATGCTCCTCATTCTTGATTAAGGTGTAACCAATCATCCTCCAGAGAGGTGGGGCTAATATTCTATTCTAAATCACAAATGGAGTGTAGCAATTTTTGAGCTTTTCATTCTCTGCTCTTTTCCTATGCAGAGGCCAATCTAGTAATCTCTCCTCAAATGACACATTTGTATGTGGCCACAGATTGCACTAAGGGCATATTTAGGGCAAAAGATTCTGTGGTCACCTGTTTTAACTTAGAACAACACCCTCCATTTTTGGTATATGGTTATTAAGCCTCCAATGCTTATCCCTCTCACAGGTAAGAGACAGACCCACCAAAAGCAAAACTGGGGCATGGTTCAAAATAAATCGACTATGTATTTCACAAAATCTAGCAGTTTGAATGAAAACTGGGCTTTCCAGGGCATAATCTATATGAGAGTGAATATTATGTACTGGAGAATAAAAGGTATATTCCCTGTAAGAGGAATGAAGTGCACGCCAGAGATTTACTAGGCCACAATTATCTAATAAGTCATATATCACTCTTTGTGTTGAGGAAAGCCCCCTCAGTATAGAACTGTACCTATCAAGAGTATCATCTATGGTAAGGTTCCATTCCCCCCTGATTATTTTGAAAAGAGAACTATGTGCGGAAATAACATTCATAAGAGAAACAAAAAAGGAGGGTGTATCCACATTGGGTCCATAGATGTTACCCATTAATAATTCAGATGTGTCTACCATAGCATGGAGAAAGGGGTACCTGCCTTCTGTATCCACATATTCTTTAAGAACCTAAAATGGTAAATGTTTACGAACCAAAATTATGAATCCAGCTCTGAGAGGGCTGTTACTAGCACCAAGAGAGAGTCCCACACTTAACCTGTGAAAAAGATGTGCATTCTTTGCCAATAAGTGGGTCTCTTGAAGCAATGCCAGGTCTGTCTTAAAAGAAGTTAACTGCTTAAGGACCTGAAGATGCTTTCTAGGGGAGTTGCACCCTTAGTGTTCCAAGTAAGAGAAGTTAAATGGGATAAGGCCATAGTGAAAAGTTACTAGACATAGAAAACTGTTCATGAAGTAGAAAAGAATTAAACATACATAAATCAGGCTCCCTGTTAATCATATAACTAAAGGTGCCCTGGATAGTTTTGTACAAAATTTAAAATGTTGCTACACAAAATATTTGCAAAATTCACACATTTCATGAAATATTTTGTGGTGTGAAATGTGACATTTTGCTGGAAAGTTGCAAAATGTCACCCAAAAATGGTGAAATTTCACCCATGGAACAGCAAAAATCACTGCCCATGGGTGAAATTTTGCCATGTTTGAGCAATTTTGTCCCCAAATGGCAAAACGTCACCCGTGGAACAGCAAAATAGCTACTCGCAGGTGAAATTTTGCCATTATGGGGTGAAATTTCGCATTTCATGGTGAAATTTCACAAGTTTGCACCACACAAAATATTTTATGCAAATAAATTGCTGATTTCACCAGTGAAATTTTTTTTCTCAACATCTCTACCCCTGAAAAAACAAAAGTTCCACCAATATACAACCCATCTCAAAAACATCCACATCTTGTTCTCTGAAGAAATAGTACAAAAAACAACCAAGTATTCAATAACATTTGAACCCAAAAACACAATTAGTATGTA
Source organism: Neoceratodus forsteri (assembly GCA_016271365.2). Lineage (NCBI taxonomy): Eukaryota > Metazoa > Chordata > Ceratodontiformes > Ceratodontidae > Neoceratodus > Neoceratodus forsteri. The sequence goes on from CM028135.1 coordinate 1,035,353,446, forward strand.
GGACAACAACACCCAGAAACTTTTAAATAACAAATAATTCCCCTGTAGTCTCCTGCCAAGCAAGGAAGGAGAGGGTAGGGGACACACCCAACAGGAGAAAAGCAGCTCTTCCATGTAGTATTAGATCTTCATGGCTCAGAAAATGATCAAAGAGCCCCAGTCACTGCATCTCAATAAATATCAATCAGATGCATTATTAGTCATAGCCAAAACCTTAATATCAGGTTGGTGAAAGAGAAGGGAAGGGAGAAGAGGAAGTAGAGGGACAGAAAAAATAGAGGGGAAAGGTTAGGTATCACCACAAACCTTAACAAAGGGTTACTTCTGTGATCCCCCAAAGCACTGATCTTGTGCAGTCCAAAAATGCACCACATGCTGTCCAGGAACAAATTAAAAGCAGAAGGATCACTATAGTGATCAGCCAAAGAAAATATCCTGGTAGGCACTTAGGGCGGTATAAAAAACAACAACTTCCTGGGTGAATAACTGTACAATCCACTCTATGTTTACAGAACTTAAGTAAACATCCTGTAGTGGGCATATATTTGTCCCACATGATTTCAGATAGAGTCCCAGCCAAATTCCGTGATCCCCAAAGCAAGGAACTTGTGTAGTCCTAAAGAACACCACATACTTCTTCCCAAATAACATTATCAACTGAAAGTTGGTTCATAAACAAATTAAAAACTGAAAGATCACTATAGACATCAGCCAAATGAAAGACCCTGTTAGCTATGTAGGCCAGTATCAACAACAAAGCAAACCCCAGATTAACTAATGAACAATCTGCTTTATGCATTCAGAGCTTAGTTGTACTTCTGGTAGTGAGCAGAGACTTGCTCCACATAACTTTAAATCAAGTCCCAGTCCAATGAAAGAAAAAAGAGGCAAAAACAAGACACTGAGAGCTAGTAACCAGTCTATCCATAGGTGATAGGTGAGCCAAGGGAGCTCATTGCAAAATATAGCAGCAGATTTAAAGCAACAATACTAGCAGTAAGGAAGAATCCGGAATCCAATAAAAGTCCCTAATTTCACCTCAGGTATTCATTTTCCTCCAAACATTAAAAGACAGATGGGGAAGTGTTTGGATAGTTCCAATTTGACTTATTCAGCTTAGGCAAATTCCAAAACACCCATGGCCATGGTAACAAAAGAGTCGGACAGGGTACAGCATGTAAAATTTAATACCCCCCTTGTAAAGAGTCTGTTTAATGTCCCAAACAGTCAGTTGATTCTCCAGGAACATCAGTGTAACATCCCTGAAGATAAAACAAGGACAACCATTCCAGGATAAGGGTCACTTGGCTCAGGCTTGCTGGAGGACTTGCACCTTGTCTTGATAATTCAGACATTTTAAAATAATTCCTCAAGGCTTCACTTGCAGCAGTGTTTGAGGGTGAAGGGAGTGATAGGCTCATTCAATCAGTTAGTCCAAGCCAAAGATAGGTGGGCCAGTGATTTATTTTAAGAAACCCTGGAGGAAGGTCAACATATTGGAACCCTCAGTTTGCTCCAGGATCCCCACAGTCACTCCACAATCACTAGATTGTCCTGAAGGCTCCTAGCTTCTGAGTCATCTGTTTGAAGCTCCAATTTATGTAATCTTTTCTTAATGTCCTGCCTTTCTTGGAGTTCTTGGGTCTGGGAGTCATCTAGGAAGCTGATCCAAACCTCAACATCTCCCAACTGCTGATTAAAAGTTTTAAGACCTGGTTTAAGTAGCTGAAAATCCTCAACCACCTTAACAAGGGTAAGTTTGATTCTGGCCATACTGGCCAACAATAGATCTAATTTGTCAGGCTCCACTTCTGGTTGAGGGGAATTTGGGGTGAGTCTTTCTTCAGTCAGCTTTGGCCTAGCTTGAGGAGATGGCATCTGTTCAGTTTGATCCACATTTTCTGTAGGAAGAGCCATTTTAGTGACTGCTAAATTGTTCCTCAAAGCATCAATTATTGTACCAAGGTATCTGATACAAAAGAGAAAATACAGTCAGCTGTTAAATGCAAAAAATAAATGTATTTAAACCTGAGAGCACAGAGCCAAAAGAGACATGTCCGTTCAGCTCGAGGGCATCACTTGACTCAGAATTGTTAGAATTTAAACAGGCGGATTCATCACTCAGTGATTAAATAAAAAAAATGCAATAAAACAATTTACAAGCTTAATAAAATATTGCATAATGTTAATTGATTTATTTTCTTTATGAATGAATATAAGCAAAATGAATATATAAAATTCGTATGTGTTCCTTTTTTGAAATATTTTAATTTTGTAATGACTGAAAAGGTAAACAAATGCAGTTTGAACTGATTGATACTAGACCAGGGATAATAGTTCCTCCTTTAACTTTTTGGTAAAATATTTTCCTTTCAGCTCCTTTAGTTATGAATTTCCTCAACTCTTGCCCTGGAAATAGGGGTGAGCTGGTGCTGGATTGAGCTTGTTGAAAGTGATAAAAACTAGCACAATTTATACCACGGAGGCAGGTCCTAAAAGGCTCAACTTCACTTTGATATTTTGACATTTTAACTTCAAGAGGTACTTTTTTTTGTTCTTTTTAGTGATCACTCACCGGGCTTGTGCAAGGCAAATGATCTTAGTAGCCAATCAGTAATCATGGAAATCATGAGTTTTGTTATTTTGCTGAGCCTACCTTAGTGACATGTCCAGCTCTCTCTCGGTAGAGATGGCAGCTTGTACAGAGAGCTCTTTAATACTTTTACCAAATAGTTGTTTTTGGTCAGAAATAATCATATATCATCAGAGTATCATGTACTATCATTCTTGCTAGCTAGTTAGCAGCAGTTAACTGCACTTTTGGGCAGGTAGTATAGAGGAAATTGTGTGCTGCTGCAAAAGAGCAGAGAGTGCATTGTTTGCTTGCTAAAGCTTCAGCTACAGATGCAGCCCTGTAGTAGGGATGTAACTGTAGCAGGGAGGAAAGTGGGCAGGGGATTTGTGAAAGTTTTACTATTAAATGTTTAGTTAGTGACTGCTGGAGGTGAAGGGCACAGAAACGTATTTAATTTGTTGCCCTGTGTATGAGCCAGCCAGTCACTGAGATAAAACTGAAACAGGCTGCTATGTGAGACATTAGATATTTCAGTGCCTCTCAGTTGGGTGATGTGAGGGTGTGCTATTGGGTTGTGGCTCAGTGGTGTTGCTTTTTTGACCTCCTTCAATTCCCTGTTGCCTCACAAGTTGCGTGGTGGCAAGTGTACATCATAAAGGCGTCTAAAAGTCATTTTTGACTACTGTGAGTTATCATAGTTAGCATCTGGTAGTGGTTGCTTCATGTTATTGTCACCTATTTTGCATCCTCAAATAAGGTGATAAAGGTGCAGACAAATTCACTATACCAGTTCCATCAAATATTAGTTCTGCGACCTGTGGTGGTGGAGAAGGAGATGGTAATGGTGGAACTGTAAGTGGGTGTCACTGGGCTATGAAGAATGGGGTATTATTGTATGGCAAAACAGAACTTTGTGAAAGCTTTCCTCAAATTCATGCAACAGTGTCGCAAATGCAAAAGTACTTTGCGAAAGTACTTTTTCCAGAAATTTGAAATACATATTTCTGGGGTGTTTTACCCCAAAATAAAGACATGCCTAGCACTACCATGCTACCATAATATATAAAAATATAGATAGATAGATAGATAGATAGATAGATAGATAGATAGATAGATAGATAGATAGACAGATAGATAGATCGATACATCTCTCTCCTTCTCTCTTTCTTCTCTCTCTCTCTCTGTTTATGTTGTATATATATATATATATATATATATATATATATATATATATATATATATATATATATATATATATATATATATATATAGTAGCATGGTAGTGCTTCTATAGTTAGAGCTAAGGAGCCATTTACAAGTTAAACCTAAAATTTTGCACCTTAATAACTTTGCAACTGTTCAATGGATTTGCCTGAAATTTGGAATACATGATTAATAACTGTCCATATTGGGATCTGCCAACCTTTGTACTGTTCTGATATATGGCTGCAGGGTTATTAAGCGTGATCTGCACGTGCATTTATGCTTTTTTGGAATTCTTTGCTCATCTCTACAGGTCTCATGGTTTGTGCGACCGGTCCAAAACAGGGGATCATGCGTCTAGGGTCCCCAATGTGCCCTTTGAAGATTTCATGAAAAAATATTAAATGGTTCAAAAGTTATTCAAAAAACAATTTCCCATTATAAGTAAATGGGAAAAGTTAAAAAGTTCGACTGTGTCGCAAATGCAGTTTTTACTTTCGCAAATGGCCCTTTTACTGTCACAAATCTGCCATTTTGTTTTCAGTTGGTCATCAGAAAAATGCTTGGCATTTAAATGTGGGACCCTCTAACAACCTAATTCTTTTTGTATTCACCTAGTCGGACCCTGAGGATGCTAGGCATGTCTTTATTTTTGGGTAAAACACCCCAGAAATATGTTTTTCAAATTTCTGGAAACAGTACTTTCATAAAGTACTTTCGCATTGGCGACAGTCTCGCATGAATTTGCAAAAGCTTTCGAAAAGTTCGACAATACTTTTCCAGGCTGTGGGAAAATGACAGCAATTATTTGCCACCCTGCTGCAAAAAAAATGGTTTGGTCTTTTGGGCTGGAATTTGGAGGGAACGCAGCCAACATCTCACAGATGTGCCTTTCAGTGTCTTGGTGAAAAAATATTACAGGGCGGCAAAGTTATGGCACTCCAAAATTGACACTTTTTCCCATAGGATAACATTACGGCATCCGCTGCATTACTGGAATCCTTTGCCGCCCTGCTGCAAAATAACGGTTTGGTCTTTTGGACTGAAATTTGGAGGAAGAAAGCCAACATCCCAGAGATGTGCCTTTTAGTGGTTTGGTGAAAACATATTACAGGGATCCAAAGTTATGACACTCTGAACTTCTCTTTTTTTCCCATAGGATAACATTACGACGTTTGACACACCTTTCAGGGCCCGTATCTCGGAAATGATTAGCACCCTGAGTACAAAACTAGCAAGGAAAGTCATAAATCATATGACTTTTAAATTTTCTTTCTACGTCATATGGTTCCTGAGATATAAGCAATTTAGTATTCCAACTCCTCATTTTCTGCTCCAGGACCCATTATTATGCATACATTCTTTGTACTCAATGTCTTTCTCTATGCAGCTTTTGGGGAAAACCAGCCTGTGCGCTTACATTACTGTTACCCTTACCACTTCTGCTTGTGGTTCCGTACCCATTTCACTTTCTGTTCCCGTCTACGACTCCATGTGCATTACCCTTTGTGTTTTCATTTGCGCTTGCGTTTGCGTTATTTTAACCATTTGTGTCTACAGTACTATTTATCTTTGTGTTTCACTTTGTATCACCATGCGCATTACCATTTGCATTTGCGGGCACCATGTTACTATGTGACAAGACATCATGTGGCAGGAGAGTGGGGCCCAAATGGCCCCATGCTCCTGTCACCGCATTTCATTCACTATTTCTCATTATCATTCTCAAAAAGAAGGGAAATTAGAGGCAAAAACTCCATTTCATGCATTAGTTAGGGTTGTTCCACAGTGATAAAAGTGAGGAAATTCATGTTAGGGTTGAAAGCTCCCTTGGACCCCCCTCCCACAGCCCCAACTGGCATCGTGGTGCACGTTGGGGTTGTCAGTCCTCTCACCCCATTATCCTATACCTCTGCTTCTTCACACATTTGATGGGGTGAGAGTTAAGGCCAGCAACCCCAATGCACACCCTGATGCTGGTTGGGGGTGTGGGTGGGGGATCCAAGGGTGGCTTTCAACCCTAACACCGAATTTCCTCACTTTCGTCACTGTGGAACAACACTAACTAATGCATTAAATGGAGTTTTTGCCTCTAATATATATATATATATATAAATGGATATGAACATTTAAGGTGAACTCAGGTTCTGTGGAAAACTATGATGGTACCAGGTACATTAACTTACCAAAAGTAGTATTAGTGTACACACAGAGGGCATCCTTCCTGTTGGGGGTCAGTGCAGCAGACATTGGGCAACCAACAGCATTATCACATCATCATGGATGGTTAACTTAATGGTTGGGTCATCCTTCTAGCACATCATTTGGAAAGACACTGTGCATCAGCCCAGTCAGGTCAAAAAGTATTACATGAAATTCTAACAGTAGCAGCAGGGTACATACTGTATTTCTTTTTGGAGTGTGTGCATGCATGACTGAGTGTGGCATGAATTAATGGAGACTTTTCTTTCCATTGTATGCTGTCATTTCTTTTCATCTGGAGTCTGGAATTTTCTGAAGACAAGACTGCAGCATTCTGTAGCTGCACAATAATTCTGGTGACTGTGTGCGAACACTGCATGCAAGACTGAGTGCGTTATTAATTCTGGGAGACTGCATTTGTTGTTACGCTCTCATTTCACTTTGTGTGGGCTGGGGAATTTTCTAGAGACAGAACAGTAACATTCTGTGGATGCACATTAATTCTGGTGACTGTATGTGAGCACTGCCTGCAAGATTGAGTGAACCATTAATTCTGGGAGACTGCATTTGTTGTTATGCTGTCATTTTACTTTGTGTGGACTGGGGAATTTTCTGGAGACAAGACAACAGCATTCTGTGGTGCACATTAATTCTGGAGACTGTGTGTGAACACTGTGACAAGACTGAGTTGCACCATTAATTCTGGGAGACTGCCTTTGCTGTTATCCTCTTATTTCACTTTGTGTGGACTAGGGAATTTTCTGGAGACAAGACAGTAGTTTTCAGTGGATGCGCACTAATTCTGGTGGCTGTGTGTGAACAATATTGTTGGTGCCTCAGTATTGTTTACTTTCTGTATGAATACATGCCATAAAAAAATGTTCAATGCTACTGCAACTTTTTGATGGCAAAACAAGGCACACAAAGATGCCCACTGCACTTTGACGCATAGGCCTTCATTAGAAGGCACACTACTGAAGGCCTAACCACCAAAGCGCAAGGGTCTTTACTGTGTGCCTTGTTTTGTCATAAATGTGTTGCACTAGAAGTGAAAATATTTGACTGGCATCTATTCATGTGGAGTTATGGCTTTCTGGTTTTGTTAAATGAATAGTCAACCCAGAATTTGCAAAAACATATGTTATGCAGAGCACTTTTCATTTGTATGTAAGGTCCTACTGTGTCCTTCCCTTTGTCTGCTATTAAATGTTTTTACTAAATTAACCTGCTAGCTTTATAGTAGTTTTACGGCCCCTGTGGATTTTTATGTCAAATAGGTTTATTGCCTTTATAGCTCCTACAATTCACCCTGTGTCATGTGACAATGATGTAGCATAGCCCATAGATTTACAGTAGCAAAAGCACAGTTCACAACAGCAGAGCTGTCTAACTGTTCTTATCCAGTGAGCCCAAATGGCTACTGTTACAGTTTAGCAGATAGCTGAGAGCTAGGTGAGTGGGGTTTCTGTACAAAAACTGCTAGTCTTTATTAATTACAGCATTGATGATCTATGGTAATTTCTGTGCTTTTTATTGTTGTGTGTAGTTTGATTAAATTAAATGTTAAAGGGGCACTGTCAACCTGTTTTTCATCTTATTGTTTCCAGTTAAAAACCTACGTTTTATGATTTCTTACCTTTTCTAAAATGCATTGATGTTGCTGTTTGTCTCCTTGTTTAGTAGAACTGAAATGCAAGTGAATGTATATTTATAAACAACTTTGTTTTGTTTACAATCCTGGATCTGTTCTTACTGCATGCTTCCTGAGCATTAGAAACACACCCAAACAGTGCAGTCACTCATGAAGCAGTAGCCTCCTAAACTCCCATTATATCATGAGGGGCTAGACTGTGCTGTGGGTGTTCCCAAGTTCAGAAAAGATGCAGCTGAAGCTGATCAAGGAATGTAAACAAACCTGTGTTTGTGTGGTATCACCTGTATGGTGGGCAGTCTGTTTTTCACTTGTTAAAAGGAAAAAAAGAGTCAGAATGAAACTATCAGCTATATCAACAATCTTTAAAGTATGTTGGCAATCATAAAATGTGTTTTTTAAACCAGGGACATTTTGAGACCTAAGGGAGTTGACAGTGTCCCTTTAAAAAGAAAACACTTACTACTGCCAGGTAGACCTGACACACACAGAAATCACAAATTGCGAATGATAGCTATTTAGTAGCTGTTTTCTTACAGAAACCCTACTCAGCTAGCTCTCAGGTGCCTGCTAAACTGTATCTTGCCATTTGTGATCACTGGATAAGAACAGTTACACAGCTCTGCTGTTGTAAATTGTGCATTTGTTAAATCGACAGGCTATGTCACATCACTGTCACATGACATGGTGCATTGTAGGTAAAAGAAAGGCAATAAACATTTGAGACAGAGATCCCCAGGGGTCATAACTCGTAAAACTACCATTAAGCTAGCAGGCTAATTTAGGAAAAACTCCTAATAGCAGACAGAGGGAAGTACACACTAGGATTTTACATACAAATCAAAATGCTCTGCATCAGGGATCAGGGGAGGGCAGTGGACATGGCCTATCTGGACTTCAGCAAGGCCTTTGACACTGTGCCACATAGAAGACTATTGCACAAACTGGGGAATATGGGTGTGGCAGGACAGTAGTCCGGTGGGTAGGTAACTGGCTGGGCGGCAGGACACAGAGGGTGGTGGTAAATGGCTGTCACTCCACAGAGGGAAGAGTGACCAGTGGGGTACCACAGGGATCAGTGCTGGGACCGGTACTATTCAATATCTTCATCAGTGACATTGCACAGGACCTAGAAGGCAGAATTTCACTGTTCGCTGATGACACAAAGCTCTGTAACAGAGTAGACACACCAGAGGGTGTAGACAGAATGAGAAGGGACCTGCTGAAACTTGAAGAATGGTCAGGGTTTTGGCAGTTGAAATTCAATGCAAGGAAGTGCAAGATAATGCATATGGGGCACAAAACCCTGGCACAATATATCAGTTGGGGGTGAGGATATAGCATGCACCAAGCAGGAAGGATCTTGGAGTTATCATCTCTGATGACCTCAAGGCAGGAAACAGTGTGACAAGGCAGCAGGTAAAGCAAATAGGATGCTGGGATGCATAGGCAGGGGCATCACCAGCAGGAAAAGGAGGTCATAATTCCACTATACAAGACACTAGTGAGGCCCCACCTGGAGTACACTGTGCAGTTCTGGAGACCTTACCTACGTAAGGACATAGACAGGGTAGAGAAGGTTCAGAGGAGGGCAACAAAGATGGTGCATGGATTGCATCACAAGTCCTATGAGGACAGGTTGAAGGCACTGAACATGTACTCCCTGGAGGAGAGGAGGGAGAGAGGGGATATGATAGAGACATACAAGTATCTTACAGGGAGGAACAGGGTGCAGGAATGCACTATTTTTGCGAAAAAGATGTTCCGGGACAAGAGGGCATGGGATGAAGTTGGAGGAGGACGATTCAGAGGAAGCGTGATGAAGATTTCTTCACAGAACAGGTGGTGGACAAGTGGAACACCCTACCAGAGGAAGTGGTGGGGGCTGAAACAATCACGGGATTTAAGAATGCATGGGATAGACATAAAGGAATTCTGGAGGTCGGGGTAAGGGGCAACAGACTTCCTGGAAAACATAAACTGAACTTACAAACTTAAATGGGCAGACTGGGTGGGCCATAGGCCCTTATCTGCCGACACTGTCTATGTATCTATGTATGTAACATTTGTTGTTGCAAATTTTGGGTGGACTACTCCTTTAAGTTGGAATGATGATGACAAGGACAGCCTATTTTTATTTAAAACAAGGTTATGCAAAACCAAAACAGCACACACACTTAACGGGGGGGGGGGGGGTGCAGTATAGAAACTATAAAGTACAGAAATGGAATCAACAACAGGGTAGATGCATACAGAACAGACAACAAGAAAAAAATGTGCATGAAAAAGGAAAAACAATTAAACAATACAGGGTAGAAGGGTCAGGAGCAACATAGCTATATATTTTTTATTACAGAGGGTGGGGCGGGTACAATGAAGGAAAAACTAAAAAATTAATGCTCAATGTCATTGTGGGACAACAACAGTCAGCGCATGGACATCATCTGCAGCTTATGGCCCTTGATCCACTCCAACTGCTGCCCTACATTGGTCAGGCACTGGTTGGCAGAATCCACCACACTCCACAGAACTGCAAAATCAGCCTGATTTACAGGCAGTTCTGTGGGGTTGCTACCAGCAGGAGCTGCTGAAGCTGGTGGTGATGGTGGTGGTGCTGGTGGAGCAGCAGGTACTGCCATGGCACTCCTCCACTTAACGCCATGCACAGCCACCCCCATGCCACAGAAGGGCCAGCAGGTTCAGTCTATGCCCATTCTGTGACAACAGCCTGCCACTCCTCCTGCTGGTGGTTCAACATATGGGTGCTCTGGCCCCCAGTCCCCAGATGAGTTCCCAGGGGGCCATGGTGCACCTCCACACCACAGATCCAGCAACTTATGATGCTACTGTCCCCCGCACACCATCGAAAAACTTCCAAACCTGGGAGGTGTGGCTAGGACCAGGCACAGGTTGGGGAGCCCAGATGCTGTGGGATCCTGGGGCTGAGGATCCACAATTGGGGCCAGGGGCACAGACACATGCAGCTGAAGTGCTGCTGGCACTGGTGGCCATGGGGCAGTGGGAGGTGATGCCACTTTCAAAGGAGGTGGTGGTGGTTCTTTCACAGCTCCAGCTGCAGCACCAACTACTCCTGATTTTGGGAGGGGGGCAGGCAAGATCTTACTGAGGTCCAGCCAAACCTGGCCCCAACCCCCATGTATGCGAACTCCCACCTGTTCACCAAGCCGCAGAAATGCCCCAGCCCCAGATCTTCCCTCCTCCATTCTAATTTCTGCCCTGTGGCCCAACACAGTCACACACATACATACACACACACACACACACACACACACACACACACACGTGCACACTCTTAATAAAACAAAGAATTCATAAAAAAAAGAAATCCACAGAAGAATTAATAAACAAACAAGATCAGAAAAAAAAAACAAGAAAGATTTGGCTTATAACAAGCAGTTTTTAAACTTTGCCTCTAGCTCTCTTTCTGTCCTCTTTACTACTTGCTCCTCTCTCTCCTTCTGCAAAGGGGAAGTGAATCTATCTCCTAGTGAGTCACTTCCTTCCTGCCTGGCTACAACATATGACTTACACTGCTGTAAGCCATGTGTGGGGGCTGCAGACAGTGCCAATAGACTTGTCACTCCACCTTATTTCACCTTAAGGTGGAGTAACAATGTGAAGTAATAATCACAAGGCAAAGTGAGCCTTTAAAGTGGGTACTCTGCATAACAGAATGACAATGTGAAGTGCCAACTTCGCGGGCACTTCGTGGGCAGAATCTTAATTTGCTGCATCTCTAACCATGTCCTGCCTCTACATCCCTCCTCTTATTGGAAGATATACTAGACAGAATGTGACATATTGAACAGAAGGAAGTTTGGCTAGCTTAGTTGAGCTCCCTGACAATGTTTAAAACTGTTGTCCTTACAGTATTACACAACTGTCCCTGGTGAATATTGAATTTATTATATCTGTATGATTAATGTTTATATTGTTAGTATGATTATTATTTGTAATGTTTTAACTGTTTAATATAACTGGTCACACTGTGAAAACTGCATGGTTGTTTATCTTGTATAGCAGTATAAAACTAAAATGAAACAGAAAACTAAAAAAAAAGGTAGGCCAAGACCTCAGGTCCCTTCATGTTACCTGTTCAGGTATGGATACAATCCAATTGACTCCAATTTCTTAGCACATTATTTGGCCCTCTCACTCTGGGATATGACAAGTGTCAAAGCTATTAAAACAACAAGAGCCCACCTGCCTTGGGAGGATGGGGTGGTACCCAAGGACTGGAGGAGGGCAGATGTGATTCCTCTTCACAAAAGTGGGAGCAAGGCAGAAGCAGGAAACTATAGACCTGTTAGTTTAACCTCAGTGATAGGGAAAATGATGGGATCACTTCTAAAGGAAAGAATTGTCGAGTATGTAGAGGCCAGAGGGGCACAGGACCCTAGGCAGCATGGATTCACAGTGGGAAGGTCATGCCAGACGAATCTGATAGATTTCTTTGACAGGGTGACCAAAGTAGTAGATCAGGGAGGGGCTGTGGACATGGCCTACCTAGACTTTAGCAAGGCATTTGACACAGTCCCACACAAAAGATTAATATACAAGTTAGCCAACCAGGGAGTGGTTCCCAAGATGACAGCCTGGGTAAAGAATTGGCTGGAGAATAGGACACAGAGAGTAATAGTAAATGGAGTCCACTCAGAAGAAAGGAGGGTTACTAGTGGGGTACCGCAAGGTTCAGTATTAGGACTGGTCCTCTTCAATGTCTTTATAAGCGACATTGCAGAAGGACTGGAAGGAAAAGTATGTCTCTTTGCAGATGACACTAAGATCTGCAACAGAGTTGATGCACAGGGTGGGGTGGAAAGGATGAGAAGGGACTTGGCAAGGTTAGAGGAATGGTCAAATGTATGGCAGCTTAGATTCAATGCTAAGAAGTGCAAGGTAATGCACCTGGGAAACAAAAACCCAAGGGAAGAGTACACAATGGGGGGTGAGATACTAACAACAACAAAAATGGAAAGGGACCTGGGGGTAGTCATATCAGATGACCTAAAGGTGGGCAAGCAATGTGAGAGGGCAGCAAGGAGGGCTGGGGGAATACTGGGATGCATAGGGAGAGGCATCACCAGTAGAAAACAGAAGTTATTATCCCTCTGTACAGACAGCTGGTGAGACCCCATCTGGAGTACTGTGTGCAGTTCTGGAGACCCAATCTCTGCAAAGACATAGACAGAATGGAAGCTGTCCAGAGGAGGGCAACTAAAATGGTGCAGGGTCTGCACCGGAAGACATATGAAGAGAGACTTAAGGAGCTTAATATGTATAGCCTCAAGGAAAGGAGGGAGAGGGGGGACATGATAGAAACTTTCAAGTACCTCAAGGGAATCAACAAAGTCCAAGAGGGTAGCATCTTTCAAAAAAAGAGGTGTGCAAGAACAAGGGGGCACAATTTGAAGATGGGGCGGTGGCTCAGAGGTAATTTAAGGAAGTATTTTTTCACAGAGAGGGTTGTGGATACATGGAACGGCCTTCCGGAGGAGGTTGTGGAGTCAAAATCAGTGGTGGAATTCAAGCATGCATGGGATAGTCATAAGGCAATTCTGGGGGTGGGGGTAGGAAGAAGTAGGCTGCTGGTTAACTAGGATCTGCAGCTTATCCAGTAGGTAGGGAAATGGGGAGACTGGGTGGGCCAAGCGGTTCTTATCTGCCGTCAAATTCTATGTTTCTATGTTTCTATGCCTTGAGCTATCACCCCTTTCACATTGAAATTTAGGTCCTGATCCTATAGTAAATAGCCTCTCCTGGTATTCAAATGTTGTTTCATGCTTCCAGTAAGAGAATATATTGTTTACTCAAGCAGGTAATCCTAAAACATTCCCAGAGTTATCACTAATCAGTTGCTTTTGGGAAGGAGGTCAAGCAACAATGGAGTAGCCCTAGCAAGGTGACTGTCTGATGGGGTCCTTGGCATGCATTTAGTTTTACCACCTAGGCAGTTAATAGTGTATTACACTAAGAGTGATGCTTGGATCCTAAGTTAATAAAGTCCAAATGGCTTTCGATGAAGAAAACAGTTTTTTCCTATTTCACAGTCACTGCTGGTTCTTATTGCAATGGGTACTTACTGAAGTTTTAAACACTGTGTCATGCCACATGCAGGAACAACTATTATCTACATCAAACCTTCCTGGCAGGTGTTAACACTACCTACTGGCTTCTTAGAAGTTATTTAGGAAACAATGACATAAACTAATAAGTTTTACTAGATCCACGAAGATTTGAAAAATGTCCACAAGCTCTTAAAGGGATAAAGATAAAATATACTGATATGCCCAAATTATATATTCTTGGCTATGTTGTATTTCCCCTCTCACATTGCTGATCTTAACAGTCATGTTAATTATACATCTATAGGCAAACAGACACCTCATATTTTTACTTTGCTGAGATGGGTAAATGTGATACAGTATTTATCTTTTGTTTATGCCTCATAAAATTAAATCACATATGCTGTCACAACCAGACTCAAATTATGTGACATAATTATGTTAGAACAATATATGTGTACTTAATCACATAAGTCCCTAGAGTAGCATTGGTTGACAGTGACAAGGAAAGGTATCAGTGAACACAGCCATGCAAACATTAACTTGAGACTTTGCAAAACCCTCCCACCAGAATTTACTGTTTTCCCTACATCCATCACTGTCTGGTACATTTTTTTTAAATAAATGGTTTATAAATCAAACACATTGATCTGATCTTTGAAGATTTATTTAGAAGTCTTGGAAGAAAATTTACTTTCCACTATACCTGTCAGGGAGGTAAGATTTAGGCTGTGTAAGTGCACATAAGTCACACACAAAAATGGTAATTGCCCTAAGACCAGGTTAACATTGCGTAAATAAAAATCCTACAGATTCAAACAAACAAACAAACATGGGCTAAATATAACAATGACATAATTTAGAGTTAAAACTAAATGTGCTGGCCCTGGTTTATTGGCAGCAATGTAAATAATAGCATCCCCATTTGATAAATCAATAGTTATTAACCTGGATGCCATTGACCATCAATGGCTGCAAGACACTCTTGCTTGCATTTGATTCAGTGTTGCTGTTTATACAGATAATATGTTCATATGTCACTTGTGCATTCAGGAATAGTTATGTTCTTTTATGGTGCTTTTAGGAAAGAGATTATTACTCACATTTATTTTCTGAAAAAATAAACAAAAAAATTACTCCATAACTCTAAACCATCAGAGCCTAACATGTGAAATTACAAATCCAGCCTCAAACACCTTGTTCATTTAATGTTCTGTATTTATTTTTTTAAGCTGGTGTTTGATTTGTAAATAAATTCATTCATAGAGCATGACAGAGCTTTGCTCAAATCAGGGAATAAACTTAATACTGTACAAAGATATGTCTACATTGGAAAAAGTATTCATGTCCAGATTTTACTGTATAAATCATTACTGACGTGCGAGTTTTGCATCTGTGATTTTTGTAGCAGGATGAGGCATGTTCATATCTGTCTACAGCACAGTTATGCAACTATGGAAAGCACATCAAGCTAACATAAGGAGTGACACTACTGACATAATGTAGATTGACTTGAACTGAATTGGATGGAAAAAAAACATTTATTTATTTATTTATGTATGTAAAAATTGGTAACTGGGAAAGAGTGACAAGTAACCCAACAGTTTAAAATATGTATCTTCAACAAAACATTAAACAACTGTATAACATGGATAACAGGCATCTTAAACAACAGTAGAAAATACAATTTATCTTGTATTAATTTTACATCTGGGGTGTATTTAGAACTCAATAATGTTGAAGTATGACACTGAATAGCATACATGTTGAGGCTATGTCTGCCATGAGTTCTCAGAGCCACAAAATTCAGTGGGAAATATTCATGATGCCATTTTCTCTGTCTCCCCTGCAATCTTATGGATTTTCCTCAGGCTATACTGTCCCCAGTGAGTTCTCCTCTGTTGCAGTGAGTCCATGAGAGTGCTATCCTACCATCAGTCCGACCATGATCCAGTAGTCAACAGTGAGGTACCAGGAATGGGGTCTGAGTATGCCAACAGCTTCTTTCAGAGACTGGCATTTTCATCCAGTTTAATCCCACAGTCATATCCCTCCCCTGGACATAGGTGCAGCCTTTCTCAGCCTCATGAATGCACAGTGTCCCCATGCAGGTGAATCAAGCTGCTTGGCCCACCTGCTGAGGACACTAGGGTGCTAAAGTCACTGACAGCACCCCCAGTTCAGGCATAGTTGTGTAGCTTCTGCCTCAGCTTAGCTTGCCTTCCAATGCAGTGGCACAGCTCTCCTCCAGAACCCATGTCACCTACACAACAGTGTGTTTAGATGCTGCTGGGCCTCTGGGGCAATGTCAATGACACCATGTTATTCTCATTAATATTCCTTCTGCTAAAAATGGGTGAATTGGATGGGAGACAGCATAGCAAATAATGGATAAGAGCACTGAGCTGCAAATCTGGAGAACCAGGTTTGAATCCAACAGCCATCATGTGCATACTGTGTGATCATGAGCAAGTTACTTAGCTTCTCTGTGCTCTCAGGATGCAACTGGAAACAAGCCTCAGCTTAATGTATCTTTCCTGGTCAAAAACTGTAAACTAAACTATGGGTATAGTGATTGGGGTGGGGGTGTGGGATAGGATTGGTGTGGTACAGTCCAGGAGACATCTGGGGAGGATATGGAATCAGGATCTATGACCTTCATACCTGGTCCCCCTCCCCAGGGTACTGCCAAATTTCAACATGCAGAAAGTAGCCCATCTGGCCTGCACTGCTCATCCCCTTTGGGCCATTCTCTGTAATGTGAGCTCATTGAGGAACAAGATGGTGGTAATGCAAAGTTTTGTCACTAATTCCTTGGTTGACCTCATTTGCATCATGGAATCCTGTTTGAGTGATGTTGCTGGCCCAGTGCTGGGGACATCTGTTTCTCCTGCTTTTTCCATGGTGCACTGCCTGAGAAGGGATCTCAGAGGAGGCAGGGTGGCTTTCTGTTTTTGATCCACCTTGTGACTCAATGCAGTCCCAATGAGCTATTTCTGCAGAACAGTATGAGGAGTTTGAGTGCCTTTGTGCTAAAAAGGTATTGGTCATTACATTTCATATTTCTTCCAGTGATCTGGTTTGGACTGGGAGTGGTTGCAGCTATAGTAATGTAGCTGTCCCTGTATGGAATAAGTTTAACCAGTTTCTAAGGCTGAGGTCCTCTGGGTGGTCTTCAGTTTGTATCCCACAAACTGTATACTAGACCCAGGCCCAATGAGGCAGATACTCAGCTGCACTGAGTTCCTAAGTCCAGTCTTCACAAAGATCTTGAATGGGTCCTTGTGGGAAGGTATCTCTCCTTCAGTCTTGAAAAGGCCTATGGTATGGCCCATTTAAAAAAAAGCCATTGCTGGACCCTGACATTCCAGCGAATGATAGGCCTGTCTTTAACCTTCCCTTTCCAGGGAAGGTTACTGAAAATGTGGTGATTGAGCAATTAACAGACCACCTGGAGTTGTTTTTTCCAGCTATGAACTTCTCTAGTAAGGATTTCAGCCTAGGTACAGCACGGAAATGGACCTTGTCATGGTGACTCATGATCTCCTTCTTGCAAGGGATAAAGGGCAATGCTCAGTATTGCTGCTCTTGGATATCGTATTAGCATTCAACACAGTGGATCATGGGTGCTGTTGGATCACCTGAGGAACTATAATAGGTGGGCCTGACTGGTGAAGATTTGAGCTCTTGAGTCCTACGTAGGTGGGAGCACACAGCAGGTGGCTCTGTAGAGATTTACCTCAGAGGCATCTGTGTTGTCCTGTAGTGTTTCGTAAGGCTCAATCCTTGCCCTCATTTTATTCTCTGTGTATATGCTGCTGCCATAGGAGCTCATTAGCTGGGCCACTGGAAGATTGCACCTGCAATTTTTTTGCGGAATCCACAATTTTCACCTTTCTCCACTTAAACTGACATGTTCCGCAATTTTTTGCAATTTCTGAGTTTTTATATTGAACTGTGCAAAAAGTATTAACATTTTTAATAAAAATACTCTCAAATATGTTGACAATTTTGCATGCAGACTTGGATTTGGCTGAAACAATGCAGTGCAAGGTAGGGCAAGGGTTTTAAGTGACACTGATTTCTTTTGAATCCTTGTCTTGTTTGATTTCAAAATCCACTGGCCAAGCAGAAGTATACTTAAACACTTAAACATATGTTCTGTGTTGCAGCAGTCTATCAGAAAACTTTCTGTTGCCACACAGACTGAAACAAAAGATGGGAGAAAAGGTGCAAATTATCCCATTCACTTAAATGGAATGCTAACTATGAAGCCTTTTTGAAAGCGGCAGGGCAAGTTTTTCCTTGAGAATATACTTTCATTCAGACTAGTTTTGATTCAAACAGCTGAGGATTTTTAGATGGCCATGCTGATTTTAAACTTGAATAAGCAAGTTGTTAACAGTGATCTCGCTCTTAGCAACTACCCCCTAGACCCATAGATGCTCACATGCAAAGACTGCAATAAAAACCTGACTAAAGTCTAAAAACAAGCTCGTAAAACATAAAACGTATCTGAACATATATCTTTAACTAAACAAAATCATTGCAGCCAGACTAAAACAAAGGTAAATTACAGGGTACCCTGACTACTATAAGATGCAGTAAAAATATATTGGTATTTTTATCACATTTTGGTAACCGTGTAAGGCCCATTAGGCACAAGTGCCTGTTTTCAGGTGCAACCCAGGAGCACTGAGGAGGTTAAGTGACTTGCTCAGAATCACAGTATTTGATTTTTTTAATTTTTTTAGTTTTTTGTTGACCAGGTAAGTGCACTAGACAAATCCTGCCTATTTTCAGGCACAATCCGGTGGAGGGGGATACAGATGAATGCCAACTGACCTTGAAATAGATTAAGCTGTTGGTGAGTATTTTTAGGGAATGAGGAAAATTTGGCCAGGACACTGGGGAAATTCCCCTACTCTTTTTGATAAGTGCCATGGGATCTTTAACATCTACCTGAACTACCACCAATCCAGGCAGATGGGACCTCAGTTTAACGTCTCATCTGAAAGACAGAAATGCATGTATGCAATAAGTATGCAATACAGTATGTAAGTGGAGGTTGTGGGAATCCAACCCAGGACTGCTAGATGTCGTAGCTCATTCACAGTTTGTTACTCAAACCTCTAGATTCTATTGCCAGCCCCAATAACCCCCAGATTTTATGTTTAAATATGTGATTTCAAAAATAGCGTACAGTACAAATTACGACCATTAAACACTTTAACAACATTTTACTAAAACTCAATTATTCACCACTCTATCTGCTTATTTTTTCTAGTACCAAAGTGCCTGAAATGCTGGCAGAGTACTGTAAACAGCTGTTGATTAAGCTTCATTATTTGATAGCCAAAAACCAAAAAAAGATATTTCTTTTGACTTTATTTAATATTAATTTGCTGTGGTTCACTTTATAGAATCTATTTAGCACTGTATGAGGCAGATGCTTTTAAATTTTTGAAGATAGACAATGCTTACGATAGCTTATCAGTTTAGAATTATTTTTAGGAACATAAACTTTTCTTTATATTTTAAACATATTCAGGTGTCAGTGTATTCATTTAGCAATTTATACTGACTAATTTATGCTGCAGAAAACATTAAAAATATTTATTGTGAAGCACTCAGGGTCTATAGTAGAACCCCCACAATTTTGCGTAACCTTTTCCGCAATTTTCCAGTGGTCCTGCTCATTAGATAGTACAATACAATATTTCACTGCTATGCACATGATTCTCAGTTGTACCTGTCTTGTGCCCCTGATGATACATCTGTGGCCCTGGTGCTGAGCTATTGTTTGGCTGAGATTATCAACAGGATGGCATTGAACTGGTTAAGTCTTAACCCAGCCACGACAGGGGCCATGGTTATTGAACCTTGTTACAAGGGCAGTTCTGCTGCGGGGGATAGGATTTTTTCCTGTATTGGGGGGCCATTCCCTCACTTCAGCTTGTATGGTTAAGGACCTGGGGATCACTTTGGATGACAGATTGACATTTGAACATCAGGGCTCGATTTCCAAAGGGTCAGAAATGATCCAAGGTGCTTGCATCAAACAGAAATGATACAAGGGACCACTGCTTTGCACTTTGCATCAGTCCCAATTTTCAGACAGTGCTTGCAGCACCAATGGGACTCCTTGCACCTGACAGTCTTGCACCAGGCTTACAGCAAGTTGCAGGCTGCACCATGGTGCTGAGGGGGGCATGCACCACATTGCAGCTGCCATATTCCCAACCATTGGATTCTCAACACCTCACACTTGCCTCAAACCTCAGCTGCATTTAGACCAGCCAGAACTAGTCTAACAGCCCTATTTGCTCTCTCCACATGGAGCTGATTGATGGCTTGAAGGTGGAGGTCTCCTCCATGTAGTGGTGGTATGGCATGCCAACTGGTGAGTGAAACCCAGATTGAGAAATCCACCACACAGACAATTTCAACAAGATTCAAAATTGTCACTGTGGAGGACATGCAGGTGAAATTTTTCCCTTTTGCCGACTTTTGAGCCCCCTTAGGTTAACTCTTACTCAGAGTTAACAATCCTTAGAAAGGGCGGTGTGGGGGACACACCCCCTACATGGGGGGTTCGATGGCACAGCCCCCAGTTAGAAAAAGACCCAATGTCTGACAGGTGAAATTTCACCTGTCAACACTGGGGATCAATCAAGTCTTTATTTAACCAGGTGTTCATCACTGAGCAGAAGCTCATTTGCAAAATGAACCTGGGATCATGCTATGCTGAACCGTGACAACATTATTGTCGAGTCAGCATAGGTAAATCACAGTGGTACCCCCATATGGTGCCATGCAAGGTTGTTGCACCACTGACTCTGTGCCAGTGCATCTTTATTTTTTAACAATTTTGTATTGAGGTACTAAAGAAAAAGAACAATACAATGTGCATAATAATACATACACTGGCATCTTCACACTATGGTTGAGAAAAGCTCTCCAAAAATTACTTTTAAATACAGATGTTCAAGGTAATATTACATTGTGGAATAAAGTTCTATTCTGCAATTGCATATCTATATACTGCATTGTCTTTGTCCCGTCTTAGACTATGTGGAAATCTGTTTGGTCATGTCAGTTCATGTTGTTCTATATAAGAGTAAGACCATTTTTCCTCCTCTCACCCTGGATGTACAGGAAGCCAGACCTACATGCAGGAGAGTATACACCCATGCCTTTATTAATTTTGACTTTACTAAGTGGCAGTTTCATTCCTGCAAATGGCACACAGGTTGGCACCCCAGGTCTGGTGAAACATAGCTTCTCTCCCAGTGGCTTTAAGTTGGTGCCCTTCAAGCTTCATACACAGCAGTAGGTTGTCTAACCAATGAGCAGTTGTTGGTGGGGAAGAGCTTAGCCAGTATTGGGACAGTCTTCTGGGCATTAATGGGTGCCAACCCCCCCAGAGTCTGTAATGGGTTGCATTAGCTGTGCCTGGTTGTGGATTATTGCCCACCTCCAGCATAAATTCCATGGATGGTTTATGTAGGGTGCCCTGCAATATTGTCTTTATAGTTTGGTGCATATGATACCAGAAGGGGGCAAACATGTTGCACATAAGAGCAATATTTATTTATTTATTTTATTCATTTAAAATTTGTTAACTGGGAAAGGCACTCTGAGCCTAGGCTTGTTTCCAGGTGCAACCCATGGGAGGATACAGAAAAGGATGTACAGGCAGTAGCATGATGAAAAATACATGCAAATAAGTACAATACAATACAAAAAATACAATACAGTGCAATAAGATAAAGTACAATACAATGCAATACTCTGGTATGTACAAACAAGGCTGTGGGAATTACTGCAATGAGCAAAAGTCATGTGATAGAGAGAACAGGAAGCTAGAAAAAAGGACAGTAAAATCCAGTACTGTACGGTCCTCAGGGGGCTAGAACATTAGGAAGGGGGGAAGCAGGTAAGGGAGGGGTAGAAAGAGGCACAGAGGGAGTGGGGGGCAGTTGCAGGTGGCAGAGGAAGGGAATGAAGAAGGGAGTTTAGGACATGGAGGGAAGGGGCATGGTGGGTGGCCCATGGGAGTTTATTTCAGAGGTAAGGAAGGCAGTAGGAGAAGGCTGCTAGGTCTGAGCATGTGTGAGGGAAAGGAAGGCAGAACATGTGGACATCCCTGGAATGTAGAGTACTCAGAGGAGCTGACAGGAGAAAGGCAGGAGTTGAGATAAGAGGGAAGAGACCCAAACCAGAATTTACCAATAAAGATGAGGCTGTGCAGATGGCACTTTGTGGGAAGAAGCATAAGAAAAAGAGAGGAGTAGAGGGTGCAGTGGTAAGTGAGAGGCAGGAGAGAAGGAGGCAAAGCAGCAGAAAGAATTTAGCAGTGTGTCTGATCTGGCAAGAGAGGTTGCTTCAGCTGAGCAGTAGACAATGTCAGAGTAGGCAAATACAGGAAGAGAAGTTTTCATGACTAGGCCATGCCAAGTTACCAGAGGGAGGCAGTCTTTGTGACAGTAAAGGGTGCCAAGTTTGGGGCGAAGTTTCAAGTAGATGTAGTCTATGTGTACAGAGAAGTTGAGACTGCAGTCCAGCCAAACTCCCAGGTATTTAAATGAGTTTACTGACTGGAGAGGTGTGCAGTCGAGGGTGCAGAAAGTGTGTGTGTGGGGGGGGGGGGGTTGGAAGATTTTAGCAGCTTTGGCCTGGAACTGAAGAACATAGAAACTGTCTTTTTGGATTTGAGTTTTAGTTGATTTTGAAGAAACCAGGAGTGCACCTTGTTGAAATCACTTTGAGGAGGGGTAGTGTCTTTGAGGGCAGAGGGACCTGACTAGAATAACACAGTGTCATCTGTGTACATCTGAATCCTGCATAGTGAGCAGATGGTAGGTAGATCATTAAAAAAGAGAGAAAAGGATGAGGCCCAGAATGGATCCTTGTGGGACACCAGCAAGAAAAGGGAGAGGGGTGGAGATGGAGGTGCCTACAAGAACAGATTGCTGCCTGTTCTGAACCAGGGGATAGCAGCTGGAGCTAGCCCAATGGAATGCAGTTTATGAAGAAGGGTGTGGGAGACAGAATCAAATGCCTCAGCCAAGTCCACAAAAATAGCTGCAGTGACATGGCTTTTATCCATTGCAGACTGAATTGAGTCAGTTACCAGAAAGAGGGAAGAGACAGTTGAGTGCTGTTTCCTAAATCTGGACTGGTAAGGTGAGATACTGTCAGTGGCAGTTATGTATTCCAGGATTCTGGTGTAGATTAATGATTCCTGGAGCTTGGCAAGAGCTGGGAGGAGAGATATGAGTCTATATTAACTGGGAGAGGATGGGTCCCTGCCTTTATGAAGGTGGAGCACTTTGGTGTGTTTCCAGACTAGGGGGATGGTGCTGGTGGCCAGGGAGAGGTTGAGGAGGTGAGAAACAGGGGTAGCTATGGTGGGGGCAGAGATGCAGAGAAACTTAGGGTAGAGAACATCTCGTCAGGATTTAGAAGGGTTAAAGGCCATTTACGCTTTGTAGATGTCTTGCAGAGAGAAAGGGGGAAAGGAGTAACCAGAACCAGCAAGGGTTGGGGAGATCTGGGGCAGGGGGAAGGAGGGAGGGAGGTTGTCAGAGAGGGCACAGGACATAATGAATGTTTTGAAGGCTTCAGCAACAGTGGCTGAGTCACAGAAAGACTCTCCCTCAATATTTAGTAAGTTGGGAACTTCTGCAGAAGTGTGACCTAGGAGGTTGAGGAGGGCTTTTCTGAAATTTGCAGGAGAACCTGTCCTGAATTGGAGTTGGGATTTAAAGTAGCTGGATTTTTTCATGCAATTTACAGAGGGATAAGAAGTTAGATGTGAACCAGAGGAGGTGGCGATGTTTTACTCACACTTTTTTAAAAGGAGCATAGATGTCCCAAACACTACTGAGTGTGTCAGAGTACATTTGGAGAGCAGTCAGAGTCAGGGGCAGAGTACTTACTGAGGAAGTTGCCTCTTCTCTGCAACATTTTGAAGACATCATATCATATGAAGACTTAAATTGTGAAGTTTTGTTGGCATGTGATATGTTCTATATAGAAAATGTAACTGTACTCTTCTTTATTTGTTTGATAAGGAGTAATTAGGATGTGCCTTATGGCAGATTGCCATGTCTCATCATCTTTGCTCTGATTCGAGGCCACACTCTATTGCTCTCATGCCTTTATTCCGGGACATGGAGCTGCTTTGGCCAAATGTTAATAAATGGTCATTAATAGCTTTGACCTGGATTGTGGTTTAGAAAGAATTTCCTTAATAGGGGAAATTACAGTATGAGCATGACCTTGGAGAAGAACTGCCTAACTCCCAGAAAGGCAAAGAAAAATCTCATTTGCAATGCAAATATTTGCTTTACAACACTGAACGATTTTAGAATACCCCCTCATACAATTGGGACACTCTGTTTAAACCCATCTTTTTTCCATCTTAGTAGGACTTGGTGTAAATTTACAATGTATCCCCTGTTTAGTAGAGCCAGGAGAACTGCCCTAGCAGAAACCCCAGGGCTTTGCTTTATTAGCCTAGGGGCCTTTATCCAGACTCTAATCATTTGGCGAATATATGTATTACTCCCTCATGGGTCAGAAAGCTAATTTAACTCTGGTAGTAGATAGCCAACTGGAAGCCCAGCAGCACATACCTCCTCTTCTAGTGATATCCATTTGGGGGTGGGGGGGTGACTCCCAGTACCCACTGCTAAAGCAGCCAGCTGAGCAGCCCAATTGTAGTTTTTAATATTTGGCAGTGATAAACCACCTTGCTTTAGTGGGAGATGAGGAATAGATCAAGGAATGCGTGCCACCTTTCAACCTCATAGGAATTTGAGCAAAATACTATCAATTGATTTAAAAAACTTTTCTGGGACTCTTATAGAAAGATCTTGAAATAAGTAGATTCATTTAGGTAGGACATTTATTTTAATGGTGTTAATTCTGCCAATAAAACTGAGTAGGAGTCCTTCCCATCTCACACAGTCTTGCTTGATGGATAGCACTTAGTAAACTATTTTAATTATCTTGAGATATCTTCAACCCTCTATTGTTAATGTACTGTATATTCCTAAATATTTAAGGGTGTGTACCACTCTCATATTTAATGGATTGCTTAACAAGGGCTGTCTCGATCCCTTACCCACTGGTATGATTTAACTTTTTGATTAGTTTATTTTATGACTGGATATTTTACTATAGTCTGCCAAAACTGATGAACCCTGGGTATATTCACAGCTGGCTCCTCCTGGAAAATTAATAAATCATCAACAAATAATGAGATTTTTGTGGTGAAAGTCAGGTGAATGATATCCAGTGACCACATGGTCAGACCATATAGCCCCCACCAAAGGTTCTAGGGAGAGTGAGTTGAGCAGGGAGGATAAAGGACATCCCTAACAGTGCCACGGGTTAATTTAAAAGGTTGAGATAGTCTTCCATTCACCTATATTTATGCTGTGAGTTGATTATACAGGGTAGCTATCCACTTCATCATGTTAGGGTCCAGTCTGAAATGGTTTAGTGCAGGGGTTCTCAAATGGTGAGGCCAGCCTCCCTTGGGAGGCCCCAACCTGTTCCAGGAGAGGCTCAAGCAAGTCTGAAAAAGTAGGGTATTTGAATTTTGAGTTTAAGATATTTTGTGTGAAGGGATGAGACAAACTGAAAGAGGATAACAGGGCAATGTATGTATTTATTTACATATTGGTGACTAGGAAAAGTACACTGAGCTACGGCTTATTACAGGTGAACCCGGGAAAGGCTATCAAGTGACTACAGTTCCAAAAGTAAATGCAAAGCAGTCAAGCAATGCAAAATGAACAATAGTGCAAACAAATAGGAACCTTGAACAAATAGTGGGAGGCAACAATTGACCAATTAGGCTTGTAGCAGAACAGCCCAGTATAACAGCCCATATACAAGACTTTAGCAGAGAGGTACTAGGAGCAAGAGCAGGAGAAAGCAAAAGGATCCCTGAGGAGTTGCTTAAGAGCAGAATAAGAGGAGGGAGAGGCAGAGGTGGGTAGGAAGGTTATTCCAGATAGAGCAAACAGAATGAGAAAGCAGTGTGACGATAAAGGTATTTCAACAAGGGGTAACAATAGTTTGAAAATCAAAATATCAGAGCAGGTAGGTTGATGGGGGGAGGGTCAATAAGCTGAATAAAGTGAGAACCATCTACTCGAAGGAGTTTCACTTTATTCCTGATGAACTGTGCAAAGTATGTTATTTTTCTAAGGGGAGGCCTCAGATTATCTCAATATTCATGGGAGGCTCAAGATCTTTTCCATGGCTTGGGGGAGGCTCACTATGACAATGACTGAGAACTATTGGTTTAGTGTATTGAACATGTATCCCTACTCCACGTGGTCAAAATCCTTTTCAGCATCCTACCCAAGGATTACTGCTGCATCCTAGTTTTCCCCCTTGGTGGCCCACCTTGTAAGAAGTTTTTCAGACATTATGTTTGCTCTGGTGCCCCTGCATGAAACCTGCCTGATCAGAGTGGATTATAGTGGGCAGGGCAGTCTCCAATCTCCCCGCCAACATCCGTGCAATTATTTTATAATTAGTTGTGAGTAAAGAAATTGATTTATAAGACCCACACTGCATGAGATCTTTTCCAGGTTT
The DNA here is from genome assembly GCA_016271365.2 of Neoceratodus forsteri. Classification (NCBI taxonomy): domain Eukaryota; kingdom Metazoa; phylum Chordata; order Ceratodontiformes; family Ceratodontidae; genus Neoceratodus; species Neoceratodus forsteri. The sequence goes on from CM028135.1 coordinate 1,035,379,784, forward strand.
GAGGAGGACTTGAATGGTGGTTGACTGGGTGGATGGGGGTGGGGGCAACATTCCATTTTGAAGATTTTCTGTTATCATATCTCCCAGTGGCTCATGCAAATCTTCCATTAAAGCTTTATAAAAGTCCACTGGGAACCCATCTGGTCCTGGGCCTTCCCACCTTCAAATGCTTTATTGCTTATGTAATCACTTCCCAATTTAAGTTTCTTTCCATGTCATTCCTTACATCTGGGTCAATAGTTGGAAGTGTTGCCCTTACCAGTAAAGACTTAAATTTCCTTTTCTGACACATGAGTCTCGGAGGTGTAAAGGTCCTGGTAGAACCCTCTGGAACATTCTCCTTGTCCTTGTTAGTGTGTGTAATTTCTCCATTTATATCCTGGATACTAGCTATATTTTTAATATTTTCTCTGTGTTTACATTGCCATGCCAACGATTTGCCACCTCAGTCTCCCTCAAAATAAGTAGTGGCTTGATTTAGTAATATATAATGCTCTATTTTTTGAATTAGAGATCTGAGTGGACTCTTATTTCAGCTTTTGTAGTTGATGGTGTTCTTCAGGGGTGGGATTCTGCAAATGTTGTTTTTTAGCCTGTTTAAGTTGATGCTCTATAGCTATGAGGTGTTGATTTTCCACTTTCCTCTCATGGTTTGTATAAGATATAATTGCCCCCCCCTCAATACTGCCTTGAGTGCTGTCCCATCCAGTGGTAGCAGTGTATCCCCTCTAGGATTGTGACGTAGATATAGTTTTATCTGCTCAAAACTAAGGGTAATTAATTTTGGCTTTTGTAATAAGACTGTGTCCAACTTCCAGGTCCTACTAATAGCAGGAATACCCCAGTTTCTAAGATCTAACATAACTGGTGCATGATCTGTGATGGCTATAGGGCCATGCTGGATAGCTTGTATGGAGGGAGCCAAGGACTGGGAGACCAGAATAGCATCCAGTCTGGTGTAGGAACCCACACAGTGAGAATAGTAAGTACACTCCCTACCTGTGGGAAACACAAAATGCCAGGAATCAATCAAGCTGTAATCTGCAATCATCTCTCTGTGAGTGCTTTGGTGTTCCATGCCACAAGAGGCATATCCTTGGACAACCTATCTATCACAACATCCTGCATGCAGTTGTAGTTCCTGAACAGAATCCAGGGTCCCTCAAAATCTGTCATTTGTACTTTTAATTTCTGATATACCTCTGGGCATCCTATATTAGGTCCATACACAGATCCCATTGTTACGTTGTGCCCTGAGTTCAATTGGATCTGTTTAAGAATAAACCTCCCTCCTGGGTCTTCATATAACTTGGTAACTGTCCATGGATATCTCAGTGAGACCCAAATTGCTGTGCCCGGCATTTGATGAAAAGTAAGACCCACCCCCCAATTCTTACTCACGTGGGCCCCCTCCTTTTCAGTCATATGAGTTTCTTGAAGGCATGTGATATCTGTCTTCATCAGCTTGACCCAAGCCATTACCTGTTTATGCTTTAAAAGAGAGTTAAGTCCATTTAAATTCCAGGACCTCACTTGGAATGTCTTCTCAACCATGACTGAAGTGACAGCATAAATACCCATTCCCCAGTAATATAATACAATACGAATCTTGCAAGAACGTTTCTCTAGTACATTTTTGGAAACAAACATTATTGAAAACAGTAAACATACTGTAGTGTAACATTTACACATTGTTAACATAACATTCCCTCTATGGCAATTATCCTTTCATCTTAAACACCTACAGTTGCCACCTGTCAGGTTTTTAACCTGGTGATCAGGCTTTCAGGGTCCCTATTAGGTAATCTGGTTTTGCTCAGTGATAGTCCTTTTTTTTTTATTTTTGCCATTTTGAGTGCTCACATACCTTAGAAACAGATTTTGTCATATTATTCATTGTTTCAGCTGCATTTCCAGGTTACAAAGAAGTTTTGTTGTCAATATAGCCCTTTCTTTGTAAACGCAGTCAACGTGGACGGTATAAATTATGGTGATTAAGACCATTAGCAGATATGTAATCTAATCTTCTCCACTCTGCGTCTCAGAAGCAGAACAGCAGCAAAGCTGGGTAAAATGTCTGACTCTTGTTTTTGGAACAGTAAAATATTCAATTATCTTCTACTTTTATTTGCTGGTAAATTTTTTTCATCTCTAGAAGAATTTTAAGTATTTTAAAATGTTTTTAATTATTTTGGATAAAACAGTTATTTCTTCCAGTAAGAATGTGCACTTCTTTTGGCTTCAAAATACTGTTGTGGACATAAAAAGGAATTAGATCCAGGAAAAATATAAAGCACACATTATAGGAAACAAGCAATTTGTTCATCATATACAGTATAACTGTATAGTATTTACAGTATTTCCCTGTGATTCTCCCCACTCAAGAGCTCTGCGAATAAGATTTCCTTTACCCTTGCAGATTTACCCAGTAAAATAATTTCAGTAAATAAACAAGTAACTAGGAAGAACCAAGAAAAGCAAATTTAACAGGTACAGCAGGTTAGCATTTTTGTTGAACTGCTGCTTTAAGTGTTGTCTTTTACCATTCCATTAAAGTCTTCTCTGATATAACAAATGGCTTTTGAGGGGGAGCTATGCATGATCAGTCATAAAAAGGAAGTGGAGCCAGGGATGGAGTTTAGGGTGTGGTTAAGTGTCTGGTTTTTGCCTCTTCCAAAGGTGGCAACCCTATAAACACCCCAGTGGAACATCATGCCCCCTTCCTATAAACCCCAACCTGGAAAATAAAGCAAACTAAGAACCTCACCATCACTACCCCTAGAAGAAGCCCCCCCACCCCAAAAACCTATGAACATCCACTGATTGACCTATTGGTTAACAAAGCTTACCACTCCAGACTATTATAGCACTAAAACAGTGCAGTCTCCCACTACTACTTGGCAGACAGTGAACATTTGTGGTCCACCTGGAACCTTCTTAATGATAGAGAGAGAGAACAAGAATAGTATAAACTAGTTTTTATTTGGCTAGCTGATTACTGCCTTTGTTTTCAATATCAGTTCCCGCATCAAAGCAAGCTGACTCAGCATGAATGTCAGTAACTTAAAGAAGAGTCCCGCACCATAGCTGCCATAAAGCAGGGTGCCATGCTACATGGTTCACACATTCATGTTGATGATCGCATGGCACAATGCACAGGGTTTCCCACTTCAACCAGCATGGAAACCCAAATTGGTCAAAGTTGAATATTGTGTGTTGGCTTTAAACACTGGATCAGACATCAAAATTAATTCTGTCAGCTCAAAATCACAGGTCTTTCAATGGCAATGACACATCCAGGGAGTCATTCTTCTGTGTTCACATCCACGCATACATCATGCTAGTTACTGTTTATTTTACTAATGACAGTACATTCAGCACCTGCATGGTGGATTTATGTCCCCAAGGTTTGCCTATATCCCTTTCTTCTTAATCCATAGTGCATAAAGAGATTATTCTCTTTAGTTGGGACTCACATAATGATTGGGCTTAGCTGTCCCATGATGTTCACTGTACAGCTTGACAAAGGGGTAGTACATTTCAGCTCCACATCTCTATATTCTAAGATCTATATTAGATTGCCACAGTCACTACCACCATCACTAAAGCCTCACCTCACTAAGTTGTTTCTTCAACTCTCTTCTAGCAGGCTGATTGTTTCAGGTCTGCAATCCACCTTCCCTGGCTGCTTCTAAGGTGCGGACATATTCCTCAGTCTCCATGGGGCTGTTGAAGATTTTTGATGGATGACCAGAGAAATTTATCTGCAGCTTCACTGACTACATGAGGGTAAATTCCCTTCTGAGTCCATGAAGTTTCATTTTAACACTGTTAAATTTTTGTCTCTGTACCTGCAGTTTGAGTCTGAAATCCTGGAAAATAGATATCTTCACCCCATTAACATCAATGTGGCTGCTCTTATGGGCAGCATGGATCATTTGCTCTTTCTGTGAATACCAAAGATATTAAATTAGATAATTGCAATATCTGTCAGCTTCTTTGGGTTTGGACCCAGTCCTGTGGGACCTTTGCATTCCATAGTTGGCAGCTTTGGGCTCCATTCCTAGTTTGTCGAACAAGATCTTTTATATTGTTGTGCCCCCCCTTGCCCTCTAAATTCCCTTGAAGGCCAATGGGGCTTATATTTGAATGTTGTCCCCTGTTCTCCTGCACATTGGCTCATTCTGACAGTAGTTCAGCTATGGTTTCCTCTAATTCACATATGCTTTTTTTCCACCTCATCTAATGATTGTGTGTGTGTGCTGGAGATCTCTGCCAGTCCTGTCACCCACATTTGTAAATGTGTCATTTGAGCAGTGATGTTGCCGAATCATGCTCTTACCTCTTGCTGTAGATTTTGTAGCACACTTTCCATGGAAGGACTGTGATCTTTAGCAGTCATTTGTTTTCTTGCCTTTGGAGCCACCATTGTCAAGCTTTTGGGCCTGGTGCACTGTTCACTGGCAGAATTATATGCTCTATTTGTCAGTTCAAAAAGGAGTGTAGACTGCTTTTTTCCACTCCTGCCAGTTGCCATCGGTCACTTCTACAGTTGCTTTCTATTTGTTAATGATCTGGTGCCCTATTCAATATTTATCTGTCTTAATTGTCAGTGCCAATCAGACCCTCACTAAAAACTGACCGTCATGCATAGATGCAGGCCATGCCCCCACTCCACTCACATCTGGTTGTTGTGGATGGTATTGGCGGAACCATCCATGGTGTAGATAATAGAGGGGATGCATACAAGAAAGTAGTTTACCTCACTCCCCCTGTCATTTTCCCCCCAGTGCAGCACAGGATATGACCTGTGCCTTGTCTCCCTGCCCACGGGAACACGGCATTGCACTGTACAAGTGGGAGTTGTGTAACACTGTCCCATGCCCCTACAGTTCATCCCACAGTGACAGCATGCCAGGAGGGGGTCCAGTGATGTGATTGTCTGTTGTGATGGTGCAGCAGATCATGGCAGCAGAGATGTTCTTGGACACTGAGTAGTGGTCATATCAGTTCTTGTTGCTATGATAGCCTATCTGTGTTCACTGCCTTCAGGGCCACACACTATCATGACAAGCCAGCAGGGCTCTGTCATCCATGAACCATGGGCATGTACACTGAACAATCTTGTGGTGCCATGCTGTGCTATGTAGAGTCATGTCCAGGTACTGTAGTGTTTGTCCGGCTACACCTTGAGGGCAACATGGATGACAGTGCCCTTGCATAACAGGGACTGCAGTGCCAGGGAGCAGTGCATTGTCAGCACTGGTATTCAGAATTGCTATGGGGTAACAGTCTAGGACCAGCCACTGCTGCCTCCACATGTGGACATTGTTGTGCTGTCCCATTGCAAACAATCATGGTACTAGTCAAGTTTGGCCATCCCTTGGACTGGGTGGCCCAGTCGGGTATTTTCCAATCTTCTGTATCCTCTGCACTCTATGGTACTGCAGGCTAGTAGGTTGTTCTATTCTGTTCCCTGGTAATTGTTCAGCACATTGCATGTCCAGTGACCCATCAAGGCTTTGCTAGTCTCCAACTGTCTCCAGCAGAGTACATTGTTGCACCAACATGCATGACAGCTGTACCAGGTGATACCTGCCTGGTGCTGCATCTGACATTTGTACTGCTATGGAAGGATGGTCGGGGACAAGTTGGTACCATTGGACTATGCTGTATGGCTGCATCACTGTGCACTACACATAGTCATTTAACAGTGCCTGGCTGCTGCTATTGTGTTGGGTGGTGACTGTATTAACTGCCCGGTACAGATAGACTCCTGTACAGTCTGGCAGAGTGTACCTCTGCATCTTGTATTTGTATCTTTTCTCCAATAACACATTTCACTGCTAGTGTTCTACTGCAGGTTGTGGGACCTCCCTACCAGCTGCCACATCTGTTGCAGGTGTCTGCTGTCATGCACTAACACTCACTATATCCTTGCACAATGCACAGCTGCCAGAGTCTGGCTTTGCATAGGCTAACTGAAGAAGGTGTATCTGTCTCAAAGCAAAAAACTGGTAAGGTGCTGAAGAAACATGAATGCAGACAAGAAAATCCAATCTCGATAATTATTTTCTTTATTGTATAAAAATGGCAGTGAACTCAACGTTTCACCTACTGTTTCAGCTTTCTCAAGAGTTGCCTTTCTAAAAAATACATAAATAAGAACCATTTAAAATACTGTCTGCAAACAGTTCTATATTTAGACCAAGAATAATCCCATACACATTTAGGTCTGATGAATCACAATGGTGCTACTCATAAAATGTGTTTTTTTCAGGATTCAAAACCTATCTTTCATCAATAACTCATCCTTCTGTGGTGAAAATGTTTTTGAAAATCCTTAAAATATATAAGATATAAAATCATATCTCATATTAACTTTTTATAGAATTATTTGAGTTTATATTTGTAGTGCTCCACAACACCAATCCTTTTACCATATTTATTATAAATGTGTCCAATTTAAAATTATTTGATTACCTATACAAATCTTTTACCCCAGAAATATAAGGTATCCACATTTTCACATAATATTTTCAATAATATCTGTTTTTTCCATAATTTTCTGTTCCTTTGGAATCTTTGCAGAAATTCAGCAAAATGTAATGAAAACTCTTTTATGTCCTATCATTACATTGTTATTTCACAAGACTTCTTTAACATATTATTCAAATAATTTGTTTATGACCAAAACACATGAATTGTATTTGTTCACTATCAAATACTGTATATCTAATCTGTTATTCAAATGATTTACTTGTCATTATAACATGTCATAAGCTAGCACAGCTCCATTCATTCTAATATATTAGTGGGAGACATACTTAGGAACATATCCAGAAAGGCAATCATTTACTTTATATAAATAATGTTCTTATTATTATAACATATCATAAGCTAACACAGCTCCTTACCATATATTAATGGGAAACATATTCAGGAACACATCAAAAAAAATCAGTCATTTTCTTCATCAATTCAGAACAGCAGCTAATTACCTTATTAACATGATTTTCAACACAGACCATTATACCAACGGATACAGTAAAAAGGGCTCATTTTGTTTAATTATCTATTTTCCTTTTCAAATTAAACCACACCAACTCTGGGAAAAAAGGCAGTATCATTCTCTCTGCTGTGTATTTGAGTTCGGATTTCAAACCATTCTGAACTAGATTACAATTGTCACAGCATCAATGTTTGTTAACTTACATTCAGAAAAATTCACAATGAAATTGTCATTGCAAGCCCATATGGCGTGGTGTGCCTTATATCTGATGTAAGACTTCATAAAGTGAATACAAGTCTGTGTAGCTTATTCCATTCTGAATCCAAATTTGTATGAATAAGTTTGGAGTACCTTTATATAGAATAGAACTGATATGAATGGTAATGGGAGTCTGTGTAAACTGAAATTACAGTGAAGTTTATGGCTCTGTTGTTCTAGGGATGTAAAGTTACATTGTCTATGGTGTCTTGTTTCTAATTTATATAAAAGTGGTAAGAATGATGATTTCATTGTGAATTTGACTGAATGTAAGTGAACAAACATTGACGTTGTGAAAATTATAATCTAGTTCAGAACTATTTGAATTCTGAACTCAAATACTCAGCAGAGAGTATGATACTGCATTTTTCTCCAAAGTCGGTGTGGTTTAACCTGAAAAGGAAAACAGGTAGCTTAACGAAATGAGACCTTTTTACTGAATCCGTTTGTATAATGGTCTGTTTTGAAAATCATGTTAATAAGCTAATTAGCTGCTATTCTGAATGGATTAAACACATGACTGCTTTTTTGAATGTGTTCCTGAATATGTCTCCCATTAATATATTGTAAGGAGCTGTGTAAGCTTAAGATATGTTATAATAATAAGCAAATTATTTATATAAAGTAAATTATTGCCTTTTTGGTCATGTTCCTGAATATGTCACTCACTAATACATTGGAATGAATGGAGCTGTGCTAGCTTATGACATGATATAATGACAAGAAAATCATTTGAATAACAGATTAGATATATTTGATAGTGAACAAATACAATTCACGCGTTTTGGTAATAAACAAATTATTTGAATAATATGTTAAAGAAGACTTGTGAAATAACAATGTAATAAAGGACATAAAAGAGTTTTCATTATATTTTGTTGAATTTCAGCAAAGAGCCCAAAGGAATAGAAAATTATGGAAACAAACAGATATTATTGAAAAAAATCATATGAAAATTGGGATAAACTTATATTTCTGAGGTAAAAGATTTGTATAGGTAATTAAATAACCTTAAATTGGTCACAATTGTTATCAATGTGGTAAAAGGATTGGTGTTGGGGAGCACTACAAATATAAATTCAAATATTTCTATTAAAAGTTAACATGAGATATTATTTTATATCTTATATATTTTCAGGATTTTCAAAAAATGTTCATCACAGAAGGATATGTTATTGATGAAAGATAAGTTTTGAATCCTGAAAAGCCACATTTTGTGAGTAGCACCATTATGATTCATCAGACCTGAATGTGTATGGGATTAATTTTTGGTCTAAATATAGAACTGTTTGCAGACAGAATTTTAAATGGTTCTTATTTATGTATTTTTTAGAAAGGCAACTCTTGAGAAAGCCAACACAGTAGGTGAGACGTTGAGTTCACTGCCATTTTTATACAATAAAGAGAAGAATTATCAAAATTGGATCTTCTTGTCTGCATTCATGTTTCTTTAGTGCCTTACAAGTTTTTTGCTCTGAGACAGAAACCTTCTTCAATTATCAATACATCGGCATAGGCTGCTTGGAAAAAGAGCAAATAATTCTTCTTAAGAACAGTTCATTTCCTGTGGATTTCCCTTCCTTTTCCCTTTCCTTTTCCCCCTTCTCTCCATTTTTACACTTTGCATGGGCTAGCCAGCAGTTTGCATCTAGCTCCTCTTGTGCACCATCCCCTTGCTGCTGCAGTCTGTTGCGGCAACTTTTGGGTTTTTGGTGCTGGAACACTGCATCTACTAATGGTACATTACTAAACTAATGAAATCACTACTAAAAGAAAAGTTTGTGATATATCTTGAATCCAGTGGAGCACAGGATCCAAGACAGCATGGCTTCCCAGTAGAAAGATCTTGTCAAACAAATCTGATAGATTTCTTTGACTGGGTGACTAGGGTGGTAGATCAGGGAGGGGCGGTGGATGTGGCCTACCTGGATTTAAGCAAGACCTTCAACACCATCTCACATAGGAATTTAGTAAACAAGCTGGGCAGTCTGAGAGTGGGTGCCAGGGTGGTAAACTGGGTCAAAAATTGCCTTAGTGATATGACACAGAGGGTGGTAGTGAACGTGGTTCAATCCAAAGGGGGGGGTGACCAGCAGGGTCCCAAAGGGATCAGTGCTTGTACCAGTTCTCTTGAATATCTTCATAAGTGACACTGCAGAGAAGCTGGAAGGGAAGGTGTGTCTCTTTGCAGACAACATGAAAATCTGCAACAGGGTTGGCACTCCAGGAGGGGTAGGGAAAATGAGAAGAACATAAACAAGCTTGAGGAGAGGTCAAAGGTGTGGAAGCTAAGATTCAATGCAAAGAAGTACAAGATCATGCACTTGGGGCACAGCAATGTGAGGATGGGGTACATTTTTGGGGGGAGAGATACCAATGGCCACCAACAGGAAATGGACCTGTGAGTAAACATATCTGATTATCTGAAGGTTACCAAAGAATGTGAGAAGGCTGTGAGGAGAGCCAGTAGAATGCTGGGGTACAAAGGGAGAGGTTTCCCCAGCAGAAGGAAGGAAGTGGTGATGCCACTGTATAAAACATTGGTGAGACCTCATCTAGAGGACTGTGTTGAGTTCTATAGGCTGCATCTCTGGAGGGACATAGACACAGTATAAATGAGTCAGAGAATGGTGACACAAATGGTGAAGGGGCTGCTCCAAAAGTCATATGAGGGTAGACTGAAGGATCTCAATATGTATTCCATGGAGGAGAGGAGAGAGACAGAGAGAGAGAGAGAGAGAGAGAGAAAGACAGAGAGAGAGAGAGATATGTGGTATATGATAGAGACTTTCAAATACCTCAAGGGTATAAAGAAGGTACAAGAAGGTAGCGTCTTGCAAAAACAAGTTCTGGACAAAGCTAATATGATTATGGAGAGCTTTTAGGAGTGTCAAGAGCAGTGAACAGAATATACTCTTGCTGCACATGAGTTAGCTGTAATAGTGCAGGGCTTACAGTACTGCACATGCATGATACTTGCACATGTGCAGTTTTCCCCAGAGTCAGCCTTGCTCAACGTGGCGGTGCTGACATAACTACTTGTAACTACCCAGTTCCCTCAGGTTAGTAGACTCCCATGAGTACTAGACATATGCAGGTAGGAAAAGGCAGCTGTTGGGGAGGCCACTTGGGGCTTTCTACATAAAGACATCATTGTTTACTCAGCTAGCCTGAGAGAAGGATGATTATGTCATTTAGAACTCTCACATCAGCATTACCATTTTAGAGTCTGCTGCTTTTGGGGAACTTAGATTGTTCATCAGTAAGTTTAAGTGTGGCAGTTAGGCTGGCACAAGGTCTGCCATCGGGGATCTGTCAAAGGGGGCCCTGGTATTTCTCACCCTAGTTTGGTAAAAACTTCAGTTTGCCTGCAGGACTCTTTAGTTTCAGTCTAGGGGGAGTGAGAGGGAATGCAGTTCTTGTGGATCCACGGGACAACCCCTGAAGTTCATGTAGTTCACAGCTGCCTTAAAGAAGAAGCATGAGTAGAATCTGACAACTACCAGAGAAAGAAGGGTGCCTTTTATTCTTTCCATGACTGGGAGGAAGGAACAACTAATCTGTGAGTATAGAAATTGTGACTGTTCTCTGAGAGAGTTGTCTTAGGTGTGTGCCCTAGTTAAGGCTAGGTCACACCAGTCAGGACCCCTATCAACACAACTGTGCTGAATTTAAAGTTAAAGTAGGGAGTCTTGATTGGAGAATGATTTGGTGTAACCTGGAAGGAATGACAGAGGCTGTTTGGGGTAAAGGGTGAGGAATGCCACTTGGGGTTTAAGGTGGGGCTAAGTGGTTCATGTATGGGCATCACTGTTCCCTGGGTAATGACCATGCACCAGGAGGATTTAAAAGTGTGTGGCACATCCCACAGATACACACATTGGAAATAGAAATGTGTGAAAAATGTTTGAAGTGTGTGGCCCATCCCAGACATACACTTTGAAAAGAGAAATGTTTTTGAGGAAAACAGTACTGCCTAGTAAAGTGTCCTGCAAAAGAGAGTGTGCCTGCATTGCAATGATAAACATTTGGGGAACTACTGTTGCTTTAAGCAATATCTGTAAATAAAGCCATACGGCAATATCCCATTTGCTGCTGTGGACATTCTGCTTATTACTTTTAGTGTGAATGTTATTGGGGCTTCTCAGCTGTTAGGTCTTGTATATGCCTAGCACCCCCCTTCGACCTGGTTGTAAATGAAAAGGTCCATTTTACTATGTCCCCCCAACCCCCATCCTCTAGATAATGAGCCTGGTATAAACTCCTGTGCTAGGGGTGGTACCATGAGTGTAGCTCTGCCAAAATAAAATTGCATGCCATGTAGTTGTCAGTAGTTCTTTTAAGGGTGTGCCAGCTAGCCAAAGGTGGTGTGAGGCTTACATACATATGCATGATACTCATGCATGCACAGTTTAAGACTGTACCACCATGTTGCACACAGCGACCATCACGTCCACACTTGTGGAAAGAAAAAGTAGTGCACCAGGAAGTAGGTATGTTTATGCAGCCTGCAGAGGGGAAGAGCTGCATAAATAGAATCACTAGAAACTATGCTGGAGCACTGGGACAGAATATCAGACAGAGGTCTGGTTACGTACTTCCACAGTGCTCTTTTATAAATCTAATGATGGCATCACATCTGTGGAGCTTGGCCCACACAACCATAAAAATCTGACTCACGAGGAGACTATTAACAAACTAGAGATCTGGTCTTGTATTTGCTCATCATCAAGTCAGCTTCTCATTCTTTTCTAAGCAATAACTTCTGGTAAATGTGCCTTAACCATATTGATCTCAGTGATGGTAGACTAATTCTGGTTTTCCCCTGATTGTATTAGGAGAAGGTAGTAGCACTCTTGAAGTGGTTGCTGCCAGTGGTGGCATGCTCTGAAAAGTGGTCCCCATGCTCGTCTGCACATTTTAGAAATTACCCCTTGTGCTAAAAGGGACAGGAATTGATTACTTTTGTGAAGCTGTTTGAAATTTAAATTTTTATAAATTATATTCACACCTCTACAGGATCCTTATTTTAAATGTGCCCGAATAAAAGCTGAAGCTGTCAGTTGTGTTTTGTTTTGTTTTTAGATTTATAGAACTGTTATTTAATACAAAAGCAAATTATGTACATATGGACACATGCTGCTACATGGGCATATTAGAAAAACAGTATCTCAGTTACAAGAGGGTCTGTATTAGGTTTGGGTTTTGAATGTACACATAAACTAGTCACTTGTCACAGAATTACAGATATATCATGTTTAAGATGGTATGAGTTTGATTATTCATGAGTAATATGGACTTAGTGTACACAGAGTTTAAGAAAACATATCTGAACAGTACACTGTGTAAAATGTGATTGACACCACTGTGCAAAACAACTTGTGAATGCTTAACTTACAGTAGGGCAGATTGTATTTAAACCTATATTTTACTAGACACATATATATTTTCATATTTATAAGACGTTTAATAGTATTTTTCCTTGTGTTTTTAATCATTGTCATTTACTAATGCTAGCACAGACACACAGAGAGGATTTTACAATAAAACTTCAGTTGATTTATAGTTTATGTCCAGGAGTGAATTTTCAAGTCAGTGAAATTTGACCTTGGGCTAGCTTTCTTTTGATGGAACTAATCCTGTATTAGTGAAGTAATTTGCAAAGTTGAGGCTGTTTAGAAGTACAATAGCAGTTATGCTAAACAAATGTAAATATCTCAAAAAGTATACAACTTACAGAGCAAAACCTTTATGAAGTTTGGTCAGGACAACAAGACCCTTTAACTGAGCATATTCATTAAGCAGGACTAATTATATTTTCTAAACAATGGCCATCTGATTACCTGAATTTTCATTTTTCATCACAATTTTCACATTTGAATGGCTATATTTAGAAAATGTAATCAATTTAGTTTAGTAACTACCCTCATTTGAAAGGTCATCTTGTCCTGAACAACTTTCATGTTGGTTGTATATCGGTAACTTGTATACTTTCACAAATATTTACATTTCTTTGGCATGACTCCTACTGTGTTCACTCAAAGAGAAAAAAAATAGGTTGTTTGGAAGACAATATTTTACAAAATATAAAGAATTCAGATTAGTGACTACCCTCATGAGAAAGGTCATTTTGCCATGAACAATTTCAAGCTGGTTGTTTTTGTGCACCTTGAATAGTTTAAAATATATTCAGATTTGTTTGGAAAATGTGCAGATTTGTTCTCAGAGAAAAGCATCTTTGAGTTCTGCATCCATCATTCTGATTCAAAAGAAAGGAGGGAATATTTCTTTAACTGCCATGGAGATTTGCAGATTGGAAGGATACACTGAAAACTACTAAAATATGTGCTCTACAAAAACACTTTTTATCAAGTGAAGGCAGGATGACTGTAGGTTCCACCCACAGCCATAAAAAAGATGTTCAAGAAAAAGGGAATATGATAAGAAAATAGAGGGAGGTAGACTTAGGGTTAATGAGAGAAAGTAGTTTTTCATGGAAAGGGTGGTGGATCCAAAGAACAGCCACCCAGCAGAGGTTGTAAGGGGCAAAAATGGTAGAATTCAAAAACGCATTTGACAGACATAAAGGAACTATAAAGATATAAAAGAGAGGGTAAGCAGCAGATCATTTAGGATCCATGGCATATGAAACAGGTAGGGAAAATGGACATACTAGGTGGACCAAGCAGTCCTTATCTGCTATCAAATTTGATGTTTCTATGTTTCTATCTACCAAAACCAGGTGCAGAGTCCCTGGCACACTCAGCCTTGCCACAGGCAGTGGTCTGGTGCACATTGCTCCAGTCAAAGGGGTGTTTGAAAATTGAGCCCCAGGTGTGTTCTGTTGTCCAGTCTGGCTTTTTGTCATCTACCAAATATCACCAGGATCAGGCTACCCTTAGCTCAGTATGACCTAATGACAATTACTTATGCTTGCATCACCTCTAGGTTGGACTACTGCAGTGCTATGTAACTTGGGTTATCTGGAGGTTTGATGCACTGACTGCAGTTTGTGCAGAATGATGTAGTATGGATTTTGGTGGTCTCCTCCCAGAGTGACTTCATAAAGCTGGTCTTGAGTGCTCTGCACTGGCTGACTTTGAAACTCTAGAATGTCGAGCCAGGAATTGTGAAGCAAATTCAGTGAGAACATAAATGGCAACTTTGCCCGCCCCCCACCACTTACTTAAATAACAAACTCTGAGGTCATAACACTTCGGGGATGGGGTACATCCTTTGTCACCATTTTGTCCTCACCATAATGCCCTCCCTGATTTGTGGAGTTGCTGTTTTGGAGTTGCCAAGATTACATGCCACCCACTCAGTCCACCCTCTCCACTCCATTGATGCTGGATTGCTGGCAGTCCCTCCTCCTTCTAGGATTAAATCATTGGGTGAGAGAACCTTGGGAGTGGTAGCTGCTGTTCTTTGAAATTCACTCCCTTCCATACCTGCTCAGCTAGCGTGGTGGAGGCCTTTACAGCCTTGTTGAAATTATTCCTGTTTGACCAATCTTATTCAGTATGGCTTATCTTGATTTTATTTGCCAGTTAGTGTCTCAGTGTTTTAAGTGTGTTGTGTCATGACTGAGATCTAACTCTATAAAGCACTCAGAGTCCATGTTGCATTGAGCACTATATAAATGAACTTGCCTCACCTAAACAAAATTAAGTTACACAGCAGTGCAATGCAATTTGGGGAAAAAAAAAATCATCCTACATATTTTTCACTGTATCCAGTTCGAGGTATCTTCCAGTTCTATTTGTTGTTAAAATGTTATAGTGCCACCAGCATTTGAGTATTCCCTAAATGTTTAATTTAGTTTTTTCCCTCAGGAAAGAAAGATGGCTGACATATTTGACCTAGAAATAATGTTATATATCTGGCAATGGTTAAGATCCCCCTTCCCCACCACCTACCTCATGTCAAACCTCTCTCTCTCTCTTTCTATCTCTGCCTTACACCCATTATCCCCAATTCCTCTTCCTACAACATTATCACCCACTCCCCTTGCATATCCCCCTCCTCCTTTCCTATCTCTCTTTTACCCTCTTCAGCTCATCTACTTCAACTAACCATATTCCCTCTTACACACCCCTGCCCTCCGCTTTCCCTTCCTCTGATCCTCCCCCTCCCTTGCAGCCATTCATCCCCACCTACTCCTTCCCCTTCCCTCAATCCCACTTTTCATACACTAACCCCTAATCCTTGCCTTCTCCTCCACTCTCCCCCTTCACATGCCCCCAATTTACTTCCAAAGCCAATAGCACTTTAGTGACAATGTCACATCTTTGACTGCTTCATTGTCCCTCACCTTTCCCTTGGTAATTGGTGCTCTGTCTCATCATATCTTCTACCCATGGGTTTACCAATACATAATGTATTCAGTTCACACCTCCCCCTCTTACTGTCTTGTTTCACTGTGGAATCTGTTCATTAACCTGTATGTAATCAAATTGTATGTTTAGCTGATACCATGTTGTGTAATTCTACAATTACCTTGTTTATTTGTTTTCCTAAAAATGCATCTGATGCAGAACCTTTGTAAAAGAACTTCTGGTTCAAAGGCATTTTTAATCCTAGTAGTCAATAAATAAACAAATAAAAATAAATAAGATGGAGAAAATAAAAAAACTCATAATGTGCAGCAAAGAAAGTATATAGAAAAGCAGATTTGAAAGGTATGCTAATATTTTTATGAATGGTACCTAAAATTTGTTTTTTTGGAAAAAAATTTTTGTAGCATTGCTGCTTTAACTTAATCAGTGAAATCTCATATACCATTGAACAAAAGAACATTTGCAATGGTGTCCCATTTCATAAGTAACAGCATTATGTTCTGTCGCTCATACACAGTATTAACCCTGAACTCTGTCACCCCATTCCATCTGTAAAAAAGTTGAGTTCTGTAGATTATATGAGAATGGGGTGAGTGTTAGAGTTGAGAACGCCAAGGTACTACACACCCCATTCCTGATTTGAGAAGACTCAGGAGAGGTCAAACTGTAGTGTTTTTCCTGTTGCTGCCTGCAGGTTGGGGGTGTAATTACTTTTTCAGATAGTATAATTATAACCTCATTTGCCTGTGGGAATTCAGGACCCAAAGTGCCCTGCACTTCCATCCCTCCATAGGTAGACACATCTATGTGGGTGTGGAAGTGTAGGGCCCTCTGGAGCCTATGCTTCCATTTCTGGCAAAACAGTAGTTTATTTGCTTTGTTGTATGGCTTGTTAAAGTTCCAATGTTATCCTCCAGGAATATAGAATTCTTTTTAATTTTCATGCTTATTATGTGGCCCCTAAACATTTGGGAGGTGTTATGTGTTATTCTTCTAGTACTCATAAACACCTTATGTTTCATATATAGAGTGTCCCTTAAGTCTAAATATTGAGGGAGTTATGGCTTGTTGATGTTCAAATGTGAGGAAAAAACTAAGTCCAAAATCCTTTTTATATGAAGGGTCTTTTTGATATGAAGGAAGCACCCATACAAAGAAGGATCCCCTTATGTGGAAAAGTAATTAGAAAAAAAACCTACAGTAAATCCAAAATATTTTTTGTATGAGGGAATCCTTTTTCATATGAATGAAAAGAGCATACAAATAGCTTCCCTTCATACAAATAAAGAACTGGAAAAAACTAAGTCCAAAATCTTTTGTCAGATGTGGGAATCTTTTCTCATATGAATGAGAAAGCATACAAAATTGGATCTTTTCATAAGAAAAGAGAATTGGAAAAAAAAATAAGTCCAAATTCTTTTTTTGTATGAAGGTATCCTTTATTATATGAACAAAAGGTGCATACAAAAAAGGATCCTTTCTTATGAAAAAACAAAATGTGGACTTAGTTTTTTTTCTGATTCTTTTTTCATAAGAAGGGATCCTTTTTAAATGCAATTTTCATTCATACAAAACAGGATACCTACATACAAAAAAGAGTCAGAAAAAAAAACTAAGTCCAAATTCTTTTTTTGAATGAAGGGATCCTATTTCGTATGGGCCAGTTTCTTTTTCATATGGTCATACAAAAAAAAAATCAGCTCACAATAAAGGGTTTTTAAATATGTAAAAAAGACATTTCTGGGTCATTCACCAACAAACTAAATACATATACCACTTAATGGGGTCCAAATGAGCAAGATACATATGCTGGTATGTGTGTAGGATATCATTTTCATGGGTTTTGAAAATCTTTTTTGAAAACAAATGGAAGCATGATGGCAGCCACATGAGAAAGGATTTTGTTCCTCATGAAAAGATTACCCCCATATGAAAAAGAATCCTTTTTTGCATGGACCAAATTCTTTTTTTGCTCTAAGCAGCTATCCAAAAGACTGTACTAAGCATGCTCAGAACCAAAATTTTAAAATGTAATAACTTTGGAACAGATTAATATTTTTGTCACTAAACCAGTGAAAGGTATCACTGTAGCAAAATCTTTTCTACCCTGAAAATTTCAGATCAAAATTCCAAACTGTCTAGGAGCTACAGTAGGATGTGAAAAAAATAGCAAAATCCCCAGATTTTTTTTTTAATTTTGCGATCTGCATCTTAGAATCCACAAATGCAACTGGAACAAAACTTGCCATGTCAAGAGATCTACCCCCGAGACGGCACATGCAAATGCTTGCGCAAATCCATTGAACAGTTATGAAGCTATTAAAGCACAAAGTCTGAAGTTTAACATAGAAACCCCTGCTCAACCCTAACTATAGTGGTGTTACTGTGCCACTATAATACTCATTTTACAACCTCCCCCATCTGAAGTTCCCTTCATGCATCAGATGGAGACATTAAAATATAGAGATCTGCAGGCAGAAAAAGATCAGTACTCCATCAAATCTGCCCTGACCCATTTCTGTGCTGTACCAGCCTAAATCAATAAATGACTACTGCACTGTTAGATATAATACTGCTGCTTGTACAGTGACATCCAGTAGGATGAATCTCAACACTGCAGAATTCTGCAGTAGAGTTACTGCAGCAAACAATGCAATTTCAGTGGGAGTTAATGCCTTTTGCCATGCAGTAAATCTGTGACACTGCGCTTCATCCTGGCAGGCTTGACTGTATATTCACTATTTTATTCCCAGGAAACTGAACAGCAGATGGTACAGTAGGGCAAGTGTCCAACACTGTAGGAGGTGATGGTATCAGTAGTTCATCTGAATCACCACAGCAGCATCAGCAGCACAATTCAATACCCTTTGAGGAGGTGGAAGATTTGCGACTGGCACAACCCACAGAACAGTTTGTCAGCATTAGCTTGGACATGCAAACAGGCTCATACCCCATGGATGCATACATAGAAACTGTTTCATGCCTTTACTGTGTAGCAGCAAAGACAGCTTGAAGAAACCAGCAAGAATGTACGTACATAACCTCCTGTTCGTACTCCTCCTCCTCCTTCTCTTCTGCTTACTTCACATCAAGGCTAACTACAGAGAATCTTGAATACTTAACCTTTTGCAAACACAGCTTATCAGAGATCAGCTTTGAATAACCATTCTATTATTCCCATGACCAACAGATGACATCTAGTTGTACTGTTCCCACCACCAGCACCCACATCTCCTGTTAGCAAGTCTCACTTCACTCCTCTCATTGGTACTGGCACCACAGTCCAGCTCAAGACCCCCAGCAATAGCAGCATCATTGATAACACCAGAAACAAGTTTGACATTGTCATCACCAACAATCTCAAAATGACAGCATTTCTTACTAACCAAACAGAGCACACAATGCCAAAGTCAGTTAAATAGCAATCACCACAGGCCAAGTAATGCCCTACATTTAATGCCTTTTCAATTTTTTTTAATGTTTTTTTACACATATTTTTTGTTGGGGTTATTCTATAATTTGAAATCAATGGAGCCAGAGAGAATGTAATAGTATGATGGTAAAGTAGTGACTGCAAGTGAGTATATGCTTTGAGGTCATCAATGAGCAGTAACTATTGTGGTAGCTCACACTGGGCTGTGGGAATTCTTAATGGGTTTTGCAAACTGTGACTCAATACAACAAGCAGGGATCCACAAAGCAGATGCATACCCCAATAGCACCATCCACATGGAAGCTACAAATAATAAAAGTTCATTGTGGACCTTAAGATTTTTTTTTAACCCACTATTATTATTCTGCAGTTACCCCATGCCAAATATTGCTGTACAATGGGAGTCCAAGTAGTTCCGTTGAATTATTGAAGATGAACCAACTTTCTGGGTCCCAACTCAAAGCCAAACTGAAGTCAACAAAGGCCCACTTTTTCCACTCTTACTGAGAATGAATTATATAGTTCAAGAGCATGATATGGTTGTGGTGGAAAGGGCATAATATAGAGGTTAAAGGCAGACCAGCAACTGTCAAAGCCCACACATACAGGGCAGACAGCTGTAGCACCTATTGTCACGTTATTTGTATGCGATGTACAGAGGAAGGGCATGCCTTAACATTTGTGGATTGATCTTTTTCAGTCTCAGCCCTTTTCAAGTGGAGATGAGTTGGAATTGTCAGCACTTAACAGCTGGGGTAACCACTGTGCTTCTGAATTGCTCACTCATCATGGGAAAGACCATGCCAACAAACATCTTTTAAGTGTCATTTTTTTCTGAAAACATTTTTAACTTAACAGTGTTGTGGAACATTGGGTTTCTGCTAGTAATGAAAATGCAGGAGCTTAGCACATCTTTTGGGAATGATGAAAATATTTTGTGATGTTTCATGCAGCATTATGTATTTTAGATGTTCATGTTTTTTCAGCACATGATTCACCTACATATTCAGTCTATGTGTGCAAATCAAGGCAAATAGTTGGGGGTGGACTCCTTGTTATACACTGCTGGTGCCTTAGGATGCTCAGTGGACTCAGGCTGCAGCCATGGTGTCTAGATTATCTGAGTGAACTGTCTTATTGTACCACTTCCCATGTCTGACTGCCCCTACTGCTGCTGGCCCAGCTGATCCAAGTGGAGCCTGGGAATGGACATGACTTTTAATAGGATGTCACATTCACATGTCACATGTTAAATGACTTGACAGAACACTAGTTACCAAAGTCCGAGTAGAAGTCATTGACCCAGACTGATCTTTCCACCATACTGATGACATGCTTTCAGCTGATTTATGGTGGCATCTGTTAAAATATTTCCACACTGTAGAGGATATTTTATTATTTTAAGGGTAGAGCATTGCATGCAGTTTTATAACTTGCATCTTAGAGAGAACAGGGGGAGGATGGAGACTATCAAGAGGACAACAATGAAAACTATCCCAGGACAGCAGGATAAGACATAAGAGTAGAGATTGGGAAGTCTCAATATGTGCTCTCTGGAGGACAGGAGGGAAGAGCTAGCATGATAGAGCATGCTGCATAAACACCTACAGGGATACAATATAATTGGTCTGACTCCACATCATTATTTATGTTAAGAAAAATCACAACCACCGGGGGAACAACATTAAACCAGACTGAGGAATACTCAAGTTAGACATTAAAAATAATTTCTTCACAGAGTGGCTGGTGGATTACTGGAACAGTCAACACAATACGGTGATCAGTACTGGTAACAAAGGGAGGTAGACAGCACAGAAAGCACTAGAATGCAACATAATTCAACACAGGGCATCAGGGCAGGCTCCATAGAGTCATAGGGCATGATTTTCCAAGGATCCATCTCATATCCACCTACTGCTATTTTCAAACGTGAAATCCATCCAGACTAGTAGACCACCTATGAGATGGTCTGTGTCCAAATTTTGTTTCACAAAAAAATATGCAATTGCAGCAAACAAATGCTTAATAAAGAAGTAAAGCACTCACCCCTGACAAAAGCCTTACAAAAGCAAAGTCACACTCAAAAATAGTTTTGTTAGCTCATGTTTAAAGCACTGAAACAGTATAATTTCAGGACATCTTGTGTTTTGCCCAACAATTTGAGCTTCATCAGATGTCCTGAAATTGTACTGATTCAGTGCTTTATGAGAGTAAATATGAGGTAATAAAACTCTTTTTAAGTGTGACTTCTTATTTCTCCATCTCTTCCCTCTCAAGCTCTCCAGTCCTTATTCCTTGCCCTTGACACTTCCTCTGAGTTCCTTTTTCTTTTCTGTACATAAATGTTATTGTTTAAGTTGCAGCCTTGTTAAACAGCTTACGGATTGTTTGTAACACTATCTACTATGTTTTTGTACTTAATGTTGTGGAACCTTTGTAAAAGAGCCTCCTCTCAAAGGTATGAATTCCTAGAACAATAAACTTTGCCTTTGTAAGGCTTTTGTCAGGGTTTGAGTGCTCTACATCATTATTTAGAATTAGTTAACATTTTGTATGAGCACCACCATCCCAGTGCTCACTGCTTAAGTTTATACTATAATTGCAGTGAACAATTGAGGCAAACAATGTTTTTATATATGTATATATATATATATATATATATATATATATATATATATAGTAGTAAATTGCAGGGTTTTTCCATTACAAATTGTATTGATTGTATAAGCATAACACTATTAGAGCAGAATAAATAAAGTATTCAATTGCAAATAATAAAACAAAACTAAACTTACCAAGTAAAGAATAAGGGAAAACAAGATGACATTTTTATCAAGATGCCTCTGAAAAAATAATATTTCAGCACATCTAACATGGAAAGGGTAACTAAAAAGTTAAAATGAACATCTCATCAGTTTATATAGCATAAACTCTACAACACTACATATTCAGAAATTATAAAATGAAGATCCATACATTATAAAGCTTTGCTACATTATTTAAGATCATGTGGCTAATCCTTTCATTGTTGGCTGTTGCACCCATGTATCAAAACCAATCATCTAAGGTGGGGATTATAGTTGTTTTTCAATGTGAGAGGATCATTCTTTAAGTGCCCAGAGATGCAGCTAAAATCCAATGTTTCTGATCCTTGTTATACATTAGTTTATTTGGGAAAATACCCAGGATAAACAGGTTTGAGTGAAAAGGGTAAAGATAAATTAACAACTGCATTGCATATTGATACAGTTATTTTCCAAATGAAATAATCACAGGACAACTCCATAGCAAATGAAGAAGGTTAGCATGTAGGGCATTGCACTTCCAGCAAAGGCCCCCTTGGACAAGACCTGTTTTTACAGTCTGAAAGGAGTATAGTAATTGTAATGAAGAACTTTGCAGAATTTTCTGGTGTTCTGGATCCCTCAGAGATGTGGCATGCAGTAGCACCCAGGGGCATGCCATGCATTCTTGAGTGACATGCATTAATATCTGCCCCATCTCTCAATCTGCTGGAACAAGTTGCCTTCCCCCAGCCTCCACCAGTAGACAGACAAAAAGCAGGCACTACCCAACCCTCACCCCAGAGGAAGAGAGCAGTCCATCAGATGCTCAGTCCTCCTATCCACAGACAACCCCTGTAGGAGTAGAAAGCAGATAACTAAAGCTGTTGTGGGCTAATCGGACCAGGCTAGTGTGACATCAGCAGCAACTAGCCAATACCAGTCAATAGCAGCTCAGGAGCCATCATTTAAACTTCAGCTGCAGCTTTAAAAACTGCCAGGGCTAAGGAGTGAAATAAGACCATGCCTGGTTGATGGAACAGAACTGACTGATGCCCACATCCTGCCATTATTCAAGACTGGGGATCTGAGTGATCTGAACAGTTACCGGCTTATTTCTATACTATCCGTCCTCTCTAAATGACTTGAAAAAATTGTTAACATCCAACTTAGAGAACATTTGGATTCACAAAAGTAGCTCAACCCGGCTCAGTCCGGCTTCAGAGCCAAACACAGTACAATTTTGGCTCTTGCCAAAGTAACTACAGACTGGCAAATGGCTTTGGACTCTAAGAAGCATGTATTTGCCCTCTTCCTTGATCTAAGTAAGGCATTCGATACTGTGGATCATACCATCATGCTTACTGCACTGAGTAACATCGGACTTGATAGTTCTGCCATTAAATGGTTCACCAGCTACCTAACCAATAGGTTCAAACAAGTCAAAGCCATAGGAAATCTGTCCCCACAAAAATCCTTGTTACGAGGAGTCCCACAAGGCTCCATCCTGAGCCCTATCCTCTTGGCAATATACATCAATAATCTGGACTCGCAGCTGGGCACAGCAAATGTGCACTTATTCACAGATGATACTGTACTCTATACCATAAATTCATCCTTGGATCTGGCCCAAGAGTACTTACAGAAAGACTTCGTCACCCTCCAATACAAACTTCTCACTCATAAGCTCCTCCTCAATGCCAAAAAGACTAAAGCAATGATTCTCTCACCAAAGTCTACTTCTGGATGTCCACATATCACACAGATCCGAACACTCTTAGATGAACCCCTTGAAGTAGTTGATACCTTTAAATACCTAGGGTTCTGACTGGATTACAAGCTTAACTTTCTGTGCCACTTAAATGAAACCTTGAAGAAACTAAGACAGCGATTAGGTTTATTCTATCACATTAAACACCTACTCACATTAGAAGTCAGAATGAGACTAGTACAAACTACATTCCTACCTATACTGGACTACGCTGACTTCCTTTACAGTCATTGCCCATCAATGATGCTAAACAAACTGGACACCCTTTACCACCAGGCTTTAAGATTTATCTTAAATCTACCCTGTGGTACACATCACTGTTGTCTATACCAGGTTTCGGGATGGACCTCACTCTCAACTAGAAGGAAAAAGGAATGCTCTCCTCTGTTTTTTTAGAGCATTATCTGATAACCTCCCTGCATACATCTCGAATATCTTCAAATGGGCTAAAGGTTCCTATGGCCTGAGATGCTTCTCCTTAATCTGCTTCCAGATTCCTAGAGTGAAAACTACCCTTGGCTCAGCAGCAATCAACTTCTCACTTCCATCACTTTGGAACACTGTGCAAGACTCATTAAAATTATCCTCACTTCCATGCATTTTCAGATTCAAAGCTCTATTAACGGATTATCTGAAGGAATCATACAACTGTTTCAGATGCCGATGCCCCTAAGCCTCGAGTGCCACTCTCAAATCCTACACCTAAGTATCTCATCCACCCCACATTCCTAACAACAGAAACCTAGGACCTACAAGCCTAGTTCCTTTAATCCAAGATGACCCTGCCTATTATCTACCTTTTACCTATTCTGGCCTCCCTTTTGGCTGCCTACTCTTTCACCCCAGTTTCTACCCTATTCCTTAATACCTCCTTATTGTTTATCATTTAGGCATGAGCTCTAACTCAGCAGAGACTATATGGGATTGTTGTCTCTTCTCATTTCAGTAAAGCTTATCATTATGTACCTTTGCATGTTAATTATGTTGATCGGTATGTATAGGCCCATATTGACCAGCACCTTCACAATGTTGTTTCTTTTTTTTGCACTGTTGTCCACTTTAATTGTAATCTTATGACGTGTACTGTATTGTATTTATGCCCAGGACCACCTTGAAAATGATCTTGTTCAATGGTGTTTATGCCTGGTTAAATAAAGTGATTGATTGATTGATTGTAAGTGTTTAGGGCTTGTGGCATGGTGTTTTAGCCAGCCATGATACTTGTCCTCTTAACTGTACTGTCTACCAAACAAGAGTTGCACAGTCAAGTGCAGCATTGAGGGAGAACCCAGCATTGTGCAGCAGTAGTCCTTCAGAGTGAGAACCCAGCATTGTGCAGCAGATTGTCGGTGAGGGTGAGGTCAGCTAATAGGGCACAAAAGTGAGTGGTTCCACTGGAGGTAGTCAGCAAGAGGGCAGAGAGCTGACATAACACAAAGAGCAGTTGTTTGTTATTGTGCTAAGTGTGGGAGCAAAAAGCAGACTCCTGAAGTGCTTGTGGGATATTCAGGATCGCCCACACAACCACCCAGAGCCTGTTCTATCTTTAAGGTCTCACGACTTAAGTGACAGCTGCTACTTCCTGTGAGGCAGGAAGGGAGGGATTACTAACACATAGGGAATCACTATCCCTGTAGAAAAGGATTAGACTACCCACCCACCTCAAAGAAAGGCAGATGGAGACATGGCACCCTAAGGAAAAGGAAGCAAGGAGGTATCAAGGCACGCCAGGAGCAAGGCAACTTCTCAAGGTTCAAGTTTGGGACCTCAGAGTGTTGGACAACAAGATGAGAAGCCTTCAAGGTATTATAGGCATCACCCTTTACATTGCTAGTTGAGACCAAGCAGACTATGCAGTCCTTCTCCGAGATGTGGTAAGTTGCACATTTGAGTGGATGTTATAGATTGTCATGATTGTAGGCTGCTCATCTCCATTGGACTCCTATGGAGGGTGGGTCATTGCCCCATAAGTAGAACTTTCAAAGAGCTCATGGCTCAGCTATGTGCAGCATGGAAAGAAATAACATTGCTGCAACATCAGCTGAGCTGGAATTCACCCCCTCCACGTCCACTCCCTAAGAGACTCACGGGCCCAGAGTTGTAATAGAAGTGATTCATCCTTTAAATTACAAGATGGGAATAATGTTATCTCTGATCCCTTTAAGGTAGCTAATATGTTTAATTCTTATTTCAGTGAGCTTGTCAGATTTTGAATTAATTTCTCTAGTACTTCCCCTTATCATGATCCACCAGTTGAAAGAAGTTTCTGTTTTCCCCCATTTAATTTTCAAACTATTTCTCCTTGGAAGTAAATGAGCTTATCTCAAAAAGTAACCCTAGGCATTCATTAGGATTTGATGGAATTGATTTTAGATTCCTTAAATTAGAAATAGTTTCTTTGGCTTACCCAGTATCTCTTGTATTTAATCATTCCCTATGTTCAGATACCTTTCCTAATCTTTGTAAAGCTGCCATTATTAAACTGATTTTTACGAGTGGGGAAAAAACTGAAGTGGCCAGTTGCAGACCTGTTTCTTTATTGTCACCTCCGAGTAAGATTTTAGAGAGGATCATCTTTAATCAGTCCACTAGTTTTCTTGATTGTAATGGTTTTCTCTCCCAATGTCAGCATGGGTTTAAAGTTAAATATAGCACTGAGATAGCCTTGGTGGGGTTCACCAGCTGCATAAAGAGTTCCTTAGATAAAGGGGACTCTGTGGCAGCTGTAGTTGTGGACCTCACCATGGCCTTCAATGTTGTTGATCATGAGCTGTTTATTAGCTCCTTGTCTAGCTTTAATTTTTCAGAAATAGTTATAAAATGGTTTGCTACTTATTTGCACAAAAGGAAGCACATTACTAAAATTCATGGAATAAGATCTGATTGCAGAGCCACTGTTTGTGGGGTGCCCCAGAGTTCTATCCTTGGGCCCCTGATATTTTCCCTTTACCTCAACTCAGCCCCTGATACATGCAAAAAAAATCATCTGTTGTTTTGTATGCCGATGATGCTGTTATTTTTAGTTCCAGTAGTAAGTCACAGGATGCAGTCAGCATGGTTCAAAATGATTTTCTTCTTTTCCAGTCATGGTTGTTATAAAAAAAATGATAATAAACACTACAAAAATGAAACTTATGATTTTTTCCCAGTTCTAAAAACAAAAGGGATTTAGTGGTTCTCTTTGTTGATATTCAGGGTGAACCTATTGACTTAGTTGATCATTTCAGATATTTAGGTGTTACCCATGATTCGGGCCTCACTTTCAAGACTCATATAACCAACATTATTGAAGTCCTGCATCAGAGGTTGGCTTGTATGTTTGGAATTAAACAGTTCCTGACTGAAGATCTGAACAGGATATTAACTCATAGTTTTATTTTTGGATTGCTTGACTATGGGTTAGCAATCTATACTGCCACTAGTGAAAGGATATTTTCTAAATTAAATTCAACATACAATAGTTCTTTAAGGTTCATGACAGATCTTTCTCAAAGGACTCATCATTGTTTATTGAATAAGGTATCTGGATACCCTTCCTTAAGAAATAGGGTCAAGGTTAGTCTGGGATCCCTATTATTTAAAGTTACTAAGATTTTATCCCGTCTTTTTTTTAAATATAGTATTCCCAAAAATCTCTGTTACGTGTACAACTACATCTCAGAGTAGATATGTTTTCCAACTCCCATGGTGTAAAAAAGCCTACGGTCAAAGATCTTTGTTAAATTGTGCTCCCCACTTTTTTAATTCTATTCCAAGTTATCTACTGAATTGTAATAAAATTCATATTTTTAAAGCAACAGTACTATTAAAAAAATTGTACTTTTTTGACAATGTATTCCCTGTGCTCTGTTGAGCATGTCCCCATGTCTCTTTCCTGCCATCATTGTACTTATCACCTCATAATCTGCTTAATTGTCTTTTGTTTTATTTACATTTCTGCCTCCCACCATGTTGACAGCAGCAGTAAAACATAGGCAGACAGGCAGGCACTGAGTTTTCTATAGAGTTACAGAAAATGGAAATTTATCACTTTTTTGATAGGTAGTACTGCTGCGTTAACTCTCAACTTAAATTATGGTTGGATTCCTCTAACAATTGTTCCTGCAATTCTTAATAATTGTTTATTGCATGGTCTGTTATGTATATTATTGAATTATGTCTTGTCTAAATGTTTTTGTACACTTGATGCTTGTGAAAAAGGCCACTTGTGCTCATCGCGCTTTCAAGTATAAAAAAAAATTAAAATAAAATGAAAAGAAGAAGGTGAGGTGGGTGGTGGAGCCACAAGGATGAACCCTGCTGAGCCCCAGGTGACATTGACTGCTAATCATTATGCATCTCTGGTGGAAGTTCAGGATCCTGACTCCACCGGGTGCGTCATTTCAGGCATTGAGACTGGGCAAAGCAGGGTGAGGACATCTACGTGTAGAAAAGTAGCACACAGCAGTAAAAAGGGTAAGCATCTGCTTGTTTTAGGAGACTCAATAGTAAGAGAAGTGAAGAGTCACTTAAGATATGATAAGCAGATGAAGATGTCAGTCAAATGCCTACTAGCAGCGTCATTGAAGAGAGATGCAGAGTGCATAGGGATGATGGTGGTCAGAGAGAACAAAGGACTAGTAATACCAGTACATAGGCTTACCAGGTCAACAAAATTCAATAAATAAATAAATATAAGAATGAATGATCTGGCAAACCAGATGGTCGAGGAGGAGAGGCAGAGCTTTATCAAGTTGAGCAAACTGTTGACTGCCTGTCTGTCCTCCCTGACTTTTTTGGAGGTCCTGCCAATATGGAGTGGGTATAGTGCAGTGGTTTACGGCCCTGAGTTGCAAACCTGAAGACCTGAGTTTGAATTCACACAGGCCCCAAGTGCATACTGCATGACCCTGAGCAAGTCCTTAACTTCCTTGTGCTTCCAGGTTGCACCTGTCAATGAGCTTTCAGCTTAGTGTGTCTCTCCTGGTAAAAAAAAATAAAATAAAATAAATGAAATAAATGGGGCAAAGGGAAACAAACCAACAGGATCAAAGATAAGGGGACTACAGAATTCAATGAGTGGTTACAAAGATTGTATGAGGTAAGAGATTATCATTTCATTGGAGCCTGGGGGAACGTGTGGTAGAAGAAGCTATTCAAATTCGGGGTCTACACCTCACCAAGAAAGGGGTGGGTGTGCTCAGACAGAAATTTGAAGTCTATGCCAGATGTTTAAACTAGATGAGGGGGAGTTCATGGCTAGAAAACCTGTCAAGCATAGTGGGGAAAGTGGGAACTTAGCTGACACTCTCCCACAAACACAGAATAACTCCACATAAAAAGCAAACAAATACAGGAAGCAAAAGGGATCTCAGGAGGAAGCAAAGGGGACCAAGCAACTAAAAATATGATAGCCAGAACCAAAGGATAGGAATTACAAAGAGTTTCTGCTGATACTTTGAAGGGATTGTGCGTCAATGCAAGAAGCATGGGAAATAAAATGAGTAACCAACAGACAGTAATGGCAGGGGATAAACTGGATTTTGTGGCAATAACAGAAACATGGGTGATGGAGAATAAGGACTGGGACCTATTAGCTAACATAGAAACATAGAAGTTGATGGCAGATAAGGATCACAAGGCCCATCCAGTCTGTCTATTTTTTCTACCTTATGAATCTGTCATAGGCCTGTACTCTGTGAAAGGCCTGTCTATTCATACTCATCTTTATTGCTTCCTTATACCTGTCCCATGCCTGTTTGAAGCACAGCACTGTATTAATATCCACCACTTCCTTGAGGTTGGCCATACCATGCATCCACCACCCTTTCTCTGAAAAAGAACTTTCTCACATTCCCCCTTAATCAGCCTCCCTCTAATCTCATGCTGTGTCCTCTTGTCCTGCTATTTTTCTTATATTGAAACATGTTAGACTCTTTCACCTTGTTAATGCCCTTAAGATGTTTGAATGTTTCAATCATATCACCTCTCTTCCTCTTTTGCTCTAGGGTATACATATTGAACTCCGTTAATCTGTCCTCATATGTTTTCTGATGCAGTACCTGCAATATTTTGGTTGGCCTTCTCTGGACTGCCTCCATTTTGTTAATGTCCTTGTGTAGGTGCAGCCTCCAGTATTGCATGCAGTACTTCAGAAGGGGCCAAACCAGTCTCTTATAAAGAGAGAATATTACCTCCCTCTTACGACTTGTGATACCCCTACTAATACACCCCAACTTCCTTCTAGCCATACCTACTGCTTTACTGGTCTGTTTGGATGATTTCAGGTTATCTGTGATGATGATGCCTAAGTCTCTGTCTTCTCTTGTGATTGCTAGCAACTCCCCTCCCAACCTGAAGGTGGTTTCAGGGTTTCTCTTCTCTGTGTGCATGATCTTGCACTTTTTTGCATTAAACCCCAGTTGCCACTTTACGACCATTTTGCCAGTTTATTCATATCTCTTCTCATTCTGCCAACCCCATCTGGATCATCTACTCTGTTGCAGATCTTGGTGTCATCTGCAAACAGACAAACCTTGCCCTCCAGTCCATCTGCAATGTCACTGATGAAGATATTGAAGGGACTGGCCCCAGGACTGATCCCTGAGGTACCCCACTTGTGACTTGCATCTCTTCTGACTATATACCATTTGCCACCACTCTGTGTTTTCTGCCCACCAACCAGTTTGCCTCCCTGTTGACCAACTTCTGACCCAGCCCAAGCCTGCCCAGCTTATTAATCAATCTTCTATGTGGAACAGTATCAAAAGCTTTGCTGAAGTCAAGGTGGGCAACATCAACTGCTTCCCCTTGGTCCATCACTCTGGTTACCCAGTCAAAGTAATCTATGAGATTAGTTTTACAGGACCTTCCTGTTGTAAATCCATGCTGTCTTGGATCCTGTGTTCCTATGGATTCCATGTGTTACACTATCCTTTCCTTTAGGAGTTCCTCCACAATCTTACCCACTATTGAGGTAAGACTGGCTGGTCTGTAGTTCCCTGCCTCCTCCCTGCTAACACTCTTCTGGAGAAGGATAATATGAGCCCTTCTACAGTCTTCTGGGACCTCTCCTTTGCATAGAGACTCACTAAACAGTTCTGATAATGGCTCTGCTAGTTCCACCCTTAACTCCTATAGTACCCTGGGACGTATGCTATCAGGTACCATTGCCTTGTCCACTCTGAGCTTAGCAAGCTCTTGTAGGACCCTTTCTTTTTTGAAGGGACTAGTGCATACCTCCCCCATGTCCATGGTGCTGAGTTGTGGACCCTGCCCTACCTTTTGCTCAGTAAATACTGTGCATAAGTATCTATTTAGGATAGGTGCTTTCCCTTGGTCTTCCTCCTCACACTCCCCCTTATCCCCATTCATCTTAGTAATACCACCTCTGGACTTTCTCATTTCACTATAAAACATCTTGTCACCTTCTTCTACTGTTCATGCTAGTGTTTCTTCAGCTTGGAACTTTGCCTGCCTTACTGCCTTCCCTGCTTCCCTTAGAGAAGTTTGGTATGCCTCCCTATCTTCATCCTGCTGCGTTGTCTTACATTTCCTGAAGGCCAGCCTTTTGGCTCTGTCCTTTTCTGCCACTGTTCTTGAGAACCAAAGTGTTTTCCTTATTCTTTTGCTCTTGCATTTCTCTCTAACACAATGGGATGTTGCTTCAAATATTGCATCCTTAATGCTTTCCCACTTTGCCAGTACCTCTCACCTGTATTTCCTCTTGCCAGAGCTAGCTTAACTCTGTTGGCCATCTTATCAAAGTCAGCTCCTCAGAAGTCCCATATATTTGCCTTGGAATGGGATGATTTAGTTCTAATGGCTAAATTGAACCATACCATGTGATGGCCACTGGCCACAGGGTGACATTCTACATCGAGATCTGTGATCCTTCCCCCATCAGTCAGTACTAGATCTAGGATATCCCTGTCTCTTGTGAGTTGTTGCACTAGTTGTTTGAAGTCCTCCTCCTCCTCCTGCATGGAATCCACTATGTGTCTAGTTCTGGCAGATGTTACTGCTGGTATTGATCAGTCTGCATATGGCAAGTTGAAGTATCCCATTATCAGAAACTCCCCTGGAACAGTCATATTTTGTATACAGTATCTTCTAACAGCAATGTGTCTATGTGCTCCCCCTGGTCAGCAGGCCTGTAGACAACTTGAGTTCATATGGCAGCCCCATTTCCTGTTTCCAGGGTGACCCATAGTTATTTTGACTCCTTATGTGTATTCTTAATTTCTGTAACTTTTATATTTTCATTGGCATAAAGGGCCACTCGATGACCCCACCCCTATTTTTGAACCTCGTCTCTTCTGAACAGTACATAGCCGGGTACTGATGTCTCCCAAGTGTGGTTACTGGTGAACTATGTCTTATTAAAGGTTACTATGTCCAGTTTAGTCTCTGTCATTATTGCCTGCAGGTCTGGGATCTTGTTTCCCAGACTGCGGGCATTTGAGTACATGATTTTCCATTGGCCAGATTGTGGTGTGTCAGTTCTTGGGCGAAGTCCAGCATTTCCCCTGTGCATCGTATGGGAGCTGGACCTTTTTCCTTACCTGGTGATGCAAATGAACTACAAACATGCCAAACTCCTGTTTGATCACTAGCTGAGGTGGAAGGGTGTTCCTTCCATTTGACGTTTCGGATCCTGCACCCCCTCCCTATTTGCTAGTTTAAATATTCTGCAAAGATGTCAAACTTCTACACCAATGCACTGACTCCCTCCTTAATCAGATGCAGACCATCAGATTTAAAGAATTTTCACTCCTAAAACTGTTGCCAGTTACCTACAAATCTGTGTCTTTTTCCAGGCATCAGCTCTTGAGCCACATGTTTAGCTCCCCTATCTCCCCTTCTCTGATTTTCCATCCATCTTCCCCCTCTCCCAAACTAGCAGGATCTCAGAGAAGGAGATGATGGACAAAATGGATGACAATTTGTCACCCAGCCTGGTCAGGTGTTCCTTGGTCTCTACAACTGACCGGCAGGCATGATCATTAGTCACTATGTGCACCATGACATCGATGTTTTCTCTTGCTTCCTGCACGATTTTAGCAATGCGGTCAGTGTCTCTCCACTCTGATGTACCTGGGAAACATCTGACCATTACCCCCAGCTGGAGGTAGGTATCAACTCCCCAAATCATGGAGTCTCCTTTGATCAGAAGCGTATTGGATTTCCTTTTTGTTTTTTTTTGCTTTGGTCCCTGTTTTGGGCAAGTTTTGTTGTGCTAGCTCCTGTGCTGCAGTGTCTTGCTCTGTAGTGTCCTCTGCCCCTTTGTTTGATTTTGGAGATACAGGCAGGTATCTGTTTGTAGTTTTTATATGGTTTGTGGAGGTAATATATTGGGGAGCACTGGATAATGGGGCACCCAATTTGCCCCTCCTAACCACCTGACAATCTCCCAGACCAACTACCCTCTGTGGTTGAGGTGCTTCAGTTAAATGCTGGGGAAATGGTGGACATTTCTTATAACATATTTCCTCCTGAATATGCAATTTGAGGTACACAATCTCTGTCCATGTTGCCTGAAGCTGAGCTCTCAGATCTCCAATGGTCCAGCATGTAGGACAGTGTACTAAATCCTGTATAACTGCCCTTTGGAAAAGTGTCCCATAATACCAGCAGTTAATAATATCCATTTCAGATGCGTTGCTGGGTTTATAACCTGGTGAGTGTAATTAGAAGGAGGAAAATGAAACAAAAAATTTGATTTTGTGTTTTGTTTGATTTTATATAACTTGTTATAACAAGTTAAATTACTTGTGCTCCTGTAAATGAGGTCACTGTGTGGATACTACTCTGATCCTCCCCTCTCTGCTTTGCTACAGGAAATATCATGGCCGTGCTACCCTATAAAAGGAGTGTAGCATGGGATGGTAGGGGATGGGGATGGGGGTGGGTGGCTAGGCCCTCCCCCTGCCAAAAAGAAGAACCACAGATGAAATAAACAACGAGGTAAGAGCAGAAACAATCAACCAACAACAAATGCAGTAGCCCTGAAAGCCTAGCCTAATGATAGATAAAACTGTAAAACCTATAAAGCACCACCTGTAATAATTTCACAAAAGACATACCCTGTAAAAAAACACTTTGTTACAGAGAAAAATAAAGCAGTAACAGAAGATATACCTTGCAAAAAACAACTTGAATCGGAAGATTGCAGCAGTAAACTGTAAGCACAAACCTGCAGGCACACCCTGTAATAATGCAGCTGAAAGTATACCCTGCAACAACAATTTGAATCAGAGAAAAATAAAGCAGTAAAATGTTTGCAACAAACAGTAACAACTCCAGTGAGTACAAAAGAAAATAACACACAGTACATCTGCAAAGCCAAACGAAGCCTTACTTGTTTTCCTTGCTCTGATAAGGTTCCTTGTCAACCCAACTAGTCCCAGACTATTCACTCTACAGACAGGACAGAAAGGGGGCCGGAGGGAGGGTTAGCACTATATGTTTGGGAGGGGATGATAGCCACAACAATCAACATCAGCAAAAATGAAGGTGTACTACCCCTGTGGGTGAAACTCAGTTCAGTATCTGGAGGAAAGATTTACTTTGTGGTAGTATACAGGCTACTAGGACAAGCAGATGATAGGGATGAAATGTTTTTGGAAGAGATATGGGGCGCAACATAGAAAGGGAATACTGTGATGGTTGGCGATCTCAACTTGGATGACATTGTTTGAGGTTTTCTGAAGGCCAGTTCCTCAAGCAGTCAAAAGGTGGTGGAAGCCTTACAGGACTGTCTTCTCACCTAACTGGTGAACACTCTGACTAGTTTTGTGGCCATCCTCGATGTGGTCCTCACCAACTCAGAGGTTGTTGGTACTGTTAAGGTCGGGGGTCCACTAGCTAACAACGACCACAACTCAGTCTGATTCGAGCTATCCATGGAGGAAGTTAAATCTCAATCCAAGGACATGATCTTGAACTTCAGAGGAGCAAACTTTGGGAGGATGAAACAGCTGGTCATGGAAAAACTGTCATGAATCTGCAATAAACAATAGGTAGAGGACATCTGGGGCAGGTTAAACAATCTATCCTAGAGGTCTCCCAGCTGTGTATTAACTCAACAACCAAATGGAACAAACACAAAAGACCTTTTTGGTTCAACACCTTGGTCAAGGGAGTAATTAGAAGCAAAAGGGAAGCCTTACGCATATACAAAATGACCAGAGGGAATAACAGATGGGACAGCTATACACAGAAATGCAAGGAAGCAAAGAGAGCAGTGAAACTGGCAAAAGCATCAGCTAATCTACGGATCATTTCAGGGATTAAAAGTGAGACAAACAATTCCTTCGT
Source organism: Neoceratodus forsteri (assembly GCA_016271365.2). Lineage (NCBI taxonomy): Eukaryota > Metazoa > Chordata > Ceratodontiformes > Ceratodontidae > Neoceratodus > Neoceratodus forsteri. Next base: position 1,035,414,678 of record CM028135.1, read on the forward strand.
TATATACAGTAGAAAAAGAAGGGGTGAATAGCTTAGCTCCAAGAGGGAGAGAGGGTCATTGAAGACAATGCACAGAAGGCCACTGCACTGAACAAATTCTTCTGTTCAGTAATCACAAAGAAACTTGTTTCGCCAAATCCCAGACAGTGGCATCAAGGCTGCCAACAGAGGGATCCTGCAAATAGCCATGACATTGTTTACAACAGAGAGGGTTAGGGAAGCACTGATGCAACTAAAGACAGACAAGGCACCAGGGCCCGATGGCTGCACCCTAGGGTGCTGCAGGAATTTATTCACGAATTGGTGGACCCCTTGGTACATTTGTACAACCACTCACTGCTAACAGGAACCATGCCATATGACTGGAGAAGTGCAGACATGGTACCCTTCCATAAGGAAGGGAGCAGAGAGGAGGTTGGCAACTACAGACCGGTAAGTCTCATATCAATAGTCAGAAAATTAACTGAATCAATGATTAAGTAGGACCTAGTGGAATATCTGGAAGGGAACAGTCTCCAGGACATGAGACAACACGGGTTTGTTGCACAGAGGTCATGCCAGACAAACCACATTTCATTTTTTGACTGGGTGACTAACGAAGTGGACAGGGCCACCCAGAGGATCTCCTCAACATCAACTTTAGTAAGGCCTTTGATTCAGTTCTGCACAGGCACCTGCTTAGAAAACTGGAGGGACTAGGCACTGCAAAGAGCATAGTTAGGTGGTTGGGTGATTGGCTACAGGACAGACATCAAAGAGTGGTTGTAAACTGGGTGAAGGAAGGGGAAGGGGATCACTAGTGGGGTGCCCCAGGGCTTGATCTTGAATCCGGTCCTTTTTAACATGCTCATTTGTGACATCAGCATAGGCATTCAGAACAAGATTGCCCTAATTTTAGATGAGACTGAGCTAGGGATTTGGGTTGACAGCACAGAGGTGGTGAAGTATCTGCAAAAGATCTACAGAAATTAGAAAAATGGTCCAATATCTGGCAGCTGAAGTGTAATGCGAAGAAATGTAAATTAATGCATTTAGGAAAAGTAAACCCAAGGGCAGAATACTGGCTTAACAGAGTCCAACTAAGTGTTTCACATGAGGTAAGGGATCTAGGGGTCATCATAAGTGACACAATAAAGCAGTCTAGCCAGTGCAACAAGGCTTACAGTAACCAGCAGCAAATGAAACCAGCACTGAGTAAACAGGTAAAAAATTCAATTTATTATATCGTAGTTTAAAAGTACAGAACTTACAATCACTAATTCAGGCATAAATAACAAACAGAGAGTGCAGAGCTCTCAGCAACCCAACTGGTTTTCCAAAAGGCTCTCTCAAGAGTCTCTGGCACCCAGTTAGTGAATCCATTAAATACCAAACTCATCTTAAAGACACAGTGTAACATTTAACAGAAAATAGTTAAAAACATTTATATTTAATCTTAAGCATGCCCTACTAAATGGGGCAGGTACCAACTTAATTGCCATTTACTGGCATTCTAGTACTGTTCTATAAAGTGCTGTTCTATCAAGGTGCATTTTTAGGACAAATATAACCATTACTATGTATTTGTAGTTTTACTACTAGTATGGTTAGGAAACATCAGTTTTCTTATTAGTCCTTTAAAACACTTATTGTAGTAGGTAGTATGAAATAAATCAGAGACATTTACATAAGGTTTGGATCAATACAAATTACTCATATATGTTATATTTAATTTTTTCTGCTATTTTTGGCTCACTCCTCTAAATATGATACTGAGAATGAAGGCATCGGGTAAATTAGGCAGAATAGTACCTCATTCCTAGTGTAGATCTATTTTACCCTGTGCTTACTCCACGACGCCTGATTTCAAACACCTTGAGATATCTAAGGGAAAAGAAAGAAAAAAACAAAACTCAAGCAATTGCATTGTGCTAGAATGCCAATACCTTCTTTCTTTTACTTCATCCTCTCTTAACTAATGCTGCTATCTTCATACGGTCATTCAGGGCTGGTGGGAGATGTCTCCCCAGTTGTACTATACACATTATTTCCCTTCATACTACTAGATCCTTTAGGTTCCACCCCTGCTTCCCAAAACTACCTTCTCTATTCCATAGTATTTAAACCTGTGTGCTGTAGAATCCAGTAATGAAAATACATGAGTTGCCACAGCATTTGACAAAACTCTGTTGATAATCACTCTTTGATGTTCCCCTACCCTCTGTTTCAAAAGTGGTTGGTTTTCCCCATATAGAAAGCTACACAAGCATGGGTGGCTTACAGTAAGGCTAATAAAATGCTAGGGTCTAAAAGTAAAGGATTTGACAGCATAGACATGGAGGTGATCCTCCCATTGTATAGGTCACTGGTGAGGCCTCACTTGGAGTACTGTGTCCAGTTCTGAAGGCCTTATATGAAGAAGGACAGAGATAGGCTGAAGGTTGTGCAAAGGAGGGCAACTAAGATGGTGCAGGGCCTGCAGGGGCTCTTGTATGAGGTTTGCCTAAAGTAACTGAACTTGTATTCTCTGGAGACTGGAAGGGCGAGAGGGGATTTGACTGAGACATTCAAGTTCCTGAGGGACATTAATTAAATACCCTACTCTGAACTTTTTAACAGGGTCAATGGCTTAGCCAGTAGAGGACATGAATGGAAGCTTAAAGTTAGAAGCTTCAAAAGGGATCTAAGGAAGCACTTCTTTACTGAGTGGGTCATTGAGCCATGGAACAGATGGCCTGCTGAGGTGGTGGGTTCAAGGAACATGGCTGCTTTCAAGAGGGGATGGGATATGGCTGAGGACCACATAAGCAAAGAGGATTTCGGAATTGGGTTGGGGGCTAGGTCCAAGGACCCATACAAGGACTAGAAGGCCCATGGGCAGATTGATGAACCAATGGTCTCCTTCAGCCATCATTTTCTATGATTCTGTGTTTCATTGTAGAACGCCCTGAAGGACAGTCAAGGAATCAAGGTGTCTACAAAGAGTTATAAGTAGGTCCTCGGCAAATGCAAAGACTATCTGAATAGAAGTCCCAGTCTTGATCCCATGTTTTTTTTTTGGGGGGAGGGATTAACATTAAGTTGAATTAGAGGTTCTATGGCAAGGATAAAAGGATAGAGGGATATAACTTAAACAAGCATTTGTCAATGCCGAATGTTTGCTTGCTGGTATTGGCATTGGTAGTGTAGAAGTTACAGAACTGCATAATAGGAATGGCAGTGAAGTATTGAACTGAAGCCACCCCACCCTGCAGAGAGTGACAGACATTGGGGTGTGCCTTTGGGTAGTCAGGCATAACAGCCACGCCATTTCACCACACCCTGCCCTGCAGACACTCACTGACAAGTGTCACGGTGTGCCTTGGGGTCTTTGGCACTTATGTGCACCCCATTCCATCAGGAAATATGGTGAGATAGGTGCAGTATAGGAGAATGGGGTGAACTTTGGGTCCAAAGAGTCCAAGGCATACCTCAATGCCTCTCACTGGCTGCAGGGTGTGGAATGGTATGAGCATTACAGGCAAGAATCCCAAGTCTCACCCCGGATGCCTGTCATTCTCTACAGGGTGGGGCGTTATGGTTGGAAACCCTAACACCTCAGGCATTTGTGGTATTTTCACTCCAAATTTTCAACATGGCTTTTTTGTGACCCCCACCTCATGAACAGTGGCAATATCAGCTTGTTAGCGAAGTTGCTTATGCACAGCAACTATGGCATTTAGCCACAGGTGCAAAACACCTCGAACAGGATGTGAAAAATGACAGCTGTATTGTTCATGGGAGGTGTAAAAATGGCAATGTTGCAAATCTACAGTAAAAATATTAAAAAAACTGGTGAAGTGATGAGCGTGCATAGAAACTGTGCAACGCACACCCGTAATGTAATTAGTTTGGGGATTTTTTACAGCAGATTGTCAACACAGGCATTTTGGGACCTCTGATCATGAACAGTGTCGCTGTGATTTTCTTTATCTGTCTCGAACAATGATTTCCCACAGCTGAACTGCAGCATCTCTGCGTCGAAGTGTGAAAACATTTAAAGCCATGTTATGAAAAATGACGGCTGTACTGTTCATAAAAGTGTGGAAAAATGCCAGTGGTGAAAATCTGGACTGAAAATATTCCAAAGTCATGAACTTACGAGGGTGCGTGGAAACTCACAATGCTCACTCGTAATACAGTCATTTTATGGACTTTTGTCAACAAATTTTCAACATAGCCATTTTAAGACCTCTGCTCATGAAGAGTGTAACTGTGATTTTCTTAATCTGTCCCAAACATTGCTTTCGCACACCGACTGCTCCATTGTGTGCTACATGTGCGGAAACACATTTTGGGCGACATGTGAAAAATGGCAGCTGTACTGTTCATAAGGAAGTGGAATAAAATGGCAATGTTGAAAATCTGGAGTGAAAATATTGAAAATTCGCAAACTTACAAGCGTGCATAGGAACTGAGCAACAAACGCTCATAAAGCAGTAATTTTTAGGAATTTTTTCGCCAAATTTTCAACATAGCCATTTTAAGACCTCTGCTAATGAAGTGTCACTGTGATTTTCTTAATGTGTCCCATACATTGATTTCACACACCGACTGCACCACTGTACTCTACATGGGCAGAAAATGTTTTGGGCAAGATGTGACAAATGACATCTGTACTGCTTATAAGGAGGTGTGGTAAAATGGCAATGTTGAAAATCTGGAGTGAAAATATTGAAAATTCGCAAACTTACGAGCGTGCGTAGGAACTGCGCAATGCACGCTCGTAAAACAGTCATTTTTAGGAATTTCTCCACAAAATTTTCAACATAGGCTTTTTGAGAGCCCATCTTATGAAAAGTGGCAGTGTCATTTTGTTACTTGGTCCCAAAAGGCAATTTCATGCAGTGACTGTGAAATCACCCTTCGGACCCAAATAACACCATGACAATGAAAGCATTCATGAGAAGGGGTCCCAAAAACCCCATGTTGAAAATTTGGTGCCAAAATTCAAAAAAATGCCTGAGATATGCAGCAAGGTTGAAAAAACCCTATCTACCCCATCATACAGCTTACTGGAAATTCCTCAGTTTGCGGTCAGCTTTGAAGAGTGCCGACGTGTCCCCAGTCCACCGAAGATCATTGTGCCTGAGTCCGGAGGTAAGTATGAGGTGAGGGGTGCTGTGGGGAGGCAGGGTGTGCAGTGGGTGGGCGTAGGTGGGGGCAGAGACAGCGAGGGACCGTTTTTCTATTTCAGGGTTTTGGTTTTTAGCAGGAATGGGAGGCGGCGAGGGGCGTTTGCCATGCTGGGGTGGGCTCCCAGCATGTATAGAGGTGCAACTTTGGGGGAGCGTGGAGCTGATGGGGATTGGGCACCCTGTCGGTGACAGCAAGTTGCCACGCTGGGGTGGGCTCCCAGCATGGCACCCTGTACTCTGGTGGGGGGAGACAGTGGAGCCAAAGCGGGATTGGGCACCCCCATTGGCTATACATGTGTAGCCATGCTGGGGTGGGCACCCAGCATGGCCTGTGGAACTCTGGGGGGAGCGCAGAACAGCCAACGGGGGATTGGGCACCCCCATCAGCTATACAGCGTGTGCGTGGAGGGGCGAGTACACAGTATGCATGCATATGTGTGTGTGTAGGGGGAGCGTGCATGAGCAGGCAATATCTTATCGCTGCTCACTGAAGCATAGCTCCCCCTTTCAACTGTACTCCACTGCATTTTCGACTGCTGTCATAGACAGCTTCAGCAGGCATTGGAAAACTGCGGCCATGCCTGCAAACACACTGACTGAACTGGAAGAAGGCTGCCACACCTCCAAAAACTCAGATGATGGCGCTATGTTTCTTATACATGCGTGCAAGCAAACATAAAAATGGTGTGATCATACCACTGGTAATGACTGCAGCAGAAGATTGATTGTAGAAAATCTAAGCGCAGGCTCCAATAGATTAAACCAACTCAAATTTCTGGAGAACAGTATTTAGGAATTCTCACTCCAAATAGTCAAACGCTTTCACCATATACAATGCCAAAGTGATTCCAAGAATTTTATATTTTTTGGAGGCCCAGATAGTATGCAGCAGTGTCCTTATGTTATCCATTCCTGATTTTCCCCACAAGAAACCAACTTGTTCATAGCTTAATAATTTATTAAGCATTGGCAGACATCTATTTGATAGAATTTTTGCCAGAATTTTATAATCCTGATTTAGTGGGGAGATGAGTCTATAATTTCAACATTTGAAAGGATCCTTCCCTTTTTTGGTGATCAAAATGCCTGTGACATAGTTGGGGGAAAAACTCCTTTATCCCAGGAATCCCGAAAGGTTCTATACAGTATAGGGGCCAGCTGGAAAGATAACAATTTATACACCTCCCCAGGATTCCCATCCGGTCCTGGAGTTTTGTTATTTCTTTAGGTTTTGGCTTGCCAATGTAACTTCATTAAGGGGCATTGGTTTGCTAATGCTGTAGGATTCAGATTCATATTCAGATAGACTCAGGAGGGGAAACCTCTGTGAGCAACTCCTCAATATTCTGTTTATGACATGTCAATGTGTTTTTATAGATGAAAGAAAAGCTTGTTAATTTATTTTTTAGCTCATACTATTTTACCTTGCTCATTGTGAATCCCATCAATGAAATAACTGGTTTGTCTTTTTTTAGCCTATACTGTAGGTGAAGATTTTGCTGGCTTTCTCTCCTGCCTCCCAAAAGGACTGTTTGGTTCAATATAGGGCATGTTCTGCTTTTTGTATACACATGTGATTAATGTTGTATTTGATTTTTGTTAAAAAGCAGCTCTGCAATTTTGCATGTGCTTTCATAAATGTAATGTTTCAGCTGTTATTTACCAGAAATTTTTTTTATTTTTCATTTTCAGTGTTCCTTTCCAAGATTTATAGCACACATCTTCGTAACCCATCTAACAAGTCTGTATATAAAACATTTGAAAACATTTGCCTCTTCCCTGTTACCCTCACAGTGCCTTTATTTATGACATTGTAGTGCTTACGACAACATACTGTGATGTCACAAACAGCAATTGTATAGTTAGCAGGGGAGAATCAGATACATTTTTAAAGACTCAATAAAGTAATTGCTGCATTATCTGCAATATTAAGTAGACCAACAGCAGGGGAAAGTAAATCTAAATAACAAATAACTAGAAAACAATTAAGGCAACACATGTTAGTGTAAATCTACTGTTTTAAGCTCTTTGTATTATAATAAAGAGTTGCTCTTAAAGAATCTTAATAAATCAGCTGTTACCAATATTATTTTTTATAACAGGTTTATGTTTCCTTAAACTGTTTTTTCCAAGTCCACTAACTTACCCTGTGTTTTCTTTTATTTTTTAAAGAAAAATAACTAATTACCCTCTCCCTTAGATGTACTTTAAAAGTTTCCCACAGACAGGACTCTGAGATTTCTCCATTATCATTGAATTGGAAAAATTCAGTCACAATCGCAAGTTTTTGTTTGAAAACAGATTCATCTGAATTAATCAAATCTGTACACAAAAAGCCAAATCTCAGGCTGTACTTTCCACTTCTCCACTCCCCAGCACAAGAGGTGCATTGCAAGCTGCCTGCAAAACATCAGGCTGCACTCTCCACTCCTTCCCTCCCCAGCATGCCAGGAGCATTGCGGGTGGCCTACAAGACATCAGGCTGCACTCTCCACTCCTCCCCTCCCCTCGCCAACACACCAGGAGCATCACGGGCAGCCTGGAAGCCATCAGACAGCATTCTCCACTCTTCCCCTCCCCAGCACACCAGGAGCATTGTGGGTGACCTGCAAGACATCAGGTAGAACACCTCTTTAGAATTCCTCTAAAGACAGCACAAGCTACACTGTGAAAATGTATTTTCTGTATGCGTAGTATTACTGATTGATTTTCAGACTGTGCTTGCTGCTATTTGCCTGTGCTTTTCAATACAGTTTCACCTGCACCTTAATTGTTCTAATTGCCAGCTGTTATTTCACTGCACTGCTTTGCCTGCTGCTCTGCTACAATCCAAGCTGCAGTTAGTGTTGTTTGCTTGGTAATTTACCTGTGCCAGCACAGTTGTCCTCATACAGCTTCTCCAGTTATCTGCTCATCTTTTCTCTCTCCACTCTTCCTCTCCCCTTGGGGTCTGCTCTTGTTGCCATCATTTGCCTTAGCCTCCCCACCCCCCTCTTTCTGCCTCCCTGCCTCTTTGTTAACCCTTGACTGCTCCTCCTTTGTTTGCTGTGACTCTTTAATCCTTTAGTGAGCCCTTTTTTTATTTCTCTCCCCAGGCTGCACTCCACTTCTCCCCTTCCCAGTACAGCACAGGAGCATCACGGGTGACCTGCAAGACATTAGGTAGAGCACCTCTTCAGAATTCCTCTCAAGACAGCACAGGCTACACTGTGAAAATATACTATATTTTCTGTCTGCCCAGTATTACTGATTGATTTTCAGACTTTGTTTGCTGCTATTTGCCTCTGCTTTTCAGCGGAGTTTCACCTGCATCTTAACTGTTCTAACTGATAGCTGTTATTTCACTGCACTGCTTTGCCTGCTGCTCTGCTACAATCCAAGATGCATTTAGTGTTGTTTGCTGGTTAGTTACCTGTGCCAGTACAGTACAGATAGACCTCTTACAGCTTTTCCAGTTCTCTGTTCATCTTTTTTCTCTCTCAGCTCTTCCTCTACCCTGTTGGTCTGCTCTTGTTGCCACTGTTTGCCTTAGCCTCCCTACCCCCCCCCTTTGCCTCTTTGTTGACCCTTGACTCCTGTTTCTTTGTTTGCTGGGACTTTTCAATCCTTTAGTGAGCCCTTTCATTATCTCTCTTCCCATGCTGCACTCCACTTCTTCACTCCTCAGTACAGCAGAATCATTGCAAGCAGCCTGCAAGACAACGGGTAGAGCACCTCTTCAGAATTCCTCTTAAGAGAGCACAGGCTGCAGTTTGCTAGGTGACTGCCCCACCCATCACGTCTTGTCATTTCCTTTATAGGTACTGGGTGTCACTTAACTTCCTGTTGTTCCTTTTTTCTAACACCCTAAACTTCCCCTTGCTTCTTATACTTTCCAGCAACCAGTAACTAGCTGGTGCTGCTGTACCCCTCCGCAACCTCCACTCCTCCTGCTTGCACTTTTCCCTGTACTCTCTCACCACCTGGTGGTGCTGTCATAATCTTTGAAACCCACTTCAGCACTTTAACTAGAAGTGACCTAGACCTGCCCCCTCTGCATAACCCTTCCTATTTTGATTGGGTTGATCGTCAATCCCTTTACTAAGTCTTGAACTCTGTCCTGAGGTACATCTCTTGCCCTGAAATCTGCCTCCCTGACCCTTTCGCTATACAGCCACCTAATAACTCATCAATATTTATTCCCCCTTGTTCCGTCTCTGACCTTTTTGTTATTCTTAAATTTACCTGTCACATCTTCCTGAAACCTTTTCCTGCTACATCCTCCAGAGTAATTAGCAATACAATTATGTTTGCTCTGCCTCCCCCTACTGCTTACTGCAAGTTTACATCTCATTTGCTATTTCCACATTATCCTGCCTCTCCTACTACCTGATTCAAACCCCTGTCTGTGGGGCTTCCTCCACGCTAAATGCAGTATCACCCTCCACTGCAATACACAGACTTTCTGACTATTTTAACCAGTCAATAATCACTTAAGCCTAAATCTCTGTTGGCCACTCTGAGTCTATCAAAACCAACCTGGAGCTACTTCTCAATTATATAGTTTATCACCACTTCTCTGCTTACTATAGGTTTACACCTCATACACTAATCTCTCGTTATCCTCCCTCTCCTGCTATCTGACTCAAATCCTTTCCTGTGGGGCTTCCCCCACCCTAGAGGCAGTATCACCCTTCACTTTGCTATACAGACCCTCTGACTACTTCAACTCTCATTTAAACCTAAATCTCTGCTGGCCACTTTGAGCCATTAAAAATTAGCCTGGAAGTGGAACTACTTCCTGCTTAAACAGTGTAACTCTGCTTCAAACTCTATGTAACCCCTACTATTGTTCTGCCTTATTCTACCTCTCCTACTGCCAGTCTTAAACCCTTGCCTGTAGAGCATCCCTCCTTTCAGAGGTGGTGACTCCCTCCGCTACGCCAATCAGACCTACAGTCTGATTGGCGTACAGACCTACAATCAGACCTACTCTACTCACTTAAAAGCCCATCTCTTTTGATCACACTGAGCCTATCAAAATTAACCTGGAACATCTCCCTGCTTAAATAGTTTAGATCTGCTACTACTCCTCTGCCTCTCCCTGCAGCCTTTAAGGTTTGCCTCATATCCTTTCCCTCCTCCTCTTTCATAGCATCTCTGTGAGTCTTGAACTCTGGCTGTGGTGAACTCTTTTTTCACAAGTTTGCAACACCCTCCTCCAGGCCAAACAGTTCTCCTGATTGCTCTCTCTTTAAGGATGCATTTTTCCTCACCAATTGGGATGGTGCCCAAGATGTCTTCCCTGCCTGCCCCAGCTTGGAACACTACAAAAGGCATGCATGTTGCCCACAGGAACACCCAGAGTCTTTGACCCAAGCACACTGAGTTTGAAGCTTGGATCAGCAATTATAACACCTATTTACTTGATATTTCCGAGACCTAGGTGAAACCAGGCATCCTACCCAATGACGTCTCTATCCCTGGGTACTCCACCTTTTGGAAACATAGGCCACCTAAGCATGGAAGAGGAGTGCTCATTTACACATGATCCACCATGTTTTTTTCTGAGCTTATGCCCATCCCACCATTATACCTCTCCAGCTGAATCATTCATAATTGCCATAGTACTTGGGCAAGTGAAGAAATTGCTTGTTGGCTGTATCTATCTCCCTTCCAGTGTTCCCGCTACACACCTTATCTCCCTCATCTCATCCTGGGATGGCCTCCCATCCGCAGACCAAGTGCTCTGTGGAGTCTTCAATAACAACTGGTTAGGTCCAGGGTTGGGGTCAGCTCATAATGCATTGGTTGACATACACCTTTCGCAGCTCATCAGTGAACCCACCAGACACAGTAATAAAACAGGTCACCACACCCTTTTAGACTGGGTTCTTACTTATGCCCCCTTCACAACAAATCTTTGGGTGTTCTCCTTGATGCATTAAGTGATAAATCCCCCACCTTCTGCATGTGGCGCAACAATTTCCCTAGCCCACCCCCCAAAATCGTGTCAACCATGGACATGACCTCCTTCTATCCCCTGGCCTTTCAAGCTTTACTATCCCTGGCTGATTGATCCCTAATTAACCTACTACTGAATGTAGATTCTGCTTTGGAATACTTCCCCAACACCTTTAACTCTGTAGTCAATGTCCATGCCCCTTTGGTTTAATGGAGAGCTAAGGGGCCTCATGCCCCATGGCTATCTAAGGAGCTCAGCTTCCCAGGATGCTACCTGGAACCTTTATAAAACCTCCAGCCTACACGCTGATTGGCAGGCTTTTAGACTTTTGTGCAACCAATGTAAACGTAAACTGCATTCTGCCAAATGCTCATTCCTCCACTCACTCCAAACTCATAATCTCTCCAACCTCAAAGAATTCTGGGGACAAATAAACTCACGTCTGAAGGATAAATCCTCATCTTTACCCAACATCATGCATCATAATGACTATGAGTTCACTGACCCCAAAGCTATTGCCTCCGAGTTTAACCAGGCCTTCACAGACATCTCCAAATACATGGCCTCCTCCTGGCACTTGTACCTTCTCCCCCCTTCCCCCTTCCACTTTTACTAGCTTCTCCTTTCATCTTTAATTGGCCACTTGGAAAGAGGTTCTGTGTTACCTTAGGAGCATTAAGGAAACCTCATCACCTGGATTTGACTCCCTTGAACCCTGCTTCTTAAAACTCGGGGCTATAGCCATTGTCTCTACTGTATGTGACTAAATTAACAAATCTTTCTGTTCTAGCACTGTGACTAGCAAGTGGAAGGCCACCATAGTTGTCTCTATTCATAGGAGTGGCCCAAACTCTTAATTTGAAAATTACCGACCTATATCCATACTTTGCCCCCTTGTCAAAATACAAGAAAAAATTCCTCATGCGAAGCTCCAATCCAACCTGGAGATTAAAGGTTCACTTTCCATGAACAAACATGGAGTACCCACACTGTCCTCATTAAGGTTACATCTGACACCCTCTCTGCTATGGACAAGGGCCTTGTCACTTGTGCTATATTGCTCGATCTTACCAAGGCCTTTGATCTTGTAAACCATAACCTCCTGATACACATGCTCCTTTCCATCAGTCTTGATGCCTTGTCACTAAACTGGTTCTTTATCTATCTCATCAGCCGAACACAATGTATGAAATGGGCCTGCACACTTCCTTGTTTAGTGACATAAAGGATGGGGTCCCTCAGAGATCTATCCTTGGTCCACTTCTATTTCCCTTATTTATAAATTAACTCCTGCTACACTGTGGAGGAGTATTTGTCCAACTGTATGGTGATAATGCCATTTTGTACAGATCCTCCTCTGACCCGACCTAGCTGAACCATGACTTGCAGCAGGACTTCCTTAAGCTTCAGTCATGGTTGTCCATTAATCTCCTGGTGCTCAACACCAAGAATATGAAATTGATGCTCTTTTGTCATCAGACCTCTAAACTAACCTCCCCACCTCCATTGCTGATAAACTTCTCCTTTGGTGACCCCTTAGATCAGGTACAGTCCTTCAAATACCTAAGTGTCACACTGGACCCCCACCTCACATTTAACATGCACATTTCCACTGTGGTTAAGACTATTCACCAAAAGCTAGGGTTGCTCTACCACCTCTTACCCTACCACACACTTCTCCTAACTGGCCATAGCTTCCTCCTCATTGCTCCTGCTTATCTCCTATACAGCCACCATATTCCACTCTGCTCAGGTCACCCCTCTTGACAAACTCAAGCAAACCTACCAATGGGTCACATGCTTTGCCCTCGTTGCTAAGGCTAGGATGCACCACTATTCAGCCCAATCCTCCATAGGCAGGCCTTCCTTTGAAGCCAGACTACAATACCCCACCCTTTGCCTTAACTAAAACTTTGTTCATAAATTCGCTCCTTCTTACCTCATAGACATGGTCCAATGTAAACCCACAAATAGGTCACTGAGGTCATCCAACCTTTTTCTTCTCTCCATTCCAAAACCCCACCTGGCAGTGGGTCAACATGCATATGCCTTTTCTGGGCCCTCCTTCTGGAACTCCCTACCAGCTGCAGCTCTGACATGCCCCTCCATCCACTACTTCAAGAGTTCTCTTAAATTCCACCTTGCCTCCCCTCAGCCTTGCTCCTGTGCCTCACTTATCCCACCTTGGCTTCCAGATTATTCCCTTGTCCCTTCCTGTCTACCTCTCCCTCTCTCTCTTGTTCTACCCTGCTGTGCCATTACTGCTCTGCTGTGTTCCCATTCTTAGTTGTTTCACTCCCACTTCAACTGTGATCCAGTGTTACCGAATTTTCTGTCTCTGTACCAGCATCTACTGTTTTATCTGTAAAACTGACTGTATAAGCTATAAAAATCTCTGCCCTTGCACCTTGATTATTTATTGTAAATCACTACCTCTGTACTTTCTTATACTGTATTTTGTATTTTTATTGTGTTCTACAGAATATTGTAAAAGTGCTATTTGCACTTGTCTGTCGCTGTTATGTATTGTTTCTCTGTAACTCCTCTTTTACCTTCCCTCGGGTCACCCCTGAAAAAGGGACATTCTGTCTCAGTGGGCCTACCTAATTACCAAAATTCATATAAGTAATAAATAAAAAAAATCTACAGAAAATAGCAGCAAGGCTGCTTGTATGCATCTGAACAGATGCAGACAAAGGTGCAACAAGCATTGGCGTCCTTCTGCTTGAAAATCCTGCTCCTAATCATGTTCTGTCTTTCATTATCTATATATCTATGAGACCATATCTTTGAAAAATGTAGTGTCAACATTTCTTGAGCAATAGGCCACAAAAATGTATCAGGACCTGTTTAATGCAGCAATTGTGTTACACGTGAAATGTATCATCCAGCTAGCTGCTTAAAATCATAACAAGCTAAGACACAAACATAGATTTTGGAAGTGCAGATGGAAGAATGTATCTGTGTGTGTTAAACAAGACAAAGAGCAGAATTCTAAGTGAATCTCGAACAGCATACAAGATTGCCTGGGTAATGATTTTTGTAGGCCAATTCAGTGTTTAAAGAGGTCTGTAACATATTTTGTTATGGTATCTTGTTAGCGAAGGGATTTAACAGCCTGCATCAAATAGCTGTTAGTGCGAGGATAATTTTTTTTCAGAATCCAGCTATCTAGTATAGGCATTTCCCTCAGATGCAGTTCAATTCAATTCTTTAGTGCATGAAATTACAAACAGAGTAGCCTCTGAATACAATTCTGTATCCTAATTTTAAGGCAGCAATTCATACAATGTGTTGTAGGAAAAACTAAAGTGGCCAAAGCGTATTGTGTATCAGTATGAGTCTAATAAATCATTTTGTTCTGCATGACCAATCAAAACACAGATTCTGCAGTGTTAAAGATGGCAAAATAGCATGGTGTAATATGTATGTATTTTCTTATTGATTTATTTATTGATTTCTTTTGTTTGTTATGTATTTATTTTTGTTAAATGGAAAAAGGGAACCTGTTTCCAGCCTTGCAGTGGAGAGATGGAGTACTGGAAGGACTTATTGATATAAGCATTACATGCAGGTACACACAAACACACACACATTTACACTTACAGTATATTGAACAGAACTTGTAACTAAAATATCCATGAATTATTTTATGTCATTCATTACATGGGAAATTTGATCTAGTGATTAGAGTGCAGGGATATGAAACAAGAAGCTCCTGGTGCAAGTACTACCACAGATACATACCAGTGTCAGGATTTGAATGTGAGACCTCTTGAAATGCCATACAGTTGCTTTGTGCTCACTTCGTAACCCTGAACAGTTCACATTACCTCTTAGCCACAGCATTCTGTTGAACCAGAACGCTATTAAAAATGAGATATACTGCTCCTCAGTTGTTCTGCCCTGGGTGACTAACATGTTAAAAAGAAATCAACAAAAGAGATTTAACAAAATGAGGCAGTTGAACAAGGCATGGGGTCATAATGTCTTGGATGAAACTGTGCAAGGAAACACCGCACACAGACAACAGTGTATGGCAACACAGTGGGGTACATAATGCTGACCACACAAAATCGCTGCACACCCGATGAATTCTTTAGCTTCCCCCACCCTCTGGAATAATTATAATTAACTCTGAGGTTGTGGACAAGAAGTAGTTAAAGTGCACAGTGTGGCTTACTACTCGATATTACACAGATGAGATCAAAATAAAATTTCCGTCAAGCAAGGTTTCAAACCCTGGTCTCTCCCCCTCTCCTGCTACTAGGTCAAGTGCCTTGGCCACTCCACCATGGGAGTGGCTTCTTTGAGCACTGGACCAGCAGTGCTCAGTACCCTTTTCCCCACTTCTGTCTTCCATTCTATAGCAACTGGGTTAGCGATATTTTCATATCGCTCTAATACCCCTGTTGCTGTACTTCCATACATGCTTACGACAGCGTGGTTCTTCATGAGTGGGTTTGTCTGTGTTATAGTGACCTGGTATCATTAAACAAATGGTTTATTAAACTTTATAGCTGGATTCTGTTGCAGATCCTGCCCAGATGTACTGTACTGGCACACTCAATGACCCTTTACAATCATATTTCTGAAGATGCTTTCTTGTTGACTACTATAAAGAAATATGGTTGCCATTTAAAAGACAACCTGAATTGTCAGGGGAATTCAAGAAATTTATGTGGGAGGGTGAAGATTGGCTAGCTATGGGGTGGGGGGGTTAGCTAGACTCAAGGAAGGAGGGGGATGAGGATAGGTGGAGGGGTGGGGCTGTGATGTCAACAGGGTAGGAAGAGGGGAGGTACTATGACATCAACAGGTGAGTCAGATGACAAGGTGGGCTTATGACGCAGGGACTGGGCAAGGGGAGGAGCCAATAAGGGTCCTTGCAAGGGTCCTGAGGGGGTATAAGAAGGGTTGCAGGACATAGATCCCTCTTCTTTTATTTTATTTTATTTAGCTTTTGTTGACCAGGTAAGTACACTAGACAAGACAATTGCATATTTTCAGGTACAACCTGGGAGAGAACAGGAATTACAGATTTAAATTACATAAGACAACATGATACAGATTGAGACAATTTATAGATTGAGACAATTTACAAAGTCAGGGAAGGCATATCATATTCAGTATGTACAAAACAGTAGAACACAATGTAGAACTAAGGGCCGTACAATAAGTACAAATTGAGATGTAGCAGATACAAATTATATACAGCTTAGTGCCCCATAAAGTGGAGCCACAGTCAGAGTAATACCTAACAGCATGGGTTAGAATACATTATATACAGGGCTAGCAACCCAAAAATGGTCCAAGACACACCCCTCCAAAAAAAAGTGCGGTGCAAGGACCAGGAGAGATCATGGGGGTTTGGGACAACCACACGCCGAGGAGAGCTTGAGGTGATTCCATGGGGAGGATCAAGGGCATGCATGTGAGGGGGAGGAGTGAACCTGGGCAGGAAAGGAATTCCATAACCTGGGAGCACATGAGGCAAAATCTCTATCCCTCATTTGAGTCCGAGTGGCAGGAATCTTAAGAACGGTGGGGGCCAGATACCTGAAGAAATAGAAAGAGGAGAGAGCCAGGACAAGGAACTCTGCCAGCCCAGGAGGGGTGCCAGTACCAAGGACCTTACCCATGAAACACCCCAGGACAAAATCTAGGTAATTTGATGGGGAGAGCCAATACAACTTGCTAAACAGGACATAATGGTGGGTGAGATGAGGGGCAGCCAGAACAAAATGGCAGACTTTATTGTAGGCAGTAGTCCACCTAGAAAGGTGAGTTTTGGAGGTGTGAGCAAACAAAATGAGCCCATGGCAAAGTGAGGGGAGGAACACACCTCTAGCAAGAGCAAGACGAGTAGCTGGAGTAAGGTTGCTCTTAGTTCTGTAAGCCAGACCCAGTTTGCAGTTAACAGTCTTACATCCATTCTGGATATGGCATCCAAGGTCAAGCTGTGGGTCAAGTGTCACCCCAAGGTATTTAATGGTGTCAGTGATGATGATCAGAACACCATCAGGACCAGTGACAATTAAAGGGGCAGGAAAGGCTGTAATCTTGGCCAGTGACCCAAAGAGCATGACGTGGGTTTTCTTAAGATAGAGAACCAGCTTATGGGATGTAATCCAGGATTGAATGTTCCGAAAGTCCTCACTCAGGTGGCTGTTAATGACCCTTATGTCCCGAGAATGAGTGAGGATGACCAGGTCATCCACATAAAGGATGGGCCTGCAATGGACAGAGGCAGAGAGGAGATTGTTAACAAAAATGGAGAAAAGCAGAGTCCCCAGGACTGAGCCTTGGGGGACACCCGTGCATGCAGTAGTAGAGCCCGACAGCACCTTACCATATTTGACAAGCTGCCTTCTGCCATGAAGATAATTGGAGAACCAACAGAGCACACCAGGTGGCAGACCAAAGAACCTGAGGTGAGAGCAGAGCAGGGCATGATCAACAAGGTCAAATGCCTTTGAGAGGTCTATGAAGATGGCTCCAGAGAGTCTGCTTAGTCCATAGCTGACCTGATCCCGGAGGAGACTGTGACAAGGGCATAGGATGTGCTGTGCCCTTTACAAAAGCCATGCTACACAGGAGACAGCAGATCATATGACTGAATATACTCCAAGAGTTGCCCTGCAACAACTTTATCAAGAAGTTTGCTGACCGCTGACAAAATGGCTATCGGACGGTAGTTGTTGATCATTTTAGGGTTGCCCTGTTTAAGGACAGGGACCACCCTGGCAACCTTCCATATGTCAGGGATAATCCCAGATGACAGGGACAGAGTGAAAATATAGGCCACTGTGAGGCAATATGAGAGGCACCAAGACAGAGGAGCCTCGGTTCCATACCATCATGGCCAGCACTGGAGAAGGGGAAGAGACCAGAGAGCAATCTCTGCATCTCTTACACGGTCACAGTCTTAAAATGGAAGCGAGGATGGGGTAACGGAGGGGCAGAGACCTGGTCACAGCTATCATCTCCACTAGGGGGGAATAGCGAGGTGAAAGCAGACAGGTCAGGGAAATGCAAGTTAAGCGCATTTGCGATGGTTAGCGGATTGTTGCAGCTAGCTCCATCGATAAGCATGTCAGTGGCCTCACCATTTGAGGAGCCATTAACTATGTTTCTAATGTTCCTCCAGAACCTCCTAGGGTCTCTAGCTGAGCTCAACAGCACAGTTTTGCAAAATTCACTTTTGGCAGCCCTTATTGCTTTTTTACACTCATTTCTGAGTCTTCAGTACTGCTGAAATACGGCCTGGTGTATTGTGACCTTGAAACTGGCCCAGCACTTGTCTCTTGACTATACAAGGGCTAAGAGGCTCCCATGTAACCACTTGGTAGCAGACCCCCCGACCCTCCTTCTGATGAGGAGGACATACTTATCCTGCAGAGCCCTGAAGGTGCTGAGAAAGTGACTGACAGCAGAGGAGGAGTCCTGGGCATTCCATACAAGGACCAGTTAGTATATTGGAGATCATCATGAAAAGAGTCAAGATCAAACCTGGAAAAGTCCCTGACCTGAATAATCTTATGAGGAATTTTCAGGGAAGGGATCTTCCACATGCAGTACACAGGGGAGTGGTCTGAGATGGATTCAGGATGGATGCCAGAAAAGCTGATCCTCTCAGGCCTGTTGGACAGAATCCAATTCAGGAGAGAGCTTGCAGCTCCATTGGGAGAACACTTGGTAGGATCCTTGAACTGCAACAAGGACAGACCAGCTAGCAGTGGCTCAAATGCCTTAATATTACCACCAAGCCAGTTTAAGATAAGATCACCCAGGATCATTAACTCATTATGCTGGGTCATGGAACCAACAGAATCAAGGAGGTAGGTCAACCCCGCTATGCTCCCCATGGGAGGATTATAAGTATATATAATATGTAGCTTTCCGGTCATCACAAGCAACAGTACTGAGTGTAGAAGCTCACAGGGAGACTGCAATGGCAGTTGACATGACAAAAATGACAGGTTGAGGTAGCTCCTGTAGTAGACCAAAATGCCACCCCCCCTTTTCCCTGGGTGATCTTGCCTGATGAGGTCATAGCCGGGAAGTACACATGCCGAGTCTGGGGTTGAGTGTTTAAGCCAAGTTGCAGTTATGCCAAGGATGTCAGGCTTGTGGTAGGTGACCCAGGCAAGAAGTTCTGCCAAGTTGGGCAGGAGGCTGCAGATATTGGGATGAGCTATTTCAGCCCTTTGCTAGCTGACCAGCCCACAACTGAGGGTGGGCCTTGATAGAGCAGAACAGGGTTGAGCTCAATGTCACCCACTAGTGCTAGAGTCACCAATAGGAGCCAAAGGAGATACCTTAAGGGAGGGGAGCCTTCCATAGCAGGTGGCTTGCAGCCATATCACCTGACCACAAGGGCAGGAACCAGGAAGCACCTGATGTCAAGACAGCAAATAACCCTGGGGGGTGTCTGCCACCAGCTATAAGGATGGTGAAGGTGAAGTCAGACTCCTCGGTCTGGGCATGTGTGACCCAGGGTCTCCCCTCAGGAGCAGCACGGTCACCAATAAACAAGGGGAGGCAAAGCACAGCAAGCTGACCAAAAGTGAGGGAACACATGAGTGGAAGAGGTGAAGACTCCCTCATAAAATTCTCAGGGTCCCCCATGTCAATTCCAGGGCTATTAGGCAAGGAACGGTGGTAAGGTCTGAGGGGTAAGTCAATAAATACTAAGCCACCAGGCCCCAACTTAGCAGCCCAGGAGCCAACCAAATAGAGAGAACTGGCTGTCCAGCAGCTGCCAACCCACTGCCTCAATTGGTAGACAGCCCCCCATAAGAGAACACAGTGGCAGCCAGAATTAGTAAGCATCCTTTTTGATGAGGACAAGGCAAGAGACACTACAGAGGAGCACCCAGCTCCACAAGGGGGATCCCCAGAAGTGGTCAAGAAGCAGAGACCAAACCTTAAATACAAAAGAGTAACTATCCTAGAACGATTACTAAACAACTCTAGCAGACAGTAGCTAGACAAGCTAATATGGCAGAACAGTATACAATAAAGCTAACCATACAAACAGGCAGTAGTTAAACAGGCACTATAGCTACACAGTGATCAGAATGCCCAGCGACCCAGATAATCAGGGTAAGGTAGGCGAGGTGGAAGCCTGGAAGGGACAGAGGAGGTTTGCTGGGATTCATCGAGATTACTTAGATGATCTCAGCACATTGATTGGCAACTACAGGTTTTTCAGTTTTTGGAGGACAAAGGATTTTAAGTAAGGTAGAGTAGGTCACTGTTTGCTTGGGAGCAAATAGACTAACAATGGAAGGTTGGTGAATTGTGTATAATGCAGAATAATAAGGGGTCAGAAGGTCTTATACAAAGGATGTGAAGGGTAATAATAAGGTGGTCAGAGGCCGTGGAGCAGGCAGCACTGGGACACTGGGTAGAGGTATAATGGTATAAGTTATATTATGACCCTGGGGTGCATTTAAATCCTTTCAGCAATGACTGTAAAGGTGGTTTTGTCTGAATTTGTTTGCTAGTGTTTTCTCCCAATTTTAAGTAAAGGTATCTGTTATGCCAGCAGACCTGGACAAGACACATGGCCTAACGCTGATATGCTCAGGGGGCTGAGACAGTATATAGGTAGGGTAGGCTAGAAGGATCATTATTAAGATGGTAATTAGGCAGGTAATTCAATAGCAAGGCAAAAAATAGGAAGAACCGGAGGCGTATTTTCTGGAGTTACCTGTGGTTACGTGGCCCCTTGCTTGATGCAGGCAATGAGAGTTAATGAATAGAGTGTGGTCAGGATTTCTGCATTCAGGAGAAATCCAATTTCAAGAGACGGCTGTACTTGAGCAGGTGGGATTAGCAGGAGGGTACTTTTGAAAGAAGCTCCGAGCATTCAGGAATTTGATATTCTGGTGAATGCGGCCCAGAAGCATGCGGAAGGCCAGGGAGCACAAGGAAAGAAAGGTGCAGGCTGCAAGATGCACAGTGGTCAATGGACAGGTTATGATGGCTGATGGGAGTGGTAGTTCAGTCACCAAGAGTTTTTTGATGCTGGTGATAGGTGGCATGCAAAGCAGGAGATTAGTGGCAAAAGGGTAAGCATCCTTCTGGCACGCAGGCACTGGAGTTGGACACAAAATGGAATGCAGAATCATGTTTTTCCATGTCTGTGTGGACTGAAATTAGGCCCAGGTGATAAGATCAGGGCTTCAGGTTTCTGTGCATGCGCAGGTTCAAGTACCAGGGATAGCAGTACCGCGCATGTGTGGAACACGGAATGGAGGCAATGTTTATAGTTTTATGGCAAGGGGACGCAGAATTTTGCCGAGCTTGCATATGGCATGAATTGGGGGCCATATTTGTAGTCTTTATGGCAAAAGAAGTAGATATTACCTGGCATGCGTGGAACATGAAATGGGGGCCATAATTTGTAATTTTGTAGGGCAAAGGAAGGTGTGGCTAGTACAAGCAGGAGAAGCATCAGGGAATGAAGCTGCATGTGCCTGGATTTACAGGGCATGAGTGGATTTAAGGAAAAAAATGATAAAAGTTTTTCTGTGGGTATTTTATGTGATATATATATATATATATATATATATATAGATATATAGATATATGTTATAGTGGTGTGGTTGCACCACTATAGTTAGGGTAAAGCTGTCAGTCACATACTAAAGTCAAAAGTTTGGGCATTAATATCTTTGGACCCATTCAAGGGATTTACCTGAAATTTGGTACGCATGTTTGGGCATGGTAGATCTCTTGATTGGCCAAATTGTGTTTCATTAGAGTGCCAGTCTTTGTGTACTAAAGCACTGAAAAATGGAAAATTATCCATTTTTGCAGGCATCTTTTGGCATTCTTCTACCCTCCCTCTCCCACTTATTTGCACTACATCTGCCTGGGGGGAACTCCAAATAACTCTGTCTTTGTACCAGTACCCACTCTGCCTGTTATTTTCTATACAGAACAATGTTGTATTCATTTTACTTAGACTAGTGTCCTCACTGTTATTTTAGCCTCATAGCTTCGGCTCCACTGTCTATACATTGTACTGCCACACTAATTGTACTGTATATGTTGAACACCTTCAGTATGTATTGTCTTGTACTCTCCGGGTCATGCCTGAAAATAGTCACCTGCTGGCTAGTGCACTTACCCGGTTAACAAAAACTAAATAAATAAATAAAATTCTGAATGTGGTCCTGCACGGCCGCCATGTGGCATGCTGCTCTGCAAGATGGCTCGTTTGAAAGAGCTTTGGTGGCCAAACATACCGCTTTTTCATTTGGTGAAAAAATATTAAGGCATTCAAAAGTTATGGCACTTTTAAGTTCCCATAATAAGTCAAAGGGAAAATTTTTATGTATATCTTGCGATCAAAGAATAGGGTTCTGGCCATCTCGTCCCTCCTGGCGATCAAAGAATTTGCAGTCTCATGGTTCAAGAATCTTTGTCCCAGAGGAATTTAAAAAATTCTTTGATCACGAGGTCCACCATCTTGTCTTCAGTTTTCCGATCTCACAAACACAAATATCTTGACTCAGGGGTCAATTCTGAAGTAAAACTTTGATGGGTTTTACTCAGGGGACCCTGATCTATTGAGCCATGGCTTTGGTTCCATCCAAATTGGTCTAAAAATAGTTATTAGCTGTTAAATTCTTCATTCGCTGCTCACTAACGATCTTTGGTCATGAGCCTACAAATTCTTTGATTGCGAGAATCTTTGATTGTGATCGTGCATCGCTAGCGAGGGACAATATGGCCAGATTTAAAAATATTTTTTTGCAGCCCAGGGGTGCCCTATTAAGTGACAAAAGGGTGGGTTTTGCTCAGCGGGCTTTGCTCTGGACCATTTGAATAAAAAAACAGTAGTTATCATTATCTCTGGTAGTCTAGCTGCCCCCTCCCCATCATGGTAATGTACTTAACCATGATTGTATCCCTGGCAGTCTAGTGGCCCCCCAATGAGTATCTTATTTATATCTTTATATTTTTTATCCCTGGTAGTCTATTGGCCTCCCCCGATCTGTACTTCATTATGTGTATCATTGACATTCCTGGTAGTCTAGCAGTCCCCCCCCATCATAATAAAATTAATATGCATTCTTTATGTCCTGGTAGTCTAGTGGCCTCCCACCCAGCCATGCCAGTCCACCCAGAAACCCTCAGGCTTCCCCAGCCTGTGACTGGCAAAGCCCATCTCTCACCTCCATGGCCAGCCAACGACTGTGTTTTTTATGAGCGCTAATAGAAAGAGGTGTTAATTTCAGAGCACTAATAAAACCAATCATTTTTACTTACTGTGTTTAAACATCTCTAAATAAATATAACAACATAAATGCAGTTTCATAAATGATTACACTCTTTTAGGGTTTTTTAACATCCAGACTGGCATCAGGAAGCACTGCCCTCCTAGTAGTATCATAAAAATAGCTAGGATTTGGCTGGCCAGCTCTTAAGGGAACTGCTGCAGCTGAAGAAGGAGCTCTAATGGTGCTCTGGGATGTCTTTTTTAACAGGGGAATCCTTCATTTTGCAGAAGTTCTTAAAAACAGTCAAAAACCTCCTTGTTCCACCTCCGGAGGGTATGTACGGCGTATCCTGCTTGTTTTTGTAACACACCCATTAGTGTAGGAAGCACTGATGAGTAAAACTCCTTTGCGATAGTGCGGACATTCCTGCGGTAATTACTTTACCGGTGCTCGTACTATCGCATTGTGCTACAAAAGTTCTAGGTGCTTTAGCCTTTTACTACAAGTAATAAGCATAGCAGGGATAAATGAATAGGACCTAGAGGTTCTTCAATTATTTCTGAAGCTTTCAAGGCGCAAGCAAGCTCTCAAGAGAACAGCGGAGCACAATAGGGATTTTTCAGGGCATTTTAACACAGCGCCCTGATAATTTAAACTACAGAGGGTTTTCTTTACTGAATCCTCTAACAAATGGGCAAAAAGCAAGCACTTCAGAACATAGGGAGCCTGCAAACCCTTTTTACTTTCAGATTGTAAATTGCCCAGATACATATCCATTTTTATTACATTAAGGGGAGTTCATACAGGCTTCAGACATACAGACTGCATTCAAAATATAGTAGCAGTCCTGTTGTCATGGGTATAGTTACAAGCTGTTATTTTGAGGTATAAAAGTGTTCATAGGATGTACTGGAAAAGGAGAGACAGGCATATGGACACCCAAAGATAACACAAAACATATAAACAAAGTGGGTAGCCAGCCCAACAAACAAACATAGAGCAATACAAATATGACACCAACAAGGGAAAATAGTACATCCTGGATCTTTATTTCAAAAAGTGGGGGCTAGCTTATTCTTTCACATTCCTCCCAACCTAAAACCAAACACACAGCTTTGGTTTATAGTAATACTGTAATAGAGTACCTGTCATCAGATCTCTGTCAAGGAGAGATGGAGCCATAGCCCACCCCACCAAGGCTCCACCTCGGGGTCCCTCTTAATATCTTTACCCAAAACAACTACGAAGGATTAGTTCCTTCATAGTCCTATACTTAACTTTACCCCAAAGTCTGATGACAGGTAGGTATGTTCTACATCCCATACCTGGACAAAATCGGCATTACCATGAGCCGTAGCTTTGCAATGCTTTATATTGAACCTGTAAGGCTGTAGTGAAAGGTACCATCACATAATGCGAGGGTTTTTATCCTTCATCACATGTAACCAGCATAAGGGATTGTAGTCAGTCTACAACTCAAATTC
This sequence comes from Neoceratodus forsteri, assembly GCA_016271365.2. Taxonomy (NCBI): domain Eukaryota; kingdom Metazoa; phylum Chordata; order Ceratodontiformes; family Ceratodontidae; genus Neoceratodus; species Neoceratodus forsteri. The sequence goes on from CM028135.1 coordinate 1,035,439,501, forward strand.
TACTCCCCTTAAACAGAAGCATAGAGCTTCTATTGCCCATTTGATGGCTAAACATTCTTTTTCTATGACAGAGTAATGCCTTTCTCTCTCATGTAATTTTCTACTTATAAAAATTACTGGGTGTTCTTCCCCTTGCACTATCTGTGTCAGTACAGCCCCTGTACCATCATTAGAGGCATCAGTCTGCAATATGAATGGCTGTGTAAAATCGAGGGTATGCAAGATAGGTGAGGAACATGTCCTAGCTTTTATAAAGTGAAATACTTCCTCTAAGTCTGCCTTCCATGGTACTTTCTCTGGTTTATTTGTCTTTATTAAATCAGTTAAGGGTCCAGCTAATGTAGAAAAATTAGGTATGAAGCACCGATAGTACCCGGCAAGTCCTAGAAATGACCTCACATCCTTTTTTGTGATGAGAGATGGGCTATTAACCACAGCCTCTACCTTAGTTATCTCTGGTCTTACCAGCCCATTCCCAATCTGAAATCCAAGATATTTTGTCTCTTGCATTGCTAAGGAACACTTTGAAGGGCTTATGGTTAATCCAGCCTCAGAAATGGCAGATAAAACTGCTTCTAGATGATGCATATGTTCTTCCCAAGAGGTGCTAGATATGATCACATCATCTAGGTATGCTGCGCAATATGCAGCATGAGGGGTTAGGATGTTATCCATAACTCATTAGAAAGTGGCAGGGCCACCATGTAGCCCAAAGGGCATTACAGTAAATTGGTATAGGACTATGGGTGTACTAAATGCTGTTTTACCTTTGTCTTCAGGATCAAGAGGAATTTGCCAGTACCCTTTAGTTAAATCTAATGTACTAATGTACTTAACCAGTCCCAGGTGATCTAGGATATCATCCATCTGTGGCATTGGGTAACTGTCAAATTTTGAAATAGTGTTTAGGCACCTGAAATCAAGACAAATCCAGATACCCCTTCCTTTTTTCCCACCACCACCAAAGGAAAATTCCATTCACTATGTAATGGCTGAATTATTCCCAGTTCTTGCATCTTGGTGATCTCCCATATGACTTATTTTCTAACTCTTTCAGGGAACCTGTATGCTTTTTGTCTGATGGGTATTTCTTCTGTCACAACAATGTAGTGGACAGCATTCTTGCCTCTCCCAGGGGTTCCTGTAAAAGTAGTTTTAAAGGATTGTAGTACAGTCTGTAGTGCAGCAACCTGTTCTGTTGTCATGTCTGGGTTAATGTGTATATTGGACAATTCTCCCATACTCTCCAATCTCTGGTAGGCCAAATCTAATTCAGTTTCAGAAGGCTCGGGAGGAACATAACTACATAAAAGGGGCGGTATATCTACCCAGGGTTTCAACAAATTTGCATGGTAAATATGGTTTTTAATCATTCTGTCTTGTCACTCTATTTCATAGGTTACTGGAACTGTCCATTTTGTAACCATATAGGGGCATTGCCATTTCATAAGTAATTTATTATCTAAGGAAGGCAATAAAAGCAATACTTTATTTCCCTCTACAAATTCATTATGTCATGTTCCTTTGTCATAATACCCCTTTTATTTCATCTGCTGTTGTAAGTTATTTTGATGGGCTTTTATGTCATTAGTTGTTGGTATAATTGTTGCCAATATTCTAAGGGTAGTGTCTTTTGTTTGCATGATCTATCCTCCCATTCTTCTTTTATAATGTCTAGGGGGCCCCTTGGATTATGGTCATAGAGCAACTCAAATGGGGAAAAACCTGTAGATGCTTGGGGAACCTCTCTGTGGGCAAACATTAGGTAGGAAAGATATGAGTCCCACTTATTCACTTCTTCAAGCACAAACTTTTTTAACATTCTTTTCATAGTCTGATTGAAACATTCGACCAGTCCATCTGTTTGAGGATGGTACGGTGTAGTAAAAATGGCTTCTATGCCTAAAGCCAGGTACAAGAGTTGCAATAGACTAGAGCAAAAGTTGGTAGCTCTATTAGTCAAGATGGTTTTGGGGATTCCCATGTAACTGAAAATATTTAGCAACTGATCAGCTATTCTAGAGGCAGTAACACTTTGAAGGGGAATAGCTTCTGGATATTTTGTTGTATAGTCAACAACCACTAGAATGAAATGATTCCCTTTAGAACTCTTGGGCAGGGGCCCTACTATATCCATAGCTATTCGTTCGAATGTGTTTGTAACCAACGGCATAGGTAACAGTGGTACTTTATCTTTCTGGCCAATTCCTGCTACTTGCTGGCATTTGCAAATTTTACAATATTCTGTCACCTGCTTGTGAATGCCAGGCAAAAAAAATCTGTACAAAAGATGACTCAGGATGTGGCCTCTACCTAAATGTCCTGCCAATGGGATATCAAGTGCTATATTCAGTAACTGATTCCTGTAGGGCAGGGGCACCATTAATTGTTTTACTGTTTCCCCAGTTTGGGAGTTTATACACACCCTGTATAACAAATCATTCTCCAGTTTGTGTTGAGGTTGGTGAGGCTTACTTTGTACGTTCACCTGTAAAAAAAATGGGGTTAGTGTTACATCATTTTTTTGAGCTTCTTGAAATTCTCTACTATTCAACATATGTTTACATTCCATATTAGTTGTTTCAAGTTCAGAGTTTTTAAGAGTCCATGCTTCCTTGTCTTTTCTTTTCTGAGTTCTGCTTTTCCTATCTTTTTCTGCTTTCTCAGAAATGTCATTTTCAAAAGGAAATAATTGTCCCAAATTCTCTTTCTGTTTAGCTTGTGCTCGGGTGGTAACAGCTCCTACATTTGTATTTAGTAGGGATTCAAAATGGGGATAGTCATGCCCAATCACAACAGATACTGGCAAATGGGACATTATGCTCACCTTAATTTTCTGTAACTTTCCATCCACCTGTATTACAGTCTCTCTCTCAATGGGTACCGGTGTACATCCCCATGGATAGACTTAACTCCAGTGGTTGGCTCCCCAGATTCAGGTGTTATTTCTAGCAGTGATGCATGTACTAGTGTCTGTTTACTGCCTGAATCAACAAGTCCGGATACCATCATCTCCCCAATTTGTACGGGTGCTAGATAACATCCCCAGTTGGCAAGGGCCAACTGTATGGGTCCTGATTTCTTCTTTGGACAAAATCTTGCAATATGCCCTTTTCTTTTGCACTCATCACATATTATGTCCAGATTATACCCCTTTCCTGCTTTACTGTACTCTTTAACCCCAATGGTACCACAATTCTGTGGGTGATGTATAAGATTAGGTGGTAGGTGTCTGACCATAGCTTACTGAACCTTGGAGGTCCCAAATGTTTTAGGTCTATGGGGTCTAGCTGTCAGGTAATCCTTGACTAGTCTTATGGCTACTTCAGATGACTTGGGGCAATGTTCCTTCACCCACAGCTATACATCTTATGGTAATATTTGGATAAATTGTTTGAGGATGATGCTTTCTAGAACTTGTGCAACAGTTCTAGTATTGGGCTGCAACCATTTAATACATAGATCTTTTAGCTGTGTATACACATCTTGGGGAGTATCAGAGGTCTGAAATTTATAGGCTCTAAAGTGTTGTCTATACATTTCCGTACATATATGGTACCTTTTTAGGATGGCTTGTTTGATGTGATTATAGTCTTTTGCATGGATGACATCCATATGACTGTAGATGAGCTGGGCCTTCCCGGTTAGATAGGGGTCTAGCCGAATTACCCATTGGTCCCTCGGCCAGGAGCAGGCTGTGGACACCCTCTCAAATGTCATAAGATATGCTTCTATATCATCAGAATCAGACATCTTCACCAGTTTTATATCCTTTTGCCCTACCCCAGGTACAGGTTGGGGTCTGTCAGTGCCCATAGCCTGGATGACATGCAGGATATCCATCCAATGGGCCACATTCTCCCTTCTGTCTCTCTCTCTCTCTCTCTTTCTCTCTCCATCTCCACCTGTCTAATACATAACCAGCAGAGTAGTTCATGAGGATCCTCAGGGGGATCCTCCATCTCCAGTCCACCTGCTTGGGCACCTTCCATAGGTTTCTTCTCCTCCGTCATTAGGTGGTCCACCTTAGCCTCTCTTCTTGTCACCTTTCTGTGCACTGCATGGTCCAAACCCATCAGTAAGAGTTGCTGTAGCTTCTGTACAACCGATTTTGTGGCAATTCCAGTCTGAACTACTGCCTTATTCTGTTGCGTAACATGTCCACCAGGATCTGAGCACAGATCCACTAGCAGGTCACCAGAGCCCACTGGATCCCACTCTGACACCATATGTGAGATTGTGTGGGTAACAATGGACCAGTGAGGTAAAATAGCAGCAAAAATAAAATATGTATTTTACACAATTATAAAGTGGACTTAAGGCAGCAAAATCAAAGAGAAGCAAAATAAAGTAAAACAATACAGCAGGAAGCAGCTAGCGTTCTACAGGATGTTGATAGCTTCATATCCTCCTACACTCTGACTAACTGTTCAAGGTGAACAAGTTATATACTGCTCAGGAACATGTGACACTCTAACTCTGCCCCAACTCTTTATTTTAAACATTATACCTTTAAATACTGTACCAATAATTTTTATTTACAATGTTTAAACATCTCTAAATCAATGCAACCTCATAAATGCAGTTTCACAAATGATTACACTCTTTTAGGGTTTTTTAACATCCAGACTGGCATCAGGAAGCATCGCTCCTCCTAGTAGGTAGCATAAAAATACTAGGATTTGGCCGGCCAGCTCTTAAGGGAACTGCTGCAGCTGGAGGAGGAGGAGCTCTAATGGTGCTCTGGGATGTCTTCTGCAGCAGGGAAAACCTTCATTTTGCTGGAGTTCTTAAAACAGTCAAAAACCTCCTTGTTCCACCTCGGGAGGGTATGTATAGCATATCCTGCTTGTTTTTGTTACACTCTCATCAGTGTAGAAAGCACTGATGAGTAAAACTCCTTCATGATATTGCGAACATTTGTGCAGTAATAATTTTACTGGGCGCTCGCACTATCGCATTGTGCTACAAAAGTTCTTGGTGCTTTAGCCCTTTAGTACAAGTCATAAGCATAGAAGGGATAAATGAAAAGGACTCAGAGGTTATTCAATTATATCTGAAGCTTGCAAGGTGCAAGCAAGCCCTCAGAAGAACAGTGGAGCACAATGGGGATTTTTCAGGTCATTGTAACATAGTACCCTGACAATTTAAACTACAGAGGGTTTTCTTTACTGAATCCTCTAACAAATGGGCAAAAAGCAAGCACTTCAAAACATAGGGAGCACTGCGAACCCTTTTTACTTTCAGGTTATAAATTGCCTAGATACATATCCATTTTTATTACCCTAAGGGGAGCTCATAAGGCTTCAGACATACAGACTGCATTCAAAACATAGTAGCAGTCCTGTCATCATGGGTATAGTTACAAGGTTTTATTTTGAGGTCTAAAAGTGTTCCTAGGATTTACTGGAAAAGGAGAGCTAGACACATGGACATACAAAGATAACACAAAACATATAAACAAAGTGGGTGGCCAGCCCAACAACCAAACATAGAACAATACAAATATGACACCAGCAAGGGAAAATAGTACACATAGATCAATACAAATATGACACCAGCAAGGGAAAATAGTACATTCTGGACCTTTTTTTCAAGGGGGGGGAGGTTAGCTTATCCTATCACAATGGGCAAACTGTAAATTTAAACATGCGTGTTCCAAATGTATGGGACAGCATCCAGTGTCACACTGCAGCTCAATGGGGGATAAACAGGAGGAGAAAGGTTTTAATAGGCAGCCCTTTTGGGGGAGCCATGGTGGTGTGAGAGGGGAGATCATACCAAAACAGTACAGGAAGGGGTTTGCAAGTGTGTGGAGATTTCAGGGCAGCATATAGCAGGAACTAAGTGGGTGGAAGGAGGAATCGAGTATAAAGGGTTTCATTTGGCAAGGACACCATTCAAATTATGGTTACTAAGGGAATGGACCAAGGAGTATCCAGACATATACATGGGGAGGATCCTGATAGAAGGTTTCGAGAAAGGTTTTGATTTAGGATACTGAGGGGTTTGTAGAGATATGAGGGCAAAGAATTTAGGCTCCATAAAAGGAAATGAGGACATAGTGTATAGAAAGATTTGGAAGGAGCTAAAGGCTGGCAGGGTAGAAGGACTGTTTCCAGAGCCACCAATGGGAAATTTCAGGGTGTCACCATTAGGGGATAGTGCCAAAGAAGCAAGCAGGGCAGTTCAGGTTGATTCCACAATTGTCATACCCAGAAGGGGCATCTGTGAATGACCACATTCATGAGAAGCATTGTACAGTGTCCTATGCTACACTGGATCAAGCAATGGAATTGATCAAGGTGGTAGATGGGGTATGGTTGGCAAAATCTGACACTGAGTCAGCATTTTGGCTTTTACTAGTTAGGCCAGAAGATTGGACCAATTTGTTTTTTGTTTCCAGGGGAGTTATTACTTTGATAAAGCAATGGCATTGGGATGTTCAACTACTTGCATCAAATTTGAGGCTTTTCATAAGTGGATGCTATGAGTATTTGTGGAAAAATACAGCTATAAAGTGGTGGTGCACTATTTGGATGATTTCTTGCTAATATGCCAGAGTAAAAAGCGGACAGCGGTGATGCTAAGGAAATTTAAGGAGATGTATAATATTATGGGGGTACCACTAGCGGACGGGAAGATGGAAGACCCGCAAGAAAACTATATTTTTGGGGTATAGAAGTGGATGCAGAACAGAAAGGTGTTCATGTTGCCACAGGATAACATACTGAAATTAAGGGAGCTATTGGTACAGGTCAGAAGTAAGAGAGGAGTGATTTTAGGGTTGGTTCAGCAACTCTAGAGACATTTAAATTTTGAGTATGGGGCACTAGCACTGGGTAGGGCATTTACCAGGAGATTAGCCAGGGTGACTGGTAAAGCAAGCATCCGACATCACTGGGTAGATATAACAAGGGGGATACAGCAAGACCTGAAGATGTGGGAACAGTTTATGGAGGGCTACAATGGAGTCACTTTCTGGCAGGATGATTGGGTAAAGCCAACCTGGATTTATACAGTGAAAGCATCAGGGGCAATAGGGATGGCGGCATACTTTAAGGGGGCATGGATTTTGGAATCCTAGCCAGAGGAGTAGAGAGAAAAGGACTCTTGAAGGATATTATATTTTTAGAAATAGTCCCTATATGGGTGGCATTCTTAGTATGGGAGATGCAGCTGAGAAAAAAGAAGATCATTTTCTGGTTTGCTAATAAAGCTGTGGTGGAGGTGATCAACAGGCAAAGGGGGTACACTGAAGTGGTGAACAGGTTACTGCAGCAGCTAGCATTATTGGGGTTAATGATAAACCTATCATTTAAAGAAAAACGAATTGAAAGGATTAGCAATGAGATAGCTGACAATCTGTCCAGTCTTCAGCTGGACAGGTTCAGGTCCGTGGCACCACAAGCTGCATTACAAAGAACAAGGGTGCCAGCTCAAGTGTGGGAGATTGGCTGGAAGGAGCCCTCTTGCTGTTTAGCAGTGAATGGTCTGTAAACATGCTAAGAGCTTGCAAGAGAGCATGGAATGCATTCCAGGAGTTTCGACCATGGGAAGGGTTTAAGGTAAGTGAGCCAGCGACACAGGATCAGGTGGCAAAGTGTATGGTAGAAAGTTGGGAATCAGGGATGGCGAATACAACTATGGGAGTGCATCTGGCAGGTATTGGGTGGGCATGTAGCAGCAGGGACTGGGAAGAACTAAATAAATGTAAGATGGTGCGATGCATGCTAATGGGGTGGCAAAAACTGCAAGGCCAGCCTGAGGATAGCAGGAAACCTGTGGCTGGGCAAGCAGTCCAGAAGTTACTGGGGGTCCTAGGACAAATATGTATTTCTGAATATGAGGCCTGTTTGTTTAGAGCAATTTTATTAGTTATATCAAAAGGGTCGTTTAAAGTAGGGAAAGTGGTGATGAAAAGCAAAAATGACATAAATGGGGGTTTGCTGTGGGAGGAGGTTTAATGGGGTACAGAGAGGGTGGTAATTTGGCAGCAAAAATCAAAGACAGACCAAATGGGGGTGGGGACAGAGGTTAAGCTTGAAAGATAGGTAGGCAAAGGGTGTGTGTGTGTGGTACGTCCTCTCAGAGTATATGGGGATATACGACCGAAGGGTGCTTTTCATGCACTAGGATGGGAAGCCAATCACATGCTGCCAAGTCATGGGGGGTTTAAAGAAGGGAATATCATTTGTTGGAGAAAACCCAAGAAATGTTTTATCCCACTTGTTCAAAATAGGTGCAGCATCAGAAATAGCAGCTCAAGGGGAATCTGATGAGGAGGTTAAAAAAATGGTTAGGTGGAAATCTAACTGTTATAGAAGATATGTGATAAAGTTGTTGTAACAAATGTCAACCTTATTTTCAACAGAAAAAGGCAGGACAAGGCAAGTTTGGATCATTGGGCATTCAAACAAATATTGGGCAAAACAATGGGCCTCCATCCACGCAGGAGGAAAGCAGCTCGGGCGGGATCCAGATGAAACTAGATTATATTGGAAAGGGGTCCTGGGCATGAAGTGGGGTCAAATCATCCCAACATTGGAAAAGCAAAAATTAAAATTTCCAAGACCTGAGCTGGTAATAATACATTTGGAAGGGAGTGATTTAGAGGAAAGGCCTTGGGGGGGTTATGTTAAAAGACATGGAGAGAGACATCAGGATGATACGGCAGTGGTGGCCAGAGATCAGGATAAGTTGGTCGGAGATCATATCCATAATGGTTTGACGGCATGCCAGGGATATCAAAGTGGTGGAAAGGGCCAAGGAGCGACTGAGCAGGAGAGTAGTAGCGCTGATGTTTAAGTTAAAGGGGTGGTACATTGCATATAATTATATTTCATATAATAACTCAGGTTCATACCAATCAGATGGGGTTCATTTATCAACGGAGGGAATGTTTTCTTTTGTTTTGCAGTTGGGTGATGTCATTGAGGAATGGAAAAAGAAAGAAGGATAAAAGAGGGTGAAGCCCATCATCCGTCGCTAGGCTGGAGATGGGCTAGTGGAAAGTTGGGGTAAAACAGGAGGGGGTTATAGATGGGGGGTAGGGGTGGGGGAATCAGGCATGGGCTGGGGTCAGGTGCACCCAACCATGACTGCAACATAACAAAGAAGATTCAAAAGAAGCTGGGGGGTCGAGTTTAGCAGCAACCGAACTCAGGTTGGAGGAATTGGTTCACAGTAAGCAGAAAGATGTTGGGTTCCACACATCCGGACCCCAAAAAAATGTTGTCAAAGGAAGAGCAATCAGATACAAGTTTGAACTGGAGTTTTTCGGAAGGAAATTGACTTATTAAATGCATAATAGAAATAGTTGGAGACTGTATAAACAAAAGTGATGAGTTGTTGTTAATATGGTGAAGTGTTAATTTTGTAAAGGGAAATAAATCAATTGTCAATCGAGCACCTACATAATTTGAGTCTGTGTGTCATTTTCCAAGGGGATCTTCTTCTGACAATTAACACTTTGCAGTCATATTTCTCAAGATGTTTGCTTGCTGACTACTGTATAGAAAAAGAACAGAACAGGGTCAGTACCAGACCTCACACATATACAGCATAGTAGAGATGTAAAAATGAGAGTTTGGGGGTATAGAAAACAATGACAACAAAACAAAAAGGTAACTGGACTGCCCATGCAGCAGTAGTGCTACAGCCTGCAATGCTGATGACCCGTGTTCAGAAGCAAGCACGGTGCACTAGATGATCAGCCAGGGGAGGTAGGTTGAGCCTCCCATGGACAACTCTTTTCCTCTGGGGAGGGAAGATTATGGTTTCATGGCACTCCTGCAACACCCAGTGGAGACTGAGTATGCAACAGCTGGGACCACTGGGCTGTGAGCAGAGGTGTTGGTGGACATCTGTGGATCAGGTGCATGAGTGCAACTGACCTGCGCTGATGCCATTGCACATCCGCACCTGCTGGAATAAACATAAGGAGAAAACCCCAGGGCAAGGAGCACAGTGAAGCCCTTGGACAACCTTCTGAATGATATACTGGGCATCAGCCTCGGCTGGGGCCTCTGGTGTATCTTGTTCCCTCCCTTTGGAAAGCCCCACTCTAGAGGGCAAGCTATGGGCCGCCCAGTCCAGGTGGCCTGGGGAGGGTGCCAGGAGGTCAGTTCAGGTGCCAATGAGGGGGTACATACCAGCCCACTGTCTGGGTGAAAAAATAGAGTTAAAAAATTGTAATATTAAATGCACTCTGAAAATAGAATTAAAATCAACATTTTGACCATAGGTCTTCTTCAGGAATTATCGAAAAGAGAAAAAAAGTCTTTCCTCTTTTAAATTATTCTGGAAGAAAACCTATGGTCAAAACATTGATTCTGACTCTGTTATTATGTTTTCAATTTTCAGCATACATTTAATATTACCTTATTGTTTTGCTTTTAGCTCAGAAGTTGATGCAGCACCTTATTTTTTGAAAACAATGATAAGATCTTGAGCTGATAACAGTTTCATTAATTTTAGCAGACTGTAAATTGATGATATAGAAGCTACTAGTTTATCAGTAACATGGTGTTATTTTACTCAGTCTTATTATAGTAATCTTGTTTTCCATTTGGGTTGTGGGGGACTATCACTGTCATTTAGCTTTGTCATGCATGAGCCATCCAAAAACACTTTTGTTACAACTCCTCCATAGATGTCATTGTGAACTGCGTTACTCACTCAATTACACTTCCACCAAACCTGTTCATGACTCATTCAGGGCTGATTTTGTCACATCCCACAATAAGTTCCTGCTCACCCAAAGCAAGACCAGCCTCTTGCTCACACTGTATAATGCTTTTTCAATATAAGAATCCTCCCATTCACTCCAGATTTGAGATTCAGTGCAGTTTTAATTCACCGTAGGAGGTGGTGTGAATTCAGGAATTTCATGATTCACACAGCTTTGTGAATTTGCTAACTGACACACTAACTTCAGGTAATACCCCCACCCAGTAAATATAGGCCAAATAGTCTTACTTCAGTTGTGGATATGCTCTTAGAAATTGCGGTCAAGGAAAAGGTAATGGAATGGCTGGAGACTGGAAAGTTGTAGGACAACAAGCCGTATAGGTTTGTGAGACATAAATTTTGCCAAACCAACCAAGTGGGGTTCTTTGGGGATAAAAGCAGTGGACAAGTGACAGGAAGTATATATGCCATTTCTAGACTTCAACATCATATTTTTTTTATCTCTTTATTTAATCAAGCAAAAAGAGTTGCAACATTCATTACAATGCAATACAGGCATGGGAAAAGAAGACAAAACATTAGAAAAGCTACAGTTAAATACCCAGGGGTGTTCCACAACTCAAACAAACTAATAATGATAAGGCCAGAAACACCAGACAATCATGCAAAGCAACATAAATATTCACTTCAGGGTGTGTAAAGCTGAAAAGAGAAACTTCACTCTCATACAGCTGAAACTATAATAAAATATGAAACTATATCTGAAATTCAAAGTAACTCAGCTGGTAGCAGCATATCGATTACAAAACATAAACAAAATATGCTCATCACAATTCTAGAACATAAAACTAAGAGTTACAGTGCTATGATCTATATCTTCCATCTTTTACAGTCTTTTCCCGTTAGCCAGTCCAGCCAAGAGCAATGGAAGAAAATCTAGCCTGTGGTTCCCCATATAGAGAATCCTTCTCCTCCATAATAATTCCAATTGGTCCGCAGTATGCCGCACTAGGACTCTGAGCCTTTCCATATGATATATCCCTATCATGATAACCTGCCAATCCTTAAAGGGTACCTAAACCAGCAGTTTTTTAAAACTGCAAAGTCCAACATCTGGCTTCATAGTAAGATAAAGTAAAGGCTGCTGTTTACATTTATGCTAAAACTGCATTTATGTAAATAACATAAATTAGGTTTCATAGCTTTTGAAAAATGTAAATAGTAGCCTTTCACTTTGAAAAAACAGCCTTGCTTGCTCCTTAAAATGTATGCCAAGTGTGTTAAGTGATGAGTCATGATGACATCATTGTATCCAGAGGCAGAAACCCACATGGCTCCCTATAGTGCTGACTAATTCTTCTTTCCTCCTTTGTTTTGAGTTGCTTCACCAGAATGATCAGCACCATGTGTTAACACATGGATTATTTTGATCAGTACACATGTTAGGCTTTGGTTTTGTTAATTTTGTTTACGTTAACTTGCTGAAAATGTTTTGTAATTTAACTGACTTTCTCTTTGGCAAACCACAGTACAGTACAACACTTCAAATACCTGATGATGTAGTGATTATGAGATGCCCTGAAATTTGTAGCAAAGTACTGGTCTGGTCCAATTCCAAAGCTCATGCTTTCTTGGTAATCCACAAATAAGCTTCTCTTGTTGTCTTTTTCCACGTGAACTCCCTGCACCTAGCCTGCCTTCTGTTCAACACCCCACCATCCATACTCTGTCCTTAGTACTGCCTGGGGCTACATATGAGCTTGCAGTCTTAAGAAGAGAATTATCACACCTCAGATTGTAATCTTGTACTTCAGAGAGTTGTGCATGCCTATATCGATATGTTTCGTCAGCTGGCACTGTTAAAAATGCCTTCCAAATCACTCTCCAGTCCACTATCTCAGTGTTTGACTTCTGCTCCCACAGAAAACATTGAGTGGATCACCACACTTCTGCACAGTGATGGCAGTATGTACAGTCCCCCATTGTGTTTTTTTCCCTCCTCATTAACCAACAACTACAGAAGATCCTCCTGGATGGCCAAGCAATAAGCATCAGGACACACATGAAAAACAGCTGTTCATAACCTCAAAAGGGCTGCACTTATTATGGATAACAATATTATTAGCAGGTGAACCATACTAATGCCTTGAGTGAATCCACCCAACTTCCAGTGTGGGTCTACTCTTTTACCTGTGATCTGCAGAACCCCATAGGACAGTTCCCAGCAAGCAATTCTTCTCCAGTACTTTTCTGTGCCGTACTCCACAATGCAAGTTGGCTGGCTACCACCCTTTAAAATCTTGAATGAGCTATACACAGTTCCCTAGATACTGTCCTAACAAATGTCAACATCCCTCCCCCACCTGAGGGTAATTTCCCTACACTGAATTCAAGTAACAGTTTCAGTACAGCCCTACCACTCTGAGTACTTGTCGCTGGCTGCTCTCATCCACAGTCAGGTAGTGATCACGGTGCTGGCAGCCCCACATCTCAGATCTCACAATGATCTGCTCAACTTTCCCCTTCCTGTCTTCCCCTAACCTGAATACAGTTGTACCCTGCTGGAATTGACTCTTCAGTCTCTCTCTGGAATTCATTCTTCTCACTTGCTCACTACACCAAAAACTGGTGCGCTCACTACCCTTCCGCATCATGATTGCGGTTAGTACAATCTCCCATGTTATTTTTACATATTAATAATAAACGTGATCTTCTGGTAAGCCAGGCTGATAGCAGTAGGGCACAAGAGGAAAAATAGGTTTTCCTACCCATATAAGATCTGACACCTATGATTAGGCACTATTAAATGACGTGCATAATGATGCGCACAAACATCATTTAATAGTGCCTAATCAAAGGTATCCTAGATCTTTTAAAGATATGAAAGACCATCTTTCCCCTTGTTGCCTGTTGCTATCAGCCTGACTTACTGGAAAGATTTGTTTATTTTTGATTTGTCAAAAAACCCGGGGACTGTACTACATGCATTCATGATGCAGAAGGATGATGAGCTCATCAGGTTTTGGTGTGGGGAGAAGGAGTGCAGAATGTGTACCAGAGGGGGACTAAGAAGGTCACTCCTGCAAAGTACTGCAATATTCAGGAAAGGGGAAGACAGAAGGGGAGAAATATGAGCAGATCACTGTGAGATATAAGATGTGGGGCTGTCAGCACCATGATCAATACCTGACCCCATTGTCCTGGCCAACATTCCCCTTCACATAAAATCAGTTCATGCAATTGTCCAAGGCTATGTGTGGGTATTAATGTTGATATGGCTGCCACTACACATTCAGTCACGTCACTAACAGTCTAGCATTGCTTGTAAAGCACTTTGGGATACAGTATGTATGAAAAGCACTACATAAATGCTGATTCTTCTTCCTATTATTATTTCCCATAGAAAAAGAAGACAAGACAAGCATATTTTTGATTTCTGAGAAAGTATGAATTCTGGCATTGGACTACACAAGAACTTTTCTACAAACAAGTGGTGGCTCTAGGGGGTGGTGAAGGTTGCGGCTGCACCACCACCCTTGTTGTAGCATACTTGCTTGCTGCTGCTCTATTTCACTTTGTTGAAGAAGTCTGATTTATTGATTGTGCAAATGTTTACATTAAAAACTATGGATTAAATTTGTAGGTTCTGTTAAAAATGTACTAAAAAAGAATAATAGCAGACAATATATGGGTTTAATACAAATGTTAAAAAGTGCATGTCAAGTATGCACACCACTCAAACACCACCCATTGTAACATCATGGATCCACCATAACCGCTAGACCACCAGGTTATTTAAGATTTGTACTGCACTGTGGTTTGCCAGAGTGAAAGTTGATTGGATTAAAACACAATTTCAGCATGTTAAAGTAAACAAAATAAACAGAACCATAGCATAACACACGTATTGATCAAACTAATGCTCATGATTTTGACCAGTTTGGTGAAACAATTCTAAACGAGGGAAAAAAGAACTAGTTAACATTAAAGAGGGCCATATAGCTCTCTGACTCTGGTTCCAATGATGTCATCACTTAACACATTTGGGGCCATTTTATGAAGCAGATAAGGCAGTTTTTCTGGAATTGGAAGGCTGATTTTACATTTTTCAAATGCTTTGGAACTGCATTTAGGTAAATTATATAAATGTAGTTTTAGCATTAATGTACAGTGGTAGTCATAGAAAAGTTTCTCAGTACTGAGGTATACCTTGGTGTTACTGAGGCAGAATGGGGCAGGATCACATTACAGTCAATGCAAATTGCCTCAGTTGTACTTCAATGGTACCTCAATGTAGGAAACTTGAAAAGTTTCTCAGTACTGAGGTATACCTGGGTATACTGAGGCAGAATGAGGCAGGGTCACATTATAGTCAATACAAATTGCCTCAGTAGTACCTTGAGGTACCTCAAGGTAGAAAACTTTTAGATAATTACCAATGTATACAGAAGCCTTTTCTTTAGTGCCCTATCAAGTCAGATTTGTGAATAGTTTGTTGTCAAAATGTGATCAGGTAAGCCACCTCTTAGTGATTGACTTTTTAGCAGCAAGAAGGTAGATTTCAATAAAGTATGAGAAAAGCAATCCTAGAAAACCTCTGGGAACACAGCAAAGAAAAAAAAATCAGCATTCAGTCCTATTTAAGTAGCAAAAATTTCCAACAGTTCTTACGGAAGATCTGTTAAGAAGGGACCCAAAATGCTACAAGTCCAAGAAATATGATCATGAGTGGTAGGGGAGGAGTCACATACTCTCCAGCATGCAGTCGCTCTCCCTGATTCATACTTCGCTTGAATAGCTGGTGTTCTAAAAAACCAGAGAGTCAATTTCCAAGAAAATTCTTTCCATATGTAAGATTTCATAGGTGATTGCAGATTTTTCACATGAAATTCCCAGATAGGGATTGCAATATTAAGATTCAAGTCTGCCTCCCATATGCACTTTACTTTTTGAAGCGAGCCCCCCCTCCAAGGCCAAAAGAGCCTTGCATATATAAGAAATCATATGTTTCAAAGAAGCAGAGACCTCCAGAGCTAAATTTAATAGATTCACCACTAGGGAGCTGCAGGCTTTTGCCAGTGACTTCTGTGGAAGTGTCTTAAGAAAATCAAGAGCTTGTAGGTACCTATATCTGTCATGGGGTAATAGATTATAAGTGTGTTGCAAGTCCTCAAAAGCTCTAGGTAGACTATCCTTCACAAGGTGAAATATAGTAAGGATATGCATTCACTCCCATCAAAGAAACCCATAATCTAATTTAGCTGGGTAAAAGGACTGGTGATAGGGAAGAGAAAATAACAAAGGTCTAATCCCACAAAATTTCCTTGAATTAAGAAGTTTCCATCAGCATCTCAAGGTACACACAGTATATGGGTTTTCAGTTATCTCCTTTATAGGGGGAGCAGGATAGGTGAGCAAAATATGATGCAAATTTATTACATCTTCCTCCTTTTTTTCTCTTTCCATTTTGAAGAATACTGCTTATGGAGCCATAGTAAAACCACCTGCACTTGAGCTGCCGAAAGTAATAATGCAGATTAACTAATGCCATCCCACTTTGATCCTTGGGCAGCTGCAAAATTGATAAGGGAACCTTCTTCCTCTTAGAATTCCAAATAAACCAGAAAATACAATTATTTAATTCCACAAAGAATTTATCCAGCGATATAATTGGTAGGGTCTGAGCTAAGTACAATAATTTTGGAAGCACTTTCAAAAGAATGCCATCAATATGCTATATGAATGAGAGGGTAATCATCTTCCAGCATTCCATGTCTGAACCAAGGTTATGTAGTAAAGCCACATAGTTAAGATCATATATCTTGAAGGGATCTAACGAGATATATATATATATATATATATATATATATATATATATATATACACACCCCAAATATTTCAAGTCAGGGCAGAGACCATCTAAATTGATACTGCTCTTTTATCAAAACTGAGGGAATATAATTTAAACATAAAACTTCCATTTTTGTGAGGTTTACCCTATACCCACTAAGTCACCAAATCTCTTAAGGACAGACCATAAGTAGGGAAGTGAATCCTAAGGGTTCGACAGGCATACCAAAAGGTCTTCATCATATAAGGCAAGCTTATGCTGTTCCCCACCCATAACCAACCCTGAGATATTAATATCTCACCTCATTGCCTGTGCTAATGGTTCTAAATATAGTGCAAACAATAATGGTGATAATGGACAACCCTGCCTAGTATCCCTCATTAACAGAATAGGTGTTGAGATGGAACCATTAATTTTAAAATAGGCCATGGGATTGTCATAAAGTCTCTGTATGATTACACACAATCTGTCAGAAAAAAATATTGCCCCTAGCGCAGCCTGAAAAAAGGGCCAAGACACCCAGTCAAATGCCTTCTCTGTGTCTAAGCTTAATAACAAAAAAGGAGACTTTAACTGGGTGGTGCCATTTATCAGATAAAGTGTTCTTTTTATATTGTCTTGTGTCTGATGGTTCAGTACAAAGCCACATTGATCCAGATTGATTAAATATGGTGCAGTGGCTGTAGAACAGCAATCTTCAGGGAGACATTCTGGAGGATGCGGTGTTGTTCCATCTGCAGGCACCTCTCTGGGCTGAGGGAGGAGGTTGCTCATCTCCAGGCTGAGTTGGCCAGGATATGGGGGACCTCCTCTCCCACCTAGGGACCCCCAGGGCCACCGTCATTGCCTCAGAGGTTGCCAAGAAAGAGGAGCAGTTGGAACACAGTGGGCTCCAGGAGGGTGAGGGTGTTAGAACAGAGGCGCATCCCTCCAGTTGTACCTCTCCACAATTCTTATGCCCTGGCAGCGTGTGTTTCCTCTATGGAGGCAACCACACTGGAGACCAAGGAGGATGCTGGGAACCTCCACAAAGGAGACACACAGGAGGGTGGCATGGGACCCCACAGCTGAAGGAAACAACTCTTGGTGGGGGACTCCATTCTTAGGAGGGTAGAACTGGGAGAGAGAGGGGATAGGGAGGTAAGGTGCCTGCCTGGCACCATGGCTTAGAGGGACAGGGAGTGAATCTTCAGGATCATGGGAGCAGCTGCATGGGGGAGGGAGCTGGATGTCACTGTCCACCTAGGGACAAATGACCTGGCTGGGAGAGGGATCAGAGAAGTGCAGGAAGAGTTTGTTGAGTTGGGGAGGTGCCTTAGACAAGTAGCACACACGGTAACCTTCTCAGAGGTGCTGCCTGTCTATGGCATGGGTGAGGCTAAGGTGCTCCACACCATGGGATTCAATCAGTGGGTAAAAAAACAGTGCAGAGCTCATGGGTTTGGCTTCATTGGGGGGGTCTACCTGGAGTGATGCAGGCCTATACTGGAGCTATGGTCTGTATCTGTCCAGGAAGGGAACCAGGATCCTAGGTGATAGGATTAAATGCTTCTTTGCCATGCATTTAAACTAGCCAAGGGGGGAGGCACTGGAAAGCAGCAGGGAAATCCTAGCCACCCCCCAAAATCAGGGTAGTTAGTGAGGTAAACACTGAGATAGAGATGTCGATTGGGAGAAGGGCAGGGGTAAATGGAGAAAATGACAAAGGCAGTAAGGACAGGGATGAGGCAAAAAGGGGTAGGCAATCAAGAAATGGAAGGTAATGAGTACCAATGCCCATAGTCTGGGCAACAAGCTCTCTGAACTGGTGGCCTTGATGGAAGAGGGATGCCTGGATATCTGGCAGTCACAGAAACATGGTACATAGAGAACCATGACTGGGATGTTAACATACTAGGGTATACTACCTACAGGAGAGACAGGGAGGGGAGAAGAGAGGGAGGAGTAGCTCTCTATGTTAGGGAAGGGATAAAAGCAATGGAACAAAAGAGTAAACAGGGAGGAGAGGAGGCACTGTGGATCACCTTAGAGACTGGAAATAGCATCACAATCCACATAGGGGTTGTATACAGACCCCCATGTCAGGGGGAGGGTGGAGGGAATGGACATGGGTATGATAGAAGGCATCCTTAGGATGGCAGTGAAAGGGAAGATATTATTGATGGGGGGCATGAATATGCCAGATGTTAACTGGAGCACCTTTGCTGCAGCCAAATCCAAGAGCAGGGCCATTCTTGATGCCCTACAGGGGGTATGCCTCAGACAGCTAGTGCTGGAACCCACTCAGGAAGAAGCAATCTTAGACCTTGTTCTCTCAAATGGGGACAGTGAGAGGATCTCAGATCTAGAAGTGGGTAGCCATCTGGGAACAAGTGACCACCGAACAGTGTGGTTCATGATAAACTCAGCTGTGGAGTCAAGCCATACAAAAGTGAGGGTACTGGACTTCAAGTAGCTGACTTTGTCAAAATGGGAGAGTGCCTTGGAAAAGTACTAGCAAACAGGCAAGAAGGAGGGGTAGAGCAACAATGGGGAAACATCGAAACTGCCATCACAGAGGCAACAATCCTTTGTGTGAAGCAAATAAATAAATCAAAATGAAAGAGAAAGCCACTATGTTTCTCAAAAGAGGTGGCGGGGAAGGTTAGGGAGAAAAATATAGCATTTAGGAAGTATAAGGAAACACAGAAGGAGCAGGACAGAGATCTGTACCAGTTAAGGCAGAAGGAAACAGGGAAGGCAGTCAGAATAGCAAAGGCCCACACTAAGGAAAAGATAGCAAACTCGGTTAAGAAGGGGGATAAAACCTTTTATAGGTACATTAGGGAGCATAGAGAGACAATGGGAGGGAAAGTGAGGCTGAATAGAATGGTCGATAGGTGGGCACAAAGGAGCAGTGAAAAAGCAGGGATACTGAAAGAATACTTCTGCTCAGTATTCAGAAAAGAGGAGGAGGGGAGGTACCTAATCCAATTAACCGAAGCACTGTGGATAGGGGGTTCAATCCCAGTCCTTTCACAGAAGAAAGGATTCTGAAAGTACTCCTAAAACTGAAGCTGGACAAAGCAATGGGACCTAATGAGATTCACCACACAATTCTAAAATAATTAAGGGGAGAACTAGTGACACCACTGACTACTCTTTTTAACAAATCACGGGAGGATGATGTGGTACTGGAGGACTGGAGGAGGGTGGATGTGATTCCCCTTCACAAAAGTGGGAGCAAGACAGAGACAGAAAACTACAGACCTATTAGTTTGACCTCTGTGGTAGGGAAAATGATGGAATAACTTCTGAAGGAAAGAACTGTTTAGTACCTAGAGGCCAGTGGGGCACAGGACCCAAGGCAGCATGGATTCACAGTGGAAAGGTAATGTCAGATGAATCTAATCAATTTCTTTGACTGGGTATGCAAACTAGAAGACCAGGGAGGGGCTGTGGACATGGCTTACGTAGACTTTAGCGAGGCATTTGACACAGTCTCACACAAAAGATTAATAAACAAATTAGCCAGCCTTGGAGTGGGTCCCAGGATGGTAGCCTGGGTAAAACATTGGCTGGACTACAGGACACAGAAAGTAATAGTAAATGGAGTCCACTCTGAAGAAAGGGGGATTACTAGTGGGGTACCATAGGGTTTAGTACTGGGTCCAGTCCTTTGTAATGTCTTTATAAGTGATATTGCAGAGGGACTGGAAGAAAATGTATGCCTCTTTGCAGATGACACAAAGATCTGCAACAGGGTTAATATACAAGGGGGCATGGAAAGGATGAGAAGGGACTTGGTGAGGTTGGAGGAATGGTCAGAAGTATGGCAGCTTGGATTCAATGCAAAGAAGTGCACAATAAAGCACCTGGGAAACAAAAACCCAGGGGAAGAGTACACAATGGGGGCGAGGGCAGTAACAACAACAAAAATGGAAAGGGACCTGGGGGTGATCATATCAGATGACCTTAAGGTTGGCAAGCAATGTAAGAAGGCAGTAGGGAGGGTGTGGGGGATGCTGGGATGTTTAGGGAGAGACATCTCCAGGAGAAAACAAGAAGTTGTTATCCCTCTGTACAGATAATTGGTGAGACCCAATCTGGAGTACTGCATCCTGTTCTGGAGATCCCATCTCTGCAAGGACATAGACAGGATGGAGGTAGTCCAGAGGAGGGCAACTAAAATGGTGCAGGGTCTACAAGAGAAGCCATACGAGGAGAGACTAAAGGAATTTAATATGTATACCCTTGAGGAAAGGGGGTGGAATTGATAGAAACTTTTATGTACCTCAGTGGAATCAACAAAGTCCAAGAGAGTAGCATCTTTCAGAAGAAGAGATGTGCAAGAACAAGGTGATACAATTTGAAGATGGAGGGGGGACAGCTCAGGGGCAATGTGAGGAAGTATTTTTTCACAAAGAAGGTGGTGGACGCATGGAACTGCCTTCCTGAGAAGGTTGTTGGGTCTAAAACTGTGGGAGAATTCAAGAACGCATGGGACAGACATAAGGCAATACTTGAGGTGGGTAGGAAGAAATAGACTGTTGGTTAACCAGGATCTGCAGCTTATCCAGTAGTTAGGGAAATGGGCAGACTAGGTGGGCCATGTGGTCCTTACCTGCTGTCAAAGTCTATGTTTCTGTGTTTTATAAAAATAAAGTAAAGGAGTCTCTAGAGCTGGAATATGTTCTGTAGTTATTGCTTTAGCACTGCATGTCAGAAGTGGATTGATTTTTGCATCTACCACTATTAGGGCTGGTCTTATATCTAAACTGCCATATTTAAAATGGAATTTTAGTAAGGCTTTAGTGTTTAATTTAGCTTTCTTGATGTGTGTTTTGTAGAGAGTTGCAATGTGAGTTTGCTGATAAAGCTACTCCTAAATATACTTACTTTTTGACTGTTTCAATTTTTTGATTGTCTAAGTAAAATGTTACATTGGTATCTCTGGAGCCAAAAACTAGAGAAATTGTTTTAGAGATATTAATTTTCAATTGTAATTAATGACATGTTGCTTTGACAATTTCTATTTTTTTCTGTAACCCTTTTTTGGTTACAGAAAGCAAGACTATGTTGTCTGTATAATCTAGGGCATGACATGGGAAATAATTCATTTTAGGTGGATCTACTGTAGCTGTGTCTTGTAAAATTGCTGTTTAAGAAACCATAAAGCAAATTCTGTTTTAATATATAACAACTGCTAAGTCTTTTGTTTAGTAACCTCTAAAAGTGGAAGAACAGATTCATCTCCCTCTGCATGTTACTTTTGAAGATCCCTAAACTGAGCTTGCAGGGTCGTCAGTTGTGCCTTCTGTTCTTTTTTATATCGAGAGACAAATTTCAAAATCCTCCCTCTCATAACTACCTTTATTGTATCCCTTAAAATAACACTGTATGCTTTATCTTTAGCGTGATCTTCAATTATTTGCAGAAGTTGATTTTTAAGTAGATCTTGGAACAATGGAAGGTTAAGGAAAGAATAGTTAAAACAACAAAGAGTTTGTCTTTTTATCCGTGAACCAATCAAGAATTAAGAACAATGCAGAATGGTCAGAAAGAGTAAAAGGGAGCATCTCACACTCTCAGGTTAAATAAAAGTATTCACTGGAAATATGAAAATAATCTATCCTTGTATAAATACTTTGAGGTGGTGAGTAGGGTGAGTATTGTCTCTGAGTAGGATACAAGTGATGCCATATATCTGACCAGCCGGCATCTCTAAAAAAATTTTGGGCCAGCCACTGAGCTGACGATTTTCTAATAGGTCATATACTTGAGGTATCTCTACCCTGATAAATCATATTATGATCCCCTACTATAATAAACAACCCTTTTTGATGATCAATAATTTTCTGGAATAAAAGTCAGACAACATGTGCTCCAGAGGCCAGAGGTGTATAAATATATATATATATATATATATATATATATATATATATATATATATATATATATATATACACTAACTATAGTAATCATAGACCCCTCAACAGTCCACTAACAGTTGAGGGCAGCCCTCAGAGTCTGTATAGGTTGTCTCAGTATGAAACTGGGTAGTGCACGGTATCAATATCACTGTACCTTTTCTTTTGCCCCCTTTGTTTGTAGAAGCTACTACTTGTGAAGAACCAAATTTGGTAAGCTTTTGATGTTCCAACTTGCTCAAATGAGTCTCCTGCAAAAGGACAAAAGTGGAAGTTGTTTCTTGAGTTGAGTTAATACCTTAAAATGCTTAATGGAATTATTCAGTCCATTAATATTCTGGGAATAAATTTTCACCTTTAATCTTTGGGACATAATCAAACAAGCAAAAGGTGGCTTGGCCAGCAACTAACGTTTGACCACTTGCAGGCATTGGTGATTACAAACCTTGCACTCCCTTTCCCATCAAGTCTTGTATGTTAGGGGACAAATAAGATTACTTTGATATCTATTCTTACAGCCATAATCTGAGAAATCCATCCCCAAGTGCTGATACCTTTGTGTTTACCAAATAAAGAGAAATATCCTAAGCTAATAACAAATAATCTGATCCATCCATATAGTCTGGTGTAAAAAGTAGTAAAAAAGTAAATATCACCATGCTTCTTGAACCTCTTACTCAGATTAAAGTTCTTCTCCTGATACAGTGTAACATTCCAATGCCTTGCCTGAATGATTACATTTTGAAAAAAAAAACATAAAAACCAATACTAATAAGCTAATAAAAAGATAAAACTGAAGTTGAAAACCATTAACTACTAGTACCCAATGTTGGGATAATCCTAAACTTACATGAATTCCAGCTCTAAATGTTATTCTTATAATAACCTGTTGAAAAAGAAAATATAACAGACTTCTAAATAAGCAATTCAATAGTA
The DNA here is from genome assembly GCA_016271365.2 of Neoceratodus forsteri. Classification (NCBI taxonomy): domain Eukaryota; kingdom Metazoa; phylum Chordata; order Ceratodontiformes; family Ceratodontidae; genus Neoceratodus; species Neoceratodus forsteri. The sequence goes on from CM028135.1 coordinate 1,035,462,889, forward strand.
TACAAATGTACTTACCAGTATAGAAAAAAAATAAAAGAAACATCTGCCAACCAGGTAGAATCTATTAACTTCAATCTATCCCTGAAATACCAACAATGGACTAACTGTAGTGTGACTTTCAAAATAGGGAACCCAGCAAACTAAAAAGCTCTGCATCAGTGCTTTTGTGAAATCCAGCACTGTGGGGGAGTAATCTGAGTTGACCAGAGATCCCCTAGGTCCATAACAACCCAGTGGAGCAGGGAAATATAAAGCCCCCAGAAAAACATATAAGTAAATATGCCCCTCCCTATGGCACCATCATGAGAAGCAGAAAGGTTGTTAACTTTACTTAACCCCCCAACAAAAATGGAGGAATTCCTAGTGAAGAGTCAAAAAATGGAGAAAAGGGGAGGGATCCTTACCTCATCATAGAGAAAGTCAAAAACCAAAAAGGGAAAACTGGGATGTGTGGAGTGTATCCCTGCATGAACTCCACAAACAGTGTAGCCTGTTATACCTTTTAGCAACACCTCTATCCACTTTAAAAGTAGATCTACAGAGTAAATTTCTCCCTTTTAATGCTTTACTAAAATTACAGATTAATCATCATAAGTAACCCTCAGAGGAAATACCTCAAATTAAAGGCTAATTATAAAATTAAAGAACAGCTCTAGGGACCTCCTGCATGATTCTATATGATAACTCCTCCCAGCACAAAATCAATGCAACCCTACTGTAGATATACATATTATCTCAGATCTTGTGGCTAATGTTGTAAATCCAAAAAATAAAGCAAAACCAAGAGAAGGACCTTCCTTGTAGAAGTAGCCCTCAAGAAATCTAATATCTTCCCAAGATACTCACCAGGTTCCCCTTTAAATTAGGTAAACCAGTGGTGATCATGGATCCCCACCCCCTTTTCTATCTGTAGACAAATTATGTAAGATACCCTTTGTCATTCATAAGATTACAAACATATACACATGTAGAAAAGGAAAAGACCTAATATCCAATCAAAACTTAAATGGTCGAAGAATGTTGTTCACTGTAGATCAGACAGTCAGCCTTGATCTGTGCAAATACAAAAGGTGAAACAATACACCTTCCTTGGTTGAACTTAGATCACAGATCAGGCAATAAAAATCAAAGTACAGTTGCAACTTTGATGAATAAGAAACCATCAGATTATCCAATGTTCTGTCCCATCTGAAATTGGTCAGTACCATTCTGTAAAACCGTAAACTGGCTAAAGAAGACAGAAAGTGTCTCAGCCCAAAAAGTCAGTAGAAAATAGGAGCCACGTTTACTGGATTGAACCAGAAAAGGAGCCTATTTGCATAAGGATGGCTGTTTAAAGTAAAATACCTGTTCCAAATAGGAACACAATGGAGAATACAGAATTCAGGTTCATTATTAAAAAATAAAGGGCCAAATATTCAAAGCATAGTGCAGTGCGCAAACCAATTGCATGGGAATAGCACTGGAGTAGCGCAGAGCAGCCATATTAAAAGGACCTGTTAGCGTGCGCTAACAGCATTAGTGTGGGGCAAACCAATAATGTATGCAAGGGGCAAAGTGAGGGGGGTTGCCTGCATATATGTGTTAAGGGATATTCAAAGCCCTAGTGCTGTGCTAGGACACATAGCATGACACCTAGTGCAGCGCTAGCTACTGCCTATAAAAGGCTGGTCTTAACCCAGGGCAAAACACCTAGGAGGAGAGACCACAACAGGAAGTGGGAATGTGTACAGTGCCAGTAGCAGTGATGCTGCCATTGATGGCAGCTGTAGTGGAGGAGGAGGAGGAGGAGGAGGAGGAGGAGGAGGAGGAGATGGAGCAGGCCCATCATGGGCCACAATGCAGGCTGAGGAGACCATGTGCTGCAAACAGGTGGTACCAACACCAGGGTCTCCTTTGAGTCCCTGCCAGATGACCACATCACTGGCCGGTACAGGATGAACAGGGGAATGTTGAGGCAACTATGTGAACTCATGCATGAGCAGCTGCACCCAAATAACAGACAGTGTTGGAGAAGGTGACAGCAGCGATGTGCTTCCTTGCCACAGGGACGTTCCAACAACCAAAGGGGGACACCATCGGGGTATCACAGTCTGTCACCTCAGGCATCCTGACCCAGTTCCTAGAGGCTTTTCTGCCACATGCTGGTGAGTTCATAGTATTCCCCAGCACGGCGGCAGAGCACAGAGAAACAATGTAACAATTCCATCGAGTTGTACACCTACCAGCTGTACTGGGTGCCATTGACTGCACCCATGTCCCCATCCATGCACCACCTGGTGATGGCAGTGATGTGTACATAAGCAGGAAGGGGTACCACTCCATCAATTGCCAGGAGGTGTGTGATGTGACTGGGCGCATCAGCAATGTCTATGCACAGTAACCCAGCAGTGCCCACGATGTCTTCATCTGGCACCAGTCCCAGCTGTGCCAGGCATTTGAGGAGGGAAGGATACCCAGTGGACATCTAGTCAGTGAGTAGCAGCATACAAGACACACACACAACATCATAAATGGGGCAGGTGGGGGGGCCAGGGAAGGGGTGTGGGAGGGCAACACAGGGGTACAGGACAGTAATGGCCAGCCTGCAGTACAGCACTAACAGGTACACATCTCTTGACGGGGGACAGCACCTCTCCCCTGTGACCCTGGCTGCTGACACTGGTACCCTCTCCAGCCACAGTGGCTGAGGAGATGTACAACAAGGTTCATGCCAGCACAAGGAACATCATAGAGAGGGTGTTTGGCATACTGAAGATGCACTTCAGAAGCATAGACACATCAGGCGGTGCCCTACAGTATACACCTCAGAAAGTATGCTGTATCTTCCTAGCCTGTTGTATGCTGCACAACATGGCAATGAACCATGGGATACAGGCACCTGAACCTGAGGGACAGGCCAACAGTGACCCAGATCCAGTGGTCAGGAGGATAGTGGAGCAACTTGAGAGAAGGGATCCTTGCATGGCCCGCAGGGCCATAGAGCAAAGGGCCAACATCATCAGGACACTGTCACAGGCCAGAGGGTAAGTACAGACTGCACAGTAACATGAAACAGTACAATGGTGAATTGTTTAATGTGCACCAACAGAAAGAACTGTGACAACAACTATCACATAAGGAACACAACAAAGTGGCACAGAATGCATGTGTGAGTGTGTTGCAATGTGGGAGGTGTGTAGGTCACATGGGAGGTGGACACACAGTCATGATATAGTGTAATTGGTGATGCATGATATGTGGTAAGAGTGTGAGGAGGGCCACCATGGCAGTGGAAGTATGAGTGTGCATGGGATGGAGTGTGGGGGTGTTCGTGTGTCAGTGTGTGTGCATGTGTGCACAGGGTTGTGGGTGTGCCAGTGTGGACATGAGGGGGTGATGACTGTGCAGAGGTGCAGGTCAACCATGATAATCACCGCCAACTACCACCAATCGCACGTCATGCACCATGGGTTCGGGTCACAGACCCAGGGGTACTCTGAGCCGAGGACATGGCTGAGGAACAAGGTGAGGCAGGCAGGGCAGACCTCCTGGGCTCCCATTGACCAGCAGAGCCTGACAAGGTGGGTGGACAGGACAGCCATGGCAGTGCTGTGTGCCTGAAGAGGTGTGTGAAGCATTGGAGCTGGATCCAGTGCCAGTCCTGCAGCCACGAGTTGCCCGCCTTTGGGCCTCTGTGCCATGTGGCAGTGTTGCATGTTGCAGTGTCAGTGGCTCAGTAGGTAGCACACTCACCTCTGAGGCTGGGAGATCAGAGGGCTGTGGGTTCAGTTCCCACATCTGGCAATAGGGTTAATATCCCAGTACTGACACTGTAGTGCAGCATAAGAGGGGCGCTGCACTTCTGAGGTGCCGTCTTTTGGATGAGACATTAAACCGAGGTCCCATCTGCCTGGACTGGTGGTAGTTCAGGTGGATGTTAAAGTCTGCATGGCACTTATCAAAAAAAGTATTGGAAATTCCTCGGTGTCCTTGCCAAATTTCCCTCATTCATTAAAAATACCACCAACAGCTTAATCTGGTTCAAGGTCAGTTGGCATTATTCTGTATCCCACTCCTCCAGGTCGTGCCTGAAAATAGGCAGGATTTGTCCAGTGCACTTACCCGGTCAACAAAAACTAAATAAATAAAAATAAAATAAAGGTGCACCCTGACCAACAAGCACATGCTGGCGACCCCCATGCATCTCATGAGGTACAGGGGTGATGTCAACCACTGCAGCTGTCAGGCCAGCAAAGCCACAGTCAATCACAGCCACCATGTGGCCCAACCTGTCCTCTGCCCACTGTTCTGCATAGGCAAAGCCCACTGAAATGGACTTCCACATCAGTGCCAGCTCATGCCTCAGCTCCCTCCGCAGGCCATGCAGGTACATTCGAGCCTCCTGCTGGGATGTGATTGCAGCCTGTTGGAGTGGGTGGGCACCAGGGATGGACATTCTGCTGCAGGGACACAGCCCCCTCAATGGCAGCTGGCACTGGTGTCTGCTGCACACATGGTTCGGGATGCCATTGCACATCTGGCATGTCCTGCCTTTGCAGACCACTGGTGGTGTGCTGTTGACCAGGAGGGCCCCGAACCACAATCTGTGTGGGACACCACATGTCCAGCAGTGCACAGAAGTCCCCCACACTGCCCACCACAGGCTGCAGAGGTACAGCCATGCCAGCAATGCCGAACACCCCTCTGGCACCTGTTCCACGGCCTGCACCCAACCCCACCCCTGCATTCCCCTCCACAGGCATGTCCAGGTGGTATGAACCCTCCAACACATCCGTGTCAATGTCACTGTTGACCGTCACTTGGAGTACCTGTCTAACACCCAGTTCCTCTGCTGGGCATCCTCCAGATGCTCAGTGAAATCCAGTTCCCTGCCTGCAGTGTGTCCTCCCCCTTCCCTGGCAGATGCGCCTGTCCAAATGGATTGCCACACATGCAGTGGCTCTGGGCGTCCTTGACTGGCACCCAGACTGGACATCGATGGCTGGTTATCCTAATCCTTCACGTCCTCTGGACTAAGGGCAGCCATCCTGGTCTGTTCCTGTGTTGCTACAGGCCCTTAAGACACTGCTGTAGAGAAAAATGGGACAGGGTCAGTCACCTGTACATGCACAGTGTGCCCTACCACCACCACCAACAACATACCATGTACACCCCAGGACACGTGCCACCTGCTGTGGTCATGTGCACCCCATACATCATCCACATGGATTCAGCCTGTGACCACATGCACCCAACCAATACACAGTGCACATGCCATGGCCAGGCAGCTGTTAGGCAACCCACAGCAGTGCAGGCCCACAGTGCACCCCGTGCAAGGCACCAACAGCAACATTCTGCACCTGTGCCATCACACCATGCAGAGTACACACATGTGAATACAGACCTGTCCTGGGCAGTGTGAGAGGCATCTCACATCCACCACCCGGTACACCTGCAACTGCCACCGGACGCAATGTGGATGCCACCATGGCCATGAGTGGCTCCTCCTCCTCCTCCTCCCGCTGATAATGGGCTTGTGGTCCACCACCAGTCCACATACAGTCATGCAGCTGCTGTGCCTCCTCCTCCTTTGCCCGGCACAGCAGGTCATTCCACTGCTTGCACACCACCTCAGTCATCCTGCCACGTCCGCTGACTGCATTGACTCCAGCTGTCACCTCCTCCCATGCCTGGTGCACCACCACATCCATGGCCTTGTACTGGTGGATCATCTGTTCCCTCTCCTTCACAGCATGCACCATGGTCTTGAGCACTTCTTGGGAGAATCGATGTGCACATATGTGCTCTGGCCATGCTGCACTACCTGTGGGACAGTTGAAAGGGACATGTGTCACCAGCTGTGGCAGGACTGTGGTGCATCGTGCATGAACATTAGAATGCAACCCCCTAGAGTGTCACAGGCCACATGGATATGGCACTGGGCAGCATGTGCATGTACGGTGCACATGACCTCAGTGTTTTTGGCCACCCTGTGTCTGGACAGCATGCACTGGACCTACATGTGCACTGCTGTTGCCCATGGCTGACATGTGCACCCGAGGATGGGACCACCCCTACACCCACCACCTGGCACTGTACTGTGCCCTGACATGTTTACTACACTGAGGGCATGGACACAGAGACTGGCATGTATACAATGGCAGGACACCAGGCACAGGACACACGGTGCTGGTGACGGCACAGTGCCGGGACCCTGTGTTCCACCAGCAGAACATTAACAGCTTACCACTCCCCACATCCAGGGTGGCATGGCAGTGAGCCAGTGTTGCAGGGCACATCACAGTATTGCACACTGGCCTCTGCCTGGTGCCCACAGTGTGCAGATGGTGCCACACAGTGCAGTACGATGCAGGAACACGTGCACATTGCACTGGACATTCTGCTGTACTGGTGGCTGTATGTTGATGTGCACCTTTATGCAGCACAGTGCTTGCCTGTGGCCCTGCGGTTGGCTGACCTGTCCCCAGCAAGTACATCTGTGGGCTGCAGTATGGGCTGACCCTGTTCTGAGCTAGTGCCATTCCAAGAGTCCCACAGCAGTTGTACATACTTGCCTCTTGCTGCTCTGTCCCCTGTTGCATATCTCCTCCTGTACAGTGTTGTTCTGCAGTAACTGATGTATGCTGCATTCCCACAGCACAACACCAGGGGTGCACTGCTTGCCCTTTTATAGCCCAGCCAGGCAATCCATCCTGTTATGCATGCAAAGCAGCACATAATGATTTGCTAATCGCACTGTTTGCACCATGCATGCACAAGTACCCTCATTTGCATATGCCGTTTGAATATGGGCATGATTAGTGCTGGGCTAACACTTAGCACTGTGCAAATGTTAGTGCCGGGCTATTGGGGGGCCAGCACCATGCTATCCCAGTAGCGTGGTGCTCTGTGGTATTGCGCAACCACCACACATGCTCATGTCACCCCATGGCCGCACTAGCATCCTGGTATAGCATGACATAGTGCCACACTAGCCCAAACAGCACGGCACTATGCTCATGCATGGTGTTTTTACTCCAGGGTCATGCCAGGGGTCACACATGCGCAGTGTGACCACTTCCGGGTAGCGCTGCGCTACATCATGTGATAGCGCGGCACTACTGCAGTTGTTGCTGGAGGGTCCTGGGTGCGGCAAACACTGGGTCTTGCAACAGGTGGAAGGGTATCTAGGCTGTGTGGGCAATGCCAGGACATGGGAGACAGCATGCTGTGGTGCACAGGGACAGGCTCTGGGGGGAGGTGGAGACAGACAATCTGGTTGAGCTGGTCCAGAAGAGGCACCAGAGACTCTTTGGGGAGGTCAGGGAGGGGGACCTCCTATGCATGCAGGTGTAGTCCTCGGTCACCAGGAAGCTGTGTGCCTGCATGGGAATCTTCTGTGATGCAGAGAAGTGCAGGCACAGATATACAGACCTGTGATGCCAGCAGTGACAGGAGCTTGAATGCTACAAGTGCATGGTGTGCGAGGGCACTGTGCCTGTGCCAGGTAAGTGGCAATGCACATTGACACCCACTATCACATACATGTCAGGCTGCAAGTGTGCCTGTGTGTGTGTGTGTGTGTGTGTGTGTGTGTGTGTGTGCGCGCATGCATGCATGTGCCACTCTGCATGGTGCTTGGGCTCATGTGGCACTGGAGGGGACTCGCATGTTGTCCCCCTAGGGGAACATCACAGTTCAGGGGGCACTGTACATACTGTGGCCATGGGGGTGGCACAGGTGTGGGTGGTAGGTTGGAACTTGGTTGGTGGTGGGTCCTGGTGCAGCACCAGCCTGTGGCTGGTGACATCGTGGTGCTGGAGTCCTGTTCCTTAGGGACTGTCGACATACACACATGGGTATGCAGATAAGCACAGGACAGCTGCAACAGGCACTGTCACACCACTGCGCTGCCATGACGTCATGTTGTATGTGCCTGGGGATTGCTCCATGGGCCATGTCACCCTCTTTGTGGGTATCCTCCATGTTCACTCCCAGTGTGTGCAGTGCTTTTGGGTTGCATGTGCATCTTGCTGTGCTGCATGTGGTGTATGCTGTGTCATGCTCTAACGCCAGTGTTTCACCTGTCCTCTGTAGAGTGGATCGAGCAGCCCATGGCCAGAGGAGGGGGCCAGAATGTGACCCAGGAGCAGCAGACAGGCCACCTGAGGGTGCTGTCCATGCCGCAGTGGGTGCAGGAGAGCAGCCCTGAGTGCAGTGGAGTGTTGCATGATTACCTGTCTTATTGCTCTGTACTCTGTGCTGTTTCACTGTGCTGTGTGTCTCATTATGTGTCCTGCCACTGAGTGGTCTGGTGGCATGGCTGCGATGGGCAGTGGGCCAGTGGCATTGTGGCACTGTGCTGTGCTGCACACCTGTGTTGCACACCACAGCTGAGTGATGGCAGTCTGGCCCAGGGGGGCGGTGGGGCACTGTCGGCTTGCATTGCTGTGAGGGCTCCAGATGATGGTGGAGGCTCTGGCTGTGGGTGTTCGGTTGGGCTCACACGCTGTCAGTTGCCATGCCCACCTCTGTAGTGCAGTGTGCTCCATCCCTCCAGTCCCCCCCCACAGAGCATCCACATGTGCACAGTTGGCATTACCTTTCTGTCCTGGGGCTTCACTGGACAGGCCTGAATAGCGCAACCCCGTACCTGTTGTGGCTGCGGGACACCATCTCCCATGCCTTCAAGGCATACCTCTCATCCCTTTGTCCAGCAACCATGGAACATTGCCTGTCATACTGTGGTACATATTGGTGATGTGTGGTACACATAGTGGAATTCTTACCTGGGTATCTCATGACACTGTTACTGTGTTGCATTTATGTTCTGAGGGTCTGTTATCACTATACTAATACATTATGTGCATCATTTACTATGACTTGTTGCATTACAATGTTGACCTTGGCTGTAGAACATGTCATCACAGGGTGGTACAGGTGGCTTTTGCCCCATGGCATGGGGTTCCATCCTTGTACTGTGGTACAGTTGTGAGGTATGCTTCAGTGGCTTTGCTTGGTGGCATGTGTTGGCCCTTCACTGCCAGCATCTGTGCCTTGGCTGCCTGTTATCCCCTGGCCTGGGTTGGATATTGGCAGGCCACTGTCATGGTTTAGTGCTGCTCCAGCATGCCTTTGGTTGTTGTTGTTGTTGCTGTGCTCTGCATTATGGTACATTGCCATCTGTCAGTGGGCTGCATGTCCCAATGTGTGGGTGCCCTTGTGCATGTTGTGGTGTGGTCCTTGCACCCAGCTCTCTGGGGGTCTGGCTGTGTGTCTGCCCTGTCTCACTGTGTGCTGTGCTGGGCTGGGAGGTGTCACCAGTACCATGGTGCTGTTGAGCTTGCTGTCATCATGTATGTTGGTGTTTGGGTTGGGGCCTATGTCACCCAGGCCTGCTTTGTGGGCACCTTCCAGGTTGGCCTACCAGTGCAGCACTCACCTCCACTCAGGATATTCCATCGGGACATGCTGTACATCCCTGAATGGCCACCTGTGCTGCTGTCTGCCTCCTGGCTGGTGTCCCATTCTCATGGTCTCCCCCTTCCTCTTGTAGGTCCACTCTGGGCATCACTGTGGGTGACCAGGCCAGAGGAGTCAGAGGGGATGGAGGACCTGCTGCACCACATCATCCACCAACAGAGGACTGTAATAGAACAGCAGGCCATCTTGATAACAGAGATGAGGAGGGTGGCAGTAGTGTTGGAGGCTCGGCTCCCAGATCCAGCAGGCAGCTAGCCATGCCCTTCATTCCATCTTCTGTTGGCTTCACACCCCCATTACTGGACATGATATTATTTCCTGGACTGTATTCCTATGTCCCTGTGTGCATCTTCCTCCTCCCCTTTGCACCCTTCTCCTGTGCCTTATTTTACATCCTGTTATTATTTGTACATATGTTTGCCATTTAATTCTTTGCTTCACCTATTATAAATTCCTGTTGTTGTTTCCGTAGTGGGCTTATTGATGTTTGGGTTGTGTGTTGGGGAAGGGGGCTTGGCATGTCACTTAGTGGGATTAGTTTTGTTGTCTTTCTCTGTTATGGGGTGGGTCATCCAGTGGGGGTTGGGGCATTGGTTGTTCTGTGTTTGATTTAGTCTTTAGTTTAGTAATGGTTTGCATCACTGTTCTGTTCCCGTTACCTTTCCTTTTGATCATTTGATATTACAACTGCATTTATTACATTTTACTGTGTCCTGTGTCATTCTTGGGTGCTGGGGTTTCTCTTGGTTTGTACTGTTCCTTGGGTTCACCACATGGATCTGGGTTGTTGCTTGCCATTCCCCTGCATGTGTGGCATCCTCTGGGATGTGCACTGTGATCTGCTCCTGATACCTCATTCAAGCCTGTTTTTCATTGCATGTGTCCCAGGGTGGGGCTGTCTCACCTGTACACTGTGTTCCATTGTGTGTTTGCACTGCCTGCCTGGGTGCTATATTCAGTGCTGTCTTATTCCTGGGCTGTTTTTGCTGTGTACTCCTGGCCCTGTTTTCCCAGCTTTCTTTGCTTGCTATATTCAGCTGGTTTTGCACCAGGATATTCCTTTTGAATATAGCTGACATTTTGCTCCGGGCTATGGCGGAGTCTCTTCAGAAGGTTTGCAAGAAGCAACAATTTTCCTCTAAGGTTTGCTCTTTTCATTTTTTGTTTCCCTCTGGGGAGACATTTGATCAAGGCTCCCTTTGCAGAGCTCTTTTTACTCTGGTTTCTTGTGCCTCCATATTATTATTATCAGAAATAAGCTGTCTATCCATAAGATCCTGTAGTGCAGATTCAGAGTCATCGAAGGTATGTGGTCCATCACAGCAAAACATTTTAAGACATGCTGGATATAAAATGTTTAATTTTAGCTTATGAGCTCTTAAGATTTTAATTAGAGGGTCATAAGCTTTGCGTTTATGCTGCAGCATCGGCAAGTAGTCATTGTCCAGAATGATACAGTGCCCCAGATAATCTAAGTTCCCTTTTCTCCATGCTCTTGTTAAAATTGTTTGCTTAATTGCAAAATTGTAAAAATGAAGGATGATGGATTGTGAACTGGTTCCTGATCCTAGAGCTGGTGAGGAAAGGGATTGGTGGAATCATTCCAAGGGAAGTGGCATCAGGTCAGCAACATCAAGAAAGGACCCCAGTAGGTCTTGCAAAAACTCATTAATGTTCTTTTTTCCCTCTGCTTCATCAGGTAGATCATAAAGTCTAATTTTATTTCGATGTGACATATTTTCTAGGCCATGGCATTTTTTGTACCGCTATTATGTATCCTGGAGGAGCCTGGTGAATAGACGTTCAAGCCGATCAACCCAACTATCTGTTTCAGAAACTTGTTTTTCTAGCAACTGGGTCTTCTCTTCAGTCTGAGTGATTGCAGTTTTTAGTGCTTTACATAACATTCTAGATTCATCTCAGAATGCCCTTATTTCAGAAATCAATTCTGCATTTTTGGGTTGTGAGGTCTTACCAAGTTTCTCAGTTGCCATAATGTTGGTGAGTTATTGTGGCGCACTTGATGGAGACCTGGTGTCTTTTCCTATGGTTTTCCATTTTTTTATGACTCCAACACTGTCCCATATATTATTCACATCCTCTGTTCTAAAATTAACTTGTTTAACATTGGTCTCACTAATGAAGGAGGCAAAAATAAAGCAGATGCAAAGGGAGCTTTTCTTCAAAGTGGCCATAATGCTTGCCTGCATCACCAGAAATCTTCAATATGGTTTTCAGTTCAGTGCCACATAGGAGGTTGCTAAAAAGCTGGATGACCTTTGCATAGAGGAAGGGCGCATCACTTGGACAAGGAGCTGGCTGGGGGAAGAAAGCAAAGGGTTGTGGTAAATTTGGGTAAATCAAAAGACAGGGTGGTTATGAGCAGGGTGCTGCAGGGGATGGTTCTGGATCCTGTCCTATTCAATATGTTCATTAGTGCCATCAAGGAATTAAAATTTGCAAAATGTGTATCTTTGCAGAAATAAACAAAGTTCCATGTGTGGTTGATTTTAAGGAACCTCAGGGGACCTTTTGGAGCTGGTGGAGCAGACATTTGCTCCTCCTCCTCCTCCAAGAAATGGATAGCACCTGAAGAAGCACTGCTGAAGGGGAGAGAGTTGCTCTAGCCTGCAAGAGCAGGGAGTTTAGCAAAACAGTAGCATAATTAGTGTCTGACTTCAGGGCAAGTCAGGGGATCTTTGGATCAGATGGAGCATACTATTGCTCTCTCTACCACCGGAAATAGATAATGGCAAAAGCTCTGCTGAAGGGTAGGGTTTGACCTCGCCGTCTATGTAAACACCTAGGTCTGGGACTGCCAGGAGTGTTTGTCCCCAGGAGCATGAGGGCATCAACAGGTATGTCTGCATTTCCACAGGAGACTCTGAAGGAGCGGTGACAACCTAACAGCACTTGATAAGCACAGATTGTAGCTAATGTTTAGTATTACTGACTGTTGTTAAAACTGTTAAATCCAAGCTTCTACCTGTATATAGGAAGGTTATAAAACAGGCACACAGGCTGTGTCTCAGGTGTGTTTTATTGATTACTGCTAGTACTATTAATCTTAGCTTCTACCTACTGTATATAGGATAAGGTTATAAGACAGGCAGTCAATGTCCACATATTACTAAGTAACTCACTGAGTTGGGAGGTATTTGGCCATGGGAAATGTGGGACTCTCATCTACAGGGATACTCTCTGGAGAAGGGGACATTGCCCAGTATGTATGACCTTCTGGGAGCTCCATGCTCAATTGGAAGCAACAAGGGAGGAAATATCCCAGCTGTGACTCCAACTAAGATGGTGCCCATCCCCCCGACTACCCAAGAGGCCTACTGACTTGGGGGGAAGGTGATGTGGAAGGAAAGGAGGAGGAAATCAGGTGTCAGAGGCAGCCACAGAGCAGTCAGCTATACACAAGAAATACCAAGGGCAAATCACATTGCATCCCTGGAAGAGGCACAGCTGCATGACTCTAATGGGTGAGACCTCAAGTAAGTTGGTGTTGAGGGGAAAGAGGATGTGGTGACACACTTTGCCAAGAGTTGGTGGAAGTTATTAAGGAGAATTCTAGTTACAGGGGACTCCATGGTTTAGAGATAATAGAGGAAAATGGGCAGTGCAGGAAAGATGAGGGGGTGGTCTAATGCCTGCTCAGACCATCACTGTGGGGGATTGGGACAGGATAGGTCAGATAGTGAAGAGGAGAGGAAGTAGAGAGTGCCTGTATATCTTGGTACCAGCGATCTGGAGACCAGACTGTGGAGACAGTGATGTGGGACTCCCAGAGGCTGCTGGGAAGATTGAAGAAGCACTCATATTAGTTGATCTTTTCTGAGGTCCTCCCTGTCTGGGTAGGGAGGAGGGGTAGGAAAGTGACAAAGAAAGAGACTGAGGAGTTCAATGGGTAGTTCTAAGGGTGGTGTCAGGAAAAGGGGCTTCACTTTGTGGGGGACTGTGTTGCTTCTGGCATAGAAGGCTCTTCAAACATTACAGCATTCACCTGACAAGAGAGGGGACCAGTGCATTAGGGAAGATGCATGACATCTAAATTGCCAGTTAAACTAACTGAGCTGGAGACTTGGGCTAGGGATCATGCAGTTCAGATAGATGAAGCGGGCACCTTAGACAGGACTCCCTCAAGGATGGTGACAAGGTATACAAAAAGTAATAGCAGAGTGAAACAAGTTCAGGGGACCAGAGAGTGTACATCAAATAGACTAGCAAGAATGGGAAAACACAGGATACCTAGGATATCAGGGAAATGCAATGGAAGACGTTATTCAAGAACCCAGAGGGAAGGGTGAATTACTTGTATGGCAGTATGTATCAATGACAGCAGTCTGAGTAATTAAATTATTGAACTCCAGGCACTTGTGGAAGACTCTGGATTGGATCTAGTTGTTGTTATAGAAATGTGACCAAAGAGAACAGTGACTAGGATCTAGTAATCGTAAGATACACTTTATATAGGCATGATAGAGAGATGAGTAGAGGTGGATGGGTGACTGTGTACATCAGGAAAGGAATACAGACAGTAGAGGATGTTTCCATTGGAGGGAAAGAGGAGGTAGAATCTCTGTAGGTGCAGCTCACAGAGTCATCAGGTAGAAAAATGCTAGGGGTGATTTACAGACCACCAGGGCAAGAGGAGGAATGAGATAAGGAACTACAGTAGGAGCAGAAGTAGTAAAGGGGACAGCAAAAAGAGAGGTTGTAGTAGTAGGAGGTTTCAACCAGCCAGATATTAACTGAGCCATCACAGCAGCTATTAGTACCAGAAACAAGGCCCTGCTTGATACTTTGCAGGACTGCATGCTGGTGCAGCAGGTCAGGGAACCCACTAGATAATCTACCATTATGGATGTGGTACTCACCAACTTGGAAACAGTAGGCAGAGTGTGGGATGAGGAACCACTGTGGTCAAGTGATCATACATAGTTTGAGTTGGACTTGGGCACCAGTAAACTTTTATCTAAAGATGAGTTATAGATGTCAGAAGGATGGATTCCATCCAAATGAGGGAATTAGTCATGAGTAGATTAGCTGGGATAGACAGCATCAGGGAGTAGAAGAAAGATGGAGGGGTCATAAAAGGTGCCATTTTTGATGCAACAAAAGCATGCAGAAGAACAGTTATCAAGAAAAACACATATGAGAGACCAATAACAGAAAATATTTTTGTTCTGTTCTTTAACCCCTTCCATAAGCTGAAGCTCCATTGTGGCCTTAGCTGATTTTGCCACACACTTTGCTTCTTTGTTCTTTTGAATGTAGGCTTCCCATGCAAAGACACTGAACAGGGCAGGTGCCTGAACTGATCCATGTGGAACCCTACTGGTCACCCTACTTTCATCAGATGCTGCTTCTTTACAATCACCATCTGTCTTGCATCATTAGATAGAGTATATTTTTTGATTAATCATTTTAGGAATCAAGCCACTCATTGGTTCCCTAAAAACAGGATATTTTTTGGTGGGTGTAAAGGGTCCTGAATTGACTTCACTGCAATGGAGGGTCTTCCACTGAGCAGCTCATGGGGTGAGTAGGGTACCATAGTGTAGTCATAATACACATAGGGATGGTGCTGTATTGTGCACAGTACATACATAGGGATGGGTCTGTGGTGTATTCATTACATACAATTTGTACTTGAGCACCAAAGTCCAATCCCTAAGCATGTGTTATGACAATGCACTGAGTGAAGAAAATGAATGTTGAATCAGCGCTGCTCTTACCTGGCATACTTTAGCTCTTTTCACCTGAAGTAACCTCGCAGCATTGGACATCTAATGGCACAGCATCTAACTCATTCAAGTCATTATTGTGCTGGCTTGCAATCCAAACAGCCATTACACTGTTCATGAAACTTTGCTTGTGATGTTTGTCCACTAACAAAATTAACCAGGAGCACAGTAATCGATCCTGGCATAGATATGTACTGGCACCCTCAGAGTGTGGGACAATCTCCATAAGAAGATGAGGATGCAATAAAAGTTTAATTCTGTGAATCTGACTTAACAAAAGTAAAAGACAATCTTGTTCTGTGGGAATCATAGAGTTTATCTATTACAGCCATAGTGCCTTTAGGACACAGATTAATTTTTATTTTTAATTTTTTAAATAACGGCTCCAACAAAATGCCATGTTTTAATTTGTGGGAAGTATTGTTCCATTAAAAATGTGGTTTGCTTGGTATGGACACACTTTCAATAGAAAATATCACTTTGGGTTGTTATGAGTGTCCATGTAACCTGCATGACTTTTATAGTGAAATGCGTTCACAATTTTTAAAACATTGGTGACATTGAACAAGTCTTTGAAAAAACATTGTGCGCTAATAAAGTACAACAGACTAGTCAACAAACAGAGTGCTTTTTATTTTTTAGTTTATTGACAGAGAATGTGACACAAACATTAGATGTCTAAAAGGCAGTAACAATGGTAGAAAGACAGATGGCAAAAATACAAGAAAACAGGAAATGATAATTGTTTAATGACATACAGGTATATCATATGCTAGGTGTCACTCTTAAAGTGAACAGTGTTGAATCTGTGAAAAACAAATTCTAACAGCACATGCAGAGCAGCATTGGACATGTCACATGTGAGACACTACGCTGGTGGGTGAGGCGCTGCATTAAATATCTAAAAAAGAAAAGAGCATGATCTTCTTTCTACAGATGCATACTTATGAAGAGTACCTTGCTTAAAGTGTTTTTTTTTTGTTTACATAGAATGTCACACTAGTGGCCCAGCCACACCAGATTCTCTAGTATGGCTATGCCATGCAGTGTCCAACTGTTTAAAGTGGTGTATTTTCATGAAATCACATTATATATTTATTCTTTTTTGTGTGTAAAGCTTAATTTCCATGACAATAAATAATGCTGACAGTTTCAGAGAATTAGGATTTGTTCCCTGTGTAATTTCATGAAAGACTTTTAAAAGTGATGTATTTCAGTGCTGTGTATCTGTGACATCCAGACCCATATTATTTTATTTATAAGCTACGCTTGCACAGTTTGCCTATTTACCCTCACCCATCACTGTACAACTGACATCATAAACTGTAAATAAACAGTGTTTACAAAACATTTGACTAATTTGCTAATTATTTTAATTACGTTAAAAAAGTGTATCTCACAGGTTACAGTGTCTGTCCACTGTGTAAACTTCAATAACAAAGTGCTTGCTTCACTGTTGGAACTAATACAGTTTTGTTTTTTTCATTAATGTGTCACTTGAGATCCCCACTTGAAAATGAAAAAATAGTATAACTCTCCCAGCTTAGAATCAAGTTTCGGTCCATCATGAGGTACTGCCTGTCCAAAAATAACATGCATTCAGGAGGTCTGTTTGAAACTGGTAGGCAGAACTGTAAGAGTTGACATCACATGTAAATGAAGTGCTTTAGGTGTTAGGCAGGTACCGTAAAGTAGCTTGCTTCTAGTATTTTCAATGAGAGTTAGTAGGGCTTTAAAAGTGGCAAGTCCAATACTGGAGCTGGAGAATAACCCATGGGATATTCAGTGCTATTTAATTTTTAAAATCAAAAAAGTCATTGAGAACAGCATTTCTTTGCAATTTCTGCATTGCTGCTTCACAGTGGACTGACCAATCTACTCAAATTGCAAATTAAAAAATGTGAGCATACAAAAACAACAGTTTTTTTTACATTTTAAGTAAATAATTGGCACAATAACCCAAGCAGAATCAACCTCAGAGATGACGGGGACCTTCCTGTCTTGCAGTCCTGCAACAACATATGGCATGTACCAGTGTTTTCACTTTAAACAAATGCAGACTTGAAGTCCAATAATTCATTAATAGACTACAGTAATCTTTTTTAGTTTCCTTGTTTGTTTTGAAAGTCTTTTTTGCCAATTCTAGTTTGTGTTTTCCCTTTCCTTGCTTGACTGTCACTCCCTGAATCATGTGTGTGTGTCTTTGTGACATGCAATTAAGCTTAGGCTTGAAATTTTGCAGTAAACTGTGGTGTACATAGATATAGCAACAGCAGATTATTAATTTCATGGTTATATGCTGACAGAACTGTTTATGCTTTAAAAAAAAAACTTTCCTATGCAAAATGCTGAGCCCCCCATCCCGAACGTGGACTTTATCTAAGAAGGAGGTATCCTTCCAAACTGCTGTGCATGAACACAGCAATTTAAAATGCTGAAGGCTTCAACATTTTTTTGATAAAGTTCTGGTATACACTGCAGCATCTAGAGAATAAATGTACAGAGTGAAACTGAATTGTGCAAACTGCTAAAGACATTTTGCATTAAATGTGCTTGAATGTTTTCTTGGAGCCCAGCCTGGCTAGCAAGACACATGGTCCACGGCTACTTGCGAGTGCCGACTGTGTCCAAAGAAGCCGATTATGGTTATGAAGCCCTTATTTATATACAGTGATAGAAACTGGTAAAAAGATGCACCACTGCCCACAAGAAAAATAAAAAAAGCTGGCATGTTTAAAACCACCAAATTCGATTGCATGTTATGCCCCGCTTGTGGACCACAGTTTACAAACCTTCCGTATAAAGTCTCTGCAGTGTGGTGCATACTCCGTTTGTATTTGAAAAATAAAAATTAAAACCTCTAGTGTCATCCTTAACTAGAGGAAACAAATATTTTTGTAAAGCTGCATTTATGGAACTTCTGTTTAGAAGCCTGTTTCGAGCATTTTACAGGACAATAGAGATTATGGCATGACTTGTGATCCTTGATACTACTCGAAAGGGATTTTTTTTCACAATGCAGATTTTGCTTGTTCAGTCCATCTTCTGGTACTGGGTTTATAATTAATGTCAAAATGTTCATATCGCAGTCCGATAAATCTGATCTGCTCAAAACCCCAAGAGCTAATCATGGGTTAGGTATTGCAGATGGACTTTAGATACAAACCGTTTGTATTGTAGGGCACAGAATTAGCTCCCTCATCTAACTTTTCCTTTAAAAAAATTTTCAGCAGACCATATCCTATATTGTAGGAACTAAATTATTATTCTTTTTTTTTTAAAGCTCAATTACTATGGGGAAACAGAGAACTGCTTGGAAGGCATTGTGGTAGACAATAGCAGTCCCACAAAGGCATGCATTCCCATGCGGTATTGAATTCATTTAAAGTAAAGACAGACTTTGTTTTTCTGCACCCCTATCTACTGTTATGGTATATCACATAACATATGAATCAAAACAGTACTAGCCAAATGATAAAAAAAAAAAATGTGTATCTGTAAAATAATCCCCCAACCTTTTTAGCAGGTTATGGATGGTAGTAGAACTTAAAGCTGAAACTGATCGAGATAGTAGTAAATTAAGTTGTGCCTCCTCATAGATTTCAGACATTAAGAAGTATCACACCACTAAGTCCTGTACTAGCAGAATAAATAAAATGCATCTGATGTAAGAAAATCAATTACACACTCTGAGGTTTGCAAGTTTTGGGGCACGTGTTTTACCGGACAATTTCTATGAATGGAAACCACATGGCCCTGCACATACTCTGTGACTGTTTTTTTATATCACAATGCTGAGTGCTTTTTTAGCCCCCTTCCTAGTACAGTGGTCACAATAAATGTTAAAATTCAAATACTGATGCCCCATTCATTACAAAACAAAACATATTAAAATCCCTAATACTGAATCGTGGGTGATTCCTTGGAGTGGGACATGTAACATACCATTTGGTTCTGAATTGCACTCCCCTTGTTCCCACAGCTGAGTTTTTTTCCATGTGAATAACTATACACACTTGATCTGGTGTAAGATGAAGGAAAATTATCTATTTTTTTAGCCAAGCTCAATTCCGATCTGGAGATCGAGAGCTGCTGGGAGGGCATTATGGTAGACAAAAGCATCCCCACAAAGATATGCAGTCCCAAGTACCATGCAGTATCGAATTACTATAAAACTATTTATAACCACTTAAACTTTATACTGAGGGTCAGTCCTCAGTTTCAGAACCATGCCAAACATCCATCACGCTCCGCTACTGGTGTACCACTGTCAGCTGTTAGTCTTTTGACCCAAATAAATTATGGCTTCTTTGCTCTGTTTAGTTTGTGGCTGCTCTGTGAATGACAATATCATTGGTGCATTGATTTAGATCACCACCCAAAAAGCTGGTGAATCACAACTTTTCAGCACTTCAAACTGAGGATTTCAATGCAGAAGTGCTTGCTGTCACCACTGGTGTTTCCCGAGTAATGGCTGAAAAATCTTATCGAACAACTTAAAACTGCTCCTTCATCTACCAACAAAAAAATGTGTAATCCATACAGTCTATGCACCTGAGGTGGGATTTGAAATAGGTGAATATTCTTGCCAACACAGTGTTATGAATGCTGTTCCTTTTTATGAGTGGAAATACAAAACTAAGCTTAACAAAAGTACAGTTCATGCTTTCAAACAAGACTATCTTCTAAAATTGAAAGACAATCACAACCCTCAAAACCTGAGCAAAGAACTGTTTATTAAACCTCAGGGGAGACCATCACTTTCAATGACTGATGTGGAGTCCAAGCTGAAAACCATAATCTGATCTTTATGGTCAGAGGATGCTGTCGTTAATGGCAGGGTACTGGCAGCAATAGCAACAGGCATGGTAAAGACCACCCACCCACACCTGCTTGAAGAGAACAGGATGTCACTATCCTTTTCATGGCAGTGGCCATGGCTATTTCTAAATAGGATGGGCTAAAGCAAATGGGAAGGAATGAATGCTGCACGAAAAACCCCTGTAGATTTCCCAGATTTAAAGCAGCAGTTCCTAAGTCGCATAAAAATTGCAGCGATACAAGAATTGCTCCTTCCTGAACTAATGCTAAACCTGGATGAAACAGGGGACAACCTTATTCCCTGCTCTGTGTGGATGACTGACACTGTTGGAAACAAACAGATTGAGGTCTCAGGGCTGGGAGACAAGACAAGTGACTGTTGTTTTGTGTTGCTTGTTATCTGGTCACTACCTCCCACCTCAGGTTATTTATCAGGGCAAGACAGGGCATTGCCATCCTTCATTTGCCTTTCCTGCAGACTGGAGTGCAACCCACATGGAGAACCATTGGGCCAGCTCAATTACCACCATTGAGTACACAGATGCCCAGCATAACATCCTAATCCTTGATTTATTCAGGGGATACACTACATCAGATGTACTAGAAAATTTTGAGAGGAACAACATTTCTGCTATCATCATGCCTGCCTCGTGTACTGATTTGCTCCAACCCCTCGACATTTCTATAAATAAAATCTTTAAGGACAAACTGAAAACTCAGTTCACTGCTTGGTACACAAAGCAGATCTCAGATCAACTCTGGGGTGGCAGCCAGAGCTCTCACATAAAAGTGGACTTGAGATCAGCAACTGCTAAAGTCCAGCATGCTAGATGGCTTGTCAACTCTTTTGCGAAGCTGAGTATGAGGTTCACAGAGTGCATACATGGGTTCATCAAGCAGGAATACTGGACTTCCACTGCCTCAATGCTAATTTTATTGTTACAGTATTGGTGCCATTAAATGCTGCTCTCATGACATCTACAGTACTTTTTTTGCATTTCACCACATTCACCGACCCTTTCCCCAACAGATCCCATTGTTGAGAGCCATGAGACTGAGAAGGATCATGATCCGACTATCATCATGAAGAACTGACTTGCTGTAGGCAAATAGTTCACAATAATAAGTTCTTTGTAGCCTTTTTAAATGTACCATACAGTAGTTTAAAAAGTTTATAGTTTTTTTCAGATCTCCGTACCTCCTACCAACAGTAAACATCCACTTCACAGTAAGCTCAAATGACAACTGAGCATTCCCATACGAAGATGCTGATGATAGCATCGATGGAATTTTAACTTGCACTACTAGGGTTACATGTTTTTTTTTGGATGCTGCATTAACAAATAACATTAAAAAGCAATAAACAAGCAATAGCGTCCATGATTTTTTACAATGAATCAAGTGCTCATTGCCAAGTTACTAAAGCACCACATGGCTGCAGCATGGAATGAATCAATGAACGCCATCAAAATAATATCACTGTCTTAAAGGCACAGTGCGATGATAGTGATATTATTTTTACAGCAATAGAAACAGAATCTGTTGGCAGATAAGGACCATACAGCACACCTAGACTGCCCATTCTCCTACTTGGTTTGGCAATCCCTATTCTTGTCTGGACTGCTCTTCCCCTGCTCCACTGTACAGCAGGGTGCCTTTATGCTTATCCCATGCACTTTTGAATCCCTGTACTGTTTTTGCTTCCACTACCTCCGCTGGTAGACTGTTTTATGGATCCACAACCCAATCTGTGAAAAAATACTTCCTAGCATTCCCCTAAGCTGCCCTCCCTCCAGCCTCATGTTATGTCCCCTTGTCCTTCTGCACTTTCATCTCTGAAATATGCACCCCTCCTGTACCCTGTTTATTCTTCTAAGCTATTTGAAAGTCTCTATCATTTCCCCTATCTCCCTTATCTCTTCCAGTGAATATCTGTTTAGTTCTTTGAGTCTTTCCTCATGTTTGTGGGCAGTCCATGTATCATTTTTGTCACTCTTCTCTGGACTGCTTCCATTCTATCTATGTCCTTCCTGAGATGCGATCTGCAGAATTGGACACAGTATTCCAGATGAGGCCTCACCAGTGAGCTATACAGTGGCATCACCACTTCACTCCTTCTACTGGTTATGCCCCTTCCTATGCACCCCAGCATTTTGTTTGCCTTCCCCACTGCTTTTTCACATTGTTTGGCTGACTTCAGGTCATCGGATATGATAACCCCTGATCTCTTTCCTGACTTGCGGTGGCTAGATTCTGCCCCCCCCCATCCTGTGTTCCTCTCTTGGGTTTCTGTGTCTTAGGTGCATTATCTTGAACTTCTTAGTGTTGAAACCCAACTGCCAAACCCTTGACCATTCCTCAAGTAGTCTTAGCTGATTCCTCATTTTATCTAGCTCCTCCTGTGTGTTGATTCTGTTACAGATCTTGGTTAGGGGTGGGAGAAAGTTGCAAATTCTGCTTTCATGGAACTTCAGTGAAATTTCAGAAATTGTGGAACTTTCACCATTGTTGAAACTAGGTTTTTCTGTGGATTTTTCCAGAGTTCTGTGGACTTTTTTTGTGAACTGCAGAAAAATGCATATAAACTGTGGAATTTATTCTATTCACAGTTTAATGAACTGTCAGTGAATGAGCGCCTGCTTGTACAACCATGTGGGCATTCACTGGCAATTCAGGTGGCCACTGGTAGTGGAGGAGAGAGGAGTGCTGCATTGGTGGCCCGCTCAGGGGCAGAGTGGGGAGAAGACTGGGGTGATGGCATATGAACTGTCAGGGTGGTGGTTAGGGAGGTCCATTAGACACCAGGGAATTGTTTTTTTTTAATTTTTATAAGGGATCTGGGATGGGGAAGTCCACTAGACACCAGGGAATACTGGGAATAGAGGGGGATGAGTTGGTGGACTGCCAGCTGTTTATTTGTGGATTAAGGAATCCAAGATAGGGATGGGGGTCCTCTAGACATCAGGGAAATAAAATGTTTTGGGGACCGTGATTGGTGGGTGAAGGGCCACTAGAAACCATGAGGATCCAAGGAAGTATTTACTGGGACCCCTGATCAATGGGGGTGGATTAATGAATTAAACTGCAGTTAAAAAAATCCTCAGAAATTACCACTGGCAGTGATTATTTCTGTGGATTATTTTCCACAGTTTAATAAATTAATCTGCAGTTGTTTATATTTTTTCTGCAGTTTTAAGGCAGAATTTCAAGGAAAGTTCTGAATATGATTTCTGAACTTTCTCGGAAGTGAAATTAGCACTTTTGCCGAAATTCTGCAGGCATACATTTTTTTTCTCACATCCCTAATCTTGGTGTCATCTGTGAACAAGCATACTTTTTCCTCCAGTCCCTCTGTAATGTCGCTTAAAAAGACATTGACTAGAACTGGATCCAGCACTCATCCCTGTGGAACCCCGCTGGTCACCTCTCTCTATTCTGATTTTATGCCATTTACTACCACCCTCTGGATCCTTCCATTTAGCCAGTTACTAATCCATTTTACACTTCAGAGCCCACACCCAGATTCCACAATTTGTTAAGCACCTTCTATGAGGAATGTTGTCAAATCCTTGCTGAAATCAAGGTAGATCACATCCTCTGCCCCTTCCTGATCCACCACCCTGGTCAGTCAAAGAAATCAATAAGATTAGTTTGACAGGACCTACCATCAGTGAATCCATGCTGCCTTGGGTCTTTTGCACTGCTTGACTCCAGGAACTTCACTACCCTCTCCTTAAGCAGGAACTCCATCAGCTTCCCCACCACAGAGGTCAGGCTTACAGGTCTGTAATTGCCTGCCTCCTCCCTACTTCCAGTCTTGTGCAGGGGGACCACCTCTGCCCTCCTCCAATCCTCAGGTACCTCCCCCATCTCTAGTGATTGGTTGAATAGGGTTGTCAGTGCACCTGCTAGGACTTCCCTGAGTTCCTTCAACACTCTAGGGTGAATCCTGTCTGGCCCCAAATGCATTGTCTGTCTTTACTTTTCCTAGTTCCTTCAAGACTCTATCCACTATATATGGTCTGGTGTCCATCTCTCCCCCATGCATTTTTCCTTATGAGTCTTGGCCCCTCCCCTGCATCTTCCTTGGTAAATACTGAGTACAAATATTTGCTCAGTACCTCAGATTTGTCAATGTTTCCTCCACCCACTCTCTCCCTTCTTTAGCCTAACAATACCATTTCTGGTCTTCTTCTTCTCACTAACATAAATGAAGATGGTTTTGTCCCTCTTCTTAATAGCCTGTGCTATTTCTCCCTCCATTCTTTCCTTAGCCTCTCTGACAGCTTTCCCAGCTTCTCTCTGCTTCTCCAAATATTGCAGTCTGTCTTCTTCTTTCTGTGTCTCTTTGTCTTTCCTAAATGCTTTACTTTTTCTCACACTTTCTAGGCTACTGATTTAGAGAACCTCAGTGGCTACTTCTTTCTTTTGGTTTTGCTAAGCAATCTGACACATTGACTTGTCACTCCTGCTGTGGATCTATTGATCCTAATCCACTGTTCTTCTACCCCTCCCCCTGTATCTTCTGCTGCCAGGGCAATTTTGAGCTATTCCCCCATCTCCATGAAGTTGGCTTTCTGCAAATATAGGATCTTAATCTTTAATGGCTTTCTTCTGCCAACGTGCTGACTCTAAACAACACAGTCCTGTGGTCACTGGTACCAAGGTGACTGCCCATCTCAACATCTATGATTCTGTCCCTTTTTGTGAGTACTAAGTCCAGTACAGCCCGCTCCCTGGTAGGCTTTACCTCTAGCTGCCTTAGGTTTTCCCCATACATGGTAGACATGACATCCCTGTTCTTTGATGTACTAGCATTCTAGATATTCCAGTCTGCATTTGGCATGTTGAAGTTACCCATTAGTAATATTTCCCCTATGGCTGTCATATTATACATGGCTTCCACTAATACTAGATCTATATCCTCCCCCTGCACAGGAGGCCAGTAGCCTACTTCAACATGGATGGTTGTTTTGTTCCCTGACTCCAGAGCGTCCCACAATGCCTCTGCTTCTTCCCTGGATCCCTGAGCCTCCATAGCTTTAATCCCTTCCTTTACATACATAGCAACCCCTCTCCCCATTTCCCCTCCCTATCCTTTCTAAAAATTGTATACCCTGGTTATGGCTGCATCCCAGTAATGGTTTTCTGTGTACCATGTCTCCATAATAGCCACAATGTCCAGGTGTGTGTCTGCCATCAGTGCTGTTAGGTCTGGGATTTTGTTTCCTAGACTGCAGGCATATGTGCACAGGACCTTCCACTCTGTGTACCCCCTTAATGTTCCTTGTTTATTGGTCTTTTTCCTGTTCTGTATTAGTGATGTACCTTCTGTTCTCTCCCCCATTGTAACCATGGTAGTTTTACGGTTACATATTGTGCTAGTTATTAGGTCCTCACTGCTTTCAGTTATGTTCTGTGGGGGGGGGGCTATGATAATCACCTTGACAGTCTATGCCTCCCCCTTAGCAAGTTTAAATGATCACTAAGGATGCAGGTAAACTTCTCAGAGAGGATATCTTTGCCTCCCCTGGATAGAAGCGGGCCATCTGGAGAACATAGTCCTTCATCACTCCAGGTGAGGTTTTAGTCCCCAGTGAAGCCATATCCCACCTCTCCACACCATTTCTTCAGCCATTTGTTGAATTCAGTGATGTGGATATCCATCCCTTCCCCCTTGCCATGAACAGGTAGCACCTCCAAGAAGGTGACAGAGTGTGCTACTTGCCCAAGACTCCTCCCCAGCTCCTGTAAGTCTTCCTGTACTCTTCCTACATCTACCCCCTTTCTAGCCAGGTTATTAGTCCCCAAGTGAATAATGGTGTCCAACTCCCACCTCCTTGCTATTGCATTTGCAATCCTAAGGATTTGCTTGCCCTCCTTCTGAACTGTGCCTCCAGGTAGGCATATCACTTTTCTCTCACCATTGCGACCTGACCCCAGCTCACTCCCTCTGACAATGGAGTCCCCAACCAGCATTTGCTTCCTCCTCTTGTGTGTTCTCCTTGAATCTGCCCTTGGGGGTTCCATCCTGGATGACCCTCTCAATCCCCATAGTGTTCACTTATGGAGAAGCTGTGCAATCTGTATGCTCTGCCAGGATGGCATACGAGTTGCGAAGTGTCACCAGCTAGAGAATGTGCCTCCATGCTGCCTCCCACACCTCACTGAGACCACCATAGTCCATCTTTCCCTCCTTCTTGGCAACCTCTGAGGGAGTGGTGATGGACATGGTGGTCTCTGTATTGGGAAAAGGTCACCTGTATCCTTTCCAACTCTGCTTGTAGTCTAGCTACCTCCTCCCTCAACACAGAGAGGTGCCTACAGATAGGGCACCACCACAATGTCCAGAAGGTCTTTCTGAACACTGCTGCCCCACATCCACTGCAAGGCACCACACCCATTATTTTTCTTCTACTATCCTTGCCCTAAATGCCCCCTTATTGCCCTGTACTCACTGCTGCTCTTTTGTTCCATACCAAGTCCAGTGCCCAGCTATATATATTTGTACTGTCAATACTCTATAGTGGTATAATGTATCAAGGACTGTAGATGTATGTCAGGATGTGGTGTGTTCCTGTGCTGTGTTCTAAATATGATAGCTAACAGTGTGTGTATGCAGTCAGCTGGTACTGTATGATGTCACAGGTTAATTGTATGAAAGAAGTGATGCACTAGGGGTGGGGTCTCTCCTGACCACCACAGAAAATCAGCCACACATGTAAACCCCCATAGAAACACTCAACTGCACCTACAAAATCCCCCAAACAGGTAACTTTCCAAATGAATCCAGAAAGCAAACTGGTACTAGTTGAAAGCAACAATAAACTGCAAAAGAAACAATAACAACAGCAAAAATTCAGCAAAAATCAACAGTCACTTCCCTGAAAGGAACTGCTGCTTTCTTCTTCCAGACCCTTATGAGAATCCAACAGGTAAGCAGCTATACCACTTTGACTCAGCCCCACCTCCAGGTAGTTAGCAGTAGCTCTGCTGAGGAGCTAAGCCAGACAATTAGCACCCATTCCCCAAGCTACAGGACAAGACAAAACACAGTTCCTGCCCTAGAAAGTTAATGCTTAAAAAAAAACACAAGATAAGCAGAACTGTTTCCCACGTGAAAGAAGTATGAAAGAATTTAAACCAGCAATGAGCAGATTCTGCACTTAACTGAAATGGAGGATTTCCTCCTAATCTCCAGAGAAAATCAGCCACACCAGTAAACCCCCACAGAAATACTTGACTGCACCTATAAAATCCTCCAAACAGGTAACTTTCCAAATGAATCCAGAAAGCTACCTGGTACCAATTGAAAGCAACAATAAACTGCAAAAGAAACAATAACCACAGCAAAAATTCTGCAAAAATCAATAGTCACTTCCCTGAAATGAACTGCTGCCTTCTTCTTCTAGCCCCTTCAGCCCAATACATTCTAGTTCTACAGAAATATAAAAATTAAAAATAAATCATTTTTGTGCATTCCCATATAATGCTGTTGTGTTTTATATATGTACTAATACTAAGTTACATACTAAGAGTATTAGATGACACAGAAGGCCATGGCCCATATAAGTGCATCTCCAAGTTATTGGATATCTTTATACCAAATTTAATAATTATTTATCTAAATTAATCTTGAAAGCTTCAGCATTTTGTGTATCTAACAATGTTTTAGGTAACCTGTTCCAAACTGAAATAATTATTTGGGTGAAAAAAGAACATCTGCTGTCTAATCTGGGGAAAGTTAAGGGTAGTTGGAATTTATGACTTCTGAGGTTACATTCCCTCATATTCAAAGTCATTCCCAATAAGGCCATGAGTTCATTGTCCTTTACAACTTGTGAATTGAAACAGCACTGAGCAAATGATAAAAAAGCAGATCTGTGAAATAATCCAACATTCTTTATCTCAGGTTATGGCTGGCGTTAGGACATAAAGTTGACACTGATCAAGGTAGGCATGGGGATTATTTCACAGATCTGCTTTTTTAACATTTGCTCAGTGCTGTTTCAATTCATAAGTCATGGAAAACACACAACGTTAGATGGGGCACACAAAAACACATTTTTTTTTACTTTTGTATTAATTTGATACTGCATGGTACTTGGGACTCCATGTCTTTGTGGGAATGCTATTGTCTACCATAACACCGGCCCACCTAGCAGCTCTCAGTCTCCAGATCAGTATCGAGCTTGGCTAAAAAGAAAATATCTAATTTTCCTTCATCTTGTACCAGGTCAAGTATGTATAGTTATTCACATGGGAAAAAAAACTCAGCTGTGGGAATAAGGGGAGTGCAATTCAAAACCTAACAGTATCTTTTAGATGTCCAACTCCAATGAATTACCTAAAATCCACTATTGGGAATTTTAACACTTGTTGTTTTGTTTTTTAATGATTGGGGCACCAGTATTTGAATTTTAACATCTATTCTGACCACTGTACTAGGAAGATGGCTAAAAAAACTCAGCATGATGATTAAAACAAAAAAACAGTCACGGAGGGTCTGCAGGACCACATGGTTTCTATTCATAAAAATGGTCTGGTAAAATTCATGCCCCCAAACTTGCAAAAAACAGAGTATTGAATTGATTTTATTACATCAGGTGCATTTTATTCATTCTGCTAGTACAGGACTTGGTGGTGTGATACTTCTTAAAGTCTGAAATCTATGAGGGGTCACAGCTCAGATTATTTCTTTAGAGTAGGTTATGGCTGGTGCTGGGGCTTAAAGCTGAGACCAATCAAGATCGGCGGGTGGATAATTTCACAGATCTACTTTTTTGTTTTACATTTGGCCAGCACTGTTTTGGTTAATAAGTTATTTAAAACACAATAGCAATAGATGGGGGGGGGCACAAAAACAAATTCCTTCTGTACTTTTATCTTAATTTGCTACCGCATGATACTTAGGACTGCATGCCTTTGTGGGACTGCTATTGTCTATCATAATGCCTGCTCAGTAGCCCTCAGTCTCCAGATCAGAATCGAGCTTTGGTAAAAAAATATGTAGTTTCCTTCCTCTTGCACTGGCTTGAGTGTGTATATTTGTTTAGATGGGAAAATAACTCAGCTATGGGAATGATGGGAGTACAATACAGAACTGAACGATATATGTTAGATGTCCCACTCCAAGGAATAATCCACAATCCACTCTTGAGGATTTTAAAATGTTTTGTTTTGTTTTGTTTTTTTAATGAATGGGGCATCATTATTTTAAATTTAACATCAATTGTGACCAAAGTACTAGGAAGAGGGCTAAAAAAACTCTCTGCATGCTGATTTATAAAAATCAGTCATGGAGGGTATGCAGGACCATGTGGCTTCCATTCATAAAAATGGTCCAGCCAAACACATGCCCCAAGTGCTGCCTTTGTGACTGAAATGTGAAAACAGCAGTACTGTACCTGACATTGGTTTATTCTACATATTTTTTTTGTGTGTTTAAACTCTGAGAAGGGAATTTTCTATACAGATTGTTTGCAAAGTTGATTTGGAAATCTTTCAGTCCCCTATACTTGTAAGATACCCTGTGTTATATAGCCCACCCTTGTGAGCTTCTTTGCAATTTGTTTAAGTTATAATACAATGAACTGTGCACTATGTCAGTAAGCAATTTGCCAGGCCTCATTAGCACATGATTCTATACTATATGTGCTATACCTGGTTAAACAACTAAATAAATAAATAAAAAATGATTCTCTGGAATGCCCCATGACCCCTACAGAGTGTTCCACAGCAACACTGCCCTGTTTTACTTTTAACCAGCTATAATCTGATGCCTATTATTTCATGCATCTAGCATTTAAGCAGTTTAGAGCTGGTTGAAGTAGTGCATAGTTCATAGTGTTATAAATGAAACAAAATGCAAAGATGCACACAAGGTCTGTCTATATATAGGATATTTTGCAACTACATGGGTCTAAACACTGTCCCAAGCAATTTAGAAAAACAAGCAGAACAGAAAAATATCCTTCTCAGAGTTGAAACCCCAAAAAATGAAATACAGAATTGTGATAATAGCAATAAGGCATGACCAGAGGTTAGAATAATAGCCTGTTAATCACCCACTGGGGGTGTAATGTTGCACGTGGTGTGACTGAGTGCCATATTGCACCTAGGAGGTTATTAACATATGATAAATCTAACCCCTAGTCATGCCATATTGCTATTATAAAAAAAATTCCAAAATAAACTATTCAAAGTATAGTTTTGGAATGTTTTTCTGGTTTAGAGTGAGAGTGTTATCAAACTAGTTCTTCCACCAACAGTTACACAATGATGGTTCAAAACCAGACTGCATCATTTCAGAAATTCAGCAGTGCTACAGGGTGGAATCTTGCCAGGAATAATCTATATGCCATTGTGATCGGGCTTTACATGATATTGTATCGGGGATTAATGTTAGGCTGCTGGGAGCATACTAGTCAATCATATTGCAGCACTGCTGATACCCATTTTATAATTACTTTTAAACCATGTCTACAGCCTGGTGAGGGTGAAAGTTGTGTTGTTTTTATTAGGAAATGGCTATTTATTACTACAGCACCTGCTGTTATAATTTGTTGCTTTACTTGGTTACCTCCACACTCAGTCCTGTAGCCCCCACCCCACCCCACACCTTCTTGCACCCCTATAGAAGCACAGGACTTCATTGAAATGATCCAGTCAGGGCGATGTTAGTCCACAGGAAGGCAAGCAAAATGCATTGTTTTGCTGATGTCAGCTGCTCTTTCAGCAAAGGCCACAGAAACCAAAATGGGCATACTAGATGGACCCCTGGTCACCTTCTGCTGTCAGCTTTATATGTTTCACTTATGTGTGGACTAGCATAATTGCAGTGGTAGTGTATACTTGGTTGTGGGTGGTGGGGGTTGGGAGGCTTCAATCATACAGGGGCTAGGTAATTTATCAGAGAGGGGGCAGTAAGTGCAGAGAAGGAATTTCACAGCCGTGCTAATGTTTTTTGGATGGTGTGGTACCTAGGGACTGGAGGAGAGCAGCTGTGAGTCCCTTTCACAAAAGTGGGAGCAAGATAGAGGCAGAAAACTACAGACCTTTCCATTTGACCTCAATTGTAGGGAAAATGATGGAATCACTTCTGAAGGAAATAATTGTTGTGTACCTAGAGGCCAGTAGGGCACAGGACCCAAGGCAGCATGGATTCACAGCAGGAAGGTCATGTCAGATAAATATAATTGATTTCTTTGACTGAGTGCCCAAAGTAGTAGACCAGGGAGGGGCAGTGGACACAGCCTACCTAGACTTTAGCAAAGCATTTGACACAGTCCCACACAAAAGATTAATAAACAAATTAGCCATCCTGGGAGTGGGTCCCAGGGTGGTAGCCTGGGTAAAACATTGGCTGGACAACAGGAAACAGAGAGTAACAGTAAATGGAGTCCACAGTGAAGAAAGGAATGTTACTAGTGGGCTACCGAAGGGTTCAATACTGGGGCTGGTCATTTTTAATGTCTTTATAAGTGACATTGCAGAGGGACTGGAAGGAAAAGTATGTCTCTTTGCAGATGACAAAAAGATCTGCAACAGGCTGTATATGCAAGGTGGGGTGGAAAGGATGAAAAGGGACTTGGCAAGGTTGGAGGAATGGTCAAATGTATGGCAGCTTACATCCAATGAGAAGAAGTGCAAAGTAATGTACCTGGGAAACAAAAACCTAGGGGAAGAGTACACAATGGGGGTGATATACTGACAACAACAAAAATGGAAAGGGACCTGGGGGTAGTCATATCAGATCACCTGAAGGTGGGCAAACAATGTGAGAAGGCAGTAAGGAAGGAAGGTTGGGGGGAATGCTAGGATGCATAGGGAGAGGCATCACCAGTAGAAAACTGGAAGTTGTTGTCCCTCTGTACTGACAGTTGGTAAGACCACAACTGGAGTACTGTGTACAGTTCTGCAGACCCCACCTCCTCAAAGACATAGACAGGGTGGAGGCTGTCCAGAGGAGGGCAACCAAAATCATGCAGGGTTTGCACCAGAAGACATATGAAGAAAGACTAAAGGAGCTTAAGATGTATAGCCTTGAGGAAAAGAGGGAAAGGGGGGACATGATAGAAACCTTCAAATACCTCAAGGGAATTAACAAAGTCCAAAAGGGCAACATCTTTTAGAAAAAGAGATGTGCATGAACAAGGGGGCACAATTTGAAGTTACAGGGGGGACTGCTCAGAGGTAATGTGAGGAAGTATTTCTTTACAGAGAGGGTAGTAGATGCATGGAACAGCCTTTCTGGGGAGGTCATAGAGTCAAAAACAGTGGGGAATTCAAGAATGCATGGGACAGACATAATGCAATTCTAATGTGGGGTAAGAGGAAGTAGGCTGTTGGTTAACTAGGATCTGCAGCTTATCCATTAGGTAGGGAAATGGGCAAACTAGGTGGACCAAGAGGTTCTTATCTGCCATCAGATTCTATATTTCTATGTTTAATATTTGAGCATGTGAATTTCTCTTCATGTTTGCCATTGTTCCAGATGCCCAGGTGTGATAAATGGCGCCTTAAGATCTTGCACCTAGCACTACAATGTTAGGGATCATACAATGGATGAAATATGAGTCTTTAGAACCCCATTATTTCTCCCCAGCTAATCTCCAAGCTTTCAGCAGGTGATGTTAAGTGCCCTTGTTTTGTAACACTATATTTAATTTCATCTAGTCTTAGTGTAATTTAAACCGAATTTTCCATCAGAATTGGTATCATGCCACAGAACATAGTGACACAGAAAATATAGCTCTTGGTGTATTAACATTATGTAGGGACAAAACCTTTGATGGAAAAATTATTTTTATTATCAAGAATTGATTTTTTAATTATTTATATTATTATTATTATATGATTTTTATATGGTATTAAGATGGGAAATATTTACTCTAATTTCTGGTTAAGATTCATGTTGATTAAGTCTTAAAACCAGTAAAATGGAGGAATGATGCCATTTAAAATGGAGACAGTTTCAGAGTTCAGAAAAAAATGTGTTCCAGTAAAGTCTACTCTTAAATTTGAAGTCCCAGGAGAAGGGTCCTAGCCACATTCCAGTGGAGCATCTCTGTGATGTCCAAGCCTTGCATGACAGATTTATGTGTTTGTACAGGGAAGTCTTAGCTAGGGCTAAGTATCCATGACTACAATCACATAGGAGGTCATGTGACTGGTACAGACATATAGAAAGAAAAAAATGTTTCATCTGTTTAAACTTTGTATATTAGGAAATTATTTTGTTTATTACATAAAAATCCATTATGTTGCTGCCATGAAAATTGGACAGTTACTGAACACTAGTATGATGAATAAGCTTACTAATTTTCATGACTGCAGGACCAAGGGGTGATGAGTTATGATTTAACTTATTTTAATATAATTTTCCTATTCAAAATTAGACAAATCTAGTCTCTCATGATAGCTCACATCCTAGACAATATGACTCTTTAAGTCTGTAGTTTGTTGCTATAGAAAGAAATAATGTCTAAATATTTATAGTAAATTAACTTTTCTGACAGTGATTTATTACTTTCCTTGGAAGAACAAAGAACCACAAATGTTTCTACAAAAAGAATGTTTTAAAGACTTTAAGAATGGATTTTTCTTACAAATCTTCTATCATTATGTAGCTTAGAATACTTTCAGCAAGACTATCATTTTTCTTTTAAGAAGTTTTATTAAAATTATGAAATTATAACCTTAATAGTGTAGTTTAAAAAGTATCCATGTTACAGATATCAGACTTTTACTAGAATAGTTTGCTTAATGTAATACACTTGCATATATAAGTTTAACGTCTAAATTAGGTTAAATAAATATGTTATTTAAAGAAGATAATTTTGAACTAAAAGCAAGTCTGAGGAAAAAAGGGATGGCTTAGGAGGCATGCCTCTATGTCATCATTTATCTTCTGAGATGACCTACCTTTCTAGTGACTCAGGTCAATTAAAATTTGGTGATGTCATCACCAGGGCAGTTATATATTATTGAAGTTGTCTGGTCACAACTCAGTCTGGAACAAAATATTGATGCAAAGAGATCTATGTTAGTATAACTAAGAATTCTGAAGGCTTTATGCTGTAGCTGGGCCAAATAACTTTGGGCCACACCTGTTTGGAATGCAGGGACCAGCCTAAGGATAACAAAAAGCTTATGCAATGCTGCTAAAAGAACCAGGTGCAAAAACCAGATGCAAGGACATTCTCATTGCGCATGAAGCAAGGTCTGTGTTTGATTTGCTGAACCTTGACTGAGGTAATGTTGCCTGCTGTTGAACAGACACAGACTTATTGTTAAGATTCATACAAGCTGTACAGCGTGCTGAGCAGAAAAATGTCTAGTGTCCTATGGTTTTCAAAGCAGATGTACAACATGAAGAGTCATCAAGTTCCAGTTGTTGAAACAACTTTGCTATCCACAAGAAAATTCTTTGAATCCAGTATTACTATGGACTGTGCAGAGTGATGCTGTGTTCTACAAATCCAA
The DNA here is from genome assembly GCA_016271365.2 of Neoceratodus forsteri. Classification (NCBI taxonomy): domain Eukaryota; kingdom Metazoa; phylum Chordata; order Ceratodontiformes; family Ceratodontidae; genus Neoceratodus; species Neoceratodus forsteri. The sequence goes on from CM028135.1 coordinate 1,035,497,412, forward strand.
GAACTGACTTTTGTTAAAGTGACATTCAGCAAGACAAGCTTAACTTGCAGAGCGTATCCATGTCAAAACATTCCAGGGTGAAGGTTAGCTCACAAAGAGACTTTTTCATCAAGAGCCAGACTTAACCAAGAGTTTCAAGTTGAGAAAAGAAGAACCACTTCTACAACCAGAAATATAAGTATTCCTTTTTAATTACTTTCACTAATTAATTTCAACTAATAGTCTTGATTATTTAAATTGTCTTATCTGGAAAAGTAGGACGGGAATCTATTTTTAGCTGCAGAATCTGGGTATATACAGTGCTTGCTATTCAAAAGTTATGAAGTACCGAGATATACGCTTTCGTGCAGTGTTTCAAACATTACAAGTGGTAGCTTATCACCGCGTATGTGGTGCTCAATTATAGCAGCTGTTTAAACGTTGTTTAAATGCTATTCTTCATGCCTCCACATGATGGCAACATCAGCCATTACAGCGATATTGGGAGCCTAAAGTGTAAATGTATTTCTTCTACAGAAACAACTTGCAGATGGCGTCAGGTTTCAGTTAATTTCATCAATTTCATCCATTTTTCAGTTCATTTCTGTTTGTTTTTTGTCCATTTTTATACATTCTCAGACTGCGGTGCTCTAACAAGAATATGTGGGCTGGGAAGTCACCATTATGAATTAACTTCCCAATTATGATCCCATACACAGACATCGGAAGCAGTACCATTAGGACTTCCTAACAATTAAAACATACAGAAACACTCATTTTGAAGGAATAATTATCTATTGGGTTATTTGGATACCATTAGTTATTTAAGGTAATGGTGTTTGCAGTTGTAATCATTTTAGCATAAGAAAGAGAGCTCATTGGGGAGTTCTGACCACTTGAGAACTGTACAGTGTGTCCTTTCTTACTACTGTATCTCAAAGAACACTTCCTGTCCAAGTGTGGGTATGTCCTGTAGTCAGGTTTGCTGTCTCATAATCCACACACCCACAGGGGGAGATGCACACAGGAGGATATGCAGTATGTAACATCAAACAGTTATAGATATGGGCTAATATCATATTTTGTATTTCCTTTAAATTCCTTTAAATGTCCAAAGATATTCACCCTGATTCTCAATGAACTTAATACACACAGCTAGCATGTTTTGATATTTTCATTTTTTACATCTTGAATGTGCTGCTGTACCCAAGTTTTAAATATACTAGTGTCTGCACATCATGCCTCCAATGCAAGTTTGGTTATCAATAAAACAAAGACCGAGAAGTACAACTTCCTTTGGACACATTACTAATGAACCGACACATCTTAATCTCATACACAAACTTTGGCAACTGAAAATATGATTGTGGCTCCCTAGCAATTAAGACATGCAGAAATATCTTGGTTAAAATAATAATCTATAGTTTTTTTTTATCCCTTTAGTTCTTTAAGATCACAGCACGTGCACTGGTATTCTTTATATTATAAGTAAGAGAGCAGATGGGGGAAGTCTCACCACATGAGAATTATCCTGTATGTATTTTATTACTGCCACAAACCACAGTTTCTGACCCAATTGGCCATCTCATAACGCCCCTCACCCCTGCCCCCACAAGATGCACACAGGAGACACTAACTAACATCAAATAATTATAGATATGGGGTGATATCTAATCTTGTATGTAGAACCAGGAGATCTCAAAGCACCCAAAGTGTACAGTATGTCAAAAAAGCTTTGAGTTTGAGTGTTAGGTGTTCTGTTCCCACCCCTAGGACTCCAACATGTAAATTCAGTTCCTGTAAATGTCCACTGATCTTCACCACAATGACAAGTGAACTTAATACATGCAGCTAAGATGTTTTGATAAATTCATTTATTATATCTTGCATGTGCTCTCTCACCCAAGTTTTAAAGCTCCTAATGGCTGCACATCATGTCTGTGATGCAAGTTTGATAACATTATCAATAAAACAAAGCAGTTTATACACCCAAGATCAAGGAGAGCATACCAGATTCGGGACCTGGTTACATGTGATATTCCAAACATTGTTTACATGGCCACATGCAAATGCGATTCATTCTACATAGAAAGAAACAACAGTACCTTTAAAACTCAGGTGGGGGAGCACAAGCAAGACAGAAAATTACAGTGTCTGTAGACTTACAGTTGGACAAGATGTGTGAATTGTGCTCGTCTTCTCTTTTCATCTGCACGAAGTAAAATGGGATCAAGAAATCAATGATCTGACAAGAACATGGGGACTGAGAAGTGCATCTCCCTTTGGACACATTACTAATGAACTTACACATATTAATTCCATACATAAACTTTGGGAGCTGAAAATATGATTGTGACTCCCTAGCAATTAAGACCTGCAGAAATATCTTGGTTAAAATAGTAATTATCTATAGGTTTTTTGGGATCCCTTTAGTTCTTTAAGATAACAGTGTGTGCACTGGCAATCTTTATAACATAAGTAAGAGATCCCGGGGGGAAGTCTAACCACATGAGAATTTTCCTGTATATATTTTATTACTGTCTCAAAGCACAGTTCCTGGCCCATTGACTGTCTCATAATGCCTCCCACCCCCAACCCTGCAAGATGCACACAGGAAGAACTATCTAACACCAAGTAATTATAGATATGAGGTGAAATCTAATTTGTATTTAGAACTGGGAGATCGCAGAGCACCCAAAGTGTACAGTATGTCAAAAAAGTGTATTTTTTTTTTTTATTTACTGTGCTTTTTGTCTGCTGCCTGCATTGGTAATTTTAGGCCGGTCATGGTCCCCTCTGTCCTCCACTCCCATATGAGCTGCAACTCCCTGTTGCCCCCATGGCTAGCCCTCCAGGGCAGGGCTCAGCATGGGCCAATGTGTTGTGGACTATGGTCAGGTCAGTGAGTTGGCCTGGGAGTGTATGAAGAGTGGCGAGGGGGCATCATAAGGATGCTGGCAGCAATGTTTTTTCCCCCAGTTTTCTTGGGAGCAGGGACATGCAATGACATCCAGCATCCACCCTGCTCCCTAGGAGCACCAGACACCAGCTGCTCGTGGTGTCCCCGGCCTCCATCAGTGGTCCGCTCGAACACTGGTCATTCTCCCCACTTTCCCCCCAGAGAAGGAGGAGAGCCATCAGAGGACGTTCCATCCTTCTCCCCCCCGGCCAGCTCTCCAGTGACCCAGATCTGTTCACGAACCCAGGTCACCGGCGTCATAAGCGGAAAACCAACTGCTGCACTGATGGGCTGGCATGTCAAAAAAGTTTTGAGTTTGAGTGTTAGGTTTTCTTTTCTCACCCCTAGGACTCAAGCATGCAAATTTAGTTGCTGTAAATGTACATTGATGTTCATCATGATGACAAGTGAACATAATACATGCAGCTAAGATGTTTTGATATATTCATTTATTATATCTTGCATGTGCTCCCTCACCCAAGTTATAAAGTTCCTAGAGGCTGCATATCATGCCTCTGATGCAAGTATGATAACATTATCAATAAAACAAAGCAGTGTATACACCCAAGATTGAGGAGAATGCATCAAATCTTTTCAATTGCTCAAATTATACAGTATTTAGAAAACAGGGTGGGGGAGACCAGGATGTCCACTAATTTTATTTTTATATAATATCACAATCTGCATTTCCCCCTCTGTTGCAACTGCTAAAATATATGTTCTACTAACCCTCTAATTGTGTTATAGAGTGGGCTCCCCAGTAGAACTCCAAGCAGTCATGCATCTACAGTATTTTTGAATCCAGTGTGTTGCATTTGTGTGAAGAGCTGATATTGCTAATCAGGGACTAATCAGTTCAGCTCATCTGTAAAACAAAGTAGTTCTCTACACATTGTCAGACATGGCATAACAGTCATCACATCAGGGAATGAAAAATACTTTGGACTTCACAAATGCTTGACAATCACAAAATATACCTTACTTCATCAGTTATTTGTATTCTGGAGAAAATATTGTATGCAGATGCTGTGGTAATTTTATGAGAGACTCCATTTGAAATACTGTAAAAAGAATTATGAAAACACTAATAACTACTTTAGATGTCTTGAGGTTTTACCTTAATGTCTCTAAAACCAAATAGCAGTTTTTGACTCCAAGAAAACAGAATTGAAATCATGGAATGTTTATAACAATACTTTTCAGGAGGTGAGGGAATTTTGTTACTTAGGAGTATGATTTAGTTGATCCATTAGCTGGAATAGCCATGTTAAAAAACCAAAAACAAAGGAAACAGCATTTAAATCTGCTTTTGCAATACATTGCTTTAACATACAATGCATTTTTGGCCTTGAAGAGATGCTTTGACACCAAAGTGAATTCTCTGATTCTTTATAAAGCTGAACTTTGGGGTGTTTACTCTATCTGGAAGAGTTGGATGTGCTACAGAATTGTTTTCTGAAGTTGGCTCTGGGTATCCCCAAGTCTATATCAGAAACTGCCTTCAGAGTCAAAACAGACTCCCCAGGCTTCACAAATGCTTGACAATCACTATCAATGACGGAATTAAACAGCAATTAAGGAAACTGTAACAGTCACAACAAAGCTCAGTAGGAAAAAAAGAACTGCATAATCAGGCTGGATGTATTCCCTTTACTGGCCATCAAATAGAACAGGTTAGGGAATGACACTTTTTATGTCTGCCTGGGAATCAGGAAAGGATATTCCAACCAATATACTGTACAGCAACAACTGTTTATATTACAGTATATGAAGAGCATATACAAGGGCTAAAATGCACAGGGGTTGTAGGAGAGTTTTCTGTCCCCCAGAATCCTGTATATGAGAAACAGTACTTCAAAGCAATTAACTTAGCTGCATTTGTGTCAGAACTGTCACAAGTTGTTCTTTAAACTGCATCATTAAAGCAAATAAAATGTAAATATATACTCTGATGTCTCTCACAAACACACACACACACAAATTGAAAGACCACTCACATGTTTGCAGTTGGTCTTTAAGCATGACAGTAATTTTAGAAGGTTTGTATGGCTCTGCCATTATTGTGCATTTATACATGACATTCCATCCTTTGAAATGATAAACTCATAAAGTTCTTACCTTGAGAGTCTATGGAGATTGATAGCTGATGAAACTGGAAGACTCTCTTCACTGAAATACTGTATCATGCACCAGTCAGTGACTGCTTTCCATTACATTTTCAAGACAAATTCATACCTTTTAAAAATGCAATAAATGCACTCCATTATAACAGCACCTTGTACAGACAAAGGGCAGGATTCATGAAGGGGGTAGAAGGACCCACAGCTTTGGAAAAAACTTCAGCTGTAGTGGGAAACCACTTTCAAAGCCGCAGGTTGCCCACAGCTGAGAGTATTCATGTAGGTGGAGCCAGATTACATCCGGCTCCATGGAATATGGCAGCTTGCAGATGCTGTTGTCTTGGACAGCACCACAGCTATAGGAGACTACTATGGGCAGCGGAACCCATAGTAGCACCCTCTGCAATTACCGTGGCTATGAATTGGTACCGCCACAGCTGCAGATAATTCCAGTCCGCAACGGTAGTTGCGGAGGAAAACCTTAACATTTTCCCTTCATGAATCCTGCCCTAAGTGTATGGTTGATATGTCAACATACTATAGTTACAGAGTGTACATTATGCATTCATGTCACTTTGCTAAATAGAGCTACTGATTTCTCATGTAGATGTCCATGCATTTACAAGGAGGCAGTATAGTGCAGTGGTCTAAGGCTCTGACCTGCAAATCTCTTGACATCCAGTGGACCAGAACTGGGTTTGAATCCCACAGCTTCCACTTGCATACTGTGTGACTCTGAGCAAGTCACTTAACTTCCTTGTACTCCCATGTCACACCTGGAAACAAGCTCTGGCTTAGTGCGCCTTTCCTGGTTAAACAATTTCCCATCCCCCCTTTCCCCTACATTTGTACATTCCTGCTTTACAAACTCATTAAAAACTATTCCTAACAGTTATACTATGTAGTTTGCATTTACTTCAGTTTTAAAATTATGCTTCTGACTTGAAAGTGATCTGGGAAATAGTCTCTGATTAATGCATGATATTACACTGCGAAGAGACCCTTCTGGCTTCATCAACTAAACCTCCCTCTGTACCTGTCATTTGTATGACGGCATGCATATGTTTCATTTTTAAAAGTTATGCTTTCTGTGTTCAGAGTTACATGGAAAATATTCACTGAGTAGAGCCTGATAATTAAGTGCAAAGAAATCTTTCAAGTTTTCTTCACTTTCCATCAACACACAGTTCCAAATTAAAAACATGCTGACCTTATAGTTTTGAGGAAGACAATGTTATGTATACATACACAATAGGGGCAGAACCATATAATTCCTTTCATATCAACCACACACTGTGGGTCAGTAAGGAGCTAGACAATTCAGTAAGGGAAATGAAGAACAGGCACAATTTATTCAGGTGAGAGCACTCAGACAGAGGAAAAGCACACCTCCTACATTTCAACGTAGAAGATACGGAGTGAACCAGTCATTGGTGGATAATGGAACGAAAAATAATGTATTGCATGACACTGGCAAAGGGCAAGGAAAAGTGCTGCACAAGTAGTACACACACACACACACACACACACCACACACACACACAACACAATCATAATATGATGCTGGGTGTCAGTAGTGAGTCAGACCATTTAGAAAATACATTACAGAAAGGTCCTATTTTTACGTGAGTGCAGACAAGTCACCTTATATGCACAGAAACAATATATCAATGTGTTATTATCAATATGTAGCAGGTTGTAGCCAACTTTAACAAATCACCCAAACCTATACTAGAAACAATGTATCAAGCTCACTTCAAAGATTGTCCATAGAGTCAAAAAATATCACTAATATTCATTGTAAAGTATTCATTTGTTTCACAAGATTGCTGTCTTTACTGTGCCCTTTATTAAGTCCTGTATCCGAAAGCAGCCTGCACAGTGTCAGAAAGGATTAGGCAAGCAAACACAACTCTTCCCCCAAGCTTTGTGTATGACCATGTAGTTGTGGCACAGTTGCAAGTAGGGCTCACTGCCCTCATCCCCCTCAGAAGCACATTCAAGTTTATAATTAGCAGGACCATCTGAACTCCTTATACAGGTGAATCAAAATCCATTCAAAATGCAAATAAGCATACAAGGAAACCCACTCTACCATTCAAATGTAAGCATTGTACTGTAGTTACTGCTGTATTTAGCTAAATGGGGGCAGTGTGCACCTTTTCTCACACCTATTGTTTCAGTCTGTGTGTCAGCAAAAGTTTCTCCTTCAAGGCAGGTTCTGATGTAAGAACATGCTGAGACTGGATATCAAGACATCTTACTCATAGCCTTATCTGGGAAAAAGTATCTACATGACATCAGGTTCACAAACATCTTCTCACAGTGCTTTTGGTTGAAGTTTCAGTGAGTTCCTGTTTTAGCTGTGTCACTGGAAAGAATAAACAGGGTTTTAGTGGGATAAAACGATATGTACAATGCTGTCAGATTCTGGTAAAAATAGATTACCTCATTCTTGCTAGGGCGAAAGTTCCTTTATTTTAAAGATTGACGATCACTGGTATCTTTGGATGACACAGTTATAAACATGAGTTTGGAAGGTGCTACACATATTTGTTGTATTTATTTCATTTCAATGACAATTTGCTGATTACTTATTAAAAGCATGTATGCAGCATATGAAATCTGGGAGCTATGTCAAACACCTTGCTTGCTATCATATGAAATGGTGAATGAAAGTAAATAAAGGCAAGTCTGCCTACAGAGAGCTGTTAGACTGTTGCACACTCTTGAGTCTGCAGCTGCTAACTGAGAAATCTGACTAAACAGACAGTATTGCAAACAATAGTACAGGACTGTGGTTAAATATAATTGACATCAATAATAAGTTGGCAATTCATGAAGGAAACCTGTTCAAATTACTGGACTGTAGCAATGCCTATTACCCAGCAATCTCTACAAAACAAAAACGACATGGTAATAATAAAAATAATCATGGGAATGAATCACCCAAAAATTAAATTGATTTTCATTACTCCTTTATAAAAGGTATCAAAATATTGTCATTTGTTTTCCAGTTGAAGGCAAAATCATACTATTACTCTGTAAGTGAGTAGAAAATGTACTTTTCTGTAGTGATTGTCACCAACCTGTGTGGGTATACAGAATCTGCAAGCTGTTATGGTGATTGCAAGTTTTTTTTTCTAATATTAGCAATTTGCAGTATCATGTTTGAATTGTATGCTGGTATGATACATGTTTGTAATTTAAACAATATAATTAAGATTTATTTTGTGGCATATCTTAAAAAGAATATCAAGATTTGCTGCAGCTTATCTGCTGGCTTGGGAAGTGTGTGTGTGTGTGTGTGTATGTGTGTGTGTGTTGGGGGAGGGGGGAAATTTGCAACTCCAATAACATAACTTGTAGAAAGTCCTCCATACATTTGCACTCTGGTCCTTCAGGTACCCCCAGGTTAGGAGGCAGGAATTTCTAGGAACACAAGGTTGAATGACAAGGGCTGTAAATAAGGAAACAAAGTACAAACCCTGGGATTGTTAGAATGAACAGTTAAAGATGCAGTAGGATTAGCTGATAAAAGAAAAATCCGCTTGCTATTTAAAAATGGGGTGGGTGGGTAGAAAGTTGGTGGTATCAAATTATATCAGATCAGGACATACTTGAACAGGACATATCATATGTGTGTGTATATATATATATATATATATATATATATATATATATAATAACATCTGCTTTTATGACAGGGAGCATGCTTATGAGTAACAAATAACCTTTTTTTAAATCCCTCTGCAGTACAACTTCACTTGCCACACACAAAAAAACACACATCGCAATATCTACCATAAGGTGCAGCGCCATAACAACAGCATTGTTTTGATTCTATATTCCTTGGAAGTATTATCATACTTTATTTATTTATTTTTTATTTAGGAAAAAAGAAACGGTTCACCAAAACAATTTATTCTTGAACCTCAGTCAGGTTTTGGTCCTCTTTCTTAATAAGCATTCTTATTAACCTGACTGAGCAATCACAGAGGGCTTTCTCCCAATTAACTGTTTGTCTCAATTTGTTTGAGTCCAGGATGGAGATTTGTATGACATGGAATGCATTCCATTTTAGTGCAGTTATTAAGTGAAAATCTAGTCTAAAATCTAATTTTTGTCATTTTCAAATTGTTCATGTTTACTAAACAGCTGCTGCCTTCTGAAAATACAGTACACGTTCTGTTCCTTTTCATTTTGCGAAATGTGTGACCATGAGCAAATCAATTAACCTCCTTCTGTTCCATGGTGACCGTGGTCTGCTCTGTTTTGGAATGGGGGGGAGCATTGTGGGACACTACCTGCTAGGGAAGGGGTTGGGGTGGGCTGGGCCTCTAGACCACCTGGGAATAAGTTTAAAAAAAAAACACAGACACAACAAAATATTACATCAGTCTTTTTTTGGGGGGGCTGTCATTGTTATTAAGATTTTTTTAAGTGCTCTTCTAGATGTCTGATTATCCTTGATTTGCTGGTTTGGTTTTTGAGCAGTGCACTTTTTTGCAGTGTGCAAAGGTAGGAACCACTAGCACACAGGGAATTTCTTTAACTGGTTGGGCTTGTGATCAGGTGGGGTAAGGGACTGCTATCCACCAGGGACAGGATTATTTAATAAACATTGGATGTGTGGGTGATGAGCAGGTGGCGGAGGGACTGCTAGCCACAAGGGTTAATTTTATTAACTAAAATTGCATCAATAAATTAGCTTTTCATGTGCCATGCTATGAACCTACATACCTGCCATTTTAATAAATATTTTATTTGAGGAGGCAGCACATGGTAGTGGCACTGTATATGGCAATGGTTAAGAGAATAGAGCTGCAAACTTGCAGACTGCTGTTTGAATCAAATCAAATCAAATCTTTATTTATCCAGGTGATCATCACTGAGCAAGCTCATTTACAAGATGGACCTGCTGTTGTCCAAGACAGTTATACATACATAGATTGAGGATACAAAGTACAACATGTGCAAAAAGTTACAAACAAATTTACAGAAAAGTGGTAGGTGCACAATATACATTCTAAGTGTTCTTGTAGGAACATACATGCATCACTCAACTTTGCTGTGGTATATACAGACTCCATAAATGCAGAAGTTGAGGTGGTATGTTTAGTCATTCTTAGTCAAGCCTCCATCAGAGGGTACAATTCTTTGCATTTCTGCCCTCAGTGACCAGTTACCATACTTGGGTGAGGGTCCTGGGCTGCATAGGGGCCCCTAATGAGGTCTTCATGTTCTGCTTAAATGGTGAGAGGAGAGTAATATGGGAGAAGTGGTGCCTTGGGTGCCAAGGGCCACTATGGCAGCTGACTAGTGGACTTGGTTAAAATATGGAGGGGAGAAACTAGGTTTGTGGCTGGATGTGGTAAGGATATGGAGTGAACCATCAGCAGGATGGCTAGGAACTATGGAAACACAGATTTCAGCGAACGTTTTGTTATAAATGATCCTAAACAGGGCAAAACTGACAGGAGAGCCGAGTCTCATGGATCTTTGTACCCTGTTCCAGAGCATAGGCAAAGCATGGCTTATGGTAGCCCCACCAAAATGCGTACTGATCTTGGGGATTTTCAGATAAATTAGCGAGTGACTTCTTAGTGTTCTTAGTGCATAGCTACTGATTGGGCTCAGGGGGAGGCAGGCAACAATGTAACCTGGGAGTTTGTTGGTAAGGGCTCGGATTGTCCAGAGTGCTGCATTTCTACACTACCTATATTGAAGGGAAGACCACCCTACGGTTACACAAAAAGAGCAGTGATGTATGGAGGATGGGAGACCAGTTATAAATCTTAGTACTCTGTGGTACAGAACATCCAGTTTTGCAAGGCGTGAGATGGAGCATTGGCCATAGATAATGTCGGTGTAGTCAATTAATGAAAGGAAATTTGATTGAACAAACTGTCTTCTTGAGTCTGTGGTCAGAAGGTGTTTAGTTCTGAAGAAGAGGCCAAGCCTCTGCCTAAACTTTTTCATCAATTCCTCTGTGTGCTCCGCAAAGGAGAGTTTGTTGTCCAGCCATATACCCAGATATTTGAATTTAGGCATGAACTCAAGATCTTCGCCTAGAAGGGTAGTTATGGGGGGAAGGGTACCAGCAGCAGCAGAGTAGGCCCTAGTGCTAGATGGGGTAAAAAGCATGGCCTTAGTTGTTTTTTTTTTTGCATTTAGCACTAGCTTTTTGCTGAGAAGCTGATGCTGCAGTTTATTGAATTCAGTTAGTAGATCTGTGCATGCAGCTGCAGGGGAGTCACGGCTTAGATAGAGCACCGTATCATCGGCAAACGAGTGGATACTGGCTTCTGTAATGCCTAGGTCCAAGTTGTTAATGTAGATGGCGAACAGTAGAGGTCCCAGTATGGAACCCTGTGGGACTCCTCTTTTTATTGGTTTGAGAGAAGAGAGCTCACCTTCAGCCTTAATTTCTTGCTGCCTATCAGAGGGATAATCCTGGAACCAGTCCAGTGAGGTTGAATCCATACCTATGGTTTTAAAGGTGGAGAGAAGTAGGCAGTGATCAACGGTATCAAAGGCCTTGCTGAGGTCTAAAAACACAGCACAAACAAATTTTTTGTTGTCAAGGTCCCGTTGCCAGTCATTAGTGACTTTGGTCAGCACCATAGCAGTGCTATGCTTTGCTCTAAAGCCAGACTGCATGGGGTTAAGCAATGTAGAGTTGTCTAGAAATGATCTCAGCTGTAAATCCACAACCTTTTCCAGCATTTTTGAGAGTATAGGTAGAAGAGAGATTGGCCTGTAATTGTTCAGGTTGCAAGGGTCCCTTGCTTTAAATAGGGGGATAACATCAGCGATTTTCCATTCCGTGGGGATAGAGCCCTGGGCTAGGGACAGGTTGAATAAGTGTGATATAGTTGGGGAAAGTATGTGGTATGCTATTTTCAGAAAGTATGGGTCAAAGAAGTCAGCTCCTGCACTTTTTCTGGTATCTAGCCATAGCATAAGGTCTTCAACTTCTTTTATGGTGGTTGGGGAAAAAGGAGAAGATCGTATCATTGTTACTTTGGTCTGGAGGCTGGGCGGTGAGCTGTGGACAGAGACTACTTACTGGTGCATTATCGAATGCCATGCCTGCAGTGGTGAAGTGGTTGTTGAAGGCTTGAAGAATTTCAGATTTATCACTGATAGTAACATTGTCCATTGTGATTTTGGAGGGTAGTGCACTACCTGGGGGTTAAGATGTGTCTAGACAGTTCCTTTATGGTGGACCAGAATTTGGTTGGGCTGTTGGATGTGGCTAGTAATTCGTTTTGATAATAATTGGCCTTGGCCTGTCTAACCATTTTCATGCAGGCATTTCTAGCTGTCCTAAAGAGACACCAGTCTGCATCAGCCTACAATTTCCGGGCTTTTTCCATAGCTGGTCTCTTTTGAGTAAAGCATTCTTCAGATCCGGTGAAAACCAACGGCAGGTTATGGTTTTTATTTGTGCTTTAACTAGAGGAGCATGGTTGTTTAGGGCACTGGCTATGATTTCATGGAGAACATTATAGGCATCACCCACTGATTTAGCCAGGTAGAAAGTCTGCCACAGCAAGGAGTTTTTTAGTTCTTGTATGTAGGCCAGAGGGTCAAAGTTCCATCTGGATCTTTAGTAGAAAACTTTGATGTAGATAGTGGGTATGAGATGGTTCTTATGCCAGCTATGAGACAGTGGTCACTAACATCTTAGTTCTAACATCATTTTAGGATGCTGGGATGCATATGCGGGGGCATCACCAGCAGGAAAAGGGAGGTCATAATTCCACTATACAAGACACTAGTGGGGCCCCACCTGGAGTACACGCTACACTTCTGGAGATCTTATCTACGTAAGGACATAGACAGGATAGAGAAGATTCAGAGGAGGGCAACAAAGATGGTGCATGGATTGCATCACAAGTCCTATGAGGACAGGTTGAAGGAACTGAACATGTACTCCCTGGAGGAAAGGAGGGAGAGAGGGGACATGATAGAGACATACAAGTATCTTACAGGGAGGAACAGGGTGCAGGCATACACTATTTTTAAGCGAAAAAGATGTTCCAGGACTAGAGGGCATGGGATGAAGTTGGAGGGAGGACGATTCAGAGGAAATGTGAGGAAGAATTTCTTCACAGAATGGTGGTGAACAAGTGGAACACCCTGCCAGAGAAAGTGGTGGGGGCTGAAACAATCACGGGATTTAAGAATGCATGGGATAGACATAAAGGAATTCTGGAGGTCAGAGGTAAGGGGCAACAGACTTCTTGGAAAACATAAACTGAACTTACAAGCTCAAATGGGCAGACTGTGTGGGCCATAGGCCCTTATCTGCCGACACTGTCTATGTATCTATGTATCTGCTGGAAGGATACCAGCATGGGAAAAGTAGTGTGGTTTGTTGACAAGAAGGACGTCCAGAAGTGTGCTTTTCATTGCATTTTTCTTGTTGATGAGCGTTGGTTCTGTAATCATTTGGGTGAACCCGTGGGAGTCACAGAATTGTTTTAGGGGTAGCGATGCATTTGATATCCAGTCATAGTTAAGGTCACCTAATATAATTGTTTCCAGAGGTGTCATGTTTAGTTGTGAAGACAGATGAGCCAGGAGCTGTGGTCGTGCTGCTGGGGGCCTATAGCAACCTATTATTCAGAGTGCCACAGATTTGGATGGTTCAACCCTGAGAGACAGGCATTCAAAGCCCCCTGCAACTGAAGTATAGAAACATAGAAACATAGAAACATAGAAGTTGACGGCAGACAAGGACTGCAAGGCCCACCAAGTCTGCCCATTTCTTTTTCTACCTTATAAATGTGCCATTGGCCTTTGCTCTGTCAGTGGCCTATCTATTCATACTCATCTGTATTGCTCCTTGTGCCTATACCATGCCTCTTTGAAGCCCTGCACTGTATTCATAGCCACTACTTCCTAAGGTAGGCTGTTCCATGCATCTACCACCCTTTCTGTGAAAAAGAATTTCCTCACATTCCCCCTTAATCAGCCTCCCTCTAATCTCATGCTGTGTCTTCTTGTGCTGCTATTTTTCTTTTATTTAAACATGTTAGACTCTTTCACCTGGTTAATGCCCTTAAGGTGTTTGAATGTCTCGATCATATCACCTCTCTCCCTCCTTTGCTCAAGGGTATACATACTGAACTCCGTTAATCTGCCCTCATAGGTCTTCTGATACAGTCCCTGCACCATTTTGGTTGCCCTTCTCTGGACTGCCTCAATTTGGTTAATGTCCTTGTGAAGGTGGCAGTGTCAGTGGCTCAGTAGGTAGCACATTCACCTCTGAGGCCGGGAGATTAGAGGACTGTGGTTTCAGTTCCCACATCTGGCACTTGGGTTAATAGTACTGACACTGTAGTGCAGTATGAGAGGGGTGCTGCACTTCTGAGGTGCCGTCTTTCGGATGAGACGTTAAACCGAGGTCCCATCTGCCTGGATTGGTGGTAGTTCAGGTGGATGTTAAAGATCCCATGACACTTATCAAAAAGAGTAGGGAAATTTCCCCGGTGTCCTGGCCAAATTTCCCTCATTCACTAAAAATACCACCAACAGCTTAATCTGGTTCAAGGTCAGTTGGCATTAATCTGTATCCCCCTCCCCCGGGTCATGCCTGAAAATAGGAAGGATTTGTCTAGTGCACTTAATTGGTCAACAAAAACTAGATAAATAAGGTGTGGCCTCCAGTACTGCATGCAGTACTCCAGATGGGGCCTAACCAGTGTCTTGTAAAGAAGGATTATTACCTCCCTCTTATGACTTGTGATACTCCTACTAATATACCTTAACATCCCCCTAGCCTTACCTACTGCTTTAGAGGTCTGCTTGGATGATTTCAGGTCATCTGTGATGATGATGCCCAAGTGTCTTTCTTCCTTTGTGATTGCCAGCAACTCCCCTCCCAGCCTATAGGTGGCTTCAGGATTTCTCTTCCCTGTGTGCATGATCTTGCACTTCTTTACATTAAATCCCAGTTGTCACTCTTCTGATCATTTTGCTAGTTTATCCAGATCTCTTCTCATTCTGCCGACCCCATCTGGATCATCTACTCTGTTGCAGATCTTGGTGTCATCTGCAAACAGACAAGCCTTACCCTCTAGTCCATCTGCAAGGTCACTAATGAAGATATTGAAGAGGACTGGCCCCAGGACTGATCCCTGAGGTACCCCACTTGTGACTTGAATCTCTTCTGACTGTATACCATTTACCTCCACTCTGTTTTCTGCCCGTCAACCAGTTTGCCACCCAGTTGACCACAACTGACCCCCCCTGAGCCTACCCAGCTTATTTATTAATCTTCTATGTGGAGTAGTGTCAAAAGCTTTGCTGAAGTTTAGGTAGGCGACATCAACTGCTCCCCCTTGGTCCACCACTCTGGTTACCCAGTCAAAGAAATCTATGAGATTAGTTTGACAGGACCTTCCTTTTGTAAACTCATGCTGTCTTGGATCCTGTGCCTCTATGGATTCCCGGTGTTGCACTATCCTTTCCTTAAGGAGTGCCTCTGTAGTCTTGCCCACTACTGAGGTAAGACTGACTGGTCTATAGTTCCCTGCCTCCTCCCTGCTAACACTCTTGTGGAGCAGGATCACATGGGCCCTTCCCCAGTCTTCTGGGACCTCTCCTGTGCTCAGAGACTCACTAAACAGTTCTGATAATGGCTCAGCTAGTTCCTCCCTTAGCTCCTTAAGTATCCTGGGATGTATGCCATCAGGTACCATTGCCTTATCCACTCTGAGCTTAGCGAGCTCTTGTAGGACCCTTTCCTTTGTGAAGGGATTATTGCTCAACTCCCTCCCCCCTGTGTCCATGGTGCTGAGCTGTGGGTCCTGCCCTTCCTTCTCTTCAGTAAATACTGAGAAAAAATATCTATTTAGGATAGATGCTTTTACAGGGTCCTTCTCCTCACATGTCCCCTTTTCTTCATTGAGCTTAGCAATACCTCATCTGGACTTTCTCCTTTCACTAATGTATCTATAGAAAGTCTTGTCACCTTCTTTTACTGTTTGCAATAGTGTTTCCTCAGTTTTGGACTTTGCCTGGCTTACTGCCTTTCCTGCTTCCCTTATGGCAGTTTGGTATGCCTCCCCATTTCCATCCTGCTGTGTTCCCGTATATTTCCTGAAGGCCAGCCTTTTGGCTCTAACCTTTTCTGCTACTATATTTGAGAACCAAAATGGTTTCATTCTTCTTTTGCACTTCCTTTTCTGTCTAACACAATGGGATGTTGCTTCAAGTATTGCTTCCTTAATGCTTGCCCACTTTGCCTGTATCCCCTCACCTGTGTTTCTTTTTGCCAGGGCTAGCTTAATTCTGTTGGCCATCTTATTAAAGTCAGCTCCTTTGAAGTCCCATATTTTTGCCTTGGAATGTGATGATTTAGATGAAATGGCCAAATTGAACAATACCATGTGATGGTCTCTGGCCCCCAGGTGACCTTCTACCTGGAGATCTGTGATCCCTTCCCTGTTAGTCAGTACTATATCTAGGATAGCCCTGTCTCTTGTGGGTTGTTGTACCAGTTGTTTGAGGCCCTCTACCTGCAGGGAATCCACCATGTGTCTAGTTCTGGCAGATGTTCCTGCTGGTATTGAGTAGTAGCATCTAATATAGATACTGTAAATTTGTTTTTAACATAAATGGCTACTCTTCCCCCACTAGTCTTTCTGTCTGCTCTGAAGAGGAGGTATTTGTGGATATTAACCTCACTGTCTGGTGTGGATGCCCAAAGCCAGGATTCCGAGATCACAAGTATGTCTTGGGCAGTGTGGATAATCCAGGCCTGGACAGAATCCAACTTCTTTAGAAGGCTGCAGACATTGGCATGCAGAAAACGCTTTCCTTTTAGGGTAGTCATTTTGGTTGGAGATGAAATCAACTTTGTGGGACTAGGATTGAGCTTGATGTCTCCTGAGCACAGTATTAGTAGGAGGAGCATGAAACTTCTCAGATTGGCAAGGAGATGTTTAAAAGCATGGGTCTTGTTGCGTTTTGTGTAGGTCAGATTGCAGGGATCCAGGGACCAAGTTGACCTCTTGTGTTGCCCTGCCATTATGTAGATTAAGGTCCATGCAGATTAACACCCGACTATGCAGTATATGAGAGGCTGGGGTATGGGGCCATGCATAGCTGAGTAGTTTTCAGTCCCCCATCAAAGTGGATTCAACAAAATTTGACTGAATCAGTGCCAACCAGGGGCAGCATAATGAATATATAGTCTTATTATGTGGATGTCCTTGTGGCATAGGACATGTTTCTTTATTACAGTCAGATCTGTCAGGGGTTCACTAATATTAGGTATCAAGGAAATGCAGGCTAGTAAGTAAAGCCAGCCAAGACCTGCCATGGTAGCTTATTCAAAAAGTGGAGTGTACTATCGCAGGAGCTGCTAACCAGAGTCTTTAGGTCCCCAAATTTGTTGTATGGGTAGTTACTGCTGTGATAAGATAGGGGTCAGTATGCACTAAGAGGGGATCTAAGAGTAGCCCTGACAGTGGCACATCTCTGAAAAAAATTTATTTGATATGGGCTCCTCGTTAAGGGAAGGAGAATGGACAGGAGGACAGAAAATGTCTGGATTGCAAGAGATATATTTCTTCAGTGGAGGATGATAGAGGTGCCTGTGCAGAGTGGAGTGGGCCAATGGAAGATTATATAGGTCCCAGGGGTCATTGTTCCATATGCAACTTGTTTGGGGAAGTTTAAAAATGGAGTTACACAAGATAAATGTATACTGTCCTCAGCTAGAGAAAGAAGAGAGTAGCTCAAATTAATAGTGGGGCAACACAAAGGTTATCAGTCTGAGCAAAAACAGCTCAATTAGCAACTGAAAGGCTGGCGATTTCCTTGGTGCCTTGCAGTCTGGAGACAGCTACAAAGTCACGAAGGGGCTGTAACACTTGGTTGCTGGGAACATTTTTAGACAATAAACACAGTTTTTTGGCAAATCAGTTACAGTTCAGTAATTTGTGTTTTTCAGTAAAAGGGATGTTTCAAGTAAAACAGTGCCTTAGCAAGACAGAATATGCTAGTCAGCAGAACAGGATATGCCTGTCAGCAATAAGCATACCTAAAGTACCAAAATAGTATGCCTCAGCAAGACAGAATGAGATAAGGCTGCTAGAAGGCTTAGTTACAAAAAGGGGCTGGGAGGAATCGCAGTTGTTAACAGTAAGTAACCAAATAAATTGAAACATCAGATAGGAGTGGGCAGAGACTGTGTGCATTTAAAAGAGGCCTGGGAGGGGGAGAGGGGTGGCACAAAAAATCAAGGGGAAGTTTGCAGGGCTAGCACTGAATCAGTGCACATACAGTTGGAGATAAACTGCAGCGGGGGGGATGGTAAGTTACTTTACACAGGCAGAGCAGAACAGGCAAAATTAAAATATATAAATTAGAAGCTGAGTACAGGGATGCAGGCTTACATTAAGCCACATGCCTCGGGTGCTTCTGTCTCAGGTGAGTGAGACCAGCCAATCAGGGAGCTCTACACAGGCGTGGAGCCAATAGTGCTACCCTGAGAAGGCACTGAAATTGAAAACAGCAAATTGCAAGTGATGATCTGGTTCAGCATTCACACAGCCCAGAGAAATTGTGGCAATTTTTCATGAATCGTACCTTATCTATCTCTTTGGGGTAGGTGGATCAAGCTCCTTGCACCGTGTAGGTGCTATGGCTGGATCATGACCACTGCCCGAGGGGGCAAGTGGCACCTGTAAGGAAGGAGACAGCAGATTAAATAGGAGCAGTTGGGGGGGGATGTGTCTAAACAGAGACACACAAAGAGAGCTGAGCACCAACTTGAAAGACAAATCATGGGGTAGTCTCATACAGAGGCAAGGCGCCGGCTAACTCGGGAATCCAAAACAAGCACAAAAGAACAGACTGATGGGGGATGGCAGGAGGGACAGAACAGAGACAGAGGAGGAGAGGGGGACAAAGAAAGATGATTAAAAATGAAAGTTAAGGGCAGAAGCCTTAGGCTCAAGACAGGCTATACAGATTTTACAATTCACTGAATTTTCTAAGTCCATAGCAGTAAGCATATAAACCCAGTACAGTCTTAAATAGGATTTAAAAAAATATATATTGACGCCACTAAAACTTTTTTACAAACTCAGCTCAAGCAAAAATCAAGGGGAAGTTTGCAGAGTCAGCACTGAATCAGTGCACATACAGTTGGAGATAAACTGCATGAGGGGATGGTAAGTTACTTTACACAGGCCGAGCAGAACAGGCTAAATTAAAATATATAAATTAGAAGCTGAGTACAGGGATGCAGGCTTACATTAAGCCACACATCTCAGATGATCCTGTCTCAGGTGAGTGAGACTGGCCAGTCAGGGAGCTCTACACAGGCGTGGAGCCAATAGTGCTACCCTGAAAAGGTGCTGAAATTGAAAACAGCAAATTGCAAGTGATGATCTGGTTCAGTATTCACACAGCCCAGAGAAATTGTGGCAATTTTTCAAGCATCGTACCTTCTCTATATCTATGGGGGTAGGCAGATCAGGCTCCTTGCACCATGGAGGTGCTATGGCTGGATCGTGACCACTGCCCAAGGGGGCAAGTGGCACCTTGTCCATCTCTTTGGAGGGGAAGGTGGATCAGGCTCCTTGCACTGTGTGGTGCTATGGCTGGATCATGACCACTGACCCACAGTCCACTCTTGTTACTGTGTGATCCTGAGCAAATCAATGAACCTCCTTGTGCTCCACAGTGCCTGTGGCTGCTCTTTTTTGGGACAGGGAGGAGAGTGTGGAGGGACGCTACCTGCTGGGGTGTGGGGCTGGGTGGGCCACCTAACCACTAGGGAATAAGTAAAAAAAAATGAAAAAAAAATAATACTGTGTGTGAATAACTAAAGATTTATTTTTTATCGGGAGATGACTTCTGTTCTCAAATCCAACTAGACATACTGCATTCTGCTTTGATCAGTTGGAGAGGGTACAGATACTGAAAATAACTGAACTGTGTACTTCTTTGAGGTAAATAATAACCAACTGTGGCCTGTCATTGTTACAGTGCAGTTGTAGCCAGATGCAAGCAGAGAGTGCTGAAATTATTTGTGTGTGGAACATGGTATTTTAGGAAATCCAGATAAAAGTAGAATGCAGAGCTTAAGTGCAACAGATAAAGGTAACAAATGCAACTGCTGAAGCAGCCTGAACATAAAAACAATAGCCACGTGGAATGCCTGATGTTCTAATTCCAGACTCAGTGTTGTATTTAATTTGACAATGCAGGACAGGTACTATACATGGTCTTTCTTTTTTTTGCAAATAACTGAGCTTTATTGAACCATTTCCAACATAAATTACATACCAAACAACTAAATAATACAAAGAAGTCATATGATAACATATAAAAGGGAAACATAAAAAGGGGGAAGTGAACCCCGAATCCCCTAAAGAATAAAAAGAAAAAAAAGAAAACCTTCCATCCCCCACCCCTGCCCACCCCTGACAGCTATCCCATTGATTGACTCACCATAATTAATATATAGTCATAAATATCATCAAAGAAAGCAAGAAGAAACGCAACCAGACTGGTACGTACTTTAAATAGGAAGAAAAAGAAAGTGCAGAGGAGGAAAGGACTTTGTTGAGACTAGTTTACAGAACCAGGGCCGATACCAATCCAGTAAAAGAAGAGACAAGAGAGACATCTATCTCTAGTACCCGTACCTGTCCTTAAGACATTGGCACAGCTTGCCCCAACATTGCTGGAATATTGGTGAAGCACTGTGAAAAGAAAAAATCCATCTTTCTGCATTTAATGCATTCATGAATTCATCCCACCATTCCCCAAACGATGGAGTCCAATCGTCTCTCCAGTGATGTAAAATTATTAACTTAGTAACCAATGCTACCATAGCCATTCGATATTTAGATAACTTGCCTGGTACGTTACCAAACATCCCAAATATGCAAACCTCCAGGTTAAAGAACCTGGCAAGATCGTAAAATTGACTAATCCCTTGCTTCACCAAATGCCACAGTCCAACCACCTTGGGGCAAGTCTAAAACTTATGGTAACTGGTAGCAAAAGAGTCATTACACTCAGTACATTGTGCCGAAAAACAGCTACTCAGTCTAGAAAGCTTAGCTGGTGAAAATATAAGTTATGAAGTAACTTAAATTGAACGTCTCTCAATCTGTCTTGTTTTATATATTTGTAGATATCGACCCAAACCTTCTCCCATGTTTCTGCTGATTTACCCAGAGATAAATTTAATTCCCAATATACCGGGATCGGAGACACATTCGAATTCCCTTTAACTATTATGTATTTATAAATCTTAGAAATCACTTTGCCCGCTTGTATGAACTCTTTCAACTCAGCGAACATTGGTCCCAAGATGTCCTGCCCCAGTCCTTTACGAAAATAAGATCTAACACAGCTTATTATTTGAGTTAGTGTTAGGAAGGATTGGGTTTCCACTCCTAACTTCTCCACCAGTACCTGAAATGGAAGTAACACATTATTCTGATAGAAGTCTTTGACTCGCAGTTTCATAGCCATTTTAACTACAACTCTAGATATTGGTTGACTTCCAATTACCAGGTTCGGATTTCTTAATAGAGGTTGGGATAAATCATATGGTTGCTAAATTTTGAACTTTGCGTAAAATTGATGCAAAGCTTTGATATCCCATCCTAACGGAGTACCTCCCACTTTTTTTTTTTGGAACCTTGGCCCATGGGATATATAACAAAGACTCCAAGTCAAACTTAAAACTTTTAACAAATAGTCGGTCCAAATGAAGTCTGGGATAGGAGATTCCCTCCTCACAAACCCATGTGACCAACCTTGCCATATGAATTGCTAGATAGTATACTTAGAAATCCGGTAACTGGAGGCCTCCTAGTTGACGCCGCCGGGTAAGTTTAAGGTAGTTTCTTCTAGGAGGTCTACCATTCCACAAAAACTCCGAGCAGTATTTGTATAGTGGCTTAAAATAAGACTTTGGCAGGTAAACGTTTAGATTTGATAGTGGGTAAAAGAGTTTGGGCATAACCACCATTTTAAGCGTGTTGACTCTACCCGAGAAGGTCAATGGAAGTTTTGACCATCTGACCAAGTCTTCTTTAATAGTCTTGATTAACGGCTTAAGATTTAAATCGGCCAGAGTCTCTAAGTTCTTGGATATTTGAATTCCCAAATAAGTTAATGATTTGGTTTGCCAACGGAGTCCCAAAGAAAGGCACCAACTCTTTTGGAGAAATGGGGTCAAAGAATATACAGACGTTTTGGCCTTATTTAAACTATACCCTGAAAGCATACTAAACTTGTCAATTAAATCAAAAACCTTAGGAAGGGAGGAAATAGTATTAGAAATATGTAGCAATAAATCATCAGCAAATGCTGAAAGTTTAAATTCAGAGTTCCCTATCTTAAGCCCTTGCACTTCCCCGTTTATCTTTATAGATCTGATTAGTGGTTCAATGTACAGATTGAAAAGATAAGGCGATAAAGGGCAGCCCTGTTGGGTACCCCTTGATAGTGGAAAAACCTCTGAGATTAAATTATTGCATTGAATCTTAGCTGAGGGGCAGGAGTACAGAATTCGAACCATATGAATAAATCTAGCCGGAAGACCTAATTTCAACAGGGTAGTAAACATAAAAGTCCACTCCACCCTGTCGAAAGCTTTTTCTGCGTCTAACGAAACTAAAGACGCTTCCTTGGCAGGATCCGTAGATACAGAAATTAAATAGAACAGTTTGCGGAAATGGTCAGCCGAGGAGCGGCCCTCAACAAAGCCAGCCTGTTCTGGGCTCAATAAAACACGCCACACTTGTTTTAATCTGCTGGCCAAAATTTTAGCGAAAATCTTTACATCTAAGTTTAGTAGAGAAATCGGCCTATAGTTACTCACTAAGTCAGGGGGTTTATCTGGCTTTGGTAACAAAATAATCTTGGCCTCAAACGGTGTCTGGTCCTTGATCCCTTGATCACACCAAAAAGAGAACAGTTCTTGCAGTAAGGGCACAAGATTATTTTTAAATCGCTGAAAGAAAAAAGCTGTAAACCTGTCTGGGCCAGGCGCTTTATCCGGGCAAAAGGAGTCAATAGCTTTCTTTATTTCCTCCTCAGAGATAGGAGCTGCTAATTGTGGACCAACGTCCTCTGACAATCTAGGTAGAGAGATAGCATTCAAAAATTCCTGAATTCTATCTAGCGCCTGCAGAGGAGGTTGCTGGCTTGTATAAAGCTTTCGATAAAAATCCTCAAAAATTTCTAATATCTCAGCCGAATCTGTAACCAACTGCCCCAATTCTGGATGGTTTAGGGCAGTCACCCACTTTGCCGAAGATTTTTGCTTCAACTGCCAGGCCAGCAATTTCCCTGCCCTACTACCCTGCCCTAGGTACAAGGCCTTAACTCTGGAAGCTGAACTAATAACTTTCTCCCTCTGTTTGTCTGCATACCATGTTCTTAAGGAAATTAACTTACATTCTTGCTCTTCCGTTCTCCGATTATCATTTATATTTTCTAGTTCCTTAATCTCTCTTAAACACTCATCTAGGAGCTTTCTTGTTTTTGCTTTGCATACCGTAGCCATACGTATTAGCTCCCCTTGCCACATAGACTTAAGAGCCACCCAAGTTTGATCGATAGCATTGATAGAACCCCAGTTACTAATAATGGAATTTTCGAAAAAGGATCTAAATCTGGTTAATGTCTTGGAGTCCTTTAGAATATTATTGTTTAGTGACCATGAATATGACCTGCTAGGTTGAAGAGGTAAGGAACATACAATGTTTATAGGGGAATGGTCAGAGATTACATGGGGCAAAATTGCGGCCTTCACCACCCAGGGTAAGCTATGTTGGCTAACCAAAAAAAAATCTATCCTCGAGTGTGACTTATGCACTACAGAGGAAAATGTATATTCCCGAACATTGAGATTCAAAGTGCGCCAAGGGTCTGTTAAACCTGCTGACAGTATAAACTCTCTTAGAGCTTTCTGTGCTGGGGAGGGAAGAGAGCCTTTAAAATGATCGGCTAGGCCGGTTAGACTGGACTAGGTTCCAGTCCCCACCCAGAATTATTGGGACATTTCCAAAGGAAGCCAAAACCAAACCCAACTGAATAAAGAAGTCAGGTGAGTCCAGGTTAGGTCCATATACTGAGCCCAACACTAGATTGATCCCACCTATATTGCCTAAAATGAATATATATCGACCCTGCGGATCAGAAATTATTTCCGAATGTGTAAACGGGATCCCATGAGCAATTAGGATAGCAACTCCCCGACTATTTGAAGAGAATCCCGCACCAAAAACCTGGTTCACCCACTTTTTCTTAAAGTGGGCAAGGTGATCAGAGAGGACATGGGTTTCCTGTAGAAATACTATCGCTGGTTTCAAGCGGGCCAAGTGATTCAAGATAACAAATTTTTTACAATTGTCCTTTCCTCCTAATGTTCCAAGAAACTATATTCAACCTACTATCCATTTTGTTGCCCAGTCTAGGAAAACCTTGGGATAGCTGCCCCATACTGACCCCCAACAAAGAAAATTATTTCCCCAATTTCCCCTCCTTCCCCCAAAAATAAAAATACATCCATAAATAACTTATAACCTTCCCTTCTGGCCTGAAGCCAGCTACTCGTCCACTGGAACATGGTGCAACATAGAGATGGGTACACCCTCCCCTGCTTAAAGACTATTCTTAAAAATTTAATAAATGATCTTGCCAAACCCAGTCCCAAAACCTGGGCTAATAAAAGAAAATTTATACCAATCTCCTGATCTTCGATTGAATAGGATAATGAAACTTGAGCAAATAGGAGTCAAGGGGTATAAGTGTAACCATTCAAATAATAAAGTGTTTGCCGGCCCAATGAATACCTCCAGTCTCGTGGACATGGACAGGCTAGACTACAATTATCTCACATAACGCCCTGTGTGTCAAACCCAAATAGAGGGCTCCAGCAGTATTTAAGAAAATTAAGATCAGACCGAACTGTTCCCAGCAAGGAGTCACTATATAATCTAAGGTAGGGCCACAAATCCTACCATAAAATCTTACCTTACATTATACCCCTTGGCTGTCATATCTTGATTTAACATGTTTAACTCATGAAAACTCGATTATCTATGATTCCTACGGTTAAGGAAACTGTTTATACTCTAAGGTCACCAACCATATGAGATTCATAAAGAAAATCTGGGACCTTCTTACTAATACAAATACAGTCACTTTAACCCGTATCCTCATTAATATATGTGTCATAAGCCAATGACTAATAGCACAATCCCCCACCCCATCCTTTAGCTGTAGTCCAAAATGCTTTGCTACGTCTATCAGCAACATATAGCAACAACTTAGTTACCAAAACTCCCCCTTCCAATCTGTACAAGGGTTAAATGTAAGCGCACAACAAAAATATATTATGTCTTTCCGACTTGCCACTAGCTATACTAAGATACACTGGAAAGTGGTCATTTGTTAGATACCCTCATTAAAGGTCAAATAAAAATTATTAACAGTAAGTAAAAAAAAAACACAACCACAGTCCTGCAAGTTATCTGAGTAGTCCTGCAAGTTATCTAAGTGGCTGAACTTGGATTTCACCCTTTGGGAAACAGGTCAGGTAGCAGAGATCTCAAAGATGCTAGTGCCTCTTCGGCCGAATTAAATCTCTTCGGGCCTTCCTTGAGTGTAACTTCCAGCCTCGCAGGGTATAATAAGCGGTGTCGAATCCCTGCAGCCCAGAGCTTCGAGGTAATCGGCCTAAAACTTGCTCGAGCTTGCCTCATTTTCCAGGTCAAATCAGGCACAAGACGCAGTTTTTTGCCCTCCCATTGAAAAGCTGCCAGCTTCTTAACTTCTTTTAAAATATGCTCCCTGTCCAGGTAATTGAGTAATTTGAAAATAATTGGCCTTGGAGGTTCTGAGGATGGGGGTTTGGCTCTGAGGGCCCGGTGACCCCTCTCTATGATATACTCTGGCCCATTAGGTGAGGGGACTGCCGATTTTTTAAGGAGCCTCTGGAGAAACTGGATGGTGTTCGGCCCTTCCTCCCCTTCTGGGAGACCCAGCAGGACCAAATTGTTACGTCTGTTGTGGCCCTCTAGGTCATCTAGGCAATCCTCTAATTTGGTAATGCTTCTTTTACACTCCACCATAGTAGGCCCCGCTTTATCCATGGCTCTCTCAATAGAAGAGATCCTCGCCTCTGCATCTGTCACCCTTCGCGCTAACTGAGTCAGGGCTGGCTTTATCTCTGCCACCTCCTCTATCAGTTTAAATAGTGCATCCTTTATTGTTGCCAAATCTCTGTAAATTTTTGCAGGCGTTATTTCTTCCTCCTGCAGTGATGGCGATGAGCTCCGTCGCAGGCGCTTTGCTTCCAGTTCGGCTTCTACTGCTTGCATTTCGCCGAAACGAGCGTAATCAACTTTTGCCACCAAAATTGTCTCTAGGGGTTTAAAATAATGTCCCAGTGTCTGTTAGCCCTGTTTAGCTGTGCGAAACTGTGAATTAAATCAAGCAGGAATGGGAGACCCAAAAAGCTGCTGCCTCACTCCATGCATGTCACGTGACCATTTACACATGATCTTTCTTTCCACAAGCAATGATTAAATGTAGATTTATGGTTTGTAAAACTTAGAAAGGAGATTGAGGGTCTGCAGGAGGAACTAAGACAGGCAAGGCAGATTGGGGGTGGGTTTAGCCCCATACGGGAGGGAGGAAGAAGGGGAGATAAGGGAGGGCGATTTATGCCAACAGTGGTGAGGAGAGGGTCAGAAGAAGGGAAGCAGAGACAAAGGGTCCCAGGCCAGGAAGAACAATTGCCGGGGAAACCAGGTCAGGAGACAAAAGACAAATGGAAGGAGGAGATAGGGACTTGTGACAGGAGGCAAAGAAGTGGCAAAAGTCATGGAGTGGAAAGGAGAGAACAGGTTACTATGAAGAGAGAGGGAGCGGGCATTAGTGAAGGGCCTTCATAAAATAGTTGTGCACTGCAAGAGAGGAAGAAGGTGGAGCAGGGAAATGATGAAATTAGAGGAGTAATTGATAAATGCCTGGATCAAACTGGAGAGGGGGGAAGATCTGCTGGGAGAATTGCAACAGGGGTAAAAGGGGGAAATAATGTGCAGGAGGAAGAAGAGGAGCTGGAAATGAGAGAAGGAGATGAATGGAAGCAAGTAGGGAGTAAGAGGGGTGGAATCTTAGTGCTGGGGGATTCAATACTAAGAGGAGTTAGGTGGGGTAGCAAGCGGGAGAGTCATAGTCGCATTTGGGTGGAGGCCATGCCAGGAATGACAGCGGAAAGGGTGGGACAGTCTGTTCTGAAATATGCTAGAAGGGGTAGGGACAAGCCTCATTTAATTATATATCTTGGGACAAACGACCTGGCTGACAAGACAGTAGATACAGTCCAGAGGAGGTTTGAGGAACTAGCACAATTATGTGAGGGGGCAGGAAGATCAGAAACCTTTTCAGAGATACTTCCCGTGCCAAAGGCAAGCACAACAATAAAGCTGAGAATAGAGGAATTTAATGGATGGCTAAGAACCTGGTGTTGTGCTAAAGGGTATGGGCTGTGCGGGGAGTGGGGAGGGACCTGGGAGGACAGTAGTCTCTATGCCAAGGACAGACTACACTTGAGTGAGGAGGGAAAGAAAGTGTTGAAACAGAGGATGGAGGAGTACATAGAGGAAGTTGAGAATTTAAACTAGGAGTGGGGGGTGGCAGTAGGGGAAGAGATATGCAGAGACCACAGGTTGGGAAACCATGTGAGCTTACCCCCCATAACAGTGACAAAGGACAAATGGCAAGTACTGTTGGTGATGCTAGGAAAGGAGGGAAGGATGGGAGGGGGGAAAAAGGTGGAAGGTGGTTACCCTTAATGCTAGGAGCCTTGGGAGGAAAACTGCAGAGTTACAGGTTCTCATGGCAGAGGGAAAGGTGAACATTGCAGCCATCATGGAAACATGGGCCACCCAATACAATGACTGGGACCTGTCTGTACCAGGGTACAGGTTATTTCGTAGGGACAGGGTGATTGGGAAAGGAGGGGAGGTGGCAATATATGTGAAGGAAGGACTGAAGTGTGCAAAGAAGGAAGGGGAGGAGGGTAGTACGGAGTCACTTTGATGGAAATCCAGGATTCCAAGAATAGGATTCTTAGAATGGGATTGGAGTACAGGTCACCATCTCAGACAGAGGAGTTAGACAGGGAAATAGCGGGACATATCAGGAGGACCTGCAAGAAGGGTAGTGTGGTGATTGTGGGGGACTTCAACATGCCAGGAGTGGACTGCAGCACCCCAACAACCAGGAACAGAAGGGAGCAGGTACTGCTGGATGCCTTCCAGGACAGCTTCCTGCTGCAAATGGTCAGTGAACCAACCAGGTTAGGAAATACCCTTGACCTTGTGCTGGCAAATGGGGACTTTGTGAGAGAACTTACAGTGGAGGAACCACTGTCAGGGAGTGACCACCGCTCAGTATGGCTCACATTGGATATGGGCAAGGAAGGAGTGGAATCTGGCACAATAGTGCTGGACTTCAGGAAGTCCAACTTTGGGAGGATTGGGGAAGTGGTAAAAGGGTACCAGGCCAGAATTCAATCTAGTATGGACACTAACCAGAGGTGGGAGCTCATAAAGCTGAGGACAGTGGAGGCAACCAAAACCCGCTGCAAAGCCCAGAGCGAGAAGGCAAGGGCTAAGAAACCAATCTGGTTGAGCAAGGAGGTCATGAAAAAGGTAAGGAGGAAAAAAGATGCCTTTAGGAAGTACAAGAAAACAGGGAAGGGGAGGACAGGGAGGAGTACTTGACAGAATCAAAGGAGGTGACAAGGGCAGTAAAGGGAGCCAAAGCATCTATGGAACTCAGGCTGGCACAAGGCATTAAGAAGGGAAAGAAGGATTACTTTAAGTACATCAGGGAGAAAAGGAGCTGTAAGGACCACATAGTTAGGATTAGGAAGGAGGGGGGTTGGGTGGAAGCAGGGTGCGATAAGGCGGAAGCACTAAATGAGTACTTCTGCTTAGTATTTACTAAAGAGAAGAGGGGGGTGACACCCAAGGTGGGAGAAATGGCAGAAGCAGGGGGGGAAGTGGTGACAGATGGGGAAATCATGGAGAGCAGAGTTCAAGAGGGTTTGAAGGTACTGAGGATGGACAAGACACCAGGCCCAGATGGCATCCACCACAGGGTACTGAAGGAGCTGGCAGAGGTCCTTGCAGGACCTTTGGCAGACCTATTTAATGCCTCACTACATTCAGGGTGTGTACCTCAGGACTGGAGGATGGCTCATGCGGTGCCCCTCCACGAGAGTGGCCCCAAGGATGAACCAGGAAACTACAGACCAGTGAGCCTCACATCCATCGTGGGTAAGCTAATGGAGACCATCCTGAAGGAAAGGCTGGTGGCCTCTCAGAGGCCAAAGGACTACAGGACAGCAGACAGCATGACTTCATATGTGGCAGATCCTGCCAAACCAACCTGGTTGAGTTCTATGACTGGGTAGCTAGGCAACTGGACAGGGGCCATGCAGTGGATGTCCTGTATCTGGACTTCAGTAAGCCATTCGACTCAGTGCCACATGGAAGGCTGGGAAGGAAGTTAGTAGGCACAGGGGCCGGTACAAAGCTGGTGAGATGGGTAGGAAACTAGCTGCAGGGAAGGCAACAGAAGGTGGTGGTTGGTGGGGAGCTCTCACACCCAAGGGCAGTGATGAGCGGTGTTCCACAGGGCTCAGTGTTGGGACCAGTGTTATTTGGGATATTCATTGCAGACATATCATGGGACATGAAAAGTAATGTCAGTCTGTTTGCTGATGATACCAAGGTAGGCGCGGTGGTGGATGACCTAGGGGGATGGCAGGGGTTGCAGGATGATCTGGCAAAGCTTGACACCTGGTCAGACACCTGGCAACTGGGTTTAATGCCAAAAAGTGCAAGGTGCTGCATTTTGGGATGAAGAACCCAAGGAGGAGTTACCAGCTAGGGGAGTGCAGCTAGCCCAGACAGAGGAGGAGAAGGATCTGGGTGTGCTCATTACAGGGTCAATGAATAACTCAGCACAATGTAGGAAGGCAGCTGCAAAGGCCAACAAAATGCTGAGTTGTATTGCAAGGGGTATATCCTCGAGGAGGGAGGAGGTGATTCTGCCACTGTATAGGTCATTAGTTAGACCACACCTGGAGTACTGCGTGCAGTACTGGTGTCCGTATCTGAAGAGGGACATTAAGTTACTGGAGGGGGTGCAGCGCAGAGCAACTAAGATGATCAAGGGGCTGGGGGACTTTTCATATGAGAGGAGGTTGAAGGAGTTGAACAAGTACTCACTGGAGGAGAGGAGAGACAGGGGTGACATGATTGAAACCTTTAAATACATGAAAGGAATAAACAAGACGGGTACAGAGGGCTGTTCAAAGTAAGGGAGGGGAGGGCCACCAAGGGCCATGATATGAGACTGGAGCGAGGAAGGTTCAGGAGGAGATGAGGAGACACTTTTTACAGAGATGGTGGTGGCTGGGTGGAATACGTTACCTGCTGAAGTGGTATGCAGTAGAACAGTGGACTGCTTCAAACGAGGATGGGACAGGACAAGGGGGAGGGCTAATGAAGGGGAAGGGTGGAAGGGAGGGAGAGCTGCAGAATAAGGGGTGCTAGCTGCACATTCGAGCAGACTTGATAGACCCTTAGGCCTTTATCTGCTGGCAAATTTCGTATGTTTGTATGAACTGCTGAGGCGGCCATTCATTTGTACTTTCATGTACACTGAAACTTTGACACAGGAAAATATTATGTAGTATTTGGAAATTTGAAACATGCTTCTTTTTTAGTTTCCTAACCCCACATCCCTTCGGTATGTCTCCTAATGTGGATCCACAAGTTTGGATAGCCATAATACAGCACAGTTATATGTGGTTAGTGATTCATGCTTTCCCATAACATTTTATAATTTTGTCAAGGCTTGTTGTACAGAGGATGCGTCTGTCCTCTGATGTCAAATTACATATTGCTGAGTCAAGGTTAGAATATAATGGTCTGTGGAAAACTTACAAGTGGCATTGAGTGTGTGTGTGTGTGTGTGTGTGTGTGTGTGTGTGTGTGTGTGTGTGTGTGTATGTGTGTCTGTGTGCATTTTTTCACTATCTTACAAATCCTTTGAAGTTTCAACATTAGGATTATTATGTCTGATCCCAGTTCAGCTAAGCTCAACATGTTATTTTTTATCATGATTTCATAATATTGCAATTTTGGCATACTGTTAGTTTCAGCACTGTAAGATGGAATTCTCATCCCTCTGTATTATAGAATGCACACCAGTACAACTCTTTTTTTGCTCGGTTCACTTCCCATTCTTCAGAGTACTTACTTTATCATACTATGGGAACACCTACTGGAAAACTGTCAGCACTGACATAAATTAAACTGGAAACAGTGCCACCTGCACATGCTGATGCCAATTGAACCAATCAAACTGATTAAAAACTCAGTAGCAGCTTATCGCATTACTGAGCAGTACCGACGTATTTCTCGGTACCTCTCAGTGTAACAATCGGTGTGCTGCCCCCACCAAGAAGTATCGCGTTACCAATAAACTTATCTGTATCAGGCACTGAAGCTTAAAAGCTTTAAAATAAGAAATTTTGCATGATCTGAAAAGTTAAAATTGAGTTTTATGAAAGTGTAGTACAAAACACTGATGTAATGAGTTGTTTCCAGTTCTCATAGAAAATACATTTTACATGTTAGGAAGTTTTGAAACAAGTTTTATACAGAAATAATCTGTGATATTGATCTTATAAGTATATATGTTCTTACGCATGAAGGTTAAGTTAAGTACTAAGTATGACAAAAGTTTAGTTTGACTATTATCATTGTTCATAATGAATATTGCTTATTCATTTGCAATGTTAATTTACTAGAATTAGTTTTTTAGTTTGCTGGATTATCTAAAACAGTTTTGATGTTTACAATTTTAGGCTTGATATTTACAGTATGCTAATTATGAATATTTAGGACTTGTACATATAAGTAAATAAAATATTGATTTTTTCATATAATTATACGTGTGGTAAGCAGTGGCATTTGCCATTATACTTGAATCTGGACAGCATAGGATAATATCACATGTGAATTGTTATTATTTTTTATAATTTATGAAATAATTATTGGGTAAGGCCTGAGGTGAATCTAAGTGCATTATTATAAAAAATGATATTATAAGCCTTTGTTCTGACAATTCCATATTTTCCAAAGCAACTAACTACATTACTCTCATAAACATAAAATCTGACACTTGGTAAGAATCACAGGGACCACCCTTTTCTGCTCATTTTCCACTACACACTGTAACAGTGCATGCTATGCTTTATCTATGACTTGCCCCCCCCCATTTTCTCTACCATGGATGTTCCATTACGCCTAATATTTGCTTGCTTGAATACCAGTTATTTGTTTCAGCCTGGCCTCTCAGTCGGTCCCAGCCACTCCACCACATCCGCAAGTGCTAAAATGGGGCATGCAACACAGTGCACCCTGGATTGCTCCTCAGGGCCATTGGATAGCCACCAAGCTACTCCACAAGCAGTGCTACTTGGTGATCTGGTGGTGCACACTAACAACACTGTCTCTCATCACCAGCTTTATTGTCAAAGTGGGTGTCCACCAAACTACAGTACACCTGTACATCAAAGCCAAATGTCTGTCACTGCATCTATGTTTTGGATATTGGTTGATGCCTTCTTCTCCCCACCTGCCCAGTCCCTCATTCCAGCCATCAGGATTGGTGACACCTCCTGGTCTGATCACCTCTTAGTGGCCAACAAATACAGCAAATTATTCACATCCCATGTCTAGTCTATCCACTCCTCTCCCCCTCACACTCCTCAGGCTCCATGCAAAGTAAGTCCTCACCCTCCACCCCTTCAGCATTAAACCTGTGTCCACCTTGGATACATCCAAGACTCCCAGCACCCTATTGCCCTTCCAAAGCATGAATACCATGGCTATTTGTAGATTCCCAAGAACCACAACAGGGTGACTACTCTAGAAGGGGTCGAGAAGATATGGAGGAACCTGAGAAAGCTGAAACAATGGTCAGTGGTATGGCAACTGAGGTTAAATGTGAAGAATAACAAAATAATGTATGTAGGATGAGGGAACACTGGTGTGAGCTACACTAGCTTGGGAGGGAGTAACAATAAACACAGAAGAAAGGTGCCTGGGAGAGTTATAATTTCTGATGCCCTAATAGTGTCAAAGCAGAGCACAAATGCTGCAGGGAGAGCCAGTGGTTTGCTACGGTGTATAGGCAGAGGTATCAGTGGCAGATGGCAGGAAGTGGTGTTGTCATTGTATAAAACCCTAGTGAGGACTCACCTAGTCCCAGGTTTGCTAACCTGTTTCTTAAGCTTTTGTGTGAGACTGTCTTATACACCTTGCTAAAGTATAGGTAGGCCATTTCCACACACCCTGCCTGGTATGCCACTTTGAGCACCCAGTCAAAGATATGAGATTCGTCTGACATGACCTTCCTGCTGTTAATCCATACTGCCTTGGGTCCTGTGCTATGCTGGCCTATAGGTACTTAACAATTCATGCTCTCTGAAGAGAGATTCCATCATTTTATCCACCACTGAGGTCAAACATAAAAACATAGAAATTGTCTGCAGGTAAGTTCAAGTTCAAGTTTATTGCAGGAAGACTCCCTTGAGCAAGCTCATTCACAAGGAGGTTCTAAAGCATATATACAGTCAAGGAGATGTTACATAAAAGAAGGCATCATAGAAAAATGAAGCAAATGACAAATAAGGTTCATGTAAACCATTACATAGAAGAGTACATCATAGTAAAATAAAGTACAGTTAAGGTTCATATGATACACAGAGCTCAATTAAGATAAAACAAGGTAAGGATTATAAGCATAAACTGGTGAGAAGCAATACATGTGTACAATGTACAGTGACAGGAGAGTAGTTAATTAAGGAGGTGGGGTTGAAGATTAGTGGAGAGTGGAGAGCGGAGAGGGCTAGAGAGAGAGTAAGGGGGAGTAAGATAAAGATAAAGAAGGCAATGGTAGGAAAGGGTCATGAGAACAGCTGAAGAGATAACTTCGTTTAGCCACAGCAGACATTTAGGGGTAGTAAACAGTGGCAAATACTAGATAATTTCAACCTTGACTAGAGCTAGTTCCAGGTAGATAGGAGGGCATGGAAAGGACATAAGGGTAGGGAAGAGGCTTAAAAACAGCTACAAAAATCTTTTATTTTAGGTGCTGCTAGTGCTTTGTAGAAGTTAACAGAGAGAATGCTAGATAGTTTCAGTGTGGATTGGAGTCGATCCAGGTAGTTGGAAGAGCATGTAATATGGCACGTTTGCCCAAGGTGGTGCTAGTCCTAGGCATGACAAGGAAGGTGAAGTTAAATTTCCTAAGTGAAAATGCACTGCGGGAAATGCAGATCAGAGATGTTAGGTAGCTCAAGAGTTTATTCAGGAGTAACTTAAGAGTCCAGATACCAGCATGGAACAAATGTCTAGTGGTAAGTAATGTCCAGCCAGCAGCTGCATGAAAATCACAATGATGGGTTCGGTATGGGGAGTTGGTAATGAACTACAGGGCACAGTGATAGAGGACATCAAATTTATTTAGGCTTGACATTGCACAGGAGGAGTAGATTAGGTCCACATAATCAAGCAGGGGAAGGAATATGGCCTGAACAAGCCAGGTTCGAGTCGCCAGTGGGAAGAAAGAATTATTTCTGAAAAAGAAATCTAACCTGGCTTTTCACCTTCTGGATTGGTCCTCAAAATGGTCATTAAAAGAGAGCTTGTTATCTAGCCAAATGCTAAGATGTTTAAATTTGGAGACAACTTCCAAAGGTTCGCCTAGAGAGGTAACAACAAAGTCTTTCAATAGGTCATGGGGATAGTAGAGGAGGTACTAAGAGTAAAGATAATTGCCGTGGTTTTATTGGCATCAAGGAGAAGCTTAGCATTAATAAGATTAATTTTGAGCTGAGCAAAGTCAGCTTGTAGCACATCTCTTACTTCAGACAATGTTGAACCAGAGGTGTATTGTACTGTGTTGCCTGCAAAGAAATGCAAGTTAGAATTGGTTATGCGAGAGTCAAGATCATTGATGTAAAAGGAAAAAAGGATAGAGCCTAGGATGGAGCCTTGAGGGACTCCCCTGGCAATTGGCAAGGATGCTGAGAACAGGCCATCAGATTTGACTTTCTGTGTCCTCCCTGCTAGGTAACTGGTAAACCACTGAACAGTAGAAGGAATGGCACCTAGTTTAGTAAGCTGGGTAGCTAGTTAATTGTGGTCAATGGTATTGAACGCTTTACTAAAGTCTAAGAAGACTACACCAGTGATCTTCTTAGAATCCATAGCAGAGATCCAGTCATTAGTGACATGTCACACTCACCATTCCCAAATAATGCTGTTGACAATATGTTGGCATGCAAAAGGCTTTAATAAAAGATACATCTTGATGCATTTCGGGATGACTCCCTTTATCAAACGACATGACATACAATTAAAAGGTACTCTCTTATATACTGCCATATGACATCATCAATCTACGTCTACTGAATGTTATCACATGATCTACAGATGTAAACAAACATTTGTGCCACATATATAGAGATGTCATATGTATGGATTTCTAAAAGTTAAAACATACAGAACAATCTACATAACAATTCACAAAATGTATGAATAAGATAAGAATATACACATATGTCCATAAAAAATGAACATGCAAAGTGACACAGACAAATCCCATGCTGTGAGCCACACACACCTATAAAGAAAGAAAAAATAAATATTACTCGTAACTAGTAATTTATTAAAAAGTGTTTGTGTAGTTATATGCAATAAATAGGAGATAAACCTGTAATAGGTATAAAATAAAACTAATAAATTAAAGCAATCTATTTTAGACCACCTACTCACCTTTCATTTATTTATTATTATTACATGTAAATATACTTCTTATTTATTTATTAAATCTATCCATGTTATTTATTCCTAAGATATGGAGGCAAATCAAACCTGTCATTTAGACCTGGATGTCTACAAGATTGTAAAGTATAAATCCAAAAGCCCTCCCTTTGGAGAATTAGATTACCAAAATCACCACCTCTGGGTTTTGGACATACTTTTTGGACTGCTCTAAATGAGAAAACATGTTTTTCCCCTCTATTTGCCTGCATAACATGCTGAGCAGTAAGATATGTGATATATCTGTTGCTAATTGCTCTGCAATGTTCACCCGCTCTGCTTTTAAACTGCATCTTGGTTTTGCCGATATAAAAGGCCCCACACGTAAAAGATGCCATATAAATTATACTAGTAGTATCACTGGTAATGAATTGCCTGATTTGAAAATCCATACTTACATGTGGGCTAGTGAAATCTTTCCCTACTGACACCACTTACAATACATTCATTTCTGGCATCTAAAACAGCCTGTGTATTTGTTAGTGAGCCAAGTTGTACATGTCTGATGTGTCTGTCTGCTATGAACCAGCTGATCTCTAAGGGTGGTTGGTCTTCTATATGATATTCTAGGAAAAGTATTATGATATTCTAACAATGTCTGATCTCCTTTTAGAGTGTTCCAATTCTTTTTGAGAATCTGTGACACTTGATTACCATGTACAGAGTATGTTGTAACAGAGTTCAGGCAATGTGATATGTATCTCCTGATTTCTTTTGTTAAAGACAGTGTTTCTCTCCATCTCTAACTTCCTGCCACATCTTTAGCCAGTTATGTGACAGTGCTCTGATTAGGCCAGAAACCAGACTATGCTGGGTTTAGAAGTGAGAAGGTTTCTATTTGAAGTTTTAATTGATTGTAAATCAATTTTTCAAAAACTTTAGAGAGAATGGTCAAGATTGAGATAGTCCTGTAATTATTTAGATCACATGGGTCCCCTGATTTGAATAGGGGAAGGATGTGGGCAGATTTCCAACAAGAAGGAACTGTGGCAGAAGTGCTGGAGAGATTGAAAATATGAAGAATGGGGGCAGTAAGATGGGAGTAGCTTAGTTTTAAGAAAAAAGGTTCAATCCCATCATCCCCAGGGCTTTTCTTGGTATCTAATGTAAGAAGCAAATCTTCAACTTCATTGTAGTTCAGTGTACGCAGCTGGAAGATTGAAGTCAAGGTATGGAGAGTGGGGATGGAACTGGCTTTATTATTCCCGTTAGCCTGCGTAAGGTTAGGAGTCAAAGGCTAAGCCAGCAGTAACAAAATGGGAGTTAAGTTCTTCCAGGATCTGAGTATTACTTTCAACAACCCTAACATTGGTAAGGATTTTATTTGGAATGGAGGGTGCAGTAGGACGTCTTTCGATAGATATAAGTGTCCTCCAAATTTTATGAGAATTCCCATTTGCCTGCTCTGGGGGGAATGTAGAAGTTTGCTTTGGCAGAGCAAATGCTTTTTATGCAGGCATTCCTAGCTGCTCTTAAAGCCTGACAATCTGCAGGGCTCTTGGTATGCCTAGCCTGGGCCCAGATCTTGTCACGGTTTGTAAGTGCAGCCTTAAGACCTGGAGTAAACCAGGTGTGAGAGGTGTTGAGCACCCTAGCCTTGATAAAGGGGGTATGCTTATTTGCCAGTGTGACAAGGTTGTTGTTGAGGACAGAGACAGTCTCATCAGCTGTTTTGGCAAGATAGAGATCTTGCCATCTAACCTTGCCTAAGTCAGACAGGTAATTTGCTGCCTCGAACTTACGAAAAGGCTGTTTTGTTATGAGCTTGTGCTGGTATTTACTCTTGGCTTGCGATCTTGTGCATACAACAACCCATGGTCGATCACATCATTGTGGAAAACTGAAGAGTGCAAAATTTTATGAGGATGAGTGGTAAATATAACATCTAGGAGTGAACTGCTGGCAGTTTTCGAAGTATTGTTCCTTGTGGGTTCACTAACTAGCTGTGCAAGTTCAAGCTCATCACAGAGAGATTTCAGGCTGTGTGGTGCAGGGATACGCCAGTCCATATTGAAATCCCCATGGATTATTGTTTCAGTATTAGCAGCAGTGGTTAGAAATTTTAGTATATTAAGGATATCGGTGCCACCAGTCAGGGGCCTATAACCACCTATGACAGTGAAGCATTCCATGGAAGGAAAGTGAAGCATCAGAGATATAATCTCATATTCTTTTGGTTTAGATTTACAGAAGATATCACTAACTGTATACTTGGTTTTATAATAGACAACTATGCCACCCTCCCTGGATTCCCTATCTGCCATGTATAGTTTATAGTCCTGAAGGGTAATTTGTTGGTCAGTAGTGACCTTTTTGAGTCAAGACTTGGTAATAATGATAACATTTGGTTCAGTATGAGTGGCCCATACTTGTAGCTGGTCAAATGTTTTAGTCAAGCTTAGTATATTGACCAGCATCCTTTTAAGTCTGGGCGTAGCTGCAAATTCCGTTAGTGAGGTAGGTTGTAATGGAGAGCCAGGATTTAACTCCACATTGCCCAAGCAGAGGAGGAGCAGAAGTAGCAATTTCTTTAATGAACTCTTCAAGGATGTAAATACTTTTTTCCTTTGGGACCACCTGATATTTATTGCCAGGGCTGTAGATTTAGTGCTAGGGAGGAAAAGGATGATTTGACAGTTTATTGATATGAGGAAACTGCTCAGATAGACATAGGTAATGGAAGTAGGAAGGAGAGGGGAGGAATGGGGAAAGTGGGTAAATGAGGGGTGCCAAATGGAAGGAGGTACAAGTGTGAGGAGGCAGCATGGGCTGGGTTAAGGAGTTCCAGGACTGGACTGGAACCTGATACTTCATTGCATACTGTTACGTTAGATATGCTGTTTACTAGAATCAAGAAGACAAAGATAACGCAAGCCATGACTCCAAGAGAGTATAGTCTGGGTGAAAGAGAGGATAGGATGCTTCTGCTAAGTGGGTGACAGGAGCACAGTCAAACACCTTTTAAGATTTGAGAGGATATTAAATTCAATAAAGAAGTTCCTAAGCAGAAAGTTAGATACAGCTATATTTGGATAACAAGGCTTTGTATAGCAGTGAACAGGGATCAATATAGGAGCAGACAAGAAAAGGTACAGGTGGTGATGTATATAAGGAGGGAAGAAAAAGAAAAATACAGAGTGTGATTAGTTCAGATACCCCTGGGTGTCCAGATAATGCAAGGGACTGCAAAGGTGAGTAAAGAAATGGGAGGTTGAAGTTTGCTGGGGAGCAATAGCAGGCTGAGAGATACAAAGCAGCTAAACAAAGTAATAGCTAGATAGCACTGCTACTCTTTGTGATGACTGGAGGTAAACATGGCCATAATAAACCAAAGGGATGGCAGAACACCAGGGTGGGCGATGAAAGACTGTATTTAAAGGTGGCCTGGAAGGGGGTGGTGGGGACGGAAGGAACAATCAAGCAGGAATTCGAAGGAGAGAAGCAAGCAGAATTTAGCTAAAATTGCAGTTAAAGTCTATGGTAAAAGGCAGATAAATTGATGAAGACAAGTGAAGCAGGTGGACCAATCAGTGTCCTCCTGCAAGAACACTGCACTAAATGGATTCAGATGACCGGGATGACTCCAAGGTTGAATTCAGTGGCCGTACCTGTTGGGCAGGATCTGCTTCCCAGGACCCTAATTCTGGTGGGCACAAGTGGATGGAGTCTGGCAGTGGCTGGAGAGATGGCAGGAGTGCATCATCCTTGATGAGAAGCACCACTCAGGCATGAGTCCCTGAGGGGGAAAAGGAGAAACAGAGTTAAATATACAGGCAGATAGGGATTCAGGGGGTGGGAGACTGGTGGCAGACCATCAGCGGAGGGTGGGGGTGACTGAGGTTTAGACAAAGGCAAACAATTAGATAGACAGGGGTGGGGAGAGCCAGAGATAATAGGTGGAGGGAGAGCAGAAGAGAAAAACATGAAAGCGAGCAGCAGAGGGGGAAGGGATTACACTATGGAAGAGATGCAGGGAAACATTATTGAAAGAGAATGCAGATAAATAAGGCAGAGCTTAGCTAGGAGGTTGATGGAAGATTTCAAAAAGGATAGGAGTTTAGTGAGAATCAGACAGTGGGGGTAGTGAAAGACAGTCAGGCACTTTCAATATGTAAGGGTCTAGCAGTCTACACTAGTGGTTAGGCTTAGCAGTGAAATCTATTCAAGTAATGTAACTAATCTCTATACAATACTTCTATACAATACTTCAATTTCAGACACAGTTTTAAACATGTAGAAAAACAGAATTAGGTACAGGCATTTACAAAAATTGAGCAGGAATGAGAAGAGGAGAAGTGAGCAGAGTTTAGCTAAAATTGCAGTTAAAAGTCTATGGCAAAAGGCGCACCAATCCTTGAAGACAAGTGAAGCAGGCAGACCAATCAGATACAAAGCTGCCTGACCGTTGAAAGTTTTAAGTTGGAATTAAAAACTTCTTTATTTAAACAGGCATATGGAGAGTGATTTTATTGTGATTATATTGTTATTGTTGTTTTTATGTTATATGTATGTATTTTAATTGTTTTATTTGTACAGAGCTTTGGCTTTGAAAAGCGCTTAAAAAATAAATTTTACTTACTTACTTACCAATCAGTGTCCGCCTACAAGAGCACCGCACAAATCAGATTCAGCTGACAGGGACGGCTCCAAGGATGAATTCAGCGGCCATACCTGTGGGGCTGGATCTGCTTCCTGAGACCCTAATGCCGGGGGGGGGGCTAGTGGATGGAGTCGGGCGGCGGCTGAAGAGATGGCTGGAGCACACTGCCCTTGATGAGAAGCGCTGGTCAGGCACGAGTCCCTGTGGGTCTAGATCCACTTCCTGGGACCCTAATTCTGGGCAGGGACTAGTGGATGGAGTCGGGTGGTGGTCAGTGAGATGACTGGAGCGTACTGCCCTTAATGAGAAGTGTCACTCAGGCATGCAACCCTCTGGAGCTGGATCTGCTTCATGGGACCCTAATTCTGGCAGAGGCTAGTGGATGGAATCAGGCAGTGGCTGGAGAGATGGCTGGAGCACACTGCCCTTGATAAGGACTGTCTGGTCCATCTAGTCTGCCCAAAAGGCCTAGAGCCAGATTACTGCTTCTGACCAACCCACTGCGGTACCTCTATGGTTCCCCTATGCCAGTCCAAAGCATGCTTGAATCCATCCACAGTGCTTTCTCCCACTACCTCCTGAGGCATACCATTCCATGCATCCAAAACCCACTCTGTGAAGAAGATCTACCTCACATTCCCTCTTAATCTACCACCTTCCAATTTCATTTTGTTCCCCCTCATTCTTGTGCTCCTCCTGTACTGGAAAATGTCTTCCCCCTTCACCTATACTCTTGAGGTACATAAATGTTTCAATCATGTCCCATCTTTCCCTCCTTTCTTCCAGTGAGTTCATATTGAGGTCCCTTAATTTCTCATCTTAAGTCTTGTGTTGCAAGTCCTGTACCATCTTAGTTGCCCTTCTCTGAACTGTCTCGGGCCTGTTAATGTCCTTACAAAAGGTTTGGCCTCCAGAACTGCAGACAGTACTCCAAGTGAGGCCTGATCATGGTTTTATATGGCATCACTACCTCCTTCCTTCTGCTGGTGATACCCCTGACTATGCATCACAACATAACAATGGCTCCCCTTAATACTCTGCTTTGACATTTTCAGGTCATCTGCAACAATAACCCCCCAGATCCCTTTCCTTCTTGTGACTGTCAGCAATTCACACCCCCCAGACACCATCCTGTAGCTTCCCTAGGGTATCTATGTTCCAGGTGCATAATTTTGAACTTCTTTGAATTAGGTCCCAGTTGCCAGTCTTCAGACCATTTTTCAAGCTTCTTCAGGTGCCTCCTCATTTTCTCCATCAGCTCTGGGGTATCCACTCTCTTATAGATCTTGGTGTCATCTAAAAACAGGCAGATCTTTCCCTGCTGTCCTTCTGCAATGTCGCTAATGAAGACATTGAACAGGACTGGGCCCAGGACCTATCCCTAAGGCACCCCACTGGTCACCACCCTCTCCCCAGACTGCACCACATTTACCTCCTGTCTGTTAGCCACTTTCTAATCAAGTTTACCACCCAGTCCCCCATCTCCAGCCTATCCAGCTTGTTTACCAGCCTCCACAAAATTGGTCCAAAGGATGAACCAGGCAATTACAGACCTGTAAGCTTCACATACATTGTAGAAGAACTTATGGAAGCAATCCTGAAAGTGAGTCAGTTGACCTTTTTGGAGGAAAATGGACTCCAGGACAGTCATCAGCATGGGTTTGTCTGGAAGATCCTGCCAGACAAACCTAATTGAATACTATGACTTGATAATGAGGGAACTGGATGAAGGCCATGCAGTGGATGTGCTGTGTTTAGACTTCAGCAAGGCCTTTGATTCAGTACTTCATGGGAGGCTGGTGGGTAAGTTGTAATATGTGGGGGCAGGGACAAAGATAGTAAAATGGATTGTGAACTGGCTGAAGGAGAGCTAGCAATGGGTTGTGGTGGGG
Organism: Neoceratodus forsteri; assembly: GCA_016271365.2. Classification (NCBI taxonomy): domain Eukaryota; kingdom Metazoa; phylum Chordata; order Ceratodontiformes; family Ceratodontidae; genus Neoceratodus; species Neoceratodus forsteri. The sequence continues at coordinate 1,035,539,945 of CM028135.1, forward strand.
GGGCACTCCATTCGCCAAGGGTGGTGACAAGCATGGTGCCTTAGGGCTCAGTCCTGTGTCTTGTGTTGTTTGTATTATTCATATCGGATCACATGGCATTAGGAGCAAGATCAGTCTGTTCACAGATGATACCGAGATAGGGGCAGTGGTGGATGACACAGAGAGGTGGCAGGGGCTACAGGAGGAACTGATCAAACTGGAGGAATGGTCAGAAAAGTGGCAAGTTAACTTTAATGTGAGGAAGTGCAAGATTATGAGCTGCAGAGCAAGGAACCCAGGAAGGAGCTACTAGTTGGGAGGGGTTTAGACAGAGGTCACCAAGGAGAAGGACCCAGGGGTGAACATAATGGTTAATTTATAGAAAAACAATACTGAAGTCTGTAGCATCCACTTTTATTCTTTTGAAATGATAATGCCCCTACGTTTCGCTGTTTCCAGCTTGGTCACAGGGCCTTTTACCATCTAAAAAAAATCATAAATAAAATTCAATCAATACATGCTTAATGTTTATGTCATATACAATCTTATAAATTTGTTCTACCACAGAAATAATTGCAAAATAAAAAGTAATTCTCTTCACCTGTAAATTAAATCAATTCAATATATGTTTTTTTCCTTTTCATCCAATCTAAACATTGGTTTTCTGTAATAAATATCACAAAATTTCATCAGTCATTTCAAATATTATGAGATACCTAATAATGCCACTTAAAGTCCCATGTAACTTATAATGAGTCTATGTCACATACCTTTTAGTTGAATTTATTTATTTAAGATCCCAATGTCTGTATTTCCTCTCACTGCAATGTAAAAGTAATAATAAGAAACCACCCTTGAGCTCAATAATTCAGTTTTAAATCATTAAAATCTTTTGTTATATTTTTATATAGATGCTCTATGGAGCAATAAGCTTACCAAAATATATTTGCTACATAAAGCGATCCAACTTGCCCATTATTATGCCCTCAATCCAGTAGATGTCATTTAAATATATAAATGTAATGAACAAATGGGCTCCTAAATCCGTGAATTCGCTTCACTATGCATATACATGCGTCAATACGCACGCAAGTGTAACTCTTTGAATGTGCATAAAGTCCACCAATTATAAATTAAACGTCTTTCCGTTTTGCATTTAATTATTAAAAGAGCAGTTGGTAATGCCGTATTTTCCTTCTACTATATTGTTTTCATTAGTGTCATACTAAAATTAGTTGTTAACATAAATAACCAGATCGCAATCCCCATGTATCATGTGAAGATATTTACTGAAATGTATTTGGTTTAGTGAAAGGGATGAGCTAAAACTGTGCAGAGCAAGATTGACCAACAGTATTGACGGTGACCCTTTTGAATATTCATGATAATGAATATTCAATAGATAGGGATGTAAATAGTAGAAGTAGAACGTGATAGGTTGATACCTATCACGTGGACTGAACTGCGGGAAGTTTTTGCTTATTTAAAAGGAATCTTTACAGCACTGGCGTCTTTAAAGCTCCTTTAGTCAGTACGCGCGCGGGTCTGGGACGCCTTTGAAAGAGTTTACCAGCTGAAGGAAAATATGGCATTACCAACTGCTCTTTAATAATTAAATGCGAAACGGAAAGACGCTTAATTTATAATTGGTGGACTTTATGCATATCAAAGAGTTACACTCGCGTGCGTATTGACGTATGTATATGCGTAGTGAAGCGAATTCATGGATTTAGGAGCCCTTTTGTTCATTAGATTTATATATTTAAATGACAGCTACTGGATTGAGGGCATAATAATGGGCAAGTTGGATCACTTTATGTAGCAAATATATTTTGGTAAGCTTATTGCTCCATAGAGCATCTATATAAAAATATAACAAAAGATTTTTAATGATTTAAAACTGAATTATTGAGCTCAAGGGTGGTTTCTTATTATTACTTTTACATTGCAGTGAGAGGAAATACAGACATTGGGATCTTAAATAAATAAATTCAACTAAAAGGTATGTGACATAGACTCATTATAAGTTACATGGGACTTTATGGTATTATTAGGTATCTCATAATATTTGAAATGACTGATGAAATTTTGTGATATTTATTACAGAAAACCAATGTTTAGATTGGATGAAAAAAAACATATATTGAATTGATTTAATTTACAGGTGAAGAGAATTACTTTTTATTTTGTAATTATTTCTGTGGTAGAACAAATTTATAAGATTTGTATATGACATAAACATTAAGCATGTATTGATTGAATTTTACTTTATGATTTTTAGATGGTAAAAGGCCCCGTGACCAAGCTGGAAACAGCGTAAAACGTAGGGGCATTATCATTTCAAAAGAATAAAAGTAGATGCTACAGACTTCAGTATTGTTTTTCTATAAATTCTACATTTTCACCCACGGAGTCTGAAGAGAATCTTTGAAAGACTTTTTTGTCTAAAAGGACTTTATCATTTCCCAGATTCACACATTTACAGTGAACATAATTGTTAACATGAATAACTCAGCTCAGTGCAAGAAGGTGGCAGCAAAGGCCAACAAGATGCTGGGGTGTGTTGTGCAAGGAATCTCATCCAGAAATAGGGATGTGATCATGCTGCTGTACAGGTCACTAGTCAAGCCACATTTGGAATACTCCATGCAGTTCTGGTGTCCCTTTCTGAAGAAGGATATCAGATTGCTGTTGGGGGTGCAGCAAAAGGCAACTGAGATGATCCAGGGGCTGGAGGGTACAACCTATGAGGACAGGCTGACTGAGTTGAATATGTACACCCCGGAGGAGAGGAGGGATTGGGGGATATGACTGAGACCTTCAAATATTTGAAGGGGATTAACAAAACAAGCACAGAAAGGATATTTTTAGCTGAGGAGAGGAAGGGACACCAGAGGGCATGGTATCAGGTTATAGGGTGGAAGATATCGGAGACAGATGAGGGGCCATTTTTTAAAAGAGAAAGTGGTGGAGAAATGGAACACTCTACCCGAGGAGGTGGTATCCTGTACAACAGTGGGCAGATTTAAAATGGCATGTGACAGGGTACGTGGGGGTGTAAAGGTGAGGGGGAGAGAAGAGTGGGGCAGCTGCAATATAAGGGTACTAGCTGTGCATTTGAGCAGACTAACTTGATAGACCATAAGGCCTGTTTCTGCTGGGAGATTCATATGTTTGTATGTGGAACCGTGTCAAAGGCTTTTCTGAAATCGAGGTAGGTGACAGCCACTCCACCACCTAATTTATCTCCTTTGTCATCCAGTCGAAGAAATCTATCAGGTTTGTCTGACATGACTTACTTGCTGTGAATCCATGCTGCCTAGGGTGCTGGGCACCTATGACTTCTACATGTCCCACAATCCTTCCTTTAAGTAGTGCCTCCATGAACTTCACCACTACTGAGTTGAGGCTGACTGGCCTATGCTTCCTGGTTTCCTCCCTGCTGCCAGATTTGTGTAAAGGGACCACATGTGCCTACCTCCAATCCTCTGTTACCACCCCTGTGTTGAATGACTTGGTGAACATGGCTTCCAGAGGTTCTGCTATCTACCTTAGCAGTGCTCTTAATATGCTTGGGTGTATGCCATCTAGTCCCATAGCTTTGTCCACCCTCAGTTTAGTGAATGCCATCTGGTCCCATTGCTTTGTCCACCTTCAGTTTAGTGAGCTCCTTCAGGACTCTTTCCCCTGTGAATGGACTACTGTCCATCTCTTCCCCATTTGGCAACTGCTGTAGTGCTGTGGCCTCTGTCTCCCCCTCTCTTCTATTAATACTGAACAGAATATATGTATTCAGTATTTCTGTCTTTTCCATGTCACCCTCCTGCATTTCCTTCCCTCTCCCTTACGCGTAGCAATCAGCCCCTTGTTTTTCCTCCTTTCGCTGATGTACCTGAAAAATGTCTTGTCCCTTTTCTTAACTGACAGTGCTGTCCTTCCTCAGCCTGTGCCCTTGATTTCCTTACTGCCTTTCCTGCTTCCCTTAGACACTCTAGGAACCCCCTCATCCTCTTCCCTTTGTGTCTCCTTATATTTCCAGAACACTTTCCTTTTTGCCCTGACCTTTTCTGCCACCTGTCTTGAGAACCACAGTGACTTCCTCCTTCTCTTGCCTTTGGATACCAATCTGATGTATAGGTGTGTTACTTCCAGTAAGGATTCCTTTAGATGCTCCCACTGTTCATTCACTCCTCCTCCTTCCCCCATTCGCTCCAGGGCTCTTTTGATATCCCTCCCCATTTCCGTGAAGTCAGCATTTCTGAAATCCCAAACCTTGATCCTAGTATGACTTGACTGAGTCTCTGTCCCTATGCTGAGCCACACAGTGTTGTGATCACTGGATTGATGTTGCCCTTCTACCTGGACATCTGTTATTCAATCCCCATTGGTGATTACCAGATCAAGAATTGCCCTGTCTCTGGTGAGATTAAGCACATGCTGCCTGAGTCCAGCATGTCAGAGTGAATCAAGGATACCACTGTCTCTCCTCATTGCCATGTCATGCTACTTTCCCTCTACAATAAGGCAGTCAGGCAAGCCAAAGTCCAATATTTCTCTCACACCTTCCAGTCGAATATGAACCACCTTTCTATGTTTTGCGAGGTGGTTCACACAATCTGTTCTACCCACCTGTTAAGCCCCACATCTTTGTCCTCATGGTTTATCACACCTTCCTGTCTGATACCCTCTGTAGCCAATTAATTCAATGCTTTCTTCACCTCCTGTGCCTTAATTCTCCAAGATCTTTCAGACTCCTGTACCCCTCCTCCAGCTCCATGGAAATTATCTCTTCTCACTCCAGCCCTCCTTCCTTCACCCATGTGTCCACATTTGATACTTTGAAGACACCACCACTTAAACCCTTCAAAGGCAACTGCCTTGATGGTCTAAACCCCAAGCCTCTCTACCTCTCAGCCCCTGCTTTCCCCAATCCAGCAGCCCCCCTTTCACCTCTCATTCTCTCTGTCTTCCATACCAACAGGCAGGAAGTACATTACATGTCTTCCCACTCCCTAAAGGTGGTGATCCTTTCCTTCTAGGAAACTACCACCCTATCTTTCTTGACCCCACCCTTGCTAAGCTCTCAGAATGCGTGGTCCAAAGGCAAGTTCCTTGAGATTTTACACCACTAGCTTCTCTACCTCTCAGCATCTGCTGTCTCCTGTCCACTGGCCTTGCTTCTACAATATTTCATTAGTGTCTTCCATCCCAACTGGCAGAAAGCACGCAACTGTTACCCCACTTCCTAATGGTGGTGATCCTGCCCTACTAGGAAACTACCACCCTATCTCAGTTCTCCACACCATCGCTAATCTCACAGCATGCATGATACTATCCCATAGCCATTTCAGTGAAAAAGTACTTGCTCACATCACACCTTAATTTACTCATGTCCAGCTGAATTGCATGGCCCTCTAGCACACTGATACTCTGAAAAATACCACCATCCTACTTTACTCTACACCTTTCCAACTGCATATTAGAAAAGATGCTACCCTCTCATACCCTATTTATGTCATTTATTAGGATTGTAAAATATCACCCATTTCTGCACTCTCCTACAGGATACAACTAAGGTGCCCCGCTCTATCCTCATATGATCTTGTTGCAGACCATGCACCATCTATGTTGTCCTTCTTTGAACTGCTTCAAAGATATCCTTATATAGCTGTGCCCTCCAGCACTGGACAAAGTAATCGAAATGTGGCTTCAAAAAATGATGTTTGCAGTGACACCACCACCTGATTTCTTCTGGTGGTGATTCTTCTCCATATGCACATCAGCATCCCATTGGTTCTCCACACAGCCTTTGGGCATTGTCTGAAGAATGTTTGGATTTGATTACCCCCAAATTTCATTCCTGTGTGGTGACTGTTGATATCACTACCCCATCATGCTGTAATCCTCCCATGGGTCTTGCTCCCCAGCATATGTTTGCACACATTTTCACAATGGATCCCAGCTGTCATCACTCTAGATCTTTGAAACCCCTCCAGGAGTGTCCACCATGTTGCAAATCTCAGCGTCATCTGCAAATAGAGTGCACCTTCCCCTCCAGCCCCAATGCCACTTATAAAGAAAAGGTCAGGGATCCAGTGAGGGCCAAAAAGAAGGACATTATAAGGTACAAAGAAAAACAGGGATAAAGAATTGGATGAGCATCAGGAAAAAATAGAGAAGCCAAGAGGGCAGTCAGGACTGCTAAGTGACACATAGAACTGGGAATTCTGGAGGGCGCTCAAGGACGGAGGAAACAGTTTTTATAAGTACAATGTATTATGGAAAAAAGAAACACAGAAGGGAGGATTGTCAAGTTAAAGGAGGGGAACAGGGTGATAGAAGAAGACAGACAGAAAGCAATCATACTTATTGACTATTTTTACTTGGCTAGGTATTTACTATGAAGACCAGCAGGTTCCTGCCAGAAAGAAGCATAAATGCTGCTGATAGAAAGGCCCCAGAACTGAGGCTGCAGAAGTAATCTAGTGAAAGAGCCAGAAAAGAATTAGTAGCCCTTAAGGAAAACAAGGCAAATTGGGATGCATCTGAGTGTACTAAAGGGACTGGCATCAGTGTTAGCCAAACCCCTGGCAGGGCTATTCAGTAGCTCTTTGCAGTAAGTGTTGGCTCCAAAGGATGGTTGGATAGCAAACATTGGCAGGAGAGTATAAGAAGCAACTGGGAATCTACAAATGCATCAGCCTTACCTCCATGATCGGGAAGGTGATGGAAACACTAGTCAAAGTGGACCTAGTGGAATACCCGGAGAACATTGGACTTCAGAACAGTAAGCCACACAAGTATGTGGTGGGGAGGTCTTGACATAATAATCTGATAGCATTCCTTGACTGGGTAACTAGGGTAGTTGGCAATGGGCACACAGTAGACTTAACTGTACTTCGACTTCAGCAAATCTTTTGGCTCAGTGTCACACAAATAGCTACTTAAGAAGAAGGAGGATATTGGTACAATTAAGGAAATAGTAAAGTTTGTAGAGAGTTAGTTGGAGGGAAGCAGCAAAGAGCTGTGATGAATTGGGTCAGATTAGAGGAAGAAGTAGTCACCAGCAGAGAACCAGCAGGATCTGTACTGGGCCCAATCCTTTTCAATATGTTCATCAGCGATGTAAGCGAGGGACTCCAGGGCAGCTTACGTGTATTCAGAGATGACATTAAACTGTGTGGTAGAGCTGAAGGTGTGGGGGTAGAAGGGAATTACAGTGAGGCCTGCAAAGGCTGTAAAATTTGTCCAGAGTCTGGCAACAGAAAATTAATGTCAAGGAGAACAAAGTGATGTACTTAGGGAACAAAATCCCCAGAACAGAATATGGATGGGAGTGTTCAGCTGGACACAACATTGAAGGAAAGTGACATGAGAATCATCACCAGTGACTCCTTTAAACAAATCTGCCAGTATAACAAGGACTTCAGCAAGGCTATCAGGATGCTATGTTACATTTGGAGAAGGTTTGACAGTAGGAAGAAGGAGGTAGTTACCTCTGTAAAGATCACTGGTAAGGCCACACCTGGATTACTGTGCCCAGTTCTGGAGTTGTCACCTTAAAAAGGACATGGACAGGCTACAGACAGTACAACACAGGGTGGCCAAGATGATTCAGGGCCTGGAGTGCAGATCCTAGGAGCATCTGCTAAAGTAACTGAAAATATATTTACTTGAAACCAGAAGATAGTGGGGATGTATGATTGACACCTTCAAGTTCCTAAAAAGAATAAAGAAGGAGAACTGTAAAGAGTTATTTACCAGGAACTGAGAAGCTAAGACATGGGGTCATGGGTGGAGTTTAATAGGGGGAAGATTTAAAAACAATGTAAGGAAGCATTATTTAAGTTTATAAACAATGATTGAGCCATGGAATAGTCTGCCAGCAGAGGTGGGTGGTCTCCAGACCTTAAAAGGATTAATGCACTCCTAGCATAGAGCTATAGGTATAGTAGTTACTCAGAGGGACAAGAGAAGCAGAAACATGAGCAACAAAAGTAGGGATAGGGTAAGTGAGGATCTCACAGATAGACAAATAGGCCCCAAGGTATGATAGGTTAATATGGGCAGACTAGATAGACTATTAGTCTTTTTCTGGTATCATTGCTTAGGTTTATAAGCTGCATGTTGGACAGTGTGGAGGAAGTTAGGGAAGTGAGGAAGGACCTAGAGATTCTGGAATGGTTGTTTGAAGTCTTGTAATTGAAGTTCAGTGCAAAGAAGAGCAAGGTGAGGCACACTGGGGGAAAAATGCAGTCACAGACTACTGTCTTGGTAGTTGGAGGGAGCGTTCAGATAGTCAATATTGTAGAGGAAAGGGACATGGAGCAATCACAAGTGATAACCTTAAAATCTCTGGTCAGTGCACCAAAGCCTACATTAAGGCATCAACTATACTGAGTTGCAGAGGGACAAGGTTCAACACTGGGATGAGGAGGGTGAATATTGCCACTATACAGGTCCCTTTCAAGGCCACACCTGAAGTACTGTGACCATTATTGGAGTTCACATTTCAGAAGGGATGAGGACAGGCTGAAGGTGGTTAAGTGCAGAGTCACCCAAATGATCCCAGGAGAGCAAGGCAGACCCTCTGGGGAGAGGCTGGCAGATCTTAACAAATACATGCTAGCGGTCAGGAGAGAGATGGGAATTTTTTCCATAGTTTCCTTTATGCTCCTCTGACAAGCTGGGTGGCTGTATCAGCCTTTTCTATTTGTCACTTCCACCATACCAAGACTTCTGATCCCCAGTCCTCTGAGCCCTTGGGTGAGCCATTGGCACCAGATGGATGGGCTTCATTAACCCCCAACACCGTTTTTCCACCAATATTTCTCCCCCTCCCCTTGTTCCCTGGAGCCCCAGACAAGATCTGGCATGTGCCTGGAGGTGCACATACATGCCTTGTCACAAGACGGATCTGCTCCTCCTACCCCTGGCCTAGTGCACAGTCCCCGTCTGATGCCTACACCACCACCACCACACCACCATACAGTGGTGGTCAAATGCTGGGAGCCAACCTCACCAATCCAGGAGAGGAGATCTGCCTGGAGGCCAGTCGATCCTCATTCAGACTTCCACCCCCACGCAAACCCCAACTGACCCATGCTCATCACCAAACATGGGTCACTGATGTTACAGGAGGTAAGAAGTGATGCCTCAGCCCTCTATGCCACTGGGATGGCCTGGAGAGGGGAATTTGATTGAAACATACTATACAGAATCTTAAAGGGAATAAAAAGGGTAGACAGTAGGGTTCTATTCATCAGGAATGATAAATTATCAAGTTGTCATTGGTGGAGACTGGTATGGGGGAGATTTAACAGGGATATTAGGAAGCAGTTCTTCTCTGAGATGGCTATGGGAAAATGGAATGAATTATTAATGGAAGTGGTGGTGGGGAAGTCTATGTCATCTATATGGAAGGCTGAGATAAATTCAGTGCGCTGGTATGTAGTCACTATAGTAGGGATTCGGGTACAGGGGTGGGGGTGGGGATGGAGAGAAAAAAGGCACGGGTAACAAAAGTTAATCACCCAGTCTGGCAGCAGGCCAGTAAGGTGTAGGATAGTTTTTTGGACAAATCCCAAAAGTAACCGGAAATACTCTCAAAGTTAAGGTACACACTATGTGTGCATCAAAGTAAAAAAAAAAAAAAAATCACTGACGTGTTATTCTAAGAAGCAAAAAATATTTATTCATAATCATTTAGTGTTAGCATACACTGTTTTTTATAAAAAGAACAAATACATATATTGCATTAAGAGATAAATCAGCTATTAAAGAAACTACCTCAGATTTATTGCAGAGTAGTAAGACTTTGTATGCAGATCCCCAGCTAAGTTATGTTTCCCTCTGTTTTATTTATTTATAGTGTTTTTATGAAAAGAACAAATAAATATATTGCACTAAGAGATAAATCAGTGATTAAAGACACTGGGCTCAATTCACAAAACTCAATTTTAATGCAAGTTGCCTGCATCAAATAGAATTGACGCAAGGGGCACCTTACATCAAAACCTGTGGTTTCCAATTCTTGAAGGGAAGCTGTGGCAAACCAGGGATCCTCTGTGCAAGACCTGCCATGTGGAAGGCATGCACTGAGGTTGGGGGTGCACCAGGGCACTATGGGGCTTGCAGCAGACTCTTGCTGACACATCCCCTTTAATGGGATTCTGACAGCCAGTGGGACAGGCCAGGACTTAGACCACCCAACTAGTGGTCTAACAGCCCTTGTTCCACTCCCACAGACAGTGTGGTGAGCCAGAATAGGGTCTGACCTGGTGCCCAGAGAAGTGGGTAGCTGAGCGATCAGCACTGGGGAGGACAACAGCCATGTGGCCTGGTATAGACTGCACCAGGAACAGTGCCACCCACAGCCCTATGATATTCTGCATCTGCCTACTGGACCTGCAGCAGGTCATGGCATGTCCCCATTCTCCCCCCTCCACTTCCTGTTCCTCCAACACTGCAGCCAGTGTCATTTCTCTTGGACCTTTGAATGTTCCTCTGCTGTGTGGATGGGCTGGTGATCCAGGCAACCCTGACAAACCATCTTCCAAACTCCTCCCTTGTGCCAAATGTATGGTGCACAGGACTTGTTGCCACAAACAATGGGCATTTGGCACTGGGGCTTCTTTTGTATGTAAACTGGGTGCAGGGTCCCAGGCATAGTGAGAATCGATGCAAGCTACTGTTGTAGCAACTTGTGCTGATCTTTGAAAATCAAGCCCACTGCCTCAGAAAATTTGCTGTTTAACAGGGCTATGTCCCCATATTATCAACTACACTAGGTTTCCCTCCATTTTATTTATTTTTTATTTAACACTTCTTGGCTAAGATAGAACACCAAGCAAAGCTTGTTTCCATGTGCATCCTGAATGCAAAGGGAAGTTAAGTGCCTTTTTCATGATCTCACATTATACAAATGGTAGCTGGTCAATTCAAACTCAGTTCTGCATGTTTTCAGCTCGGTGCTGTTAGCCACTACACTATACTGCTATAAAACTGTAATAGAATGGTTATGCTGATACAAGTAGGTTGAAATGGACTCAACAAATCAAACCTTACCCTTACAGAAATATAGGTGTGCTGTGTACATGCAGAATGCATGCCACATGCTTAATAGTGCAATGTTTGCATGCAGTTTGCATATACAAAGTGAACCTATGCGAACCAAGTCTAAAAAGCAAATCAAATTCACATTCTGCAAGCTTGACATGTGCACAGCAGGTACGCTGGTGTGAACATCCTCTAAAAATTACTTCAGTTTCTTGTGTTGCACGCTTGACATGAGTGCAGCAGTTAAGCCAGTGTGAATATCATTTAAACATCACATCAGGTTCACATGCTGCACACTTGCCATGTGTGCAGCAGCTAAGCTGGTGCAAATCTCATCTAAAAACACATCGGTTTCTATTTCTTATACTACCACTAGCAATTAGTCATTAAAATAAATTTTTATTTGAATTCCCATAAAAATTAGGTAAACTCAGTTCTGATCCTTTTGCAGGTTGTAAAATGTCTTTAGATTTTTGTCATTAAATCACCATTAATTTGTAAAGTATTGTTTGATAACTGCATTAAATGCCTAGGATATAGCCAGTCGACATCCCCGATTCCAGATGTATGATGGAGGGACTCTGTGCTGTGAAGCCTATCCTTTTTGTTTTGGACCATGCAAAGGGAGACAGGGGACATGATAGAAACTTTCAAGTACCTCAAGGGAAACAACAAAGTCCAGGAGGGTAGCATCTTTGAGAAAAAGAGATGTGCAAGAACAAGGCGGCACAATTTGAAGATAGAGGGGGGATGGCTCAAGGGCAATGTGAGGAAGTATTTTTTTTCACAGAGGTTGGTGGATGCATGGAATGGCTTTCCTGAGGAGGTCATGGGGTGAAAAACAGTGGGGGAATTCAAGAATGCATGAGACAGACATTATAGATCAAGGGAACGCTCCTGACCAATCTGAGCGCTCCTTTGCCTTGTGGGTGAGTCACTCTTTTTCTCTGAAGATAATTTCACATGCAGAAGCCCTGGAAACAACATGTTCTTGAAAGTTCTGTTTTTTTTTAATATATGTATTATTGATTGCTCTCAATCACTAATATATTAATATGTCCCCTGGAGCCACTCATTGCTGAAAACAAGTGATTTCATTTACCTTCAGCTTGAGCCAGAACAGCTTAGCTTTGCTTCGCTGTTCTCACTGAGCTGAAGGTGCATGAAACCAATCATTTTCAGCAATGAGTGGTTCCGGGGATGTATTAACACATATAAGGAATTCTGGTGGGGGTTAGGAAGAAGTAGGCTGTTGGTTAACTAGAATCTGCAGCTTATCCAATAGGTAGGGAAATGGGCAGACTGGGTGGGCCAAGCAATCCTTATCTGCTGTCATAGTCTGTGTTTCTATGTTTCTACTTATGTTTCTATCCCTTATGCATATATAGTGCTGTGCATATTTAGTGCTACAAATGTGTTTCTCCATGACTGTTTTATCTCAATTACTTTCCCTTTGCATTCTGTATTGAGCATATACACTGTGGCCATGATCACTACTCTTTGTGCTGAGTAGTGTCTTGGAAGCATGCACCATACCTCACATTGTGTCACTGAAATGAGGGACATGGACACTCAAAATGAGGGACAATGAGGGACACTAACCCACATGATGATCACAACACATCATGAAACATGGTGCTAAAGTACCTCAGAACACATTGGAAACCATTGCATTAGCACCTGAGAATGAATGTCTACCATTAAGCAGGGATGCCATTTAGGTAGGGCATAGGGGAGCAGTTGCCCCCACCCCCCCCCCATATTTGTTCCTAGATTGTTCTTATGGTATGGCAATAATGGCTTTAAATTTCAATTTAATCTTTTGCAGAATAGGTGCCCACCTAGCCTGTGTGTGCTCACGCTGCAGGTACTCTCTAGTCTCTAAGGTCTGTATAGTGTTGTCCACTCTCTCCACCTATTAGCAGCAGCACAATCACATGTAATGTGGATGACCTCCAGCCAAAAAAGAGTGCATGTGCCTTGCAAGTGTGACACTGTCTTTCCCACCACAGAGTAGACAGACTGCACACTACAGCTTGGAGGAGTCAGTGAGCACTGAACTCTCAATAGCAGTGTTGTTGCAGCATATTCTTGTTGTTCTACTCTTAGTGAGTCGCTGCCTCCTAGGTGGCTGAAGTGGCAGAGGGTGAGCTAGGAGCTAACTCAATACTAGGATACCTACTTACTCTACTGGGCTTGTCATGCAAAGAAAACAGCACAGATTCCCATGGCAGCAAGATAGGCTTAGCAGCTGTGGTCATAGTTGTGTGGGCAGCCATTATAGGCCTTGATCAGTGCACTGTGGCAGCAGCCACAGAAGCAACCAAGCAAGAAGCAAGCAACCCAGGTTGGGTGGGTTTGGATGATGAGGTGAATGGGTCCTGGACCACGTCTGGAGTCTTGTTCTCTGAGATCCTGCCGGTCTGGGAGAGGGGGGGCAGACAGACAGAAGGTCAGTGAAGGGGAGATAGGGGAGATAAACATGTGGATCAAGGGCTGGTGCCAGGAAAAAGGACACAGATCTGTAGGTAACTGGCAACAGTTTTGGGAGTGAAAGTTCTTTAAATTTAGTGGACTGCATCTTTCTAAGGAGGGAGTCAGTGCATTGGGACAGAAGTTTGACATCTTTGCAGAATATTTAAACTAGCAAATGGGGAGAGGGGTGCAGCACCTGATACATTTAATGGGAAGAACACCCCTTCCCCTCAGCTAGTGATCAAAAAGGAGTTCAGTATGTTTGTAGTTCATTTGCATCACCAGTTAAGGAAAAAGGTCCCTCTCCCCATATGATGTGCAGGAGAAATGCCCGACCTCACCCAACAACTAACGCACCGAAATCTGGCCAATGGAAAATCATGTACACAAATGCCCTCAGTCTGGGAAACAAGATCCCAGAGCTGCAGGCAACAATGACAGAGGCTAAACTGGACATAGTATACATTAGTGAGACATGGTTCACCAATAACCACACTTGGAAGACTTCAGTACCCAACTATGTACTGTTCAGAAGAGACCGAGGTGCATGGAGAAGGGGCTGTGGCCCTTTATGTTAATGAAAATATAAAAGTTACAGAAATTCAGAATACACATAAGGAGCCAGAAGAACTGTGGGTCACCCTGGAAACAGGAACTGGGACTGCAATACGAACTGGGGTTGTCTACAGGCCTGCTGACCGGGGGGAGGACATAGACACATTACTGTTAGAAGATACTGTATACAAAACATGACTGCTACAGGGGAGGTTCCTATAGTGGGATACTTCAACATGCCATATGCAGATTGATCAATACCAGCAGGAACATCTGCCAGAACTAGACACATAGTGGATTCCCTCAAGAGGAGGGCCTCAAACAACTATTACAACAACCCACAAGAGACAGGGCTATCCTAGCTCTAGTACTGACTAATGGGAAAAGGATCACAGATCTCCAGGTAGAATGTCACCTGGGGGGCCAGTGACCATCACATGGTATCATTCAATTTGGCCACTGGAACTAAATCATCCCATTCCAAGGCAGAAATATTGGACTGCAGAGGAGCTGACTTTGATAAGATGGCCAACAGAGTTAAGCTAGCCCTGGCAAGATGAAATACAGGTGACGGGGTACAGGCAAAGTGGGCAAGCATAAGGATGCAATACTTGAAACAATATCCCATTGTGTTAGAGAGAAAGGCAAGAGCAAAAGAAGGAGGAAACCACTTTAGTTCTCATAAACAGTAGCAAAAAAGGTCAGAGCCAAAAGGCTGGCCTTCAGGAAATATAAGGGAATGCAGCTGGATGAAGATAGGGAGGCATACCAAACTTCCCTAAAGGAAGCAGGGAAGGCAGTAAGGCAGGCAAAGGCCTAAACTGAAGACACACTAGCATGAACAGTAAAATAAGGGGACAAGACTTTCTATAGATACGTTAATGAAAGGAGAAAATCCAGAGAAGGTATTGCTAAGATCAAAGGGGATAAGAGGGAGTGTGTGGAGGAGGACCACAGAAAAGCATCTATCCTAAATAGATACTTCTGCTCAGTATTTACTGAAGAGAAGGTAGGGCAGGGCCCACAGCTCAGCACCATGGACACAGGGGGGAAAGAGGTGTGCAAAAGTCCCTTCACAAAGGCTCAGGGTGGACAAGGCAATGGAACCTGATGGCATATATCCCAGGGTACTAAAGGAGCTAAGAGTGGAACTAGTAGAGTCATTATTGGTACTGTTTAGTGAGTCTTTGAGCACAGGAGAGGTCCCAGAAGGCTGGAGAAGGGCTCTGCAAGAGTGGTAGCAGGGAGGAGGCAGGGAACTACAGATCAGTCTGTCTTACCTCAGTAGTGGGTAAGATTATGGAGGAACTCCTTAAGGAAAGGATAGTGCAACACCTGGAATCCATAGAATCACATGATCCAAGACAGCATGGGTTTACAACAGGAAAGTCCTGTCAAACTAATCTCATAGATTTCTTTGACTGGATAACCAGAGTAGTGGACCAAGCAGGAGCAGTTGATGTTGCCTACCTTGACTTCAGCAAAGCTTTCAATACTGTTCCACATAGAAGATTGATTAATAAGCTGGGTAGACTCAGGGTTGGTCAGAAGTTGGTCAACTGGGTGGCAAACTGGTTAGTAAGCATAACACAGAGATTGGTGGTAAATGGTATACAGTCAGAAGAGATGCAAGTCACAAGTGGGATACCTCAGGGATCAGTCCTGGGGCCAGTCCTCTTCAATATCTTCATCAGTGACATTTCAGATGGATTGGAGGGTAAGGTTTCTCTGTTTGCAGATGACACCAAGATCTGCAACAGAGTAGATGATCCAGATGGGGTGGGCAGAATGAGAAAAATCTGGATAAACTGGCAACATGATCAGAAGAGTGGCAACTGGGTTTTAACACAAAGAAGTGCAAGATCATGCACATAGAGAAGAGAAACCATGAAGCCATCTATAGGTTGGGAGGGGAGTTGCTGTCAAATACAATGGAAGAAAAAGACTCTGGCATCATCATCACTGATGACCTGAAATCATCCAAGCAGACCACTAAAGCAGTAGGTAAGGCTAGAGGGATATTGGGGTGTATTAGTAGGGGTATCACAAGTCATTAGAGGGAGGTGATAATCCCTCTTTACAAGACATTGGTTAGGCCCTATCTAGAGTATTCTGTGCAGTACTGGAGGCCGCACCTGCACAAGGACATTAACAAAATGGAGGCAGTCCAGAGAAGGGCAACTAAAATGGTGCAAGAACTGCATCAGAAAACATATGAATACAGATTAATGAAGCTCAATATGTATATCCTAGCGCAAAGGAGGGAGAGAGGTGATATGATCAAAACATTCAAACATCTTAAGGGCATTAACAAGGTAAACAAGTCTAACATGTTTCAATCTAAGAAAAATAGCAGGACAAGAGGACACATCATGAGATTAGAGGAAGGCCCATTAAGGGGTACTGTGAGGACGTTTTTTTTCACAGAAAGGGTGGTGGAGGCATAGAATGTACTACCTCCAGAAGTGGTGGATATGAATACAGTGCAGGGCTTCAAACAGGCATGGGATAGGCATAAGAGAGCAATACAGATGAGTATGAATAGATAGGCCTTTGCCAGAGTACAGGTCTATGGCACAGTCATAAGATAAAAAAAAAATGGGCAGACTAGTTGGGCCTTGCAGTCTTTATCTGCCATCAACTTCTATGTTTCTGTGTTTCATGATGGGGACCTGTGATGATCGGTTCAAGCATCCAGCTTCTGATGAAGAAGAGAGGGGCAGAGGACTGAAAACTGGGCTGGTGGCACACAATGTCAGGCTGCAGGTTCTGGCTATATGGCAGGGTAAATATAAAGTATTTTTATTTTTTTTACAGGGGGATTGGGGAAGAGGAAGGACTGAAATATTGATATGTTTTTCATGTTTCTTCACCTTTGGGTGGCTTCATGACCCATAGGAGATGGATATTGAATAGAATGGAGTCAGGGAAAAAAATCTGGACAAAGTTATTTTTTTGGGGGGGAGGGGCAGAACTTCAGCTGGGAAACAAACTGTTTAGTAACTGGGTGGGTTTAAGCACAAATCTGATGCACTGCTCAGGGTCATATACAGATAAATCATATACATTTGAATTTTTCCTGATTTGCATATCATGTTTCAGTTAAACCAAATAAGTTGCATCTTTTAGAGATGTTACAGACATTCTAGAGCTGTCTCTTGCATTCATGAACAGTTGAGTGGTATGGTATGCACAGACTATTGAAATCCCACTATGGTCTGGCTTATGCCCTCCCCCCCCCCACTGAAGCTGACTTCCACATTTCCACACTCAGGCACATTATGATAAAGGGCAAAGGAGACTGCAGGGGTGTGAACCATTGAAATGAAAGAGGATATTTTTTAATTACTATTTTATACATTATTGATGGAGAATTGGAGATTAAGGAAGACCACAGCCCAACTAACAAGGGCCTTGTTAGTAGAACAGTGGCCTTCATTATTTATTTAGTTTTTGTTGACAGAGTAAGTGCACTAGACAAATTCTGCCTATTTCAGGCACAACTCAGGGAGGGGATACATATGAATGCCAACTGACCTTAAACCAGATTAAGCTGTTGGTGGTATTTTTAGTGAATTACTCTGCAACTCAGCATCATAATGTATAAAATAGTACTAGAAAATAACTCCATTCATTTCAAGAAGGTACACCCCAGAACTCTAACACATGGGCATCATCTGTTAAAGACTCCAGCCTCTGGCTCCCTAGTACTCAAGTAAGAAAGTTTTTACTTTTAACTATACTTCGTGGGTTGGCTGTAGCAGTATGGCTGTACCTGCTACAGTGTGAGTGCATGGGGGGCTGGCCGTGTGTGTGTGTGTGTGTGTGTGTGTGTGTGTGTGTGTGTGTGGAGTTATTGCTACTTTTGTGTTTGCACCTTAAAGCCTGTTTGCATGGAAGCATTCAAAACTATGGAGAGAAAATAGTAGGAGTACAGGCCAGACAGAAGTAATTAAGTGGTTTTGTGGGTAAGTCTGTGTATCAGGGTGGAAAGAACATGTGTTTCCATTGGTATGTGTGCTACAGTTCAACTATGAAAATGAGATGAGGGAAGAGAAGAAAACTGAAAAGCATAACAGTGGCTACAAGCATGCAGCATGCATGCAGATTTATTCAGATACTGTACATATTGAAGTGCAAGCAAGCCAAATGTGTGCAGACAGTATGGCTTAATGGTTGAAGGCACTGAACTACAAGTCAGGAGATTTGAAGTCATGAAGACCTGAGTTTGAATCTCATCAGCCCTCACTTGTGTATGGTGTGATCCTGAGCAAGTCACTTAACGTTTACATATGCAGTTATCAGTGACCACTTACTTTCTTGCACGCATGCCACATGCATGCAGTCTTCCCCAATTTAACATAAAAATCATGGTTTCCACACTTGGTTGCTGCATGCATGCCATATGCATGCAATTAGTTCCAATTTAACATGTAAATCATACTTGCAGCTCAAATAGCACTTAGATAGTTTTATGTGTACAGCATGAAAACATTTCATATCATTTTTTTCTGTAAGGGTATAGTGCAAGAAAAATGATAAGTTAATCTCTGTATGTTTCAGTAGAAGCTGATGAAATATAGAGTCACAATGGTGTTACCTAAACCTGTACCAAAAAACCTGTTGTGGCATAACTACACCAGTGCATCATCTTTCTTAGGCTTCCTCAAGGGTGATGTCCCAGAATGGGTGCCTAAAAAGTAAATTTGCCTTATTTTGACAGCACTACCTATATCTTTCTGTTAGTGATCCCATTCACAATGCATTCAAGTGTCTAATTTGCCTTTCCCACAGTCCTATTACACAAAGCCAAAGCCTAGAAGTTCTTCGCTGTTATCACCACCAGGTCCTATTCCTCTCTTTCCTCCATTGTCGCCTCCACTACCACCACACCCATCCTGTGTTCCGTTCTCAGGTTCTTGGCCCCTTGTGTATAGCTTATATAGAGCAATAATTCATTTTTCAAGCACTTAATGCACTCCACCTCTGATTACTTTGCTTGCATAGCAGGAAAGAAACATTTAAACAAAAGTTAGTTACCTTTCCAGACTGCTATTTTATTTTTGAGCAGTGGAATTCATCTACAATCATCTTCCCATACTGTTTCAGTCCTCTTGACTTGGTCTGCTTTCTGGATTTCCAAAGATAAGATGATGCACTTAATATATAATACCACTTTACCTTTCCTCCTACCTTTACTCTGGTGGGGTCTAACTGCCGGGAGGAGTTACCTGTGGCAATGACGGAGGAGGATGTGGTGGTTCTCCATAGTGGGGTCACCGAGGAGGGTGGTAAAAGTGGTAGAAGACCCCAGAGGAGTAGGATGAAGCAACTTCTGGTGAAGGATTCCATTGTAAGGGGGACAGATCTGGCAATAGGAAGGGGAGAGAAGAAGGTTAGGTGCCTATGTGGACCCATGGCCTGGAGGGATGGGAAGCATATCCTGAGTATCAATAGGACAACAGGGGAGAAGGCAGAGCTGGATGTCATTGTCCACCTGGGGACAAATGAAATGTCTAGGGACAGGGCTGGGAAAGAGCAGGGGGAGTTTAGTGAGCTGGGGAGGGGTCTTAGGTAATGCGCTCAGTAGCTTTTGCAGTGGTACTGACTGTATACAGAAGGTGGGAGGACAGGGACCTTCACACCAAGAGCTTTAACTCTTGTTTAAAGGAATGGTGCAGAGAGAAGTGGTTCTGCTGCACTGGGGACTAGGGATCCACCTGGAGGGTTAATGGTCTGTACAGGGGTGATGGCCTATATCCATCTGGAAGGGGAACTGCAGTCCTCAGTGGATGGTTTAAATGTCACTGTGATGAACATTTATATTAACTGAGGGTGGTGGTGGAAGAAATCAGGGAGGTTGAAACTCCCCCCTTCCCCCTGAAGTAGTAAGTAGTGAGAACCCGAGGGGAAAGGAATCCCACAGGGTGAAAATTGAAAAGGAAGCAGGACAGTAGAAATAAAGGGTGAGGGAACGGGGGGAACAAGGGAGAGAAAAAACTAAAAATGGTGGTAACAAGCACAGTAGAAACAAAATCTGCAATGTCATGCATGCAAATGCTAGATATCTAGGAAATAAGATTCCTGTCCTAGAGGCCAGTCATGGTAGAGGCCAACCTGGATATTGTGGCCATTACCAAGTCATGGTGCACTGAAAACCATGAATGGTACATGGCCATACTACACGGTACTTTGTACAGGAAGGACAGGTTAGGAAGGAAATGAGGAGATGTAATACTTTATGTCAGGGAAAGCATAAAGCTGTGGAGATACAGGGAATAGAGGGGAGCAGAGGAACTGTAGATCACCCTGGCAATGGGGAATGGATCCATTGTTCACACTGGCATGATCTACAGACCTCCACCATAGGGGGAGGAGTTAGATAAGGTACTGGTGGAAGCCATTGATAAGATGGAACAAAAAGGGGAGGTGTTGCTGGTAGGGGATTTCTATCTGCTGGATGTAAATTGGAGCCTCCTAGCTGCAGCTTCAGGTAGAAGCACAGATATCCTAGACTCCTGGCAGGAAGTGCTCATCAGGCAACTACTCAGTGAATCCACTCTTGATGGGGCAATACTGGACCTAGTGCTCACAAAAAGGGTCAGTGATACAGATGTCAAGGTGAGAGGCCGCCTGGGGATGGTATCCCATAACATGCGCAACAGTGATTGAGTGAACTGCAAAATGATGACTTAATCATGGTGCATGTCATGGGGGCTACCGAGGAGGTAGGGCGACCGGATGGGGTAGGTTGGCATATATAGTGACAGGATGTCGCTACATGAATGTGCGCGAGATGGGGTGGGAGCAAGCATACTCAGTGAGGGGTGGGAGGGGTTTTGAGGGGTGATGCTGTGGTAAGCTACCTAGCTGGCCCCATGGCACACTGGGTGGGTTCATGGCTTGGGTGGGCAGGGTGCTGAGTACTGGTCTGGGTGCAGATATATTTTTGTTCGGCTCATCCCAATTTTTTTTTTATGTTTTGCACCCCCAACATACATCTCCTGGAGTTGAGAACCCTTAAGTAGGGGGGTGCAGTGGGGCACATCCCTCTGTATAAAATGTTAAAAATGAAAGTCCCTGGTGCTGCAGAATCAGAGCCCCAAAATTGATTTTCAGTGCTCTGACTGCACCATAACAGGGATTGCCTTTCAGTAGTCGCTGTTATGACCTAGAAGCTGGTGACCAGTGATCACCTTACAGTATGGTTCAGTATAAGAAGAAGAAGAAGAAGAATCAGCATTTATATAGCACTTTTCAAATACAGTATCCCAAAGTGCTTTACAAGCAATGCTAGACTGGTAATGAAGTGACTGAATGTGTGGTGGCAGCCATATTGCACATCATCACCCACAGCCTGGATAATTGCATGAACCAGTTTATGGGAAGGGGAATGTTGGCCAGGACACTGGGAATGTTCCCTGCTCTTTGTGAAGAGTGCCCTGGGTTCTTTTACTTTCACCTGGACACCCACCAGGACAACACCAGGATGGGCAGAAGGGACCTCAGTTTAATATCTCATCCAAAGGATGGCACACCCCTGCAGTATAGCACCCCCCAATACTGCACTCGGATGCCAGCAATTTTTAGGTGCAAGTCCAATCCTGGTGTGGGACAAGAACCCATGACCTTCTGGTCCAGAGGTGAATGTGCTACCAACTGAGCCATGCTGACACCCAGCAGAACTGCAGCAGAATCAAACCACACAAGGGTGAGGGCCCTGGACTTCAGAAGGGTAGATTTTATAAATATGGGTGAATTCCTCAGAGATGACCTGGTGGTGGTGGAGGGGGGGGTAATCTGGATGGGGAGGAGGAGGAAGAGTGTGAGAAACTAAAAGGGGCCATAATGAAGGCAACAAACCTCTGCATTAGGCAAGTGAGCAAAAGCAAGAGGAAAAAGAGACTGCTGTGGTTCTCGAAAGACGTGACTGAAAAGGTAAAGGCTAAGATTTAGGTATGTATGTGAAAAGAGGATGACCATGGGAAAGATTGTAAGGTTAAAAAGCGAAGGGAGCTGTGCAGGGAGTGAAAATTTCACACAAATAAATTGTTGAATTGACATTGTTTGCACGGACAGCTGTTGGCCAAGTGGGGACTGCATTGTCTTCCCATGCTAGTGACCTGAGTTCAGGTGTAAGCTCAGCGAATCAGAAGAATGGACCAAGACTGAGGGAAAGGTGCTGCAGTGTGTGGCACCTGCCCCAACCTGAGTAGGGACAGAGCAGTGTTCTACATCAAAGAATAAACTATAGTGGGCTGGGGAGCCTTCCCTCACAAGAGGTTGACATGTATGTCAAGGCCTGATGGGCCCATGCACTGTGTCTGGACTATCTCTACTACTCTGTTTATGTCATTTTGTGCAAATGAGGACACAATTTCACTATCAGAAAAAGAAGTAAAATTCACTGTAAGAAATTACACTAATGCTGACATTAGTGTTGAATAATGCAATGCTTATAAAGTCAGAAAATTAAACATTGAAATATAAACTTTGACAGCAGATAAGGACCGCTTGGCCCACCAAGACTGCCCATTTTCCTACCTATTGGATAAGCTGCAGAGTCTAGTTAAGCAACAGCCTACTTCCTCCTACCTACCACTAGAATTGCCTTATGTCAGGGGGACATGGTGGAGCCTGAGCAAGATGGACACTCATGCTTACAGAATGGGAACCAACCATGATTTAAACTGAACAAATTCAGGAACATGTGAGGTCCATTATTAATCAGAGAATGGATACACCCATAGGAAGACATTTTCTACTGTACATAATAACAATGTGTCATACTTAAAATTTATGAGATTGGAACATGTGAAAGCTAATCTTAGAGGATGTGATAGGCCAACTAAGTTGTTGCAGAAAGAAAGTTCTTGGATTTTTAAGGCCAATACAGTAGCTCCCTTTGGACTTAATGAAAGATGGGACCTTAAACCTTTTCTAAGAGAATAGACATTTTAGGTTTCCAACCTAAAAGTGGTGTGAACAAGATGCTTATTATATTTTGTAAATAGTAACATTTTACTTACTAAAAAGATTAGTATATAAGCTTAGTACTTAAGTATGTACAATGTTAATTCTGTTGGATAAAGGAGTTTGCCCTTTAATGGGCAGACCAGGTTGTCCTGGTGCACCCCTTTCCTCTTGCATAAAATAGTTGTGCTCAGAAGGGGAAGGGGGAAGGAAGGGGAGGGGCTAAGGTCCAGGACAATGGGCAGGTAGCAGGAAGGGGAGGGGCAAAGCAAGGTACATAAGGGACAGCACAAGGGGGCTTCAGCCACTTTTTGCTGGAGTTTTGATCTACAACTGCAGCACGTCGGATTGGCAAAAACATTTTTTGGGGAGGTTTTTTCACCAAGGGAGAGAGGAAAGAAAACAAATAGTGATATTACAGGAAGAGATGTAAAGTAAAAAAAAATATATACGAAGGGAGAGAAGAAGAGGAATATATTCAGTAAAAAAATGGTTACAGTAGACTCGTAGGGGTTGGTTAGAAGGACTTTTTGATGGGTTTTTTGAGTTTGATGATAATTATAGACTGTTTTTTCCCTAGTAAGAATTTGGTGGGCAGGGAGGAGCCCCAGAGAAGGGAGAGAGACAGCATGAGCTGAGACCATGCGGCCCGGTGCCTTGCATCGTGTTTGTAATAACTAAGTGGAAGAAGAAAGCCTTTTAATTGTTGGCATTGGTTTTGCTGCTTTTTTGCCAAATTGGGCTGGTTTGCATGATCAAGAGAGCCTGGGAGAGCCGGTGGTGATGGTGGGAGTGAGTGGAAGCGGGACCGTGTGGCGTGTTTAATTGTTGGTGTTGGTTTTGCTGCAAATTTCCCAATTGGGCTGTTTGGTATGATTATGTGGGCCTGAGAGAGCCCATGGTGATGGTGAGAGTGAGTGGAAGTGGCACAGCGTGGCATGACATCACAAGTCATGTGGGGTGGAAAAAAAACCCTTGTGACCTCCTGCTAGGGCGCTGGTAGTGTTTAGTGGCTGTGAGTGCTGTAGAAAGGCAGGGAAGGAATGGCAAAGACCTTGAAGAGGCACTGAGGCATGGGCTGCATGGCGGGCGTTATGCGCTGCTTGTGTAATGGCTAAAAAAAAACAAAGAAGCAGAAAGCCTTCTTTACTTGTGGTGGGGTTTTTTTGCTACAATTTTCACAGTTTTTGGGGCTGGTGGGATGAATAGTGGGCCTAAGAGAGCATGTAGAGATGGGGGGAGCGAGCGGAAGCCAGGACCGAGTCGCGTGACATCACACGCCACGCAGGGGGTGGGGGAAACCCCTTTGTGGTATCCTGTTAAGGCACTGGTGGTTTTGGTGGCTGCGTGTGAGGAGGAAAGCCTAGGAAGAGAAAGCAAGGCCTCAAAGAGGCACTGAGGCATGGACCGCATTGCGGGCGTCATACGCCACGTGAGGGGGTCTGTTGGAAGGACACTGGCTTGAGCTCTCAGGTCAGGGGGGCATTATGTGGCTGTTGCTCATTTGTCAGGACTTGCAGGCAAGCAACAAAGCCTGGCAGCTGGGAGGAGTGAGGGTGGCCCATGATCCAGGACAACACGGCGGGCAGCACACGCCGCACGGTGAGGTGGGGGGAGAATTTAGGGGACTTGCTATTATGCTCTGGTGGAATTTCTTGTGTTTTTTCGGTGCCCTCAATGGAAGATAGGCCTGTCAGAGGCCCTGAGGGAGTTACCAAGTGGCGTGACGTCACATGCCAAAGGGGCGTTAGATAGAATTGTCTGGGCTTGGGTGGGGTACTGGGTTGGGGGAAGCATGGGTTTTGGGATCAGGAGGGGAATAAGCCCAGAGAAGGGGCCAGAAGACAAGAGAGAGGAAGTACAACAGGTGACCATGAGGCGTGATGTCACATGCCGTGGGGGGGCATTAAAACAGTGCCCATGTGATTGGGCTGTCTGCCTGTGTAAGGGGCCTTTCAAAAGTATAAGGGGAAAAGAGAAACAAGGGCATAGAAGAGGCCAGGGGTGGAAGGGGAGAGATTGTGACCCGGGTCCTCGCGAGTGAGGTCCCACGCTGTGAGGGGGTCACATTGGGAAGCCTTGGCAAACACTCATGAGAGGTTGCCTGCTGTTTGGGCCTTCCCCCTTCGTTTTTTCAGGCACCAGGATGGAGCAAGGGTTGGGCAGAGGTCTGAATATAGGGGGAAAATACACGATTATCAGACCAAGCGGTGTCCACTTTCCTGGGTGGGGTTGATTGCGTGGGTGCCTTAGTCCATTTGATGTGGGCATGTGGTTTAAGGGACAGGATGAAGGCATTACAAACAGGTACAGATATACAAATTAACCCGTGTTTTATCTTCCTGTAATTGTCTTCTCAGAACAAAGAAAGAACGAAATGGCACCCAAGAAGAGCAGGCGATCAAAGGAGGATGCTTACAAGGCTATAATTGAATTGGCAGAAAAAGCAAATAGAATGTGGGAGCTGGTGGAGGGAAAGGAGCCAGGGAGACCCAGGGAGAAGAGAAAAGCAGGCCAGGGAAAGGGTGGCGGAGGAAACGACCAGCCAAGGGGCCATGCAGTCCTGCTAGGGTAGCACTGGAAACAGTGGGGCCCGACAAGGCGGTTGATCCAGTACCTCTGCAGCCCGTGGACCCGGTGATGCCAGTACCCCTACTGGATCAAGGTGGAATCTCCCCGGTGGAACCCAGGGACGATGCCAAGTAGTTCCCCCTTCTCCTCAGTCACAGGGGGAACCAAGGGAAAGTGTGAAAGACTCCAGGCAGCACAGCCCAGACAAGGTTACAGGCAACACATCCAGTGCAGTGGGTAATAGTATAAAAGAATACATAGGGCAAATTGTGGAGACACTTGGAACAGGAGGTTTGGGGCAGATGGAATTAGCTCTGGCAGAAATTAGGATGGAAACAGAGGGGCCTGAAAAGAATGAAAAGGGAGCAGAGAGAGAAGGAAGAGGTACAAGAGAGATAGGAGTTCCTGGGATGAGGATAGGCGAACATGTGCCACTGGCCACAAAAGAGAAAATATAGAAAGGGGATATGTAGATATATTCACTTTGGTGAGTCGGGAGGCAGCAGCCAAATATAAGGAAACTGAGGGCATAGGCAAAAGAGAGATGGCAGTGGCCATAGTATTTTTAGGAAAGAAAGAGGATGACAAGTTCACAAAAGGGAAGACGTGGGATGGATGGTTCCTAGGTTTTGTCTTTTTCTCAGACATCGTTCTGGAGAAACGCCGAGCTAGGCATCCACTCGTACTCATTCCTTGATAATACGGAGAGCAAAAGACAAAGGCGGGTGGGGTGATTATGGTTAATATTAGCCTGACAGGGTGGGCGGTATTGTGCTATACTGACCGCCTAGGGATGAATGAGGTCTGGACGCTGGTATGGAGGGCCTTATAGTCCCTGGAAGGTCCGGTAGCATAATACCGCCCACCCTGAAGGGTATTATTGGCGCTTTTAGAAAATGGGCCATTTTATTATCTATGTTTGAAAGAATAAATGTACATGCTAAAATGTTAAACTATTAATGTTATATTTATTTTGTAAAAAATAGTTCCTCTGCCAATATTACAATGATATGTTTCTTTTTGATTTCTGATGTTTGTCCTAGTACAGCCTTCAACACCTACCATTTAAAAAACAGAGTGATGAGTGGGTGTCAGAAGGATTCAAGGCACTACGAGGGGTTTAAATCAACAACAAAAAATGTTTGACACGGTGCTGGAAGTGCAAGGGAGTAGTTTGAAAGCTAAATGTATTGGGGATCAGCATGGAGACTGGACAGCATGACAGGAGTCGGGAGAGAAAAGGTAGTTTTATTTTCCGGCAAACATGTCCCATTTATGGGATTTAAGATGTGGGGGCGACGGGCGAAAGTATGTGCAGTACAGCGGAAAGGAAGGGGAGCCGGACAACTAATGGCATGGTATGTAGAGTTTTATGCCGAGAGCTTAGGGACTCTGTGATCCACTGCTTTCATGCCCCCCCCGCCCCGATCGCGATCGCATGACGGGACGCTTAATACCATTCTACTGCCTGTTGGCAGTTGTCTCCCGAGTTTCTGAGAGTTTTTCCGTCAGTGGCTTGTATCGGTAGGAACGTATAGAAGGTCGGGTGATAAGGCAGCTAAAAAGAAAAGTAAACCTGTAAAAACAGGTAGATTATTTTGTTTTCTCCTGCGTTGCTGTTCAGTTTGGAGCGGGTACTCAGCCGACAATAATGTTACAAATGAAGGATCGGGAATCGGCCAAGGGCTGGTGGTGGCAGTTCTGTAAGTTTGTTTACCTATAAATTGAGACAATAAGCGAGAGGCAGAAAGTAGGCGAGCGGGACGGCGATCAGGGAGCTGCTACAGGAGCGCGAAACTGTTTATATTAATAACAGCTTACCATTTACTTAAAAATAAAATATTGTGCATTTAGTTTGCTGTTTGGTGTCTAGTTTATTTCATTTATTTAAATTATAGTAAGATGAACTCACTTTGGGGCTTGCATTCGCTACACTCGCTAAACGAAAATACAACATGGCGGTGCTTGCCTTTTCAACGTTCTACTAGCCCACTAATATTTAGAACTATATGAGGCAACTGAGACTGGGGCTAGTTATTTCCCAGTCTCTGTTGTCTCATACCGGACCGGCAAATTGGCTCTTGCAGCCAATCAGGAACATGAATACACTTTGCCCATTTTCTAAACTGTAATAAATGCTTTCGGCAGAGAATGGCAACATTTGGGGATGTGAGATGGGACACCAAGCAGATAGATTTGTGGACGTATTACATAACAGTTCAGTCCACGCCCGAAGGTGAGTGGGGCAAAAAGGGGTTTACGTCCCAGAGATGCTGTTAGGCTTACAATAGGGCTTTTTGCTTGTGGCCTCAATGTCATTTTTGGCACGCTTGCTCAAAATGTGGAGTAGGACACCCGGCAAGCAAATGCAGAAGGATATGGGCACAAGGGCCACAAGGCCACGAGGGTCAAGGATCAGGTCAACAGTTTTTTCGAGTTGGCCAAGGTTTAAAGGGCAAACATGGAGCAGGGGAGGGCGGGGGAAGGGGAATGCGAATAGAGGGGGTCAAAGCCACTGAAAGAAAGAAGGTAGGGCAAAATGAGGGGGAAGGGGCGGGTAGGAGTGGCAGGGGACATGACAGAGAACAGTTTGGAATGGCCAGAACGCCCATCAACTTGAAGGTATAAACAGCTTGCCTGGGTAGATATCTGGACATGAGCATGCGGGACATTATTCTGAAGGGTTTTAACACAGGGTTTTCATTGCAGTGTAGGGGACCCAGGCGAGCAATGGAGGCGAGCAACCTCGGGTCAGTAAAAGGGAAGGAGGAAATGCTAAGACAGAAGATAGAGAAAGAGAAAGCAGCAGATAGGGTAGAGGGCCTATTTAATACTCCTTCGTTGACAAACATGAGGTTTTCGCAATTGGGTTTGGTACCCAAGAAACAAGAGGGAGAGTACAGGGTAATCCACCACCTGTCCTACCCAGAAGGAGAGCCAGTAAATGATTTCATCAGTGAGGAGCATAGTAGGGTGACATATGCGACACTATTGGATGTGGTCCGGATGATCCAGGCCACAGAGGATGCAGGGATGGCAAAAACGGTCATTGAATCCGCTTTTAGACTGCTTCCAGTTAGAAGGGAAGACTGGGATCTATTGGGTTTTAAAAGTGGGGGACAGTATTATTTAGACAAAGCAATGCCAATGGGGTGTTCCACAGTATGTGCTACATTTGAGGTGTTCATCACCTGCTTACAGTGGATATTCCAAGAATAAATGGGTTATAGGACAGTCATCCATTATCTGGATGATTTTCTTTTCATTGGGAGGGGAAGAAGAGAGACACAGAGGATGTTGGGTAAGTTTCAGGAATTGTGCCGGGAGCTAGGGGTCCCACTGGCACCAGAAAAAACAGAGGGGTCAAGCAGGGTTATGGAACTTTTAGGGATCGAGATAGATGTTTCGAACAAAATATTTCGGCTACCGGACAAAAAAGTAAAGAAATTGAGGGAGCTAATCCAACTACACACCAGAAGGAGACAGGTACAACTAAAAATGGTGCAGCAGGTACTGCGGCACCTGAACTTCGATGCAGGGCCATGGACCAGGGAGGGCATTCACAAAGAGGTTAGCTAGGGCTACAGCGGGGGTCACGAGACCACATCATTGGGTGGACCTGACACAAGGAGTCAGAGAGGATTTTAGAATCTGGGAAGAATTTCTTAAGGAGTACAATGGGTGATCGTTCTGGCAAGAGGAGTGGCTATACAACACAGACCTCGACCTCTACACAGACATGGCTGGGGCGCTAGGCATGGGGGGGCTACCTGAGGGGTAGATGGTTCACAGAACCATGGCCTGCCAGTTGGGTAAAGGAGGGGAAAGTGAGAGATATAACATTACTGGAGATCATGCCCATATGGGCATGTACTTTGGTCTGGGGGAAGGAATTACGAGATCAGAAAGTGACTTTTTGGTGTGACAATAGAGCAGTGGTCGATGTTCTGAAGAACAGTGGAGCCAGGTCAGGCACAGTCATGCAGGTATTATGACTGTTAGTTTTAAGGGCTTTGCAGCTGAACATGTCATTTAGAGCACAACACATAGAAGGGGTACACAATACCCTGGCTGACAGCCTTTCCCATCTGCAGTTGGACCATTTTTGGAGGCTGGCACCGGCAGCAGAAGAACTAAAAACACCCATACCAACGAACATCTGGGATGTTGGCAAGAAGGAGCAGAACTGCTGTTTCGCAGTTCATGGGTGCCTCAGACTCTGAGGTCCTACGATGGGGTCTGGCGAGTGTTTCAAACATTCAAGGCAGAGCACCAGATGGAGGTAAGTAGGCCACTGACAAAGAAACATCTGGAAATGTTCACCATGGAGCAGTGGCAAAAAGGCACAGCCCACACCACAATGGGAGTCTATTTGGCAGGGATTAGTGTTATCTGCAGTCTAAAGGGGTGGAAGGACCTGACAAAATCATTACTCATCAGAAGAATTATGCAAGGATGGGGCAGGTTGAATCAAGGACTAGCAGACAATAGAAGGCCGATAGGGGAGCAGTGGCTAATAAAGCTGAAGGATGTAGCCCAGCAATATGCAGATCGAAGGCCAAAGTCCAGCTTTTTCACACAATCTATGTGGTAATGTTAGCTGGGGCCATGAGAGTCAGCGAGGTGGTAGGCCATGGGAGAGAGGAAGGACAAGGAAGGGGAGTTAGAATGGGAAGATGTATACTGGGGGGTGGCAGAGATATGGATTAAGATTAGAAGGTGAAAAATGGACCAGAGAGGACAAGGTTGCATAGTAGTGCTGAAAGGGAGAACAGAAGGAGCAATATGCCCCGCACAGGCTCTGTGGGCTTTCGCCGCAGAACATGGGAACAGGATGAGAAAATCATTTGTGCATGGGGATGGCAAGAGGGTCACCAGCCACCAAGTCACAGCATTGCTCAAAAACGGCATGCAATTCATGGAGGAAGACCCGGCTAATAATTCATCCCATTCTTTGCGGATTGGGGCTGCCTCGCAGTGGGCAGCAGCAGGAGAGACAGTGAATGGGATGTTGGAAAAGGGACACTGGTGATCGGCCAGTTATAAGAGATACAGTAGAGCACTGAAATAAAAAAAATTAAAAAATGGGGAGGTTTCTGAAGACAGTGCTCCTGGTCTGAACCACAGAAGTGGGGGCAAGAAAGGGCGGAGAGGGTATAAAAACAAATGCAGGTATGACGCTGGGAGCATGTGCAAAATAATGAATTTTGCTTGAACCCCATAGGTAGAAGGAGGAGCAAGGAATTCTGGATCTGCGGCCATTCCTATATTTATTGGGCAGGAAAAAGAGCAGAGAAGAAGGCTGGGGGAAGGCAGCTGTACCAAGATGCGAGACAGTGTAGGTTAGTTTGGCATGGCATACGGGGGATGAGATGGGCACAGCTGCTTCCCACCTTGAAGGAACTCAAGGGGCCGTGGCCCAGTCCAGATCTAATTATTATACATTTAGGGGGCAGCGATCTTGCAGGCAGGGCTTGGGTAGATACTTACTTACAAATAAAAAGGGATTTAGGGGCAATGCGACAATGGTGGCCACAGGTAGGCCTTGCCTGGTCAGACATAATACCAATGAGGGTGTGGAGGCAGGAGCCTAGCCACAGAGTGGTAGAGAGGGCTAGAAGAAGGATGAATAGGAGGGTTGGGATGTTGATAAGGCAGATGGGAGGACAGGTGATACTGAGGGGGGTAGAAGAATGGATAGAGGATTTCTACAGGTCTGACGGTGTACACCTGTCGGATCTAGCCATAGACATGTTCAATATAGAAACAATGGGTTTTATAGAAGCATGGCAGAAACATGCGATGAAAGGAAAATAAAAAAAAAAAAAGAAAGAGGAAAAAAAAAGGATCTTCCCTGAGGTAAAGGAGACTGGTACCTAAGGATGGAGGAAGCCAGCCATCCAACGCAAGCTGGAGACTGGCTAGTGGGCAAAAAGGGGGGGAGGAGGGGAAGGGGAAGAAAAAAGGAATAACACAAGAAGAGGAGGAAGATGAAGGAGAAAGCAGTCTCAGTTTTCACCATTACCTAACGAAAAAGGAGAAGAAGAGGTTTTCACCTGGCAGGAGGATAATCAGAGATTGATATATGAAAGAAAATAAACAAAATGTTGAAAATATGATAATAAAGAAATGGAAATGGAATATGGAATTATGAATATAAAATAAATGAATTGCCAATCTGAACACAACAACAAACAATGTCTCTGTCTTTTGTAAGGGAAAAGGGGGAAATCCGGGACAATGGAGTTTGCCCTTTAATGGGCAGACCAGGTTGTCCTGGTGCACCCTTTCCCTCCTGCATAAAATGGTTGTGCTCAGAAGGGGAAGGGGAAGGAAGGAGAAGTGCTAAGGACCAGGACAATGGGCAGGTAGCAGGAAGGGGAAGGGCAAAGGGAGGTACATAAGGGACAGCACAAGGGGGCCTCAGCCACTTTTTGCTGGAGTTTTGATCCCTCCCACCCACCCTACTAAGCAAAGCAAGAGGGGTAGACAGTCAACATGGGACTGTATGGTGGGTCTGTCAAGGTGGATGACAGATGTGGTGGACATTTTGGACTGCCAAAGGTGGATGGCAGGTGATATTATGGTTATGGACTGCCAAGGTGGATGTCAAGAGATAAATAGGGGGTAAAAGGGGGTCAGGAGTGGAGGAGGGAAAGAAAAAAGGAATAACACAAGAAAAGGAGGAAGAGGTCTCAGTTTTCACCGCCACCTAACGAAAAAGGAGAAGAAGAAGGCACCCGGGTTTTCGCCTGTGGAAAGGACAATCAGAGATTGATATATGAAGGACAATAAACAAAATATTGAAAATATGGTACTAAGGAAATGGAAATGGAATATGGAATTATGAATATAAAATAAATTAATTGCCAATCTGAGTACAACAACAAACAATGTCTCTGTCTTTTGTGAGGGAAAAGGGGGGAATCTGGGACAATGATCTTTACTGTATTCTTTACAATTTTACAGGTTGCAATATGTAAGAAAAGTCTTCCTTCCGGTACAATTGGCATTCCAGTAGTCTTTCCGGGCTAGATGGGTCTACCACAGTTCTTCTGTATCTATCCCTCTACAGCTGTAAGATAATCATCGTAAAAGTAGAAGTAATTTGTTTTGTACTATTCTGGATAAGTGTAAATAACTTTTTAGAAATGCATTCTAAAGTGAAATACAAGTCATGAAATATTGATAGGTAAAAGACAAGTATTGAAAGAGACTGTCTAGCCTGGTTATCTGTTCTAGTTAAAAAAACTATTTTCATTTATAAAATTGGTGTATCCCTAGAGTTCTAGGAGAACCCCTGAAAAAACATATAGAAAAGGTTTTATTACTGGCGCATTATAACTTAACATAACTTGTATCCATAATTTGTACATAATTTTGATTGCAAGAGTAATAATGGGAATTAGGGAATAATTTCCCCTTTCTTTTGAATTTATCTTTGTCTTTTTCTCCAAACCACCCCTTTTTTTCTTCAGTCCTTTTCTCCCCACCCTTCATTCTTCCCCTCCACACCCCTTTTTTCCCTTCCTTTTCCCCTTCCCCCTTATTCCCCTTTCCCTCCTTCCCTCCCATTTGCCCTTTTCTCTCCTCCTCCTTCCCCCTTTTCCTCTCTCTTTCCCCAGTTTTTTCAATCTTTCTCTTCCCTTTTTTTATTGGTTAACGTATATTAAGTTTGATTGGTTGAAGATTGTGTGATTTCACTATTTGAATTGTATTTAAAGGATTAAGGTTACTACTCAGTATTATTCCCCCTTGAAGGCACTCTGCTGTGGTGCTAGGGGCTCTCACTATTTGGTGATAATAA
Source organism: Neoceratodus forsteri (assembly GCA_016271365.2). Classification (NCBI taxonomy): domain Eukaryota; kingdom Metazoa; phylum Chordata; order Ceratodontiformes; family Ceratodontidae; genus Neoceratodus; species Neoceratodus forsteri. The sequence continues at coordinate 1,035,573,363 of CM028135.1, forward strand.
AATACAACAATTGTTGTGAACTGCAGTTTGCTTCTCCGTTTTTGCTCCGAAAGGGCGCTACTGTTTTGGAGATGTTTGGAGATCAATAGGTTTATTACCTTGGTGGCGAACTCCTCCTCCTGAGCGTGAGCGCAGTAATTTTGCTAAACTGGACATTGCATGATTAAAACAGTCTAGGAAATGTTGTTTTTATGAAGCAATTACATCAGAATTGTGGGAAAGGCTGTTTGAAAATCTAGAGAAAAATATGGGAATTCCTCAAAAGGATTGTCCTCTAACAGATGAAACTAAAAGTAAAAGAGCAGCTGGAGTGCCCAACATGAGGTCGGCCCAAGACAATCTAACATCCAAAGAACCAGCTGAGGAAACGTTACAGTCATTGGGAGTACAAATCTCCTGACTTATTGAAACAGTGACAGGACTATCTGAAACGTTTTATGGGCTCACCAATTGGGTTGTAACACCTGAAACAACAATGGACTCAGTTAAAACTGCAATGGCAGATTCCACTAAGCAATCAGAAGCTGCAATGTGGATGGCAGTAAATATAGTGAAAGAAAATGTCCACCTACGATCCTGACTTGAAATGCTTGAAAGTCAAACAAGAGCAACAAACTTATGAGTAGTCAGAATGCCAGAGGGATGTGAGGAGGATCATCTGCCCCACTTCTAAGAAGATTGGCTCCAGCAACAGCTGGGAGAAGCAGAGACTTTGAAAATGATCCCCATCCAGAAGGCATACAGGGTCTCACCTGGTGGCAGGAGGAAAGTTGCAGAAGCTCTGTGTACCATCAAAGTAATACTAGATGGAGTGGAAAAAGAGATTACATCCTGGCATTTGTAATGACCTAAGTAATGCCACATGGCAGAAAATGAAACGTTTTGATGGGTTGATAGCTATCCTAAGGGAGGCCAGAATCCCACATAGCGTATTTTTTCCAGCAAGATTGAGGATTGTGCATTGAGGGAAGATCTTCATTTTTAATGACCCTGCTGATGCCCTTAAGTGGGAACAGAAGAACACTCCTGCACAAAGATCCGGAGAAGAACAAGGAGATTCCAAGTTGGAGGAAGAGACGACCTGAAGAGAGAAGATTTGCTTACTAGTACTGCATGATAGTGTAAGAATGTGGTTTGTATTGTGGGGGAACAGTGGGTATTTGGTCTGACCTCAGGTAAGTGTACAATACCTTTTGCTTAAAGAATTCAGAACACTTTGGTATCTGAGGCGACTGCCCATCTGGGACTTACATACAACAAGATTTTTTTTTTCTTTCCTTTCTTTTTGTTTTTGAAGTTGCCCTTAAGTTATAATTAAAAGGTTGATCCTAAACTACAGAAGTTAAATTAGGAAAGTCCTATATACTTGTATATTTCTTCTCTCATCTTAGTGGATTATGCTCACCACATGTAGCAGTTGGATGGGGGAGGTGTTTGTTAACTGTTTTCATAAGTTTAAAGCCATAGGTACAGAAATGGTCCCATTGTACTGCCTATCCGGAAAAGTTGCATGAGTAACACAACTAAGGCGCAGCATGTTTAATTATCCCTAGTCCTCCATTTGGGGAGGGAGGAATAAACTTGACACTATTCTGGACAATGTTAGGACAGCATATACATGCTGCCCATGGACTCTAATTAGCAGCACTAATGGTATAACAAATTATTATAAATCACAATAACCTCCAAAGACGTATCCTAATAGTGTATAGATGGTGTACTTTGAAGTATTGAGAGGAGTGGCAATCTCATGTGTAAGACTGAATATAGAGTATATATTTTACTACAAAGCTTTAATTGTATGTTTGTTATCAAATTCAATAAACATAAAGTTTAAAAAAAAAAGAATTGCCTTACATCTGTCCCATGCATTCTTGAATTCCTCCACTGTTTTTGACCGTACAACCTCCTCAGGAAGGCCGTTCCATGCGTCCACCACCCTATCTGTGAAAAAATACTTCCTCGTGTTGTCCCTGAGCCATCCTCCCTGTATCATCACGTTGTGCCCCCTTGTTCTTGCACATTTCTTTTTCTGAAAGTTGCTACCCTCTTGAACATTGTTGATTCACTTGAGGTATTTGAAAGTTTATATTATGACTCCCCCTCCCTCCTTTCCTTGAGGATATACCTATTAAACCCCTTTAGACTCTCTTCATATGGTTCTGGTGCAGACTCTACACCATTTTAATTACCCTCCTCTGGACTGTCTCCATCCTGTCTGTGTCCTTGCTGGGCTGGGGTCTCCAAAACTGCATGCAGTACTCCAGATGGGGTCTCACCAACTGTCTGTACAGAGGGATAACAACTTCCTGTTTTCTACTGGTGATGCCTCTACCTGTGCATCCCAGCACCCAGTATCCCTCCAGCACTCCTTACTGCCTTCTCACATTGTTAGCCTACCCTCGGGTCATCTGATATGACTACCCCCAGGTCCCTTTCCATTTTTGTTGTTGTTAGTACCCCCCCCCCCACTGTGTACTCCTCCCCTGGGTTTTTGTTTCCCAGGGACTTTATTTTGTACTTCTTTGCATTGAATTTAAGCTGCCATACTTTTGACCATTCCACCAACCTTGTCAAGTCTCTTCTCATTCTTTCCACCCCCCCTTGTTTATCAGCCCTGTTGCAGATCATTGTGTCATCTGCAAAAAGGCATACTTTTCCTTACAGTCCCTCCGCAATGTCACCTATAAAGACATTAAAGAGGACCAGTCCCAGTACCGAACCCTGCAGTACAATGCTAATAATCCCCCTTTCTTCTGAGTGGACTCCATTTACTATTACCCTCTGCATCCTGTTGTCCGGCCAATTCTTTACCCAGGCTACCACCATGGGACCCACTCCCTAGCTGGCTAACCTGTTTAATCTTTTGTGTGGGGCTATGTCAAATGCCTTGCTAAAGTCTAGGTAGGGGCATGTCCACAGTACCTCCCTGGTCTGCTACTTTGGTCACCCAGTCAAAGAAATCTATTAGATATATCTGACATGACCTTCTCACTCTTAATCCATGCTGCCTTGGGTCCTGTGCCCTGCTGGCCTCTAGGTACTCAACAATTCTTTCTTTCAGAAGTGATTCCATAATTGTTCCTACCACTGAAGGCAAACTAACAGGTCTGTGATTTCCTGTCTCTGCCTTGCTCCCACTTTTGCGAAGGAAAATCACATCTGCTATCCTCCAATCCTCAGGTACCGCACCATCCTCCAATTACATAGAAACATAGACTTTGACAGCAGATAAGGACCACTTGGCCCATCTAGTCTGCCCATTTCCCTACCTACAGGATAGGCCGCAGATCCTAGTTAACCAACAGCCTATTTCTTCCTATACCCCACAAGAATTGCTTTATGTCTGTCCCATGCATTCTTGAATTCTCCCACAGTTTTAGATCCCACAACCTCCTCAGGAAGGCTGTTCCATGCATCCACTACCCTCTCTGTGAAATAATACTTCCTCACATTGCCCCTGTACCACCCCCTATCTTTAAATTGTGTCCCCTTGTTCTTGCACGTCCCTTTTTCTGAAAGATGCTACCCATTATTTGTTAAAAAGAGTACTAAGTGGTGTCACTAGTTCTCCCCTTAGTTCTTTTAGAATTCTGGGGTGAATCCCATCAGGCCCCATTGCTTTGTCCACCTTCAGTTTTAGGATTTTTTTCAGGACCCTTTCTTCTGTGAATGGACTGGTATTGACCCCCCTATCCATTGTGCTTCTATTATTTAGTTTAGGTACCTCCCCCTCCAATTCTTTTGTGAGTTCTGAGCAGAAGTATTTGTTCAGTATCCCTGCTTTTTTACTGTCAACCTCTGCCCACCCAATCCCCTTTATTAACGTCACTATACCTCATAAAGTCAGAAAATGAAAAAGAAAATAAGGGTTTTGGATCTCTGGAGTCTTGCCAAATCAGTAATGGAATAAACCTTGGGGTTGTCAAACCTAATACCAGGCCCCTCCCTGAGCAAACAAGGTCAGATGTGATCTCTTTTTTTATGCAGAGCCAGCAGGGCCCTCTGTGAAGAAAGCTATGACAGCATCTGTTGACAACACGTGGTAACAATACTTCTCTACCTCCAAAGAGTGCATCATTTTGAGTGATCACCCGGACAGTGTGGTTTAACATAAGAAAAAGACCAGAATCAAATCACAAGAGGATGAGAGTGCTGGACTTCAGGAGGGCCAATTTTAAGAAATTGGGAGAATGCCTCAGAGACTCCCTGGCAGGGATAGGAAAACTAGGTAGAGTGGAAGAAAAGTGGGCTACAATAAGAGAGGGAACTGTAAAAGCTACTAAGCTCTGTGTTGAGCAGGTGAGCAAGGGCAAGAGAAAACAGACACTGCTATGGTTCTCTACAGCAGTAGCAGAAAATGTAATCAATCAATCAATCAATCAAAATCTTTATTTAATCAGGCGAACATCATTGAGCATAGCTCATTTACAAGATGGACCTGAGTGGTCAAGAAGTGCAAGTGTTATTACATTGACAAGGGTATCATAAACAGTAATACAATGACATAGGTAACAAAAACAGTAATACAATGACATAAGTGCTAGTATATAACAATATACATATGTACAAGGCATTAACACTTTTAATCTGGGAGACAGTAGGCAGTTGGCACATCAGAGTTAATATGTAGATTATAGGACCTAGCAGGCATTTTGAGGGTGAATCTTGGGACTGGGAACTGGAGTTTTTCAGCATATAGAAACACGAGCAGAAAAAGGGGGGGGGGTGGATAGGGCAGTGGATTAGGCCTTGTGGAAGCAGTTGCAGAGTTCTGGGAATAGGGTGGTGAATAATCTTTTGAAGGATATTAAGGGTGGGAGGTTATTTAGCTTCATGGTTTTTTGGCGTGAGTTCCAAACAATTGCTAGTGAGTAGCTGATAGCAGCCCTCCCAAGCTGGGTGCAGGCAATGGGGACCTTAAGAATGATAATTTTGCTGATCCTTAGGTTGTATGGCCTAGAAGTGATTTGAGTAAAACAGTCCGAGATGTAGGTAGGTAGCTTGCCTGATAAGGCTTTGAAAATCAAATTGCAGCATTCCTGTTCTTCTGTGTTGTAATGATGACCAGTTAACTGCCTTATAAAGGGAACAATGGTGGGTGCTGAAGGGAAGGTCAGTAATGAATCTGATGGACCTGTGGTATAGGGTGTCCAGTTTATTTAAGAGGGGGAGTGAACAGTGTCCATACAGAAAGTCAGCATAGTCAATGAGGGATAGGAATGAAGCCTGGATTAATCTTTTTTTGGAGTCTCTGTTGAGGTAGTGCTTTATTCTAAAAAATAAACCAAGCCTTTGTCTCAGTTTCTTTAGTAGCTCCTCAATATGTACAGAAAAGTCAAGTTTGTTATCAATCCAGACACCAAGATATATGAAGTTAGCAACGATTCCAGCTTCTCTCCAAGTAAGGTGGTTAGTTGTAGGTGGTAGATGATGGGGTAGTGGCAGAGCAACTTTGTGAGGAAAGAGCATAGCTTTTGTTTTTTGGCATTTAGAAGTAGTTTTATCCAGCAAGTTGTGTTGTAGGATGGAGAATTCAGATTGTAGCAGTTCACAGGCTTTAGACAATGAAGGATTGCTAACATATAGCACAGTATCATCAGCAAACAGATGGATGTTTGATTGAGTGAGGTTAGCATCAATATTATTAATATAGATGGCAAAGAGGATGGGGCCAAGAATAGAGCCTATGCGGTACACTTCTTAGCAGTGGTTTTAAAGTGGATAGGTAGTTTCCATTTTTACCAGTTGTGATCTGTCTGATAGATAGCACTTGAACCAATTGAGTGAAGGGAATCCAACCCTATTGAACCAAGGGAGGTGATCAGTGATTCATGATCCACTGTGTCAAATGCTTTGCTCAATCCAGGAACACAGCACAGGTACTATTCTTCTTATCCATAGCAGTCTGCCAGTCGTTGGTTACTTTGGCTAGGGCTGAAATGGTGCTGTGCCTTGATCTAAATCCTGATTGTGCTGTGTTTAGGAGGTTATTGTTATCCAGGTAGACTCTTAATTGTGAGTTTACTAACTTTTCGAGCATCTTGGACAGAACTGATAGGATGGAAATGGGCCTGTAATTATTGAGATCCATGGGATCACCAGATTTGAGTAAAGGAACTACTTGAGCCGTTTTCCAAGTGGAGGGAATGGATCCAGTGGTGAGGGAAAGATTGAAGAGATGAGTGAGGGGGGCAGATAAGACTTGAGATGCAATCTTGAGGAAGTAGGGGTCCAGGGACTCTGTACCTGCACTTTTTGAAGTATCCAAGTTGGAGAGGAGATCTTCCACTTCTTTCAATGTTATTGGGTTGAAAGAGAAGGTTGATGTAGCCTTTTGGCCCACGGTGGATTGAATTCAAGGGAAGATCTCAGGAGATTTGCAGGTGAAGAGTCAAATGCTAGTCCAGCTGTGGTGAAGTGGTCATTGAAGGTATTTAGAATTTCTTGTTTATCCGTAATTTCTGTGTTATTTAGTAGCAGTTTGCAGGTTAAGGCAGGAGTAGAGTTTTGGCCCAAGATACCCTTTATAGTTCCCCAGAGCCTGGTAGGGTTATTATAGGAGGCATCCAATTCAGCTCTATAATAGGCCGCTTTGGCAGATCTTATTTGTGTTGTACATGAATTTCTTGCTTTGCTTGTAAAAGCAAAAAAAAAACTAGCTTTCAGAAAATACAAAAGAACACAGAAGGAGGAGGATAAGGTGAGTTACCAGAAGAAACAACGGGAGGCAGGGAAGGCAATTAGGAATGCAAAAGTGAAAACAGGAAAATATAGCCAAATCAGTAAAAAGGGATAAAACAGTATTTAGATATATTAGTGCAAAGAGAAAGTCCAAGGGAGGGATAGTAAGACTGAAAGGGGATGGACAGGCGGGGGGTTCTGTAGAAGAGAACCACCAAAAAAAACAGACATATTAAACAAATACATTCTTTAAGTATTTCTGGATGAGAGGGTAGTAAACGGGCCATTGTTACAAGACAAGGGCATAAAGTGCTGGGAGGTGGACATTAGCCCTTTCACAGGAGAAATAGTTCTTAGGGAGTTGTCAAAGTTAAATGTAGACAAGGCATTGGGTCCAGACGCTGTGTACCCAAGGTTTCTGAGGGAACTCAGGGAAGAGCTGGTTGCATCTCTGACAGCCCTGTTCAACCTGTCACTAGAAAAAGGGGCGGTACCAGGGGACTAGAGGAGGATAGATGCAGTCCCACTCCACAAATGTGGAACTAGGGAGGTGGTAGGAAATTACAGGCTAGTCAGCCTGACTTCGGTATTGGGTAAAGTAATGGAATCACTACTGAAGGAAAGAATTGGAGAATACCTTGTTACCAGTGGTCTACAGGATCAGAGGCAACATGGATTCACATGATGTAGGTCCTGCCAGACAAACCTGATCGAGTTCTTTGACTGGATAACAAAGGAAGTGGACCATGGAGGGGCAGTTGACATGTCCTATCTGGATTTCAGCAAGGCTTTCAACACCGCTCTGCACAGAAGGCTGATAAATAAACTGAATAGCCTAGGAGTAGGTCCTAAAATAGTAAAATGAATGGAGAGTTGGCTTAGAGGTAGGAGCCAAAGAGTGGTGGTAAATGGGGTATACTCTGGGGAAGACAAAGTGACTAGCATGGTGCCGTAGGGGTTAGTATTGGGTCCAGTCCTCTTCAATGCCTCTTTTAGTGACATTGTGGAAGGACTGGAGGGAAAAATATGCCTATTCATGGATTACACAAAAATCTACAATAGAGTAGACACATCAGAAGGGGTTGAAAGAATGACAGATGACCTAAAGTAGTTCAAAGAATGGTCACAAGTGGCAGCAAAGATTCAATTAAAAAAGTGCAAAGTCATGCACTTAGGGAACCAAAACCCAGGGGCAAATGACCACCTCAGGGGGAGGAGTATTAGAAGTCATAAAACAGGAAAGAGACCTGGGGGTTATTATTTCTGATGAACTAAATGTAGCCAAACAGTGTCACAAGGCAGTTGGAAAGGCTAGCGGAATGCATGGATGCATAGGGAGGGGTATCACCAGCAGAAAGAGGGAGGTAGTAATACCCATGTATAGATTGCTGGTGAGGCCCTACCTCTAGTACAGTGTACAGTTCTGGAGGCCCCATCTTTGAAAGGACATAGATAGGGTGGAGGTGGTGAAAGGAGGGCAACCAAAATGGTGCAGGGTCTGCATCAGAAACCCTATGAAGAAAGGCTTAAGGATTTAAATATGAATTTATATGTCATGGTGGAAACTTTCAAGTATCTCAAGGAAATTAACAAGGTACAAGAGGGTAGTATATTTCAGAAGAAGAGATGTGCAAGAACAAGGGGGCACAATTTGAAGATAGAGGAGGGACAGCTCAGAGGTAATGTTAGAAAGTATTTTTTCACAGAGAGAGCTGTGGATGCATGGAACAGCCTTCCTGATGAGGTTGTGGAGTCAGGAACAGTGGGAGAATTCAAGAATGCATGGGACAGGCATAAAGCAATTCTAGTGGGGGGCAGGAGGAAGTAAACTGTTGATTAACTAGAATCTGCAGCTTATCTATCAGGTAGGGAAATGGGCAGACTGCGTGGGCCAAGAGGTCCTTATCTGCCATCATATTCTATGTTTCTAATTTCCTAGAAGACAGGAGGGAATGAGGGGATATGATTTTAAATACCTCACAGTAATAAACAAAATACTGGAAGGGAGCATTTTCCAAAGAAAAAGATGCTCAAGTGCAAGATGTCTTAATATGAAGATGGAGGGGGGAGGCTCAGAGGAAACAAGAGGAAGTACTTCTTCATGGAGAGTGTGGTGGATGTTTGGAACAGCCTCCCAGTGGAAGTGGTAGGGGCTGGAATGGTCACAGGATTTAGGAATGCTTGGGATAGACACAAATTAATCTTAGAAGCAAAAGGGGGGTGTAAGCCAAGTAATGTCTACGCTGGCACTACAGGCAGGAAATTTAGGGCAGATTAAGTGGGCTAAGTTGTCTTTATCTGCCCAAAACTTCTATATTTCTTTGAAGCACTAGCCTGTAGCTGTACACTATGCTTCAGTCAGGAGTTTGCAGGCTGCTGGGATGTGCATTATGGCTGACAAGCCCAAAGAAGATCCCACCACTGATTCACCATGACTCGGGCAACCCAAAACTCTAACTTTTTTTTAATTTTCCAACTTTGTGTTCTTAAACCCTAATGTGTGCATTAACATAATGTTTTGCACTGAATATATATATAGACAGTACAGATATACTGTACTAGGTACACATCATATACAAGGAACAGTAAGTGATCTGAGGAATATACAACATGGAGTCATGCACTTGGGATTCATACAAGGTCATGGGTTTTGATTACATTCTTTTGTGAGCACTTCATAAACCTTATTTTTGATGAGAACGATTTATGACTTTGTTTTCCCTTTGCTTCTCTTCAGAAAGTGATGCACAGTAATTTATCTTGTAGATGGTATGAGAATATCGTCCAAGCTCCATGAATTTGAAGTTAAAAGTAAACAGCTTTTTACTGATACCTAAACTACTGCATATTTAACACAAATAACAATTCCTTGGATACTTTTTCCAGATGATTTGTGTGCACATTTCCTTGATATGTGTGATGTTATTCCAGGAGAGAACAGCTGTGAATCTTACCATACGTTTCTTTCAACATTATTTTGGCAAAGGTTTGACTATGATGCATGTGGAATATGGCTTTTTTATTATTCCTCAAACATCTTCATTTTTAATACTTTTTTGCTTTTTAATGAAAGCATTGGCAAGGCTGGGGTAAGGCCTGATCTCAGTATCAACAGTGTGCCCACACTCCCACTGACAAGGGATACATAGATACATAGATACATAGACAGTGTCGGCAGATAAGGGCCTATGGCCCACCTAGTCTGCCCATTTGAGCTTGTAAGTTCAGTTTGTTTTCCTAGAAGTCTATTTCCCTTTACCCCTGACCTCTAGAATTCCTTTATGTCTATCCCATGCATTCTTAAATCCCGTGATTGTTTCAGCCCCCACCACTTCCTCTGGCAGGGTGTTCCACTTGTCCACCACCCGTTCTGTGAAGAAATTCTTTCTCATGTTTCCTCTGAATCGTCCTCCCTCCAACTTCATCCCATGCCCTCTAGTCCTGAAACATCTTTTTCGCTTAAAAATAGTGTTTTCCTGCACCCTGTTCCTCCCTGTAAGATACTTGTATGTCTCTATCATATCCTCTCTCCTCCTCTCCTCCAGGAGTACATGTTCAGTTCCTTCAACCTGTCTTCATAGGACTTGTGATGCAACCCATGCACCATCTTTGTTGCCCTCCTCTGAACCTTCTCTACCCTGTCTATGTCCTCGTAGGTATGGTCTCCAGAACTGTACACTGTACCAGGTGGGGCCTCACTAGTGTCTTGTATAGCGGAATTATGACCTCCCTTTTCCTGCTGGTGATGCCCTGCCTATACATCCCAGCATCCTATTTGCTTTACCTGATGCCTTGTCACACTGTTTCCCTACCTTGAGGTCATCAGAGATGACAACCCCAAGATCCCTTCCTGCTTGGTGCATGCTATATCTCACCCCCAACTGATATATTGTGCCAGGGTTTTGTGTCCTATATGCATTATCTTGCACTTCTTTGCATTGAATTTCAACTGCCAAACCCTTGACCATTATTCAAGTTTCTGCAGGTCCCTTCTCATTCTGTCTACACCCTCTGGTGTGTCTACTCTGTTACCGAGCTTTGTGTCATCAGCGAACAGTGAAATTCTGCCTTCTATATCCTGTGCAATGTCACTGATGAAGATGTTGAATAGGACCGGTCCCAGCACTGATCCCTGTGGTGCCCCACTGGTCACTCTTCCCTCTGTGGAGTGACAGCCATTTACCACCACCCTCTGTGTCCTGCCACCCAGCCAGTTACCTACCCACCACACTACTGTCCTGCCCACACCCATATTCCCCAGTTTGTGTAATAGTCTTCTATGTGGCACAGTGTCAAAGGCCTTGCTGAAGTCCAGATATGCCATGTCCACTGCCCTCCCCTGATCCACCTCCCTAGTCACCCAGTCAAAAAATTCAATGAGGTTGGTCTGACATGACCTCCCCCTGGTGAAACCATGCTGCCTTGGGTCCTGTAGTCCATTGACAACCAGATGTTCCACCAATCTCTCCTTCAGTAGTGCTTCCATGATCTTCCCACTACCGAGGTGAGGCTGACTGGTCTGTAGTTCCCTGCTTCCTCTTTGTTCCCACTTTTGTATAGGGACTACATCTGCTGTCCTCCAGTCTTTGGGTACTTCCCTGTTTCCAGTGATTGGCTGAACAGGATTGCCAGAGGTTCAGCCACCACCTCTCTAGTTCTTTAAGGACCTGGGGTGCACCCCATCTGGCCCCATTGCTTTATCAGCTCTTAGTACTTCAGTTCCTTCAGGACCCTTTCTCGTGTAAAGGACTTGTGTCCATTCTGCACCATTCTCACCCCTTGTGCTCCCCTTCAGACCCATTACCCCCTCTTCCTTAGTAAAGACTGAGCAGAAATACCTGTTCAATATGTCAGCTTTACTGTTGTCATCCTCCACGGCTCCCATCCTCCCCTTCAGTCTCACTATCCCTCCCTTTGTCCTTCTTTTTCACTTATGTACCTGTAAAAGGTTTTGTCCCTTTAACCACTGATTTTGCAATGTGTTCTTCTGTCTGAGCTTTGGCTTCCCTTACTGACTTCCTGCCTCCTTTGTTTCTCCTGGTACTTCTCCCTATCCCCTTCTGCCTGTGTCTTTTGTATTGCCTGAATGCAATCTTTTTGGCTTTCACTTTTTTGCTACCTCTTTGGAAACCATAATGGTCTCCTCTTTCTTTCCTCTTGCTAACCTGCTTAATGCATAATTCTGTTGTTCTTATAATCCCCATTTTAAATACTGCCCACTGTTCCTCAATCCCTGATTCCTGTCCCATTCCCTTAATGCCTCTTTCAAGCATCTCCCCATTTTCCCAAAGTCTGCCCCCTAAAATCCAGGATCGTGTTTTTGTGTGGTTTGGTTCTGCTCTTTCTGTGATTTCAAACCACAATGACTGGTGGTCACTGTTACCCAGGTGCTCCCCACTGTTCCCCCATCACACTGTCCCTGTTTGTGAGCACAAGGTCCAGTATTGCCTTCTGCTGAGTTGGTTTGTCTCCCCATACGATGCACAGGGTAATGCCAAACTTCACCCAACAACTAACACACCAAAATCTGGCCAATGGAAAATCAGTAACACAAATGCTCACAGCCTGAAATAAGATCCCAGACCTGCAGGCAATAATGTCAGAGGCTAAACTGGACATAGTAGCAATTAGTGAGACTTGGTTTACCAGTAACCACACTTGGGAGACTTCAGTACCTGGATATGTATTGTTCAGAAGAGACCCGAGGTGCAAAAGGGGAGGGTGGCCCTGTATGTTAATGAAAATATCAAAGCTACAGAAATTCAGAATACACATAAGGAGCCAGAAGAACTGTGGTCACCCTGGAAACAGGTAATGGGACAGCCATAAGAACTGGGGTTGTCTACAGGCCCCCAGACCAGAGGGAGGACATAGACACATTACTGTTAGAAGATATACAAAACATGACAGCTAAAGGGAGGTTCTGATAATGGGAGACTTCATGCATCAGATACAGATTGGTCAATACCAGCAGGAACATCTGCCAGAACTAGACTCATAGTGGATTCCTGCAGGGGAGGGCCTCAAACAACTGGTACAGCAACCCACAAGAGACAGGGCTATCCTAGATCTAGATACTGACTAACAAAGAAGGGATCACAGATCTCCAGGTAGAAGGTCACCTGGGGGCCAGTGACCATCACATGGTAGGTTCAATTTGGCTACTACATCTAAATCATCCCATTCCAAGGCAAAAATATGGGACTTCAGAGGAGCTGACTTTGATAAGATGGCCAACAGAGTTAAGCTAGCCCTGGCAAAAGAAACACACAGGTGAGGAGGTACAGGCAAAGTGGGCAAGCATTAAGGATACAATACTTGAAGCAACATCCCATTGTGTTAGACAGAAAAGGAAGTGCAAAGAAGAAGGAAACCACTTTGGTTCTCAAATATAGTAGCAGAAAAGGTCAGAGCCAAAAGGCTGGCCTTCAGAAAATATAAGGGACACAGCGGATGAAGATAGGAGGCATACCAAACTGCCCTAAGGGAAGCAGGTAAGGCAGTAAGGTAGGCAAAGTCCCAAACTGAGGAAACACTAGCACGAACAGTAAAAAAGGTGACAAGACTTTCTATAGATACATTAGTGAAAGGAGAAAGTCCAGAGGGTATTGCTAAGCTTAATGGAGAAAAGGGAGCATGTGAGGAGGAGACCCTGTAAAGGCATCTATCCTAAATAGATACTTTTGCTCAGTATTTACTGAAGAGAAGGTAGGGCAGGGACCACAGCTCAGCATCATGGACACAGGGGAGGGGAGGTGAGCACTACTCCTTCACAAAAGAAAGGTCCTACAAAGAGCTTGCTAAGCTTCAGGGTGGATAAGGCAATGGGACCTGATGGCATACATCCCAGGGTACTTATGAGCTAAAGGAGGAACTAGCAGAGCCATTAGCAGAATTGTTTAGTGAGTCTCTGAGCATGGGAGAGGTCCCAGAAGACTGGAGAAAGGCTCATGTGATCCCTCCCACAAGAGTGGTAGCAGGGAGGAAGCGGGAACTACAGACCGGTCAGTCTTACCTCAGTAGTGGGCAAGATTATGGAGGCACTCCTTAAGGAAAGGATAGTGCAACACCTGGAATCCATGGGCACAGGATCCAAGACAGCATGGGTTTACAAAGGGAAGGTCCTGTCAAACTAATCTCATAGATTTCTTTGACTGGGTAACCAGAGTGGTGGACCAAGGGGAGCAGTTGATGTCGCCTACCTTGACTTCAGCAAAGCTTTTGACACTGTTCCACATAGAAGATTGATAAATAAGCTAGGGTAGGCTCTGAGGTTGGGTCAGAAGTTGGTCAACTGGGTGGCAAACTGGTTGACTGGCAGAAAACAGAGAGTGGTGGTAAATGGTATACAGTCAGAAGAGATGCAAGTCACAAGTGGGGTACCTCAGGATCAGTCCTGGGGCCAGTCCTATTCAACATCTTCATTAGTGACCTCGCAGATGGACTAGAGGGTAAGGCTTGTCTGTTTGCAGATGACACCAAGATCTCGCAACAGAGTAGATGATCCAGATGGGGTGGGCAGAATGAGAAGAGATCCTGGATAAACTAGCGGAATGGTCAGAAGAGTGGCAACTGGGATTTAATGCAAAGAGTACAAAATCATGCACATAGGAAGAGAAACCCTGAAGCCACTTATAGGCTGGGAGGAGTTGCTAGCAGTCACAAAGGAAGAAAGAGACTTGGGCATCATCATCACTGATGACCTAAAATCATCCAAGCAGACCTCTAAAGCAGTAGGTAAGGCTAGGGGTGTTAGGGTGTATTAGTAGGGGTATCACAAGTCGTAAGAGGGAGGTAATAATCCCTCTGTACAAGACATTGGTTAGGGTCCCATCTGAGTACTGCGTGCAGTACTGAGGCCACACCTTCACAAGGACATTAACCAAATTGAGGCAGTCCAGAGAAGGGCAACCAAAATGGTGCAGGACTGCATCAGAAGACATATGAGGACAGATTAACTGAGCTCAATATGTATACCCTTGAGCAAAGGAGGAGAGAGTGATATGATCGAACATTTAAACACCTTAAGGGCATAAACAAGGTGAAAGAGTCTAACATGTTTAAATATAAGAAAATAGCAGGACAAGAGGACACAGCATGAGATTAGAGGAGGCCGATTAAGGGGAATGTGAGGAAATTCTTTTTCACAGAAAGGGTGGTAGATGCATGGAATGGCTTACCACAAGAAGTGGTGGCTATGAATACAGTGCGAGGGCTTCAAACAGGCATGGGATAGGCATAAGGAGCAATACAAATGACTATGAATAGATAGGTCACTGACAGAGCAAAGGCCGATGGCACATTTATAAGGTAGAAAAAGAAATGGGCAGACTGGATGGGCCTTGCGGTCCTTATCTGCCGTCAACTTCTATGTTTCTATGTTTCTATGGTTCCATGACCAGTTGCTTGAGGAAGGCACCCTGAAGGGAGTCCAGGATAAATCTGCTCCTAGTTGATGCTGCTGCTGGGATGCTCCAGTCCACGTCTGGTATATTGAAGTCTCCAACCAGTACTACCTCATCTTGTCTGCCATCCTTTGGATGGCTAGCATCAGCTCCTATCTGTTTCTTCCTCCTGGGCTGGTGGTCTATAGACCACACCTGTGCGGATGGCTGGCCCCATTTTCCTTTCCAGCTTAACCCACAGTATCTCTCCCCCATTTTGTTCCTCCTGGATCTGTGTGGCCCTTATGTCATTTTTCACATACAGTGCCACTCCTCCTCCCTTCCTGCCTGCTCTGTCTCTTCTGAATATGTATGATATGTACTCTATGTGTTTTCAGAAATTGCTGGCGACAAAGATATTTTGAGAATGTTACATCAACTAAACAATCCAGGGGAAGTGAAAGAGTACTTAAACTGTAACATATAGAGAATACTGGATGGGCAACTGTGCACAGACAGAGTGTTTTACTACAAATGGGCTCTGATTCCATTTGCCTTCAAGAGTGAAGCTTGAGAGGTCCATGAGAATCAGAACCCCAAGGTGGCAGAACACACTGGTTGTGCATAAAGTTGCTCATCCTGTATTTTTTATAGTGTATAGTATTATATGAAAAGTGCACGTTGTGGTTCTTTTGCTGTGAGAATGAAACTGACTTGTGCAGTCTATAGAGGTTTCAGAATGCTATTGTACCACAGACGAGTATGGTCGAATTCAGTGACCTCTGAACTGTGATACAACAGCATTCTGAAAGAGATGGAATTCTATAGAGAGCAAAATGCTATACTATACATTATAGAACCAGCTTCCTGTTTTTAAAGTATAAGTATGCTTACTGCTACTATATGAAGAAGCATATCGCTTATTAAATAGTAAATATATAAAGAATGTATTCATCAGTGATAGATCATTCACCATTATCCGACCAATGTCACACTGAGTGCATTCCACTTCCTAAGGGTACACAGGTAGCACAGTCTAACAAAAATACAAAATATAAATCTGGATTTTTAATCTTTGATTTGACACATGAGGATACAGGATTGTGTCCTGGTCCTTTAGGAATCAACTATGAAAAAAATATGTAGCTCTAGTTACAGTCAATAATGCATAACTCAAACCCCTCTGGTCTCTGTGTTCTCATATTCTGTTCTCCCAAATGGCACTACCTCATTAAATTTAGTCTGCACTTTCCCCCAAATACTACATGCCCTAGATTACATGACCTGGTCCCTTTAGTTCAATTCCTGTTACTTATAGTTGGAGACATTGAACTGAACCCTGAGCCCCCCATATCCACTCCCATTAAAAGAATGTCCCCTTCTGGCCTAATACAGAAGGCCTCAAGATAGCTTATTTTAAAATCAGGAGCCTGCTGTGTAGTTTACCTGATCTGGAAGCATGGATATCAGTATACAACCCTAATATCTTGTGTCTCCAAAACCTGGCTTAAACCTACCACTCCTGACTCTGTCTGTTCCACACCTAAATACAGCTTCTTCAGATGTGACTGCCTTTCTCCTAAACTGGGGGGGGTGCAATCAACTACTATAAGTACCATCTAAACCTCACATTACTCCCTCCCCTCACCTTCCTCACTGCGAGGCTCTGCACTCCATTCTTCTCCTTGGAGTAACCGAAAAGCTACACATTATCTGTGTCTATAACCCTCCTAGTAGTGGTATTACAGGTTTTGAAGAGATACTTACCAATGCTGCCTCCCTAGCTGGAAAACATGAAACTATTCTTCTGGATGACTTCGACCTAGATTTGGGAGGAAAATGCTGCAAATCCCTTGGCGACATTGTTCAGAAATGCAAAATGCACCAGACCATCTCTGACCCAACTAGACACTTCCTGTCCACTGGTAGTCACGCAATTATTGACTGGGTTCAGACAAAAAGAATTGATGGGATCATGGGAGCAGGTACCTTATTTGATGTAATCTTTGATCACACTCCTGTTTATTGCATTTTGGCAGGCTCATGCTTCATCCTGTCTTCATAAAGTTGTCTCTCTATGTCACTTTTCTAAATTTAACCCTTTGACTTTCCTGGCTGGTCTGTCCTTTATAGACTGGAGATTGCTCTAATCCACTAACAATGTGAATGACACCATAAATTACCTTATCACTCATTTTTGCGCTCTTCAGGACCTTCACACCCCTATGGTAACACACAGGATACAGAGCTCCCTATCCAGGTGGCTTCACAAGGACCTGCTTGCCCTCATCAAAGACAAAGAAAAGTACTGATCTAAATATCGGGCCTCTGACTTGCATGTAGATTTTTTGTTATAGGCACATTTTATTGAAGTTTACGCTTTCATATACAGCAACATGTTAACATTGTTAGCACTAGAATATGTCGACCAAGCTATATAATATACATCACAAATACATCATTTTAGCGATAATTCGAAGTCTTCAGTAGGCCTGCTGTGGGTGTTCTTCTTCTATCAACTCTAATTGGATTTCTCATACTGAAAAAGTAACCATAATACAAAAAATATACTATGAGTACAGTGGGTTCAATTATAAATAGGGTAAGGTGAGGAGAATATGCCAGGAAGCACTCCGGGTGTCCTACGTGGAACCTAAATGTATTCATGGGACAAAGGTGGGATCTATCGATAATTAGAAATTAATCCATGGTTTCCAAAATTCCTTACACTGATATTCTTGATCTAAGCATTTGTACTAATACTTATCCACTTCATAAACAAATTTCACCACCTGATACCAACTATCCAAGAGAGGGACATGAATCTTAGTTATTTATTTATTTATTTTTATGTATTCAGTCTCTGATTACAATACCTTTCGGTGCAAGGCACTCATTTACAAAGGTTCCACATCAGTGGGGATGGGTGAACAAAAATACAGAGGTGGTAATACAAAGGCCAGATTTAAAAAACAATAAAGTTCATACTTTAATTATCTAGAATTAATAAGTAATGGAGAAGAAAGGAGTGGGGGGTAAAGAGGAGAGAAGAAGAGGGATAAGCAGCCAGAAGGCCTTGTCAGTAGGAGTAGAAAGAGTGGTGGGTGCGGGTAGTAGGTAGAAGGGGAGGTGGTGGGAGTGGGAGAGTAGGGGAGGGTAGGAGAATGTAGCAAGGGTTGGAAAGGTAAAGATTTGCAGTGGAGAAGAGGGAACTGGAGTACTCACAGGCGGTAGTATCATTAGGTGAAGCAGTCACAGCAACTGTTTGTCATTAGATGCTGATGGAGCCTGTGCTTGAAAGGATCTAATCTTGGTGTGGATAGGATTTCACTGGGAAGTGCATTGAACCTGAAGTGAATTGAATCTGTAACCAAAATTTAGATATGACTTTTTTTTTTGCACATAATAGTAACAACATTAGTAATCTAACCCATTGTTTTGGAAGCCTAGGGGTCTTGGGGGATCAGTACCAAAACCAGTTCTGAAGATAAGGTTATTTGTTCCAAAGATACCTGTTGCACGTCCCCCTGAATCTGTCACCAATAGGGCAGCAACATAGGTCAACTCCAAAATATATGTGCCTGATCTGCTTGTTGTTCTTTGTATCCTCACCAACAATTTGCATATTGAGCCCCCTTATGTTTTGACACCCTCACCGGTGTTAAAAAAATTGTGACCTACATTTCCATGAAAATTCTTTAATGTATGGAAGGGGAGATACCTTTGTATTGCTGATTGAAGCCATTCTTCCCATTGAATCAGTTCCTGCAATTCATGCTGCCATTTAACATAAATTGATTTAATCATATCTATTTTTCCTGCTTGGATATCTGCGTACCATTTCCCAATAAGATGACTACTGGCCTCTCCCTTTTGACCTGTCACAATGATTTGAATCCCTGGTGCCCTCTGTAACTTGGGCAAAGAGTTGAGGAAAGGTTCAAACTGCAGCTATGAGCTTTTTAGCAGATACCTGTAATGATCCACTTGTTGAAACCCATGCCTTGCTTGTAATTCAGAGAAAGAAAGACAACCCTATGTTATCGAATAGCTGAAAATAATATATCAATCCCATGCAGGCCCAATGTCTAAGGAAAACTTTTGTTCTGAAAAAGGGACTAGCACCATCCCAAGCCAAAGGTGTCACTAATAGATATGCTTTTGAGGGTAGAAAAGTCAAATAAGCTTGCCAAATCTTTAATACCACCCTCGTAAAGAGATAAAATTGTATAAGGGGAATCCAAGGAATACATGCTGAATAAAGTATTTGGGGTACCTCATGCAAGTCATTTAAAACACATTTTATATATTTCCAATGGGATAAATAAGTTGGACTAGTCCAAAGATAAACTATATGCAAAAAGGCTGCCTTAGGAAACCATTCTAGGTTCAGTAGGCCAATTTCCCCCTGTTCCGGTGACAAAAACAAAACCCCTGACTGGACCCTGGCTAGGCCTCCTTTCCATATAAACTGCAGAACTGCTTTATGCCAATCTCTAAAGATTGCATTGGAAAAGAGAACGGGGAGTGTTTGAAGTAAATAAAGAACTTTCAGCAAAATCATCATACGAATAATCTCAACTCTCCTTAGAAATGATAAAGGTAAAATAGACCAGGGCCCAGATATTCAAATTGCACCCGGCTGTGGCGCAAGCCTGGGCACAGCGCAACTTGGCGGCACAGGGGCGTTGACTGGGTGATATTCAATGGAGCTGCACCATGGCTCAGCATCACTGAATATCGCACCTTAGCCACCCACAGTGCATATGGCACAGTGGCACTGCGCCAGCGCAAGTGGCCAGAGTGGAGCAGGGGGATGCGCTAGCTGAAGTTCCATTGTGCAAGGCGCAACAACCGTGATATTCAAAAGCTGACATGCAAATGGGGCCATAATGTATGCAAGGCGCACATGGGGCCATTTGCAGGTCATTATGGCTCCATTTGCATGCAGGTGCTCCGATCCTCGATGACTTGCGCCTGGCACCCTGCCAGGCAGCTGCCATCGGGGACCAATGCCCCCTGCAGCACGGCACTGTGCCCCGCAGCCCAATCATGGGCTGCAGTAAAAAAGATTCATCCTATATCCCTGGTGGTCCAGTGGACTGAGGTCTGCCCGATCCCGGGCTTAAGTGTGAATAAATAGAGTACTCCTATATCCCTGGTGGTCCAGTGGACCGAGGTCTGCCCAATCACAGGCTTAAGTGAACTAGTACCAACCCCCATATCCCTGGTGGTCCAGCGGACCCCCCCTTCCCACACACCCACTGATCCCCACCGCCTTGCTCCACCCGGTCAGCGGCGGGCAGCAGCACCCCCACCTGCCTGCTGCTCCACCGCCCGCCGACTGACACCATTGGTAGGGCTGTACACCCACTGGTCCACAGCGTGAGCCAATGGGCGTGCAGCCCATACCGTACTACACATTCCAGATATGTATCCATCTCACCCCATTCTCCTATACTGCACCACCTCAGCTTGTTTCCACATGGGATGGAGTGAGAGTTAGGGCCGATGACCCCAACACACACCCCGATGCCTGTTGGTGGGGACAGGGTGGAGGTGGGCTGCAAGGGGTTGGAACCCTAAAATCAAATTTCCTTACTTTTTTCGCTGTAGAAGAACCCAACCTAATGCATTAATGAAGTTTGTTGCATAATACATATATATATTTGTATGAGTAATTGTATGCTCTACTTTAGTGTACTGCCTCTCTTCTTAATTGTTAATAAAAAGTACAATCTAAAAAAAAAAGAGTACTAGGCCTAGTACTGACTCCTGTGGCACCCCACTGGTCACCTTGCCTTCTCCAGAGAGGACCCCGTTATCACCACCCTCTGACTCCTAAGGATTAGTCAGCTTCTTACCCGTTTTACTGCTTTTGGATCCACTCCTAGGTTGTCCAGCATGCTCACTAGTCTTCTATGTGGAACAGTATTGAAGGCTTTACAGAAATACAGGTAAGCCACATCTACTGCTCTTTTCTGATCCAGTTCCCTGGTTATTCACTGAAAGAACGCAAACAGGTTTGTGTGGTAAGACATCCCCCACATGAAACTATATTGCCTCAGATCTGGTAATCCATTATTTGCATGGTATTCTCCAATCCTTTCTTTCAGTAGTGATTCCATTACTTTACCTACTACTGAAGTCAGGCTGACAAGTCTGTAATTTCCTTCCTCCTCCTCCTCCTCCCTACAGTATTCCCACTTTTGTGTAGTGGGACCAGATCTGCCCTCCTCTAGTCTCCCTGAACCTCCCCTATTTCTAGTGATAGTTTGATCAGAGCTATCAGTGGTGTAGCCAGCACTTCACTGAGCTTCTTCAGTATCCTGTGGTGCACCCCATTAGGTCCTGTTGCCTTATTTATTTTAAATTGTGCCAGTTCCTTGAGGACTCTCTTCTCTGGAAAAGAACTAGTGTCCACCTCCCTTTTTTCAATGCACATGTCCTTTAACTTTGGCCCTCCATCTTCCCCTTCCTCCTTAATTACTGAACAAAAATTATTGTTCAATATATCTGCTTTCTTTGGTCCTCTTCCTCTCAAACCCCATCTTCCCTTTTTAGCCTGTCTGCCCCTTCTTTGGTTTTCTCTTCTTGCTTATATACTGTAACTAAAGACTGTTTTATTCCTTTTTTACTGACTGGGCAATATTCTCCTCTGTTTGTGCCTTTGCACTCCCAACTGCTCTCCTTGCCTTTCTTTTTTCTCTTGGTAGCTCTCCCTATCCTACTCCTTCTGAGTCCTCATGTACCTTCTAAATGCTAATTTGTTTGCCCTTCATTTCTCTGCTATTTCTCTAGAGAACTACATAAGTCTCTTGTTTCTCTTGCCTTTGCTAACCTGCCTGACACAGAGATTTGTTGCCTTTTTAATACCTCCCCCCTTATTTTTGCCTGTTGTTCCTCAGCTCCCCCCTCTTTCCCTATCCATGCTAGGATGACCTTCAGGCATTCTCTAATTTTCATAAAATTGGCCCTCCTGAAGTTCAGGACCCTTGTCTAAGTGCGGCTCGATTCTGACCCAGTTCTTATATTGAGCCACACTGTACGTTGATCACCAGTCCCCAGTAGACCATCCATTGTGACGTCAACAACATTGTCCCCATTTGTCTGTACCAGGCCTTGTATTGCCCCCCTGTGAGTGGGTTCCTTAACTAGTTGCCTGAGGAACACCCCTTCCAGGATGTCCCTACTTCTAACTATTATGGGTTGTGGTAATCTTATCAGCTCGGTTCTGGCAACAATAGTCTGGTGCTCCCTTGACTCCAGTGTCTATCCCTGTTCCTTGAAAGAGACAGTAGTGACACCATTGTTAAAGAAAGCTTCTCTGGACCCAGACTCTCTTGCAAACTACAGGATGATCTCAAACCTCCAGTTTTTGGGGAACGTAATCGAGAAAGTAGTGGCTGCACAACTGGAGAACCATTTGACCATCCATAACATCTACAAACCTCTCCAATCTGGTTTCCAGAAGAGGCATAGTACCGAGACTGTGCTAGTTTGGGTGCTCAATGATCTCCTGATGGCGAGAGACCAGAGAAAATGGTCCATTTTGGTACTTTTAGATCTGTCATCAGCGTTTGACACTGTTGACCATGGGGTTCTGCTTGAGCACCTGAGATTCATCTGCGGACTCTCTGGATTGGTCTACAGATGGTTCACATCGTACCTCACTGGAAGATCTCAGAGGGTAGTGTCAGGGGTCTTTTCCTCTGATTCAATCCCTCTGTCGTGTGTGGTTCCTCAGGGCTCAGTGTTGTTCCCCATGTTGTTTGTGGTGTATATGCTTCCCCTTGGAGACATTGTAAGAAGGTATGGGCTGAGGTTTCATTGCTGTGCCAATGATACCCAGCTATATCTGTCTTTTGCTCCTGACCAGGGAGGAGCTGTCTCGGTACTTAATAACTGTCTCAAAGAAATCCAAGTGTGCATGAGGTCCAGTTGGTTAAGGTTAAACCCTGTGAAGACGGAGGTGATGGTTTTGGATCCAGGTCATCGGATAGGGAGGCTGGGGCCAGGCTGTCCCCTGGGATTATTCCTAGTGGATGCTGAGTTCCAGGCCTCTGAACAGGTGCGAGACCTGAGGGTGTTGTTAGACTCAGGGCTCATACTTCGTGCTCAGATGTCAGCCATTGTAAAGTCTTCTTTTTACCATCTTAGAAACATCACCAGGAGTAAGCACCTTGTTCCGTCCGTAGACATGCCTACATTGATCCATTCCTTTGTGATCTCGCACCTAGATTACTGCAATTCACTTTACTTTGGGCTACCGGGGGTTGATATCCATCGCTTGCAGCTGATTCAGAACTCAGCAGTCCGTTGTTGATGGGGATTTCGAGATCTTCCCATATTTTGCCAGTGCTGCAAGATCTGCTCTGGCTGCCAGTTCAGTGGTGGATCTCCTTCAAATTCAGGTTACTGACATATAAAGCCCTTCATGGACTGGGTCCTGACTACCTGGAAGAGCTTCTGATTCCTTATCTCCCTGAACGACCACTCCGATGAGGAGCTGCTAGAGATTCCAAGTGTGATTTTAAAATCTGCAGGAGCTCGGGCATTTATGTTTGTGGCTCCACCCTTTGGAATTCTCTACCCCGTTGGATTAGGGAGTGTGCTACTGTGGGGGGGTTCAAGCAGGCTTTAAAAATGTTTTTGTGGGATAAAGCCTTTAATGATGGTGTTGGCTGACAAGTATGTATTTTTAATGGTGCTGATATTTTGTTTTGTTTTGTTTTATATGTTTTAAATTGGTTTTATTGTAATGCACCATGGTTATGAAAGGCACATTATAAATAAAGCTTTATTATTATTATTATTATTATTCTTATTAACTGTTGCCACAGCTGGTAGACTCCAATCCACATATGGTAAATTGAAATCCCCTACCAGGTCCTCCCCTTTGCATGCCATACTTTGGATTGATACATAGATACATAGACCATGTCGGCAGATAAGGGCCTATGGCCCACCTAGTCTGCCCACTAGTCTGCCCACTTGAGTCTGTAACTTCAGTTTATGTTTTCCTAGAACTCTGTTGCCCCTTATCCCTGACCTCCAGAATTCCTTTATGTCTATCCCATGCATTCTTAAATCCTGTGATTGTTTCAGCCCCCACCACTTCCTCAGGCAGGGTGTTTCACTTGTCCACCACCCGTTCTGTGAAGAAATTCTTCCTCACATTTCCTCTGAATCATCCTCCCTCCAACTTCATCCCATGCCCTCTAGTCCTGGAACATTTTTCGCTTACAAATAGTGTATTCTTGCACCCTGTTCCTCCCTGTAAGATGCTTGTATGTCTCTATCATGTCCCCTCTCTCCCTCCTCTCCTCCAGGGAGTACATGTTCAATTCCTTCTACCTGTCCTCATAGGACTTGTGGTGCAATCCATGTACCATCTTTGTTGCCCTCCTCTGAACCTTCTCTACCCTGTCTACGTCCTTACATAGGTAAGGTCTCCAGAACTGTATGCTGTACTCAAGGTGGGGCCTCACTTGTGTCTTGTATAGTGGAATCATGACCTCGCTTTTCCTGCTGGTGATGCCCCTGCTTTTGCATCCCAGCATCCTATTTGCTTTACCTGCTGCCTTGTCACACTGTTTCCCTACCTTGAGGTCATCAGAGATGATAACCCCAAGATCCCTTTCCTGCTTGGTGCATGCTATATCCTCACCCCTCAACTGATATATTGTGCCAGGGTTTTTGTGCCCCATATGCATTATCTTGCACTTCTTTGCATTGAACTTCAATTGCCAAACCCCTGACCATTCTTCAAGTTTCTGCAGGTCCCTTCTCATTCTGTTTACACCCACTGGTGTGTCTATTCTGTTACAGAGCTTTGTGTCATCAGCGAACAGTGAAATTCTGCCTTCTAAATCCTGTGCAATGTCACTGATGAAGATGTTGAATAGGACCGGTCTCAGCACTGATCCCTGTGGCACCCCACTGGTCACTCTTCCCTCTGAGGAGTGACAGCCATTTACCACCACCGTCTGTGTCATGGATTGCTTCCATCATTTCTTTATTCATCTCTCCCCCCTGTGCTGCAGGTCTGTAGGTCACTCCTGTGCAAATAGCAGCCCTCCTCCATGTCTCCAGGGTGACTCACAGTGCCTCAGCTCCTCCCTGCTCTCCCTGTATTTCCATAGCTTTTATATTGTTCCTGACATAAAGAGCCACTCCTCTCCTACCCTGTCTCTTCTGAATAGATTATACCCTGGTATGACTACATCCCAGTCCTCATTTTCATTGCACCAGGACTCGGTAATTGTTACTATGTCCAGGTCCACATCTGCAATGGTGGCCTCTAGGTCTGCAGTCTTATTGCCCAGACTTCAAGCATTTGCACACATGGCTCTCCAGATTCTCTTGCTACCCCTCCTGGTTTCCCATTTGCCCTTCCTTATTTCCTCCACTATTTGTTTTACTTTTTATACCTCTCTTTTCTTTTCCCTTGAATTCCTTTGTTATTTGGTTTCTTTTGGGATTTCACTCCTTCATTTCAATTCAATTCAATTCAATTCACTTTATTTACCCGGTAAGATCACTGGGCTGAGGCCCTTTTTTAGGATCGACCCGGAGCTTCATTTCAACAAGAAGCTAAGACAGCATACAATTAGTACAAACAAGTATACAGAATAAAATACATTATTAACAAGTGTACAATATATAAAGTAATACAAAAATTAATGTATCTAAAAACAGTTACACACAGCAAGAGATTGCAAGTAACAAAACATTTTTTTTAAATGTTTCTTGCTTAAGAAGAGTGGTACCATTAAAGGGCAATGTATTTCATAAATTCGAGCACTGGACAGAAAATGCCCGCTCCTCCATATAGGTAACAGACCTTGGAATGGACAACCGTAGCATACTGGATGAATGTAACCATCTAGTATCCTCACTAATTTTTAATAAACTAAACAAAGGAGATTTACAACCTTGAACAAGTATGCTATTAGTCAAACAGCCCAAGTTATGAGAATATGCCAACTTAGGAGGCAGCAAACCAAGACCATTGTATAAAACACAATGATGCTTTTTAAATGGTTTGGCCAAAAAAAAAAACTAGAAATTTAATTAAAAGATCTATTAACCAAATCCAAATCCTTTTTTGCCAATTTTGTGAACAAAAAAAAGAGTTATAATATAAAGAAGACACTAATACACTCTTAGATATCATCTCTCTTGCTTCTTTGGTTAAACAGTCCTTGATTCGATATAAAGCACCATTTTTTATTTCAGGATTCCCATTGCTGCCCTCATGAGCCTGTGAGGGGGCACAGTATATGTCTGCCTGCCTTTTTATGCCTACCCCCCTGGGCTAGTTAAAATACTCACCAATGTTGCAATTAAACTGTTAACTGAGGACCACAGTTCCCCTCCTAGATAGATGCAGTCCAGCACTCTTCATTCTTGGAAGATTGCCAGGGTTCTTCCCATACAGAAAGAGGGTGACTCTCCACCCTGGCAACTTTTATTACCCTATCTCCCTCCTCCCTACTCTTGCAATGCTGTACATAGATACATAGATGTTAACAGCAGATAAAGGCCGACGGCCCACCTAGTCTGCCTATTTGTGCACGTAACTTTGTTTCTTCAAGCTTCTCTTGAACTAGGTTGTCCCCTTCTCCTGACTACCAGGATCCCCTGATGCCTATCCCATGCATTCTTAAATCCTGTAATCATTTTAGCCCCCACCGCCTTTTCCAGCAGGGCGTTCCTTTTGTCCACAATGCTCTCTGTGAACACATACTTCCTCACATTCCCTTTGAATCTCTCTCTCTCTCTCCAGTGTCATTCCATGTCCCCTAGTACTCAAACATCTTTATGAAAAACTGTGTTTCCCTGCACCTTGTTCCTCCATGTGAGGTACTTATATGTCTCTATCATATTCCCCCCTCTCCCTCCTCTCCTCCAGTGAGTACATATTTGTCTTTCAGTCTGTCCTCATGGGTTTTGTTATGTAATCCTTCCACCATCTTGGTTGCCCTCCTGTGAACAGCCTCCATCCTTTTTATGTCCTTACATAGGTAAGGCTTCCAGAACTGGACGCTGTACTTGAGTTGTGTCTTTACTACTCTCTTGTAAAGTGGAATTATGACCTCCTTTTTCATGCTGGTGATACCCCTTCCAATGCATCCCAGCATTCTGTTTGCTTTTCCTGCTGCCTTGTTGCACTGAGTCCCTACCTTGAGGTTATCAGAGATGATAACCCCTTTGTCCCTTTCCTGCTTGGAGCATTCTATATCCTCCCCCGCCAGCTGATATGTTGTTCCTGGGTTTGTGTGCTCTATGTGTATTATTTTGCATTTCTTTGTGTTAAATCTCAACTGCCACTCCCTTGACTAGTCCTCAAGCTTCTGCATATCTCTTCTCAATCTATTCACACCCTCCAGCATGTCCACCCTGTTGCAGAGCTTTATGTCATCAGTGAACAGGCAAATTCTCCCTTCTAGGTCTATGGTAATATCACTGATACCAGCCACTGTAGGAGAAACTAGTCTGTTCAATGCATGCATAATTCCTCCACTCCTCCAACTTCCTCTCCCCTTACTGTCTAGCTTTAGGAAAGGTAATTCCACCATCTCCTCTATACGTAGGGTAACTAACTCCATCCTCTCAGGAATGGATCAGCAGAATATCACAGCAGCCATTTTCATTAATCTGACTAAAGTCTTTGATTCAGTGTCTTACTCCTCCTGGATAAGCTGAGCTCTGCCAACTTCTCAGCCCCACTGTCAGCTGGTTCTGTACCTACCTCATTGACCATCAACAGTCAATACAGGTAGAAGGTATTATTTCCCCACCCCTGACTAACCACGCTGGACTTCCACAAGGCTTCATTCTGGGTCCAGTCCTCTTCTCCATCTTCCTAAATGACCTCCCGTCTGCCTGTGCAAACATGCATATTCACATATATGCAGATGACACGGTTTTCTACACCTCTGGTCCCTCAAGTGCATCTCAAAAAGTCTTGCTTCAGCAACACTTTCACAATTTTCTGTGCTGTTCCAGTCAAACCAACTTCAGGCCAATACAAAAAAAAGTGTCTATGACCTTTAGCACCAGCCAAAACCTGGTCAGTCTCACCCCTTCCCCCAGTCTTCACCACACTGGATGGCACACCACCTGATGTAGTCCCAACTTTTAAGTACAGTTCCTCAGTGTGTCATTAGATAGTGGGCTTGACTTCTCTGACTACATTGATGCCATCTATGCCAAACTGCACCCAAAAATCAGTGCTCCGTATCATAATATGGACTGCCTTTCTCCCCAGGTCTGCCACAAGCTGGTCACCAAAATGGTTCTCCCGGATTTCAACTATGCCTGTGTGGTTTATAGCACCTCCCACTCCACCTCCCTTGCCAGATTGGACAAACTTGCAGAGCCTTCTGATTCCTTAGCTCACCAGATTGTTATTTTTCCTCTTACTTTTGTTAATGGTTGACTTTCAAATGCTGAACTTTTTTGAAAAGGGAAAACAATTAACAAATACATCTATAATTGAACTTAGCTTTTTTCTCTTTTTGATATTACCTGATGAAGACCCAAGGTCAAATGCAGATTTTAATTATTTTCTATTTTCAAGGTGCATTTCATTTTACCATTTTTATTTTAGACCACATGCTGGTGCAGTACATTGTTTTTGTACTTACATTTTGTGATTGTATTAACTTGCCATGGAGAGCTGTTAATGAAGAACTGTGAAACCTGAAACCTGAGCTGAGCTACTAGACTGCAGATTCTGAATTGCATTGAGCAGAGGGATTCCACTCTCTCTTGACAACACAGCTGGGGTGGGGAGGAAACAGTTTAGTAAATGCAGCTTTGATTTCAGTACACTCTCTCATAAAAACAAAAGCTGTGCTGCATTAGGAAAGGAATTCAGACACCGTTTTCTGATGATAGCAGTACGTCTGCATGGCTCTGCCCATATAGCCATAAAAATTGAACCTTTTTGATACTGTAGTATTTATATAGCAATTTGTTGTTTCTTTCCCATTTACTATGTCCTTAGGTCCCTGACATTTAATTTTTCTGTCTATGTTCTATGGTTTTGTTTCCAGTTTTCCCATAATCCTGTTTTTTTTCCCATAATGTGCATAACATTTTTAAAATAGTTTCCTATACTTAAAAAAAAAGACTAATATGGCATTCTGTTTCACAAAACATACCTACCATGAACATATTATTTTGAACTTAGGTTTCATTTATTCTCCCTTTGGATTTACCTTAACTATCCTAACCTTAACGTCTACCACCATCCCTTGGATATCTTTAATATTTAATCCTATTTCCTTTTCACATCTTTATTCAGTTCTTGTTGATTTTGTACAACCTTAGCCAACAATCCCTCCCCTTTTTCTTAGCCACCTGTTTGACCTACTTGACCAACTGTATTGCTTCATTTTCCTTTCTTCAGTCTCACCTAGTTCATGAGGGATCCAAATATGTTTTAATGTTATATTCTGACCCTTGGTCACTGCCCCACCATCAAATACAGTGTGCAATTGTAGTACCATAGTACATGGGCTGGCAGTATAGCCTAGAGGTTAGAGGAACGAGGTATGAACGAGCTTGGTACATCCAGCAAGCCAGACCTCAGTCTGATTCTCACAACCTCCACTTGCATACTGTGTGACTCTGAGCAAGTCACTTAACCGCAAATTGCTCCCAGGTTGCCCCTGAAAACAGGCACATGTGCCTAGTGGGCCTTACCCACTTACCAAAGACTAAAATAAATCAATAAAATAAAAAAGAACAGACACAACATCAGCAAATTCATTAGGAGGACACCATAGCTAAAATCCAGTTAAAACATTTTATTACAAAAATAAGAAACCACAGTAGACATACTGTGCACTCTGATGTGTTTCAGATAATAAAATGCTTTATCAAAGGCCTTTAATAAATTATTTTACTATCCGAAACATGTCAGGCATGCACAGTATTTCTACTGTGATTTCTTATTTTTGTAATAAAATGTTTTAACTGGATTTTAGCTGTGGTGTCTTCCTTATGAATTTGTTGATGTAGTGACCATTCTCCTAGATGTACTATTGAGCCTTTCTCAACATGAGCACCATCACCCTTGTGTGCACTTTCTATGTTATTGAATTTTGGTACCAGTATACTGTATGTCTTTATAACATGTTTAAATGGCTCCGGGCTGGGCCAGGGGATCAGCATTGTGTTGGTCATTTTTTCGGTGGTATTGAGGATTTTTAAGTGAGATTAATCAGTCATTTCCCATTTGCATTATACAAATAATAAAAATTTAATTAGTGATTTTTTGCAGCATTTATTTTTTTATTTATTTGAATTTTGATGACCAGGTAGGCCCAACTGAGACAAGACAGTCCCTTTTTCAGTGGCAACCTGGGGAACCTGAGCATTCCACAAGTATTGGTCATTAAACAATGTACTGACAGTGGTACCATCAGTAGAAACAATAACAAGCAGATTTATGACAGTGACATCTTTAGCAGACCTGTATAGGGAATATTTGCTGAAACAATAAGATTATTTAATAGTCTATAATGAAAACTTATACTTTATACTACTTCATATCACATTACTGTACAGTATGATCTAGAATTTCTAATTCTATTGACAACTTGTAATATATCTGATTACATAGTTTAGGCACGGGGTCAAAATGTCGCACAGCAGAATGCCGTGCGACTTAATCGAGTTGAGCAATTTCATTAAAACTTTTGTTCTGTAGGGGGCTCCACCCCCACACCCCCCATTATGGGGCACTGCACCTTCTGGACCCCCCCGCTTAGGATTTTAACTCCGGGGGAGACCAACTGAAAAGCGCACAGGTCAGGGTTCGCTCATAATGTCGTGAGTTATTAAGCGTACGACATCATGACCTGGTATGCGTGGGGCACACTCATTATGTTCTTCTTCTGTTTATTGTTTTCTAGTTAGGGATAGTAGAATAGTTTGGGAGTAAGATGAGAAAAGTGCATGTCCTGCACTGTTATGAGCATTTATTTATTTATTGAATTTTGATGACTGGGTAAGGCCACTGGGCCCCGAAGGTCCCTTTTTCAGGGGCGACCAAGGAATAACAGTAAGACATAACATACAGTGGAAAACATATGAGAGTACATGGGTATACAGTATTCAGCTGTTTACACATAGCAGACATGACATAGGTTTGGTATAGCTGGTTGGTCGGTGTTGTTCATTACATCATCCATTGGCAGAGACATTGGTGAGACAGTACTCTAGATTCCTTAGGTGACACAGTTTTAGGGCAAACCGCATTCGGCTATTTAGACATAGTTGTTAAACAGGATTGACATATCTGCATGGTCAGTGTTGTTCATTACATTGTCCATTGACAGAGACATAATTGAGACAGTACTGTCGATTCCCTAGGTAACCTAGTTCAGGAACTTTAACAGGTTCAGAATTAGGGGAGGAAAGAGAGAGTGCAACATTGTTAGGGGTTAACTCTTCTAGTTAGGTGAGCAGTCTGCAGAGATCCCTGCAGTAGTGTCAAGGACAGAGGCAATGGCATATGCTTGTTGATAGAAAATGGATCTTGAGTCTTCTTGGAAACACGGCATAGATGGGGTGTCTCAGATCTCCACAGGGAGGTAATTCCACAAGGAAGGGGCAGTATGACAAAAAGATTTTTGTCCTGCCTTAGTCCTGACCTTGGGGACCTCCAGAAGCATGTGGCCTGAGGATCTAAGGCTGCACTGGTTTATTTTTGCTGTGAGGAGTCCCCCAAGACTCGGTGGAGGTGAAGGGCTGATTATCTTCTTCACCAGGCAGAGTACAGAGCAACTGAGGCGAGATTCGAAAGAAGGCCAGTTAAGCTTTGCCAACGCCCCGCAGTGGTGGCTCCTGGTGTGGGATGAGGTGGCAAAATGGGCCACCTTGTTGTATAGTCAACCGCCTGTAGTCTACCGAACTCAAGCTTTGCAATACCCTGAATGACCAGGGCAGCATATGTTAGAGTTGGAAGTAAGACACTAGTTGCTATAGCGGTCCTAGCTTCTGGGGTCAGCGATTCTTTGAGCTGATACATTAATCCAAGTTTTGTATGGATTGCTCTTGTGACTTGGTCCACATGTTGTTTGAATATGAGACCTTGGTCAATAGTAAGGCCAAGGTACTTAGTTGAGGAGACCACTTCGAGCTTGTTTCCCTCAAGTGACGAGAGCTGGAGTAGATGTGTTCTATCTAGTCCAAGGGCTCTAGGTCCAAACAGCATGGCTTTGGTTTTGCAGGTGTTAAGAACCATTTTATTCTTGATGAGCCACTTCTCCATGATGTGAATATCCTTTTGGAGAGAGGTGGTAAGGTCATCCAAGTTGACCGAGGTTTTGTAGATGATGGCATCATCAGCGTATTGGATGGCACTGCTGCTTCCACAATGATTGCATAGTTCATTTACATACAGCGAGAACAATAGTGGCCCAAGTATAGATCCCTGGGGTACACCATCCTTAAGGGACAATGGTTTGGAGAGTCTCTCCAGCCACCTGACCCTCTGTGAGCGTCCGGAGAGGTAGCATTTAACCCATTTGAGGGTGTGGGCATCGAGGCCTATTGCGTGGAGTTTTTGGAGTAATAGTTCGTGATCCATCATCCAAAGGCCTTAGAGAGGTCTATAAACACTGCCCCTGTAATGGAACCAGAGTCTAGATTACTGAGTACGTCTGTAGAGAATTTGGTTAGGGCAGTGTCTGTCCCATGTTTTACTCGAAAGCCATGTTGGGATGGGGACAACAGCATGTGTGCCTCCAGGTATTCCTTAATTTGGGCAAAGACAAGCTTCTCCTGGATTTTAGCCAAGGCACACAGCAGGGAGATAAGCCTGTAGTTCTCTATAGGTTCTACTGGCCCACCTTTATGAATTGGAACCACATGCGCCTGCTTCCACAACTCCGGGACAGATCCTTCAAGTAATGACCTATTGATCAGCCAGGTGAGTGGTAGTGCGAGAGCCGTAGCCCCATCTTTTAGCAACCTGGTTTTGATTCCATCCAGGCCTCCAAAGCCTCTTTTTTTAAGGGTGGTTAGAGAGGCCAAGACCTCTTTGACCTTAACCAGCCTTAAATGGAAGGGAGGACAGCCGAGGGTGGAGGGATCCATTGGAGCAGACTGGTAGTTGGGTACCGATAACCCTGCCTGATGTTTATCAGGGTTTGTGAAGTAGGAATTGAGGGTCTCAATGATTAGTGAGGCATTGTGTAGTACCTGTCCATGAGCTGTGATAGGGCCCGTGTCCATCGTTGAATTGACGTTAATCAGTTCGTTGATGTGGGACCAGAAAGTCCTAGGGTTGCCGAGGTTTGCTTTCTGGAGGTGGTTTAGATACTCCATTTTTGCTACTTTGGTGGCTTTTTTGCACTGGTTTTGGAGGGCTTTATAGGTAACCTGGTCAGCTAGGAGAGCCAAGTCTTTGGACTTTTTCCAGGCTTTATCTCGGCTGGTCATCAGGGCCTTTGGGGGGGGTAATCCACTTGTAGCAGTGGCCTTTTACCTGGTAGGTTTTATTAGGGGCCAGGAGGTCAGCAGCCCACATGACAGACCTATTAAAGAAGTCCACTGCCCTCTCCAAGGTGGGGAGACTTCTTATTGGGCTCCAATCCAGGTTGCCCAGGAGAGTGTTGTAGTGCTCCGGGGAGAACTTAGCAAAGTCTTTGGCAGTGAGTATTCTAGGTGGGACCTTTACTGATCAGTTTTTCCAGACACAGAAGATTGGTGAATTGTCGCTGAGAGCATCCAACAAGGTGCCAGCGGCTTGAACATTTAGAGGGTTGGACACCAGTACCCAGTCAATGATTGAGTGGTTACCCATTTTGTAATTCAACCTTGTAGGCAGGGTGATAATCTGGGAGAGGTTAGCTTCTTGTAGCAAACCTGGTATTGAGGACCTTGCCTCTTTGGACAAGTCCAGGTTGAAGTCTCCGAGGATGATGAGTTCAGTTGCCAACTCAGCTGTTAGAGTTCTAGAGAGTGTCTCGAGGGATTGGAGAGCATCCTTTGGTGGACTATATACACACCCTACATTGAGGTGTTTGGCACCACCGAGGGTAATGCGTACAAAGATAGCTTCAATTTCGGGGGGCAGAGTAACTTGCAGGTTAATTTGTGAAGAGATCAGGGAAGCCTTCATGTAGATGAGAACCCCACCCCCTCTTTTAAAGAGTCTGTCCTTCCTGTAACAGTTATAACCTGGGGCAGCAAACTCGTGGTCTAGGATCGATGGTTTTAACCAGGTCTCAGAGACCGCAAGCACATCAGGGTTAAAAAGGGCTAGCCATGATTGTACTTCGTGAATTTTTGGCCTAAGACTACAAATATTCATGTGTACTAGCCTCATGCCCCTGGGTGCTGTCCAGTTCAGGTCATGGGAGTTGAATATAGAGGTGTTGACAACACCAGGCCCTGGGTTAGGGTGAATGTCTCCAGCCCTTAATAGCAAGGCAGTTAGCAGGAGTCAGAGAACAAAGGTTAGAAGTGGGAACCTAGTTTTTTTTTTTATGTTTGAGGGTCAATAGGAGGATAGCCCTGTAGCAAATCCCGTTCCTACTGAGCTTGGCGGCAAGTAGGATGGCTAAGTTGTCAGCCAGGGGTGGGCTACAGTCGCACCAGGTCTGGTGAGATGCTGGTCCATTAGGAGGCTGATCAGCCATTCCTTGTCCACCAGCTACCCAGTCGACCCAGTGTATTGTGGCTATGAACAGAGCCACCAGGAGGAGACCCTTGCTTGGCCTGAGTAGGCCCATAGTACCAGTCATCTGGGACCCTATTTCTGGCATTAAGACCTTATTAGAGGATATTTGGCGGAGGGAGCTTGGTCTCATAGCAAGGAGATGAGAAGCAGTCTATATACTGGGGGTACCAGGACAGACAACTATCTGGAGGCTTTTAGGATCTAAGAGCTTCAAAACTTTGATGTCTACGTTTAAAACGCCAGAATTCGTTAAACCTTAGGCTTCTTAGTAGTGTTAGTTACTAACACTGATATGTAAGAGCAATAAAGCAGCATCACAAGGTAAAAGCCAGCTAGACATTACCCCACGACTGAGTTACTGACAAGACATTATTCATTGGCATTACTCAATTAGGTTGCAAAGGATACTCATTTCAGTATATAATGTCATTGATCTAGCATACTAGCATACTACTAAGGATACACTATGCAGAAATTTTAGTATGATAGGCACATTCAGTCTATATATGATCTGTAACTGGGTATTTGAACCCTGGACAAGATAGACCATCAATAAACACCCTGTGGCAAGTTAGTCCATCAATAAACAGTCAATCATGAAAGTTACAGTTAGGTAGTTGGCTGAATGCAGTGGGAAACGCGCTTAATCATGTGAGCCTATGATAGATACAATTAGAGATACAAAGCCACAGGCCTTGATCCTCCCCCTGCACTTCCTATTCGTGTGGGGCTCACCAAGGGTGGAGCTACTGTCTATTTAATCCACCCTAACACAGGGTGGGCTGGCAAGATTTTCAAAAAAACTTCAGCTGTTGTCCGATTGCAGCGGGGGAGGTCCGCCAAACAGATTGAGCTGTCGGCGCCTCAACCCCGCGGATTCAAGCTTGTTCTTGTCGGAGGGGGAGGGCCTGATCCCGTCTGTACACCACCCCAGTCAATCTTTTCCCATTTGTGTAAGGAGCTGAGGGGGGGAAGCAGCCTATTTAAACTGGCTGCACTCCTCGTCAGTCCCCCTCTCGGCCAATGGGCTCTGGTCCAGTTCAATCAGGAAGAAAAAAGGCGCCAAGCAGGAGCAGCGGCAGAGGAGCAGGACAAAGGCACAAGCAGGTACAGAGCTGAAGGAAAACGAAAAGTCCTGGAATCACAGTCTCAGCGGGCGATACGGGTGTCCGGCGGTATTTTATAAGAGCGTTTAATTTATTGTTGGGAAAGCTTCAGATGAGGCTAGTTATTTTTTTTTTCATTCTGTGGAACTGTCCATAGCCTACATTTTGTAAAGAATATCACACAACAGAGTTTTGATTATGTAATCAAACAATAAGGACTGGATGTGTGTGTTTATGATCCCATGATCACATGCTAAAGGAGTTGTTTAGTACAAGGTATGGCCAAGTGCCTTAAAATGTCTGAGAAGTGTGATTATTTATCCATAAACTTACACCTTGAAGGTTGTTATTGTGCTTCTAAAATGTGCATGTCATAGTTATTTTTTAAAGGAAATTGAATTAAATTTATTTTAATAAATAAATGTATGTTAAAAATCATTACATCATAAAACGCAATAATTTCATAATACAGCTTGGTTAGACAGCAAACAACTAGTTCAGTTTGTTCAGTCATGTCAAAAATTGTAATTCACCA
The DNA here is from genome assembly GCA_016271365.2 of Neoceratodus forsteri. Taxonomy (NCBI): domain Eukaryota; kingdom Metazoa; phylum Chordata; order Ceratodontiformes; family Ceratodontidae; genus Neoceratodus; species Neoceratodus forsteri. The sequence goes on from CM028135.1 coordinate 1,035,609,780, forward strand.
TTAATTATGTAGCGCACAGCTTAACAAATGCCCTCTATGAAGAATTTAGTGTTCTTACTTGGAAAATACCATGTCTGCAACCAAGCTGACAGATGTTTTCTTCTTGCTTAGTCCTTCTGTACTACTTGCTGGTACAAGAATCAATGCCCTGTTGTGCACCATAGAAACATAAATGTTGACGGCAGATAAAGACCACTTGGCCCGCATTCTCTGCCGATTTTCCCTACCTACTGTTACACCATAGCCCCAACTTCATCTCTGGCTTTAACCCCTTCCTTAACACCAAGGTTCCCTTATGCCTATCCCATGCATTCTTGAATCCTGTTATCATTTTCCACCTCACTACCTCCTCTGGAAGGCTGTTCCAGGCATCCACCACTCTTTCTATGAAGAAGTTTATCCTTACATCTCCCTGAGTCCACCATGTGATGAAGTCACAGACATCATGATGTCACATAACCTGCCGCCCGGTGCTTACCAAATGCAAAATGCAAGACCAGACTAGTAGTCTCAGCTGACCCCAGTGAACTGTGCAGCATGAATTCATTCAAATAAAACAATTCATACAATATATACAGAAGCAAATATACAGTAAGCAGTCATTAGTTTACTTATGTTAAGTTACAAATATTAATGTATATGAAAGTCTTTATATCCAACTGCTAAGAAGTGTGCTTTTTGATGTCAGGTTCACAAGGAAATCAGAATGAGCAGATAATTTACCCACAGTCATTGTTTGCAACAAAAATAATATTCTAAGTAAAAAAAAAAAACATAATGAAAAATAAATAAATAAATAAATAATCAGTTCCCATGCAGCCTGGTATATCTCTCATACAAACATAGAAATAGAGCTTGTCGGCAGATTAGGACCACTAGGCCCATCCAATCTGCCCATAAGCCCTGTACGTGATTACAGCTTCTGACCCTCCCTCTGCTTTACCTCTGTGGTTCACCTATGCCTGTCCCATGCATGTTTAAATCCAACCAGAGTGCTTCCTACCATTAGATGACCATTACACGCGTCCACTACCCTCTCTGTGAAGAAAAAACTTCCTCACATTCTCTCTTAACCTGCTATCTTCCAATTTCATCTCATGCCTCCTCATTTGTATACTCCTCCTGTATTGGAAGATGTCTCACCCTGCCCCTTGTTTATGCCTTTGAGGTACTTGAATGTTTCTATCATGTCCCCTCTCTCCCGCCTCTCCTCCAGCAAATACATATTGAGGTCCCTTATTCACTCCTCATAAGTTTTGTGGTGCAAGCCTTGTACCATCTTAGTTGCCCCTCTCTGGACTGTCTGCAGCCTGTTAAAGTCCTTTCAAAGGTGCAGTCTCCAGAACTGCATGCAGTACTCCGTGTGAGGCCTGACCAGGGTTTTATATAACAGCATCACTACCTCCCGCCTTCTGCTGGTGATACCTCTGCCTATGCACCCTAGCATGCCACTGGCCTTCCCTGCTGCCTTTGTACTCTGCTTTGACATTTTCAGGTCACCTGAAAAAATAACCCCCAGGTCCCTTTCTGCCTTGGTGACTGCCACCAACCCCCCCCCCCCACACACACACATAATCCAGTAGCTCTCCCCAGGGTTTCAATGGCCCAGATGCATAAGTTTGCACCTCATAACAGTTAAATGTTTTAAAACTTTTACTGAATGCTCATATTTTCAAAACATTACAAGGGCACAACCTACAGGATTGACGCCTAGTAAATGGTTTAATTTTATTTCCAGATTTAGCATCCCAAAATGTTAAATATAGAACACCTATCATACTAACATAGAATCATAGAAACATAGACTTTGATGGCTGATAAGGACCACTTGGCCCACCTAATCTTCCCATTTCCCTACCTAGAGGATAAGCTGCAGATCCTATTTAACCAACAGCCTATTTCTTCCTACCCCCCACAAAAATTGTCTTATATCTGTCCCATGCATTCTTGAATTCTCCCACAGTTTTAGACCCCACAATCTTCTCAGAAAGGCTGTTCCATGCATCCACCACCCTCTCTGTGAAAAAAATACTTCCTCACATTGCCCCTGAGCTGTCCCCTCTCTATCTTCAAATTGTGTCCCCTTGTTCTTGCACATCTCTTTTTCTGAAAGATGCTACCCTCTTGGACTTTGTTTATTCCACTGAGGTACTTAAACATTTCTATCATGTCCCCCCCCTCTCCCTCCTTTCCTCAAGGGTATACATATTAATCGCATTCAACCTTTCCTTGTATGGCTTCTCTTGCAGACTCTGCAATATTTTAGTTGCCCTCCTCTGAACTGCCTCCATCCTGTCTATGTCCTTGTGGAGATGGGGTCTCCAGAACTGGACGCAGTACTCTAGATGGGGTCTCACCAACTGTCTGTACAGGGGGATAACAACTTCTTGTTTTCTGCTGGTGATGCCTCTCCCTATACATCCCAGTATTCTCCAGCCCTCCCTGCTGCCTTCTCACATTGCTTGCCAACCTTAAGGTCATCTGATATGATTACCCCCAGGTCCCTTTCCATTTTTGTTGTTGTTACTACCTCCCCCCCATTGTATAATCTTCCCCTGGGTTTTTGTTTCCCAGGTGCATTACTTTGCATTTCTTTGCATTGAATCCAAGCTGCCATACTTCTGACCATTCCTCCAACCTTGCCAAGTCTCTTTTCATCCTTTCCATGCCTCCTTGTGTATCAACCCTGTTGCAGATCTTTGTGTCATCTGAAAAGAGGCATACTTTTCCTTCCAGTCCCTCTGCAATGTCACTTATAAAGGCATTAAAAAGGACTGGAACCAGTACTGAACCCTGCGGTACCCCACTAGTAACTCCTCTTTCTTCAGAGTGGACTCCATTTACAATTATCTTCTGTGTCCTGTTGTTCAGCCAATGTTTTACCCAGGCTACCACCCTGGGACTCACTCCAAGGCTGGTTAATTTGACTGCTAATCTTTTGTGTGGGACTGTGTCAAATGCCTTGCTAAAGTCTAGGTAGACCATGTCCACAGCCCCTCCCTGGTCTACTACTTTGGTCACCCAGTCAAAGAAATCAATTAGATTCATTTGACATGACCTTACATAACAGAATGCAATCCCATCCTCCACATCTCTTGGGTATAAATACCATTCTTAATCCCCCCCCCCCAAAAGATTACAGTGATGCCCTGTGTGAGCCACTTGATCAAGCTGTTAAGCAGTACTCAACATATCATCCTTTGTATGGATTGCAGACTTATGTTTTGAAATTCTCTGCTTCAGCGTTACTAGGTTATATGAGACAAAAGAAGGCATGAGCCCATCGAGAATGTCTCCCACAACTTTCTGGGCAAATTAGTTGGTACTTGTAGTCCAGTTTAAATGTTTATCAAGTTTAACTTTGAATGCAGTGAAATCTTTAACTTCAACAGCTTCCCATGGAAGCTGATTACATGACTTTGCAGCCCTAATGGTAAAACAATGGTCACTAGTTTACAATAAACATTTCTGATGTTTTCTTTTACCTATGTAGGACTTTTTATATGAACATCTAGTAATGCATACTACATGTCCAGATCTTCAGGTAATTATCTGTCTTATCACTATTTTTTCATTTTTGAATTTATTTGTTGCTTTCTTAAGCCTATAGGTATTGTAGCATTAAGCTTTCACAGAGAAGATTACCCATGGAGGTCAAGAACCCACTACTGCCTCTTTTCTCCCTGATTTGTTTCTTTTTTTAGCTTTTTACCCTTCAGCTAGTTGGCTGTTCCATCCCCACCTCACTCAAGACTGGCTGCCACTTACCCCAGACCTACCTCAGTGCAAATTCCATGTCGGAGCTGGAGGGAGGGGGGCCCATGTTGTCTGAAAATTTCCAAGCTTGAATATGTGATGCTATGATGGCTGTTTTCCAATGTGAACTCATATTTGGTCTGCAAGTGCCCATGTATGTATGAACTTTGATAAAATCTACTTCACTACCTTGCCATATGAATAGCAAATTATCAGTGCATCATTTGTACAGAAGAATTTTGCCTGAAAACAGATCTACTATGGGGTCTGATATAACATTCTGTTCAAAGTCATAAATGTAAATGTTTGAATAGACTGGGGAAATTGCAAACCCTATCAACGTGCACTTAATCTGTTTGAAGAATGTGCCTTCAGATTTAAAGAAGTTATTTTTGTAGAGCCAGGTTGGTTAAGCTGATCAAAAAGCTAGTGGGGGAAGACAGGACACATTTCTTAAGTTTAAAACTTCTTGAATAGCTTGGATCCCTTATACGTGTAGAATGGATGTGTATAAATCTGCTATATCCATCAACCCAAGTTGCATGTGGTTAATATCCATATTTTCTTGATTAATTTCTTATATCATATTCATCATATCTCTAGAGTTTTTAAGGTACGATGGGACCGATGGCACAAAATCCTACAAGTAAAGTCATATAGCTGTTACTATAGCCCATAGGTTAGAGAAAAGAGATGTGAATGAGCTTGGTACATCCAGGAGAGGAAGGTTTGATTCCTACAACCCCATCTTGCATACTGGTGATCATGAGCAAGCCACATATTCTCCCTAGTGCTTCTGGATAACCCCTAAAATTGTACATTGTGCTTACTGGGCCTTAAGAGGTTACCAAAAAATAACAAAACAAAGTCAGTGAAGCTTAATAATTGTTCCAAATAGAATTCAGGCCTGACGCAATTGGTTGGCATGAGGGTACTAAGTCCCTTAAACACTTTTAGCATGTGGTAGAAAAGTACTGTCACCAGGTCTCTCTTTTGCATCACGTTCCACACCAAATCTTCAGTGTGGTTATTTTTAGGTACCCACTCTGATCCTCTATTGCTCTTTCTTCAGTCTGCTCCAACAAGACTTCCACAATCTTCTGCATTGGTTCCAGTCTGACCAACTCTGAGTCAACACAAACAAAACTGTGTTAATGACTTATGCCACCAGACAAAAATTGGCTAGACTCCCAATTCTGCCTATTTTTTCCTCCTTGGATGGCACCTCATTTAAAGGGGTCCAATAATTCAAACGTCTCTGTGTGTGGCTAGACAGCAAACTTGATTCTTCCTCTGCTCTCACATTGCCAAAACCACAGTGCCTTATTCATATCCAAATGCTGGTTTGGATACTTTCCCTCTTACCTCTCCATACTCATCTTTTCCATTCCCTCTGCCTCTTGCTCCATCCACCCCAGGGATCCTTGCACTTTTACCATTCCTTGTCTCTGTTCCTCTGCTTGGCAGTCAGCCTTCTCCAATTGTCTCCCTTCACTCTGGAACCTAGTCCCATCCTCCTACCGCTTCACTACCTCCCCTGCTTCATTTAGAGAGAAGCTGAAACTCCTCACCACCACTCTTGTTTTCCTCATCTGACTGCTCCCCCTTGCATTTGCCACCTGCCCTGGTGTAGATGTGGCTGAAATGCTTGATTTTCCTAATTGCTTGTATTGCACCTACTCCTGTTTTAAATCATGTACTTTACTGCTCTTTATTGAAACTGTGAACTATGTTTATGCTATGTATTTGCATTGTAACTGTGCACTTTGTATGTACTACAGTATATTTTTGCTTCACTTGTTCCTTCCCCTGGGTCACACCTGGAAATGATCCTTGGTTCAGTGTACCTTTTCGGTAACAATTTTCAAATAAACAAATAAATTAGGATTGAATGGCATATTCAAAAATGTTTGATTTGTCCTGGCTTATGTGATTGCTGCCTCCCGGACATACACACATAGCAGAACCCACAGATTAATTCAATAGAATATATGTGAAGGTATAGTGTTTTAAACAACATACTGCACATTGCACCACTCTTAATTCTCTACTGCTGAAAACTACCCCTAGTAAATCTCAATACCATACAATAGTGGATATATTATGTTTGCTGCAGTTTGGTAATTAGTAGTTGAAGCAAGGCTCAGTAACTTTAAAAGGAAAAGTCATCACTAAGAGCCTCACACCCACTTGTGGGGATGGTCCCAATTTTCACTTTGACTGTAGCAATATTTTTTTTTACTTACTGTTTACTGTGTTATAGTAGATTGTATCAGGCTCACTTTCTTGACCTGCAAGCAAACATTTGCTATTCATTCTGCTTGCTGTGGAGAGAGATAGGAGAGATAATTTTGCTGTTGGTTTGTGATTAGCTTAAATCTTTATTTAACTCTGTAACTGACTTTCTGTTGTAATTGTTAGTTTGGGAGTAGCTTAAATCTTTCTTTAACTCTGTAACTGGTTTGTTTGAGTTTGCTGTTGGTTTGGGAGTAGCTGAAAGCTTTCTTTAACTCTGTAACTGATTTTCAGGAGGACTGTTGCTGACTGGGGGAGTGGATTCTTTGCCCAGAGACAGAGCATCCAATCAAGTTTGTTTGGAATTCAGTTTGAATCTCTAATTAAATACTCACAGAGCCACTTTGTCTGTTCATTCTGCTTGCTGTGAAGAGAGGTAGGAGGGTGACTTTTGCTGTTGATTTGGGATTAGCTTAAACCTTTATCTAACTCTGAAACTGATTCTTTTTTTGGTGTAGCTGTTGGTTTGGGAGTAGCTTACCTCTTACTTTAACTCTGTAACCGATTTTTTGTGAGTTTGCTGCTGTAAGAGTAGCTTAAAGCTTTCTCTAACTCTGTAACTGATTTTCAGGAGGACTGTTGCTGGTTTGGGAGTAGCTTAAAGCTTTCTTTAACTGTAACTGATTTTCAGGAGGACTGTTGCTGACTGGGGGAAGGGATTCTTTGTCCAGAGACAGAGCAATCAGTCAAGTCTGTTTAGAATGTAGTTTGAATCTCTATTTAAATGTTCACAGGGCCATTCTGCATGTTCATTCTGCTTGCTGTGGAGAGAGGTAGGAGGGTCAATAATGCTGTTGATTTTGGATTAGCTTAAATCTTTCTTTAACTCTGTAACTGATTTTTTTGTGAGTTTGCTGTTGGCTTGGGAGTAGCTTACTGCTTTCTTTAAATCTGCAACTGATTTTCAGGAGGACTGTTGCTCTCTGGAGTAAAATTCCCCCCCACCCCTTCCACCAGCCTTTCTTAAATACTGGAAAGCCAGTGGGGGTTGGGCTTGAAGGCTATGAGGGAGGAGCTTGTGGAGATGCAAACTGCCCATATGAACCAACTCTTAACAGTAATAGTCAGGTGGTGAAAAGTTCAGACACTCAAGCTTTTACTAGTTGGATTTTAGGATTTAAATGCTTTAAAGTTGCAAGCTTGAAAGTCAAACTGACAAACTTAGGTTAAGGAATGGTAACTGCATATTTTAAAGTTGAAAGTTTAAAGTTCAAACTGACAAGGTCATGTATAAATGTGTTAACTAGAGTTATTGAGCTAGCAAGCTGGGGAAATTGGGGTAAAGGAGGACTCAGAAGTAAGCTAGTAGGGTCACATATGGTATCCAGCTATTGCTGTACAGACTGTATGGTAAGGAACTGAGGTTACATTTAAGTTAAGTTTGAATTATGGAGGGAAGGAAAATAGGGCATTATGGGAAGATTGCACTGAGGGGTGGAGGGACATGCATAAGGGTAGCAGGAGACATCAGAGTAGTGGATGAAATGGGGGGCACCTTGGAGTGAGGATGGCAGGTACAGAGAGGATGGTGAGGTGCAAAAATTGTGGGGCAGCTGTTTGGATGAATATACTGTGGAACCTGGGAGGTTGCCCAATTTGTTACAGGATGAGAAGACTGGAAAAGGACATACAAGTGCTCTGGAGGGAGCTGGAGAGAGTGATGGAGGGGACTGGGGCAGGAGGGACCCTGGAGAGGAGTAGCTGGGAGAAGCAGAGGAGGAACAGCAGGGCTAAATCCCATGAGGATGTAGGGAGGGGGTGGGGTTAGGAGAACAGAGGGGCAGCAAGTGAAGGGAAGGGTTAGGAAAGGGAGAAGAAAGAGACAGGCACCACTGCGGGGGTAGCAAGTGATAGACTTGCAGTGTTGGCATCAGAAGTGGTAGCGGAGGCATTGGAGATAGTGGGAGGAAGGGAGGAGAAGGGTAGGGCACATGGGTCAGGAGTCAGGCTGGGAAAGGAAGAAGGGGAAGGGAAGAGCAGTGTAGAGGCAGAGGGAGATGCAGAAATGGGGGAAAGATGTATAAGTTGCAAATGGTGCAGCTAGAAGTAATAAGGAACAGGGCAGTGTGGACTCTGGAAAGGTGGACAGTGTAAACAGGAGGAAGGGGGTTTCAGGACAAGAAGATGGGGGATACAAGTGCTGGGGGATTCTATACTGAAAAGGATCAGATGGGAAGAAGGGGAGAAAGACACAATCATATCTGGGTCAAGGCTATTCTGGGATTGACCACAGGCAGGGTGGGACAGGCACTTCTCAAGTGCACATGGAGGGGGAGGGAGAAACCTTATGTAGTGATGCATATGGTTGCAAACAACTTGGTGGGAGAGGTGGTAAAGGTGGTAAAGGGGAGGTTCAAGAGTTGGGCAGGCAGTGTGTGAAAGTGGGGGGAGGGTCAGTGGCATTCTTTGAGGTACTCCTTGTACCATTTGTGAGTACAGTGAGGAAAAAAGGATAGAGGAGTTCAATGAGTGGTTGAGGGACTGGTGTCATACCAGGCAGTATTGATTAGTGTCTGACTGGGGCAGGACCTGCGGCAATAGTGACCTATACACAGGGGACAGGTCACATTTGAGCAGGGAAGGGAGCATTAAAAGGGGGAATAGAAGGATATATATCAATAAAGGTGGATTTAAACTAGGAGGGGGTGGTAAGGGGAATGCTGACAGGAAAGGGGTCCAGAAAGGGGAACCTAGTGAGCTCATCCCCCCAAATTAAAGGTAAAGGCAGTGGGGAAGTGGCACAGAGAGGTATATGGGAGGGAGAATGGAGTAGGAAAGGGGAGGAAACAGGCTGGAGGGTGGTCTCACTGAATGCAAGAAGCCCAAGGAACAGTACAATGGAGTTACAGGCTCTCTTGGTGGTGGAGGGGTGGACATTGTGGCCATCATGGAAACATGGGCCACCCAGTACCAGGACTGGGATATGATGATCTTGGAGTTCAGGTCATTTGAAAAGGATGGGGCTAAGGGGAATGGGAGGAGTGGCAATCTATGTAAGGGAAAGGATAAAGTGGGTAATGGAGGAAGGGGAGGAGGGGAGGACAGAAGCACTATGGATGCAGTTTCAAGATGCCAAGAATGGGACACTGAGAATGGGGGTGGTGGCTCAGGAGATTGACCTGGATAGGGAATTAGCTGAACAAATTAGGAGTATCTGCAGGAAGGAGAGCACAGTGGTGGTGGGGGACTTCAGCCTACCGGGGATGGAGTGGGGCACCCATCCACCATGAGTGCAAGGGACTGGATCTGGCTAGAAGCATTTCAAGACAACTTTCTGGGGCTGACTCAATTAAAAAGGACTCTGGACCTTGTACTGGATAACGGGGAAGCTGTAAGAAATCTGGAAGTGGAGGAACCACTGGCTGGAAGTGATCACTATTCAGTGTGGTTCATGCTCAACATGGGGAGGGAAACAGGGGGCATGGGTACAAGGGTGATTGAGTTTAGGGGGGTGGACTTTAAGAAGATGGGGGAAATTTGGGGCAGGCACCTGGAAGGAATGGAACCACACATGGATGCAGACCAGAAATGGGACATCATAAAGAAAGGGCTGGTGGAGACAACGGAGTCTTGCACTAGGAAGAAAAGAAAGAAGGGAAGGGCAAAGAAACCCAGTTAGTTGACACCGCAGGTTATGGATGGGATGAGGGCCAAGAGGGCAGCATTTTGAAAGTACAAGAAATTGGAGAGGGGTGAAGATAAGGATATGCACATGGAGAAGTCCAGGAAAGGTTACCAGACTGGTCAGGACAGCCAAGGCATCCAGGGAGCTGAGACTGGTGCATGGAATTAAAAGTGGAGAAAAGGACTTCTTCTGCTACATTGGAGAGAGAGAGAGAGAGAGAGAGAGAGAGAGAAGAAAGAGCAAGGACCAGCTGGTGAGGATTAAGAAGGACAGGGATTGGTGGAGAAAGGGGCAGGGCAGGCAGAGGCACTGAACAAATAGTTTTGCTCTGTAGTCACACAAGAGAAGGTGGGCAGATATCCCAGGCAAGGGGGGTTGGTGGGGGAAGGGGACAACAGATGTAGGGATTACAGAAAGCAGGACACTAGATGGGTTGAGGTCATTAAGGGTGGACAACATGCCTGAACCCAATGGCATTCACCCTAGGGTACTAAGGGAGTTGGCAGAGGTCCTGGAGGGGCCATTGGCTGACCTGTTCAATTCCTCCCTGGACACAGGATATGTACCACAGGACTGGAGAATAGCCCATGTGGTACCCATCCACAAAAGTGGCCCAAAGGATGAACGAGGAAACTATAGGCCAGTGAGCCTCACATCAATTGTGGGAGAGCTCATGGAGACCATACTAAAAGAAACATAGTAACATAGAAGTTGACAGCAGATAAGGACCTCAAGGCCCATCCAGTCTGCCCATTTTTTCTATGTTATGAATGTGCCATAGGGCTGTACTCTGTCAATAGCCTATCTAGTCATTCTCTTCTTTATTGCTCCCTTATGCCTATCTCATGTCTGTTTATGGCCCTGCACTGTATTCATATCACCACTTCCTAAGGTAGGCCATTCCATGCATCCACCACCCTTTCTGTGAAAAATAACTTCCTCGCATTACCTTTTAATCGGCCTCCCTCTAATGTTATGCTGTGTCCTCTTGTCCTGCTATTTTTCTTATATTGAAACATGTTAGACTCTTTCACCTTTTAATGCCCTTAAGATATTTGAATGTTTCGATCATATCACCTCTCTTCCTCCTTTGCTCTAAGGTATACACATTGAACTCTGTTAATCTGACCTCATATGTTTTCTGATGCAGTCCCTGCACCATTTTGGTTGCCCTTCTCTGGACTGCCTCCATTTTGTTAATGTCCTTATGCAGGTGCAGCCTCCAGTACTGCACACCATACTCCAGATGGGGCCTAGCCAGTGTTTTGTAAAGAGGGATTATTACCTCCCTTTTATGACTTACCAATACACCACAACATCCATCTAACCTTACCTACTGCTTTAGTGGTCTGCTTGGATGATTTCAGGTAATCTGTGATGATGATGCCCAAGTCTATTTCTTCCCTTGTGATTGCCAGCAACTCCTCTCCCAACCTATAGGTGGCTTCAGGGTTTCTCTTCCCTATGTGCATGATCTTGCATTTCTTTGTGTTAAACCCCATTTGCCACTGTTCTGACCATTTTGTCACTTTATCCAGATCTCTTATCATTTTGCCCACTCCATCTGGATCATCTACTTTGTTACAGATCTTTGTGTCATCTGCAAACAGACAAACCTTACCCTCCAATTCACCTGCAATGTCACTGATGAAGATATTGAAGAGGACTGGCCCCAGGACTGATCCCTGAGGTACCCCACTTGTGACTTGCATCTCTTCTAACTGTATACCATTTACCACTGCTCTCTGTTTTCAGCCCGCCAACCTGTTTGCCACCCAGTTGACCAACCTCTGACCTACCCTGAGCCTACCCAGCTTATTAATCAATCTTTTATGTGGAAGAGTATTGAAAGCTTTGCTGAAATCAAGGTAGGCAACATCAACTGCTCCCCCTTGGTCCACCACTCTGGTTACCCAGTGAAAGAAATCTATGAGATTAGATTGACAGGACGTTCCTGTTGTAAACCCATGCTGTCTTGGATCCTGTGCTCCTATGGATTCCAGGTGTTGCACTATCCTTTCCTTAAGGAGTGCATCCATAATCTTGCCCACTACCGAGGTAAGACTGACTGGTTTGTAGTTCCTTGCCTCCTCCCTGCTACCAATCTTGTGCAGCAGGATCACATGGCCCTTCTTCAGTCTTCTGGGACCTCTCCTGTGCTCATAGACTCTCTAAACAGTTCTGATAATGGCTCTACTAGTTCCACCCTTAGGTCCTTTGGTACCCTTGAATGTATGCCATCATTGCCTTGTCCACCCTGAACTTAGCGAGCTCTTGTAGGACCCTTTCCTTTGTGAAGGGCCTAGTGCACACCCCCTTCCCCCGTGTCCATGGTGCTGAGCTGTGAGCCCTGCCCTACCTTATCATCAGTAAATACTGAGCAGAAGTATCTATTTAGGATAGGTGCTTTTCCTATGTCCTTCTCACACTCCCCCTTATCCCCTTTGACCTTAGCAATACCCCCTCTGGACCTTCTCCTTTCACTAATGTATCTATAGAAAGTCTTGACACTTTCTTTTACTGTTCACGCTAGTGTTTCCTCTGTTGGGCCTTTGCCTGCCTTACTGCCTTCCCTGTTTCCCTTAGGGAAATTTGGTATGCCTCTTTATCTTCGTCCCGCTGCATTTCCTTATATTTCCTGAAGTCCAGCATTTTGGCTCTGACCTTTTCTGCTACAGATTTTGAGAACCAAAGTGGTTTCCTTCTTCTTTTGCTCTTGCTTTTCTCTCTAACACAGTGGGATGTTGCTTCAAGTATTGCATCCTTAATGCTTTCCCACTTTGTCTGTACTCCCACACCTCTATTTCTTCTTGCCAGGGCTAGCTTAACTCTGTTGGCCATTTTATCAAAGTCAGCTCCTCTGAAGTCCCATATTTTTGCCTTGGAATGGGATCATTTAGTTCGAATGGCCAAATTGAACCATACCATGTGATGGTCACTGGCCCCAGGTGACCATCTACATGGAGATCTGTGATCGTTTCTCATTAGTCAGTACTAGATCTAGAATATCCCTGTCTCTTGTGGGTTGTTGTACCAGTTGTTTAAGGCCCTGCCCCTGCAGGGAATCCACTATATGTCTAGTTCTGGCAGATGTTCCTGCTGGTATTGACCAATCTGTATCTGGCATGTTGAAGTCTCCTATTATCAGAATCTCCCATTTAGCTGTCATGTTTTGTATGTCTTCTAACAGTAATGTGTCTATGTCCTCCCCCTTGGTCTGGAGGCCTGTAGACAACCCCAGTTCATATGGCTATCCCATTTCCTGTTTCCTGGGTAACCCACAGTTCTTCCGGCCCCTTATGTGTATTCTGAATTTCTGCAGCTTTGATATTTTCATTGACATAAAGGCCCACTCCACCCACCCTTTTTGCACCTCGATCTCTTCTGAACAGTGCATAGCCGGGTACTGAAGTATCCCAAATGTGTCTACTGGTGAACTATGTCTCACTAATGGACACTATGTCCAGTTTAGCCTCTGCCATTGTTGCCTGCAGATCTGGGATCTTGTTTCCCAGACTGCAAGCATTTGTGTACATGATTTTCCATTGGCCACATTTCGGTGTGTTAGTTGTTGGTTGAGGTCCGGTGTTTCCCCTGTGCATCATATGGGAAGCCAGACCTTTTTCCTTACCTGGTGATTCAAATGAACTACAAACAAGCTGAACTCCTGTTTGATCACTAGCTGAGGGGGCAGGGGTGTTCTTCCCATTCAACGTTTCAGGTGCTACACCCCTTTCCCCATTTGCTAGTTTAAATATTCTGCAAAGACATCAAAGCTCTGCCCCGATGCACTGACTCCCTCCTTAGTCAGATGCAGTCTATTGAATTTAAAGAACTTTTGCTCCCAAAACTGTTGCCAGTTACCTACAAATTTGTGTCCTGTTTCCTGGCACCAGCCCTTGAGCCATATGTTTAGCTCCCCTATCTCCCCTTCTCTGACCTTCCATCCATCTTCCCTCCTCTCCCAGACTGGCAGGAACTCAGAGAAGGAGATCTCGGATGAAATGTATGACAGTTTGTAACCCAGCCTGGTTCGGTGTTCCTTGATCTCTACAACTGAGCAGCTAGCGAGACCGTTAGACCCTATGTGTACCAGGATGTAGATGTTTTCTCCTGCTTCCTGCATGATTTTAGCAATGCAGTTAGTGTCTCTCCACGCTGATGTTCCTAGGAGACATCTGACCATTTCCCTTAGCTGGAGGTAGGTATCAACTCCCCGAATCATGGAGTTTCCTATGATCAGAAGTGTTTTGGATTTCCTTTTTGCTATTTTTATTTTGGTCCCTGTTTTGGGTGTGGTTTGTTGTGCTAGCTGCTGTACTACAGTGTCCAGCTCTGCAGTGTCCTCTGCCCCTTTGTTTGATTTCAGAGATAGAGGCAGATACCTATTTGTAGTTTTTATATGGTTTGTGCAGGTGATATGTTGGAGAGCACTGAGTGATGGGGCACCTGATTTGCCCTCCTAACCACCTGCTAACCTCCCAGACCAACTAACCTCTGCAGTCGAGGTGCTTCTGTTGGATGTTGAGGAAATTGCAGGTGGTTCTTATAATATATTTCTTCCTGAGTATGCAATTTGAGGTGCCAATCTCTGCCCATGCTGCCTGAAGCTGAGACCTTAGATCTCCAATGGTCCAGCATGTAGGACAGTGTCCTAAATGCTGTATAACTGTCCTTTTGAAAGTGTTCCACAGTACCTGCTGTTAATAATATCAATTACAGATGAGCTGCTGGGTTTATGTCCTGGTCAGAGTAATTAGAAGGAGGAAAATGAAAGCAAAGTTTGATTTGAAGAGAGGCTAGTGAACTCCTTAGAGGAAAACAGTCTTCAGGATGGTCAACAGCATGGGTTTATAGTGGGAAGATCCTGCCAGGCAAACCTTGTAGAGTACTATGACTGGGTGACGTTGGAACTGGACAAGGACCATGCAGTTGATGTCCTGTATTTGGACTTCAGCAAGGCCTTTGATGCAGTGCTGCATGGGAGGTTGGAAGGGGAAACTGGAATATGTGGGGACAGGATCAAAAATGGTGACATGGATCACAAACTGTCTAAAGGGAAGACAGCAAACGGTGGTGGTGGGGACCTCTCGTCACTGGGATGGGTGATGAGTGGAGTACCACTAGGACTGGCACTGGGACCAGTGCTGTTTGGGATTTTTATTGCAGATATCTCATATGGGATCCAGAGCAAGATCAGTCTGTTTGCAGATGATATCAAAATGTGAGCTGTGGTTGATGATACAAAGAGGGTGGAACGGGTTGCAAGAGGACCTGACTAAGCTGCAGGAATGGGCGGAAGCATGGCAGTTGGGGTTCAATGCCAAGAAGTGCAAGGTTATGCACTTCAGAGCCAGGAACCAGGGGATTGATTATCACTTGAGTGGGGTACAGTTGGGGAGCTCCACAGAGGAGAAGAACCTAGGAGTTATCATTATGGGGAGCATGAACAACTCTGCTCAGTGTGGGAAGGTGGCAGCAAAAGCCAACAAAATGCTGGGGTGTATTGCAAGAGGGATATCCTTCTGAAGGAAGAAGGTTATCCTGCCCCTCTATAGGTCATTGGTAAGACCCCACCTGGAGTATTGCATGCAGTACTGAAGCCCATTCCTGAAGAAGGACATCAGATTGTTGGAGGGGATGCAGCAAAGAGCCACAAAGATGATCCAGAGATTGGAGAACAAGCCCTATGAGGACAGGCTGGGAGAGTTGAATATGCATTCACTGGAGGAGAGGAGGGATGGGGGGATATGATCGAGACCTTAAAGTATCTGAAAGGGATAAACAAGACCAACACAGAAGGAATTTTTCAGATGAGAAGGGGAAGGGAGACGAGAGGGCATGGAGTGAGATTGGGGGGGGGGGATTCAAGAGGGAGATGAGGAGACATTTTTTTCACAGAAAGAGTCGTGGACAAATGGAACACCTTACCAGATGATATAGTGTCCTGTAAGATAGTAGGCAGTTTCAAGAGGGGTTGGGAAGAAAGTCACATGATGCAGTTCACTGGGTAGCAGCTCTCTAACACTGCTCCATCCCCCCGACGATATAAATACTTATTAGGCACATCTAATCTTATAATTTATATTCCTATCTCACCCTCTGGTTGCCTGAATGGTAGGAGAACACTGCAATGACTGAGATAGAAGCCAGAATGAGGCTGGCGGATCCTAAATACACACCTCCGCCAACCCCAGAGAAAGTAAGCAAAAAAGCTAAGGCCCAGTCATCTGCCAGAGGCCGCCCATCCACTGCTACTACCACTGAGTTGGCCCCACTTACCTTGGAGAGATTTTTAATGGAGTTCCAGCCTTTCTGAGAGGAATTAAGAGCACTCACCACTGAAGTCAAATCCATGGCTGGGGCTATTGAAGACATTTCCAAATGTAATGCTAACAATGAAGTGCACCTAATCTCACTGTAGAAATGGTCTGATAAGCTGGAGCCACAGATCGTAGCTAACCGACAACAAATTAAGAGGCTAAAGGCTAAGATCGAGGACCTCGACGGACAAAGCTGGAGGAATAACGTTGTGTTGATCAGCATTCCTGAATGGGAAGAAGGGACAGACACCATGGTTTTCATCCAAAAGCTGATTACGAGGCTCACAGGGTTTTCCCCCTATCATGCCAATTATGTTATCGAGCATGCCCACAGAGCAGTTAGACCCTTGCCACCGCCAGGAGCTACCCCTAGGCCTCTCATTTTTTGTTTCCTAAATTTCCAGGAGCACCAATACTTTTTAAACAAAATGTGAAAGGTACAGGACATTCTGTGGGAAGGAGCCAAAATCTGAGTTACCCAAGACCTGCCAACATCTGTCCTGCAACGTTGAATCCAGTTCCACCCCATTGTCTCTAAATGCATTGCCATGGGTATCAAGTTCAGAATGGCATACCCAGCCAGGCTACAAGTCCAGATTGATGGCTTATGGTTAACTTACAAGGAGGTGGACATGGAGGTGCTAAAGAAATCTCTGCCTTCATTATTCACTGAGTGGACCCAAGGCAGCATGGTTTCACCAGGGGGAGGTCATGTCAGACCAAACTCGTTGAATTTTTCAACTGTGTGACTAGGGAGGTGGATCAGGGAAGGGCAGTGGACATGGCCTATCTGGACTTCAGCAAGGCCTTTGACACGGTGACACATAGAAGACTATTACACAAACTGAGGAATATGGGTGTGGGCAGGACAGTAGTGTGGTGGGTAGGTAACTGGCTGGGCAGCAGGACACAGAGGGTGGTGGTAAATAGCTGTCACTCCACATAGGGAACAGTGACCAGTGAAGTAACACAGGGATCAGTGCTGGGACCGATCCTATTCAATATCTTCATCAGTGACATTGCGCAGGACCTAGAAGGCAGAATTTCCCCATTCGCTGATGACACAAAGCTCTGTAACAGAATGGACACACCAGAGGGTGTAGACAGAATGAGAAGGGACCTGAAGAAACTTGAAGAATGGTCAGGGGTTTGGCAGTTGAAATTCAATGCAAAGAAGTGCAAGATAATGCATATGGGGCACAAAAACCCTGGCACAATATATCAGTTGGGGGGGTGAGGATATAGTATGCACCAAGCAGGAAAGGGATCTTGGGGTTATCATCTCTGATGACCTCAAGGTAGGGAAACAGTGTGACAAGGCAGCAGGTAAAGCAAATAGGATGCTGGGATACACAGGCAGGGGCATCACCAGCAGGAAAAGGGAGATCATAATTCCACTATACAAGACAGAAGTGAGGCCCCACCTGGAGTAGTGTACAGTTCTGGAGACCTTACTTACATAAGGACATAGACAGGGTAGAGAAGGTTCAGAGGAGGGCAACAAAGATGGTACATGGATTGCATCACAAGTCCTATGAGGATAGGTTGTAGGAACTGAATATGTACTCCCTGTAGGAGAGGAGAGAGAGAGAGAGAGAGAGAGAGAGAGAGGGGATATGATAGAGACATACAAGTATCTTAGAGGGAGGAACAGGGTGCAGAAATACACTTTTTTTTTTAATCTTATTTCTATTTTTGCTCCACTGGACGGCCCCCATGTAACCAACTCCACCAGCTCCTGTCACCCGGAATTACCGGTGCTTACCTTATGCCTGGTCCAGGAGCAGTGCCTGCGAGGAGTCGGTCGTCATCATGACATCAGTTTTTTCGTCCACCAGTTGTTCTCCCTGGGGCCCCAGGAAAAGGAAGCATGCACGAGGAGGCGCACATGTGCCTTACAGCCCCAGTAATGACCCCCTTCCTCCCACCCCATTGGCCTAACGCTAGCTCCCCTAGCCTGCACAGCCTCCTGGCCTCCACCAGAGGGCAACCATTGAGTGAGGGATGCCACTCACCCTCCCCTGGAGAGGATAGCTACCCACCAGCTGCTCCATCCAGCTCTGCACTCCCCCCCCCATGCTGACGTCCGACGACCCTGGCTCGCTCCTGAACCCAGGTCACCAGCGTGCCGCGAGGTGAGCTGTTCAGGCGCCTCAGCCCTCTGCGCCACTGAGCTGGCTGGAATACACTATTTTTTAGCGAAAAAGATGTTCCAGGACTAGAGGACATTGGATGAAGTTGGATGGAGGACGATTCAGAGGAAACATGAGGAAGAATTACTTTACAGAATGGGTGGTAAGCCGGCCTGGTGGCGCTGAGGGTTGAGGCGCTGGACGCCACACCTCGTGCTATGCCAGCGACCCAGGTTTGGGAACGAACTCTGGCCGCCGGGGTCAGTAGGGAGACTGGGATCGAGCCGCCAGGAGACAGCTCTCTCAGTCGTGGGGTTGGTTGGGGGCTTTACACCACGCTGCAGCGACCCCTGGGGATGCCCGGAGGTACCGCAAGCAATGGTGTAACTGGGGGGGGAACCACGGCGGACGTCTGCACTTATGTGTGTGGGCATCATTGCATGTCCGGGTTCCCCATGGGGAGAAGAACAGGGCAAAAATATTGCAGCATGGTAGTGCGGCAGCTTGATGGCCACAGCTCCTCCAGCCGACGATGCCTGGAGGCATGTGCCGGTACTGGTTTCCTCACCGGGCACGGGGGCTGTGGGGGGCCCCTTTCGCAGGTGTTGCTGCGTCTGCCAGCTGGGCTTACAAGCTTCGGGGTCAGCAGCGGAGTGGAGTGGTGGCCGGATTGGAATCAGGGACTGTGGCTGGAAGGAGAAAAAATGTTAAATGATAAAAAAAAAAACAGAACAGATGGTAGAAAAGTGGAACACTCTGCCAGAGGAAGTGGAGGGTGCTGAAACAATCACGAGATTTAATAATGCATGGGATACACATAAAGGAATTCTGGAGGTCAGGGTTAAGGGGCAACATACTTCTAGGAAAAAAAAAGTGAACTTACAAGCTCAAATGGGCAAACTGGGTGGGCTGTAGGCCCTTATCTGCCGACACTGTCTATGTATATATGAGTGTTGAGGTAGGTCAGACTGTCGGAGCATAAACCTGAGAATCTGCTAACTGAGATGTGTATGTTTACTTGGTCTGATAGCTCTGTATAGTCTTCACTAACTCTGTACTAGTTAAATTAATCTGGGGATTCATATTCATCTGCGATCTGAGAGGCTGAAGTTCTCCAGAGGGGTTCCCTTCTTCCTTGTCTTCACAGCAGCCGATTATCTCTCGTGGAGATGTTTCACCTGCTTAATTTCTTTTATAGCACCCTAACAGAACTAGGTATAGTTTTCATAAGTATTCCATGTTTGTATCAGAGGGGCGGTGATCTGAGTAGATTTTAAATGTTGTGACTAAATGATACATCCCACTTCACGGTAGCCCCTCAAGCCTATTAGCCTCAAGGACTGGCCACAGCTCATTATGCTATCTTCAGTTTTTCAATGTTATGCAAGTGTGTCAGGGGATTGTTTGTTGGACTTTTGATGTGGGAAGCATCAAGCAAGCAAGATTGCTCAAATTATAAGATGGAGAATTACCGGGCTGGAATGAATCCTGCACCTTTAAGAGGGATTGGTTTTGTTATCCTGTCCATACGGGAGCATTTCTGTGGTTGTCAGATTTATGTGTTGCAGCAGGAGATACCTCCTACAATGTGCTGAACTGATATAGGGGCACTCTATTCCAGTGGAATCGGACTACTGAAACGGGTATACTGGGAGTGGAGGGATTACTGTTTCCTTCCTTATTTTTGTATTGAACTTTTATCAATGTTTACAAGATTATGGGTTTAAAACCATACACTCTGGAGAATTTTCACATAAGGAGTCGGTGGGAGGGGAGGGTGGGTAATCAGGAAACTGAACTTCATGGGCCAGAAGGCAGTTACGTTGGTACGGAGGGTCGGGTATTTTTTTTTCCTGCAGCATGCTCAGGATTTCTGTTATGGGATGTTATTGATTTAGGTGGTTACCAATGTGTTTTGATGCATCTGCTTTTTTGTGTTTCATGGGACTTTATTAGTGGGGGTGGACTATAGTGAGGAGCTATTTATTGGAGGGTTGAGGGGTCTGGGGGGCATGGCACCAGACAACACATGGGAAATACTCCTCATCCTGTGGGATAGGTCTGTATAAATTGAGGCAAGTCATTAAGTGGTCCACTGCATATGGCTAGCCCAATTAATGTGGTTTCCTGGAAGACGGGCAAGGTAGAAAGCAAAAAGATACAAATTTCTTAAGCATCTGCAGAACATTAAGGGGGACATAGCTCTGCTTCAGGAGACCCACTTATTAGAGTCCAAAGTTAATCTAATAAGGAGGCAGTATGTGGGTCAGGTCTTCGCAGCAGGAAGCAGTACGACTAGTAGGGGTGTGGCTATACTGATGTCATGGAACATACCATTTTGTGCACCCACTAGGTAGATACATTTTTATTAAAGGCTGCCTTAAAATACCAAATTGATTTTTGGGAATATCTATGGACCCAACTTCGATACCCCCTCCTTTTTCACAGATGTCAGAGCGCTATTGTTTCCCTTCCTCTCCCTGCCAATTTTACTAGAGGGAGACTGGAATATTCCATTTGATTTGAACTTAGACAAATCAGAAAAGGAGGTGGGGGGGAGCTTTCGCCAGTGCAGAGAACTCTACAGGAGATGACAGATTATCTAGGACTCTGTGAACCCTGGTGGGTCCTATACCCATTTGCAAGGGAATACTCATTCCACTCTGTGGTCCACAGATTTTCCTCCTGGTTAGATTACTTCTTAATGAGTCAGACTCTGTTGGGGAAGGGGCTCCTGAGCAACAGAGTGGAGCCCAGGGTCATCTCAGACCATGTTGCAGCGACTTGTCGCCTTTTCCTTTCCCCTCCTCAGCCTTCTGATAAGATTTGGAAACTGAACAATCACATACTGAAAGAAGTCAATGTCATGAAGCACATTATTACCTGTCTGGACCATTTCAAACAGGATAATTTGGGATCAATGGGAAAACCTGATATGGAATGGGGAGCACTCAAATGCTAAATTAGGGTGGAAATAATTAAACTCACTACTGCCAGGAAGAGGAAGAGAGATGAACAAACATGCCCGCTGCTTTCCCAAATTAGATACATTAAATCACAACTCTCAAGTAGGTCAGAGGACCAGGTTCATCAGCCTCTTATTAAGCTTTGAGACCAATATGGTGAGCCTCTCTGAGAAAATGCAGAGCTGGCCATACTGAAGATAAGACCACATATATTGAGCAAGGGGAGAAAGCAGGTAGGCTTCTTGCCCTTAGGCTAAGTAAACATGAGGCCTCGATATTCATTACAGTGATACGGTCATCCCGTGATGGTTCTCTTAAGACCAACCCCAGGGCCATCACTAAAGAGTTTGAGAACTACTACAGTGGTCTATAGTGTCAGATGTCGGGAGTGCCCGCACAGAATAGAGTGGATGACTTTCTAGCTAATATTCCTCTCCCCACTCTTAGCACTCTTCACGGAGGAGGATATTATTAATGCAATTTGAAACATGCCACTGGACATGGCCCCTGGCCCAGATGTTTTTTCCCCCAATTATTATAAAGATTTTGCACCCCAATTAGTTCCCTGGCTATCCGAATTATTCCAGCACATCCTGACATCTGAACCTGTAGATCAACAGCTACTGAAAGCTATGATAATTGTACTACCAACACCCGGGAAAGATCCAGAATGCATTGCCAGCTACAAGCCCATATCTATCCTTAATTACAATGTCAAAATCCTATCTAAGCTACTAGCGGATAGGATTAACAGAATTTTATGATACCTAATTGGGTCAGACCAAGTTGGTTTCATGAAAGGGAGGTCCTCTGTTGACTACTTCTATAAGATAGCTCATGTTTTCTCTGCATCCAGGGAGGTGCCACACTCTTTGGTGTTGGTCTCCCTGGACATGGAGAAAATATTTGACCGCATGGACTGGCAGTTTATGTTCCAGGCTCTGCAATGATTTGGGTTCCCTGCTCAATTTATTAGTTGGATTCAATCCCTGTATGCTAACCCTACAGCCTGCTTCTACTGTAACAGGGTTTTCTACTACACTTTCCCACTATATGCAGGCACTAGGAAGGGCTGTTCCCTGTCCCCTTTACTATTCAGCCTCTATTTAGAACCCCTTATAGTCACCTTAAAGGAGTCTCAGCTGGTCCATGGTATCAACCTTTGGATGCATGAGGAGAAAATCTCCACATATGCCGATGATATACTTTTACACCTACATTTTGGTCTTTATTACTGGACTAGTCAAGCAAGTACCTTAGATAGCTTACACCAGACGAGGAATTAGAGACTCTCCCCTATGTGCCAAGCTGGCTCAGGATAGAAAGGCACGATAGCAGCCAGCGGGATCTCCCCGGCAGTCCTTCTGCATTTAAAACTTGGTGACCTCCCATTCGGTCTATGCCAGACTGTGATTGGGGACTCAGTGAGAATTCACTCCCAGCTATGTTCCCCTACTGAATTACAAACACAACAGAGACCCCAAGAAGCCCCTAGTTAGGAACCCCAATTTTAAAATAGGTGGTAAGATGCTCTCTCCTACCTGGATCCCACAACTGGCCACTGTATCAGTGGAAGACATGCTGACCGCTAATGTCGCCTGGCTCCCTATAACAGAAATTATGTCCAAATTTGCTATCAACCACAAAATCATCTCTAAAGTATTCCAACTTAGACGTATGTTAGCCCAGAGCTTCAACCCTCCTGTTGCATCTCCACTGATGGGGGAATTCATAGAGACTTTCCAACCTCTTGCTTCTTCTCCACATGCTGTCTCCCAAATATATGCTAGTTTAAATGAGAAGGCCTACACGAAGGTGGATGGCATCCCAAGATACTGGTCTTCTCTCTTTCCGGAGACACTTCCCCACTGGCAGAGGATCCTGAAGGACTACCACCACTATGACACCAAAGATAGATTAAGGCTCATACAGCTCTAGATTCTTAATGATATGTACCTGACACCATACAAACTATATAAAATTGGCAGGACGGAGACTCCCTTGTGCACTCGCTGCAAAGGTGAAATAGGTACTCTGCAGCATATGTTCTGGGATTGCAATAAAGTAGCTCCCTTTTGGGAAGTCATTCAGAACAAAGTTGATCCCTTGTTAGGTATTCAAGGTCTTTTTACCCCTGAAATTTGTCTGGTGGGTGATTTTGATAACATTTCAGTTAAGGCACATAGATACCATATTGCTATGATTGTTCTCTCAGTTAAGAAGTTGGTTCTTCGTCATTGGATAGATGAGGAATCCATTTCTTACCTGGAATGGGTACAGGAATTACTTTTTAACCTACATGCGGAGAAGATGATAGCTAGTATCTATAATCGCACTCACAAATATAAACAAATCTGGGAGAGACTCATAGAAACATAGAAACATAAAATTTGATGGCAGATAAGGATCGCTTGGCCCACCTAGTCTGCCCATTTCCCTACCTAACAGATAAGCTGCAGATCCTAATTAACCAACAGCCTACTTCCTCCTACCCCCCCACTAGAATTGCCTTATGTCTGTCCCATGCATTCTTGAATTTCCCAACTGTTTTTGACTCTATGACCTCCTCAGAAAGGCTGTTCCATGCATCTACATCTCTCTCTGTGAAGAAATACTTCCTCACGTGACCTCTTAGCTGTCCCCCCTCTATCTTCAAATTGTGCCTCCTTGTTCTTGCACATTTCTTTTTCTGAAAGATGCTACCCTCTTTGACTTTGTTGATTCCCTTGAGGTATTTGAAAGTTTCTATCTGTCCCCCCTCTCCTTCCTTTCCTTGAGGCTATACATCTTAAGCTCCTTTAGTCTTTCTTCATATGTCTTCTGGTGCAGACCCTGCACCATTATGGTTGCCCTCCTCTGGACAGCCTCCACCCTGTCTATATCTTTGCAGAGATAGGATCTCCAGAACTGTACACAGTACTCCAGATGTGGACTTACCAACTGTCTGAACAGAGGGCCAACAACTTTCTGTTTTCTACTGGTGCTGCCTCTCCTTAATCATCCCAGTATCCCCCCAGCCCTCCTTACTGCCTTCTCACATTGCTGGCCCACCTTTGGTAGTCTGATATGACTACCCCCAGGTCAATTTCCATTTTTGTTGTTGTCAATATCTCACCCCCATTGTGTACTTTTCCCCTGGGTTTTTGTTTCCCAGGGCATTATTTTGCACCTCTGCGTTGAATCTAAGCTGCCATACATTTGACCATTCCTCCAATCTTGCCAAGTCCCTTTTCATCCTTTCCACCCCACCTTGCATATCAACCCTGTTACAGATCTTTGTGTCATCTGCGGAGACATATTTTTCCTTCCAGTCCCTCTGCAATATCACTTATAAAGACATTAAATGTCTCCATGCCTTATGCTCATTATAAGGCCCCTTACTTTTGATAGCAACCCTGTTATAGCTTCTTGTCACCTTTGTCTTAAAAGGAGTTCTGGTGCCACGTTGGGGGGGAAGGATGGTGGGATGGTGGGGGGAAGGGGGATTATTATAGCTTGACATGGTGTGATTGCTTGTACAACTTGTGTTTTCAAAATTAATAAAATTGCAATTTAAAAAAAGAGGGGTTGGGACAGAGAAAGGGTAAGGGATACTGGGAAGGGTGGGGCTGGAGGGGCAGCTGAATGATGATAGGCTAGCTGCACACTCAAGCAGACTCGATAGACCATGAGGCCTGTTTCTGATGGCAATTTTGTGTGCTCATATGTTCATAACCAGAAATCCCAGAATCCCCTCAGCTGACATTAGAGAGAAGCTGCTGCAGTATGAGATTCAATAACCTGGAGTGCATGTTGAAATTTTTAAAAGTTCTGATCAGCTGTTTGCTGGTCCTACTGTTTTTCACGGGCTAAGTACTGTCCTCTGTGACTGCACTTAGCCCTGGGAGTACAGTGGGAATAGCAAACAAAAATCAGAGCTTATGAAAACTGTATCGTACACTGCAAGCTACTGAATCTCCCTCTGTAGCTGGCCCATCAGTTCTTTGACAAGGTGTCCATCTGCAATGCTGACTCACCATGTTCAGGAATTGACCCGGGGAGAGGAGGATGGTGCATTCAAGGGACTGCTTTCCTCCTCAAGGGGGGAAGGGTTTGTGACTGTTCAGCACATATCTGACCCCTGCCAGATGCAGGGGGAATGAAGCTGCCGCCGCTGATCTAGCAGGGTGGAATGCCAGGTGCTGACACACCAGTGTCATTGCATCATTGCATGCCATGCCTTCCATCGGGTTACTTCCGCTAAAAATAGAGGCCACCATGTATGATGCCCCATTCTTCCGGCCCTGATCACCTACCATGGCTCTCCACCAGTGACCTAATACCACTGTACATCCATTCAGCTTGGCTCTGTGTCCCACCCTG
The DNA here is from genome assembly GCA_016271365.2 of Neoceratodus forsteri. Lineage (NCBI taxonomy): Eukaryota > Metazoa > Chordata > Ceratodontiformes > Ceratodontidae > Neoceratodus > Neoceratodus forsteri. The sequence continues at coordinate 1,035,635,239 of CM028135.1, forward strand.
GTGGATAAGCCAGGGAGGCAATGCCAGTGTGAGACCCCCGCAGGTAACCTTGTACTGGCATTATGATGGTCTGTGTCAATGCAGCAGCCCCTTCCTGAGGGTAAGCCTGGAGGATCAATGGTGGAGATAAGTCTCTGGGGGTGAGATGGGGGACTGGAGAAGAGTGGGGGCTGAGCCTTCTGGTGGTTTGCCCTATAAAGCATAATAAATTAAAAAATATGAAACTTCCACTGCTATAGCCCTACTCCAATTTCAGCTGTTGCATCTCATCTGGTTGGTCTTAGTTTAACTGTAACATAAAAATTTAAAAAATATGCAGTCAATTTTAAATAATTTTATTTTGAATTGTTTTCAACACTGTGTGGCTATTTTCATTATGATTGCCATGTAAATGGCCATGAATCAGCACATTTAGTATGAGAAACATAAATCAAACCTGTGTGCCAGTCTATGGCCCCATAAAACACTTCATGGGAACATAAACCCTGTCATTTACATTTAGTACTACAATTGTTAATTTTGGCATGTGTGAAGTCTGTTTAATAACTCCAGTATATTGTTTTGTACTTCTGTGTTGAAATACTCCTATTGTTTTTCCTTACTTAGGGTCCCTCGTTAATGATTCCTTTTCCTATGCAATATTCATTTTGAATTACTAATGAATCATGGAAGCAAGTGGTGTCAGCTGAGCTGAAACATACAATGAACTCGTTCATGCTGAGCTTATGAACCATCTGCACAAGCCTTGTAGTAGATGAAACAGTTAGTGTGGCCCCTTCCCCAAAACATGGACTCCATGTAAACAGGTAGGCAGGAGGCAATATGGCGCAGTGGTTCAAGGTTCTGAGCTGCAAATCTGGAGACCTGGGTTTGAATCCCACAGCCCCCACTTGCATACTGTGTGACTCTGAGCAAGTCATTTAACTTCCTTGTGCTCCCAGGTTGCACCTGCAAACAAGCTTTCAGCTTAGTGGGTCTCACTTGGTAAAATAATTGGTTAAAAAAAAAAAGGTAGGGTTCCACCTACAGGGGCAGAAGTTCCCTGGTACTGCTTTTGGGGGGCAGAACCACTTGTGCAACCCATGGGGGTGGGTGCATTCCTCTGGGTGAAGAGATTGAGGGGTTCAAAACAGCTACAGGTGAGGGCCCCTCACATTCTGTCTCCAGATGAAGATTTCCTACCTGCACAACCTTGTAAAAGAAGACTTCCGGGATGGTCAGTCTGGAAAAGGGAATGCTTTTCACCCATATGGGCACTGTTCTAGGGATTGGGGAGGAATTTTCCAATTTGTTTCCCTCAGAGGGTTTTTTGCTTCTTTCAAAGTGTTGTTTGAGAGTAAGGCTGTTCTGTTTGTTATGGTCAGTTGTCAGTTTTGAAGTCTCTCTGGAAGATGGTATCAGGGGAAAAGGGAGAGAGCTGTATTTCTCCAAATGATTCCCCTCCCCAGTCAACTTGAGGTGGGGTGGCCAAGGGTCCTGATTCCTGGTTGAGAAGGTTGCAGCTAGCTTCAACAGGCTTGCCAGTGAGTTCAACACTACAAAGTGGGCAGGTAGGTTGCATGCCACTCAGCCCCCCACCCGCCCTCTGAGGTTTTGGTTCCAACTCAGAGGTTTATCATTCCCTCAGTCTGCATAGGGCTATGACCTTCACAGGAAGGGGTGTACAGCTTTCAAAGTTGATTTGGTGAGACTCCTAGCTGTACATGTCACTCAGACATGTATCATGTTGGTAATTTATTAAATAAATGGCTACGGCCATTTCCTCCACTATTGGTGTGGTGTGTGGTTTCTCCTGGGTAGAGGACATGGGGCCTATCAAGACAATGCTTGATGGATGGGAGTGGGTTCCAGAACTGCTGTGTAATTTAAAAATGAATATTGAGTCAGGAAACGGGTTGCATTAGAGGCAAGTGACACAAAAAAAGGAAAAATAGGAGTAGTCAAAAGCAAACACAAACTAATACTTTGGGGTTATTAAATAGACCCTGCACATTCACAAATGTATAATTATATTTAAAAATGTCATAACAGGGCTTATGCAGCCTTTAAAATCTCAGTAATGGGCAAAAAAGATAATATGATCATAATGTAGTACTGTTTTATTTTACTTTAGTTTTGGATAGTTTGCCTCCACATATGGTTACTGGTTAAACATCACCCAAGTGATGTACAGATATTCATATAAATGAATCCTCTTTCACATTCAGTTCAACAGACTGCAGTTGTATGCAAAAACATAATGATAATTCATTCCCATATATTGTGTTCTGCCTTCTTCCAAGTCCCTGCACTCATGTTAAACTCTGTATAACTTGTATGGGAAATTAAGCTAATTCAGGTCACGTTTTCAGAATTTCATTAGCTAAAACTGTTGATCAAATCTCCAGCAAGATACAAGGTAGTTCATTTTTTTATTGCTGTTCAGATTTGTTATACAGTTGAGTTAGCAGGGAATCCACCAATTGTTGATGTAAAATGACATATTGATATTTTAGTGTATGATTTTTCAGGTAGAGTCTACCTGGAGAGATTATGGATTGCAAGTCAGTACAGGCCTTTAAGGTAAAACTAGACCCATATCTGATTACCAAGGGAATTACATGTTGCCCTGCATAGTAGAATGGATGGGTATCCTCATGAACTATTTTTTTCTTTGCATATTTATGAATCCCTGCTTATGTGGGTGTGTGTGGGGTGTGGGGGTGTGATGGACCTAGATTTACTTGTGGTCTTAAGTTACTATGTTATTATGTTAGAAACTCCACAAAAATTTCCTTTAACAACTGTTTTGTGTCTTTTTCCATCCTTGCTGGATGTAACGGGCTGGATTTTAGAAGCCCTCTGGCAATTGACACACTATGTGCTAAAGTCCCGATTGCAGCAGACTCAGATGAGACACAGCCCTGTGCCAAATTTTGTGAAACTCAGGGTCCTGTTGCCAAACTCCCTGAGTTTGCTGCAAGTCATCCTCTGCACTGCACAACACATTGGACAAGGCAATGGCATGTCCCCCTTGGTAGCAGGCAGTGGATGTGGGGGGGCTGTACTGTAACTTGTGGTGGGGAAGAACCTGGAAGGCACCAGTCACAGCCCCACCACTACTGGGATACTTGGCCGGTTATGAGAGGGCAGCAGATAGCCACTGGCAGTGGCCACAACGGGGACCACAGACTGCCTCCCACCATGGCAAGGCACTCAGAATGGTGCCCAGGCCACTAGACCAGCTCCTGGCTGGCCTAACTCTGGTGGCCAATGCACCCATTCCAGGGATTTGCAGAATCCCAATTAATGGGTAACTGCAATGCTGCCCAGGCATAATCTCCCCTCCACCATGCTGCACCGGTACATCTGTCACAGAGGTGGAGCAATCCAAGCCAGTGAAGGTAGCTCCCCCAGTTGCTGCAGGATGCATCTTAAAATCAGGACTGGCACATGATGTGGTGCAAGATGCCCCTTGCACCAGTCCTTGTTAGCACAAGCACCATGCACCATTCCCGAGAGTTTGAAAATCGGTACCTGGTTAGATTAGTGCTACAGGAACAGCACCAGTCAAGAAAGCGATAGTCCCTGTAGTGCTAACATAGGCAGTGAGAGGGGATTTTCAGTACTTTCAGTAAGTACTCCCCTGGTCGCAGTCCATGGTGCTTATGGCACACAAAAATACCAGGATCCAGCAGGCTGACTGAGCTGCTCCAGTGGCATGGAGGGCTGGAGCATCGAACAGCTCTGTTAATGACATTGGAGACAAAGGTTCTAATCCTGGTCTCCAACTTTTTTGTGTAGTCAGGACTTAGAATTTGTTACATGGTGCTGTGGAAACAGTTTTCCACTGCCCCACGAATTTTAACTTTCCCCATGATCCGCTTCCCCGAAGTGAGAATCCTTCAGTCCTGTGGGTTGGGGGGCAAAGCAAGTGCTCCTTTGTCTATAGCAGATTTTGTTTTGTTTTGTTTATTAAAAATCTGGAAAAGTCAATAGGCCAAAGACCCATTTGCATGGATGACCAGAGCAAATAAAAAAAGTATATATTAACAAATTACACAGAACATAATAACAGTTGACAAAAGAAAATATAAGAAACAAGGTTAATTAAACGGTAAAACATTCACATCTATTACTGGAGAAAATATGCTTTTTCAAAACCTTTCTGAATGTATATAGTGAGTTGCAAATGCTGATTACACAATATGGTAAATCACTGAAAGGTGCAGACAAAGTATATAACAATGATCTCTGACCAGTAGTAGTTTGCTTCATAGGATTTTATGTCATACATAACCCTGACAAGGATGGTTGTGGTGCTGTGTTAATTATTGAAGCTGTGCTGATGTGGAGTAAGGAGGTGGTGAGTTTGTAGGTAGTCAGTTAGCTAAGAGGTTATCACCTTTTTCTGTAGTTAGGAGGCAGGGTCTGCAGTGACAGTATAGGCAGGGACAAAATGGATGGACTGGGTGGGGCAAGTGTCCTTATCTGTTGATGGATTTTATGTTTCTATGTTAATCTGTACTGATCTTTAGATCTGAGTATTTTTTATTTGTTTTTCTTAATGTGTCTGGTTTACAGTTATGGGTCTGGCATCTCCAGGGTGAATTCAGTGGGATAATTAGTTCCCTGGTGAAATTTTATGGCAGGATTACAGGTGCATGGTCATGCCCTTATAGTTAGGGTTGAGCAGCATGTTTAATGTTAAACTTCAAATTTTGCACTTTAATAACTTTGGAACTGAGTAATGGATTTGCACAGCATTTGGTATATTCTGTTACGTGGGGTAGATCACTTGACTTGAAAAGTTTAGCTCTGGTTAGATGTATGGATTCTGAGATCCAGATAGTGCAAAACCCTTACAAGTCAACATTTTTGCAGTTTTTTCCTCATCACCTTGTGTTCAGACAATGTGGAATTTTGGTGTGTTATTCTTTGTGGTAGATACAGCTTGGGTAACAGAACTGCCATGCATTTGTTTGGTGAAAAAATATTAATCCGTTGCAAAGTTATACCATTTTTAAATTCCCATTATTTACAATGGGAAGATCACTTTCCAGGATAGAGAGAGAAAGTTCGACAAAGGATTGATCTAATAAAAAAGGATGATTTCTCATGAGACCCATTCCTTTTTCATGAGGGAAAAATCCTTTCTCATGAGCCGCCATCTTGTTGAATTTTTCCATGAACTTAAAAGCATGGAAATACATAAAAATATCTTCATTTTTAATATCAAACAGGGCTCTGTTTAACTATATTCCAATGTTTGTTTTTCAGACTTAGGGCCAGAAACACTTTTTCTGGGTATTCAGAATCCTGGGTGCCCAACATAGTGATAGGAGTACTTTCTCTGCATTTTCTGTATGAGAACAATGGATTTTCCTGACTTCTGCAGCCACAGCTCAACATGTGCTGCAGGCTGCAGTGTGAGCTGTGAGCCACCCGCCATTTCCCTGGTGTTTCTGGATGAACACTTCCCAAACACCCCGAACCACACAGTCCCCATGAATAATATAATATCTTCCCTGATGTTAATGGCACCCCCCAGCCACTGATCTCCTTTTCCCCATTTCCGTGGAGTCTAGTAGCACCCCCAATCCTTCAATCACCTTCCCTGTTGTAAACCATTATATTCCCTGTTGTCTAGTGGCACTCCCCCCCCCATATCTCCATCAGCATTCTAAATTATGTTTCCTGGTGTCTAGTGGCACCCCCACCCTCTGATCACCATCCCCATTCTAAATTATATTCCCTGGTTCCTAGTGACACCCCTCACCTGCCAATCACTGTCCTCATTGCATATTGATATTCCCTGGTGTCTAGTGGCTCCTCCCACCCTCATATTTTAGCAGAAACCTGAAACAAAGAAAACGGTCTCTCAGTGTTTCTTTTTTTAACCTTATTTAAACCTGTAAAAAAAAAAGTCCTAATTAGCCCCACACCCCTACCTCCCATACAGCTCCTACCACCCCACGCCTCCAATACACCTCCATACACCCTCACTCACCTGAACAGGTACCAGGTTCAAGACCCACTCTCCAGTCGAAGGCATGTCTTGCTGCTGGAACTGGTGACTGCACTATGAAAAACTATGGTAAATGCATTCAATGTATTTCAGTGGGGGTTTCAACTTTTATACATAACTTCACCAGTTTTTGAGATTTTGACTCCAAATGTTATTTTCAATACGGCCTTTTGGGGACCCCACCTCATGAACAATAGTACTGTTATTATGGAACTCCCAACCAAAAGGTGATTTCATGGTTGCTTGGCAAATTCAACTTTTGGGCAGGATTTGGGAATTTTTCTGCCCTTATTCATGAAATGGGGTCATAAGAAAGCTTTGTTGAAAAGTTGGGATCAAAACATGAAATAAATGTCAAAATTATGACCATTTGTTGCAATTTTGCTACACGCACTTATAACTTTGGAAATGTGAAATATTTTGACCCAAAATTTTCAACATGGCCTTTTGGGGACACCACCTGATGAACAATATGACTGTGATTATGCAACTCCCACCCAAAAGGTGATTTCACAGTTGCTTGGTGAATTCACCTTTCAGGCAGGATTTGGACATTTTTCTGCCCTTGTTCATAAGGTGGGGTCATAAGAATGCTATGTTGAAAATGTGGGGTCAAAATATGAAAAAATGCCAAAGTTATGACCATGAATTGCAATTTCATTACCCATGCTTGTAACTTTGGAAATTTTTCATATTTTGACCCCAGATTTTCAACATAGTCTTCTTATTACCCCACCCCATGTATGTCACAGCTGTTATATTTCAAATCCTGCCTAAAATGTGTTTTCACACCTGTGGTGCAGAATGGCATTGCAATTGTGAAGAATTATGCTTTGGCGAGGATTCGAAAATTTTCTGTACAGAGTACATGAGGTGGGGTAATAACGTGGCTATGCTGTCAGTTTGGTCACTGTTGTCCTATAAATGGAAACGCAGGGCTCAGAGGGCCCTGTGCTTCAACGGCTACATATTCACATCTGGACCCTGCACTCCCACAGTAAAATAAGGATACTATTATACTGTCTCAAAAATTAAGAAAATAAGTTGAAAAAAACTTTGTTAATGCTCCAGTTGAGGTCAAAGTGACAACAATTGGAAAATGATGCATTAGGGTTTTCAACCCTAACACGCCACCCTCCCAAACCAGGCAGGAGAGCAGGTGTGGGGAGTGCTTGGGCTTCTCAAGCCTATCACTCACCCCATTCTCATAAAGTCTACACATGTAATCTTATTTAGAAAATGGAATGGGGTGACTCTTAGGCTTGAGAAACCCAAGGCACATCCCACACCTACTCTCCTGCCTGGTTTGGGAGGACGGAGTGTTAGAGCTGGAAACCCAAAAGCCTAATTTCCAAACTTTTGTTTCTTTGACCTTAACTGGAACATTAACACATTTTTTGTTTGCAACTTATATAGACTATATATGGTGAAATCTTATGGCAGAATTTATCATAGAGAACTTCCTTATATTGAAAATGTAGTACTGATGAAGCATATTCTCAGAGCATAAACAATGGAGATAACTAAAGAGCAGAAAAGCTGTGATACATACAGATTCAATTAGACACTTGATGGTGACCACACAGATAGATTTAAATTCTTTAATTGGTAGAAGTGTTAACTCTGTAAAAGAAAGTGTTAAAGAGATTTTATGAAACTGCATCTGAATGACAAGTTGCTGAAATTGCCATATTATCCAAGTGCCCCTCAGATAAAATGGATTCCCAAACCAGACTGAGGCACCTGATTACATGAATCCCACAAGCTATAGTATGTGCAAATATAGCATCATTTAATGTTTACAATTGTACCTGTGTCCAACTGGATATTGCTTTTATTGCCTATGAGCTTGTGTGCAATTTTTAAAAATGTGTACAGTATCTAAACATTGCAAGTTCTGTTTTGTGTAATTTCCTCTGAAAATATTCATATACCAAGTGTCTTTCATTATGTATCCCTTGCCTTTGATGCTCCTGATTGCATTTTGCTCTCTGTGATGTACCCTTGTAATATTATTCTAGCTGTATCCTCCCATGTCATGCGTGTTACTAGGCAGTGATTTGGTTAGAACACAAATATATACATACATGAATAAGTCAATCAATCAATCAAGCAAGCAATAATCAATAAATTAACAGCTCAGTAAATCAATGATCTGTTATAATAGTAATTTAAGAAATATTCATTTGGTAGAAGTTTAGTTGGTGCTTTTATCATTCTCATAGCATGAGAAAAGGCACCTCGAAGTTGCTGCATTGCTTGCAACTGGTTTAGAATGTGGCAGCCCGACTGGTGGCTGATACCTCCCAGTTCAAGAATATCACAATAATTCCCCATGTTCTGCACTGGATGCCAGTGCAGTGATACACATCAGCTTCAAGGTGTGCTTGTTAACAGATAAGGTCCTACATGGTCTCGGTCTGGGCTACCTGAAAGACCTCCTGGTCCCATACACTCTTGGCCAACCCCTTGGTCAGTGGATGCATGCCTCTTCTGTATTCCACAAGTCCATTTGAAGTCATCGAGGGACAGAGTACACAGAGTGGCCACCCAAATTCTCTGAAATGCTCTTCCAATAGAGGTACGAAGTGCTTTATCACTGGCCATCTTAAAATCAAATTTGAAAATGCAATTATTTGCATTGTGCTTTGGACCTGGTGTTGCTGTTTAACATCATTGTTGAATTTATTGGATTTTAAGATGTTTTAATTCATTTTATAGATATTGTATAACTTTTTTTAACTGTAAGGCACTCTGAGCTGTAGGAAATGGGTACCATATAAATAAAATTGCCTTGCCACCCTGAATAAAGAGGTTTGCAGAGCTGAATTGAACTTCTGAATCATAAACTGCCCTGCAGAAACTGGTAGCCCGTGATGTGGGCTCATATAGAAGGGCACCGTCCATAATGGTGACACCTTCAGGATGAAAACCCGAATCTTGATGGGGAAGGTACAGTGACTCTGATGTGGTTGTGGGCATATAGGGTGACAGGATGTTGCTATATGTACATGTGCTCTCGGGGGGTGAGCAGGGTGAGCGTGGGCTGGGAGGGGGCAGATGGAATGTAGGGGGTGGAACTGCGGTGGGTTGCTGAGCTGTACTGTGGCATCAGTTTTTGGCTTGCAGCTGTTGTGGGTGAGGTACCAGGTTTGGGCGGTGGTGCGATTTTATTGCACCCAGCCAGAACCTTTATTTTTACTGCTTTCACCCCTCCCGACATGCACCCCCTGGAGTTGAGAATCCTTTAGTAGGGGTGCAGGGGGCAAAGCCTCCCATGTGGAGGGCTGTGAAGTGGCAGAGCCCTCCCACAGAAAGCATTAAAATCTAAGTCCCAGATGCCATTGTTCCACGTGCAGAGGGTATCAGACTGCCAAAAATGTTTTTGCCACTCTGACGTCGCGATAATTGTGATCGCCTTTAGGCAGTCACCGTTATCACATAGAACCCAGAAACCAGGCTATGAAGGGACAATTAATGTTGCAAGAAAGTAATTCTAAAGATAAATTTTGTGGTTATTACTAGGGCTGTGCAAATACCGAATATTATTTCCCGAATACCACGAATAATGAGCTATTCATTATTTAGACTACGAATAATGAATAGCTCACTATTCCTGTAGTATTCAGGGAATAATATAACACCCTTCCCCCCACCCTCAGATAGCACCCAAAACCCTTCCCCCAAGCCCCTAAGCTTGCAAACCAGTTTTACAATAAAAAAAATTAAGCAATTTCTTTTGAGGGCGACCGGCATAACTCCACCAATTTCCACGGCCAGCCGCCGGCCCACCCACCAGGTTTCAGACATTCATCCCTCCCCAGTAGCCAGCAGCAGCCCTCTGTCTCCCCCCCAAACCCTGCCTACACATAAGATAATTAAAAAATGTAAGCGCAAGGCAGCCGGCACAGCCCGCACTCCTCCATGGCCAGCTGTCTTCATATGAATGAAACCGTGCTTGCTTGCTCTTATATAGAGAATGAGCTGATCACATCATATCATCTGATCAGCTCATTTTCTATAAGAGCAAGTGCGTGTTCATTCATAAGAACGCAGCCAGCCGTGAAGGAGGGCAGGCTGTGCTGGCTCACAGCGCTTACATTTTTAATTATCTTACGTGGTAGGCAGGGCTGGGGGGAGGCAGGGGCTGCTTCTGGCCACTGGGGTGAATGTATGAAACCTGGTGGGCAGGTGCCCGGCTGGCTGTGGAGGTGGGTGAAGTTGTGCTGGTCGCCCCAAAAGAAATTACTGACTTTTTTCTATTGTAAAACTGGTTTGCGAGCTTAGGGGCTTGGGGGAGAGAAGGGGGTTTTGGGTGCTATGTGAGGGTGGGGGGTTGGAGCAGTTAAACAATTGATGAATATGAATATTTGGCCAAATATTCCGCAGTTCGGGCACCGAATACCGAATATTCAGCCGAATATTGGAAAAAAGGTATTCTCACAGCCCGAGTTGTTACTACAATGGTAGCTAATAAGGAGATGTACTATATGTCTGGATATATTGTATGGCAACTATCAGAGAAATCCAATTGAAGTGAATAGGGATTGCACTGTGACATATCCAGATTAGAGCTACAAGTTCAGTTCTATGAAAGAACCAAACACCTCGGACTTTGGGCATTTAGTTTTTTTGGATCATGGCCAACGTTTTGGACAAATAGGTGGACTTTTGTTTCCACTGGATTACCATAGTCTGAAAGTTGCAGACCAGGAGAACCAACTGAACCACAAACTGCAGTTTAGTGGGAAGACTGTGAATCATAACCCTGTTTTGGTGTAAAATAAATAAATGGTGTAAAAAAAAAAAAAGCTTCATCAACATTGCTTAATTTCCTCCTTTTGAGTCCTGTTGCAATCTTTAGCAATCAAAGAAACAGAGACAATAAGGAAATGATGGCATGGGGTAATCCATTCACATGAAAGGGAAAAACAAAGCACAGTGGGTTTGGTCAAAGACCCTCTGCCTCTGTGAGAACTAGAAATGTAGAGAAAGAGGACATTAGTATAATACAACAGTCTGTATAGTATCACAGAAGGAAGGAACCACTCCCTATGGCACTGCAAGGTTTGCAGCATGAGCAATCATCGTAGAAAAAAGAAGCGCATTAGATAGTGACACAGGCAGAGGAGAATGAGCAAAGTTATTTGTCAGAGCTTGGAGACAGAGATATGGATTGTGATTATACAGCTGATAAAACTAAAAGCAGCATTAGTGGTTCTGGGGAGGAGCCAGAGGTAGAACAGGTGGGAGCTGAACTTGGGGCAGGTGCACATAAGATATAGAAAAAGACCAAAAGTGATGGTAAAAATCAAGACAAAAAGAAAGAGGTCACATAACAACAAGGGGATACACAACAACAAGCCTCTAGAATAACAGCAGAGAAAGAGACAGATGAGACTGATGGACGAGGACACATGGTAGCAGCAGAAGATGAACCATGCTCTGACCCAGAACAACTGGTGAGGAAGGTGATGTGGAAGCCAGTCATAGTATCCCTTTCCAATAGACAACAGCAGAGAGTGCCACGAGGAAAGACCAAGCCAGTGACACCAGGGGCATGGGATTTCTGTTGAGTGGATGAAGAATCATGGTTACATGAAATGTGTTTTTTATGTAAAGACAGGCTGAGTCTGCATAAGGATGGAACAAGGCTGGGTACTTCTACCATGAAAAGGCATTTTCTGAAGTCCCAAGGATCTTATTATAAGAAAGCATGCGAAAGCATGGTATCAGCAGAAGCACTACAAAGCAGTAATGCTGCTGATGCTGCTGATGATGGCCAGGGGGAGGAGAAACTTAGGGGACGGGGTACAGAGGATGAGGAAGTAAGTCACTCAAGTGCTTAAGTGGTTGTCCAGGATCTGGCAGCTTGGCGTCAATGCCAAGAAATGGAAAGTTATGCATATTGAAGCCAAGAATCTCAGGACAGAGTACTACCTGGGTGGAATCTGAGATTCTGCATCAGAGGAGAAGAAGGACCTGGGAGTGATGATCACTAGTGACCTAAAGCACTCCACACAGTGCAAGAATTAAAGCAGCAGCAATGGCAAACAAGATGCTGGGAAGCATATCTAGGGGGATCAGTAGTAGGAGAGTGGAGTATGGAGTTCAGTATTGGTGTCCACATCTCAAAAAGGACATTATACAATGTGGTAAATCGAATATGCCAAATGCTGCATCCTGATTGGTTGGCTGGTACCTTTCCCAGCGTGGTAAATCCTCCAACGTACCCACTGGAAAAAGTGCCAGCCAACCTTATCTCGTGCCATTCTGGTCGCTTTCACTTTAATCGAAACTGACACCATTTGTCCTGTCGCCCCTTCACTAAAACACCACAGTAAATATTAAAAAAATTACATCCTCCTTTCAACCATATGGACCTCAGTTAGTTACAAAATATATAAAAAAATGAAATAAAACAACATTTGCCATTGTATAATATCAATTTATCCCTCCAGAGTGTGGGTATACTGGAGGACTTAACACGACTGGTGTGGTTCAGTCACTCGGCTGCGCCTCATGACCGAATCACACCAGCCGTGGTAAATCCTCCAGTATACCCACACCTTGGAGGGATAAATTGCTTAATTAACCTGCTGGAGATGGTCCAGAGGAGGGCTACAAAGATGATAGTGGGTCAGCAGGGTAAGGCATACAAGGAGAGGTTGAGGGCACTGAACATATATGCCCTGGAAGACAGGAGAGAGAGAGGGGGGACATGATTGGTACCTTTAAGTACTTGAAAGGGATAAATAAGGTTGATAAGGAGCATCTCTTTAAGCAGAGTGGCAACCATAATATGAGGGGGCACAGTCTTAAGCTGGAGGGTGGGAGGTTTTTGGAGGGAGGTCAGGATGCACTTCACAGAGAGAGTGAGGGGCACTTGGGAAGTGCAGCCAGAAGAGGTCATCTCATTGAAGATGGTGGGCAGCTGTAAGAGAGGCTGGGATAGGCATAAGGGGAAGGTAAGGATCATAGGTAGGGAGAATGGGAGGAGTGGGGAGGGACGGAGGGCAGGGACAGCAGCTTAAGCTGTGGACCCTGCAATATGAGCAGACCCGATAGACCAAATGGCCTTCTTCTGCTGGCTTCTTCGTATGTTCATACGTTCGTATGTAAGTGGTAGGCAATGCACAACTACAGTATCTTCTGTTCATAAGTTCTTTAGGCAACACCTCAGTTGGGCCTCAAATCTCCTTAGGAGTTGCAAAAGTAGGAGCCAGCAGCTACATTTAGGAAAAATACATTCATCTCTCACTGGTCAAGTCCAAAGAAATGAGCCAGAAATAAAAGTCAACAGACCAGAAGTGATAAATTTAACAAGAACAATTGTGGAAATGCTACCTACCAACTTGATTACATTCTCTTTTGTGAGAAATGCAAGTTTTCTATTGCTACAGTAATGCACGTTGCAGTGCTGAGTTATCAAGCGCCTAGCTGTAGCTACTGTTCCACTGCAGTTCTTCTGATTTGTATCAGAGTGTCTACAAGACTGTTGCATGCCCTGAAAGCATAATGTTTGCCAGCAGTTCACATCACCACTGACATGTGGACCAGTGATCATACACTACTGATTACATAGCAGTGACTGCCCATTGGGTCAGTATTTCATCTTCATTCTCCTGCTCCTCCTCTTCTTCCTCCATCTTCCCTGGGTTAACAGCCATCAGTAACAGTACTGTAGCTGCAAATCACCGGAGCTCTCCTACCTCCACAAGCAGGGAGCTTTACTGTCTGTGTCATTGGCTTTGACCTTGACCATCATGAAGAAATTCTAGTTGTTGCACCCCATTCAGCAGATGTTTGATGAGTGGCTGACAAAACACTCATTATAAAATGGCAAGGGAATTTCCTGCCATCTGATTGGTCAGTGGATGCCTGGGACGGTGATGATATTACACAATGATATCACCGTATAAAGGCCAGGCACACACATGATAGCATATAAGATACAGTATCAAATCAAATTAAATTTATTTATAATGCGCTTTTCAAATATCAAAGCACAAGTACATAACAAATAATAATCATCACAATAAATATAAGTATATAAACAGTTAAAAGGCAACAAGGTACACAAATCATACCTCCTCTTTACAAGTTACTGCTGCTATGGGCCGTCATGCTAAATGACTTCAGCCCCCCCCCCCGAACAAAGTTACCACCCCACAAATAGCAATTCTTTGAAAAACTCAGCCAGTCACAACAAATACTGGCTGCAACAATACAAAGCAGAAAGCTCTTTTAAATAAAGTGCAACAAGCATTTTCGTTTAATATACTGACACACTGAGTGGCTTCTCAGCTGCACGTTCACAGATCCTCAGCTCGCCACCTCTCTCAACTCACTGCTGCAACTTTGCCATGCTCCTGTAGTGTTCTCCTGGTACAAATGAGAAAAGCGAGATAGTATACCGGGAAAACCTAAACTACAGCTTCTGGTATAAAAACCATGCAATCAGCTGGCTTGTCCTGCTTCTCCTGTACTCAACGCTGAAAAGTAAATGAAGTTGTGACACCTCAGTTCCAACAACACGATTATGAAATTGGGACATCAAGCGTGTGTCTCACAACTGCTAAGAAGCTCCAAAACCAGAAAAACAAGCTAATTAAACCATAAAATAAAATGTCAAACAAACATCAGCTGCATCCCATTTTCACCGGTGGAAGAATGAAGGGGTGTGGGTCAAAATACCATAAGCAAATTAAATTGTGAGCAGTGTCAGATTGGCCTGAGCACACTGATTCGGCTAACAGCTCCAGCTACTGGCAGAAACAAATACGGGACTTTGTTTTTAAAACATACTCCTCCATCCATAAAAAATTAAATAAAAATGCATAAACATGTTTTTTTTCTTCTTTTTTTCCCTATAATTAACAATGGGGCCAAATCGAGCTATTGTATAATAGCATTAAGGCACTCCAGGGTGTGTGTTATTGTGTAACAACGTCACTCCTGGGGTGGTGGAAGCACTTGGCTTCACCGTGCTTCAACCCACCCCCAGGAGTAATGTTATACAACAACACACACCCTTTTGTGTCTTATTGCTTAATTAACATCAGGTTTCATAGTATGAGGTAATGCAAAGAATAGTCTTAGCATATAGGCAGTAGCTCTTTTTCCTTTACCAGAACAAGCAGTCAGGTGCACGTACTTGGGCTATACGTATAAGATGCAACATTTACCCACCATATTTTTAAGGTCAGCTTTCAATGTATTGATTTACCATGACTTTATGCAATCAATTTTTTTTATTGAACTTATAGATTTTTATTTTATTTATTAAAGTCTTGATTACAATACCTTTGAGCAATAAATGCCCTTTTACAGAGGTTACAAGTAAATAACAGTAGGACAAAACAAACAAGTAATCACTATAGCACCTCTCCAATGAGACCGGCCTTCCAGCTGATAGACAGAGGTATGGTTAGGCCCATAATAAATGCATGTGGGCATTGCACAAAGCCAAAGCTGAGCACTATAAATCTGCCCTAACCGCTGCCTGGGGCTCAGGGCACAAATTCTGGAATAATATCAAGGAAATCAGTGACAAAGACCCTAACCTCCCCCCCAAACCAGATAGTTGTTGATAGGCACCTGACCTCCGACCCCTCTCGTATAGCCTCGGTTTTCAATTGCCCTTTCATGAACCTCAGCCATGTCCTCCCTCCTAACTTTTTCACCCCTCCCGCCCGGTCCCCGCCTCCCAAATTACCCCTCCCTTTCACCTTCGTACATCACCCCCAAGTTCGTCGAGCCTTATCTTAAAAATGCTCTAAGCCACTCCCACTATAGTAGTGACTCCTTGGATCTGAGGCTTCTCTGGCTCACCCTCCATGATGTATTCTACCCCCTCACCCATATTCTCAACTGCTCTCTCTGCCAAGGTAAATTCCCCAACCATTGGAAATCTGCTTCCATTACCCCCATATTTAAGAGTGGGGACCACACTGCAACCAATAACTACCGGCCCATCTCTATCCTCCCTTCCATCTAAAGCACTCGAGTGCATTGTCTATGATCAGCTCACCGACCACCTTAACAAATATGATCTACTTTGTAAACAGCAACATTGCTTCTGCAAAGGGCACAGTACTACTACAGCCCTGCTGGAATTCACTGCACACATCCACTCCACATTAGACAGAGGCCACATCACTGGCACTGTCTTTGTTGACCTTACAAAGGCATTTGACACTGTTAACCACTCCTCCTTGCTAGTCACTCTCTACAACATTGGCTTCTCCCAAGATGCCCTACGCTGGTTCACAGACTACTTATTGGACAGGTCTGAACAGGTCAAAATTGGCACTACCGTATCCAATAGACTCCCAGTTTGCTCAGGGGTTGCTCAGGGGTCCATCCTTGGTCCTCTTTCTTCAGTCTTTACCTTAACTCCTTCTCTGCATCCTGCTCTTGCAACCTACTACTATACGCAGATGATGCTGTACTTGAAGCATCCAGCCCTGACCCTTTTAACTCCATCAAACCCTCCAGTCCTCCTTTAGCAAAGCCGAACAGTGGTTCTCTGCACAACGCCTTGTATTGAACTACAAGAATACCAAGTTCATGATCTTCTCTCACCCTCAGAACTCCAGGAAATAACTTTGGCCCCAGATTCTATCTGTGGATAGAACCCCTCTTGAGCAAGTGGACTCCTTTAAATATCTGAGCATCACCCTTGAACTGGCATTCAATTTCCACCAGCACATACATCACCTGTCCATTGCCCTTAATGTCCACCTCAGCTTACTCTATTGGTTCAAACACTGCCTTACTCCAGATGTCCTCCAGCTTGCTGTCTCATCCTCAATCCTCTCCCTCCTCGACTATGTCATACTCATTTATAGTGCTGTCACCACCTCGGCCCTTAGTATGCTCCGTTTCTCCATTGATAAAACCTGTTGCTTTGTACTGGACTGCGACCGTCTCCTCCATACCTGCTCACTATATAACTCCACTAACTGGCTTAACTTAGACTATAGGATCAAGTTCCACACTTGCCTTGTGGCCAAAAAAAATCAGCCCTGGTCTCCCCGTCTTACCTCTTTAATCTATTCGACTGAGCCCAAAAAGTAACCCATAGCTCTAGCAAGAAACTCCTCACAGTTCCCCACTGTCAAACCTCCCAATTTCAAAGTTCCTTCAGCTGCAAGGCCCCCTCATGGAAGAATGGCCTGCTTAGCTCCCTCACAAATAAAAATAGAATTGGCCTCTTCAAAACCCATCTTAGAGGACATCTCCAGTTCTTCAACAGCTGTGACTGCCATTGAACCTGTCACTCACTCCTCCCGCTACCATGGTAATGGTCTCTGGCTGGCTTACCCCTCCATCCCCTTTCTTCCAATTTGGAACACCTCTGTATAAGTGCCTATATGCTTATCTCGTCTGGCAATCACCCTAAGTTTGTTAGGTTCTGATTGCAAGCCTCTAATTGTATTTTATTGTGTATCAAGCTTGTCCTGTTTCCTGCATTGTATTTACCTTATTACTGTAATGTCCTAGCTATGTGACGTGGAACCTTTGTAAATGAGTCTTTGACTCAAAGGTATTTTCCGAATCTTTAATAAATAAATAAACAACTGAAAGGTAAAACAAAAATAAATATCACAAACCAAAAAGCTATAAGATTAATACATCAAGATCAATCAACAAGAAATAATATATGTGACAAGATATAACAGTAGAGCTAAAAGAGTGGGCAGCCAAGAAGGCCTTGTCAAAAAGTGGAAAGAGTAGGTGATGGAGGTGAGGGGTAGGTGGAAGAGAGAGAACAGGAGGGGGAAGGGGAAAGAAGTTGTTCAGTAGGTGGTTGGGGAAGGAGAAATCAGGGGAGGGGGACCGGGGAAACAATGAAGGGAAAGGGAAAGGCACAGAAAAGGAGTGGGGGAAGATGCAGGTGAAGGATAGAGGGAGAAAAATAATTAGAAAAGGGAGAAAAGGAAATGTTGAGCCAGGAGAGGGGCAGCCAATCAGGCCTTGTCAAAACCGAGAGCATGAGTAAATATGGGGTGAAGGGATAGGTAAGAGAGAGAAGCATGGGGGGAGGAGGAGGAGGAGGAGGAGAAGAGAGTTGCAGGAAAGGTAACATGGGATAAGGAGCCAATTGGGTGGAGGGAAGGTGCTGTGGAGTAGGGGAGGAGTGCAGGAGGGTGCGAGTAAGAGGGTAGCAAGGGAGAGGAGGTGGAGGGAGAAAGGCACGTGGGGTGGAAGGAGATAAGTGCGAGAAGTATAAGAACATAAGTAATGTGGCCAGAGGTCTGCTACAGTGCAGCAGCATCGGGGCATTTCAGTTTAATCCAGGTATATGGCTATTTACCATGTACAAACTTGCTAGTGCAGTCAATTTAATGGCAAATTTAGTACTTTTAACTTTTCACTTTTAAATACTGACCATCAAACTTTCTCAAGCTTGCTATACATGCCACTGATGTTTCATTGTCACTATGACATTTCCTTCAGAGTGATGGTCCATGTGTAGAGCCTGCCCTTAAAAACACATACGTTAAAAAGACAGTGTTACATGGAAGGTGCAGGAGATAAGAGGAAGTAGAAATGTGCAATTGCTAGCACTGCCAATGCATACTACTGTAAATCAACTGTGCAAGAGCAATGTACAAAGCAAGAAAGAGTTAAAAACCACCGATAAATAGAATACATTAAATACTATAAAAGACACCACAGACAGAATGGAAAACACACATTAAATAAAAGCACATAAAAAACCACGTAAATAATACATATTCATTCCTGAACAAGGAAGTAAATAAATTATCAGCAGAAAATTTCATATCAGCAGAAAGCACAGAACAAAAACATTACTCATTCAGGTAATGGTTATCAAGCATAAACAGTCCACTTATTTCATTAAAAAACATGCATGAGAACATGAAGTCCAGTTGGTACAACTGTCCCAAGAACGGCGATCCAAAAGGTTTCATGTTTTAGGAATTGTCTCACTATATCTCCACTTCTAGCATCCAGTTCAACTCTAGTCCTATAAACTTTAGCACAGCAGCTGAGGAGTGACCAGCTTCCTTGAAATGTCTCAACATACCATAATTGTCATTATTAGTACAGATTGCAGTTTTATGCTCAGCTACTTTTATTTACAGTATAATGCTCTCTGTTTGACCAAGGTATAGAATGCCACCGGGGCAGGTCAAAAATGCCACTCCTGTGATGCAACTAATGAATTGTTTATTTTATATCTCTTTCCATTTCTTGGATGCAGAAAGGAGTCAGTATTGTTAGTGTTCGCACAATGTGTGCTGAGGCTTCAACTAAAATTACCCTGTTGAGGTTTTGGTAACTGCTCACTTTCAATTGGTTGTTTCAGCAAGACTGCATGTACCAGTGAGGCTTTGAGGTTCCTGCCTCTCCTATATGTGATCTTGGTGGATTCCTAATTTGATGTAAAATTTCTTGTCCCTCTTTAAAGTGCCCCATTGTTTTTGTACAATATTCCCAATGTGGTATGACTGGGAGAAGTACTGTGTAACAAATGCTGGTGGGTTTTCCATTTGAATCATAATTCCTACTTGTTTCCCTTTCTTGAGTTCCCCTTTTATTTTTATTTTTTGCATACTTATATGCTTCATTTATCTGTTTCAATTCGTACAGTCCCTAAATCTCAATTTCATGTCCACACGGCACCTCTCAAAATCATAGTCATTTGTGCATGACCTTCTAATTCTTAAAAACTGCCCATATGGAATCTTACATATCAGTGGTGCAGATAGCAGCTGTCAGCTCTAAGAATGGTGTTTTTTGAGATTGGGTTCCTGCATAATTCCACCTTTGAACAGTTTCCTTTTTTGAAAATGGTTTATTCTAGGACAAATTTTTTTTGTCCCATTCAAAGGTAAACTTCAAGGGGGCATTTGTGCTGTTCACATACTCTTTGAAGACAATTAAATCACTCTCACTGCTTATCCAGATAATCAAAAAACCATATCCGTAATCTTTATACAGATTTTTAAAGTAGTCTAAGGAAAGGAACTCCTGGGCTCTGCTTTCCATTTCTGCAGCTCGGATCAGATGAGTGAGCTCACTCTTGTGATCTCTGCAAACTATTCCAAACAGTGAAGTATGGACTTTGGAGCTGGCTACAGAGGGTGAGATTTGTTTCCTGCCTTGTGCAGAGTCACAGTGACATGGGTTCTGTGAGACAAGTTATACAGTGTATGAAAGCGAGTACACAGAGTTAAAAAAAGGAAAGTTACGCCTGTCAATGAGCTGTGAATATTCTTTGGTTTTAAAAGTTTAGACCTTAGACAGCCCACATGCTTCCGGTTGCCCCAGCACACTGGGCTGGAATTCTAGGTATCCCTAGCAGGAGGAGGGGCTGCTGGCCAAACTGCTGTCAACCTCGCTGGTTGGAGTCATAGGCAGGGCTTTACAAGCAACAGGGCAACCCACCCACTGACGTCTGATCTCCCCAGCCTGTAGGTTTCAACAGCAGTAGAAACATGTTGAACTTGTTTTTCATTGGCAGGGATGTAGGCATGGCAGGCATACTCACTTTACACATCTGCAGGTTTTTAAAGTATCTGCACTAAACCATATGTCTGTTGTTAAACAGTAAGCATTCCTATCTGGAGTACTTGATTTACTGTAGGCCGCTGTCTGTTTAAACGCGTCTGTTGTTATTTAGGCATTCGATGTAATGTGTGAGTGGGGGGTGCGAGCATGCAGTATGCGTGTGTGTGTGTGGGGGGAGCATGCATGAGCAGGCGATATCTTATCACTGCTTACTGAAGCTTAGCTCCCCCTTTCAACTGAACGGCACTGCATTTTCAACTGCGGTCACAGACAGCTGCAGTGCCGATTGGAGAACTGCGGCCGCACCTGCAAACACACTGACTGAATTGGAAGAGGGCTGCCACACCTCCGAAAACTCGGATGATGGCACTATGTTTCTTGCACATGCATGCAAGCAACATAAAATTGAGAAGCCAAGAGAAACCAGGGGATATTCTGGCATTATTCTCCATAAAGAGAGAGTCCCAAAACTGCCTACCTCTGCATTTGTGAGCTGTTACTGCCAAAAGAGTTCTCAACACCTTTAACAGGAGTTCAAACATCAAAGAGAAACTAGGATGAGTGCCACTTTAAGGAAATTTACCCCCGGTGAGTCCATATCACTGATTCAAAGAAAAAAACAGAACCTTTTGGAGAAAACACCCTGCTAACCAGCCACCTGTTATCACGGCAGAACAGCTTTTCGCCAAACAAAACCACCATTTGTAGCGCTCATACAAATTTTTACTACCTTTTTCCCCCCTTTTTCTTAATCTGGAGGACCAAGGTCTGGAGAATCGGTCTGGTTCCTATGTTCAACCAGGACTGGCCATAAATCCTCCTCCATTCAATCCATCTTCATTTCTCTCAGCTGCTGCAACAATATGAAAACAAACAAGAAAAGAGCTCCTCTAAGTGCAATCAAATAAGACTTATCGAATGAGTGTGTATTAAAGACCCTGGTCCTCAGGCAACAATAGCATACCTGTTAATGACTTTAAACAAGCCTGACAGGCCAGCCCAGTGGCGCTGAGGGTTGAGGCACTAGACGCCACACCTCATGCTGCACCGGCGACCCGGGTTCAGGAATGGACTCAGGTCGGCAGAGGTTGGCGGGGGGGAAGGAAGGATCGAGCATCCCAACAGATGCTCTTCTCCCTCTGGGGAGGGTTACCAGGGGGTGCCTTGCGCACCCACTTCCGAGGATAGCCAGTGGAAGCATGGGCTCTCCCGGGTTCTGACAGCTCCATTCACTGGAGTCGGGGAGGGGGGCTGCTGTCAGGCACTTGGGAGAAGGCGTGCGTCAGCATGTTGCCTCTCTGGACGTACGTTCTCGTGCCGGCGTCCCAGGGTAGGGATGGTGAGGGCCACAGAAAATGGAAAATGCCTCAGTGAGCCTAGATGATGGCCGCTCCTAAACAGCCATCCAGGTCCAGAACCCACAGGCAGATCTCCGCTGTGCAGGTGCTCTAGGAGGAGGAGGTAAGGAGTTACCAGGCACTCTAGGGGACATATACCATGGTAGCAGACCTAGAAGGGACATGAGCAATGCCTGAAGGAGTGGAGCACTGAGGGAGTACAGGAGGGGGCATAAATGGGGCAAAAAGGTGTCCCAAAGTAAAAAAAAACAAAAAACAAGCCAGTCAGCACATAAAGTACTACCACAATTTTAGCCTCCTTTGGTGTGCTTCTGCATCCTTCTTTCTGTATGAAGACAACCACATTTCCTTGAGAGGATCCTTCAATGTCCACACAGCATTACTGCACATTTAAAATCAAGACATCTCTGTCAAACTTCAGAAGGGTATGAGTACGCCAAGTTTAATACTCAATAAATAAAAATAAGTAGGGGGCTCCATGATTGCGACTGTTTTATCCCATTTATATTTATAAAGCAATAAGCTGCTGAGTTTAAAAATCAAAACCAGCAAACAGTGAAGGCAGTTAAAGCTTCAAACACCTTTAACCAATTCAACAGTGTAAAACACTGGAATACCCACCCTCAGCTGCAAAAGTGAAACTTTCGCAAACTCAACATTGCTTAGTTCAAGCTTTAAAAAAGAATAAACTGCAACACTGCCCGTTAACCTTATAGAATAGGTAACAAAACTGCTGGATTTAGAGTCCAGAAACTAGATTAAATGGTTCATGGTTCAGCTTGGTGAAGAGCAAAGCAACAGCGTGGACATCTTGCTGCTCCACCCCCCCCCCAGTGAGAAACAGCAGTGCAAACGATGAGTGGAGAGGGGTGAAGAACACTCATCCTCCCTTGCAATCCCACTGACAGGCCATGTGTAGGACAAGGAAGAAGTAGGATCCCATGGTGTTGTTACTGCTACTGCTTAATGTCCCACTAATCACTCATCTCTGTCCTCAAACACAGAAACAAAGAAACGTAGAAGTTGATGGCAGAAGGAGATCACCAGGTCCATCTAGTCAGCCTGTTGTCTTTTTGCCTAGTCTTCTAATTGCCCTTGGGTTTGATGGCTCCCTTGTATGTGTCCCAAGCATTCTTGAAAACTACCACTGTGTTTGCCCCCACCACCTTTGCAGGCAGTCTGTTCCAGGCATCCACCACTCTTTCTTTGAAGAAGAACTTCCTGGTGTTGGTGGAGAACTGCCCACCTTGCATCCTTAGATCATGTCCCCTGGATCTGCTGCCCTTCTTAAATTAGAAGAGATCATCTATTTGCACCTGGTTTATGCCCTCGCTCTTCTCTGTTCCAGGGAATACATGTTCAATTCTTTCAGTCTATCCCTGTAGGACATCTCGTGCAGTCCCTGAATCATTTTTGTTGCCCTTTTCTGCACATCTCCATTCAGTCAATGTCCTTTTTGAGGAGGGCCTCTAGAACTGGACACTGTACTACAGGTGAGGACTAAGCAATGATCTGTACAAGTGGAAGGATCACGTCCCTCTTCCTACATGTGATTTTCTTCCCAATGCATCCCAGAATACCACTGGCCTTTAATGCTGCCTTCTTGCACTATTTACCTACCTTCAAGTTGTCTGAGATATTGATTCCCAAATTGCGATCTTGGGTAGAGACAGCTAGTCTTTACCCTCCAAGGTAACATGTCTTATTTGGATTTCTTTATCCTATGTGCATGACTTTGCACTTTTTGGTGTTGAATCTCAACTGTCATGCTCCAGACCATTCTTCCAGTTTCTTGAGGTCAGCTTCCATCTTGTCCTCTCCCTGCTGGGTATTGACCCAGTTGCATAGTTTGGTGTTATCTTCAAACAGACACACCCTTCCCTGCAGTCTGTTAGCTATGTCCTATATGAAAATATTGAAGAGCAGGGGTTCCAGTACTGAACCCTGGGGCACATCATTGGTTACCCTACATTCTGACGGCAGTGCTCCATTTACCTGCACTTTCTGGGTTCTGCCATATAACCAGTTTTCAACCCATCTAACTACTTCTGATCCAACTCCTGTGTTGTTTAACTTCTTTATCAGCCTTCTGTGTGGAACAGAGTCACTAAGACCAAGTGCTGCTACACTAAACAGAAAGACAGACATTAATGACAAACCACTCTGGGATTAACTGCTTGACTAGCTGGATGAAAAAACATGGCAAGTCACCTTCTGTCACTGGGGTGCCTACAATGTCAGCAAAAATATGGTGCAGAATTATTTGGATGAGAACACGCCAATAGCAAAAGGGGATGAGCATTTATTGTACTGGTACAAGAAAAAAGACTAGCTAGCTGTCTTTGACACAAATAACAATTGAACACCTCCATTTCCCACTTGCAAGTACATATTCAGAAAATTTTTTTTGTGGTGCAGGCAATATCATCACCAACAGGAGCACATGTCTTTGGACACAAAATGTAGAGATGCTTAGTTTTTTTTTCTTAAATGAACCTAACCCTTTTTTCCAGAGGCCTGCTTGACACTGTATATGAATGATTAGTCACCTACACTTCCAGCTGAGCAAAAGACAGGTGATGATGAGATTCATGGAAAGTGTTTCTGCATCCATTAGTCTTTTTTTTTTGGAAACAGTAGCCTACAGACACAGGGTGGCATGATGCACTGTTGTCTTCAATCAGTCACTATCAGATTAATGCTTTGTGAATTTTTTGCAGTGCTGTGCAGTTTGAGTAAATAATTTTTGAGGCACTGTTGCCAATAAAACCATTGTGAACAAAACGTATCCATGGCAAAACAAGTAATTTTGTCAATGTGTAGCACTGTTCCAACAGACTCACAATGTTTGGGACTGGTTGCCTATGCAGTGGGATGCTGCTTTATTGTCTTCACCCAGCCTTCGTCAGATTGTTTGCTGAATTTTTGGCAAGCCTAAGAAGGCCAAAGTAATACATTTTGTGGCAACACTGCCCCTGAAGCCAATGCTTACAACATTTATCTATGGCATAACAAGAAGCCTTGTTCATGTGCAGCACTGTGCCGATGGACACACAATGTTTTGAACCAGTGGCCTACACTCTGGAATGCTAAACTGTTGTCTTCACTCAGTGTTCTTCAGATTAATGTTTTATGAATATTTGTCAGGCCTTTGCTGGCTAAATAAATAATTTTACTGAGTAATTAGTTTGGCCTAAGAATGATTCTTCTGAAATCTCTTTTAAAAAAAAATGTTACCGGATGCCCAGCGATGCCTGGCCTGGAATTTCCCTCAGTTCCTCTACCACTCCCCCAAGCCAGGTGTTAAATCAGTTACCAGTAGCAGGTACCCAGTCCAGCTCCAATGTTCACCCTCCTCCCAATCCTCCTGTTTCAGAAATTATTGGTGGTGGGTGGCCAATCCCACAGTAGGTGACACCCCCAAGCTAGCTTCTAAAATCTATTATGGAAATTTGGTGGACAATCCTGACACCAGTGTCCCCCTTCTGCCTGACCCATTTCAAGAACCCACACACCCTTGCCCACCCAGAGGCACCCATGTCACCCTTTTCCTCCTATAGTCCCCACATTTTGGTCACTCATCATGGATTCTTAGTGTGTCTGAGCATAATTGCTCAATTTCCTATAATGTGCTCCCTCTACCTAGAATGAAATAATCATAAACTGCAATGAAATGTGCCTACTGCACATATACAGTATGTAGTCTTTTTTTCAATTTTTCATATTTTACTTATAATGTGTCCAGTGATTGCCATTACTACTTGTGACCCCCCCCATTGACCTCATAAGTGGCACCCATAAATCAGACTCAACATTTCAGGATGCACTGACAAGGTTACTCATGTGGTCACAGGATGGCATAATAAAATTGCCAAACTAAACATTTGGGGTTAAAGTGGACACAGTTGTCCATGTTATGTGTAAAGTAAGTTATGACCATACTTTCTCAAAATGTAAGAAATGCAGCGCAAAACATTACATTAATGTAGCTACTAGGGCTGAAAAATGCAAAGTAGACAAAGTAAGGAAATGCAAAATTAAGGTTCAAATTCTCATGAGTCTTGACAAATTCATTTGGAGGTTTCCCCATGGGTTTTCAACCACAGTGCCTACCCTTATTGCCCAGTCCAAAGCTTCATGACCCAATGCCAAGTTTCAAGCCTGGGGCCATTGATTGATCACCTGCTACATTTAAGGCCTGCAGGGCCCCATGTAAAGGGCGATATGAATGATATCTTAGTTGGTGCAAGGTCTGCAGTGCCCTGTTCAAAGTACATGATGAATGATCTCCTCTGTTATATTTGGGCTGATAGAACCCTATGAAAAGAAAGTTATGAATCATATCCTGTTCAAGGTCTGCAGAGCTCTGGATAAAGAAAGTATGGCTGATTCTGTGGGTCCTATGTGGGGCAGTGAAGTGTGAAGCATTTCTCCTGACTGGTAAATTGTATCAAAAGACCGGGGGTATTGCACCAGACATGCAGCTTGGCCTTTGGATATGAGGCTAGGGTGCTGGTTTGCAACCCTTGAGGAACACAAAACCACCAATTTGCCAAGTTTCTTACAAGTTTAAACCCTAAGTTTTCAAATTTCTTTCTTTGTCCATTTTATGTTTTAAAAGAGTAGATGCATATAGGAACAGTAGCATCTGTATGCAAGAGTTACGTTTGTAATGGTGTAAAAAAAAAAAGGGTTTTGACAGCTTATATTTCTGTGGTTATAGTTCCTAGGCCTGTGCAATTTGGTATGCGCAGTCTCAGTCTGATGGGCTATTTTTTGACAAGTTTGACTCAAATTGTTTGGTTATTCATTTATGAAATTACATAAAACATCTTCAAATTCATCCCTTTTTTGCTATCAGAAAGTGAAAACATTCTAAAGATTTAAATTATGAGACTTATAGGTTTATTTGAGATTTGTATTGAAAAGGGCCTTGTGTTGATTACAGAATGAAATGTTTTCAATTTTTATGTAGTGTATGTTTAAAGTTTATGCTTGCTTGGATTGCTTAAAAAAATAGTTATAAAAACATGAAAGGTGTTTTTCAAGTTTAAGTTGGCCATGAACAAAAATTGTAAAATCTACAGTCTTACAGTTGTACAGTATGGTTTAACAGAAGACAATCTAACAAGACATCTGAGCTGACTTTCTGGAAAAAAAAATATTTCAAATAGGATTTTAATTAAAGAATGTTCAAGGTTGTGTGAAAAAATTATAGCGATGGATTTTAAGAAACTTGGTGTGTGCACTGCAAGTAGTGCATGCACTTTTTATGACATGGGAAAAACACTGAGATAAAAATAGGTGTGAACATGACAAAAACAAAGAAAAATGCAATGGGCTCAGTTCTCAAACAGCCCATAAAGCACCACAAGGTACATCGATCAAGGTCTGCGATAAGCCTGGGAGAGCCAGGGACCTTGTGCTCGATTCTTAATTGGGTAGGGTCCCAGTGGCAAAATCCCACAGCATGCGGCAACTGTAGCAGTGCGCCCAACAGTGGACACACTTGGGGCTTAATTCTAAAAAGCTCCCAGGGTGATGTAACGGGCTTGCATCCCAATAATTGGTGCAAAGTGCCCCTTGCACTACACGATGCCCCAGGAGTGATTCATAAAGGCAGCCTGCATCTCTTGCATGCAGCCTGCACCAAATGGGACTTGCACCACCCTTGTGCCACTCACTGGGTTGCAGCATGGCACCAGAAACTTGTGGCAGATGCAGACTGCAAAATCCCCAGAATCAGGATTCACAAAACTCCTCTGGTGGTGAAATTTCTAAGTACCATCAGACAAGCCAGGGCTGGTCTAAGAGTACTTAGCAATTTCGCCACTGGGAGAGTTGACCTATTAGCAACAATGTGCCACCGTCCCTCCTCCCCAATGTCTCTATAACTTTATAATCTACCATAAGACTCTGGTGATCTAGTGGACCACTGATCCCTGAGTACCCCCATATAAATAAATACTCAAAGTCTCCTCCCTGGTGGACTAGTAGACCCCTCTGCCACATGTCCTCATGATTTATTTATTAATTGTAAGACCCTGGTGATCTAGTGGACCCCTTCCCAAATCCACGATAACCCCAAGATGCAATACTGTATACAAAATCCCTTGTGATCTAGTGGCCCCATCCCCCAGAGCTCCAAACCCCCATTATGACATAGTATGTAATCGTGGTGGTATAGTGGCCCCCACCCCACTCCAGTAGGCAGTGTCCCCCAACCCACCCCTCTATCCCCAAATCAAGCCAGTAAATGGCACAGACCACTGATCACCGCCACGGCCAGATGCCCACTGAGCTCTGAAGGGACACCAACTGTGCATAGTATGTGCTTAGTCATTGAGCTCATACTGTATAGAGTACATGTTACTTCAGAGCTCAGTCAGTGGCTGGCTGTTTTGGTGAGCCATGGGCTGTGCCAGTCACCAGCATGATTTGGGGAAAGGAGAGTGGGGTGGGGGACACTGCCTACCAGGGTGCAGGGACACTATACTACTAATGATTACATACTATGGATTAACAGGGAATCAGGGCTTTGGGGGAGGGGGCTGCTAATTCACCAGGGTTCTGTATACAGTATTACATCATGGGGTCTTCTGGGATCAGGGAGGGAGTCCACTAGACTACCAGAGTCTTATGATTAATAAATTAATCATGGGGACATGGATGTGGGGGGTTCACAAGTCCAACAGGGAGGGGGAGGCTTTGAGTATTTATTTATTTATTTAGATGGGGGTGCTTGGTGATCAGTGGTCCACTAGACCACCAGAGTCTTATGGTAAATGAATAATTCATGGGGAAACATAGAAACATAGACCTTGACTACAGATAAGGACCGCTTGGCCCACCTAGTTTGCTCATTTCCCTACCTAGAGGATAAGCTGCAGATCCTATTTAACCAACAGCCTATTTTTTCCTACCCCCACAAAAAATTGCCTTATGTCTGTCCCATGCATTCTTGAATTCTCCCACAGTTTTAGACCCCACAACCTCCTCAGGAAAGCTGTTCCATGTGTCCACCACCCTCTCTGTGAAAAAAATACTTCCTCAAATTTCCCCAGAGCCATCCCCCCTCTATTTTCAAATTGTGTCCCCTTGTTCTTGCATATCTCTTTTTCTGAAAGATGCTACCCTCTTGGACTTTGTTGATTCCACTGAGGTACGTAAACATTTCTATCATGTTCCCTCTCTCCCTCCTTTCCTGAAGGGTATATATATATTAAGCTCCTTTAGCCTCTCCTCATATGGCTTCTCTTGCAGACCCTGCACATTTTAGTTGCCCTCCTTGGAACTGCCTCCATCCTGTCTATGTCCTTGTGGAGATGGGGTCTCCAGAACTGGATGCAGTACTCCAGATGAGGTCTCACCAACTGTCTATACAGGGGGATAACTGCTGATGATACCTCTCCCTATACATCCCAGTATCCCCCCAGCCCTCCCTACTGCCTTCTCACATTGCTTGACAACCTTAAGGTCATCTGATATGATTACCCCCAGTTCCCTTTCCATTTTTCTTGTTGTTACTACCTCCCCCCCCCCATTGTGTAATCTTCCCCTAGGTTTTTGTTTCCCAGGTGCATTACTTTGCACTTCTTTGCATTGAATCCAAGCTGCCATACTTCTGACCATTCCTCCAACCTTGCCAAGTCCCTTCTCATCCTTTCCACACCTCCTTGTGTATCAACCCTGTTGCAGATATTTGTGTAATCTGCAAAGAGGCCTACTTTTCCTTCTAGTCCCTCTGCAATCTCACTTATAAACACATTTAAAAGGACTGGACTCAGTACTGAACCCTGTGGTACCCCACTAGTAACCCCTCTTTCTTCAGAGTGGACTCCATTTACAATTACCTTCTGTGTCCTGTTGTTCAGCCAGTGTTTTACCCAGGCTTCCACCCTGGGACCCACTCCAAGGCTGGTTAATTTGACTACTAATCTTTTGTCTGGGACTGTGTCAAATGCCTTGCTAAAGTCTAGGTAGGCCATGTCCACAGCCCTTTCCTGGTCTGCTACTTTGGTCACCCAGTCAAAGAAATCAATTAGATTTGTCTGACATGACCTTCCCGCTGTGAACCTATGCTGCTTTGGGTCCTCTGCCCCACTGGCCTCTAGGTACTCAACAATTCTTTCCTTCAGAAGTGATTCCATCATTTGTCCCTACCACAGAGGTCAGACTGACAGGTCTTTAGTTTTCTGCCTCTGTCTTGCTCCCACTTGTGTGAAGGGGAATCACATCAGCCTTCTTCCAGTCCTCAGGTACCACACCATCCTCCCATGATTTATTATAAAGGGTAGTCAGTGGTGTCACTAGTTCTCTGCTTAATTTTTTATAGAATTCTGGGGTTAATTCCATCTGGCCCCATTGCTTTGTCCACCTTCAGTTTTAGGAATTCTTTCAGAACCCTTTCTTATGTGAAAGGACTGTGATCGACCCCCCCCCCGTCCAGAGTGCTTCTGTTAATTGGATTAGGCACCTCCCCCATTTCCTATTTTTTGAATACTGAACAGAAGTATTCATTCAGTATCCCTGCTTTTTCACTGTCATTCTCTGCTCACCCACCATCCATTCTATTCAGCCTCACTATCCCGCCCTTGGTCTTTCTACGCTCCCTGATATACCTATAAAAGGTTTTATCCCCCTTCTTAACCGAGTTGGCTGTCTTTTCCTCAGTTTGTGCCTTTGCTATTCGGACTTCCATCCCTGCTTCCTTCTGCCTTAACTGGTACAGTTCTCTGTCCTGCTCCTTCTGTGTTTCCTTATACTTCCTAAATGCTATCTATTTCTCCCTAACCTTCACCGCCACTTCTTTTGAGAACCATAGTGACTTTTTCTTTCATTTTGATTTGTTTGCTTCACACAAAGGCTTGTTGCCTCTGTGATGGCAGTTTTGATATTTGCCCATTGTTGCTCCACCCATTCGTCTAGCCTGTTTGCTAGTGCTTTTCTAAGGCACTCTCCCATCTTGCCAAAGTCAGCCCTCCTGAATTTCAGATAACTCACTTTTGTATGGCTTGACTCTGTAGCTGAGTTTATCATGAACCACACTGTTTGGTGGTCACTTGATCCCAAATGGCAACCCACTTCTAGATCTGAGATCCTCTCACTGTCTCCATTTGAGAGTATGAGGTCTAAGATTGCTCCCTCAGGAGTAGGTTCCAAAACTAGCTGTCTAAGGCATGCCACCTAAAGGGCATCAAGAATGGCTCTGCTTTTGGATGTGGCTGCAGCAAAGGTGCTCCAGATAACATCTGGCATATTAAGGTCCCCCATCAACAGTATCTCCCCTTTCTCTCCCATCCTAAGTATGCCTTCTATCATATCCTTGTCCATTCCCTCCCCCTGACATGGGGGTCTGTATACAACCCCTGTGTGGATTGTTGTACCATTTCCAGTCTCTAAGGTGACCCACAGTGCCTGCTCTCCTCCCTATTTACTCTTTTGTTCAGTTGCTTTTATCCCTTCCCTTACATAGACAGCTACCCCCCACCCTTCCTGTCTCTCCTGTAGGTTGTGTACCCTAGTATGTTAACATCCCAGTCATGGTTATCTGTGTACCATGTTTCTGTGACTGCTATGATATCCAGGCTTCCCTCTTCCATCAAGGCCACCAGTTCAGGGAGCTTGTTGCCTAGACTACGGGTGTTGGTACTCATTACCCTCCATTTCTTGATGGCCTTACCCCTTTTTGCCCCATCCCTGTCCTTATTGCCTTTGTCACCTTCTCAATTTACCCCTGCACTTCTCCCTATTGACATCTCTATGTTGGTATCTACCTCACTTAATACCCTGATTTTTTTTGGGGGGGGCTAGGATTTCTCTGCTCCTTTCCAGTGCCTCCCCCCTTGACTAGTTTAAATGCTTGCCAATGAAGTATTTAAAACTATCACCTAAGATCCTGGTTTGCCTCCTGGACAGATGCAGACCATCATGCCAGTATAGGCCTACATTCATCCAGGTGGACCCCCAGTCCCCAATGTAGCCAAATCCCTTGAGTTCTGCACCAGTTTTTCAACCACTGATTGAATCCCATGGTGTGGGGCACCCTAGCCTCATCCGTGCCATAGACAGGCAGCACCTCCGAGAAGGTTACCATGTGTGCTATTTGTCTAAGGCCCCTCTCCATCTCCACAAATGCTTCTTGCACTGCTTTTATCCCTTTCTTAGCCAGGTCACTTGTTCCTAGGTGGACAATGACATCCAGCTCCCTTCCCTGTGCAGCTGCTCCTGTGATCCTGAGGATTTGCTCCCTGTCCCTCCAAGCCATGGCGCCAGGGAGGCAACTTACCTCCCTCTTCCCTTCCTCCCCTAGTTCTACCTTCTTAACAATGGAGTCCCCCACCAGGAGTTGTTTCCTTCCCCTGTGGGGTCCCATGCCACCATCCTGTAGGTCTCCTTTGTGGAGGTTCCCAGAATCCACCTTGGTCTCCACTGTGGGTGTCTCCATAGAGGAACCACACTTTTCCAGAATGGCATAGAAATTGTGGAGAGGTACAGCTGAAGGGATGTGCCTCTGTTCCACCACCCACACCCTCCCTGAGCCCACTGTGGTCCAACCACTCCTCTTTCTTGGCAACCTCTGAGTCAACAGCAGTGACCCTGGTAGTCCCTGGGTGGGAGAGGAGGTCCCACAAATCCTGACCAACAGCCTGGAGATGAGCAACCTCCTCCCTCAGCCCAGAGAGGTGCCTGCAGGTGAGACAACACTGCATTCTCCAGAATGTCTCCCGGAAGACTGCTGCTCCACAGCCACTGCACTGCACCACTCCCATCATGTCTTTTTTCTGGCCCCCTAACTGTTGTTTGGAATACTTACTCTTTCCTCTGTTTGTTTATTTTCTTTTTTTTCTTTTTTCTTCTCCTACTTACTTACTGCCTCTGTGCCCTTTTAGCTCCTGATCTTCCTGTTCTGAGACAAGAAGTTCCTATATTTCTCAGTAGTGTCCTTACTTGCTCAGAGTCAGACCACCAACAGCTAGGGGGGGACGGAGAGCTACTCTTGCCCTTCTAGGATGGTGAGTCTTTGGTGGCTGTGTGATCACTCACTTCCTACTCCCAAACAGGAAGTTCCTGTTGTCAGTTAAATCCTGTGCCTATAAAAGTAGAAATGGTTTTGGGTGGGGGGGTGAAGGGGAAGGAAGGAGGGCAATATAGTCCCAGTAGAGAAGTTTTAGTTATGCCAGTAGCTTCTTCCTCCTGGTGTTCTGTCTGTTCTCTGGCAGAAGCTATCTAGGGCAGTGCTTAAATCTGGTTTTAACCTGGCTCCTTCTAGCTAAGCCACTCCCCCTACTTTGCAAATCTTTCTACACTTAGTTAATTTCACAGATAACAGTTCCTTTCTGACACCTGTGACAATCACCTAGATAAGTACACAGATAACACAGATAACAGATAATTTACTTCAACTACCTCTGACAAACACACTAACTCTTTTTTTTTTACCCTAAATTGAAGGTCCCAGTACAAGATTTCTACCAGTAGCTCCTTCCTCCTGGTGTTCTGTCTGGGAACATCGGGGATGAGGGACCGTGGCACACTGTCACTACTAGGTCAACTCTCCTGGTTGTAAAATTACTAAGTACCTTTAGACCAGCCCTGGCTGGTATAACGGTACTTAGAAATTTCACCACTGTGGGAGTTTTGTGAATCTGCATCTACCGCAAGCCCCTGATGCCATGCCGCAGCCCAGTTTGTGGTGCAAGGGCAGCACAATCCCTGTTTGGTACAGGCTGCATGTGGTAGATGCAGGATGCCTTTGTGAATTGCTCCTGTGGCATCATGTGGTGCAATGGGCACTTTGCGCCAGTCATTGGGACACAAGCCCCTTGCGCCACCATGGGAGCATTGAGAATAAGGCCCAGTGGCTATTATTTAGTTCATGAGTTGCATGGGTAACAGTTGTTGCAAAAAATGTTCCAAGTCCTACACAAAGAAAATGTTTAAAAAAGATTAAAAGATATGAAAAAACAGTTGAGAACATGACCAAACAAACTAAAAACATTGCACACACATTGTACTACAACTAAAGTAATACAGAAACAAATCAGTAAGAAGCTCATGTGCTTGCTTTGCAGTGAGTCTGACATAATTGTGTAAAGATTGTTAAGAGCTATGTTAAGGGCCTCAAGGATTTTGAGTGATCTCTTGCTTCAGGCATGGCCTGCTGGGCCCTGTGTGAAGAATGTTAGGACTGATCTCATGCTTTGTTCAGGGCCCACTTGGCCATGTGAATGGAAAATTATGACTTGTCCAGTGTGCCCTAATTTAAGAAGCAAAACTGTGGGGCATGACTAAGGCATATAGCTTTAAGCAACACCCTCATGGGGCATGGCCCTATACCAGCAGTTTGGCCTTGGTTCATGAGACTAGGAGCTGGGGGAGGGGGTGGGAATCAGGGTTGAAACAAAAAAAAAATACCACATTTCATTTATGTCATGAGTTTGTAACACTAACATATTCAATAACTTCATTTCGTGCAGTGAATTTCCTTACGTTTTGAGAAAGTAGGGACATACAGTAATTTACTGTCACTGCCTGTAGCATGAAGTGCCATTGTTAAACCTCCCATATGCTAAAGGTAAATCTGTATGTCTGTTGCTTAATAATATCATATGCTGGATACCGTAGCTAGAAATCCAACTTGAATCTGTTGCTATGTTGCTGAAGGTAGAGCACTGTATGCAGGAATGCAGATACAGAATCCATCAGCGCATGTTGGACAAATTATTGGAGAGTTGTGAAAGCTAATATCAGAGAGAGGCAGAGGAGGTGGTTTACATTTACACTAACACGTTAGAAAATTATTCACTTAAGTTGCACCTGCAAATGATTAGAAAAAGTCTATACCAGTTAATGACTGGGTACATTTTTTAGTCTTAATCCACATTCACCTCTTTAAAATGCTGAAAGCATGGCTTCACCATATACTGTAATACATTCTTTGAACATTGCTATTTATGTCAGTGAGTACTCAGCACAGCACATGCCAAGTAGTGTGAAAAGACACAATATACTTTGTTGACTTCCTATTCTAATTGTTTTTAATAATTACATTAGTTATGTTGCATAACTGAACAAAAACCTTAGCAGGGAGAGTACAACATGTAATAGCCAGTGATAATGGTACACAGATGATAACAGAATATAGTATATGCCTTTGCCATCTTCATTATTATTGACTTGGAGAAATATTTATAAAGCTTATTATATCACAGTGATATTGTTATGGCGTATTTTTTTACCATTTTAGGAAAAGGGGAATGGAAAAGGGGAAATTGTTTAAGCAAGAGAGGCACACTAAGATGAAGCTTGCTTCCAGGTGTGACCTGGGAGCAGGAGGAAGTTAGGTGACTTGCTCAGGGTCACACAGTATGCAAGTGGGGGCTATGGGATTCAAACCCATGTCTTAAGGTTTGCAGCTCAGATCCATAAACCACTGTGCTATACTGCCTCCAAGAGTTATCCTTTATCCTGAAACTTCAAGCTAAAGCTTGGTAAAGCAACATTTCATTCATGATTACTTCACTTGTGATCTGTAAGGCTGCAACAGTATAAATCGTTCTATACCTTAGCATGAAACATGTTAAAGTAAGCTCTGTGAGATCATAAAGGAGAATAAACATCATTGGTTATTTACATAAAGACCACACGTGTTTCTGAGCACTATACAATGTTTAGGGTGTAATATGTCTGCACATGGATGGTTCATGTGAAGATTTTACACACAAAATGGCTATAAAGCACAGTACTGCACATACATAGCAACGTTGCACGTGTATGTTCATGATGTAAATGGAGCTCCATTAGAATAATCAGAAACAATGGCTGTGTTGAACACTGTACCAATTGTGATTGCAAAGCATGATTGTGCAGCTGTTTGTACATGCACAGCAATGGTTAGTGTAGTACTACGTATGCAGCACTGGTGTAAATATAGCAGTCTTTAAAATGGACATGCAAATGGTCTACTGTGCTATTCAAAATTCAGATAAATGTAATGCATCTCATTTTTGGAAACAGGAGGCTTATCTGCATGTCATTAAGTGTTGTGTGACCATGCTCAAGCAAACCACATTCTAAAAAGGACAAGAAAGGAGGTGCAGAAGTAAATGCAAACAGCATGACCTGACAAACATTTAGCCTGTTCAAAACAATAGTATGTGCTTGTTTCACTGATACTTACAAGATCTGTTTGTTACAGAATTTGTCATGACTTCCCAGGAAGCATCACCTAGAAAGAGGCCATAGTACTCCAGAAGGAGCTGGAAGTCCTAGCAAGAAAATATGTGTAGCTGGAAGGAGTACTATGGAGGGGCAAGGTACACCTACAGTGCAAAAAGATGGCATATTTGTAGATGCAGCTCACAGCTGCTGCAAATGCTGTGGGGAGCAGTGTTAGAACTGTGATGGAGAAAAAAGTGTCAACACTACAGCATGATGCACATCATGGAATGACCTATTGTAGCCAGTGCTGGCCATCAGGGAAACAGTAGTGATCTACATGCTGCTCCTACCCTGACCCCTGATGAGGAGCTGCTGGCTTTTACTATACAGAGCACTGCTGTGTATGGTGTCAGTGGTGGTCTGGACACTGTTGCTGGTCCATTAAGGATGTGCTAGTCTCTGATTTGTGTCCATGGGCACATGTGGGCCCTTAGTGTGCACGTAGTGTGTCGCATGGTCCATCATCCTTGGTGAGCACTGTGCACTAATGCACTGTCACAGACAGTGTGGGGAATGCAGTACAGTTTAACACATTGAACAATATGGACGTCATAGCTGTACTGGTGACAGTAGTAGTTTTGATAAAGGCTGCAGGGAACAGTGCTTATGTTTGACAATGGACACCCCCAGTCCAGCCTAATCCTCATATGTTATCAAATAACTTCCGGGTCCAGGCTGGTGCCGCCACCGACCTGAAGTGTATGTATCTGGTAACTGTTACCGGTTATACAATGTACCTGTTTATGCAGTTTTCTGTACTTGTGTGACACCAACTGCTATACTCTGTTACATGTAACTATTTGAAACAGCACAGTTCACAGTATATGCTCGTCATTATTGTAACTATGTGTGTCTAGCTGTTACTATTGTTTTCAATGTCTCTATTCAGGGACATGGAACCTTTGTAAAGGAGTTTTTGACTCAAAGGTATGTTATCCAATATCCTCAATAAATAAATAAAATAAATAAGCAGGTGTAGGAAAGCAGACACCAGCCACACAGGTTCACTGATCCAGCCCATGAAGAGCAGCACAGGAATATGGGTGTTGGTGAAGGACTCCAGATCCTCACAAGTAGCATAGCAGCACATCATAGAATTAGAGTACTTATGATATACAGCTGCTATGCTACTTGTGTGACTGAGCGCTACTTGACTGAGCACTACCATTGTCAGCTTGTGCCTTCGGACAGCTTGTCCCACCATTAGCAATTAACCTGACCTAATTTGGAATGTTTAGGAATGTCATTGCTCTTGAAATAAAACTGGCATTTTACTGCTAGTAGTTTGCTATATCTGTGGAAAATGTAGCCTGTTACCATTTCTACAAGTGGGGCTATTTGTTCATCATTGATAACAACTTCTCAATTTCTTCAAGCAAGAAGGATAATAGCAACAGAGAAAATTGCCAAAAATGTGGCAAGAAAATGACACTGCTTACAGATGCCTCTGTGGGTCAGAATGGCATGATATGGCAGTGCCAAAATAGAGATGGCCAATCCAAATCAAGTGTGTTAGCAGACACATATTTTTTCAAAAAAAAATCCAACAGGAGAAATTGGTTATGCTGGTTTATTATAGGGAATCAAAGACACCAGTAACTTTGGCAACAGAACAATTAGCCTTAGATAGAAAAAAAACAGGAAAAAAAACATGACTGTTCATCAGCGATATTTTTATTTGCAGCTAGAAGTTGCTCCAGGGAAATAAATAGCTTGGTGGTGAAAATAAGATTGTCCAAGTTGATGAATCAGTGATGATCCAAGAAAAATATAACAGAGGCCATAATACACATACTGTACCCCAGATCAGTGCTTTTTGAGATTTACAATGTCCAGTGATCTATAGGATTCCTAACATTTTTGGAAATGAGAGATGCTGCAACTCTTCTACCCCTAATAGAAAAACATGTAAAAGCTGTATTGCAGATACACAGTGACCAATGGGTAGCATATTATGGCATACCAAATACTCCACAGAAGAATTTTGAACATCAAAATGTGAAAGATTCACAATGTTTTGTCTACCCACTAGCTGGTTTACACACTATCTCTTTTGAAAGCTAATGGGTGAGAAAAAAAAGTAATTCAAAAGAATGAAAGGAACACAGACTTAATGGTATCATCTTTGAATTCATTTATGTGGTTTGAAAGATGTGGACATTGCACTGCAGATGCTTTTAATTGCATACTTGTTCATCTCTCACTATACCAAGAAGCCAAAATCGTAGAATAGGATGATAATGGCAATGAATTTCAAAATGAAAATAAGTCTCCTTTGTAAGGACACCAATTTGTTTATCAAATATTTTAGCACATTGGACCAGATTTTCAAAAGCTTACAAATGCTGCCAGCCCTGAATGCTCCAATCATATAGTGCACAGAGTTTGCAACATTCACCCAGACGATGATCAGGATTTTCTCTCCCATGTACTAATTGCTGAGATTTAGACCACTTGTTTGTTGGTCTAGCTTGAGTAAGTCCTAGACACTCTTTTTATGAGGCCTGTACCAGATATGTGGTGCAAGCTGCAGTAAAGCAGGTAAACTGTTGTAATTGCGCCTGATCTACTAAAATCAGGTGCAGCTGCCGCAAAGGTGTCTAGCACAACTGCATCAAAATATAGGCTGGACCCAGAGCTTGACAAAAGCCCTGTGTCCTCGTGTCCCCCTTTGAACATCCAGCACATTAACTTTCATTTTGAAAGTAATATTTAATAAAAACAATTTGGGGGTGTGGGGGCAGGGTTCCCCCATATTTGAGCACAACTGAAACCCGCATAGTCAAAAAACACATTGCAAGAAGATCCCAAAAGCACAGTCAAAAAACATGCTAAAATTAAACAAACTAACTCCAAACTATGCACACTGTTTTGACTGCATGGTTTTCGTCCATGCAACCCCCCATTATAAAATACTATAATAAATTATAATGTATGCCAGGAATGAGGGGCTATGTCTCTGTTAGACTCAATTGCTGCTATTATTTGCACTAGTGAGAGGAGTGCAAATATGCAGACTGACTGTTCTAAATTGTGCTCCTCAGAATTTCCTTTGCTTCTGCCTTGGCTTCAGCTATTACAAAGTGATTTTCTGGACTGGGGTGATGTGAGCACCACTGTCCATTTGCTTTGGGATTGTATAGTTGACCTATGAAATTAAAACATCAAGACTAGATGGATGGACATCTTCTGGACATCTGACTTTAATAAAAACTGCAAAGGCATTGTCCAAATCTAGCAGTGAATTGGACATAATATTGCAGCATACTGCACTTTGATCTCTCCCTTTTAAAATCTATTCTAATTCAACTATTTTATTACTGTTGTTTAGGGGCAGGAGGGGTATTGTTGGTGGGTTGTTTATGGTTTGGGATAGAGTGAGTGGCTGGTGGTATATGAATGGTTAGTAAAAATTGTTGGTAAACCTGAATGATTGTGTGGTGTGTGCGGTTAGGAAGATTTTAAGTTTTTGAGATAGATATCCTTGCCTTCCAACAGGGCTAGGTTTAAAGAGGCTGCGCTATCTGGTTGGCAGTTGGAAAGCTGGGTGGGGATGTGTTGGGATCATGGCCCTGTGCGAGTCACTTATACTGCCTCCCAGCTGCGCAACCTCCACCCCTTCACCGACTTCCCAGTTCCATCTACTACAGTCAGGTGCTGCAGGGAGGTCAGGATTACGAGGCTGCAGTCTGGTCACTGGTGGCAGGGTTCAGCCAGGGTAGGGAAAGGGAGATGTATTGGGGTGGTCAGGTGTAGGAGACACCCTTGGTTTAAAAGGAGCCTTGAGAGAGGCCAGATGGTTTTCGTACCCAGGGTTTGCACCAGACCGAGTGGACAGACAGCTGGTGGGCCAGCAGCAGCCTCAAATCCCCTTCAGACAGTGCTTTGCTATGCCAGGTCAATAAGGAACAAGACTGCAATTATTGAGGACTTGATTTTCTCTGTTGACCTGGCTTGCATCATGGAGACTTGGTTGAGTGATGATGCTGGCCCAGTTTTAGAGACGGCTGTCTCCTCTGGGTATTCTGTAGTGCACTGTCTGAGGTAGGAGTGCAGGGGTGAGGGAGTGGCAAGCTTTTTTAGATTCAGTCTGAGCTTCACTGTGCACCTGGTTAGAATGCCTAAATCTTTTGAGTGTGGTGCAGTGCGTGGAGGTCCAGGTACAGGCTGCAGGATTCTCTTTATTTGCCACCCTTCTGGGTCAGGTGGGGAATTCCTGCAGCAGGTTGTGGAATTCGTTGTCAACCAGGTGCTGGAGTCCTCCAGGTGTTTAATCCTGGGAGACTTCAATGCCTGGGTCGATGAGCCTAGCACAAGTTGTTACATCTGTGTCCCACCTTCAAGGCCACATGCTTGATCTGGTGTTTCAGCTGGGTCTGAGGTGGGTAGCCTCAAGATTAATCAGATCAGTTGGTCTGATCACTGCATGGTGAAGTTCACACTTGGGGCCCCCCGAAAGTTCTTCCCCTGTTGAGATGGTCAGCTACCACCTTTTGAGGGGTTTATCCCCAGAGGTGCTGGTGTTTGATGACTTATCTAGAGTGGTTGCTTCATGTGCAATTGGCGACAGTGACATGGTGGCCACCTATAATAGGGTGGTATCCACTGCACTTGACATTGTCACCCCAGTTCATATATAACCTAGATCCTCTCACTTGAGATTCTCCTGGTTTGATGGGGATCTAAGGTGAAGAAGATCAGGGGTCAAAAGTTGGAGCATTGTTGGCGGAAGTCCTGGTTAGTTGAGGACAAAGTGGCCCTGCTTGCTCACTATAGTGAGTACCAGGAGGCAATTTCTCATAAGAAGGCAGTATTCCTGTCCAGGGAAATTGCTGCAGGGAAAAAAAGACCTCCTTAGCTTTTTCGGACTGTGGATATACTACTCCATCCAGCATATCTACAGCCAAGAAAGTCCTTTTCAACCACATTAAGTGATAAGTTTACTCTGTTTTTCTCTGACAGTGTGTCCTCAGTTTGGTTGGGAATTCCATCAGTGAGGTAAGTATTGCCTCACAGAGGCCAGGCTGGGAGGAGCAGGTCACTCTGGCAATCTGGGAGGAGCTTAAACCTGTGGAGGAGGCCAAGGTCACTGAGGTGATCATAGATCTAAAGCACACATATTGTGAATGGGACCCAGCCTCAACTCATTTCTTGATGAAATGTGTCAGAGCTGTTGGCTCGGTGTTCACCAGGACTTCCCAGTGCTTGATGTTAGAGGGTATTTTCTCTGTGGTCATTAAAGAAGCCCTGGTGAGACCCCTCCTGAAGAAGCCATCTGTAAACCTGGATGTCCTGGCAAATTACCATCCTATCTCCAATCTGCCATTTTTGAGCAAGGTTGTTGAGGAGCTTGTGGCATAACAGTTTGAGGATCACCTTGTGTCCTTTGATGCCTATGAACCATTCCAGTCAGGTTTTTAGCGACAGACATAGCACTGAAACAGCATTAGTTATGGTGCATAATGATCTGCTCAGGGCTGGAGATAGAGGAGACAAGTCAGTACTTGTTCACCTTGATCTCTTCATAACCTTTGACACTGTGGATCACCTCGTGCTTGTCGATAGGCTCTGTGAGTACTGTGGACTCACCGGTGTTGTCATCATGTGGTTTGAGTCTTATCTCTCTGACAGGGTGCAATGGGAATTTCTCCTCCTCTCCAATGCCCCTGTCCTGTGTAGTACCCCAGGGCTTGATCCTGTCGCAGATGCTATTTATTGTGTACATACTGCCCCTGGGTGAGATCATTCTGCAATTCAACATGGAGTTTCACTCCTATGCAGATGACACCCAATTGTATTTGTCATTTGCCCCTGGTACATCCAATGCTGTAGCTATGATTAACACCTGTCTGGCTAAAATCAGTGACTGGATGTGGCTGAACCAAGATAAGACGGAGGTACTGGTGATCGAGCCAGATCATGGGCTTGATGGGAGGACTACTGGAGCTAGCACAGGACTTTATCTGGGTTCTGCTCCATTGGTGGCCTCCCTGGGCATGCAAGATCTTGTTGTGATCCTAGACAGCAGACACACTTGAGGATCAGGTGTCATCTGTTGTCAAAAGTAATTTTTACCACTTGAGAAACATTACCAGGATCAAACCCCTCATTCCACCCGAAGACCTGCCGACACTGGTGCATGCCTTTGTTGCCTCAAGGCTCAACTACTGCAACCTTCTCTTCTTCGGTGTCACAGGAGGGACCCACCACAGGCAGCAACTAGTGCAGAATGCAGCAGCTTGGTTGCTGACTGGCCTGTCCAGGCCCAGTCTTGTGATTCCAGTCCTGCCGGCTCTGCACTGGCTGCCTGACAGGTGGCTGGTCATTTTTAATGTGGGCTTGCTTACCTTTAAGGTCCTATATGGGCTGGGCCCAGGCTATCTGACTGAGCTCCTCACACCTGCCACCTAAGTCCATTCTCTCTGCACCTCATCTAGAGGCCTCCTTGATGTTCCCAGGGTTCAGCTTAAGTCCTCTGGCAACCATGCCTTTAGTGTAGCCGGTCCGTCCCTGTGGAACTTGCCACTATCTGCAGTCCAGGAGGCCCCTTCCATCGAGGTGTTCAAGTGGAGAGTGAAGGCCCACCTTTTTTGTCTGGCTTTTCCAGAGGAGTCTACCTGATTCGCTCAACTGCTGACTGAAAGTGACTTCCGTTATCTTTAATATTTTAATCTTAAATCTGCAGACTGTGTATATCTCCTTTGTTTTAACTCTGTTATTTGTATTGCTTTTATTGTTGTGCACTGAAAGAGTCCAGAATTTGGTGCCATAAAAATAAAAATTGCCTTGCCTTGCCAAACCCACCCTTTCACCCCAGCCAACAATCACCCAATACCTTCCCAAAAGGGAGGGGAGTTTAGGAGGCATAGCCCCCCATCCATGGAAAAATAAAACTAATTATAGTGCATTTATAATGGGGGGGGGCTCTGCTCCCATACCCGACTCTTATTTCCACTCCTACCACGAAACCCATTAACCAGCACTAAACATCCTCTACTATTTTAACTTTTAAATGTGACTTTTATTGCATCGCTAATGGGCTTTTCCCTCTAATTTTTTTGCCCAAGAAACTGATTTTCAATTTGGGTCACATTTGACATCTGATTTCAAGTACAGAAGAGGACTTTATCTGAATAAATCATCATCTGCATATATGTATTTGTTGCTGTAAATAGTTTATAAATTGAAGTATTTGGTGCTATAACCAGTGTTTTTTAGTCAATAAATATAGTATTTCTTGATTTATATAGCTTGATTTCTAATTTCTTCTTCTGGAAATATTTCTGGTATTTTTTGATCGGACCTGTATTTCCTTTTGAGTTGAATCAATAATGTAAATGAAATCATATCAGGTTGAATCAGTAAAATCCATGAATTTATAAAGACTTAAATTTGTCCTGGCTCAAAGAAATCATCAGAGCAGTGTGGTTGGAGCAGGATAGTGCACTTATTGTTGGAGGGAGTGTAAGAACATGGAGCGAGTGTGCATAACCATGTGGAGGGAGCATCAACATGGAAATCTGGTGTACAGCATAGCACAGTGAACAAAAGAGTGTGAGTCCTGAGTCCTCTACTAATGCCAGGATGTGGAACCACCATACATGCTCTTGAGTCCTGAGGAGGAGGAGGAGGTCAACATGCTGCAAATTGTTCTGGAGACAGAGAAAGACTCTGACAAGATCAACATCTTGTTCCTCCTCCCCTCAGGAGGGTCAATATAAGGACACAGCTGCCCAATCAAAGCACGCCACATCCTATGGAATTGAAGAACACAGTTTTGGTCACAGTGTCAGTCCTGGTGAGGTGCTACCATGTATTCAGCCCTGCTAGTATTCCTGACACTTTATGCACAGAATAGTGC
Organism: Neoceratodus forsteri; assembly: GCA_016271365.2. NCBI lineage: Eukaryota > Metazoa > Chordata > Ceratodontiformes > Ceratodontidae > Neoceratodus > Neoceratodus forsteri. The sequence goes on from CM028135.1 coordinate 1,035,679,235, forward strand.
TGCTGCCACACTCCCCTACCCATGATACAATTTGGTGTTCTGAGTTTTGTGAGAATAGGATTTTTATGAAGTGCACTGAAAACTTATTTGTTTGAGTTACCTTTCCTGCTGTTGGTTAACTGGATTTTGAGCTAAGTTTTATTGCTGTGAATTTAAATTGGGTGAAATTATTTAAATTGTATATATTGAACAGGTGCTTTGACAGTTGAAAAATGCCTTTTTAGAAATAAAGCATGACTTGACTTGACTTCACTCAAAACTTGTATAGTAAATGGCTAGCTACAGCTGATCTTTACAGTGCAAACTTCTGTTTCACTTACTGAAGTAGAGGGTAATATTTCTCTTAAAGGGGATGATCTACTGGGAGCCAATCATAATACTACATGAGTAATAATGTACATATTTGTATTTTTAGCTATCCATTATGAAGTTTCAGCATGTCAGTAATCTATGTCTTAAACTCACTGACCAGTAATTATACGGTATATAATTTAATTACCAAGTCCATCAATGCCAAAAAATGGTCTCAATAACCTTTGGCACTAGGAAGAGACTTGACAAGTTCTCCCCACCCCTCTCCTTACAGACACTTGCTGGTGTTATGATTGAGGATGTCTCCTCATTTAAATACCTCATGGTATAGCTGGATTGACATCTTGACTTCTCTACTTATGTGGACACCATCCACAAGAAGCTGCATGGTAAACTTGGGGCACTTTACAGGAACAAAGCAAGTATCCCACTTCCTGCTAGTAGAGAGACCTTCACAAAGATAATTCTACCTATCTTCAACTAAAGAGACATTGTTTATAGCTCTGTTCCAAGGTCTACCCTTGTCAGGCTGGATATCCTCTTTTTAATCTTTCTGCTGCTTTGCCTCCCCAAAACCCACAACTGTTCTCTGCATTCCTCCCCCTCCTTGCCCTTCCATGATGCTAGGCATCTAGCTCATTGTGCCACCTTTTTCTCCAAATTCTGTCTGGGTTCCCTCCTTCCTACCTTTCCTCCCTACTCTCCTCTCTTCTTTTCACCTCCTGCTCCCTTCACAGCTCTGATTTCTATTGTAAAATTTTCTTCTGGTCAAGCTGTTTTCTCCTTCCACCTCCCCAACTTTGGAGCACATTCCCTGTTGCTATTCACAATACTCCCTCCTCCCTATCACTAGAACCCCTCTTCCATGACTTCACTACTCACTCCTGCAGCTGCAACGTATCCCGCTGCTCCTTTACTGTTGTAATTTATTACTGCATTCTCCACATCCCCCAACCCCAGATACATCTAGAAATGAGCTGATAACTCAGTATGTTTTTTCCTGGTGAGACTCTTTTAAATCAATCAATCAATCATAAGGTCAGGGTCAAATGTAGGACCTTAGGAATATAAGAACACCGGAAATGCTAGACAAAGGAAAAACCAAGGGCCATTCATGTTCCTCTCTTGCGATTGGGTTTCAGTTAAATTGGGGTTTCTATGGATATCTACCATAGAACCCTTCCCATCCAATCCCATATATGCCATTTCTTGCCCACTTCTCCCTCTGAGTAGTCCCCCATTGTACTTACACTCTCCCTTACCTCCCTTATTTTGTTGTTAGTTGCACTTTACTGAACTGAGGCTGTCGATATGCTATGTTTTACACTACTCATTGTGTGCTTCCTCTCATTTGTCTACTGCATAATGTTTACTTGTTATAATTAACATTCTTATTTAATTATAGCATTACTGTTCCTCTCCCATTATCCAAGTAGCTGTAATATTCAATATTATGTGCACTAGCTGTAGTTATGATTTAATGGAAATTGCTATCAGTTAAATTTATTGACTTTTGGACTATAAAGAGGAAAATTGTCAATGGCAAAATGTTCTGGGAACTTAAGGCCAAGTGATCTGCCTTTTTATTTTAGGCTACTAATTCTGCTATGAAGTATGTACCTTATGGCCCTCCATTCAGAGCTGAAAGGACAGTTCTACAGTACTTTGCTACATGAACTGCATAAGCAATTCCACTGACTCAGTTATTAGGAGGCTGTGTGATACACAGTCAGGTGCTTTGATCTGTGCTCAGTACCCTATCAGCAATAAATACCCATTATACAATGGCAAGAAAAGAATCCTGGGCACTGATTGATCACAGTGGGACTGGACCCATGATGTTATCCCAGTACTACATCACAGGATCCAGTCCCAGCATACAGAGGACTGCATCAAAAGTAAAAACAAATCAGTGTACGCTATTTTCCCTTCCGCTCTTCAGATTGAACATACACCTGATGTCTACTCTGTTCAAACCCTTCAGGCACTTGAAGGTCTCAATCATATCCACTCTCTCCTTTCTTTCCTCCAGGGTATACATATTGAGCTCTCTCGGTCTTTCCTCATATAGTCTGTCCCCCAACTCCAGGATAATTTTTTGGTGCCCTGCACTGTACACCCTCCAATAGTTTGATGTCCCTTTTCAAGTAGGGGTACCAGAATTGCCTGCAGTACTCTAGGTGTGGTCTCACCAGGGACCTGTACAGGGGCAAGATGATCTCCCCACTCCTAGAAGTAATCTCCCCTTACTATGCACCCAAGCATTCTGTTTGCCTTCGCTGCTGCCTTCCTGCACTGAGCAGAGTGGTTCATCTTCCTAGTTACCAGTAGTTCCAGATCCTTTTCCTCCTTGGAGTTTGTTAATGGGACACCCTCCAGTCAGTAATTGTGTCCTGAGTTCTTGCCTCCCAAATGCATCACTTTGCACTTCTTGGCATTGAAACCAAGCTGCCAAGTGTGATACAATTTCTCCAATTTTGCCAAATCCTCCTGAAGTACTTTTGCTCCCTCCCCATCTACCTCTGCACTAATCTTTGTGTCATCTGCGAAGAGACTGGTCTTCCTCTTAATCCCTACTCCAATGTTAGCTATGAAAATGTTAAACAGAACCAGTCCCAGCACCGAGCCCTGTGGTACACCACTTGCTACTGCCCTGGGTTCAGTTGCCTACCGCCCCCTCTCAACTATTACCTTCTGCTGTCTACCCTGCAGTGAGTTCTCAACATATCTGATCAGTTTTCCCCCTATTCTCAGACTCTTCAACTTGCAGGTCAACCTACAGCGTGGCACTGAGCCAAAGCCCTTGCTGAAATCCAGGTAGAGGACATCCATCGCATGTCCCCTGTCCAGTGCCCTCATAACCCAGTCATAAAAATCAACCAAGCTCGTCTGGCAGGATCTGCCCGAGACAAACCCGCGCTGTCTGCTGCCCTGGAGATTGTTATCCTCAAGAAATTGCACCAGTCTTTCCTAGAGAATTATCTTCTTCAGTTTTCCCACAATTGGAGTAAGACTCACTGGTCTGTAGTTCCCTGGTTCATCCTTGGGCCAACTGTTATGGAGAGGTACCACATGTGCTTCCCTCCCGTTGCTGGGCATATGCCCCCTGAGTTCACAGAGGTATTAAATAGGTCCACCAATGGCCCTGCCAGGACCTCTACCAATTCTCTCAGCACCCTGGGGAGGACTCCATCTGGGCTAGGTGCTTTGTCCACCTTCAGGGACTTAAGACCCTCCGACACCCGTTCCACCATGATTTCCAGATCAGTGGATGCTTCTGCCCCACCCTCTCCCACCTCACCCTTCCTTTCAGGTATGGGTCCACCCCCCTCCTTGATGAAGACTGAACAGAAGTATTCATTAAGTGCTTTGCCTGCTCAGCCCCCTTTTCTACCCACTCACTTCCCCTCCTGATCCTAACAATTTGATCCTTGCTTTTCCTCTTCTCTCTCAGGGGCAATGTGAGGAAGTATTATTTCACAGAGAGGATAGTGGATGCATGGAACAGCCTTCCTGAGGAGGTTGTGGGGTCTAAAACTGTGGGAGAATTCAAGAATGCATGGGGCAGACATAAGGCAATTCTTGTGGGGGGTAGGAAGAAATAGGCTGTTGGTTAACTAGGATCTGCTGCCTATCCTGTAGGTAGGGAAATGGGCAGACTAGATGGGCCAAGCGGTCCTTATCTGCCATCAAAGTCTGTGTTTCTATGTTTCTATGTTATATCTGAAGAAATCCTTTTCTCCTTCTTTGATCCACTGCACTATCCTCTGTTCCCTAGCCACCTTTGCTGCCCTTACCACTCTGCTCACTTCTCTGGATTTCTTCACATATTCTTCTCTGTCTTCTGCCCTGTTGGATCTCATGTAGGTACAAAATGCATTCCTCTTTTCCCTCACCTTCTCCACTACCTCTCTACTCATCTAACTTGGTTTCTTGGTCCTGGCTTTCTGGCTCTGGCTCTTGACACAAGTTTAAGTGGCTTCAGCCACTACTGCCTTGATGACTGCCCATTTTTGTTCCATGTCCATTTCTGGATGGATGCTTGCCTTATGACTTCCAGGATGTGTCCCATCCTGCCAAAGTCCCCCATTTGAAGTCCAGGACCTGAGTTTTTGTGGTGGTTACTTCCCTACCCAGATTGATTGAGAACCACACTGTGCAGTGGTCAATGCTTGCTAGAGGGTCCTCCACCCTTACATCCCTGACCTGTTCCCCATCTTCCAGTACCAGGTTGAGTATATTCCCCTCCATCAGTGGCTCCATTACCCTCTGGGTAAGGAAGCCATCCTGGAATGCTTCCAGGAGGATCTGCTCCCTAGTACAAGTGGTTGCAGGGATGTTCCAATCTGCCCCGGTAGATTAAAGTTCTCCACCACCACTATGCCCCCTTTGTCACTATGCCTCCTTATCTGCTCCCCCAGTTCCCGTCAATGTCCTCCTTCTGGACCGAGGTCTACAAACAACTCCCAGACAGATCTTGGTCCCTTTCTGGCTGTGTAGTTGCAGTCAAATTACTTACGACCTGCCCTCCTCCCCTTCCTCCCTATTACATCTGATCCTTACCTTTACATAAATGGCAACCCCCCACCTTCCCTTTATCTCTATCCCTCTGGAATAGTTTGTACACTGGGATGGTTAGGTCTCAGTCATGGTTCCTGGTTGCCAACATCTCAGTAATAGCAGCTATGTCCACCTCCCCCTCTGCCATCAATGTCTGCAACTCTGCCAACTTGTTCCCCAGGCTCCTAGCATTTAATGAAACCATTCTACTTGCTGCTCCTATCCTTTCTGCTTCCTTACCCTTCACCCCAACTCCTTTTTACCTCAGGTCATTTCTATCTGTGTGGTGGGGGGCAGTCCAAGGGACACCCTCTCCTGGTAATTACCATCTCCAATACCTCCTCCTACCTAGTTTAAATTATATCTCTCATTGATAAACTCTCCCAGCTTCTGCTCTGTCACTTGTGACCCTGCCTTGCTGAGATGTAACCTATCCCCTGCATAAAGATCTGTGTTATCCTATGTGCTACCCCAGTCCCCCCCCAATCTATACCCCGTGGTCCCACATCATTCCATCAGCCACTTGTTGAAGTCACTGATCCTTCTCCTCCTGTCTGTATTAGCCATTGGTGCTGGCAGAACTTCTGAGAAGGCTACCATTGTTCCCTCTTTGCTTCATAGTTTTCCCACTTCCCTGAAGCAGTCTTGTATCTCCTCTGTCCTTCTCCCTTCCAGATCATTCATTCCCAGGTGTACCACAATGAGCGGCTTCCCCCCACCTTCCTCATATATCTGCCCATATGCTGCCCCACTCTACTCGCTGTCATGCCTGGCATGTATTCTACTCAGATGTTACTTTTCCTGGCACCCCTTCCCCCCATCTTATACCCTTAAGTATAGAATCCCCTAGAATTATGACTCTCTGATGCTTATCCTGTCCACCCTCTTGTTGCCCTCCACTCCCCTTCGCACAACTTGCAAGGCACTCTCATCCCCCCATCTTGCCTCCCCTTTGCCTCCCCTAACCTTTACCCTGTCCTCCTCTGCCTTGCAAATATGACTGGTCTACTGATTTCCACCTCTGAACTATTTTCCATCTGCGGAACCTCCCCTTTGCTCTCATTTGTTGCTCTGTTCATCATGCTACCACCTCCTCTGCTATTACTTTCCAGTGCCTTCCCTGAAATGTGGCCCTCCCCCTCAGACTCCCCACCTCTCCCTATCCTTAACCTTCCCCAGGCTGCCTACCACTTCCCCTGTCCTTCTGTCTCCTTGCTCCTTCCTTCCCTCTGGAGAGACTGCATCACCATCTCCTTGCTGCCTCCCACCACTGTGTCTTATTGGTGTACTGCCTACTGCCTCCCAGCTGTGTACCTTTTCCCCTGTAGTGTCCTCTCCCTGCTCCTTCATCGTAGCTTCTCTCCTCTCTGCTACCTGGTCTTTCAGACTAGCCAACACTGAGAATCTGTTTGCAATGCTAATCTCCTTTTCTTGAATGAGTCCAGTCCCCCTTCCCATAGGCTGATATCTTTGCTCCGACCCAGTCATAGCCATGCCCCTGTGCCTGACCCACCTCCAGTAATCACTTCCTTCCCTTGACTGCACCCACTTGTGTGGCCCTCCTGCTGTCCCACCTAGTTCCCCCTTATTTTTGTCTGTTTTGAGCTCTTTTGGATTCCTCATTAGTTTCCCTCCTGGATGTGTTCCCACCTATTCTGTCTCCTCCATGCCTCCAGTTCCCTCCTCAACCACCCTATTTTCTGCCTGAGCTGGTCCACCTGCAAACACACCCTACAACCCCCTGCCCTCCAAGCCACTTCCAGGAATATAGTTGCTCCACATCCTTGACAACATGCAACCCTTTCCATATCTTGCCTTATTTGACTGCCCCTGCACATCCTGTCCTCCTTTAACCTGGTCCTTTCCCACTCCATGGAACCCTTCCTCTATCTTGAAATCCCCTTGGCTGTACAGGAAATATGCAGCCATCCCAGTTAGGCTCTTCCCTTTCTATCAGTGTGGCCCACTGCCTGCTGTCCTGCCTGCTGACACCCTGCAGATTCTATTCAAGATGCTACATTCCTACTTCATGGCACTCAAACCTTGGGGTCGCTTGGTCCCCTTTGAAATATAATTGGATCCCGGCCCACTATTGGCTGGTCCGAGTCATGTGACCACCCCTACCCTCCTGTGTATTTCCCAATCTCTCCCTCCCTTAGTTAAATGTCCCCTCTCCTCCCAGCCAAGACAAAATTATTTGTTTTGCAGTTACACTGTTTAAATCATACAGCACACATTGCCATCTCATTAATGCTACTTCAATCCTAAAAGAAAACAAACAGCACAGACAAAGTACTTATCTTCCAGCTCCAGCTGCCCACTTCCGTCTGTTGAGTTTCAACTCCAACTGACTGTAAACAGCTTCTTACGGGCAGCTTCTCTGTCCCATGGTCCATCACAGCACTTGCACAAAGGTACCCACTGCACTGTACACTCCGTGACTGCAAATCTCCGACTCCATTAATGCCCTCACCTTTTTCTGCTGTACTATGACAACATTTCCAAAACATAAATGTACAGAGAGATACTTTTCTCCCGCTCTGGTACAGCTCCCCAGTATACTTTCAGTGACTCCCATACTCACCGAAACAATCTCACAGCACTTCCTCAGTCCGACTTCAGTGCCATGCTGCCTTCACTCAGTAAATGGCTTGGTGCCTCAGTAAAGAAACAGCTACACCATTTAAACATGAACTGTACAAAAAAAAAGAAAGAAGGAAGAAGGAAGTGTAGCCAATGTTTTCAGCTGAGGATTCTCACTCAAAAGAAAAGACCACAGCAGACAGCATCATTCATATAGCACAACCACCTAGTGGCAAAGAGAAAAACTGGACTTTTTTTCTATATGTACATGTAACCCCTAGGCAGCACTGGCCCAAGGGATACTACCCCAGCCTGCATGACTAACTGTAGGTTGAGGGGCCTGAGCTTGTGAAAAGGGTGTCCCCACCCAGAGGACAGGGTTGATGGCAGTGTGACTGCTCTGGGTACAGTCCTCTGAGACACTGATATCCTCCTCTTTCCCCTCTAGTGGCCAAAGCAGGTCTGAAATAACACAAACCGAATACACACTGTAATGCACTGTTAACCCCTCTTGTAACACACTTACCACCAGGGTTGGATTATCTAGGATGAACCTGGAGACCCCTTGTAAAACAAGGCCTGTAACAGTAGACAGAAATATCCCAGTACTTTCTATACAGAGGTACACCACAACCAATTTACATGCAAAAAAAAAATTAGATCCGATTTATTAGGGGGACATGAACAAGGGAGGGGCAGTAATCTAGTGGTTGATTTTAGAACTGATTGATTCATGCTATATGGCATGCACTCAAAGGTCCCTGTCATACAGTCTCATACATACTCTGAGTACCCAGTTGGAACTACAGGCTAGCCTGAAGCATTGCCCAGGGTGGGCAGGTGTTGCAGCTGTTGTTGGGGCCCATTGAAAGGAAGAAAACACAACATGCACTTTAACCCTTAATTTGTTATCCAGAGCCGGATGGCTCAGTCCAAAAATAATTAGCTACAACAATTAAAACAGTTGACACAGTTTGATTTGAGCTTTGTTGCAGGGAGCTACCCTGTTGTTTACTCATGCTACCCAGTACAGGATGCAGGATGGACAAAATGGAGACCTCAGGATGAAGAGCTGGAATGCCAGGAGAAGCAGAGCCCACACGATGCACCTTGGTGTCCTTCCTCTTTATTGGTGTTGAGCAGGAAGCTGAATCCCCCAGGCGGGTATCTCGTCTGGTATTTATCTGTGGCATGAGCAGCAGTCTAGACCTTGATGGCAAGGCCCAGACTGGGAGAACAAGTCAGATATAGTCTGGTAACTATGCTGGATGCAGCCTCCAGCTAGCATGACACACTCAGTGAGGAGGGGAACAAAATCACAACCCACACTCCACATTCAGCACACTTATAGTAAAGGTAAGTAAATACCACAGGTCAGATGACAGTCTGGTTGCTATTGACAGTGTCTCTGCACAAAACTGTACTCTCTGTGGTAGTCTCAAGTCCTGACAGGCCGATCTCACCGAGGCAAATCTTCAGTCCCCACCAGGCGAAATTCACTTTGTCACAATTCAGGATTCTGTTCACAATTAATGTACTTTCAGATAAACTTCAAGATATTTAAGAGAGACTTCTTCACTAGGGAAGATGGTGGTAGGCAGGCCAGATGCAGCCTTCCTGCCAATTTCACGAGCTACTACTTAGAGTAGCTTCTTGAGTCTCTCGAGCTGTTCACTCTCTCCACTCCAGTCTCACACTACTCACTGCTGCAGGCAGCTCGGAATTTTCCTAGTGATCCAAAAGGTTTGATTCATTGATCCATCTGTCTGTCACAGCAAGGGCTCCTCTTCAAGGTCCATTTAGGCACCAAAGGGTGAAAACTACAATTCCTACAGAAATTCACTCCCACAAGACCCCTGGGGACAGGCTCCATTTTAACGTCCCAAAGGTACTGATTGGTCTCAACTGGCAATCCAGAACCCAGATGGTGGTAATTAGCAGAAAAGCCCATGCTGCACGGGGAGGCAGGTTAGATAAACTATGATATTATTATTATTTTTTCTTTTTTTTTTTTCATTTTTTATACTTGTAAGCTGGATGAGCAAGCTGCCCGTTTTCACCAGCGACAAATTACAAGACATTCTTAGACATATGTAGCAATACAAACAAACAAGAACATTTAAAAATAGTACAAAAATACAAAAACATAAGAAACAAAAAAAAATTATTTAACATGAGCATGTGAATATATCATTATCCATCATCCAATGTTTTAATCTGGTTTTAAAAGACCATACTATCATACTTTCTATTATATCAACAGGTAATGAATTAAAAAAACAAAGTAGCCCTATATAAGATCGATCTCTGACCAAAAGCAGTTTGAAACAACGTGATTTCAAAAGTAAATTTAGTCTAAGACCTAGTGCCACTGGAATTAAAAAACCTAGGAAACAGTAATAATACTACTGGGGATATAGGGCCATTCTTTACCTTAAACATCATGGTGACCAGTTTGTGCAGAATTCTGTTTTTGAGGGATAAACTATGGGAGCATCTAAACAAAAGACTGATGAGTTTGAAAGTGAACATCAAGTATGAAATGTAAAATGGAGTTATAAGTCACCCTAAGTTTATTAAGGACTTTACCAGAGAAAGAAGAATAGATGATAATACTGTGATCCAAAATACTCATCAGGAAACTGGGAGTGAGTAAAAACCTTGATTCTCTGGTCAAAAATTGTTTAACTCTGAAGAGTGAACCTAATCTCTGATGAAGAGATTTCCTTAATTTGTACAGGTGGTGTTCAAAGGTTAATTTTGAATCGAAAATATCCCCAAATATTTAAAACTACCAACTAATTCAATCGCATTTCCAGCCTGTGTAACAAAATATGATTTATAAAATGGGTAAAGAAAATGCTTCACTTTTATTGGCTAGAAGGACCTCCTGCCTGTGTCCTTATCAGAAAGCATTTGTGCCAACCAGCACTTTTCTAGCCGTGGCAACCTCACAACCAAAAAAATCAGTAACCTATTCAACCAGGAATCTGCTTCTTAGAAGCAGGCACAGGACCCACAGCAGCAGCACGAAAAGCCACACGATTTTAGCAGCAAACATGAACTCACACAGACTAACTTGCAAGCACAAAAGGGGTCCTTAACCATCTGGTACCATCCCCTATCATTAAAAAAAGAAGCGTAACTACCGAGACTGCTGAAACGGAAAGCGCTCATGCTGGTTTCCATCTCTCATCATGTTGCCTCTAGCGTCATTCCCGCAGCCCCATGCAGACCTTTTCTGTATTCATGTACTCTCAGATACACTTTTAAATGAAGGAAATGTTTTTTTTTTTAAAATGGCACCAACCCAGAAATGGCTCTGTATGGTGGCCGGCATGGACACGCTAACTGCCATTAACACAGTTGGCAATGGCAATGAGCTGTACAAATGATGAATATGGTACCTCTTTAATGATATGTCGAGAGGGGCAGAAAAATGGAAACTAAAAGTAAAACACAGACACAACAATCTGACCAAGATCCCTGTATCTGTGTGTGTGTGTCGGGGGGGGGGTCACACAATAGAAAAACAACCTAAATAAATGGACTATTTTACTACTTCATCTATAAAAAAACACCTCTAAAACTATAAAAATGTTTTCCCTCTTTTTTTTCCTTTTCTTACCTATTTACTTTGAAACCCCATTTTATAAGCTCAATAAGACACTCCGAGGTGTGGGTTATCTCCTGATAAGAGAACACCCAGGTGCATAAGGCATTCTGCGTAAGCGCCTCATGCCTAACAATGCACCTGGGCGTGCTCTTATCAGAAGACAACCCACACCTCATCATGTCTTATTGCTTGCGTAAACTGTCATGCTCAATGACCTTATTTGAGAATAACATGGCTTTAGTTTTACTTGAATTAAGCACCATACAGTTTGAAAAAGCCAGTTCTGAAAGGAATTCCAACAGGGCATCATTAGGAGTTGGACCAATACTGTAAATTACTGAATCATCAGCATAAAGTATCAAAGTTGAATGAGAGCACATAGTAGGAACATAGTTCATGTAAAGTGAGAAGATCAATGGGCCAAGATAGGACCCTTGGGGTACCCCACCTTTAATGATACTGGGGGAAGAAATACTATCACCTATTTGAGTACAATGGGATCAATTAGAAAGATAATCACAATACCAAGAAATAACATTATCAGAAAAATGAAGGCTAGAAAGGATTCCATTTAATAAACCATGTTCTACCAGATCAAAGGCAGATAATCAGCAAACAGTCACAGTTCTTAATAGAGATCCCTCTGCACAATTAGCGATGGCAGAATGGAATGATTACATGGCAGTCCAGGTAGGACTCAAGTTTAGGAACACTTGGCCCCCACTCAGATGAATTATACACTATAAAATAGGCAGCTCTTAAAGAGACAGGCATGGAGGCTAACAGGGCACTCGCATGTAAACACTTTTAAATCTGTTAGAACACAGAACACCAGCCTGGCAGTAGGCAAGCCCAAGAAGACATTTAGTAAGCCCCATTTGTAGAGGGGGTTACATACACATCCACTCACAAAAATCAAATAAAAAAACATGAAATATTTTTTGTCCTTTTTTTTCTATTTTATTTACAAATGAGCCATTGTATAATAAAAATAATGTACTCCAGTGTGTGTGTCATGCTGGTATAATGTCACTTCTCTGGTTTTGGATGCACTCAGCCTGCAACCTCGTGCCCAACCACCTCAGGTGTGATGTTATCCCAGCAAGACACACACTGTGTCATGCATTATTGCTTAATTTTAGTGTACACTACATAGTCTACAGTTTTGGTCCAAGATTCAGCATGCAGTTTAGAATGCTGTATGAGTACCACTCTAAGGATTAACCCTTAGCTAAGATCGTATGTTTAGGTCAGACAGATTTAAACATTAATCAGTAAACAGTAGTGCTGCCCCCACAGCCAGCCAGGTAAATGGCCCCACAGCCAATAGCACTCAGGCCCTAAAGTGCCATTCATTAACAGAGGAATGCAAATGAGCTCATTGGGCATGCAAGGCACTAGTGGCTATTAGCATGCCCATTATGGGCTCATTTGCATGTCATTAGTGTGTGGTGTGCCTCCCCTGCCAGCTCAAGCCCCATGAAGCCAAATTCCCCATAGTGTAGTGGTGCCCTCCCCCACCCCATTGGTGGACCAGACAGTAGAAAAAATATGTTTCCATAATGTAGGGTCACACCCCAAATCCACAATCGCTTCATTACCTACCCGTTATTAAAATAAAAACATGTCCGTAGTGTAGTGGTCCCACCCTGGTCCACGATTGCTGGATTACCCACCTGAAAGTAAATAAATTATATTCCATGGTGTAGTAGTCCCTCCCCATCCCTGAACTCTGTATTACCCACATGGTAATACTAGAAAGCTTTTCCACAATGTAGTGATCCCTTCCCATTCCCCAATCACCCGATCACCTACACATTATTAAAAGAAAACTGTTTCCATAGTGTAGTGGTTCCTCCAACCCAGTCCATTAAACATACACCACCCCACTCCCCCTGCTCCAGCACAGCTGCCAGTCAGTGAGCAGCACAGCCCTCCTCACACCTCCATGGCTGCCTGGCAACTGAACTGTCAGTGACATCTTACAGTATACACTACAAGCCAATTGGTTGACACTGTCACCGGGAGAGTAATAGGGTGAACGGGGAATGGGAAAGCACAACTACGTTACAGAAATGATTTCTACTTTTACCAGATGGGTAATCAGGTGATCTGGGAACAGGGAGTGACCATTACATTACAGAAAATATTTCTACTATTATCAGGTGGGTAATCGAGTGATCAGGGGTGGAGAAGGAGCAGTACACTATGGAAAAAATGTATTTAATTTATGAGTGTGAGATCCAGCGATCAAGGACTGGGGTGGGACCACTACACTATGGAATATATGTATTTACTATGGTATTTCTTCCAGAGCTCTGGATGCACTCCTGCCATCAGCTGTCACCCCAGTACCAACCCACGAAAGTCAAACCCCCTTCTTTAAGCACCCACGACTTTTCATTCATGGCAGGGTGGTGGGGAGCGACTTGACCCACCCCAAGCAGATCATTGCCAAGGAGGTGCCTTCTCAGAGACAGCACAGCGGGGACAGCTTCATTAATCCATGGCTATTTTTTTAAATTTTCTACTCCCTTGTGGAGGTGGAGTGTGCAATGATGCCTGCAGAGAGAGCACACACGTGTCCGCATGCACTCTCCCCAAGCATCAGCCCTCTCTCTACCCCTTAGCTGCAACATTGGCACACTGCCCCCCAGCAGCCACCAGGGGCCAGTGGAATGCCAGAAACTGAAATCCCCCCTCTCCGGAGAAGGAGAGCAGTCCCTCAGATGCTCAATCCTTCTCCTCCCTGGCAACCCCCGATGACTCGTGCTCATTCCTGAACATGGGTCGCTGGTGTGGCTGGAAGTAAGGTGTTCAGTACCTCAGCCCTCAGCACCATCGGACCGGTGAATATATGTATTTAATTGATGGGCAGGTGATCTACTGATCAGGGACTAGGGTGGGGCCACTATGGAATAAATGTATTTAATTTACAGGTGGGTGATCCAGTGACTGGGGACTGCGATGGGACCACTACACTAAGGAAAATATTTCTTCAATCTATGGGTGGCTGATCGTGTGGTCGGGGACTGAGGAGGGTGGGTGGGGGGCCACAGTACCTCTGCCAACCACTATGATAACACAGATTACTGTCAGTTTTTTTGGGGGGTGTAAATATGCTCCATGCAAGGACCTTCGCAAAGGGCCTTCTGTGGAGCAAATCTTTCGTGAATGAGATTGCAGGAATATGCAGGGGCTCTCCCTGTCATTTGAATTGCTGCCCCCTCACTACTTTGCCAGAGCACAAACCCAATTTGTGGGGCAAACTGGGTTTGTGCCTGGGAAAAGCTTTGTGAAGCCTACCCCAGGACTCTTTACCATTGATGACAAAGCCCCAAATACACTCTAAATACTCTGAACACATGAAATCTCACTGCAGGTGAAGTGAAAAAACTTTGGAATTCACATAGCCGTACTGTGAAAATATACATTGTGAAATGTAGTCAATATCACAAATATTTCTAGGCAAATTGCCACACTACACACACACTATGCACTTTGCATCAAGTTCTGCTACTTGAATTGCCAAACTTTGCTTCAAGAATCCATTGAAAAGTTTGAATGATATCATTTTGCACAGCAAAAATGTGCTCAATTGCAGTGAATTGTGTAGAGCACATTACAAAAATACAATGTGTAGTGTGTAACAATACAATTCACTGCAATTCATGAGTAAATTCTAAATTTACAACACTCCAAAAGAAACCTTGATCAGAAGAATAGATGCTGACAAATCTATTTGACTAGGGACCAAATTTTCAGGTACTCCTTACCTTTGTAATTTGTCAGATTACCTCCTGCTAGCTTTACTTAATTCCATATTGGTTGTTAACACATTGGGGTACTCACCACTAAATCAAAAGTATTCCAGCAGCTAAGTCATCATAAACATTGCTTTACTGAATTGTGGACACCAGCAATGGTGTATGCTAACACTGTAAAACAACTTTAACCGACTGACACATTTCAGATTGGACAGATTCTTTTTCCAATCCAAAATGCATCAAGTGGGCGCTGTTGTTTTACAGTGTTAGCATACACTATTGCTGCTGTCCACAATGCAATAAAACAATGTTTATGGTGCCTAAGCTGCTGGAGTCCTTCCAATTTGGTGATGAGTGCCTAAATGTATTAACTTCCATGAACTTTTGTTTTGTGAGCACCACTTTCCTTGTGTGCACTCCATTTGTCTGAGTTAAATTCCGTATTGCTAAAAGAGTTTTGGTATTGGCATACTGTAGTAGAATCATTACTGTGTAAGGGGTCATGACCTAGCAAAGATGTACCTTAATTTCAAACGTCCTGGTTCAGCACTAAGCTCAGATATGTTTCAGAAATAAAACACTAGAAATGGGAAACTGTAGTCCAATTGCATGAGTCACTCAAAGTCTCCGGAAGGGTCACTACTATCCCCATGACTCATTTCTGCTACACTCTAAGACCCAAAGTGTGCTCCAGTCCAAGCTGTGTTTCTGATTCCCAGTCAGAGGGATCACCACTAAGGCCAGCCTAATTAAGTTATAATAGCACTTAGAACACAAACTTTGACAGTCTGCTATATATTGTACATATCTATCAGTCATCTAATAATGTCCAAAAAGATAACACATCAGTCAATAACATTCCAAAATGTTTTTAATATGGAATTACATTTCCCTTATGTTCCTCAGATTTCTTTCAAAAAAGACAATTTGAGGCATGTGATTCTTTTTGCACCAAGGTAGACTATAATTCACAGGATTTGGGGTCACCTTAGAATGACTCTAGATAAGGCAATTACCTAGCTGTTTATCTTACCCTCAAAATGTGCTAAAGAAAGTGGGGAATTTTTGATATATACTGTCCTAAACAAAAACACAGTGCTATAATATTCTATAGTGTACTGTACAGTATGATTTAAGGTAAATGACAATTTATGGACCCACTTTCTGCTGGCAAAGCATCAATTTGAAATTAGAGATTCCAATTACAGGGCAGGGTTTAGTTGAAATGTAGACATCTAGACACAAACCATTGATCCCCTAGTTGTTTTGATTACATGACTGAAAATGTTTCAGTCATTTTCTAATGGCTCCATCTTGTCCACTGTTCCAGATTTCAGATTATTGGAAGACAGTGCTGAATCCAAGAGCACTCTTGGTGTAGAGCAGGGAATTGGGGATTTGGAAATATCTGTTGAATGTCTGGTTATCAGGCTAAATGTGTGGATTCTATGGGGCTGCCATCTTGCGACCTAATGATCTGGGGACAACAAACTGCATGAATTCCTGGGCTAAGTTTCTTTGAAAGAGACCAAAAAGGTAAGACAGTAGGCTGGCCCGGTGGCATGGAAGGCTGAGACATCATGTCTTATCTCCTGCTACTCCAGCGAGCAGATTGCTGGGGGTCAGCCAGGGTGGGACTGGACTGAGCATCTGGAGGACAGCTCTCCTGTCCCATGGAAGGAAGGAAATGGAGAGTGGTGTATGTCTGACACCTAGCAGTGGCTGGGTGTCAGGGCGCCAGATCCCATACACAGTGGGTGGAGGCAGAGCAGTCAGCAAGCATGCTGTGGGCAGAAGCTCACACAGCTTGACCATTGCCAACACTTCTCCTCCAATGGGGCAAAACTGGTAGAGAGAAAAAGGTTCTGGGCAAGTCAGATGATTGCTGACCCCTACAGGTGCCACTCCCAACATCAGCAGGCACCTCCCTGAACTGAATCAAGTACCGGCTGGTTGTGGGATCCCCATTACCCTGCCACGAAGGGTAAGCATTTGGGGAAGAAGGGATGTTGCCTTGCATGGCCAGGGGATGGGATTGGGGGTTCGACATGAACATGGGCTGACCAGGACAGGGGATACAACAGAGTATAAAAAAAGGTAGAACAGTGAACTGGCACCTTTCTATCCTTTTTAGATACTGGAAACTATGACCAGTATGACTCAGAACCATTCTGTTTGGGATTAAACTGTGTGTGATATAAGCTTTGCTAACAAGCACGAGACAGATCTGTGAAGGATCCAGATGATAGTGGATTGCTCATGCAGCTATAATAAAAGGTGTGTCACCCAGACCTTGAGTTCAGGGTTAACAACAGTGACTGAATGGAACTGGCATTCTAGCACACCTAACAGATAACAGTTGAAGATACAGAACATAGAAAATTGTGGAGGAACAATGGATTCTGTCTCTTATCCCAGTCAACAGTTGAGGCAATGGACAGAGCAAAGTAAATGGTGCCTGGTTGTGGAGCTGGTATCCAGCTAAAATGCACTTTAAGTCCAAGAGGTACAGCTGAAGAACTCAAGCGGCTAAGGCCTGCAGCACCCTGTGAAGCCACCAATCTGGTAACTGTGAGTACGGAGTGGCCTAGTTCCATTCCAAGGAACTATATGGGATTAAATAGTTGATTTACAACTTGGACAATGGACTGGATGATTCTATGTCATAACTGCGACTGCTGAAAGGTGATTGCCATTACAGTGAAGTCACATAGCCGAAAATCAATTTTGGTGATGTGACTCCCTGATGCACAGCAAAACGGCACTGGGGTCTTACAGTTATAATGTTTTATGAGGGTTAGGATTCCCAACTTCAGGGGGGTGCATGTCGGGGGGGGGTTCAAAACATTAAAAAAAAAAATTGTGGCCATGATCAACAAAAATATGTCTGCGCTTGGACACGAACCCAGCACCCTGTCCACCCATGGCACTACTTCTCAAAAACCCTCATGCCTCTCGCTGTGCATGTTCACTCCCACCACCCCCGTGCATGCATATGTGTAGTGACAACCTGACACTAGATGCATGAATCCAACCCTATTCAGTCACCCTATCTCATCAGTAGCCCCCTCTGCAATTGAGTCGCCATTTTGCGGTTCGCTCAATCGCTGTTGCGCATGTCACGGGCTACTGGCTGGGTTACAAAAACCTCATTTGCAGAGATTTCATGCTCTTTTAGCAATTTTGTGGACTTTAGGGAGAATTTTTATGAAACCTGTTGCTTCTTTGAATTTAGTGAACACCCGCTGGTCAATCCACAGCAACAACAGCAAAGGTAGAAGATATGGGCCATGCTATGGATTTATTCTCTTCAGTTTCAGCAAGGATTTCAATTTAGTGCCACAGAGAAGATTGCTGAAGATGTTGGAGGTCCTGGGCATGGCTAAGGGCATACATTTTATTTATTTATTAGTTTTCAGAAATACATTTGAGCCAGAGGCTCGTTTACAAAGGTTCCACGTCATGAAACAAAATAGAGAACATAAGAAATAGTACATTTAACAACTAATACAGAAAACAATTATTCTAATTATACAAAATATTTACTGGTCTAATACATTCAAAATTCAGGATTTACTGTACATTTCCCTGGAGACAAAAAAGGGGAGAGGTAGGAGAAAATTACGACAGTAGGAAGACACAGTGTACACAAGTACGGAAGGGTAAAATTTGTTCCAGGGGACCTATGCAAGGTTAGGAACTAGAAACCTGATGGGAGATGCAGTTGCATCAGACTAGAGCAGGACAGAAGGTGTAAATGTTGGAGAAAGGGAAACATGGCATAAGGCAGAGAACGGTGAAAAAAGTGGAGGGGAGGCGACAGTACAAGGGTAGAGGGGAGTGGAGAGGGAGAATAAGGCAGGGGATAGTCAGGGTAGGCAAGGCAGGTCAGATACCGATACTAGAGGAGAGGCAGAAGAGGGGGAGGGAGGTGGGGGAGAAAGGAGCATAGAAGAGGTGGTAAGGGAGGGGGGATTGAGGGGCATACCAGCAGGTGGAGGTGTCATAGGGGAGGGTGGGAGGAGTGAAATGGTGAAAGAGAGGGATAATAGTGCAGTTAGTTAAGATGATGGACAAGAGAGAGCAGGAGGTGGAGTGGCAGAAGGAAAAAGTGAGGGAGGGGTGTGTTGAGCAAGGGGTGCCTGAGAACAAAAGGGTGGTGAGCGGGGGGGGAGAGAGGAGGAAGGTGCCATAGTCCAACAATCACAACCACTAGGAAGGTAGGAGAGAGAGAGATCCTAGTTCCAACAGACACATCCACTAGTAGATGCAAGTAGTGTGCAAAGTTTAGCCTTAAACTGACTAAACCTAATTTCCTTTTGTAGGTCTACACTAAGAGAGTTTAGCCAGGAAGGTACCCAGTATTCAAAAGACCACTGGCCTTGCACCATATGGCAGAAGGGGACTTTGAAGGAGTGGTTATGAGTGTTCTTGGTGCTTCTTGAGGAGTCAAGGAGGTTAAGGAGGTTCCTGATACCCAACAAGGTAATTCTGAGGGTAGTTGTTTTGCCAGCAGACAGACATGATATTGTATCCTGCAATCCAGGTTAAGCCAATCAGTCTGTGCATAAAGGTTGCTCTCTTCCAGAGAGGTAACATTGACATCAGCTTCAGAACTGCCTATGGTTTGGACATGTTTTGGGAATGGTACAACCAGGTCAAGTTTTCTCCTTCATGTACCCCCTTTTTAGTCATTCCTTTGACTAAACCATTAATAAAATATGTTACTGTGATGTTTCGGAATGAGGGGGTCCATGTAGAAGACATAATTTACTGGCTTAGTCAGAAATGTGATGTTCTGAGTCCCCCTGAGGCTATTTTGGACACTGAGCTGTTCTGAACCGGAGGTTGGCATTATAAAATCAAGCTCAGACAAACTGAAGCTGGCGTGGAACATATTCTGAATTTCTTTTTGCTAGGCAGGGATAGAGGAGTTTGTTTTTATGCAGGTAACCTTGGGCCTGCTATAAATGTGGCTCTAAAACACATCTCTCCAGCTATTGTGATAGACCCAGGTGTGACAACTGCTGGGAGATTGGGCATATAGCCTTCCAGTGTGCGAACCTCACTAGATGTGACCTCTGTGAGGAAACAGGTCATGCCTTTGTGGAATGTCCTTGAGCTGCTAAAAATAAAGCCTCTTGCTTGAGCCCAGATCTTCTAATTCAGAATGCCTAGAACTCTGTTTCCTCTAAACCTGCTAAACCATTAGAACCAGAGGCCTTGATCAAGCCTCGACTTAAGGAATCTCCCCCTCCTTTGTCCTTTCTATCAGACCCTCCTGTACAGGTAGTAGTGGAACCCCCCTTCTCCCCCAACCCCCTTTCTGCAGTTATGCCACCAGATATCTCTCTTTCTGTATGTTATAATGATACAGTGGATGGTGTAGCTTGTACTACTCACTCATCACCTTTCATCACTGTTCCGGTACATAGATCGGCCAGGAATTTGAAAGGGGGACAGATCCAATCTCTGGTGGATCTAGAGCTGAAAAAAACCTTTTTCTATTTTGCCTTCCCAATGGGGAGATCCCGAAATGGATTTGGGAGACTCAGACTCTCAATCAACTAAAACAGAAGCTACCACCATGTCATTGAACAGATCTGATCATAAAGGGAAAAAAAGAAGAAAAGAAAAAAAGAGTCTTGAATTCACTGATGAAATTTCTGTATGACTTCTTTTTGTG
Organism: Neoceratodus forsteri; assembly: GCA_016271365.2. Lineage (NCBI taxonomy): Eukaryota > Metazoa > Chordata > Ceratodontiformes > Ceratodontidae > Neoceratodus > Neoceratodus forsteri. The sequence goes on from CM028135.1 coordinate 1,035,699,759, forward strand.
TTGGTACATTAAATGTACATAGCCTATAGAATTATAAAAAAGGATGATAGTTTATCAGTATATTCATGATCATAATCTTGATATCTGTTTTTCTGCATGAGACATGGATGTACACTAGTGATCAAGCACGGTTCTTTCAAAAAGAATGGGTTTGGGGGCATTCTTTTTGGTCCTTTGGCACTGCCTCTGCAGATGGTGTGGGTTTCTATTTTGCTCATTTAATTTTACATTAATCAAATTTATTGATTTATTCCCTGGGAGGGCTTTAATTTTGGATGGTATGTGGAAACAATTACATTGTCGATTTATTAACATCTGTGGTTCACAAGTTAAATCTGAATGAAAAGCCTTATTTAACAGCTTGAAACCATATTTGCTTACTACCTATAAGGTCTTTCTTTGTGGAAATTTTAAATGTACTTTACAATCTTCATCTACCATAGCAGTCCCACAAAGGAAAAAAATATACTGTGATTCCAACGATTTATAGAAATTGATTGAGACTACAGACCTTTCGAACTGTAATTCCCTTCAAATTTCCGGGCCTACATTTATTTTTAAAAGGAATATATATACTTCCACCGTTGATTATATATTTACTTCCAAATCTCTCCCCAAAGTAGATTTTCAGACTGAAGTCACAACTTTTTTCAGATCTTCTGCTATTATTAGGTTCCTTTACTCTTTCTTAGTGCATGCCCATTTAATGTCAGGCCCAGATGGAAATTGAATTCTTCTCTCCTGAATGGTCAGGTAGTGGAACTGCACATAGCCAACATTTAAAAGGCTAGATTATCTGTCTACTTTTTGTAATGCAAGGCAGATGAGTGGTGGCAGACTCAAAATTGGATTTTAAACATTATTTTTTGAAACTAGGGAAAACCAGGGAAAATATAAAATTTCTAAAATAGTTACAAATCAGACAGTAGCTCCAAAATTTATATTCTTTAGCCAATACTTCTCAATTTGATTACTCAGATCATATCAAATTACTTAAGGAAGACCTGCTAAAGTACCAGTATAATAGGGCCCAGACTATGAAAAATGTATTACAATATGGAGCATTAAAAACTCCCCATAAGGACCTCTTTGAAGCTTTCTAAACTTGTAAAAATTCCATTTTTTTAGAATCTTTAAAAAATACATCAGGTGACATTGTGTCCTCATTAACAGGGATGCATGCTATTATGAAATATTTAATGCTATCCCATGTCCCTATACAGGCCCCTTTAGAAACTAATATCATACAATTTTTGGCTTCAACAGTAATCCCTACAGCTCCAAATATCACAAAACAACTAATACAACCAATTACAATTTTGGAAATTCAGCAAGCCATTAGGACTTTTAAAAAATGGCACATCGCCTGGGTCAGATGGTTTGACCAATGAATTTTATAAATCTTTTTCAGGTCTTTTAGCACAGTGTTTAGTAATGGTGTTTAATTTTTTCATTACTCATATTATACCTTCATGGTTCACAGAAGACTTATTAATTTGACTGTTTAAAGCTCGAGACAAACTTGTAATTGATAATTGGAGACCAATTACAGCCTTAAACACATAGGCCCAGATATTCAAACTGCACCCAAAATGAGCGCAACAGCAGGAGCAAGCACAAACCAATTGCGCATATGCGCAACAGGTGCGATATTCAAACATGGAGCAGAACAATTTGCGCAAGCAACCAATGTCTGAACATCGCACATACTGCGCCATAGCGCAACCAGGAAGGAGAAGCTGAGCAGAAATGTTGCGCTATGGTGCAACCAGGGCAGCTCAGCTGAGCAGCCCAGAGGTGCCATAGCGCAAGCAGAGCCCCCCCCCCAGAGCAATGGAACTGCACATCCAGGGAGGCAGGCTGGGGCCCACCGCCAGCCATGCCACACATGGGCACAGGAACACACTGCAGAACCAACACCACACCTGCACACCCCAAGCACAGCATCACTGGGGGTATGACGGATGATCTACTGGCCCATGAGGACAAGCCAACAAAGCATAGCAGAGCCATGACACCACAGCACAACCACTGGCAGGCTGAGAGTGCCACACACAGGGGGTTGACAACCACAGTGCACATCAGCCCCCCATACGCACACCCTGCACTGTGACCCCAAGACACCACCTATGTGCAGTGACTGGCACTGCAGGAAACCATGCATCCCCCCAGCACACGTCAACCCCGTGCAGCACAGAAGCCTACAAGCCAGACACACCCTGTGCACCCAGCAGTGGGTGGCAGCAGACGGCAAGACCAACAGAAAGTCACTGCAATGCTGGAGATACCTCCCCATGCACACACACGCACACACACGCACACACACGCACACACACACACACACACACACACCCAGGACCATACCACCCCAGATGGCATGTACACCCCTGCAACTGAGCACCCATAGCCAGATGCAAATCAGAGACCAACACAGTATTCATATCAAAATAGAAATGTATATTTAAATATAGTACAGAACCAAAACAAGAAAAACTATTTACAAGGGTGGGGGGATGGGTACAAGGTATGGGTGTTCAAGGGGTAGAGATGAAAAACTTGGAGAGGGAAGGCAGGGTCGTAGGGATGGGAGAAGTGGGAAGGGTAATATAATCTATGGGCCAGCCAGCTGCTCGTCCTCTGCTTGGTGGCGCCCCATCCTGTGCCGCCTCCTCCGAAGGCCATGGCGCTGGATGGACTGCAGGATGGCCTGGTTGTTCACCAACAGTTGTCTGAGGCCTCGAACATCCCAACCAATCCTCCTGAGAACCTTGAGGCCTAGGAAAAGGGGAACACAGTCAATGGCTGTGACTGACCACAACCCTGAACACCACCCAACCTGCAAGCCATATAGCCCAATGTCCCGCACCTGTGATGGCATGCACCCACCCACAGTGAACATGCACATGGCCATCACAAACAGGCGGCACTCAGCTATGTGCACCACTGCACACACACACGCCCATGTCCATCACAGCACAAACAAGGCTGTCAAGGACGTGGCAACGTGGTGCGATGCCAGTTACACAGCTATGTGCCCAGTGCATGCCTGACCACCAGTGACGATACACAGACGTGTTGTGATATTGACAGTGATGCACGCCACCTGTGTCGTGTATACATACATAGATACATAGACAGTGTCGGCAGATAAGGGCCTATGGCCAACCCAGTCTGTCCATTTGAGCTTGTAAGTTCACTTTGTTTTCCTAGAAGTCTGCTGCCCTTACCCTGACCTCCACAAGTCCTTTATGTCTATCCTGCATTCTGAAATCCCTGTGATTGTTTCAGCCCCCACCACTTCCTCTGGCAGGGTGTTCCACTTGTCCACCACCCGTTCTGTGAAGAAATTCTTTCTCATGTTTCCTCTGAATCGTCCTCCCTCCAACTTTATCCCATGCCCTCTAGTCCTGGAACATGTTTTTTCACTTCAAAATAGTGTTTTCCTGCACCCTGTTCCTCCCTGTAAGATACTTGTATGTCTCTATCATATCCTCTCTCTCCCTCCTCTCCTCCAGGGAGTACATGTTCAGTTCCTTCAACCTGTCTTCATAGGACTTGTGATGCAAGCCATGCACCATCTTTGTTGCCCTCCTCTGAACCTCTCTGCCCACTCTACGCCCCTACGTAGGTATGGTCTCCAGAAATGTACACTGTACTCCAGGTGGGGCCTCACTAGTGTCTTGTATAGTGGAATTATGACCTCCTTTCCTGCATGGTTGTACTGTGCAGGGCTAGTGGTCTTCCCCAGCATGCACAGCATCCATGAAGTCATGATATTTACACTGCCTGCTAGCTGTGTCTGCTGCTGCTGCTGCTGCTGCTGCTGCTGCTGCTGCTGCTGGGTGCAACACCTGCTGGCACCGGGCCCTGGCATGGCCTCCTCAACCCGGGCCTGCATCCTCACATCTCGGCCTGTGGGAGACATATGTTGAGACAAACATCAGTGTGACTCAAAAGCAGACTGCCCCTGCCCCAGTGAGAGTGCCTGCCCACACAGCCATACCCCATTCATCTCACAGCTGACACACTGACACTGACGCCAACCGCGGGCCGAGCCATCACCTATGCACAGCCACCAAAACACACACACATCCCTACAGAGAATACAGGGCATAGATGGTACACCCACCTGGCTCAGGAACCATGCCCCGCCTGGCACGTGACCGCAGCCTCTCCAAAGGTCCTGATCCTTCAGCGGAGGTCATCAGACGGTGCCGGGCACTGCTCAGCATACCGGCACCGCCCAGTGACTCTCACCAGGTCAGTGGCCACTTGATGCACACCTGTGGCGGGCAATGGTGAGGGACGCCACTATAAAGTGCCCCATAGTGGGTTTCACTAGGGCCACCAAGTTGGCCAGTTCCAGTTGGCTCCAGGACACAGCTCTCCTCCTAGCCATGGTACCAACCCATAGCAGGCAATATGGCGCCTGGCCGCCCCAGAACCCCACATGGATGTTATACGACCACCACAGGCTCCAATCGTGTTGTTCAACAGCGTCATTTTCACATAGCACTGTCACCAGACAGCAATAGGGACGAAACATGGCAGGGTGAACAGCGCCAGGGCAAAGGTCAGACACAAGGTCATGTGCAATGATGCAAGGCTATGCACAGTGCCATCTGAGGTATAGGCATTCTGCTCGACTGACCAGCTGCGTACCAGTGCCACAGTGGACTATTGCGCAGTAGTGCCACAGCGCCATATAGTGCCCATTGCTGTAGCGCCACTGGCACAATGGTGGCCATGGCCTGAATTGCCGATCGCACACAGCACGTCAGCAGCACAGCAGATGCCTGCGTAAGCTATCTGGGCATGCGCACGCAGTGTACCACACAGTCACAGATTCTGCGCCATTGGCTCAGCCGACTAACCGAGATGCGCAGAAAGTTTAGATTCGCGATATTCAGCCGACACATGCAGATCATCTGATCAGCCATTCAAAGGCGTGAGGGCGCGATTTGCATGTCATTATAGTTGCTCCCGCCTCCTCATTTGCATGCATTGCACTATAAATGTGTGACATTGGCTGCCCTGGCCAGATTCAGTTACTGCAGGTGAGAGGTGAGTTGCATGCTGTGATGTTCTGACAATGGTCATGGGAAAATGCTGTAGACTGCACAGTGACAGGTGTCCACTTCCCCCCATACAGATCGCCATGACCGAGCAGAGCCAAGGTGAGGGTGAGGATGGTGGGCGTAAGAGGAGGCCCAACTTTTCAGCAGCAGAGACAGAGGCCCTCTTCCAGGCCTACCTGGATGAGGAGCCAGTACTGAGTGGACGGAGGGGCACCCCTCAGTCCCGTGCGGCTGCATGGGAGGGGGTAGCTCAGGCCGTTAACCTGCATGGAAGCCACCAGCACTCCATGCAGGAATGCAAGAAGAAGATGGGACAGACCACAGGAGGTTGAAGGAGAAGGTGGCAACCTCAGGGCGGTGACAGCGTGGCACTGGCGGGGCCCGCCAGTGGTGTTGGAGCTGACCCCGACTGAGGGAGACACTGGTCGATCAATGCAGCGGAGCACTGCTGAGGGCGTACCAGGAGGTGGATTTCAGACAGGTGAAGCCATCACTGCACGGTATGACATGGTGGTGGTGTTGGGGGTGGTTGGGGGGAAGGTTGTTCACATGCACTCACATGTACTCTCTTTCTGTTACAGATCCTGTTCGCCTTCAGGAGACGGTGGTGGTGGGTCCAGGCAGGGATGATGACCTGCTGGACATGGAGGAGGGTCCATCCACCTCTATCACCAGCCAGCAGGCACTGCTGCAGCATGCACGTTGGTCCGCCTACTCTGGTGTCGGTGATCGTGCGGGGTGCAGCCTGTGTCTCAGCAGTCTGGCATGCAAGCATGCCAGCACGCTATGACTATGGCTGTAGCACGCACTGCACCATTGATGATGCAAGGACTGCAATGGGTAGTGATAGGTGTGTGTCCCATGACGACACACAGCAGGCCAGCACGTGCCCCTGGGCCTTCTGGTTCCAACTTGTGTACCAGCATGCTGGCACAGTCCCAGGCTGCCTGTCAGCACCAGTGGGCAGCACCGTGGCTGTGCAGGTGTCTGGCACTGCTGCCAGCACAGCTGTGGAAATGAGTGGACCCTGGGGCACAGCGGTTGGAGGCAGCAGCAGCAGTCACCCACCAGGTCTGGGGGTAAGTGTCAAGCGGTGGCACATGTCTGCCACCTTGATCTGCCCATTCCTGGTCCTGGTGAACAGCACCTACCTCACGGGTGTAGTGCATCAGACCTTCCCACACCCTGGGGACTGGATGCCGCTAGCACAGTACCCATTGACGAGCACACCCACCTGCTGCAGGAATCAGTACATCTGCAGAGGCAGGTTGCAATGTCCGCGGAGGCACTGTCTGTGTTTGGAGTGGCACAGCAGGGAGTGTGTCTGGACCGTACGTAGCTGGTTCAGAGCTCGGATCGATGTGACCGCCACCTTGACAGTCTGACCCAGGCAGTGGTCTCTGTCGTGGATGCATTGGGCACACAGTCATGCCTCTGTACCGCACACCCCACACAGTTCACTCTCCACTCCCTGCCTCGGTAGTCGCAACACCAGGTTTGTCAATGCGCCGGGTTCTGCTGTGGCTATCCCGAGCACCCTGGTGCAGGTTTGTTCAGCATGCTGCAGACCCCGTGCGGGCAAGGTCACGTCTGCAGTGGGACCCTGGTGGTGCAACAGTGCCACCCCATGTGGCCCTGCTCAGCCTGCCAGTGCTGTTGGGTCACGGCGGGCCGCCCACGCATCCGGCGTGGCCATGTGACAGTGCTACATGACTGAGCTGTCTCCAGGCACGGGCCCTGTCTGGTGCTGCTACAGGTGCAATGTGTGTCATGGTGGGCAGTGCACTGCTGGGTGCTCTGCTCCACCACGCCGACACACGGACCACCTGCACACCCTCCCAACTGCTGCCCACAGGTGCATGTGCATGATGATGCCTGCATTGTACTGTACACCAAGGTGCAAGGGTGCCCAGCATCTGACACACATACTTGGACAGTACAGGTGGTGGGGGTGGTCGGTGGTGCTGTGTGTTAGCAATGTCGGTTCTGCTGTGCTGTGCATCTGCCCATGTATGGTCTGTGCCTGGTGTGTGTGTGTGTGTGTCCATATGAGTGCTCACCCCTCCCTGATGGTGTGTTTGTATGCCTGGAGCCTTCCACTCCTCTGACCATCATTCACCCCTGGTGTGTTCCCCTGTGTGCCTGTGGTTTGCGCATGGACAGTGTTGGTTGCACATGTCCCCTTGACTTACCTGTGTTGTGCATAGTGCTTCTCTGTGATGGTGTCCCAGTGCAGCTGGGCCTGCCGGATTAGTCGGGGGTCCCGCAGTCCTGGGGGGGCTGCTCATCACCATCAACACTGGTGCCACTGGCGTCCCCATCGCTGTCCCCCTCTTCAACTTGTACAGCTATCCCATAGTCATTGGCCATGTTGTGCAGGATGCAACAGGCCAGGAATATCCCACAGGCCTTTTGTGGGCTGTACTGTAGGGCACCACCAGAGGTGTCTAGGCATCGGAAGCATGCCTTGAGCATCCCAAACACCCACTCTGATGATGTTGCAGTGGAAACATGTGCCCTATTATAGTGCGTGTGTGGGGTCAGGGGCGCCTGCACGTGTGTGAGCAGCCAGGGACGGAGTGGGTATCCACTGTCACCTGTGTGAGATAGTGGAGATCAGTCTCATGTTCAGGTCCATATTGGCCATATCCCTGTAGTGCACTACCATGGCACCTGTGGCATTCCCACCCTGCCCTGAATTTGCATTCCATACATGTGTACTCACCCATTAGATGGCCTGTGGGGATGTCCCCACTCTCGAATCGATGGCACGGCGAGACTGATACCATATGAAGGCATCATTGCTCTGGCCAGGGTGTGGCACAGACATTGATTATGCGCCTCAGTGGCATCACACACCACCTGGCAGTTGACACTAGAGAACTCTTCTGTTCCGGACATGCCAGCCCATCGGGGCCAGGTGGTGCAAATGGCCACATGGGTGCAGTCTATGGCCCCTAGCACGCCAGGCATACGTGCTACCCTGTGGAACTCCTGCATGTTTACTTTACGCCTGCACGGTGCTGGGGAAATGGATGTATCCACGAGCATGTGGCAGCAGTGCGCTGAGGAATTGGGTGAGGATGCGTGACGTGGCCGACTGTGTGATGCCTGTGGTGTCCCTCTGTCGGCCTCTGGAAGGTGCCCGTGGTGAGCAGGCACACAGGCTGTCACCTTGGTCTCCACCCACAGAGCGTGACTGCCGTGAGGGTGTCTGCATCACATCACTGCACAGCTCACAGAGCCATCTCAGTATTGTTCTGTTCAGGCGGTACCGCCCACGATCTCTACATCTGTGTACAGCTCAAAGCTGATGCGGCACGGTACTGCTTGTTGGGGCAATACTCCGACAGGCCCTTTTCACGCCACATCCCCGCTGCATGCATTCTCACCCCCCTCATTACAGCTTCCATGTGGAAGCTGGCACTGTCCATCTCCCTGGCTTCTCACCCCGGCTGGTGTTGCTGTGTTACCCCTGCTGTCCTCACTGCTACTTCCACTGCACCGGGCACCCCCGCTGGCCTCTACAGCCTATGGCCCACGCTTTCCTTGCCTGCCCTAGCCTGTCTGTCTGTCTGTCTGTGTCTCTCTCTCTCTCTCTCTCTCTCCCCCACTTGGCAGCCTTGTAGCGTTCTTGCGCCGCTTCCTTGAGCCTTTTTATTTTGGCTCATTTCTGCTAGTGCGCAATTTCCCGCTGTGCCGCTTATTGCGCATCGTGCAAGTCTTTGAATATCGCATTGCAGTCTTTATGCACGGATCCACCCCCTTCGGTTGCACATGCCTTCATTTTCACTGCGCTGTTGCTCAACATGTTTTCGGAGGCGCAACTGCCTCCTTCTGAATATCGCTAAATGGCGCATTTTTGGACTTGCGCATGGCGCAACCCTTTTGAATATCCAGGCCATATTGTAAAATGTTTGCTATCATTCTAAACAATAGAATAAAAGCCCATGCTAAAAAAGTGTTATCTCCTTGGCAATTCTGTGGTATACCTGACCGTACAATTCAACAGGCCCTAATGATTATTGGAGATTTAATTGATTATGTGAAATTACACAATAGTCAGGGATGTCTTCTTTCAGTACACCAATATAAGTCCTTTGATAAGGTCTCTCATCCCTTTCTTTTTCTGACTCTGGAGGCATATGGCATTCCACCACAATTATTGCAGTCGCTCAAGTCTTTATATTATGGAGCAGAGTCTATCCTATAATTATACACCACATTACGGCAGGAATCCCACTACAAACAGGTGTAAGACAGAGCTCGTCTCTTAGCTCCTCTCCATATATCTTTTATTTGAACCTTTGCTTGCGCATTTTAACTGATACCCTCAATGGAAGGTATTGTAGGTCCAGATAGGAGCAAAGTTTTTCATTTGACTGTCATATGCAGATGATGTTTGTGTATTTTTTTCCAGACTACACCCCAATTCCTATTTTTTTGAATGTTATGGTTACTTATTCTACTTTTCTAATTCTAAATTAAATATCTCAAATGTAAATGGTTGTTTATTACACCTATTGGCCTGAATCCAGTCTATCTAGAGAGATTTTGATCTCTCTGAACCTCTTAAATTTTAGGTATCTATTTTGGTTCTACAAAATCTCCCTTGTTTAATTGGGATCTAGCATTAGTTAATGTTGATGCTAAAGTGCAAATATGAGACATTGGAGAATATGGAACTTAAGCAAATTCAGATTATGAAGCAATTTCTTATTCCTATGGTTTTATGTCTTGTCATGATTTTTCCACCGCCACAGAATTTGGAGACAAGATTATATAGTATATTTTTTCAAATGCTGTAGGGAAATAGATTAAATCCAGTAAAATGCCATTATATGTATCTCAACAAAGAAAAAGGAGGACTAGGTATGATAGATCTGGTAATTTTTGTTTTACTTTATTTTTCTCTCATTCTGTTAAATATATGTTTAATACCAGAAGATGCACTATACTCTTATTAGAGTAAGCTAAATTTAGGAGGGTATATTACCAAAAGGCATAACATCCTGCCTAAATTAATTGGTACCATGTCTATTCCATTCTGGTTTATCCCTGCTGCAAAACGATTATATAAATGGGAGGTAACACCACAGATGATCATTACCAATACAGGGTCTCAGTTATATACTATAGTTATGTCTTTAGTGCATCTTGTAGCACCCTGTTTTAAAAATTGTCCATGCTCTCAAAATCATAAAGTTATGAACAGTTAACTCCTCAGAATACCACCACGTGGGAATTTCGTGGTTGATGGTTTTTAGAATGGAGTAAGAGCAATGCCAAACATATGCAAAATCTGAAAAAACTGTCCATATGATGCTTGCATTAATATTATTATGAAGATTTTTTATTTCATTGTTCATATGCTCAATCCCTTTGTGCTACTTTGGTAAAGTGGAAACGGTATGGTTAAAATATAATTATGATAATTTAGTTTTGGGACACTTTCATAATTTAGGAATTTCCATTCATGGATACATTAGTAGTTTTTGTTGTGTTTGTATTGTTATATTTGGCTAGCTGCTAATGGGTCCTTTCTCAGAGAAGATGCTTTATGAAACGTGGGAAATTTAATACAGTAGCTATGGGAAAGTATATAGCTCATATTTATTAACTCTACATCAAAAGTCTCAAATTGTGGAAGGATTTTTCTTAGTTTATTAAATATAAATAATAATCAGAGGTCTATACCTGAATTTGATTTTGACTTTTGTTAAAAATGGCTTTTTTGTTTTGCTTGAGTTTACTATAATTTTTGATTTCAAGTCAACATAATTGTGTATGCCACACTGTTTTTTCTCTTGATTTCTGTATTTGTAACTTTATTTCGATGTTATTTCAATATAAATTCTACTCTTTGTAGGGGAGCTGCTGTCCCATGGAATGGACAGTAGTCTGGTCTGATGGCGGATGGAGAGGTTGTTTCATCTGACAGTTGGTGGTTTATCCCCTCTTCGGGTGTGATTCCTAAGGATACTGAGAGGTCTGTGTGTTTATGATGGTGTTTTTAGCAATCCAGTTGATGTACCTCTTGACTTGAGGTAGTGAGACAGCGACGAACGTCTCACTGTGCAGCCCGGATTGAATGGAGCACCTCTGAAAGAGAGCTTGCCTGCACTGCTGTTTTACTTCTGTGGATTCCTGTCATATTGGCAGTACTAGAGTTTGTTCACTTATGTGGCTACAGGAGGTTTCTGCATCAATAGAGTCTGAGGCATTGCTGAATGCATGGTATGGGGCAAGATTCTGTTTTGAACAAGATGATCCTTATGGAGAAGACTGGTCGGGATGCGCCTTCAATGCTGATGGGTACAATAGGTTGATGGTCACTGGATTCTATTTAATGGATTTTTTTTTAGGCTCTATAGAGGCTATTCCTTGGCCTCCGTGATAGGTACTGTTGGCGTTTCATCCTATTGCTTCGGACATCTTTGATAACTTCATGGTCTACAGGGGTTCTATGAGGAGGGCCAGTATAGAGGGAGATGTGGATGTTGCACCTGGACCTCCCCTCTAACTGCTAGGGCTTCCAATCCCCTAAGGATGGTAAACCAATGAGGCCCTTTTTTCGATTTTAAGGGCTAAAGTGGAACAAGTCTTCAACAACGATTTATATTGAGATACAGAGGTGGATTACAGGAACACTTGACAGGCTTTATATGGCCCAAACACTTGATTAATTTTATGAACTTTCAGGCTTGTTTTTCTTATTATTAAGGTGAGGACACTTGACATTAGTTTTAAACCTTTAGGGTTTGGCCACCTTTTGGAGGAAATATGAGACATTTAAACTGACTGCTTTATGGACACCCTTTGGTGATTCTCCACCAACCCCTCTTTAAACTATTACTATTATGTTAGGAAATTAGGGTGTGTTAATGTGGAGATATTTTGGTTGTGGTAACATATATGTTTTGGGCCCTCCGAAGCCATTATGGATTCAGAGAGTATTTGACTGGAATTGAGGTTTAAGGAACTGCAGATGACTGAGAATGAAGATATTCCTACAGTTTCTTTTTGGTAAAGATAGAGGGTATGTTTTTATCCAGACAACCTGTGTCTGCTATAAGTGTGGCAATGGTGGCACCATAGCAGTGCCTGTGATAGGGTATGTTGTGCTTTTGTGGGGGACTACGATCATGTTAGTACTGTACATAGAATACATTTGTTGTAACTGTGATGAGCAAGGCCATGTACTATCAGTGTCCCTGGAGACAAATAGGCTGGTGGTCTTGATACAGATACTTTTATCAATTAGGTTTCTGATAGATGTAGCCTTTGCAAGCCTCCATCTATGGCTGAGAAGGATCCTCTCACAGGCAGCTGGTCAGGCTGCCATTTTCCCTCCTTGAGCCTGGTAAACCTGGCCAGGACCTTTCTAGGGTACTGATTTTCCTGCTCTTCCTCTACAGAATCTTCTCCTCACAACTTGAGTAGTACCAGAACTTCAACACCCTATGCCCCCCTGCCTGGAGATGAGTCACCTCCCAAAAAGGTGACTAGGTCTGGAGTAAACTAGTCTGCTCTGTGCAATTCCACTACAGAATACCTTTCAGTTGTTCAAGATGGAGATATTGTCTGAATCCCAGTTCTTCCAGGTCAGAGTAGTCCTGGAGAAGGAGGTGATGATGACACTTATCTGGAGGGGTTAAAAGAACTCCTGGTGGAACTACTTTCTTTGACTTACTCTCAAGACAAACCTCTTACGATTGACTCAAAGACGACGATATTACATTTGCTCTAGAACCTTGAACATACAGCTAGAGATGCAGCCATCTCCAGCCCCCTGGGAGTCCGCAATGATGTCCCCAGCAAATTGATTACTGTTAAGGAAGGCACAGATGCCTACCTTAATATCATGGTTGCAGCTGCAGACAAGTTCACATTACAAATACAATGGGAAACTGATTATAATGGATACACACTTCCTGTAGCACGTTTATCTAAGGGCACTTTCCAAGGTTGTCCCAACACAGACATTGCACCAAATGGTACACTCTCCATTTGACAAGAAACTCCCAAACACTCTGGCCTGTACAACTTGACTGCCTTAATAGATCCCACCTTTTGTGACCATTTCACCTCTGAGGAGTCACAAGTTTTCTGTCTTCACAACTATATGGCTACTGAAGCTATGTTCCTTTCTGTAGCCTGACCCACAGAAGAAGAACTGACTAAATGTACTAGTCAAGAGCCTGATCCTACTTACTAGTTTCTTGTCCACCATCTCTCTTCCAGGAATTTTGATGAACAATGAGCAATTCATGCACGTCCCTGTTATTTTTAATCTCACATGCTGGAATATGGCCGAGTTCGGTCTTTGTCATACAATCCACACTTCTAAATTTTTCGTCATAATGCTTCTAGATATTATAGCAGCCTCACCAAATTTGCACACAGGATCCAGTTAGTGGACCTCATGTTACTGAACACTTAGGAGTTTTAGATCCATACTTAATGCTAAGGATAAATCACACAGTAGGTGTGCCACTGTTTATGTCACTGGTGCAGCAGGCACTGTCTCTGGCCTTTCTGCCTCAGGAATGTCAATCTGGAATAGAGCAGATGTAGCTGCTATTAAAACACAAACACTGAAATTTCAGAAAGCTATGAAAAATGGTGTATTACCACCACTGTTACATGGTGTAGATGCTTTAAGTCAAGAGGAACGCTTTACCATGTATAACATGCAAGTGATTGCAATAGAGTTCGATAAAACCAAGAACAAGATTAATGAATTGATTTTTCAAAATAACAAGGAGGCAGACAAGCAATATATTGCCTGTGAAATATTATGTTCTGCTTATGGTTTTATGTTATTGCTACTGTTCAATCTCTTCAGGGATTTGGAATTAGGGCATATTCCAGATATTATTCATGACAGGAGAATGTCTATATGTATTGTCCTCACTGTAAATCTACAACTTGCATCACACTGTGTATGTCAAATTCTGTTAATATTTCTATGTCTACTGCTAGAAATCTTAAGTACAGTGAAGCACACCAGGATGAAGCACAGTGTGATAGGTTTACTGCATGGCAAAAGGGGTTAATGCCCTTTGAAATTGCATTGTTTACTGCAGTAACTCTACTGCAGAATTCTGCTGCACTGTGCTTCATCCTGGTGGGCTTCACTGCATGTCACACATTACCCAAGCCAAGCACCTTATTATTTCAACAATCGTTGCACAATCCATGACAACATGTTTGTTACCTTTACTGTGTCACTACCTCACTTTGATCCTAAAACATGTGTCCTTGACAAACTGGCTGCTATAAATTCCATTGGACATCTTGACTAAAACATTTACAGAGGCTTACTGATGGACTGGCTTCCAGTTAGGCTGCACCTCAATGGTGGGTTGCAGGATATCACAGCATCTGAGTTTGTTATCTGGACCAACAAAGACATCTGAGTAGTTCTCCAGGAATGCCAACAGTTGTTTTTCTGTTGGACAGGTTGGAAGTTTCGAAGAGGATAGTCACTGACTGAGGGGTATCTCTGTGGAAGCTGGAGTGGTCATGATGGTATTGACAGGACAAGAGTTGGTGGAACCAGGTTGAGGATCTTGCAGGTGGTGAAGCTGGTCCCCTGAAGACAAGCAGGCAAACTTTATGATGTTGGCACCCTTTGAGATGACCTCTGGCTCATCTGTAAGGCTGCAGCATTTTTGGAAGACTGCACCACCATGCACCACTGATATGGTGTTTCCTGGAAGGAGATCTGACAGATGCAGCATGGGGGTCCCATAATGATACCAACAACACCTTGTGGAAGTGGTTCACCTCCAATCTTGACAATCAAAGCCATCTCTTTCTTAGGAGGCACAGTGACTGAGTCTGTAGCTGCAAGTTGCCTCTGAGGGTCTAGTGACAGCTTGTTTGATGCAAAGTCTAGGATGGCTTTGTGAGCTTTGAGGAAGTCCAGGCCAAGAATCACTACTGATTGTAGATAAGGTACTAGGTATAATTTAACAATGGCTTGCTGTGAGCCAAAGTGTAGATTGAGATGGACCACACCTGTGATAGGTACTGTAGCAGTACTTGCTGTGATAATGTACTGAGGTCAGCTAGAGAGAGATTAGGTATGTGATGAATAGCTGGGTTGTGTAGAATACCGCTGCGAATAACTGAGACTTCAGCTCCAGAATCAACCGAGGCATGTGTGAACCAATCTCCAGTGGTTACAGTGGCATAGTTCACTAGGAGGTGTGACCTGATGACAGAAACCTTTTCCCCTGGAGGTGAGTTTGTGCCTGAGGTCCAAAGGGTGCAGATTGTTTGTGTTGTGAGAGTCAGAAGGATAGTCAGTTGTTGTGTTCCCCTGCTCAACAAAAGCCCTAATTTGTTGTGCCATGCTCATTTCCCTGAATCTGTGAGTAGTTGCTATCATTTTGTTGATTACGCTGTGGTGGACACCTTTGGTTGTCTTGATTTCCGAGGTAGCTTTTTAGCTTGCAGCAGACAGCAGTAGTGTGTCCTCTGAATCCACACCACTGGGAGGTCAATGGTTCTCGTGAAGGCAGAGGTGGCTCAGATCGCTGTTGGGGGGCTGCAGAACATTAACAGAAGTTGCAGGGGAAGCAGGACCACTGAGGTGTGAACTGTTGATGGTAGTGATAAGCTTTTCAATCTTTCATTATTCCTATTGGATGCAGACTTTGAGTGCAGCCAATTATGAGGATTGTGATGCCTGAGCACTGGCAGATTGGAACATTGAGAGGGACTCTTGGGCAAGCTGTGCAGTTTAGATTATGTCCATTCAGGTGGTTGGCTTTTGCTGTATGACATAGATATGGAATTGGGGAGGCAATCCCCTGACAAAGACTGTGATCTGATCTATATCTGATTTTTGCAGATGTATACAGTATGATTCGATGTCCACTATGATGGTTTCTAAGGACTCAAGGGGTTGCATGGTATGTTCCCACTGTTGCTGCTCCAATAGCCATGGTGGGTGTGCTTATAGAAAATGGTCATTTAAGATGGCATACAGTGTTGCAGTTTCCCCTTTTACCTAGTCTGTGAGTGCACTGAACCAGGAGATGGCAGCCCCTCATAGCAGTAAGAGCATGGTATTGGAAATATGTGGAGGGTCGGTCCAACCACTGAATGAGAGCTAGGGCTGAAATTGCTCAAGCCAGTCAACAGCATCTTTGTGAGGTACTGCTGAGGAGGGTGCCAGCTGTAAAGTGATATGGACCATGGATTGCGGTGATATACCCTTAACGTGCTTTATTTTTCTTGTAGCTGCCCCCAGGTTTGAAAGTCTGTAGCTCTGTGTATTTTCTGTTCTGACCCTGTTTATTTATTTGAATGTCTGTCTCACAGGCTGTTTTGAATTAATATTTTCTCTGTGCTGCCCTTTTATTTATTTTCTCTGCCCCCAAAGGATTTATTTACTTATGGCCGATTTGTAGCATGGTTGAGTGGAGAACAGTAGAAACCATGTGTGCGGCTGTTCAGAAGGAGCGGTTGGAGCTGAAACAGGATCCAGAAGAACCTGCAGTACTTTGGGTTTATGCAGGGTGACTACTGTGGCTCCAAGCTCCGGGGGGAGCAGTGCTTCAGTGAGTTGAGGAGCTTTTGAAAAGACCTGATTCTGTGTTGGTGGCAGCCTGCAGGACTGAGCAAGGTTGTGATTAGCCACAGGAGCAGGAGGGGCTGCAGGTATCGCTGAGTGAGGAGCAGAGCTCCAGTGCTCAATTTGTATCAGAGGGGAAGATTAGGGGCTGACAAGCTTCATTTTAGAACAGGACTGTGCTGGAGCAAGACTGGCTGAGGGAAGGTGGGTAACATACTATGGTACAGCTGTAATTAGCGCTGCCTTAGATTTGCCCTGGAGAGGTGAGGAGTGGTAACTGCCGCTGGTAATGGCAATGGGAGCCGCAGTTTGTTGTGGGTGGCAGGACAGAGCCCTGCTTCTTTGTGTATTTTGTGAAGGTTTACATTGAACATGATGTGGGGAAACACAGAGCAGCAGATTGCTGCTAGGCTGAGGGACAATTTGTAATTTTGGTGTCCTTTTGCAGTTGGCTGACTTCCCAAGAAAAGACTGTACAGGGCTGGTTTAAGGCAGGCCCTACCAGAAGATAGGTGTGGGGGTCTGTAGCTCCGAGGAGTTGTGAAGACTTTTTAAAACAAGCTCTGACAGAGCCACTATGACTGTAAATGCACTAACTAGATAAGAGTGTTTCATGGACTTAAACATAAACATGAATTTCTGTTGCATACACTAACTAAATCAAAGTACATTACACTGAGAAAGGGCAGATATAAAATAATGCCACCATCGGTATTACAGTTACGGTACCTATATGTTTCACATTTTATTCTATGCACTGATATAGCAATCAACTCAACAGAACCAGGCCATCATATACATGAAGGAACTGTACCTTAATTGCAAACACTGCTGAGACAACTATAGGTTGTGACAAGATGGAAGATAAACACAATGTTGAGACATGTTTTTGAAGACATTTGATGTGTGCAATTAATTTTTTTAGAGATTGCTATACAGTCAACACATATAATTAGTACAATATAAAAGTGCATATACCCAAATGTCAATGTAAATCTTACACATTTCTTTACAGGTTGTTCTCTTATAGGAGGAATTTACTGTACAAGGCCTAAAAATGGGCATTGAGTAAAAGTAAACTTGGATAGGTGTAATAATGAGGGTATTGCATAGTTATCTTTTACTGCAGCTCCACCACAGGTACACACAATATGAAAATCAACAACCCCTTGATATGAAGCAACAGGAATTAGTTAGTACTAGGACAGAAACAAGTACGAGACTGAGTAAGTGGGTAGACGAGTATGAGTATGGCAAGTCAAATAACATTTCAAAAAGTCTCACTATTAGAATTCATTTTTTACAAATCTGCACAGTTGACACTTTTTATAAAAAAAAATTATAACAACAGGAGTTATTCCACATAAGTCCACAGGTGCCATGCATGCAGGTGGAGGGATTTGAGGCCCAGAAGCACCAGTTTACCCTGTTTTTAAGTCAGAAGATCATTGTGGAGAGGAAGAGGTACTGGGGGTTCCATCAATAGCTGTTGAAGCAGAGAGAACCAAATCTGATGAGGCCAATTAGGGGCTATTAGAATCATGTGAGCCCCTTCTGCCTGTAGCTTCAGAAGAACATTCTGAAACACTGAGAAGGGAATAAAGGTGTAAAAGAACCTCCCTGTCCAGCAAGGAGACAGTACATCTCACCAGAAAACACCATGCCCGGGAACGAGCAAGCAAAAATTGAGTAGTTTTACATTGAATCGGGAGATGAAGAGGTCTATCTCCATCTGATCTGACAGGTCAAATAAGCTTTCAACCACCTCTTGCTTTAGCTCCCACTCATGAGACCTGACAGTGGTGTGGCTGAGACTGTCTGCCAGGACACTGCTGATGCCCAGCACATGAACATCAGTCAGGTGGAGGTCATGCTGGACTGCCCAGTACCACACTTGCATCGCCTCCCGGCATAGAGGATATGGGTGAGTGCTTCCCTGTTTGTTCAGGGACCAGACCACAGACATATTTTCAGTCTGAATCAGGAGTGTCTCAGGAGATAGAAGAGGCTGGAAGGCCTGGAGGGCATACAGTACTGCCCTCATTTCTAACACATTGATGTGTAGAGATGCTTCCAGCTGAGATCATGTTCCCTGAGTCTGATGGTCTCCTAGGTGGGCTTCCCAGCCTTGACACAAAGCATCCATTGTAAGGGTCATGGCAGGAACACGAGATTGAAAGGGGAACCCCTGTGGAGAGACTGGACAACTCCTGCCACCAAAGAAGATCCTTCTACATGTACCCAGACACTAGGACCCTGTGATCCAGGTTGTCCAGCCGCTGATCCCATGGGACATGAAGAGTCCATTGGGTCACCCTCATATGCAGTTTGGCTAGAGGAACTGTAGGGATCACAACTGCCATCAGCCTGAGAAGATGGAGGATCGACCGGGCTGTGATTGGCTACTAGTCTGGTCTGTTCATGTAGGGTCTCCACTGTGTCTGATGGGAGGAAAGCCCTGCCCTGGACTGTATCCAACACCACCCCAAATGAATTGTCCATGCTTGGAGGGGTGAGGTAGGACTGGGGATAGTTGACTGTTATTCCAAGTCTGGAAAAGAGTCCAGGGTGAAGGAGAGTGACTCCCTCAGACTGCTGTGTGATGGGGCTGATAGAAGCCAATCGTCCAGACACAGGCACAATTAGATCCCTCTGCAGCATAGGGCCACAGCCACCACTGCTAGACACTTAGTAAAAACCTGAGGATAGGCTAAAATGGGATAGCATTGAACTGGTAATGTTCCCCCTGGAAAGCAAACTGAAGAAAGTGGTGGTGGACCTGGAAGACAGGTATATGCAGGTAAGCATCCTATATGTCCAGCTCACAAAGCCAATGGCTTTTGTGTAGCAGGGGTAGAATTCCCTGGATGGTGAGCATACAGAACCTCTTGTACTTGACCGCCAACCATTATGCTAAACTGGACATTTGTGTAAATGGGCATTTTTGCTCACATACCTTTCAGCATAAAATAAAGACTGATTGATTAAAAACTGGACTGACAGACCTGAACCACAGCAGTTCTGTAAAAATCTAAACTGGCCTTACTGGGTGCAACGTGCACAAATACTGCTGGTCCAGTCACTCTAGTTGCACTGTTTACTCTGACTTTTACATATGTGGTCCACTTCTAGAAGTCTGTTTTTGAACCCTTCCTTGACCTGATTGAAAATGGAACTGCCAGAACCAGACCAGATAGATAAAAGCCAGACCAAATAATCTGGAGTGAGTGGATCAGCAATATTTGCACATGCTGTGCCCAGTCCAGATTTTACAGCTGTGGTCCAGGTCTGGTGATCTGGTTTTAACCCATAACCCACTGCATGTGGCTTAGTGGCATACTGTACAGATGGATTCAAAGTCTAACTCATTGAAGGTTGAAGTTTCAGAAAACCATTATGCTAAAAATACAAAGACTCACTCCCACACCCCCAAGTCACACTTAGTCCTCTACTAAAGTCAGACTTAAGTACTGGTGCCTCTACATCCACACCATTAAGCTTTTAATGCCATCATATCTCTTCTGCTGCCATGAGCTCCCCCATCCATGAAGCCCCACTCTGCTTGTGGCAGCCCCCCATGAGTTAATTTTCCAGGGAGCAGCTCTTTACACCACATCAACTAAATTACTGCTAAAATCTTTATTTTTAAACATTTTGTTGAGAAATTTTTGTTTTAGTATATCTATGTTCAGGAAAAATTAATTTGTCAAAGAAACCAAAGCCCCATTTATCAGTTCACTTAATCACAATACACCCTGTTATGAACTGATTAGATTCTGTATGTAACCTAAGTCAAACAAAAATTAGACACACACATGCCTACCTGTTTGCAAGTGATGCAAATGTGGTTACTATCATTCACTTGTAAACATCAGCAGTCACAAGTTGCAGGTTAAGAACATACAGTAGAATATAAACAGTAGCCCAGAACTGCCTGCCTGAGAGAATTAAGTTGGTGTATTATTTGGAAACAGGAATCATGGAGACTCTTGCTATTGCATGTCCTGCAAAGTAGCAGAATGACTGCTCTTAGGTTGGTGGTGTCAAATGGCTTAATGAGGTATTCATAGGAGCTTAGGGGAACAGCAGAGCTTACTTGTTATGCAGAAACCTCCAGGAAGTGTTTAACACATTCTATTTCCAATAGCTTTCTATGATGTCTCTACTCTCCATTGGTAATCTGACACAGAATGACTGCCAGAAGATAATGAGTTAACTTCCTGTGGGCTCAATTAACTCCTCAAGCTAGAGGAAAAATAATGCTCTACAGCTTCCTATACACACACAGGTAGCATAGTAATGAGGCTTCAGTGGAGAAATATATGTTTAACATTCTATCATGTTGTTTGGTAGCAAAAATGGCACCAGCCCTTTTCTGAATGCAAAACACCTGCTGGACTATGCCCACAGTTGGAAAAATGTAACTTCTATACTGCAGCTGGGAAGGCTAGAGCAGCAATATCCCACATTTATATACATTTAGATTCCTGAGATAGATTGCAGGAGGGTATATTGAGCTGGATGCAGTTCAGTTTTACTTTTATAGTTCGGGTTTATTCTTTCTGTCTGTTGCCAGAACTGTACTTTACTCAGCATGCAAAAAATTCAGGCACACTTGAGTGATGACTCTGGGGTACCCAATGACGCAGACACATGAGATGGGGGGTCTGGGCAGAAGAAGGGCCACATTCTTGACCATATGTGGCATTTTGTGTTGGTCTGCTATGGGACCCTTACTTTCCATGTAGTCTGCCTTGCCCATCTGGTTCTTCTGTAATAATTACCTTCTGGTACTGAACGAACTGAGTCGGATGCATAAAATAATAACAAAATGAATTTATTTATACACATTGGAAGGAGCAACTGTTTAGCATGAGGTACAACTCACAATTGACTAAAAGAACAGGAAATAGGGGTTTCCAAACCACTGCAGAAAATCAGTAGCATAACATTCCCATACAATAGGCTCAAGTTGCACATAACTGTTCTATTTAAAGGATCGGCGGCTATCCTTAAGCCCCATACTTAATTGTACCCTACACTGCCATCTCATTTTATTTAATTTCCCTAAACTTTAGGGTTCCCTTCCCCCTTCTATTTGCTCTACTCACTCCTTTCCTCCTCTTAAATCTCTCCTCCTTGAGTTCTCTACTCACTAGAGTTTCTTCTGATATTGAGTTTACTTCTTTACCTATAATTTACCAAATCCACTGTCCTTCAGTACTTTCCCACTTTACTTGCATCAGTCATTCTCCTTGTTTCTTATTTTGTTAAGTTGATAACTATTTATTTGTTCTTTTGTTCAGTTACACAATTTATTGTACAGTCATTTTTATTAATTGTCAATCTATTCTTAAGCATGTTTATCCTATTTATTTTGACATACTTATTTCCATTTTATGTATTTTGTATTCTGTATTTTGTCTCTGTTATCGTTTCCTCTCTTCCCTTTCTCCAGGATACACCTGGAAATGAGCTGATACCAGAGCAGTATGTCTTGGCTGATAAAACCTTTAAAACAGATAGATAGATAGATAGATAGATAGATAGATAGATAGATAGATAGATAGATAGATAGATACATACATACATACATACATGCATACATACATACATGCATACATAAAATAGTGAGGCACAAACTTATTGAGGTAAAATCTCTGTGCTGGCACATACAAACACAAATTTCTACCATGCTAATGCCCCGACATGTTTCTCATTAGAACTTCATCAGGAGACTTTATCACACAATATTTGCCTCACTATTTGCAAAATACTACCTTATCTTTGTGGTTCCCTGATAGTTAGCTGTGTTTAGTTTGAACTGGGGTAGCCACCCAAGCAACAGCAGATCACACCTGCACCAAGTAGTGCCAGCCGTGTTTTGAATTATTAGAATAGCAATATAAGAACATAAGAAAGGAACCTATTGATCGATTTGGTCTGCTCTTTTGCTACCCTTCCCTGTTAATTATTTTCTTTGTCAGGTTTCCACAGCACCTGTTTCATGCTAATTTGAACTCCCTAACTGTCTTAGACTCTACTACTTCTTGTGGAAGACTATTCTAGGGGTCCACCACCCACTCCTTAAAGAAGAACTTCCTTGTGTTGATTTTGAACCTACCTCCCTTGAGCCACATGCAGTTCCCCTTTGGTGCATGCAGTATCATTTACATGAAATAGGTCTTCCCTCTGTACTGAGTTTATTCCCTTTAAGTATTTAAAGATTTCTATCATATCTCCTCTGTCCATCCTTTGTTCCAGTGAATACAAGTGCAGTTGTTTTAGTCTGTTTTGTATGGCTCATGATGCAGATCCTGCACCATCTTTGTAGCCCTCATTTGTACTGTCTCTGGGTGATTTATGTACTTTTTTAAGTGAGGTCTCCAAAACTGTACGCAGTACTCCAGATGAGGCCTCACCAGGGACCTGAATAGTAGGATTATTACTTTGTGTTTTCTACTTGTGATGCCCCTGCCTATACATCCTAGGATGCTGTTGGCTGTATGAGCTGTTTTTTCGCACTGTAGTCCTGCTCTCAAGTCGTCTGATATTGTAACCCTTAGGCCTTGTTCCATCTTGGTCTCTGTAAACTGTTCCCTATAGAGGGTGTATGCTACCTTCAGGTTGTGTTTACCTCAATGCATTACTTTACACTTTTTGGTGTTGAATTTCAGCTGCCAGTTTCTGGACCATTCTTCCAATTTTTTTAGGTCAGACACCATTTTCATGATGCTTTCCTATGTGTCCATCCTGTTGTGGATCTTTATGTCATCTGCAAACAGGCATACCTTCCCTTCCAGCTCTTCAGCAAGGTCATTGATAAACATGTTGAAGAGAATCTGCCCCAGGACCAATCCCTGTGGCACCCCACTGATCACCTTACCCTCTTTAGACATTATTCTGTTGACCAGAACTCTCTGTGTCCTGTCCCAGAGCCAATTGTTTACCCATCTGACAAATACAGACCCCACACTCGTGCTCTAGTTTGTTAACCAGCCTTCTGTGAGGGACAGAGTCGAAGGCCTTACTAAAATCCAAATATATGACATCCACAGCCCCACCTTTGTCCACTGTTTTGGTCACCCAATCCAAGAAATCAATCATATTGGTCTGGCATAACCATCCTACAGTGAATCCATGCTTCTTTGGGTCCTGTTTTCCTCTGATATTTAGGTATTTCATGATCCATTCTTTAAGAAGTGATTCCATCAATTTACCCACCACTGAGATTAGACTGACTGGGCGGTAGTTTCCTGCCTCTTCCTTGTTCCCACTTATGTGAAGGGAGACCACCATGCCTCTTTCCAGTCATGTGGTATGTCGCAGCTCATTAGGAAGTCATTGAACAGTGATGACAATGGTGCTGCAAGCTCCTCTGCTAACTCTTTAAGTATCCTCAGAAGTATCCTATCTGAACCCACTGCTTTATCTGTTTTTAGCTCCTTCAGTTCCTTCAGGACTCTTCCTGCAGAAAATGGACTTGTTTCTGCCCCTTCTCTGGGTCTGTCTGCCTCATTTAGTGATGGTTCACTTCCACGATCTTCTCTTGTGAAGACTGAGCAGAAGAAGTTATTTAGGATCTCTGCTTCTTCCCTGTCACTCTCTGTGTGTAGTCCTTCCTTGGTAATTAGACAGATGATCCCTCCCTTAATTTTTCTTCTTTCTCTGATATATCTGTAAAATGTTTTATCACCATTTTTACCCACTGTACCAATCTCTCCTCCGCTTGGGTCTTTGCTCTTCTGATTTCTTTTCCAGCTTCTCTAAATTTGATTCTATAATCGTCCTTATCTCCATCATTCATTGTTTCCTTGAATTTCTGAAACGCCCTTTTTTGTTGCTAATTTTTGATGCTACCTCCATTGTGAACCAGAGTTTCTTTTTCTACCTTTTTTTTAATGATCGGTTTTGTGCATTTTGATGTTACTGTAGTTAGTGCCTCTTTTATCATCCTCCATCTTACTTCTACATTTCCTTTTGGGTTTCATGCAAGCAATGAAACACAGAAACATAGAATTTGATGGCAGATAAAGACCGCTTGGCCCACCTAGTCTGCCTATTCCCCTACCTAATGGATAAGCTGCAGATCCTAGCTAACCAACAACCTGCTTCCTCCTACACCCCCACTAGAATTGCCTTATGTCTGTCCCATGCATTCTTGAATTCCCCCACTGTTTTTGAATCCATGACCTCCTCAGGAAGGCTGTTCCATGCATCCACAACCCTCTCCATAAAAAAATACCTCCTCACATTACCTCTGAGCTGTCCCCCTCTATCTTCAAATTGTGCCCCCTTGTTCTTGCATATCTCTTTTTCTGAAAGATGCTACCCTCTTGGACTTTGTTGATTCCTTTGAGGTACTTGAAAGTTTCTATCATGTCTCCCCTCTCTCTCCTTTCCTGGGGGTATACATATTAAGCTTCTTTTGTCTCTTTTCATATGTCTTCTTGGTGCAGACCTTGCTCCATTTTGGTTGCCCTTCTCTGGACAGCCTCCACCCTGTCTATGTCTTTGTGGAGATGGGGTCTCTAGAACTGCATACTGTACTCCAGATGGGGTCTCACCATCTGTCTGTACAGAGGAATAACAACGTCTTGTTTTCTATTGATGATGCCTCTCCCTATGCATCCCAGTATCCTCCCCCAGCCCTCCTTACTGCCTTATCACATTGCTTGCCCACCTTTAGGTCATCTGAAATACAGTAACTACCCCCAGGTCCCCTTCCATTTCAGTTGTCAGTATTTCACCCCTTATTGTGTACACTTCCCTTGGGTTTTTGTTTCTGAGGTGCATTACTTTGCACTTCTTTGCATTGAATCTAAACTGCCATACATTTGACCATTCCTCCAACTTTGCCAAGTCCCTTCTCATCCTTTCCACCCCACCTTGTGTATCAACCCTGTTGTAGATCTTAGTGTCATCTGCAAATAGACTTACATCTCCTTCCAGTCCCTCTGCAATGTCACTTATAAAAACATTAAAAAGGACCAGACCCAGTACTGAACCCTGAGGTACCCCACTAGAAACCCATCTTTCTTCACTGTGGATCCCGTTTGCTACTGTCCTCTGCATCCTGTTGTCCAGCCAATGTTTTACCCAAGTTACCACCCTGGGACCCACTCAAGGCTGGCTAATTTGTTTATTAAACTTTTGTTTGGGACTCTGTTAAATGTCTTGCTAAAGTCTAGGTAGGCCAAGTCCGGAGTCCCTCCCTGGTCTACCATTTTGGTCACCCGATGAAAGAAATAGATTAGATTCATCTGACATGGCCTTCCCACTGTGAATACATACTGCCTTGGGTCCTGTGCCCTACTGGCATCTAAGTACTCAACAATTCTTTCCTTCAGAAGTTATTCCAACAATGGTTTGTCAATTTCCTTCATTCTGGTGAAGTCAGCCTTTCTAAACTGAAGGATCTTCAGCTTTCAGATTTTCTGATGGTGATCCAGACTGATCTGTGGTCACTGGATCATAGATATGTTCATATGTGACTGTTCAAGATTCTGTAGTTGCTAGAAAGCATAAGGTCTAGTATCTCTTCTTCTCTGGTGGGGGATGTCACTAATTGCACCAGGTCCACTCCACTTAATGCTAGTATGAATTCTCAGCTTTTCTCAGATGAAGCTGAGTCGGATGTACAATCTATGTCAGGTAGATTGAAGTCCCTGAGTAATACTAGATCTCCTTTGTTGGCCATAGTCAAGATGGTCTCTAGAAGTTCTTTGCTTGTGCCATTGTTTTGTGTGACTGGTGGAAGAGAGACATGGTTGCAGGGCCCAGCAGTTCAAAATGGACTGTTTTTGCTCCTCTCTTTACTTGTATTCAAAAGCAAAATTCAGATCCTGGGTTGGAAAATGGTGTATGACATTTGCCAATATGTCACACCAGAAGCTTTGTATACCCTGCTCTTTGGGTATCCTAATGAACCAGACAATGATTCCCTTATACTGCTAATCTGGGGTGAAATGACTGGCTGATGCCTGGACATGAAAAAGTAACTTAACACTCTCTCTCTGTCTTTGTTTAATGAGACTTTACGACAAATAATACAAAAAAAGAAGCATCACAATTAAATCTTGCAACTCTTAGTAACACATCATGCTAAAAAAAGGAAATAGATAATTATTTAGGGTTAGTAAATTGTAGAAGTAAAAGTAAATGCATCTTCTTTAAATCTTATTTCAATTAATGATGATAAAATAATGGTAACATCAGTAAAACTAAAAAAGAAATGAATGTAAATTGAGCATCCGAGTTTACATGATTATTTTCTAGATCTTACAAGATATACAACTTTTAGGTCAGTTTCTGATTGTTAAAGTTATTATCCATTCATACATACTTTAATGAATGGGGTCTATATTTTATCCCATTCAGACTTTCTTTTCCTAATCCAGTAGTGATTTTTTTTTCAGTTTTTGTCAGGTCTATCATTAGATTAAGCCAGCATTGTATATATAGGGGGCTGGGGTACTTTTCCAATTCAGTAATATAACCTTGTTGGCATTAATTGTGGCAAAATGTAAACATTTTTTTTTGCATGTGTGAGTGTGTGTGTGTAGTGGGAAGAAAACATCTGGTGTACCTACTAAACAGTATACATTTGATATTAACCATAGAAGTAATTTCTATGGCTATTGAAAAGATTTTAAATAAATCCCTTTGTGTAGCGTAACTCACTCAGTGAGTGACACTGCAGTCTAAAATATGGTAGCCACCATCCCTTTGTGTATTAAAACTTCACTGAAGGACATGACATTAAACAACTGCATAGTGTGAACCTGGTCGTCCAAGCTAGGCTGAGCTCTTGCTGCTGCCATAGGTGGATGAGGAGTGGACAAAGTAGGTAAGGAAGTGGGAGCAGCCAACATTGTCCACCCCACAACATTGTTTGTTATAAATTCCCTGATCATATGAGCCAAGGTTTGGATCTCTAGATCCAAATGGGGACTGAGTTGCAGTATAAGCAGTTAAGTATTCTAAAACATTTTTCAAAATGTCACAAGTTCATAAACTGTGAGCTTTTAAAGAACTACTGGCTCTTCAAAAAAAAAAACTTTAAAAAAACCATAATAATTAGATGCAATTCTGCCTGCATTCCATTTATGTTTTGTATATTTCTCTCCCCCATTATTTATTACTAAGGAAATGTGCATGAATATTTGACTTTTATCCTTTAGAGTTCCTTTAGGGTTCATCTGCCGCTATAGCTTACTCTCTACTTCAAGTCATAATCCTCTGTTGTGACATCACAATCTTTTGCCATCTATGTAACTGTGATACCACAAGCAGTGCTCTATGACTTCAGTTAGGGAGAAATCAGCAGGGACAGATACACTCTTCAGGACAAAAGATCCTGTTTTCATGCAAATGATCTCAGTAATAAATAACTGAGAGGATGAATATAGCACTAATAGTAGAAACATGCTGGGCTGTCTCAAAATATTAGGTTTAGTTAAAGATTTCCTGAATACACCAGCTCTTTAAGACTATGTAGCTTTCAAATTAGGCAATGCAATATCTCCAAGTCTGCCATGGCAGAGTTACAAGCAGCTAACAGTTGTAAAATTACTTAAATATGTAAAGCTGAATTCCATGATTTTTTTTTTTTGAAAATCCTGGAATGTTGTCATAATTTTGTGATAGCCATATCCATTAATTTTGCACAGCTATAAACCTTACCTACAATAGAAGAGGAAGGGAATGGCCTTGGTAAAGTGATAGAAATAGAGCTTTCATAGATGACTCTATAGCAAAGGTAGCATGACAGTTGGATTAGCATTTAAGGATCATGACACTACAGGTCACGTGAGTACAATTCATAGTCAGGTTTCAAGTTCCAACTTTATTTGTGAGGAAAATCAATTGAGCAAAGATCATTTACAATGGAGACTCAGGACATTTTCATATAGAAATAGTTACATACATTATGCAATAATTATAATCTAGCACATAACGCACTATTAAATATAATAACAGTATGGTAACAGGGAAAGAAGTGGAGAAAAAGGACAAGGGGAATCTGGAGAGAACCAAGAAAAATAAGGGCAAAGAACTGGCTATACAGTAGTTTTATTACTATATATTCAAGCTACCCAATCTTCTTCTAATAATCCAAAGTGTCTGCAAATAGGCCTACATTCCTAAAACCAAGATTTCATCAGAGCTGAACATTTTTATCACTCCTATTTCTGAATTCTACAGGAAAGGCATTCCATGCACACAACACCATATAACTAAAGTAATTTGCAGATGTTTGTGTTTTTAAAATTAGGCAGGGTCATTTCCATGCCACTGGAACTTCTCAAATGTAAATCAGGTTGACTTTCCCTAATAGGTAACCTTTCCAAAATATATACTGGGACATGTCCCTTAATATGTTTCAAAGCAAACATCGTTTTCTGTGATAATTTCATTCAGGTAGTGAAATACATCCCAGTCTTTTATACATTAAGCAATGGTGTGCATTCCTTGGGCATTCAAGCATTAATCTTCCAAATATGTTATACAAGAGTTCTAGTTTATGCAATTTTTCCGTGCTACAACACTCATAAATATTATATGTGTAGTCTAAGATCAGGAACAATTGGGCTTGAATAATCATCAGCCAAACATTGGGATCCAAACAATCCCTATAATAATACAGGAGTCCTACTTTGTTTCCCAACATTTTAAGTAAGTTATCAACACGAACGTCTCCTGTCACCAAGGGTTCCATTCTGTATCCCAGGTATTTAAACTCTTGCACTTGTTTAAAAACCTGGCCTTCCATAGTTTTCAATGTCAATTGCAGAAATTGAACATTTTGTTAACTTCAAGTGGGGGGCCAAAGAACATTGTATTTATTTTATCTACATTCAGCTTCAATTTCCAAGCATTAAAGAACAACTAACCCCTTAAATATTCTTGTAATTTAAACTGGACAATGTCAGGGGAGGCACTGGAGGCACAGACCACACTGTCATCCTCATGTAACTGACAGTTTATATCCCCAGTGCACTTCCCCCAAGTCCTTCAAATACATGGTAAATATAAATCAAAACAGTCTCATAACTGAATCCGGTGGTACCCCTCTTTATTTCCAAGTCCCCAGACATTTCAAGATTTACAGAAATTCTCTGCTTATGTTCACTAATACAATCAAAATAAACACATCAAAGCCACTCAAGTTGTCCCTAATGCCTCAAGTATATTCAGTTGGATTACATTATCTGCTTTGGCAAAGGCATTGGTGAGGCCAACAAGATGGCATCTATAAATGCCCCAGATTCCATTGCTTGGTTGACATCATCCAAGACCTTTGAAACAGTTGTTATTGTGTTATGCTCCTATCAGAAACCCAGTTGATGCTTATTATAGTAGCTCCTCTCCCCAAAATAGTCTCTTGGCTGCCTCTCATTGTAGTATTGCAGCTGGGGGGGCTTACTCTTGGTGCCCACATTGGTATTAATGACATAGGGAGAACAATTCCTGAGGACACGAGTAGTAAATTTACAGAATTAAGGCTGTTTCCAAAGGGAAAGGTATCCAGGGTGACATTGTACAAGATCTTCACAGTCCTCACATCTGTGAGAAATGGCAGTGGACTATTAGGTAATTTAAGTCATGCTGTGAGTACATTGAAAGGGAGAAGGTCTTTTTTTTCTGGCTACCTAGAGGGTAGTCTAGGACAAGGAATACAGATACAGGGAAGGGGGCAATTGTTTAACCAGGAAAGGCACACTATGCTGAAGCTTGTTTCCAGGTGTAACCTGGGAACACAAGGAAGTTAAGTGACTTGCTCAGGATCTCACACAGTATGCAAATGGGGGCTGTGGGAGTCAAACCCAGGTCTCTGGGTTTGCAGCTCAGTGCCCTAAAGCACATCGTTATACTGCTTCTTATGCCCAATATAGGTTGCAACTGTACTTAAATGGAAGCGGCATTGGTCCAACAAATAGACAGGGCTGTCTTGGAGGATTTAAATATAAGGATAGGGAAGGCAGCTAGTGCAGAGGATCACCAGTGGCAAGAGTCAGCTGCATGGATTTAGAAAGTGATGGACAGCAGAACAGGATAGGATAAAAATAGTACACCTAGGTTCAAACACAGGAGCATGGGGGAAAACAATTCCCACTTAAGTGCAAGTCATATGAGAATCCCACCCAGTAAAACTGACTAGTCTTAGAGCCTTATTTGCTTGGATGGCCAGGATTTAGAGACACTCAAAGAGACCTGGTTGGGTAGATAATGACCGGACCCAAAAAGGAAAAATTTTTGATATTCTAAAGTTATAGGTTTGACAGGAAAATGAGTAGATGGTTCTCTTTTTAGGGTGGGTGTCACTGTGAAATATGAAACTATAATGGGAACAAACAGTTCCAATGAGTCCATCTGGTCAAGCTCAAAGAAAAGAGTGGGGAGGGACCAGACAGAATAGGCACACAAGGGTATACAGCAGGACTGTGCTCAACTTTGCTTGGGGAATAAGAAGAGGGAAGTTGGAGGCAGTTGTGATAAGGTTTTTATAAACTTAAAATGCCCCAAGTGGACCTGTGGTGGCCTTAACAATTCCACTTCCATGAATTGTTTAGAATATTTGGCCAGTAAATAATTTGTGGTATTTCACTGTAAATTTAAAACTACTAAACTAAATTTCTTCAGATTTGTTATGTTCCAAGACTCATTGAAATTGTTTATGCATGCCAATTTCATGTCTATAACTGGTTGGCAGTGGAGTTGTAAGCATTCAGATTTACTAACATTTTCACAAGCGTTCACAAATAATTAAGTTGTAAAATTAGGAACCCCCTGTAACCTACCAATTATATAACCACATTTTGTCACGTTTTTCACTTTCTGAAACCCTCCCAAAAGGTTATTTGTGCTCACCTTCAGTTATCTATAGTGGCTCCTAATGTGGCTGAGTTATAAGCAGCAAAATACTGTCTTTTCACAAATAAGTATTTGTTTGCTAAGTATGTAATCCTGTGAATACTGTTAAGACCCATCAATTAGACTAATAATGTACATGCACCATTGTTTCTTTGCTGTGGACCACTGGGAACACTGTTAATACTTGTATTTTATACCTTTTGACTCCCTATGATTTTCTGTGATTTCCCAGTGTCATGAATCCCAGGTTGCCCTTGAGAAAGGGATTTATGAGGCCTGATTTTAAAAGAGCCCTTAAAGCAATGCAAGTTGCATTGCTCTAAAGGTTGTGGCAAATTCTTGGTGCACCAGGAACCCTGTGCCCAATTTTATAAAAATCAGGGTTCCTAAGCCAAACTCCCCAGGTTTGCCACAAGTCTCCAGCTGAGCCAAACATTTGGTGCACCTGCAGGGATCCGTCCCCGCCACCCGGCTCAACACTAGAGGGGCCAAAATGGCTGGGGGTGAAACTGCTTGCCACAAGGGGATCATGGGGCACAAGGGACATGGAAGGAGGTAGAGGGGGAGTTGGTGGGGGAGAGCTGGGACTGAATGTTAGTGATATGGCACCAGGCATGGTGTGTTTACAGCTGTATAAATATTGTAAATACCAACACATAATTGTACTGTACTACAATGTACAGTAACCAGTACCCACACTGTAAATATATAACCAGCCCTAATGAAACACACCAATGGAGGGAACAGTGATACATCTGCAGAACATGGAATCATACTGAACTGTAACAGAGCACACTTCACCACTGTACAGTGATACAGACATCACTTTACAGTTGTGAGGTCTACTGTGTTACAGGCTGGGTGGAGGGTGGTGACAACTGCCTCCAATTGGTGAACTGTAGGGACAGTGTGGATCTGTTTGGGGGGACAGATGCACCAGCACCACCATGGGGGGGTTGTAGGCTCTGACTTGCCACAGACCACCGGCCGCTCCAGCAGTGGTCTGACAGGAGTTGGGGGCTGCAGGGTATCTTCCCAAGGGGGGCACAGGGTTGCCCCCACCCAGTGAGGGCTCCAGAATAGGCACAGAGCTGGTTAGACTAGCACTGGGCTGATCTAACAGCAGGGGCCTTGTGCCCACTGAGCGATTCCAAAATCTAAAATGATGGGATATGGGAGCCCCACCATGGTGCAAGCCTCTAACCACCATGGCATAGCCATATGGCTGGCACAAGGATGGTGAAGGGCCATCTGGCATAATGTCCCTGAGGCTGCCGCAAGCCTTCTTGCAAAATCTCAGCTGCCACAAAGTCTGATGTAAGGTACCCCTTGTATCACTGTCTTTTGACACAAGGCCCTTGCATCACTAGTGGACCATTGAAAATCCAGGTCACCATATGAATCCAGTCCTCTGATGACAAATGCCAATCAGAGTTTGTGGTGGGTTATGATTTCCCTAGTCAGTTTCTGGCAGGCCATAAAGGCCATTCTAATTATTCTAAGCCTCAATGAGTTGGGGAAGGGAGACAAGGGAAGAACATGGTTGGACATAAATGACTCCCCCATGCTTTACCCATCCAGCTGTCACACCAGGACCTCAGGGTTCCTTGTTCCCCCAACTCCCCCCCCATTCTACAGAATTTTGGCTCTTCTCCTAGTTGGTTGGCTGCACCCATAGTAATATGTTTTTAACAGAGTACATAAAGGGCTCTGGTAATGGCTGCCCAAGGCTAATGGCAACTGTCCTTGCAGGCATGAGATCAGAGCATGTGGACAAGCTGAGGGACAGCTTGGAACATTCTCTAAAGGAAGGAAAAATACTTTCTGTGAACTACTTATCTGATGTGTGGTGTTTTTTTGTATACACAAAAATGAGTTTCCTAAAGGTATTCCCTTTTTTTAATCTTTATTCCATTTTGTAGTTTTCAACCTCAAATAACAAAGTTGCATAGATGTAGACAAGACAGAAAAAAAGCACAGAAATGGGGGTATCAATGGATATATTATCTTACAATATTCTAGATAGTTATCTGCTGACATATAGGTACCCTACACCAACAATGAAAATAAGTTATTAAGGAACTTTATATATACCACCCATCTTTGTCAGACTATCACATATTTAGGAATAGCTTTGTTTATTTTTGCTGCCAACTGTGTTACTATGTTACATACATTGTTCAATATATCCTGCCATAGTTTCAAAGTGGGAGTAGAGGGGTCCAACCAGTTTTTTTGTGATTGCTTTATTAGCAGTTAGGAGACATATCTCCAGTAATTTACATGTAGGTGAAGCCCACATACCCCTGGGAATGTCTAAGAACAGTGCTGTCAGTACAGCTAATGTAAGTGTAGGATCAACAATCTCCTGCAATTCTTGTAGCAGCTACTCACAAAACAGCTGAAGCACTGGACAACTCCAGAATATATGTGCATGTGCTCCCCTTTGCTCCACACAACCCCTCCAACACTGGACCCATCCTCTGATGAAGGTATTTATCTTGCTGACTTGTGGTATGTAACAAATCAAAGGAATACCTTGAATAACTACACCTTTTAAATACTGTATGTGAAGAAGTAAGCCTGTGTATGCAAGAGGTGCACTGAGCCCACCGCTGTGGATGATATTAATCTGCAAGTCCTCCTTCCAATTCACATGAACGCTTTCCATGGAGTGTGACACTAGATATAAAAGGATGGCATATAACTGAGAAATAAGAACTTCAGCTTCACTCCACTCAATACACCAGTGACCAATGTAAATAAGGCTGGAAACTGATTTTTGTCACAAGTAAAAAGTTTATTTCTGATGTATTCCCTAACCTGCAGTTATCTGAAATGATCCCTTCCCCTCAACCTATATTGTGCACAAAGTACTTGTGACATTTTCCACCTCCTTTCGTGTAAAAATTGATAAAATAGAGGCCTTGTCTTTATTTCCAGTGACTGAAATGGTCCAGGTCTGCTGATCGAAAAAAACTGATCATGGGAAAGAAATCCTATCAAATAAATTATATGGGGGTAATTTTTTTGTGATTCAGCACTTTATGCCAGTGGGATGAGATGGTTTTCATGAAGGAATTTTTGTAGGGTCCCAGTGAGGATGAAGCCAATAGGTTAAAAATAGAGTTTGCAAATTGGTAAAAGTCCTCTTCTACCAGTTCAGTAGCATTCCAGTGTGCATTATATACCTGGGAAAGTCAGTAAAGAATTGTGCATATCAGTGCTGTCTGGTCGTAGCATGCCAAGTCTGGGAGGGCAAGCCTGCCCAGGCATTTAGGAAGTTGGAGGGTTGCAAACTCAGTACATGGTTGAACATCTGACCAAGTAAATCTAGAAATGATTCTATCCCATTTCTGGATCGGTCCCCTTGGTGGGATAATCGGTAGGGTTTAAGCAAAACAAAACAAAAAAAGTAAAATATTCATTATAACACTGTCAGAGACTTGCATTAAAGACAACAATATAGTATTCCAGCCCTCCAGATCCATATTAAACTGTTGACTAAGATGGTTATAGTTCAGCTCTAGAAAATTTAATAATTTCCCAGACAACATGACTCCCAGATATAGTACATTAAGGCTTTAAGGTGCCAAAAAAAACGCAAAGCACTGTTGTATCATAGGGCTGTGTAGAATGCTAAATTTCTGACAGAACGGAATTTTGTGGAATTTTAGAAAATTCCACTGATTTCCATCATTTGCAGAATTTTGACATTCCACATGAAAAATGTTTTTCGTGGAATAATAATCCGTAGTTCACATAAACCGCAGATTCTTTTTCCACAATCAGCAGAAAATTATTCAGCAGTTTACATGATCCCCGGAACATTATTGCGCAGTTTGCATGGAAATGCTTGTTGACATTCGGCAGAATTTAAAAAGAAATTCCACAAAGCATTTTAGAAGCAGAACTGACATTCTGCAACAATTTCAATGGCAGATTTTCACATTTTGCACAGCCCTATAATTAACCTGAAGCACCTCCAGTTTTGCCAAGTTTAGTTCACACCCTGCACAGCTGTCAAACTGTGTGAAAAGGTCCCATAGGGGAGGTAGTGTTATATCAGGGGACATCATATAAATCAGATGATCACTGGCATATAATGACAGTCTTTGATCTCTACCACCCTGGTGGAGTCCATGAATTGAGGAGTGGGATTCAATAGCCTGAGCCAGAGGCTCCAAATACAGCACAAGTAGCAAGGGTGAATGGGGGCACACCTATCTGTTGCCTCTATGTAAGCCAAATGGAGGGGAATAATGACAATTAAGTTTCATTTAATCCTCAGGAGAACTATAGAGAGATTGCAATATCTGAACAAAGGGAGTGATCCCATTTGTTTTTTAAGGTGGCAAATAGAAATGGCCATGGTACCCTGTCAAATGCTTTCTCTGTGTCAAGTCTTAATAACAGGAAGGGAGTCCAGGACTGGGCAGCTTGGATGAGCAGGGTTCTTTTAATGTTGTATTGAATTTAATGGGAGTGTACTAATTCTGTCTGCTTGATTGATGAGGGAGGTAAATAGAGCATCCAAGCATTTAGTCAGAACTGAGGTACAAAGTTTATAATCAATATTAAGGACCGATAAGGGATGATAGGAAGCACAAAGTAATGCATCCTTCCCAAGTCTAGAAATCCCAAATGTTGTCGCCTGATGCCAGTTGAGGGGCAGGATCCCCAGCAAGAACTGTTTGAATAGCAGCTAGCAAGGTGGCATCTGTGATTCCAGAATTTGTTATAGAATTCCCTGGTGTAACCATCTGGGTCTAGGCTGTCACCAAATTTGAAATCTTTAATCACATTTTCCATAAACAGGTTAGCCAGCCTTAGAGTGGGTCCCAGGGTGGTAACTTGGGTAACAAATTGGCTGGACAACAGGACTCAGAGGATAATAGTAAATGGAGCACACTCAGGAGAAAAGGGAGTTACTAGTAGGGTAAGGCAGGGTTCAGTACTGGGAATGGTACTCTTTAATGTCTTTATAAGTGACTTTGTGGATGGACTGGAAGGAAAGGTGTGCCTCTTTGCAGATGATATAAAGATCTGCAACAGGGTTACTACACAAGGGGGGTGGAAAGGAAGAGAAGGGACATGGCAAGGTTGGAGCAGTAGTCAAGAGTATTGCAGCTTAGTTTCAATGCAAAGAAGTGGGAAGTAATGCACCTGGGAAACAAAAACCCAGGGGAAGAGTACACAATGGGGAGAGGGAGGTGCTAACAACAACAAAAGTGGAAAGACACTTGGGGGTACTCATATCAGACAACCTTAAGGTAGCCAAGCAATGTGAGAAGGCAGTAAGGAAGGCTGGGGGGATTCTGAGATGCATAGGGAGAGGCATCACCAATAGAAAGCAGGAAGTTATTATACCTCTGTACAGACAACTGGTGAAACCCCATCTGGAGTATTGTGTGCGGTTCTGGAAATCTCACCTCTACAAGGACATAGACAGGATGGAGGCTGTCCAGAGGAGGGCAACCAAAATGGTACAGGGTCTGCAATGGAAGCCATATGAAGAGATACTAAAAGAGATTAATATGAATACCCTTGAGCAAAGGAGAGAGAGGGGGAACATGA
Source organism: Neoceratodus forsteri (assembly GCA_016271365.2). Lineage (NCBI taxonomy): Eukaryota > Metazoa > Chordata > Ceratodontiformes > Ceratodontidae > Neoceratodus > Neoceratodus forsteri. Next base: position 1,035,736,881 of record CM028135.1, read on the forward strand.
TAGAAACTTTCAAGTACCTCAAGGTAATCAACAAAGTCCAAGAGGGTAGCATATTTCAGAAAAAGATGCACAAGAACAAGGGGGCACAATTTGAAAATAGAGGGGGCAGTTTGGGGGTAACATGAGAAAGTATTTTTTCATGGAGAGGGTGGTGGATGCATGGAACAGCCTTCCTGAGGAGGCTGTGGGGTCAAAGACAGTGGGGGAATTCAAGAATGCATGGGACCAACATAAGGCAATTCTAGTGGGGGTAGGAGGAGGTAGGCTACTGGTTATCTAGAATCTGCAGCTTATCCAATAGGTAGGAAAATTGGCAGACTAGGATGGACAAGCAGTCCTTATCTGCTGACAAATTCTATGTTTCTATGTCAATGTTTTAATTTTATGAAATCCTATTTGGGGTATAAGCCGGGTCCCCTGGGCAAGGGCTAAAGAAGGCAAATTCACCTCCCTCAAAAAGCCATCAAGCTTTGTGTCTTGTGGGTCATAATTTAGGGGGTAAATCTTGGTGAGATAATTGTGGAAGGCTTCCAAGATCCTCTTCTTAGTGTGCATTACCTGAGGGCTGGGATCTCTGAGCTGTGCCACTGCATGCTACTTAGTTTGCTTCTAGATACAGTAGGTCAGTTCCTTAGAGGCCTGAGCCCCCCCCCCTTCATAATTCCTCTGTTGGAAAAACAACAGACCCTTTTCTGCCTTAACAGTTTAGAATATCTTGACTCTTCTGCAGATCTTTGGCAAGGACAGGGCCCACTATTATATCCCCCGGCATGTGTCACTGTTGAATTTCTTTCAGTTTCACTTGTATCTGCCCCAGTGTCTAGTCCCTCGGCCTCTTCACCTGATGAAGCATTGATAATCAATTCCCCCTGCAGAACCACTTTCAATGCATCCCATAAGATACCCAGGAAGGTGCCAGAGTGAAAATTATCTTGTAGAACTGATCTATTTTTATGGCTGTGGGCAGAGCCTACAGATGTTTTGGGATTGATAGTAGCTTACAAAAATGGCCAATCACGTAACCTTCTGTTGGACTTTTGGAAGTATCCTTCCAAAAGTCCAGCCGAGCTTGAAACATTCCATGATGATCAGCCCCTATGGAATAACAACCGCACTATATCGGCTGTTACTTCCTCATTCCAAAGCAAGAACTTCGTATGCGTGACTCGTGCGCATGCACAGTTCCGCTGGCACCACCGTGTTGTGAATGGCAACATGCCATTCACTGCAACTATGCATATGCGAGTGCCATGCATGCGCAGTTGCTTCATCATCACCACCTTTCAGATGGCACTCCTCCCACACCCTACGACTGCTCCTGTCCTCCCCACTCCATCCCAGCACTGGCAGCAAAGAACGCACTCCCGCACCCTCCCACTGCTGCTGTCCTTCCCTCTCCCTCCATTCCCCATCCCTGTGCCAACATCAGGGTGCCCAATACCCATGTCAGGATTATGTACCCTCCCAACTCATGTGGCACACTAGAAGCAAACCTTAGTGTGCCCAAATATATGTGGTCCCTGCACTGACATCGGGGTGCCCAAATCCCTGTGTCTGGATTATGTGCCCTCAACTCATGTGGTACACACTGGGAGCCCAATCTAGTGTGCCTCAAATGTATGTTTTTCTTTTTTCCTTGATAACATCGGGGTGTCCAATCCCCATGTTGGCATCTCCCCCAACTCATGTGGCCACCCCAGTATCCCCAAATGTATGCTTTGTTTCCCTGTAACTAAAGAAAACCATCCCCCAATGTGTTTTTTTTTTCCTGTGAAAAAGAAAATGGTTTATCATCATTGCCCCAGTCTCCATTCCCCCATCCCCACCCTTACACTGAGCACCCAACTCCCTGCACCCCTTACCCCATTCTTACCTCCGGAAGTCAGAGCTGTCATCTTCTCTGGACTGGGACACCTCTGCACTCTTCAAAGCCGAACCAGGAACTGAACAATCAAAGGTAAGCACCGTATAATCACAGTCAATGGGGTTTCAACTTTGGTTGATAAATCAGACATTGTTTTGAATTTTGGCCCCAAATTGTCAACTTTGGATTCTTGGGACGCTACCTCATGAACAGTGGCACTGTTGTTTGACATTTGTTCCTGAAAGGTGATTTCACCTTTCAGGATCAATTAACGAAACAACAGTGCCACTGTTCATGAGGTGGGGTCAAAAAAAGCCCATGTTGCAAATTTGGTGAAAATAAAATTCCAAAAAATGACTGTTATTAGTATGTATTGCACAATTTCTATGCATGCTCCTAACTTCCCAATTTTTTTATATTTTCGCTCCAGATTTTCAACATTGCCATTTTTGCATACCTCCTTATTAACAGCTGTCATTTTTCACATCCTGCCCAAAATGTGTTTTCGCACCTGTGGCACATAATGACGCAGTCGCTCTGTGAAATCACCTTTTGGGAGAAGTGAACAAAATGACACTGGCACTCTTCATGAAGTGGGATCCCAAAAGACCATGTTAAAAATTTGATGCAACACCTCCAAAAAATGGCCAAGTTACACCTGGGCATTCTATATTTTCAATGCACATGTGTACCTTTGGGCATTTCGCAGCTCGTCACAGCTGTATCAGCTCTGGCTAGAGTTTGTTTCTCTAGACACTCCTCTGAGTTCAAAAGGGACTTAATGAATCACCTAAGGTCGTGCCTTTATTAGGACCCCATTGTAATTTTAACAAAATTGGTGTATGGTCCGAAATACAGATGAGAAGGATAGTACAGTCAGCTAGAAGGTCAATATGTTCATCTGAAATATGCACTATGCATATTCTAGTTTATAATTGTTGTGAGCTAGAAAAAATCAGTATAGCTATGGGTGTTGGGGAGAAGGTGTTGTCATGTATCCATCCAAGAGATTTCACAGAGCAAAAAACAGCCTTTTTTCCTGTGCTTTGGTATTCCAGGGTGGATTAAGTTTCATAGTATTCAAATTATTGAAAAACATATTATGCTGCCCACACCAAGCAGATAGACCCTCCCCCCGCTATATCTGTAGACTTCTGTTTAAGACAGAGGTCAGAATGCGAGAGTCAGTATCAGGGTGGCAGGTAAATACTAGCCAGGGTTAGGTCCTTCCCAAAGTAATGGCCAATGGTTACTGTAAGTCCTCCCTGCAGGTCTGTTTAAGAACCCGTGAGTGAAAGGGGGATAGTTTTAGGGATGTGAATTGCAGTCCCCATACCTTTACCTCCCTGACAACAACAGGCCACCACATGGGAAAAACAAACTTCTCTAATTTTGAATGCTTAATCTTAGAAAGGTGAATTTCTTCTATAAAAAAAATGAAACTAGGTCTTACTTTCCAAACAACACAAGTATTTTAGAATGCTTGACTGCATTTTTTGAGACCATTCACATTTTAGGAGTAAACAGATGTTAGATTAATGGGCAGCACTAAAATGTATACCAAAATAACATCACCTTAGATTGTTGTATCATAGGAGCTCCACTGATTGACAGAACGTGAAGCCCAGAGGGAAGACCCCTTGGTAAAACAGAAGGGTCTCATAATAACCAATAAAAAATATAAACCCCAGCAGTCTGTGTGTGTCCATTATTATGTTGACACAGTGCAGCATACAAACAATATAGGACAAAACCAACAGCAGAGCTATATACAGAATACAAACGCATTCCCCTCCCTTAAACCAGGAGTGGGGAGTGTGAAAGGCTTTGCTTCCAAGGTAGGACAGTCTAAGGACAGGTCCTCTACTGGACTGAGGAAAAACCAGAATGGAAGCACAGAAGTCCTCAATTGGAAGAAAAGGTGTTCCCAGAACTGGATCAGGTCTTCCCAAGGTAGGTGAGCACCACCTGGTGGAAGGTCAAGGAGGGGGAACACCTTTAGGTGTCGGGATTCATCAGCAATATCAATGAGAAGTACAAGGCTGCCAAACAGCCATAAAATAGATGTAGGAACAAGACACATTTTAAAATAGCACTTTTCCCCCAAACAGAAAAGGTAACCATCCATTAGTGAGGTTGGATGCACTAGTAGCAATAAATTGGCAGCTAGGGATACATTCGGGTGCAGTTGATCCAGATCTTGTTAGGGCATAGACCTGGTAGCAAGGTGTGGAAGTGTAACTAATCACCAGTAAACAGTGTGGTGAACTCGGCATCCAACCCAAACAGTTTGAGCCAAATTATCTCTAGGGTAGGAACTCTCTAGATATACTATAAAATTAGTGGATACCCAGCATAATATGAGAATGTCTAGGCTGCAGCAGGAAACCGAGCCAGCACACTGTGCAGGGGTAGGTAAGACAACCCATCTGGTCCCAGCCTGAATAATGTACGCTGCCTCTAGATTTACCAGAGCAAACCGGTGCAGTCAGGTGTATGGACCCTACAGGGGACTAGAAGGCTGGGTTGAGGCAAGTCCCCAGTGAAATGGTCTACCCAGAAAGTAAGAATAAACATCCTATCTGGGAAATAGAGGCATCTCTGCAGCCCCCACAGGAACACTCCGGCACTGCAGAACAGCCCTCTCCAGGGAAAAGTAATCTCAGTTTCTGAGCTGTCAGGCAGTACCATTGTGTTTAGATCAGGTACACCCTTTCCTCCACCTTAGTACCTACAGGGTTAGCCCCCCCCCCCAATGTGGTAAAATGACCCAGTCCTTCACCCATTCACATGGTACCCTGGAATAACAGAGAAGAATATAAGGCAATGGGCCATATTGTGCACTACTGCTAAGTCACGGTGGAGCAAAAGGCCAGAAAACATAAAAGAAAGGGAGGCATGAGAGTGGCAATTTCAGTCATATATATGAAAGGGCAAAGATATCCCTTTACATATATTCCATAGGGGATGGGAGTCTGTCAAAAACTCCCTAACCCTGTTAAAAGAAGCCCTATAGGAGTCCCGGTGAAGTGCCTACAATACTTATAGAGTCACTGCTGAAAAACAGTCCCTGTAAACGATTACAATCCAACAAACAGAAAAAATGTGTCCAGGTTTCCATGGCTCTTGAGAAAAACTGAAGCATTTCTCAGATGCCCCTTTCTGTAGCTTTACTGTAAGCTCAGTGAGCTGGTATAGATGGGAAGTGCAAGTCTACAGAGAATCTACAATGAGCTGGACAGTGTCCCAAGTTTTCATGTCGGCTGCTGCTTCCTCTGCATCTTGGTATAAAATGGAGCCATCTGTGTAAAAAACCCACAGCTGGCTAGGAAAAAGATTTAGATCCACAACTGTTTGTCCCACAGGGCTGCCAGAATGGTCCCAAGTTGGTAATACTGATCCATCACTTGGAAGGAGTAATCGTAATCCACATGCACCCTGACTCCTGCAAAGAACAGTTCTTTTTTCTGCCAGAGTCCCAAAAGCACTTTCTGCTTTATTTCATAGCTCATGAACTACATGATGATTGAGCACAGTCTTTGCTGGTTGTGCTTTGGTACAGAGCCCAGCACCCTATGGGCCCACTCAAAGATCTAACTGTGTATGAAAAAAGTCCTCCAGAAAGGCAGTCAAAACATTGCACTACACTTTCTCCCTAATGCCATAAAGGTGCATGTTCTTTCATCGAGAGCTCATGTCAGTATCATTGCATTTAACTGATAAAGTTAGAATTTTATATAATGTAGGGCCTCCAGGAGCCATCAGTCCATGAGTTCTGCATGTATGTCTAACTCTGAGATGGCCACCTGCTGTTCTTGTACCATCTGCTATAAAGGGCTAATTTCTGCTACCCAGTTAGATGAGCGCTACCAGAATAGTGCCGCACCATATGGCACTAGTCTGGTAAGTGCTCATATGGACAGTGACCAGGGGTTTACAGCACCTACGATAAACACTCCCCTGGTCACTGTCCGTATTCCTAACGAAAGAACAAGGGCAACAGGGATCTGGTAGCTGGCCGAGCTGCTCCTGTGGTGTGGAGGGTTAGGCATACAGCAGCTCAGCCAGTGCTATTGGAGACCAGGGTTCTAATCCTGGTCTCCAGTCATTTTGCCTGTTTTGGAACATGTTTTAATTTTTCAAGGGGCTGTGGAAACAATATTCCATGGTCCCAGATATTTAACTTGCTTTGTGATCCACTACTCCCTGGAGTGAGAATCTTTAAGTCTGGGGGTGCAGGAGGAAAAGCCCCCCACATTGGAGGTGCGGGGGACGATGGACCTTTTCAAAGTCCCCTTTAGAGTCAGTGTGAAAAGCTCTGATTTTGGTCAAGATAACATTCATTTTCTTTTTTTTTTTTTGCTCAGGTTTTTGGAGGTATTGTAGCTTGATCTCACCATTACTGCAAACTGTGAGGTGTATCTAACTGAATCTTCTGAGTCATATCCACCAGTATCCGTGGTTGCAGGAGAAAGATCTTCAATAAAGCACTTTCCCATAGAGCTGTTGCAGCCCTGGTAAGTGAAAACAAGGGGTTTTGCTGATAGAGATGTGTGTTTGTGCTGAAATTAGCAAGGTGGAGAGTCGGAGCTCTGACTTACATTTCCATCTTAGGCATGATGTCACTGGAAGTCCTCTACATGTATTTTTTTTATCCCCTCCTCTCAGTCAGCCCTCCTTCTAACATTTTCTGGGACTTACCTGCTGGCCATTTTCTACCAGGGCTTGCCACCCCCCCCAGTGGGGTCAGCAGAGTACTGCAAGCCCCACCAGAGAACGGATTCATTTCAGGCCGGTATGCCTAGCTGTTTGGGTGCAGGGTCTGCCGGTGATCCTAATCATCCCACCACTGGATGTTTCCATCTGTCTGGGGCAGGTATGGAATGCAGTGACATCATGGTGCATGCCACATGCTCCTGTGCAACATGTACTGACATCTGCCATGCCTCCCAACCTTCCTGGCCTGGGCTGCCTTTCTTCCAGCCTCTGCCAGGGGCCAGGCAAGCATCAGGCTCTGCCCACCTTCCCCCCTGGAGGAGGAGGAGATCAGTTCTATGGATGCTCAATCCTCCTCCCCCTGATGGCTCTCCCACACCCCGGATTCACTTCTGAATCTGGGTCATTGGCATTGCAAGTGGTAGTGCTACCACTGTGCCAGCAGGCAAGTCTCTCTACATGTATTTTCTAACAAACAAAATCTATTTGCCATCATTTGCCAGTGGCTAATTTCTATACAAAATACATTCACATCTGAAACACTTGAAGCCAGTCAGCCTTTTGCTGCTAAAAACCAAAAAATTGTGATACATCTCTTCCAGGAAATACAAATGTATGGGATAATTCTTCAAGAAATATGTTTGTGAGATGTTTTCAGCACAATGTGTATTTCTGAGATATGTTGTATCTCCAGACAATTACATATTTGTTGGAATATTGCTCAGCAAAACAAACATCAATTTGTGCTCATATCTCACAGTTTATGCTGTCTATTAAGATTATGACATTTAATGATACACAATTAAATCACTTCTGGACTATTCAGAACAAGATGCTGCAAATGACAAATTGCATTTCCACTGAAATCTACATAGTAATTAGTGATGCACTTTGAGTAGGTGTATGAGATTATCAGCAGACTAACAATTCCTGAAATGTCAACCCCGAAGATATACAGTATGCTGAAAGTACTTGCACATTAATGTCCACACTTTCCACAAAAAAGATCTTTTCATATGTGAACATTTTGGGGACTCGGATTCGTAATCAATACTCAAATTGAAGAAGGGAGTGGAACTTCTCTGTTGGAGATACCACCATTATGATGAGAAGTGAAATCAAAGTCAGTACAATAAAAGTGACTTTTTTTTGTCTTTTTGTTGCCCAAGCTGGAAAGTTAAGACCCCATGACACTATTCAAACAAACTCTGCAAGAGCCAATAGGGCTGCAGGAGAGGAATCTGGGTTAAAAATATTGAAAATTATTATTTTTTTTTTTTTTATATTTTCACACCTAATTTTCAACACAGCCTTGTGATGAACTTGCCTCATAAAGAAAGGAAGAGAAAATGTTCAAGTCCTGGCCTAAATGTGATGTCGTGCAGGGACTGCAAAATCAAATTTTGGGCTGCAAACACACATTTGGGGCAGGAACTGAAAAATGACAGCTGTCACATTAATGAGTCACTGTACCAAAATGGCTATGTTGAAATGTTGTGGTAAAAATACTGAATATTATCAAAGTTATGATCCTGCGTTTGCAAAATTCAACATAGCCTCATAATTTAAAGCAGCAGTGCAGCAATAATGGTGACAATTTTGACCTATACTTTTTATGCTATTTTAGATTGCCAATTACCTCCTGACTTGTATGATACCCTTCTTTCCACAATTTGAATCTGCTTGAGTACTTTTTTTCATGTCTGAAATAATAAAAGGAGCATTCCTTTTAACATGGCTCAAACCAGGTTTTCACCAATATTTGTAGCTGTTTTTTGAACAACTGTTGTTCTGTAAGGTCAGAGAGCACTGTTTGCTGCATGATAATTAATTTTAGTCACAACAGAAGTGATATATAAGCAACAGATGGACAAAAACAGCTGAAAATACTGATGAAGACCTGGTCCACACTGTATTAACCCTTAGGCTGCAGAAAGAATTTGAATGTATAGGAATTTTGGACTGATATATCAGTCCATGGCACAGCAAGGGTTAAAAAGGACTACTCCTTTTATTATTTCAGACATGAAAAAAAGTACTAAAGCAGACTGTGAAAAGAAGAGTATCATACAAGGCAGAAATTAAGGGCAATATAAAATAGCATAAAAAAGCATAGGTCAAAATTTTCTATAGATTGTTGCACTGCTGTTTTAATAGATGGACATACTAGAATCATAGAAAACAAGAATGTGCAAAGTATAATACCACCCCCATATTAAATTTAGTCAAAGTCAGTGAATGCATTGCTAGACTTTTTTTTGGGCAATGAAAAAGTTTAACTTGGTCTACAGGGGGAAGCCCTAAATATCATGATATCAGTGCAGAAAGGGGGTTAGGGTGCATTCAGATGGAAGTGAGGATAAGGTAAAGAAAATCTATTGTGGTACTATACTCTATAAAGATCCTGCCGAAAGAATGCAACACATATGTCAAGCAGAAAAACACTAGCTTGGCCTAGATGTTGAATTCTTTGGTGCGGTCTTATAGTGCAGCAAGTTAAAATGTGTTCATATTCATTTTTGAGTAGGGGATTGTGAAAAATGCCAAATGGTTGTCAATTCTGACCCACCTTTTTTCTTGTTTGATGACAAAACTGCTGCTCTAAGAAAATGGGCTATGTAGACTATTATGATCCATCATATTTTCAATAACCCCAACTTTTTACACCCTGTGGGTCACAATCCTGCATAGGAAAACGTACCTTCTCACTCCTCTCTGAATGTAAACCAAGCCCCCTTTTTGTGTTGACAAATCCCCATCCCCATCCATCTGCCACTTGCTTAGTGGCAGTGAATTTATGTAGCATTTTTTTAGTTCTGCATATTTATACAGTCACATAAAATGCCAACTGACATCCTCTGTAAGCTTCCCTCTGTCAGTTTCTTCATACTTCCTCCACTGTTTACATTTACTGCAGCAGTAAAGAGAATATGTTTAGTACTAAAAATAAAATAAATTTGCTGGTGGGCTTTCTGTTTAGTTACCACTGTTAAGGGGACACTGCATTTTCAAAACAGGAATACCTAGAAGGATCTAACAGATAATATTCACATTTATGTTTTCTAGTAGTTGTTACTGTCTTCTCCATGCGGAACAAAGCAAAATGGATTTGGAGTGGCGGGACAAGTAATATGGTGCTCAGCAATGAAAAAAATGAAACAAGCAAAAGGATGAGGAACACTCACATATGCAGAAAGCACCAGGACCACAAAAACATTATTCAGAGTTCTTTATTTAACTAAAGTGCATAGTGCACCCACACATAGTGTGCATAAAAAATTGACGGCTGAGTCGCTCTGAAAGTAACACTTCTCCTGGCCCCTGCCAGGCATCATCAGAGTGAATCACCTCCCCCTGAGTACAGACCCTTTGAGATGCACAGTGAAGCAGTTCCTGAACTATGCCATGGTTCCTGTTGAGAAGTCATATAGCAGAGCTTACAAAGGAGGATGTCATGATCAACTAAGTCAAAGGTCTTAGATAGATCTATGAAGTTGGTACCAGTGAGCTTGCCTTCATCTAAGTTCCTTAGGATGTGTTCTGTGTAACAGTCCAGAGCAGTGGTTGTTCTATGACCCTTTCTAAAGCCATGCTGGTGCGAGGATAACAGATAATAGTTTGAGACATTATCTGAGATTTGCTGGAAGACAATTTTTTTTTTTTATCATAGAAGATTTTATTAAGATTTTCCAGCATTATCTTACACTTCCATGATCATTCCTCTCTCATGCATGTTACAAGATCTTCAAGGTCCATATTCATACATTATACAATACATAACCACAGGCTAAGCCTTTATATTTACTTCACATACATTCACATAAATACATCCTATCCTTCTTAAGCATAGCTACTTCTTCATGCTAGACATCTGGAACATCTAATACAGCACACCTAATGACTAATAGGAGAAGAGTTCCTCAGTGTGGGGGGGGGGTCTGCATAGTGGCAAGTTAAAATAACAGTCCCACTTCTTATGGAAGTGAACCAGTTGTCCTCGATGAGCATAGGTCAGCACTTTCGAACAGTGCCAATCTTGCTATAGCAGCATGCCAATGACTTATACATGGACTATTGACTTGCCTCCATTTCATTAGGAGAAGCCACTTAGCCTCCAGTAGAACTACCATGACCCACCCTCTTAAGGCCTTTGGGAGTGTAAGAAGACTAGACGTGTCCCCCAGCAACAATTTGGGATCAAGCTGGAGGTCCCTTATGCCTAAAACTAAGCAGCAATCCCGCCTAACTGCCCCCCAAAAGTTAGAAAGTTGTGGACATTTCCACATTATGTGAAAGAGGTGGGCTCCTGCTTGCTGGCATCTCCAACAGTCAGAGCGTGGCAATAATCTTGCTGCACACAAAACGGCTGGGGTTCTATACCATCAAACAAGATTTTTAATTGTATTAATTGACTCTTAGCATCCTTATATAACCTATGTGTGTTTTGAAGGCACCTAGCCCATGTGGAACTCGATATTGCTACCCTCATTTTTAGTTCCCATCGAGTTCTACAGTGTTCGGTAGCGTCTGGCAGGGAGTCTCTGCCTATAGTGTAGAATTTACCTATGCGCCCCAGAGAGGACATCTCCTTATGCAGGGTGGAAAGCCACTTCCACTTGTATCAGTTCGTATCTGGGAGGAAAGGGCGTATATGAGGCTGCGTATTTGGAGATACTGCCAAAAGTCAGTATTTGGAAGGCTAAATTTCTTTTTCAGCTGGTCAAAGGATAATAATGTATTCGAACCAGGCATCAGTAGATCCCTCACATAGCATATTCCCTTTGCCTCCCAGGTAGATCAATTAAGGGGTTGTCCCTCTAATGTTATAAAGGTGTTATGCCACAACTCTGCATAGGCCAGGGGTGGTGTCCAAGCATTCTTGGGGGTATTTGACAGAGTCATAATGCGATGCCAGGCATATTAGGAGTGACATATGATCAGGGAGAGGCCCTTTCCTGCAGATCCACTAAAGCTCAACAGAGATCTAAGTGAAATGGGAGCTGCCAGGTCTCTTTCAAAGCCGACCCACACTGGCCAGGAAGTGTTAGGTGGTACAAACCATTTTGTTAACTGTGCCGCAGTGCATGCCAGATGATAGTTCAGAAACCAAGGGGCCCCAAGGCCTCCCCTAGTTCAGTGCACCCTAAGTTTGTTTTTCCCCCACCTATGCACCTTTTTCTCCTACACCAGAGAAGAAACCATTCTTTCAAGAGTATCAAAGAGCTGGGGGACAGCCTCATTGGAAAATTGTTGAATAGGTACAGCACCCTCGGGAGTAGTAACATATGTACTGAAGCCACTCTACCCATCAAAGAGAAATGTAATTTCTTCCATCTCTCCACTTCTGCACTTAGCTGTTTTAACAAGGGGGAAAAATTAACATACTCGAAGTTTGCCCAATTAGAAGGTATGTAAATTCCTAAGTACGAAAACCCTTGCGGGGCCCATTTTAGTTCTGTGCCATGAAGACATTCCAGTAAACAGAGAGGGTTCAATGGGGCAAGTACAGTCTTCCATTGATTCACCTGTAACCCTGATAGCTCCGCAAAATTTGTAAGAACTGAGAAGGCTGTTGGTAGTGACTCTTGGGGATGAGACAGGGTAAGTAATAAATCATCTGCATAGGCAGCCATAGTATACGCCCTACCCTGCACCGATATGCCTGATAGCCCCTTCTTATTGTCAATCACGTGAATTAGGGGATCCAGAGCTATTAGAAAGAGTAAAGGGGATAGGGGACAGCCTTGGCGTGTAACCCTATAAAGTGCAAAGGGAGGAGAGCTAGTAGAATTAGTAAGGATCTTTCCTTTTGGGGAGTTATAAAGAGTCGAAACCCACAAGCAAAATTGGGGACCAAATCCATATATACGAAGAACTTCATGGAGGTAATTCCATTCTACCGAATCAAAGGCCTTTGCAAAGTCTACGGCTAAGGCAGCCATGGGGATTTTTGCTTTGCTTGCCAACCACTTCAGGTTCAGCAACAATCTGGTATTGTCAGAGCCTACTTTTCCAGGCATAAAGCCAACCTGAGATGGGTGAATAATTGAGTCGAGAATATTTTGCAATCTATATTTTAGCCAAAATCTTCATGTCCACTGGCAATAGTGATATGGGGCAAAAATTAGCACAGTTCAGGGGTCATCAGATCTTTTTGGTATGACCATAATTAAAGCCTCATTCATTGTGGCGGGAAGGGAGCCTGTAGAATGAGCACATTGCAGAGCAAGCAGCAGGGGTTCACAATTTCTTGGTCTAAAGCTTGATATAATTTGACGGTCATTCCATCCAGCCCAGGGGCTTTCCCTTTGGCCATATTGAATAGCTCTTGCCGCACTTCTGTCTCCACTATAGGCCGGTCCAGGAGGTCGACTTGCTCTCGGGTTAGTGAGGGAAATGCGAATCCCTGACAAAACTGACGCAGTTTATGTGCAAGCAGTTCCCTCATATATATGGATCTGGATTGATATAGCGTCTGGTAGTAGTTTTTCATGGTCTCATTAACCCCCTTCGAGTAACTAACCACTTATCTCTTAGGAGTACGTAGAGCATGGATCTTTGCAGATGCTTGCTGTTTTCTTAACTGGTAGGCAAGGATCCTCTCCCCTTTGTCCCCCCTTCCCAGTACCGATGTTTCACCGTAAGCCAGGTCCATTCAGCTTTATGCTGTAGTAGTGAATTTATTCGATATTTGAGTCCCTCTATATGCCTTATCAAAAAGGGGTCCCTAGGTGTCACAGTAGTGGTCTGGGATGCCCTAAAGTGGCCCTCCAAGTCATCAAGCTCTGCTTGTAACAGCTCTATTTCTTTTTTCTAGGTTTTGTTCTTCTTTGCAGCAAAGGCAATGATATGCCCTCTCAGAGTGGCTTTAAAAGCCTCCCAGATCATACTCGTCGAAACTTCCCCCATCTTGTTAAAAGTAAAATACTCCCGAGCTACTTCCCGCATGCTTTTCTGGAATTCAGGGTCACAGACTAACAAGGGATTGCACCTCCATCTTGTCCCCCTACTACCATTCCCAGAAGCAGTGTAGGTGCACGACACTGGCGCATGGTCTGAAATAATTATACTGCCTATGTCAGTATTTGTGATGGCACTTGAGGCTTGCTGGTTAGCTAACCAATAATCTATCCGACTATGGGTGTCATGTGGGGAGGAGTAGTACGTGTAGTCATGGCCAGAGGGGTAATCACGCCTCCAAACATCCACCAAGCCCCACTCTGCTATCATCTCTTGGAGTGCAGCATGGGCCTTCATGTGTGTCTAGGGGTGGGCCAAGATTTATCCAAAAATATATTCGGTACTATGTTAAAATCCCCTGCTATTATCAAAGGAGTCATGGAGTCCGACTGTGTTAATCCAACAATAGCCTGGCTTAGCTTCGGAAAAAACTCTGCATGATCTATATTTGGGGCATACAAATTGCACACTATCAGACTATCTGAGCCGGATCTTAATTTAACTATTGCCCACCTCCCTTGTTTATCTGCTCGGGAGTCTTCCATTACCCAATTGCTCGCCTTCTGTATTAAAATAGCTACCCCCCTTTGTTTTAGTAGATGCAGAGTTAGCAAACACAGTACCGACCCATGACTTCTTGAGCCAAGGAGTGGATTTGTCAAGGAGATGGGTCTCCTGCAAGAGAGCTATGTCCGTGTGCAAGTAACACAGATATTGCAACACTTTGGTTCTTTTAATAGGGTGATTTAAACCCTTTACGTTCCATGACACAAGACACAGATCTCGTACAGTAGCTGGAGGCATTTTGGGAATATATCAAACTCTACTGGGCTTGCTCCATGATATTCTACCAGAGTGGACCTTGGTGCCCTACTGAGGACTACCACTTAAGGAATCTACTATACCTTATGATCCAAGAGCTAGCAATTGCTATGTCACCACACACGAGAGAGATTTTGGCTTAGCAACAATAGCCACAGGAAGTGTATATGTAAGCAAAAATAACTAATCTGACTAACACTAAGTACTGCACTAATAAGAGCAGAACACCAGATTAGAACTAGTTAAGCTACTCTACGTAACAATCAACCAGCAGTTCACTGCTAACTGCTACAGACGTTTCCAGGAAGAGGATGGACAAAAACCGTATCCTCAGCTCCACTTGTGTCTGTGCCTGGGGGTTGTCAATGTGAGTCACGACTCCTCCGGTTGTCAATGTGAGTCACAATTCCTCTGGGTTGTAGCCCTCCTCAACTGAGGAACATTTCTCGGAGAAAGTGTAATCCGGGGGGGAGGACCTCATTCAATTATAAAGAGGGAAGGAGGTGGAGGGAGTTAACAACTCAATGGAAAAAAGGGGGGGTGATAGGAAAGGGGAACGAAAGGGAGCTTCCCTAATCATAACACAATGGCCGGGCCCCCACAGCCCTTGCTCATATACTGCTATGCACACTAAGGCACCAAAAAACAAGAAAGTTTCAGCCACTTCAACCTTGTTTGTACTTCCCAGCTATCCAAGTTAGAAGGTAGCAATGGAAGGGGGTAGAAGGGAAATAAGGGGGGGGGGCCTGGGAAAAAAAAAGGGGGAGTTTCCCCCACCAGGGTTCTCTATTTCAAAGCATTTCAACCATCATAAGCAGGGGAAAATGTGTTAAACTCCTATACTGCTATTAAACCAACTGTTTGCTACACCATGCAGAAAAGTATTATAACTGCAGTCCGTACAGACAAGATCAGTCCAAGAACCACAATTCTTCCCAAGCTGCTAGTCTTCTGGAATCATTCTCCAGCAGCTGGGATCTCATCGGATGCTACCGCTGCTGCATACAATTTTATCCCTGGTTTGAGCTGATTAGAGATATCCACCATCTCCAGCAAGGAAGATTCCGGAATATCAGCCCAGCCCATATAGTTCCCTTGTTTGGAAATCGGGGATTCAGATTCATCCATAAGGCTATCAGGGCCAGATACCAGAGGTTCATCTCTAGACATTTTCGCTGGTGGGGCTGTTCTCTGCAGATCCGGGGGAAGCTGCTGTCCGCTCCTGGAGCGCTGATGCTGTCTTGGAACCAGGCTGTTATTTCTGGGAGGAAGAAATGGCAGGTTTGAGTCAGCAGCTAGTGTAGGTACAGGCCTATCATTTGTGTGGGCAGATCTCTCTCTGGGGGGCTGATCAGTCCAAGGACCTGGTCCTCTCTCTGTCCTGTCCTCTGGGTTCCGTAGTTGATGATTTCAGTTCCTAGTTCTGTTATCCGAGGGTTCCCATAGCTTTCTGAGGGATGTAGTTTGTAGGGGGAGATTGGGCCAGTTCTTAGAGGCCCATCTTTCAATCTCCTCAGACACCTCTGCCAACAGGTCCCTCCCTTCTTTGGACACCAGCAGTCTGGTAAGGCCTTTAAATTTGTATTGAAATTTGTGAGCTGACAACATCT
Source organism: Neoceratodus forsteri (assembly GCA_016271365.2). Taxonomy (NCBI): domain Eukaryota; kingdom Metazoa; phylum Chordata; order Ceratodontiformes; family Ceratodontidae; genus Neoceratodus; species Neoceratodus forsteri. The sequence goes on from CM028135.1 coordinate 1,035,752,853, forward strand.
TCTTGATCGGGCTTATTCGCAGTTTCATGTGCAAAGTCTCTATATATCGAAATCACCACCCCTTGCCATCTAATTTCAGCTAGATCTCGGGCTGCACTTAAGATGCATTCTTTTGTAGAGTATCTCAAAAAGTAAGCCACGATTGGCCTTGGAGCTAGCTGCTGTTTTTCTTTCCTCCCCACAATCCGATGGGCCCTTTCAATTTCGACTGGGCCTCTCCAGCGTTCCCCCAGTATTTTAGGAAGAGACTTGTTGAGAAACCTTTCCGTAAAAGTACCCTCAGCCCCCTCAGGGGCTCCGATAATGCAGAGATTATTTCGCCTCCCCCTATTTTCTTGGTCCTCCACTCTAGCAAGCAACATTTCCAGTTGTAGGCCTTGCATTCTTATTTTCTGTGTTAATTTTTCCTGTTGTAGCTCCAGGGATTCCACTTTTTGTTCTGCAACATTTAGCCGATCCTGCATCACCCGTACCTCCGCTGTGGTGTTTGTAAGCGTGGTGTTAATAGTATCAACTCTCAACAAGACCACCTCCAACATTCGGGTGATATATGTTAATGATTCAGTCACAGAAGGCGTTTGCACAGTAGCAGCTGGTATCGGGGAAAGTGTGGGTAAAATAGTCTCAGTCACCACCTTCTTCAGGGTTGATTGGGCTGGCGCAGGTGCTGGTAGAGTCTCCATCTGCAGGTTACGTGGGGCAGATGCACCTCAAATCCCAAGGCTTGGCCCTACGCCTTCTCTGGCCTATTTGAGCCGCATCTCTCTCGATTCGCCGGTGATTGAAGCAGATTAATTATACAGCTCACTTTTAAAAATCTCACCAACCAATTTAGGGCAGTTCCTCCGACACTTATCTCTCAACAAAAACCAATTACATCCTGGGATTAGACTGACTCGCCACTGTTCTTTCTCAGCGAAGAGCATCCCAAGAATTATGCTGCCATTCCTATGGCAGTCAAGCCATGCCCCCCCCCCCGAAGACAATTTTTTAAGGATTTTGGTTAGGTGGGAGAGGATTGACACTAGTCTGCAATTATCCAGGAGTTTAGGGTCACCTGATTTTAATATTGGGATGACTCTACCTTTCTTCTACAATGAAGGGATGGACGAGAAGGAGAGGGACAGTTTGAATAAGGTAGCAAGGGGCCTAGCAATGATGTCAGCAGTCAGTTTAAGGAGCAGAGGGCAGACACCATTGCTTCCAGCACTACTGGAATTAGGGAGGGTCTTGAAGACACACCATACCTCCGTGGAGGAAGTGGTTCTGAAATGGAAAGTAGGAATACCATACACATCCACTGTCCCCTCCTCAGTGGTAGGTGTGGTGTCCTTGGGTGGGAATTTAGCCAGGCGCTTGGCTAGATTAGTGAAATTTACATTTCAGAGCCTCTGCAACTTGACAGGGCTTGGTTATGCAGCCTGCATCAGTTAGCAGGTTGATGTGGCCCTGCTTTGAGCCTGGTTTAATTAGGGAGTTCATTGTGGCACAGAACCTATGAGGGTCACCCAAGTTGTAGGTCTGTTGGTTTTAATTATGGAGGCATTAAGGGATTTGTATTCCTGCTTACAGTGGTCATGAGCCTATTATAGTTGTTCCAGGTGGCAGGGGATGGGGAGGATTTATAGTTCATCCATAGAGCATCCCTTAGTTTCATTTTTGTAAGAAGCTCATTTTTAGTCATCTGGAGTTCCCGTCCCTTACTAGCCAGGTGGTGGTAGAGATGTATTTGTCCTGGACAGAGGATAGGGTGGCAGTGAGGAATCCAAGGCAGAGTCCACATTGGTTATGGTATGAAGGACAGACCAGTTTAATTCCTTAATGTCCAAGTATAGTTTATCCAAGTTACACTTGGAGAAATTCCTAAAGCACAAAAACTTGGGGGGGGGGGCAAGGGCGATGACAGGACCACATACAAAAATTGGGGAAGTGATCACTGATGAAGTTGACAGCACCCCAGCCTGAAGGATCCTGTCCTCCCGGTTTATTATAATCCAATAAAAGAGTGGGTGATTGGAGGATTTGGGGTTCAATCAATCAATCAATCAATCAATCATCATTATTTAACCAGGTAAGACACTGTTGAGGAAAACTAATTTACAAAGTGGGCCTGGACAAAACAAAAAGGCAATAACAGAAAAATATACATAAAAAGACAATGAAGTTACAAAGGATACATTCCAAACAGTACACACTTATATACAATGTGTACAATATCTACAAAAATACTAGCAGGAGATACATGATGAAAAGCAAACATTGGATTTACAATGTTTTCCACTGATCCAGTAACAATGACCATAGAGCAGAAATAGTGCAGCATACCTGGGATGGTGAACAGCAGTTAGGTGTGCAGCAGAAAAAAGCATGCGGGAGGAGATAATCTGGTTGAGGTTTAATTACTTTAGCAACTCTACACACTCAAGCTGTTGGTCATTTAACTGCCACCACTCCACAGGGTGCAAGAGTGCCCTGGAGGGCTCTTTGATGTCTCCAGGTGCTAAAAGGACTGCCCTTTGAGATTTTAGTTTGCCTCCATTCTGTGCTGAAAAAAGACAAGGAACTTCCATGTCTTCTTGCAGCAGCTAGATCCTGGAGGCATCAAACAGCCCTCCAGGAAACTCTTCCTTCCATGTCTACTTGCAGCATCTGAAGGCATCAAAGAACTCTTCTGGGCACTCTTAAATGTCTTCTTGCAGAACCTGGAGGCATCAAAGAGCCCTCCAAGGGAAGAGTGCCATGGAGGGCTCTTTGATGCTTCCAGGTGCTCTAAGGATGCCTTTTGTGACTTTAGGGTACAGTGCCACCACTCCACAGGGTATAAGAATGCCATGGAGGGCTCTTAGATGCATCCAGGTGCTGCAAGTAGACATAGAAGAGTGCCCTGGATGGCCATTTCATGCCCCCAGGTGCTCTAAGGATGTCTTTTGTGATTTTTGGTTGCAGACAGTGTTACCACTCCACAGTGTGCAAGAGTGTACTGGAGGGCTCTTTGATGCATGATCCAGGTGTTGTAAAAGGATGCTCTTTAAGATTTTAGTTTACCTCCACCAGGTGCTGCAGAAAGACAAGGAACTTCCATGTCTTCTTGCAGCACATGGAGAAAACAACAAAGGGCACTCCTGCACTCTGTGAGTGGTGATGCTGTATCTTAAATCACAAGGGCAACCTTAGAGGCACCTGGGGTATCAAAGAGCCCTCCATGGCACTCTTCCATTGGAGGTCTTTGATACCTCCAGGTGGTGCAAGAAGACATGGAAGAGTGCCCTGAATGGCTCTTTGATGCCACCAGGTGCTCAAAGGATTCACTTAGCATGTTATTTATTTATTTTAAAGTTGAGAACCGGGAAAGGTACCATGATCAGAGCTCATTTCAGAAATGACCTGGGAAAGGGGGAATCATGTGTCAGTGTAATGGTATTACAGATTTTTAGGACTAGCCAGGTCAAAACAGGAGTAATTGTAAGTTGCTAGAGACAGTTCCTGATGATTTTCAATAGTAAACATAACTGCAAATGCCATGAATGATTACACATTATTTAACCATATAGAAGGCGTTCTTATGAACTGTTGCTCTCCCAATAAACTCATCAGCTATTTTGTCCATGTCTAATGCATCAGTGTGTTCCTGATGAATGTGAAGCAGAGCAACACTATTTAAGCATCTCTGTGACATTGTTGATCTAAGATATGTTTTCAGTCTCCTGAGTCCTGAGAAAGAAAGCTCAGCTGTACAAGTTGATACTGGTACTGTCAGTAAGAGCTGAATAAATTTTACAAACATGACACAGTACACATCTTGCAATGAATCAACAGTTTTCCCACCAGCTTTTGCAATGTCAGCGAACATGGCACGGTGTAGTTGCAGTCGCCCTGCATCTAAGTCATTGCCATAAAAATTAGATATGGAATCTAATGGCCCTTGTCCTATCACAAATTGTTCTGCATCTAACATAAGCTTCTGAGCTGGAGTTTGAAATCTATCTTTGACTGAAAGAACAACCTGATCAATCACTTGGAAAAATATTCTCCTGAAGTGGTCTTTTGGGGATGCATCAGTAACTGATTGAAAGCTATCATCTATATGGCGAGGAACTTTGTGTTGTTGGAAGAACTGGTTCATCTAACTGCAGTTCCTCAGCTCTTCCATCCACTGTACTCCAGAAGTTGTCAAACTGCCCTCTGTATTGTTGCATAGTGTCGAGAAGAGTTTGAATCATACAATTAGCTTTCAGAAATTGAAGAGAGGTTGCTTGAAGAGCTGTGTTTATGCTGTCACAGTGAGAGAAAATTTTAAGAAGACTCAAGAAGAAAAATCCTTTAAATGATCGTAGCTGTGCCAAGAACCCTCCTGCTTTTGCCCCACACTCCAGTATTCTCTGAGGACACACTGTCCAGAAATTCCAATAATGCTAAATAGTTTTCTAGAATCAATTTAAACTATTTGCCCTCACTGTCCACCTTGTTGGAACAAATGGTAGTAAAGAGCCAGGCCTAGTGTCTTTAATATCGCTTTATGTTTTTCAAAAAGTTAGCCGTTTTGGAGAGTCTCTAATGAATGTTATGAGTTCTTGTAACTGATTTACTATGTCTCGACATTCTTGTATTTTGCTGATGCAGTCCTGTACTACAAGGTTCAAGGAATGTGCCAAACAATGTACGAAAAGGGCCCTAGGCTCAACAGCATTTAGCCTAGCCTGCACTCCAGAGTGAATACCAGCCATAGTAGCAGCTCTATCATAACACTGACCCGGCATTTATTTATATCCAAGTCAAACGTAACAAAACATCTTTAAGGATACTGAATAGTGTAGCAGCATCTACAGCTGGTGTTTCATGAAATCCTAAAATGCTTCTTCAATTCCAAAATCCTCAGTGACAAATCGAAAACATTTTGAGACTTGCTCATGAACAGTAATGTCCATTGTCTCATCCATCATTACAGCAAAATACTGAGCTGCTTTGATTTTGGAAACAATTGTGTTTTGCTCATCTTGTCCCATAATGTCCAGCATTTCATTCATTATGTCATGAGACAACCACCTGTAGCTATCCTTAACAACCACTGCTGCAACTGTGGACAATCAGTGGCTCACACTTTTAGCACTTGCATGTAATTTGAAGTCTCATCTGTATGGCCCTGATAGCAAGCCCTGTCGGCCAGTAATCTTAAAGTTGTCATCATTTTAAAAGTGCAATCCTTGCATCTACTGCTCGCTGCCTACTGGCATCAGACATAATGCTGTACACATTTTGCTTAACATGTGTTTTCATTACAGCCTCACTGTGGCAGCCACTTTTTCATGGGATTCAAATCTTTCTATTGCCTTATGCCATGCACTATAACCAGTAACATTTGTGGAAAATGTGAGCAGTTTTTCTCTCTTGCCTCTTTACACTGAACAGAATGCTTTTTTTTATTGGAATCATACAGTAACCATTTGAACCGGTCAAGCCACCTTTCTTGAAAGGTTCTGCCTTTTTTCTTGGCGACTACTAATGATTCCTGTCTTGTTTTTTCTTTTACAGACAGAGTGCTGCTGCTGCTACATGGCTCCTCAACATCGACCACGTCCACATCCCTAGCAATGTGAACTTGTGCAGCTGCTGTTTCCTCAGCTTCAGTCTCACAACTTGCTACGTCACTTGTTGATGGTGCTGCTGTTGTACTGCTTGCCTCACTCTGTTTAGCCCATTTTTTAATAAACTTGTCCATTTTAACTTACAGTGTGTGTTTCTCTTGTGTTGATTCAGAATAGGTTACACTGTTAGTTGCTGGTCTGGACAGAATATGATTAAAACATTAAAGTCAGTGGAGGTCAGAATAACACTAGACAATCAGTTCACAGCACTTTGGTTTTGACTTTAGGACCCCTCTTAAATCTAATAGTCTGATTTATTTTGTTTTTTATTGGTTTTGGATGATCAGACACTGCTAGGGACTGTCCAGACAGGACAGTAGGAGGACTATAACAGCACTGACAGGCTAGGTTAGTCTCAGCTGCTTACCCTCTCACACAGACTTTACAAGCACCCACAGACAGAGCACTTTCTATTCACTTGGAGTCTTGCACTATATGGCACAGAAGACACCTCTGTGCAATCAGCACTCTAACTTTAATATTTTACTTGTATTTTTCTTTCGGACGGTCAGACACTGGTACAGACTGGACAGGAGGACTGTGACTGTCTCAGGATAAGACTCAGCTTTTCACCTCTCACACTGACTTCACAAGCACCCACAGACAGAGCACTGCCTATTCACTTGGAGTCTTGCACGATATAGGCAGAAGACACCTCTGTTCAATCAGCATTCTGACTTTAATATTTTACTTGTATTTTTCTTTCAGACAGTCAGACACTGGTACGGACTGGACAGGAGAACTGTGACTGTCTCAGGATAAGACTTAGCTGCTCACCCTCTCACACAGGCTTCACAAGCATCCACAGAGAGCACTGCCTATTCACTTGGAATCTTGCACTATATGGCACAGAAGACACCTCTGTGCAATCAGCACTCTGACTGGTGGTATGGGCACGACTAGACAGAAGTACTAGGTTGCAGCCCATCAGTGTCACAGTCAGCAAACAATGACCAGCTGACTGTTCAATTCACTCCAACTGAAGTAGCAGCTCTCCCTTCCTCTCCAGACTGAGAATCTCCCCTACCCTGCTGCAGCTAGCTAACTTTGCTGCAGACGAAAGACGACCCACACCACCGACACACACAGCTTGAGCCTGGCCCTGGCTCCTAGCCCGAACCCACTGCAAAATTTTTTTGTGAAAACAATGCTGTTTGGTTTTACCAGTCTGTCCTGATTCCTCTCTCTCTGACTGACTGGTGACTGCACTGCAGTGTTGCCAAAATTATTTTTTCAGTTTGTTTTTGTTCTATTTCTGTCCTTAATCTTGCTTTTCTATCCCTCCCACCCAGCCAGAGACTCAGTCAGTGTCACAAGACAACACAGTCTGTGGTTGTTTGTGTTTTGTTGAACAATTACTGAACACTGTGTCTACTGTCTATAGCACAGCACTGGCTGCAGTGCCAGACTATTTTAAAATTATTTTTTAAGTTATAATGCGGTTCTGCCTGTCTGCAACTGGGCGGGTAGTTACAGTACCCTTCCCTTAGCTAGCTAGCTAGCTAAGTCAGTTCTTGACTGACGACCAGTCCAGTGCAGTCCACAACGTGATTTCATGAAAAAAACAACTTGCTCCTCGCTCAGCTCACACACACACAGCAATGGATCCTCACTGCATGCGGTTGACCAACTCACTCTGCTGACTCTCCTCACATCATGTGATATGCAGGCTCAGGCAGCTCTCAGTTGAAGCTGCTCTCTACCTGCATCACATGACCGTCTCCTTGACGAGTCATGTGTCTAACTACGTCTATCCAGGCAATTGGAGGAGTGGGGACTCGGGGAGCCAGTTGCAGCCAGCGAGCGAGTACAAGGAGCGCAGGTTCAGGTTGGGTGTCGGAAATCGTCGAGAGATGAGAGTAGTTGTGACTGTCTGTCTGTGAGATCCATCTGATCCATCTGGTATGGGGCAGTAGTCTCCAGCCCTGATTCCTTGCTGTTTGCCCTAAACCCCCTCTGCCTCTCAGCTTCCGTTCTGGCTGACTGCTGAGAGTATAAATTAATTACAGAGCCCAATCGGCGATCTGATCATCAGTTTATTTGTTGGTAGTGCTGGTCTGTAACTTAACTAATCAGGTGGCTCTGAAACTGAAATAGTGATCTGAATCTGATTGAGCCGAAAAGCAAGATCTATGCCTGTTATACTAATATAAGGTTGTACTCCAGTGGGCTTGGCGAAACTCGGGGAACAGCACTGCGGGAGGATGTGGGGACAGGTTGTGGCAGACTATAGAACAGGACTGGTCTGCTGCCACTGTAACCTCGGCAAGAGCCCAAATATAAAAGTAATTTATGTACTGTGTTCTGAGCTTTGCATCTCTTGAAGTTGTAAAACTAAACCACGGGTGCCTAAGTCTCCATACCGGGAGGAACTAGCCTAGTTCCTCCCCAGTATCAGAACTTAAGCACCCATGGTTAGTTTTACAAGTTCAAGAGATGCAAAGCTGAGAACAGTACATAAATTACTTTTATTTTTTGGGCTCTCCCCGAAGCTACAGTGACAGTGCAGACCAGTCCTGTTCTATAGCCCCCCTGTCTGTCTGTGATCCATCTGATCCATCTGGTATGGGGCAGTAGTCTCCAGCCCTGATTCCTTGCTGTTTGCCCTAAACCCCCTCTGCCTCTCAGCTTCCATTCTGGCTGACTGCTGAGAGTATAAATTAATTACAGAGCCCGATCAGCGATCTGATCATCAGTTTATTTGTTGGTAGTGCTGGTCTGTAACTTAACTTATCAGGTGGCTCTGAAACTGAAATAGTGATCTGAATCTGATTCTGCCGAAAGCAAGAGCCATGTCTGTTATACTAATACAAGGTTGTACTCTGGTGGGGTTGGGCGAAACTCACAGGAGCAGCACTGCGGGGAGGATGTGGGGACAGGTTGTAGCAGGGCTATAGAACAGAACTGGTCTTCTGCCACTGTAGCTTCGGCAAGAGCCCAAATATAAAATTAATTTATGTACTGTGTTCTCAGCTTTGCATCTCTTGAAGTTGTAAAACTAAACCACGGTGCCTAAGTCTCCATACCGGGAGGAACTAGCCTAGCTCCTGCAAGTTTCATCAACCTCAGAGCATTTCATCAGTAGCTGCGGTACTTCTTGACCCACCTAGTTAGAAACCACTCACACACAATTTCTACATTTAAATTAACTACATAAAAAAATAATAATAATAATAATATGTTGAGGTCACAATTGGCCAGTGCCAGGTTGCCGCTAAGGGGGTTGATTTGTGAAAGTTGGTCACGAGTATCAATTTGCCTGAATTAGGCAAACAGGCAGAGAAGCGGGGAAATGAAAAGAGCAAGGTGGACCATGGAGGACAAGAATTTGGGGGTGCTCATACAAACTTTGTGGGTGATCAAGCACCCCAGCACCAGCTGTCAGTCAGCACCCCTGCAGGCAGTATAGCCTAGAGGTTAGAGGAATGAGGTGTGAATGAGCTTGATACATCCAGCAGACCAGACCTGAGTTTGATTCTCACAGCCTCCACTTCCATATTGTGTGACTCTGAGCATGTCACTTAACCAGCCAGTGCTCCCAGGTCACCCCTGAAAACAGGCACTTGTGCCTAGTGGGCCTAACCCGGTTACCAAAGACTAAAATAAAAATAACAATAAAAACATTTGGCTAGGATAGAAAATGGACTAGCTGCAGTACTGGCAATAAACAACCATTAGGCAGTATTACAAGTATCCTGAAGAGTAAATTCTCACCACTAGTTGTAATATATGACAATAATAACTGGCACTAATTTCAAAGGACCCCAGCAGGATAAAGAAAAGGCAACAGACAGCAGTTACAAGCAAGCAATTGATAAAAATATGTTTACAGCAGTCATCTATTAGGGAAAGCAATAAAGTGTCAAGCTCCCTTTTTGAGATGTGCCAAAGTATAATTCACCGGCAAAGTTGCCATGAAGTGGCTGAAATTCCCATTCGTGGAGTTTTGTGAACTTTTCCTAGCCCTCAGCAATTTTGTCTACATCCAAATCATGAAGTTTCACTTGTGAATTGCAAAATTTCACTTTAAATTCCACAAACAATGGATTCTTGCCCACAAAAAAGTGAAATTCCACCATTCGCTGATGAAATTCTGCACTTTATGAGTGAAACTTTGTACTTCACAGATTGTACCCCACTCTGCGAATTGTGTTAAATTCACAGATTAATTTGCAAAGAGAATTTTACCTACTTCACCCACCAAGGAGCAGCCCTACCTGCAGGAGCCTTAAGCTCACAAAATAGAGTAGCAGATCTTTGATGGTAGGCCACATAGTTTTTATTTGTTCTCTAAGTTAACATCTGGTCTGGTGGCCTTTAGTCGACAGCCATCACCACAGCTGATGCCCATGGTAGACACCTTTATTCCTCAGCACACTTATTCCATGGCACTTAGTGCATCGTCCCACTATACAGAGGCACACTTGCAATATCAGACTGTAGTTTATAGAGATGTGTGACTCCACCTTACCTGGAACTTACTTGTGGTAGGTCTCTCTACAGCTGGCACGGGACTTGGTGAGTGGTGCTGACCTCTGGAAGTGGCAATTAGTGCACTTCAGATCCCAGGCCAACTTTGTCCCTGTCTACAAAAAATAGGTTCTAAAGTTATTTTCCACTGCAAAATGACACGTCATTACAGGCACGATATAAAAGAGCTAGAAGAAGTACAGCATAGCACTAGATAGCTAGGTGCTAGAACACATGCCATATGAGGAAAAGCTGGAGCACTTGGTACAGTATTATTCTCCATAGAGAAACAAATGACTGAGGGGAAGGAAATATGATTCAATTATTTTAAGCTGTAGTGCATGCTAGTGGTGAAAATGTTGACCTATACTTTATTTTATTTTAGATTGCCCTTTGTCTCCTGACGTCTATAATACCCATCTGTCCCCATTTTGAGTCTGCTTTAGTACTTTTTTCTACGATTGAAACGATAAAAGGAGTGCTTCTTCTATCATGGCTTTGATCATATTTTTATTAGTTGCAATTATGCAATGGCTCAATAAAAGGATTGAATATGTGCCTTAAAAAGATAGCATAAAATGATATTAATGGCATAAAAATGGAATTTGCTATAGTACTGTTACACTGACATTATGTTTTTAGAAACACAGAAACATAGAATTTGATGGCAGATAAGGACTGCTTGGCCCACCTTGTCTGCCCATTTTCCTACTTAACAGATAAGCTACAGATCCTAGTTAACCAACAGCTTACTTCCTCCTAACCCCCACTAGGACTGCCTTATGTCTGTCCCATGAATTGTTGAATTCCAGCACTGTTCTTGACTCCACGACCTCCTCAGGGAGGCTGTTCCATGCATCCACAACCCTCTCCATGAAAAAATACTTCCTCACATTACCTCTGAGCCATCCCCCCTCTATCTTCAGATTGTGCCCCCTTGTTCTTGCACATCTCTTTTTCTGAAAGATGCTACGCTCTTGGACTTTGTTGATTCCCTTGAAGTACTTGAAAGTTTCTATCATGTCCCCTCTCTCCCTTCTTTCCTCAAGGGTATACATATTAAGCTCCTTTAGTCTTTCTTTGTATGTCTTCTGGTGCAGACCCTGCACCATTTTGGTTGCCCTCTTCTGGATAGCCTCCACTCTGTCTATGTCTTTGTGGAGATGGGGTCTCCAGAACTGCACACAGTACTCCAGATGGGGTCTCACCAACTGTCTGAACAGAGGGATAACAACTTCCTGTTTTCTACTATTGATGCCTCTCCCTATGCATCCCAGTATCCTCCCAGCCTTCCTTACTGCCTTCTCACATTGCTTGCTAACCTTTAGGTCATCTGATATAATTACCCCGAGGTCCCTTTCCATTTTTACTGGTGTCAGTATCTCACCCCCCGTTGTGTACTCTTCTCTTGGGTTTTTGTTTCCCAGGTGCATTACCTTGCACTTCTTTGTATTGAATCTGAGCTGCCATACATTTGACCATTCCTCCAACCTTGCAAGTCCCTTCTCATCATTTCCATGCCATCTTGTGTATCAACCTTGTTGCAGATCTTTGTGTCATCTGCAAAGAGACATACTTTTCCTTCCGGTTCCTCTGCAATGTCACTTATAAAGACATTAAAATGACTGATCCAGTAATGAACCCACGGTACCTCACTAGTCACCCTCCTTTCTTCACTGTGGACTCTGTTTACTACTACCTGTGCATCCTGTTGTCTAGCCAATTTTTATCCAGGCTACCACCTTGGGACCCACTCCAAGGCTGGCTAACTTGTGTATTAATCTTTGTGTGAGACTGTATTAAATGCCTTGCTAAAATCTAGGTAGGCCATGTCCACAGCCCTCCTGGTCTACTACTTTGGTCACCCAGTCAAAGAAATCTATCAGATTCATCTGACATGACCTTCCCATCATGAATCCATGCTGCCTAGGGTCCTGTGCCCCACTGGCCTCTAGGTACCCAACAATTCTTTCCTTCAGAAGTGATTCCATCATTTTCCCTAACACTGAGGTCAAACTAACAGGTCTGTAGTTTCCTTCCTCTGTCCTGCTCCCACTTTGTGAAGAGGAATCACATCCACTCTCCTCCATTCCTCAGGTACCACCCCATCCTCCCATGATTTGTTAAAAAAAGTAGTCAGTAGTGTCACTAGTTCAACCCTTAGTTCTTTTAGAATTCTTGGGTGAATCCCATCAGGCCCCATTGCTTTGTCCACCTTCAATTTTATTAGTTCTTTCAGAACCCTTTCTTCTGTAAATGGACTGGTATCGACCACCTGTCTTCAGAGTGTTTCTCTTGTTTGGTTTAGGTACCTCCCCCTCCTCTTCCTTTGTGAATACTGAGCAGGAATATTCGTTCAGTATCCCTGCTATTTCACTGTCACCCTCTGCCCACATTCTCTCCAGTTTATTAAGCCTCAGTATTCCTCCTTTGGTCTTTCTTCACTCCCTAATGTACCTATAAAAGGTCTTATCCCCCTTCTTAACAGAGTTGGCTATCCTTTCCTCGGCTTGGGCCTTTGCTGTTCTGACTGCCTTCCCTGTCTCTTTCTGCTTTAACTGATAAATTTCTCTGTCCTGCTCCTTCTGTGTTTCCTTATATTTCCTGTATGCTGTCCTTTTCTCCTTAACCTTCCCTGCCACCTCTTTTGAGAACCATAGCATTTTTTTCCTTTGTTGTATTTTGTTGATTTGCTTTACACAAAGGCTTGTTGCCTCTGTGACAGCTGTTTTGATTACTCCCCATTGTTTCTCCACCCCTTCTTCTTGCCTGTTTGCTAGTGCTTTTCTGAGGCACTTTCTCATTTTCCCAAAGTCAGCCCTCCTAAAGTCCAATACTCTTGCTTTTGTATGGCTTGACTGTATGGCTGTGTTTATCGTGAACCACACTGTTTGGCGGTCGCTTGTTCCCAGATGGCTACCCACTTCTAAATCTGAGATTCTTTTTCTGTCCCCATTTGAGAGCACCAGGTCTAAGATTGATCCCTTGTGAGTGGGTTCCAATACTATCTGTCTGAGGCATGCCCCTTGTAGGGCATCAGAAATGACCCTGCTCTTAGATGTGCCTGCAGCAAAGCTGCTCCAGTTAACATCTGGCATATTCAGATCTCACATCAACAATATCTCCCTTTTCTGCCATTTAAGGATGCCTTCTATCATTTCTTTGTCCATTCCTCCCTCTGAGATGGGGTCTGTATACAACCCCATGCAGATTAGTAGTGCCATTTTCTGTCTCCAGGGTGACCCAGAGTGCCTCATCTGCTCCCTGTTTACTCTTTAGTTCTGTTGCTTTGATCCCTTCCTTTGCATAGAGAGCTACTCCACCTCCTCTTTTACCCTCCCTGTCCCTCCTGTAGACTGTGTATCCTGGTATGTTGACATCCCAGTCATGGTTCTCTGTGTACCATGTTTCTGTGACTGCCACAATATCCAGGCAACCCTCTTCCATCAAGGCCACTAGGTCAGGGAGCTTGTTACACAGACTACGGGCATTGGAACTTATCACCCTCCACTTTTTGATGGCCTTAGCCCTTTAGCCCCATCCCTGTCCTTACTGCCTTTGCCTTTTTTACATTTACCTCTGTCCTGCTCCCTAATGACTTCTCTATCTTGGTGTTTACCTCACTAATTACTTGTGTTTGTGGGGGAGGCTGGGATTTCCGTGCTCCTTTTCAGTGCCTCCCTCCTTGGCTAGTTTAAATGCTTGCCAATGAAGCATGGATCCTAGGATCCTGGTCCCCCCCCGGACAGATGCAGACCATCGCGCCAATATAGGTCTGCATCCATCCAGGTGACTCCCCACTCCCCAATGAAGCCAAAACCCTGAGCTCCACACCAGTTTTTCAACCATTCATTGAATTCCCTGGTGAGGAGTACCCTAGCATCACCCTTGCCATAGACAGGCAGAACCTCCCAGAAGGTTACCATATGCGCTACTTGTCTAAGGCACCTCCCCGACTCTACAAACTCCTCTTGCACTGCTTTGATCCCATTCCTAGCCAGGTCATTTGTCCCTAGGTGGACAATGACATCCACCTTCCTCCCTTGTGCAGCTGCTCCCATGATTCTGAGGATTCTCTTCCTGTCCCTCCAAGCCATGGCACCAAGCAGGCACCTTACCTCCCTCTCCCCTTCCTCCCCCATGTCTACCCCCCTAATGATTGTGTCCCCCACCAGGAGTTGTTTCCTTCCCCTGTGGGGTCCCATGCCACCCTCCTGTGGGTCTCCTTTGTGAAGGTTCCCAGCATCCTCCTTGGTCTCCACTGCAGGTGCCTCCATAGAGGAACCACTATCCACCAGAAGAGCGTATGAATTGTGGAGAGGTACAGCTGGAGGGATGCAACTCTGTTCCACCACCCTCTCCTTCCCTGAGCCCACCCTGGTCCAGCCTGTCCTCTTTCTTGACAACCTCTGAGGTAGTGGCATTGGCCCTGGTGGTCCCTGGGGAGGTTTCACAAATCCCAGCCAGGTCTGCCTAGACGGGCAACCTCCTCCCTCAGACCAGAGGTTCCTGCAAATAGGGCAGCATTGCAGCCTCCAGAATGTCTCCCGGAACACTGTCACCCCATAGCCATTACACTACACCACTCATATCATGTCTTATTTTGTGTCCCCTCTCCTGTTTCTTTGTATGCTTACTCTCTCTCCTCTCCTTACAACTCTCACCCTTCCTGTTCTGGGACAGCAACTTCCTATATTCTTCAGTAGCCTCCTTCTTCCTTGCTCAGTGCCAGACCACCACCAGCTGGGGGGGAGAGAGTGAGCTACTTTTTTCCTTTAGGGATGACAAAACTAATGTTTCTCTATGATCCTTCCCTTCCTACTGCAAACAGGAAGTTCCTGTTGTCAGACAAATCCTGTGGCTATAAAAGTAGAACTGGCTTGGGGGGGCTGGGATGAAGGGCAATTAGTAAGAAAAAAGACTAGCAACAGGAAGTTGTAATTGGAGTCACCTGCTTTTATATTGTGTAAGCCACACCCCCAATTAAGCTCTTTCTCCTCCTACTGATTTAGCAAAGTTGATACAGTACCCTTCCCAGTACAGAACACACACTGACTTTCTTTCTTTTCATGTTGTAACCCTAAATAAGACCCCTTCTACTTCTAATAAAGTATCTGGCTGCTTAATCTCAACAGACACTGACTCCTGCTGAGATAGAAGTGTTAAATTAGTAATAAAATGGTAGCTTCTTTTAGTTAGCTGCTTTCTGCTCTACAAGCATGATTTCTGTCTTCCAAAGGCTAGCAACAGCTTTTATTTCTTTCCTCCTCAAGTGTATTGGTATGCCTGATATGGATTATAGACAGAGATGGGTGAAGCTGGGAAACTTCACTCTGCAAATTAATCCACGAATTTTCCTCAAATTTAGAAAGTACAATTTGTGAATTTTAAGCAGTTAGTGGAGTGCTGAATGATTGCAAAGTAAGAAGTTTCACTGTGGAGTGCGGAACTTTGTGCTCAAAATTCTGCACTTCACAGCAAAATTTCACACTTTGCTGCAAAAACTTTGTGATTAGGCAAAGTTGAAGTTTATCAGGTCTGGGAAAACTTCATGAAGCTGCATGAACTGCACATTTTTGACACTTGGCGCAAAGTTTGCTGGCAAAGTTAAACTTCGCCACATCTCTAGTTACAGATTCACTATGAAGCAAACCTTTGTGACTATGTCCATAGTTTAGTAGGACTATACTGATTTAATTCTCTGTGTATGTGTATATATGTATATAAATATATATATATGTATAAATATATAAAACCTTGTTGGGAATATATACCATTTTGTACTGTATTACACATAGCTTAAATTGTTGTTCCGTTAAATAATATTCAGGATTACTACTTTTTTACTTTTAAACATTTTGTGTGTTGTAATACATGTTACAATTATTCAACTTTTAGCACTTACTCTCATTTGAAGCACAACTGCTACTTAAGAGATGTGTACAGCAACATATGGTCCCTTTTGATAAAGTCTTGAGGGAAACAGGTCCGGCTGTTCAGTGTGTTGGCAACCCTAACTTTCCTGCTTCTACTGCACCCATGAGTAGCATAGAAACATAGACTTTGATGGCAGATAAGGACCACTTGGCCCACCCAGTCTGCCCATTTCTTTACCTACTGGATAAGCTACAGATCCTAGTTAACCAATAGCCTACTTCTTCCTAACTCCCACCAGAATTGCCTTATGTCTGTCCCATGCATACTTGAATTCCACCACTGTTTTTGACCCCCACAACCTCCTCAGAAAGGCTGTTCCATGCATCCACCACCCTATCCATGATAAAAATACTTGCTCACATTGCCCCTGAGCCGCTCTCCCTCTATCTTCAAATTAGGCCCCTTGTTCTTGCACATCTCTTTTTCTGAAAGATGCTACCCTCTTGGACTTTGTTGATTCCCTTGAGGTACTTATAAGTTTCTATCATGTCCCCCTTTACCTCCTTTCCTCAAGGATATGCATATTGAGCTCCTTTAGTATCTCTTCATATGTCTTCTGGTGCAGACCCTGCACCATTTTAGTTGCCCTCTGGTCTGTCTTCATCCTGTCTATGTCCTTGTGGAGATGGGGTCTCCAGAACTGCATGCAGTACTCCAGATGGGGTCTTACCAACTGTCTGTACAAAGGGATTACAATGTCTTGTTTTCTACTGGTGATGCCTTTCCCTATACAAGTAAGAGCACATTATCCTCTTTTATTGCATTTGTTAACACAATAAAGATTGTGTTTCATTTGTGACTGGTACCAGTCTGATTTTGTTCTTTACTTATTTTTATTTTTTTATATTTTTTAAAAGTGGACCATTTTAAGAGGACTTTAATTCTAAATGAAATTCTATGATAAAACACTGTAACCAACCCCCTAACTTTAGTTTAAAGGGCCACAACTGGGCAGTGGGAAATCGACAGTGTCCCCTTAAATTACATTTCATTGATAGATTGAGTGTGTGATGATGATATTGCTATATTGACTTGATATCAGTAGAGCACGGTGGACTGTTCAAGTATTCATTGTTAAAATTTCCATCACAGCATACTGTATTCCTGTTCAGATGGCAGACTTTATGGAGACACTGCAACACTGTATGACCCTTTGGCTTTTTTGTGTGTAACTGAGATCCAGAAACATAAAGAAGAACTTTGCCAGCAACTCTTATGTCCTCAGGCAGAAGAAATAAATATTTAATTTGTTGTCTTCTCCTCCTACATTTTTTAGTTGTCTTACAAAACTCCCAGAGGTCAGCATGCTACTAAAGTCACTGTGAGTCAATAATTATGCTGCCTTAAAATTAAAGATACAGTGTTCCTGTAAGGCCTCACTTGTGTTACACTGCCAGGCCCTTTAAAAGTAATTCACCTGCTGCAGGTGAGTCATGCTGACTTCAGTAGCCTTACTTTAATTGTGCACTGCATGTAACCATGTATACAGTATGCATTATGCTGCCTTAGTTGTACAGTGGCACCTAGCAGGGTGAAATGCTCTTGCCACGGTTCCTACCAGTGATAGCTTACAGAATCCTGCAGGAACAGAATGTAATCCAATGGCAGTTAGTACAATTTGTCACAAATGTAACTGTGACATCTTTTGGACAGTACTCGTGTCACAGTTTCAACTAGCATAAACTTTAAGTGGATGATACAATGAAATACTTCTTCAAACTAATAATTCTCAGGGCAGTAGGGGGATATAAATCTAGTCCTCCTTACTGATCCTCCCCCTGATGAAGAGGCTGGTGAAACCTCAAAGTGCTGGGGTTTGTGCTTGTGGTCTTCCAAAACTATTCCTCATTGTGTATGCTGAGTAAGATGCTCAATAAAACTGAACTAACTCCAGCTTAGTTTGTGAGTCCTTCTAAACCTGACAGTTTCCTTGTTCAGCTGTACAATCCATGAGAGAAGTTACCCCCATTTGCTGTGTGCATTGCAACTCACCCAGGCTTGCTGCTGAAGATCTTGTGTTATAATGTTGCATTCTCTCTTGTGTACTATTCATCAATCTCACAGCTACAGTTGCTCAGATTGTATTTAAATTGCACCCGTCATACTCTGATAGATCACTCATGCCTTCACACTGTACATTTATCTGGGCATATAGGACAAGACAATGAAGTTTCTAACAAGGCTTTAGCAATACATATTGCCATAAAGACAACGTGAAAAAAATGTACAATTGCTTAATGATTTTGGTAAAAAATTATAACCGCTGGTTGCTCTAAACATAAAAGATTTTCGTCATTTAGTAGTTCTCAAGAATGGGGCCTGAAAAAGTCAAGTAGAATAAAATGTAGTTAAACAGTCTTTTCTAAAAAGAGGATATAATTCCGACAAATGAGGAGAGCATGTCCCATAACAATTTTATGAATGAATATGCACAAAAATAAATGCATTGTTTGTCAATAGACAGTAGGCAACCCATGTTAAATTCCATGCAAATCACAACGATGCATTCTAATACTGCACAGGGAAACAAAATGCATTATCTTATGATAAAGGACTCTCACCATTAACAGTACACTGTCTTGAACAGCATACTTGAGTGGGACAGAGCAGGAGTGGAGCATCTGTCTTAGGAGAATTTGTGGGCTATCTACAGGGTGATCGCAGACTCACAGAAGACTCTGAGGAGGGACAGCAGAATAAGGTAGGAGGTGATACACAAGTGCTTACTGTACACTGTAGCACTGTGATACATAGCATCTTACTCTATACTGTGACAGAGAGCTAAGGGGCAAATAGCTAGGCTTCTATCCACAGCAAAGCTGTGTATGGGGTAGAATACTCCCATGGAGAGTAGGAGGGTCAGGACAGCAAAATCATTATACACTCTATCTAGGGTAGGTTAAAAAAATTGTTCAAGGGAAGCAAAAGTGAGGGTAGGAGTAGTGGTGGTAAAGTGGTCCCAGTCGCTCACAAAGTAGTCCGCGGAGTGAAGGCAGAGTCGTGGAGTTCTCCATGAGCGAAGCAGAGTACTTGTTATAATGGGTAACGCAAAGTCCATTGAAAACAATGACTTTGCAAGATTCGCCTTTCCCAAACCACTACTCCACTATTCTTAAGGTGAAGTACATCAAACAATGTACTCCACCTCACTTCACCTTGTTTTTAAGCTCCAAAGGCAAATTATGCAGCGATTCATGGGATTTCAGGTCATATGGGCTCTAGATTGTTCTGCACAGCCTCAGTTTGGGGTAGTGTGTGTAGAAGCTGTAAGAGAGAATTGCTCTGAGAGCTCTGTGATTCAAACCTTCTAAAAGCTGTTAAAAAAGCCTTTTGGGGTCATTTGTTTTGCTGAAACTTTAGTTCATCAATTATAGGAAACCCTCCTGTGCTTATATCATCGAGCGTTTATTGTTTGTGTGTGGATTTTGAATGTTAATGTACAATATTCAGTCTGTGTACTGAGAGACAGTGGAAGTGTGCTTTGGGGAGGGGCGTATCTGTGGTGTAGGAAGAGTAA
This sequence comes from Neoceratodus forsteri, assembly GCA_016271365.2. Classification (NCBI taxonomy): domain Eukaryota; kingdom Metazoa; phylum Chordata; order Ceratodontiformes; family Ceratodontidae; genus Neoceratodus; species Neoceratodus forsteri. The sequence continues at coordinate 1,035,772,419 of CM028135.1, forward strand.
CATGGAGAAAAAGACAGAGCTTTCTGTTTTGGTGATATTTTTCTTGTATGACTGTTAATGTACACACAGTAATATTTTCAATAATTCTTGCCATTTTTTTGCTGATGGTTGTGGTACGCATTACTTAGTGTGTGTGTGAGTATGCATGTGACGTGTGTCATCAAATCAGACACCTTTTGTTGTGCCACATAATTTCAGTAATGTGAACCTGTTATGCTATCCACTGCAGCTGTGTAATTTTGTACTTCTTTGTAGTATCTTTACTAGTACTAGTAGTAGTGACTGTTACTGCAGCAGTGCAGTACACTGCCCCCTGCCCAATGGCCTGCCCCAACTGGAAAAGGAATTATTTTCCAGATTTTTGAATTTCTGAAAGTGAGCACTGGTTAGGTGTTGTGCCTTTACATCTGCATCTCTTCAGTGCACAGCACAATCTTAATCTGTCTGTGCATTTGCATTTCTTTAGAGCCCAATCTCCATCTCTAACTTAAGTCACAGTTGTTTCTTTGGCTTCCCTTCAGAGTACTGGACAGGTGTGGTGCATAATTCTGCATGAACATCGTACTCATTAATTTGCATTTTTAAGTCAGGACCATTATCACAAGTCATTCATGATACAAATCACGTTCTTCATCGTCATGGATGGTCACAAATGCAGTCACAAATTACGAGTCACGATCACGTCACGAATTACAACATTAATCTTTTTTAATAGTTACTTGGATGCATTGTAAGCCTGTTTTGTAGTATCTCTCCATGCTTCACCACTCCACCATTGTACTCATTAATGAATGTTTTTAAGTTGGTGAGTTTTGTGCCACACCTCATCAGGGCCCAGGGAAGTACAGCCATAGGCATTCATGTTTCATCATCATGACAGTCCAAAATGCAGTCACAAATCACGATTTACGATCATGTCACGAATCACAATATTATTTTTTTTTAATAGTTACTTGGATGTATTTTATGTAACGCATTTTGTAGTATCTCTCCATGCTTCATCACCACCCCACCATTGTACTCATAAATGAGTGTTTTTAAGTTGGGGAGTTTTGTGCCACACCTCATTGGGGCCCGGGAAAGTACAGCTGTAGGCATTCGCATTTCTTCATCATCACGGTCACAAATGCAGTCACAAATCATAATTTACGATCATGTCACGAATCACAACATACATTTTTTTAATAGTTACTTTTTAATGTATTTTAAGCCTGTTTTGTATTATCTCTCCATGCTTCACCACGCCACCATTGTTCTCATTAATGAATGTTTTTAAGTCGGGGAATTTTGTGTCACACCTCGTTGGGTGGGGGGCCCCGGGGAAGTGTGGCTGTAGGCATTCATATTTTGTCATCATCACGGTCACAAATGCAGTCACAAATCACTATTTACGATCACGTCATGAATCACAACATTAATGTTTTTTAATAGTTACTTGGATGTATTTTAAGCCTGTAAGAAAAATAACATTTACAGAAAGAGCAAATTAAGTAAAAAAGAATACAGAAAAGACAAAAAAATGTAGCTTTTAAAAAAGCTGTTGGGTCTAAATCAAAGTTTAAATCTCCTCCTCTCTGATCTGAAAGTATCAGCAGTCACAAAACACACTTCTCTCCCGTCTACACAGGAGAAAGTAAAAGTGTCTGCTTGTATGGGGCTCACTTTCTTCCTGCCTAGCTAAAGAGCATGTGACTTACAGTACTGTAAGCCATGTGATGTGTGGAGACTGCCAAATCTGAAACACCAAGTGGGTCACTTAGAATCATAATGAGAGCGAAGTTCATTAAAAACAATGACTTTGCCTTACTTCGCATTGCCATTCCACCTTAACGCAGAGTGGTAATGACAAGACGGAGTGAGCACTTTGCATTGCCCACTCGCAACGCAAAGTGCACGCTTCGCGTTCACTTCACCAGCGGAATTTAAATTCACTGCATCTCTAGGTAGGAGTGTCACAGAAGCAGGAAGGGGGTACGAGGTTAAGCAGAGCTTGCATTGTTTCTAAACAACGGTGGGGGAAGGTAAGAATAGTAGGAGTGATACAGTGCAATGGATGTGGTGCTGCAGACTTTCAGGAGACATTCCGGAGACTGAGGTGCTGCCCTGTATGCACTCAACACTCTTGTGTAGGGTACAGTTTGCTGGACTCTGGGAAAACTGGTAATAGAGCAGAAGACATTTTGCCCCACCCAGAGGCCACCAAGTCCTCTGCCACTCCCCCAGAGGATGCCTAGACAGGGGCAGAGTGACTACACCATTGTAGGGTCAAGGAGGGTTTGGGGAATGGTGCCCGCTTCTCCACCTATACCACTACAGAACTCCTTCACTGTACTGGTGGAATGGGGCAACTGAGAGGAGGTACACATCACAGTGGGAAGTGAGGATTTGGGGGTCCTCAGAAGTGCAGGCCCCATGGAGGGAGAGGCCTCCAGCGTGAGGAAGCAGCTGTTGGTGAGGGGGGCTGTATTGTGAGGGAGCTAGACTACAGAGCTGGAGAGTTGAAGCAAACGGAGGCAGCGTGCCTGAGAGGTGCTTACACTTAGAGGGGTGTAAAACATATCCAGAGGATTGCTCAAGCAGCAGGAGCTGGGAGAGACCTAAACATAATTGTCCATCTTGAGAAAAATGACCTGGCATGAGAGAAGGCAGAAGTAGTGATGGGAATGTCAGGGAACTGGGGAGGAGCTCAAACAGGTAACATGCACAGTGACTTTATCTGAGGTGCTATCTGTGAATTGTCATGAAGAGGTGGAGTATTCAATTTCAGGGCATGTGATGACTTATTCGAGACATGGTGCATGGAGGAGGGACTTGGCTACATTGAAGACTGGGGGGGTCTACCTAATGTTGGTGCTGCATTTAGGGAACTGCATCAAGACAGTGCTGGTTATCGGTGACTGTCATTTAGGGTGACCTGTGTTTTGGGTCCCCTTGTGCAAAAATGAAAGCCACCATTCAACTAATAAGGGCCCTATTAGCTGAGTGATGGCTTTCATTTTATTCTAAGATTGCTTAGATCCCCATAAAAGGCATTGAAAAAATGCCCCCTAGACTTGTTTGGGGCATGCTCCCATGCTCTCCCTGCTTACATGTCAAAAAACGTTTGAGCATGGGGGCGGAGACAGCAGATAAGGAAGTTGAAGGGACTGGCTGGCCGGTGGGTTTGACTGCAGTTACAATCTCTTCCCTCACTAAAAGGACACATTTACATAGAAACATAGAAATTGACAGACGATAAGGACAGCTAGGCTCACCCAGTCTGCCCATTTTTATGTTTTCTTGCCCTTGCACAAGAAACGTTTTGTAACAAGGAACAGCATTTTAGAGATGTGTCACTGCCAAGCCCACTGCAGTTCAATCTACAAGGGGCTCAAAAGTACAGGCCAATGACCAGACACTGTTCATGACACCACTCAGTGCTTGCTGGATGGAAATAGGCAGACTGGGTGGGCCAAGTGGTTCTTATCTACCGTCAAAGTCTATGTTTTTGTATTTCTATGAAAGGAGCCAGCCGCCCTATAAAACAGTGGCTGGATAGTTTAATTTACATGACACTGCCCAGCAATGTCCCAGTATGCTGAAGAACAACTCCCTCTATGTGCTGTCCCACCGCCACCCTCCATTTCTCATCTTGGTATAAAGAAAAACATCTCCTGCTCCATTCCTCTGTGTGCTGTCCCACCCATGCACCTCAGTTCCCTGCTTGGGTTCCCTGTCTTGGTATAAAGAAAGAAAAACTCCTACTCCTCCATCTGTGTGCTGTGCCACCTCCACCCTCTGTTCCCATCCTAGTGGGAAGAAAAACCCGCCTGCTCCATTCCTCTGTGTTCTGTCATGCTCCACCCTCCATTCCCCATTACGTTATGAATATTTATTGTTAAATACAGTACCATGTTTTGACCCCTTGGTCCTCACTCCAAGCCAGCTGATGATGCTGTGATGAACTCCTGGAACTCCCTGTCAGGCTATGACAGTGGGTGCTGCAGCTGGTTGATGCCATGTTATCAGTGATCCAGGGCCACACTTCCCACTTGGAGTATCAATTGATCTTGTCGTCCCTCACCCCCCTACCGTGCTGCTGATGGCAACATGCAGTGCCTAGCATTGCAGTGGTGAGGTAATAAGGAAGTATCTTTCCCATAGCCATCCAGCTTCTCGGCTCTTGGTGTCAGCTGGCCAGGGGGGCTGCCTGCTTGAGCCTGACCCAGAGAGGATCTGCAGTTGGATTGTAAATGTTATATTGTTCTGCTACCTCAAACCTGGCATCCCTTTGGCAGCTTTGATGGGGCAGACAAAGGACTTGGATGGGGCCCCACTCACCACCTGGTGGTGGACCAATGTAATCCAACACCACTCATTAAACATAAGCAGGAGTTGGTCTAATGGGAACAAAAGAAGTTTCAGAATGTAGTGCTTAGAATACATTTCTGGACATGTATAGTTTAGATTTGTGTAGCACTGTTGGGGGTGTTGTTTGCACATCAGCTAGTTTGGAGGTGCTTTTTGTCATTTTAAATGTGGGTTCTGTGGACCTGAGAAAGTCCGAAGGAGCCACTCAGACCAACTGTAATGCGCTTCTCCAACTGATGTGAAGAAATCGGACTAAACTCTCTGACCCAGTTCATAAAGTGAGCAGCCTGGCCCATCTCACAATGACAGAGGGAGAGGATACTTTTCAGTGCAATCAAGACAGATTCAGATGAGAAAATAAGTGTGGAATAACAACATACTAATCTTTCCATTCTTATTAATCTTTTCATTGAACATTTTAAACATAGCATATATAAGCATTTTTGACAAGGTCTGCAAGGTGGTACAGAGTGCAGCATATAGCATGGCTCTAACTCTAGGTTCTGATGATACAATATTCAGTATATACAGTACAAAAAGCACTTATAAGTACAATTGACATATCCAAATTACATGACATCATTGTGTGCTGTTAAGCATCTCAGTGTATACTCAGTCTTAGGTATGCATGCTTGTGGAGGGAAGGATCAGGTTGATAATCCCTCACAAGTGGGGGGGCACATCTCAACTGGGTACCACCCCATCCTCCATTCCCATCCTGGTAGGAAGAAAAGCCCCCCCACTACTTTTCTCTGTGCGCTGTTATGCCCCCACCCTCCGCTCCCCATTCAGTTATGGACATTTATTTTTAAATACAGTACTAACACTGAAAAACTTTTTTTGTGTGTTTGTGTGTGATCTTGAGTGAGTGGGGCAAAGACGCAGCTGCAGGCAAATCAATCAATCAATCAAAATCTTTATTTATCCAGACGAAACATCATTGAGCAGAGCTTTTTTGGACCTGGTTAGGGTAGACTGGTATATGTATATACATGACCAAACAAAGTTTAATATGTGGTGTACAAATTACAAAGCAACATACAACAAACAATAATAGGCATACACCTTACATTATTTATAGATATACATAGCTACAAAATGATGTTTCGGTGTTAACAGCTAAAGTAACAGGTGGACAGAATTTGAGTTCAGAAGGTGAAAGGATATGGGAAAAGACTATATGGGCCTTAGGGTACAGGGACAGTCAGCAGGGGAAAGGACACCAATTAAACAGGACCAGTAAATTTGACCCCAGAGATAGTGCTCGATAAAGCTGATAGCAGTTGTGTAGTTGACTTAACAGGAGTTGATAAGTAGTAGAAAAATGCAGTAGAAAGCGGTAGAGGGAAGACAGACAACATGGAGATGCTAAGGGAGTTGATTCCAACTAGAGGCACTGATAGCTCTGACGTGGTTCCTTCAGGAGATGTGAGTAGAGGGTCTTGAATGAAGAAATGCTGATAATTGAGCTCAATTTTTGGCAACATAAAGCTAATGGATGCTCTGCTCAGGCGAGAGTGGACTTTGGGAATTTTCAATAAGATATAGGAGTAACTTCTCAGGGCATAGGTACCTAATAGATATAGTGGGAGGCAATCTGAAATATATTGTGGAAGTTTTTTTGAAATAGCTCTGTAGGTCCATCATGTGGTGTTTTTTTCTTTCCTAAACTGGAGGGAGGTCCATCCTACAGCTGCATATAGTGAACAATGGCGTGTAGTGAAGGGAAGATCGGTGATAAATCTCAGTGCTCTGTGGTAAAGCGTATCCAGTTTAGAGAGGTGAAAGGTAGGACATTGACTATAAAGGAAGTCCGCATAGTCTATTAGTGAAAGGAATGTTGCTTGTACCAGTCTCTTTTTTGGCATCACTTGTAGGAAGGTAGCTAATCCTAAAATAGAGTCTGAGTCTCTGACGTAGTCTTTTTAGCAAGTCCTCCAAGTGCTTGATGAAGTAGAGTTTATGATCTAGCCAAACTCCCAGGTATTTGAACTTTGTGATGAATTCTAGGTTTTCCCCTAGGATTGTAGAAATCTGTGGTACAGACCCGCATCGCTTTGGTTTTTAGTGTTAAGTAATAGCTTTTGTGTAGAAGCTGGTGTTGAAGTAGGTTGAATTTGGTTTGAGGGTCATTGCATGTGGCTTCGGGGATGGACGGCTCAGATACAACACTGTGTTGTCCGTGAATAGATTGTTGTTAGCCTTGGCTATTCTGTCATCAGTGTTGTTGATGTATATTGCAAACAGTATGAGACCAAGAATAGATCCTGTGGCACTCCCTGAGTAGAAGTTTTATAGGTGAGCTCACCTTCAGCCTAGACTTGCTTTTATCAGTCAGTAAGATAGTTGGTGAACCACGAAGGAGAGCCAGTCTAGGCCTATTGACTGAAGAGATGAAAGGAGAAGGCTATGTCTACAGTGTCGAAAGCCTTACTTAAGTCCAAGAATACGGCACAGATAAAGTTTTTTGTCCAGCTCTTTCTGCCAGTCATCGGTCACTTTTGCAAGGGCTGTGATTGTGCTGTGTTTAGCTCTGAATCCAGATTGGACAGCATTTAGAAGATTCATTGATTCTAAGTATGACTTCAGTTGTGCACTTACAATTTTTCCAATAATTTTGGCAAGACAGGAGAAGGAAATTGGCCTGTAGTTATTGAGATCAGAGGATTCCCTGATTTAAACAGAGATCATGTGTGCTGTTTTCCATATGGACAGAAGGATTCCTGGGTTAGTGATAGGTTGAATAGGTGTGTTATAGGTGCAGCTAGTATGTGGTATGTGATTTTAGAAAGTATGGGTTAATGGAGTCCGCACCAGTGCTTTTCCCAGTGTCCAGCTGACATAGGAGATCTCTGACCTGTTTCAGGGTGGCAGGATGCAGAGAAAATGTAGTATCCATGACTAGGGCTTCAGTATAATGAGTATCCAGCTGAGAGCATAGTAGGTTCACAGAAGAATTATCAAAGGCTAATCCCGTAGTTGTAAAATGATTGTTAGGGAACAATGGAGTGGTGGAGCTGGAGGGCAGAAACTCATGTAGCACAATCCTTTCCAGCAGCCTTGTTGGTGTTCAGAGGCCAGATGGGTAAGCAGTATTAGGCTGAGACTGATGGTGACCAGAAGAGACCCAGCTGTCATGGAACTGCAGAATCGGGAGGTGTAACAGCCGAGTGCTGCTGTGAATGCCATGGACAGGGCAGGTAGCTTGCTCTGGATCGCATTAGGTGTTAGTTGCAGAGGGCATTGCTTTGGGACACCCACACATCTCACACACCATGCAGACAAATGTTCGGCATTGATAAATGCTTGTCTGTACCTGTTACAGAAACCTCAGACCTTATTTGATCTCTGGATTTGATCTCTTTCTATCACTAGGTTCTCCTATGGTTATCCCATGCATTTTTAATTTCCCTACTGAGTATGCCCCCACCACCTCCACTGGAAGGTTGTTCCATGGATCCACCATCCTTTCTATGAAGAAATACTTCCTCACATTACCCCTTAGTCTACCCCTTCCACCCTCATGTCATGACCCCTTGTTCTAGAACATCTCTTTTCTGAAATATGCTACCATCCTGTACCTTATTTATGCCCTTGAGATATTTGAAGATTCATACTACTTAAATAATTATGTCGCTTTCTTACCAGTTGAAGTGGGTGACCTCTGGTAGAGTATATATCATGCTTAAAGTCAAGCTCCAATTCATTAAATAAATATGGGTCCTGAATGACATCAAACATAAATAACAAATCCCCCTGAGGCAATGAGTTCTTAGTGGCATAAGATTCAAAAAAGCTAGTCTTTCCTTTTATGATTTATCTTTATGACCATAAATGTATGTTGTGAATTTTCTCTGGATCTTTTCAATGGCTTGACAATCAGACTTCTTATAAGGACACAAGAGTTGAGAGGCATACTCAAGATGGGGTCTCACATAAGCCCTATACAATGACATTGTGACAACAGTCTCTCGCGATTTGATGTTCCCCAGATCTCTATCATATGCCACCTTTCCCTTCTCTCCTCCAGGGTATACGTATTAAGGTACTCCAGTCTCTTCTCATCTGGCTTATGGTGCAGACCCTCCACAATTGTTGTTGCCCTTCCCTGAACTGCCTCTACCAAGTCTATGTCCTTACGGAGATGCAGTCTCCAGAACTGGACACAGTACTCCAGATGAAGTATCACTAATGATATGTACAGAATCCTCAAATGTGATGCCTGCACATTGCACTTCCGTATAACAATTCTAATGCTTATCTTCTGCACTCCTGGTCAGTTTCAATCTATTTTGTTTTACAAACAATGCCAACTGTGTTCAAATAAGCTGTATGTATATTCACTATGTTCATGACCCGGGCCACTCGCACTAAGCATAAGAATTAATGGTGGCCCCAAAGCACTCACTCAGTACTGAAAAGATTTGTACCATACTGGGAGGAAGGGAGGTGTTTTGAGATCCATTCCAAAAACAAGTTGCACTGATGAGTAAACAGAACCTGAGAAATTTAACTTAGTTTGAATAATAAATTATAGGTGTTTACTGTTCTGAGCACCACTGCAATATTATTTTAGAACATATATTTTTATTATTAGAGGATATTCATTTATTAAGCTCTGAAAGGGAGTATAAAATATTAAGTATGTTTTTTTTTACAAAAATGGAGAGCTGTCTGTTCATTGTTACTGTGTTGAGCAAAATATTGTTTTTAAAAGGTTTTAAACAGCATACAGATGACACACATAACTCTGAGTCTATCACAAAATTGGGGAAAGACAGGACCTATTTTAAAGGCAAATTTTTAAACAACAAGAAGAAATTATTTTGCAGTTAGAGAATTGGTGATAAATAGGAGGACAATAGTGATACAATCTAATCTAGATATACAAAAGAAAAATAGTTACTGGATGGTGACCATGTTATTAGGAGGAGACATAGAGTTGAATCCAGGTACCAAGCCCCCCAAAATTATTAAAATCATCTACGACAATTCTAGAAGTTTGAACAATAAAGCAGACTTGATAAGAACTTGGGCAGAAAGTGAAACTCCTGAAGTAATAGCAATAACAGAGACCTGGCTAACCCAAAGAGTCCACTCAATTGAAACTGAACTCTAAAATTTCTATCTGCACTGGGAAGATAGAAAATGTAAACAGGATGGAGGTATTATTTTATATACTAGCTGGGACCTGGTCAAACAAAAATTCTTCTCAGGAGCAGTAGGGAATATTGAATGTATTGCTGTATAAATAAAGAAGTTATATTTATCTATAGGCCTAGTCTATTCACCACCTAAAGTGAAAACCTCATATTTTGATGGCTTATCACCGGCAATACAACAGTATACTATGGGGACTGACCTCTTGTTGTTAGGAGGATTTTAATTTTGCATGGAACAAGCCCAGGGGAGTTGCATTAAATAGTAGTTTGAGTCCCTTAGTCTTAACACATATAATTGCCACTCCAACTAGGAAAACTAACTTAAATATTGTTGGTAACATCTTAGATCTGATTTTTATATCTGATAACACAAAGGCAATTTCTGTTCAATTAAAAGACCCCATACTGGGGGACCATTGCTCTATCACTTGTACTTGAGAATTAAATTGTAATGAAGGGGCTCCTCTAAAGAGGGTTTGCCAAAAAATAAGCGTAGAACTTTTAAAAATGACAGCAAAGAAAAATTAATTTACAAACTAGCAAACATTAAATGGGATAGAATCTTCATGATACCTGATCTGGACCTGGCCATAAATGAATTCAGTAAGATTTTTTTGGGAAGTATGTAATGAAGTTGCACCATTTATAAACATTACAACAAAAACATCTCACTTGCCATGGATCACTGATAAACTAAAAAAGGATACTAGAGTAAAGAATCAATTATGGAAAAAAGCAAACAAAACTTTAGATACAGAAGATTGGAGCACTTATAAGAAAGCTCGAAATAACTTAAAGACTAAAATTAGGAATGCCAAAAAAACTTACTACAATGGTAAAGTGGAGGAAAATAAAGACCCCTGAAATTATTGAAACTTGATAAGGACACTGGAGAAACCAGTAGATAATAAAATACCTATTCAGATAGAAGAAAATGGGATATTTTTGTCCCCACTAAAGTCAGCAGATAAACTAAATAAGTACTTTACTACACTTCAAGACATCAATTTTTCAGAAGATGGAATACAAGGGGAGCACAATTCATTCCAAAAGAAAAGCCCAGGAAATCAGAAATTTAGATTCAAGCATATCTCCTGTAAAGAGGTCAAAACAGAACTAAGAAAATTGAAATTGCATAAAGTTTATTGATTAGATAAAGTAGAAAATAGATTTCTGTGGAACTTCCTGGAAATAATAGCACATGTTCTAACCAAAATATTCAATTGGAGCCTGACAGAGAAAATAAATGCCTAAACTGTGGGAAAAAAAGCCAAGATAATACCAATACATAAATGAGGCTCAATCTCTGAACCTATCAATTACAGACCAATCGCTTTGTTGTCCACAGTGTCAAAGGTGATGGAGAGGCTGGTGCAGAGGCAACTGAGCAAGTTTCTGGAGAAGTACTCATTGCTGACCTGCTACCTGTCTGGTTTCTGTAAGGGCCACTCCACGGACACCACATACAGTGAAGTGGTAGATAACATAGCCACTCAGATAAATGAGGGCAGCTCAGTGGGTGTGGTGTTTGTGGACCCTCTTCAAAGCCTTTGACATCATGGACCACAATATACAAATATGTAGATTGAAAAATATGGAATGGATGAGGAAATCTCCCTGGTTTCATTCTTATATAATTTCAAGAACTCAACAAGTACAGGTGGATAGTATCTTATCCAGTTCAGCTTTGTCCAGAGAGGAGTCCCACAGGGCTCAATTTTAGGAACTACCTTATTCATCATATATATAAATTATCTAGTTAACGCAGCAGCCCACACAAGTGTGAGGCTGTATGCTGATGATACGGTAATATTAGTACATGGTAATTCAGTTGAAGAAATGGTGCATAGACTGCAAATGGATTTTACAAACTTGGAACAGTGGTTATATCAATCAAAGTTAGTATTAAATAGTAAGAAAACAAAAACTATGATTTTTAAAACAATCAGAGAAAAAAAGGAAGCTTACGGTCAGATATTCAAATAAAAACATTGAAAAAAGAAATCTTGGGTCAAGAAAATTGCTATAAATACCTGGGAATATGGATAGGCAAGGATTAAAATTTGACACTCATATAAATGAACTGGCAAGAAATATAAATAAAAAACTTGGAGCCTTCTGGAGATCAAGATTTTGCACTGACCAAAAAATGAGGCTTGACATAACAAACCAATTAATTAATTATTTCTTGTATAGATTATGGGAGCCATATTTATTGAATGGCCTGTAAAACTAGTTAAAAAAATTGGATACTATTTATAGCAACCTTGCCATATTCACACTGAAATGTGATTACCATAAAATTCATTGTGAAATGTTAAATTCTCTACAATGGATATCATTGGAACAGAAAATGAGATAGAAATGGTTGGGTCAGATCCATGCAGTGATGTATGCCAGAAAACCTTTATATCTGTTTGATAAACTGAAAATAAAAAGAACATAACTATAACTTGAGATTCAAATAATAAATATACTCAAGTAAGGTCACATAATAAATTTTGAAATATGACATCGTGCCAAAGTTATCCAAATATGGGAACCAATAAATAGTAGGTGGAAGCAACAAGAACAAAGCACAAAACATTTAATCAGTTCCATAAAACATGATCTAAATTTGAGATGCAAGTGTTATGATTAAAGTTGGATTTACAAAGAAATATCTGCACTTTATAAGAATTAAGTACAGTAAAGTCTTCCTACCGGAATGCATCACTGCATGAATCAAATGTATATATACTGTCTGGTTATAAGAACTTAATGTTGTCTGTATGAGTTAAATGTTGCTTGCATGAATTAATGTATTTTTATAAGAAAGTAAGTTTGTGTTGTATTTTGTATATTTTAATTCTCTTTGTACCACATGTAACTCATGAAACAGAACCATCTTGAAAATGGGTCTTTGACCTAATGATGTATAAAAAGATCTTTCCTGTATAAAAATAAAGATTTACTACTACATGATGCTTCAAGATGCAGTTCTGTACATTCACTGCTCTGTTATTGTAAATGTTTATGATGCTTCTCACTGCTGTACTGCACTCTCACCAGTTCTGTTACTAATGTGTTACTTGTAAATGTTTAGTGTAATTTTTTTTTTTGCAATTAAGTTTATTTTTAAGATTATACACTTTCATATACTGTAAATAAACATAAACCAAAACCGCTCTGTATGCAGTACACATAGAAGTAAAACTCAAACACAAATAACATAATAATCTAGGTAACCAGGTCTGATAGTCCCTTATGGAGCTTTAACATGAAAATCAAAAAGGTTTAAAGAAAGGAATGAGGAAGGAAAATATAAGAAAGAAGACAAAAAAGACAAAAAAGGACCCCCCACGCGAGCACTCTTAATTGTCAGATACAAGGATACACCAAGACTCATGACTCTTAACTCTATAGACTTCAGATTAAGTATATATTCTTATGCTTTCTGTGAGGTAAGCATACTTGGGGGGAAGGCAAAATTAGTAACCAAATTTAGTTTTTAAATCAGTAAGCAAAGGGCTCCAACACTTCTGAAATCTAGGCCACGAATTGTTAGCTCTAGCAACACTCCTTTCTGCATTAAGTGCATTATGAAATTCTGACCACCATTCCGGAAGAGAAGGGGTCCACGCTTCCTTCCAATGTCTAAGAATCAGTAGTTTCATAACTAACGAAACCATAGCCATCTGTGTCTTAAGAGATAGTGTGGGAATTGTGGAATATTGCCCCAAAATGCATACTTTCTCTTCGAAGTATGGAGTGATTGTCAAATAACTGGCAATATGACATTTAACCAGATTCCAAAGAGTAAGTATCTTGGGACATGACCATAACTTATAGCCCAAGGAAGCATTCACTGCATCACAATCTAGGTACTCTGAAGTGGGTAAGAGGACAATTCTATATAGTTTATTAGGTATAAAATACAGGTTGTGTAATATACTAAACTGAACACCCCTTAATCTATCTTGCTTAATTATTCTGTAATTGTCCAACCTAATAGATTCCCATTGAGAGTCAGATAAAGAGTTGGCCATATTGTATTTCCAATAGTAGGCTTTGGCTGAGATGTCATTCCAGAAAGCCTTAATAAAGGCTTTATAAAGTTTGGAGGCTATTTTACCTTGACTTAGATTGATTGACAGAGAGTCTAAAAAGATTCTACTTTGTTCATCCATGGGGTTTTCAAAAAACTTGGAGGCAGGACAGATTTGGGTAAAATAAAGCCACGATTTGGGCAAACAATCCAATTTATTTTTAATTTGGGAGGCTGTATAAAATGAGGTCTTGTGTAGTAGGTGCTTCAATTTCACATCCGAAGTAAGTGAAGGCTCTTAGAATCAATAAGTTTATTGGCAATTTTTAAGTTGGGGTTGTCACAGAGAGGTTGGGAGACATCTGTTCTTCTGTGTAATTTAAAATGCATACAAATTTGGTGAAAAGCCCTAATGTTCCACCCTGTAGGGGAGTCTTGGATTGCTGAAGGAATTGCTGCCCAAGGACAGTAGAGGAGGGCATGCAGGGAAAGGTGTTCAATTTTGGCCCTCACATGATCTAGCTGAATGCCATAAAAAGTTGCAAGAGGTTTCTCCATTGGAGATGTCCAAAACAGAAAGTTACTGGCATGGATAGCTAGATAATATGAAAAGACGTCCGGTAGCTGTAGACCACCTTTCTGTTTAGGGCCTGTGAGTTTCCGATACACCCTATGAGGTAGTTTGCCATTCCAGATGAAATCCAAACATAAATTATGCAGATTCTTGAAGAAGGGTTTGGGAAGATACAGGGTTAAACAATTTAGGGGGTAAAACACTTTTGGTAGTAACATCATCTTTAGGATATTTGTTCTTCCCCAGAACAAAATAAGAAGTTTTTTCCATCTTGCCAAATCTTCCTTAATTGACTGCAGAAGAGGGTCTAAATTCAGGGATTTTAGTTTGTCCAAATCTCTTGAAAACTTTATGCCCAAGTATTTTATAACCTTATTTTCCCATTGAAGCCCCAAGGTTCTGCCTGTTCCTTGTCTATCGTAACTGATAATGGATAAACTATAGTTTTACATTTGTTAATCTTATATCCAGAAAATTCACTCAATTGATTAATAGTTTGGAGAGCTAATGGAAGGGAAGAATCCCAGTTGCTTAAATGTAAGAGCAGGTCGTCTGCAAAAAGAGAAAATTTTGATTCGTATGATCCCAGATGAAGGCCCTCAATCCCTACCTCTTTATTGATGAATCTTGCTAACGGTCCTATGTATAAATCAAAAATATTGGGAGATAAGGGGCATCCTTATCTAGTTCCACTTTTTAGAAAGAAGGCCTCTGAGTGTTGATTGTTGCACAGAATGCATGCTGAGGGACACTGATAAAGGGTAGGAATATGTTGTACAAAATTGTCTGGGAAACCAAAATGGGCAAGTACCGTAAACAGATAGTTCCAACTGACTCTATTGAAGGTTTTTTCTGCATCCAGGGAGTCCAATACCGCTTTTAGGTTGGAGTCCCTGGATGCAGAAACTAAATGAGCCAATTTTCAGAAGTGATCAGCCGACGAATGACCTGATACAAAACCTGCCTGTTCTGGACTTATTAGGAAGTCCAAACTTTAGTTAATCCGGTAGCCAGAATTTTTGCATTTATTTTAATGTCTACGTTCATCAGGAAATTGGTCTGTAGTTGCCAATTGGTGTTGGGTCCTTCTCTGGCTTTGGAAGAAGAATGATTCTTGCTTCCAGAAGAGAGGGGTCACTAATTGGGTGAGAATCCCAGAATGCGAACAGTTTATGTAAAACAGGTACCAGTTGGGTTTTATAAGTTTTGTAGAACAAGCCAGCATACCCATCTGGTCCAGGGGCTTTATCTGCCTTTAATGAATCTATGACCAAAGAGATTTCCTCCTCTGTGATAAACCGTTCCAAAGAGGCTTTGCAAATTCTGTTAGACAGGGGAGGTCTGCCTCCTGTAGAAAGGCACCCATCAGTGAAGATTGAGAGTCAGACATTTGTTGGGAAGAAGAGATTTGGGTAAAATTCTCTGAAAGATAAAAATATTTCCTGGGGATCTGTTGTGATTAACCCAGTGTGTGGATGTTGGATTGCTGGTATCCATTGGGCCATGGATAGCTGTTTCAGTTGCCAAGCCAAAAGCTTTCTGGCCTTGTTGCCTTGGCCAATATAGGTTACTTTGACCTGAGATGAAGCTTTCTCCACCTTTTTCAGAAGTGAGCTGACATAGTGGGCTCTGAGATGGGCCAATTCAAGCATTCCTCAGAGGAATGTTTTACGATGCCTTTGGATTCCAGAGTGCATATTCTGTCCAAACACAAATTTAATTGAAACTGATTTTTCCTCTTAGTCACCGTAACAATTCCGATAAGCTCCCCCCTCCTGACTTTAAGGCTGCCCATAACTTATCTAGGTCAGGAATGGAGTCTATATTTTCTTGTATGATAAGCAAAAGGTATTCTTGGAAGTGGGAGAGTATCTGAGGATCTTTCAAAAGCAAATTATTCAGAGACCAGGTGCTGGGTCTAAGAGGCGCCCCAAGAGTTTTTAATAATAGCAAGATCAACGAGTGATCAGAGACCACTCTAGCATAAATCTGAGTTTCCAGAATGCCAGAGCAGAGTTGTTGCTTTACTAGGAAAAAATCAATATGAGAGAAGCTCCTGTGAACTGTAGAAAAGAAGGTACAATCTATAGTAGAGAGGTAAATAAGCCACCAAGGGTCCACTAACCCTAATGCTGTCTTAAACTCTAATAGAGCATGCTGGGCCGGGAAAGGGCCAAGACCTTTATGATATGTCCAATCCATATCGTTAGTCTGGACAAGGTTCCAGTCCCCATCCAGAATGATTGGTAAATGTGCAAAAGAGAATAGTTCAGCGGATAGGTGGACAAAAAAAGAGGGACAGTCCACATTGGGGCCATAAATTGATCCCAATAATAGTTCCTGATTGCCCAACATACCATGAACCAAGATGTAACGCCCCTCCGGGTCTCTCACTTCTCAGATAGCAGAAAATGGCACCCCTTTTGCCAAAAGGATAGCCACACCTCTTTTACGGGAAGTAAATCCGGATCTGAAAACTTGGCCAACCCAAATTTTTTGCAAGAGCTTCTCTTGTGTTGATAAGATACGAGTTTCTTGTAGGAAAGCAATCATAGGGCTATAGTTTGCCATATTCTTTAATACAAGATATTTCTTTTTGTTGTCCCTACCCCCTTTAATATTCCATGATAACATTTTCAAGTTAGCCATGGTTACCTATACTGATGCAATCGATGATAAGAGTCTTGAGAGTTGAGTGTCCATTCCCTCCCACTCCCTTCCCATTCCCCAGTACTATTAACAATCTACTGAACATTAACAAGAAACACAAAAATAACCATACCCATCCCAAAACACTATCTAAACTATCCATTACCTAGGCCCTAGGCCTACACCTCCTAATACTAAGGGTCCGGTGCTGCCCAAGGGTGAGCTACCTCCTCCGTACCAGAATAAAAAGGAAAAATAGTTTTGTAGTTTATCATTGTAACAAGTGGAAAGAAATATATACTAAAAGTTATTATTGAAGACAGTCCCTTCCTCCATGGGGGTTTATTATTGAAACCAGTGTAAGAAGAAATTATTATATCATTTGCCTTTCCTTCCATCCAAATTAAATATCCTATTTGAGAGGGGAAAAAAAAGGAATAAGGTTATTAGGACTGGAGCTAAATCAAGAATTTTGGTGAATTAACTCATTTGCCAAAACTAAAACCTCTGTCAGTTCTGTACTGGAAAACGGGGATGAGGTCTAAACACTTAGGTAACCGTTAAAGCTAAGTTAAAACTAAAACATCCACAACTCCAAATGTTAATAAAACTGAGTAACTGCTGAGTTACCCTATTAAATGAATGAAATTCTGCCATCTAGTGGACTAAAATGAAAAACGTAGGCTCCATAGCAACCTCAGGAGATACTATTTCAGCTCTTTTCTGAGCTTACTATCAGGTAAATTCAATACAGCAATATTCCAATTATGTTTATCAAACCCTGTCACCCCACAAGGAAAATTAAAAAGAGGAATTCAGAGATCCTAAATAGTAACTGAAAGGAGAAAATAACATGGGTCTCCTATATAAAATGAGTTTGGGATTATCACAGGGTTATAATGGCATAAACAATGATCTGTTCTTGTTTCAATAATTCCCTCAAAGACAAAAGAAGGCATACCATAAACAACTTTTGGCAGTCTTCAGGCTCAACATTTAAAGAAGAAACAGCACTTTTCATAAAGTCCAACCTGTAAAACATAACGATTGGTGACTTAGAGATATGAATACAATAAAGATAGCTACTGAGATCTTCTCAAGGCCTGATCATGGTCAGTAAAAGGGGAGTTAAAGCCCCTCAGTCTCATGCAGGAAGTAGGTCTGGGAGAGATCTCTGAAGTATCTTCAAGGAGTCTTTAGCCAAATCAAATCGTTTCACACATTTCTTCTAGGGTGACTTCCAGTTTAGCTGGATACAACATATGATGCCGAATCCCTGCTGCCCACAGCTTCATAGTGATAGGCCTGAAGGTCGTACATATTTTCCGAGTCTTGAAGGTCAGATCTGGTACCAGCCTAAGTTTTTTCTCCGCCCATAAGATGGCTGATAATTTCCTTGCCTCCTTCATAATAAAATCCCTGTCCAGGTAATTCAGAAATTTAAAGATAATCGGGAATGGGGGATCCGAGAGGGGCCTGGCCTGGGCGAGTGGTGGTCTCTCTCTATAATATATTCTGGGCCATTAGGTGAGGGCTCCACAGTTTTCTTTAAGAAGCCTTGCAAAAAAGCGATGTTATTTGGGTTTTCTTCTCCTTCTGGTAGCCCCAGCAGC
Source organism: Neoceratodus forsteri (assembly GCA_016271365.2). Lineage (NCBI taxonomy): Eukaryota > Metazoa > Chordata > Ceratodontiformes > Ceratodontidae > Neoceratodus > Neoceratodus forsteri. Next base: position 1,035,790,794 of record CM028135.1, read on the forward strand.
ACTAAATTTTTGCATCTATTCCTCCCTTCGAAATCATCGATCCGCTCCTCCAATTTTACTTGAGCTCTTTTCAAGGCGATGATCTCAGGCTCCATTTTTCCCCTGTTTGTTTTCAACAGAGCTGACCCTTGTCTCTGAGTCAGCAACTGCTCAGGAGAGTTGGGTGAGTGCAGGTTTAATGTCAGCCACCTCGTCAATTAGTTTAAGCAGGGCTTCTTTGAACAATGTCAATTCAGTACAAATATGCACTGAGGAGATATCGGATAATGGCGAGCTGCTGCGTCAGGGATGCTTAGCATCTGACTGCTGGGCTGAGTCCACCAAGGAGGCCACATCCGAACTGTAGGGAGAATGTGAGGAATCCATTTCTCCATTTTAATGGAATTGAAATGGTTATCCCTCTGTTGTTCCCGCTGATCTTGCAGTGAAAGTCCAAGTGTTAAAAACGGTAAATTATGCGATTTTAGGTAGTAATAGTACCGAGGGAGATTGGAGCTCTTTCACCAACGTCCTACTCCTTAGACAGCATCACGTGACCAGCGTTTACTGTACTTCTACTGTAGTTCTGTACCTTCACAGGTTCTGCCATTGTAATTGTTTTCATTATGCTTCATGTAAATGTTACATGTCTTATGTACTTCAATGCTCCCCCTTCCCCCAGGATGCTCTGTGAGAGGAGAACTTTAAAATTGTTGAGTGTGCCTTTCCTGGTAAAACTTTTCATTAAATAAACTAAATAAATAAATAAAATCATCATCTCCTTCCTTCTGCTAGTGACACCTCTCCCTATGAACCCCCGTACCCCCCACTGGCTCTCCCCACAGCCTTGGCACATTGTTTGCAACCTTTAGGTCATCTGATATAATTACCCACAGATTCTTTTCCTGTTTGGTGGGCATCACTATCTCTTCCCATCATGTAAGCCTCCGCTGAGTTTCTGTGCCCCAAATGCATGATTTTGCACTTTTTTGGATTGAATCTTAGCAGCCACACTCTTGACAATTCCACTATTTTACCTAGGTCCCTCATCATTTTTTTGCTTCCCTCCTGGAATGTCTACCCTGTTGCATAACTTAGATTCATCTGCAAAGAGGCATAACTTTCCTTCCAGCCCCTTCGCAATGTCACTTATGAAGACACTAAATAGGAGTTGCCCCATAACTGATCCCTGTGACACCCCACTGATCACCATCCTTTCCTCAGATTGAACTTCATTTACCACGACCCTCTGTGTTCTATCCCTCAACTAGTTTCTAACCTATTTTACCTCCTTGGAACCCATCCTCAGGTTGCCTAGCTTGTTTATAAGCATCTTATGTGGAACATTGTCAAAAGCCTTGCTGAAATCTAGGTAGTTGACATCCACGGATGCTCCCAATCCACTTTACTGGTCACTCAGTCAAAGAAATCTATCAGATTTGTTTGACAGGACCTTCCTGCTGTGAATCCATGCTGCCTCTGATCCAATGCTCTGCTGGATTCAAAGTGTTCCACAATCCTTTCTTTTAGCAGTGATTCCATTAATTTTCCCACCACTGAGGTCAGGCTGACAGGTCTATAGTTTCTAACCTCCTCCCAGACCCACTTTTGTGCAGATGGTCTACATCTGCTCTCATCCAGTCCTCTGGAACCACTTCTGTTTCCAGTGATTCATTGAATATGAATGCCAGTGGTGCTACTAGCACCTACATAAGCTCCTTTAATATTCTAGGATGTATGCCATCAGGTCCCATTGCCTTGCCCACTTTCAGCTTAGCGAATTCCATTAGAACTCTCTCCTCTGTAAATGGACTAGTGTCCACCTCCTTCCCCTTATTGTTCCTGCCACTTAATTGTGATCCCTCAGTTTCCCCCTCTTCTGTGAATACTGAAGTTATAAATTACTCTTTTAGCAGGAATTGGCTATTGCTGTCATAATGTATTGGGCTATGGAGGTATTGACTGTTACTGGACAGGAAAGGAACCTTGTGGTTATCATATCTGAGTACATCAAGGTGGTAGGGCAGTGTGACAAATCAAATCCAAACAGAAATATGGTGCACATGGAAGAAAAAGGCAACAATCCAAAAGTTTAAAGCACCAATGTGATTTTATTGGATGTCAAGTAGCAAAAGCAGTTCCAGGCAATAACAAGACCCCTATCTCCTCAACTCTACAAGTCTTCAAGAGGGTGAAAATACTGAAGCAAGATACAGTTTAGATACATCTCATTGGATGCCAATTACACTTTCTCTCATTGGATCACAAATGTGACTACACTATTGTAGGTTTCCTTAAAGCAACAGGACTATCTTATAAATGCACATAATTGTAAACAAAATTGTGGAAACTAAATGATATGCTAAATAATTAAAAAACCTTCGCTTAATGCATATACAGAAAATACAGTATTATAGAAACTATAAAGAAATAGAGAAATCGAAATGCAGTATAAAAACTAAAGGTTATTATGTACAATAAAGTTCCTTATCTCATTTTTCAGCACATTATCAATTACTTTTACATGATCAGTTTAAGAAGTCTGCCAAATTCAGATCTCCAAATGACATGTGTCAACTGGGTAGTTCCAAAAAAGAGGATGCTTCTCTGTAAGTAAGGAAACAACAACAAAATAGTATTAGAGAGTGAAAAACTGAACATCAGGCATATACAAAACAGAGCTGGGCTATATACAGAGGCAAATGTTTAAGATTCATATTAAAAGAGTACAAAGTTCAATATAACATCAACCACTTTTATGAATAAATGCCTAAATTATCTGAGATATAGCTTAATGTCCCAGATGTTGTTAATACCATTAGGTTTAACACTATTCAATTTAAATATCCACATGCTTTCTTTCTGTAATAGTTTATTTGCTCTGTCACCTCCCGTTATTTACGATGGTATCCAATCAATGCCCATAAACCTCAGGTTATCTGATACTGAATCATGATACATAACAAAATGTGTACCTACTGGTGTGTCATTTTTTGCATGTAAAATAGATCTCACATGTTCTTGCAAGCGTTGTTTCAATGGTCTTACTGTTTTCCCTACATATATGAGGTTGCAACCACGCCAGAGTACATATGCCACAAATGTGGTATCACAAGTAATGAGACTGCGGCTTTGCATGGTACATTCCAAATTCTTAGGGTGACCAAAAATGTTGTTTTCATTTGCAAATTTACAGACATTACATATTTTACATCTGTAGAAACATTTATGTCTTTGTGGTAGCCAGGCTGACCCAATTTTTGTCTGTACAGCTGGTATTCTGGAATGTACCAATCTGTCTCGAATGTTCCTTGCTCTGCAAAAAGTCACTCTTGGTTTGAGACCTACAGCACTGCCAACCCCTTCATCACTCAATAGAATAGGCCAGTTCTTAAATCAAACCAAATAAAACCATAATTTATTTGTAGTGCGCTTTTCAAATACCAAAGCGTAAGTACATAAAACATAACATCAGTAATAAATAAAAGTAAAAATTTAGACACAGTTAAAAAGACAGCAAAATATAAACTAATCAAAGGCCAATATAAACAAGAAGTTCTTCAAAGAAGCCTTAAAAGATTCTGTGGACGGGCACTCCCTAATCCGACAAGGTAGAGAATTCCACAGGGTAGGGGCCACAAAAGAAAAGGCTCTGGCCACAGAAGATTGAAGACAAACCCTGGGAATCTCTAGCAATCCCTTGTTGGTGGAACAGAGTGAGTGGGAAGGGCAGTAGGGCCGAAGGAGATCTTGCAAGTAGCCCAGTCCTTGTCCATGTAGGGTTTTATAGGTCAGCAATACAACCTTGAAGGTAATCCTCCAACCCACTGGCAGCCAGTGCAGTTCGTACAGAACAGGCATGATATGGCAAGTTCTTGGTAGCCCAGTCAACAACCTGGCTGTTGCGTTCTGTACCAGCTGCAAGTGGCGGAGGTCCACCCCCGGTAACCCTAGATATAGAGCATTACAGTAATCTAGACGTGAGGAAACAAAGGCATGAACCAATACAGGGAGGCCATCACTTGGAACAAGATGCCTTATCCGGTATATATTCCTCAGATGGTAGAACGAGGACTTGACAATGGCTGACACCTGGGAATTAAGTGTCAGTTCGCAGTCAAGAATTACGCCCAGATTTCGCACCCGTTCAGAAGGTCTCAACTGGTTCCTCCCTAGCACAAGGCCAGAGGGGAATCCAGGAGTCAACTTCTCTATGCGGTGACCAGGGTCCACCACCAATACCTCATTTTTATCTGTATTCAGCCTCAACCAGTTGGCACTCATCCAGTCCTGGATCTCAGCGAGGCAGTTGTTAAAGACCGTAAGTGCGTTGTTCTGTTCGGGTACAAAGGACATATAAAGCTGAGTATCATCTGCGTAACAGTGAAAATTCAGCTCATAACACCTAATAATGTCTCCTAACGTAGCATATACACTGTGAGCAACATGGGAGAGAGCACAGATCCCTGTGGCACGCCACAGGGCAGCACAAAGGGAGCAGAGGAAAAAATTCCTGATACTACCCTCTGAAATCTGCCCGTGAGAAATGAGTGAAACCATCTGAGGACTGTCCCAGACAGTACACAGATAAGCTGCAGATGTTTCAACAATATCCCATGGTCCATGGTGTCAAATGCAGCAGAGAGATAAAGGAGAACAAAGATCGAATTGCACCTCAGATCTCTCACAATTAGGAGGTCATTAAGTACCCGAACCAACGCTGTCTCGGTATTATGAATCTTCCTGAAACCGGACTGGAGAGGATCATAGATTCAATGGGTGGTAAGAAAGTCATCAAACTGTAGCGCGACTACTTTCTCAATAACCTTACCCAAAAAGGGCAGGTTAGAGATTGGTCTGTAGTTTGCGAGACAGTCTGGGTCAAGGGAAGGTTTCTTCAAGAGGGGTGTCACAACAGCCTCTTTCAAGGACTCCTGGAACACCCCTAGATCCAATGAGCACCAGACTATCTCAGCAAGGACTGGCCCGATCACCTCCATGCAATGCATAAGGAGGTGCGTGGGGCCATAATCCAAACTAAAGCAAGTCGGCCATAAGCTCTGGATGAGCTTCATGATATCCATGATTGCCAGCCGGTTGAAATCTGTCCAGACAGACCGAGGGCCTGTAACCACACATCGATCTCTGCCATGCTCATCTGAGCGCATTGTGCAGATATCCGACCTGATCATTGACACCTTATCATCAAAGAACCGAGCAAACTCATCACACTTTCATTGTGAAACATCTCTATGGCCCTGCATTCAGGCTGGATTGCACAGTCTATCTACAGTCTGAAAGAGCAAAGCTGGTCGATTCCTTAGTGCAGTAATCTCCCTGGACAGGAACTTTGCCTTCTTAAGGGAGATTTCTGATTGATAGTCTGAATAATGGGTGATCGATCTAAGCCTGTCACTTTCAAGGCCAGACTTCCACCAACAACATTCCAATCTTCACCCCACTGTCCTCAGCTCCTTCAATGTCCCATCAAACCAAAGGGACCGAGGGCAGAGGGAGAGGGGCCAAAACTGGACAGGAGCTATGGAATCCAGAGCCTTCAGCACCATATTATTATAGTGCACTACTAAGGCATCTGGTTTCAAGCACTCCACAGGCCAACTCGATAGATCCAGCACCGCCATCAGACCTTCCGGGGTAACACCCCTTAAAGGGCAGTACTGGATCATCTCCACAGGGGTAGGTCTCATGGGGGGGGCCATAAAATTGAACCTTATGGAGTGATGGTCAGACCTCCCGACTGGTTCCACCACCAGTCCGGTGATCTCCATCCCCAAGGTAAACACTAGATACAATGAGTGACCCTGAATATGGGTAGCAGTGGTAATAACCTGTGTGAAGTCCAACAAATTCATAAGTTGGAGGAAGTTTTGACCAAAATGCAAGAGTTCATCTTCGATCCAGGCATTGAAGTCCCCCAGGACCAACCACCTGGAGGGCTCCAACACAAGGTCAACAATGAAGTCTGCTATTTCCTGCAGAAAAAACTTTCTCATCACCATTAGTGGACAGTAGACAAGTAGAATTCTGCAGCCTACAACTGCTCCCATAATACACTCAAAGGATCCAGGGGATACCATTGGAACCTCCACAAGGCCCAATTCTGATCTAAAACAGATAGTGCCCCCCCCCCCAAGATCCAATCTCGGGCGGTGTATCACCAAGTACCCTGCTGGAATAGCTGACTCCAAAATGGGGCCAGCATTCGCATCCAGCCAGGTCTCGGTGATGCAATCCAGGTCAGAAGACTCAACAAGATCAGCAATAATTGCTGTCTTGTTTTTTATAGACCTGGCATTGCACAAAACCACCCGGGTTGGATGAGAGGCATTGGAGGAGTGGACGACTTGCCCACCATCAGTGGAGCCCTTGGGTATGGGAACCAGGTATCGCAGACACCTATTCTGGACCCATTTCACCCCAGGGTGTCTCCCAAACCCCACCACCCCTAACCACTCACTCCGCTCCCCCCCAGCTGAAGCACCCGCCTCCCTCTCCGCCTCCTCTGAGCAATACCCAGGGCCCAGCAATGCTGATAGACCTTGGGCTGCAGCAGGGGGCTATTGAAGGGGCGCAGGCCCCTCAGTCTAGAGGGGGAATAGTGCCTGCCCACAGAAACGAGGCCCCAACACATACTGTCGAAAAATTCCTAGAACCAATCAGCAGAAGTTAGACACAACTTAAACACTGTAACTTATAACTAATAACTAACAAAATCTAAGAAAGAAAAAAATGAAAAAACAAATGAAATAAAAACAAATGAACAGCAAATAAACAATTCCCTCTACTCTCACTAGAGGGAAAGTTCCAATCCCATCCAATCCAAAACCCTTTAATAAATTCAAACCACAAAAATACTCATAATAAATCCTAAAAACAGTTTTTGTAGAAAAAAGGAGGCCAGGTATCCGGACAGAGAGTTTGCTTGTGAGGCAGCACAGACTACAGTCAGACTAAACATAGACCAAACAAGTCTTCAGTCCCCAGGTCCTCTCACGACCAGGGATTAACAGATTCAGCAAGGGGCTTTCACTCCCAATGAAAGTTTAATAGTATCTGAACCAAAATTATGACCCCTCAACCCTCTCATGATAAAAGGGGTAGTGCAAAACAACCAGAAAGTAAAATGAATTGTCTGATCGTATTCCAGAGAATAGTTTGTAAAAATCCTCTTGCTGGTAACAAATGAATCAGTGAGACTGCTCCACTCAACTCTTCAGCAGACCTAAACCTGAAAATCCCCAACCAGGGGCTAGGAAGGAGGAACCACGGCCCCCACCATGAAACTCCACAAGGTCTACCCACTGGATGACCCAGTGGAGAGACTAGAGAACACCCAGGCTAACTCGCCGGTTACCCAGCAAGATCAAGCCGAGGTTCTCCGTGTAGCCGCGAATCCCACAACCAGACACCCCTGATGGGTCAGGTCAGTTGTTACTATGCCGAAAAGTTCAATTCTCTGATCAATCTAGTACGTCTCACCCACCCAGAAGCACCATAATCCACAAAACTAGAAGTCCTTCAGATATATACAATAGCTAGATGTTTAATAGCCCTTCCAAAGTTCAACTCCTCTCTGCCAATCTTCTTCATACAGTCCCAACTCTCCTTTACAGCCAGCCACCCAACCCGCCAAACAGGGAAAAAGCAAACCTCCACTTCAAAGGAGTGGCCACCAGGCATTAAATGGATATATATCCAACGCAAATGGGCATCCACATCCCAACTTCAAAAAGGCCCAACAAAAAATTGCAAGCCCACTCCATTTTGCACTGTAAAAATACTCTGCTCTGTAGCTAAATTCACAGAGGAGTCTATGTAGTGTTATAGTGTTAAAGTTTTAAAAACACAGCGGCAATTTGGCAGCAATGCTAACAATACAGCTCTTCCAGCACTAGCGTATTTAGCATATTTAACCCTGGTCTACCTCACTTCTTCACCCTTACCTGTTCTAAAAACAAAACAACAAAAATAAACAATGTAAAATAAGATAAAAAATTAAGCAAACAAAGATAAAGCAGATCAAAACTTAAGAACTAATGCTGGCTGGCTCACAGCAACCGCCATCTTGGTATTCCATCATCATTAAAAATAATATCACCTATCTGTCCAGTCAAATGATTGTATTGAGTACTGAATGTACATGGTGGACTTTGTGCTTTGGTCAGGGTTTTAGGGTGAAACAGAGAGTCCCTTGAGCTCTTATATACTCTCTGTTTTTTTTTTAAGAGATCTGAATCATACCCTCTAGTTTCAAATCTAACACAGAATTTGGTAAAATTTGTTGATTTTTTCATGCAGTTCGGAGTAAAACATTTTGATTCCTACATTAAACACACTACTGATCTTTTGGATAAACTATCAGGGATGAAATGGGAAGAGAACTATAATTGGCTTACTATTGATTTGGAATCCTTATATACATCTATAGACCACCAGCACGGTTTGGCAGCATCAGAATACTTCCTGACTCAATATCCAGAAAAGGAGGGTGTACCTGTTGAATTCATTTTGAAAGCCTTAGAATATATATTAAACCACAACAGCTTTGAATTTGATGGTACCCACTTTGAACAATCATGGAGCACTGCAATAGGGGTGGCTATGGCCCCAAGTTTTGCCAATCTCTTTCTTGGTAAATGGGGAAAAAGAGAAAATACTAAATGGCATGACTAATCATTTTTTCAACAGAATTAAACATCGGTTTCATTTTATTGATGTATTGGGGATGGATCTGCACAGGAGGCAGAGTATTTTGTCAATTGTTTACACTTAAATGACTTAAATCTTAGGGCCACTTATCAGTTTGATTCCCATTCAGTTAATTATTTAGACCTAAACCTGTATGTTGAAACATATGGAGAGACTTTTTTTCCAGCTGAACACTAAGACATTTAAGAAACCCACAGCCACAAACTCTGTCTTTCACTCCAAAAGTGTCCACCCAGTAAGTTTGAAAAAAATCAATCCCCTTTAGCCAATTACTCAGGCTTAAAAGGAACTGTAACAAAGAAAGAGATTATGAACAAGCCAGTGAGCTAATGGGAAGATATGAAGCTAGAGGGTATGATTCAGATCTCTTGATAAAACAAACAAACAGAGAGTAGATAAGGTGTCAAGGGACTCTGTTTCACCCTAAAACCCTAACCAAAGCACAGAGTCTGCCATGTACATTCAGTACTGAATACAATCATTTGGCTGGACAGACAGGTAATATTATTTTTAAGAACTGGCCTATCCTATTGAGTGATGGGGGGGGGGGATGTGCTGTAGGTCCCAGACCAAGAGTGACTCTTTGCAAAGCAAGGAACATTCTAGACAAATTGGTACATTCCAGATTACCAGCTGACCAGACAAAAATTGGCCAGCTTGGCTACCACAGAGACCTAAATGTTTTTACAGATGTAAAAGATGTAATGTCTGTAAATTTGCAAATGAAAACAACATTTTTTGGTCACCCTAAGAATTTGGAATGTACCATGCAAATCCGCAGTCTCATTACTTGTGATACCACATTTGTGGTATAGGTACTCTGGTGTAGTTGCAACCTCATATATGTGGGGAAAACAGTAAGACCATTGAAACAGTGCTTGGAAGAATAGTTATACCCTCAGTGAGCTGCTAAGGAGGTTACTCTGTCTCCTGGGGTATCTGCTATATGCTTTGAAACTGTGTTTTTAGCCTTTATATGCAACTTAGATACACTGTGATATTGATTGTATTTAGCCCTGCTCCACATAGGAACAGGAAGAGAGCGAGTAATTCGTGGCGGTATTCAGCGAAACACTACTTGCTACATTGAATGTTTTTATTTTCTTACAACATCTTGGGCACATTTTTACACATTGAAGGCACATTATTTAGTGCTTTGCTGCATTTTTACCTTCATTTTGAACAACTTTATGTTCTGCCTCGCAGCGTGACCTCGGAGCTACTTCCATGTCACAGGCTACTATTTACACACAGCCTGCGGCGAGTGTGAGCAGTTATGCCCTCAGTGAGCTGCTAGGGAGGTTACTCTATCTCCTGGGGGATCTGCTATATGCTTTAAAACTGTGTTTTTAGCCTTTATATGCAACTTGGATACACTGTGATATGGACTGTATTGAGCCCTGCTCCACATAGGAACAGGAAGGGAGCGAGTAGTTTGTGGCTGTATTCAGCGAATTTCTGCTTGCTCCATTGAACATTTCCATTGCCTTACAAAATCTTGGGCACATTTTTACACATCGAAGGCACATTATTTAGTGCTTTTCTGCATTTGTACCTTCATTTTGAACAACTTTATATTCTGCCTCACAGCGTGACCTTGGAGCTACGTCCGGGTCACAGGCTACTATTTACACATGGCCTGCTGCAAGCAGGGCAAGCCCATGCAGGGTGAGTGTGCAGCATCAAAGACCATGCTCATATTTGTGTGTTTGGCATGCTTGGTGTAATGGGTATAGGAGTACAACACAACGTCTGCAACTTTATATGTAGGTACCTATAGCTGTAAAGTATTTGTTGATTATACTTGACTTATAGCTTGGTGTTCTCTATAAGATCTCACCTTTGAGTTGCATACAAATCACCCTTTTCTGTTGTATGAAATATGGAAGGCCTCATTAAAATGTGTACCATGTGTTTGATGTTCTGCTTGGGAGACAACACTAATGATTTTATTTGTGATAAATGCCTCCTGATAAACACTCTTCAGGAAGAAATTACTAGGTTGCTTTACATTGGGGTTACAAAGTCCACTTTTGGATCACCAAATGAGGAGATAGAATCCTTAGAAAAGTTTATTGATACCATGGCCTCCCAGATAAACCCCCCAGTTTCTGTTCCAGAATTACAAACTAATTATGCTACTACAAATGATTGGGTGACAGTAACAAATAGCAAAACTAAACGTTAAGGAGGACAGACCTATAATGTCCCACCCCTAACACTACACAACAAATTCCTTCCCTTGGAGGTGAAGGATCGCCCTCTACCTACCCGTTCCTCATCTCACGAGATTGTAAGCCAGTCCCCAACAACTAACACTTCAGTAACTTCCATTGGGCAGTCAAAATCTCATAGATCAAGGAAGTCAACTACTATTAATCTGCAGGAATAAACACCACCATCTACTTTTAACTTGTCATTTAATCCAAATAGTAACAGTAACTCACTGGTCTCCCCCAGCTTACAACCTAGCCAGACCTTTATACTTGGGGATTTAATAATTAAGCACATAGACAGTATTATATGTAATCCTGATAAATTAAATCATACTTGCTCCAGTTTTCATGGTGCAAAGATTTCAGATATTACTACCATGCTGCCTGACATTTTAAATGAGGCAGGTAGCAACCCATTGGTAATTATTCATGCCGGAACCAATAACAGAGAATTTATTTATTCATTTGATATATCGGTTTACAACCTTTGAGGCAGAGGCTCATTTCCAAAGATACCTCATCACATGTAAGACAGAAGCTAATACAGACAGGGTATAACAACAGTTACATAGAGCATGTGCTACAGACATTATTTACAGTATTTACACTAAGTACAGACTTTATTTACAATATTTGGATGATGATATTTACAGCATCACAGCAGAGAGACATTATTAGCTTGAGAAAGCATCTGAACAGAGTAATCAGTCCTATTCATGGGTTTGGTATTATTGACGTAGGTTACAATCCATAATGGACTTTGTCAGAGAATTAGGATCAGAGAGGGTGAGAGAGTGAAATGTTAGTTGCAGTTACAGGAGCAGATATTGAAGAGGTGGTTGCGAAGAGTGGTTTTGAAGTGGGCGATCTTGGGTGCACTAGTGATAGTGTTTGGGAGTGCATTAAACCAAGTGGGGGCCCTGGAGTGGAAAGATCTCTGGGCAAGGGAGGTTTTTACCCTGGGCACAATCAGAGGTGCTTTCTGTGAGTTGTGAGTGGAGATAGTGGGGGTGGCCAGATGGAGAGGTGGAGACCCCAGGGGAGAGTCCAAGCAGTATCTCTTGGAGAGTATGCAGGTTTGGTAGTGGTGTCTTTCGTCAAGGTTGAGAAGATTGGCAGAGGTATAGAGGGGGCAGGCATAAGTGAGCCTCGGTGTGCCAGTTAGGAGCCTGCAGGCCTCATTTAGGGAGACCTGGATTTTCTGGAGTGTAGAGTTATTTGCTGCCCCATATACAGGGAGCCCATAGTCCACTAGAGACAGTACTGATGAGGTGATGGCCAGCCTAAGGGCGTGGGGGGGAGGCAGTCCCTGTGTCAGTAAAGGAGTCCAATCCGGGTGTTTTTGCAGCAGCAAGGGTGTTTATGTGGTCATGGAAAGTAAGGGCCAAGTCGAGGGTAAGTCCAAGATATTTGTAGTTGGATACCTGTTCAAGGGGGTGCTGGGTACTGTGGAGGATGCGGAGATGTGGACTTTTTGCTTTGTTTTGGCAGTGAGAGAAGATCATTAATTTGGTCTTTTTTAGGTTTATGACCAGTCTACCGTCCTTAAACCATGTTTCGGCCTGGGAGAAGGCATGTTGGAGGGAGTCCTGAAGGGGCGTAGGTTTATGATGTGAAGCAAAGAGCACTGCATCATCTGCATATAATAAGATTTTTGTGGAGCAGGCCTTTGATAAGGATTTTAGGTAGAGGGAGAAAAGAAGTGGCCTCAGGATAGAGCCCTGGGGCACCCTGGAGCAGACGGTTAGTGTGTCGGATAGGGTTCCGTTAATTTTGATGTATTGGGACCAGGTGGAAAGGTAACTGGAGCACCAGACTAGGGGTCCTGTGGAGAAACCAAGTTGGTGGAGAGAGTCAAGAAGGAGAGGGTGACAGACTGTGTCGATGGCCTTGGATAGGTCTATGAGTACAGCTCCTCCAATGTTACCGGCGTCTAGGGAGGAGTGCAGGAAGCTGGTGAATTCTAGGAGGGCTGTGGTGGTGCTATGGGCCGAATGGAAGCCATGCTGCTCTGGGCATAGAATGTCATACTTGACTAGGTATTCCATAAGTTGGGTGGCAACCACTTTTTCTAACTCTTTGGGGGGGGGGGAGAATGGAGATGGGCCGATAGTTATTTGGGGAGGCTTTGTCACCACTTTTATGGATGGAGGTAATGACAGCTGCTTTCCAGGCACTAGGGACTTGCCCTAGGAAAAGGGATTTGTTGAGCAGGTCCATTAGGGAGACTAGGACCTCGTCGAGGACTAATTGAAGGAGCCTGGCATCTTAAGGGTTATTTATAGGGCTATTGCTGCTTATCGCTTTTTGTAGGTAAGGACAAGCTTCGTGGGTGGATATTTTGCACAGGAGGAAACAAGGATGCTGCAGGGTTGGGGGTTGGGACTGGGGCACAGGGTCAAAGAAACAACTTGAGAGAACTCTGCTGTGATCCGAGAAGGTGGTGTTTAGACAATTTGCTGTGGTGAGTGTGTCTGTAGATGTAGTGCCATTTATGGTGAGCTGGGTGGGAGGTGGGGAGCATGATTTCCCATTGAGTTCTTTAATATTACTTCAGAAGGTTTTCGCAGACCCCCATGTGGTTGTGAGAGCAGATTGGTAGTGGTCTGCTTTGGCCTTAAAATGGCTTGAGTGCACCTATAGCAAGCAGCATTATAGGATTGTCTGTCTGCCATCTTGCCAGATTCTGTGGCTTTGTGCCAGAGATTATCCCTGTCTCTCAACATTTGGAGCAGGAAGGGGGTTATCCAAGGAGCATGTTGCCTTTTGGTGTGTAGTTTGGTGGAGTGGAACATAGAGGTGCACAGGCCTTGTGAAGGCCTGTGTGGTTGAGTTTGTCAATGCTGGGGGCTATATTAATGGGGGACCACCCATTTGGGTGAGCAGCTGTTTGGTTTATTACCCTCCTAAGTGGACACCTTTGCAAGGTTGATTATGGGTTTGAGTGTGGAAGAGTCCATTGGAATAGGATGGGCTAGTGGTCACTTAGGGAGTCAGGAAGTACTTTTATATCCTGGATTTTGTTGGGGTGGTTAGAGATAATGATATCCAGGAGGGTGTGGGTACCAGTAGATGGGTGAAGTCTAGTGGGTTGGGTAACTAATTGGACCACGTCAAGGACTGAGAACGAGTCATTTGTTGACGCGGCTGAGGGGCCAAGCCAGTTAATATTGAGGTCCCCTACTAGTGTCTGTTCTGCATTGTGTGGTAGGATAGAGAGGTATTTGGTGAGGGATGAGACAGCAGACTTTTGGTTCTCGGCAGACTTTTGGTTCTTATGGGGTATGTAGGCGACTGTGAGGTATAGTGGGCCTCTGGAGGGGCGGAGGTGAATTTTAGGGTGAGGGCTTGTGCTCCGTTTGTGAGCTTTGGGGGTGGGAGCATGTGACCAATAATATTATTATTGATGTAGCGTGCACAGCCACCCCCACGCTTTACTACCCTGTCTTCCTGATATAGGGTGTATCTGAGGAGTGAGACAAAGGCATTGGGAGTAGATTTGGAAACCAGGTCTTCACTAGGACGATGCTGTCCTGGTTGGTGAAGGGTGGCCCAGGAGTGAGTGCTGCAGATTTCTTTGGCAGGCTCGCATTATTATATGGGGAGGCAATGCAGAGTCCAGAAGGTCTGGTAGGTGTGTGGTGGTGGGGGCAGGGACTGGTTAGGGTGGATATTACCGGAGGTAGTAGTATGACTAAGGCTCTAACCATGGGCAGCAGGTTGTTCTATTTTGGGAGTATGTTTGGGGGGTGAATGTGGTAGAGCAGGGGTTGGGCAGGGTTTAGAGGGATGGAGCGGACACAGAAGTGGTGGAGACGGGGGGGGGGTCCGAGTGGGTCCTGGGGTTGGGGCTGCTGGCGGGAGGTGGATGCAGTGGTCCAGTGTGTGATGACAAGGTGGGTGGGTGGACAATTCTGGAGAGATGCAAAGATGCAGTTCACCAAGGGCATCGGGTGAGGTCTGGCTGGTGGGAGGTGAACCCCAGGGTGGTTATGAGAATGAGGCACATAAGGTGGGAGTTAACAGACATGGTGCCTAGATAGCTTTGGGGGTAGAACAAAGAGGTTGTGGGGAGGAGTCAGAAAAGCTGTAAGAGCTTTGAGATATGCCGTAATGCAGTAGCTTGACTTGTAGGCTCAGTGGCAGTGCTGCTGACTATGATAGCAAAGGCACAGGCTTTGAGACCTGTGGTGGGACAGCGGAGAATTTTATTTTAGGCAGACTATAATGATAGAGGCTTTGAGAACTTTAGAAACTAAGCATGAGTTAGCCTGCTTTGGTTGTATCAGTGGTACTGCTGAGGATACTGCTGGAAGGGTTACAGGGTTCGTAACCTGCAGTGAATGCTGGAAACTTTATATTAGCAGACTATGTGGGGGGCAGAGGCTTTGAGGGCTTTGAAACTGGGGGTAAAAAATAACCAGATAAGATGGTTGTGTGGCAGGGCTATTGACTCTGTTTGTTTTTTTATTATTCTAGGAATTAATACCTTTGAGCCAAGGCTCTTTTACAAAGGTTCCACATCATTAAGTACAAAAACATAGTAGACAGTGTTATAAACAATCAGTAAGCTGTTTAACAAGGCCACAACTTAAACAGTAACATTTATGTACAGAAAAGAAAAAGGAACTCAGAGGCAGTGTCATTGACAAGGAATAAGGATTGGAGAGCTTGAGAGGGAAGAGAGGGAGAAATAAGAAGTTTAGGAGCAGACAGAACCAGGTTAGTGGTACTCAGGTTGTCTTTGTCAAAGAGGAGACCATGGTGGTTGAGTGAAACAAATGTAAGTGCACTTAGTGGGATGACACTTTAATCAAAGCAGTCACAGGAGCTGGAGGCTGTGAGGTGAGCGTAAAATATGGATTTGAAAGCTCCCAATGTCGTAGAGGATAGGGAGGGCAGGTTAAGGGCATTGTACCAGGTAAGGGCACGGTATATAAAAGATCTTTGTCCCTAAGCAGTCCGGCATCTAGGGACAAGGAAAGGTTGGTGGTCAGATCTTCTGGTGGTACGAGTGCCATTGTTCAGGCAGAGCAGGTCCCAGATACATGGAGGAGTGAGTCCCAAGATTGATTTTTTTGCCATCACGCAGGTGAGATACATGAGGCAATTGGAAAGATGCAACCAACCAGTTTCCATGTAGAGGTCACAAGAGTGGGTCTGTCTCTGTGCTCCAGTGAGGAGTCGACAGGTTTTGTTTAGTGCTGTGACTCTGGCAGCTGGGGTGCAGGGTTTGAAGCCTGCAGTGGTAACAAGACTGTTATTTTAACAGACTATGGGGGTTAGAGACTTTGAAAGCCTTAAAAACGATAGTTAACTATAGTCTGATATGATGGCTCAGTGGTAGAGCTGCTGACTGTGGTAGCAAGGGTGCAGGGTTTGAAGCTTGCAGTGGTACCAATAACATTATTTTAGCAAACTATGAGGGTCAGGAACTATGAGAGCATTAGAAAGTAAGGCTGAGCTAGCCAGATAGGATGGTTAAGTGGTAGTGCTACTGACTCTGATAGAAAGGATACAGGGTTTAAGACCTACAATGAAATAGTGGCTAAGTCTTTTCCCTAAGTAGGGAGAAAGGAAGGGTTAAAGGCCTTGAAATACAAGTAGATAGTGGCCTGGTTTGTTGGCTTAGTGGATGGGTTATAGACATTGGAGTTGGGGGTACAGGGTATGAGCTTTTGCAAGGGGACTATGGTGGGACAATGGGGAGGGAGTAGAGATTAAAGAAGAAGAGAAAGGCAGCAGAAAGGGTTAGGAGAGCTCTAGTGACTTCTAGTGGACAGGGGTTAAATTAGAATTTAAGAGGAGTGGAGATGGGGGAGTAGTTGGAGCTGTGTTAGAGATGATAGTACAGAAACCCCTAGTGGTTGGAGTGTATAAGCTACAAATGGGAAAAAAAATGGGGTAGGTCACATGATATGTCATGTGACATGTAAGCAGCAACAAATGGAGTGCTGGGGGGGGTGTTCATCCTGTCTTACAAAGTGGATAAAAAACTGGTTCAAATCAAATCAGTTTTATTTATAAAACGGTGCCTTCCTAAAACTAAGGTGCCTGTACAATAAAATACATAAAATAAAAATAAATTATTATAAACAAGCATATAAATTCCAGGAGAAGACAGTATAATAGCAGCATAACAAACTAAGACAACCACATCAATCAACAAATGGCCGGCTAAAAAGATACTTTTTTAAAGTGGTTCTAAAACTCTGGACGGTTAGGCAATCTTGTACCTGATGAGGTAGAGAGTTCCACAGAGCAACAATGCTAAATGACCTTACTCCAGATGTTTGCAAATGTACCCTGGGAACCTCTAGCAATCCCTCATCAGTGAATTGGAGAGGACGGAGGAGATAGTAGGGACAAAGGAGATCTTTCAGGTAACTCAGTCCCTGGTCATGTAGGGCCTTATAGGTTAACAAAGCAACCTGAAAGGTGATCCACCACTGTATCGGCAGCCAGTGCAGACCGCGGAGCACAGGTGTTACATGACTGACTCTTGAAGCACCAGTCAATAGCCTGGCTGCCGCATTCTGCACCAGCTGCAAGTGGGGGATATCAACCCCTGGCAGTCCTAAGTAAAGGGCATTACAGTAGTCAAGGCAGGAGGTAATGAAGGCATGAACCAACAATGGAAGGTCATCGGGAGGAACCACATATTTCACCCAGGTGATATTGCTCAGATGGTAAAAAGAAGTTTAACAACTGCTAACACCTGTGATTTTAGGGTCAGACAGTCATCAAACATAACGCCCAGGTTCCTCCCTCTTTCAGAGGTAGCTAGCTGGACACCTCCAAGCCACAAACCTGAAGGTGAACCTGCCACCATATCCACCTGACGACGACCCGGGTTCACAACCAACACCTTAGTATTTTCAAGGTTCAGCCTTAGCCAGCTCACATTCATCCAGGCCTGAATTCCAGTCAGACAGCTGCTGAGCACCAAAACAGCATCATCTTGTTCAGGGACAAAAGACATGTATAACTGAATATCATCTGCATAGCTGTGAAAACTCAAGCCATACCATCTAATAATCGCTCCCGATGGCAGCATACACACTGCAAACGATGTGGGCACTAGAATGGATCCCTGCAGAACTCCACAGGGTAGGGAGAATGGAGTTGAGGTACAAACCCCAGACACCACTCTCTGAGTCCTACCCGTGAGGTAAGATCAAAACCATCTGCGGACAACCCCCGAAAGTCCACAGATAAGCCGCAGGTGATCCAACAGCACACCATGGTCCACAGTATCAAATGCTGCAGAGAGATCAAGAAGGACCAAGATGGAACGAGTCTTTCAATTTCTCACGATCAGGAGGTCATTTAGAACCCAAACAAGAGCCGTCTCAGTACTATGTCTCTTCCTGAAACCTGACTGGAGAGAATCATAGAAATTGTGGCTGGTCAAATGGTCATCCAGCTGTGAAGCCACCACCTTCTCAATAGCCTTATCCAAAAAGGGAAGATTAGAGACCAGCCTGTAGTTTGCTAGACAGTCTGGATCCAAGGAGGGCTTCTTAAGAAGAGGCCAAGCCATGGCCTCCTTAACAGAAGCTGGAAAAATTCCCCTTTCCAAGGATAACCAGACTATCTCAGCAAAGACCGGGCCGATGACATCAACGCAGCCAACAAGCAAGTGTGTAGGGCCCGGATCCAAACTACAGTTGGTACGATGTAAAGCCTGGATAACCAACACAATAGCACTGATTGTAGGCTGGCCAAAGTTGCACCACTCAAACCAGGAGTCCGACATCTCCTGCAGACCACTGTCACTCCCTAGAGAAAGGGTCAGGAGGGTATCAGACCTGATTGTGGCAACCTTATCCGTGAAGAATCGAGCAATCTCCTCACACTGCTCTTGTGAAAAAGCATTTCTGGGCTGAAGACAGAGTGGATTGCACAGTCTGTCCACAGTCTGGAAAGCTGAGCTGGTCGATTCTGCGCAGCAGAAATTTCCCTGGACAGGAATTCTGCCTTCTTATGGGGAATTGTTGATTGATAGACCAAATAATGGTCCATCAAACTAAGCCTGCCACACACCAGGCCAGACCTCTGCCATCGCCTCTCTAGCCTTTGTCCAACTCTTCTCAGCTCCCTCAAATCCTCATCAAACCATGGAGACCTAGGGCGAAGGGGGAGTGGACGAACATGAACAGGAGCAATGGAATCCAGGGCCTCTGTCACTGCCTTATTATAGGTGAGTTCAAGATCCCCTGGATCCATGCATTCCCTCGGCATGCCCAATAGGTCCAGCACTGCCATCAGACCATTTGGGGATACACGCCTCAAGGTGCGGTACTGGACCATCTCCATAGGGGCAGGCCTCTTGGGGGGGGCCTCAAAACTGAAGCTGATGGTATGATGGTATGATTGTCCAATAGAATGCAAAGGGTGAATTTTAATAACTCTATTTCAAGCCAATGTTTAGTCACCAGTGGAGTACCCCAGGGCTCTGTCTTGGGACCTACATTGTTCAATCTATATATTAGCAATATGTTAATTTTGTCCTGAAATTTGCTTTCTAAATTTGTGGATGGCTCTAAACTGTGTGGTTATGTGGACCCAGAGACTAACCTAAAATGCCGAACTTCCAATTTCCTTTCTATTGAACAATGGGCAATTTTAAATTCCATGAAATTCAATATTGATAAATGTGTGGTTCTCCATTTTGGTAGAACAACCCCAAAGAATATATATAAAATAAATAATTGCCCATTAAAATCATCAACATCAGAAAGAGACTTGGGAATTCTTGTTAACAACAAACTAACTCCTCATGATCACTGCTTAAAAGTTACCGGTTTAGCACGCTCATTGTTGAGTCAAGTCAAACGCTCATTTGTTACAAGAACCAAAAAGTACTTGATCCCACTGCATAGATCACATATTAGGCCTGATTTGGATTATGGATCTCCCTTCTGGAATCCCTACCTTGCAGGTGATATAGTTTTATTACAGTGGGTTCAGCGCAGAGCTACAAAGATGGTCTCTGGATTGATCAATAAGTCATACACTGAGAGGTTGGAGGCGACTGGCCTCCATACCCTCCAAACTAGACGTTGCAGGGGCGATATTTTGTTAAGTCACAAAGTGCTACAATCTCCATCTTTGTTAGCTCAGTGTAATCTTTCTATATGCTCAAACAAGAAAACACTCAGGTCGAATAACAAACAGATTGTTCTCATGAAAGCAAATTTAAATAAAATAAATAATTACATAACTATACGTACATCTAGATTATGGAATTTATTATCTCAAGAATTAGTGGAGATTTCAAATGTTGATACTTTTAAGAACCATCTTGACAATTAAATCACTCTTATCTATATTAGCACACTGGTGTGGGGGAAAAATCAAGCTGGGCCTCAGTGAGATCTATTTTACATGCAAAACATGACACACCAGTAGGTACACATTTTGATATGTACCATGATTCAGTACCAGATAGCCTGACATTTATGGGCATTGATTGGATACCACCCCAAATAACAGGAGGTGACAGAGCAAACAAGCTATTACAGAAAGAATGTGGATATTTAAATTGAATAGTGTTAAACCTAATGGTCTTAACAGCAGCTGGGGCATTAAGGCACATCTCAAATGGTTTAGGCATTTATTCATAAAAGTGGTCCACTTTGTTTGACATTCTGAATAGTCTGCCTAGGACCTGCAATGTTATATTGAACCTTGTACTCTTTAAATATGAATCTTAAACATATGCCTCTGTATATAGCCTAGCTCTATTTAGTATATGCCTTATGCTCTGTTTTTCACTGTCTAATACTATTTTGTTGTTGTTTTCTTACAGAGAAGCAACCCCCCCCCTTTTTTGGACTTCTACCCACACGGTTGGCACATGCCATTTGGAGAACTAAATTTGCCAGACTTCTTGAACTGATCAAGTAAAAGTAATTGATAATGTGCTGAAAAATGAGATAAGGAACTTTGTTGTACATAATAACCTTTAGTTTGTATACTGCATTTTGATTTCTCTATTTCCTTTTTGCTACTATATTATTGTGTTGTCTATATATGCATTAGGTGATTTTTTTTTAATTATTTAGCACATAATTTAGTTTCCAGAAATTTGTTTTCAAATAATTGCATTTATAAGATAGTCCTGTTGCTTTAAGAAAACATACAATAGTGTTGTCACATTTGTCATCCAATGAAAGAAAGTGTAATTGGGATCCAATGAGATGTATTTAAACTGTATCTTGCTTCAGTATTTTCACCCCCTTTCAGACTCGTAGAGTCGAGGCACTAGGAGTACTGTTATTGCCCCAAACTGCCTTTGCTACTTGGCATCCAATAAAATCACATTGGTGCTTTAAACTTTTGGATTTTTGCCTTTTTCCTTCCATGCGCACCGTATTTCTGTTTGGATTTGGTACTGTGGAGGTTAGACACCTCCAATATGATGCAGCAAAGGCCAAAACTAGCTGAGACACGATAAAAGCTTTTAGATTTTTTCAGTGTGACAAATCAGTGTGTAGGTCTAGTGGGATGCTAGGATGCATTGGAAAGGGGTATCTCCAGCAGGAGGAGGGAGGAGGTCTTGTCACTGTATCGCTTGCTGGTGTGACTCCACCTGGGTACTGTGTTCATTTTAAGAGACTGCACCTAAGAAATAACAGATAGTTTGGAGCTGGTCCATAGCAGGGCAACTGAAATGGTGCAGGGTTTGCACAAGAAGCTCTACATGGAGACAGTGAGGGATCTCAACATGTACACAGTGGAAGAGAGAAGAGTGACACAGGACATAGTAGAAACCTACAAATCCTTTACAGGACTGAACAAAGTGCAGCTGGGGAGTCTCTTTAAATGAAAATGAGCACCAGGACCAGGGAGCATGCAATGAAACTGGAGGGGGGAGGTGAGAGTTCAAGAGAGATATGAGGAAATATTTATTTTTATTTTGAAGTGTACTTTATTAAGCAGGGAATTAATATGGCATAACTGACATTGTACAGATAGGTACAGAAAGCATTTGTGGTGCAAACATATTAATCAGAACTCCACTTAGTAGAATCTTAGGCCTGAACGTTGTACATTTCTATTGACTATTTCCGCCAACAAAGTGTTCAAACTTTGCTCTGCCCTGTGTGTTCAAGTTCAAAAGTCTTTATTGTTTAGTCATTCAGACTATTACAAAAAATTGCAAATATACAGTATAATATTAATAAAAATAAATCCAATAACTTCATTTTTAAAACACCAAGAATAGAGTGAGATAAAAATTCACATTTTATCAACACCACTTTAGAGAATTTCATTGGAAATACTTAAATACCCCATTAATGCTGTTCAGATGAGGTCCAGGTAAACTGATAGTAATACAGAAAGTTGATAGGGAACCAATGAAATTGTGCCTCTTATCTAATTCAGCCAAAAAGCCCAAATGTAAAGAGGGCAACACCGGGTTCAAGTCTGACTATCTACATCCCCTAATATTGTAAATATTCTGTATTCTGTTTTCCAATGATGAATTAGGAACCTACTAAGGTCTTAAAAGAGGTATTTGTTTCATTGGTTTCCTTTCACTGATTTTAGACATCTGGAACCCGACATTCAAAAAGTTTGCATGGATGCTAACAGGTCTTTTCCCATGCAAACTGAGGTTTGCACTGGAGCCCCATATTTATAAGGTGCATTTGCAAGGACAAAGAGGGTTAGGGCCATCACAAAACATAAAGTATGCAAGTGGGCAAGGGAAGGGGAATGGCCATGAATATGCACACTACCACATATTCTGAGGATGTGCGCTGCACAAAAGGGGCTAGCATTGTCCTTGTGTGCAGTGAAAATTCCACTGAACAAAACTCTGACTTACTCCGGGCAACCCTGGTGGCTCTTAGAGGTAATGCAGCCACCTAGCCAGTTGGCCACTGGGGAGCACACCCGCCACCTTTGGTCCACATCACACACCCTGCCAATAGCTGGCCTGTTCTATTAATCAAAACTATCCCTGGTGCCAGTAGTACACCCTGCCAGTTGTTGGCCTATTCTACAATTAAATTGTATCCTGGTGCCAATGGTAACCCCTCTCCATCAGATCCTATCCCCGGCATCACGTATATTATCCCTGGTGCTAGTGGTAACCCCCTTTCCCTCTGATCCAATCCCCGGCTTCACAAATGTTGTCCCTTGTGCTAGTGGTGCCCTACCCCCCTTGGATACCAACCTGGACATGCACACAACCCCTCCCTGGTGTCCAGTCCCCCCCTTTGTCACTGGGACTCCTCACTCACTGTATCCACTGTGGTGGTATTGCAGGTGCTTATGGTGACTTGCACAGCCCTCCTAACATCTCCTCAGCCATCCACCCTATGTACAGTCAGGGGGTGCATCTCATATTTTTAAGACATTTATAGGTGATGCCCCCACTCCTATAAATAAGAGGTGTACTCCCAGACTGTACACATGGTGGCCATCCAGTGAGGTGTGAAGAGGACTATGCCAGTCACCATTAGCACCAGCAGCACCACAGCTGTGGACATGGTAAGTGAGGGGGCCTGGTGCTGTGGGTGGAGGGGACACTGGATGCCAGGGCAGGGTTGTGTGTATGTCAGGGCTGGGATTGATGGTGGAGTACCACTACCAACAGAGATAGTTTTAATTGATAGAATGGGCTGACAATCAGAAGTTGGGTACCACCAGCACCAGGGATATGTACACCTCTGGGACATTGCAATTGGGGGGTGCCGTGTTAACTTTCCTTGCTACCCATGCAAATGAGCCCATAATTGCCATGCAAATGGCCCTTTAGTGCCTTTCATGCACAATGGCCTCATTTGCATGGGTCTCTTTGAATATTGCAAATAATGCTCTGGAGTTATCCATTCGGGCAGTGTATTTCAGGAGCCCTGTTGGGCAGTGCTCAGTGGCTTAGTGCTGGGCTGACATGACCTTATATTCAGTTGAATAGCTCTAGTATGCTATTCCACTGAATACAGCATCTTCAGACACCGGGGCTTGCGCACTGCACAACACAAATTATGTGCAGTTCCTTGTACATAGTTGAATGCTGGACCCCTCTTTTATACATTCTTACTTTAAAACATTTATTTGCAAAAAATAAAACAAACTAAACTTAAAGGCCCAGATATTCAAGAGGGTTGCACATGGTGCAACACTGTTGTGCCATGCACAACCCACTGATGCGCCACGGTGCGATATTCAAAACAGGAAAGTGCGCCACACAAATCCCGATGTGCCAGAGCGCATCAGTAATGCATGCAGGTGGAGGTAGGAGGGACGTGCTCATGCATACTCTGCACAGCCCGATATTCAGCCCCGGATATGTGGAGCCATGCATGTGCAACCCCTACCTGTGCCACCACAAAGTTATGCCAAAAAAAAGGGAGCAAGGGCTAGCCACCCACAGGTGAGCTGCCATATTGCAGGGTGCAGCATGGCAGCTGCCACCTGTGGGTGGCCACCCGAGCTCCGGCTGTACCTCTGTGATGGCGCCCACCCTCCCATGCCCGATCACGGGCTTAAGTAGATTAAAAAAAAAGTTCTATATCCCTGGTGGTCCAGTGGACCTGTCTGCCTACCCGATCACGGGCTAAGTAAAAATAAGAATAAGCTAACCTCTATCCCTGGTGGTCCAGTGGACCCCCCTCCCCACCTGCCCACTGATCCCCACCACCCTACCCCCCCAGTCAGCAGCGGGCGGCAGCACCCCACCCGCCTGCCACCCCGCTGCCCACTGACTGACACCATCGGTAGGACTGTACGCCCATTGGTGAGCCAATGGGCGTGCAGCCCATACTGTACTACACGCTCCAGATATATGAATCGGGCAGGCAGCGGTCCACTGGACCACCAGGGATATATGATTATTTTTTTTCTACTGCAGCCCACAATCGGGCTGTGGGGCACATTGCCACGCTGCAGGGGGCATCGGTCCCCGACGGCTGCTGCCTGGCAGGGTGCCAGGCACAAGTTATCGGGGATCAGTACACCTGCATGCAAATGGGGCCATAATGACATGCAAATGGCCCCATGTGCGCTTTGCATACATTATGGTCCCATTTGCATGTCAACTTTTGAATATCGCGGTTGCTGCTCCTTGCGCAGTGGAACTTGTGCTAGTGCATCCACATGGTCCACTCCGGCCACTGGCGCTGGCGCAGTGCCACTGCACCATGTGCACTGCAGGTGGCCAGGGTGTGATATTCAACTATGCTGAGCCATGGTGCAGCTACATTGAATATCACCCAGTCCACATCCCTGCGCAGCCAAAATGTGCTGCGCCTGGGCTTGCGCCACAGCCTGGCGCAGTTTGAATATCTGGGCCAATGAATACAGAAACTTCTATAAACAATTTCAGTTTATCTACACATGCAAACATTTATTTGCATAACTTCTTTTGGAGGTAAATATAAATTATCCAACATTTGCTTTAGCCATAATTTCCTTTGCATAAGGAATCTTGGACAATATAATACAATATGCATTAAATTATCCCCATCACCAAACCCACAATGTTAAAATGGTGTAGAAACATTTTCTCTTGACTGTTTATATAACAGCAGATTTGCTCAAAAAATTTCCAATCTAAATCTAGTCAATGAAACTACTTTTCCTTCTGTGGGAGTAGCATTAAATATTTTTCTCTATTTCCATTTGTTTTTAATATTTTGTATACAACATGCAATTTTGGTGATTTAAGCTTTGTTAAATCCTTTTGTATAGCTATATCTCTTAATCTGGTTTTGATGTATTTATATACTGCCTCCTTTGAGTAAATGTATATGTCTGTTAAGTATTGAAGTCAGACCTAGTGGGAATGTAATAGTTTTAATAATGTTCAAATAAAGAAAAATGAATCCCTGTGTTGAGTATTCAATTTCTTGTTCTATATGGATTGGGCCAGTAACTTCATGGATGAAATACCACAGACACAACAAAGTGGAAACAACAGCGCAGGACAAAATATTATGGCAGTCACAACAAAGCATGGAAGAAATTCCACCAAGGGGAAAACTGCAACCCACAACAGTGCAGCAGCAGAGCAATATGTGGCCACAGGAAACAAAGCCCAGCAGCAAGAAGCCAGCAGGGTGGGCAACCAGGAGCCCACCAGCAGTGGCAGCAATGGTACAGAACAGCCACAGACCACCACATGCAGGCCCCACCACAGTGCAGTGCTCACAGTGCCAAACAGGCCCAGATACACAGGGAAGACCACAAGCCAACCCGGAAGTGGCAACAGAGGTGGGACTCCACCAAATGGAGCCTGAGGGATGGACAGGGTGCAAGGAGGAGCAGTGGCAGCACAGGGCAATGGCCGTAGTGTGTGCCAAAAGGACAGGGCACAGAGGTACTGTCATGGTTGGGAAGGCAGACAATAAGAATACATGATGGGGATGAGGGTGTCCATGCCTAAGCAACAGACAGGTTGTGTGCCCACAGCAGGGAGGCACAGGGAATTGGCAGCAGAAGCTCAGGGGGGGCCTTGCAGGGATGTCAGCCCATGGGGTAATTTCAGCCACTGCCCACAAACTGTGGTATGGTGACACCTACAACCCGGGTCATCCACTGCCATGGGAGTGATATTGCACCATAGGTGTTGTCCTTCACACTTGGGTTTTGGGGGGATGGCCATCATTCCAGTTGCTGGGATGTGTTGCATGGGTCTGTGTATGGCCACATGTAATGTTTCCCTGTGCCCCTCCATTCTGCAGGCTGCTTGCCGTACCCTGTGCATCCTCACCCTGGCACCTGTCTTCTGTCCTGTGAGGTGCTGGGGGCATGCTGCAGTACAGCTACCATCTCCTTGGGGCACTGCAGAGCAGCTCCATGTTCCTGTTGCACTCCCAGGTCCACCCAACCCAACAAACACCTCTGGTGCACCATGGCCACCTCATAGTGCTCCCTCTGGTGGTGCTCACTGTGTGGGTGGGCATGGCTGTTGGCTCCCATGGTGGGTGTCCTGTGACCCTGCTCATCCCAGTGTTGGGTGTCCAATGCAGTGTTCCATCCCCATATCCCTCTGTGCCATTCACGGGCACTGGTGCCTGCAGCTGTGCTCAGCCATTCAGGGTGTCTGCCACAGGGGGTGTTTTTTGCAGCATTTGGGTTCTTGTCTTATGTTGTTTTGTCTCATGATGTGTTCTACCACTGGCATTGGGGGCAGCAATGTTTTTGCCACTTTTTACTGTCCAGTGATATTTTGTCCCGTGATGTTACTGGACCAATCCCATATAATATTGTCACTTTTATTTTGGCATTTATAACCATGAGACTCCCCTAAATTGATTGGCCTCCATATGTGTTTATAAACTGGTAGATGCCACTAATTGTTTTTTGTAGTTTATTTTGCATATTCAGAATATGTAAGTTTCATCTTAAATTATATGCATATACAAGACCAAAATATTCATATGATTTTACAGTTTCCACCATTTTCCCTGCATTACAAAGTATATATTTATTTCTGTAAGATGAACCAAACACTACTATTTGAGTTTTTGTCAGATTTGTTATTAAGTGTTTATTGTTAGTAACTTATACATGTATCCATTTTCATTTGGAGCTCCAATAAAGAAGTGGATATTAAGACAATATCATCTACATGTGCCAGTTGAGGTATGCTTCTATTCCTTACTTTAGGTGGATGAAAATCCCCATCATATAACTGTTTGAAGATACCATTTATGTGTAAATTAAATAATAATGGAGCCAAATTGCACTCTTGTCTCACTCCTAAATGTGTTTTTATTGTATCTGTTAAATGTTGTTATCATATTGGACTTTAAACCAGGTTGTTTCATGTATTCTGATAAAACATCCAGGAGGAGTCTATCTATACCCAGATTATAGAGAGTTGTCCATATAGCTTTCCAGCTAATGCTGCTGAAAGTAATTTGCAAATCAATGAAGTAACAGAATAACTGTCCTTTTTAATTTAAATATATTTATACATAAGAATGAACCATACAATGTTTTGTTTTTGAGCAAATGTTCCTGAAACTGTTTTGGGTTTCATCCAATATGTTTTTCTATCCAAGTTTCCAATTTATTGAAAATAATCTGTGCATTGTTTTTGTGATGTATCTATTAACTTATAGGTGTATACAAAAGTGAGTGCATTTGTGATCCATTTTTGTGAATAGGAAAGATAATATTACCCCACCAGGAAGCAGGAAATTATTGGAACTGAATCATACTGTTGTATGAAAAGGGATCCACCAATCTGTAAAATATTTATGAATACCTGCAGCTATTTTATCTAGATTGGGTGCTTTGTCTAATTTTGTCTTCATAACTGCATCATAGATATCATTTAAGTATTGGAAGTAGATTATAACTGGCAACTATCTATTGTCTTAATTGAATAATAATGTCTATTCTCTGTTCTTCTTCTTGACTGTAATACACTTTAGAGAAATGTGCTATCCAAATCTGTGGTTGTATATACTCATTAAGATCATAGGAGTGAGAATTAAAACCATTAGCTACCATTTTCCAAATGTGCTTGGTATTCTTTTGCAATACCATCCTTCATAGTTTTAACCATTGATAATTTAGAAATTTTATTTTTTCTTGTTTTAAAATGTTTTTGTGCATCTTCCTTTCTCTATTTAAAGTCTTAAGCTACTAGGTGTCTTGTGATTTTAACTTGCCTCAACAATTTATTAAATTTTCTTTTTGCCTCCTTACAGATCTTATTAAACCAGGTATTTCGATTTCCTAAATTTTTAGTTATCATTTATTAATAAAGAGTTGGAGAAATAAATTTAGTTAAATCTTTCCATAATATATAAAAGTCTTCCTTTGACTTTTCATCTTCCAAAATGTGTAATTTGGATACAAAAAATAAAGTACTTGATATGTCAAGATTATTTTTTGACCATCTTATTTTTGCTCATATCTCTTCATAACCCCGAGTTATTTCTTTTTCTCAAATTTTTTTTTATTTTCATAATTCAATTGCAGTATGAGTGGATAATGAGTGGATAAAAATAGGATTCTATTTTTTTATTTATTTAAACATTTGGTAACTGGAAAAGGTACACTGAGCTGAGACTCATTTCCAGGTGTGACACAAAACTCTACTCAATGGTCTTCCTTTAAATCCAATACAGATCTTGCAGTGCTTAAAATTAGTAAAGCACAGAACTGTCATAGATGATCCATTTGTGAATTAAATGTATACACACCTCCATCGCTCAATGTTCTACCATTTAACAGTATCAGATCCAGTTCCAAAGATATACCATTTAATGTCATTCCTGATTTATTACATTTTAGGGCTGCAGAGGCTGGAGCCCTACAGACTTCTTGCTTTCAAAAAAGGACCCCATATTCCTTGGATTCTTTCTGACTGAACAACATGTTGGAATTGCACCACAGTTGCCTCCACATCTGTGGAACACTCTGCTCACACCATACTACCATTTATTGAAAAAAAAAATCAGCCGTTCTGATTGGTACACTGGGGGGTTGGGCACTAAGTCATGAATGACTAGTACAGTACACACTGCAAACCAATTGGTTGTCAGTGTGGACCAATGAGCTTGCAGCATGTACTGTAAGCTGTCATTTGGCTGTCAGCCATGGAGGTGTGCAGGCAGTTCTGCTGCCCACTGATGACATGGGGGGAAGTGGGATGAGATGGGGTCCTGTGTTGGGGGTGGGCTGGGGAGATCACTAGACTATCATGGATGTGGGGATGTGGTTTTGTGTGATTGGGGTCAAGGGTGGGGAGGGGGGTACCACTGGACTACCAGGGAAATTTATTTTTATTCATTAAGGGTGATTTGAGGTATGGGATGGGGAGAAGGTACCACTGGACTACCAGGGATATTAATTTTTGTTCATTATGGGTGATCAGAGGTCAGGATGTGGAGGGGGTACCACTGGACTACCAGGGAATATTGTGATGCTTGTGTATGGTGTTTTGGGGGGAAGCCACCCACAGCTGGCAGCTGCTGTGATGCACCTTGCATTATGGCAGCTTGTCTGTAGGTGGCTTCCACTTGAGCATGGGTTTTCCATGCTCAACTTTGTGCCTGTGTATGTGGCACATCTCTGGGATGTGCCAGCAGATGCGCTGCACATCTCGGCTGAATATTGAGATGTGCCACATATGCATGGGCATGCCCCCTGGGTCCGGAGTGCATTGGGATTTGGACAGCGCAATTCCCCCTTTTGAATATAGCCCCAGGGCACATTTCTGGGATTGTGCTGGGGCAACTCAGTTGTGCCAGGTGCAACTCCTTTGAATATCTAGGCCTATATGTGTAATTTTGTGACAAGCATTCTACCAACAGTATCTTGATCATATGTTGGTTCCACATAATATCTTCTCTTAAATTAAATACCTCCTCTTTAAGCACCCAACGTGTTTCCAGTATAACAATGCATGCATAATGAGAATTTGCTACATGGTTTCGAAATCCTTTGATAATAACATTGATTTCAATGGATTGTTACTTTTACTTCTATTTGCATTGATTTGAGGAGTCATTGGTTTATTATTCACCCTTTTTCCAGAACTCTAGCCAAGAAAGGTTTTAGAAAAGGCTCCCAACTAAATTTAGGGGATGAAATTTCCCCCTGGTCAAGTGGCAGCTGATACACAAGATTATTTTTTTCTTTTAAATTCTGCTGCTTTTCATATTTAATTTTATTTTCTTTATTTCCCATTTTGTCAAATTCTTGAGCCCATTAAATGTTACATGTAACTCTATAACAAGGTCTGTTAAATTCTGAGAATTAGCTGTTTTCCTCCCTTGTCCTTGTAACTCAGCTATACTGTTGCATGTTTTTAGGCTATCCCGTGTTTCTAGAATTTGCAAGTTTTGGGACATAGTTACTCCTATGATACCCTTGTTTTTGTCCACTGTTGCCTGGCCAATTATCAAACTCAAATTTTCATTTATCAGCTTAGGTGCTGAAGTATTATTATCCATAACACTTTTAATTTTAAGTTGTGTTAGGCTATCATTAGAATTTATTTGCCTTTTCTACATGGTCTTCTTTAACATTTAACCTTCCAGACTTTATTTTCCCTTGTTACCTGTTTCTGACCTTAGTCTCCTTCTATTCCTAGAACAAGTTTGATCTAGAATTGAAGGGGTAAGTAGTGTTTTATGTGATTTAGTATTATTGCTCCTCATCACAATTAATTATATCAAATGCTATAACAATAATGCAAATATAACATTTAGACTAAACAATTCTATTCAATCAAATAATCAAAAAAATTGAAAAGGGAATAGTTCCTTAAGTGCTAACTCATAAACTAGTTTGTGTCTCAGTCCACAACTGTGTGTCTGAAGGTTATAAACCTGATATTTCACTCTATTCTGTCTTACAACTTCTTTACCTGCTTCAGTTTTTCTTTCAATCCTTTATAGTTTTCTTTTCATGTCATTCTTAGTACAGTCCTCAGGCTGGATTCCAGAAGGGGGATGCAGGGCTTTGGTTCAAGCCCTGTGCCTGACACAAGGGGAGTCACAGATGTTCCAATGCCCCTTGCACACAGAGCAGACTCATTTTCAAAAGAGTGGTGCATTTGGGACATTCTTCCCACTTTATGGCTTTTTGCATCACAGCTTTGGTGCATGTCCTGCAACCCCAGACACAAACTTAGACAAGGGAGAAGATGGTCTAACTACCTGTGTTCTGGACCTGCATCAGTGCTTTTGTGGCAATTGCTTTTCAGAATTGTGCTTGCCACAATGTTAGCTGCAAGTAGCAAGTTGCATCAAACTCCCCGCCAAAAGTTCCCTGAGGTGGCTACACACTGTTATGAAATTGGGCCCCTCATTTCTTGCCTTCATCTCCAATTGGACCTTTTGGGATTCTAGATAAATCAATTTAACAACAATAAACTGTTCGTTGCTGCCAATTACTTTGCTTTTAAGCTGAAAAACACTATGCACAGCAAAGAGAGAAGATTTTATAAAAATGTCTGAAAACTAAAACATTAATGACAAATAGAGGGTAATATAACAGCTGGTAATAATCTTAGTTTAAACTACCCTTATTCCTATGTATGAAGCACATAGCACCAATTTGTTTGATATGTACACAATTACACAACTTCTAATCCTCAAACTGCACTTGTCTCTAACCCGCCTATTCCCCCTCCCCAAGCGGATTCTCCTTCTACCTTACCAATCTACAACCCCCTTCCTGTATCTGTCACATGGTTGCCTGGTTCTTCCTTTCCCATTTCCCCCAACCCCCTAACATATCCCCTACTCCCTTCCCTTACTCTCCAAGATTGTAGCTCCCCTCTCTCCTTCTACCACTCCTTACCCCCTTCTGTCCTTTCTGCCTGTTCTGTCCCCCTTGCAGGGTTCTCTGCATCCTGAAGGGGTGCAGAATCTGGCATATCTCCTGTCTCCTCTTATTTCCTTTTTCTCCCACTCTCCAGTTCTAATCCCCTTGCAGGGTTTCATCGCATCCTGAAGGGGACTACTTTAAGGGACTAGCTTAGGTACCAAAATCACCTCTCTTTTCTATCCCTTCCCCCTCTCCTCACCTCCTAATACTTTACCCTCCTTCCTTTTTGATTTCCTCTCCTTCCCTGCCCACCTGACCCTCCCTCTTTCTTCCCCCCCACCTGCTGCCTGGCCAGTTCCACTTGCATGATTTCTTTGCATCCGAAAGGGTTCGTTTTGTTTCTAGTATGCCCCTTTCCCCTTTTCTTCTCTCCCCCTCAACTTCTTCACCCTCCATACTCACTACCTGTCTCACTCCTGCCTCCTGCCTGCTTTCATCCCCCTCCCTTGCAGCCTAGTTCTGTGTCCCCACAGGGTCCTGAAAGTTATTTGTTACTAGACATCCCCCCTCTCTTCCCCCTACCCTTGAGTCATCATTTTCCCAACTCCCCTCTCACCCCACTCCTGCCCTCCTATGGACCAACAAGCACTTTGCCTCTCTTACTCAGCCTACATGCATAGCACTTCATTTGTTTGACTGCCCCCTGTGGGAGTTCTCCTGCTTTCAGGTTGCTACAACTTCTGCTGTTTCTCAATCTAGGATTGAGTCAACTCACTGTAATGTTCTACTCCTGTAATGTATTGTTCCTTCACCATTAATTGATTGCTGCTCTCTGTTTTTTATAGCTGACTGGCTGTCTAAGCCATTCGGACCGTACCTGTACACATGGTCATGTCTTTGTTTTTATAATTGCTCTGCACTGTATTGCACATGTACTGAATTGCTTTTGTATTGTTATTGTTTTGCTGCTCTCCCAACATTGTACCCCCCTCCCCACAGGACGCTTCTGGAAATTAGCTGTTCTCTGCTCATGTTGTCTTTCCTGGGGAAACATTCTCCATGTAAAAAAATAAATAAAATAAAATGTCTCTCAGAACAATACTTTTAATAATAATTCAGGTTTTATAGTTAAATTCAAAGGTTAACTGTTGATCAATCCAAAAAGATATCTCTTAATCACCTTGTATTAAAATAAGCTAACATGAATATAAAAAAATATATATAATTCATTACTGATTGTACTACCTTTTGAAGCAAGAATCGATTTTAGACTCCTAGGTACTGTACATTCAAGTACTTCCAGGTGCTAATCTGGCCTTGCTATACTTAAAAAGTCTAAAAACCATCCTTGCTCAGCACTCTGAGCATCTTTCTATAATCCTTCTGTTGTCAGCTTGCACCAGGTATTTAAATACACAGCCTCAGTATTTAACTCACATAAAACAAGAAATTTGTTAAATACGGTAACATTTGCTCATAAGATTAATTTGCTAGATAGACAGTTTTTTTTTCCAACTGAGCATACAAGTGTTTTATCTTTTAATTTGCTCTGCCTAGTAGAAAACCACTGTGTGTAGTGCATGCTCCACTTTCACTCCAGTTGAAAAGTGGCACAGCTAGGGCTCCCAACAGGCATGGGATAGGCATAAGAGGGCAATACAGAGGTGTATGAATAAATAGGCCATTGACGGAATAAAAATCTATGACACATCCATAAGGTTGAAAAATTGGGCAGACTGGATGGGCCTTGCTGCCCTTATCTACCAACAACTTCTATGTTTCTATGTAGCCATCAGAGGCTGTTTAAATAGTATCTTCAGCTGATGTCATTGGTTGATATACGGTAGCTCACTGTACCAGTGACTTCCTTATTTGGAAGACACTGTGCTCAGTTAGCACATGGAATCTTTAACTATGTACCCAGGTAAAAGGAATTTAAATAACTTATTAAATAAGTTCCAAGTCCATTCCTCATTTTAAAATCAAAACTGCTCCATCTTTTAACACACACTTTCATATTGGTCAGTCAAAAAACCCTCAAACTGCAAAATCCCCAGTCTTTTCCGAGTACACTTTCAACAAAGAAAGATTTCTAAACTGCAAATAAAGTAATTTAAATTGAAAATCCAAGAGAAAAAAAAAAACTTCTTCATGGTGCCTAGTGCCCCATTCACAGATATTTTCACAGCCTCAGTTCAATACAGTTCAGCTAAGATTATACAATTTAGGAGCTATTGGTCAGTTTACTGCATCTAAACTGTGCTGTGCTGTAACTAAAAGATAACCACTAAATTAGCTACAGTAGATTACTCTCAATCTGCATTCATACTGCATGCAAACTCTGCCAGGCATGAGCTGGCCAGATGTGTACGGTGTGGCGGTCAGTCTGCCCAGATCACTGTTTCAGGAGCATGCAGTATAGGCTCCCCATATCTTGTGAAATTCTTGTATTTTCTTATTAGCACTTAATCACATTCTTTCTAGCCTGAAACATAGTTTTACATTGCTTGCACATAGACTGATGATTGCGGGGGTCTACCAACATCCACCTCTGTGCGATTGCTTTCCAAGCATTAATTAATGCTATAGACCACAATGGTTGATTTGGGCTCAGGAACCCATGCTTTCGGTCCACACCAAACAATAGTTCTAGAGGCGACCTAGGTAGCTTGACTCACAGAACATGTTCCACAGTTTTCTGTAGTTTATACTAGAAGAGGACAATTTTGGGGCCTGTGAGGACCATAAAAAGAAAGTCACCATCCTGGGTTCCACATTTGGGGCATTGCTGGGATTTCTCTGGTTATCTAGCATGCAGCTTTGCAGGGGTGTAATACATATGACACATAGGGCTCAATTTTAAAAGAACCCTTATATCATCACAGGCTGTGGTGATCTAGGTCTGTGGCAATCTCAGGGTGCATCAAGGACCCTGTACCTAATTTTCTAAAACTGGTAGTCCCTCCGCCAAAGACCCATGAGTTGCCACAGTGAAAGGGTTGCACTGAAGATTTGGTGCACCTGTGGTGTTTGATGGAGGGATCCATCAACAACCCCACCCAGCACAACACTAAGGGGACCATGAAGGTGGGAGGGTGAATATGCCTGGCAGGAGGGGACCAGTGCCAGAAAGAGCATGGGAGTGGCCTAGTGAGCAACAGGGCATGGAAACAATGTGCAAGTGATGAAGTAGCACTCTGCAGGGGTGCCCTGTGCTACTATAGACAACTGATCAGATCAGGTACAGGGGACTGTCAGGAAGTGACCTGGGCCAGGGGAACCCAGCCTTGGAACCTGTGTCACAGGTGCCAATGACACAACACCATCAGTGGGTGGCAGCCTACCTCCACATAAGGGGCTTGGTACCAGAGGACTGCCATAGTGTCAAGGGTCTGTTCCCATCCACCGCTTGCACCCTGCAACCTGCAGCCACTGCTGCCAGCCAATTGTGTTGTGCTCAATGGCACCTATCAGGCAGGTGCCAGTGCTGTATCCCCCTTAGGCCGGGTCATGGCCCTTCTTGCCAGCCACTGTACCCAGTCCAATTAGCTGTCTGTAGTAGCACAAGCCACCCCACAGATTACTACCTCACCACTCACACATTGTCACTGTGTCCTGATCACTCCGTAGGTCACCCCCATGCTCTTTTTTCCCCCGTCCCCTCCTTGCAGCTCCCCCCCCAATCTCAGCCCTGCCTAGCAGTGGTGCATGGCCCTTAGACCACCTCCTGGCTGGTCTAAGGGCAGCCCATTGTTGTGGTAAGACAGGGCTTCTAAAGTAACAGAAATTGGATGGTGTAGCCCCTATCATGGTGCAAGCCCCCTTACAACCTGGCACACAGGTGCTTCAGCTGCAAGGGTGGTGCAGAGTGGCTTTGGCACATGGCATCTGGATTTTAATACAGCATGATTTCAAATTCAGGATTGCACCAAGCTTTGATGCAAGGTGCCACTTGTGTCATACCCATTTGGTGCAAGCATCCTGCATCAAAGATTTACTTTTGAAAATTGAGCCCATAAAGTTTAACTGTATCTGCCTTAATTTATTACTCCTGGAGCAGCACACAAAATGCACTGAGGCTCTCCACCATGTGTCATCAGTGAGCAGGCCTAGGTGCTCTTTTCATTAAACCTGAATCCTTTCAGTGAGTGGCCCTGTACTCTCCTGCAAGATTTTATAAAAAAAAAAAAACAGAAAAAAAACAAAAGGGGGTTAATTATAGGCTGTGGAGCATACAACTCTTCCCCACCCAGTTTCTTGTTCCTTGGATAACAATTGCCTGACCCTTTAAGTATGCACACAGGTCTGCTACAGTGAGATCTAACTCTCTGTAATTCCTAGAAGGACTTCAAGTTTCCCTCCCCAGCAACTGAGATGTGAATGAGAGTCCCCTCTTTTCCTATTTCAGGAGGATTTGAAGCAAAAACACATTATAATTTGGAGCCCCTTTAAGTGTTCTTCGTAAGACAGCATATCTTGATCTAGCTGCTTTCCACTTAATGCTTTTGAGGGCAGACACACATACCCTTACCAAGGTGCTAGTAAAGGGATTAGATATCTGGGTGAGTTTAAGGTGTGTTAACACTGAAGACAGCAGCCCACTACACAGGTCATAACCTACTGTATGGTACATCTTCCTCCTCCATTCCCAACCATGCTAGTAGAGGGGATACATACTATTTCCTGAATAATTGTTTCCTGACTAAATAATTCCCATAACTGTTTTCCTGTCATGATCATTAGCCCAACTGTTTTTCACCCGATTACCCGATTATCGACATTACAAATTACTGACATGCAATTGCCCAACAAAACTGGGCTGTGCACTATGCACGGTGCGCTACACTGTATGCTATGCTATATAGCCAAACAAAACTATGCTCACTTACACTTACTGCTCTTTCTTTTGTGCCTGACATTCTATTCTCTTGCAAAAGTTCTTTCTTTTCTGGTATTTCAATGTTTACAAAAGTGTACAAACATAACTGAAAGTAAAGCAGGCAGGCCGGCAGCAACATCAGAAATTAAAGTGCTCAATCAGTTCACAGCACCACCTTTCATAACTGCAAGGTTGTTTATTCCAGCAAGTAACAATAAACACTATTGAAAAGATTAACAGTGGCCTTCTTAAATCACCACAGAAAAAGTGATATGTGGCAAGAGAGGCAAAAATTGCAATCACAGTAAAGGAGAGAAATGCTAGATCTGTGAGTGAGTACTTGTGTGAAATAGCCCACAACCTACATCTGTGAAGACATTCGGTCTTCAACAAAAGCATTTCAAAACACAGTGGCCCAGATATTCAGAAATGTGCCAAAGGCAGGCGCAAGTCCTGCGTAGTTCAAATCCGATGTGCCGTGGTGCAACAGGAGCGATATTCAGAGGTTGTGCATGCTTCAGCAAGCCAACGCAACCTAGCTGAATATGGCACAGTTGCGCCATGGTGCAACTGTGTTTGCACCATGGCACAACCAAATATAGCCATGGTGCAAACACAGTTGCACCATGAAACAGACAAAGAAGCCCCAGTGCAACTGTGGGAGCAGAGCAGCAGAGCAACAGAGGGGAGGCATGGCACAAAGAAGTGATCCAGGTACAGAGCCAGGAAAGCACAGTAACAGGCCACAGGAGGCCACCACCAGCAAGGCACAGCAGTGTGCACACAGGCACCCAGATCCCCACCCTAGAACACAAGAGTGGCACAGAGATTAGGCAACAGGAGGTGCCAATGGCCAATAGAGGGCCCCCAAGGGGGGCCCTCCTTGCAGGCTGCAGACCATGCCCCACCTACTCAGCCAGACCACAGCAGGCCACACCCAGGACCACACAGCCAAGCACACACACCTGCCACACATCCCTGACAGCCACCCCATGGGCAGCCCAAGACACAGCCACTGACCGAGGGGAGGGACACCACCACAGTGGGACACACCACAGCACACAGGAGTGAACCACAGAAGCACAACACAAGCCTTACACATGCACACCACACAGACAGGCACTGGGCCACTGCAGCATGGCTCCTCACACCACCTGCAAAGCAAACACAGACACAGGCAGGTATGTCAAAAGATAAATATATTAAAGAACTGAACTATGTACAAAACAAGGGTGTGGGAGAGGGTAGGAAAGAGAGGGAAGGGGATAGGGAACAGGGACTGTACAGTGGGAAGGGGGACTGTAGGGGGAGGTACAGCTGGGAGAACAGGGGAATACAGGTTCCCAACTAGCAGTGGCCATGGCCTGCCACCCCTTGCCATCTTCGCTGCCTTCAGTCAGCAAGCAGCATCCTGCGCACCTGAAGCACTGCATCCATGGTGGTTGAGGCAATTAATTTTAGCTGCCAGAGCAGCCAGCAGTAAAGGGGCATCCTACGCCTCTGCCACACACCTAGGACAAGGGACAGAAGAGGTGATCAGTGCAGTGTCTCAAGGAACCATGCCCACCCACAGCACGCAATGGGCAGAGGGATTACACACACCCTGAGTGCCCGTACCGGCTACCCCCAGGTGGTGGGCCAAAGTATGCCAGCAACATGGCACACCATGACAGTGCACAGTGGTGGTCCTCACTGCACAGTGGCCACCCAACTGCACAATGGCAATCACATGGCACAGTGCACCGGCAGGACCACAGCACCATCACTGGCTGCCGAGCGCAAACCCACCCCAACAACAGCTGGCACACTTGTCCAATGGATGTGCCACAGTGGCAGGCACCATGCACAGTGCGACTCACATAGTTGCCATAGCACGTGGCACAGGTGGCCATGCCCGCACCCATGCACCCTCCACCTCCCATGTACAGTGCAAAGGACCAAGACAGTGCCTACCTGCCCTCTGTGGCCCCACTGGTGCCTGAGCACTCCTGAGCCACCATCCTGGCTCGCTGTAGCCTGCCGTCCTGCCACCACTGCTGCTGCCAATCTCCTCCTATTTTTGGTCCCTGGGAATGGAACATAGACAGGTACACATCAGTAACTAGGCAGAGCAGCTGCCCACCACCCCCATCCCTGTGCACAGGGTGAGCCCCTGCCTGACATATCCTGCAAAGCAGCATTGCAACGCAAGTAGCAGTGGGTGATGCCACCCCGTGATGTGCACGATGGCAGTGCACTGTTCTGCAGGGCATGCCAGGCAGCCTAGCCAACAAAACAGTACAACACCAGGGCACACACGCAATGTGGGCCTACTCACCTGGCTGTGGCACAGTCCCATGCCTGACTCATGCCTCCAGCCTCCTGAGGTGCTCTTGGTCCCTCCTTGTCAGGTCTCCATAAAGGTGGTGACACTCCCATCCTGGCCACCTCTGTGCACTGCTGCAGTGTGGCAGCAATGCTCTGCCATACCGCTACCCCAGGGCTGCAGCAGGGGCACCTGGCTGAACAGTTGGGGTGCATGTAGCTGGAAACAGGTGCCCAGGTTAACTAGTTCCACCTGTGTCCAGTTTTATGTCCTTAGTGCCCTTTGCTGTACCATGCTGTGAGCCCTAGATGGTGAGCAAAATGGCAGCGGTAAGTGCACATGGCCACAGCACCAGATATGCGATCCGAGGAGACATGCGCTGTGTCCGCTCATTGCACAGTCTCAGCGATGCATGGCATGGGCATGGCTGGGCAGGGTCATGGGTGTGGGGGTCACCCATGGGCAGAGGCCACAGCAGGGGTCAGGGTTCGTCAGCAGCACAGTGCGCATGTGCACAATAGCAGGCCTGTGTACCATGCGCCATGACTCCCATCACACAGTTGGTGCATAGTGTGTGATTGGTGACATGATACCTTCCAGTGCATGTGCACTGCATTCCTGTACACTGTGCATGCGTGCGCATTGCGCTGTGACTTGCTTGGGAGCAATCTCATTGTACACGGAGCAAAATCTTGATATTCAGCCACCACATGCAAATGAGCTCATCAGCCAATGTGTGGTGCACCAGGGGAAGTAGCATGTCAATACCATTGCGACAAAGCTCATTTGAATGCGATGCACCATACTGTATAAGTGCCACGTAACAGCACAGGCAATGGACTGTTATTGTATCCTTTAAGGTGGGTTGCTCATGCCGCTGCAGCTTCCTGTGAGCAGATGGCTAAGCAGGATAGAATGCTACAGGGGGATGGTGTCACTGACACATTGTGCTGACTATGTCCACAGGGGGTGACATGTCTTGATGTGAGGAGGGTGAGGAGCATGAGGAGCGTGAGGAGCATTGGCCTGCTCACAAGTGCAGGTCCAATTTCACTAAGGATGAGACAGAGGCCCTGTTTGATGCCTACCTGGACAGGGAGCCACTGTTGAGTGGTGCCACAAGCTCACCACAGGCCACAGCTGGGGCCTGGAAGGAGGTGGCTGGCTATGTTAACCAGTATGGTATCCACCAGCGATCGGTGGAGGAGTGCTGTAAAAAGGTGGGCACAGACAGGGGGCACATAAAGGAAAAGGTGGCAGCCATCCATGCCTCCCAGATGGCCACTGGAGGGGGCCTCCTGATGTGCCACTGCTCATAGTGCAGGAGGAGTTGGTGGCACCCACCATGTCCACAGCACAGTGAAGGGTGTGCCTGGAGGAGGATTCCAGACAGGTGGTAGCCCATCACTGCATGGTAAGTATGTCAGCCCTGCACAGCTGGTGACACAGAGTGTGCATACATGGGCATGCTGCCAGCATGCATGTCCTGCGCATGTGTGTGCAACAATGCACATGCCATGCTGCTGGGCACATGCAGTGACAGTTTGTGGGAGGCACATGTGGGCATTGCATCACTGACACACCTTTCTTCTCTTTCAGCACCAGCACGCCTAAGTGCGGAGGATGGGGTGCTGGTAGTGGCCGTGGATGCAGGACCAGCCCTGGAGAACCAGCCTTCCACCTCCACAGGCATCCGGGGTCCTGATAGGCTGCAGCACACCACCATAGTCCTGGCGAATGTCCTGGGCATAGGGTCGGTTAAGGCCCAGGATGTGTTCCTGTGGGATGCCAGTCTTGGTGTCCTCTGCATGGAGATACAGATTGGGGCGGGTCCGACGCTGATGACGATATCACCATCATCCTGGAAAGCATGGGCAATGTTGTGGGGGGGATGCCCATGCTAGCCACCAATACAGGCAGCACACCCAGTGACCTGCCGGCAGGGGAACAGCTGCCTGCCACCACTGTGGGTGCAGCTGTGTGCAGCACCACAGCTGTGCCCTGTGGCGGTGGCGTGGTCATGCAGGCACTGGGAAGCATTCAGCAGCCAGACAGGCAATGACAGCAGGCTGTGGATGCCACAGGGCAGCTGGATGCTGGGTCTGCCACTGGAGCACCAGCTAGGGACATTCCCCATGAACACCCCACTGTGCAGCATCCACCAGAGAGGGGGGCTGCGCAGTATGGCCGGTCACCACAGGAGGGTAAGCGTCCCGCCCGGGATGCCCAGGACACCAACCCACTGGCTGAGCACAGCCATTTTCTGCGGGCATCTATAGAGTAACAGGCGCTGCTTGCCGCTGGGAGGCATACACTGCACATGGAGGTGCGGCAGTTGGCCAAGCAGCATGAGAGGTGAACTGTGCAGCTCCTGGCAGGTATGCAGCACATACAGGAGGCCATGACTGCATCCCTGGATCACATTGCCGATGCAGTTATGGATGCTTTACGATGCTGGCTGCCACAGGGCATGGCCGGTCACTGCTGACCCCATGCAGTGCACTGTCTACCTCATGCTCCCAGTGTCAGGTGACACCCACACTGTTGATGTCAGGCTCTGATGTTGGCATCCCAGTCACGCCTGGGGCAGGACTGTTTGGACATCTACATACCTCCACGTGGACTCAGTTGCGGTCCTGCAGTTCAACCCCTGGGGGATTGTTGCAAATACCCCCTGTGGCTAATGTGCAGCCTGTGGCTGCTGATCAGCCCAGCATGGCCACCTCCATGGCAGTGGTGGCCATGGTTCCATGCAGCAGCCCTGATGTGCGTGCCACCCTGACCACAGTCTGCAGCTGCTGTCCTGTGCATGCATGGGTGGTGTGTGTGTGTGTGTGTGTGTGTGCATACCAGTGGTGTGGCACTTGTGTGCTGCACTGCATGCTGCCTGTGTTCATGCTTACCCAGCCGCTGGACCATGTGGCATAGCATGATGATGGCAGTTCAGCACCGGTTGCACCTGTGCACAGGTGCAATGCATCTGATCCCCACCACATGCCAACACCTGGGTGTGTGGATTCATGGGTGCATTTGTGTGTTGGTGTGTGTGGTTGTGTGTAGGTGTGTGCCACTGACTCCCCTACCCCTGCACCATGCCTCTGTGTGTGCATGCCCATTGCCATGCGTGCCCCTGCATGTGTGCTGTACCAGTGTGTGTGGCCCATGCATGGGTTGCGCACCACCTACCTGTGTGCACCGTAGTGCTCCTGTGTGATAGTGTCCCAATGTTAGAACACCTGCCATTGCAGCCAGGGACCCCTCTGCCTGGGGAGGGCTGTCAACCACCCTCCGGCCCATTGCCTCCATTGTCCCCACTACTGTCACCCTCATAAGCCTCGACAGCTATTCCATGGTCAATGGCCATGTTGTGCAGTATGCAGCAGGCCAGGAATAGGCCACAGGCTTTCGAGGGGCTGTACTGTAGGGCACCGCCAGACCAGTCTAGGCAATAGAACCATGCCTTCAGCATGCCAAATACATGGTCAATGATGTTGCGCATGCTGGTGTGTGCCTCATTGTAGAATTCCTCTGCTTGGGACGAAGGGCTCTGGTAGGGGGTGAGCAGCCAGGGACTCAAAGGATAGGTGCTGTCTCCTGTGTGGATAATGACAAGGTTTGCCCTCTGCCATCTTTGCTGTGCTCCTTGCTTGCCCCTGGCTCCCATGCCAGCATGCCCACCCTGCCCTCCCCATCCCATGACCTGCTCTGCCCATCACCCCTTGCCCATACCATACTCAACAACTAGGTGGCCCATGGGGATGTCCCCACATTCGAACCTATGGCACAGCAAAGAGCTGTGCCAGATGATCGCATCATGTGCACTCCCAGGGTGTGTGGAGCAGACATTGGTGATGTGCCCCAAGGCATCACACACCACCTGGCAGTTGACGCTCGGACTCCCCTTCCTATTGATGTACGCCACACCCTCTGGGCCAGGTGGCATTTAGATATCCACATGGGTGCAGTTAATGGCCTCAATCATGCCAGGCATACGTGCTACCCTGTGGAAGTCCTGCATGGTTGCTGTACGCTCTGCCTGTGTGCTGGGGAAATGGATGTATTCCAAAAGCATGTGGCAGCAGAGCATTGAGGAACTGTGTGAGGGGGTGGGATGTGGCATACTGGGTTATGCCTGTGGTGCCCCCTGTTGGTCTCTGGAAGATACCCGTAGACAGCAGGCCAATGACGGCTGTCACCTTTGTCTCCACGGACATGGCGTGGCTCTGTCTGGTGGGTGCCTGCATTTCCTCACTGCACAGCTCACAAAGCTGCCTCAGAATAGCCCTGTTCAGGTGGTACTGACCCACTATATCCATGTCACTGTAGTTCTCGAAGGTGATGCGGGCACTGTACCACCTGTGTCAGGCATACCCCCGATAGGCCCTTCCTTGGCTATGTCTCTGTTCCTCCTGCCCCCTCACACCTCTCATTATGGCCTCCATCATGAAGGGCTCACTATCCGTGACCCCTGATGTCCAATATCCCCCTGGGCAGTTGGCTGCTGTGGTCTGTGTGCCACCCTGGTGCATGGCCTGGCAGTGTGTCTGCCTGTCTCTCTCACTCTCTCTGCCCCAGTCTTCCTCTACACTGCCACCTCTGTCCCTCTCCCTCTGTGTTTGCCTCGATCTGTCTGTCTGTCTGTCTGTATGTCTGTCTCTTGCTCTGTCTCTCTCTTTCTGACTTTCTGTCTGTCCTTCTTTCTTTCTCTCTCGCTCTCTCTCTCTCTCACTTCCTCTCACCTGGCACAAATGCTTTCTGTGTGCTTGCACCCTGTATTTATAGGAACAAGTCTGCTTTGCACATCTCTGCTTTGCTTTGCATTTGGACCATGGTTCCATAGTTGAATATCGCACTGCACTGGATTTTCATGGACACCTCCTGCACTTGCACCTGCATTCATTATAGTTGAGCATTGGCACAATGGGATTTGTGCTGCACACTGGCTCCCACTGAATATCGCTCCTTGGCGTAAGTCTGCACTTGTGCCAGTGCAACTCAGTTGCACCGTGTGCAACTGCTTTGAATAG
The DNA here is from genome assembly GCA_016271365.2 of Neoceratodus forsteri. Taxonomy (NCBI): domain Eukaryota; kingdom Metazoa; phylum Chordata; order Ceratodontiformes; family Ceratodontidae; genus Neoceratodus; species Neoceratodus forsteri. The sequence continues at coordinate 1,035,835,185 of CM028135.1, forward strand.
CTGAGCCAGTGATTTTAAATTTTGATGCATAAATAATGAATTTTTACTATCTGCATTGATTTGTTACCTGATGACAAAATAAGTAAAACCCAGCGAAGTGCAGTTCACACGGTGACCTGTGCCCAAACAATATTGAACTCCTGTGGTGCAACACAGCGAAGTGAGACTGTGCGACTGTACATAACATCAAGATTATATACAAGGTACTGTTTCCCTTGAGGTTTTAGGTATAATTTTGTACTGTTTTTCAACACTTTGTAAAAGAGCAGCAGGAATAAGCATTCTATGCATTTGTGAGTACAGTGGTTCTGTAAATTTTAAGAGCAGCAGTGAATGGTTAGGTTGTTTTCACAGAGATGCTTTCATAAAGATGTTGAAGCTTGGCATTGTTACTTTATCTGTACTTAGTACAAATTAGGTTACAAATCACCCAACACCAAAATTAATGGGATAACAACAGTCCATATTGCATACCGGTCGGGAATAAACTTGCCTCTCCCCCTGATGGTAGAAAGCTTAGCTGGGCAGCCCAGTAATAGCTTTTAAAGTTGGCCAGGGTACACTTTCCTTCATGGACCAAGAGCTGAAGAATGCTCCATTTTATTCTTATCACTTTCCCTTGCATAACAAACTTGTTAATGATATTATTAATCTTAGAGAAAAAGGATTCATGTGTGCGTATTTGGAGGCACTGAAATAGATACAGGAACTTTGGTAGCACACACATTTTCACCATGCTTATCCTTCCCAGGATAGTTACTGGCATGGGCCCACATCCAGCACAGTCTTCCTTCAAACTGGTTAATGAAGGAGGGAAGTTGGCCTTATAAAGCTGAGATAGTTTAGCAGGTATAATTACCTGAGATATTTGATGTTGCTAATGACTTGCAGCCCCACTTTGTTGGAGACTATTTACTCCCCGTTCTGAAGTACTATGGGGAGGATCTGACTTTTATGCCACTTAATTGTATGGCTAATAGAGCACCATATTCACACAGCAGTGATTGCACAACTGGCAGGCTCTTCACTGGGCTTTGAAGACATAGCTGTAAGTGATCAGCAAATAGTGCCACATTATGTGACCAGCCTGCTATGTTGCATCCCACTATCTGTGGGTGATGCTGAATGGCAGCAGCCAGAGGCTTGAGATCAGACCCCCATTTGTCTAGATTTGTACTGTGGGGGCATGGTATAGTGTTTTCACCCAATGTGATAACTGTGGCCCTATTCCAGATCTTTTCAGTGTTTCAAGCATATACCACCATTCGACCTAGTCAAAGGCTTTTTCTGGATTCAGGGCAGGGACTGCAGCAGAATGCTTACCAGCATTTTTAGACCACTTGTAAAAAATATTCGGGGTATGTCTAATATTATACTTCTGTGCCTACTCTTGACGAACTCCACTTGATCAGGTGAACACAATAGGGTAGTACTGTCTCCATCATGACAGCAATAATTCTCACTGCGGTTTCATAGTCAGATGTCAACAAAGAGATTAGGCAATAGGATACACATTTTGTAGTGTCCTTGCCTCATTTTGAAAGTACAGTAATAGTGGCAGGGTGGGTTGTTAGGGGGGTAGAACACCTTTGGTAAACATTCTTGTATCATGTCATAAACGGTATTCTCTATGGTATCCAGGAAAACTTTCACAAAAGCCACTGGGAACCCAAGTGGACCCGAGTCCTTACCCCAACCCCTCCATCCCTGCAGTGATGTAACTGCTTGAAGGACCTCCTGTCTGTTCAGTGGAGCTTCCAATGCCTCAACCTGTGAGATGACCACAGGAATAATGGGGGCTTTCTGAAAAAAATGCCTGGAACTGTGCATCCAATGGGGCTGCCTCAAACTCATAGAGAAACTCATAATATTTAGTAAAGGCATTCCCCACTCTGTGATTAGGTAATTCTGTGGATGTATAATCTGTGTGATGTTTTTCTCTCCCTCTCTATGTTTGAGTTGCCATGTCAGCAATTTCCTCCCTCTTTTTACATCAAAATATTGCTCAGCCTTTGTCAGTAGGACCACCCTTTTGGTCTCTGCTCTAGATACAGCATTATATTTCCATTTTAACCTTTGTAAAATACTGCATGATAGAGAGGAGTTGAGGGTGTGAGCATATAATTGCTTTCTATCTCTCTAATATTTATTTCTAATTCTTCTAATTGCTTCCTCTTCCCTTTGCCCTTGAATTTGAAAAAAGCAATTGATTGCCGTCCCTTGACATGTGCTTTGAGTGCTTTCCACCTAACAGAGTGGGATGAATCCCCTTTTTATGTTGATGGCACGCATGCGCAAGAAACATGTTGCATCAGCTTTCTCCACAAGCAGGTTGTGGAGGTGCGGCACAGTTGTGGCCAATGCCCCCACAGCCTGCAGAGACTTTTCCCACTTTCCCCAATGCTGTGGCATGCTGCTGCTGACACTAGTTCAGCCAGCATGCCACAACTTTCTAAAAAAGTAGCCACTGCAATCAGGGGCCACCTCGCCATTGCAGCGTCAGCCATCCGCTGCAATGAGGGAGTGACCCGTCATTGCAAGGCGGGATGTAAAAACCCTGATATTGTTTGTGAACATGGTGGTGGCTTACAGCCGTGTTCACAAACAATATCACCCCCCCACCATGTTTAGTTGCCGATGGGGGCCCCATCCCCGTCAGCTTCACTGGCCCAAGCCCCGGTGTTAATTGTGCCGACGGGGGAGCCCACTCCCCATCGGCATTATGTCAAACACCCCCACTGATATTGTGTGCCGGCGAGGTGCCCAATCACGTCGGCATAATGTAACCCCCTTTACTTGTGTGCCAACGGGAATGCCCAATCCCCCATCGCTACTGCCCCCAAAAAGAGACTTGGTTGTACGCTGGGAGCCCACCCAAGCGTGCCTAATGCCCCTGTGAAGAAAAGAACTGTCCCACGATGGTGTTTTTGTTTGTAAACCTGTGAAATAAGAAAATTGTCCCTCGCGGTCTCCCTGGCCCCCTTCCCACCACCCTCACCCACCCACTGCAGACCCTACCACCCCACACCCCCCCTCACCCCATACTTACCTCCGGAGTCTGACGCGATGATCATCGGTGGACTGGGAACACGTCTGCACTCTTCAAAGCCGACCACGAACTGAGGAAATGCTGGTAAGCTGTATAATGGTAGAAATAGGGGTTTTTTCAACTTTAATCCATATCTCAGTCATTTTTTGGAATTTTGGCACCAAATTTTCAACAAGGGGTTTTTGGGACACCTCCTCATGAATTCTCAAACTGTCATGGTGTTAATTGGCCCCGAAAGGTGATTCTGCGGTCACTGCAGGAAATCACCTTTCGGTGCCTAGTAACAAAACGACAGTGCCACTGTTCATGAGGTGGGCTCTCAAAAAGTCTATGTTGCAAATTTGGTGGAAAAAATCCAAAAAATGACTGTTTTACGAGCGTGCATTGCACAGTTGCTACGCACGCTTGTAAATTCGTGAATTTGCAATATTTTCATGCCAGATTTACAACATTAACATTTTTTCACACCTCCTTGTGAACAGTACAGCTGTCATTGTTCACATCTGGGCAGAAATGTGTTTTCGCACTTCCGGCGCAGAATAGCACAGTCACTGTGGGAAATCAGTGTACGGGACAGATTAAGAAAATGCTAGTGACACTGTTCATGAGTAGAGGTCCTGAAATGAGTATGTTGAAAATTTGGTAACAATACTCCATAAAATGACTGTTTTTCATGCACCCTTGTAACTTCGCAAATTTGTAATATTGTCATGCCAGATTTTCAACAGTGGCATTTTTTCACACCTCCTTATGAGCAGTACAGCTGTCATTTTCACATCCTGACCCAAATGTGTTTTCACAGTTCCGGCGCAGAATAACACAGTCGCTGTGGGAAATCACTGTTCGAGACAGATTAAGAAAATGACAGTGGCACTGTTCATAAGCAGAGGTCCTAAAATGCCTAAGTTGAAAATTTGGTGACAAAATTCCATAACATGACTGTGTTACAAGTGTGCGTGTAACTGTTTCCACGCACCCTTGTAACTTCGCAATTTTGCAATATTTTCAGGCCACATTTTCAACAGTGGCATTTATCTTCACCTCCTTATGAACAGTTCAGCTGCCATTTTTCACAACCTGCCTAAAATATGTTTTTGCACTCCTGCCGGAGAATAGCACGGTCACTGTGGGAAATCACTGTTTGGGACAGATTAAGATCGAACAACTGAGAGGGGGGAGTGACCGAGCTCAACTGAGCTCTGTCAGGACTGCTGCAGATTTGTTTGTGGGCAGAAAAAAGCCTCAAACACAAGAGCCCAGTACAAAAGAGCAGCCTGCATCACTTGGAGAAACAGAATGAGAGAGCAAGTGACGGAGGGAGAGTGAGCAAACTCACCGGAGCACTGTCAGAACTGCTGTGGATTTCTTTGTGGGCGGAAAAAGGCATTAATGCAGGCAGTGGCCCAGTACAAAAGGCCAGCCTGCAGCGGTGGGAGAAACAGTACGAGCAAGTGAGACGGGGGGCTGAGTGAGCTCAACAGAGCTCTATCAGGACTGCTGTGGATTTCTTTGTGGGCAGAAAAAGGCACCAATGCAGGCAGAAGCCCCATACAAAAGGGCTGCTTGCAGCACCAGGACAAACAGAATGAGCTCGTGAGAGAGGGAGACTGAGTGACCTCAACAGAGCACTGTCAGGACAGCTGCGGATTTCGTTGTGGACAGAAAAAGGTGCCAACACAGCCAGGAGCCCCATACAGAAGTGCAGCCTGCAGCGCCAAGAGAAACAGAATGATCAAGTGACAGAGTGGTTGTGAACGAGCTCAGTGCAGCTCTATTGTGACTGCTGTGGATTTCTTTGTGGGCAGAAAATGCAGCAACACAGGCAGGAGCCGAGTACAAAAGGCCAGCTTGCAGCCCCAGCCGAAACAGAATGAGTGAGTGAGAGAGCTCAATGGAGCTGTGTCGGGACTGCTTCAGATTTATTACTGGCCAGAACAAGCTGCCAATGCAGGCAGGAGCCCAGTACACAAGGACAGCCTGCAGTGGCAGGAGACACAGAACAAGTGAGTGAGCTCAATGGAGCTCTGTTGGGACTGCTGCAGATTTTTTTGTGGGCAGAAAAAGCCAGCAATGCACACAGGGGCCCAGTACAAATTGGCAGCCTGCAGTGGCAGGGAAACCAGAATGAGCGAGTGAGAGAGAGGGAGTGATCGAGCCCAACAGAGCTTGATTGTAACTGCTGAAAATTTGTTTGTGGGCAGAAGAAGGCGGCAATGCAGGCAGGAGCCCAATAGAAAAGGGCAGCCTGTAGCGCTGGCAGAAACAGAATGAGCGAGTGAGAAAAGGGGAGTGAACGAGCTCAATGGAGCTTTGTTGGGACTGCTGCAGATTTCTTTGTGGCCAGACAAAGGTGCCAACAGAGGCAGGAGCCCAGTACAAAAGATCAGCCTGCAGCACCAGGAGAAACAGAATGAGTGAGTGACACAGGGGGAGTGAGCGATCTCAACGGAGCTCTGTCGGGACAGCTGTGGATTTCTTTGTGGGCAGAAAAAAGGTGCCAATGTAGGCAGGAGCCCAGTACAAAAGGGCAGCCTGCAGCGCCGGAAGAAACACAATGAGCGAGTGAGAGAGGGGGAGTGAGCGAGCTCAATGGAGCTCTATCATGACTGCTGTGGATTACTTTGTTGGCAGAAAAAAGCGGCAACACTGGCAGTAGCCTAGTACAAAAGGCCAGCCTGCAGCACCAGCAGAAACAGAACGAGTGAGTGAGAGAGGGGGAGTCAGCAGGCTCAACAGACCTGTGTTGGGACTGCTGCAGATTTCTTTGTGGGCAGAAAAAGCCACCAACAGAGGCAGGAGCCCAGTACAAAAGAGCAGCCTGCAGTGCCAGGAGAAACAGAATGAGTGAGTCAGAGAGGGGGAGTGAGCCACCTCAACGGAGCTCTGTCAGGACAGCTACAGCTTTCTTAGTGGGCAGAACAATGTACCAATGCAGGCAGGAGCTCAGTACAAAAGAGCAGCCTGCAGCACTGGAAGAAACACACTGAGCGACTGACATAGGGCCAGTGAACATGCTCAACAGACCAACGCAATCAACATTCGGCATTGACAAATGCTTGTTTATTGTGTTCTAAGCATTCCTGAATTGTAGAAGTCATAAAAGACCTGTAGTCAGGATCCTTTAGGAAAAGTGTGTCCAGCTTCCATGGTCTTCTGGGAACACCAGCTCCACCCATCACAACGCTCATGGAGTGCTCAGAGTCCAGTCCTGGGTGGTAGGCTGATTGCCCAATAGAAAGTAGTAGACTTGAACAGACCATATACAAGTCAGTGCATGTGTATGACTTGTGGGAATGAGGGTAGAAACTATATTCCCATGCAGAAGGATTTTGGTGTCTCCATATGTATGTTAACAAGAATGTCCTCATCAGTTCTTCAAGGCTTTGGGATTTTTAGGACTGCAGGTAAGTGGAGCCTTCAGTCATTTTGCATTAGTTCTAAAAACGGTTTATCATGGAACTTCTTTTTTGGACTTTTAGAAGTATCCATCCACAACTGTAAAATAGTGTGCTCCCCCTCTGATTTTTGCTATTGGCTGCTCTGCCTTAAAGGCAGGGAGTGATGGGGACACAGTGGCAATGTGTGGGTGATGAGGTGGAAGGGGTCTTTATTCAGTTATGGCTGGTGATCATCTGGTGAAACCACTAGACACCAGGAAGAATAATTTTGGCCAGTTAGCAGCCGGAAGGGTGGTGGGGACTACTAGACACCACGTAGAGTTTTATATTATGGGAATAGACTATGCAGGGTGCAACATTGCAGCAAAACTTTGTCATTTTGCTGCAATTTCATGAAAAATGTCACACAGTGAAATTGCTAATTTCACAATTTCCTTGGTGAAATTTAATTTCACAACATCTCTATCTGATTCATACAGCAGTCAATAAAATGGTCCTTAATTCAATTGTTTTGCATAGCTGAAAGTAGATTGTTTGTGTCACAGAAGTTGATTTCTCCTTGTCTACCTGATTCCAATACATGTGCTTTTACAAACTACATAAGCTATTTTTAAAACACACAGTGGCAGATATTCAAAACTTTGCACTCGGCGCAAACCGTTTGTGCAGGCTTAGCACGGGATTAGCACAGGTTTGTTATATTCAAAAGGTCAAATAGCATGTGCAAACTGCATTAGCACCGGGCAAAATCCTAATGTATGCAAGGGCCAAATTGAGGGTGTGAGTACATGAATACAGGTACAATGCTATATTCAGCAACTAGTGCCGCTCAAAGTGGTTTTGCATGACTTAGGATGACACTTAGTGAGGTGCAAATTACCACCCAGGACAAGGTAGTCTTAACCCTGGGCAATCAGCTTTGAAAACATTTTGACTTTGTGTAGCATTTGCACGGCTTTTGTGTGGCTTTGCGCAAACCTAACAAATAGATATGACACATAGAGAAAACCAGACATAGAGGAAACATGCTGCTCACTGATGGCATCACAATGATGCCATCATCTGCCACCAGTCCCAGCCAGGTCAGGCAGTAAGTGGTGACCCTTCCACCAGTGGACAGGATGGCAGTGTGGCCATACAGCACACACACCGGCAGACTACTCTTCTGTGGAAGTCAACAGATGCCACCACACACACATGCAGCACTGTGGGCATGGAGGATGTTGAGGGGAGGCTGTACGGGTGGACAGGCTGCGCCACAGATCAGGTGTTGCCACAAGGCTGGGTCACATCACACAGTGCATATGTGCCAGTGGTGGGAATACCCCAACACCAATGTGCCTGTCTGATCATACATTCCCCCACAGTCACATACTGTGCCACTGTACAAATGCCACAGCATACACAGCTGGCCATGTATATGTCACTTTGAGCATCCCATGCCAGAGATGCAGCATCTGTAGGTCACACAACAGCATAACAGTAATGTCTACTGTCAGTAAACACCTGCAAGTCGGGCCTGTCACTGTGTATAGTGCAGTGGTCATCACTGCCCTACACACCATAGGCATTGCTGTGTCCCTTACACTACTGGCCCCCTTGCTACAGTAGTGTCTGCTGTGCACTGTAGCATGACCTACAGTGTGACAGTTGCTTGCAGCACCACCACCACCTGTGCCTATGCTGTGTTGTCCCCTGGGGTACAATATGCTATGCTGTACTGTATTTATGTAGCCTGTAGCTATCATCATGCACTGCCAGACTGACCTACAGGTGGAACTTTGAGCAGACACGGTCAGCCCCTGTACTTCCAGACTGACCTACAGGTGGAGCTGTGGGACCCTGCAGTAATGCTGGGCAAACTGCATGCAAATCAGTGTATAATGAGACATTAATCTGGATGTTTGCCCAGAGACTACCTAAGTAGGCTCATTTGCATGTCACCTTTGAATATGGCAAAGTTTAGCACCGGGCAAACGGCTTAGCTCTGACCTAAACCCACACAAATGTGTTAGCACCGTGCTAATGGTTTGGGGAATATTATACAGTTTTGCACACTGTACTTTCACATGCACTGTTGCCTGCAGCTGTACTGGGTCTGTGCATTTGCTGGTGCACACACTTGCCACATAGTTAACCTCTACATACCTTCACGTCACTGTGCACTGTGTTGCTGTTGTGGTTTTCACTTCTAGGTTGATAAATTCAGAGCTGTTTTATTCCAGGGCTAAGTCTGCCCTGCACTCCCAGCCCAGTTTGTCTGGCCTCATTCCCATGCTATATTCAGATGCTGTTTGTCCCGGGCTACTCCTTTTGAATATTGCTTGCTTTTTGCTCTGGGCTAAGTCTGCCCACCAGGCAGTGCTAATTTAGCCACGGGGGAAAGTTTTGAATATCTGGCCCTTAGACTCTACCTTCCTTCCTTTCCCACCCTGTTTATTTTTTTTTTCTTTTTCTTTCACCCACCCCAACAGGTTTGCACCTTTGGCAGAGCCTGGCAATGACAGGCAGGGGAAGAGGTTTTGCAACTGGGCTATCATGCACCAAGAGACATGGATTCCATGCTGGGATGCCTGAGTCTAGTGCTGGCTAACATCATGTTCTGGTGGTATAGGACTCGGTTTTTATATTTACAGACTGGAAGATGTTCAGTCATTATCCATAGAACTGCTTGTTTTGTTGTCTGCCAGGTACTAGGGCTGTGGATCTCACTTCAAATTGCTGGTGGGGACAGGGGAAAAACTGACACTTGTTGGTCATACTGGGGAGCCTGCAATGCCCATTTGCAGGCTAACAGTAGGTGAAAAGCTCAATATGGACCTTTTTCTCTGAGAAAGCAAATACAAATTTGTTGCAGGCAGGAAGCCACCTTAATTATGGCATCAGAGGCAGATGTAGCCCACTCCCGTGGTCTTAATATAACAGGGTTATGCTCTTACACACTTCTTTCCATGGCAGTTCATAGGGAGTAAAAAAACATGCTGATATGTTTATAATTATTGAGCTTGACTCTGCATAGTCATTTGTTTTGAAAAGTTTCCAATGTTTCTTTCTAATAATACTTTTTAGATTATTCTCTTAGTAATTCAGCATCATATGTGAATATTCTTTCTTAGTTACATAATTAACTGAATGGCTATTTTTTAGTTTTTGATGCATGCTAATAGCAATATGCTTGTAACCATTGGTGAGCTCCCTTATATAGTCAGCATGCACTGTACTACTTTAATGCGGTACTTCTGCCTTTACTTCCACAGATATGCGATAGACTCTGGTGTGAAGATAGCATGGCAAGAGCTCAGAATATTCTTTTACTCACTCTTGCCATACTCCCCTCACTCTAAGCAGCTGTATCGGCTCTGACCAGAGATTGTATACTGTATTTTTGTAAACATCTTTCTGCTGCCACATTTTCATTTTACTACCGTTTGCCTTGTACTTTAGTCCACTCATTCCAAAAATGAGTCATAATTATGAACTGATTTCCAAGACGCAATTTAAATCAAGACGTAAGGTTTATTTGGAGGGTACAGTCCCACCATACCCCACCCTGTCATAGCTGACTAACCTTTGGTCAGGGCCTAGGCAGAGAGTGATTAATCTTGTATACCGAGGTGCCTCTGGCAAGAGAATGAATGATAATGGGCTACATGGCAGCAGGGTACAACCCTCTGAGAAGCTGTCCCTATCCATTTCCCTCCCCAGGTAGCCCTTCCCAGCAATACCACACCAGCAGAGAAACAGACATTGGTAATACAAGGTGAACAGGAACAAACACATCACCTTTTGGGCAGGAGTTGAATATCTACTCCGCCCTTCTTCATGAGAAAGGGTCATAACAAGGCTATGTTGAAAATTTGGTGTACAAATATTACAAAACAACTAATTCATGAGCCTATGTAACATTTTGCTAATGCAGACTCATAACTTTGGTAATTTTTAATATTTTTACACCAAATTCCTCACTTGCAGCCCTATTGGCTTTGACCAGAGTTTATTAGTTTTGCCGCAGGTGTAGGGTTAGATCTTTCCAGCACTGTATCTAACACATGATTTACATACCTTCCTCAAATCCATGGCTCTGCATACTAAGCTTTTTTTCAGAGCTATAAAGGAAAAGAAAGACCCATCTTCCATATTAGGTCCATATACTACCCCTACATTTATGCTAGTACTATTGTTGAGTTGGAGTTGGACTACTATATACTGGCCTTGTGGATCCATGGATTTGATTATGGTTTTGGGGAATGTAGGCCTGAGCCATATTGTCACCCCCTTGCTCAAGAGTTAATGCAGGAGGTGAGCCACATACCTTTCCATACTGTGCAAGTACAGCTAGCCTTCCCCTTTGCATTAATAATATATCTGTTTTCAGCTTTTTAACACTACTCATTACTGCCTTATGCTTTACCACATTCATTTTCTCCATATAGATTTTTTCCCAGTAGGTTGGCACTGGTAGGGATCTCAGCCTTGTCCCCGCCCACTCTCATTTGGCATCTGCTACCCAGTCCATCCAACCATGCATCCCCATGGATTTCCCAACCTTGGTGGGGCTGGGAAGGAGATAGCTGTCCTCCCCCACCTGGAGACACAATCCAGGTTTTGTGGCCAGGTGGAATGATAATGGAGCAGAGTGGAGGCAGTAAGACAGGCCTTCAAGTAGCCTGTGGCAGCCACTTTTCAATTTTCTCCCTTCATTCCCCATCACTGTGGTGGCATATATGCATGTGTATAATGAGGCTTATGCATGCTGTGGAACTGTAGCCCTTCCCTTAATGTCACTTGGGCTGCTAGCACTACCCCAAGCCTCCACCTGGGGGCAACCAAGGCTCACATTGGCTAACCTCACACCACAAAAAGGGCAGCTGTCTGTTGGGCACTTAGTCATCTCCCTCCCTGGCTGACTCCCAATGACACAAGCTTATTCTCAAAGCCTGGTTACTGGCATGGTAAAAGATAAGGCACACAGAACCTCAGCGCTCTATGCCACTGGGTCAGCTTTACCAGATTCTATAAGTCATTCACATTTCAGGTCATTATTCAAAGTGTATTCTCCATATTGTTGATTGAGAGGAAGACACAATATTAACTGCCTGAAGTTTACACCAATGTAAAGAAAGTAATCTCACTGAATGAAATACATACTCCTGTGTGGCATTTTCATACCCTGCTGTTTACCCTTTCCCTCCGTATCCCTCCTCCCCCTTCCTCCCACCTACCCATGACTTCAAACTGATTAAGTAGCAATAATGTCATCCTCTTTAACTCCCTTTCCCTTTTATCATTCCCCTTCCAATTCTTTTGATCCCTTTTGATCCCTTCCCATCCTTTTTCCAAACCATACTGGCATAGACATGCCCCCAAGAGCTCCCCTTTCCTTAGAACCTTCTCAAAAGAGGTCCATGATACCCTAATGCTTTTGGCAGAAGTGTGGTATGTGTCTGTGTGCTCCAGAAGAAACAACCCACTATTGAAAAAAATGTTGAAGTTTTATTTGCCCTTTAGGGCTATGAAGTCAATTCCGCTTGCATGCCTGTGCTCGGGACCATGGTAAAATGGGCATACAAGCAGAACGGCATACAAGGGGGAACACTTCTTTGCTATACACACATAGCTGACACCATTCGGTAAAGTCACAAAACAAACTCTCCATGTGTAAGAATATCGTAAATACACTTTTTTATACAAAGAAAGCATTCTATCCTAAATAGATACTTTTGCTCAGTATTTACTGAAGAGAAGGAAGGGCAGGGCCCACAGCTCAGCATCATGGACACAGGGGGGAGGGAGGTGAGCACTACTCCCTTCACAAAAGAAAGGGTCCTACAAGAGCTTGCTAAGCTCAGGGTGGATAAGGCAATGGGACCTGATGGCATACATCCCAGGGTACTTAAGGAGCTAAAGGAGGAACTAGCAGAGCCATTAGCAGAATTGTTTAGTGAGTCTCTGAGCACAGGAGAGGTCCCAGAAGACTGGAGAAGGGCTCATGTGATCCGCTCCACAAGAGTGGTAGCAGGGAGGAGGCGGGAACTACAGACCAGTCAGTCTTACCTCAGTAGTGGGCAAGATTATGGAGGCACTCTTAAGGAAAGGATAGTGCAACACCTGGAATCCATAGGGGCACAGGATCCAAGACAGCATGGGTTTACAAAGGAAGGTCCTGTCAAACTAATCTCATAGATTTCTTTGACTGGGTAACCAGAGTGGTGGACCAAGGGGGAGCAGTTGATGTAGCCTACCTTGACTTCAGCAAAGCTTTTGACACTGCTCCACATAGAAGATTGATAAATAAGTTAGGTAGGCTCGGATTGGGTCAGAAGTTGGTCAACTGGGTGGCAAACTGGTTGACTGGCAGAAAACAGAGAGTGGTGGTAAATGGTATACAGTCAGAAGAGATGCAAGTCACAATTAGGGTACCTCAGGGATCAGTCCTGGGCCAGTCCTATTCAACATCTTCATTAGTGACCTCGCAGATGGACTAGAGGGTAAGGCTTGTCTGTTTGCAGATGACACCAAGATCTGCAACAGAGTAGATGATCCAGATGGGGTGGGCAGAATGAGAAGAGATCTGGATAAACTAGCAAAATGGTCAGAAGAGTGGCAACTGGGATTTAATGCAAGAAGTGCAAAATCATGCACATAGGGAAGAGAAATCCACAAACCCTTATAGGCTGGGAGGGAGTTGCTAGCAGTCACAAGGAAGAAAGAGACTTGGGCATCATCATCACTGATGACCTAAAATCATCAAGCAGACCTCTAAAGCAGTAGGTGAGCTAGGGGGGGTGTTAGGGTGTTAATAGAAAGGTATCTACAAGTCGTAGAGGGAGGTAATAATCCCTCTGTACAAGACATTAGTTAGGCCCCATCTGAGTACGTGTGTGCAGTATTGGAGGCCACACCTTCACAAGGACATTAACAAATTGAGGCAGTCAGAGAAGGGCAGCCAAAATGGTGCAGGGACTGCATCAGAAGACATATGAGGACAGATTAGCAGAGCTCAATATGTATACCCTTGAGCAAAGGAGGAGAGAGGTGATATGATCGAGACATTTAAACACCTTAAGGGCATAAACAAGGTGAAAGAGTCTAACATGTTTAAATATAAGAAAAATAGCAGGACAAGAGGACACAGCATGAGATTGGGAGGCGATTAAGGAGATGTGGGGAAATTCTTTTCTGAAAATTGGTAGATGCATGGAATAGCTTACCACAAGAAGTGAGTGGCTATGAATACAGTGCAGGGCTTCAAACAGGCATGGGATAGGCATAAGGGAGCAATACAAATGACTATGAATAGATAGGTCACTGACAGAGCAAAGGCCGATGGCACATTTATAAGGTAGAAAAAGAAATGGGCAGACTGGATGGGCCTTGCGGTCCTTATCTGCCGTCAACTTCTATGTTTCTATGTTTCTATGTTTCCTTGACTGCATTTCAACAAAAGCATAAAATAAAAATCTGTAAGTTTAATGTGCAATATGGCATGTCTGTTACCTTTTGTTGTTAGCACTACAAGTAGCAGCAGTAGCAGCATTACTTTCAGCAAGTCCCTCGTTCACTTATGTAGCCTGCATTAGCCAGTTCTCTATAGACAGCTGTTTTGTTCGTACCTCTGCGATTCTAGCAACAGACTCTAGTTCCTTTACCTCATCATTGTCGATTCCAGTCATGTTTTTCCATAGCAAGAGCTGAACTGAGGTGCTCAGCACACACTAGCAAGGTGTTAAGCTGTGCCATTTAATCACAAATCACAACAGCTAAAGAACAATTAACGGACAATTAGGCAATTAACACCTAGCTAGGTGATCAGAAGCAGCAATTCGGTCACCTTCTTGCCAAAATAAAAGGCATGCAAGTGAAATTACACAGGCATACAAACGGAACAATTATCATTGTAAATATAGGAAAGGAATTGGGACCTGGTAAAAATGGGCATACAACTGAAAAAGGAATACATCCGAATGGCATACAAGTAGAATTGACTGTAATTCAATTGCGACATGACTTGTAATGTTGACAAAGCCTCCTAGTGAACAATAACCTATTGAACACTACTTGAACAGTAACAAATATGTCAGAACATTATCTGCACCACCCCTTAAGCAAGGATGACCATTGTATTGTCCATGATTTGCTCTATGCAGGTAACTAATTTACTAAGTTGGCATTCAGACTTTGGCACCCTTCCTCCTGCTGGTTAACTTCAGACCTGCCTTCTGCAAATTCTTAGTTAAGTGAAGAGCGCACTCATTGGTTCTGGGCTGTACTTCCATCCTCCAACTGGAGATTGACCACCACTTTACTCACCACTAATGTTCCAAATGCATTTTTTTAAAGGTTCAAAATGGTACCACTACATCAGGGACATGTGTGCATGCACACCACCTAGGTGGCCCTCCTGAAAATCTCTGCACCACTAGTCCAGTGCAGGCTCATCTCCAATGTTCAGTGCAGAATTTACCCTACAAGGATGGTACCTGCCACCAGTTGCACAGTAAGAGAGAAGATGGTCAATTAATTTTACAGCCTTTTACATTTTTAGTCCCCTCTAGACACAGTGTCATTAATTCACAAACTTCAACTTCCAAAGAATAACAGCCCCCCAAGACTGAAACAGAAAACTCTAGATAAACATTTGCCCCATATCTCCAGCCTCATTTTCACCTTTGAACATTATTTGTGCTTTAAAGGGTACCTAAACCAGCAGTTTTTTTAAAACTGCAAACTCCAAAATCTGGCTTCAGTGCGAGGTAAAGTAAAGGCTGCTGTTTACATGTATGCTAAAACTGCATTTATGTAAATAACATAAATGCAGTTTCTTAGCATCTGAAAAATGTAAACATCAGCTTTTCACTTTCAAAAAACAGCCTTGGCTTCTCCCTAAGATGTCTGCCAAGTGTGTTAAGTGATGAGTCATGATGATATCATCAGAGCCAGAGCCAGAGCTCCACATATACAGTATTTCTATAGTGCTAACTAGTTCTTCTTTCCCTCTTTATTTTGAATTGTTTTTCCAGAATGATCAACACCATGAATTAGTTCACGGATTATTTTGAGCAGTACATTTTAGGCTATGATTTTGTTCATTGTGTTTACTTTAACTTGCAGAAAATGTTTTGCAATCCAGCTGACTTTTTCTTTGGCAAACTGCATTACAGTACAACACTTCAAATACCTGATCTATGGTTATATGATGCACTGGATTTTGTTTTTTGTTAACCAGGAGAGACACACTAAGCTGAAAGCTTGTTTACAGGTGTGGCCTGGGAGCACAAGGAAGATTAATGACTTGCTCAGGGTCATACAGCAAAGTACCGTCTTGTTCAGTTCCAAAGCTCATGCTCTCATGTTAATCCACAAATAAGGCTTTCTTTTTCCATGTGAACCCCCTGCACCTAGCCAGCCTTCTGTTGACCACCCCACCATCCATACCCTGTCCTTAGTATTGCCTGGGGCTGCATAAGAGCTTGCAGTCTCATGAAGATAATCCTCAGAGTCTAATATTGTACCTCAGAAGGTTATGCACACCTATACTGATACACATCATCAGCTGGCACTGTTAAAAAATGCCTCCCAAATCGCTCTCCAGTTCACATTCTCAATGTTTGACTTCTGCTCCCACAATAAACACTGAGTGGATCACCATCCTTCTGCACAGTAATGGTAGTATGTACAGTTCCCTGATGTGTTTTTTTCTCACCTCACTAACCAACAACTAAGTCTTCCTGGAAGGCCAAGCAATAAGCATCATGACCCACCAGAAAAACTGCTGTTCATGCCCTCATAAGGACTGCACTTACACTGGATAACAATACTATTAGCAGGAGAGGCATACTTAATACCTTGAGCAAAGCAACCTGACTTCCAGTGTCAGTCTACTCCTTTACCTGATCTGCAGAACCCCGCAGGACAGTTCCCAGCGATTCTTCTCCAATACTTTTCTGTGGTCTACTCCACAATGTGAGTTGGCTGGCTACCACACTTACAAATCTTGAATGAGCTATACACAACTCCATCGATACTGTCCTAACAATTGTCAACACCCCCCCCCACCCAAGGGTAATCTCCCTACACTGAATTCAAGTAACAGTTTAGGTGCAGCCCTGCCACTCTGAGTATTTGCCATCACTGGCTACTCTCATCCACAGTCAGGTAGTGATCACAATTCTGGTAGCCCCACATTTCAGATCTTACAGTGATCTGCTCAGCGTCCTCCTTCATGTCTTTAACTAACCTGAATATAACTGTACCCTGCTGGAATGGTCTCTTCAGTCCCTCTCTGGAATTCATTCTTCTCACTTGCTCCACAACAAAAACTGGTGAGTTCACTACCCGTACCCATCATGAATGTGGTTAGTACAGTCTCATGTGTTATAGTTACATATTAATAATAAACGTGATCTTCTGGTAAGCCAGGCTGGTAGTAGCATGGCAAAACTGGAAAAATAGGCTTTCCTACCCATATAGGATCTGAGCCACCAATGATTAGGCACTGTTAAATGGTGTGCATAATGATATGCACTCCCATCATTTAATAATGCCTAATCAAAGGTAGCCTAGATCTTTAAGGGTAGGAAAGCCCATCATTCCCCTTGTTCCCTGCTGCTATGAGCCTGACTTACTGGAAAGATATGTTTATATTTGATATGTCAAAACAAAACAGGGACTGTACTACTTGCATTCATGATGCAGAAGGGTGATGACCTCACCAGTTTTCGGTGTGAGGAGGAATAGTGAAGAATGAATACCAGAGGGGGACTGAAAAGGCCACTCTTGCAAGGCACTGCTATATTCAGGGAAGGGGAAGACAGAAGGAGAGAAATATGAGCAGATTACTATGAGAAATAAGATGTGGGGCTGCCAGCACCTTGATCACTACCTGACCCCGTTGTCCTGGCCAACATTCCCCTTCCCTTGAAACCAGTTCATGCAATTGTCCAAGGCTGTGTGTGGATATTAATGTATGGAACAGCTGCCACTACATGTTCAGTCACTTCACTATCAGTCTAGTATTGCTTGTAAAGCACTTTGGGATACAAAATGTATGAAAACCACTTTATAAATGCTGATTCTTATTATTATTATTTCCCATGGAAAAAGATGACAAGACAAGCATATATTTGAGTTTCAAGAAAGTATGAACTCTAACATTGGACTGCACAAGAACTTTACTACAAATAAGTGGTGGATCTAGGGGGTGGTGAAGGGTGTGGCTGCAACCCCCCCCCAACATAGTAACGTACTTGCTTGCTGCTGCTGCTGCATTTCACTTTGTTGAGGAAGTCTGATTTATTGATTGTACAAATGTTTACATTCAAACTATGGATTACATTTGTAGGTTCTGTCAAAAACGTACTAGAAAAGAATAATAGCAGAAAATATAAGGGTTTAATAATAATTTTAAAAAGTGCATATTAAGCATTCACACCACCCCAGCACCCTCATTGTAGCATCCTGGATACACCATAACCACTAGACCACCAGGTTATTCAAGATTTGTACTGCACTGTGGTTTGCCACAGAGAAAGTCGGTTGGATTAAAACACATTTTCAGCATGTTAAAGTAAACAAAATGAACAGAACCATAGCCTAACATGTGCATTATACAAAATAATGTGCATGGTTTTGACCATTTGGGTGAAACAACTCTATACAAAGGGAATAAAGGACTAGTTAGCACTATAGAGAGCCATATATCTTTCTCTGACTTTGGCTCCGATGATATCATCACATAACACATTTGGTGGCCATTTTAGGAAGCAGGTAAGACAGTTTTTTTTTTAAATTGGAAGGCTGATTTTATTTTCAGATGCTCTGGAACCACATTTAGGTAAATTATGTACATGTTGTTTTAGCATTAATTAATACAACAGCCTTTCCTTTAGTCACCTATTGAGTCAGATTTTTTTTTTTAGTTGTTTAACCAGGAATAGCACACTAAGCTGAAAGCTTTTTCACAGGAGTGACCTGGGAGCACAGGGAAGTTAAATGACTTCTTCAGAGTCACACAGTATGCAAGTGGAAGCTGTGGGATTCAAACCCAGGTCTGGTCTGCTGGATGTTACCAGATTTGCAGCTCAGAGACTTTAACCACTACACTATACTGCCTCCCGAAGTCAGATTTTTGAATAGTTTGTTGTCAAAATGTAATTTAGGTATCCTTTAATTACCCCCCTCACAATGATGAGGGATAGAGTGTTCAAATGGACCCTGTGCTGATCTGTAGCTTTGCTTGTTCTTAGTCTGTGCTGAAAATGTTGTTAGAGTCAGCCCTTGCAGAGGCATCTCCTCACAATACCTCAGTGCTGTTTGAGTTTTCTAGTTCATGCCTACACATATTGCAAAGGCTACACTGAAAACCTCTCCCACAGCCATCCTCAGGAATACCTCAGTTGGGGCAGCAGTCTGCAGAACAATTTGCAGAAGTACAGGCAAAGAACTTCACTTTGATTTAGCACCACACCAGCTGTAGCAGAGATTTGCAATGTATCAGAAGCACTTTGAAATTATTGATACCTGTTAGTAGAGAACAGTACTGTCACATGAATATATGAACATGAAAATTGCTAGCAGCAAAATGCCATCATGGTCTATCTCAGCTGCTTGTAAATGCAGCTAGCTCCCTATTTAGCAGCTGCCCCACCCCCTCCGCTTTCCTCCCTTTACCCTCCCCTTTGCCCTGTCCCACCCCTTGTGTTGCCCCATCTGGTGTTGCCTGATTGAGTGAGGTCCAGGGATATGGGGCAGGGAACTGAAGTCACCAGCCAGACCAAGTGGTGAGGTCCCAGTGCATTCTAATGGGCGCCCACGAAGTGCTCTGAGAGTCAAGCTAGGCAGTAAGACTCTACCAATGCACACAACATGGGTCAGCTTCATCAAAGAAAGTCACCACACCAGGGAAAACTAGAGTGTGCTGAAACTGCAGATGGGTTGACTGTCAGCATTGGGTTCTACCTCCAACCAGCTAGGGGTCTTCATTGTGTTTGTAGTAGGGAAGGCCATTCAAGTTTTCAAAGTTAAGATACTGTAAGAGCACCAATTGAGCAACTTCAGTTGTCAGGGGTCTCCTCATCACCTGGGGATTAGTGCAGAATGGTGTTATAGGAATGAATTTCCAGTGGGTGTGACCACCCCCCATTCAAACACAACCCTGTGGGAGGAATCTTGGAGAATCTGTACTATGTGACTGAGTGATCAGTGAGGCACCATCCAAGTGGCAGTAGGGATGATGTGCTGACCCTGGCTAACCCTCCAAGATCAACAGAGGGCAGAGTCAGTGCTGGCAGAGAGTCTGGGGGGTGACATGGCCAAGGTGGGGTGGTGGTCACAGGGAGATTCAGTTCACTAAGTAAAGAGAGCAGTACCTGGGAGTGCAAGGAGCTAAAGCAGTGATTTGCTGGCTCAACTGTGCAGCCATGGCAGCCTCCTCATGATTAACATAGTCTTAAGCATCCTGTACTGAAATGAAACATGAAAACACAGGGAGGCTGTCCAAGTTTTTGCAAAGTCTAAAGGGGTCCTGGTGTGCAAACTGCCATCCTCTTCTGTATAAGATCACGTTTAGATCATAAAATATTTGATAGTCCTTCAGTAACTACTGACTGTAGTCAGGGAGACTGGAGACTCGTGACATCCAGAATAAATGGACCTTTAATCTGTGTTACTCAGAAGACAGATTCCTGGTCTTGGTACTAGTGTCTTAAATTTTCTCGAATCTTAGGTCTCAGCCCCAGAGTGCAGTGGGCACATTCTACATCCTGTGTGTGGCCAGATTCTCCTAAATCCAGATACTTGAGTAGCCATTTCATGATGAAACAATTTAAGTAATTTCCCTAAGCATCTCTAGAAGCCCTATAATCTGGACGTTCTTCCTCCTAGCTCTGTTCTCTTGGTCATCGACCTTTGCAGGTAATGCCTGTACAGTCTCCTCTAGCTGCTTGCATTCCTGCTGCCAGTTGGCCATCTGATCCTCCACCACTCTGACCCTTTTCTCAACTTCAGTAAGCCTGGCACCATATACTGCAGTTGTTTCCATTAGTCCCTCGAGAACCCATTGCAAGTGGATTATTTCAGCTGCCATGTTCACAAAGTCTACTTTCATTTCCATTCTCAGTGCATTAATAGAGGCTATCACTTCATTGTCTTGCTGTTCTACTGGTATAGTTTACGTTTTTTCAGCTGTTGTAGTTACTGCCAACTGTTTGGAGTGGCCTGGGTTTCAGGCAGGAGGCTGGAGTTGTTTGATGCTCCAGAGCCCAGGAAGGTCAGCTGAGTTTGTTTTTTCTGGCTTTTTGAGTTGTTCAAGTGAACTTTATTAAGTCCAAGTAAAAAGGATGTGATTTTGGGCAGGATGTTCCAGACATTTTGTGGGTTGCACTTGCTATGTAGGTAGCCTGGCTTCTAGACATCTGCCACCTGTGCCTCCTAGGCCAAATCCTTGAGGGAATGCTTCTTCACTGAAAGGGTGGTAGATGCCTGGAACTGACTACCAGTGGAAGTGGTGGAGGCTAGAGCACTGGAAGACTTCAAGCATGCATGGGATAAAAATAGGGGTATATTAGAAAAGGGGCAGGGAAATGGGAGGATCACCAGAGACCAGATAGGGTCTGCAGAGGCAGAATAGGCAGGGAACAACTGGACAGATGTGATATGTCAAGCTGTCCTTTTCTGCTGAATAATTATAATAAAATGAAGTTGCTGTCTTATTGTGCACACTAGCTGCATAGTAATACAGCAGAGCCAGCCACGGTGCAGCTTAATAACTTGCAATAAATGACATGCCATGAAACACTGCAGTAAAAATTAATTTCCATTGAATTACACTGTTTTTCTAGAGCATTCTGCAGCTTTTTATGATATGCTGCAGCATTACTGAATTGCATTTTCGCTGGCACTACTGTAGTTATTTAAGGTTGAAAGGGATGCTATCAAAGTCAAGCCCCCAACTCACAAGCACAAATGAAACAAGTATGCTGTGCAAATATTAACTAATTTGCAACAATTCCCTGCTCACTGTAATACCAAGAGTACCCAGTGTTTCCCTTGGTAAGCAGGCATTTTCCGGCGATAGTGGAGAATACCAAATAGAGATGCAGCAAATTTATATTCCATCAGTGAATTGCCTGCAAATTGGGCACTTCACATTAGTACTTCACTATACAGAATGCCCCATAGAAAAGGCTCAATTTGCTTTGTTATTATTACTTCACGTTGTCATTCTGCCTTAAATGCGAAGTAAGACGGAGTGACAACAATGTTGGCAGCACCCCACCCACACAGTCACCAGAATTAATGTGCATCCCCAAAGTGCTACTGTCTTGTGTCCAGAAAACTCCCCAGTGCTGAGCTGACAAAGTGAAATGACAGCGTAACAAGAAATGAAAAGTTTGGCCAGAATTCACACTGTCAAAATGAATGTGCTACCTCGGATCCTTTATCCGCTGAGTATGCTAGGGTTTTAGTTGTCTAAATCTTGGTTCTCTAAGTTACAAAAATTAATAAACAATTTGTATAGAAGGGGAAGGGAGTTAGAAGAGCCTACTCCGAACTCACAGTCTCAAAAATACAAGGGGGTCTATCCCTTCCTGCCTTTTTCAAATATTATGCAGCTGTTAATATTAGTAAATTGGCATATTGGGTTAATTCATCAAATGTAACAGATCCCATTTTATACTCGCCCCTGTGGAGAGCAATTGAGGAAATCCTAGTAGCTAAGTGTGCCTGCGCCCTTCCAACTCTAGTTTATACTTCTCCAAAATCAATTCCTAAGATATTGAGAAGCACTCCTATTGGCTGGTCTCTCAAAGCTTTACACCAAATCCAGAATTCTCTGAGTATAGATTGGTATAAATCTTTAAAACAGCCTGTGGTGTATAATCCACATTTTCAAATTCAAAATGCTCCTATTTCTTCCACATTCTGGGCCCCATTAGTATGGCTTAGATTAAAAGATATAGCCCCACAAGGTAGAGTCTTATCCTAGCCACAATTTTCTTATAATATTCCCGTAGCCAGTGGGAATGCCTTTAAATATTGACAAGTTAGACAAGCTGTGATTGCCTTTTTGCAAAAACCAGTGGATGTAGAGCCTCCCAAGATGGAATTATCTTGTCTTTTACACACAGCTGACCAACCACACTCCGTGTCTAGGGTATATCAAGAATTACAACTATTGGACCCAGGATTACCTCAGGGAATCTGTTATTATTGGGTTCAGAAATTGTCTCTCAAAGATGATCAGACTTTCTGGCAACAAATTTGGTATAATACATATAAGTTTATAAAACAGGATAGACTCAGACTGCAGCAATACAATATCTTGCACAATCTTTATTTTACTCCAGTTAAACTTAATAGGATTGGTAAGCTTCCCTCTTCACAGTGTCATAGATGTAAAGATGATTATGGGGATCTTTCTCACATGATGTGGGAATGTCCAAAGGTCCAGATATTCTGGAAAGCCATATAAACTTAATTAGACCCCCATTTGGGATTGGACCCTTTCTTTATCCCTGAAGTTTGTTTAATTAATCATTCCCATTAGAGATTGTTAGACAATGTAAGGCCTATATGGCTGTCATATCAGCTGTAGCTAAGTTGATAATCATGAGACACTGGATAGATGATTCTATTCCCCTGATTCTTGAGTGGCATAGAGAAATTCTGCTGGCCTTGCAACTTGAGCAACACATAGCTAAGATGAATAATAGGCTGCAATCTTATTTTACCAAATGGAGTTCCCTGGATGCTATGATTGCAATATGGAAACCGTAAAGAAATTCACAGTACGGGTTAATTGTGGATGGTTCTTGCCCTTACCGTGTTTTCTAATTTTTATTACTATTACCTTTTTGGTTCTCTCTGCTTGGTTCTAGAGGGTTGGAGTATGGGGACTGGGTTTGGAATTGTGTATAAAACTTTAAAACATGTTTTGTGATGCCTGATACTGTGGATACTGTAGCCTCAAGGTTAAATGTTTATCTTGGCTTTGTAATAACAGGCTCATCTGTCACTTTTAATATCTTTGTATTGTGGTATTATGAATAAAGCATATTGAATAAAAAAAAAAGAAATGCAAAGTCTCTGAGAATTATTGCTGCACTCAGTCATGCATGCAGTGGTCACACACAGAGAGTCACCAGAATTAATGTGCATCCCCAAAATGCTATTGTCTTGTGTCCAGAAAATTCCCCAGTGCTGACGAAGTGAAATGAGAGTGTAACAATGCAGTCTCCCAGAAATGTAGAAATGCAGTCTCCCAGAATTAATGGTGCACTGCAAATGCACAGATTAAGATTGGGTTGCACACTCAAGGGATGCATATGAAAAGGCACAACAACACCTAACCAGTGCTCACAAGTCACAAATCCAAATCTGGAAAGGAATACCTTTTGCCAGTTGGGGGATTAGTGCATGGCAGTAACAATCCACTACCAGTAAAGATACCACAAAGCAGTATAAAAAATTCATGCAGGTGCGGCGGATAGCAGGTTCACACTGCTGCAATTACTCTGTGGCACAATAAAAGGCGTCTGATTTAATGGCAAGCTCGCACACACACTCACACACACACACTACAAGTAATGTGTAGCAAATTGAAAACCTTTAGTAGTATAAGCAAATGTTTTAAACAGACAAATTGTACACTGCTGCACCACAACAATCAGCGAAAAAAAGTCAAGAATTATTGAAAATATTACTGTGTACATTAACACAGTTAACAAAAAAACAAGGACTTGAGTCCTTTTTATGGAAAAAGGCATTCGGAGATGGTATCGACATGGACTGATACTGTTGATTTTATTGTTGATTTTAATGTTTTTATGAAGTTTTAATATGATGTTATTTTATTGTAATGCGCCTTGATTTTAGAAAGGCACAATACAAATAAAGATTATTATTAGTATATCACTAAAACAGAGAGAACTGTCTTTTTCTCCAAGTTAATCTACCTACACCACAGATGCACCCCTTCCCCAAAGCACACTTCCACTATCTCTCAGTACAAAGACTGAATGTTGTACATTAACATTCAAAATCCATACACAAACAATAAACGCTCGATGATATGAGCACAGGAGGGTTTCCTACAATCGATGAACTAAAGTTTCAGCAAAATAAATTACTCAGAAACACTTTGTTAATAGCTTTTAGAAGGTTTGAATGACAGAGAGCTCTCAGAGCAGACTGTCTCCTACAGCTTCCTATACACTACCCCAAACTGAGGCTGTGCAGAACTATCTAGAGCCCATGTGACCTGAAATCCCATGAATCACTGCGAAATTCACCTTTGGAGTTTAAAAACAAGGCAAAGTGAGGCGAAGTATATTGTTTTCAATGTACTTCACCTTAAAATTGGTGGAGAACTGGTTTGGGAAGGTGGAGTAATGCAAAGTTATTGTTTTCAATAGACTTCGAGTTACCCATTATAAGGTGAAGTGTTCTGTGAATTACCTTCACTCCGCAAATCACTCTGCAGAGCGAATTGAGGCCACTTCGCCCATCTGTAATACCGAATGACCGCAAGTTGCATAGCATGAAGTTTTTGTGAATACAGCATGGGCTTGTGTTTGCTATTAATTTTGGTTTCAGTTTGTTTGAACTGGGGGCTTCTCCCCCCACACTCTCCTTGCTTTTTTAAAGGGGAGTGTGGAAGGAAAAGCCCCCCAACTCAGATAACATTGAATACTGAGAACAAAGTAGATGTGTGGCAGACTCCTTCTTTGTCTTCAATTATATTGGTTTCTTTGCTCCTGGCTGATCTGTCCTGTTCGGGAACCGGCATCTGATATATGGCCGGTACACGCAAGAGCAATCAACTAAATTTATCTACTGTTAATTGGTAGGGATTTCCCCAAAGAGTGCTTAGGCATTTTTTACCTGGGGGTTTTATTATGCATGTTATGTCTGACAGGACCTTTTTTACAACCACTCAATGTCTGAGGGATACACTATTCAATAGTGTCAGTGGCTCAGTAGGTAGCACACTCGCCTCTGAGGCTGGGAGATCAGAGGGCTGTGGGTTCAGTTCCCACATCTGGCACTTGGGTTAATATCCCAGTACTGACACTGTAGTGCAGCATGAGAGGGGTGCTGCACTTCTGAGGTGCCGTCTTTCGGATGAGACGTTAAAACCGAGGTCCCATCTGCCTGGATTGCTGGTAGTTCAGGTGGATGTTAAAGATCCCATGGCACTTATCGCAAAAGAGTAGGGGAATTTCCCTGGTGTCCTGGCCAAATTTCCCTCATTCACTATAAATACCACCAACAGCTTAATCTGGTTTCAAAGTCAGTTGGCATTCATCTGTATCCCCTTCCCCCGGGTCATGCCTGAAAATAGGCAGGATTTGTCTAGTGCACTTACCCGGTCAACAAAAGCTAAATAAATAAAAATAATAATAGTATCTTTAACTTGGATACAGGTTCATCTACCACAGTAACCATGCTGATCCATCTACCTGTCTAGTAATATCTAATAAATGGCTTAGAAATAGATTTGCACAAGGTCATTTAATTTATTTTTTAATTTATTTGCATCTTGGATTACAAAATACCTTTGAGCTAGGCTCTTTTACAAAGGTTCCACATCAGAGAACAATACAATACAAAATACAGTAAATAAGTACAATACAGTAAATAGGGCAGCAGATTTGGTTACAATGGTAGATCAATGAAAAAGATAGGATAAGCTGTACTAGACAGTGGGAACACAGGAAAACACAGGGTAACAGTGGGGAGGAGGGAGAGAGAGGAAAATGAAGACAAAACGTTAGGAATGGTTGAGTGAGGACAGAAAGCGCAGCCGGAGGGTTTGTCAGCAGCTAGGAGCAGAATGAACTTAGCTAACTTAAAGGAGAAAGTGCTTAAAAGGTGGGAAGTGGAGGTGGGAGAGGGGGAGAGTCAGGAGAAAAAAGGGGGAGTGGGAAAAAGAGGGAGAAGGAGTAAGTGCTGGGGGAGAGACAAAGGAAGTGGACTGAGGAGATAATAGGTAGCAGTCACAGGGGCTAGAGTTAATGAGATGGAGGTGGAGCTTAGATTTGAACTGAACCAAGTATGGTAGTGGAGGAGATGTCAGGGTTTAGCTCATTTAGCCAGCTGAGTACTCTGTGGGCAAAGGATCTTTGGCCTTGGGAGGTGCGACAGTGGGGTACCTGGAAGAGCAGGGAGTCAGAGCCCCAGGTGTTTTGGGGCTTTACTTTTGTACTCAGCAAAGCTTGGACTCCTGGTGGGGCAAGGCCCATGGTTACTTTCTTTGCCATGTTGCAGGTTAGTTACTTTATGTGGTTGGAAAGTTGAAGCCATCCAGATTGGGCATACCAGTCACATGTATGTGTGAGATGATGAGCACCAGAGATGAGCCTACAGGCCTTGTTAAGGGATGTCAATATTCATCTGAGGGCAGTGACAGAGGCAGAGCCATAGATGATTAGTCTGTAGTCCATGATGGAGACTACCGAGCTCTGGATGGCGATCTTCAGTGTTTCAGTCATGAGATGCTGTCTGTGTCAGTATAGTAGGTCTAAGCATGTATTTGCAGCTTTGGCAACATTGTCTATGTGTTCCCCATAGGAGAGATTTGAGTCCAGGGATATCCCTAAGTATTTGAATGACTGCACCTGCTCAAGGGCGCTTCCAGTGCTAGTTGAGATAGTAAGGGGGTGAGATCTATGCCTATATTGAGGACTGTTAAAAAGCATTACTTTATTTTTTTTATGGCTGAGGACCAGCTTATGAAGATTGAACCAGTTTTCCACTGCAGCAAAGCCTTGCTGAAAATTGAGCTGCAGGAGCGCAGGGTCTTTGTGGGAGGAGAAGATTACAGTGTCATCTGCATAGTGGATGAGTTGTTCTGGGCAGGATTTCAGGACGGTGTTAAGAAAAAGGCTGAAGAGTAGTGGGCCCGGGATAGCCCTCTGGGGGACTCCAGATTGGACCAGTCTGAGGTCCAAGTGTGCACCTGCAATTTTTACTCTTTGTGATCTGTTTTGCAGATAGTTATTGAACCAGGCGACTGTGTCAGGAGAGAGTCCTGTAAGCTGGAGTTGATGGATCAGTAGACAGTGGTGGACAGTGTCAAATGCCTTGATCAGATCTACAAATACTGCCCCGGCTAAGTGACCCCTATCCAAGGTGCAGTGCTTTGCTCCAGTGAATTCCAGTAAGGCAGATGAGGTACTGTGTCCTTTTCTGAAGCCATGTTGTTGTGGACATAGAAGATTGTGTTTTTCCAAGTAATCTATGAGTTGGTTGGCCACAATGCATTTGAGTGCGTTGGAGAGAGATGGTAGTATAGAAATTGGTTGATAGTTCCCATGGAAGGTCTTATCCCCGCTTCTGTGGACTGGTGTAACTGTAGCAGCTTTCCATTTGTCAACTAACTGAGGCTAAAAGAGAGGTTGAGAATATATGTTAATGGGACTAGAACCTCATCCAGGGTGAGGGATAGCAGTTTTCGGTCCAGCGAGTCTTCACTAGATCTTGACTTGGATATTGCTTTGGTGATGTGTTTCCAGGCATCGTGCAAATTAACTTCTTTGAAGTAGAAGAGCAGGTGATTTGTACATGTAGGAGAAACACAGGGGATAACGGGAGTACTAGCCAGGAAAAAATCTGGTGGGAGGACATTGCTTAGGTCGGTAAATGCATCATTGAAGGTGTTTGCGATGACCAGGGGATCAAGGGTGATGGACTCATCAACCTTTAGCATAGTTGGGGAGGATTTGGGCTGTTTCCCCATGACTTCTTTGATATTCTTCCAAAACTCTGACCCATTTCCCCAGGAGTTGGAGAGAGCTTTTCTGTAATATGCACTTTTCTATAGTCATATGGATTTTGTGCAGTTGTTGCAGACATGTTTGTAGTTCTGTATGTCATGTTGGGCACCAGAGTCCCAAGCTAGGGCCCAGAGGTGGTCCCTAGACTTTAGTTGAGCTAGAAGCTCACCTGTTAGCCACAGGTTGCAGAGTGCCTTGACTTTTTGTTTTTTGAGCGGGGCATAGGCATCACATGCCGTGTTGAAGGAGGAGATAAAGAAGTCGAGAGCTGAGTTAACATCCATAGATTGGTAAATGGGAGACCAGTCATACAGACTGTGGCAGGATTTAAGGTGTCTTAGTTGACCATGTGGGAGCACTCTGCTGGTGATGACTTTAGGTGGGGGCTTGTGGAATTTGTTTGACCACTCACATATAACAGGTGACTGGTTGCTTAGTGAGTCGGGAAGGACCGAGGTGCTGGAGATATGGGAAGGATGACTGGTAAGGACCCAGTCCAGTAGGGTACTAGTGCCTGTTTTGTAGTTCTTTCTAGTGGAGGAGACAACCATTTGTGAGAGGTTAGCTGATGATATTGAAGATTGCATCAGTTTATACTACTGCAGACAATAAATATCCTGTTTTCTTGTATTCAGCAGGCACTGGTACATACTGAGACTACTTGTGCTAGGCAGCAGTATCATGTCCTATTAATCAAGAGAAATTTGACACTACTTTTATTGTTAATATCTGGTTCTGTGCATCCTAACCCGGGGCCAGTTGATGATATTGACTCCCAATTTTTGTTCCCAAAACATGCCATGAATATTGCACACCTTAATGTTCAAAGTTTGCTTTCAAAATGGCATAATTTTACAGCGTGGATGATTCGCTACCAGTTTGACATTGTTTGCTCATCAGAGACCTGGCTGACAATCAAGGTCCCTGATGAAATGATTAATCTCAATGGCTATGTTATACAGCTGTGATAGAGGGCCTAGAAGGGGGGCTGTCTTTTTTATGTTAGGAATCTTTTTAATGAGATACGAGATGTTGCTATTGGAGGACCTTCCTCCTGTGAGTTTTTGTCCCTTTCATGTATATTGGGTACATAAAAAATTCTTATCATGGTAGCTATTTATGCCTCACCAGGCTCCAAGGAAGAAGGTCTCAGGTTATTAGAAACTATTCGTTGAACATTGCCAACCAATATAGAGCTCATAATTATGGGTGACATGAATATTAATTGGTTGGGAAAGGATAAAATAAAGTTTATGAAGGCAGTCACTAATCAAAGATTAACACAAATAATTAATGTTCCTATGCGGATAAATTCTAAGACTGGGTATTTATCGTTGCTTGATTGGATTATGGTCTCTGATACCAACAAAATTGTACAATGAGGGGTGCTACCAGATGGTATCTGCCTTGTCTATGGCTGCTGGTCACCAAAACAAAAATCCATTCCTCCTGTCTTTGTTTTTTCTCATAATTAAAAAAAAACAGGATATAAAAGGTTTTAGGCAGGTGGTAGCTAACATAGATTGGACCAGAGTGGAGCAGTGCCAGGAAGTGGATAGTGCTCTAAATACCATCATTACATTATTTAAATGTTTTTGACAACTTTGTTCCCTTGAAGAAGCTTAGGATTAGAGGCAGTAAATAAGAATGGGTTACCCCTGAACTTTTAGATCAACTGGGAACTCTTGATAGACTTTGGAAGGCCTATAGGAAAACCCCTTGTTAAACAACATTAATCTCATATAAACAAGCAGAAATACTGTAGATGCAAAACACTGGTTAGGCAATTAAAGAGGAATTATTTCCTCGAAAGACATAATAACTTTCAGGGAAAGAATACTATGGAGGCTTGAAAATTGATTGATGAACTTACTGGTAAAAAATATACACCATCTATACAATGCTTAAAAACTATGGATGGCATTGTAACTGACCCATTTGAAGTATCTCAGGAGTTTAATGCTTTTTTTACCTAACTCTCTATGTATTCCACTGGAGACATGGAGCAATCTGACTTCTTCAAAATTTATTTTTGAGGGGAGATCACATGATGCAGGGTACTGGTTAGAAGCTCCTCTGCATTGCTCCAGCCGCCTAACTGTAAAATCTCATTATTTTTGGCTATTATATCTCCCTAAAATGTGGAAAGGTTGTTAATTACCGCCTTCTTAGCACCCTGTGCTCCCACTGGCTTGTTCTCGTCGACTATGGACGTTTATATGTCGAAACCTCCACAGAAGCACACCCCACCGGTCACTCCTGAGAAAGCCCTGGAAAAATCAAGGGCCTCGAGTGCAGTGGATAAGCCAGAGCCTTTAAACCTGATCACTGAACAAGAACACCTAACACTGAGTAGATTTTTGGAAGAGTTTAAACCCTTCTGGGAAGAAGTAAAAGAAATCTCAGCTGAAATCAAATCCCTTTCCTGAAAGCTTGAAGAGGTCTCGATGAAAACTTCAGATAATGCAGCCTGAATCTTCTCTGTTGAGAAGCAAGTGGAAAAAATTGACCCCAGCCTAGTGGCTATACAGCAAAAGATCTCTCATTGGGAAGACAAGTTGGAAGATTTAGAGGGCCACAGCCGAAGGAATAATGTACTTATTTTGGGCCTCCCAGAAGGAGAGGAAGGCCAGAATAGACTCCCATTTGTGCATAAACTGGTTGAAAACATCACCGGTCCCTCTTCTTTTGGCACCAAGTACACCATAGAAAGGGCGCATAGGTCCTTGCGACACAAACCTTCCCCAGGAGCAATGCCACGTCCCATTATATGTCACTTTCTAAATTACTTGGAGTGACAACACTTTTTGGCAAAAGTGAGAGAACTGCAAGAAGTTAAATGGGAAAATACCAGGCTCAGAATCGCTCAAGATTTACTGGGTTCGGTCAGAGTGAAATGTACTGCATTTCACCCTATTGTATCAAAAATCATAGCAGCAGGCCTTCACTTTAAAATGGGTTACCCAGCTAGATTACAGGTATTGGTGGCTGGTACTTGGTCAACTTATGAGAATCCTGAAGTTGCTCTTATGGGACTTTAGGCTGCCTTGCCTGATCTGTTTCGGGACACCTGACCTGCTTGTTTGGTCTCAGCCTATCCAGCGATGGAAGGGAGAAGTTTTTCTTGAGCTACTATTTAATATGAGGAAAGAATAACTGTTTGGTGCTGAGTGTTCCTGAGTGTTACGGTGGAGGGGACTATTCTCATCGGGACCTTGTTTCCTCTCATTTCTCATCTCAGCACTCAGTGTTTTGGAGCAGTTTCATATCCCAGGAGTTTGTTTCAAGGGGGTTGTGTGTTGTCTGGGAGGAAGATCCCTTTTTTCATTTGGATCATGTTTTCCTGATTTTTTGCAGGGGCACCAATGTATCTCCCATTGTTTAGTTATCAGAATGAAAGCCCTCAGATCTGGTGTTTCCATCTGTTTAAGACATAAGTCAAGAGAGGAACCTCTTAGTATCACCCTCAGTTGGCCACGCATTTCTGAGTTCATACCACTAGAGGGTGCTCTTGCAGTTTACTCGGTGGATCTACTCCATTACTTATTTCAGTAATCTATTTTCCCTGATCAAATTTAATAGTGGGGGCCTGGGAACATGTGGAGATCCTCTACTTGGGAGCATCTAGTTCTACTGCTAACAAAGGACAGTGGGAAAAGGTCCAATGTTGCTGGTGGCAGTAGTTACGATAGTGAATTCTGCTATCATACTTTACATTGCCGTTTTCTCTCTCAGGTATTCGGGTCCCCTAGATTGCTCCCAAGTTGGGGGATGCACTCTCTTCCCTTTCTCATTTTTGCTCTCTTCTTTTCTGGATTTCAGGAGTCTAACAGTTGTGTGTTATTACCTATACTATTATTATCATAGTATAGATATCAATGATTATTGTTTTAATCAGAAGGTTTGCATATTAGGGCAGGGTTTTTGGGCATTTGTTTGGGAGGTTGAAGGTGGAGGAAGAAAAACGGTATTTTGCTGAACGTTGCTCGTGACAGCTGGGGAGCGGGGAGGGGGATGATGTGTTCATGTTTTTCATTTTGTCTGTTTGCTAGGCGGGATTGGGTATTTTGGGGGGGTTTGTGGGAGATTGATGGGAGGGAAGTTGATGTTGGGTTGGGAGGGGGATACAGCAGCTAACATGTAGTAGTAGTAGTAGTAAAGTAGTAGTAAAAGATTTTTATTCATACAAAAATGAATATGGATATCTCCACTGAGCCAAAGCTCCTTTACAGTGAGGTCCAGAGTATCAGTTCCAGTTACTCTTATAATATTACAATATATAACAAAACAATAAATACAACACATTTATACATCAATAAATATGACACATTTCCAAAAAATCCACAATTAAGTAAACCAGAGACATACTACATAGCAACAACATAATCCACAGTAAACATTTAATACAATTTACAATCTACCATTCCATTATCCTTATTTTTCCAGACTAATCCCCATCATAGATGGTATTCTCAATAAACCATTGATTAATGCTTATCCCCCCAGATCGTTCTGTGGCTTGGAACCAAACATTCCAGGCTAGTTGCAGAACACAAACCCTCAACGGAACTTTTTATATTAATACTCTCAGCCAAGTATTTAGGGTCTTTTCCTGAGATACATTTTTGCATTAATATAATTGCACTAAAAACCCACCTTTGAGATAAGGTATACCAGTACAATTCTTTATACATATCTACTCTATGTGTCATCTTTGTTGCACCCAGTACAAATCTGGCTAATTTACTGTACATAACATCAAGCTTATATAGCTGCTCTTTTGAGGCACCCATATAAATCAAATTCCCATACTCCAATATGGGTAATACCACAGCAGTTACAACTGATTTTCTAATTTCCAAAGGCATACTGTTTCTTACTCTATATAATGAACCCAAGCACTTTACAACTTTTGTCAAGGTGCTATCTATATGACTATTCCATTTAAGTTTTGTATCTAAATACACCCCCAAATATTTATATTTAACAACTTGTTGCAAATTACCTCCAGAAAATGTTTTAATTTGTAATCCATCTTGATCTACTTTAGGCCCATAACCCATATGGAATGCCATTACCTGAGATTTTTTTCATTTAAGACCAACTTAGATCTAAACAGAAAATCCTGCAGATGGTCAAACACCTGTTGTAATACTAATTGAATGGATTTCACTGAAAAATCAGCAAGGTATACAATTGTATCATCAGCATAAAGATGATATTGTACCCCCAGTTGTTCAAACCCCAAATCATTCATGTATAAATTATATAATATGGGACCCAAAATGGATCCTTGTGGAACTCCTAAAACAATCAATTTCATGTCAGATGATCACTCTCTGATGGTCACTTGCTGTAGTCTTGAATCAAGGTAATTTCAAAACCAATTTACCACCGGTTCAGACATACCACAGGTTTCTAGTCTGGACAGGAGGATGCCATGGTCCAGAGTATCAAATGCCTTTGAGAGGTCAACAAAAATTGCTCCCACTGTCTTCCCCCTGTCCATACCCTCCACAATATCTCCTGTGACCTTTATTAGGGCAGTATTAGTTCCATGCTCTGGTCTAAAGCCTGATTGGTAACCATTAAGGATTTCATTATCTTTCAAAAATGCCTGTAATTGTTTAGCAACAATTTTCTCCAAAATTTTAGAGATAGTTGGTAAAAGGGAAATTGGCCTATAGTTTTCTAATAGCATCCTAGATCCTGTCTTATAGATTAGCACAGTCTTGGCGGTCTTCCAAACTTGGGGTAGTTCTGCAGAAAGAAGAGACAAATTAAATAAATTTGCTAAAGGTTGATCAATAATGGGAGCTGCATACTTTAATAAGATGTTGGGAATACCATCGATACCTTCTGCTTTATTGATATTAATTTTAAATAACAAGTCCCTAACATCTCCTCTAGCAATAGGGGTAAATTTGAACTCAACTTGTGTACCAATTTACGCATAAATTCTATCTGTACCATTTATCTGAGGATTACTCTGTAAGACCTGATTAACATTTCCTCCTCCCAATTTTACTGCATTAGTACCCATATTTGTAAAAGGTGTTAAACTCTTTAACTTACTTATTTCCTAAATCCAGTTTATTACCATTAATTAGGAAATAACTGGGATAACCCATATTTGGACCCTTATGTAACTTATTTATTGTGTTCCAGAATGTCCTTGGATTTTCCATCATTTCTTTAGACAATTTTTTATTACAATAGGCCTGTCTAGCCTTCCTAATTTGTTTAGTATATAAATTTCTTAGCTGCTTATACTTATCCCATTCCTGGTCTCCCTTTGCTAATTTAGCTTGTTTCCATGCCTTATCACTAGCTCTTTTTATTTTAAACAAACCAGAATCATACCATGGTGCATTATTTGATTTTATCAACCTAGTTTTTATAGGAGCATGTTTATTACAAATTTGTATTAAATCTTTTTGAAACATATCCCATGCATACCCCACACTGGGAATTAATTCTAATCTCTCCCAATTATAACTGTATAGTTCTTGCATAAATTGAATGTATTCAAAATGTTTAAATACTCTAGCTTGTACAATGTTCTTGGGAGCCTGTCTAAGTTTCTGATTTCTAATACAAAAAATTATCTGATGATCTGACATTGAGTCTGGTAACACCCCACTCTTTATAAACTTTTCTGGGTTTGAATTAAATGTAAGATCTAAAATAGCTGAGTTACCAGGATTTACTGCATTTAACCTAGTTACATCTTTTATCAGTTGCACCAAATTCAGTGTTGTAGCCATATGAATTAAGCTATGATGAGCATCTATTTTCCCCCAAACAATATTTAAATCCCCAATTATCAAAACTTCATGTGAATTTTGGTAATTCTTCAGTACATTTTGAATTTCAGAAAAAAACTACTAAACTACTTTTAGTTGGACGGTAAATGCCAATCAGCAATATAGGTTTGGAATAAGGTAACTTTAATTCTAATAACAACAATTCTGAATCGGTCCATTTATACAAATTTTGCAATTCCTTAATATCAATCCAGTTTTTAGCATAAATTATTACTCCACCCCTCTTTTAGATCTATCTCTGCTCCACATTTAAAAATTGTCCAGGGCTATGTCATTATCTTGGATTTTTTATATGCAACCATGACTCAGTAATTATTAAAATATCAGGTTTACAACACACCACCCACTCTCTCAGATACTCAATTTTCTTAAGCAAACTACAAATGTCAATATGCACAATTTTCAACCCTTTTCATTCAACATTTCTAATGTATAATCATTATTCAAGTCAACTACAGGCCCGGTTTTTAATTGAACATCCCCACTTAACATTAACCCCATAATTACAATCCATTTACCCAATCTATATAATTTAAAGTTTATTTGTTTCCCCTTCGTTAAAGAATCTCTAAATTTTGAACTTTCAGGAATGACATTATGTCCCCAGCCGCTTAAAAATTCACTACATATGTACACCCATTTAATCAAAATAGTCTCAGTGTGGATATTCAACAAGGAAGCCTGAATGTCCCCTTGCCACCCAATTAGAACTATTCTCTCTCCCTTCATAGTACCCTTATATTCCATTACCAGATATGGACATTCTACAGTATCTTTTTCCTTCTGAATAGGATTTTCACATACTAGGAACTGGCACCCTATTAAAACAATGCCCCATCATATCATCAACATTATTACAGATTTAAACCTCCTTGTTAATCAGATAACTTTAATTCAAATAAAATATTAAGCAACTACCTCAATATGTCAGGAATAATCCTCTAATAGAGGCAATTCCCATCAGTCTACTTATCAAAAATATTATGGTAAAAACTAATAAAACTTGCTCATGTAGCCTACCTAACCAAATTATTTTTTAAGTAAGGCACATAAGCAATACATACAATTTCATATAATGAACATCCATGTATAAATTCAACTTACCCCTCAGATATTTGAACAATAAATTGAAGCAAATAACCTGCCCAAACCCACATAGGGCAGCAAACAACTTCCAGCTTATTTGACTCTGAACTTCTAAGTAATAAATCTCTACAAGAGTGTTACTCAGTTTCCCTCCTTTTGTTAATAATAAATTTTCTAATGCTGAGTGGCGCTCGCACTACTGCGCTCATGCTGCAGGCAGCACGGTTCTTTTATAGTGTACCGCCCCTCCTCCTTTGATGATGTGTGCTCTGTTACACTTGGCCCCTCTCACTAGAGCACAGGTATGCTGGGTCAAAGGGGAGCAATGGCACAGAAACTAATAAAAGGCATTGTGTTGAAATCAAGCTCACAGTTGCAACAAATGTCTGACACACAGTTCGAATCCTCTTGCAGGCAACAACAGACATTCTCAGTTCCCAGTCTCACAATTCAGCAGAACAAACAGCAGATGTAGTAAAATTGAGCTATCAGATGGTAGATTTAATCAGCGTGCCTGTGGGTACATGGGTTCTGGATACTCAATTCCGATTGTTGCAATCCCTGGATGTCACATAAGAGACTCACTCTTTTTTACTTAGATGGCCAGTAGTATAAATCTGGCTACATGGAATGTGAAGTGATAAGGAAAAGAGTTAATATCAAGTGTTAAAACATTTAAGCTTATTGTCTTCTCAGATTACATTCTTGCAAGAATCTCATTTACTTGAATGTGAATCACTGCAACTTAGGAGGCAACAGATTGGGCACGTATTTACTGCCTCGGGGTCCACTAACAGTTGTGGGGTTATGATTCTGGTCAATAGAAGTATTCCTTTATCTCTAAGCAAGTTCTCAGTGACCTGAATGGTAGACATGTCCTGGTCAGAGATCTTTGGTCCTCCAATTTTACTTGGTAGCATATGTGGGCCAAATGCAGATGACCCGGGCTTCTTTATGAAGCTTATTTCCATACTCCTTCCCATGCTTCCCATTGGTATAATTATGGGTGGAGACTTTAATCTGGTTCTAGATCCTGAAGTGGATAGGTCCGGTAGTGGGTCGAGGAGTTTGTCTCCCGGGCAGAGGGCCCTTAGGGACTTTCTGGATCGGTGCATGCTGTGTGATGTGTGGCATGTATTACATCCCAAGGACAGGGAGTATACTTTCAACTGACCTGTGCACAGAACCCAGTCTCGCATTGACTATCTTTTTATCTCTCAGGTCCTCTTACTGGGGGTCTTAACTGCCTCGATTCAGTCAGGTCCAGTGTCAGATCACTCCCTGGTGACTTGTAATCTAGCCTTCCTTAACATTCCCCAAAAAGAAACCCGATGGAAATTAAATGAACAATTATTGAAAGATATCAAATATTGTAACCTAATAAAAGAACAGATTGATTTCTTTTTTTCTACCAACTCCTCTGAGGATATGGCACCTGATATTTTGTGGGGCGCTTTCAAGGCATACATGAGAAGGATTATTATTAGTCTAGCCACAAAGAGGAAAAGAGTTTGAGAGGCAGAATTACTAGCCTCATTATCTCTAATTAGGTCTCTGGAAACCAACTTATCCTCTAATACCTAGGAAGAGGATATGAGGAGGCTCTCGGTAGCTAAAGACAAATATTTAGATTTGCTGAGGGAAAAAGCAGAGCTATCTATCATTTGCACTAAAGCTAGCTATACCGACCAGGGGAAAAAGCAGGTCACTTGCTAGCCTTAAGGCTGAAACAGCAGGAATCTGCTAGGTTCATACCTCCAATTAGGGCCCGGGCAGATGGATCCCTGAGGGTGTCCCCTTCTGAGGTTGTGCAGGATTTTGCCTCATACTATGAGCATTTATATAGGGACATGGATAGTCCCCTTCCCTTAGAAGCGCTCGAGGCATACCTGAGGAATTCTTCTTTACCCTCTTTATCTGAGCCACAGAGGAAGTTCCTATCTTTCCCAATATCTCTGAAGGAAATATCAGAAGTCATCGGGGCTTTGCCCTCAGACAAAGTCCCGGGACCAGACAGTTTTTCTGCTTTATTCTTTAAAACTTTTAGAAACACAACTATTACCGGTTCTTCACCGGTTGTAATGTCACATTCTTTCAGGTGCAAAAACAGATACGCATTTGTTTGAAGCCCTGATCGTTCTCCTCCCTAAACCCAATAAAGACCCAGAGCTAGTGCAAAGCTATAGGCCAATTTCTTTACTGAATCAAGATGTTAAAATTCTCTCGAAGATATTGGCCGATAGAATAACTCAGGTCCTTGCGGACCTGATTATTATGTCCCAGGTGGGTTTCAAGAAAGGGCGCTCATCGGCTGACCATTTACGTACCCTGTCACATGTCGTCTTGGTGTCCAGGGATGCCGCCTTTCCCACAGGACTGGTCTCCCTGAATGCCGAGAAGGCATTTGATCGTGTCAACTGGAATTTCCTGTTTCAGGTTCTAAAAGTATTTGGTTTTCCTGTCATGTTTATAGATTGAATTCGGGCCTTATATCGAACTCTCTCTGCCAGAGTGTCCGGCAATGGAGCATTCTCCAAACCTTTTCCTTTATTTTCCGGTACCAGGCAGGGTTGTCCCCTCTCCCCTCTTTTATTTAATTTATATTTAGAGCCCCTTATCCAAAATATTCTCAGCAATCCAGAGATACGAGGTATCCCGATAGGTAATAATGTGGTGAAGATCACGGCTTATGCTGATGATCTTCTCCTCCATCTTTCTCACCCAAAAACATCGATCCCCGTTATGTTAGGAGAAATAGCCAAGTTCAGTACTTTCTCAAATTATAAACCAAACGTCAATAAATCCTCCATTTTCCTTCTTAACCATAAGGTTTTTAAAAGCGATGGTCTTGGCTGGTCTCCTCGTGTTCTCAGATATCTGGGTATCGATTTGACACGTAACCCCTCTTCCTGGTTTAAAGAAAACTTGGAGCTCCTTTCCCAAGTGATAGTTCAGGACCTCAATAGATGGTCTAAGCTTCCTGTCTCTCTCTGGGGTCACATCAATATAATTAAAATGAATGTTTTTCCCCACTTGTTTTATCCCCTCTCGCTTCTCAGTTCCTTTATTCCTTTATCATGGTTTTCAGAAAATACACAAAATTTTCACAAATTTTATTTGGTCCATTAAGCAATCCAGGTTAGCATATCATAAGCTGGCCACTCAGAAAATGGATGAAGGACTACGGATCCCCATCTGGTAATTTATTACTGGGCTAGTCATGTTGCAAAATATTTGTGCTGGGTGAGTCCGGGTCCGGAACACCTAAGACTGGTCTGGCTCAAAATTGAGTTAGACTTTATTCAGTTCAAGAACATTGACCCCCTGACTATGCGCTATGTTAAAATCGCATCCCTTCCAGACACCTGCAGTTGTCCCATCCTCTGAACGTCCCTAAGAGTTCATGTACAGCTTTGTTCATTTTTGTGGTACTCCCCACACTTGGACTTGTCTCAGTCCATTTGGAACTCCCTGTCTTTCACAATAAATAAAAAGATGATTTCTAGCAAGTGGTTGCCCCAAATTGGGGATGGGATAATCTCTACTTTTCTGGACAATGAAGGGGAATGGCTCTCAGTTTCTAATATAATTCATAAATTTGACGTTCCGTTAGCTCTTTACTTCAGGGTGGTCCAATTAAAACACCTGCTTTCTACAGTACTTGGTAATACTCCTCCTCGCCCACCCACCTTCCTATTTGTACCTGACCTCTCCTCCCTGTTGGGGTCACCAGGTGTCATTTCTAAAACATACCAAGTTCTATTTTATTGGAAATTTGGGAGACCTGAAGGCCCCACTAGGCTCTGGGTTTCTTTCTTTCCCCAATACACTCCTAACTGGTCGATTTTATGGAAGTTCTGTCATAAATACATCTCTCAGGACAGACTCCGACTTATGCAACACCACATTATGCACAATGTATTACACCCCTGTTAAGTTGAGGAAATGGGGCCTTATAAGATCGGGGACTTGTACCAGAGGATGCCAGGAGGATGGCCCACTTCTTCACATCTTTTGGTCATGCCCCAAGATAAGGTCTTTGTGGGTGAATATACAGACTAACCTAGATCTTATCCTAGGTCTGCAAGATTGCTTCACCCCAGATGTATGTTTGTTGGGAGATCTATCCTCTATCAAAGTTAAAATCAGGAGATTTCATATTTCCATGATTGCATTATCTGTTAAAAAAATTGTACTTCGGCATTGGAAGGTTGTGGTAAGTCCATCATTTCAGGTATGGGTTAACGAAATCCTAGCTAACCTTCATACAGAGAAAGCAATAGTGAGGCTCCACAATAAGTTGCAGTGGTACAAGAATACTTGGGATCCCCTTCACACGCTAATCATGACCAGATCAGGTATATGGGTTACTGTAACAGTGAACTTTAATTTATGACATTATATTGTATTGCTTGTCATATTACTGTAAGGACTCTGCTGCTGTATGGGGTGGGGGAAGGGGGGATGGGGACAGCTCATGTAACACTTTGAACATATGTAGAGTATGTTGTAACTTTCTGTCCCCTGT
The DNA here is from genome assembly GCA_016271365.2 of Neoceratodus forsteri. NCBI lineage: Eukaryota > Metazoa > Chordata > Ceratodontiformes > Ceratodontidae > Neoceratodus > Neoceratodus forsteri. The sequence continues at coordinate 1,035,875,849 of CM028135.1, forward strand.
ATTGTGAAAATCTGTTAATAAAATATGAATTAAAATAAAAATATATATTTTTGATTTCTAACTCCAGCTGATGTTTTAAATTACCTCTTAGAAATGGACCCTCATTCATCTGTTGGTAAGGATGGAATAGATTACTGACTAGTAAGGACCACTGCTGACCTTCTCTATTTCTCTCTTGCTGGTATTTTTTTAATGTATTCCTTTGTTCATCTAATTCCCCAAAAATCTGGAAAAATGATATTGTTGTCCTATTTTTAAATCTGGAGACGTCACAGATAAAATTAATTTCCATCTTATCTCTTTATTGGCACTACTTATGAAGGTCCTAGAGAGAATTATATTTTACCAAATTATGGAGTACATGATCAAAAATAATATACTTACACTGGCACAGCATGGCTTTAGGCCAGGACATAGTATCACGACTGCCTTGGTGGGGTTCACAAGCACGGTCCATATGGTCCTCGACAGAGGGCTTTTTTCAGCGGCTGTGCTCATGGACCTCACCAAGGCTTTCAATTTGGTTTATCATGATCTTTTACTTTCTACATTTACAAAGTTAGGGATATCTACAGAGGTCACAGATTGACTTAGCAGTTACTCGAGCAACTGTACTCAGGAAACAAAAATTAACAGACAACTTTCACTTCCTGCTGCTGTTTCACTGGGTGCTCCTCAAGGTTCTATTTTGGGTCTCCTTTTGTGTAGCCTTTTTCTTAACACACTTCCTGTTGTGTGCACAGAATCACAAATTTTCTTATATGCTGATGATGCAGTGGTTCTCACTAGTGTGTCTCATTTTGGGGCGGTACAGAATAATCTGGCACATGTCCTTTTGGAGGTTCAGAAATGATTTAAAAAACATGGATAGCTTCTTAATGAAAATAAAAACTATGGTGTTTGCTAAGTCAAGAAAAAAAATGAACTCAGATCTCTTTTTATCGATCTGTACCATTACAGGCACGTACAGTGAACAAGTTAAACAATTTAAATATCTAGGCTCCTTAATTGATGAGGGTCTAATTTACAAGCCACAGATTATTAATATGACAAAGGTAATACATCAGAGACTTTGGGCAGTACATGGATTATCACCATTATTAACTACCTCAAACGGGCGGTTACTATCTCAAAGCTTCTTTTCTACCATTAATTGATTATGGACTGCTGTACTATTTTTCAGCAGGGGAGGGTTTACTATCTAAAGTTAAAGTGCTCCTCAACTCAGTTGTCAGGTTCGTTATTTAACTGCCATGTAGGACACATCACTGCAACCTGTTTGAGCAGGCAGGCTGGCTTTCTCTTGAATGTAGATATAAACTTCAGATAGTTTATTAGCTAAAAAAGTGAAACTTAATAAGGTGCCTGTCTCACAATTTTACATTTTTAAGATGCAGAATACCTCTGTCGTGACAAGATCATCAGCTTTACAGTTCTTTTCTATTCCGAGAATGCATAATACAATGGGCCAAAAAACAATACCCCATTTTCTCCCATTCTTTTTTTAATTATTTGCAAATAGTATTCTGTTATATCAATGTTTCATTTACCTCTTTTAGACACAAGTTGAAAGGGTACTTCTTTACCGAATGCAAATGCAAATGTTTTGTATAACTGGCCTACAAATGACTTTTATTCTTGTAACATTTTCATATATTGTTACTGTTTTGTTTTTATTTTATATTGTATTGTTATTTGTGTACTGGTCACCCATGAAAATAGATCATCTTTCCCATGGTCTCATCAGTATAAATAAAATAAACAAACAAAACTAATACAAAAATAACTGAAAGGTAGTTTTGAGAGAGTAGCGTAACTTGAACACTAGATTAATAGCATAGCTCTGGCGGTCATCGGGTATTCTCCACTAACACTAATATTTTAGGCTTGCCAAAAAGGCCTGTACTGTCTTTATTTCAACTGTATCCACTGAAAGGCTGTTTCTTAGGTTCACTGAACTCTGTGAGAAGAAGTACCTCCTAATATTATCCCTGCATTTACTACCTCGGAACACAAGGCATGTTCCCACATGCTGCTGCAGAGCACCAGGTCAAAAATACTTGAATGTTTAATCTTATCAATACCTTTAAGTATGGGAAAGAATGAGATCATAGCCATCGCAGCCTCCTTCTCTCCAGGACTAACATGTTAAAGGCTTCTAGCCTCTCCTTGTAGCATTTGTCCCCATAATGCTCATTATTTTGGTGCCCCCTTGTTGCATTCTGCTGACTGCCTCAATGTCACTTTTGTACTAAGGCAACCAGAACTACACACAGTACTCCATGTGGGGCCTAACCAGGGCCTTGTAAGGAGGCAAGGCTTCTTCCCCTGCCTTGCTGCCCCGTCTTTGGTTCACCACACCATTCTGCAGGCCTTATTGACAATGGCCCCATATGGCTTGTTGTGCTTCAACCTCATAGGTGCTAGAACCTATGGGGGGCAGCAGTACCCCCCACACTTTTTCCCATGAGGATTCAAAATGTCCCTCTAATGCATGCAAGGTCAAAAGAGATGCAATCAGGATCTCCTTTGTAATTGTTTTGTGTGCAGCTCTGTTTGAACTGAATTGGAAGCTCCCAGCAAGCTAACACCTGCAAGTAGTGAAAAACCACCCCAAACAGACATTTGACACCTTGCCATATCAGTCTGTCACCAATTCCTGTCCCAGGGTGTGGGTGTAAAAGACAGACACTGATTCAGTTCACATAAGGTACAACACACTTGCTGCATGATTTTATTTCAACAAGGTTCCAAAAATGAAAAACACAAGAAAATAAAAATAAAGAAAGAAAAATAAATCACTACATGGCATGTGTAAGGATGCAATAGTCAGGATCCCTCAACATTGCTGAGATCATGTTTTCAGCTGTGCTCCAGCTTGTTGTGAGGACATGAAGACTGCAAGTCCTTTCCTTTAGGGCCAGCATCAGCATCTGGGTGACCTGGGCAACTGCCTAGGGCCCCAACACCAGAGGAGAACATACCAGGGACTCAAAATGACAGCTGCTATGCTATTTGGGCTCTGCTCCAGCTCTGACCACTGGTGAACACTGACAGTTTAAATCAGTGCCAAGCCCACCAAGTGGAAACCCCAGAATTTCACAGAAAAAAAAACAAAGGCTGTGAGCACTGCTTGACATGAAGGGCCCTAATCTATTTGTGACACATGGGGGTATTCCATTGGGCAGGGTGTGGATCATGTGCAGGCCAATGCTGGAGAGTGGCAGACGGGAGGGTTTGAGCATCTGGCCAGCTTTAGCTGTGTTGTCTTGCAAAGGCAGTTGGGCAGAGTGCTGGAGTGCACTGTGGCTGGGCAAGAGGAGAGTGAATCTTATGTTCTTTGAGGGGGGCTCTGAAATGGCACTTACAGCAACAGTGGATAGATGAAGCAGCTCTTCATGTGATGACCCACACCAGTAACCAGCCAGGTAGGGAGGGAGGGGGAGCCACTGATTGCAACAGTCAGAAATTGTTTGGCATGGTAGTGATACCCATGTTGCCAGCACAGGAGACTAGAGAGCGGGAACTCAGACTGCTCAGACTGTGGTTTCTTGAACAGGGCCAGGAAGATCCTGGTTCCTGTTTCTGATAGAGTCTCTTGCAGGGTCAGCATCAGAGCCAAGGTGAGGAGAACATGAAGCCAGGTAGGGGGTGCATGCAACAGTGCTTGGGGACATCAATCTCTGCTGTCTGGGTACTACCACATCCACGTCAGTGGTTGAGTGGTGGTGTGATGCACTGCAGGGGGGAGGTGTGAGATTTTCATTTCTGCCTGGCTGGTACTGTTCTTTACTGTCAGGCTGCCGCTGAACAGTGGAGCATCTTTTGGAGCTGTGAGCCATTATGAGTGGTGCACTAGCTGCTGGGGTTGGGGTTAGTTGCAAGATTTTTAATTCCTGTCATGGCTGTGTGTGGAAAATGCCCTCCAGTCCTCTCTCTCGAGGGGGGGGCTGCCTGCATCTCTCCAGGCTGGGGCTGGTTTGATTGTATTTTGTTTTTCACAGACGGACAAGTCTGAGGGGGGCCCGTTGAAGGTCCATTGCCCAAGGCCCACAAAAACCTGATGCCAACCCTGCTTTCCTTTGTCATGCTTCAGGCAGACTGAAAAACAAGGGCAGCTTGCAACTGTTTTCAAGGCTTTTCACAACTGGATCCGGGCAGTCTGCAAAACCCAGGCTGTTTGCAACTGGCTCTGGGCTGTCTGCAAAACCAAGGCCATTTATATCAGATACCATTATGTATTTAAAATAAAAAAAAATACATTCTTCAGCCTTTTCTCTATCCAGGGGAAACTTTTCATTTATACTAAATCTGGCTTTCTTGGACACCAAACCAATAAGCAGTTTGTAACATTTTCAATGTACTTTAGGCAATCAAACATATTTTATACTATATGTGCTACATAATGACAATGCATCACAATGGCACATGCTTTAAAAAGGAACTTTCAAGATGGTCCATAAAGTTACAGCTTATAGTCATTATATGCAGTACTAAACCTGAAACGGTGTGTGCATTTGTTATTTTTTGCCAATGCTTACTCTGCCTTCCATAATTTGGATTTGTGAGCCCTACTTCACTTGCCTTTGCTGTTCAGCTGCTGGGCTGCTAGCTCCTGATGACTTCACTGTAGGGTAGAGGAGTGACGCATACTGTGCAGTACCATGAAGTTGCAACAATGTTGCAAGGGAAACCTACAAGTATTGAGTGTGCATACTGTGTTTCCTCTCCCCAAGACACCCTGTTGGCAATGATTTATGCCAAAATCCAAATGCCTTGTCAGTATGTTTTTTAGAGTGAAACTGACTCTTCCCTATAGTGATGTCTGCAGGTCAACCCTGGGCTCACAGCAACCCCAGGCTTGCTATAGAAGCTCTGGTACACCCTGCAGTTTTTAGCAGCTCAGAGTGCAAAAACTAACTGCCATGGACAGTAATGAAATACAATTCCAGAAGCAATGCAAGAAGGGGTAATTTATGCATGAAAGTCAAAAAGGACCGGAGAAGTTCCTCTTTAACTGTGCAATTTTACAACAGCAAATAACACTACGGTGGGTATCTGTTTTTATATTTAGAAAATAACACTGTGCTAGCTAGCTATTACAAATGTATTTTACTATGTTAAGCCATTCTGGTTGCATTTTTGGAGGGACTTGAAAACCAGAGTAAAGAAGAAAAGGGAGGGGGACTTCTGTAGGTGGCCATCCTAACAGAACAGGGAGATGATAGTACAGAAGATAATAGGTAGAATGCTGTTGCAGCAGGCTTTAGAAGAAAAAAGAAACAAGTCTATTTAGTGCTAAGGTAGGATAACTAGCCCTACCACAATCCCCTCTGAAAACAATGTGGGTTGCTGTCAGACCTGCTTCTGCTGTACTTTGCAAGATTGCATAACAATCAATGTCTGCAGGCTGATCAGCATTTGAGTTACTTTTTTAAACAGTATACAATTTAGCTGGGCCAATATTTTCTAAAGTAAGTCAGGTAACTCGGAATGATTGCATTTCACCTATTTTTGGAAGGAACGGGATGGGAGGGAAGCATGGAGCACCTATCACCTGACCTGGGTGCCACATATCCGAAGGAAACTTTTCTAAGTAAATTGCATCATTTTCTTAATTCCCAACTTGATTTTGAAGGCAGATGTCTAAAGAAATGCTTAGCCTATTAACATAATGGGCTCCATTTTCAAAGGTTGATGCAGGGCTTGCATGAAGCCCTGTGTTGAAGCCATTTTTTGGCGCAGCTGTGCAATCTCCTTTGCTGCAACTGCACCAAATTTTCTGTTGTTGGGTGCAGTTGTGACACTTTCCTCAGTTTACAGCAGCTTGTGCAAAATATTTGGTGCAAGCCCAGTAAAACAGGTCCTCCAAATGCCACAAGTTAGATCATTAAAGAGCTGGTCTAACTTGTAGCATTTGACACACGGGATTGAAAATTCAGATTGCTGGCTGGGAGAATGCTGCAAGGCCCGTGCACCTAATGAATGGTGCACCAGGAGCTTGCAGCTTTCTTAGAGATTTGAAAATCAAGCCTAATGTGTATACGTTTGCAAAGCTGCAATTCCCAGATTAAAAACAGTATAAAGATTAAGTTCATATGATAATATTGCCTCAGATATTGCCACTGAAAGTCAGGTCAGAAGTCAAGAAAAAAATAGGGTTATATATGATGGCTTTGCCCCCCGCACCCACCAAACTAAAAGATTCTAACTCCAGGTAGGAGTTAGTTCAGTGAGGGGGGTACAAGTTGGGGGAAGTGGTTGCCCCTTCCAGTGGCACTTCTACGGCAGCTTGGCACTGTAGTTGATATCGACGCATTTCAACATAGAAATGTCGCAGTTAGGGTGGCATACCAAAAAAATGAACTGTACTCAGGCTATGCTTAGAGAATGTACAGCACTAGGAGTCACATAAGAGACACTGGGGCCTCACCTTTACAGAAGTAATATGAAATGTTTTCATGCTGCACACATAAAACACACTACCCATGTGATATGCATGCTGCAAGCATGATTTAAATGTTAAATTGGAACCAACTGCATGCATGTGGCATGCATGTAGCAAGCAAGTGTGAAAAGCATGTTTTTATGTTAAATTGGAACTGACTGCATGCATGTGCCTTGCATGCAAAAAGCAAGTGGTCACTGATAACTGCACACATAAAAGTTAAATGGTTAGCTCAGGACCACACAGTATACAAGTTGGTGTAGATGAGACTTGAACACAGGTCTTCAGGTTTGTAGTTCAGTGTCTTTAACCACTAAGCTACTGTATACTGCCTGCTTACATTTGGCTTGCTTGTACTTCAGTACAAATCTGCAAACAGTACCTCTGCATGCATGTGGCATGCTTATAGCCACCGATATACTTTTTAGTTTTCTTGTCCCCTCTCATCTCAGCTGCACAGCTGAACTGTAGCACACACACACCAATGAAAACACATGTGGTTCTTCCTACCCCCAATGCACACAGTTACCCACAGAACTACTTAATTACTTCTGTCTGGTCTGTACTTCTACTACTGTACTTTCTCTCCATAGTTTTGAATGTTTCCATGCAAAAAGACTTTAAGGGTCAAACACAAAAGTAGCAATAACTCAACGCCCACCCACATGGCCATCCCCCCCATCTTGCACACGTTATAGCAGGTATGACCATGCTGCTCCAGGCAACCCACCAAGTATAGATAAAAGACTCACTAACCTTAGCTTGCTTTAAGCCCAGGCTCAGAAACTTCCTGCTTAGCTCTCGCAAATGCAACTGCCGCTAGCCTAGTGTAAAAATAAAAAAATATATATACTCTGTTTGACAATGCTCACTGAGCGACTCCCCCCCTTCCTTTCCCTACTAATTCCTCCTCCCCATCTCCTTCCCTTCTACTCCCACCAGCTCTCCCCCGACCATAAGTTTTGCACCTTTTGTTATCTTTTGCTTTGTTGGAGATTGTATTCTATTGAAACAAAATTGTAATTGAACTGTAACTTTTTTGTTGTAAGTACTGTGTCCCTTGTACTACTGTTCTGATGTCCTATTTGTGATGAGGTACCTTTGTAAATGAGCCTCTAGCTCAAAGGTTTCTAAACTGATGTTTAACTAAATAAATAAATAAATAAATAAATAAATAAAAGTCAGGAGTTTGTTACCTGAGTACTAGGGAGCCAGAGGTAGGAGTCTTTAAGGGATGATGTCCATGAGTCAGAGTGCTGGGGCGTACCCTCTTGAAATTAATGGAGTTATTTTTTATTACTATTTTATACTTTATGATGGTGAGTTGGAGAATAATGAAGGTCATTGTTCTACAAACAAGTCTCTTGTTAGTTGGGTGGTAGTCTTCATTAATCTCCAACTCTTCATCAATAATGTATAAATCAGTAATAAAAAAAATACCCTCATTCATTTAAATAGGGCACCCCCCTGCACTCTCCCTTGCAATATATCATAATGTGCCTGATAGTGGGGATGTGGAGGTCAGTTTCACTGGGAGGGATGTAAGCCTGACTAGAGATGTTGTGAAGTTTTACTTGTTCTGCGAATTCTCTACAAATTCACCAACGTGACACCATGAAATATTTTGCAAAATTGACTTCTGGTTATGAAACTTCACCGGTAAATTTCATGCACTTCTAAGTTAATTTTGAGTTTTGTTAGTAACTTCAGAGTTAATGAAAAACATGGTTAAATCACAGTCAGGAGGACAGTGATTTTATTTTTCCTAAAACCTGTATGCCAACATGGACACAAACAACAATCACTCTGGTTAAATCACAGTCAGGAGGTCAGTGATTTTTGTGTTTGCTTGTGCTTGTACAAGAAACACATTGGGACAGTACTGCATTTCATAGGTATGTCAGGGAAGAGTCCAATGCAGAGCACTTGCACAATGGGCATGACCCTGACATACCACTGAATGGTGAAGGCCAGTGTGACAGCTGTTGGAATTTCATAGTGGGAGCTGGCCTTCACTAGAGGGAAAAGAACTGCACCAATGACAGAGTGCGCTTCATTGCTCTCATTTGCATAGTGGCCATTACCCTCTGCTGCTGTGGTCCTTGGTCTCTCATTCCCTGGCTGACACCTGGCTGCAAATAAATCCCTCCCACTTCCTCCCTCTGCTGCTGTCCTCCCCGCTCCCTCCAGGCTTCAACATTAGCCACCATGTCATTAGGGAAATGATAAATAAAAACACATCTTATGTTTTTGTGACAGATATGTATACATACTGTACCTTGGCTCGGAAGGCGTAACACGCGTTCTCTCCTTATAAAGTATTATTAGTTCTAAGATCGTGTTTTTATCAGGATTACTATTATTACCTGGCCAAGCCTGTCCTTTGGTGTCCTGCCGGCTACAGGTACAGCTCTTGCTCAGTCCCACTATCGGTCTATTTCTCTGTTAGGCAGTGGCAAGCTGAACCTTTCACTTTTACAAAAGCAGGGAGGGATAAAGTAAAGAATCAGGCTGGTTCAACCAGTACATTAAGGGGTGGTACAGTGTGCACCAACATTATGTAGAGTATGGAAAATAAGGATTGCAGGAGGATAAGATACATCTTATTTTAACTTTTACTATACAGATTTTCTCTGATTTCGTAATGATGTAAAGTATATTATACAGAGCAATTTATTCTTCAGTCCTTACGTTCCTCCCCGTGTTGGATGTGACTATCTGTAACTATAGCAACCCATGTACACTAAACGTTCTACAAAAGCTTCACCAGGCATTCCATCAATGATTGAAACCATCTCATGGAGGTATGGTGCTCTTAAAAGCGTCCCAACACACGTTACAAGGGATGTTATGTTACCCCCAGAGTTGCTCCATCACAGCTTTCTCAAATGGAAAAGGTGATGCCCACACTTAAATGCAATCTGACCGACATTCACAATGCTCTATGATACAAAAGCAAAATTAACTTTAGCACAAGAAAAGGTGCTAAATTCTACATTGTTATGAGTTTGAATCTTCATGCTTGATGTTGCGTCCGTCTCACATTAAAGTCAGTTCCCTATATTTCAGTTATGACAAAATGTTGCACTGTATAGTGAATGTGAGGGAGTATCTGAGGACACCATATGCCACACATGGTAATAACCAGAATCGATCCTGAGTTGGAATGTGCCTAAAACGGGAACAGAATTGATTCCAGAGCAATGTTTTGCTACATTCCTAGTAATTTTCCAGAATCACTTTGGGGAAGTCCAGTTCTTGGACCCCTGTTTTGGGTGCATTCTGGTTTCAGAACCTCAATTCTGGAACAATTCCAGGCAGGTTTGGAATCCTGTCCTGGTCAGTCCCAGCTCTGCTGTTGACTAAAGGAAAACTGGACTGGAGCTGTTCCACCATCAGAGGCATGAGAACTTGAAAGTGAATGCCATTCCCGGGACCAGACTGAAAGAGCAGCAGTAGTGGAGAGGGATGGGGTAGTTATTTTAAAACATCTCGGTCCCAGTGGTATGGTGTTAGTGGGCAGTAGTGACGCAGTCTGATTAGACAGTCCAGAGAGAATAAGAGGACAGCACCAGTCCGGGGAAACCAGACTGACGGCAATCAAGGAGCTGCACAGACAGCGGGCTAAAAAGAGACAATACTGCAAAGGGGTGAGAGGAGCCAGTAGACAGAGGTGAGAGAGGCCAGGAAAACTTGAAAAGAATTAGGAACAGTACTTTCAGTAACACAAAGCATGCCGCAAAGAGCAACAGAAACAACGTCTGTGATCGTAAATTTTTTCCCCTGTCTTGAAGAGTCAGAAAAAAAAAACACCTTTCTGATCTCAAACTAACTGGCTTCTTTCCCCCCCTCCTCATGCTTAGAATTCTGTTGCAAATTGATTTGGGTAATTCACATGACAGCTGTGGGTGGTCGGGTAAACCGGGAACAGTGTTAATATAAAACTGGCATTGTCGGCTTTCTTTTATCACATTAAAAGCATTCCCCATTGGATATGGAATTAAACTTCACTCAGTATCTTGTTGAACTAATTATTTCTCCATAGTTGTTGCTTCTGCCAGTGCCTCCCATCCCCGCTGCCCACAAAGTTTAATTTCATAACCAGTGGGGAATGCTTTTTATTTGATAAAACTTCAGGGAGAGCAAGAATGACACAGTTTTGTACTAACACTGTTCCCTGTTTAATGACCACTGACAGCTGTCATGTAAATAACCCAAATTAATTTGCAACAGAATTTCAAACATGATGAAGGGAAAAAATGCCAGTTTGGGGGGGGGGGGGGGGGCTTTACTATCATAAACATTGTTCTGTTTCTGCATGCTTTGTATTATTGAAAGTACCATTCCTCCTTAAGCAGCTGTGCAGTCACAGCCTGTTGGAATGCTGTGAAGAATAACTTCACCTAGATGTACAGTCTCAGCCGACATGGTTTACTTTCTGGAACCTACAAATCATCTGAAGTGTTTCCTTCAGCTGCAGGTCTGCAGTTTACTTTATTCTACTCAGTGCTTACTTAGAACAGTGATCATTTGACTCCATGGTGATGGTTAGTGGCTGACATTAATTAGATATGATCAAATAATACATAAAGTAAATAACTTGGTTGTAAAAGTTGTTGGACTCGATATTCAGAAGTACCCTGCACAGTTTAGTTGCATAATCTGGGATAGCATGATTTAAACAGTTCATATTGGTTAGACTTTTATTTAAACTATATAGCATTTTTCTTACTGTATATAGCACTTAATATAATTTATCCAAATAACAACATACTGACAGGGCAAAGTGGCAGACCAGTGGAACAAAATAAATGCCAATGAAAAACAGAAACTATTCACAGTCAGCCTTCAATAAAGGCTTATACAGACTGGTAGGTTTTCCGCTTCTTCCTAAAAACAGTCACAGATTCAGCTAAATGAAGACATTGAGTTCCACAGAATTGGCACAGCAACTGTGGTCAGACTTAAGAGGGCCACTAAAATGCAGAGAAAACAGTGCCTTGCAGATCAACTGATGGGGTCACCCAGACTTGTAGTCTAAGCATTAATTGATCCTCTGTTCAAAATGTTATTCTATGTAACTTACATTGTGGGATTTTTTGTTTTACTGGCAATGGTAAATGCTTTATTTAACAGTAATTTAATTTTAATTTATGTGTTTAAAGCAATTGTTTTCCCCAATTGTTTAACCAGGAATGACACATTAAGCTGAAAGCTTGTTTACAGGTGCAACCTGGGAACACAGGGGCCCAGATATTCAAACTGCGTCCAAAAAGTGCGCAATAGCAGGTTCAAGCACAAGCCTATTTCGCCCATGCACAAGAGACACGATATTCAAAAACAGAGCAGGCCAAATTGTGCCTACAGCCGGCAACTGAATATCGCACCACCTGTGCCATAGCACAACTAGGGAGGGGAAGCTGAGCAGATCTGATGCGCCATAGCGCAACAAGGGATGTTCAGCTGAGCAGTCCAGAGGTGCCATAGAGCAACCAGGGAGCACCTCAGCAGCAGAGCAATGTAACTGCACAACCAGGGAGGTAGGGGCCCACCACCATGCCACAGATGGGCACAGGAACACACAGTAGAACAAACATCGTCCCCCCACACCCCAAGCACAGCACAACTGGGGGAGGGCTGGAAAAGCCACTGGCCTATGGAGACAAGCAAACAACCCACAGCCGGGCCATGGTGCCCCATCACACCTACTGGCAAGCTGTGACTGGCACAGAAGGAGGGCAGACCACCCCGTGCCACACCATCCCGCCAGTGCAGAGCACACCCTGCACTGTGACCCCCAGACACCCCCCCATGAGCAGTGACCACCACTGCAGGAAACCGCATCCAAGCCACTGCCCACACTGTGACACTGCAACCCTGTGCACCACAGAACCATGCAAGTCAGCCCCACCATGAGCACCCATCAGTGGGTGGCAGCACACTGCAATGCAACAATGGCAGACACGTTGCCACCATGCACAGTCCCCCTGAGGTACTACTGAGAGACCGACCATAAGTCAGCACAAGAGGTACCCCACACAGGACAGGGCGTACCCTTAACACCACCACCAGTGGTACAGCACCCTGCACAGTTGTCCAGTGACACACCCTGACCCACCACTGGCCATAACAGCCAGCACAGACACCCACAGTGGTGCATGGAGGCATGCACCACACCAGATGCCACACAGTGTATGGACAGACACTCACCCATACCTAAGGGCACACTAACACAGGGACACAGTGGTGGGCAACCAAGCCCCCATTGTGGGCCCATGTAAGCTGTGTACACACAACCTGCAGTCCTCCATGGCACTGGAGTGCCAGCCACCCTGCGCAGGCACTGTGGACCCATACACCACCAGCAGTCACCCGGAGCACAAGTCGCAGACAGTAGGGCACATCCCCTGCAACACACACAAGGCACAGCATGGAGGTGGGACAATGACTGTGGTGCCCACAGTGCCACCCGAGCCAGGCATGCACCACACCAGTGACAGGGGCAACCCAGCAAAGTGATGGATACAGTGGCAGGGACTGCCACCACTTACATGCCAGTGGACAGTGCCGGTCACAGACATGCATGTGTGTCAGCTGCACAGGCCATGTACGGGCCGATGGGTGCACCATGGACACAGAGCACATGCCATGGACCACTGCACACAGTCATCCAGTGCACAGGCAGAACACACACACCACAGACACTGACTGATAGCTACCCCCACACCATAGTCACCTCTGCACAGACACACACACAAACCCATGACTGCACCACCCCTGACGCCATGCACACCACTGTAGCTGAGCACCTATAGCCCACTGCAAATCAGAGACCACCACAGTATTCATATCAAAATCAAATGTATTGCAAAAATATAATATTCAACTATTTACAAGAATACAAATGCTATATATAAGGTTGGGGGGGCCATAAACAAGGTGGGGTGGGCAGGGGCAGGGCTGGACAAATGGGATGGGATAGGAGGGGTGTGAGGGTGGGTTCCAGGGTTAGTGGAATTCAGGGACTGAGAGATCCCTAGCGGGAGCGCTGTTCCATGCTGTGCGTCCTCCGGCCTCTGTGCATCCTCAGTACTCCAGTGCTATCCAATCGCCAGAGGATTTCCAGGGATTCCTGGGCCAGCCGTAGAAGTTCTCTCACAGCCTCCCTGATGTCCCGTAGATGGCGAGTACCTAGGACAAGGGAGCACAGTCAATAGGTGTGAATGCACAACCCCATACAGCCCGCCCACTGTGCATGGTATACGGCCATGGGACATACCACTGTGATGGTGTGTGACCACCCACAGTGATCACATCCACAGGACCTGCCCACTCAGGTGCATACAGCCATGCGGAAGGCTGCACACACCCACTGGCGACATCATGCACAGCACCACTGTGGCTGTTTAGTGACATGGCTATGTGGTGCAAAGGCAGTGGCACCACCATGCACCTGGTGCACGCATGGACCACCATTGATGCACTCCCAGACATGCATTGCCACTGGAAAGTGCTGACTGTAACAAGCTGTGTGCATGGCAGTGGTGTCGATGAATGGTGGCCATGCCCCGCTGCCTGTCCTGTCACACAGCATGCAGTAGTAATCATGGATGTATGGCACTCACCCTCATCGGGCCAGTCAGGTGGGCAGTGATGGCCCTCGCCCTGCCTGGCTACACCGTCCTCCTCCCTCCACCGCTCCTCTCTCAACCTGCGGCATTCATCTGGGCCTGTGGGAAAAACAAGAAGAGAAGAACATCAGTACAATCCCGAAGCAAAGTCCCCCTTCCCCAAGGTGTGTGCCCTCCCACCCAGCCAGACCCACCCACCCCACCCTGTGAACACCGCCACAGCCAACCCCAGACGGTCCCTCCCCTATGTGCTGGACATATACAACACTGTTACCCATATGAACAATAAAAGTGTGTTGATGGAACCCCTACCTGGACGTGGCACTGTGCCCCTCCTGGCATGTGCCCGCAGTCATGCCAGTAGCCCCGGCTCCCTACTCCGCAGGTCTCCATAATGGTGCCTGCAGTGCTCCACACTATTCCCCCATCCAGTGGCCTCCTCCAGGGCAGTGGCCACCTCCTGCCACACCTGGGTACTGGCCCTGTCCAGGGGCACCTCTCCAAAGAGAGGCCCATGGTGTGGCTCAACAATTGCCACCAGATTCGCTAACTCAATGGCTGTCCATTGCGCTGCTTGTCTGCGTGCCATCCTAACATCTATAGTAGGCAATATGGCACTCTGAAGCGTGGCTCCCCACATGCAGATGCTGCACGGCACAGCACTGCCATTCCCTATCACGCTGTTACCGAACAGCGTGATAGAAGTGCACCCATGCCTGATGCATGGCACCTAGGGGCCAAAGGTCGGGCACAGGGTCAAGGGTCTCTGGTGCATGGCCACGCACAGTGCCATTGGAAGACAATGCTTGTAGTGCGATTGGCTGGCTGTGTGCCAGCGCCATAGTGGACTACTGAGCAGTTGGGCCATTGCGCCTATGGTGGCCCAGTGTCACAGCGCCATGTAGTGACCATCGCTATAGCACCACTGGCACAATGGTGGCCATGCTCTGCATTTCCCACCATGCACGGCACATCATCAGCGCAGCAGATGCCTGTGTCAGCAAACCCAGGCATGCGCAGTGAGGTGTACTACGCATGTCACAGAACTGCGCCATTGGCTCAGCACATTCAACACAATTGCGCAAAGCGCAACAGTGCAATATTCAGCCGTCATATGCAAATCATCTAATCAGCCATTCAATGACACAGCACTGCAATTTGCATCTACTTAAAGTTGCTCCTTGCCTCATTTGCATGGATTGCTCTATAAAAAGTGTGACAATGTGCTGCAGTAGCCATAGTCGGTTACTGCAGTTTATTGGTGAGTTGCATGCTGTTTGGGAGTGCGGACTGTGGATTCAGGGACACGCATGGGACTGCAGAGTCACAGGTAACAACTGCCATTCTTACAGGCTACACAATGACTGAGCAGGTTGTTGGAGAGGAGGAAAACAGTGGTGGGAGGAGGAGGAGGAGGAGGAGGAGGAGGCAGCACTTTACAAAGGCCGAAACCGAGGCCCTGTTCGAGGCCTACCTGGATCAGGAGCCACTTCTCAGTGGATGGCGGGGAACACCTCAAGCCCATGCAGCTGCATGGGAGGAGGTGGCACGTGCTGTGAACCTGCATGACAGCCACCAGTGCTCCATGCAGGAGTGTAAGAAAAAGTTGGGCACGGACAGGAGGAGGGTAAAGGAGAAGGCGGCTGCCATCAGGGCAGCACGTGCTGCAACAGGTGGGGGACAGCCGGAGGTGGTACAGCTGTCCCCACAGGAGAAGAGGCTTGCTGGAAGCATGCAGAAAAGTGCCATTGAGGGTGTTCCAGGTGGTGACTTCCAGACGGGTGGTGGCCCATCACGTCATGGTAAGTCATGGTCTGTCTATGGGGGGGCAGGGTAGGTCACACGCACTAAGGCGACTTTGTTTTTCCTTACAGATCCTGAGCATCTGCATGGGTCAGCGGTGGTGGGCCTGTCCACTGTGGACATTTGGCTGGAGTTGGAGGAGGGACCATCCACCTCCACAGGTGATCATTGTGACAGTGGGGCTGCCTAGCAGTCCACACTGATGTCATTGTAACAGGTGTGGAGGAAGCCCTGCCTGTGTCCCAGCATGCTGGCATCCACGGATGCCAGCATGCTGCGACTGTGGCCGGTACAGAGTCTGTCACCAGTGATGATAACATGACCGTCATGGGCAGTGACATGTGTGTGCCATGGGATGGCCACACAGCAGGGCAATTCATGCCCATGACTGTGGGTGGTGCCGCTGAGGAGGCCTGCATGTCAGCACAGTCCCAGGCTGTGCCTGTCAGCACCAGTGGGGCAGCACAGGTGTCTGTTCAGGACAGTGGGACTGTTGCGGCCACTGCGGTGGCACCACTGAGCCCTGGGGAGCGGCAGCCAGAGGGGCAGCATCAGCAGTCACCCAATGGGCTTGGGGGTACAGGGTTCAACGGCAGCATCTGTACGCTGCCTGTGGACATGCCCAGAACTGGTCCTGGTGCACAGCACCCATCCTCAAAGGGTGCTGAACATCGGGGCTGTGCACACCCTGAGGGACAGGATGTCGAGGAGGCTGATGACCTCTTGGACGAGCACACCCACCTACTGCAAGCATTGGTCCAGCAGCAGATGCAGCTTGCGACGTCCGTGGATGCACTGCATGTGGCTCTAGAGAGGGCAGAGGAGCGTCGCAGCAGGGACACCACACTCATCCTGGCAGGGATGGACCGTTTGTGGAAGGATGTGACCACTGCCATTGACAGGCATGCACAGGCATTCATTGCTGTCATGGCCACAATGGGCACACAGTCAGGTGCCCATGCATCACAGACACCACGTAGTGCACTATCCACCCCCTGTTCCCGGCGTCGTGTGACTTCCACCCTGTCGATGCCGGGTTCAGCTGTGGGTATCCCGAGCACTCCTGGTACAGGCATGTTCGGTGTGCTGCAGACCCCTGCACGAGCACGGTCACATTCACGCAGTGGAACGCCTGGGGACCATCGGTGCCACCCATGATGCCAGTGATCAGCCTGTCGGTGCTGGCGGGTCTCGTGAGCCCCACACATCCGTGGTGGCCATGGCACTGTCGCACGGCTGACCTGTCTCCCAGCGTGGCTACTGTCTGGTGCTGCCCTGTGTGCATTGTGTGTTTCAGTGGGCAGTGCACGGGTGGGTACCTGGCCCTGCACGTGGACACACAGTCCACCTGCACACCCTCCCAGCTGCTGTCCACATTTGCGTGTGCATGATGATGTCTGCATTGCGCTGTACACCAATGTGCAATGGTGCTCAGCATCTGACACACGCACATGGACAGGCAGTGGGCATGGTTGCCTTTGGACATGCGTGTTGCTAGGGTGTGCGTTCTGGGTTGGTGTGCCTCCTGCCCTCTGTGCACATTTGTTGCATTGTGTGTGAGTGTGTCCTTTAGTGTGGCATGTTAATCCTCACCCATCCCTGCTTGTGTATGTGCTTCTGTGCCCTGCCACTTCCCATGATGGCATGCACCCCTGGTGTGTGTCCATGTGTGTTTGTGGGTTGTGCCTTAGCCACTGGTGGTTGTGCATGGCCCTATGACTTACCTGGGTTGGCTGAAGTGCTCCTCCATGATGGTGTCCCAATGCAGCTGTGCCAGCCGGAGCAGTCGCGGGTCCTGTCTGCCAAGGGGGGGGCTGTCCGTCACCATCGTCACCGGCATCCCCATTGTACCCATCGCTGTCCCCCTCTTCGACCTGTATGGCTATCCCACATTCGTTGGCCATGTTGTGCAGGATGTAACAGGCCAGGAATAGCCCACAGGTCTTTGAGGGGCTGTACTGTAGGGCACTGCCAGAGGTGTCCAGGCAATGGAAATGTGCCTTCAGCATCCCAAACATCTGCTCGATGACATTACGTATGGTGGCGTGTGCCTCATTGTAGCATTGCTGCGATGGGGTTGCAGGCCACCGGTGAGGTAATGAGCAGCCAGGGACGGAGTGGGTATCCACTGTCACCTGTGTGTAGAGGGCGGAGGTTAGTTTTGTGATCAGCATCGCCCTGCCCCAGGCCATGTAGGCCACTACCCATGCCACCTCTGGCCATGCCCCCCCAGGCCCTTTGATTGTCCATGTGGTTTGCATGCTCACCCAGTAGGTGTCCAGTGAGGATGTCCCCACTCTCGAATCTGTGTCACAGTGCCGACTGGTGCCAGATGAAAGAATCATGTGCTCCCCAGGGTGCGTGGCACAGACATTGATTATGCACCCCCTGGCATCGCACACCACCTGACAGTTGATGCTGGCATAGCCCTTGCGATTTATGTATGTGGCCCCCTCAGGGTCAAGTGGTGAACGTATGGCCACATGGGTGCAGTCTATTGCCCCTATATATGTGCTACCCTGTGGAACTCCTGTATGTTTGCTGTGCACTCTGCCGCTGTGCTGGGGAAATGGATGTACTCCACAGCATGTGGCAGCAGTGCGTTGAGGAATTGGGTGAGATGGCGTGACGTGGCTGACTGGGTTATGCCTGTGGTGTCCCCAGTTGGTCTCTGGAAGATACCTGTGGTGAGCAAGCACATGCAGGCTGTTACCTTAGGCTCCACTGACAGGGCATGGCTCCGTTGTGTGGGTGCCTGCAACACATCTCTGCACAGCTCACAGAGCTGCCTCAGAATTGCCCTATTCAGGCAGTACCAGCCCACAATCTCACTATCAGTGTACAGCTCAAAGCTAGTGCAGGCTCGGTACTGCCTGTTGGGGGCATACCGCCGATGGACCCTTCCATGGCCATGCCCCCTGCCGCTCGCCTTCTCACCCCCCTCATTACAGCCTCCATGTGGAAGGTGGCACTGGCCATGTCCCTGGCTTGTGTTCACCCCCCCCGGCAGCTGTTGCTGTATTCCCCCCGCTGTCCTGGCTGCTACCTCCCCTGTACTGGGTACACCTGCCTGTGCTGGCCTCTGTGCTGCATGGCTCCCCACACCTTCCCTGTGCCTGGCTGTTCAGACTGCCCTTTCCCTGGCCTGCCCTGTTTGTGCCTTGTGCCCTGTCTGTCTGGCTAGACTTCTGCCTCATGTGGCTTCCCTGTAGCATTCTTGCACCTCTCCCTTGCTCCTTTTTGTTTTGGCTCATTTCCGCTATGGCGCAACTTCCGCTTGCTCCCCTATTGCACATGGCGCAAGTCGTTGAATATCGCCCTGCACCATTTATGCATGGTTCTTCCCCCTTCAGTTGCGCATGCCTTCATTATCATTGCGTTGTTGCTCAGCATGATTTCAGGGGTGCAACTGCCTCCTGCTGAATATCGCAGAATGGCGCAATTTCGGACTTGTGCAGGTGCAACCCTATTGCGCATGGCTCAACTCTTTTGAATATCTTGGCCACAAAAGTTAAGTGACTTGCTCAGGGACACACAGGATGCAAGTTGGGGCTCTGGGATTCAAATCCAGGTCTCCAGATTTGCAGCTCAGAGCCTTAAACCACTGTACCACTGTGCTATACTGTATTATATGCAAGACACCACTGGAAATAAGCTTCTTAGTGAAAGCAGCACTGCACAATTTTGACCTACACTTTTTTGTTCTGTTTAAGATAGCCCCAGACTTGTATGACACACTCTGTGCAACAGTTTTGAACTGGCTTTACCACTCTTTTTTTCAGTTGAAATAATAAAAGGAATGCTCCTTTTAATATGGCTTGATGAAGGTTTTCATCAATATTCTCTGTTGTTTTTGAACATCAGTTTTTTAACATTACTTTTTTGTGACTATAATAACCTCATGGGACAACGCATGTACAGAAACAGCCGAGAATAGTGAGCTATATTAAAAGGAATGCTCCTTTTATTACTTCAAATATGAAAAAAAAGTATTCAAGCAGACTCGAGGTGTGGAAAAGGATATCATGCAAATCAGGAGATGTGGCACTGTAAAACAAATTAAAAAGTGTGCGTCAAAATTGTCATAGTTATCATGCACTGCTGCTTAAGTATGGGGCTGTTACCGGTTTGCACTTTGTGTGCAAAAACATTTTTTTTTAAGCTTACTATTTATGACTGTATAACAGATTGTAACAGACTGTGTCTTTTGACTTGCAAGCTAACATTTTCTGTAACTACAAATGTTGCTGGTCCTGATGTACTCCCTGGCTAAATACAGTTCCAGTGTACTCTACTTAGCCCAGGGAGAACAGCAGGACAGACAAACATCTGACTGGATTTATACAATCTCTAACGTGTACTGCAGACTATTTAATCTCTCACTGCTACAGCCCTTCTCTGATGTCAGCAGCAGGGAAGTCTGGGATTTGTAGGTTTAGGAAAATGTCAGTTTATAGAGCGACAGAAATAGAGTGCAGTAAACTAATACTGTAATAATTAGTGCTTATTACTGTAAATACTAATAGGAAAATACTGCAGTAAACTGTAAAAAAGGTTTTTGTGCACAAAATGCAAATTGAGACCAGCCTCACACTTGGGTGTGGGATTCTAAGTGTTGACATTTCCCCTATAAATATTACCAGAAATTTTGAAAGCACTGTAACAGCCAACAGGCAAACAATGCAATTTACAGAGCACAGGAGTAAAGTAGTTTGGCCAATAAACAGAGGTCAGAACACACAATACTTGTATCCTGCACCAGTTGTAGGCAGTAGTCTGTTTCACTCAATGGAGTGCATTTCAGTAGTCAAGCTGAGATGCATGTGACCAATGTGTGTACTGTACTAGCATTCTCATGTTGTTTGAACCCAGGTGAGAGTACAACCTCCAGTATTCCACAGATAAAAGCAGCTCTTGATTGCAGAGCAAAACTGGGATTCCAGGGCTAAATTGGTATTAACAGCCTCTCTGGATTTTTGGCCGTGCCCCCTACCCTCCAATTGAAATCCTCCATGCGAGACCTGTTTAAGCTCCCCCTGACACCTTGATATTGCAGGGCTGAACCAGTTGGAGATCATTGAGCTACTGTGATGTAAGCATGTTTTGGATAGTTCGCCATCAGGAGTGAATGAAAGGTAGAGCTGAGTATCATCCCCCCAACAAAAAAAAACAACAAAATACAGGATATTGGATGTAGAGGAGCCCCTTGCTATCTATTTGATGCAAATTACAAATACATAAGTGTATCAAAATATTTGTAGCCCAAGTCAGTATGGTAAAGGAAAGGTTTAATGTCAAATTTATTGGCCAAATTATTGTAGTAGTGAAGAGATCTGTGACTTTTTTCTTAGCTGTATATATTCATCAGAGAGAGGGGTTCAACTGCTATTTATTTACATGCACCTGTGCAAGATCCTGGGCAGCATAGACATTGGCCTGTCAGATTTGAACCCTGTGTATCCAGACAGCACTATAGTAGAAGGACCAAGATTTTTGTTGACTGCCGTTATTGCGCCACCCTTATGTCGACCGCATTTCATTGTCGGCATGCGGGAGTGCAAGAACAGATTGCTTTCTTCAGGGGGGCTTTGCCCCCCAAACCCCCATGCAGGGGGCTCTGCACCCACACCCTCCTCTACTAAAATAGCTAACTCTGAGTTGGAGTTGTTTCTAGGAGGCTGTGCAATACTCCTGAATGCAGTGGTGGGGTCTCTACAGTGACCTGGCGCTGTTGTTGCTGTAGTGTCGGGTGCTGTGGAATTCTTGCGGTGGGGGATGTATACCGACTGATACCTATAGGGAACAGTGTGGGGCTGTGGGGTGTCACAGGTGGGCTGACAGTACAGACAGGCCCATATTACCATGGTGGTTGCATTAATCTCATATTACATCACTGTGCTTCTTAACTGATGTGCTAAGCACTGGTTTCTCCTCCAGGGGGGTTGTTAATAAATGTGTATTGTCTGTACTTTTGGTGTTCATAGCTGTCTTTAGCTGGAGGTGTGGGAATGCCTTGTTGTATAGTCATGGGACATGTTCTGAAGTGAGGAGCTGGGTTGGTCCTGCATTCCAGGAGGAGGTGCCATACTTCTGATCAGACCCATTTTAATTCTCTGAGTTGAGACAACATGCTATTAGAGTTAGGATATGAACCCCCAGTTCATCAAAGAGTAAAGACTCAGGCTGCATCATCCTTTTTGAATCTTTGAGGTAAGGGGTGTCATCACCCGACAACACAGCAACCCAGCAATAACACACTGGGCAACCCAAAGGGATATTTATGAAGTACACACCTATCACACGTGGAATCAAAGCCATGTTACACACAATTACAAAATAGTTACAAACATGTTAAAAGCATATTACTACTTATACCTTACTAACACAATAAATCAGGACACCATTGATAACAATATGTTGCATCTCTACTGAGTTGTGGGAACTCAAGGGAGGGGATGAAAGTGTAACCTATTGGGCAAGGGGAATGGAGTTTCCGGATGGCAAATTATGAACATTTTCTCCAACATTGCTCATGAGGTGGGGTCATAAAAAGGCTATGTTAACCATGTGGTAAAAAAAACAATAAAATTATCAGGCTACAGTATGTTGCACTATCCCAACACTGGCTCATAACTTTAATACACCCCTCACACATACACCATGCAAGTAAACATTCTACATTGACAAATGCTTGTTTTTTCCTAAAACACATGCTAACAGGAACAAAAGAACAATCACTCTGCTTAAATCACAGTCAGAAGGACAGTGATTTTTTTTCCAAAGGCAGGTGTGCTTACAGGGACATAACAATCACGCAGGTTAAACGCAGTCAGGAGGACAGTGATTTTTTTTCCTAATAGGCAGGTGTACCGACAGGGACACAAACAACGATCACTCTGGTTAAATTGCAGTCAGGAGGACAGTGATTTTTTTTCCTAAAACACGTGTGCTGACAGGGACACAAACAACGATCACTCTGGTTAAATCGCAGTCAGGCAATAGTGATTTTTATGTTGGCTCACGCTTGTGCGCCAGCCAATATATTGCATTAGGAGCAGATTTGGAGGTGCAGTCACTGTGGGCGAATGCAGGGCACACATCAGTAGGTGTGTCCCTCATTCCCCAGTAAGACAGCATGCAGACGTCACACCAGCAAGATGTAATGTGGTGACCCATCTAAGAAGACATCCACTGCAATGAGAAGCAAGCTTCTCATTGCAGTGGCACAGCTTCCCCATGTAAACATGGCAACAGGGGTGCCCCATCCCCCTGTCACATTCCCTGACCCACTTCATTTGCTGATGGGGGAGCTCACCCCCCATTGGCATAAGGACCCCCCCCAAGTGTGTGCCTAGGGGGTGCTCAATCCCTCTCAGCATCATGCACACCCCACTACAGTCTTCCTTTGACAATGGGTGGCTAAATTCCCATCTTCAAGAATCCACCATCCCTTTTTATTTAGCCTACAGGGGAGACCACTCCCTGTTGGCATAATGTCTCCCTCCCAATCAGTTGTGTGCCAAGGGGGTGCCCAATCCCCCTCAACTCTTGCCCCCATGCACTGACAGGGGTGCCCAATCCCTCGTCTGCTACCCAAAAACAATCAAGTGACATGCTGGGGGCCCACCCCAGCATGCCAAATGAGCCTGAAAAAACAAAAACCGTCCTGCGATCGATGTTCCCCCCTTTTTTTTTACCCTGTAAAAAATAAAATGGTCCATTGCAGTCTCCCTGCCCCCTCCCACAACCCACGCCCACCCACTGCACACCCTGCCTCCCCACACCCCCCCTCACTCTATACTTACCTCTGGAGTCCAGCGAAACGATCTTCGGTGGACCAGGAACACGTCTGCACTCTTCAAAGCCGATCGTGAACTGAGGAAATGCCAGTAAGCTGTATAAAGGCATAAATAGGGTATTTTCAACTTTGGTGCATATCTTAGGCATTTTTGGGAATTTTGATGCCATGTTTTCAACATGGTGTTATTGTGACCCCTCCCCATGAATTCAGTCACTGTCATGGCGTTATTCAGTCCTGAAAGGTGATTTCACGGTCACTGCACAGAATCACCTTTTGGGACAAATTAATGAAATGACAGTGCCACTGTTCATGAGGGGGGCTCTCCAAAAGCCTATGTTTCAAATTTGGTGGAAAAAATCCAAAAAATGGCTGTTTCATGAGCGTGCGTTGTTGCAGTTTCCACGCACGCCCGTAACTTCATGATTTTGTAATATTTTCACTCCAGATTTTCAAAATTGGAATTTTTCCACATCTCCTCATAAACAGTACAGCTGTCATTTTACATATCTTGGCTGAAATGTGTTTTCACACATCCGGCGCAGAATAGCGCAGTCGCTGCGCGAAATCAGTTTTCAGGACAGTTTGAGGAAATGATGGTGACGCTGTTCATGAGCAGAGGTCCTAAAATGTCTATGTTGAAAATCTGGTGATGAAAATCCATAAAATTACTGTGTTACAAGCGTGCATTGCGCAGTTTCCACACACCTTTGTAACTTCTCAAATTTTCAATATTTTCATGCCACATTTCCAACACTGGCATTTTTTCAGACCTCCTTATGAACAGTACAGCTGTCATTTTTCACATCCTGCCCAAAATGTGTTTTTGTACCAGTGGCGCACAATGGCATGGTTGCTGTGAGAAATCAACTTTTTGGACAAATTAACAAAATCACAATGTCACTGTTCATGAGGAGAGGTCCCAAAATGCCTATGTTGAAAATGTAGTTAAAAAAGTCCGCAAAATAATTGGGTTACAGACGTGTGTTGCACACTTCTATGCATGCTCATGATTTTTAATATTTTCACTCCAGATTTTCAACGTTGCCATTTTTTTTTACACCTATTCATGAACAATACAGTTGTCGTTTTTCACATACTGCCCAAAACATGTTTTCGTCTCTGTGTCACCAAATGGCGTAGCCACTGTGCAAAACCACATTTCAGCTAACAAACTGATAGTGCCACTCTTCATGAGGTGGAGTCACAAAAAAGACCATGTTGAAAATTTGGAGTGAAAATACAAACACACGCCTACGGCGTTAGGGTTTTCAACTGTAACACCCCACTCTGTACAGATTGGCAGGTGTTAGGGGTGTGACTTGGGATCATCAGCTGTAATGCTCACGCCATTACACCTCCACCCCCACCCCCACCCTGCAGCCAGTGACAGGCATCGAGGTGTGCCTTGGAGTGTTCAGCCACAAAGTTCACCCAATTCTCCTATACTGCACCCACCTCAGCACATTTCCTTATGGAATGGGGTAAGTATAATGCCGAAAGACTCCAAAGCACACCACAACATTTGTCAGTGTCTACAGGGTAGGGTGAGGTAAAATGGCATGAGCATTATAGCTGATGACCCAGAGGCACACCCCAATGCTTGATGGTCTCTCCAGGGTGGGGGTGGGGTTAGCGTCACTTCAATACTTTACTGTCATTCCTATTATGCATCTATAACTCCTGCACTACCAATGCCAATGCTAGTGAGACAACATTCGGCATTGACAAATGCTTGTTTTTCCTAAAACATGTATGCCAACAGGGATTCAAACAACAATCATTATGGTTAAATCGCAGCCAGGAGGACAGTGAATTTTTTTCCTAAACTATGTGTGCCGACAGGGACACAAACAACAATCACTCTGGTTAAAGTACAGTCAGAAAGTGATTTTTTTTCTTAATAGAATAAAGGTCACTGGGACAGTGATTTTTTACTGAACAAATTTGTGCCTTCTAAATTGCTCTTACCCTCACCCACACAAGCCACCAAACCACTATTTCTCTGTTAAAACTAAACTAAATACTTCTAGTAAAGAATACAGGAGAAAATCAACAAAAAAAAAGTACTGTGTGTGCACAGGGCACTAAGAAATGCAGTTTTGATGATATCTGACCACCAAATGCTCTTTTATATAATGTTATATTTAGAGTTTGACTCTAGGCTGTCTACAACAACATACTCTCTGCTCTCTAAGTCTTTCTCTCTAACACACTACACTCAGAGAATGACCAAACTACACTCAGAGAATGACCAAACTAGCTTCTCATTGGCTATTCAGCAACATGTGACCTCCTATCCCATGGTACATTGCAAACTTTGCATATTACATTAAACTTCGATGGCAAAGTTTCAGCTTTGTGGATCTGGGATACTTCCATTATTAAATTAATAGGCATTGAAGTTTTCAACTTTAGAATTTTATGAAACTGCCAATAGTATGCAAAGTGCTACTTTGAACTGCGAAAAACTTTGCAGAACTGTAAAAATATGTGAAATTTTACACGGAGCGAACATTTGTAACTTTGCACACCGCTGGAGAAGTGCCTAGCTTTGATGGAAAAGGAGCTGCAGAATCTGTGGGAAAATCTTCTTCTCCAATGCCAGAACCCAAAAAGAAGAAAAAGGACAAGGACAGGCACCGAGCCTGAGATAGGTCTCCATCCAATTGGCATTGACCATTCAGCACCACTGACACTGGTGGTGCCTCTACATTGGTAAGTACCCCTACTGCCAATCTCCTACCACTCCAGAGGATCAGACCACGGCCTCCCTACCTGCTTTGCTCATGGTGCTGTCAGGGCTCTTCTTGGACAATGGAACCCCTTTTGTGCTCCATAGACCCATATCATCTTCAGGATATATTGTCAGCAGCCAGGTTGATAAGTCACTCCCTGGCCCAACCCTGGAGTGCACAGTCACAGCCAGAAAGCTGGACTCTAGCTTCACTATTGTCTGCATGGCCCAGGCCAATAAGTCTAATGTTAGCTCTTCTGACATCTGCATGGCCGTGGTTGATAAGTTTCTCCCCGGTTTCTCTGGGGACTGCATGGCTGAGGCTTTCCTGCCGGGGTCACAGGATACCCCCAATGTCGAGTTGAGCCAGCTGCTGGACATGCAACAGTCTTTGTAGGGTTCCTCACACTCACTGACCCAACAAGACCCTCTGGACTTGCCTGAAGATATAGAGCTGGAGGTGGGCACTAATCTGGAGGTTCCCCCTCCTTCGCTGGATCAGTCTCTTCCTGGTTTGCCCACTGGGACTATTGTTAATCCCTCCAGGGACCTTCCATCAGGACCTCCTCAACCTGAGCCCCCTTGGACAACTGGGTTCTGCCATCTTGGACTCTGGCTCCCCCAGATGATGGCAGGTCTTCCATCAGGATCTACTCACACCCCAACACCAAGTGACCCTTCGCCAGGTCACCCTTCACTGGGTCAGGGTATATCTGGCACTCCAGCCATTCCTCAAATGTTGGATGTCCTTCTGTCAGGCCCATAGGTGCTGAATCTTCTGGTGCTGGATATTCCTGTGCCTGATCCACTTCCAGCCCCTTTGGATGTCCCTATGTGGCTGATGCCTAGTCCTTCTGGACCTCCTGCCAGGTCTTCAGTCCCACCTCCTGCCAGGCCTTCAGCTCTGCCTCTGGCTGGACCTATGGGCAATGTTCCAAGCCTTCGGCCCCCACAATACCCAATGTACCTTTCACTAGGGTATCCAATGCCTGGTCATCAACCCCATTATGTACCGGGGTACCAGATGCCAGACTATGTTTAATCAAGGGTATGCTCCTTCTGGTTTTTCCAACTCCTATCAGGCTCATGGATACCCTCCATATCAGACACTGGGCTATCCATTAATCCAGCCTCCTCCTCCTCCTCAGGCTCAGCCTCTGCCTCCACAGCAGCCTCAGGCTAATATCCTGGCAGTGTTTCAGACCGTGATTGAGGAGGCCAGGACTGAACTAGCCTTGTAGCTTGACTGTCAGAAACCAGTGGCAGCATCTACTCCCACCTCCTTTCTGACCCCTTGATCAGCCTCTCCTGTGGATTTGGGATTATCAAAAGTATAGAGGTGAATGTATTAGACAATTGAATGACCCAAATGGTTACTTGAAAATTGCTGAAAACCCTACATTAGAGCTACAGGCAGAAATTAAAGATTTGCTTGAACAGGCAGTAAATTTGGGCTGGTGTGCTGAAGAGGAGGGTAATATGTTACAAAACAAAAATCCTAGAACACCTTTGTTGTATGTATTACCTCAGTTTCATAAAAACTTGAATAACCCACCAGGTCGACTGATTACATTTGGTTTGGATTCAGTGTTAAAACCTTTGTCAAAATATATTGATTTCCATGTCAATAACGAGGTTGAGAAAATGGATACTTTTATTCAAGATTCCAACTATATGATTGGATTGAGGAGATTAATAAAACAGTTCAAATTTGTGATGATACAATTTTAGTCAGTTTTGAGATAAAAGACTTGTACAGTAGCACTGACCATGAAGAAGGCTTACTTTCTTTACGTCATGCTCTCAGAGGGAGAGAAGATCAGTATCCACCTACTGACTTCCTTATAAGATTAGCTAAAATAGTTCTTAAACATAATTTTTTCAAATTTGAAACTCATTTTTACATGCAGGTGAGAGGACAGCCATGGGAAGTTCCATGGCTCCCTCATATGCTAACCTTTATTTGTGGGACTTTGAACAAACTCATATACTAAATCCAAATAATAATAATTTTTTCAACAACATTTTGATATGGAAATGTTATATTGACGATGTGTTTATGATTTGGAGGGGAAGTGAGGCAGATCTGAAGCTCTTTCATAATTACCTAAACAGTAGGAATCATAATTTATCTTTCACTATTGATAGTCACCACCCTAAAATTTCATTTTTGGATCTGTACATTTATAAAAGAGAAACAGGATTGCATACTAGTTTATATCATAAAGACACAGCAAAATATATGATTTTACATTTTTTAAGTTATCACGATCCAACCTTAATATGTAGTATCCCTAAGTCTCAATTTATAAAGGCAAAACATAACTGTAGTGAGACACAAGAATACTGTATGATAAAATAGATGTAGCTATGAGTAACAGGTTTTTGGATAGAGGATACCAGTACAGCTTGATCAAGGACACAAGTTTGTTGATAGGAACAACTTCCAGGGAAGAACTTTTAGAGAAATCAGTGAAAGAAAATGTTGGCGACAGGATAGTTTTTTTTCTACTTCATATTCACATTTAAGTAACCAAATTAAAATAATTATATTGGACAACTGGCATATTTTACAGTTAGAGCCTAACACAATAACTAGATTCAAGAATACCCCACTATTCACTTCTTGTAGAAATCATACATTAAAGGACCATTTGATCCATACACAACATTTAATTCCAGAAAAGGGACAAAAACAATTATTATTGGGTCCTTTAGTACCTGGTAATATTCCATGTGGTCACTGTTTCCAGTGTGGGAACACCACAAAGAAAACTGAATTTGAAGATCCTTATACGAACAAGAAATTCCCCATTCAACAGCACATAGACTGTAAAAATGATCATGTGGTCTATGTTATTCGATGTCCTTGTGACAAGTTGTACGTGGGGAAGGCAACACGGGAATTAAGAAAACGGATAAGTGAGCATAAGAGTGATATTCGCTTGAAGAATGAATCTTCCACTGTGGCGAAGCACTTCAATGAATTTGGACATTCAACTACCTCACTCTGCTTCTAGGGGTGTGAATTAGTCCCAGAACCAAGATCCACCAATATCACTTGGGATGTGGCTCTTAGAAACTGAGAAGTTTAATGAACAAATCATTTAAACAGTGTGGACCCACGTGTTGGACTAAATTAAGAAAAGGAATGGCATTTAAATTTTTAAATGTTCAGGTTATGGACTTGGAGTGTTATTCCTCTACCCTTTACCTTCTAATAGTTTTTCCTGTTTACATTTTAAAAATAATTGATTTATTGAAGCAAACTTGATGATATATAATAAAACAAATTTTCATTTGGGCCATCAGCCTGTAGCGGGGGCAAACAGCTGAGAAGCCATCTCTTTATCTTAGTGTCTGGTGCTTATGCCACTGAGCAATTTTTCCATTTAGTTTTAAGCTAAATTCCAACAGCCCTCGGCAACATAGCCGCCCCGGAGACTATGTTTGACGTCATTCCTGACATTTTTCTCCCCCCTGCTTGCCGCGAGATTTAAACTCGCTATTGTGCACAACTGGACATTCCCTAGTTGTGGTTTGGCATCCTGATGGTGCAGCTCCTAAAAAGTAAATTATATTTTTTTGTTATTTGAAAACCAGTGGGAGGTATTAATCCCTCTGTACAAGACACTGGTTAGGCCCCATCTGGAGTACTGCGTGCAGTATTGGAGGCCACACCTTCACAAGGACATTAACCAAATTGAGGCAGTCCAGAGAAGGGCAACCAAAATGGTGCAGGGACTGCATCAGAAGACATATGAGGACATATTAATGGAGCTCAATATGTATACCCTTGAGCAAAGGAGGGAGAGAGGTGATATGATCGAGGCATTCAAACACCTTAAGGGCATAAACAAGGCGAAAGAGTCTAACATGTTTAAATATAAGAAAAATAGCAGGACAAGAGGACACAGCATGAGGTTAGAGGGGGGCCGATTAAGGGGGAATGTGAGGAAATTCTTTTTCACAGAAAGGGTGGTGGATGCATGGAATGGCTTACCACAAGAAGTGGTGGCTATGAATACAGTGCAGGGCTTCAAACAGGCATGGGATAGGCATAAGGGAGCAATACAAATGACTATGAATAGATAGGCCACTGACAGAGCAAAGGCCGATGGCACATTTATAAGGTAGAAAAAAGAAATGGGCAGACTGGATGGGCCTTGCGGTCCTTATCTGCCATCAACTTCTATGTTTCTATGTAGTGAGCTTTCACCAGTTTATTCGATATACTTTTTGAATGAAATGTTTCTAAATAGTGATTCTTCTGCTCTTTTTTAGCATGCTGAAAGTCCGTTTGAACTCCATAAGATTGAATAACAACGTGGGGGCAGGTATCTGTTTTTGGTAACACTTACAAGGTATATGTGTTAAAAACAAATGAGTGGGTCATATCTTCTGTTTAAAAAATATTTTTTTAATGTATGTCTGAAGATCTTGTTTAAATGGGATTATTTTTTTCTTTCTGTAGTGTCATGATAGTGGTCTCAAAAGGATGATGGTGATTATTAAATCATGTTATTAATGGTGAGAGCACTTGTAGAATCAATTTTGTTATTACTAGACTGTTTATTTAAAATATATTTCATGACATTTCAATATTTGTTATAATATTTATAGAAATGCTTTTCTTTTTGTCATATTAGAACCAGTAAGAGTCTTGTAAAATCTTTTGAGAACAAGAGCATGAGTTGGACTAACTAAAAAATTGAGGTAGAAATTATTTTATCACACATATCTTTGCAAAAAGGACTGTTTTCCTATTTTTCCCCATTAAATATGTCAGTTTGACTATTATAGTTTCACTGAGGCTTTTCAAAACATTAGAAATATTGTTATTAATTTTAAAGGTCCAGGTGTTTCTTCAGAGTGTGAACTTAAAAAATATGTATTTAATTAGTTTTATTTTTTGTTTTATTCTAGACAAACTTTATTAAGGGACCAGAAGAAGTGGAGTAACCATGAAACTGTTGTCCCAATTAACAAAAATAAAAGATTGAAAGAAATTAAATATGAAAATGGTGTTCATCCTTTTCACATATTCCATGCTTCTCTTGTGGATTCCCACCTTTCCAGAGAAGGCTCCTCTAGACAGCAGATGAGGGATAAAACCCAGGACACTCCTCTAAAAAGGGTTCAAACCCCCAGCAGGCACTCTTCAGATTGTGACTCTGACTCATCCTCCAGCTCTGGTATGCATACACCTATAGGGCCTCAGCCTAAGGAGTCCCAGAAGTCCCCTCCGGAGGACCCTTCCTTTGCAGAACTCCTCATAGCTATACCAAATCCCTGTGGCTGTGCTATCCAGAAACAGGATTCAAAGCAGAAAAGGCTTGCAGAGCATCTTGGCATGACTGAGAGAGTTCCTATGCCTATACTGCCTTCAACTGGGCTCCATGAAGACCTGACGTCCACTATCTGGCAACAGCCTTCCTCCCATCTGGCTGTTTCAAAATAGGCAGACAGGATGTACCACCCCCCAGATGGGGTCACATACCTTACTGGCCATCCTAATGCAGACTCAGTTGTTATCATGGCTGCCCACAACAGGTCCTCTAAACCTAAACATTTGAACATGTTTCTTTCTGATAAGGAGTCTAAGCAGCTAGAAAATTTTGGTTGCAAGATCCATTCATCCTACACTTGCACCCTCAGATCTCTTAATTATGTGGTTCATATGGTTTTCTACCAGAAATTTTCCCTGGCCTCACTCGAGTCCAACCTGGAAGCTATCCAGGACCAGGAGCTTAAGGCTGAGATTGTCAAAACATTGAGAATAGCTAAAATCTCCTGTCGTCATGCCCTCCAGGCCACTTATGACACAGTAGACTCAGTTGCTCACACCACAGTCACTGCTCTCTGCATTAGGTGACATTCGTGGCTCAGGATTTCTGGCCTGGCACAAAACATTTAGATATCCATCTTGGATTCCCTTTTCAAGGGATCCATGTTATTTGGAGGTGACATCAAGGATATTATCACTGAATTGCAGGATGGTGGTAAATCCATCTGTGTTGTCCACTTCATGTACAGAGGGGGTTACAAAGGTAAACATCCTTTTCTTCGGCAACAGAGATGCCAGACCAAAGTGGCCCCCAAATGCCAGGCCAAATGCTAGTATCCAGCATCAGGAACCACTACTCCTCCTGCCAAGTCCCAGAAGCCCCCTGAAGGAGCAGTTGGCTTCCTCCTCTCAGCTTCCTGACTCATGGGGGACCCCTCTGCCTCCTCCAGATCATCTAAGGGAAACAGTGGGGTTGGGGGATTTTGCTCTCCACCTTGGATCCTTCAGTTAATAGCAAGAGGTCACACCACAGAGTTCCTAGACAGGCCTTCAGACAACCCCCCCCCAGGCCTCTGCCATTATCCTCCAAGGCACTTGTCTCTGATAGGGGATGAGATACAGGCTCTTCTGCAAAAGTCAGCCATAGAGCCCATGGCTCTGGCACAGATAGGAAGAGGGTACTACTTCCATTTCTTCCAAGTGCTCAAAAAGATGGGTGACCTAAGACTCACCTTGGACCTCAGTGTTCTCAACCTGTACATTGAGTAGAAGAGGTTCCGCATGCTCACCATCGAGGGACTTCTACCCTTGCTCCACAAGGGCCATTGGCTTTGTGTGTGCTGGACATGCAAGATGTGTAGCTGCACACCCTTGACTTTCAGGCCCACTGCTGCTTTCTTCAGTTTGCCTTCCAGGGGAAACATTACCAGGTCAAGGCTTTCCCTTTTGGCCTGTCTTCAGCACCTCAGGTTTTTACCAAGTGCCTAGCAGTGGTGTCTGCTGCCCTATGCCACAGAGAGATCTAATTGGGCCTGTATCTGGATGACTGGCTTCTGTCAGCACCATCATAGAGCAGTCTGAGGGAGTCCCTCTCCTTCACCCTGGACCTCTTTTCCAGACTTGGAATAACAGTCAACTATTCCCAAGTCCCACCTCTCTCCTGCAAGTGCATACAATTAATTTAAGATGGTGCTGGATACGGTCCAGGGCAGGGCCATCCTCTCCTTAGACAGAGTGGAGACCCTGCAGGAACAGGTCAGATTAGTGGCCAACTCATGCTGGACCCCAGCCCAGTCGATCCTCCATCTTCTCTGGCTGATGGCAGCTGAGATCCCTACAGTTCTTCTAGTCAGAATGCATATGAGGGTGACCCAATGGACTCTTCATGTCCAATGGGATCAGCGGCTGGACAACCTGGACTACATAGTCCTAGTATCTGGGTACATGAAGAAGGATCTTCTTTGGTGGCAGGAGTTGTCCATTATCTCCATGAGGGGTCCCCTTTCAACCTCTTGCTCCTACCATAACCCTTACAATGGATGTTTCATGTCAAGGCTGGGGAGCCCACCTAGGAGACCATCAGAACCAGGGAACATGGTCTCAGCTGGAAGCATCTTTGCACATCTATGTGTTAGAAATGAGGGCAGTGCTGTATGCCCTTAAGGCCTTCCAGCCTCTTCTATGTCTGGCGACACTTCTGGTTCAGACTGAAAATATATCTGTGGTCTGGTACCTGAACAAACAGGGAGGAACTCAATCATACCCTCTATGCCAGGAGGCGATATGAGTGTGGAACAGGGCAGTCCAGCATGACCTCCACCTGACTGCTGTCCATGAGCCAGGTGTCAGCAATATCCTGGATGACAGTCTCAGCCACATCACTGTCAGGGCTCACAACTGGAAGCTAAATCAAGAGGCAGTCAAAAACTTATTCGACCTGTGGGGTCTGCCAGAGACAGACCTGATTGTCTCCTTGTTCAACACAAAACTACCCAATTTTTGCTTGCTCGTTCCCAGGCATGGTGTTTTCTGGTGATATGCACTGTCTCTTTGCTGGACTCCCTGGTTCTTGTAGTACACCTTTTCTCCCTTTCCAGTGCTTCAGAGGGTTCTCCTGAAGCTACAGGTAGAAGGGGCTCACATGATTCTAATAGCCCCTCTTTGGCCTCATCTGATTTGGTTCCCTCTGCTTTAGCAGCTATTGATGGAACCCCAGTACCTCTGCCTCTCCACTATGATCTTCTGTCTCAGGAGCAGGGTAGACTGGTGCATCTGGGCTCAAATCCCTCCACCTGCATGCATGGCACTTGTGGACATATGTGGAATAACTCCCATTGTTATTATTTTTTTTACAAAAATTGTCAACTGTGCAGATGCATTTGGAAAAAATGAATTATAATAGTGAGCCTTTTTGAAATGTTATTTGACTTACCATACTCATGGTTGTCTATCCACTTACTCAGTCTCCTACTTGTTTCTGTCCTTGCACTAACTAATTTCTGTTGCTTCATATCAAGGGGTTGTTGATTTTCATATTGTGTGTGCTGGGGGTGGAGCAGCAATAAAAGATGAACTATGCAATACCTGCAATAACACACCTACCCCAGTTTACTTTTACCTAACACCCATTTTTAGGCCTTGTACAGTAAGATCTTCCTTCAAGAGAACAACTTGTAATGAAATATGTAAAATTTACATTGGCATTTGGGTATATGCACTTTTGTATTACACTAATTTTGTGTGTGTGTGTGTATACTGTATATCAATTCTATAAAAAAATCAATTAAGCACATCAAATGTCTTCCTAAACATGTCTCAACATTGTGTTTATCTTCCACCTTGTCACAACATATAGTTGTCTCAGCTGTGTTTGCAATTAAGGTACAGTACCTTCATGTAATGTACATGATGGTCCTGTTCTATTGAATTGATTGCTATAACAGTGCATCGAATAAAATGTGAAACATATAGGTAACTGAAATACAGACAGTGGCATTATTTTTATATCTGCCCTTTCTCAGTGTACCGTATTTTGATTCAGTTAGTGTATGCAACAGCAATTCATGTTTATGTTTAAGCCCATGAACCACCCTTATCTAGTTAATGCATTTACAGCCATAGTGACTCTCTGCCAGAGCTTATTTTAGATGTGATTTGCACCAGCTTAGTTGCTGCAATCATGTCAAGCATGCAACATGTGAACCTGACGTGATTTTTAGAAGATGTTTGCACCAGCTTACCTGCTGCACACATGTAAAGCTTGCAGCATGTGAACCAGATGTGCTTTTTAGAACTGGTTTGCGCAGGTTCACTTTATGTATTCAAACTGCATGCAAACACTGCACAGTTAAGCATGTGGCACACTTATATTTCTGTAAGGGCAATCAGGCCAACAAGGGACAAACTTCCAACTAATTTTATATTATGGTCTTGTGCATTGTTCTTTTGCTTTAAGAGAGGGCCTAAACTGGAAGGTGTTTTTTTTTTAAATTTAGTATCTTATTTCAGCTCAACTATGGCCCTCCCCTGAGCTGCATGAACCGAATCACTGGAGTAGCTCTGCTGACTAGCAGTCATGATGGTCAGGTCTGGTACAGCCCTTCCCTGAGCTGCATCACCTGAATCACTGGAGCAGCTTCCCGAGGAGCAGTTGTGAGGGTTAAGTCTGGTACAGCTCTCCCCTGAGCTGCATCACCCGAATCACTGGAGCAGCTCCCATGATGAGTGGTCATGAGGGCCAGGTTTGGCACGGCTCTCCCCTTAGCTGCTTAACCCAAATCACTGGAGCAGTTCCCCTGACGATCTGTCATGAGGGCCAGGTCTGATATGTCCCTCCCCTGAGCTGCATCACCTGAATCACTAGAGCAGGTATGGCATTTGGTGTGAAGCACAACAGACGAGTTTTGAATTCAGAGTGGGGTTATGTTTGGGTGCCAAAATTTAAACTGGACTTTAAATGCTCTCTGCATTTAAAATGTCGGCAGAACACTATTGATAGTTTTGGTACATTAATGTTTAGGTCTGTAAGTCAGATTTTGCTCCAGTATGCTGTACTTTAATTTGGATCTTTAATTTACACTGGCATTCTGCTCCACAGCAGAGAGCTCAAAAGTTCCTTAGTTTTCATGTAGTTGCTCCATAGCAGCCTTGTATTTATTTCAGTACTAATTTTATTTTACTTTTTGTATTTTACTACACCACAGCAAGCTCTAAAATTCATTTACTGTTAAGCTAGCTGTCTGAACTGCTGATGTGGAATTGGTTTCTGTTTAGCATCCTGTAGTCACTACACTGCAGCTTGTATGTTTTTCACTACTAATGTGTTGGTCACTTAAAAGTCATCTCTCATCTTCTAGCTGGGGTGTGGGGAGCTCTAAACCCTGTTTACAGGCTACACACCCAGCTGAATTGTTTCTTTTACAGCTTGTTGCTACAATTTCTACCGAACATGGTTTAAATTGCTCGGCTTCTCTGCTGCAGTGAGCAAAGTTTAATTTAAGCATCAAGCCTTTAATTATTGTACCCTGTGTTTTCAACTGTTGATTTGTTGAATTTCAGTTAGCTTGTGCTGTTGAGATTGAAATTAATGAAGAGACGTCTCTTGCCCCCCAACCCCTAGTCCCTTTCTCTGTCCAGCCCCTCCCTCTACCTTACCTATACGTAAGCTCTCTCTCTCTTCTTCATTTCCACAGCTCCCCGATGAGCGGTCATGAGGACTAGTTCTGAAATGGCCCTCCCCTGAACTGCATTACCTGAATCACTGTAGCAGGTATGGCATTTGGTGTGAAGCGCAATGGACGAGTTTTGAATTCAGAGCGTGGTTATCTCAGCCGATGCTTTGCGTCAGCTGCCCCACTGCCCCCATCACGACCCTTAGTGGTCAGCATCCTTTATAGCTAATATCACGTGCTGCTAAGAAACCTATCAGCCAACTTTTCCATTTGCAGTTTACCTGCAACCTCCTCTAGTGGCTGCCTCAGCTCAGCCACAGCATGATTGGACAGCAGAGCCAGCTGAGCCACTCTGATTGGCTCAGTTACCATCCTCGCTGCCTACTGCTAGCCCGTCTGATTCTCGACTTCCTTTTGGGCCAAAGGGACTGAGTCTGAAATGCAAATATTCTCCCTCCCACCCTCCATCACCCCCTGCACTCTTTAATTCCCCTTTACCTCTGTCTGCGACCCGCCTTGGAGCCCAACCACCTACTTGCTTTCCACCTCTAGCTTCCCCTCCAGATATGAAGTGTAACACTATTTGCTGATCTTCCATTCTCCTGCTGTAATTTGGAGCAATGCTGTATTTGGAGCAATCCTAAGAAGGCATACTCTTGTTGTTAGTATTCTGCAGCCTATATCACAATTTAACTGGATACTGCACTCACTAGCTGCAGCTACCTCCTCCCTCTGACCTTCTGTTGACTGCCCCCTATATATAAGTACTGCAACTCTCAATTCCTAGACACATTCCCTCTCTTGCAGCATCTGTCTCTTTGTAGGCTGTCTATGCCTTTTCTCACTGCATTATATCTCCTCCTCCTCCTCTCGCTCACTCCTAAATTGTCTCCTATGATGTCGGTCCCCATCTCCCCTCCCTCACCCTCTGTCCCTGTTCGTAGTCTAGTAGTGACTCCTACTCCTGCCCTCTCTATCTGGGAGCACTGCCCTGTTCAGCCCTGTGCCTCCCTCCTACCTATGACTCTCCTCCTCTCTCTGATGCATCTAATAAAATTTCAACTCCCTGTCTCCGACCCCTCCAGTTCCACCTCTTCTTATCCTCAACCCTGGCATAAAAGTGCTAAAATACACCTCTTAATCATTGCCCTCTTGCTATTATCCTCAGGAGACATCAGTCAAAACCCTGGCCCTTGCACCCAAACAACCACCTCACTGTCTTCTCCCACTGCCATCCCTCCCAGTTCAACCCCGTTGCACTACCCCCAGCTTTAAAATACTGTACCTTAACATTCACAGTTTCCTCCCCAAACTAGACCTTCTTCAGCCACCAGCCACCTCACTTGCTCCTGATATCATCATTCTCTCAGAAACATGGCTAAACAGTAAAGCAAGTGATGACTCTCTCTCTCCATCCTGGCTTCTCTATATGCCAGCAAGACAGAACCACTAGGGGTGGTGGAGTGGCAATTTATGTCTCATCAAAAATACAATTCACCTATGTCCTTGCCATGTTAGTCCCAAAAGCATATGAGGTTCTCATTCTTAAATTATCCCTCTTGTTTTCTGTCCCTATCTATATTGCTGGTGCTTATTGTCACCCTGGTCTCCCACCCTCAACTGTCACTGAGCTCATTAGGTGCATAGCCTCCCACTCTCCCTCCTGGGAATTATACAAATGGGTGATTTTAACCATAACTGGCTCTCCACCTCTCTCGGTAAATCATGAAATGATATCAACTCCCTGAACTTATCCCAGCTCATTCTCGAACCAACCCACATAAACCTGAACACAGGTAATCACTCATTAATTGATTGAGCCCTCACCTTCCACCCCAATACAGTTGTCAAAGCTTGTCTCTTACCTGATGCACTGAGCGATCACCACATGATCTATATTGTACGTAAATTCACAGAGTCAAGGAACCTCCAAAAATGGCACAATACCGGTCATACAAATAGCTGTACCTTGCTCCTCTCCTGCAAGAACTGACTCAGATGAGCTGGGAACCTATTACCTCAGCCTCTTCCATTGATGATGCTTACAGCTATTTCTGGTGTAAATTCTTGGAGTGCTGGAACAATCACGCCCTACTGCGATGCTCCAGGGTTGGGGGAAATCACCTCCCAAAGAGCGCAGGATCAGGCCTGGAAAACCCACAAAACTACAAACCTGCCACATGACTACAGCATCTACTGTTCACTATGAAATAAATGCACCAAAGCCACTAGTTTAGCTAAATACAAATACGTCGGCTCAACTGTCCAGGCAAATGTTAATAGCCCTTCCAAATTCTGGAAAGTGATCCATTCTCTTTTCTCCCCCTTCTTCTCTTCCCACCACCCTCCTCAAGATTAACCACACCCAGGTTACTGAGAATATAAATGTTGCCTCCAAATGTAATACCCACTTTACCTCCTGTGCTTCAGCCCTCCTATCCTCCCCTCCACCTTCCCTTCCAGTCATTCCACCCCCCTCTTGTAGTCACCCAGCCCCGAAACACTCCTTCCCCTTCTCCAATATCTCTCCCTTAGGCAACTTGAAAGAACTGACTGCTCTCAATCCCTCAAAAGGCAGCTTGCCTGATGATCTGGACCCTAAGCTACTTTACCTGTCAGCTCCTGCAATAGTGACTCCTCTATCTCTATTCCTCAACCGCTCCTTCACTACAGCTACCATCCCTTTGGTATGGAAACATGCCACTGTAATCCCATTGCCCAAGGATGGCAACCCCTCCATTCCTTCTAACTATTGACCCATCTCTCTCTCCTACCTACCCTAGCTAAGCTACAAGAATATCTGGTCATGTCTCAACTCTCTTCCCACCTTTATGACTCTAAATTTTTCACTCCATTCCAATCTGGCTTCTGGATGAACCATTCCACCACCACCTCCCTGATTAGGCTCACTGACTCCATCATCTCAGGGATGGACAGTGGTCAAATCACTTCTGCCATTTTTGTCGACCTAATGAAGGTTTTTGACACTGTCTCCCACTCCCTACTCCTTATGCCTTCTCCTCAGCTGGCCTAAATGATCCTGCCACAAACTGGTTCAAGGTTTACCTTATCGACCCGACCCAGACAGTCAGAATTCCTGACTCCTCCTCCCCCCCACCTCTCCCCATTACCACTGACATACCCCAGAACTCTGTACTGGGTCCTATCTTATTTTCCATATTCCTAAATGAGCTACCCTCAGCCTGCGCATCCTCCTCTATCCATATGTATGCCGATGACACGGTCATTTTCACATCCATCCATTCCCCTGTTGATGTGGAATCCAGACTACAACTTAATTTCAACAACATCCAGCACTGTTTCAACTCCCATCAACTCTCCCTCAATGCCAGGGAGACTGTCTCCATGACCTTCAGCATCAGGCAGAGACTATCAAGGCTCCCCTCCTTACCCACCTTCCACACTCTTAACGGGACAATAATAGAGGACACCTCTATCTTTAGGTACTTAGGGTTTGGCTTGACCGACACCTCAACTTCTTTGGACATGTAGATGCCATCCTGAAGAAACTGTGCCCCAAACTTGGTGCCCTATTCAGGAACCATACTTGCCTCTCACTATCAGCACAGTGTGAAGTTGTTCTGAAGATGATCCTATCTATCATTGACTACTGTGAAGTAGTCTATAGTGCCATTCCTAACACCTCCCTGGCCAGATTGGACACCTTTTTTGGCTCCTTCTGCCACTTCATCCTGGACTCCCCTCCTCTCATCCATCATTGCAATCTCTATCACTCCCTATAACTCACTTCTCTTGAAAATCACCGCCATCTCCACTGTGCCAAATTTGTGTCTAGATTTTGGTTTGGTATGCTACTTCCTTATCTCTCTTCCTTAATATCCACTCTGCCTCCTCCATGCCACTACCTAAGATCATATGATACTCATCTACTGGTAATTCCATGCTGCTTGACTTCGGT
This sequence comes from Neoceratodus forsteri, assembly GCA_016271365.2. Taxonomy (NCBI): domain Eukaryota; kingdom Metazoa; phylum Chordata; order Ceratodontiformes; family Ceratodontidae; genus Neoceratodus; species Neoceratodus forsteri. The sequence continues at coordinate 1,035,916,664 of CM028135.1, forward strand.
AGGTCAATCAGCCTTCTCACATCACTTCCCTAATCTATGGAACAACCTCCCCCTTCAAATCTGCTTGTCTTCCTCCATCTACTCTCTATCCTTAGCCCTAAACAATTTTACTCTTGGTAAACTGCATCTGCAGCTAGTTCCCCTACTACTCTCTTCCGACCAACTCCAACTACCCACTGCCCCCCATCTACCGTTGCCCATGGTTATGCTGTCTTTCAATTTGACTGCACTATGCTGCACCTCCTGCTGTCTACCTAATGCACTTCTCTTATTCACTTATGTAAATCTTTCCTTCATAGAGTGTTTTTTCTTAGCCATCATGTTGTTCTCAGCTTTACCTGAATTAATTGTAGCTATTGTGCTCACCCATGGATGTTGTATATTTACAATGTTTCTAGCCTGTACTCAAAACTATATGTAACCAACTGCTTACTGCGTGTCTCCACTTCCTGTCAAATTTGTATTAATGTCAATCTGGACATACACGTGTAGCTGAATGTTTGCTACTTTCCTTCTATGTACCCCTCCCGCAGGAGGCACTGTGAGACAAGCAATGTGTTGGTCAGTGTGCCCTAACTTTTCAATAAATAAATAAATACATAAACAACTATGCTGGCAGGAATAAATACAAATATTAGGAGTTTCCGCCTCATCAATTTGCAGGAAAATTTCACACTGCTCAAAACAATTGCATAAAGTTACTCTAAGGTCCCAATCCATTAAGCCCTATATGAAACCTCATTTGGGTGTGTAGGTCATGCAGGTACCCATATGGGCAGCTATCATGAATCACTGTTCTGCTTCCTCTGTACTCAACCCTCTACAGAAATGTTTTGTGAGTCACTGGCCTGACTGTCAGGGGTGGTGAGATGGGCAAACACACTACATAGACTCCTGCAAGATGCCAGGGTACCCATTTTGTAGCTCCAGAGATGTGTAGCCTTTGCCAGCCAGATGGTTGCCATAATAGCTATAATGGCTATGTACCCCAGGTATTTAGTGTAGGATTGGCTAGATTGAAAAGCAATGAGCTCCCTCTTGCCCCATGACTCCATACTAATATTTAGGGGCATTAGGTTAGAAAGAGGGCCATGGCAAAACAGTGCTGATTCTTCAGATGCTATATGCTTCTCATAGTGCCCACGTATTGTTAAAAGCTACCCTTTACAGTCTCACACTACATGTCAGCTTCTACATGTGATGCATTTTATTCAGCATGCACCAGCCTTCCTTCTATTTAAAATGAGTTTTTGACCACCTACTACTGATAACATTTCTTTGCCAAAGCACGGGGTCATACCACCGCTCACAAAAACAGCTCGTATACAAACACTGCAAGGAAAACAGGGCCAAGCACATACAGAGTCAGACAAAATGCTGACTTAGACCAAAAGTGTGTGCCTATTAAAAACAATGGGACATAATGTTTTTTTTGAGGGGTGCTTTGCCCCCTTCACCCCTGGAACTTAAATAACTAACTCGAGGGGCAGACTTCAAGGATGGGGAGAAACTCAGGAGGGTGGAGCTTTTTTTATATAAAAAAAAGCACCAGCAAAAGTAGTACCATGGGGAGACCTGGGAGGAACCGGACCATGGTCCAAGGTCTCCCAATTTTGCCATGTTGTGGTGCCTTAGCCACCCACCATGAGAGTGGCTCAACCAGGAACCCAGCACATGGCAACACAGCACATCTTAGTGACGCATAGAGCAACAGGGATAGTGGTAATTCCCAATCGGTTATTGTTGTGCGGTTCTAGTTGCGGGGATATTGACCTGGTACCCTTTGCAGCAATGATTGGAACTGAAAATGGGTGTTTCTTTGTCAGTTATCTTGTTGACAGCAACTTGGCAAATGATTATCTGACATAATGTTTATTGAATATCTATTTTTAAATTACTAAACATTATTAAAAATGTTTTATAGTACAACAATTAAGTGTTCTATTTTTAAAATCTCCCTCATGTTTTCCTGTCACCCAGCACTCCCAATATTTTCTGTTTGCTACTGCATAGCTGAACCTGAGTGGGTAGTCAGTGTTCTGCAGACTAGAATCTCTTGAGCAATTCCCAGAACACAGAATAGTTTGTGATATTCTTTTATTGCATCAACATTTTATAAATAAAAAAGTCAGCTTTCTAAGTAATCACTCCCAGACTCCTCAGTTTGTGGGATGATGAAAATGAGTTCAACTCTGTTTCCACCGTTGATCATGAAGAACTTTAATATATTATCTTTTCCATGTCTTGGCCATGCCAAAATTTGAGTAGACTGGGATGGACAAGTGGTCCTTTACTGTCGACAAATTCTTTATTTCTATATCTGTTGGATAGCTATCTCTTTTGATTTGAATAACTGTGACCTTCTTGGAGATTCTGGAAATGTAATCAGGTGTGTGTAGATTCCCCTGGTATCATTGCTATGATTAGGTTTACACAAAGGTTTGCAGGGTTGCTTTTCTGTCCAAAAACAAATTCTACCCAGTGCTCACAAAAAGTAGCTGCTGCACCAAAAAATGGGACCAATAGCAATGAAAGAAAACGGTGTGCAAACAAAAGTAAATAGAATCTGTAAATGCTCAGTGATTTTATTGGTGCTCAAAGTAACTGCTGAACAGACACCCCAGCACTTCGAACCTCTCACAGATTCTTTGTTGGGGGAGGGGTGAACGAGAGCATACCATTTCAATTTATGCAGTCAGTCTTAAAGAGACATGACATGACCAAGTGTGCAACAAATGTCATAATAACTAATGAAAAAAAGTGAATGTATATTAATCTTACCCTAAGAAAAGATAATATAAGGTATAAACAGGCTGAATAGATACAGTAAGGTCACTAATTAAGCAAGGCAACAAGCTTGTAAAATAACAGTAATATATAAACACAGTCCGTTGTTAAGTTGATCTATTAAATTTCTATATAAATCATGGGTTGGAACAAGTTCAGAACCCAAAGTGGCACCTGAAGACACAATCCAAGTTCACCTGAAAAAGAAAACAAACAAGGATATCAATAAACAGAATTAGCTGAAGTTCAAAAGGATCCCATAATAAGTAAACATTGCAGGTCCGGTGGTGCTGAGGGTTGAGGTGCTGGATGCCACAACTTGCACCACGCCTGTGACCCGGTTTCGGGAACGAGTCCGGGGCACTAGGGATCGGCTGGAGAGGAGAAGGATGGAGCTCCCAACGGCTGCTCTCCTTCTCTGGGGGGGTTCTCTGCAGGCTCCTGCCACAATACCGCCTTCTAGGGGAGCCCAGTGGAAGGTGCAGTGCATCGGAGTGGCAGCAAGGGTATTGGGTAGATGTCAGCAGAGGGCAGAGTGGGAGGCATGTCTCAGTGCACCTCCTAGCTCATTGGCCCCATTGCTCACTGACATCTAGAGGCTCACCAGAAAAGAGGAAATGGAGCCTGGCACTCCTAGGTGACGACTCCTCTGAAGCCGGACCACATCACCGGCACTCACTGGGGGCAAAGTCCAATGTAGACTGCTTGCTCTACCGTTGTGTGGGGAAAGGTTTGGGAAGACCTTCCCCCACCCCACCCAGGGGGTATACTGGGTTACCTGAGGCTCTCTGAAAAAACAGACACTCTAGGACCAGACTCCTGGGGGCACTATGGGACGTTGTGGAAGGCAACTTGTGGGGGTCTGAAAAAGTGGAGTGACAGTGCAGGTAGGAGGATAAACATAAGGTTAAAAAAAATAAACATTTATAGGTGAGGTAAAATGTTTCAACCATCATTTAGGCCAAGAGGATAAAATAGCTCCCAAATTAAAGATTAGTCTGTTTTCCCTTTGTAACAGCACAGCAAGTCTGTTGTCTCCTCTAACATGGGGTTGCACATGGTCAATACCCATGAACCTAAAATTTTGTAAGGATGTCATATGTTTGACACACCAGTGGCTGCTTTATCATCCATTGTTGTTACACTAATAAATAGCCTTTTTTTTCTGGAAATACAAATGAATAAGTGAAATGCAGTGTTTTTGTCTTCCATTAAAACATGCAGAACTGCAAGTCATTTCAGGAGTGTTTAGTAATTTGAATTCAATATAAATGAATAGTCAAGCTCATCACTATGGCATGGCAGCTGTTACTGTTGCCTTGACATGATGTAAAGCTTGACCATTTACTTCCATTTGAATTTTTTGGACCAAAGACTCCTGAAATGACTTTAAGATTTATTTTTGTTGGACTTCCGGTGATGTCATGGAGCTTGCAGCAGCTTGAAGACATAGCTCCCCAGCACTGAGATAATTCCTTCTCCTAAGCCTATAAAATTCATAAAATCCAATATAAAATGCCAGGAGGAGGGAAAGGAGAAGATGGAAGACATAAAAATAAACCAAGAGGATAGAAACATAGAAACATAGAATTTGACGGCAGATAAGGACCGCTTGGCCAACCCAGTCTGCTCATTTCCCTACCTAATGTATAAGCTGCAGATCCTAGTTAACCAGCAGCCTACTTCTTCCTGACCTCACCCCCTAGAATTGCCTTATGACTGTCCCAAGCATGCTTGAATTCCACCACTGTTTTTGACTCCACAGCCTCCTCTGGAAGCGCGTTCCATGCATCCACAACCCTCTCTGTGAAAAATACTTCCTTAAATTACCTCTGAGCGCCCCCCATCTTCATATTGTGCCCCCTTGTTCTTGCACACCTCTTTTTACATAGAAACATAGAAACATAGACTTTGACGGCAGATAAGGACCGCTAGGCCCATCTAGTCTGCCCATTTCCCTACCTACAGGATAGGCCGCATATCCTAGTTAACTAACAGCCTATTTTTTCCTACCCTCCCACAAGAATTGCCTTATGTCTGTCCCATGCATTCTTGAATTCTCCCACAGTTTTAGACCCCACAACCTCCTCAGGAAGGCTGTTCCATGCAACCACTACCCTCTCTGTGAATTAATACTTCCTCACATTGCCCATGAACCGCCTCCTTCTATCTTGAAATTGTGTCCCTTGTTCTTGCAAGTCTTTTTTTTAAAGATGCTACCCTCTTGGACTTTGTTGATTCCACTGCAGGTACTTAAAGTTTCTATCATGTCCCCCTCTCCTTCTTTCCTCAAGGGTATACATATTAAGCTCCTTAGTCTCTCCTCATGGCTTCTCTTGCAGACCCTGCACCACTTTAGTTGCCCTCCTCTGGACTGCCTCTATCCTGTCTATGTCCTTGCGGAGATGGGGTCTCCAGAACTGGACACAGTACTCCAGATGGGGTCTCACCAACTGTCTGTACAGAGGGATAACAACTTCCTGTTTTCTGCTGATGATGCCTCTCCCTATACATCCCAGTATACCCCAGCCCTCCCTACTGCCTTCTCACATTGCTTGCTAACCTTAAGGTCATCTGATATGATTACCCCAGGTCCCTTTCCTTTTTGTTGTTGTTACTACCTCCCATCCATTGTGTATTCTTCCCTGGTGTTTGTTTCCCAGGTGCATTATTTTGCACTTCTTTGCATTGAATCCTAGGTGCCATACTTCGACCATTCCTCCAACCTTGCCAAATCCTTTTCATCCTTTCCACGCCTCCTTGTGTATCAACCCTGTTGCAGATCTTTGTGTCATCTGCAAAAGGCATACTTTCCTTCCAGTCCCTCTGCAATGTCACTGATGAACACATTAAAAGGACTGGACCCAATAGTGAACCTGCGGTGCCCACTAGTAACCGCCCTTTCTTCAGAGTGGACTCCATTTACAATTACCTTCTGTGTCCTGTTGTATAGCCAATGTTTTACCCAGGCTACCCCTGGGTCCACTCCCAGGCAGGTTAATTTGACTAATAATCTTTGTGTGGGACTGTGTCAAATGCCTGCTAAAGTCTAGGTAGGCCATGTCCACAGCCCCTCCCTGGTCTACTACTTTGGTCACCCAGTCAAAGAAATCTATTAGATTCATCTGACATGACCTTCCGCTGTGAACCCATGCTGCCTTGGGTCGTGCTCCACTGGTCTCTAGGTACTCGACTATTCTTTCCTTCAAAGTGACTCCATCACTTTCCCTACCACAGAGGTCAGACTGACAGGTCTGTAGTTTCCTGCCTCTGTCTTGGACCCACTTTTGTGAAGAGGGAATCACATCCGCCTTCCTCCAGTCCTTGGGTACCTCACCATCCTCCCATGATTTATTAAAAAGAGTAGCCAGTGGTTTCACTAGTTCCTCCCTTAATTCTTTTAGAATTCTGGGATGAAGTCCATCAGTACCCATTGCTTTGTCCACCTTCAGTTTTAGGAGTTCTTGCAGAACCCTTTCTTCTGTGAAAGGACTGGGATCGACCCCCCTATCTAGAGTGCTTCTGTTAATTGGATTAGGCGCATCCCCCTCTTCTTTCGTGAATACTGAGCAGAAATATTCATTCAGTATTCCTGCTTTTTCACTGTCCCCCTCTGCCCACCCACCGTTCATTCTATTCAGCCTCACTATCCCTCCCTTGGTCTTTCTACGCTCGCTGATGTATCTATAAAAGGTTTTATCTCCCTTCTTAACTGAGTTGGCTATCTTTTCCTCAGTTTGGGCCTTTGCTATTCTAACTTCCTCCTGCTTCCTTCTGCCTTAACTGGTACAGCTCTCTGTCCTGCTCCTTCTGTGTTTCCTTATACTTCTGGAATGCTATCTTTTCTTCCTGACTTCATAGCCACCTCTTTTGAGAACCATAGTGGCTTTTCTTCGCTTTTGGTTTGTTTATTTGCTTCACACAAAGGCTTGTTGTCGCTGTGATGGCAGTTTTGATAATTCCCCATTGTTGCTCCACACCTCCTTCTAGCCTGTTTGCTAGTGCTTTTCTGAGGCACTCTCCCATCTTGCCAAAGTCAGCCCTCCTAAAGTACAGTACCCTCACTTTTGTATGACTTGACTCTGTAGTTGAGTTTAACGTGAACTACACTGCTTGATGGTCACTTGTCCCCAGATGGCAACCCACTTCTAGATCTGAGATCCTCTCACTGCCCCATTTGAGAGTACGAGGTCTAAGATTGCTCCCTCACGAGTGGGTTCCGAAACTAGCTGTCTAATGCCTGCCACCTGTAGGGCATCAAGAATGGCCCTGCTCTTGGATGTGGCTGCAGCAAATGTGCTCCAGTTAACATCTGGCATATTCAGGTCTCCCATCAACAGTATCTCCCTTTCTCTGCCATTCTAAGAATGCCTTCTATCATATCCTTGTCCATTCCTTCTGACATGGGGGTCTCTACAACCCCTGTGCGGATTGTGGTGCCCTTTCCAGTCTCCAAGGTGACCCACAGTGCCTCCTCTCCTCCCTGTTTACTCTTTTGTTCAGCTGCTTTTATCCCTTCCTTTACATAGAGAGCTACTCCTCCCCCTCTTCTCCCCTGCCTGTCTCTCCTATAGGACATGTACCCTGGTATGTTAACATCCCAGTCATGGTTCTCTGTGTACCATGTTTCTGTGACTGCTACGATATCCAGGCATCCCTCTTCCATTAAGGCCATCAGCTCAGGGAGCTTGTTGCCCAGACTACGGGCATTGGTACTCATTACCCTCCATTTCCTGATGGCCTTACTCCCTTTTGCCCAATCCCTGCCCTTCTTGCCTTTGTCACTTTCTCCATTTACCACTGCCCTTCTCCCTATCGACACCTCTATGTTGGTGTTTGCTGCACTTACTACCATGATTATTTGGGGGGGCTAGGATTTTCCTGCTCCTTTCCAGTGCCTCCCCCCTTGGCTAGTTTAAAAGCGTGCCAATGAAACATTTAAACCTATCACCTAGGATCCTGGTTCCCCTCCCGGACAGATGCAGCCCATCATGCCAGTATAGGCTTGCATCACTCCAGGTGGACCCCCAGTCCCCAATGAAGCCAAATCCCTGAGCTCCACACCAGTTTTTCAACCACTGATTGACTCCCATGGTGCAGAACACCCTAGCCTCTCCTATGCCATAGATGGGTAGCACCTCTGAGAAGGTTACCATCGTGCTACTTGACTAAGCCCTCCCCAATTCCACAAACTCTTCTGCACTTCTCTAATCCTTTTCTTAGCCAGGTCATTTGTCCCTAGGTGGACAATGACATCAGTTCCCTCCTGTGCAGCTGCTCTGCAATCCTGAGGATTCGCTCCCTGTCCCTCCAAGCCATGGCGCCAGGCAGGCACTCACCTCCCTCCCTTCCTCCCCAGTTCTACCTCCCACTAATGGAGTCCCCACCAGGAGTTGTTTCCTTCCCTGCAGGGTCCCCTGTCACCCTCCTGTGGGTCTCCTTGTGGAGGTTCCCAGCATCCTCCTTGGTCTCCACTGTGGGTGCCTCCATAGAGGAACCACACTTTGCCAGAATGGCATAGGAATTGTGGAGGTACAACTAGAGGATCGCCTCTGTTCCACCACCCTCACCCTCCCTGAGCCCACTGTGGTCCAACCGTTCCTCTTTCTTGGCAACCTCTGAGGCAGCGGCAGTGGCACTGGTGGTCCCTGGTTGGAAGAGGAGGTCCCACAAATCATTTTTTTGAAAGATGCTACCCTCTTGGACTTTGTTGATTCCCTTGAGGTACTATCATGTTGCCCCTCTCCCTCCTTTCCTCGAGGCAATACATATTAAGCTCCTTAAGTCTCTCTTCATATGTCTTCCAGTGCAGACCCTCCATCATTTTAGTTGCCCTCCTCTGGACAGCTTCCATCCTGTCTATGTCTTTGCGGAGGTTGGGTCTCCAGAACTGCACGCAGTACTCCAGATGGGGTCTGACCAGCTGTCTGTACAGAGGGATAATAACTTCCTGTTTTCTACTGGTGATGCCTCACCCTATGCATCCCAATATCCCCCCAGCCCTCCTTGCTGCCCTCTCACATTGCTTGCCCTCCTTTAGGTCATCTGATATGACTACCCCTAGGTCCCTTTCCATTTTTGCTGTTGTTAGTATCTCACCCCACATTGTGTACCCTTCCCCTAGGTTTTTGTTTCCCAGGTGCATTACCTTGCACTCCTTAGCATTGAATCTAAGCTGCCATACATTTGACCATTTCTCTAACCTTGCCAAGTCCCTTCTCATCCTTTCCACCCCACCTTGTGCATCAACTCTGTTGCAGATCTTTGTGTCATCTGCAAAGAGACATACTTTTCCTTCCAGTCCCTCTGCAATGTCACTTATAAAGACATTGAAGAGGACCGGTCTAATACTGAACCTCGCGGTACCCACTAGTAACCCCCCTTTCTTCAGAGTGGACTCCATTTACTATTACTCTCTGTGTCCTATTCTCCAGTCAATTCTTTACCCAGGCTGTCATCTTGGGACCCACTCCCAGGTTGGCTAACTTGTATATTAATCTTTTGTGTGGGACTGTGTCAAATGCCTTGCTAAAGTCTAGGTAGGCCATGTCCACAGCCCCTCCCTGATCTACTACTTTGGTCACCAGTCAAAGAAATCTATCAGATTCGTCTGGCATGACCTTCCCACTGTGAATCCATGCTGCCTTGGGTCCTGTGCCCATCTGGCCTCTAGATACTCGACAATTCTTTCCTTCAAGTGATTCCATCATTTCCCTACCACTGAGGTTAAACTAACAGGTCTGTAGTTTCCTCTTCTGCCTTGCTCCCACTTTTGTGAAGGGGAATCACATCTGCCCTCCTCCTGTTCTCGTACCACCTCATCCTCCCATGATTTGTTAAAGAGGGTAGTCAGTGGTGTCACTAGTTCTACCTTAGTTCTTTTAGAATTTGGGATGAATTCCATCAGGCTCCATTGCTTTGTCCACCTGCAGTTTTAAGAGTTCTTTCAGAACTCTTGTTCTGTAAATGGGCTGGTATCAACTTCTATCCAGAGTGTTTCTACTGTTCGTTTCAGTACCACCCTCTTCCTTTGTAAATACTGAGCAAAAATATTTGTTTAGTATCTCTGCTTTACAGTCACCCTCTGTCACCCCCTCCTCCCTTTATTAAGCCTCACTATCCCTCCCTTGGTCTTCCTTTGCTCCTGATGTACCTATAAAGGTTTTATCCCTTCTTAACCGAGTTGGCTATCTTTTCCTCGGTTTGGGCCTTTGCTGTTCTGACTGCCTTCCCAGCTTCCTTTTGCTTTAACTGATACAGTTCTCTGTCCTGCTCCTTCTGTGATTCCTTGTACTTGCTGAATGCTTTCTTTTTCTCTTGAACCTTCATTGTCATTTCCTTTGAGAACCATAGTGGTTTCTTATATCGTTTCGTTTTGTTTATTTGCTTCACACAAAGGCTTGTTACCTCTGTGATGGATGATCTAAAGCGATGGATGGCCACGGATTACTACAGGAGCTGATGGACCAGAGCAGATCTCCCTCTCCAGCCAGCTCGCACCAATCATTTTTTTTAAATTCAATATGCTTTAATTATAAATTATACTGTATACAAGAATGAAAAAGGACAGTAATGGCAAACAAATGACAACAGGCAGTTTACAATTCACTGCCTCGAACTTACTAATACAGTTATTAACTAACTAAACACTTAATAAAATACAAACTAAAATAGACACTCTTTATTAAATGAAACCACCCCCTACCCCTTGGTGCCAATCATGATATCTACCATCTATAAAGTGACTTAAATCTTATGAGACATTTTGAACTCTAAGGTTTCCAAACATAGAAACTTAGACCTTGATGGCAGATAAGGACCGCTAGGCCCATCTAGTCTGCCCATTTCCCTACCTAGAGGATAGGCCGCAGATCCTAGTTAACCAACAGTCTATATCTTCCTGCCCCCCACAAGAATCGCCTTATGTCTGTCCCATGCATTCTTGAATTCTCCCACAGGTTTAGACCCCACAACTTCCTCAGGAAGGCTGTTCCATGCATCCACTACCCTCTCTGTGAAATAATACTTCCTCACATTGTCCCTGAACCGCCTCCTTCTATCTTGAAATTATGTCCCTTGTTCTTGCAAGTCTCTTTTCTGAAAGATGCTACCCTCTTGGATTTTGTTGATTCCTTTGGAGGTCGAAAGTTTCTATCATGTCCCCTCTCCCTTTTTTCCTCAAGGGTATACATATTAAGCTCCTTTAGTCTCTCCTCGTATGGCTTCTCTTGCAGACCCTGCACCACTTTAGTTGCCTCCTCTGGACTGCTTCTATCCTGTCTATGTCCTTGTGGAGATGGGGTTCCAGAACTGGACACAGTATTCCAGATGGGGTCTCACCAACTGTCTGTACAGAGGGATAACAACTTCCTGTTTTCTGCTGTTGATGCCTCTCCCTATACATCCCAGTATACCCCAGCCCTCCCTACTGCCTTCTAACATTGCTTTGCCAACCTTAAGGTCATCTGATATGATTACCCCCAGGTCCCTTTCCTGTTTTGTTGTTGTTACTACCTCCACCCATGTGTATTCTTCCCTGGGTTCTTGTTTCTCAGGTGCATTATTTTGCACTTTTTGCATTGAATCCTAGCTGCATATCGTCTGACCATTTCTCCAACCTTGCCAAGTCCCTTTTCATCCTTTCCATGCCTCCTTGTGTATCAACCCTGTTGCAGATCTTTGTGTCATCTACAAAAGGCATACTTTCCTTCAGTCCCTCTGCAATGTCACTGATGAAGACATTAAAAGGATGATACTGAACCCTGTGGTACCCTACTAGTAACCGCCTTTTCTTCAGAGTGGACTCCATTTACAATTACCTTCTGTGTCCTGTTGTCCAGCCAATGTTTTAGACTACCACCCTGGGACCCACTCCCAAGCTGGTTAATTTGACTAATAATCTTTGTGTGGGACTGTGTCAAATGCCTTGCTAAAGTCTAGGTAGGCCATGTCCACAGCCCTTCCTGGTCTACTACTTTGGTCACCCAGTCAAAGAAATCTATTAGATTCATCTGACATGACCTTCCGCTGTGAACCCATGCTGCCTTGGATCTTGTGCTCCACTGACCTCTAGGTACTCAACTATTCTTTCCTTCAGAGTGACTCCATCACTTTCCCTACCACAGAGGTCAGACTGACAAGTCTGTAGTTTCCTGCCTCTGTCTTGGTCCCACTTTTGAGGGGAATCACATCCACCTCCTCCAGTCCTCAGGTACCACACCATCCTCCCATGATTTATTAAAAGAGTAGCCAGAGGTTTCACTAGTTCCTTCCTTAATTCTTTTAGAATTCTGGGGTGAATTCCATCAGGACCCATTGCTTTGTCCACCTTCAGTTTTAGGAGTTCTTGCAGAACCCTTTCTTCTGTGAAAGGACTGGGATCGACCCCCCTATCAAGAGTGCTTCTGTTAATTGGATTAGGCACTTCCCCCTCCTCTTTTGTGAATACTGAGCTGAAATATTCGTTCAGTATTCCTGCTTTTTCACTGTCCCCCTCTGCCCACCCACCGTTCATTCTATTCAGCCTCCCTATCCCTCCCTTTGTCTTTCTACACTCGCTGATGTGCCTATAAAAGGTTTTATCCCCCTTCTTAACTGAGTTGGCTATCTTTTCCTCAGTTTGGGCCTTTGCTATTCTGACTTCCTTCCCTGCTTCTTTCTGCCTTAACTGTTACAGCTCTCTGTCCTGCTCCTTCTATGTTTCCTTATACTTCCGGAATGCTATCTTTTTCTTCCTGACTTTCACAGCCACCTCTCTTGAGAACCATAGTGGCTTTTTCTTTTGTTTTGATTTGTTTATTTGCTTCACACAAAGGCTTGTTGCCTCTGTGATGGCAGTTTTTATAATTCCCCATTGTTGCTCCACACCTCCTTCTAGCCTGTTTGCTAGTGCTTTTCTGAGGCACTCTCCCATCTTGCCAAAGTCTGCCCTCCTAAAGTCCAGTACCCTCACTTTTGTATGGCTTGACTCTGTAGCTGAGTTTAACATGAACCACACTGTTTGATGGTCACTTGTCCCCAGATGGCAACCCACTTCTAAATCTGAGATCCTCTCACTGCCCCCATTTGAGAGTACGAGGTCTAAGATTGCTCCCTCACGAGTGGGTTCAGTAGCTATCTAATGCCTGCCACCTGTAGGGCATCAAGAATGGCCCTGCTCTTGGATGTGGCTGCAGCAAATGTGCTCCAGTTAACATCCAGCATATTCAGGTCTCCATCAACAGTATCTCCCTTTCTCTGCCATTCTAAGAATGCCTTCCATCATATCCTTGTCCATTCCTTCCCCTGACATGGGGGTCTGTACACTAACCCCTGTGTGGATTGTGGTGCCCTTTCCAGTCTCCAAGGTGACCCACAGTGCTTCCTCTCCTCCCTGTTTACTCTTTTGTTCAGTTGCTTTTATCCCTTCCTTTACATAGAGAGCTACTCCTCCCCCTCTTCTCCCTGCCTGTCTCTCCTGTAAGTTATGTACCCTGGTATGTTAACATCCCAGTCATGGTTCTCTGTGTACCATGTACCAAACTGTGAGCAAGGCATCTAAAGAACACCATTTACTGAAATAATCAGGAAGTCGGTTGGCCATTGATGCAATATACCGTTCCAATTGAAGAGTCTGTAATGTTTCCCTATGCCATTCTATCACAGTTGGCAGGGATACCTCCTTCCAATACCTCATGATAATTAATTTGGCCACAGCTGAGATCATAGCAATATGCGCCATTCTTATTCTAGGGATATCAGGGGGATAATAATTAAGCAGACAAACCTCTGGTGTAAATAGTGTATCAAGCCCTAGCATTGGATCAAGGGAATGTCTAATTATTTGCCAGTACTTATGTACTCTTGGGCATGTCCATAACATATGGTATAGACCCCGTCTATAGCTGAACACCTTTGACATTGTGAGGAGGATAGCCTACTAATCCTATGTAAATACTCCGGTGTGTAATATAAATTGTGCATTATATTATACTGTATCAAGCAAAGTCTATCCTGTTTAACAAATCTGTAAATATTGTTCCAGATCTGCTTCCATGTATTAATGTCCTCTATGACGGATAGTTTTTGGGTCCAGTAATAACATATACCTTGTGGCAGGTGAAAATCTAGGGATTGCAGAGTCCTATATATCTTGGAAACCGAATGTGGTTGCTCTGCTACCTGAAAGAGTGTAGAGAGTTCCATTTTTAAAGGAGTATACCCGCACTGTCCACCTAGGAAGGAAACCACCAAAATTGAAAAAAGGGGAGTATATTCCCATTAGGAGCAATGTCTTGAATCTTAGTGTGTTACATGAGTTTCCAAAATGAGGGGTAGAATTGCCTATTTCCAATTTTAATTTGGGGATTGCACATTAATGGATGTTCTAAGGACTTATGCCAATCCAAGACCAAATACCTTTGCAGTTGGTGCAAGGCTCTGATGGACCATCCAATCGGGGTGTTCTTTAGGGGCATAGGAAGAAATTTTGGGGAGGAATAGACTAGCGAATTTAGAGTACGATGGCTTTTGGAGGCTGAATACCTCTCTATATGTAACCAGAGAGGTAGGTATGGATCTGTGTCTTGCAATGATATCATATGAAGACAGTATCTTACTTTACTAATGTGATGTGCACTAGCTCGCACCAGTCAGAGTATGAGACTGACGGTGGGGTAGAGCACCTATATTGAAACAGATTTGAAACCCTCCTGTGAGAGATAAAAGGGACAAGGTCTGAAAACAAAAAAGAATTTCGATCCATTCAGCAAAACTATAAAGCTGGAATCCAGACTAGACCACATGGAGGATTGGGTTTCTGCAGTCAAAGATGACACCGGTCAGCTCTCTAAGATGATTGATTCTCTGTTAGTGCACTCTGCAGAACTACAGGCTAAGTGTTTGGAACTGGAAGGTCGCTCATGTAGAGAAAACATATGTCTATATGGAGCACCTTATGGGCTTGAAACTGCACCTATGTCCACATTTGTTGAAAATTTATTCAAAGATACCTTAAACCTACCAGTCTCTATGATATTTTGGTGAAGTCTGCACACAGATCCCTATAACCAAAACCTATAGACCCTAAGGTTCTCCCACACTCTAGAGTTTTTAAACTCGGTTGCTACAAAATGAAAGATCTCCTCCATACAGCTTGGTCAAAAAAAGATTTTGTCTTATTTGTACAATTGTCTATTTATGGATCATGATTACTCATAAGAAGTACAGCAACAACAATGACTAGAATACCTGCCTCTGCTGAAGATCTTAAGGGAGAAGGCCATCTGTTTCCAGACTCCGTATCCAGCCTGCTTAAGAATATTTTGGAAGGATAGAGCAAAAGTGTATAATTTGGTGGAGGCAGTGAGTGCCACAATGAAAGAAAATGGCTTCACCATTCCAGATGAGAGGAATCAAAAACTCAGGCCATAGGATCTGGGGTGGCAGCAGGTGTACACCAGGAAGTGGCCTGGAGGAGGTTTACTGACACCCACGGAGGCAATGACACAGGTTCAGATAATGCTTCAAAAACTCACAAAATCTACAACTGGAATCTCCTGAAAGCCCAAATGATTAATTGTTGGATCGTTTGTTCATTGAGGGATGCATAACAAAGTCCCTACTGGCTTCATGCAGGTACAGTGCTAGAGACATCAAACCTCTCTTCACATATTTTACACCATTTACCCTGCAAGAGATTTTTCTCCATGCTGCACAAACCCCTTTATGCTGCTCGATGATTTTTAGTGTCCATCCTAGTCGGTACACCACACCAAATGGTCTTCAGTTTAAAAACATTTTCAGATAATAAATGCATCATGGAGAACTGATACAAATTTACATAATGTTCCAAAAGCCCTCTGCTTTTTGGTCACTATTTATATTAACTGTTCTGGACAGGTTTGTTTGACTTGTCTAGTCATTTGTCCTGTATCAAGACTTTTGGATTAAAGTAATACAGAGAGCTGAACTCAAATAATTTATTTTAAGATTTCTGGAGCAGAGAGAAGACTCGCAAAGACTTTCTTTTAGGATAGACTTATGATATTATTTCTTGGTTGGTGATCTACATGTAAGAATATTATCCTACCAGGAGCAGGTTTCTGTTTTTATTGATTAATAGACCAAAGGATTTTTATGTCTGATAATATCACAGCATTGGAGATAGAACTTTATGAAGGGCATGAGGGATGGAGACAGTATAGTAAAAATTACACCTGAGGCTCCTATGCTTTCAAGGAGTTGATTCTATTTTTGTTCTGTGAATTATAATTTATAATAGATGAATATTTAAATGTTCAGATTAAGATAGAGCCTTCCTATTGAAACTGGGACTACAATACCTTTTGTGAATTCTATCTCAGTGGGGGAGGACTGGGAGGAACAGTCTGCATGCCCTCTGTTTGCTTCGTGACCTTTGCCTTGATGGGCCTTAGGTCAATAGAGCCATGGATCCTTTTGGCTCTAGAAGAGGGTTCCCTGCTAAAGAGGCACTGTTTTTCCTCTTCTAACTACCCTTTTTACTCGGGTGGGTACAGAGGTCATATTTTTGTTATGACCTCCTACCATGAAAGTTGGATTCTATTGTTATTAGTTTAGCTCTGTTGACTATGTTAATAAATTTTATTATTGGCCTAGAATGTCTCCAGAAAAGGTGTTCTGAAGTACAACACAGGTTTAGTTTTTTTATTAAAGTAAAACTGGTCCTAACAGGTTAAAAAACACCCTGCTCCATACTTAAGAAGAAGGATACTTTTTTTAAATATTGATGGATAATGGGTATACTGTATGCATTTATAATGGACTAGCCCAGTCAAAAGAAATAAAATAGGCTGGCTCGGTGGTGCTGAGGGTTGAGGTGCTGGACACCACACCTCATGCTGCACCAGCGACCGGGGTTCGGGAGCAAACTCGGGTACCAGGGTTTGGCAGGGAGGATTGATGATTGAATGCCCTTGTGGTGCTCTCTTCCCCGGGATGGAGGGGGGTGGCTCTGCATGCCAGCAACCCCCATTTGAGACAGAGGAGTGCTGTAATATGCCAGGCAGCACATAGTTAGCATGGCTGATGCAGGCAGGGTTGTCATGTGGCAATGTGTTGGGGCATGCGCCACACATAGGGAGGAGGAAGTGAACATAGAACACAGGAAAAAATAGGTCCATGGGGTAGGCGATGGCACCAGCCCTCATGCCCACAGCCAGGCCTGTTCTGTCGGGCATCTCATGTTCCTCTGCCCAGAGCCTGCACCTGCAGCTGGAGTCTGTGTCTGCAAGTGCACCCAGAGAGGAGGGCTGGCCCTACTCCAGAGGGGTCAAGCCAGGGGTGCCAGCTGTGAGGTGAGGGGGTAGGAGAGAGGAGGTGCTGACAGGTGGACTTTTGAGCTGGGCAGAATCTGACTGGATGCTTGAGAGAGGCTCCTTGGACTGAAAAAGAACTGTAAAATTAAAAAAGAAGTAAAATTATATCATATTTGAAGTGCTCGGGGGCAGACATTTCACTTTTAGAAGAGACACATCTCTTCCTAGCTGAACATATGAAGCTGGAGAGATTTGGTTTTTCACAAGTAATTGCAGGCTGATAAAGGAGGGAGGAGACATGGAACAGCTATATTAATACCTACAAGAGTACCATTTGAGTGTTTAGACAGGTCTGTTGATAAGGAGGGTCTATATTGCATGTTAAAGGGCAGGATTAATGGTACCCTGATCACAATTGCTTTGATCTACTTCCCTCCAAACACAGACTTTAAGACATATCGTTCTTTTTATCAATCTGGTTCAATGGGGGGAAGTTCAGATCATATGCAAAGGGAATTTATATTTAACATTTGACCCCATACTGGTCGGTACATCCCAGATCCCAAAGAAAAAACATAAAACAGCATGGGAAACTTCCAAATTGTTGAAGGAACTGGGATACACTGACACCTGGAGATTTTTAAATGGGAACACTGAAAATGTTACTTTTTTCTCCCAAGTAAATTCAGTTTATTCCAGGTTAGATTATCTATTGCTATCTCAAAAACGTATAGACAGTGCTATTAGAACATGGATGAGAGATTTTGTGTTATCAGATCATGTACCTGTCTTTTTAAAAGTAAAGGTGGGCAGTTTTAGAAAGAATACATTCTGGAGGCTGAACCTGTCATTATTAAGAAAACCAGAAACATTACAAAAAATTAAAGAAGTGATCCAGCAGGCTATTGTAGATAATGATAATAAAGATACAAACCCAGCCATACTATGGGACACCCTTAAAGACATAGTAAGTGGAAAATTAATTGAAATTTCTGTTAGAAATAAAAAACTGCATGAAAGCAGGAGGGAGGCCCTCCTGTCTCACATACAAGGTCTAGAAGACCAGCAAAAAAATTAAGATATGTAAAATCAGAACACAGGAGCTGTTATCTGTAAAAAAAAAATTAAATAGCCTGCTGGATTATTAATTAGAACAGAAGTTGTTGATCCTTAAGCAAAGCTATTATAACGGGGGACCTAGGTCACTTAAGATGCTCGCTCACGAAAAACAAAAGTGTGTATAACTGGACTAAGAGATCTTGCATCCCATCACCTTCATCTCTTGATCTCGACCATTTCTAGGGCCTTTACAGAATTTTATTCCTGGTTATATTCTGCTCCTCAAGGCATCCTATAGGAAAAAAGAACCTCTTTTTTACAGTCTTTAACCCTTCCATCTCTAACAAAGTCGCAGGCAACCTCCCTTCTTACCCCCATCACAGTGCAGGAAATAGGAACAGAAATTGCTTGGCTAAAAGCAGGTAAATGTCCAGGCTTTGATAGCCTTCCGTGGGAATTTTATAAATCTTTTAAAAAAGAACTCTTCACCCTTATTAAACCATTTTTTTTAATTTTAAGTTCAAAAGTATGATTCCCCCTTCCTGAAATTATGCTATAATTTCTGTGATCCCAAAGCCCTGTAAAGACCCCACCTTATGTGCATCATGAAGGGCTGGAAGGGCAAGGAATCAGTCTCATTTCAGGGAAGTAACTGTTGATTTTCACTGATTGTACTGCTGTTATTGTTTCATTTGCAGCTTATTGTTGTTTTCAACTGGTATCAGGGTGCTTTCTGACTTAATTTGGAAAGGTACCTGTTTGGGGGATTTTGCTAGTGCAGCGGAGTGTCTGTTTTATTTTGCGAATGTAGCTGATTGTCTCTTGTAGTCAGGAGGTGCTTATACCCCACCCACTCCACCCACCCCTAGCAGATTACTCCTTTTATACTGTTAGCCTGTGACATCATACACAGTACCAGCTGACTGCATACACACACTGTTAGCCACCTTATTTCAGTACACAACACAGCCACACTCCACACCCTGACATAAATCTACATTCCGTGATAAATTATACATGTACATATATGGGAGCATGGAGCAAGAGGGGCACAGGGGTGAGAGGAGGGAATGGATCAGGGGAAAGAACTGTGGAAGTTGGTGGAAGGGACAGAGTAGGAGTGATGCACCAGGGGGAAGATCAGTGGCAGCATAAGAGGTAGATGGACTGGTGGAGGGGGGTGGAGGGGATACAAAGGAAGGAGGGTCATGGGGTGTAATAACTGTGGAGCAGCCATATTCATGGGCACTCTGTGGAGCATGGGGGATTGCCTAGTTTGTCAAAGGCTAGGGAGGCTGGAGGATGAGCTATCAAGGCTAAAGGGGGAAATGTCTTGGCTAAACAGAGAAAGGTCTTGGCCTAATAGAGAAGTGGAAATGGAAGCTACTAATGTCATAATGTCATCAAGTAAAGAACAGGAGCTGGGATGAAAATAGGGACAGGAGGTGGGGAGAGCAGGTCACGCTGGGGATCAAGGGGAGGGTGGCACCAGTGCAGGAGACAGGGGCACAAAAGGCATGGGTTCCAGCATAAATTAGCATAGTTACTGTACACAGTAAGCTCAAACAGGTACTGGACCTTGACAGAGATGACAGATGAGGGAGAAGGAACTGTGGGAAAACATTCTGTAGTATTGAAGAGTAAAATGACAGACAGAGGGGGTGAGTATGGAGGTGTAACTGAAAAATGTCAGGATGGAATGGACACAAAGGGGAGTACTAATAACGGATGTAAAACAGGGGCAGAAGGAGGGAACAAGGTGCAGGAGGATGAAAGAGAAAAGAAAGGGAGGAGGTGGGAGGAAGGGAAAAAAGATGAGAGAGAAAGGGGTGGAATCTTAGTGTTAGGAGACTCCATACTAAGAAGGGTCAGGTGGGGTAGCAAGGGGGAGAGGCCCAGTCAGGTTTGGGTGAAGGCCATGCCAGGTATGATTGCAGAAGGGGTGAGGCAATCTTTTGTAATGTATGCCAGAAGGGGCAGGAAAAACACCTCATCTAATTCTACACTTTTGGATGAACGACCATGCCGATGGGATGGTAGATGAATTAAAGAGGAGGCTTGAAGGACTAAGACTGAGGAGGAGAACTTTCTGGGGGTGCTCATTATGGGAGCAATGAACAACTCTGCACAGTGTAGGAAGGCAGCAGTGATGGGCAACAAAATGTTGGGTTGTATCACAAGGGTTATAGCCTCAAGGGGGGGTGATTCTGCCATTGTATAGATTGCTGGCCAGACCCCACCTAGAGTATTGCATGCAATACTTGTGCCAGTACCTAAAGAGGGACATTAGATTACTGGAAGAGGTGCAACGCAGAGCAACAAAGATGATCTAGGGTCTGGGGGAGCTACCATATGAAAGTAGACTAAGAGAGTTGAACATGTACTCACTGGAGGTGAGGAGAGCAGGAGGGATATGATCAAGACCTTCAAGTACATGACAGGAATAAACAGGACAGGCATGGAGGGAATATTCAAAGGGAGGGTGGTGAGGGACACTCAAGGTAATGATATGAAATTAGAGGGTGGAAGGTTTAGGAAGGAATTGAGAAGGCACTTTTTTACAGAGAGGGTGGTGGTAGAGTGGAATGCGCTACCAACAAAGGTGGTGGCCTGTAAAACATTGGATGCTTCAAGAGGGGCTGGAACTGGGAAACATGGAGAGTCAGTGGAGGAGGTGTGCAGGCCGGGAGGGGCAGCTGCAGAATAGGGTTGCTAGCTGCATAATCGAGCAGACTTGGTACACCAAATGGCCTTTTTCTGCTAGCAGTTTTCGTATGTTCATATGTTCGTATCTTATAGACCCATCTCCATTTTAAACACTGACTATTAGCTGTTACCATCTATCTTAGCAGAACATTTAAAACAATTAGCCCCCTATTTAATACATCAAGATCAATGTGGTTTTATCCCAGGCCAACAAGTGCAGGACAACATTAGAAGTGTGTATATCATAGAACATATACATAAACAGGGACAACAAGCATTGCAACTAAGTCTAGATGCAGAAAAAGCTTTCGATAAAGTGTCCTGGCCTTTTCTGCAAGGGGGGGCCTTCCCAGCCTTGGGTGCCCCTCTCAATTTATACACAGTTTATTTAGATGTTATGATGACCCAAGAGGATACAGTAGATCTAATGACCGCATATCTCAGAGTTTTGTTTTGGAAAAGGGCACCCGCCAGGGGTTCCCTCTCTCCCCTTTACTTTTTGCACTATATATAGAACCCCTTGCTCAGAGTATTTGGCAATGCACAGATACTGTATACAGTGGGGTCCACTTGGCAGGAACTGAGCACAAGCTTGCTCTCTGCGCTGATGATGTGCTGGTGTATTTGAAAAACCCTGACTCTTCCATCCCAACCCTATTTCAAACACTGCAGGCTTTTTCAAAATTATCTGGATATACATTGAATACCCAGAAAACTGAGGTTCTTGCCTTTAATTATACTGTAACCCCACAGAATCGTAGGACCTACTCAATGAAATAGGACCTATCCTCCCTTAAATATCTCAGAATTAAACTACTGATTGACTTCTCACAGCTTTTCTTTTTAAATTATACCCCATTAATCTCCCACTTGAAGCAGGATTTGAGAAGGTGGCATCTCCTACTTTTTACAATTTCTAACAGAGTGCATGCATTTAAAATGAATGCCCTCCCCGGACTTTCAAATTGTTTTCAATGTGTGCCCTGTGTATTACAAATGAAGAAAACTATTGGGTTGGCAGAAAATCTTTCATACGTTTGTTTGGCAATACAATCGACCCCTTCTCAGACAATAGCCCCTGATTTTGCCTAAAAGTGTAGAGGAAAAAGCTCTATCACTCTTACTGACCTACTGGGCAACTGCTCAAATGAAACTGGCTCTGCTTTGGGGGAACCCTGGCTACTCTGCCCATTGGAAATTGATAGACCTCTCTAGATCATTACCCATCCCTTTACCTGCTGTCCTTTTTAACCCAATTCAATTGAAGCAAGTACAACCCTTATTACCGAAGGAGACTTTGGTAATATTAGAAGGCTGGAGATGTGGGACCCTGAATAAACGTTTCAGGATGCATTTCTGGAAATATTTCTGGTTTTTAGCAAACACTCACTTTCCCCCTCCCAACAGGACTCCTGGTTTCAACCTCAGACTACTAGGGGTTTTCTTGCCACGTGGCAATTACTGCAATAGAATGCAGTGATAACCTTTGAGCAAGCAAAAAGTCTCTTTGGATGGGGACAGCAGGACATAATACACTTCTTTCAAATTAGAGATTATATAAATAAATACTTTAGAAGTAAGGAATATAAAGTACAAGCCCATGAGGAGATACTTCCCCTTATTAAAATATGGACTACTAAAGTTAGGGGGAAAGCTCTGTCTCTTTGATATAGAGCCTTAATACAATATCAGTCCCATACATTATAGCAGATTCCTTTAAATTAAAATGGGAAAAACAGATTTAAATATAGGAACAGCAGAGGATATATGGGAGAAGATCTGGAAGGGGACATGGTCCACCACTTTTTCCCCCATCTGTAGAGAATTTGTTTGGAAGATCAGGACCAGATTTTTTCTGGTCCCCACCCCCCTTGTCATATGGTCCCCTTGAACCTCCTTAACATGCTGGAGCCGGTGTGTCATGGCAGTTGCCACTCATGCCCATGTATTTCAGTTATGTCCGAAGTTGGCTTTCTTCTGTCAGGAGGTGTCACAACATATCTTTAAAAACATATTTATTTAGTTTAGCTTTTATTTAATTATGGTTGACATATTTTAATGTTGTTTTTATATTATGTATATGTTTTATGTACAGCGCCTTGGCTCTGAAGGGCGCTATATAAATAAAGTTGATTTGATTTGATGATTTTAAATATATTTGGTATATCTCAGCCCCCAACACGAACATATGAACATACGAAATTTGCAAGCAGATAAAGGCCTAGAGGTCTATCAAGTCTACTCGAATGTGTAGCTAGCACCCCTTAATCTGCAGCTGCCCCTCCCTTCCACCCTTCCCCTTCATTAACCCTCCCCCTTGTCCTGTCCCATCCCCTTTTGAAGCAGTCCACTGTTCTACTGGATACCACTTCTGCAGGTAATGCATTCCACCCAGCCACCACCCTCTCTGTAAAAAAGTGTCTCCTCATCGCCCTCCTGAACCTTCCTCCCTCCAGTCTCATATTATGGCCCCTGGTGTCCCTCCCCCTCCCTTACTTTGAACAGCCCCTCTGTACCTGTCATGTTTATTCCTTTCATGTACTTAAAGGTTTCAATCATGTCCCCCTGTCCCTCCTCTCCTCCAGCGAGTACATGTTCAACTCCCTCATATGATAAGTCCCCCAGCCCCTTGATCATCTTTATCGCTCTTTGCTGCACCCCCTCCAGTAACTTAATGTCCCTCTTCAGATACAGGTGCCAGTACTGCACGCAGTACTCCAGGTGCAGTCTAACTAATGACCTATACAGTGGCAGAATCACCTCCACCTTCCTCGAGGATATACCCCTTGCAATACAACCCAGCATTTTGTTGGCCTTTGCAGCTGCCTACCTGCATTGTGCTGAGTTGTTCATTGACCCTGTAATAAGCACCCCCAGATCCTTCTCCTCCTCCTCCTCCTCCTCTGTCTGGGCTAGCTGCACTTTCCCCAGCTGGTAACTCCTCATTGGATTCTTCATCCCAAATGCAGCACCTTGCACTTTTTGGCTTTAAACCCCAGTTGCCAGATGTCTGTCCAGGTTTCAAGCTTTGCCAGATCATCCTGCAACCTCTGCCATCCCCCTAGGTCATCCACCACCACTCCTACCTTTGTATCATCAGCAAACATTCTGATCTTGCTCTTGATGTCCAATGATATATCTGCAATGAATATCCCAAACAACACTGGTCCCAATACCGGGCCCTGTGGAACACCGCTCATCACTACCCTTGGGTGTGAGAGCTCCCCACCCACCACCACCCTCTGTTGCCTTCCCTGAAGCCAGTTCCCTACTGATCTCACCAGCTTTGCACCTGCCCCTGTGCCTTCTAACTTACTTCCCAGCTTTCCATGTGGCACTGAGTCAAATGCCTTACTGAAGTCCAGATACAGGACATCCACTGCATGGCCCCTGTCCAGTTACCTAGTTACCCAGTAGCAGAACTCCACCAGGTTGGTTTGGCAGGATCTGCCACATATGAAGCCATGCTGTCTGCTGTCCTGTAGTCCTTTGGCATCTAGGAGGGCCACCAGCCTCTCCTTCAAGATAGTCTCCATTAGCTTATCGACGATGGATGTGAGGATCACAGATCTGTAGTTTCCCAGTTCATCACTGGGTCCACTCTCGTGGAGGGGCACCACATGAGCCATCCTCCAGTCCTGAGGTGCACTCCTCGAATGTAGTGAGGCATTAAATATGTCTGCCAAAGTTCCTGCAAGGACCTCTGCCAGCTCCTTCAGTACCCTGGGGTAGATGCCATCTGGGCCTGGTGCCTTGTCCACCCTCAGTTCCTTCAAACCCTCCCAAACTCTGCCCTTCATGATTTCCCCATCTGTCACCCTTCCCCCTTGTTTCTGCCATTCCTCCCCCCTTGGGTGTCACCCCCTTCTTCTCCTTAGTAAATACAGAGCAGAAGTAATCATTCAGTGCTTCTGCCTTATTGCACCTCGCCACCCAACCCCACTTCTTCCTAATCCTTGCTTTGGTCCCTCTGGCTCTTTTCTCCCTGATGTACCTAAAGAAGTCCTCCCCCTTCTTAATGCCTTGTGCCAGCCTCAGTTCTGTAGATGCCTTGGCTCCCCTTACTGCCCTTGTCACCTTCTTTGATTCCGTCAAGTACTCTTCCCTGTCCTCCCCCCCTACACATTAACATTTACTACTTAGAGTCCCCCCTAGAGGCCTTAAAGGTCAGGAAGCTCTTTATCTTTGGGGAATTCTTTTAGCAGCTGCCTATCAATCAACTATAAAAAAATTGTTATGAAGGGAACCTCCAACTGTATATGAAGGAAGACAACAGTATCCCACATCCAAGGTTTTGAGCGACTTACTTTTTTTTTTTACTTTGGGACACATTTTTGCCCCATTTATACCCACTCCTGTACTCTCCTCAGTGCTCCACTCCTTCAGGCATTGCTCATGTCCCTCCTAGGTCCACTACCATGGTATCTGTCCCCTTGAGTGCCTGGTAACTCCTTACCTCCTCCTCCTACTTGTGGAGCACCTGCACAGTGGAGATCTGCCCATGGGTTCTGGACCTGGATGGCTGTTAGGAGCGGCCATCATCTAGGCTCACTGAGGCATTTTCTGTTTTTTTTTCTGTAGTCCCCCGCCCTCCCTGGGATGCCAGTGCGAGGACATATGTCCAGAGAGGTGACGTGGCTGATGCACTCCTTCTCCCAAGTGCCTGACAGCATCCCCCCTCCCTGACTCCAGTGAATGGAGCCATCAGAATCCGGGAGAGCCCGTTCTTCCACCGGCTCCCCTTGGGAAGCGGGTGCTCAAGGCACCCCCTGGTAACCCTCCCCAAAGGGAGGAAAGCATCCATTGGAACGCTCGATCCTCCCTCCCCCCCCCGCCGACCCAAGTCAGTTCTCGAACCCAGGCCACCGGTGTAGCGCGAGGTGTGGTGTCTAGCGCCTCAATCCTCAGCGCCACTGCGCCGGCCCGAGCAACTTACTTTTGACCTCCAACATAAACCAGCTCAATTTACAAATCACTGGATGTGATGGGAAATGCATCAAACATTAATTTCAGCTTACATATCCACCATAACGTACTGAATAAGCTTTAATGGAATGATTCTGAGTACAAACGTAAGGACAGGGCTACTATTTTATTCAATACCTAATGCATCTTATTTTTTTTTATTTTAAATTTTTTACTTGCCCCATCCGCCAGGGTATTTCCACGGCATCCTTCCCCCGGTTTCATCTTGCTAGTGGGGCCAGAATTTTTGCATTTTTCCCCATTTTCTCCCCGATCCTCCTAAGGACGTTGGCACACAGTACGAACATACAGACAGATGGCATGCTGACGCACACTGTTATTAAGTGCCCACGACGTCCTCCCCGCCTGACTCCAGAGAGCCGCCTATGCTCCAAAGCCTGTGCTTCCACAGGCATAGATGTGTCGGGTGCTTGTAAGCACCCCAGGAGGGGGAGAACATCCATTGGGATGCTTTATCCTCCTTCCCCCCTTCGACTTGAGTCCATTCTCAAACCCGGGTCACCGGCGTGGCATGAGGTATGGCATCCAGTGCCTCAACTCTCAGCACCACCGGGCTAGCATGCATCTTATTTTTGTAGTACAGTACATATTTACTTTAATGAATATATATAGAGCGGATATGTTTTAATAGAGACCTGAGATACTGAAGTATTATGTTGGAAACCTTTGGCCGAGTTTCCTATTCCTGTTTTTTTTTTTTTTATTGTACGTCAATTTTTAAATACACATGTACCTTAATATGTTTAAGTAATGTTTTTCTAATTTCTAGTGAAAATGTTCATGGAATTTATAATTATTTTTGAACACTGCTGTTTGTACTTAATGAACATTTCAATAAAGAAGTTTAAAAAAAAAGATTTATTTTGTTGGCTGGCCCAGTAGCATGATGAGCTAAGGTGCTGAATGCTTTACCTCCTGCCACATAGATGAACCATATTCAGGAACGAGCACGGGTTCCCGGGGTCAGCAGGTGGGAGAAGATTGAGCATCCCAGGGACCACTTTCCTCTCCCGGGGAGGGGAGGCCAGTAATCTTGGCCTCTGACTGTCACCGAGTGGAGGCCCAGTGCGGTAGTGCAGGTAAGCAGTGAGTGGCATGATGAGTGGGACTGCAGATCTGCTGGAGATGTATGCCTCCATGTGAGGGCTTGGGAAGAAAAACAGAAAAAGGGAGCCTGAGGGCCATATGACACACTGTGTGTCTCCCTAACCTGCACCAACACCTGGACACCTATAGCAACTTGATTTGTACTTGGGAGGGCAGAGGACAGTCCTCCCCCTCTGGCCCACTACAGGTAGGGAGGGTAATCTGTGGAGGAGTCACTTCAGGTAGGTCACAGGGGAGTGGATTCCAGCTGAGTGGAGATGGGGACAGGAGCCATTGAGCAGCCAAAGGGGTAAAAAGTGGAAAGGGGAAATTGTTTAACCAGGAAAGGCACACTAAGCCAGAGCTTGTTTCCAGGTATGACTTGGGAGCACAAGGAAGTTAAAAAACTTGCTAAGGGTCACACTGTACGCAAGTGGGGGCTTATGGGATTCAAACCCAGGTCTCCAGGTTTGCAACTCAGTGCCATTAACCACTACGCTATACTGCCCATATGGAAAAAAAAAAGAGATTTGTTTTTGTTGGTAAGTGTGCTACATTATTTTTCTTTTGTTTAGTAATTAAAAAATATGCTAATATTGTATTTCTGTGCATAAAATACAGTGTCCTGCAAAAAACTGCCTTTTTTTACCTTCACTGTTTTGAACTACAGCACCCCACACTCGTGTTTCCCCATGTTTTTCAACCAAGCTGTTAGTTATTACTACCAGGTTTATTTCTGTTATGAACCGCAGGAAGAGAAGCCATGGATGGCATGTACTGTAGATCCTACCTCTGTTTTAACTTCCCCAGTGTGGCACTTTGCATTTGGGTATATTGAATCTGAGGCTCCTACTCACTTAGCTTGTTCATTTTTTTCTGAAGCTTGTCACTAACCTCAGTGCAGTCCATGACCCTGGACAGCTTAGTGTCAGCTATGATCTTAAGTAGCCTGTTTGAGGCCTAAGATTCCAGACTGCTAGTGTAGATGCGGCAGAGCATGCCACTTGGAGTAGAGTTCAGTCATGATTTTTCTCTGATTTATGACCTTGATTTGAACAGCACCAAATAATTTGTGTTTTTCACATAAGGTCTTACTGGTGCTGTACATGCACAAGTGGAAATTTCATATTGTGCATACTTTTGTACCCCCACCAAATTTTGAGGGGTTATAGGCCAATCCACCCAACCCCAGGATTCTGTGTTGGTTCAGTCCCCCAGGAGATATAAATGGATGATACCATTGGTTTTAGAAGGAGCAAGTAACGAGTTTTGGTTCTTGAGAGCTCTTCAGATAAGACGAGGTGTGTGCCTGATGAGGGGCATTCAGATTCTGGGAAGACCACTGTGCCTGGTTGGTGGTTCTCGCATAAATTTAGGTCTCAGTCCATGCTCTCCCCTTTGGTGGGAAGGATACCCCTGGTAGCACATTGTGACAAGACGGTGGCTGCCACACAGTGCCACTAGATGGTGAGGATGTGATCTTGCACAGTACATTTGTAAGCCAGAGTAAGAAGTCCATATGCATGGACAGAAAAGTGTCCCAGGGAGAAAATATTTTCAGGAATCATTGCGCTGGCACCAGATCAGCATGCTCTCAGTGACTGAGACAAAAAAGGAAAAATCAGCCACTAATGGGGCAGATGATGTTCCACCACCACCCCCCCCCCACATTTCCTCAGGCTCCTAGCTCCAAACCACCAGGCAAGGCCTCAGGAGGACCAATGCTGTGAGGAGCTGCATTTCGTAGGCTTAAACTGCCATAAAACTGAAGGCAAAACACTTCCTTGGGGGCTATCTGAAAGGGCAATGCAGCAGTGTATTGTGGTACACTAAAGTCCATGGTGAGATGAGAGAATAGATGTGTGGCACTTGTCATAGCTGAAGAATGTCACAGCTGATGGGCCACAGGGAGATAAAACAGAGTTAAAAGAAAACATCTTATGTTAAGACAAAAATGTGGTTCTACATGATTTGCAGAAGAACATTAGTTGCACATGTTTATATACATTGGGCTGGATATTCAAACTGCGCCATTCTGAGGCGCAAGCCCTTGCGCTGCGCAAAATAGTTGGGCAGGGGTGTGGCCGGGGCGATATTCAAAGGAGTTGCGCTATTGAGCAACTCCTTTGAATATCACCCCCCAGCCACAGCCACTGTGCATGGCGCAGTGGAACTTGTGCCACCGCAAGTTGTCAGAGTGGAGCATTCAGCTTGCGGTGGCGCAAGTACCGGTAGCCATCACGCAAAATCACGATATATTCAAAGGTGACATGCAAATGGAGCCATAATTCATACAAGAGCACGGGGGGGCCATTTGCATCTGATTATGGCCCCATTTGCATGTCGTCATAACATGTAGCGCGATCCCTGTGACTTGCGCTTGAGCCCTGCCAGGCAGCAGCCGTCGGGGACCGACGCACCCTGCAGCCCGATCGCAGGCAGCAATGTGGCTCCCCCACCTCCTCCAGTACATATCCCTGGTGGTCCAGTGGACTGAAATGCCCGATCGCAGGCGGTATGTTTAATAACTCCCCCCCTCCCGTTCACATCCCTGGTGGTCCAGTGGACTGAAATGCCCGATCGCGGGCAGAAAGTAAATGGAACCCCCCCGAACATCTCCCTTGTGCCCGATCGCGGGCAGTAAGTAAATTGAAAGCCCCCCCACCCCGAACATCTCCCTGGTGGTCCAGTGGACGAAATGCCCGATCGCGGGCAGTAGTAAATTGAAACCCCCACCCCAAAACATCTCCCTGGTGGCTAGTGTCCCCCACCCACCGCCCACAAAGCCCCACCCCGCTCCCCAGCAGCTGGCGGCGGCGCATCCCACCACCTGCCGCCCCGCTGCCGCCGACTGATTGCCTGGTGGGGCTGCACACCCATTGGTGCAGAGCAAAAGCCAATGGGCGTGCAGCCCATACCGTATATGACAGTCCAGATTTGTAGAACAGGAGGAGGGGAGCTACATTGATGCCCGCGATCGGGCTGGTGGGAGTACACTATGCCCGTGATCGGGCTGCAGGGGGCACAGGGACTGAGTTGGGGGCCAGCCACAGGTGGTAGCTGCTGTGTTGCGCCCTGCAATACAGCAGCTCACCTGTGGGTGGCCCTCGACTTAGGCCTTTTTTTTTGGCTCAAAGTCCTGCAGGCGCTGGTTGGGGGTTGCGCCTGCACAACTCTGCACAGCCTGGCTGAATATCGGGCTATGCAGTTTATGCATGGTTCCTCCCCCTCCTGTTGAGCATGCATTCATTTGCATTGCGCTGTTGCTCAGCCTGTTTTCAGTGGCGCAACTGCCTCCTGCTGAATATCGCAGAATGGCACAATTTAGGACTTGAGCATGCGCAACCCTGTTGCGCATGGCGCAACCCTTTTGAATATCTGGCCCATTATGTAAAACTTCAACATGCAAATGATTAGGAAGTAAAAAGTGCATCTTTTTGCAAATGCAAAAGACAAAAATAATTCTACAAATTTCTGCTTACAGATTTTTAATTTTTCCCAACCCTATCTCAGAACACACCATCACAGAGCTTCAGAGGATGTCTCTGCATCCTCCTGGAACACATCAGACCAGATCTGGTGTACAGTTTTTAAACTCTCCACTCACATTGTTTCAGAGGTAAATAGCAGACAATCAGTTAGTGTTGTAGTAACATAGTAATTTAAGGTCAGAAGGAACTGTAGACCAAACTAAACAGTTCCACCCCACCCATAAGTATAAGCAGGGATCTACAGTATGAGTATAATGTGCGAACAAGTACTGATTTATAGGAATATTCCTCACTTTCTACTACCCAGTGTACCCTATAATTGTCTTGATAAACATAAATTCATCCAGGTTTCCTTTGAAGGCTTGTATGGCCTCCATATCAACTTTTTCAACTTGTTGGAGACCCCATAAATCCATTGCCTTGTGGGTGAAATGTCTTCTAATTTTACCTCAGTACGTACCACCTCTGAGCTGAGGGGTGTGCCCCTTGATATAGCTGAAAACAAGCATATTGAAACCCTTCATCTATTTGATCATGTCGATTCTCTTAAGTAGGCAGAACACTGAGCTCATGGCCCCCTTCAGACTTCTCTTCTCCAGGATGAGCATATTAAGGGCCTCTATTATCTCTTCATAGCTGTTGTCCTCTATACCCTTGATCAGTTAGATGACCACTCCTTCCACTATCTGGACTGATACAGTGTTTTTGCTGTACTGAGGAGTAAAGAACTGTAGCCGTTCTTTGGGTGGGGCCTGACCAGTGACTTGCAAGTGGCAGGTTTACTACCTCAGCTGTGCTAGTCAACACCTATTTGTTGCTCCCCAGCATTTGCCCAGACATCTTGACAATAGCCATGCACTGCTTGTCATGCTTTAGACCCTTGCCTGTTGTGACCACTTTGTGTTTTCCTACTCCACTACAGAAAAAGGAGCCCTGCACAGTGTGTAGGCCCTACCTCTGTTCTCCTCCACATGTGTAGGACCTTGCATTTGGCTACACTGAATCTAAGACTCAGTGCTTGCACCATTCTTAAAGATAGATGCACTGCCACATTTACCACTTTCCTGTCTTCCAGCATTGTACCTGTCCAGACAGACTCCTGCAGTACTGCTGCAATTGGCCCTATCAGATCATCCTTTAGCCCCATTACTATCTAGAAGTGTATCCCACCTGTCCCTTGGGATTTACCTGCCTTAATCATCACCAACTTGTCAGGTACTAGGACAAGCATGATGTCTGATAACTGCATCATGGTTACCTTTTGTTGCATGTGTCCTACTTGTAAGCACATTCCTTCTGTTCCTGGGGGCCCTTTGGTGAACAGTGAACTGAAGAATCTGTTCTGCATCTCAACCATCTAGCTCACTCACAGGTCCCCCCCTTTCCACTCTTTTAAGGAGCCCAATCCCCTCCTTCACCATCTTACTTTCATTTGTATGCCAGAAGAAGGCTTTTGTGTCACCTGTAGCTCATACTACTTTTCTGGCTTCCTCTCTTTGGCTTTCTTAATTCTGATTTTGTAGTCCCTCAGTGCTTCATTGCACTCTTCTGTTGCCTGGAGATAAACGTTATTTTCCCAGCAGCTTTTAACAGTTTTGTTTTGAATCAGTTGCTTTAACTTCTTCTTGAGAAAGAAAGGAATTTTCTGGTCCAGATTCACACATTTCCTAAAGGGATGCAGACCTCCAGTGCCATTTCAAGTTTGTTCTTAACAATACAAAACAAAGCATGTGCTTGGCATTAGCCACATGCTGTGTCAAAAAGCTATACAGCTCTTGGCCACCAGGTCCTTCATCTTGTCAAAGTTGAGCTTTCTGAAGTTTCATGTCCTGGTTGCGGAGGTCTGATTATCCTTCCCTCTTATTAGAATGAAGCTTTTATGGTGGTGGTGGTCACTTCTCCCACTTGTTTCTTGATGTTTACTTTGTAGATGGCCCCATCTTCATTACTGAGAACAAGGTCAAGGTTGACTTCAAGCCTAGTCCTGCAGCGGATATGATATCAGAGGAAGTGCTCCATAAAAGTAGACTGGGACTTGGTCTAAGCCATCCATTAGCCTTCTCAAGGTGCCAGTCTTTTCAAGGGAGATTGATATCCCATAGGATTATCACTGTATCTGACTTGACTGGTCTTATTATCTCCACAAAGAGCTGGTTATAATGCTAAACTGTACCACTTGTGGGACTATAGCACTCTCATTTGCCCTCCATTTACTCACACTCAACTCAAATGGATTGTGGGGTACCTATTTACCGCTAATTTTCTCCCTGTGCTCCACAGACACTCCTTCCCTTAGAAATAAAGTCACCTCACTTCTTTCCTATTTGCCCTACTTTTTGGAATAGTCTGTATCTGCATAGTCCAAGTAATTTTCTTTCCATTAATGTCTGTGTGTGCCACTGTGTCCTGCCTTTCAAAGTGCATCATGCCCTGGAGCTCAGCCATTTTGTTGGGTATGCACTTGACGAGAGAGAGAGAGAATAGTTGTCCCTATATGCTTCCTCACTCCTGCTGAGATCTCCTCTTCTGGTGGAGCTTTGCTTTCCTTCTCATGGTGATTCCCTGCATTGGCAGCCTTCCATTGGAGCCCACCCCACCACAGCCCACTACCCTCTATCCTCCAGTTTTAAACCCCTTAACTGCCTGCCTATTCTCCAGGCCAGTGCTCTAACTCCCACCTAGGACTAGGGCAGCCCATCTTGGGCAAACAGGTTTTCTTTCCCCATAAGGCCCTCTAGTTGATAATTCATAGAAAACTCTTTCATTTGCACCAGACCCTTAGCCAAGCATTTGCCTGTTGCCTACTTGATTAATGCTGCTCCTCAGAAGCCACTGGGACCTGGAGAGGTTGAGAAAGATCACCCCTCAAACACTTTTCCTTCAAAAGGATAACAAGGTCAATGAATGTCCTAGTCATGGCCATAGAACTTGTGCACCCTATGTCATTTTTGACAACATGGGCAATGATGGCCAGTTTCTCCCCCAGCTTCATTGTTTGTTATTATGTAGAAGGTGTTTGATGAATGCTTCAGGCAGCTAAACCACCTAACTCAAGCTAACATGCCAGTTCAGTAATACCCCTTCCACTACCTCAATTCCCCACCTATGGAGTCTCCAATGACTACTGGCTTATCTCCACACCTCCTTTCTCCCTGGTAAGTTGTGGTTCTCGAATAACAACTTTAATTCTATCCCAATAATATTATTTTGCAACGTGCTTACTCAGAAAACAAGTAATATAACGGTCTGTTTCTAAAATTTCTAGAAATAATTTTGATCAGTAGCTGGGTTTTGTGGAAGCAGATAAAAAGTTAGAACATTTTGTTTTTCATACTAAATGTCATGTTTACAATGAAATCCTGGTTGCACAGACATATTATAGAGCATACAGTAAGTGTAAAGATTTGTAATTTCTGTTTTGCAGGATAGCACAACTGAACATTGGTATAAGATTTAAGATGCAGAATGAATGAATGCAGCAAATAATAAAACGTGGTGTCTGCATTTAATAGAAAAAGTGTTACCATACCTTAAAGTCATGGAATGTGTGCTTTATTTCTTAAGGAGCTATGACTACAGAAGTGTTATCACTGCTCATACACTATACCTCTCAAGCTATAAGAACTACTGCATTGTCAGAACCTGGTAGTGAAGGGTAAGTATCAGTCTCTTTTCAGAGTCCTCTGTTCAGAGAAGGGACAGTGTTACCACTTAAAAAAAATCAAAATTAGGACATACCACAGCATTATTACCAGAATACATTTTAATTATTCCCATTCCAAATGGTTTTCTCTCTTAAGACAGTGAAAACCAAGACCCCCCATTTTAGTTTTGTGTTTGTTTATATTTATTCCATAACCTAACTTAAACAACCATATTTTATTTAGATTACTTATGTTCTCTGACTGTTTTTAAGGAATAAAAGAAATTAATGGTTTCTTATCTCTTATCAGGGCATCTTTCATTTTCCCTGCTTTTTGTCAGGATATGGTATTCCAGTCCATATCTGTACCAGTCAGCTCAAGATTGGTGGCAGTAATAGAGACAGGTGATCCAACATATCAACTCTAATAAACAGAACTTCCATTAACCAGTTGACAGCCAGATAGTTTGCAACAAAGCACTCAACTGAGAGTAAATACCATCAGATCAAAACCCCATGGATTTCCATCTTATCTATCTATCTATCTATCTATCTATCTATCTATCTATCTATCTGTCTATGTATCTGTCTATTTATCTATCTAGTTCTTTATCTGTAAACCACAAAATGCTTGTTCAAAAATGTATTTACAAATAGTCACAAATGGAATGCAACATCTTAGTTTCAGTGGGGTCCTATTGCAACACAGTTTTATAGTTTGAGGGGCTGACATACAGGGAGGTCAATTAACTTGCTTAGTGCCACACAGTGAATCAGATGCTGTAGTGAGATTCAATCTTGTGATCTACTGGTTTACATTTATGCCTCTAGCCACTGGTACACACTATTAATTTTGCACCATTGGTATATGAACAGTATTGTATTGCCTTTGCACATTCTGAACTGTGTTGTGGATTTTGTATTTATTCTGCACCTTTATTATTACTGTAGCTACTCTCTTAATCCCTACTCCAGTTCACTTCTGGAAACAAGCTGTTAACAGCTCAGTATGTCTTTCCTGGGGAAGATTTAAAAAAGAAAGAAAGAAAGAAAGAAAGAAAGAAAGAAAGAAAGAAAGAAAGAAAGAAAGAAAGAATACCATTTGGATTTACATGTGCATTGAGTTATTTGACCCCACCACCCTCAATTGAAGGTCTGACAGAAATATTTTTTATCCGTGCTGAAGCATAGCCACTTAGGGCCGTATTCACAAAAGGCAACTCAGGATGCAAGGCAACTTGCATCCGAAAATATGGTGCAAGCAGCACTTGCGTCCTGAGGTGCATCATGTTGGGATTCACAAAAGCAACCTGTGACATGCTGTAGGCTTCCTGCCCCCAACTACACCAATGCACCATAAGCCCCCTTGCAAGAGGGCACAAGGGGATTTATGGCAGCAATTGCACCCTACTCAGGAAGGTTGACGTCAAAGTCCCCAAATCGGGATTTAGAAAGAACCCTCGGTGAACAACCATCAAAGAACATTTACACCCACTATGAGGTAGCGTAAGTGGTCTTTACCATCCACTGGAAGCTGCCAATGTGCAGCCAGTGCTGTATAACTGTGGGGTCACCATGGTTCTCCCCAGCCCCATATTCCTAGTGTACAGCACTGCCCTCCCATGCCCACAGTGACCACAATAGCCAGCACAATGCCCAGTGTGGGCTATTGCCCACCCACCATCCCGATACTGCCAGGTGTGCAGTCCTCTGGGCTACCTGAGCACCCCCCTCCCCAGCCCCGATGTTCACTTCCTGAACCCCTCACCCACATCCCAGCCCCACAGGTACCATACTCATTGGGAACCACATATGCCCCATAAAACCCTGGTGATACAGTGGCCCTATCCCCCCACCTGACAGTGAGAGCCCCCTCATCCCCGCCAATACCCCACCAGTGACTGGCACAGCTCTTCACTCACCACCATGGCCAGCTGCTGACTGAGCTGTTCCAGGAGTGCATATTGTACATATACACACTCCATGAATGACAGTTGCTGTCAGTCACCGATTGCATATATCTAGAATATGCACTTCCAGTACAGCTCAGTCAGCGGCTGACCATGGTGGTGAGCAGAGGGCTGTGACAGTCACTAGTGGGGTATTGGGAGAGTGGGGGGGTTCACATTGTCAAGTGTGGGAGGGGGACCACTAGACTACCAGGGAGTTATGGGAGTGGATGGGGGACTAATCATATTAAGGGGGATTGGGTCTTGGGTCCACACCTGATGGGGATTGGAGTGGGCATGGGGGCACCACAGCTCCATTCTTTGGGCTCATCTGCTGCCTGCTCCGTTCCACAGCTTGCAGCATACATGGGGGCTGTGCCCTACCTTTCACAGATGCTGTAAGCCGCAGGACACAGGCTCCTGCACCCTGTTTGTTTCTGCATCAGGCGCAGAGGCCAGGACACACGTGCCATTGCTGCAAGCTGCCATTGCTGCAGCTTGTGGAAATCCTGTGTGAATCCAGCCTAGAGCTTCACAAGGCTGGAAAGAAGGACACAACGTAAGGTGAATCCATTCTGGCCTAGTCCTAACACCTCTAGTGATATTAAAGTACATAGTAATGAAATGAGAAAGTACGTATCAGAAGATGTCACTGTCCTGGCCCAAATCTTTTTTTTTTATACGTGATATAATTTAACTAAATATATAAACAATTTCTGTGCTGTTCTATTCAGCACAACCTAATTCTTAAACTTGAAAAAGCATCTTTCCCCAACATTGCATCAACTGACTATTAGAACCTGTCAGAGCAACAGTACATACCCATATATGCACACAATTATTTAAGGATCACTATCTCAGCTCCTATTTATGTATTATATTATACCAAACTGTCATTAGTACTACAGTCTGCCTAATGATGATTCTTCTCCTGTTGCTTTGTATATATGTATATATTTACTGTTTTGTCCAACATCACTCCATGTTTACTTTCTAGTAACACTGTAATTATTCCTATTTATATTGTTTATGTATATACAGTACCATCCTCAAGTATTGATTATTTGTTTCCCAGCATTGGCTGTTCACCCCTGCCTTTTATAGTTCATATTGTACATTTTGTTAAATAGTGTCTGTTAATTAATTTTGTATCCCCATATTGACTGTATATATGGTTTGTTATTCTTAAAAAAGGGTCCTCCTTGAAAATGAGCTTGCTCAATTTACACCTTCACAAGAAACTTGAACTTATGTCGACTCTTTGTGTTTGTTTGCACATGTGCAGCAAACATATTGTTACAGTGGATGGCTTCTGTGGTGTGTCACTGTTGCATCCAATGCCACTTAGGCTGCTGAAGGCTTTGACATTGACAGGCCAATTACCAGCTAGGCTGATCATGACGCTGTTCTGCTGGTGATGGGCAGCATCTCTGTGTAGTTGAAAGCAGGCAACGGCACCTATCGGAGCAAGACTACATGCTTTTATTTACAACACATGCCCAAAAGCTAGCTGGGCACTGTCACTATCAGCCTGCTGCTTGCCCTACCATGCTGCTCATTCTCCCCCCAAACTCTGTGGCTTTCCCAGTGCTCCTTCTGAAAAACAATTCCTGCCATTGTAGTTTATATGACCCACCTCCCCATCACTTCTCTGGTGTCCCTTTCTGTAAAAATAAACTCCCACCCATTGCCAATTATCCTGTCCACCTCCTAATGGCTCCTTCTTGCCCCATTTGTGAAAATAATCTCCCACACATGGCCAATTATCCTGCCAACCTCCCAATCATTTCCCCCAGTGCCTTGTACCTGTAATCCAAGAAAACCATTCAGCAACAACTTCTGACCCCACATGTCCCCACCCCAACCCCTCCAAACACCCACCACCCCACCCAACCCTGCACCCTCATTTACCTATCTGGCACACTGACACATCCTGCCACTTTCACTGACACGTCATTATTTTTTCAATGCTGTACGTAAATGACTGAAAATAAGATATGTTTGGTTTATGGCTTTTTCATGCATTGTGAACTTTTACCCATAACATTGTCATTTATAAATATTTTTTTCACTAAATTTTCAACACTGCCTTCTTTGGACCTCACCTCATAAACAGGTAGGTGAATATTTTTCAAATCTGACTCAAAAGGTGAATTCACAGGCGCTCTACAAAATCACCTTTCGGGCAGGTTTTGAAAATGTTCACCTACTGCGTTCATGAGGTGGGGTGATAAGAAGACAGTTATGCAACTTTGGTAAAAAAAAATATAGTAAATTGACCAAGTTAATTCAATGTCCACTCATAACTTTATTATTTTTCAATATTTATCCACCAAACTTTCAAAATGGCCTTTTTTGGGGAACCAACCTCATGAACAAGGTAGGTGATATTTTTCAAATCTTGCCCAAGAGGTGATTTAGCACTCGTCCATGAAATCAGCTTTTGTATAGGATCAATAAGGTTCATGAAGTGGTGTCATAAAAAGACCACGTTGAAAATTTTGGGTGGAAATCTTACAAAAACAGTACTTATCAATGTACACTTGAATTTGTTCAATGTTCACTCAGAACATTAGTAATTTTCAATATTTTGGCACCACAGTGGGGGGGGGGTGCTGTTGAGCCTGAGCTATATGCAGCAAGTTTTAGCAGCTCTGTACAGCTTAGATAGAAATTTGCCTTATTTCTCCTTTGGGACACTGTATATCAAATTTTTGACCTTACCAGTGAAACCAGTGACCCAGAAAACATCAAGATGGGTAACCCCAAGAAAGAAAAATTCTCTGGAGCAGCAGGGAAAAGTAAGGGAATCAGAGGATCTGGGAGAGCGGAGGACGCCATAGCTGAGGAGGAGAGGCCTACTGCGGCAGAGACTATTACCATTCTGGGTCATAAACTTCAGACCCTAATTGCATCTGTTTCCACTCTCAACCAAAAGGTGGACGATTTTAATGGCCGTGTGGTACTTTTAGAAGCAGTGGAAGGCATTAAAGGTGACTTTCGAGAGGTGCACATGCAGGATGATGCCTCTACCGCAGCAACCACACTCCTGATTAAAGAGAGTCAGCACCTGAAGGCAAGATTGGAGACACTCGAGAATCAAGCCTGGGTGGCAAATGTTCGGATCCTGGGCCTCCCTGAGGGCTTGGAAGGTGATCATCCGATTTTAGGCATCCAAGATTGGCTGACCAAAAAACTAGCCCCAGAAAACTCAGATACCAACTGGGAGGTGAAAAAAATTTACAGAGTAACATTGCATGGCCATTCTCAGAACATGGAGGAGCCATGGACCCTCATGCTGGTGACCTCGGGAGCGGCAGACTGGGATAAAATTCTTAAATGTGCTAGAAGAGTAGCGCCGTTTTACAGGATGATCACCAAGTTCACTTTTTTCCAGACATCAGCTACTCAACTAGACAGCTCCACAAAAAGTTTGATGGAGTAAGGTGAATCCTATGGGAATGGGGAGTACCACTCACTATTATTTTGTCTGACAGGCTTTGGGTCATACACCAAAGTAAGGTATATTTGTTCTCGGATCCTATTGAAGCCGGCAAGTGGGCAGATCGAAAGGTGGCTAAATCCTGTAGAAGGACCGACGGAACAGATGATGAGGATGATGAGCCAACACCGTGAAGGATATCCTAAGGACATATGACTTTACCTTTGTGGTAAATTATTCAAATTAGGCCCTCGTATGCTTGTTTTTGGTTAATTAAATTTTAGAGCAATTGTTACCTTTATAGAGATGGGGCTTACAGTCTCTCTCTCTTTTTTCTGTGTAAACTAAAAACTCTCACTTTGGATTTGATTAGAGTCATTTCAATGCCGCTGGTTGTTAAATGGGGGACTACTGGTTTAATTCTGTGCTCCCCAGGGCCCACATGTTCTGTAATAGTTATGAGGCAGATAATCTAATCTAATCTTTTTTTTTTCTTACTTTACAATGATAAGCTGCATAACTTGCTGTAATTCACTGACAATGTTTCTTTATTACATTTAGGTAGTAAACATGGCACCACTAGTCCCTTTTGCAGGGGCATGGCTAAGTTTTATACTGAAATTGCTGGACAATTTAATAACATTGGATTATGCCATGCAGCTCTTGGGTTCTACTTGTAGCACAAATTTGAATACATTTAACATTTTAGTAAAATAATTTTATTGGACTCCCCCACATGATGTATCAATATGTAGTGGATCCATAGAGCTTCTATGATTAAGGGATCCAATGTTGTTCCCAATGGTGATGTCTAATTGTAATGGACTGTCTACTATATGAGAAATGTTTGTTATGTTAATAACAAAATGAAAAAATAAAGTATAAAAAAAAATATTTTGGCACCACATTTTCAAAAGAACTATTTTTTTCACACCACCTCACGAAAGGAGAGGTGTCATTTTCAAATCTGACTAAAACACGTTTTCATATTTCAGTCAGTTATAAATGGTGCCTGTCCTGTTCATGGGGGGATGGGGGAATCATAAAATGACTATGTTAAAAAGGTAGGGTTACAATGTTCCCAAAATTTGTGAACAAATGTTGTGTGCAGGGATGGCATTGGTTCAGCAGGTAGTGTGTTGTGTTCCCATGCTGGTCACTCAAGTTCCAAGATAAGATCAGGGGCCAGTTGGGTAGCGTAAGGATGAGGCCCAACATTTTTTTGCACCACTGTTCCAAGCCTGGGAAAGTATTGCACAGTGTTCTGTTGCACATGGGACACCTTGTAATAGGCCTGGGAAAATTCCCACATAAGTGGTTGCCAGGCATGTCTTGATCTATTTTTGTATTTACGCATGTCA
This sequence comes from Neoceratodus forsteri, assembly GCA_016271365.2. NCBI lineage: Eukaryota > Metazoa > Chordata > Ceratodontiformes > Ceratodontidae > Neoceratodus > Neoceratodus forsteri. Next base: position 1,035,957,450 of record CM028135.1, read on the forward strand.
TTAAACTTGTCCACTGCTTGCAATTCCTAAAACTCTCTTCCCTTTAGCTGACCTGCTAAATGTACATGCTAGATTCATACTCTGGATGTAGCAGGATGATGTTATCACATATATGTAATGGTAAATACCACAGCACTGTACCAATATATTTCATTTTTACATAGCGCCAATGGCAAAAGACTGGGAATTTTTAAACCTTCAGAATCTTGTATTTGGCTTCAGAAATAAAAATACATGAAACAGACATTACTAATCACTGACTCTATTGAAACCCTCTCACTAAAATATTATTCTGCCTTCCTCATTCCCTACTACACAATGAAAACCTAAATGACACAACATGCAAGCTATCATTCCGCATTGACAAATGCTTGTTAAAATCTGATTGTGCTTATTTAGAGCAGTCTACTCTGAGTTTGGAAAAGTTTGGTTTTCAAAATGTAGGCCATTCCAACTAATATGAGAGAGCTAAGATGCATGCCAGCCTGTTAGGTTAATCCTGTGGTGACCTGTTCAACTGTATTGTCACATTCATAGAAACATACAGAGCACTACTAGATGGAGTGATTTAGAATTTGATTGAAAACAGTAATGACATCGGGATGCAGGAGCTGTGGAGGCCACAAATGAGGGAAGTCTGAATGTGTACCATTGACTTCGGGCAAGAGACACTAACTCTGAAGTTTCAGTCATAATAGGATTTCATAGCAAACTGAGTGAATCATAATAGGAATATCTGCAAAGATCTACTTTTTGAAAATGGATTGCAAGCACTTTATTGATATTGAAATTACAGTCATTCTTCTCTGGGAAACTAAAGAGTGTGACTGATTTACTGATTAATCACTCACTGAGTTGGTATACATGCAACAAGAACATTTTATGCTTCCTGGCATATGGCAAGTCAAGTGGTCGTATAGAACTTTTTATTATTTAAATAGATTTTCCTAATACTGGTTTTCCACAGTTATTAATGTGTCGCCCTGCCCCAGCATGTTGGGGCTTACCTGGCTCCACAGAGTCCATCAGCCCCCAGGCTGCTCCAATTGCTTTCTGGTCCCTATGACTGCTAACGGGGACCAGGAAAGTGAAGAGGAGTATTGCTTTCTTTGTCACAGTCAGCACTCTTGATCTCCATAGCTCTCTACCACACCACATAGCTGTTCCCTGCCACTAACAGAGCACAGCACTATTAAGAGTGCTGTGAAGTTTTACTTCACAGGTGAATTGTTGGTGATGTGCCAATCATAGGCCTACACATAGATCTGGTGATGGCCCTTTTCAAGTAGTTTGCTGTAAAAAGCTCCTTTTTTTGTTAGGTTGTATTTCTTAAAAAAAAAACAATGTCCCCTTCTACACCTTCCAAACGCACCTCATGCTACTCTTCTCCCCCACCCAGCTCTACCCACTTTAAATACATACCCCCTTCCCCCACCCACTGGGCGGCACCCACAATACATCCCATCTCCCTGCCTCACAGAGAAGTTAAGCTGTATTCCTACACCCATTTACAACACAAAATACCATTCCCAATATCCTCCCCAGCCATAGAGGAGACAGAGACCTCCCCACCTATCCACTTAGCAGTGCCATTAGCCCTCCAACCACTATGTCACCCCAAGAAAAAAAGTATTATTTGAAAAGAGGGAAGGTGACTGACAAAGACCCTCCTCATAGTACATCGACCAGCCACCATCTGATCAAACAGGAGCAAACACTTGTAGTAATCATCTGTTTTTATTATTAATGTCTGCTCCCCAACATTCATGAAGTGGACAGCTGAGGTGTTAAGAAGATGATCTGTGCCAATCACCATCTGTCTTTTTGAATATGTCCTTTTTTTCTTGACATGGCATTGAGGGCTGGATGGCTGCTGCTAAGTGGGTGGGGGAGGGTTCTCTGACTAATTGTACAATGGGTTGAGGAAAGAGGAGTCTGAGAATAGAATACAGTGTTTGAGATGGTGGGGCTAGAGTCCTTAACATTTCTACCATGGCTAAGGAGTGGGAGAAGGTTGGTGTGGGTGGGTGCTGCTCAGTAGGTAGGGGAAGGTGGTCATGTATTTAAACTGGAGAGGGCTACAAGGGGGCAAGCAGTCCATGAAATGGCACTCTTCTTGTGAAATGCTACTTCATGGAGTCTTTAACAGGTGAAGCACTAAGCAAAGTCACACATCACATGTGAAGTACCACCATACATAGTCTTTGCCTGGTAAAGTGCCAGCTTTGCTACACATTGTACTATGGGCATAGTTGTGCACAGTACCAGCATCTTTCACAGCACTTTTTGTATTGAAGTTTGATTACTTTCTATGGACCTAAAGGCAACTGGCACTCCCAAAGATCAGGGCAATCCCATAACAGCCACCATGAACCTAACAGACACTAGTGGGCTACCACCCACACACCACAATGGACAAAAATGAATGTTTGAGGGCAGGATCCCCTTGCAAAAATGAAAACTTTGGGGTCAGTACCCTTAAGACTACACAGCAGCAGCCATTTTAATTTCAGCCACTTCTGCCTGTCAGGAGATATGGCAATAATGTTGGGATGACAGCACAGCAAATCAGGCAATAAAGACAGCTACAGGGCCACTGGGGCTATAGGAACACTGCAGGCCATTATTAATTTGACCATAAGAATGGCAACCAATCAACTATTGAGGATCAACCTGATAGACCCTCCCCTGTGATTGACTGAGGGTCTGTACCAAAGGGAGAACTGGATCCATCACTGATTAGCAGTGTTTACATAACATTTTAGTTTGGGAGAGAGGCAGCTTGGAGGCAGAACTGCTGCCTAAGCATATGAGCATTTGGAGGCCTGACTGAGGCTTTCAAAATCCAGAATAAGGAGGTGTTGGTTGGATTTCAATAGCCACTGAAAGAGGTGACTACTAAATGCAGATAACAGAAGAAGAGAGATGCATCACCCAGCAGCTGAAGAGTACAGACCGCACTGCAGCTGATCTTTATCCAAGCAGTGTCCCAAGAGAGACACTTGAAACATACCTGAATGGTCTAAACTACTGTACTGTACAATAGAGACAAGAAGGCCAGGAACTCACCATGCTAGCTACAACAGCCAGGTGACAACCTGCAGTGAGAGTTGCCTTTTAAAGGGCAGAGGGTGAGCTTGCCAACCTGATATCTATCTGACATCCTTAGGGGATGTTTCCTTGCACAGACTAAAAACCAAACATACCTCTGTTAATGACACATTCATCCCAAAATTTTCAGCTAGCTATACCTTTCGTGTGCACAAATGCAGGCAGGAAAAAGAACTTTCACATACCATGCTGCTTCCTTATGGAATTAATTATTGACACATATTAAACATCTCCTTTCTGCTGTCAGGCTGTTCTCATCTGTTACTCTGTATCTGAAAAATTCAAACATAAGTTTTTTTTAAGCTGGAATGAAATGTGTAATAATTATTAATTTATTGTAAGGCAACAAGCCTTTGTGTAAAGCAAATCAACAAAACACAATGAAGAAAAAAAATGACATGGTTCTCAAAAGAGGTGGCAGGGAAGGTTAAGAAGAAAGGCATAGCAATCAGGAAATATAAGGAAACACAGAAGGAGCAGGACAGAGAACTTTATCAGTTAAAGCAGAAAGAGGCTGGGTAGGCAGTCAGAATAGCAAAGGTCCAAACCAAGGAAAGGATAGCCAACTCTGTTAAGAAGGGGGATAAGACCTTTTATAGGTACATTAGGGAGCGACGAAAGACCAAAGGAGGGATACTGAGGCTTAATAAAGGAGAGGGAATGGGGTAGAGGGTGACAGTGAAAAAGCAGGGATACTGAATTAATATTTTTGTTCAGTATTCACAAAGTAAAAGGAGGGGGAGGTACCTAAACCAAACAAGAGAAACACTCTGAAGACGGGGGTTGATACCAGTCCATTTACAGAAGAAAAGGTTCTGAAAGAACTAATAAAATTGAAGGTGGACAAAGCAATGGGGCCTGATGGGCTTCACCCAAGAATTCTAAAGGAACTAAGGGTAGAACTAGTGATACTGCTGACTACTCTCTTTAACAAATCATGGGAGGATGAGGTGGTACCTGAGGACTGGAAGAGGGTGGATGTGATTCCTCTTCAAAAAAGTGGGAGCAAGACAGAGGCAGGAAACTAAGAGACCAGTTAGTTTGACATCAGTGGTAGGGAAAATGATGGAATCATTCTGAAGGAAAGAATTGTTGAGTACCTAGAGGCCAGAGGGGCACAGGACCCAAGGCTACATGGATTCATGATGGGAAGGTCATGTCAGATGAATCTAATAGATTTCTTTGACTGGGTGACCAAAGTAGCAGACCAGGGAGGGGCTGTGGACATGGCCTGCCTAGATTTTAGCAAGGCATTTGATACAGTCCCACACAAAAGATTAATACACAAGTTAGCTAGCCTTGGAGTGGGTCCCAAGGTGGTAGCCTGAATAAAAATTGGCTGGACAACAGGACGCAAAGGGTAGTAGTAAATGGAGTCCACAGTGAAGAAAGGAGGGTTACTAGCGGGGTACCGCAGGGTTCAGTACCAGGACCGGTCCTTTTTAATGTCTTTATAAGTGACATCACAGAGGAACTGGAAGGAAAAGTATGTCTCTTTGCAGATGACACAAAGATCTGCAGCATGGTTGATACACAAGATGGATTGGAAAGGATGAGAAGGGACTTGGCAAGGTTGGAGGAATGGTCAGATGTATGGCTGCTCAGATTCAATGCAAAGAAGTGCAAGGTAATGCACCTGGGAAACAAAAACCCAGGGGAAGAGTACACAATGGGGGGTGAGATACTGACAACAGTAAAAATGGAAAGGGACTTGGGGGTAATTATATCAGATGACCTAAAGGTGGGCAAGCAATGTGAGAAGGCAGTTAGGAAGGCTGGGGCAATACTGGGATGCATAGGGAGAGGCATCAACAGTAGAAAACAGGAAGTTGTTATCCCTCTCTACAGACAGTGAGACCCCATCTGGAGTACTGTGTGCAATTCTGGAGACCCCATCTCCACAAAGACATAGACAGAGTGGAGGCTGTTCAGAGGAGGGCAACCAAAATAGTGCAAGGTCTGCACCAGAAGACATACGAGGAGAGACTAAAGCAGCTTAATATGTATACCCTTGAGGAAAGGAGGGAGAGGGGTGACAGGATAGAAACTTTCAAGTATCTCAAGGGGATTAGCAAGGTACAAGAGGGCAGTATCTTTCAGAAGAAGAGATGTGCAAGAACAAAGGGGCACAATTTGAAGATAGAGGGGGACGGCTCAGAGGTAATGTTAGAAAGTATTTTTTCACAGAGAGAGTTGTGGATGCATGGAACAGCCTTCCTGAGGAGGTTGTGGAGTCAGGAACAGTGGGAGAATTCAAGAATGCATGGGACAGGCATAAGGCAATTCTAGTGGGGGGTGGGCAGGAGGAAGTAAGCTTTTGATTAACTAGAATCTGCAGTTTATCCATCAGGTAGGGAAATGGACAGACTGGGTGGGCAAAGCAGTCCTTATCTGTTGTCAAATTCTATGTTTCTATGTTTCTATGATGGGCCAGGAGGATGACAGAAAGGTAGGTGATTGAGATCTTCTGCTCTTTTTGTGGGGGACTGCAGTCGAAGTGCCTGGGAGCAATAATGAAAGTGAATGTAGCACTACAGAAAACAAACAGGAATGTGGTAAGGGCCACTATGCACAAGTTCTGTTGGTCTTGTTTATTGAACTGCTCATTCTGTTAAGTATAGAGCCTCCCTATATGGCAGAATGGTAATCTCTGTTCAGGTTTTGCTGCATGAATGGTTTGGGCAGACACTGGAAGCATATGTTTGGATGTGGTCTATGAGGTGGGGCTCAGGGTCATGGAATTGGCTGAGGGTAAGAGCAGGGGCATCTTTTTGAGCCAATATGGAGCACTAAGCCATGAGTGGTTGGTGTCTTTGTTTGGTGGCACAGGGATGGCATCTTGCTAGAAAATTCATGGGCTGCGTGGGTAAGTTTTCAGTCATGCATGTGCATGCGCACTACAGGCAGCAGCCATATTTGTCATGGTTGCCAGCCAGTGCCAACGCGTGAGGATGGGCTGAGATGACATTTTAACATGCAGCCATTTTGAACCACTCATCCAAGCAGTGGTGCAGATATTTCGGGGAGATAGGAGCAGAATAGCACTGGAATTTAAACTTGGTGGCCAAAATGCAGAGCTGATTCACATAGCAGCTTGGTGGTGATCTGGGTAACATGCAAGTGAACAACTGTACTTGAAAATCATAAGATTCAGTTGATTAGTTGGGGCAGTATGGGCTGGCATTAACACACCAGGGTAAGGGGCTGGTACCTAGAGGGGAGACACAGCGGTCATGAGCTGGGAAAGATTTTATGATTAAAATATTTTAAGCACTAGACATTACCCCAGAAACAAAAATAAATATAAAAAAAGTGGTGCTAGAAAGGCAGGCATAATAAGTGGTATCACACCAGCAAGGGTTATTTTTTGGGAACAAGCTGACAGAGGCATCCTTCATAATAAAAACCAAAAAACCCACAAAAAACAAAACAAAGAGGGACAGGCTGACAGAAGGGTAGGGCTAATACTGGCATAGGGATTTGTTAGGGCTAAGAGTGCTGTAGTGTAAGAGGGAAAATAGTACTGTCTAGGTGGCACAGCATGTATTTATGGGGGATGGACAGTTTTGCTTATGGTTCTGTCCATGTTCTGAATTCCTTGTCTGAAGCTGATTTATGGCCTGATAGTCATGGAACATTTTCTAATCAAGGGATATCAGCAAGACTGCACTTCAGTCCTTTCTGGGTGAACAAAGTTTAGGAACTGTAAGTTGCAAAGAAACCCGAAGGTCAGGTTGTTCCATGAATGGGGTCATTACACACAAAAACAATTCTGTGAAGTGGGTAGTTTGCAAACAAAAAGTCGCATAGTTATGAACATGTCCCTGACTTTGTTTCAATGGTTTTTAAACCTGGAAATGAGTGCATTTCACCAGGGATTACAGATCTTTAGATTTTCTCACTAGCATTTAGCAGTGCAATCATAGTAATCATGTAATGGCACACGAGCTAGGAAAACTAGCCATTTTGGGAGGGACTGGAGGAAAAGACAAACATGGTTATTTATTGGCTTTAGCTTACAGACACACTGTGCTGATGCTCATTTCCAGGTACAACATCAGACTGGGGCAATGGTGAGGACTGGGAGCATAGTCGCAGGACATTGAATAATTTTATACTGCCTAAGGGCGGTACTGTCAATGAATTATCTTCAAAAGTGGTTCTAGCATTTGGTACAGTGCTTATACACAAAGAAATCTGCCTGATTAGAGGAACAACACAGAATCTTACTAATTCTGGTATTTTAAGACTGAGGATACACTGAGCTGTTAACAAGCGGAGGCATATTCTGGAGTGTGGCTGCAGACGGTATGCCTCTGGAGCTGAAAGCACGGGAGGAAGTCAAAGGAAGCTTGGTAGATCAGCTCAGAAGAGTGACCTTTCTGGCAGAGAGTCTGGTTTACAGCCTGTTTTGGTTTTGCAGCAAGTTCATCCCTAATGCTGGGCCATACACTTGGGTGGTCCGGGGACACCGTCTGTGTTCAAGAGTTTGTGGGTTTCACAGGGAGATGGTTATGCCATACCTGCGCATGTGCATTGGGAGGATGACCATCAGCTTGGTCATGGCAGGAAGCTTGGGCAAACTGAACAATAACAGCAAAGGGGATGTAATTGCCATTAAATAATATTAATGGGGGGGAAATCTGTTAATTCATACCCCAGGTAAGGTAAGATGGATGGATGAGTGAGGGTATAATATACTGTGGATGATAACTGGGATTTATGAATGTAACTATGCAAGTAATATAACATGCACTGACAGTAGGTTAGTCATTATCCAAAACCTAGAACTTTTGATAGGCCTGTATGCCCTTTAGCTGGTGCAGAATGCAGCGGCAAATTTGTTGATGGCACAGTCTAGGTACTGTCACCTCACCCCGGTGCTGCGTGAACTGCACTGACTGCCGGTCAGGTGGAAGATCCTCTTTAAGGTGGGTTTGCTCACTTTAAGGTCCTACACGGCCTGGGCCCTGGTTACCTGAAGGACCATCTTACACCTGCTCTCTTGGTCCGCTCCCTCTGCTCCTCCTCTACGGGTTTCCTTGCGATTCCCAGGATGAGGCTAGAAACAGCATGTGACAGAGCATTCAGTGTCACCGCCCCCATCCTGTGGAATTCACTATCTCCAGCTGTAAGAGAGGCCCCTTCTGCTGAGGTGTTCAAAGCCTGCCTAAAAGCCTTCCTGTATAATCAGGCCTTCTCAGACTTTGCTTTATAGTTCCCTCTGATCTCTGACTTTCCTGCTTAAACTGGTCCCCGGCTGTATTTTAGCCAGTAATTATTGCTGATCATAGTATTTATACATTTTATAATAATGAGTTATAGTGAAATTATTTATTTTGTATATTGTGGTGTTATTTTGTATATATATATATATATATATATATATATATATATATATATATATATATATATATATAATTTATTGACTGTGTTTGTATGTAATTTTAACATGTTCTGTGCCCAGATCTCCGGGATGGGATGCTTTTAATAAAAATTGGCTTGCCAATTGCCTTGCCATAAGGAAGAGCAGAGTTCAATGTCCTATATGCTAAACTGGTCAAGGCTGAGGAGTTGATCTGGGCATTACAGTGGGTGAATCTGAGTTAGTGAGGTACAGGCCCTGTGCAAGTGGAGTAGGGAAAGAAGTTGGCACTGGTAGGAAGTGCATTTTGTGTGAGGATGGAATAGAACTAGGGATCAGTAGGTCCAAGATGGAGCAGGTGAGGCATGGAGCAATGGTGGTGTTGGGGAAGACAAGTAGTGGGGAGGGTGTGCCTGGTGTGGGCTATTGGGAGAATTCAGGGCTGCCAGAATGCAGGTGGCGGGGTTGTTACATATGGTAAGACGTATCTGTTCACCAGTTACCAGCTGGTACTGGTGTTGAAGAAGGGCATGGTAGTTTGGGACAGAATGCATCAGGGTTCTTGTCCCATTTGCTTAGGATAGGGGCAGCTTTGGAGGAGGTAGCCAGGGATAGCATGGCATGAGTGAAATAGAAGGTGGTATAGTGGAGGTCAGATAGACATAAAATGTACATCAGGGAATTAATAGTCCAATGTTATTTTATACCCACCCCCACCCCACGATATGGCAGGATGAGGAATGTAGGGATTTGGGGCCATTCATTCAATTACTGGGCAGACAGAAGGGCAGTGGGGAGGCCCAGAGGGGACAACTCAGGTGAAAAGTTGGGGAGGCCAAAGTACAATGAAAGATATTTGGGGCATGTGTTGGGCCTAGCTGTTACTGTTACAGGAGGATATTGAAATGGAAATTTCCAAGTGGGAGTTGTTGCTGGTACAGCTGGAGGGTAATTTATTTATTTATGACTTTAGTAACCGGGTAGGTGCACTGATCCCAGAGACCGTTTTCAGGCATGACCCGGTCACGTACAGTGGCACAGAGTAAAACACAAACAGCAATGCATAGAACAGTAGACAGTCTGACAAATAATAAAAGGTCGCAATAGTACACAAGATAAAAGGTAGCAAAATACATACATCCACATGATATGAGGTGATATAGTACATAAATCTGATATGCAAAAACGTAAAGAGAAATACATATATATATATATATATATATGAAATTGATATAAAGCAAGTTGCATAGAAGATAATCAATGTTCCTCAGGAGTAGCAGGAAAAGGATAACGTGGGGCTAGTAGAGGGAGGGAAGGACAGGGGTAGGGGTGTGAGAGGAAGGGCAATTGGTAGATTTATAAAGGGAGCTGCATAGGCAAGATACTCTTGTGGTAAGTGCAGGTGGGAAATGAAGAACTACTCAGGAAAGCAGGGACAGCAGGAAGTCTCCAGGAGCCAATCTTTGAGACAAGATTTGAACTGGCAGTGGGTGTGAATGGAGCGGAGCTCAGCAGGCAGTTTATTCCACAGCATAGGGGCTGCCACTAACAAGGCTCTACTGACCATATTGGTGGATACTTTGGAAATATTCAGAGGAAGAATGCAGTTGGAGCAGAGGTCATGGTGTAAAGTTTGGACCTTGAGGAGGGCTATAAGGGAAGATTCCTGGCCAGTACAGATGGCGGAATCCACCATGCAGCAAAGGGCAATGTCAAAGCTGCCTTGCAGCGGAAACCATCCTAGTGAATTGTAAAGGACTCAGTGGTGTGTAGTAGGTGAAATGACAGGCACTGTTGTAGGCAGAAGAGACCTTGGCCATAAGGGTTGTGGATGTCCTAGCATAGATGGGGGAGTAGTAGTCCAAGATTGGGAGTAGATTCCCCTGGACGATGGCAAGTCGGGCCTCCGGGGTCAGGTATTGTTGGAATCTGTAGGCAGCACCTAATGTTTGGTGAAATCTTCAAACTAGTGAGTTGATGTGCTCGGAGACAGAGAGGGATGGGTTGAGTAGAACACCTAGGTTTCTGAAAGTATTGACATCTTCAAGGGCTTGGCCATCATTGGAGATGATGTTGAGAGGGGGTGAGTTTTGGATTTGGACAGGAAGGACTTGGATCCAAACAGCATAGATTTTGTTTTTTTAGCATTAACCAGGAGGAGGTTATCAGCAAACCATTTATGGGCTGCAGCATAGTTTTGAGTTAGAACAGAGGAAATGCGGGCAGGAGATTTATTGCTGTAGAAAAGTAGAAGGTCATCAGCATAGAGGAGAGAGTGGCATCTGAGACTGTCTGAGGGAAGGGGAGTTAATAACTAAACAGAATAGAAGGGGCCCAAAAATGGAGCCCTGGGGGACACCTGTCGAGATGGGCAGGGTGGGGGAGCAGGCAGGGCCAATACTCAGAAACTGGGATAGATCATTGAGGTAGTTCCTGAACCAGGAAGTAATATCCTGGGAACAGCCAAGGCAATGTAGTTTGGAGAGGAGGAGGGTATGGTTGACAATGTCGAAGGCTTTGGATAGGTCTACGAAGACAGCGCCGGTGGTGTTACCATAATCCATGTTTATGAGGATGTGGTCGGTCAGTAGTGTGAGGGCTGTAGTGGTGGAATGGTTCTTGTGGAAGTCATGCTGTTGGCTACAAAAGACACTGTATTTGCCCATGTGCTTAGCAAGCTGATGGTGGATAGCCTTCTCGAGTAGTTTGCTAAGGTGTGGGAGGATGGAGATTGGACAGTAGTTGTCCACGGATAGAGGGTCACTGGCTTTGAAGATGGGAATCACCTTGGCAGTCTTCCAGGGGTCAGGCATGGAGGAGATAGAAACGGCAAGGCAAAAGATACAAGTGAGTGGTTCAATGATAGATGGGGAGATGAGCCTGAGGAAGACTGGAGATAGTCCATCAGCACCAGGGGAGCCATGATTTGGGAGGCTTTGAGGAGCTTAGCAGTGTCTGCAGTTGAGAGAGCTTTGAAATAAAATGGGGGGATTTGGGGATTTATGGTAGGCCTGGTGGAGGTCAACAGGGGGTTTGAATGGGGGGCCGAGCAATTTGACTGGCCATTTGGGAGTTTACTTAGCTATATGGCTAGATCAGAGAATTTGTCATTGAAAACCCTGGCCACTTACAGCGGGTCTGTAATGCGGCCATTCTGGGAGTTTAGTTGCAGGGCTGCCTTACTGGAGTGGGGGCTTAGGAGGGAGCCAATGGATGCCCAGAATTTCCTAGGGTCTCCAAGGTTAGCCTGTTGGAGATTATTGAAAGGAGTCTGTTTCAGAGATTTGGCCAGATGTTTGCATAGATTACTCTGGCACCTATAGGCATCCCAGAGGGTAGGGAAGGGAGATGCCTTGTAGGTGGACCAAGCACGATCCCTATCCTTCATAAGGATGAGGAGCTCTTTTGTGACCCAACGTGAGCAACCGCCTCTGACTCTTCTTGTAGTGACAGGAAAGTGCCTGTTCTGTAGGGTCATAAGGGTCTGTGTAAATAGGGTTACTGCCGGGGTGACATAAGAAAGTAAGTATAGAGCAGACCATTCCAGGTACTAAGCCTCCTCAAGGAGGTTTATAGTTTTGGGACTACTAAAGTTCAAGAAGGACAGGTATTTGGGAGGAGAATGTTTAAATTTTGATGACCAGAGGAGATACGTAGGGGAGTGGTCACTAATGGAGTCTGCCATGGTACCAGCAAGAAGTACATAATCATCCCTGTTTGTTATTATCCAGTCCAAAAGGGTCTGAGTGGCTGTGCATGGGTTTTGTCTGGTGGGGAGCATGATAGTCTGGACAAGGTTGTGTTGTTTTAGGTGGGAAGCATAGTAGGTACTCAGCCAGTTTAAATTGAAGTCACTGAGGAGACTAGAGTCTCTATGAGGGTATAAGGAGCTCAGGCCTGAGAGGAAGCTGGTTAGACCCTCAGTTCCATCGGTGGGGGAAGGGTTATAGCAGCAATCTATGTAGAGTTTCTTATGGGTGCCCACGGTTAGTTCTGTAAGAAGCCATTCACTAAGTGAGGTTGGAGCAGAGCAGAGGACAATGTTGGCTGAGAGGGGTTCCCTGATGAACAGTGCAACACCACCTCCCTTTTTCTTCCCTGGCCTATCAAGACACAGGGAGGAGTACCCAGGTAGTTCATATGTGGCGGTGGCAAGGTGAGGCTTTAGCCAAGTTTCAAAAAGTCCCAGAATGTGGGGCTTGTATAGCATAATCCAAGCCTCCAGATCATGGAACTTGGAGGGAAGACTGCATATGTTTATGTGAGTAATTTTCAGACCTGGGGCATTAGCCCAGATGCTGGAGGTGTGGGTGATGTGGGAATTGGGTGGATCAGAGTTGCATTCAACATCTCTGGCTAGAAGGAGGAGGGATAGCAGGAGTATATAAGGGCAAGAGGGGACAGTACAGGAACAGGAGCGGGAAACTAGGTAGTGGCCAAGTAGACAACATTCCTGATTGGAGAGAAAGGAGAGGGTGTTAGGCCCAATGGAGGACAGTTGCCATGTGGAGTGAGGGGAGGGGTGTAACAGGATGGATTGGGTGACAGAGAGGAAGGCAAGGTGCACTTGGTCATGGGCTAGCACAATAGCACAGGAGTCCATCAGCAGCAGCAGCAGAGATGGCAATGAGACATCAAACAGTGTGAGCTGTAGCAGATTTGTAGCCACAGGAGAAACACAGAAACATAGACTTTGACAGCAGATGAGGGCTGCTTGGCCCACCTAGTCTGCCCATTTCCCTACCTACAGGATAAGTTGAAGATCCTGGTTAACCAATAGCCTATTTCTTCTTACCCCCCACAAGAATTGCCTTATGTCTCCCACAGTTTTAGACCCCACAACCTACTCAGGAAGGTTGTTCCATGCATCCACCACCCTCTCTGTGAAAAAATACTTCCTCACATTGCCCCTGAACTGCCCCTTCTATCTTTAAATTGTGTCCCTTTGTTCTTGCACATCTCTTTCTCGGAAAGATGCTACCCTCTTGGACTTTGTTGATTCCACTGAGGTACTTAAAAGTTTCTATCATGTCCCCCTCTCCCTCCTTTCCTCAAGGGTATACATATTAAGCTCCTTTAGTCTCTCCTCATTTGGCTTCTCTTGCAGACCTTGCACCATTTTAGTTGCCCTCCTCTGGATTGCCTCTATCCTGTCTATGTCCTTACGGAGATGGGTCTCCAGAACTGGATGCAGTACTCCAGATGGGGTCTCACCAACTGTCTGTACAGAGGGATAACAACTTCCCATTTTCTGCTGGTGATACCTCTCCCGATACATCCCAGTATACCCCTAGCCCTCCCTACTGCCTTCTCACATTGCTTGTTAACCTTAACGTAATATGATATGGTTACCCCAAGGTCCCTTTCCATTTTTGTTGTTGTTACTACCTCCCCTCCATTGTGTAATCTTCCCCTGGGTGTTTGTTTCCCAGGTGCATTATTTTGCACTTCCTTGCATTGAATCCAAGCTGCCATACTTCTGACCATTCCTCCAACTTTGCCAAGTCCCTTCTCATCCTTTCCATGCCTCCTTGTGTATCAACCCTGTTGCAGATCTTTGCATCATCTGCAAAAAGGCATACTTTTCCTTCCAGTCTCTCTGCAATTTCACTTACTGTATAAAGACATTAAAAAGGACTGGACCCAGTACTGAACCCTGCAGTACCCCATTAGTAACCCCTCTTTCTTCAGAGTGGACTTCATTCACAATTACCTTCTGTATCCTGTTGTCCAGCCAATGTTTTACCAGGCTACCACCTTGGGACCCACTCCCATGCTGGTTAATTTGACTATTAATCTTTTGTGTAGGACTGTGTCAAATGCCTTGTTAAAGTCTAGGTAGACCATGTCCACAGCCCCTCCCTGGTCAACTACTTTGGTCTCCCAGTCAAAGAAATCAATTAGATTTGTTTGACATGACCTTCCCACTGTGAACCCATGCTGCCTTGGGTCCTGTGCCCCACTGGCCTCAAGGTACTCAACAATACTTTCCTTCAGAATTGATTCCATCACTTTCCCTACTGCAGAGGTCAAACTGATAGGTCTGTAGTTTTCTGCCTCTGTCTTGGTCCCACCTTTGTGAAAGGAAATCACATCTACCTTCCTCCAGTCCTCAGATACCACACCATCCTCCCCGATTTGTTAAAAAGGGTAGTTAGTGGTTTCACAAGTTCTCCCCTTAATTCTTTTAGAATTCTGGAGTGAATTCCATCAGGCCCCATTGCTTTGCCCATCTTCAGTTTTAGTTCTTTCAGAACCCTTTCTTCAGTAAAAGGACTGGGATTGACTCCCACATCAAGAGTGCTTCTGTTAATTGGATTAGGCACCTCTCCCTCCTCTTTTGTGAATACTGAACAGAAATATTCATTCAGTATCCCTGCTTTTTCACTGTCCCTCTCTGTCCACCCACCATCCATTCTATTCAGCCTCACTATCCCTCCCTCTATTTTTCTACGCTGCCTGATGTACCTATAAAAGGTTTTATCCCCCTTCTTAACTGAGTTGGCTATCTTTTCCTCACTTTGGGCCTTTGCTATTCTGACTTCCCTCCCTGCTTCCTTCTGCCTTAACTGGTACAGCTCTCAGTCCTGTTTCTTCTGTGTTTCGTTATACTTCCTGAATGCTATCTTTTTCTCCCTGACTTTCCCCGCCACCCCTTTTGAGAACCATAGTGGCTTTTTCTTTTGTTTTGATTTGTTTATTTGCTTCACACAAAGGCTTATTGCCTCTGTGATGGCAGTTTTGATGTTCCCCCATTGTTGTTCCACCCCTCCTTCTAACCTGTTTGCTAGTGATTTTCTAAGACACTCTCCCATCTTGCCAAATTCAGCCCTCCAGAAGTCCAGTACCCTCACTTTTGTATGGCTTGATTCTGTAGCTGAGTGTATCATGAACCAAACTGTTTGATGGTCACTTGTTCCCAGATGGCAACCCACTTCTAGATCTGAGATCCTCTCACTGTC
This sequence comes from Neoceratodus forsteri, assembly GCA_016271365.2. NCBI lineage: Eukaryota > Metazoa > Chordata > Ceratodontiformes > Ceratodontidae > Neoceratodus > Neoceratodus forsteri. Next base: position 1,035,972,888 of record CM028135.1, read on the forward strand.
CCCATTTGAGAGTATGAGGTCTAAGATTGGTCCCTCATGAGTGGGTTCCGAAAGTAGCTGTCTGAGGCATGCCACCTCTAGGGCATCGAGAGGCCCTGCTCTTGAATGTGGCTGCAGCCTCCTACCAACAGTATCTCCCCTTTCTGTGCCATCCTAAGAATGCCTTCTATCATATCCTTGTCAATTACCTCCCCCTGACATGGGGGTCTGTATACAACCCCTATGCAGATTGTGGTGCCATATCCAGTCTCTAAGGTGACCCACAGTGCCTCCTCTCCTCCCTGTTTACTCTTTTGTTCAGTTGCTTTTATCCCTTCCTTTACATAGAAAGCTACTCCTCCCCCTCTTCTCCCCTCTGTGTCTCTCCTGTAGGTTATGTACCCTGATAGCAGGAATGGAAATTGGGCTGCAGTTTAGTGCAAGTCAAACCAAGACACTTGCTAACCAGTTTAGTAGTTTAAGGGAGAGACTGCAGGAGAAACTGCATTAAAATAGGGGAATAAGATACTTAAATATGTAGGGTATTAAGTTACACCTGGTGAAATAAGGATGGGAGAAAAAGTAGGTTAGAACTGGAGTTGGTGCTGTGTCTCAATGGCAGTTCCTATGAAAAGAGAGAAGGGGAGAAGGCATATGAGTTAAATTGGAGGTTTCAGCTGAAGAACCCACCTCCCATGAACAGCTACCAATTGGGAGAGTGTGGGACACAGCAACTGAAGATTTAATAGAGAGCAGGTGGGGTGGGTGGGAGAGCCGAAAAACTGCAAGAATTACCAGCAATGGCTTCCAAGAAACTAAAATCAAATTAAATGTGCAGAGTTCTGCCGACTGCCCAAAAGGTGCAAACTTCAAAACGTGGAGCTTGTCCTGTGTGCCTCTGGCAAATCTTTGGGTTTCAGCAGCGGCAAGATCAATGGAGTGGCTGTGGGGAAGTGCAGATTCGAGGAAGCCCTCCAAACCCTGAAAAAATAAAGAAAAGAGAAAAAAACAGAGAGTTAGATTGGAGATACTGTGCAGTGCCCTAAGGGTACTAAAGATCTCAGAGGGTAGGAGAGACAGGGAGACTTAAATTTGGAGATTGCTACGGGGATGGGAACAGAGAACAAAAGCAGCTAACAAGGGGAGGGACAGAGGCAAGGTGTAATGAGGGCCCCGGGAAGGGGGGCAAGTACAGAATAGAAGGAGACAGAGAAGGAAAATCAGAAAAAAAAAATCAGGGGAGAAATACAAAAATTACAGCCGGGGAATCCCTGACTTAATTCCGAAAAACTGCCTAGAATTAGCAGCAGTGGCTCCCAAGAAACCAAAATCAAATTAAATGTCCAGAGTTCTGCCAGCTGCCCAAAAGGCACCAACTTCAAAACGTGGAGCTTGTCCTGTGTACCTTTGGTGAATATTTGGATTTCAGCTGTGGCAAGATCAACAGAGGGGCTGTGGGGAAGTGCAGATTTGGGTGAGCCTTCCAGAGTCTCTGGCGAATCTTTGGATTTTGGCAGCGGCAAGATCAACAGAGGGGCTGTGGGGAAGCATAGATTTGGGTGAGCCCTCCAGACCCTCTGGCGAATCTTTGGATTTTGGCAGTGGCAAAATCAACAGAGGGGCTGTAGGGAAGCGTTGATTCGGGCATGCCCTCCAGACTCTCTGGCCAATCTTTGGGTTTCAGCAGTGGCAAGATCAAGAGAGGGGCAGCGGGAAGTGTAGATTCAGGCAAACCCTCTAGACCCTCTGGTGAATCTTTGCATTTTGGCAGCAGCATGATCAGTGGAGGGGCTGTGGGGAAGTGTAGATTCAGGCGATCCCTCCAGACCCACTGGTGAATCTTTGGGATTTGGCAGTGGCAAGATCAAAGGAGGGGCTGTGGGGAAGCACAGATTAGGGTGAGTCCTCGAGACCCTCTGGTGAATCTTTGGGTTTCAGCAGTAATCAATGGAGGGGCTGTGGGGAAGCGTAGATTCGGGCGAATGATGGGGGTAAGGCTGTGGATGGATATCATGTGGCAGATAAAAAGTATTTTGAGACAAATTAAGAGGTGGTGGCCCAAAGAGGTGACTGGAGGGCCTGAGAGGGTGCTGCTGAGGATATGGTGACAGGCAAGGGATGTAAAGGCTGTGAAAGGGGTGAGGAAGTGACTGAGTAAGTAAGGGGCAGCAATGGTCAAGAAATTAGGTGGAATAATTATTACACATCAGGATATTTCACTGAGTATGAGGGCACACCTGACAGAAATAGGTTTAGCCCTTTTCAACTTGCTATTGGTGGGAGCTTTGGATGAAGGGGACAGGAGAATGCAGGTGGGGGGAGGAAGTCCATCTTCTATCACAATAGCTGGAGATGGTCTAGTGGAAGAAAGAGGAAAAGGAGGCTGGGGGGAAACAGATACAGAGTAAAAAGGGCCCAGGTGGTATTGGGACTGGAAAAAAGAGACATGGGCTGGGTGTGCACCTAGACTTGCTGTCCCTTGGAGGTTTGCACCCAGAGGGCTACGTTGGACTTGAGGTATGCATATATATATCTCTATATCTATATATATTATGGTAGCACGGTAGTGCTACCATAGTTAGGGTTGAGGAGCCATTTCTATGTTAAACCCCAAAACTTTGCACCCTAATAACTTTGCAACTGTTTGATGGATTTTGCCTGAAATTTGGAATACGTGATCAAGAACCATAGGCATTGGGATCTGCCAAGTTTCATACTGGTCGGATACACAGCTGCGTAGTTATTAAGTGTGATCTGTGCACGCTTCACGCTTTTTCTGAATTCTATGGTCGCGCCTACAGGTCGATAGTTTGCACGACTGGGTCCAAATCTATGGGAACGCAAGGCCGGGGTCCCTGATGTGCCTTTTGAAGATTTGGTGAAAATATTAAACGGTTCAAAAGTTATTCAAAAAACAGTTTCCCATTATAAGTCAATGGGAAAAGTTAACAAAAAGTTTGACAGTGTCGCAAATGCATTTTTACTTTCGCAAATGGGCCTGTTACTTTTGCAAATCGGCCATTTTGTTTTCAGTTGGTGATCAGAAAAATGGTTGGCATTTAAATTTGAGATCCTCTAGCAACCTAATTATTTTTGTATTCACCTAGTCGGGCCCTGAGGATGCTTGCCATGTCTTTATTTTGTGGTAAACACCCCAGAAATATGTTTTTCAAATTTCTGGAAAAAATACTTTCGCAAATTACTTTCGTGCTCATGAAAGTGTCGAACTTTCGTGCGAAGGCTATCGCAAATTTCGACAGTAGTTTTCCATCTGTGGAAGACAGCGATTCTCTTGGCACTGCGCCTGCAAAAGAACCGTTGGGAGTTTTGGGCTGAAATTTGAGGGAAGGAGCCAACATCTCACAGATGTGCCTTTCAGTGGTTTGGTGAAAAAATATTACACGGCAGCAAAGTTACGGCACTCCAAATTTGACATTTTTTCCCATAGGATAACATTACTGTGCCCGATGCATTACAGAAATCCTTTTGATCCCTGCTGCAAAATAACGGTTTGGTCTTTTTTGCTGAAATTTGAAGGGAAGACAGCCAACAGCCCACAGATGTGCCTTTCAGTGGTTTGGTGAAAAAATATTACAGGGAGGCAAAGTTATGGTGCTCCGAACTTCTCTTTTTTTCCAATAGGATAACATTACGGCGTTCGCCGTGCCTTTCAGGGCCCATTTCTCGGAAACGGTGCGAGATACAGACTTTTCGTCAGAAAAACTCTTAGCCCCCATTACCAAATTAGCCAGGACAGTTGTAAATAATATGACTTTAAAAATTTTTTTCTACGTTGTACGGTTCCTGAGATATAACATATTTAGTATTCCAAGTTCTCATTTTCTGCGCCGATACTCATTATTATGTATACATTATTTGTACTCACTGTCTTTCTCTATGCAGGTTTTGGGGAAAACCAGCCTGTGCACTTACATTACTGTTACTGATGCCCTTTCCGCTTTGAGTTCACGTGCCGTTTCACTTACTGTTGACGTCTAGCGCCCACCATGTGCGTATCCTTTGCTGCTTTCATTTGCGCTATGCTTGTTATTTTTTGCCATTTCTGTCTACAGTACTGTTTATCTTTCTGTTTCACTTACGTCACCATGCCCATTGACATTTCTGTTTGCAGTCAGCATGTTACTCTGTGACAACACATCGCGTGGCAGACCGTTCCGGTCTACGCCACCATGTGCGTTACCCTTTCTATTCTCATTTGCACTTGTTTTACCATGTGCCCCACTGTTAGCATTTCTGTTTGCATTGCTGTCCCTGTTAGTATGCCACAAGACATCATGTGGCGGGACCGCGGGGCCCCACCGCTGCATTACATTCACTATTTCTCGTTATCATTCTCAAAAAGAAGGGCAATTAGAGGCAAAAAACTCCATTTAATGCATTATTCAGGGTTGTTCCACAGTGACAAAAGTGAGGAAATTCGCTGTTAGGGTTGAAAACCCTTGACCCCCCGCCCACCTCCCAACCGCACTGGTGTGCATTGGGATCGTGGGTCCTAACCCACGCTCCTGCCGCTGCATTACATTCACTATTTCTCGTTATCATTCTCAAAAAGAAGGGCAATTAGAGGCAAAAATTCCATTTAATGCATTACTTAGGTTGTTCCACAGCGACAAAAGTGAGGAAATTGCTAGGGTTGAAAACACCCCTTGACCCCCACCCACCCCCAACTGGCACTGGGATGTATTGGGATCGGTCCCAACTCCACACTCCCTCCGCTGTATTACATTCACTATTTCTTGTTATCATTCTCAAAAGATGGGCAATTAGAGGCAAAAACTCCATTTAATGCATTAGTTAGGGTTGTTCCACAGCGACAAAAGTGAGGAAATTCACTGTTAAGGTTGAAAACCCCTTGACCCCCGCCCACCCTCTAACCAGCACTGGGGGTGTGCATTGGGATCGTGGGTCCCAACTCTCACCCCATTTCTCCTACTTCTGCTGCTTTAAGAAACCAGCCTGTGTGCTTACATTAATGTTACTGTTGCCCTTTCTGCTTGCGGTTCCGTACCATTTAACTTACTGCTGACGCCTGTGCCACCATGTGTTATCCTTTATGCTTTCATTTGGGATTATGCTTGTAATCTTTTTGCCATTTGTTTCTACCGCATCGCTTTCTTTCTGTTTCACTTTTATGCCACCATGCCCATTGATATTTCCATTTACAGGCACCATGTTACTATGTGACAAGACATCACGTGGCACAACGCTCCTGCCTACTCCACCGTAGTCGTTACCCTTTCTGTTCTCATTTGTGGTTGCGTTACTCCAGCGCCACTGTTAGTGCTTCTGTTTGTGCTGTTGTTCCTGTTGGTATGCCATAAGACATCATGTGGGGAGTGTGGGGCTCCCATCATTACATTCACTATTTCTCGTTATCATTCTCAAAAAGAAGGGAAATTAGAGGCAAAACTCTGTTTAATGCATTAGTTAGGGTTGTTCCACAGTGACAAAAGTGAGGAAATCCGCTGTTAGGGTTGAAAACCATCCATTGACCCCCGCGCCAACCCCCCCAATTGGCATTGGGGCGCGCATTGGGATCGTGGGTTCTAACTCTCACCTCATTCTCCTATACTTTTGCTGCTTTACACACATGATGGGGTGAGAGTTATGTCTAATGACAACCAATGTGCATCCTGGTCTTAAACCTTGTTCAGTAAATGGTTTACCTCATCATGTATGTCAATAAAAGATTAACATAAGGCTGTTAGGATGTTTGCAGGAATTACAAACCTCCATTTAACACATCACGTGGCAGATTGTTGTCATCTGTGTCACTGTGTGTGTTGCCATTTATGCTCTCATTTTCACTTCTTTTACCATATGTGCCACTGTTAGCACTTCTGTTTGCATTGCTGTTGGTGCTACTATGACACAAGACATCACCAGCAGGGTCGGGTAGGCAGTGGAGCACCCAATGTCAGACAAAGTTAGGTAGTATATTGTAATTGTAGGTGTAGATGACCACACAGATGTATTTGTAAACTGAAGCATACTGTATACCCTCAGCTTGTATATGTACAATTGTGTTCTATTTGATCTACTGCTTGCTTTCTGGGTCACCCCTGAAAAAGGGATGTCCGGGGACTTGTGGGCTATACGGTTATTTAAATTCAATTAAGCAATAATGCATGATGCAGGGTTATGTTAATGGTCTGTTAATCACCTTCAAGTGGTGTACTGTGGCACGAGGTGTAGCAGAGTGGCATATGTCCGATAGGGTGATTAACTGACTATTATCATTGCCGTTAGTAATGCCTTATTGCTATTATAATAAAAATGTTTTTAAACTGTTTAAAAGCTCGTTCAGGAAATGGTTAACCTCTGTATGTATGTAAATAAAAGATTTACAGAAGTCTGTTAGAATGTTTGCAGCCGGTCAGAAAGCTCAGTTTCTGAGAACCTTTTTATAATTAATTAATAAGGCATGACAAGGGGTTATGTTAATGGTCTGTTAATCACGTTCTAGGGGTGTGCTGTGGCACGAGGTGTGGCTGAGTGGCACATGTCTCTACAGGGTGATTGACTGACCATTAACACAATTCTTGGGAGTTACTTATTGCTATAATAATGAAACATGTTTTTAAACAGTTTTAAACCTTGTTCAGTATATCGTTAACCTCTTCATGTATGGTAATAAAAGATTAACATAAGGTTGTTAGGATGTTTGCAGCCAATGAGAAACCTCCATTTTGTCAGAGTCTGAAGTACACATAGTAGTGACCGAATGGTACATGTATAGTCACAGCTGTGACCTGTTGGGTGCTGATGTGTGTCACCTTGGTATAGTAATAATGACTGCATAAGCACAGGAAAAGTAAGTACATTGCTGAGTTATTTACACTGTTAGGAATTCTGTCAAATGTTACATGCAATGTCCCACATTGTTGCATATGCTGTGGTACTGACTGTATGTCATAGGTACCAAACAAATTGATGGAGGTATAGTTGTAGCAGTATTAGTTAACATTGATTTGTATGCGTAAGTCATAGACACTTATTTTTATGTCATAATGGTATTTAAAGTAAAGAGTTGACACAGGTGGTTATGGTTTGAAAAAATGTATTGCCAATTTGTCAAATTGAGAAAAGGTCCAATCAAGAGTGAAATTTAGTTAACAGAAGCAGTCTCACAATACAATCTTTGTATGTGTGCAATCATTGCTTGTCATATATGTAAATGTGTAAGAATAAGAACTGTATAATATGGATTGGAGTAAGTATGTGATATTATAGGAAACTAATCAGGTGTTGTGTGTTTCTAGTTATGTTTCAGTACTCACTACTCTTTATGTGAGGAAGTAGTTTCTGACATTCAACCTGGAATTCTAATAGTCAGGCTGAAGCTGTGGCGCTTCATTATATATTTACTATTGAATGTGAATGCAGTTTGTAAAAAAATGTAACTTTTTAAAATGGTTGTATGTTATAATTATGTAGTATTACTTGTGTGGTATGTTAATAAGGCAATGTCAGTAGGTTGTGAAGTGTGATTACACACATGATAGACAAGTGTTTTGTTGTAATTGTGTGACTGCTAATGTGGATGTTCCTGGGGTGGGCAAAAAACCATATGGTCACTGTCTAAGTAATACAATATACAAAAATGTTAGTTTTGTGACATTTGATTGGTATTATTTAATAATATGTCACTGACTAGGAGTAAATGGAAAATTCCCACCCGACCCCTCAATTGAGGTGATCATAAATATTGTCAGGAACAGGTATGCAGTGTGTTGTGATCAGTAACAGTGTCTGATTTACAATTGCCAATATTTTTTACATATGGTAGAATTACTTATGTGACAAGTTTAAAAAATATAATATTTTTACATGAACAAATGACATATTATCAATTCTTACATTGGCTTCTATGTAAATTCTTAACTTGTAAATACTAAAACTGTGCATGGAATGCATTTTTTAACAAACTTATGGTTAATTAAATGTAGTTAGTATAGTGCTGAATAATATGTAAAACATTCACTTGTACTTTAGTGCTACACTAGTATTTTTAGTACAGGTATCAAACTAGTTATTAACAATGTACACCTGAATACAAATGTTTATATTATGTACAAGTAATTGCAAACACATGTAAAAGTCAGTAAATGAGATTCTGAAATTGGTTCTTATTTTCAGTTGTGTAATTCAGCTTCTTGCATTATCAATAAAGGTAGTTATTTTTACATATGTACAATACTAGTATTACGCATGAAAGTGTGATAGTTCTACACTGTTGCATGGTGACCAAATGATGTTCTCTATATGTCAAGAGTCAATAGACAAATTGAAGTGTTGATAGACAACTTGTGACAGAGTGGAATGTTTGCTGAATGTTAGAGTAGCTCAGTTATTTACGATAATAACTGAGAAGTTCTCTTTGTTTGCAAAGAGTAAGAGCTTATAAGTCATATCAATTTCTTGTTATGTATGAGTTGATACATGGATGCTTAAAGATATGTACAGAGGAGGAGAGCAGTAAGTCCTCAGTTTTTAGATGGACAATCTTTGATACATATGTAATCATGGTTTCTCTAGTGACTGTGAATATTGTTGGCGCCGATTGAAGCCACTACAACAACTTTCATGTAGTCACTGATCCACACAAGATCTTACATGTTGCACTGTATGGAATGTCTGTGTCAGAATTGCATTTTGCTGAAATTTTATGGTTTGTTTAGAGTCATACATTATACAACATTGTAATGAGGTATGAATGTTTTTGGGACAAAGTAGTCATGTTTTAAATGGAACATGTTTTGTCCTATTCTTCTGAAATATGAAGGTTATCATAATTCTTCAATATTAGAAGATCAAATGGAAGTGTTGGTAGACAACTTGAGACAGAGTGGAATGTTTGTTGAATGTTAGTAGTTGCTTAGTTATTTACGATGATAACTGAGAACTTTCTTTGTTTGCAAAGAGTAACAGTTTATAACTCATATAAATTTGTTGTTATGCATGAGTTGATACATGGATAATTAAAGATATGTACAGAGGAGGAGAGCAGTAAAGCTTCAGTTTTTAGATGTACAATCTTTGATAGACATGTAATCATGGTTTCCCTAGTGACTGTGAATATTGTTGGCGCCAATTGAAGCCTCTACAACAATTTTCATGTAGTCACTGATCCACACAAGATCTTACATGTTACAGTGTATGTAATGTCTCTGTTAGAATACCATTTTGTTGCAATTGTATGGTTTATTTATAGTCATACATTATACAACATTGTAATGAGGCATGAATGTTTTTTGGACAAAGTAGTCATTTTTAAATGCAACATGTTTTGTCCTATTCTTCTGAAATATGAAGGTTGTCATAATTCTTCAATATTAGAAGATATGCATTTTTCAAGTGTCGTGGCAGTCTCTGTTTAAAACTGCTTGTAGAGTCGTCACACTCTAACCATCCAGTTCTGCACCTTTGTAACGAGGTGTAATGCCCAGAATGCATGGATTGACCATGGTGATAGATTATTCTGAGAGTGTCAAACACTGATTGGTTGAAGACTATTCTACTAGTTGTGTAATCTGTGATAGGAGTATCAACTCTGAGTCTGCTGGTCAAATCTGTGCAACATAAGCAACAGATATTGAGATGAACTCCTGAGACGTATGGACTGAGTGCATCTGCCTCCACACCTTCCACAGGCATGACTACATTCAGCATTGGTGAATAGCTGTCGAAATTTGACACTTTTGGTTTCAGGGACAAAGAGAGTAATCCACAGCATGTCTTATGTGGTTTGACGCTGTGAATTGCCACATGAAACACATACATATTTTGTAACATATGTTACTGTGAAATACTGCCACATTGGGGTGCCATCTTCATCAAGGTTGTTTATGACAGCCATCATAAACTCAGTAGTGTCTTGCTGTATGTCTGCAGTAAACGTACTACATCCAGCATATGTAGCTAACACCTGTTGTAGTGGTGTTAGTGACTGTACGTTGTTAGAGTGGTCAGAAGTCATGTTGATAATCTGCTTCAAAGCATTTGATAGGGGATTGTCTTGTGAAGCAGATATTGCCGCACAAACTGCGGCATGTGTAGAAAACTTGCATAGCTGAGTTAGCATAGCAGTTTACTCTACTGCTGTTGTCAAAGAGTGGTACAGCAGCTACATCAACTGATTTCTGATGAATTGCTGGTTGTGAATGTTTACTTGAAGTTGTGGCCTTTGCTGAACTCTTTTTTGTTGAATCACTTTTGGAAGCTTGCTGCTGTTTGCTGCTACCTCTAGCTGTGACTGAACTGTGTGAGACAGACAGATATGTAGGCAGTGGTATTAAAGACATTTGTGGCTGATGTAGAGTACGTAACCTGTTGTACTCAAGAATACATCGCTTGTCAGCTCGTATTTTCTGAGGTGCTATACTAATGATGTGCAATCCAGAAAGGCTGCATACACATGAAAGTGCAACGAGCTCATGCCATCCTTGAAAATGTCTGTACCTATGTTCACCATTGCTGAAACCCAAACTCAATCCCCTGAGATCTGTGAATGGAGACAGCATATCAACATACAATGGGAACTGTTTTCTGTTTACAGACATCCTTGAAAACCTGGAATTTAACGCAGGTTCAATCTATGTGTACAGACTGCTGCGTGTTGTCAAAGTGCACTACAAGTGTCTCAATATATGTCTTCTGGACATTGTAGACAAAGTCAATGATGTTTCCCATGGCACCATTTACCATACCTTGTTCTACATCTAGATTATGGCGCAGCATGATACGTGCATTCTTACAAACTGTGAGAACAGCTTCTAGGCCAGCTGTTCGTGAAACATCTGACTTCAGTTCACTTAGTCGTTCAGTCATCTTTGCTACTAGCTTTCGACTAAGAATAACGCCATCAACTGTATCAACTGCATGCAGAGTTAGAATTTTGTTTTCTCTGCTGCATTAGATTGTTGAATCTAGCGCATTTCATTAGTCATGGCATAAGCACTATGTGTCTGCCAGTAGAGTATATATTGCTGAAGACATTACATGCTGTTTCTATGCATGTACTATGTACTGTGATTTTTCTCGATCATTTAACATACAAACATGTTCTGGTGATAGAGAACCTGTATGAGCTTCATCTAAAAGTGATTTGTAAGCTAGATCACCATTTTAGAGCACATGTTCTCAGATAACTCAACATAGGTAATAATTCCCATATGTTATAGCCTGCAATGCAAACTGGGATATTCTAGCTTGCTTGGCAGTCAGAGTTGTAAATACATGCCTGCATTGACTGGGTGCAAGTTGTAAAGGTCTCCCAACACAAGTATACTTTTTTGCCACTAAATGGCACTCCATCGTCAGTACCTAAGATCTGCTGTAGATGTAGATGAATATAGAGGGCATGACATTGGAGACTATGTTTGATTTCGTCAATGCTGAGTAACTGCATCTTTGTGAACATGGAACGGAGCTGAGATGCAACCTCAAATGACAGTTTATGATACTCTCCAGTTCTCCTGTATGTTCGACTGGCAACATAAAGAGACGGTGTAGTTACTCCACCAATGTTGTATGCTGCTAGTCCTGTGGGACAGTTACAGCAACAGACATTGAAGAGCCTGTCACACTCCGTACTTCTGCAGTGATGACTTCTATCAGGAAACTCTTTCCTGTGCCAGCTGAACCACTAACAAACATTAGTAGTGGCTTGTAGTGAGTGTAGTCACATTGTTTTGTTTCATGTAGTATACCATATTGGACAGCTTCAACTACTTGAGAGTGAATTGTATGCTGCAGCTGATTTAGTCTTTCTCTTAAGTCAGCTGGGTTGACCATAGAGTGTGTGCCATGTTGCATGGCTGTCTCAATTTCTGACATTAACACTTGGGGTATTTAAGGGCAGAGGTCACCTAGAACACCTTGTCCTTCTGGATCAAGGTTGTCTTGTGAACCAACTGGAGTGTCTTCCTGAAATTGCTTCTCTGCCTTCTCAGGCTGTTCTTTCACAGCTTTAGTCTTGTGTATATGTCTGTGAGTACTTAGTTTGGAAATTTTGTAAGTGAGTTTGAACTGGTCTTCAAATGTGTCAGAGTCACCTTTAATTCAGACTTACTCCTCCAGGGTTCTAAATAGGAATAGGAGAGCAAAGTAGTAATGTTCTGTGCTCTGATGTGCCTAGATGCAGTTTGCAGTGATCTATAAGCTATGGCTTGTGTCTCTTCACGAGACAGCCATCTGTCCATTGACCTTGTAAATGTGGTATGTTGAGTCAGGTGCTGACCTGTCTTGTAGTCATACCCACTTAGCTACCTCAACAGACACATATCATTCATTCGCTAGTCTACGTGGGTAGTATGTGTCATCAGGTTATTCTTCAAGATATGTTTTGAAGAAGGTGTATTGACAGTGAGCTCTCAATTTTGCATGAGGAATCAGTACTCTGCCCATTCTCTTTGTAGTTACACTGAGGAAACGTACAGCCAGACTTCCGGACAGATGTGTACCCATTAACCGATCACCCGCTTCGTAAGATCCACATTTCTGTGTGAAATAGTCTTCAAAACCCAATGACCACAGCTGAGATGTCAGGTTTTTGCTTGAAGTGGCAATATCTTCCAAAAGATCTTGCAAGCTAGTCTGTTCATGTTTGGTTATGTACGGGCGACGCATCGAACCAGGCCAGAGTTATCAGCCACAAACTGAACATCTATGTTTGCTTGCCACATTAGAAGAAGAGTTGGGTTGTAGTCATTGATGTACACCCTTTTTCATCTCTTGGTAACTCTGTATACCCTCTTGGTTGATTTTGCCTTCAAGTGGTGTTGCACTTGCTGAGAAAGGTCATTCATGGCATCATTCTGACAAACCTGCTCTTAGAAATCTAAAGCCACATCGTGTACCAATTAGGATTTGTTCTTTACTACTCGTCACGCAATATTTTGCTAAAATAGTGCTGGAACTTTGAAATAACTCCATAGTGTAGGACTGTCATATTGTCTGGTGTGACAAGGATATATTTTTTGATGAATGATAGCACTTCTGCTGCTTCATGTTCACCAAAGCATGACACATCCTTGATCCACAATAACATATGGATATGAGGAGCACCTCGTGCTTGATATTCTGTTCTCCAAAAGTAATGTTCCACAATACCTAGAGGAGGATTGTCCTTTGACAAGATGAAAGTCAGAATGTCATGGAACCGCTTGTGAAAATGTCTTGTGACAGACACAGGATCAAATGAACACATTCTGTTGACAGTCATCGATGAGATGCCTCGACATCAGAATTTGCCCACTTCAACAGTTCAATGAGTTCGTCCCAGGCATATTCAGCACAACTATGACAAACCATGTGGCTGCACCATACTCTCAGCTTGCTTGATTCACATCCGAGTGTTCATGTATACTAATATTTTCTTGGTGACACGGAGACTTGAAAGTATGGAAGACAGATTCACATGCATTATTTTCATCTTTCTGCTTTAATTTCTAGAATTGAGCAGCTGTTATTCCATCTAGTGGACTTGTTAGACTAATGGTATGTGCTATAGACGCAGACAGAATGCTAAGTTCACTCTCCCAGAGCAGATGGAACAGGTACTGTATGTTATTCCTGAATTTGCCATCTTTGCTGAGGACATGCTAGTGTGGTACTCAGCACCCTGTACACGTATTTCTTTCATCTAGTCATCCGCTTTGACCCTTTTGGAAATAGCTATGGGAAACAGCGTGCTTCTAGTGTTGCCTCCCAAATGCTGACAGGCTCACCTTCCACCTGCTTCATTTGATAGAGATCAATGTTGTCTCCTAATGGATCTCTGCCATGTAGTGGTGAATTGTGTACTGTTCATACACATTGTCACTTGTCTGTACTGTGTACTGGCCTTCTCAATGATTGGCTTACTTTTTCTAATAGATCATGTTGCACAGAGAGACTGGCCATCTGATCTAGTGTCAAGGTCTATATAAAAGAATTGTTACCTTTAAATAAGCAAGAGCAAGGTTTACCTTTTGCACATTGGACATCTTGCCAGATGACCTTGGCCTTTGTGAGGCACACCATTTACAAGAATTACCAAGCTATTTTCAGTTGAGATTGTTTGAATATTTTCCTGTAGAGGAATGGTAGATACATCACAGAACCCTTTAGAGATCTAACAAGCCTTTTCTGTGGAATGTTCTGTGTCTTTGTGTTCAGATCGTAGAATCTTTGGAATGATTTCATTGTCTGAATTAGAATCTGTTTCAAACATATTCAATGTTGAAATCTCACTTGGTGTAACATCTGTTTCCATGTTGTTTAGCATTGACCTTGCTGTCAAAGTGTTACACTTCAGTTTTGAAAACAGTGTTTGCATAGCACAATGGTGTCTTGTAAGTGAAAGTCAGATTTCAGCAGCAAGAATGTTGCCAGGCGGAACCACATGTCATTGTATAGTGACAAGGTTTCTAGGTTGACTGTGACTGTTTGTTTCATATGTCAGAAACGGTTGCATGACACACATACAGAATCAAATTCTGAGACTTTGCAACCTCAAACTTAGTTCCTTCCTTACTGTTTCAGAATGTCATTTTCTAACACTGAAAACAGATTTTCTGCTGCAAGAAGTGTTACACTGAAAATTAGTTGTTTTTGGGTACAGAAGTAATGTGTTGCAGTTTTTTTAGGAAAGCAATGGCACCCTGCATGTCACCTGATCTGCAATAAGTCATTTAAACAAGGGTACTGATGTACAGCTCGCTGTACTTCATACTTCCAGACAAAGTTTCAGATGCCTGTTTGATGCACTGCGAGCATCCGTATGTTGTGAAAAATTTCATCACAAACACCACTATCGAGACATGCAGAGTGAGTGACCCATGAGTCCAGTATGTGGCCGGATTTCACAATGGTCAATTTTTGTTTATATCTCTTTGCGATCTGTTATTACAAATAGGTTAACAAAGTGTTCTACTTTTTGAAATGACGATTGCTCACGGTTGCAGGGTATCATCACATGACCATGTCAGGCAGTGCCGCTTTTATTGAAGCTGTGGTTGGATCATAGTCATCATCAGTATCCAATTGATTGTCATCAGAGATACAGACATTTGTTGGTTTGCGGACTCATCAATACTGAACGCCTGTTCTTTTGTTAAGTAATGATAGGACTCTTCCAGAAATATGCCTCTGAGTGATGTGGTGAGTCACTGTCCTGAAAACATGACTGAGTTGTCAACAGTCAAACAAGGATACTGTTGGAAGCCTTTTTAATGGCATATACAAGTTTTCTGAATTGTTCAAGCATATGACACATCTTACGCCACAATCGATGGTACAAACAATGCTCCGACAAAAAGTTCATACTTTCAGATGTAAATTCATCAGAGAAAGGTGACTTTTTTTCTGTGTGCCGAGATTCAGCAGCTTATAAGTCTTTCGATCTTAGCTTAATGTTTTAGTGATCGAAATACTTTTCTTTCTGAGTTGTAAATCACTATTTGTGAGTTTCCGGTGTTGTTTTGAGCGTTTCTTGATGGTTACACTCAAAATAGTTGTGTTTCATCTCAGATATCGACACAACATTTGTGATGGTATACATTTTTTCTTTTCTGTTAAGGAATTTCGTTTGGTTGTGCAGTGACTTGATGTAGGGGTCACTGTTGCAGTAAAGCTCTGTCGATGTTCATTTTTTGGTGTGCCTTTACTGTTTTGTTTGTTGCCTTTATACAACAGTGTAGTATTTAATACTGTTTCAATTTTAGAGACATCTATGTCTGTATTTAGTTGGAATGTTTGGCTATTGTGGTTGACAGTGACAGTAAGCAATCTTATAGAAGTATCAGGCACCTGTATGAAGAGAAAAAAAAGTTTTAGAATAGCTTCAGTAAATTTCTTATAACAGTGTGCATTGATAGAATTGTTGCATAAGTATGTTTACAATTTGGTAAAACATAACTAAACAATAGTTTTATGAATGTGGCATTGCATAGCTGTTATTTAATAATGCAGTTTGCATTCTCAATATTTCTAGTCCATATTTAAAGATTTTTTTTCCCATGTGTACTTATGATTAGGATAGGTGTACTTTACATGGATGAAATGTGTTTTCTACCATGTAGTGTCATGGCATAGTCAGTATGCTAATTTACTATATGGTAGACCAAAACTTGATATGATGTCTTCATTACCAAATCTGTAACTTAATTAGTATGTTTACAATTGGAGGAGAACATGCTATTATTGCGTTTATCGACGCTTGTCTAGTACAGTTGTTAAGTATGCTTGTAGTTAACAAAATTTCAAATATCGCTAAGGTATATTATCAATACTGCTTTAGTACTCCTGTGTATCACTATTGGAGCTGTTATTTTAACAACATGATGAAAATGTTTTCTGCACATGTATCAGCACGTTGCAGTTGATTGATGAAATCAATAACGTGGGCACAGTCACAAAATTACAATGCCTGTGTTTATTATGACTACTTACCTGAATATGTCTAAAAATTGGTGTGAGAATTGTGAAACATTTCTGATTTACAAGTTTTCAGTAAAGCAGTTCACATGTACACTTGTAAGTTTGTGTATTCATACTTTTCAGTTGAGAATTTCCATAATTTTATTTTAATACACAACCTTATGAATAGTGGCAGATTGCATTTTCACATCTTGAGAAAATTGTGTTTCTGGTTATGTCTCATGCTTTGGGTCAGTTGATGAGAAATGACTGTATATGTGCACATGTATAACATCTAGAATGACACTGTTATGAGGAGAGGTCTTGAAATGGCTATGTTTAGATTTTGGTGTGTTAATTATAACAAACAACTGTTTCACAAGTCTGCATTGCACAGTTGTTATACGCTCTGAACGTTGTAAATGTTAAATATCTGAAGTGTACTTGAGTTCGAGCAGCTATGCAGCACATAATGTGTTTATAATTGAAAGTTTAACTATTTTCCCATTAAATCTGAAATTGTGTTATAAATAGACAGTCTTGAAAATTGCTTTGAGCTGCAAACTTTCACAAAAATATTTTAGTATCTCGAAAGTGTCGTAAATCTTACTTCGCGGCATTCGACAATATGGTCAAAATACTGTTGAACTTGACACTTTCGCGAAATTTTACTGTTGTGCTATCGAAGTATCTTAAAATGTACTTTCGTGCATTCGACAGTAAAATTAACTCTAATACTTGGGGTGCCAAAACATTCATTGAATCAGAAAACAGTCTGTTTGACTGACAGCTACGTCTTACCAATGTAATTTAAGATTTGTTCAGGCCATTTCTGAGAACCAATCAGAGACGGACAACACTGAAGAAAGTAAACAGCAGCCATTTGCAATATTGCTGAGAGAGCAGTTTGAAACTGTAAAGTACAGTCTATCTTCAAATGAATATTTCTAGTATTAAAAACTTAAAACAACATGTAAATACTATTAATAAAACGTTTTTGATGTTTGAATCTCATAATGTAATTTGTTATTGTTTATAGGCTATATTCTTAACAAAAATAGTTTAAAGTGAGAAATCATTTTGTACTAACTTGTACAGATACAGCTGCAAATGGAGGTAGATAGAAGGCACGTGAGTTCTATGGAGAAAATGGAACCAATCAGACTTTTTCTGATGTTGTCATTGTTTAAAAACTGCCTAAGTAGTGATGCATTTTCAAATTGTCAGGTTTCAGATTTTTTGCAGGAACATGGGTCTGGTAATACTGAATGCATCTGTTAGATTGGTTAATGAAGCCAGAGCAGCAGGAAATGTTTTTATTTGATTTGTGTGTTTGTCTGAACCACTGAAGCTGGCTTGAAATAAGGAGGAAATATCCGTTTGATTTTCTTTGCTGTCTGTCACTGCAGGGTGAACACTGACTTTCTTTTTGTCTTCCTGACAGTTCTGAGTTTAAAACTTAGAATGGCAGAAAATAGCAAAGTTTTGTGATAGTTGGAGTAGTTACAAGGCGAGCTGCTGGGTTTGCAGTTCATAGTGTTTTGGGAGGGACCTGCAGCTCGTGCTATGTAAGATGGTTTGTCGGTGGCATGAGATGGGAACATCTTGCCAACCGACAGATTTTGATAACCACCTCCTCCTGACATACTGCTAATACATCTTGAGGCAATGATTTGGCTCAAAACGCTGGAAATATATATATATATATATCTATATATATAGATATATATATTGTATATATACACACACACACAATAGGGGTGAGTGGTAAATGAGTGAGATAAAACAGTGCATCATCCACTGCAGTGTGATATTTTTGTCCTCTGCTCTACTGTGATATCAGCCCTTTACATATACAGGTCACAAAAGGTCATCACTCTAGGCAGCTTTCCCCTCCGCATGCAAGAAACACCTGTGCTGTCATCATAGACACAAATGCAGAACTACTTCAGAGGTCTCACTGCTGCTTACAGCTAACTCAATGAGCATTACAAAACACACCTATCCCCCCACCAACTTCTAGCACATCACTGTGACTACAGCCAGAATTCTAAACAGCACAGCTTCACAGAACAGTCTAAACTACTGCCTGCAGTTAACTCAACTACCACTGAAACACACTCTCACTTGTTCCTCAAACTCTAATTCTCACCCATTACAATTACTGTGATACTATCAGCTTGATTACAGCCAGAATCCTAAAGAGCACAGTTTCACAGAACACTGTGCACTCTGGCTGCAGCTAACTTAATTACCACTGAAAACAGTATCAGCTGTTCTGACACTCTGCCTCTCAGCTCATTACAATTAATGTGATGCTCTCAGCTTCACTGCAGCCAGACTTCTAAACAATACAGCCTTACAAATGTATGTTTCTCACTCCTACCTAAAACTAACTCATTTAGCATTGCAAAACACACTCATTTTTCTCCCAGAGTTTATAACACTGCCAGCCCATTCAGAAAAGCTCACACACAGAATGAGCAAACACATAAACAGGAACAGAACACAAGAGAGCATAACAAAACTTTGAAAACTCTTGGCCCTATTGTATATATCGCATACATGATGGTCAGATCGTGTGCTGTGGCAAATATTGTCTCTCCTGCATTGTGAACTCTGGATAACTCACTCGTGCTTTCGGCACTCATGAGATATCCAGAGATCACTCTGCAGGTGTGACAATATATTTGCCATATCAAACTCATGCCCATCATGTATCCTATATATAATATATATATATATATATATATATATATATATATATATATATATATATAATAGTGGTACGGAAGTGGCACTAAAGTTAGGCTTGAGTAGCCACTTTAAGGTTAAATCTCAAATTTTGCACCTTAATAACTTTGCCACCATATGATGGATTTGACTGAAATTGTGCATGCACGGTCTGGTACCATAAATCTCTGGATCTGGCAAGTTGTGTTATGGTCGGATGTACAGTTGTGGAGCTACAGAGTGCTACAAAATGCAAAAATAATTGATTTTTTTTTTTTTGCTCACGCCTATAGGCCGCATGGTTTGCATGTTGGTTCCGAAAACTTCAGGGAAAATGCAGCTGGGATCATCGATGTGCCTTTGCAAGATTTTGTGAAAAAATATTAAACGGTTCAAAAATTATTCAAAAAACAAGTGTCCCCATTATAGTCTGTGGAAAAAGTTAACAACAGATGCGAAAGTTTCTCAAATGGCAATTTTTACTGATGCAAATGACCCATTTACTTTCATGAGTTGGCCATTTTGTTTTCAGTTAGAGCTCAGAAAAATAACTGGCATTTAAAATTGGGACCCTCTAGGAACACAATTATTGTTTTGTTTACCTAGTTGGATCCTGAGGATGCAGTGCATACCTTTTTGGGGGGATTAAACCCTCCAGAAATATGTTTTTTAAATTTTTGGAAAAAATGCTTTCTCAAAATACTTTCACAAATGCAAAAGTTTTGTGATTTTTTTTGCAAAACGTTCATGATTTGTGAAAGTAATTTCGAAAGTATGGCCAAAACAACAGGATATCTTTGTTTGCCACCCTCCTGCAAAACAACGGTTTAGTCTTTGGGGCTGAAATTTGCAGGGAAGAAAGTCAAGATCCCACAGATGTGCCTTTTCATGGTTTGGTGCCAAAAGTTACAGCACTCTGAAGTTGACAATTTTTCCCATAGGATAACATTATGGCGCCCGCCACACCTTTCGGGTGCTGTATCTTGAAAAAGGTTCAAGATATGGACTTTTCATCACAAAATTTTCTAGTCCCACATTGAGGGGCTAAGTGCAAAACTAGCCTGGAAAGTCATAAAAAATGTGAAATTTAAATTTTTTTCCTACTTCATACAGTTCCTGAGATATAAGCAATTTAGTATTCCAAGTGCTCATTTTCCTGTCCGAGGCCCATTATTATGCTCACATTCTTTGTATTCACTGTGCTTCTTGATGCACCTGTTTCAGACACAATGCGTGTGCATTAGCGTTACCATTAGCATTTCAATTTGCTTCAGTGTTAGCATTATAGTTAGCATTTGCGTTTAATTTTGCACTTGCATTCCATTACTGTTTGCATTAGCATAAGTGTTTCTGTTTGCATCACCGTTAGCATTACAATTTGCATTTGCTCTTACATTTCCATTACTGTCTGTATTATGGTTTGCATTTGTGCTTGCATTTGCATTACCATTTGAGTTTACTTTTGCATCACTGTTAGTGTTACCGGTAGCATTTGCATTTCCGTCACCGTTACTGTTTCCGTTTGCGTTTACGTTAATGTTTGCATTACCGTTTGTGTTTGAGTTCATGTTTGCTTTGGCTTTACCGTTACCATTAGCGTTTGCGTTTCCATCACTGTTAGCATTACCGTTAGCATTTGTATTTGCATTTCTGCTACTATTACCATTAGCGTTGTGATTGCATTTGCATTTCCATCACTGTTACCGTTACTGTTAGCATTTGCATTTATGATTGCATCACTGTTAGTGTTATCATTAGTGTTTGCATTACCGTTTGAATTACTGTTACCATTGGCGTTAGTGTATGCATTTGCACTTGCGTTACCATTGCCATTACTGTTATCATTCCTGTTAGCGTTAACATTAGCATTTGCGTCACCGTTGCTGTTACCGTTGGCTGCAAAGTTACCGTTAGCATTACTGTTAGCATTAGCGTTACTGTTAGCCATACCATTAATGTTAGGGCTATTATGCAGAAATGGGCAGCATTCAGGGTTGTCGTGCCTAACTCACACCCCATTCTCCTATGCTGCACCACCTCAGCTTCTTTACACATGGAATGGGGTGAGAGTTAGGCATGATGACCCCAATGCACACCCCAATGCCTATTAGTGGAGATGGGGTGGGTGTGGGGTGCTAGGGGTGGTAACCCTAAGATCAAATTGTCTTGCTTTTGTCACTGTGGAACAACCCTAACTGATGCATTAATGGAGTTTTTGCCATGAATACAGTGGTAGTTATCTAAAAGTTTCCTACCTCGAGGTACCACTGCGTACCACTGTGGCAATTTGCATTGACTGTAATGTGATCCTACCTCATTCTGCCTCAGAATATCCAGGTATACCTCAGTATTGAGAATTTTTCTACAATTACCACTATAGATATATATACTGTATATATATAGATAGATAGATAGATAGATAGATAGATAGATAGATAGATAGATAGATATAAATCTACTCACAAGCCTTGCTCCCTAGCTGTGTCTCCAGGTTTAAGTCTGCCCCTTGGAGCTGTGGTTAGATGCCTGTTGCCATCAAGACACCAGCTTAGAACCCTTGACTGTGCTATAAATTGTGCCATCTTTTAACTGCTTACTGAATGGTCATCTGTGCTTGTGTCCCCCTCTGTTGCCTAGTTAACATCATGCCCCTAGAAGCAGCCCAGAGTGGTGGCTTACAGATGTAATAGTATTCAAAGCAAAACAATTATTGTTTAATTGGGCTACTACTTCTTTAAATCAATGTTTTCCTTTAATTCTGAATGCATACTATTTATGGTGAAATTGTCATGCATACAAATTTATAACAAGCATACACAGTCAATACTCTGTGCACCCTATATCATTTACACTATAGCAATACAAACCCATATCCAGCGAAGTACGATTACATCATTCGTGACCACAGCAGTTACATACCATTGAATCAGTGTAGTACATAAATATTCATATACATAGTAATGTTCTAGTTTGGAACATGTGTTCACATGTAAATGAAGACAGTTTTCCATTGTGTCACTGTTCCTTTAACAGATTGTGTTTGTAAGACTGTGAATATTTATTCAAAACTATACCTTAAGTATGTACAGAAATACTGTACATACTACGTTCGTATTACATTTTTCCTTCCTAACGTACAGGAATTATTGAATCACACAGTGCATCTCCCAGTTGCCAAAAACAAAATGAATAAGACCTATTTAAAAAGTCTTAGGAGCAGCACTGTAGACAGTTGCATCAAAGTCAGAGATGGGGAAAATAATTTTCTGAATGACAGCTCAGAGAGCAGAAAGAGGGATGCAGCCTCTATTCCTGTATAACACACAGTTTGGTGTGAAATTTTCTGGGGATGGCATCCACATGTCTAGAAAATTCAAGGTGACAGTCAACCCAGACTCCTAGGTACTTGAATGTGGGAACATCATCAATTTTTACCACATACAAGGTGTGGAAGGAGGGGAGGACAGAAAGTGTGACAAGCTTCTGTCTGGTGCCAAAGGTCATGGAGACCATCTTCTTGGCATTAGAGTTATAACTTATTTGATTGGAACTATTGCTGGATGTTATATAAGTCCAGCTGGAGCTTGGCCATCAGATCAGAGGAGGAACCAAAGATGAAGAGTACCATATCATGCATGTACATGTGAATGGCCACAGAGGAACAGGCAGTAGAAAGGTAATTTAAGAAGACTGAAAAGAGTATCAAACCAAGGACAGACTCTTGGGGACACCAATTTTGATAAGGAGTGGTGGGGATAGGGAATCTCCAGTTCTTATGGACTGAGTCCTATCCTCAAGGTAGGATCAGAACCAATTAGTAGATGAGTTGGAGAGCCCATCTGCCTTATGCTTGTTAAGGAGACATGGGTGGGCTAAAGTGTCAAAGGCTTTGGCCAAGTTGACAAAGATGGCTGAGGTGATGTGTCCCTTATCCAAGCTTGAGAGAATGGAGTCAGTGAGCCGAAGAAGGGAGGAAGTGGTGGAGTGGAATTTTTGGAAGACAGACTGGAAGGGGGTGAAGAAGCAGGTGGAGTCAAGAAAGGTAGAGAGCTGAGCCAATACAACATCATCAAAAAGTAAG
Organism: Neoceratodus forsteri; assembly: GCA_016271365.2. NCBI lineage: Eukaryota > Metazoa > Chordata > Ceratodontiformes > Ceratodontidae > Neoceratodus > Neoceratodus forsteri. Next base: position 1,035,996,103 of record CM028135.1, read on the forward strand.
ACATGATCAGTTGGCAGTAGGAAGTGATTAAAGGAAGTTGGAGTGACATCATTTCCCACTCGTATGCCTTTATCATTCAACTATTTGATTACCATTCAGTTACTGGGTTGTACTCCATTTGAACCTACTTAAGAAATCCACCTATACTATAAGTAAAGACATTGCAAATTTTCAGTTCACAGACAAAGGTGGCACAAATCCACATTATTTGCATTTGCAAACAAAATTGCAAATTCTGTGGCTGAACTAGTCAATTTTGCTGGCAGATTTCTTTTTCACAAAACTTAAAAAAACTCCTCCCCCCACTGTGCTATGAAACAAACCCACCCCACAAAAGAACATAAAAATGATCAATATAACCCTTGTACCCACCTACCCCTTGCTCCGGTGATCATCATGCTACTGTAGCTGTAAAAAAAGGTACTCATTTCCCTATCTGCGTGCCAGATACTCTCCTCCCTACCATCCTCATGGTGTGGTGATGGCAACCAAGGTTAGTGACAGATATTTAATAAAATAATACATTTGCCATGAAGGTAGCTATTTTAGAAGGATGGTGATCATGCTGCTGCAACTGTGAAAGGAAATGTAATCCCTTCCCCCACCTGTGTGCCAAATACACTCCCCCACTTTCCCCATCCAAGTCCCACTGACTTTAATATTTACTCCTCATCCCTCACCCAACACCCCTCTGTACCACACCACCCTCTTCCTCTCACCAGCACCCACAAAGAATTAACTTGCATATAAAGGAAACAGTCCCCTGGTGCAGACCATTTACTCTGGTCAGTTCCTACTCCTACTCCTAGTCCCATCTCACAAGGATGCAAATAAATAAATGCTGATGTCTTTGCTCCTAGTTAAACCTGATTGGTTGAATTTTCAAACAATCAGATTTGACTAAGAGCTAAGACGACACCATTCATTCATTAAAACTCTTATTACCTGTTGGTAATAAGAGTTGGGACTCAGCACTGAACAGAGTGGGTACTTTACACTAGAGGACCATTTTCTTTATTTGCAAGATAATATGTTGTGGGTGCTGGTAGGGGAGGAGGGTGTAGGGACCAGAGGGGTGATGGGTGGGGGACTAGAATTAGGAAACAAAGACAGTGGGACTCAGGTGAGGGTAGTTGGAGGAGTGGATTTGGACCATGAGTGGAAGGAAGATATTACCTTTTCTTTTGCAGCCAGAGTAGCAGGAGTGATATTTGCTGGGAAGGGGGAGTAGGAGAGGTTGCCAATGGGGGTGGTGTTGGATGGGGTACCTTTTTTCAACAACAAATGTGTCTTGTCATTCGATGGTGAATTAGCCATTCACCAAGCAAATTTTGACAAACCCTTCCCTAAATTTTGACAAACCCTTCCCCAAACAAGGCTATTCCCTGTATTTTCTCTCTCTAACTTGTTTGACTTGTACCCTCCCGGGTCATGCCTGAAAATAGGCAGTTTTTCTAGTGCACTTACCTGGTTACCAAAATCAAATAAATAAATAAATAAATAAATAGTTAAATAAATAATTTGTTGTCCCCAGCTCTGCCCATTTGCCAAAATTCTCAGAATTTTTCATGGAGCAAATTTTGGCAGCTTCACTCATATCTAACTGTACATTGCAACTAGTGTAGAATTCTTCAGCAAGTGAATAGGTTAGCACAAGTCTTCCATCACATTTTATGCTAATAGTATGAAATCTGCAGTGGCTGCCAAATAGTCAAGAGGGACTGTTTCAAGGTGTTGGTACTAGTGTATAAGGCCTTAAGCTGAATATACTTCTCTTGCATCAGGGACTTCTTAACTGATTCTGCTCCCATTAAATATCAGAGCGCAGAAAGGAAGAGAAAGTGGTGACATGGTGGAATTCACTAATAAAGGGGTATTAAATCACAAATCATTTGGGAATTTTAAAAGGTGGTATGATAAAGTCAAAGGGAAGGTTAAAGTGACATAAGATGGGGCAGAGCAACATGTAGTAAATGCACATGAGCTCTGCAATGAGCATACTTTATAAACATTTTGGGCCTTGATCTATTGGCATTGTTGTATGTTTGTAAGCAGTTGATGAGTGTGGGTTGGGGCAGTTACCATGTCTTGTTTGCATGTAACAACTGAACATTCCTTGAAATTCCCCAGTTGTTTAACAACCTCAAAACATTTATTTTAAAGTCTTATTCAATTGTTGAAACTTTTGCATTCTGATAGGCAGTGTTTATTTATTTATTTATTGAAATGTTTCACCAGGAGGGCAGACTGAACAACAAGTTGCTCATCTCACGGTGTGACCTGGTGGGGGGTTACATAGAGTTGTGAAGGATGATCAGTTACAACAGTATGTGGGTAGTACAAACAATACAACATTGTAAGATTGTGCAGCAGTTGGAACACAAGGTATTGTATAATAAACAGTAGTGGAACGTTGGGTAAATGACATGTCCAACATCATATAAAAGAACATATGAACGTACAAAACAGTAATAATGCAATAGGACCATTTATAGTGCATGAGTGAACCAGGAGCAGGCTCAAGTTAGTACGCAGGTGCTGTTGGAGTAAAAAACGATGGGGTTAGGCTGTGCACACCGGTGACCCAGAAGGGCAGGAGGAGAAGAGAGGGGGAGAGGCAAGAATTGAATATGAGGAGAAGCGGTAGCCATTTCCTGATTTCCCCCTTCAGGATGTTGAGAACCCACTGGCCCGGTGGTGCTGAGGGTTGAGGCACTGGACACCACACCTCACACCACACAAGTGACCTGAGTTGGGGAATGGACTCAGGCCACTGGGGGCTGGCAAGAGAGAGGGGGGATTGAGTGTCCAATGACTGCTCTCCCCTCTCTGGGATGGGTAGTGGGGCTTGCATCACCCTGTAGCGGTGACTGGCAGAGGTCAGCCACACTACAAGTGGCATGCAATAGTAAGGGGGGAAAGCACGGCGGGCATCAGCACTACCTGCGCAGACGTCATTGCACATCTGGCTCTCCACTGGGGAGAAATGTGAAAAATGCAGAGGGCGATCTTCAGGGCTAATGGCTGCACCTTGCAACCCTGGAGAGACCCAAGAGGGGCTCATGCCCAGTGGGAGAGCGGGTTCGTATGGCCTGCATGCATGACTGGGTCCGGGGGTGCACGGCCAGTGGCTGGAGATTGTGTAGGGCCGCTCTGCAGAGGAGAATAAACAGTAGTATGATAAAAAAAACAAGGATGTTGAGAATCCTGCCAGGGGGGTCATGGTAGGAAGGCAGAAACTGGGGATAGGTATTAAGGTGGGTTAAAGAAGGAACAACTGAGGAAAAGGTAATTGTGTAGGGCAGAGGTAAGGGAGTAGTTGGAGGAGGAGTGATGTATTTCAGGGGGGAGGGAATTCCAGATTTTAGGGAAACAATGGGCAAAACCAGTCTGATCAATGAGGGTGGAGAGGTGAAGGACCGTCAAGGTGTGGGCATCATTGATCTGAGAGAGTGGGTGGGGGAGGTGGAGTCTAGAGAGAGGATGAGAGATAGGAGGGGAGCCCCCCAAACCAGAATTTGGAGGTTAGTTTTGCACAGTGAGAGATGCCTCTGTGAGATAGTGGAAGTAAGGTTTGAGAGTGATAGAGTTCACAGTGGTGGGTGAGGAAGGGGGGTCGATAGCAAAGTGGCAGAAGGAGTTAAAGAGAGTGTCCAACTTGGTCAGGGAAGATTTGGGAGCAGCACCATAGACTACGTCACAGTAGTCAAAGATGGGGAGTATCATCTTCTGGACAATTTTGTGCCTCGCAGTCAGTGGGCTGCAGCTACGATTCCTGTACAGAGTACCTAGCTTGGGGTGCAGTTTCTTCAGGATAGCATCAATATCCACAGAGAAGTTGAGGAGCTGATCCAGCCAAACTCCCAGATATTGAAAGGAGGAGGTATTCTCTAAGATGGTCCCATCCAGGGTGTGGAAGGTGGTTAGGGCTGGGACCCTAGATAGTCTCTGCCTGGTGCCAAAGGGCATTGAGACTGTCTTCTTGGTGTTTAGAAAAAGCTGGTGAGAAGTAAACCAGAGCTGAACTTGGTTGAAGTCATGCTGTAAGCTGGTTTGCACTGCAGCTGGGTTTTTTGCCGGAACTGTACAAAACAGTATCGTCAGCATACATGTGGCTAGAAGAGGATAAGCAGGCTGTGAGAAGATCATTAAGGAAAATGGAGAAGAGCAGAGGACCAAGCACTGAGCCCTGAGGGACACCAGTGTTGATGGGGAGTGGAGGGGGAGATGGAATCAAGGATTCTGACCAACTGGGTCCTGCCAATGAGGCAGGATTTAAACCACTTGGTGGGTGACAGAGCAAGGCCAGCTGAGAAGAGTGAATCAAGAAGCAGGGGATGTGAAAAAGTGTCGAAAACTTTGGCTAGGTCGACAAAGATAGCAGAGGTGATCAGGCCGTCAACCATCCCTGAAAGGATGGCGTCAGTAGGCCTGAGGAGGGAGGTGGTTGTTGAGTGGTTCTTCCAAAAACCAGATTAGAAGGGGGGTGAAGAAGGAGGAATCAGAGAGGAAGGGTGATAGTTGAGAAAGAACTAAATGTTCTTGAAGTTTGGCAAGGGAAGGAAGGAGGAAAATGGGGCGATAGTTGTCAGGAGTGAATGTGTCACCACCCTTGGGGACAGAAAGGACTACAGCATGTTTCCAGGATGAGGGTACTTTGGCAGAAATAAAGGACAGATTAAGGATCAGGGAGATAGGATAAACAATTGCAGGAGCAGAAAGGTAGAGAAGTTTAGGATCAAGCTCATCTGGTGAGGAGCCTTTAGAGGGGTCAAGGGATAGGAGAGCATTAAGAGCTTCATCAGGGGAGACAGTAGAAAACAAAAATGGGGCAGAAGTAGGCACTGGCTGAGGTGAAGGTCTGAAGTTAGTAGGTGGCAATGGGGAGAGGGAATTTAGAAGAGACATGGCGCATGAGGTGTAGTAGGCATTAAATTCGTTGGCCACGGAGCGAGAGTCGGAAACTAGGGAGTTATTTATTTTGAGAACTGGAGGGGGAGGGGGAGGGGGAAGAGAATAGGGGCATGAACTACCCTCCAGAATTTAGATGGACAGTTGGTGTTAGTCAGGAATGAGGAGTTGAAATAATCAGACTTAGCCAGTCCAGTAGCTTTAGTACATGAATTGCATAGCATTCTGTACTTGGCATAGTCATTTAGATGTTTAGTAGATTTGTGTTTTCTCCAGGCCCGATCAAGCTCCCTGAAGCAGGCCAGGAGTTTGGGGTGATCCAGGGGAGGTGAAGCCCATGGACAGTGTGCTTGAAAGGTATGTGAGCTTAGTGGAAAATGATGCTTAGCTGGTCAGGGAAATTATTAGAGTAGCCAAATCAGATGCAGTTGTGATCCTGGGGACTTCAATCTTCCAAGACTAGACCAGCACATTGAGCTGTCTCTTTTCAAGGACTGCTTCCTACAGTAACATATATACAACAGGGTACTAGATTTGAGGGCACTCTTGGCTTTGTTCTCAGCAGTTAGTATGAGGTCATCTGCAGTGTAAATGCAATGATCTGGTGGGAAAGATGATCAGAACTAGGGTCACTTTCTCTCTGATAATAGGTAAACTAGCTGGACATCAGTCACCAGGACCAAAAGCTTTGTTTTTATTTACTATACATTTTCCCCCTTCTTCTCTATCAGCCCCCCTTGGACCGACTGCCAGCCAAGCCCCATCACCCACTGCCCTCAAGACATACGTGCATCTTGCACGTTACCTCATGGATAACTCTGCTGTGGGAAGGGCTGCCTAGGACCAAGCACCTTAAACCTCCAGCAGTGTTGATGCTTCAGTAAGCAAGGAGGAGAGCCCAGTCAGTGATGCAGAGCCGGGAACGAGCAGTGGATGGCATCCAGCAGCGGGAAAGGTTTTTTTTTCAATTTTGTCTGTCCCTCCCCTGATGCCAGGAGCCCTTGCTGATGCCACAGCATCATGCCATCAACATCACCCTCCCTAGATCCATGGCTTTGACTACACTTCCACCTGCGGTGACCCAGGTGGTGGTGCTGCATCACAGACCACTCACCCTCCCTCCCCAGAAGAGGTGAGCATCCATCAGATTCTCAGCCATCCTCTCACCCAGTCAGCCCTTCAAGGACCCAGGTTTACTCCTGAACCAGGGTCATCAGCATCACAAGAATGAAATTCATCATGTTTAATGATCTGGAGGATCTGCATGAGTCTGGCAATACAGAGCACATGTGATGCTCATTGACAAATTCACTTGGAAGAACTACGGAGGTCTGTATTCATGTATGTAGTAAAGAAAAATTGAACAAGAATTGGTCTCTTGGCTCAACTGGTACACAAGGCACCGAATTCTGAAAAACGGTATATGATCACTGGGAAGAGGAAAGTTGTATCCAGGGGAGACTGGAGTATTCAACAGCACTGAATGACTGCAAAACTAGAATTAAGATAGACAAGAAAAGGCTGGAAGACAATTAGCAACTCAAGCTGCAATAAGCATAAATTGTCTTCTTCCAGTACATAAACTGAAGGAAGAAGGTGAAGTAGTGAATTCTGTACTTGAAAACAGGGGTAGATAGGAGGAACAAGTGCCAGAGCAAAAGGCTATGGCTGAGATGCTTATGCAACCCTTTATTTCAGTGTTCACCAAAGTGTCCATGGTGAGAGAGGGGGCTTGTTGCAAGGGCAAACATCAGAGTAGCCTCACTGCAACTATTAGACATCACAACTGTACTGGTAGATGACTAATTGACAAAGACCAAGCTCAGTAAGTCCTAAGGGACAGATAGGAAACACCCCAGAAGCATAGTGGAGTTAATGGAACAATTGGCAGTGCCACTAGCAAAAATCTTTTATGAGATAGTCCAGACAGGTATTGTACCTGCTGGTTGGATAGTAGTGAATGTGATCTGAATCTTCAAGAATGGGTAAGGTTGGATCCTAAAACTACTGCAGAGGTTAGTCAGCTTGGGCAAGGTCCTGGAGGCCAGTTTCAATGACAGAGAAATGGAGAACGTTGTTGATGTCAATGTTCTTGCCTATCTCAGTATGGCTTAATGAGTGGCAGATCATGTTAAATCAACCTGATACTGTATCTTCCAAGGGGGAAACCAGGGAGACCTGCAGGGGCCAGATCATTATTGCAGTTTATCTGGACTTCTGGGAAAAGTAAACCAATAAGATATATATGAGACATGCACAAGGTGAATTGCCAACCAGCTGGGGCAGGAGCAGAGTGTGGTGGTGGAGAGGAGTAGTCAGGTGCTAAAGTCACTGTTCTTCAATATGCTTATCAATGATCTGCAAGTTGAGGTCTCTGGTGGGCTGTTAATGTTCATGGATAACACTTACTCAGCTACAGTGGTGGACTCCCCTGAGGATGGGGACAGACTTCAAGAGGCCTGAAAAAGCTAGATGATGGGTCTGACACCTGTAGCCTCAGAGTCAACGTAGTCAAATGCAGACAGTGCACCTGGGTAGGAAAAACAAATGTAGGACCTACGCACTTACTACAGTCAAGGAGGATAAGGACCTGGGGTTCACAATAGACTAGGTGCTGAAGCGGGACAAGCAGTGTCCAGCCACTGTCACCAGGGCCAGCAGAATGCTGGGGTGCATCAAAATGGAAGAGTGACCAGCAGAGATGAGAAAGTATTTTGCCACTTTTTATGGCCCCATATGGGGTACTGCATTCAGTTTTGGTATCCTCAATATGAAAAAGATACTGAGGCAATCAAGAGGTTGCAACATTAAGTGAGGCCACCAAAAGGATTGGGGTATGTAGGGCAAAATCTATGAAAAGAGCTAAAGGCCCTTAACGTGTTCACCTTGGAAAAGAGGCTGAGGGGATATGATCTCAGACTTTTACATGCTGAAGGGTATCAACAAATCAAACAGTTGGAAATGTTTGATCTGGTGTCCTGCAGCAGAACACAGGGACATGCCACGAAGTTCAGGCAATATTAGGAGATGCTTTTTACCCCAGAGGGTGGTGAACCCATGGAACAGACTACAAATAGATTCAGAGGACAGGAGGACAGTACATGCACTTAAGGTAAGTGTGGATACATCTTTGCTTCCACGGCAGTCACAGATACCATGGGTAGCTGGGTGGGTATGGAACACCAATAAATTAATACAGTACCTGTTTGCACAGCGTGCTCATTTCATCTCAGTATAGCTGCAGGAAGCGGACACGATGGACCTAATGTCCCTTCTGGCAATAAATTTATATGTTCCTATGTCTCTGGTTATCTGCTTTTACTTTTCTTCTAAACGGTTTGTTGTTTATGCACTTCACTATGTAATGGAAGGAATCCCAGATGGGCATACTGTGTGACTACAAACACAACGCAGTGTTATCTTTGTTTCTCATCTTTATCCCTGTTCACCTATGTCTCCAGTGGTCTGTAATGAAAGCACATGACTTCTTTAGTTAACAGATTCCAGACTGAGCTGTGTTACTGCCATTCAATAATGTATTTGCACAGAAACCAATGAATGCCAGTGTGTCCTGAATTTACTCAACTAGCTCCTCTCTACAGATAAAATAAAACTTCTACACTATTTACTGCATAAGAAAGCCAGCAGAATACAATCCCATTTAACAGCTTTCCTTCATTGACATGCTTCTCAGTTCTGAATGCACTACACTAAGCTATACAGTTTATTGAAACTTTATTATAATGACTTGCAAAACACAACATTCTAATTATATATTCCTGTTTTTAAAGTATGTCCTGTGCCATTATGCAAATAGCAATCTACAACACTGACATTAGAATTAAGCAAAGAGAAATGCAGATTTATACCAGCAAAGTCATTTCAGCTAATATTGCAGAAAATGATTTGGCTTTTAATGTGACAAAGTGCCAACATTTCTATGCATGTATTCATTCTAAAAACTAGAATGGGAAACTTTTGCATGAAGTGAATAAAATAAGAGAAACACTTCGTTGTTTGCATAATTTCATTAGTAACCATCATGAACAGAACATGACTGACCCGTAAATAAACAGAACATCTTTACAAAACTTGTCAATTGATGCCCATATCTGATATTCAGAGCTTTTCCACATAAAACGTTGTAATTTATACAAATCTGAATTTTTTTTTTCAGAAAAATACCCATTCTGAACTGACTAGGAACATCGTTAGAATTGTCAATAGTGGCATATTCTGGTGATGGATCTTCCTAATTCCAAACATTTCTAGGCAGATATTTCCTTCTAAGTGCTTGTTTTTTTGATAATGTGCATGGGCAGCTAAACTGCTTGGGCTAATAATGTTTTGCATACTGCATACTGGCTTTAAGATTTACTGTCTATAGCAGCAGTAGTAATTTGTTTATTGAATCACCAAATTGGTCATGACAATGATTATAAAAAATGCAAACATTTTATAATATTTGGTACAATAATAAAAAAAATCATGGGTCATATATTCTGTATAAAAATATTGCACAAACACCTTAGGATGCTAATTCAAATACATTCAATATTTGTTTCCATAAGTCATTTAAATAGGATACAGTGAAACACAATGAGACTACACGCACTTAGAGGATCTCAAGCAATTCCCTTAATCATTCTGAATTGATTTTAGTTGCTAATTTTAAGAAGATGAGAATTTGTTTTATTCTTTTTAGTAACCAGGCAAGGCCCACTAGGCATAAGTGCCTGCTTTCAGGGGCAAAACAGGAGCATTGGGGAGGCTAAGTGACATGCTCAGAGTCACACAGTATGCAAGTAGAGGTTTTGGGAATCAAACCCAGGTCTTCTGGATGTACCAAGCTCATTCGCAACTTGTTACTCTAACATCGAGGCTATACTACCAGCCCAATGTTTTAAAATTGTATTTGTCTTGGAGATTAAGCAAGTATATCAAAGAGTCCTGTGGACCAATGAATAGTTTCGTAGGAAGCAGAGAGATGCCCATTTTCTTCTGTAAGATTTATACAAGTGGCACCTTAACATTGTGTATTTGAACTCTTCAATGAGTATTAAAGCATATTTACAAAATGTTGCATGACCATCAGCTTCTTTCTTATTTTGTCTAGCTGATAACATGTTACTTGCAAAAGTTTGAAACCTGAAAGACATGAATAGTTTCCATTCTTTAGAATTGGAAATCTTTTCAGACGTATTTAGAATTTTTGAGCATTTTAATGTAAGAAAACCAAGGGCTATATTGTGTTGAAGACAAAACAACCATGTCACTCTGATTACACATATCACATAGCATTTCTCCAAATATTGCCTTATACCTGTACTTTGTACAGATAACTATATCTTTCCAAAAGAGTTCCCATTGACCTATTTATATGGAAAACCTATTTCCTGAATGATTTTTTTCCATGCTTTGTTTTTGCCCCTGAGGGCCACAACAAAGGAGGCTCCCTTCTGCCAGCTTGCACTCCCCTCCACTGTCCACCATCTCCCCAGGAACCCACTAGCAAAGGTTCTCCCACAGATTCCCCCCATGGTGGGGTCAGGAGAGGGAGGGAGGTATATCATCTCCCAGAGACACATGATCCAGTGCCTCACCACAAGCTGCCCAGTGACGTGGTGGGTGGAGGTGTGGCTGGTGGGTGTCATATGCCTTCACCATACCCATTCCTTCTTCCTCCAGTTTTCTCCATGACTGCTCCCCAGGGCCTCTGCAAACTTGGTTGTGCATGTGAGTGGAGGAACATGCATGCACCAGAACTGACAGCCCCACTCCACCCAACCTGGCCCCCCATCTAAGCAGCACTAGAACTGAGCCTCCATTCAGTGGAAATCAAGTGCTGGGAAGACTAATCTCCCCAATTCAGGAGAGGAGAGGAGAGGAGCATTGCCTGAAGGCCACTCGATTCAACTCTCAGCCCTCACTGCCCCCCACTGGCTGACCCTAGCAGACTGAGCTTGCTCCCAAACCCATGTTGCCAGCATGGGAGAGGTAAGGCACTAGGCACTTCAGCCCTCTCTACCACTGGGCCAGCTTCCCAGAAGGAATTTTGAAGGAATTTAGTTTATGAAGAGGAGATACCCATATTGCTCCAAGCTAGCATTTCTTGTAAATATACAGTATATAAGAACATCTGCTAGAATCCATTAACCCTAAGGTAGTAAAGTAATTCTCTAAATGATGCCATATATTGTATACAGTATTTACATGACCTTATTCTTCACTAAATAGGGCCAGAGGGATTACATGAGGCAGAAATGGGCTTGATAAACCTAATAATGGGGATTTCTATTTTTTCTAAATTTTCTATATCCCATATTTGTGAGCCATATAAGGCTTGGCTACTTTAAATGTTTATCTTAACAATGCATTCTACCAAGCTTCCACCATATGTTCAATTACATCTGTGTAATCCCAAGGCTGCAGAGCGCTGAGGCTAGAGGAACCACTGTGAAGGGAAAGAAGGTGAGGAACCTAGCTAGGGCTCCCCCTGAACTGGGGACTAGTAGCAGAAAAGTGGGTAATAGTTAGTGATGGGTGAAGTGGCCTCAATTCACTCCGTGGAGTGATTCACGAAGTGAAGGCGAATTTGCGTAGTGCTCCGCAACGCGAAGCGGAGTACTTTGCATTATTAATGAGTAATGCAAAGTCCATTGAAAACAATGACTTTGCATTACTCCACCTTCCCAAACCACTATTCCACCAATTCTTAAGGTGAAGTACATTACAAACAATGTACTTCCCCTTGTTTTTAAGCTCCAAAGGTGAATTTTGCAGTGTTTCATGGGATTTCGGGTCACATGGGCTCTAGATTGTTCTGCACAGCCTCAGTTTGGGGTACTGTGTGTAGGAAGCTGTAGGAAGCAATCTGCTCTGAGAGGTCTCTGCAATTCAAACCTTCAAAAAGCTGTTAAAAAAGTCTTTTTGAGCCATTTTGTTTTGCTGAAACTTTAGTTCATCAATTATAGAAAACCCTCCTGTGCTCATATCATCGAGCGTTTATTGTTTGTGTATGGATTTAGAATGTTAATGTACAACATTCAGTCTGTATACTGAGAGACAGTGGAAGTGTACTTTGGGGGAAGGGTGTATCTGTGGTGTAGGTAGATTAACTTGGAGAAAAAGACAGTGCTTTCTGTTTTGGTGTTATTTTTCTTGTATAACTGTGTTAATGTACACACAGTAATATTTTCAATATTCAATATTTGCCTTTTTTTTGCTGATTGTTGTGGTGCAGCAGTGCATAATTTTAGTTTGTTTAAAATATGTGGTTATGAGGAGTCACGTGATGACGATCTGAAAGTCGGCAGCTCTCCGAAGCAGCTCTGCTCTCTCACCATCTAAAATTCATAATTAAAGTCTTCTATTCTTGCCAACTACCTTCAGAAAGGACACTATACCTTCTCCTCAGCTCCAAAAGAGAAATAGAGTAGGAAGGAATGGAAGTGTACATGAGAAAGGTGCTGCAGCGTCATTCTCCACCTCCGAGTCCTGAAAAAGATAAGGCCGCTAAGCAAGTGAAACAGCAGGCCGCGAGCTCGTCTAAATCCCCTGTGGCGTAAACTGCATTGTCAGAAAACAAATTCCTAGAAATAATACAACTTATACAAGAAGTCATTGTAGCAATGTCAGTGGATTTACAGCAGATTAAATCCTCAGTTGTGGCTTTAACCATGCGAGCAGGGGATTCTGAGGTAAGAGTTACCTCTCTCGAAAATAAACAAGGAAAAATAGAACAAGACATCGTGGCAACCAACAAGAAGATGAAAAAGCTAGAAGATAAATTGGAGAACTTAGAGGGATGTAGCCAGAGAAACAATTTATTGATTGTTGGTATCCCGGAACATGAAGAGGGCAGTGCGCCTATACAGTTTGTCCAGAAATTTTGTGAGAAGGTAGTAGGGCCCTCTTCAAATGGCCCCACCTACATAATCGAGCGGGCGCATCATGCCTTATGGCCTCCACCAGCAGACGGCTCCCCGCCCAGGCCACTGATATTTAAGGTCCTTAATTTTTTGGACAAGCAACACATCCTAAACAAAGTAAGGGAGCTTATGGAAATCCAATGGGATGGCAAACCAGTCAGGATAATGCAGGACCTCCCACATTCAGTGAGAGTTAAGCGGTAGGAGCTACAACCAGTCGTAACAAAATTAATTGCTGCCGGGAAGACTTTTTGGGTGAAGTACCCTGCTACCCTAATGGTTAAGCATAAAGAGCAGTGGATTTATTTTGAAACCCCTGAACAGCCCAATTCAGAACTCAAAATGCTAATCCCAGATTTGTTTAAATGAATGTGGAACAGACATCCTTATAAGAAGGACTTTGAGTTGAATTCTGTGTTTTCCCTCGTTTGATTTCTCAGGAACCAACTGGCTTGTCTGGCCGGGCAATAGGAGCTAAGTGTAGCACTTCCCTAGCCCCTGGATGGTAGAAATACACCTAGAAGATTTGTTTCAAAAGTCGGAAGGGTTTTGCCAATGTGAAAGTTCCAAGCTGGTTTAGCACTCGCTTTTAATTCTGATCCAAATTTCTAGTTGGGATATCGTACCCCTGGTGGGGTGGTGAAGGAAAGAGATAGCCCACTTAAGAAAATAGCACAGCCTGATGTGACTCTCTCAGTAGAAGCAGGCAATGTGTCACCTTCGCACACAATAAAAAACTAAGACCCGGCTGTGTCTCCATGGTCTAACAGGCTTAGAAGACACTTCTACAGTCGGAGATTCGGGCAGGACATGGGAGCGAGAACCACAAGAAGGTGCCCAGAGTTCACCGAATTCATAGACTGATCTCTATGTTCACTGTGCTTGTGGCCCTGGTCTTTTCTTTAATTCAAAGATTTACTTTCGAATTGCGAGTTTAAAGCAACACGATTAGTATAGCAGTGCTTAGCCTCAGGAAGCATGGGGATTCAGAGGGAAGGAACTAATTGTGCCCTATGGGGCTGTAATGTTTATTCCCTAAATGCCTCGTAGCTTGGTGAAACTTCAATTTAAGACTTCGATACCTTTTTTTTCGAGGGACAATGTATTTTCTCGTTGGGTATGTCCTCATTAGCTCTGAGGCTAATAATGTTTTGCATTTTGATAGATGCGCATACTTATTTAAAGTTAATAGTGGTGGAATTTCATGCATGTTAACAGAACATCTCTATAGGAGAGTCCTGATGTTTATATCCTTATTCAAGGTTGGCATGATGTGTTCTATTGAATACATGTTTAATAGTTAGTATTAGAAGTTCATGGGTGGTTGCGAGTTATTCTTCAAGATGGGGGAGGGGGGCTGCAAAAGAGTAGTGGGCTTATTCAGATTTGCGCGATAATATCACCTGACAGTATGGATATGAGAGTGCAGTTGTTTAGAACAGGGATTTTCCTGTTTTTTTTTGGTTTTAGCTGGGAGTAGTAGATTTTATTTGATAATATTACTTAGAAAAGGGGGAAGGGGGTCGCCAAGTGCTATACTAATAAATATACATAAGATTGGGTATGAGGATGGTAAGGCATATATATTTGATTTATATTGGTTTAATAAAAATCATAAACAGAACAAAACATGGGGGTTCCATATACTTGTGTAACATGGAACATTAAGGGGGCCCGGGACAGGTGTAAGAGGCAGGTCATTCTTAGGCACTTACACTTTTTAAAAATTGACATTGCATACCTGCAGAAGACACATGTAAAGAGGGAAGATGTCCATTTGTGGAGAAGAGCATGGGTAGGGCAGGTTTTTGGAGCGGGTGTCTCTACATCTAAAGGGGGAGTAGTTATTTTCATATCGAAAAAGGTGCCTTTCACTTTGGAGAAAGAACTCTGGGATTGGGAAGGACACTATATTTTAGTCCATGGTACCCTTGCCACATATCCAGTTCTTATTGGAGCCATCTATTGTCCCAACAAAGAATCGCCCCTTTTCTTTGCACACCTCCTGAACTTGATAGGCAATGAGCCTACAAAGTTCACTTTGCTTGGGGAGGATTGCAATACCACTTTGCATCCTAATATAGATAGATTGGATTCTAAATGGGGAAGCCTAACCCCAACCCAAAGGGCTCTTAAGGAGCTCATGGACTCAGCAGGCTTACTCGATGTCTGGAGAATATTAAATCCTGCCAAATGGCAATATACATTCTTCTCTCCTGCCCATCATACTTATTCCTGCATAGACTATTTCCTAATTAGTGATTTTGCCCTGCTGGGGGTTTTACATGTAGATATTCAGGCTAGGATGATTTCTGATCATTCTCCAGTGGTAATTACTTACTTATTGGGGCCAGGAATTTAAAGGGATTCATTATGGCGTCTAAATACCAAACTTTTGCAGAGGCTAGATTCCCTTAACCATATAACTGATTTTATCACTTTTTTTCATGAGACCAATAAAGGAACTACCCCTTAAAACAGACATGATTTGGGCTGCGCTTAAATGCGCACTCCGAGGTGAATGTATTAGGTTAGCCGCTATCAAAACATCTCAATATAGAGCTCAAATTACTGAGTTACTACGTTCCATTTGGGAATTAGAAAAAATTCCGGAAGCACAACTGGGGGAAGAAAGCAGATCTAAACTCTATAGGTTACAAACACAATATGCGGACCTGTTGGCACAGAGAGCTGAACTATCATTACGTTGTACCAAAATTAAATATCTAGAGTCCAGGTTGAGGGCTGAAAAACTGTTGGCACTTAGAATACGGCAAGCTGAGGTTGCTCGACATATTTCAGGTCTCTTTTTTTCCAACAGTAACCAGATCTGTACAAATCCTAAAGATATAGCCAATGGTCTGGGGCTTTATTATCAAGCTCTCTATTCAGAAGACTCCAGTATATCTCCTTCTCGGGTTGCAATAAATAAATATTTGGATGAAGTTTGTCTTCCAAAAGTATCACCGATATAGGGGGTTTCACTTGGGGGCTATATTACCCAAGAGGAAATACAGCAGGCTATTAACCAGCTGCCCACAGATAAATCACCAGGGCCTGATGGACTATCCAACAACTTATATAAATCCTGCCAAAAAGTGTTAATCCCAATATTGCAGGAGGTTTATAATTATTGGTTTGACAACGGCTTCTCTGAACGGAGTTTCTCTGAAGCACTGCTTACTCTTATTCCAAAATCAGGAAGGGACCCCCTGTTTCCCTAGAATTACCGCCCTATCTCTTTGTTAAACTTGGATCTTAAGATTCTGGCAAAGATACTAGTGAACAGGTTATCCCCATAATGGGAGAGGTTATTAGTATCGAGCAGGTTGGGTTTATGACTAGAAGGTCTTCTGGAGATCATTTGAGTAAGTTATTGTATCTCATCTCGATTGCAAGACACTCTGACATTCCCACAGTCTTAATTTCTTTAGACGCTGAGAAGGCCTTCAACCGGGTTTCCTGGGATTTTCTTTTTGAAACCTTAACCCGCTTAGGTCTTCCAGATGAATATATTAAGTGGATCTGCCTATTGTATACTTTTCCAACGTCTAGAGTCTGGTGCAACCGTATTCTTTCTAACCCATTCCCTCTTAGACGTTGCACCAGACAGGGATGCCCACTTTCTCCCCTTTTATTTAACTTTTATTTAGAACCTTTAATTCGGCGACTTTCACTTTCACAAGATATTACAGGAATTGGTGCTGGGGAGCAGAGATTCTTGCTTTCCGCTTACGCGGATGATCTTCTCTTGCATATTGAGGAACCACAACATACTATCCCTGGTGTACTACGAGAAATAGGTAATTTTTCGAAAGTATCATACTATAAATTCAATTATTCCAAAACCAAAATTTTCCCAATGAATAGTCGGTTCACGCAGGCCCAAATAGCATCCTACAATTTGTCCTGGGAGTCGAAATCGCTTACATATTTGGGCATAAGGTTAACAAGAGATATAAACTCACTTGTAACAGAAAACGTAAGTACTTTGCTGCAAACATTGAAGGCAGATATGGATAGATGGGGATTATTACCCCTTTCCCTTTGGGGAAGAATTAGTATAGTAAAGATGAATGTGCTTCCCTGCCTTCTATACCCTCTGGGAATGATAGGATGTTACCTTCCTATGGTCTGGTTTAGCAAATTGCAGAAAATGCTTAATGCTTTTATATGGAAAGGGAAACAAGTTAGGAGGGCATACTTTAAACTCACAGCTCCTAAGACTCAGGGAGGACTGGCAACCCCATCCCTTTTCACCTACTATTGTGCTCAGCATGTTAGCAAGTTGGCTTTCTGGACACAAAACATATCTTCCTCAAGATCAGGTGTATGTATTCCTCTCTGGGTGGAAGTGGAGAAATACCTGACATCCAAATATTGTTATTCATTACCTGCCCTTTTATATGTTACTCCTGTTAATATTCCGAAGTCACTCCGAAACACACCGATAGGATGGTCGCTTGGAGCAATTCATCAAATGCAGAAACACTTCTCTTTGAACTGGCATAAGGCACTCATGTAGCCAATTATAGGTAACCCCCACCTTAAAATTGATAATACGCCCATTGTGCCTTCCTTTTGGGCTCCTTTTAAATCTTGCGTGTTAGCAGACTTCTTCAGGCAAGGTAAACTAGTATCATTTTCCCAATTTCAATCTCTTCACAAAGTGCCAGACCAGCACAAATTCAAGATTATCCAGATTGGTCAGGCAATCTCTGCCTTCATAAGAGATGCGTCCTGTCAGACATCAATGGAATCAGACGTGCAGACACTAATGTTGGCCGCGAATCAACCCCACCCTGTTTTGGTGGTCTATAAAAAGTTGCAAATATTAGATCCACACTTGCCCACTGGGATTTGTTATTATTGTAGACAAGAACACCAGGTTGCAGGAGAGGGCGACACCTGGAAACAATTTGGCAAAACTGTTATAGATTTATAAAACAGGATAGACTTCAGTTGATTCAGTTTAATATAATGCATAATTTGTATTATATGCCAGTGAAACTTTTCAGAAGTGGTCTTATACCCTCTCCCATCTGTGCAAAGTGCCAAAAGACAGATGGCATGTTGTTTCATATGTTATGGGCCTGCCCAAAGGTTACATCTCTTTGGCAAGTGGTCAAATGGGTATTGGATTCCTTCTGGGCTTGGAGTCATTGTTTACTCCAGAAGCTTGTCTGGTACATTTGTTCCCCCATGGAATGGCAAAAATTAGAAAGGCCCATATAACCCTAGTGGCAGCAAATGTCAAATTAGTAATTATGCGACATTGGAAAGAGGACCAAGTACCCTCAGTCATAGAATGGTATAGAGAGATGTTGTTGGCATTGCAGGTAGAAAAACATATTGCCTCTATGCGACATAACAGTCAAACCTACCTGGGTCTATGGGGCCCATTAGATGCTGTATTGATGTCTTGGAAACCCTAACATCTCTCTCATAAGGATATGATGCTGTATAACAAAATAATAGAAAGTTCTGTCTTTCAGCACTTGACGGGGGTGGGAGGGAGGATGAGGACAGGGTATCTAGTGGCAGACTCTTTTTCCTTTGCTCTACGGTACTGTGCAAAAACGGTAAAATGCTCGAACAGGAGGCTATTGTAATTGTATTTGCCTATGTAACTATGACTCTTTGTAAAGTCCCCTGTTTGAGGTGCAAATAAAGAATATTTAATTAAAAAAAATGTGGTTATATTACTGAAGTTTTCAATTTGCATGCATTACTTAGTGTGTGTGTGAGTATGTGTGTGAATCGTGTCATCAAATGAGACACCTTTTATTGTGCCACATAATAATTTCAGCAATGTGAAGCTGCTATCCACTGCAGCTGTGTGATTTTTGTACTTCTTTGTGGTATCTTTACTGGTACTAGTACTAGTGACTGTTACTGCCGCAGTGCATAATTTTAGTCTGTTTAAAATATGTGGTTATATTATTGAAGTTTTCAATTTGCTATGCATTACTTGGTGTGTGTGTGACACCTGTCATCAAATCGGACACCTATTATTGTGCCACATAATAATTTCAGCAATGTGAAGCTGCTATCCACTGCAGCTGTGTGATTTTTGTACTTCTTTGTGGTATCTTTACTGGTACTAGTACTAGTGATTGTTACTGTAGCAGTGCATTACATTGCCCTCCCCAGCTGCCCCCCCAACCAGCAAAGGTATTCTTTTCCAGATTTGAATTTCTGATGGTGAGCACTGGTTAGGTGTTGTGCCTTTGTGTCTGCATGTCTTTAGTGCAAGTGCAATCTTAATGTATCTGTACATTTGCATCTTTTTAGGGCCCAATCTCCATCTGTAACTTAAGTCACAGTTGTTTCTTTGACTTCCCTTCAGAGTACTGGACAGGTGTGGTGCTTAATTCTGCATGAACGTTGTACTCATTAATATGTGTTCTTAAGTCAGGACCATCATCACAAGTCACTCGTGATACAAATCACGTTCTTCATCATCACGGTCACAAATGCAGTCACAAATCACAATTCACAATCATTCACATTACGAATCACAGCATTAATTTTTTTTCTAGTTACTTGGATGTATTGTAAACCTGTTTTGTAGTATCTCTCCAGGCTTCACCACCCCACCATTGTACTCATTGATATGTGTTTTTAAGTCTGGGAGTTTTAAGCTACAGCTTATCAGGGAAGTACAGCCATAGGTGGTAGGCATTCACAATTCTTCATCATCATGGTCACAAATGCAGTCACAAATCATGATTCATGATCACGTCACGAATCACAACATTATTTTTTTTTAATAGTTACTTGGATGTATTGTAAGCCTGTTTTGTAGTCTCTCTCCATGCTTCGCCACCCCACCGCTGTACTCATTAATGTTTGTTTTTAAGTCAGGGAGTTGAACAGTGTCTGCAGTACATGCACAGACTGAAAAGAAGACTGAATGCACACATGCAGTTTAGTATAGTATACTTGCACTGCTCAGAATACAAAGTGTCACGCACTTGGAAGACAACAAAAAAGGGCATAATTACATACAAGGGTTGGGGATGTGGAGGAATACATTTTATAACACAGCAAGGAAGGTGGGGGGCACATGGTGTGAGGAAAATAAAAATAATGTGGGATCCCATGGTGATCCAGCAGTTCCAGCATGGACATAATTTGCAACTGATGTTCCTCTATGTGATCCAGTTGCTGCTCCACAGCACTCACCCTCTCATTGTTATCCTTAACAGGTCTCCAGAGAACTGCCAAGTCAGCCTGTGTTACATGCAGTTCTCTGGGGTCCACACATTCTACAGGCCAACCTGCTGGTGGTGGTGGGGGGGTGGGGGTGCTGGTGGAGCAGCAGGTGCTGCTGTGGCCCTCCTCTTCTTAGGGATGCCGCAATGCACAGCTGCACCCTCTGCCACAGAATGGACAGCAGGTGCAGGCATGGTCCATTCTGTGGCAGCCTGCCACTCCAACTGCTGGTGATTGATCATATGGGTGCATGTACCCTCAGTCCCCAGGTGAGTCCTCTGGGGGCCACGGCACACCTCCACCTCACATAGGAGGCACTTGACCACACTGCTGTCCTCCCACACAGTAAAAAATACCTGCCAAACAATGGAGGTGCGAGGAGGACCAGCCATAGGCAGGGGATGGCCAGATGAACTGGCAGCTGGCTGGTCACAGTGCTGAACAGGGATGGGATCCACACCTGGGCCTGGGGGAATAGGCACATCCTGCTCCAGAGAACCTGGACTTGGTGGTGGTGGTGGTTCAACTGCCTCAGTCAGAACAGCAGGCACTGCTAGTCCTGCTTCTGGGGGGAGACACTCACAAGTATCGAGTGGTCCAACAGGAATGGGTGCCCATGCCCTCCACACATGTGCATGGTATGATGCTTACCACTACCACACTCTCCTAGAGCTGTCCCCGTCCCAGACATTTCCTCATCCTGGTCATCTCTCCTACCAAGCTCCCTCAGTTTGAGCAATTACTACTCACACAGTCACACAACACACACACACACACACACACTCACACACACACACAGTCACACAGACAAACAACTAACTACTTATAAAGGTAAGAAAAATAAAATTTACAGAAAGAACAAATTAAGTAAAAAAGAGTACAGAAAAGACAAAAAATGTAGTTTTAAAAAAAGCTGTTGGGTCTAAATCAAAGTTTTAATTTCCTCCTCGCTCTGATCTCAAAGTATCAGCAGTCACAAAACACACTACTCTCTCTCCGTCTGACAGGAGAAAGTAAAAGTGTCTGCTTGTATGACTCACTTTCTTCCTGCATAGTTAAAGAGCATGTGACTTACAGTACTACAAGCCATGTGATGTGTGGGGGCTGCCAAATCTGAAACATCAAGTGGATCACTTAGAATCATAATGAGGAATGCAAAGTCCATTAAAAACAATGACTTCTCCTTATTTCGCATTGCCATTCTGCCTTAACGGAAAGTGGTAATGACAAGGCGGAGTGAGCACTTTGCATTGCCCACTCCACATAGCAGATTGGCAACGCGAAGTGCCTACTTTGCATTCACTTTGCAAGTGGAATTTAAATTCACTGCATATCTAGTAACAGTATGGTTGAAATTCAGATTAGTTTTGGGGAAGAGCCCAATGAGGGAGGGCTGACAAAGCCTAATTTCAGCATGAAAAATAAACAATTAAGAAGACTCGGGTAAAATAAGGGAGAAAGAACAGGAAAAAACAAGAGGATATCATGAGAAAGATGGAAGAGGGTCTCCTTAATGCCGGCAGTCTGACAAATAAAATTAGTGAGCTCCCAGGCTATGGTGCTAGACACTGAAATGGCACTAGTAGTCATCTTAGAAATTCAAACCACAGGGAATAATGATTGGGATGTATGAGTCCCAGGCTACACCATGTTTAGTTGGGATAGAAGAAATGGTAAAGAAGGAGGTGTAGCCTTATATGTCAGACAGGGCATAGAGGCAGTGGAGGACTTAAACATCAAGGAACATAAGGGGGACACAGAATCACTGTGGGTTCTGCTGACGGCATCCTCAGACAAGAAACAATGAATGGGGATGATCAATAGACCTTCATAACAGTGGGAAGAAAGAGATACGGACCTAGGGACTGAACTAGAAATAGGAGTGGCAAAGGGGAGGTGGTGTTAGTTGGAGATCTAAACCTGTAACTATTAATTGAGTCAATGCAATGGCCAAGAGCTCCAGAAGTCAGGCCCTACTGGATACATGGCAGGATTTCCTATTGGTGCAGCTAGATAAGGAACACAGTAGGCAGTCTGCCATTCTTGATGTGGTGCTCATCAAATCAGAAATGATAGGAGGTGTGAGAGTAGGGAACCACTATGATCCAGTGACTATAATTCTAAATGGTTTGACCTGGCCCTTGGGACAAATAAGCCACCAAAGGTTGAAGTCCTTGATATCAGAAGGGCAGACTTTAACCAGATGAGGAACCTGGTTCAGGACAGGTTAGAGTGGATAGCATCAGGGATCTAAAGGAAAGATGGGGGTCAATGACCATGGCTATTCTCAAGGCAAAAAAACATGAAAATGATAATCAAAAGAAAAAAACAGCATAATATTTTGTGGAGACTTGCATATACAGCCCATGATGCTTTGCATTATGGGGGTATGTGTGACTTTATATTTCTTTGAAACTTGGCTTCCCGGCCAATGCCCTTTGGGGTAACTCTTTCCTCAGTGCTTGCACGCTAAGGTTCTTTGTCTTTTAACTTGTTTTTTTTGTTTTTATTGGGCTCACCACAACCCAGCCCAGATAGACCAACTTAGGGTTGCTGGTTCATTCCATTGGGGTGTCATACAGATGAGGCACACTGATGAGTCCTGGTAAGACAAAACATGTGTCTGTGTCTTCTGCTGGCACACTTTGCATACTGTGTGAGAGGCCTTTTGACACCATGCAGTTCTGCTTAAAGTTGAACCAGCATAATATGTTGTGGTGATTTGCATATACAGTCCATGATGCTTTGCATTATGGGGGTATGTGTAATTTTGTATTTCATCAAAATAAAATGCTATAAAAGACCAATAAGGTGATAGCAGTAAAACAGGGAACACAGAGGTGGATAGTTTGGGTTAAAACCCTGCATGGACAATATGTCATTGATTTGTTAGGGTATATGGGCAGACTGGATGGACCAGTGGTCTTTATGTGCCATCATTGTGTATGTTTCTATGTTTCTAAAGCTGCCTAGGACAGTTTGGAGTGAGTATATTTAACATACATATACCTCATACTACTGTTTAAGAAAGTAAGCCCTAAATACTGTATTGACAGTTCTCATCTCTAATGCTATTTTCTAAATGTACATACCAAGAACATTTCATTCTGTGAAACCCAAAGACCAATGTTTTTGTCTTATGTTAATTTTTAAATTCCTAACTAACTTTACATAGATTCTCCAGCACATTTACAATATGTGCTATAAGCTAAATAGCAAAAGTGACAGGATAGCAGTGGCATCAGCATAAGTTTAATGACGGCAACTATTTGGTTGATTTGTTTTCTTTTTTTTTTTTTTGTGAATGGAAATCTGAGTCCTGAAGATTTAATAAAATATCATTACTATTAAGATTAAATTAGAGTTGGGCTAGTATACATCCCTGCTTAACTCCCACTTTAGTGCAGAATTTATATGACAGTTCTCCATTTAGTCAATAGTTGACTTAATGTATTACCAAGCATTGTGAACAAGAGTATGATTATTTGAGTTAATTGAGTTTCAATACCTAATGTAGCCATCAAGTCCCACAAATGATTTCTAGAAAGAATCCAAGGTCACCCTAGAATCTATAAACACTATAAATACAGTAATTTATGTTTCCGTATACTTACATTTTTCTCATATAAGTGGTCTAGTTTAAAGCAGTGATTTGTTGTGAAGAAATTTTCTCTAAATCCTGCTTGAAATGCTGAAAAAAATATCCTTAGCTATTACCCACTCATTAAGTCTGTTCAAAACTATTTTTCACTGACTTTTTATCAGATAATCAATTACACCTCTTGGTCAATAATTTGCAACATTTTTGGAGTCACATTTTTTGATGATAGGAATGATGAAATTCCCCACTAACCTTCTGGAATAAAACTTCTCTGAATGCACTGATTGTAAAAGCTTGATAGACTTTGAGTCCACTACTGGGGGTCAACCCTAAAAATTTCTATTGGGACTATTGGGACATTAGCTTGATCCAAGCATTCTTTTTGCAGAATGGTTGCATGACCTTTCAGACTTCTTTAAGATAGTTACTGTATTAGGATGATAGTCTAATAGATTAAATGAGAATAACCCAGCTAAAGCTGCCTTCAAAAAAATCATAAACATTTTTGAATCATAGGCAAGACACTTATCTGGCATGATAGGAACAGAAGTATTATTTTTGGAAGTGCTGGCATCTCTTGCAACCAACCTTCAAAAAGTTTAATCATCCATTTTAAAGATAGGTTCCTGAAGTGTTTGTAATAAAAGCAGTTTCTAATCATCACTGGACTGAATGTATTAGTTATACGACTTTCTGAATCTATTGAGTTTGTTAAAGTTATTTCTAGATGGGGACCTCTTAATTGACTATATCATATTACCATAGCAATCTTTTTTGCTAACTTGTTAAACTGACCATGAAAGGTCTTGTAGCTAAAGTATCAAAGATTGATATTAATATGGCATAAAACAAACCCCAATATTATATAAGTGTTCACGTTATTCTCCACTAGAATTTTCAAAGACAGGAAAGTAGCCATTTCATAAATATGATCCAAAGCAAGATTAACAACTGATTCAAGAGGCAACCATCCCATTTCACATGATAAGAATTATATACAGCATCTGACTATCAGGTTGATTATTTACTGTAGCATAAACAGAATGTTGCATATCTTAGGTTGATATTGTTTTTACATCCATTACAATGGGAATCTGATTGGTCTCAGTACTTGTGAATATCCAAAAATAATTAATTGTTCAAGTTCAAGTTTCAAGTTCAAGTTTATTGTAGGAAAACTCCATTGAGCAAGCTCATTCACAAGGAGGTCCTTTGATACAGACAGGTAGTTACAGATTGCATAATTGAAAAACAGTACAAATTCCAGTATAGAATTATGGGCAAGCATTAACATGTTGCATAAAAATGACAATGACTTAGAAAAATACAAGAACAGAAAAAAGTACAAAGTGCTTGTTTCAGAATATCAAGGCAGCTAATTTCTAGGTAAGTAAGAAGAAGCAGTGGGCCAGGGTTAGAGCAGTGAGCTAGTATTTAGAAGCAGCAAAAAATAACACCAAATCAGATAGAAGATCTAATACATCCAAGAAACATTTAACAAATTCCTTGGATGTATCTCCATTAACTGTACCATATGCAAAAAGACAAGTAGTTGTATTAGGCGATTCTATTATAAAATACCTAGATAGAACAATATGTAATTCAGACAAAGAAAACAGAATGTGCTCTAGTTTTAGGGCAGCAAAAGTTGCTGATATTACATCAATGGCAAAATCAATACTATCTACTGCTGGCAAAAACCCATTGGTAATTATTCACGCAGGGACAAATGACATTAAGACATCACAGCTGCTAAAAATCAAACAAGATTTTGTTGCATTAAACAACATATTATCTGATCTTGGTTGTACTGTCTGTATTTCCGAAATACTTCCCATTCCAATAGCCACCGGGTATATTACCTCTAAAATAAAAAACTTGAATGAATGGCTCCGTAAATGGTGCTATAAACAAGGCATAAAATGTCTAACACATTGGGAAGAATTCGAAGAAAGACCTGCACTATATTGTTGGGATGGATGGCATCTAAGTAGGAAGGGTAGTAATATTCTGGGTCAAAAAATAACATCATACATTAACTCTTGTTTAAACTAAAAAATAATGGGGAGACTGGGAATTCATCCCAGCCTCTTATTAAAAATCACTGCTGTAACATAAACTTCACAGCAAATATCCTTACTTTAAATGCAAGATCAATGAACTCTACCAAATATGCAGAACTAGAAATTTTAATGAAAACTTTAGATTTAGCAGTAGTAGCAATAACAGAAACATGGGGCAATACAAATAAAGAATGGATGGCAGAACTTTCTGGTTATAAATACTACTTTAAACATAGACAAAACAAAAAAAGGAGGAGGAGTGAGTCTTTACATAAGGAACGACATACATTCTTTTTTTTGGGCAAATCACTTTATTTTATAAACAGCACATTTATATTAAACAACAAACCTCATATGTCCAACTACACACAAACCCTCCAACATAAAAAAAAAGAGAAAAAATCCCACCCCCTTACCCTCCCATCCTCTACCCTCCCCTTGGCAGCCATCCACATCCTTAATGGAAGAGTAGTAAAAAGAAACAGAGTTGTCCCAGCTAGAAATGAATCTTTGGCTAGTGAATAAATATACCTGTACTTGTACATAGGGGAAGGCCATTCAGCAGTAACGGTAAGCTTGTAGACTATTAAGGAGAAAGGAGCTTCATAAGAATCTTGGCAACAAGGCTAAATTGGCAAGCAAAAAAAAAAGAACAAATATAGTGATCAAGTAGCTAATAGCCATATTTCACTTTCAAAGGTTGAAAAAAACTGCCCCAGCATTTAAAGAATCTGGCTGAAGCATTATGGAAATTTGAAACTGACCTCTCAGCATTCAATGCATTCATGAACTCGTCCCACCATTCTTTGAATGAGAGGGTCCAGTTGCTCGCAATGGCAGAGAGAATCAATAGCTTTGTTACCGAGGCCACCAGAGCTATTTGATGTTTCTGGGTACTGGATATTGATTGGACACATTTCCGAAAACACAGATCTCTGCAGTAAAGAGAGACGATAAATCACAATATGGTTGTATTCTGCCTCTGACTGCTTGCCAAGACTTGATTATTTTGGGGCAGGCCCAGATTTTATGGAAGGTGGTAGCTAACCATCACCAACAACACACAGGCCGGGAGGACAGCCTCTTCAACCTATACAGTTTGGCCAGCCATAAATATAAATTGTGCAACAAATTAAACTGAATATCTCTCAATCTATCCTGCTTAATGTATGAGTAGACATTCATCCATACTCTTTCCCAGGTTTCGCCTGACCATCCTAAGGCCAGGCTTGCCTCCCAGTAATGAGAAATTGATGAGACTTTTTGGCCTAGACTTGATATAATATATTTGTATACTTTAGAGACTGGTTTACCTGAAAGTACAATCTTCTCCAGTGCCCGAATTAATTTGCTCGCTTCCCTAGATACCATGTTTTTGCGTATATGAGAAAAAATACACCTATGAATCTGGAAAATATGGAAAGGGTCCATGGGTTTAACCCCAAACTTATCCACTAGGTCAGATGGGGGAAAGTACATTACCTGAGAAAAAATCCGAAATGCGGAGTTTAGTACAGAAATCATGTATAAACCTAGTAATAGGTTTATTTCCCACTAAAAAATTAGGATTCCTCAAAAGGGGTTGAGAAAGATCATTTACAAATGGAATATGTAGCTTTGAATACAACTGGTGGAGCGCTTTTATATCCCAACCTAGAGGGGTATTCCTAATTTTGCTAGGGACCTTAGACCATGGTAAGTATAGAAAGGATTCTAGATCCAAATTCACTAGCCCAGAAACCTTCTGGTCTAAAGCAAGACTGGATAAGGGGGTATCTCCATCTCGTGACCATAAAGCAGTTCTGGTCGCATGAATGGCTAAGTAGTAGACATAAAAATCTGGTACCTGAAGGCCTCCTACTTTCCGATGAAAAACTAACTTAGCATACGCCCTATGTGGGGGGTTTACCCCTCCATAAAAAATCTGAACATTATTTATAGAGCGGGTCAAAATAGGACCTAGGGAGATATATATTTAAGTTGTAGAGAGGGTAAAACAGTCTGGGCAGTACCACCATTTTTATTGTATTTACTCTACCGGAAAAGGTTAGAGGGAGTTTTGTCCATCTTTCCAGATCCATCTTAATAGATCTAAATAATGGCTTGAAGTTTAGGTTGGCCACTTGTCCAAAATCCTTTGAAATCTGAATACCCAGGTATAGTAAAGAATTTGGCTGCCACTGTAACCCTAAGGTGTTGCACCAGGATTTACATAAATGGGAGGATAACGGATAAACCATTGTTTTACCTCTATTAAGTTTGTAACTGGAGAATTCACTGAAGCATGAAATTACCGAGAGCAAATGAGGAAGTGAGGTAGTACTGTCTCTAATGTGCAACGACAAATCGTCGGCAAATGCTGATACCTTAAATTCCGCATTGCCTATCCTGATTCCCTGTATCAAGGGGTTCATTTGAATGGATCTTATCAGGGGCTCTAAATATAAATTAAACAAATAAGGTGACAAGGGGCAGCCCTGCCGAGTACCACACATAAGGGGGAGGGTGATCGAAATTAAGCTGTTGCACTGTATCCTTGCAGATGGACAGTTGTATAAAATCCGAATATAATGAATAAATTTCTCTGGGATACCAAATTTAACCAGTGATGCAAACATAAAACCCCACTCCACCCTGTCAAAGGCCTTTCTTCGTCCAATGATATTAAAGAGGCCTCCTCATCCGGGCTTTGGACGCAGAAATTAAATAAAACAACTTTCTGAAATGATCCGCTGAGGATCTACCTGCAACAATCCGCTTGTTCGGACTCAACAACCAATCCATGTTTGCTTTAATCTAGTAGCCAAAACTTTTGCATAAATTTTAATATCTATATTCAATAAAGAAATAGGTCTATAGTTACTTGCTGAGTCCAGGGACTTATCCGGTTTAGGTAGCAGAATTATCCTGGCTTCAAAAGAGAGCTATCATTTACTCCACTGTTCTGCCAGTAGGTATAAAGTTGATGTAGCAGGAATCAACTTACTCTTAAAGGTCTTAAAGAATAAGGGTAAAACCATCCGGCCAGGGTCCTTATCTAGTTGTAACGAATCAATGGCCTTTGCAATCTCTTCTTTCGAGAAAGGAGCTTCTAATAAACCTATCGACTCCTCGGGCATCTGCGGAAAGGATATTTTATCCAAAAACTCTTTCATTTTTTGTTCAATCTGCTTGGGGAGAGATTGACTAGAATATAGGGCTTTATAGTAATTATAAAAAACATCTAAGATGCCCTCGGGGTCGGTAATTAACTCATCCTTATCAGGGTGCTTCAAGGCCGCCACCCACTTTTTCTCTGCTCTCTGCTTTAATTGCCAAGCCAAGAGATTACCAGACTTACTGCCTCTCCCTATATATGCTGCTCTTGTTTTAGAGGCTGAGTTATCTACCTTGTCCCTCAAAGTATTTACATACCAGATCCGCAGACTACTCAGTTCCTGTTCCTGATCCTTAGTTCTGGAGGCCTCATTAACTGCCTCTAAGATGGAGATTTTTTTAAGCAATTATTAAGTAGAGCTTTATTTTTTGCCTTACACACTGTTGCCAATCTAAGGAGCTCCCCCCTCCAAGTGGCCTTTAATGCGGCCCAAACTAGGTCTACCGCATTAAGGGATCCCCAGTTCTCCGCTATGCTATTATCCATAAATACTTGGAAACGAGTTAGTGTAGGGGGTCTTTCAAAAGATTATTGTTCAGTGACCACGAATAAGATCTGGGTGGAATGGAGAAAAGGGAGCATCTCAGTTTAATTGACGAGTGGTCCAAAATGACTCGAGGCAAAAGTATCACCTCTTCTACTGTCGCCAAATTACATTGACTAACCAAAAAGTAATCTATTCTAGAATAAGATTTATGCACAGGAGAAAAAAAAGTAAAATCCTTAGTTGTTGGATTGAACAACCTCCAAAGGTCCACCAATCCTTAGGATGTTTTGAACTCTACCAATGCCCGTTGGGCTGGAGAGGGGTACAGTGATCTGTGCCAAGAATGGTCCAGGCTGTTGGACTGAACTAGGTTCCAATCTCCCCCTAAAATAATAGGAGTACCTTTGAAAGGAGCTAGGACTGTGGCCAAGTGTACAAAAAAGGATGGAGAGTCAAAGTTAGCCATATACTGATCCCAAACTAATTTTGTTCCTCCCAAGTGACCCGAAACTACAATGTACCTTCCTTTAGGGTCTGAGATTGTCTCAGTGGATACAAGGGACTCTTTTGTTATCAGCACCGCAACTCCTCAACTACTTGGGAGAGTCAGGCGCTAAAAACCTGACTGACCCACTTTTTTTTAAAGCAGTGAAGCCGGTCAGACAGGACATGAGTTTCTTGTAGAAATACTATGGATGGATCAAGTTGGGCTAAATGGTGGAGTAAAATATTCTTTTTCCGATTGTCCTTTCCCCCTTTGACATTCCAAGAAATAATATTGACCTCACTAGCCATGTAGATATCCCTGTTCAGTCTTGAAAAGATGTGGATAGCTGCCACCCTCCCCCTCCTAAACAACAGAAGTAAAAAATCAAATTCCCCCCTTCCCCATACCCCTCCACAAAAAAGAAAAGCTTCTCTTGGCCCACCACAAGGGTGGACCCTCTGGCCCAAAGCCATCTCCTAAGGCAATGGTCCATGACACGCCATAGAGGCTGGTGCCCCTATCTTAACAAATCAATGAACCATTGAATATACATCTGCAGCTTCCAACTCTTATAGGGACCCCTTAAATAGCTTGATAACTTAGCTAGCTTGGGAGCAAGGGAAGGGGGTGATTGTTGCTTAGGAAACCCTGGTTAAACTTTCTTGAAAACTGATATCTCAAAGTTAGTTTCGACCAATACCCATTACACGAAGGACATCACATCAGTCCCAAGCCCTACCCAGATCGATAACTTAGTCATTAGGTGGCTATTTACTCAATAATATCTCCACAGGAAATCAGTTAGTTATTTAAAGCCTGTTTAAGGACAAACAGCCCCTGCATCAGCCCCTCATGGGTCAATCGGCAAGAGAGGGGAACTTAACTTGTCTTGTGGCCAATACAGCGCCCTTATAACCCTTACCATCTTTGTGGGTTGCTTGCCTATTACCATAACTTAAAATTAAATTCCTCCGGTCCTATTCCCATAATAACCTAAATCAATTAACCCCTAGTTTGTACACCTTTGATGATGTATAAGCTCCCCTGCCCTTGCAACTGCCCCCAACATATTGAATTACTAAATATTAATTAACAACAAAATGGAAGGCAAACAATTCTTGTAAATCGTGCACAATCCGGCTTCCTATTCCAAACAGTGGGTTCTCAAGTTGTTTCAGTCTCCTACATAGCCACTAGGCAACATGGCACCTTATAACTGAAACAGTTCTAAAGTCTCATCCATTCTTGAATAAGTCTGGTAAAGAGATTGCAAGGACTTGTAATGCTTCGTCCGCTGATTCAAAACTCTTAGTCCCTTCTTTCAAAGTAACCTCCAACTTAGCAGGATATAGCATTCGGTGGATTCCTGCCGCCTATAGTTTCGGAGGTAATAGGTCTGAAGCTGGCTCGAGCCTGGCGATCTTCCATGTCAGGGTCTGGCACTAACCACAGCTCTTACCTTCCCACTGGAATGTGGCTAGCTTTCGACTCTTCAAAATAAACCCCCAATCCAAATAATTTAGTAATTTAAAATTACTGGCCAGGGTGGTTGCAATGCAGGGGTTTTGCTCTTAAGGCCCGATGGCCCTTTCTATTATGTATTCCGGCCATTGGGCGAGGGCCCTACTGACTTTTTAAAATTTCTGCAGGAACTGGACTGTGTTACGCCTTCTCACCTCGGAAGCCCCAACAGCACCAAATTATTTTGCCTGCTCCTTCCCTCGAGGTCATCCAGTCGATCCTCTAGCTTTACTATGGCCCTCTTATTCTCGATAGTTGCAAGGCCTAACTTTTCCTGCTTCCTCTCGAGCGATGAAACTCTGGCTTCTGCATCTGTGACTCGCCTGGCAAGCTGCGTCAAGGCTGGCTTAAATTCTGCCATTTCGTCCACCAGTTTGAAGAGAGCAGCCTTTATGGTGGAGAGATCTTCGTAAATTTTAGCTGGTGTGATCTCATCCTGTGCCGTTAATGGCGACGAGCTCCGGCGAGGCCGCTTAGCATCCGACTCCGAATCGGGACTTTCCATTGCTCCTCAAAGGACGAAACCAAAATAAAACCACTGCCTGCAGTCTCAGTCATCGTAATTTAAGCGTACTGTGATGATTCCGCTGATCGGGGATTTGAAAACTGCCGATTTTTTAACGGAGAAGCGGAGACCCAAAGAACTGCGTCTAGCCTTCCTGACGCATCACGTGACTATCCCGACATACATTCTTATGGGACAGAAATTAACTCACAAACAGAAAGTGTATGGGCTTATATTCGGCCAACAAACACTGATAAATTACTTATAGGAGTATGTTATAGGCCGCCCCTCATCTGACCTACAAACTACTAAAATTTTGACTGAAGAAATAACACAATTGGCAAATAAATATTCTGTACTCATTATGGGTGACTTTAACCTTCCCACTCTAAACTGGGATACCCTTACAGGAACAAATCAACATGAAGAACAATTCACTACAGCGATTATAAACCTTGGCTTAAAACAAGTCCTAAGAAAACCCACCAGGGGAGACAACGTTCTCGACTTAGTAATAACAAATTTGGAAACACCTATATATGACACTAAAATCTCAGCACCTATAGGAAATAGTGACCATATGTCCATAACCTTTGCTATAAAATTTCTTCTCCAACCAAAAAAAAATAACGTTAAATTAAAACAATATCATAAAGCTAACTTTGATCACATTAACCATTCTATAAACAAAGTCAACTGGGAAAAAACTCTCCTTCCTTTAAACACTAATGAAGCATGGGAGTTTTTAAAAAACAAAATAATACATTTAGAAACAAAACACATACCCGTAAAAAATAAGTACAATAATAAGGGAAAGATTCCACTACGGTTTAATAAAAAAATTAAAACACTAATTTCAAAAAAAAAAACTATTTACAAAATTATAAAAGCTCAAAACTTCAGTCAACTCAATTTTGACTAACTACAGGAAATACTTAAAAACTAAAAAAACAAATTATTATTGCAAAGCTGTATTTCAATTTAAAATAGTACATACTAAAGACGGTCAAAAATCTTTGTATTCATACCTCAACACAAAAAAGGTTGTAATAAGATAATTGGACCATTAATAATTAATGAGCAAACAATAACATCAGATCATATAACAGCAACTGAATTAAATAACTACTTTGCATCGTTTTTTTCCAAAGAAACAATCTCACCTGTTATTCCAGTAACATCAAACACCATTGTAGCAACTATTTCAAAACAAGAAACTTTGAATGTTCTAAACACTCTAAAAAAACACACTAGTTCAGGACCAGATAACATATCTTCAAGATTTCTCCTAGAAACAAAAAACAGTATTTTTTTACCTTTAATGTTAATTTACAATAAATCTATACAAAACTCAGTTGTACCCAGGGATTGGTGCACAGCCATAGTTACACCTATTCATAAAAAAGGGTCCTAATTCAAAACTGAAAATTACCGTCCCATTAGTTTAACATCTGTTCCATGTAAACTACTAGAAAAAATCATTAAACAAAAATTAGAGAACGAAATGACAATTCTAAAGATCAATGATGTGTATCAACATGGATTCAAAGCAGGTTATTCATGCACCACAAATTTAATATCATTTTATAACTATATCAGTCACAATTTAGATTGTAATATTCCAATGGACGTCATTCTTCTAGACTACAGCAAGGCGTTCGATAAAGTTTTGCACACTATAATAATAAACAAACTTATTACTTTGGGAATTTCAACTCCATTAATCTCTTGGATAAACCAGTGGTTGAGCAAGAGAACCCAGTGCATAAGAGTAAATGATGCCCTTTCTGACGACAGGGAGGTGACCAGCAGGGTGCCACAGGGTTCGGTGCTTGGACCAACCCTGTTTAATATAATTATAAGCGATATGAGTATCTCCCCTAGTAATACAATGGTAAAGTTTGCAGACGATACCAAGCTTGGAGGGATGGCCATAAATCACAGTAACAAAACTGGGCTTAAAGAAGATCTGATGGCTATAGAAAAATGGGCAATAACTAATAAAATGTATTTCAACCTATCTAAATGCGCAGTAATACATTTTGGAAAAAATAACCCGGTCCAAAATTACTATTTAAATAATACTATTATTAGAACTTCATCAGCTGAGAAAGATCTAGGGATCATAATTAATCATAAATTAACCCCATCAACACATTGTACTAGAATAGCAATTCAAACAAATGCATTGTTGCATAGAATTTCAAAAACATTTATTACTAGATCTGAATCTTGTTAATTATCTCTCTATAGATCTCATATAAGGCCCTATTTGGACTATGGTTCTCCATTCTGGAATCCCTATCTGAAATCAGACATAAATAAAATAGAACAAGTTCAACATAGAGCCACAAAACAACTACCACACTTAAAAAATACGGACTATTGTTCTCGATTACACAAAACAGGATTACATACACTTGCACAGAGACGTAGTCGTGGGGATTTATTACAATTATTTAAAATTCTCGGTAATCCAGAACAAATGAAATTATGTGGCATCAAATTTTATACTAGAAAAATAGTGGCTAGACTTCATAATAAACAATTAGAAGTTGCAAGAGTTAATAGTAACAAAATAATTAATTATTGCACGGTTAGAACACCTAGACTGTGGAATAAACTACCACAAGAGATAGTTGACTCTACAAACATTACAGTTTTTAAAAATAAATTAGACATATGGATGTCTGAGCAAAGATTAGGTTAATGATTCCATGTTTATGGAGGACAATCCAGATGGGCAACCCGCCTCCTTTTGTCCGGAAATACCAAAGTACCAAAGCTGCACGTATCTTTTATTTTTGCTGCAGCCAACCTTTTATATAGACTGACAGGGACAGTACCGGGAAGCTTCAGTACATCTTGGAGCTGTTTCCTAATAGTTGGAAGTATGCTCGATATGGCCCGCTTGCCAAGTGAGGTGCGAGTTCTCAGTACATCGAGGAGGAGGAGGAGGAGGAGGTCATTTTTCCTAAGAGAGTAGGCGCTATGGGAAATATGGAAAATGTTTGTGAGATAGTTCAGGAGCTTGTTCAGGAGTAGCTTAAGTGTACATATACCAATATGAAGCATGCATCTAGTTGAGACTGATGTCCAGCCAGCGGCTAGGTACAAATCACAATGGTGGGTTCAGTAGGATAGGTTTTCCATGAACCGTATGGTACAGTGGCAGAGGACGTCTAGTTTTTTGAGTCCTGAGGCAGCTGCAGAGGAATAGATTAGATCTCCATAGTCGAGTAGCAGCAAGAAAGTGACCTGGATCAGCCTAGTTCTGTTATCCAATGGAAAGAGGAATTTGTTACGGAAGAAGAAACCTAGCCTAATTTTTCACCTCTTTGCCAGATCGTTGAGGTGGTCATCAAAAGAAAGCTTGTTGTCTAGTCACATACCAAGATATTTGAATTTGGAGGTGATTTCAAGGGGTTCACCTAGGGAGGTAGTGATGAATTCTTTGTGCGTGTTTGCAAGGGAAGTGTAGGTGGTGTTTGGGGCAAAGATCATGGCCTTAATTTTCTTGGCATTGAGGAGTAGTTTGTCACTGATTATGTTGAACTCTAGTTGTGCAACATTGGCTTTGAGTACATCCCTCACTTCAACCAGTGTAAGGCCTGATGTATACAGTACAGCATCATGAGCAAAGAAATGCAGATGGGACTGGGATATATGTGTGTCAAGGTTATTGATGTACAGGAAGAAGAGGATGGGACCTAATATGGAGCCTTGTGGGACTCCCATGACAACTGGGAGGGATGCAGAAAAGAGGCCACCAGCTTTTACTTTTTGGGTCCTTCGAGATAGATAGCTGGTAAACCACTGGGCAGCAAGGGAGGTGGT
Organism: Neoceratodus forsteri; assembly: GCA_016271365.2. Taxonomy (NCBI): domain Eukaryota; kingdom Metazoa; phylum Chordata; order Ceratodontiformes; family Ceratodontidae; genus Neoceratodus; species Neoceratodus forsteri. Next base: position 1,036,031,821 of record CM028135.1, read on the forward strand.
GCTTACTTTTATTAGGCATGAGACTAACAGATTGTGGTCTACAGTATTGAACGCTTTGCTGAGATCTAAAAATACTGCACCAGTAACTTTCTTGGAGTCCATGGTTGTGATCCATTCATTGGTAACTTTAGCTAGAGCAGTGACTGTACTACGGTTGGTCCAGAGGCCAGATTATGCAGGGTTGACGATTGAAGATGATTCGATATGAAGTTTCATTTGGGAGTAAACTAGCTTTTCAAGGACTTTGGAGAAGACAGGTAAGATTAATATGGGCCTATAGTTGTTTAGGTCGCATGGGTCCCCTGACTTGAATAATGGGAAGACGTGTGTAGATTTTCAGCAGTAGGGAACAGTGGCAGTGGAAATGGAAAGACTGAATATGTGGAGAATAGGGGCAGTGAGGTAGAGATAGCCTAGTTTAAGAAAAAAAGGTTCTAGACCATTGTCCCCTGCACTTTTTTGAATGTCTATGTTAAGAAGTGAATCTTTGACTTCTTTATAGCTAAGCGGGCACAACTGGAGCAGGCGGGTCAAAGTTTATGAGTCAATGTTATTACACTCTTGGTTGCTACCACAGACTGCATAAGGTGAAGAGTCGAAAGCTAGACCAGCAGTTACAAAGTGATTGTTGATTTCCTCAAGGATTTGGCAGCTGTTTTCCACAGCCCTATCATTGCTGAGGATCTTCAGAAGGATGGAGGGGGCTACAGGCTGACTTTCGATGGACTTGAGTGTCTTCCAGATTTTTTGGGAATTCCCTTTTGCCTATTCAAGGGTGGAGAGTGGGAGACATAATAGTTGGTTTTGCTTGCACATATTTGTTTAATACAGGTGTTTCCAGCTGCTCTGAATGCTTGCCAGTTAATTGGGCTTTTGTATTTTCTAGCCTTAGCCCAGAGTTTATCACGGTGTAGGAGTGTAGCCATGAGATCTGATCTAAACCATGGGTTGGATGTTTTATGCACCCTGACTTTGATCAAAGGGGCATGCTTGTTGGCCAGTGCAGTGAGGTTGTTGTTAAGGAAAGTGATAGCCTCATCGATCGTTTTGGCAAGGTAAAGGTCTTGCCATCTAATTTTGATCAAGTCAGATAAGTAGTCTGAAGCATTAAACTTTTGAAAGGATCACTTAGTTATGAGTGTTGTTTGCTGTTGGGCTATAATTTGTGATCTTGTTCAAACAACCATCCCATGATCACTCATGTCATTGTGGAAGACTGCAGAGTGAAGAATTTTGTGGGGATGTGTAGAAAGTATGACATCAAGGAGAGAACTGTTGTTGGGATTGGATGTATTGGTTCTAGTGGGTTCCCCGACTAACTGAGCTAAGCCTACTTCATCACAGAAGGATTTCAGACTGTGCGACTTGGGGGTAAGACAGTCCATATTAAAATCCCCAAGTATTAAAGTTTCAGTGTTGGCAGAGGCAATTAAGGATTTAAGTATGGTGAGGATGTCAGTGCCACCAGAAAGGGGGTGATAACCACCAATAATAGTGAGACATTCAGTGGATGGAAGGTGTAATTTGAGAGAGATGATTTCCTGCTCCTTAGGTTTAGATTTACAGTGAATATCACAAACTGTAAACTTAGATTTAATGTAGATGGCCACACCACCCCCTCTGGCTTCCCTATCTGCCCTGTGAACATTGCAGCCAGGAAGGGAGACTTGTTGATCACTGTTTGACTTTTTGAGCCAAGATTCAGTTATAATAATGAGGTACGGCTCAGTATGGGCAGCCCATACTTGGATCTGAGCAAACTTTTTTGCAAGGCTTAATATGTTGACTAACATTAACTTAAGTCCAGGTGTAGATGCAAATTCTGTGGGAGATGCAAGTGGTAATGGGGGTCCAGGGTTTAGTGCAACATTACCTGAACAGAGAAGGAGCAAGGGAAGCAGTTTCTTGATCCAGTTTTTGCAGTATAGGAGCACTTTTTACCTTTGCGACCTTCTGCAAGGTGATGATTGGTGTGACATAATGCTAGGGTGGCAGTGAAGGGAAGCTAAGGAGAGTGCTCTGATTGCCATATATGAAGGGAGCAGAAAGTGTAAGGGTGAAGGTTATGGGCTGAGGATAAAGGGAGGTGGGTATATTAAATAAGGGGAGGTGCAGTGGAATGAGATTCTAGTTACAGGACTGGAAATTTCCAGAGGTGGACCTGATCCTTGTTCTTTGTTGTGGTGAGCCACTATGGATAAGGTGGTTAGGAATAAGAAAAGGCTTGAGTATAAGGAGCATGTCATGGCACCACAAATAAGAGGGCTAGGAGAGTTATGGACACAGTCTGTTAAGTGGATAGGAGAAGACAGGATTAGGAAGTGTCGTGCCTGCCAGAGACAGCAAGCCTGGTGTTCAGATCAGTAGCTCTAAGGAGGAGTAGAAGCACACAGAAGGATTAAGTAGGAACTCGGCCAGGTGTGGCCAATCAGTCAGTGTCAATCAGTAGAGAAGGGAGGGAGGGGCAAAGACTGATGAATAGTGATGCACTGACCACACAATAAGTGAAATGAGACAGGAATTGCATTGTATTGTACTGGGTTGGATTGAGTAAGTGTGCTGTAGTGTAGTGATAGTTAAGACTGAACTCATGAAAAAAAAAATCAATATGAGAAGACCCATTTGGTAAAATATAGTTTGGATGGCACTTATACTCATCTAGCATTGGGGGCTGGCAATACAGCCTAGAGGTTAAAGTAATAAGCTGTTAATGAGCTTTGTGCATTAAGCAGGCAGACCTGGGCTTGATTCCTACAGCCTCTACTTGCATACTGTGTGACTCTGAGCAAGCCATTTAACCTCCCCAATGCTCCCAGGTTGCCACTGAAAACAGGCACCAGTGCCTAGTGGGCCTTACCTGGTTACCAAAAAGAATAAAAAGCATTTTACCATTAAGTAATGTAAAGTTATTGTTTGCAATTAAGTGAAAGAATTTAGTCCCATTTTCCTTCACTTTGGAGTCAGACATATCCATTTCTAATAAGATTTTGTTTCAAACTGATAAAATTATTTCTGAACATGAACAATGTAAAAACATTCTTTCCTATTCTTATATTCTAATCACTGTCAAGAGACACGTGCTGTACATAACTGGCAAAGCTAGCCAGTTCACTTATTGTGTCCTCCATACCATATTTCTCATGATTCTGTGGCCAGTGGTACAAATATTGTGTACTGATTAGCAGGACATAAGAATTACCTAAAAAAATGTGCTCCCCAAATAATCAAATTCAAACATCAGGCAATTGTTATACTTTATGTTCAATTTAAATGATGAAAGCACAGCAGCTATTTTACTGCACATTGCTAAACCTCCCAATGCAGTCTCCCATGACCCCATGGACAATATTTAATTGTCAGTTGGTGGAACAGAAAATAGGCATTACATTCAATTTATGACTCATTACTTGTCCAAGGTTCAAGGAAAAAATTTACAGTATGAAGATAAAAAATAAAATCCCTTCCTTCCTTGTCATGTCAGTTCTGGAAGCCTTAAAATTCCAACTTAAGGTCTGTAAGGCTATTTTGCAATGAAGAGGTGCCAGTAATAGAAAAGAAGACTAGGCGTTGCTAGAGTGGAGAGTAAAATATTTGCAACTCACAGAAAGTAAAAACAAGAAGTATTAATTTTTTTTAAACTTTCATAACTGTATGTATCAATTCAAAAATATATATATTTATGCAATCTGTTAATACATAGAATTGTATCAATACTATGCATTTGCAATTTTTTTGGCTGTGTCACAACTATCACCATGTATTTTTAGTATATTAAAAAGTGGTTTTGAAATACTATCAATACATATATAATTGTATTAACACATATAAACTGAATACTAGGAATGACTTTTATGTTCTAACTCGAAGCTCTTATTAAAAAAACTAAGGTTTTACAGTCAGGTAGCACAGCAGCAGGGCATTTGATTACTGTTCCAGTGATCCACACACAGGAACAGGGTCTGGTTGTAGGGTTCAGTTGGGGGAGGAAGTAATGATGATCCAGCTGGACAAATCTCCTTCTGGGAGAGGGAATTCTGTCCTCCACTGTTGACAGGCATTAAAAGGTTACCTCTGGTTTGGGGACTGATGCAGATACTGACACATGCTTGCATAAAGTAATGCATGTGCAATTTTCACCATTGCATACAGGCAGTCCCTTGGATAGACAACAGTTGTAATACCACCACAATAGCAGGATGGTGACCAGCCCCTCACAGGCCCCACCCCATTGAACAGCAACTACCTCCAGGCTTGGTTCTGCTCCCACCAGGAAAAGTACAATCCCCAGAAGGCCATGTAATGGGAGACAAGTCATTGTGCATTTGGAGGTCAAAGTTAGTACTGTACCAGGGTACACTGGAAATTTGGAGGTCACGGTTAGTACTGTACCAGGGTATGGTGGTTGGTGGGACTAAGGAACTAGTCAGATGGGTCCATCAGGTAGATAAAAATAGCAAATAGTTGCTTTAAAAAAATTAGGTTTCTAGCCCCAATGGTTCCAAAGTTAAACTTTTTGAAAGATAATTTCTTTAAAATGGAATAACTTTTGAACTAGCTAGCAACTTATTTTCTTTACATTAAACCTTGGAGACAGAAAATTTGATATTGTGATACATGATGTTGCTATTTCTTCCAGATATCAACATGTAAAACTATGAAATTGTTCAAAACATTTTAAAACCCTGCTAGTTTTAACAACATATACTGACATGTAAGCCTAGACAGAAGAGAGAATCTCACGAGGAGTGAAGAAGGGTGACAAAACTTTTTATAGATACAGTACATCAGAGAATAAAGGAAAACAAAAGGAGGCATTATAAGAATAGTAATCAAGGACAGCAAACAGGCAGAAAATGATAATGAAAAAGTAGATTCTAAACAGTTTCTTACGCTCGGTCTTCACAAATGAAGATGACTGCAATGAACCCAAAATGCAGAACACAGGCGGACTCACCATGGAAGCAGATGCTGGACCATTTATAAGAGACAGTGTCTTAATAGAGCTTCTCAAATTAAAAGTAAATAAAGCAATGGGCCCAGATGAAATCCACCCTAAAATTCTGAAGGAGCTGGCACAAGAAATTGCAGGCCCACTGGCAGAATTATTCACACAGTCTCTAGAGAGTGGAGAAATACCTCAGGACTGGAGAAGGGCCACAGTGGTACCATTGCACAAAAGTGGAAGCAGGGAGGAGGCCAGAAACTACTGGTCAGTGAACTTGACCTCGGTAGTGGAGAAGCTTATGGAGTCCCTACTGAAGGAAAGAATAGTGAAGTTCCTTATGGAAACAGGACAGCTAGATAATAAACAGCATGGATTTACAGCAGGATGGTCATGTCAAATGAATATGATTGAATGCTTTGACTGGTTCTCCAAGCAAGACTTTTTACTCTGTCCCCCATAGAAGATTGGTCAATAAGCTAGAGCACTCCAGGTTAGGGCACAAAATAGTCAAGTGGGTTAAAAACTGGCTCCACAACAGAATGCAGAGGGTAAATGGAACACTATCTAGAGAGGGAAGGGTGATCAGTGGTGTGCCTCAATGATCTGTCCTTGGCCCAATCCCCCTTTAATATATTCATCAGTGACATTGCTGATGGCTTGCAGGGTAAGTTATGCCTGTTCACAGATGACACAAAGTTCTGCAACAGGATAGATACAACTGAAGGAAACAGCAGCAATGGAAGCAGATCTAAAGAGCCTAGAAGCATGATCTAGGCACTGGCAATGAAATTCAATGCCAAAAAATGCAAGATCATGCACCTAGGTAAAGGAAACTGAAGGAAAACATACACACTAGATGGTGAACAATTAACAGAAACAAAACTTGAACAGGACCTCAGAGTGCTTATTTCTGATTATTTAAAGGTGGGTAGAGAATGTGAAAAGGTGGCACAGAAAGCTAGTAGCATCCTTGGATGTATTGGCAGGGGCATTACAAGTAGGAAGCAAGAGGTCATACTCCTTCTGTACAGGTCCTTGGTGAGGCCTCATCTCAAGCACTGCAATATGAATCTCGATTACGGCAACTGCAAATGTACTCCCTCTAGCAAAGGAGAAATGTAGGATATGATAGAAACCTTCAAATACATTAAGGGCATAAATAAGGTACAAGCAGAAAACCTCTTTCACAGAAACAAGAGCATGCGAACGAGAGGGCACAGTTTGAGACTAACGGGGTAAGTTTAAAACCAACACTCATAAGTTCTACTTCACAGAAAGGGTGGTGAACCCTTGTAATAGCTTACCACCAGGGGTTGTGGAGGACAAAACAGTTGCTGCTTTTAAGCTAGTGTGAGACAAGTACTGTAGTAATCTTGGATGAAGAACAGTATGGGGGGTAGGCAATCTGGGTAGACTAGATGGATTATATGGTCCCCTTCTGCCAACACATTCTTATGTTCTTAGATATGTATTAAAAGGGGACTGTAATGTTATAATCTAGTTATGTTAATAGGTGTTCAAGCTATTTTTTAAGAAACTGTAAGTCTCTAACCTTAATAGTTCAAAAGCTACAGCTTTTAAAATATAATTTCAAGAACTATAAAATATCATAAAAATTATTTTTGGAAATGGCTGGACAATATTAGTAAGCTGCTCTGTTTAAGAATAAGTACATTCTTCTCTACAGTAATTATCCTCATGGCTATTAGTAACAGCCCTGAGTAAGGACAAAGTAGGATTTGTTAGGGTCACTGAATCTCTCGGTCACTTTAATATTATTTCTTTTCAAAGTATCCATGACAAAGTAAAATCTACTTTGAAAAATGCTATTCTCTGCAGCACTATCTCCAAAGATGATCTCCTCTATTAGAATGACTTGTTTAGTGCTTTCAAGCAGATTTATATCTACAATAAAGAGGACCATTGAATATAACTTATGGCATTCATCCAGAGTTGAATTTGCTCAATATCTGTCTCTTACTAGAAAGTCTATTTTGTTGTTTTCACTTGTGGTCCATTGTGAATGAGAACCAAAATAATACCTCATCTACGGAGATTAATTTTCAGTGGCATCTTATGATGAGTGACTTAAGAGTTCCAAAATGGTTTTATCAGACTCTGTCATTTTTTAATAGTCTGACCACTGATAGCACCAACCTTTGATTATTATGTCCCTAAAGCAGCTGAGGCAAACCTGTCTTGTCAGTAAATAATTGTTACTCATATATAACTTTTGGAAGATTTTACATACAAACATACTAACATACTAAAAGCCAGCAGAATAGGCCTGTCGGTCTTTCGTGTCTGCTTGGTATCCAACCCTTAGCTGGCGCTTCCCCCCCTTGTCCCTGTGAGGGTCAATCTTGGCTTCAGTACCCCCATGCATCTGTCCCACCCCCTCTTGAAGCCCTGTACAGTGTCTTGCTCAACCAGGATCCCAGGCAATGCATTACATGTCTCCACCGCCCTCTCTGTGAAGTAATGTCTTCTACAGTCTCCCCTATAGGTTCCTCCCTCCAGTTTCCATTTATGTCCCCTGGTTTTGCCCCTTTGATTTAGCCTGAACATTTCATTGGCTCCACCCCTGTTAATCTCTTTCACATATTTGAAAAACTCAATCATGTCCCTTCTATCGCTCCTCTCCTCTCCTCCAGTAAGTACAGCCCAAGGGCTTGCAACCTGTCCTCATAGATGCTATCCCCCATGCCCCAGATCCTCCTGGTAGCCTTCCTCTGGACCCTCTCCAACAGTACTATGTCCTTCCTAAGGTGCGGCCTCCAGAATTGCACACAATACTCAAGGTGCAGCCTAACCAATGCATTGTACAGAGGTAGGATCACCTCACTCCTCCTGGATGTTATTCCCCGGGCTATGCAGCCCAGTAACTTGTTTGCCTTTGCTGCCGTTCTTCTGCAGTTCTCACTGTTGCTCATTTTGGTGTCAACCACCACCCAGAGGTCCCTTTCACTCATAGTGGCTTGCAGTGGAACCCCTCCCAAGGTAAAAACATGCTCTGGGTTTCTAACCTCCAGATGCAACACCCTACACTTCTCTGGGTTAAACCTAGGCTCTCACATCCTTGCCCAGCCCTCCAGAATGTTCAGATCCCTCTGTACTGCCACCCTTGCTACCTCTCCATCGGCCAATGCTCCCAGCTTAGAGTCATCCACGAAGAGGCTCATCCTACTCCTAACTCCTGTCCCTATATTGGAGACATAGGCATTGAACAGGAGTGGCCCCAGTAATGACCCCTGTGGCACCCCACTGACGACCTTCCTAGGGGAGGAGACAGTCCCTCTCACCACCACTCTCTGTGTTTTAGCTGTAAGCCAGTTTCCCACCCATCTAAGCAACTGTCTTCCCACCCCCATCTCCCCCAACCTTGGCAACAACCCGCAGTGGCAAACCGAGTCAAACGCCTTACTAAAATCCAGATATAAGACGTCCACTGGACTCTGTCTGTCCAGGGTCCCTGTCACCCAGTTATAGAAATCTATGAGATTGGTCTGGCATGATCTCCCTGGGATAAAACCATACTGCTTTTCATCCATGCATCCCAGCCTATCCAGTTGCCCCCCGAGCATCCCTTTGATGAAGCCCTCCATTAACTTGCCTACCACTGACGTTCAGCTGACAGGCCTGTAATTTCCCATCTCCTTCCTAGACCCCCCTTTGTGGATGGGCACCATGTGAGCCACCCTCCAATCCTGGTGCACTCTTCCTGTCTGGAGGGAAGCATTGAACAGTCCAGCTAGTGGAGCTGCTAGTTCGTCCACCAACTCCTTCAGTACCCTTGGATGCAGCCCATCCGGTCCTTGTGTCTTGTCAGTTTTAGTGCCCATAGGGCCTTCCTCATGCTGCCCTCTGTGATTTCCCCCTCCCTAGTCCTCTCTTCAGAAAAAGTCCAGTCCTCTTCTGGAACTGGCCCACCTGGTGCCCCGGCCTCTTTCGATCCTCTCATCTCCCTATGCCCTATCCACTTAGCTGCCCCCCTCCCCATTTTCTGATTTAATGCAGACCATGTCTCCCTCCCTAAAAACTGAGGCAAAATACTTGTTCAGTACCTCTGCCTGTTCCCCCGCTTCCTGAGCCCATCCACCCCCAGTCCTACCCGTGGGGATCTGTGCTGTCCCCTTCCTCTTTTCCCCTGTGTATCAATAAAAACCCTTTCCCCCATCGTATATCCTTAGCCAGGTTGTACTCCATCCTCACCTTCGATCCCCTCACCACCCTTGTGACCCTTCTAGCTGCCAGCTTGTATTCCCCTCTCTCCCACTCCCCCCTGGAAGTCTTAAGACATGCGTAGGCAGCCTTCTTACCTCTTACCACCTCTTGCACCTCCCTGGTCCACCAGCATGGCTTGCTGGCCCTGACTTTTTTGCTCCTTACCCTTGCACACAAGCTAGTAGCCTCCTATACCCCTTTTTCTAATGGTCTCCCACAAACTATCTACAGCCATGTCTGGCCTGATCTGGCTCAAGCTCCCCCTCAGAATCTTGCCCATGCCCATGAAATCCACCCCCCTGAAATCCATTACCACTGTGTTTGAGTGGTTTTCTTCCCCCGCCAGGCACAGCACAAACCAGACCATGTCATGGTCCCCTCCTGCAAGTGGGCTACCCACCTCTGGATCCCTTATCCGGTCACTGTCTGCAAGGACAATGTCCAGTACCCCCCCCCAGTAGGCTCCCCCACCTGTTGGACCAGAAAGGCATCCTGAAATACATCTATCAGCCTCTGCTCCCTGGCCACCGTTGAAGTCATGGTGTCTCAGTCTGCCCCTGGCATATTCAGTTCCCCCATGACCACCACCTTACCCTTTCCCTGTCCACAGTGCGCCTTGATGTGGTCTACCAATTTTCCCTTCAGATCCTCATCCATTGCAGGTGGTCTGTAAATCACCCCTACTTTTAATCTTTTTCCTCCCCTCGATTTTAGGGTTACCCAAATAGCTTCCACTTCCCTCTCTGCCTCTTCCACTCCACTTACCATTATTCCATCCTTGACTATCAGTGGTATGCCTCCTCCTCTACCCACTTCTCTATCCCTCCTGAATATTTTATAGCCCTCCAAATTTAGGTCCCAATCATTTTTCTGGGTGACCCATGTTTCCGTAGTCGCTGCCACATCTGCTGATCCTTCAGTCAGCATCGCCTGTAGCTCAGGCATTTTTTTTGAAATTGTATTTTATTCTCCTCTAGCCTGCCTCTTCCGACCCTTCGGCGTTGTCCCGCGGACATCCCGCTACCTGCGACCCAGCTCACACAGTCCACAGGCCCCCATGGAGCCACGGTTTACCCCCAAGGCGGGGACGAGGTAGGGGGCACTCCCCCGTAACTTACAGTTTCGTCGGCCCCGTGGACTGTCAAGTGGGCGCTGGCAAATCACGGGCACGTCCCAGGGCCCCGCTTCCTCCTGGATGAGGCAGGCTTCCATTTTCCCTGTTTTCTCCCTCCCCTTAGCAGATACCCCTGACGTCATGGCGCTGCACGTCGACGTCTGATCTGCTTGGCTGCCGTCCGACCAATCCCTGAGCGGGCATGTGCTTCCTGCGCCCGTCGGAGTCGCACAAGAGCCGGAATATGGCCAAATCCCACCCGGAGTAGGCGAGCTGTCGCCGGACGCCAGTTTAACCCCCGGCCGACCCACCGCTAGCCGAGTCCACTCCCGAACCCGGGTCGCCGGCGTGGAGCGAGGTGTGGCATTCAACGCCTCAGCCCTCTGCGCCACCGGGCCGGTAGCTCAGGCATTTTGTTGCCCATACTCCTGGCTTTGACCAGGACCATCCTCCACCCCCCCGCACAGCTGATCTGGCCCTGCTCACTCCCTATTTGACCTCTCCTGCACAGCTCTTGCATTGTGTCCATTGAAGTTCCTTGCCCTTATTTGCTGCTGTAGACCAGGTACCATGGTCATTCCCCCTGTCTCCAGTCCTGCACTAGTCCCTCCCCACTTTACAAGTTTAATCCCCACTTCACGTTTATGAATTCTGCAAGTTTCAGCTTTAGGATCTCCTTCCCCTCTAGGTTAAGAAGTAGCCTATCTCTAGCATATAACTCCTTATCTTCCCATGTGTCCCCCCAATCCCCCACCAGTCCAAACCCTTCCTCCCTGCACCACTCCCTGAGTCACTGGTTCACACTTCTTAGTTTGTGCTTGGCCTCCCCGGGTGCCCTAGGCACCAGCAGGATTTCCGAGAAAGAGATCGAACTCCCAATAGAATGGCAGACCCTAGCTAGCTCCTGAAACCTCGCCTGGATTTCCAGTTCACTGTTCCCTTCCAAATCATTTGTGCCCAGGTGCACCAGGAAATTAGGGGTTCCCCCTCATTCCAAAGCTAAGGAATATAGCTGGAATTTGTCCTTGTGAATGGATAGTCCCAGGATACATTTAATCCTTGCTTTGCTGCTTGTACCTTCCCCTACTCCTTCTCACTGGATGCCCCTGGTTATGGAATCCCCCAGCAGGATCACCTTTAACCCCCCAACTGGCCCTTTTGACCCCTTCCAGGCTCTTCCTTCTATCATCAGCCCTTAGCTTACTCTTTGCACCCCCATTTGTCTGGGGTTCACTAGTCTGTACATGACCTACCATGCTCTTCCTTCTGCATGCGGCTTCCAGTTTACTCTTCTCCCCTCCAACCTCCTGGCCAGCACAGCTGGCCCCCCCACTGCCCCCCAGACTCCTTTTTGGGCCAGAGCCCACAGCTCTCCCTCCAACTCCCTACTCCCTGCCTCCCTCCCTCAGATCTTATCTCCCCTCCCTTCTGGCATAATTTTCCTCCCTTCCCCTCCTTCCCACTCTTGGCATTACACCCTCCCCTCCTGGCCCCTCAAGAATGCCTTCTGCCACTGCCCTCCCTTGGCTGACTCCCCCAGCCTGGGTGTCTGCTCAGCCCCAGCTCCCCCCTTTCCCCCACCTCCCACCCCTCCGTCTTACTGGTCCCCCTATCACTGCTTGCCATCTTCTCTCCAGTGTCATTTCCCATCCTAATACCTCCTCCCCCTCCCGGCAGCCCAACCAAATGTTCTCTGTCCTCCTGCTCCCCCCCAACTACCTCCTCTCCTGGGTAGAGCATGGTGTATCTATTGCTAAGAGTAATGCCTGTCCCCGGCGTGTTGCCACCTGCCTCCCCACCCTCTTTATCTCCCTCTGCCGGCCCTCTTCCTTTGGGGTGTTATCCATTTGTTTCTTGTGATACGCTCTACCCCTTCTGAGTTGCATGTAATACGTCCTCCCCCTCCGTAGTCTCCATGGGGCCCATTTCTACCTGCACCCTGGGGTATGCTGTAGTGGCCTTTCCACCCTTCATGGGACCGTTTCCCTCCCAACCCCCCATGTCTTTTGGTTCTCTTCTGATCCCCTCTACCTCTGCCCTAAGTCCTGTGAGCTGGGAACACACTGGGCACCCTCCGTGCTTCCATGCCCAATTTAGGATTATTGCTGCCCTGCACCCCAGACACCCAATCACCCTGCCAAAGATGCCTGCTCTGGTCGGCCCCGAATCCACCATCATTTTGGTCTGAGCAGGCCTAGCCACTTGCAGCCCAATAGCTTTTGCCCACCTCACTTGAGCAACTGTTCAACCACAGTTTCAAAACCCCTCAGCACAATATAATCAGCGACTGGGCTAATGGCCTTTATAGGCCAGTCGCTCCTCAAAAATCGCATGCTTGGCACTGAGTTGACCCACCGCTCCTTGCAACTGTGTGGCGGCGGCCCTCCGAAGCTCCTCTGCCACCGATGTGGCTTTCTGCAGCCTCCTAGGACTCCTGTGACCACCAATGTGGTCCTCCACTCTCTCTCCCACAGCCGATGCAGCCCCCGGATCCCAGCAGCTCAAGAAAAATCCTCTGCAGCTCTTGCAACTGGGTTAATGGCCTTTATAGCACAGTCACTCCTCGAAAATAGCGCGCTTGGCACTGATTGGCCTCACCGCTGCTTGCAACTGAGTGGTGGTGGCCCTCTGAAGCTCCTCTGCTGCCGATGCAGCTTCCTGCAGCTCTCTGGGACTTCTGTGACCACCGATGTGGTCCTCTGCTCTCGCTTCCACTGCCGATGTGGCCCCCAGATCTCAGCAGCTCAAGAAAAATCCTCTGAGTCCTTTATGGTATTGGACATGCATAGAAACATGCATAGAAACATAGAAGTTGATGGCAGATAAGGACTGCAAGGCCCATCCAGTCTCCTCATTTCTTTTTCTACCTTATGACTGTGTCATCGGCCTTTGCTCTGTCAATGGCCCATCTATTTATGCTCATCTGTATTGCTCCCTTATGCTTATCTGATGCCTGTTTGAAGCCCTGCACTGTATGTATATTCTCCACTTCCTGAGGTAGGCCATTCCATGCATCCACCACACTTTCTGTGAAAACGAACTTCCTCACATTACCCCTTAATCGGCCTCCCTCTAATCTCATGCTGTGTCCTCTTGTCCTGCTATTTTTCTTATATTGAAACATGTTAGACTCTTTCACCTTGTTAATGCCCTTAAGGTGTTTCAATGTTTCGATCATATCACCTCTCTCCCTCCTTTGCTTTAGGATATACATATTGAGCTCAGTTAGTCTGTCCTCATATGTTTTCTGATGCAGTCCCTGCACCATTCTCTCTGTTCTCTGGACTGCCTCAATTTGGTTAATGTCCTTGTGAAGGTGGGGCCTCCAGTACTGCATGCAGTACTCCAGATGGGGCCTAACCAGTGTCTTGTAAAGAGGGATTATTAGCTTCCTCTTCTGACTTGTGATACCCCTGCTAATACACCCCAACATCCCTCTAGCCTAACCTACTGCTTTAGTGCTCTGCTTGGATGATTTCAGGTCATTGGTGATGATGATGCCCAAGTTTCTTTCTTCCCTTGTGACTGCCAGCAACTCCCCTCCCAACCTATAGGTGGCTTCAGGTTTTCTGTTCCCTATGTGCATATTCTTGCACTTCTTTGCATTAAACCCCAGTTGCCACTCTTTTGACCATTTTACCAGTTTATCCAGATCTTTTCTCATTCTTCCCAACCCATCTGATCATCTACTCTGTTGCAGATCTTGGTGTCATCTGCAAACAGACAAATCTTACCCTCCAGTCCATCTACAATGTCACTGATGAAGATATTGAAGAAGACTGGCCCCAGGACTGATCCCTGAGATACCCCACTTGTGGCTTGCATCTCTTCTGACTGACTACTGTTTACCACCACTCTATATTTTCTGTACGTCAACCAGTTTGCCACCCAGTTGACCAACTTCTGACCCAACCCGAGACTACCCAATTTATTAATCAATCTTCTATGTGGAACAGTATCGAAAGCTTTGCTGAAGTCAAGGTAGGCAACATCAACTTCTCCCCCTTGGTCCACCACTCTGGTTACCCAGTCAAAGAAATCTATGAGATTAGTTTGACAGAACCTTCCTTTTGTAAACCCATGCTGTCTTGGATCCTGTGCTCCTATGGATTCCAGGTGTTGCACTATTCTTTCCTTAAGGAGTGCCTCCATAATCTTGCACACTACTGAGGTAAGACTGACTGGTCTGTAGTTCCCTGCCTCCTCCCTGCTACCAGTCTTGTGGAGCGGGATCACATGAGCCCTTTTACAGTCTTCTTGGACCTCTCCTGTGCTCAGAGACTCACAAACAGTTATGATAATGGCTCTGCTAGTTCTACCCTTAGCTCCTTTAGTACTCTGGGATGTATGCCATCAGATCCCATTGCCTTGTCCACCCTAAGATTATTGACCTCTTGTAGGACCCTTTTTTGTGAAAGGACTAGTGCACACCTCCTTCCTCCCTGTGTCCATGGTGCTGAGCTGTGGGCCCTGTCCTACCTTCTCTTCAGTAAATACTGAGCAGAAGTATCTATTTAGGATAAACACTTTTACGTGGTCATCCTCCTCACCCACTCCCTTATACTGTTTGATCTTAGCAATACCCCCTCTGGACTTTCTCCTTTCACTAGTGTATCTATAGAAAGTCTTGTCACCTTCTTTTACTGTTTGTGCTAGTGTCTCCTCAGTTTGGGCCTTTGCCTGCCTTACTGCCTTCTCTGCTTCCATTAGGGAAGTTTGGTATGCCTCACTATCTTCATCCTGCTGCATTCCCTTATATTTCCTGAAGGCCAGCATTTCAGCTCTGACCTTTTCTGCAACTGTTTTTGAGAAACCAAAGTGGTTTCCTTCTTCTTTTGCACTTCGTTTTCTCTCTCTAACACAATGGAATGTTGCTTCAAGTATTGCATCCTTAATGCTTGCCCACTTTGCCTGTACCCCCCTCACCTGTTGTTTCTTTTTGCCAGTGCTAGCTTAACTCTGTTGGCCACCTTATCAAAGTCAGCTCCTCTGAAGTCCCATATTTTTGCCTTGGATTGGGATGAATTAGTTTTAGTGGCCAAATTGAACCATACCATGTGATGGTCACTGGCTCTCAGGTGGCCTTCTACCTGAAGATCTGTGATCCTTTCCTCGTTAGTCAGTACCAGATTTAGGAAAGCCCTGTCTCTTGTGGGTTGTTGTACTGGTTGTTTGAGACCCTCCCCCTACAGGGAATCCACCATGTGTCTAGTTCTGGCAGATGTTCCTGCTGGTATTGACCAATCTGTATCTGGCATGTTGAAGTCTCCCATTATTAGAGCCTCCCCTTTAGCTGTCATGTTTTGTATATTTTCTAACAGTAATTTGTATATGTCCTTCCCCTGGTCTGGAGGCCTGTAGACAACCCTGGTTTGTATGGCTATCCCATTTCCTGTTTCCAGGGTGACTCACAGTTCTTCTGGCTACTTATGTGTATTCAGAATTTTTGCCTTGATTTATTTAAGGGAACTGTTTAGCAAATAGATATCTACTGTAGATACTGTATCTACCTGATAAGGCCAAGTATAAACTGTACTCCAAACCCAATTAGCTAGATTAATGTTTCATAATGATTATTACCCTTTCCAGACCAGAGGCATCCATATGCTCATATCTAGGGAAATTAGCAATGGTGAGAAATATACACTGATGCACAAATACACAGAAAGTGACAGCAGATAAGGACCATGTTGCCCACCTAGTCTGCTCCTTTTCCCTTCGTAATGCATTACTGCAACCCTAGTTGATCTGTGGCTTACCATCTCTTGCCAATTGCTAGAGAACTCTTATGTCTATCTTGTGCATTCTTAAATTTCCCTACTATTTTTGCCCCCGCTACCTCTGCAGGGAGGCTGTTTCAAGTGTCCACTACTCCTTCTGTTAAAAAGTACTTCCTCACATTGGCCCTGAACCTACCCCCCAGCCTCATATCACAGCCCCTTGTTTTGCACACCTTCTTTTCTGAAAGATGCTACCCTCCTGTACCTTGTTTATACCCATGATGTACTTGAATGTCTCTGACATACTCCTCCCCCAAGGAATACATAATGAGGTCCTCTATTCTTTCCTCATGTGACTTTTGGTGTAGTCCTTTCACCATTTTCATTGTCCCTCTGGACTGCCTCTATTTTATCTATATCCTTCCAGAGATGCAGCCTCCAGAACTGGACACAGTACTCCAGATGAGGTCTCACTAGTGATATGTACAGTTGCATAACCACCTCCTTTTTTCTGCTGGAGATATCTCTCCCTATGCACCCTAGCATCCCACTGGCTCTCCCCACAGCCTTCTCAATTTGTTTGGCTTCCTTTAGGTCATCAGATATGATTATATCAGTGGCTCAGCAGGTTGCACACTCACCTCATAGGCCAGATGATCAGAAGGCTGTGGGTTATAGCCCAATACCAGGCACTTAAGTTAAATCCCAATACTGACACCGTGGTGCAGCATGTGGGGGTACTGCACTCCTGAGGTGCCATCTTTGAGATGAGACATTAAACTGAGGTTCCATCTGCCTATTCTGGTGGCAGTTCAGGTGGATGTTAAAGATCCCATGGCACTTCTTGAAAACAGCAGGGGAATTTTAACAACTTGAAAGTAAATATAAACAAATAGTGTTACGCCACACAAAATCATATATTTATAAAAACAGAAAGCTAAAAGTAAGTATTACACTCATACTCACTACATGTGACTTTAATATTATAATCCCAAACAATAATACAAAAAAGAAACCAAAACCATCCCAACCCTCCCCACACTTTTATTAAAAATTAAAAAAATCATAATACAGTATAAACAAAACTCAAAACATAAACTTTAAAATAAATAAGTATTCAAGCATGCATCCCTTCTAGACATATTAAATCATATTCCGATGTTAACATAAACAGAAGTTCTTTTAACCAAGGAAAATATGTATTAATGCATACAGGTTATAAACCCCCCACCCCACTACCACCACCACTACCATCCCTAAGATAGGGAACTTTTTTATTTTTTACCACAAATTCAAAGAATATCTATACAATACAAGCAAAAATCAAGAAAAGACTGAAAAATAGACATGTATTAAATTATACAACCTATTTTGTGAAATATTATTACTTATTCAATGTAACTTAAAATAAAATACTCTGAAAAGAAATAAGTCATATTAATTCATATATGTCTTATATCTCTCCCCACCCCTAAAAGAAGGGGAAAACACATTTTTTTTAAACAGCGTTCCTACCCTCTACACTTGTAGAGGTGTTCTTCAGCCTTTTATGGTGAGAAAAGCTATTAGAAACAAATATTTCATCCTGTATCTAACCACAATATCTTATCCCACCAGGTTTTATATATCTCTGTAGGTATTTACCATCTATCAGCATTACGAATTGAAATTATTTTATCATGTAAAGACCACAAAAACTGTTCAGGCATAATTTATGTCTTCCATAGAGACCATTGACATCCACTGTGCCAAATGTAATACTTAAAACAACACAACAATAAATATATTGTATCTATATTATAATCCTGCCATGACTGAGGTATGATTCCCAGAAAAAAAAAATCTGTAGTCATTATTGTAGAAGGAGAATTTGTCCAATGCCTATATACATAAGTCCAAAACTGTAGGACATAGGGACATTCAAAATACAAATGATCCATTGTTAACATTTGTTGTTTGCAAACATTTGATCTGGGACATATTTTTCACTCTGTTCTTTATGCTTCAAATTTTCTTTCACATTCAGTTTTTTTTGTACCCCTAACCAAAGAATATCCCACATATATACCAGTGTTCCATGATGTGATACCATTTTTTCTATGTAAGTAATCTGCTGTTGAGGTTTATCATGAAAATGAGGTTGTCCCCCCAAAAATTGGGATAAACTATGTTGGTGTAGAGCTTTACGATATAAGCAGACATATAGATTTGTAGAAACAAGTAGGAACTAAAAAAGCTTTAGATACCAGGCACCAGCTAAGGCAGTATAAGGCTATATTGTTTAGCTCTTAATGTCTTTGCTTCAAGCAGTAGGGAATAAGGCAATTAATGAACTCACCCCAGGACTGTGGCATATATTCCAACACATAATCCTTTATTCCAAAACAAAATAAAACCAAATAAAATACACTGCACTGCTGCAACTGTGCATCTGCTCATAACTGCTAGTACTCACTTCCTGGATACCACTCCTACACGTCACTAAACACCTGACATGTTTCGCTTTTTTAGCTCCTACTTGTTTCAACATTTTCTTGACCTATGGCACAGCCTCTGTCCCAGATGCAATAGTACCCTCCAGTTTACATACATATAGATTTGTGCAATCTCCAAAGTTTTAACCTTTCCAAAACACTGCTGCATATAGGAAGGAAATCTTAGTAACGATTTTTGTTTAGGGATAGCCTGTTTCAGGTCCCATGCTGGTAACCAGGTACTAACCTGATCCCATACCCACACTCTCCAGATGCACTCAGTATGTTGCAGTAAAGGCTGAATATTTTTATGTAAAATCATACAAAAGAAAAACGTACCTGATGTACCATCCCTATACCACCCTTTTTAATTGGTAGGTAAGTAATGTCCCCCTTTACTGGATTGAGGTGGCTGCCTCATATCCCCTGAAAAAACACACTATACATCCTGGTTTCTAGTTGTTGAGGAATCATATATACAGTTCTAAGATAAAGAAACATACTTAACAAAAATTTGTAATCATATATACCCTTTTCTTTTTATATACAAACATTTATTCCATTTAGTAACTTTATGTTGAGCCTCTGTTAAAATGATATCCCAATTAAAAAAAATCTCATATCACCAGCTCCAAAATATACTCCTAATATTTTACATGGTGAATGAGACAATGGTACCCCTAAAAGGGCCTTTGTAGCCATATACAAATTTCTTATCAGAACACACTTACTTTTTTGTAGATTTATCTGTAAGCCTGTTCCTCAAGTGAAGTCACATAACATCACCTCTAGCACTCCACCAGAGGGCAGATCTGCTAAAATGAAATGTAAATCATCAACATAAGCTATATACTTTACCTCAACATCATCACTAGAAAGAGATAAACCCATTGGGCTGGGTTCTAGAAGGGTGGCACAAGTTGCTGCTGAATGCAACTTATGCCACCCTCAACTGCGACATTGACTCTGCACCCTATTCTAGAAGGGGCAGGGTCATCACAACTAAAGTCCTGCCACTTGTGACATGGGCCAGGTACACAGAACTCTTGAGGCATACCTGGCGGGCATGTCCTCTTCTGTCTCTAGGATGTGCGGTCAACCCCCCACCGTGCCAACCCAAGTCACCAGCCACATGTCACGGCATATACCCAGTAGTCTAGTGAGCCCCGAACAATGCACAAATATGAAACCCTCCATTTCCCTGGTAGTCTAGTGCCCCTCCCTGAACTGTATAATAATTAACACGATCTCCATATCCCTGGTAGTCTAGTGCCCCTGAACTGTATAATAATTATTATTATCCCCATATCCCTGATAGTCTAGTGGAGCCCCACACCCCCACCCAGCCATGCCAGCCCAACTAGCACCCCCTACCCATCCCCAGCTGGCGACTGGCACAGCCCACTTCTCACCACCATGGCCAGCCACCGACTGAGTCCAGCATCAGTGTGTACTGAAAAGACATGATCAGATACCAATATCTGAGCCCATCTTGCAAACACCAATTGATACTGAACACATTCGGTGGCTATATAGTGAGAGGTGGGCTGTCCAGTCACCAGCTGAGGATGAATGGGGAGCTGCTGGGTGGGCTGCACAGCTGGGTGGGGGTGAAGCCAAACTACCAGGGATATGGGGACTACAAGCACTATTATACAGTTCAGGAGGGCAATAGACTCACCAGGGATACGTGAAATCATAATAAATATTATACAGTTCAGGGGGGGGCACTAGACCACCAGGGATATGGGGATCATGTTAATTATTATATATTTCAGGGAGGCCACTAGACTACCAAGGTTATGGGGGTTCTTATTTATTTTTATGCAGTTTGGGGGCCACTAGACCACCAGGGCAGGCATTTTGCCACATATGCAGCTGGCGACTTGCAGTTCAGGGCTCGGGTGGGGGGATGGCAGCATGTTGGCATGTCTGCAGGTGGGTCTACTGGACCCCCAAGGGTGGGCAGTCATAGGTTACACCAGCTAAATGCTGGTGTAACCTACATTGCCCGATCTCCTCCGGGGGTTCTTGTAGAATCCTGATGTGGACATTTTGTGACTGCCCTTCTAGAATGGGGAGCAACTGCTGCCATAAACCCCCTAGCGCCATGTCACAGGGGGTTTATGCTGTGTAACTGCTGTTCAGCGCAAGTGTGTTGCAGGCCACTTTGTAGAATTGTGCATGTTACAACTACTGGCATACGCTGCTACATGCACCATTCTATTTGGAGCAACTGCAGTTACGCCAGACATAACCCTTCTAGAATCTGGCCCATAATATTCACATGCGAAGAGACTTTTTGTAATAAAGGTTCTAAGGATAAAATGTACAAAAGAAGACCTAAAGGACATCCTTGATATACTCCTTTTGTAATTCAGCAGGCTTTACCTATCTATTCATTAATAAATGGGGATTTATAAGCTGTGTCATAATAAGATTTTAAACAATCTATAAAGGTTGGGGAAATTAACATTTTTGTAAACATTGTCAAAGATAGGAATGTGCAACTCAGTCAAAAGCCTTAGTCTGATCCAGGCTAAGTAGAAACTCTGATAACTCCCCATTATTACCTTTTTCCAATACTTATCTCAATAACATTAAGCCATCTGTAATCTGTCTACCGGGGACTGAACAAAATTGTGTGGGAGAATTTATATCTTGAAGAACCGCTGCCATCCTAGTACCCAGAATTTTTGTAAGAAGTGTGATACCCTAATTCAATAAGGTAATGAGTCTCCAGTTCTGAAGCAAATTTCTATTTCCTGATTTATGTATTAAAATCACTAGACCTGTATTTAAATTTTCTGGTAAGAAATGTTGTGTAAACAATCATTATTCATTTGAATCAGTTCTGGTAACAACACCCAACCAATCTGTGCATAGATTTCATTTGGGATCCCGTCTGGTCCCAGTGACTTCCCCGAATGTAATGGTGCTATGACATTCTGTATTTCTAACATAGTAATTGGGGCAATTAAGAAAATGAAAAAATGTTCTGGAACTTCAGGAAGCTTACACTCCTGCAACCATTTCTGTATCCATGATTCCTGTAGCTGTGGAGCTGCAGAAAAGGTCTCTAAAATATATTTTTCAATTTCCTGTATTATGTCTGCCTGTTTATATCGAATATCTCCCTCTGCCATCCTTAATTGTTTAATATTTTTCTATTTTTGATGGTGTTGACAAAAATCAAAAGGATTGCTAAAATCTTGTTTTCCTTGGGTTCTGAACCTTTGCTCAGTTTCAAAGGGTTTCATTCTATTGTACTGTATGTTTGTAATGCGATGCTTAATTTGTGCAATTCTCTCCTGATAAATATCAGTACCCATATTTTGCAGTGTTTGTAAATGACTAAGTTCTTGTCTGAGGGTCTAGAAAGTGTCTGTTTTATATTTCCTCCAAATTTTCCCTATTTTTTGAAAATATTGCCTTATATCATGTTTCATGTCCTCCCACCATGCCTGTGTGGAGTCGTAAAGAAAATAAACTGATTTTCTGGCATCAAGAACGTATTGAAAACCTTCTTGTACTTCTGGTATCTCTAAAAAGGAAAGGTTCAATTTCCAAAACCGGGGACCTCTAGATGCTTCCATAAAATTTGAAATAGTTATTGATAACATACCGTGATCTGAAGTAACTACCAACCTTACCTGCAGCTCTCTCAAATGCAATGTAGGGATCAAAAACATATAATCAATTCTAGTATGTCTTTCCCCCTGAAAAATGTAAAAGAAGTTTTTTGATTCTGTGAAAAAAAAACTCTTAGTCCTGTTTTATAAAGTAAAGCATTAAGAAAATTAGTGTCACAATATATTTTATCATTTTTTAGGCCTCTATCAGTGAGTAATCTGCTAATATTTAAATCTCCCCCGAAAATGATTTTCTTACTTGAATACAAATAGGGCTGAATTAGTTTCAATAGTTCTTTACTTGAAACCTTGCCTTGGGGAGCATAAATGTTTATTAAATGAAAATCTACCACGTGTATCTTAACATCCAACAACAGTGCTCTACCTGGAGCAATATCAACCTAATAAATAACTCTGAAATCCACAAACGTAAAACAGATACCTAGGCCACAACACAAGTTTGTGCCACCCGACCAGTAACTTGGGCCCCAAATCCATGAGTTGGAGGCTAATGCAAAATCATCTAGGTCATACAAATGGGTATCTTGCAGAAAACAATATCATGCTTATAATCTGAAAATAATGCACATGTAGCCAATCTTTTCTTTTCTGAGCTAATGCTATTAATGTTTCAACTAGCGACAGTTAAGTCATACTTTGATTGAGATTGTTTCCAAGTGTTTAGGTTATTAATGCTTTGTATGAGCACTTTTCCGTAATCCCAACCTGGACCCCATTTGTTTCTTGTTTTTAGGAGCTTTTACTGAGTCAGATTGATTATCCTGTTCTGTACCTATTTCCATCTGTGAGGAAGTGCAAGACTCAGCATCAGAATCCCCTTCTTCTTCCATCTGATTGTGCAGTAACACCTCACATTTATTTGAAACCGAAATACCCCCATTATTGGGGCTGAACTCTGGACAAGCAGAGCTGGAAACCCCTTTTTTTAGAAATTGTTGAAACTCCAGTACAGGCACCAGTGGTGGGGCCATAAAGATAGTACCTTCAGCCTGCTGTATTTGGGTGACCTGAGGGGGATCCTCAGATGTAGATGGTAAAGTCTGGTCCTTTTCTAGAGCTGAGTGATGTATACTAGACAAAGAAGGGTGATACATCTGTTTTGCAGACTCCACATATGTACGACTGGAAGTTGTGGGGGTTGAGTCACAGGGAGAGGCACAGAAGCAGCCTGATGCCTGAACAAATGGGCAGCATCTCTGGAAGCTTTGGATAGGTAATAATCCTGTATGCCATAGTCAGCATCATCTGTATTATGAGCTGCTCTTGGGAAATCTGTAAAATTGTGGCCTACATCTCCACAGAGGTTGCAGGTAGGGGTTTTGCCACAATAATAATCTGAATGCCCCATTTCACCACAATCAGTACATTGAATAGCATCACAAGAATTGCTCATGTGTCTACCAGGCCTACATTTATAACATTTTTTTCAGTTGTCCAGCATAAAAAATAAACCCTTTATCCCTTCTGAAAAAAAAAACAGTTTGGCAAGTGTTGAAAGTCAGCCTGCTGTTGATTCAGTTTCATCTTTATGCACCAACCCTATTCCAGAACCCTTCATAATCAAAAATAGGTTCAGATATACCTTCTACCTCACAGTGCCTTTCTAACCAGAAAATTACATCCACCACATGCACCTGTCAGAACAAATGCTTATATCACTTTATATAATAATGCACTTAGATTCATCTCAGGCCTTACCCAAAAACTACTTTATAAATTACCAAAAATAATAACAATTCACATATGATATTTTCCTATGCTCTCCAAATTTAAATATAATGGCAAATGACAATGCCTTCCACACTTAAAATTATGAAAAATATATATTTTATTTACACCTGTACAATAATTCTAAATATTCCTCATTACCATAAAATATCAAGCCTAATACTGTAAATATCAACAAAATTGTTTCAGATAATCCAACAAACTAATAAAACAAATTCTAGCAAATAAACAATGCAAATGAATAAGCAATATTCATTATGATAAACCGTAATAGTTATGCTAAACTTTTATCATACTTAGTATTTAACATAACTTTCATGCATAAGAACATATACTTAAAAGATCAATATCTCAGATTATTTTTGCATAAATCTTGTTTTAAATCTTTATAACATGTAAAATCCATTTTCTATGAGAACTGCAACAACTCATTACATCAATGTTTTGTACTATGCTTTCATAAAATTCAGTTTTAACTTTTCAAATCATGCAAAATATTTCTTAGTTTAAAGCTTTTATGCTATATACCCAAGTTCTATAGTTAAAAGTTAATTCCCTTGTTACTTTCCCATATACGCAATTCAAATTACTAAGACTATTAATTATTAATTAATTAGTAATTAAAGTCATACATAAATTTCTGGTTGTAGAAATGGTTCTTCTCTCAACTTAGAACTCTTGGTTTAGTCTGGCTTTCAAGAGAAGTCTCTTTGTTAATCTTTTTGACCCTGAAACTTCTTGGCATGGGCTACCACTGCAAGCTTAATTTTCTTTGCTGAAAGTGACTTTACCAAAAGTCAGTTCTTGGATTTGTAGAACACAGCTTCAATCTGCACAGTCCACAGCAATACTGGATTCAAAGAACGTTCTTGTGGATAGCAAAGTAGTTTCAATAACTAGAACTTTAAGGACTGTTCATGTCTCATCTGCTATTAACCTTAGACACTGGACTTTTTCTTACTCACAATGCTGTATAACTTGTGTGAGTTACAAAAATAAATATGTGTCTAGGCATCAGCAGGCAACATTACTTCAGTCAAAATGCTCAACAAATAAAACACAGATCTTGCTTCATACACAATGAAAATGTCCTTGCATCTGTTTTTGCACCTGGATCTTCTGGCAGTACTGCATAAGCCCTTGGCTATGTTTAGGCTGTCCCAGTATTCAAATACAAGTGTGGCTCAAACCTCTTTGGCCTAGCTACAGTATAAAGTCATTACAATTCTTAATTAACTCATTGTCTCCTAGCAAACACCTGTAGTCATCAGTAAAATACACTGGTGTATCCCAATGACGCCTACAGAAGTCAGCAACTGACTTCCTGTGTGCCCTTGCAAAGTCTGGAGGCGTCACTTGTATATTTTAATATATAATATAGTAGAATATAATATATATTTTATTGCATACCACTGATGGAAAGGTAATTTTGTGCTGAGCGACTTTGCCACTGACATTTTGTGTATATCATGTATACTTTAGGAGTTATTTGCATTTGTTTATGGTATCAATGTATGGGTTATGTTGTCTTTTTTAGTGAAAAAACTATTTTTTATGCTGTTTCAACCAGCATAGAAACAAAACAAAATGACATATTATTATTTTCATACCACCATTGGAAAGCTAATTTTGTGCTGAACAACTTTGCCACTCATACTTTGTGTCTAGCACCTATGGTTCTTGAGCTATTAGGATTTGTTTGTGGCATGCTCAGTATGGTTTGATTTTGTTTAGAAAGGCCCAGGATTCACTATTAACAGTATACAGGAGACAAGTGGTGCAACTTCAGAGAGCTCCTGTAGAGGCAATAAGTTAAACTAACATAGGTCTTTCTGCATTGATATTTTATCTAAGACTGCAGCGTGGTCAGACAAATTCACTAATATAAATCTGCCCTGGTGATAACGTCACCAGAATTTGATTGGCCTGAGTTACCAAAAAGGTATGACTTCTTAGATGATAAATGATGACTGTCAAATAGTTCTGGAAAAGGATAGATACAAAGTCAGGATTTAAGGTTTAAAGCACCAAGCAAGGCCAATATTTTATTTACAACCAGAAATAAAAATAAAAGCGGACTGGAAAATGGCAAAAATTAAAAAAAAGCATAACATGAAAAATAGTTCTCTAATAAGCAGCTAGAGCTCCAGATGAGGTAAACAGTCCACCAATCTCTCCACTCATCTGAAGTGGGTACACAAAAGAACTTCATTTATAACAGTGGGTCAGGTGGTCTACCTTAAGCTCCACCCACTACTGTTTTAAAACATTTAACTTCCAAATAAACCAACAGTTTTATGTGAAACATACAGTAAAACTGAAATGAGAATTAGATGCTAATAATAAGGCTTTTAAATCTTGATATGTTAGCTGGTTTGCTAATATTAACAAAAATCCTTAGCAGCAGGCCCCTACCCTTGTGCTTGCCAATAAATAGTTATGAAGGAAAAGGCTGACTGGCTCTTAGAAAACAATTGGAATCCCAGGGGTGAGGACCTCCAGCTAGGTATGTAACTATTCTTCATGCAGTTCATTATGCAAAAACAAGTTGTGCAACAGAAAGCAATTTCCATTCACATGCTTTTCATTGCGCAGTAAAAGTTTTAACTGAAACCTTTTCCTGGTAACATAATTCTAAATCATTGGTGCACTCAGAAATAGAACAATTCAACTTCATATCTTCCTGAACAGGATAAGTCTACTCTACCCATTTAGAAAGGGTAGCTTTGTTTTACTTTTCTAAATAATATATGTCTCACTTAGTAACTTCAAAGAAACACATTCTGTTACAGGGAGTGTCAGGTCAATGTTTCTATCTGGTCCAATTTACAAAACAAACATAAGTGCTCCCTGTTTTTGAAACATACAAAACCTACACCCTCACTGCACATTCTTAACACAAGTGTTTTCTTTTACCTTATTTGAATTCAGTTTTCTTACTTTGCCTTTCTTGCATTCATGAACTGCAGTGTTTAACTGCTTCCTAGCTTGCAAGTCTGCCACATACAATATTCTGCTGCAAGACTGGCTGCTGGTTCTGAGGCACAAAGGATGTACAAAGAAAAGAAAAACACTACAAAATAAGGTGCTAGCATTGGGGGGGTAACCCCAGGAAACAAAAATAATGCTAAGCACTTCAAGGGAGACACTAACTGGTTTAGAGAGCTTTCAAAACCTTCCAGTAAACTTACAAGGTACAGTTATTGTCTCCCCAGCTCAGCTGTAAAAGCAATGAAGTTTTTATTCTCTAAAGACTCTCTGTGCACTATATTCTAACAATTTTTAAGCCTAACACAACTGTGGTTGCTGCATTTTCAATTTTTGTTTGAGCCTTTTCTTACAAACTCAACTAGAGGAGCATGAAAAATGGGGGGGTACCAAGGGTCAGAAGACCGAAGTATACTGGGTCCAGATAGTGATAGCAGAAAACTTCCCAGTTGGCCTAACTGGAAAAGGGGGAAAAGACAGATTTACATAGACAAAGTACACAGGATGATAAAGGTACTGCTGCAGCAGACTGTTGTAGGAAGAAGAAAGGAAATGGACACCAGTTAACACACAGGGTCTCAACAGCCCTATGACAATCTCTTCTCCACTCAAGAGGAAAACCCAAGAAGAATCAAAGGGTTTTCATACTCATTCTGTTTCTTTAAGGTCAGAGCCAGTGTCAGATCTCTCTGAGGAGAGATGGAGCTTTAGCTCTCCCATTCCAAATGCTCCACCTAGGCATCCCTTAAACAAGATAATTACTAAATGATATAGAGACACCTATCTCTGTATCCATGCATAAGCACTTACCCTGAGGTCTGACTGGTCAGACTGTAGATCTGCCCCATACCGGGACAAAAAGTCTGCATTATGATTAAGGACATCAGCCCTTTGTTTGACAGTAAACCTGTGTGGCTGCAGTGAGAGGTACCACTGGCATTATGTGTGGATTTTGGTCATTCATCACATGCAGCCAACAGAGTGGGTTATGGTTCATGATAACTTCAAACTCCACCTCCCCATAGATAAAATTGTAATACCTCGATAGCCCACTTAATGGCTAGGCATTCCTTCTTAATAGTTGAGTAGCAGGTTTCTTTCATGTAATTTGCGGCTGACATAAGTTACGGGATGTTCCTCCCCTTCAATTGTTTGTGATAATAGGGCTCCAATACCTCTGTCTGATGTGTCAGTCTGTACTAAAAAGGGCAGTTTAAAATCCAGTCTTCTTAGCACAGGTGAACTACACAGTTGCACCTTAATAGTACAAAATGCTTCCTTGCATCCTGGAGTCCACTTTACCTTTGTAGTATAACTTTTCTTTGTGAGGTCAGTAAGGGGTGCGGCAATGGTGGAAATATTTGGGATAAACCTTCTATAGTACCAAGCCAACACCAAAAAAGACTGCACATGTTTCTTTGTTACTGTAAGTGGGCTATTGGCTATAGCATCTATCATACTTATATCAGGCTTAACCCGTCCATTGCCAATATAAAAACCCAGGTACTTAGTCTCCTGCATCCCAATGGCACATTTGGCAGGATTTATTGTTAATTTTGCTTGAGTGATGGCATGTAAGACAGCCTTAAGATGGTGTAGGTGTTCTTCCCTTGTTTTACTAAATACCACGACATCATCAAGGAAGGTGGCACAATATGCTGTGTGCTGATGTAATGTATGGTCCATGTACTGCTGGAACATAGCGGTGGTACCATGTAACCCAAAAGGCATTGTATTGAAATGAAATAGGCCAACAGGGGTTACAAAGGCTGTCCTCTCTTTTGACTGCATGTCCAAAGGAATCTGCCAATAACCCTTAGTTAAATCAAATGTAGTTATATATTTGGCATTTCCTAGCCTGTCAATTATGTCATCGATTCTAGGCATTGGATACGCGTCAGACTTGGGTATAGCATTCAATTTCCTAAAATCTAAACAGATTCTGATGCCACCTTCCTTTCTACCCACTATAACCATTGGAAATGCAAAATCACTCTGAGAAGGTTCAATTACATTTTCCTCACCTCCTGAATCACTTCATCCCTCAGTTTTTCTGAAATTCTGTGTGCCTTTTGCCTTACTGGGGTATCTTGAGTCAGAGTTATGTGGTGCTGAATTCCATCTACCTTTCCAGTGATGGTTGTAAAAGTATCTTTGAACTTACTAAGTACCTGTTCCAATTTTTGTCGCTGTTGTTTGGTTATATGTGGATGTATAACCAAATCTGTCATTTCTCTTTGCTTCTCAAGCCTATAGTACACCATATCCATCTCACTTTCTTTTTGATCAGGGCATACATATAGTCCTGGGGCAGGCCTTTGGTACCATCTCTTCAGGAGATTGGCATGGTATATGCCCTTCTTAATTCTCCTGCTAGGCACCTCAATCTCATAATTTATTGGACTTGTCTGCCTGAGGACTGTATATGGCCAGTGCCATTTCATCAACAGTGTTGGGTCAGAACTAGGAAGTAATAATAATAATAATACCTTCTCTCCAGGTTGAAATTGTTTCTGCCCTATCCCCTTATCATATTGGATTTTCTGGGAGACTTGCTTCTCTGTATTCTGCTGATGAGCTAGCTTACTGTACTTCATAACTTGCTCTCAATATGGACATGTAGTCTAGTGTACTTTGTGCCATTTCTCTTTTATTTTCCCCCTCCCATTCTTCCTTAATCACATCCAGGGGGCCCCTTGGGTTTCTGCTGTACAGCAATTCAAATAGTGGAAACCCAGTAGATTCTTGTGGTACCTTCCTGTATGCAAACATGAGGAAGGGTAAGTATTCATCCCATCTTTTCCTTTCCTGCTGTAAGAATTTCTGAATAATCTTTTTCATGGTTTGGTTGAACCATTCAACTAAACCATCAGTCTGGGGGTGGTATGGGGATGTGTACAGGGTTTCAAAATTCAGAGTACAGCAAAGTATTTTCAGTAGACTAGAACAAATGTTGGTACCATGATCAGTGGGTATTTCATCTGGTATTCCAACTCGACTTAAAAGTTTTGCTAGCTCTTCTGCTATTTTCTCAGCGGTGATAGTATGTAGAGGGATAGCCTCTGGATATTTTGTTAAGTAATCACAAATAATCAGGATGAACCTATTGCCCTATGAGCTTTTTTGTAAGGGCCCCATAATAACCATGGCTAACCTATTAAATGGTTTAGCAATCACAGGTAGGGGCAGGAGGGTCACCTTTTACTTTTTCTTTACTGTTGCCACCTTCTGGCATTCAGGACAACTCTGGCAAGACTCAGTCACTTGGTAATGCATCCCAATAGAATCTAAGCAGAAGACAGCTTAAAGTCCGGTCTCTGCCCATATGCCCTGCTAAGGGGATATTGTGAGCAAGGTGCATAAGCTGTTCCCTGCACATTTTAGGAACTACCACCTGTTCTATCATTTTACCTGTAGTGGGATGTATGTATTTTCTACATAACACTCTCTTTTTGATCCTAAACCTGGGTCTTTGTACAGTACCCTTCCCCACCTTCTGGAAAAAACATTTAATGATGTGTCATTCTTTTGTTGAACCCCAAATCTCATTACTTTTTACATTGTCACAAATGTCCTTCATAATGTCCATGTGACTTATAGTCCACTGGGCTTTATCATGCCTTCTCTCCCTCTTGGTCTTTCGATCTTTTCCTGGGGGGGCCATAAAGTTCATCATCAAAAGGGAAAAGATGTGCCCACTGTTCCACTTGATGTGCTTGTGCCCTGGTAGTTAAAGCATTCATATCAAATACCTCAGTCACCAAGCATTTAAAATCATGTTGGTCATGACTCATGTACAACTACCACAGGCACTGGAAAGTATGGAACTAAACCCACATCCATTTGTCATTCAAGTCCTTTAACAGACATCTTGACTTGCATCATCAGGTAATAATGGGTGTCTCCGTGTACACATGTCACTCCAGTCTTATTACCAGAAATCATATGACTTTCCACCACATCTGCTCTAACCAGGGTTTGTTTACTGCCCAAGTCAAGTAGTCCATTTACAACTTTATGGCAGATGATTATAGGTACTAAATACTGTCCCCAGTTAGTCAGAGACAACTGTGTTGGGGTGGTCTTATGTTTAGGGCAGAAGCAGGCTATATGACCCTTGCCCTGGCAGTCTCTACATATAATATCAGGGTTAAATTGTATTTTAGGTCTAAATGTCTGTGTGCCCCCATAGCAGTCCCAGTAGAAGCAGAAGGAGTAGGTCTTACCATAGGATTGGCAGTCCCAGTACCAGGTCCACAATACCCTCTGTGATGATTTGGATGGGCAACCAAATAATCCTCAGCGAGGGAGATGGCTTTTTCTGATGTTTCTGGATGATGCTCTCTCACCCAAGTCTGAACATCAGATGGCAAGACCCTAATATAGTGATCCAGGATGATTATCTCTATGATCTGCTCTGGTCTCTTCTGACTGGGTTGCAACCACTTGTTGCACAGTTCCTTAAGTCTAGTGCATGCTTCTGGTTGGTTATCAGAAGCATGGTACCTGAAGACTTGGAATCGCTGTTGATAGGTCTCTGGACTTATGTCATACTGGCATAGGATTTCTTGATGCACGGTATAATAGTTCTGGGCTTGTTGGCTGTCCATGTGGCTATAAGCCAGTTGAGCCTTTCCTGTTAAGTACAGTGCCAGCTGGATGACCCACTGCTCCCTTGGCCACCCACAGGCTTGTGCCATTCACTCAAAGGTCATTAGATATGACTCAACATCATCTGTTTCTCCCAACTTTGTAATTTTAATGACTTTAGGGAGGTCAGTTGATAAAGAAGGAGGTCGTGCACCTATATCCTGTATAGCCCTTAAGGTGAGTTCATGCTTCTTATCCATCTCAACTTGTTTTATACATAGCCATCATAATAGTTCTCTAATGTCATCATGGGGAGCATCTTCAGGAGGCTCACAATCAGCAGTGACATCTTCAGAGGAGCCCTTCATTCACCCCTTCCTCCTTTGTTTCTGTCTCTGCTGTGTAGGTCTTGCTACGAACGTCCTTCAGTACAGTCATCAAAGGTTCTCCAAGCTTATGAGCCATAGTGCACATCAAAACACCACTGGGTTCCTTAGACTTCTCTCCAGTGACAGGTTGTTGCATTCAGCATCCACCTGGGCAGGACAACTACCCAATCTTCAACCAATCCCACGTCTGACACCAGCATCAAAGAGTCATGGAAAAGGATGGATGCAAAGTCATGATTTAAGGTTTAAAGCACCAAGCAAGGCCAATATTTTATTTATAGACAGAAATAAAAATAAAAGCAGACTGGAAAATGGCAAAAATAAAACAAAAGCATAACATGAATAACAGTTCTCTAGTAAGCAGCTAGAGCTCCAGATGAGGTCAATACTCCACCAATCTCTCTCTACTCATCTGAAGTGGGTACACAAAAGAACTTCATTTATACCAGTGGGTCAGGTGGTTTACCTTAAACTCCACCCACTGCTGTTTTAAAACATCTAACTTCTAAATAAATCAACAGTTTTATGTGACACATACAGTAAAACTGAAAAGAGAAGTAGATGCTAATAATAAGGCTTTTAAATCTTGATATTTTAGCTGTTTTGCTAATATTTACAAACATCCTTAGCAGCAGGCCCCTTCCCTTGTTTCTATCTGGTCCAATTTACAAAACAAACATAAATGCTCCCTGTTTTTGAAACCTACAAAACCTACACCCTCACTGTACATTTGTAACACAAGTGTTTTCTTTTACCTTATTTGAATTCAGTTTTCTTACTTTGTCTTTCTTGCATTCATGAACTGTAGTGTTTGACTGCTTCCTAGCTTGCAAGTCTGCCATATACAAATATCCTGCTGCACGATTGTCTGCTGGTTGTGAGGGGCAAGGGGTGTACAAAGAAAAGAAAAACAATACAAAATAAGGAGCTAGCATGGGGGGGGAATCCCAGGAAACAAAAATAATGCTAAGCGCTTCAAGGGAGACACTAACTGGTGTAGAGAGCTTTTCTAAACCTTCCAGTAAACTTACTGGGCACATCTATCCTCTCCCCAGCACAGCAGTAAAAACAATGATGCTTTTATTCCCTAAAGACAGCACACTCTGTGTGCTATATTCTAGCAGCTTTTAAGCCTAACACAACTGTGGTTGCTGCATTTTTAATTTTTATTTGAACCTTTTCTTACAAACACAACTAGAGGCTCATGTAAGGGGGGGGGTTACCAAGGGTCAGAAGACTGATGTATACTTGTCCAGTTAGTGATAGCAGAGAACCTTCCCAGTTGGCCTAACTGGAAAAGGGTGAAAAGACAGATTTATATAGACAAAGTGCAGAGGATGATAAAGGTGCTGCTACAGAAGAATGTTGTAGGAAAAAGAAAAGAAATGGACACCAGTTAACACACAGAGTCTCAACTGCCCTATGACAATGACATACAGACATGCTTCTTAAGACATCCCCTTTTTCCTCAGACTTATTTTTGGTTGAAAATTATTTTCCTTAATAACATTATTTACCCTAATTTAAACATTAAACTTACATAGTCAGGCGTTTTACATTAAGCAAATCATTTTGGTATAAGTCTGATATTTGTGGCATGGATACTTTTTAAGTTACACTATTAAGGGTTATAACTTCATAATTGCAATAAAACTTCTTAAAATATAATGATAGTATTGCTCTAAGCATTTTAAGCTACAGAGTGATGTAAGATTTGTAAGAAAAATCCATTCTTAAAGTCCTTAAATCATTACTTTTTTGTAGACATACATGAGTTCTTTGTTCTGCTTAAAGACATACATCAAAAACTGTCACAAAGATTATTTTAGATGTTTTTTTCTCTATAGAAACAAAGTACATTTTTAAGAGCCATTTTCTTATACTTTTTAAGATGGAGCTATCATGTAATACTAGATTTGTTTAGTTTTCTAAAACAATATGATATAAAAAAGTTTTAAACATAACTCCTGAATCATTGGCTCTGTAATCATGAAACTTAGTAAGTTTATTCACCATACTAGTGTCCAATAACTGTGCAATTTTAATAGAGGCAGTGCATTGCATCTTCAAACTTTGAATAAAACTTCTTATTCTAATGTAAAGTAATGGAACTTTTAAACTCACTTTTTTAAGACAAGTCCATGCTGCACTAGTCACATGATCTCCTATCTGGCTGTAGTCATGGATAGCTAATTCTGGCTAGGACTTTCTTGTACAAAACAACCATGTCAATTTTAATAAAAGTGTCTTCCCTGGAATGTGATTACCATAGTAACCTCTCAGTTGCATTAGCCAACTATCAGCTATTCAAATGCACATGCCAGTTCCTGGTTCTGTGGAGAGGCCACTCTCCTGGGACTTCCAATTTAAAAGAAGACTTTATTGGAACAAACTCTTTTTCCTTATTCTCTGAAACTGTCTCCATTTTAAATAGCATCATTCCTCCATTTTAATGTTTTTAAGATTTAATCAACATTAATCTTAACCAGAAATCAGTGTAAACCTTTCCCATATTAATACCGTATACAAATCACATAAAATAAAAATTATAATAATTCAATTCTTGATAACAAAAATAAAATAATTTTTTCATAGATGATTTTGTCTCTACGTACCCCTTCACTTCTAAAGAGTACATTTATAAAATGAGCTGCTTGCTTAGTAAGGGGGATCACCTGAAAAGGTGTCCATAAAGATATTGTTTTTAGAAGAGAGTATTTGGCTCAGAAACATTTCAAAAGGTCAGGGGTCCTAAAACTTCCATCGAAGAAGTGTTCCCCTGCATTGTGAATTAAAACATACACATCCACTGGTGTAAACCTCAAAGACTGTTTCAGTAACACTCGTCCCACATATTGTCTGTCTGGGGGTTCATCTGACCACCCAGGTAACGTGATCTAATAGCATTTCTGCATTTAGCAAGTTCAAGTGGTTTACTAAAACAGTTAGCAGCTTGAGATCTAGGAGCTGGATGTTCCTCACCATCATTACATGTGGGATCATAATCAGTAATGGTATCTGTGTTAGCTTGAAATATTTGAACTGCTCCCACTTGTTCTGTTACAACATCCCCCTGAGCAGTATCAAAGAACAACTCTTACTGTGAGCCTAATGGTGAGAAGGATATACTACCTGCTGTCATCTGAGTAATATTATTTGTAGGTGATGTGGCAGCTCAGGAGTCCGTAGTCCTCTGTACCGCAAGCCTTTGTTTTGGTTTGAGTTGTCCTCAATACTCTAGATCAACCACCCACTGCCCTGTCGCAAGGTATATCCATCCAGCTTTCTGAAGTGCTACCTCAGACATCCACTGCGCAGCCAGTTTCTTTTCCATAGTGCCTTTCTTCTCTGCTGAAGCTGTCAAGCCAGCTGATTCCTTTGAGTTAGTGCCAAAGATGAATAAGGGTTGGCCCGGTACCTTGTAAATAGAAGCCGCTGCCTAAGGTATGCTTTTCTAAGTATTCTCAGTTTCCTCCAACTGTTGCTTTACCCGGATATATTCCCTTCCCACCTGACATAGTTTCTCTGCCAATATCCTCTTCTGATGTGCAATACAATTTGGTGAGTCTCCTAACAATTGTTCACCATTACTGGGATTTTCGGAGACACTCTACAAAACTGTCAAAGATTTCTGCAGAAACACCTCCTGTGCTGTAACCTCAGCTGTCTCCAAGGTGCCTCCCAAAGCAACATGCAGCTCCACGGCCATCGCCATGCTGATTCCAATGTCCATCTTACACCAGGTAGACAGTGCCCCCTACCAAAAGAGCAGGGAAATTTCCCCGGTCTCCTGGCTAAATTTCCCCCATTCACAAAAAAAATACCACCAACAGCTTAATCTGGTTCAGTGTCGGTTGACATCCATCTGTATCCCCCTCTCCTGGGACAAGGATGAAAATGGCAGAATTGTCTAGTCTACCTTCCCAATCTACAAAAACTAAATAAATAAATACTCCCAGGTCCCTTTCTTGATAGGTGGCTGTCAGTACCTCCCCATCCACCTTGTACTAATCCCTTGGATTTCTTTGCCCCAAGTGCGTGATTTAGCACTTTTTTTGTATTGAATCCCTGCTGTTACACTATTGACCACTCCTCAAGCATGTTTGGAACCTTTACCATTTTTTCCACACCCTCCTCCCAGATTGCCGTCTCTGTTGCAGATCTTAGTGTCATCTGCAAAGAGACATATCTTTCTCTCCAGCCCTTCTTCAATGTCGCTTATGATGCCATTAAAGAGGACTGGCCCCAAAAACAGATCTCTGTGGCACCCCACTGGTTAGCCCCCTCTACTAAGATTGAAAGCCATTTACCACCCTCTGTGTCCTGTCACTCAACCACTGTAGTCCATCCAGGCTTCTGACCAAGTACCCTCTGTGGCAGTGGCTGATGGTATGGTGGTCACTGGGTGGGGACAAAAATCCCCAGTACTCCTGCCAACTGTGCTCAAAGCCTGGCAACCTCCTCCCTCAGCCCAGAGAGGTGCCTACAGTTGGGGCAGCACTGCAGTTCCCAGAAAGTTTTTCTAAACACCACTGCTCTGCACCCACTGCACTGCACCACTCCTTGTGCCATACTACGTACTCCATAAGTATGCTTCTGCCCTCTTTTAGTGTTTTTTACAGTCTCTCTCTCCTTTTTACAGAGTTTCTTTGTTATGACCTTCTGTTTCTGCAACCCTTGCCCCTTTCTGCTCTGTGCCCCCTTTAAACCTATCCTATTCCTAACAGAGTGAAATTGTCAAGATCATGCAGTTTAAATGAACAAATGTCCACTTATGTGATATAATCAGCAGCTCCTCCTCCTTTTGATTTTATTTGCTCTTTAGCTATCAGCCCACCCCTAGGCACAGCCTATGTGCTCCTCCCAACAAACTAAGCATTTAATAATGTGTGGAGGTGGGGTGGGTGGAAGGGCAAACAATCTCAGAGACAAAATGCCTCCTAGACAGATTCAAACTCACACTCCTTCCTCTCCAAGCAGCGAGCAGAATGAACAGACAAAATACCTCCTTGAACAGTTACTGAGAGATTCAAACTAGCAACTCCTACTTGACTAGCTTCTCTGTTTCTGGGCAAATCATCCCCTCTCCCAGCTGCCAGCAGCAGTTAAACCATTAAAGAAAGATTCGGGCTATTTCTCCACCAGACAAAATGTCTCCTGGACAGTTGAAGAAAGATTCAAACTCACAAAAAAATTTCAGAGATAAAAAAAAAATCTCAGAAACAAAATGCCTCCTGAACAGATTCAAACTCGTACTCCTATCTCTCCCAGCAGCAAGCACCTGAAAGGGTTGTCTTGGAATGTTGCCCCCACTCCATTGCAACCTCTGTTGGGGTACCTCTTGGTCAGAATCTCACCAGAACTGATGCTCAAACAAGGTTCAGTATTCCTTACCAAATGGCAAACAAACCACCCTTTCTGTTACAGCTGAGAACACTTTTGATTTAGATTTGGTAACTGTAGCTTGCCTCTTCAAGAAGAATCACAGGCTTGTCAACGTTATCTATACTTGAAATGACTCAGTCACAGAAACCATGAATTATATAAAATAATATTTAGTTTTCCAAGATATGTACACATGTTACAGTATAAAAAATAATAAAGAATAAAGGGAATATGTCATGTCAAAAATAAAAATAAAGATTTTTTGAAACAGATAGAAAGAAACAGAGTAACATCTCTCACATCTGTATAAATGCTAAGCAGAGTAGACACTTACCCCACATTGCAAATTATAGTAAATTTGAACTCTTGAAGTTATTCAGTCAGTGCCCCAAATCATAACTGAACTCTCAGTGCCAAATACAGACCACAGATGCCATCATCTAGCCAGCCCAGCACACTGCATCACATCACCAGACACATCTCCCTTATGTCACAGGTTTGGCCATCTCTTTATAACCTGGGAACAACCCATTTGGAGAACAGGTCCAAGCTGAATATGTTTATTATAGTTTGGCCCTCTTTGTTCTCATCCCCATCTGCCCAGAGGAGAGTGTCAGGCCACTATTTATATTCCAAACATAGCCTCTTTAGGTGAAAAGGATTCAGTCCTATGATGTCTAAGTAACACCTTTAGATGACAGGAATTATTGTTGTCCACATCCAAACTTTTTCTGCAGTCAACCCAATTTGAAATGCTGTAATCTAATTTCCCATATACCTTTCACATCAGCTAAAATATTTTACAAAATGAAAACAGATAGTAAGATTAATGACAAAAAAAAATTGTAAGTTGCCACAACTCCACCTCCTAAGAAAGGAACAACACATATTTTAGTAATCCTAACTGATGTTTGTTTTTCATGGTAACAGATACAGCATAGCTCTGTAATAGCTCCTGAGATACCCTGTGTGTGTTTGCTCCATGTGGTAGGGCACTAGTGTGTAATGTTAGGCTGCTTTTGGGCTGAACTCTGTTTTGTAACTTGCTAGACTCTGGGAATGTACTACTGCTATGCAACATCTCCCTGAGTCTTAGCACTATATAACCAAGCTGGCTGTCAGTTTTGACAGGGGAAGCAAAGGACTTGAAAGTCTGGCACTGGCTCAAACCCTGCACTGGAGGTTAATTGATGACTGTGTTGTCAGTATTTTAAATGTTTTACTAAACACTGCTTGGCTCACTGACTAGAAGTGACCTGCTAGTACTTCCACACAAATAGTATAACATGCTGCATGCTTGCAGCAGCTATGCTCTGTAATAGCTCTTGAGATATCATGTGTGTCTTTTCTCTATGTAGTAAGGCACTAGAGTTCAAAATCAGGCTGCTTTCATGCTGAACTCTGTTTTGTGGCTCACTAGGCTCAGGGAGTGTACTGTTGCTAGGCAACAGCTCCCCAAGACCTAACACTGTATAACCAAGCTGGCTGTCAATTTTGATAGGAGAAGTGCGTGACCTGAAGGTCGGGCAATGGCTCAAACCCTCCAGTGGAGGTTAATTGGGGACTTAATGTTTAATATTTTAATAGTTTTACTAAACACTGCTTGGCTAACTGACTGGAAGTGACCTGCTAGCACTTCCACCCCAATAGCATAAAACGCTGCACTCTCATGAGCATCACTGAGTGCATGATGGAGACCATTCACAGCAAAGGCAAGCAGCGTCTACTGGTGTCAGCCAGAGGAAGCCAGGATCCAAGAACTCTGTACTTTTCTCACAAAAACAGATATTAAACTGACAGCGTACAGCTACTATTTATTCAGGTAACCTTCAGGCACAATCACATTTTGAATAAAGTAATTTATAATGGCTCTACAGCGAAATCTTAGTTCTCATGTAGGGAAGGCATGGAAACATAGAAACATAGAAGTTGATGGCAGATAAGGACAGCAAGGCCCATCCAGTCTGCCCATTTCTTTTTCTACCTTATAAATGTGCCATCGGCCTTTGCTCTGTCAGTGGCCTATCTATTCATACTCATTTGTATTCTTCCCTTATGCCTATCCCATGTCTGTTTGAAGCCCTGCACTGTATTCGTAGCCACCACTTCTTGAGGTAGGCCATTCCATGCATCCATCACCCTTTCTGTGAAAAAGAATTTCCTCACATTCTCCCTTAATTGGCCTCCCTCTAATCTCATGTTGTGTCCTCTTGTCCTGCTGTTTTTCTTATATTTAAACATGTTAGACTCTTTCACCTTGTTAATGCCCTTAAGGTGTTTGAATGCCTCGATCATATCACCTCTCTCCATCCTTTGCTCAAGAGTATACATATTGAGCTCTGTTAATCTGTCCTCATATGTCTTCTGATGCAGTCCCTGCACCATTTTGGTTGCCCTTCTCTGGACTGCATCAATTTGGTTAATGTCCTTGTGAAGGTGTGGCCTCCAATACTGCATGCAGTACTCCAGGTGGGGCCTAACCAGTGTCTTGTAAAGAGGGATTATTACCTCCCTCTTACGACTTGTGATACCCCTACTAATACACCCTAACACCCCTTAGCCTTACCTACTGCTTTAGAGGTCTGCTTGGATGATTTCAGGTCATCAGTGATGATGATGCCCAAGTCTCTTTCTTCCTTTGTGACTACTGCTAACTTCCCTCCCAGCCTATAGGTGGCTTCAGGGTTTCTCTTCCCTATGTGCATGATCTTGCACTTCTTTGCATTAAATCCCAGTTGCCACTCTTCTGACCGTTTTGCTAGTTTATCCAGATCTCTTCTCATTCTGCCCACTCCATCTGGATCATCTACTCTGTTGCAGATCTTGGTGTCATCTGCAAACAGACAAGCCTTACCCTCTAGTCCATCTGCAAGGTCACTAATGAAGATGTTGAAGAGGACTGGCCCCAGGACTGATCCCTGAGGTACCCCACTTGTGACTTGCATCTCTTCTGACTGTATACCATTTACCACCACTTTCTGTTTTCTGCCTGTCAACCAGTTTGCCACCCAGTTGACCAACTTCTCACCCACCCCGAGACTACCCTGCTTATTTATCAATCTTCTATGTGGAACAGTGTCAAAAGCTTTGCTGAAGTCAAGGTAGGCGACATCAACTGCTCCCCCTTGGTCCACCATTCTGGTTACCTAGTCAAAGAAATCTATGAGATTAGTTTGACAGGACCTTCCTTTTGTAAACCCATGCTGTCTTGGATCTTGTGCCCCTATGGATTCCAGGTGTTGCACTATCCTTTCCTTAAGGAGTGCCTCCATAATCTTGCCCACTACTGAGGTAAGACTGACTGGTCTGTAGTTCCCTGCCTCCTCCCTGCTACCACTCTTTTGGAGTGAGATCACATGAGCCCTTCTCCAGTCTTCTGGGGCCTCTCCTGTGCTCAGAGACTCACTAAACAGTTCTGCTAATGGCTCCGCTAGTTTCACCTTTAGCTCCTTAAGTACCCTGGGATGTATGCCATCAGGTCCCATTGCCTTATCCACCCTGAGCTTAGCAAGCTCTTGTAGGACCCTTTCTTTTGTGAAGGGAGTAGTGCTCACTTCCCTCCCCCCTGTGTCCATGGTGCTGAGCTGTGGGCCCTGCCCTACCTTCTCTTCAGTAAATACTGAGCAAAAGTATCTATTTAGGATAGATGCTTTTACATGGTCCTCCTCCTCACATGCTCCCTTTGGCACTATGGTTCAGTGTGATAAATGTAATATGAATGAAAAAATTCAACAAACAAAACAAAAGGCTTCATCTGAATCAAATGTGTGGCATATGAGTGACTATTGATTGAATTGACATTGACTGACATAGGGTCATGCTAGGAGACTGGAAGGAGGGTCACTCACTGGTAATGTGAAGAAGTTTTTCTTCACAAAAGTTTTGAGAATCATGGAACAAGTTACCAGAGGAAGTTGTGGGAGGAAACACCATGGAGGCATTCAAACATGCATGGGATAGGTACAGGGGGCTGGTGGAGTTAAGAATGGGGGGTGGGGGGAAGTAAGAACACAGATCTAACAGAATCTGTATTTTGTAAGTAAGAACAAGGGCAGACACAGTAGACCAAGGGTATGTTTTTTCTGCTGACATCTAATATTTTACTATGTTATGTTACTATGAATTAAACTCTGCTTAAACAGAGTTAAAAATGCTTTAGTGGTAAATCAAATAGAAACTGTTGTAATAAATCCTAGAACTGGAGAATCCACTATTAAATCAGTGTGATTTTATATCTAAGGAGAACATAAATGATAGGCAACCAAAGCAAACCATGGATGAAATAGAAGTTTCTAGAGATGATGATGATTGGTGCATGGTCCAACCTAACAAAATGTTCAAACAGAACAGGAGAGCAGAACACTTTGCCCCCTCATCAGTTCCCACAGAAAGACAATTCACCCCTCTTACTTTGCTCAGTGTATAGCCTGAACTACACCCTTTGTTCACCATTACTAGCAAAACAACAAGATCCAAGATTGTAATAGGATCCTCTATAAATAAGTATTGTGATTATTCTATACATAAAAATTGCAAGTTAAATGCAATGGTGACATGCGTACCCAGTGCAAAAATTCAAGATGTAAAAATTAGACTCCCCCATATTCTCAAGATGACCATTTCCAAACCCATAACTACACTTTATGTTGGAACTTAGAATGTAGGATAGGATCATGAAAAAGACATCTGTTTAGAAATACTAGAAATGGGTCAGGGACTAAAAAGAGTTGGATGAGAGATCTTAATAAGCACCATTTTATCAGTATCAAGAGCACAAGAAAGAACAATTTAAAAAAATTAATTGTACTATCTCCAACTGGTGTTCAAAAGCAGGAATCCAATTTATAAACATATGAGATGATTTCATACATCAACGCCAGTTATGTTCTCATTATGGTCTACACTTAAATAATAAAAGAGCAGTTAAAATAAGCTACATTATCCACTGTAATATGGACATCTCACATTTAAACTGATTATATGGGGAGAGGGCTCAAAACAACAAACCCAATTACCACAAAAAAGAAACTGAACTTAAATATCGCAACATACAATAATAAAGATTTAAGATGCTAACTGGTAAATGCCAGAAGCATGAATAATAAAAATGCTGAACTAGAATTAAGATGTCTTGAAGAAAATCTTGATATAATTATTGTTTCAGAAACATGGTGGACTGAAAATGATACTTGGAATCAAACATTCTGGGATATAATCTATTTTGAAGAGATAGGCATAACAGAAAGGTAGGATGAATAGCCATGTGCACCGGTGAACATATAACAGCTTTTGATATGTCAAATATCATTAAGAAATCCAGTTCAAGGGTTGACTCACTATGGATTAAAATACTCTGCAAAAAGCTCACCAGTCAGATTATTACATACTAACATACTATTTGCCAGCAGATTATGCCTTACAGTCTATCGAGTCTGCTCTAACCTCAGATCCCTAGTTGTGTGCCGAGGCCCTACCCTCCCTTGTGTTCCAGAAACCCCTATCATCCATCCCCACCCCCCTGGGACAGGCCATCATCTGATACATCCACTTTCTGTATCTGTCCTACCCTCTCTTGAAGCCTTCCACTGTGGATCTCTGAACCAGCTAGCCAGGTGTGCATTCCAAGGGTCCACCACCCTCTCAGTGAGAAACCTTCTTCTCTTTTCCCCCTCACCCTTCCTTCTACCAACTTCAAACCATGCCCTCTGGTAATACCTCCCTGCTTTAGTCTAAAGATCCTCTCCATGTTTACCCTATTTATTCCCTTGAGGTACTTGAAGACCTCAATCATGTCCCCCCTGTCTCTCCTCTCCTCTCCTCCAATGAAAACAGGCAGAGCTCCTCAAGTCTGTCCTCATCGTCAAATCCCTAGCCCTCGTGATCATCTTAGTTGCCCTCCTCTGCTACTCTCCAGGAGCTGTATGTCCCTCTTCAAGTGTGGTCTCCAGTACTGCACACAGTACTCAAGGTGTGGTCTAACCAGTCCATTGTACAGCGGCAAAATCACTTCCCTTGCTCCTAGAGGTGATCCCCCTTACGATGCATCCCAACATCCTGTTTGCCCTTGCTAGCCGCCTCCTGCACTGCTCAGAGTTATTCATACATGCATCCACAGTGACCCCTAGGTCTTTTTCTCCTATTGAGGCCTCCAGCGCCTCCCCTCCCAGGGTGTACCAGTGTTTAGGGTTTCCCCGCCCAAGATGCAACACCTTGCACTTGGTGATATTGAAATTTAATTTCCATGTGTGAGCCCAGCTTTCCAGGGTGTCCAGGTCACCTTGCAGGGCCAACCTCCCCTCTTCTCCCTCAACTACTGCTTCTGTCTTGGAGTCATCCATGAAGAGACTCATTACACACCCTATACCCTCCCTGATGTCAGATATGTATGCATTAAACAGGATCTGACCCAGGACCGAGCCCTGCGGTACCCCACTACCAACCTCTCTAGGGTTTGAGAGCTCCCCACAGACCACTACTCTCTGGGTGCATCCAGCTAGCCAGTTTTCAATCCATCTGACCATCAAAGGGCCTACTCTTAACCCCATCAGTTTCTCAACCAGACCATTGTGGGGGACAGAGTCAAACGCCTTGCTGAAGTCCAAGAATAATACATCCACAAGGTTTCCCTTGTCCAGTTCTGATGTTACCCATTCATAGAACTCCACAAGATTGGTTTGACATGATCTACCTGGCACAAACCCATATTGCCGACTATCCAGACTTCCCATCTCCTCCAAGTACACCCCCAATCGTTCCTTTAGTATACTATCCATTAATTTTCCAACCACCGAGGTCAAATTGATGGGTCTATAGTTACCTGGTACTTTCCGTGACCTCCCTTTATGGATTGGCACCACATGTGCCTCTTGCCAATCCCTAGATACCCTCCCTGTCTCAAGTGACCTGTTGAAGAGCTCCGCCAGGGGTGCAGCCAGTATGTCTGCCAATTCCCATAGTACTCTCAGTTGAATGCCATCTGGCCCTGGAGATTTGTCTTTCTTTAGGGCCTTGAGGGCTAACCACACCCTTTTGGCAGAGATAGCAACATCCATCCCCTCCACCTTATTGGCCTTTTTATCCTTGTCCAGATGTGACACCCCTGGGGTACCTCTCCCTCCCTCTTGCTCCATTTCTGTTGCTCCCCTGATCCCACTCACTGCAGCTTCTATCCCCATCATGCCTTGCTTTGTAGATATCCCATCCCCCTCCCTAGTGAACACAGAGGCAAAGTACTCGTTAAATACCTCTGCCTGGTCCCG
This sequence comes from Neoceratodus forsteri, assembly GCA_016271365.2. Classification (NCBI taxonomy): domain Eukaryota; kingdom Metazoa; phylum Chordata; order Ceratodontiformes; family Ceratodontidae; genus Neoceratodus; species Neoceratodus forsteri. The sequence continues at coordinate 1,036,076,290 of CM028135.1, forward strand.
CCTCTTCCACCCACCCTCCTTCTGATCTCAATCTGCTGAGATGGCCCCTTAGATTTTCTCCCTCTCCCAATGTACCAGAAGAACCCTTTTCCCTCCATGTATCCCCTGTGCCAGCCGCTGCTCTTTACTGGACTTTGCTCCCCTCACCATCCGGGTGACTTTTCTAGATGCAAGATGGTACATTTCCTTATCTCTATCCCCTCTTGTTTTTTTATATTTTTTGTAGGCTGCCTTCTTTTCTTTGACTGCTACCTGTACCTCACTGGACCACCAGCATGGTTTATGTGACCTTGCTCCTTTACATTTCAACTTAGCGCAGATCCTGACTGCCTCATGAAGTCCCTGTTTTATGACCTCCCATCTCCCTTCCACACTTGTCATTGATGTAATCCCCTAAAAAAGTGATCCTTGAGAATATTTCCCATGCCCACAAAGTCTGCCTCCCTGGAGTCCACTGCCAGTGTTCTATATCTCCCCCCCTCCCCATGCTTATTTTGAAACCAGACAGTATTGTGGTGCTCCCAGTCAGGGGTCCTCTACAACCAGGTCCTTACCAGATCCCCACCTGCCAGAACCACATCCAGGACATGCCCCTCCCTTGTAGGCTCCATCACATGCTGTGTTAAGAACACATCCTGGAAGCCGTCCAGCAGCCTCTGCTCCTTGGCCACCTTAGAGGACATGGTTCCCCAGTTAATACCTGGCATATTAGGGTCCCCCATCAACATCACTCCTTCCCCTTTTAGTCCACACTGGGCAATGATGTTGCCCAGCAAACCATCCTCTAGAACATTACTCATCCTGGGGGGCCTATATACTACACCCAGCTTGACCTTATCTCCTGCTGGGGATCGTAAGGTGACCCATAAGGCCTCCACGTTTCCCTCTGCCTGTTCTACCCTAGCAATTTCTATGTCATGTCTAATGAACATAGCCACTCCAACCCCTCAGCCCTCCTTTCTATCCTTCCTAAGCATAGTGTACCCCCACACGTTTAGGTCTCAGTCATGGTTTTTGTTGGCCTACGTCTCCGTGACCACTGCCACATCCACCCCCCCAAACAGCATGGCCTGGAACTCTGGACCACTGGATTCTGATAGGGATATAAATGCAGACATAATGGCTGAATTTGAAAGGGCTAGTGAATAGTGGTGGGTGAAGTGGGCACAATCCACTCCGCGAAGCATTTCGCGGAGCACAGGTGGATTCGTGGAGTGCTCCACAACATGAAGCAGAGTACTTGGCATTATAATGAGGACACGAAGTCCATTGGAAACAGCAACTTCATGTTACTCTGCCTCCACTGGTCACTACTCTTTCAAATTTAAGGTGAAGTACATTGGTGGCAGTTCACTTTGCCTTGTTTTTGAGCTCTGAAGGCAGATTTTGCAGTGATTGATGGGAGTTCAGGTCACATCGGCTCTATATAGATCTGCACAGCTTCAGTTCGAGGTAGTATGAGTAGGAAGGAGTAGGAGACAGTGTGCTCTGATAGCTGTCTGTAGGAATCTTTTACAAGCTGTTCAGAAAGCATTTTTGCTTTTTTGGGGGGGTCCAACTGTAGTTCACTGATTGTAGGAAACCCTCCTGTGCTCACTTTATCCAGCACTTTTGTTTGTGTGTGGATTTTGAATGTAAATTTACAACATTCAGAGTGTGTGGTGAAATACAGTGAAGTGTGCTGTGTGGGGGAGGGGTGTATCTATGTGTAGGTAGATTTAAGTTGGAGAACTAGTGATTTCTTTGTGTTTTGGTAATAATTTTGTTATATAACTGACTGTGTTATTGTACACATAGTAAAATTGTCAGTAATAGTACACATTTTCTTGCTGCTTGTTGTATGAATGTGGTGCAGCATTTTATAAGGTCAGGTAGTTTAAATTACAAATTTACATTACGTGGCACTGAGAACACTGAACTTTTGCATTTGCATCGCATTCTTCATTCAGCACTGTACACAAAGTGTTCTGTGTTGTGTGTGCAGTGTTACGTGCATCAAATATAATACACCTTTTAAAATTTGTAACACAGATTAATGTAAGTGCAGCAATGCAAACCTGCTATCCACTGCAGCTGCCTGATTTTGTACTGCAATCGTGTTCTCTATTCTTAGTTTTGCTGCTTGTAGTACCATAAAAATCAACACTGTCTATATTCAGTGCCCTCCCACCCCCACGTTGAAAAGGTATTTTATACCAGACTGGATTGTTTTTGTGACCCCATCAGCACCACTGGTTACTGAAGTTGTTTTAATTCTGTGACAGTGTCACAACACAGTAGTCTCTTATCTGTTACTGAAGCAACAGTTGTTTATTTTGCTTCACATCCAACTAGCAACCCTCCAGTCAGAAAGTGAACATATCTCAATCTGAATTTGGTAATAATATTTGTGATTGATCCCCCAAAATGCCTGCAAAGAGATGTGCAAGTAAAGCTGTTTCTGGCCATGGCAATGTTGGCATTAAGATGGTCTGTGGACATGGTAGTAGTATGCAGACGGAGAAGTGCATTGCTGATGTGAGGAAAGGTATTTCTCTTGCAATGTTTTTTACAGCCCAAACAGTAGCTTCACTGATAATTGGAGGAAATAATGTTCTCCCAGCCGGTGGTGTTAGTGTTACTGTTGTTAGTGGTGGTGGAGGTAGCATTAGCATTGTTGCGTCAAGTTCTAAATCCGTCCAGTGTACCATATCCAAACATATTGAGTGTGAAGAAGTGCAAGTGAGTGACAGTGTAGATGATGTCATACTTCCCAGTAACATCCCATTAACTGAACCTGATTCTGATAATCATGTCAATGATAGCATGCAATGTGATATTCCATCCATTGTGGTGCTTAACGTCACTCATTTTCCATGCAGTGATTCACAGTGTGATGAACAAATATCAGGTGATGGTGATGTAGATGCTGATGATGAATGTGATGATGCTGATGATGATGATGTTGCTGTTGTTGCAACCTGCAGTCCACATGTTAGCATCCTAGCAGAAGATGTGGATATGTTTGACAGTGATGTTGATGAATATGATGATGTAATTGACCCCAGTTGGGAACTGGAGAAAAAGAAATTAAAAGTGTCTGTCTAAATCTGTTGGCAGGAATGCCCCTCCCCCCGTAAAAACTTGTGATTTACTTGTTTTAGTGGATGATGATGATGATGACGACCCTGTACTCAATATGATAGGTAGTCGTGGTGGACAGTTGCAGCCCAGGTGTGCAGTGCCAGAAATATCACGTGCCCCCCCCCACTTTACTGCTTAAAATAACAGACTTAAATATGCCACATCATCATGGACATGTTAAAAGCAGAGCATCACAGTCCCTTGTTTGGGATTTTTTTGTTCAAGATGCAAATGCTGATACAATTGCAATCTGCCAGGTTTGCCATGTGCGTGTGAGTCAAGGTAAAAAGGGGAGCCATCTTGGGACAGAAGGACAGCATACTCATCTTAAGAATAGGTACTTGGCTAGGTGGACCCAGCATAAACTGGTAGCTAATACCAGACCAGGGCGTTCACCCATATCAGTGGCAACCATAGCCAACATGTTATCCCCTTCCATGATTGTTAAGCCGAGTAGGAAATTAAACGTCTGCAGTAGTGCGATAATAAGAGCAGAGGATTACTACAGGCATGATGAGGTGGAGGACCATAATGACTTTGAAATGTTGTTTAGTGCTGGTGAGAGTAGCAGTTTTTGTGGTGGTGGTGGTGGTGGTGAATGCAGTATGTCTAGTGCAATTGGTACATCAACCCCGGTTGACAAATCTGGAAAAATAACAAAATTTCTGGGTTTGTCATCATCACCTATGCAACCATCTTCATCAAATGTCCTCACTCCTCCCCCTGTCAATGCCATTCATCACAGAGCACAACCACTTGTCACCAACAACACAGCCCATGTAAAACGTTTAAGTCAGCCCATGTTACAGAGTGTTTTAGCACATAAATTGAAGTACCCCAATCATATAGTATCATGTGAACTTAATGCTGCTGTAGCGGAAATGCTAGCAATTGATCTTTTGCCCTTCTCCTTTGTGGAGAATTCTGGGTTTTGGCGGTTTGCTGCCCATGCCTGTCCAAAATGCAAAGTCCCATCCAGGACATACTTTTCTACCCGTTCTGTTCCCGAGTTGTTCCGCACTGTGTCCGACTCAGTAAGTCATGCCCTTCAACATTTCTCCTCTCCATTCATCCATTTAAGTATGGATATGTGGACAAGTGGCAAAACAGCGGGGAGTTCATATCTGTGTATAACTGCACACTGGGCGCAGGTGCCAGGGGTTGTTTGTGATGCTGGTAGTGTGAGTAATCAGTGCAGGAAGGTGGATTGTCATGGTAACAATCTTCAGGGAATTCACCAGCATGCAACAACTGCTATGCACAGTATGACTTATTCACTCACTGGTAAGAACAAGTTGGACATGGTACTGACTGAAATTGACAGTTGGCTAAACCTTCTGTTCCGGAGAGCTGGGTTCATAGCAAGTGACAATGGATCAAATGTGGTGAAATGCATCACAAATGGTGTTTTTTTTCTAGTTTCATGCATGGCCCACTGTTTAAATCTTGTGGTTCTGGAGTTTCTGCAGCACCCTAACATAAAGGAAATGCTGACCATTGCACAACGTATCTGCTCTCACTTTTCAAGATCTGGAAAGGCCCGTGACCAACTGTGGCAGTTGCAGATCTAAAACAGCCTGCCACAGCACCGCTTGAAGCTGGAAGTTGTCACTCGATGGAACTCCACATTATACATGGCAGAGAGGTTGCATGAAAAATACAAAGCCATCACAGCAAATCTTGTTATGCACACTAGCCGTGACAGTTCTGGGGCCTCCATGTCTATGACGACTGAGCAGTGGTGCCTCATGGACTCTGTAATAACAATTTTGCAGCCTTTTGAACATGCCACACAGATAGTGAGTGGTGAGTCTGCCTCCATTAGCCAATCAATTCCACTGCTGTGGGTGCTGAGGCAGACATTTGCAAATGTACAGCATAGCCTTGATTTTGCCAGAGACGGTGGTAGCAGTTTGTTGCTGCAACACATGCTGACAGTATTCAACCACAATCATCACATTGTGAGCATTCAGCGTAATGACAACTTTGCCATGGCAACAAAGCTGGACCCACGATATAAACGTGGAATTGCATCATTACTGGAGGGAGGGCCTGAACAGGTTAAAAATATCAGTGGTCAACTGGTGTGCTTTGTTCATGGGACACAGAAGTCACGTGCAAGCCTCAGCAGCATAATCCAGCTGAAGGTGTAGCTGGAGGACAAACAAGCATATTATGCAAGGGTAAAGGGACTGTAGTTCCTGGTGGTCTGTCATCCAAAATGGTTGGCATCAACCCGCTTTGGGAGGCTTTGTCCCAAGTGAGGATTTGTGAAATCAATGATTCTGGAGAACAGGCTGATGCATCAACAGTTGAACTTAGTGCGGCACAGAGAATGGTTGAGTCATATTTGCCTGAAAACAGGCATCTGACAATAAGTGAAGATCCTCTTTTGTACTGGAGTGGAAAGGTCAATGAATGGCCAGAGCTGACTGCAGTGGCACTGAAGTACCTCACATGCCCACCCTCCAGTGTTAGTGTTACGAAGGTATTCAGCTCAGCAGGTGCAATAGTCAGGGATCATCAGACAAACCTGTCTCCTGCAAATGTTAGTTTGCTAACATTCATTAAAATGAATGAGAGGCACATACCAGCACAGACTGCAGCCTCGGTATTCATACCCCTGCCTAGTCATGGTGGTCTTGCTGATGTGGAAATGGAGCATCCTGATGGCACTGGCAGTGGTTGCGTGAAACGGCCCACCACTGACGTAGATGATGACACAATAGAGAAAAAATTTCTGACTTCTGACATTGATGACTGTGAGGGCAGTTTTCTTTATGAGCATGATGATGATGTGGTTAATGTTAGCAGGTTTTAACTGCAGTATTTAAAAGTCAATGTCCCTCCCCACCCCAGACCACCACCTCTGGGACTGATGTTATCCAAGTCTGCTGCCACCATGAGTCTGTCTGCCCCCCACGGACCACCACCACCACCAGGACTGATGTTATGCAACTCTATTGCCACCATTACTTACTACTTGGTTTTACTTGGTATGAAAGAACAGAAGAAGGCCAGAGCCCATCAAGACTGTTTCCCACACTATGTGGGACATTATTTATCTATTATCCCTCAACCAAACATCTAATTTGTATTTAAAGACAGTGGCACTAGTTGTCTCAACCAATTCTTGTGGCAAGGTGTTCCATACAATGGATGCTCTTATTGGAAAAAAGTTTTCCCTTTTGCTGGTTTTATAAGTTTTTACTTCAAGCTGTTTATTATGCTGCCTCGGAACATGTCTCCTTTTGGAGAGTGTTAAACCACATTTTTCCATTAGATCAGGTGGTGGGTCTCAGTGGACAGGTGGGGAGCAGGATCTGCTGGACCACCTGGGATATTGGATTCAATATATTTTTACTTAAGCCTGAGATCAGGCTGACAGCAGTCCACTAGACCTCCAGGGATAGAGAAGTTCATTTTATTTATACTTAAGCTGGTGACTGGGCTGTCAGCGGTCCACTGGACCACCAGGGATATTGGATTCGATATATTTTTACTTAAACCCACGATCGGGCTGATAGCGGTCCACCGGACCACCAGGGAGATAGGACGTGATTCTTTTGAACAGATGCCTGTGATTGGGCATGGGGGGGCCGCCACGGAGGTGCAGCCAGAGCTTGGTGACTGGCAGCTGCCGTGTTGCACCCTGCAATGTGGCAGCTCACCTGTGGGTGGCCAACCCTTGTTTCTTTTTTTTTGGATCAACTTTGTGCAGAGCAAGTAGGGGTTGCACATGCATGGACTCAGCACATCCTGGGCTGAATATCAGGATGTGCAGAGTATGCATGGGAATGCCCCCACCTGCGCCCGCTAACATTACTTGGATGTGTTATGGCGTGACGGGAATTGTGTGCGCACAATTCATTTGAATATCTTGTCGGGGCACATCAAAAACATAGAAACATAGGAACATAGACTTTGATGCAGATAAGGACCGCTTGGCCCATCTAGTTTGCCCATTTCCCTACCTACAAGATAGGCCGCAGAGCCTAGTTAACCAACAGTCTGTTCTTCCTACCCCCACAAGAATTGCCTTATGTCTGTCCCATGCATTCTTGAATTCTCCCACAGTTTTAGATCCCACAACCTCCTCAGGAAGGCTGTTCCATGCATCCACTACCTCTCTGTGAAATAATACTTCCTCACATTGCTCCTGAACTGCCCCTTCTATCTTTAAATTCTGTCCCTTGTTCTTCTACGTCTCTCTTTTCTGAAAGATGCTACCATCTTGGACTTTGTTGATTCCACTGAGGTACTTAAAAGTTTCTATCAGGTCCCCCCTCTCTCTTCTTTCCTCAAGGGTATACATATTAATCTCCTTTAGTCTCTCCTCATTTGGCTTCTCTTGCAGACCCTGCACCATTTTAGTTGCCCTCCTCTGGACCGCCTCTAGCCTGTTTATGTCCTTGTGGAGATGGGGTCTCCAGAACTGGATGCAGTACTCCAGATGGGGTCTCACCAACTGTCTGTACAGAGGGATAACAACTTCTTGTTTTCTGCTGCTGATGCCTCTCCCTATGCATCCCAGTATACCCCCAGCCCTCCCTACTGCCTTCTCTCAATGCTTGCTAACCTTAAGGTCATCTAATATGATTACCCCCAGGTACCTTTCCTTTTTTGTTGTTGTTACTACCCCCCTTTGTGTATTCTTCCCCTGGGTTCTTGTTTCCCAGGTGCATTATTTTGCACTTCTTTGCATTGAACCCTAGCTGCCATGCTTCTGACTATTCCTCCCACCTTGCCAAGTCCCTTCTCATCCTTTCCACGCCTCCTTGTGTATCAACCCTGTTGCAGATCTTTGTGTCATCTGCAAAAAGGCATACTTTTCCTTCCAGTCCCTCTGCAATGTCACTGATGAAGACATTAAAAAGGACTGGACCCAATACTGAACCCTGCGGTACCCCACTAGTAACCCTTCTTTCTTCAGAGTGGACTCCATTTACAATTACCTTCTGTGTCCTGTTTTGCAGCCAATGTTTTACCAAGACTACTACCCTGGGACCCACTCCCAGGCTGGTTGATTTGACTATTAATCTTTTGTGTTGGACTGTGTCAAATGCCTTGCTAAAGTCTAGGTAGGCCATGTCCACAGCCCCTCCCTGGTCTACTACTTTGGTCACCCAGTCAAAGAAATCTATTAGATTCGTCTGACATGACCTTCCCACTGTGAACCCATGCTGCCTTGGGTCCTGTGCCCCACTGGTCTTTAGGTACTCAACTATTCTTTCCTTCAGAAGTGACTCCATCACTTTCCCTACTACAGAGGACAGACTGACAGGTTTGTATTTCCTGCCTCTGTCTTGGTCCCACTTTTGTGAAGAGGAATCACATCTGCCTTCCTCCAGTCCTCGGGTACCACACCATCCTCCCATGATTTATTAAAAAGAGTAGCCAGTGGTTTCACTAGTTCCTCCCTTAATTCTTTTAGAATTCTGGGGTGAATTCCATCAGGACCCATTGCTTTGTCCACCTTCAGTTTTAGGAGTTCTTGCAGAACCCTTTCTTCTGTGAAAGGACTGGGATCGACCCCCCTATCAAGAGTGCTTCTGTTAATAGGATTAGGCACTTCCCCCTCCTCTTTTGTGAATACTGAGCAGAAATATTCGTTCAGTATCCCTGCTTTTTCACTGTCCCCCTCTGCCCACCCACCGTTCATTCTATTCAGCCTCACTATCCCTCCCTTTGTCTTTCTATGCTCACTGAGGTACCTATAAAAGGTGTTATCCCTCTTCTTAACTGAGTAGGCTATCTTTTCCTCCGTTTGGGCCTTTGCTATTCTGACTTCCCTTCCTGCTTCCTTCTGCCTTAACTGATACAGATTTCTGTCCTGCTCCTTCTGTGTTTCCTTATACTTCCGGAATGCTATCTTTTTCTTCCCGTTGTTCACAGCCACCTCTTTTGAGAACCATGGTGGCTTTTTCTTTAGTTTTGATTTGTTTATTTGCTTCACACAAAGGCTTGTTGTCTCTGTGATGGCAGTTTTGATGATTCCCCATTGTTGCTCCACACCTCCTTCTAGCCTCTTTGCAGGTGCTTTTCTGAGGTATTCTCCCATCTTGCCAAAGCCAACCTTCCAGTACCCTCACTTTTGTATGGCTTGACTCTGTAGCTGAGTTTAATGTGAACCACACTCTTTGATGGTCCCTTGTTCCAGATGGCAACCCACTTCTAGATCTGAGATTCTCTCACAACCCCATTTGAGAGTATGAGGTCTAAGATTGCTTCCTCATGAGTGGGTTCCGAAACTAGCTGTCTGAGGCTGCCACCTATAGGGCATCAAGAATGGCCCTGCTCTTGGATGTGGCTGCAGCAAATGTGCTCCCGTTAACATCTGGCATGTTCAGGTCTCCCATCAACAGTATCTCCCCTTTCTCTGCCATTCTAAGAATGCCTTCTATCATATCCTTGTCCATTCCCTCCCCCTGACATGGGGGTCTGTACTCAACCCCTGTGCAGATTGTGGTGCCCTTTCCAGTCTCCAAGGTGACCCACAGTGCCTCCTCTCCTCCCTGTTTACTCTTTTGTTCAGTTGCTTTTATCCCTTCCTTTACATAGAGAGCTACTCCTCACCCTCTTCTCCCCTGCCTGTCTCTCCTGTAGGTTATGTACCCTGGTATGTTAACATCCCAGTCACGGTTCTCTGTGTACCATGTTTCTGTGACTGCTACGATATCCAGGCATCCCTGTTCCATCAAGGCCACCAGCTCAGGGAGCTTGTTGCCCAGACTATGGGCATTTTATTTATTTATTTAGCTTTTGTTAACCAGGTAAGTACACTAGACAAGTTGTATGCCTATTTTCAGGAACAACCCAGGAGAGTACAAACAGGTAATACAGGGTACAACAATACAGCAAAAGTTAGGTGAACAGTTAACGTCTCACACTAGTTGAAATGATTACATATACACTTGGAGGTTAGGTACAATAATCGATAAAGCTGCAGGCAATATGCAGAGTAAGACTGTGAGGACAGAATACATAGTGAGTTGACATTGAACAACACTGACTATCTGAAGCATTAGGTGGAGGAGAAGAGGAGCTAGTCAGGGAAATTGGCATCTGATTTGGTTTATATAAATATGGCTCCTGGAGCAGAGTCCAGAGGGACTACAGTGTCCAGTGTCCAGGGCTTATAGCTAGGGAGGCTTTAGGCATTCACAGCATGAGGCCAGCTTAAGATGCTCCCACAAGGAGGTCCAAAGGCTTTTGTGGGAAGGGGCGGTGCTGACCTGCTCTGGGAAGGACTTCCAGAGATTAGGAGCATGTGCGGCATAGTCCCTATCACCCATAAGGGTGCGGGTTGAGGGTACTTTTAGTATCCCAGGGCCTTAGGGTGTAGCATGAGAGGTCAGCTGGGGAGTGGAGCTGAGCCAATCCTGGGGTTGAGCTGGTGCTGATCACTTTGCTCACGTGGCACCCTATAGCAAAGTTTAGGTGATTGGTCGGGGATAGCCAGCCTAACTTCTCATAAAGCTCGCAGTGATGAGTGAGGCGGGGGGCACCAGAGCGAAGCAGCAGATGTTGTTGTACGTCATATTCCATCTAGTTAGGAGGGCTTTTGAGGTGCGTGCAAATAGGTGGAGTCCATAGCTTAGGGAAGGGAGTAACACCCCCCTGGCAAGAGCTGGGTGTGCAGCAGGGGTGAGGTTGTGTTTGACCCTATAGGCCAGCCCCAGCTTGCAGTTTACTCCTTTGCAGATGTTGAGGATGTGACTCCCTAGGTCCTGTTTGGGGTCAAGCGTCACCCCGAGATATTTGATGGAGGTCACAGTGTGGAGGGAAGTACCGTCTGTGCAGTTGATTAGCAGAGGGACTGGAGAGGTGTGAATTTTGGCTGAAGAGCCAAAGAGCATGGCCTGCAATTTTTTCTGGTTGAGGACCAACTTCTGTTTGGTGAGCCAAGCCTGGATATTCCTGAAGTCCTCAGATAGATGGAGGTTTAGGGTGGCCGTGTCTCAGGAATGAGCAAGGAGGACCAGGTCATCCACGTACAGGGTGACCCTGTATCTGGTAACAACATCTAGGAGATTGTTGATAAACAGGAAGAAGAGAAGGGGTCCCAGTACAGAGCCCGGGGACTCCCGAGGTCACTGGCAGGGGAGCGGAGAGGACTTTGTTGAATTTGGTTAACTGTTTTCTGCCATGCAGGTAGTCATATCCATTTCAGGGCCGGGGAGACAGGCCAAGGGACCTCATCTGAGCGTGGAGCAAGTCATGGTCAACAAGGTCAAAGGCCTTTGACAGGATGATAAACAGTGCACCAGAGAGCTTACCCTGTTCCATGGCAGCTCTAACACTAGAGGAGACAGAGATCAGAGCCGTGGTGGTGCTGTGCCATTTTTGAAAGCCATGCTGGGTGGGAGACAGCAGTTTGTGAGTTTGGATAAACTCCGAGAGTTGATTGACTACCACCTTTTCCAGGAGCTTGCTGATGGCTGAGAGGATGGCAATAGGCCGGTAGTTGTTGGGGACTTTGGGGGTTTCCCTGCTTTAGCACGTGGACAACCCTGGCAACCTTCCAGATATCAGGAATTGCCCCCATGGCAAGGGACATGTTAAAGATGTGGGCCACTGGGGATGCAATATAAGGGGCACCCAGTTTGAGAAGCCTGGGCTCCAGGTTGTCAAGTCCAGGACTGGCATGCTGGGAGAGGCCAGTGAGAAGTGACAACACCTCATTATCCGACACTGCCTTAAGGAGAAAGGGAGGTCTGGGAGGGTCGGGCATCTGCCAGTCCATGGGTGCGAGGTAGTTGTCACCCCTGGCCATAGGGATCTGTGGGGAGACGGCAGATAGGTCAGTGAAGTGGGAGTTGAGAGCGTTAGCAATCATGTGTGGATTGTTGCAGGAAGCTCCCCGATAATCATGTCAGTGACCCCAGAGTTGGATTGACCACCGACCAAGGATTTGATATTACCCCAGAACTTTCTAGGGTTGTTAGCTGATCTGAGAAGAGCAGCCTTACAGAAATCACTTTTGGCCACCCTGATGGCTTTTTTACACTCGTTTCTGAGTTTTCTGTATTGTTGTAGCAGGAACTGGTCGGGGAAGCATTTGTGGTGGGCCTTCACTCTCATAATCCATTTCCTGATGGCCTTACTCCTTTTTGCCCCATCCCTGTCCTTCTTGCCTTTGTCACTTTCTCCATTTACCCCTGCCCTTCTCCCTATCGACACCTCTATGTTGGTGTTTACCATACTTACTACCATAATTGTTTGGGGGGGCTAGGATTTCCCTGCTCCTTTTCAGTGCCTCCCCTCTTGACTAGTTTAAATGCTTGCCAATGAAGCATTTAAACCTATCACCTAGGATCCTGGTTCTCCTCCTGGACAGATGCAGCCCATCATGCCAGTATAGGCTTACATCACTCCAGGTGGACCCCCAGTCCCCAATGAAGCCAAATCCCTGAGCTCCACACCAGTTTTTCAACCACTGATTGAAACCCATGGTGCAGAACACCCTAGCCTCTCCTATGCCATAGATGGGCAGCACTTCTGAGAAGGTTACCATGCATACTACTTGTCTAAGGCCCCTGCCCAATTCCACAAACTCTTCCTGCACTTCTCTAATCCCTTTCTTAGCCAGGTCATTTGTCCCTAGGTGGACAATGACATCCTGCTCCCTCCCCTGTGCAGCTGCTCCGGCAATCCTGAGGATTCGCTCCCTGTCCCTCCAAACCATGGCTCCAGGCAGGCACCTTACCTCCCTCTCCCCTTCCTCCCCCAGTTCTACCTTCCTAACAATGGAGTCCCCCACCAGGAGTTGTTTCCTTCCCCTGCGAGGTCCCCTTCCACCCTCCTGTGGGTCTCCTTTGTGGAGGTTCCCAGCATCCTCCTTGGTATCCACTGCAGGTGCCTCCACAGAGGAACCACACTTTGCCAGAATGGCATAGGAATTGTGGAGTGGTACAACTGGAGGGATGCACCTCTGTTCCACCACCCTCACCCTCCTTGAGCCCAATGTGGCCCAACTGCTCCTCTTTCTTGGCAACCTCTGAGGCAATGGCAGTGGCACTGGTGGTCCCTGGATGGAAGAGGAGGTCCCACAAATCCTGGCCAACTCAGCCTGGAGACGAGCAACCTCCTCCCTCAGCCCAGAGAGGTGCCTGCAGATGGGACAACACCGCATCCTCCAGAACTTCTCCCGGAAGACTGCTGCTCCACAACCACTGAAGTGCACCACTCCAATCATGTCTTATTTCTGGCCCCTTAACTGTTTGCAATCCTTACTCGTTCCTCTGTTTTTTTCTCTCTCTCCTTACTTTCTGCCTGTGTGCCCCTTAAGCTCTTGATTGTCCTGTTCTGAGTCAAGAATATCCTATATTTCTCAGTAGACCCCTTACTTGCTCGGAGGCAGACCTCCAGCAGCTAGAGGGGGCCGGAGAGCTACTCTTGCCCTTCTAGGATGGTGGGTCTTTGGTGGTTCTGTGGTCACTCACTCCCTGCTCCCAAACAGGAAGTTTCTGTTGTCAGTCAAATCCTGTGCCTATAAAAGTAGAACTAGCTTTGGGTAGGAGGGAAAGAGGGCAATATAGTCCCAGTAGAGAAGTCCAGTCACACAGCAGTCCTTTCCCCTGGTGTCTTCTGCCAAGCTATTAGTTGAATCTTTCTAAGGCAGTCTTTAAATGTAGCTTCCTTCTAGCTTAGCCACTCCCCCTACTTACTAGATCTTTCTACAAGTAATTTAAACCTCACAGCTATTAAGTCATTTCAATCACCTGAGATTTACACCTAGATAACTGTTCAGATAACCATTCAGTTCAGTTAACTAAGACAAACACGCACTTTTTTTTGTTTTGTTTGTTAGTTTTTTTTTTACCCTAAATTAAAGTTCCAAGTACAAGAGTTCTTCTTCTTTAGTCCCAGTAGAGAAGTCCAGTCACACAGCAGTCCTTTCCCCTGGTGTCTTCTGTCAAGCTATTAGCTGAATCTTTCTAAGGCAGTCTTTAAATGTAGCTTCCTTCTAGCTAAGCCACTCTGCCTATTTACTAGATTTTTCTACAAGTAATTTAAACCTCATAGCTATTAAGTCCTTTCAATCACCTGATATTTACACCTAGATAATTGTTCAGATAACCATTCAGTTCAGTTAACTAAGACAAACACACATTTTTTTTGTTTTGTTTGTTAGTTTTTTTTACCCTGATTTAAAGGTCCAAGTACAAGAGTTCTTCTTTAGTCCCAGTAGAGAAGTCCAGTCACACAGCAATCCTTTCCCCTGGTGTCTTCTGCCAAGCTATTAGCTGAATCTTTCTAATGCAGTCTTTAAATGTAGTTTCCTTCTAGCTAAGCCACTCCCCCTACTTACTAGACCTTTCTACAAGTAATTTAAACCTCACAGCTATTAAGTCCTTTCAATCACCTGAGATTTACACCTATTTAACTGTTCAGATAACCATTCAGTTCAGTTAACTAAGACAAACACACACCTTTTTTGTTTTTTTTTGTTAGTTTTTTTACCCTAAAGTTCCATGTACAAGAGTTCTTCTTTAGTCCCAGTAGAGAAGTTCAGTCACAGAGCAGTCCTTTCTCCTGATGTCTTCTACCAAGCTATGTTGCACCATGCACAACCCTTTTGAATATCTGGGCCATACAGTACACTTCTTTTGTTTGTACAGGAGAACAAAAACAGGCTCCATTGCTATTACTCATTGTGAAAGCTGCTGTAACTATACCGTACAGAGAGGAACCAATGTAATGTCCATGAGAAATCCATTCTGGTGAGTATGAAGATTTTATTTAATCCATTTCATTGCTTTGTAAAGACTGCTGGAAATATTGCACACAACAGGTTGTCTTAGTAGTTGACAGGATGTGTCTCTGAAATGTAACTTGACAATAGGGATTGAGATTTGAGAACCAGGGAGGGACACATAACAATGATGTTGTAACTTTTAAGAAGTCATTCATTTCTTTTTTAGGAAAATTTGTAATACTTTGTTGTTCTGTCAAAGTGGACTTATCCAAAAAAGTTTGTCAACATCAGGCACACCCCTTCCCGACCCGAACTTGGGCACACATGCAACACGCAGAATTCATTTCATTAGATGACCATGACCATCATTAACAACCAGACTCCAGAAGGATGCTGATGAAATCTGTGAAGAAGTAAAGAAATAAGGAAACATTACAGACAAAACTGAAAATATGCCCCCCCTTAAAAAATATAAATACTTACCGTCATGTGCTTGAGAGTTATCCATTTCCATTTAAGTGCAATCTCATTGAGCACTGGAAGGTGCACAGCAACAGTTCAGAGTCACCTGTGTGATGCAGAACAATAGCATGAATACATGTCCCTGTCAAGTTCAACCCCCCTCATCATCATCTACAAAATACACAACCATATATCTATATATATATTTCTACTCATCAAGGTTACTATTACTGCACATCCAAAGGGCACCTTTCAATGCAGTTGAGATGATCACTTTTCACTTTTCTGCACACAAGGAGGACACATTGTGGGCCTGGAGAGAAAATCTGGGGACTCTGTGCCACCACTGTGTGCATGACTGAGTGCGCCATTAATTCTGGGGGACTTTGTATGTGCTGCAACAGTCTCCTTTCACTTCATTACCACTTGTCAATTTTCTGCACAGAAGGAGGATGCATTGTGGGCCTGCAGAAAAAACTGTGGACTCTGTGCCACTTTTGTGTGTTCTGTGATTGTTGTTGTGAGCTCATAGTCATGATGTCATAGTAACATTTTTACAGTTAAAGCAGCATTGCAAGAATGTCCTCACTGTTCTGAACTGTACTTTTTTATGCTACTTTAAATTGCCACACAACCACTACTTATGTGCGAGTCGTCAGTGACTTGAATAATACGATTCTTCTCACAATTTAAGTCTGCTTCTCTTACTCCTACTTTTTTTCATGTATGAAAACCAAATGAGCACGTCTTCCAATATTGTTCTGACCAGCTTTGTATTTATTTGCAGCTGCTTTTCAATAACTATTGTTCCGTGGTGTCGTATAAAACACTGACTGATGCATAACTGTTAGTTAACAACAGAAGTTATATATGACAACTACTTGTTGTGATGGAGAAAAGCAGAGAAAACAATGACAAAGACCTGGTCACACTCACTACTAGCAGCACAAATTTAAAAGGAATGACTCTTTCATTATTTCACACATGAAAAAAGGTAGTACAGTACATTCAACTACTGCAAATTATCGTATCATTCCAGTCAGTCAGGATGTAAGTAAAGGAACCTGTAACATAGTATTAAAAAATATAGGTCAGAGTTATCAACAGATTGCTGCGCTGCTGCTTTACAGACAGTCAACACATTGCATAGTGATGGTGATGCACATAAACTAATATGTGCTGGCATTACTACCACTGGAATATTTCTTGCTCCATAGAGTGCAATATATGCCTGTGAAAACCATCGATAATTTCATTACAGTGATCCACAGGATGGATGAATTAACAATCTGAAAAGCAACCCTCATTTGTGCTACACTTCTTCAGCAACGTTAAGATGTGATGGCAGGGGGAGAGCAGGTGCATGCTCCACTATACTGAATGTCCAGCAGCTATCCCAAGCAGTGTTTCCTAATGTTATAAGGTTCACTTTGTGGTGAAATGTGGGATGGTTCCACTACCAAGGCTCTTCTCATTGGAAGCATGGCCACACATTTCACAACAAACTGACCATTAACATAAAGAAAGATTCACAAACCTGCACATTCCAATATTCACTGTAAGGAGTGGAGCACGCACATACGGTCTCCCTGCCATCATGTACTAATGTTGCTGAGAAGGGAGGTAGAATGTGGGCAGAATTTCAGAATGGGAATGCCTCTGTCACATGACTCACTGTAATGCATTTATGCATTGTTTTAAAAAAAATTTATTGCACTATGTGGTGCAAGAAAGATTCCCCTGGAAGGGAAATGTGTATGATTTAATAATAACAAACAAAAAACACATAACAGAAGTACAACACAGTAGTGGGGTGGGGTCAGGGGAGTGGGAGTGGGTGTGGGGTCTTCAGAAAACAATACCTGAACTTACTATGGCCATGGGATGCCATGGTGGTCAGGCAGCAGATGCAACACTGAAAGTATTTACTGCTGCTGTCCTTCCACTCTGGTAACCAATTGCTTCAAATTAATTAAACACTTGTTGTTTTCCTCCAGTGCTGCCCACACCAGGAGGAAGTCAGACTGGCTAACAGGGACTGTGCCAGGGTCCACTGTAGTGGGTAATCCAGGGAGTGGTGCTGGTGGTGGACAGGGTGGTGCTGGTGGCGGTGGTGGTGGTGGTGGAGCACCTGATGTAGCCCTCCTCCTCCTCCTGCTGCAGCGGTGACTGCTGCAAGCACATCTTCCACCCCAGCAGCAACCTCAGCCACTGCCATGGAAGGGCCAGCAGGTGGATGCATGGCCCCTTCCCTGGCAGCCTACCACTCTGCACTGTGGTGATTCATCATGTGGGTGCACTGGCCGCCGGTTCCCAAATGTGTTCCAGGGGGACCACGGCGCACCAGCACACCACACACATGGCACTGCACCACTATGCTGTCTGCCCCCACACAATTAAAAAAGTCCCACATTGGGGAGCTGCGGGGGGGGACCAGACACAGTACACACTTGGTGGGCACGAGTCCCTCCACCATCAATTATTGCTGGGGCCACCTCCTGTGGCTGTGGAGGTGGTGCTGCTGGAGCCCCAACAGCTTCTGCTAGTGGTGGTGGTGGAGAAGGTGGACAAGCAACAGCCACCAGTGGCACTGGTGCTGCTGCTGCTCCTGTTGCTTCCACGGGGGAAGCAACACTGTCCAAGAGTGTGGAGTGGCCCAACATAACATGACCACCTTGCCCCCATGGGTCCGCACTCCTCCCCTCCTAATGCTGCCACGTGCCAGCGACTCGCCTTCTCCAACTCCAACTCCAACCTGACCCTTCATCCTTCTGGGTCCACGGGATGACACACACACACACACACACGTGCACACACACACACACACACACACACAGTCAGTCACATACACAAAACAAAAACAAAACTTATACAAAACAATTCACTAACCAAAAAAACACTAACACAGTACAAACACTAAATAAAATAGCTTTTAAAAAAGCTGCTTGAAATAGCAGTAACAAGAAATGACTCCGAGAGCCAAGCAAACTCCTCTCCTGTCACAATTCTGCTTTCCCCCTGTACAAATGCAAAGGAGAAAGTGAAACTACTTCTCTGACTCACTTCCTTCCTGCCTGGCTAAAGCATGTGACTTACAGTACTGCAGGCCATGCGATGTGTCTATTTTCTTCTCACTTCACCTTACTTTGCATTAAGGCATAATGAGAACGTGGAGTGGCATGGTAATGATAAGGCAAAGTGAGCACTTTATGAGGTCCACTTTGCATTATGCTCTGCAGACACGACATGGCCACTTTGTGTCCACTTCGCAGGCAGATTTATAGTTTGCTGCACCTCTGCTAGTGAATTAGGCAGTGCAATTATTACAGGTGACTTTAATTTCCCAGATATGAACTGGATGACCAGCCAGGCTACAAACAGGGCTGCTAGAGAGCTTTTGGAGACTTGCTTACAGCTGAATTTAAAATGAATGGTTAACTCTGGAACAAGGAAGAAGAAAAACGTACTTGATCTAGTCTTCAAATCTGATCATTCAAATATTCTAATCTGCGAAGTACAAGAACCAATATTTGGTAATGATCATAATGCTGTTTATTTCTCAATTGATTTAAATACAATCAAACCAAATGGAAAAACTAAGGTTTTCCTTTACAAAACTGCAAATAATGAAATCATACGAGGCAAAATGAATAGTATTAATTGGGGACAGGGTTCTAAGGAATTGTACAGTTGAGGAAATGTTGTACAAGATAAAGACACATATTATTAGTATCAGGAACCAACATATATTCAAAGTAAAAAATATAACAATAGAGGCCTCAAACCTAGATGGCTTAATAATAAACTTTCTTGTTGGATCAAAAAAACAAAACAAAAAGAAAACACAGTATAACAAATATTTAGATCATGGTCACAAAATGACTTGACCAAATACAAGACATTATTAAAATAATGTAAAAACTCTTTTAACAAATCCAAAAAGAAGACAGAATGGAAGTTATCAAAGTAGACTAAAAAAAAGTAAGTAACTTTAAACATCTTTATGGTTACATAAAATCATTAAAAAGAGCAAACTATAATATGTACAATAAACCAAAAGAGTATATCTTTTTCTGACACTGAAACTTTGCCCAATTCATTTAATTGCTATTTATTATAGTATTTCTTTTTATTTTATTTATTCATTAAAAGATTGGAATTACAATCCTTTGACTCAGGGACTTATTTGCAAAGGGTCCTCATCAAGGAAGTACATACAGAACAGGACAATACACATATTACAATTAGAATGCAGAGGGTAACACAACCCAGAGTCAAACATGTCTAATTCTAGTGATAAGTTGTGTGCAACTTAAAAAAATTTTAACAGATAACATTACAGTAATTCTACAAGAGTTCGTGGAGCAGAACAGTTATCAGTAGTAACAGGTACAGAATCAGTAAAACATTAAACAGGATAGGGAGGGGGAGAGAGGAGAGGTTGTGGGGATGAGCTGAATGGTATTGTGATAGTACTAGGGGATCAGAGAGGGCATGTAGGTTTGCAATCACAAGAGCTGGCAGAGAGGAGAAACCCTCTAAGTTTGAATTTAAATGGGCCTAGGTTCCTCTCAGCCGAGATAGCAATAGGTAGTTCATTAGGCCAGAGAGGTGCACTGTGCAGGAAGTCACATTGCCCCAGGGATGTTTTGCAAAAAGGGACAGACATGTGGCCTTGAAGGAGCTTCTAGTGTCCCTGAGTGTGGGTGCTTGCTGGATGACATTACTGAGCCCTGGGGGGGGGGCGGCAAGTCTATTGGCAACCTCCCTGGCAAGCCAGCAAGTATCGTATTTCAGCCAGCCCCTAAAGTTGAGCCAACTGGTGAGCCGATAAAGATCACAGGAGTGAGTCATCCTATCGGACCCTGTAACAAGATGGCAGACTCTGTTGAGGGTGACATTTATCTTGCGGTGGGCAGTGTTGTCAGCTGCCATGTAAAAGATGATTCCATAATCCAGAATGGACAGGACTGAGGAGGTAACCACAAGGTGGAGTGCTGCTGGTGGCAAGCAATGCTTGTACCTATGAAGCTGCCCATTTCTAGCATTGGCAGCAGTGCTAATAATTCAGTAACTCAGTAAAACAAGGTAGAAGGAGGCACTAGGCCCATCGATTCTACCTTCCCACACTAGTGGGCTATTTAGTCCCTAGTCCCATAATATAGTTATTCAGTCTAGTTTTGAACTGCAGGGCATTTTCAGAATTCACTCTGGTTTGAGGTAGCCTATTCCACAATTTTGTTGCTCTAATAGTGAAATATGTTTTCCTTTTGTTGGTGTTGGCCCTAGGGACCACAAGGTGTTTGGTATTACATCTCCGGTTCAATGGTTTGCATGCACTGGAAATATTACACTCTGCCATTAAATATTTGTCACCTTGTATGTTAAACAGTAGCAATAGGTCACCCCTTTGTCTTCTTATTTCCAAATCAAATAGGTTTAATTTTTTTAATCATTCTTGATATGGCTAATGTCTAATTCTAGTGATAAGTTTAGTAGGTTTCCTTTTTACACAGTGGCCCAGATATTCAAACTGCGCCAGGCTATGGCGCAAGCTTGGGTGCAGCTCAACTTGGCTGCGCAGGGGTGTGGACTGGGCGATATTCAATGGAGCTGCACCATGGCTCAGCAGCATTGAATATCACACCCTGGTCACATGCAGTGTGCATGGCGCAGTGGCACTGTGCCAGCACAAGTGGCCAGAGTGGAGCATGGGGATGCGATAGTGCAAGTTCCATTGTGCCATGCACAGCAACTGCGATATTCAAAACTTGACATGCAAATTGGGCCATAATGTATGCAAGGTGCAAATGGGGTAATTTGCATATCATTATGGCCCCATTTGCATTCAGGTGCACCGATCCCTGACGACTTGCACTTGGCACCTTCCAGGCAGCAACCATCGGGGATTGACGCCTCCTGCAGCTGGCAATGTGTTTCACAGCCCGGTCATGGGCAGGTGTATTAAAAAATAGAAACCATGTCCAATATCCCTGGTGGTCCAGTGAACCACTGCCCACCACATCATGGGCTAAGTAAAATAATCAGATCCCCGAAATCCCTGGTGGTCCAGTGGACCTGCCCACCCGATCACGGCTAAGTAATAAAATCAGATCCCTTAAATCCCTGGTGGTCCATTGGACCACTGTCTGCCTGATCGCGGGCATTTGTATTAAAAAAAAAGTAATACCCAATCTCCCTGGTAGTTCAGTGGACCTCAGACTGCCCGATCAAGGGCATTTATATTAAAAAAAAGTAATACCAAATCTTCCTGGTGGGCTGGTACCCCCTTCCCACCGCCCTCCCCGGTCAGCTGGTGGGCAGCAGCACCCTGCCTGCTGCCTTTGCCACCCTCCGACTGACACCGTCGATAGGGCTGTCACCATTGGTCACAGCATGAGCCAGTAGGCGTGCAGCCAGTACCATACTACATATTCAGATATGTGTGAATCATTCACATATCTGGAATATGTAGTACAGCACGAGCTGCATGCCCATTGGCTCACACTGTGACCCAATGGCGTACAGCCCAACTGACGGTGTCAGTTGATGGGGTGGCGGGCGGCAGGCAGGTGGGTGCTGTCCGCCAGCTGACCAGAGGGAGCAGGTCGGTGGGGCTCAGAGGGCGGGTGGGGAGGGGTGTACCTAGACCACCAGGGTGATTACGCATTACTTGTTTTTAATACAAATGCCAGCGCTCGGCAGTCAGTGGGCCACTGGACCACCAGGGAGATTGGGTATTACTTTTTCTTAATACAAATGCCTGCAATCGGGCAGACAGCGGTCCACTGGACCACCAGGGATATTGGACAGATTTTTTTTTTTTTTACAAATGCCCACAATCAGGCATGGGGGAGGTGCTGCCAGGTGCAGCTGGAGCTCAGGTGGCCACCCCACAGGTGGCAGCTGCCGTGTTGCACCCTGCAATGTGGCAGCTCACCTGTGGGTAGCCATCAGTTGTACTTTTTTTTGGATCAACTTTGTGCTGGCTCAGGTAGGGGTTGTGCAAGCATGGGTCTGCACATCTCAGGCTGAATATCAGGCTGTGCAGAGTATGCATGTGCATGCCCCCCTACCTGTGCCTGCATACATTACTGATGCGCTCCGGCACATCGGGATTTGTGCCGCGCACTTTTCCCTTTTGAATAACGTGCCGGGGTGCATCAGTGGGTTGCAAATGGTGCAACACTGTTGCGCCATGCACAACTATTTTGAATATCTGGGCAGATGAGTTTCATGTCCTTTGTAAGAAAGAGAGCCCAAAAGGATGATGCATAGTCCAAGTGTGGCCTTATGTAGGATTTGTGTAATGGTAAAATTTGTGCTTCATGCCTTGATGTAAAAGTTCTTTTCGACAATGATCGCTTGCTATAATGGAATTGCTAATAATTATTCCTAAATCTTTTTCTGTTTTTACTTGATTTAATGGGATCCCATTTAGGTAATATTGAGTCTGAGGATTTTTTGGCTTCTAGGTGCATAATAGCACATTTTGCTATGTTAAATTCCATTTTGTTCTGAATAGCCCGGTTTTCCAGACATACAATGTCTCTCCTAAAACTATCAATTTTGTCATCTGCATCAACATCCTGACAGAGCTTGGTATCGCAGCACATTTGCTGATAAATCCATTTACCTCTTGATGTAAATCAGAAATATAGATTCCAAATAAGACAGGGTCCAATACAGAACCCTGTGGCACTCCACTAGTTACCTCAATAGGGTCTGAAATGGTGCCAGAGATCTAACCCACCTGAGTTCTTTTATACAACCATGCCTCTATCCGTTTGATAATTTTAGGTTCTAATTTTAGTTGTATCACTTTGTCAATCAGAAGTTCGTGCAACACTTTATCAAATGCTTTTTTTAAAGTCTACAATAATACATCCACTGGTATTCATTTGTCTAGATGAAAACTAATTATTTCATAAAAACTAATCACACTGGTAGTGCCAAATCTACCTGCTACAAAACCATGTTGTTTCTGGTCCCTTAAGTTGTAATTCAAAAAATGTTCTTATCTGTTTTTAAAGATTCTTTCCATTACCTTGTAGATGACTATCAGTCTTATGGGACAATAATTATTCACATTATTTTATATTCTGCTTTATGAATGGGAATAACTAAAGCTTCCCTCCACTCATCAGGGACTGAACCACTGTACAAGGAGATGTTAAACAAGAGTTTTAGTGAGGAGAAAACTGATGATAATGTTTTTTTGTGTGTTTTTTTAGAAATGTAGGGCTAATTCCATCAGGCCCTGGGGCAGTGTGTTCTCTGATCAGCTTTAAGGATGTGTTTGTCTCCTCAAGGCTGATTTCATGTGTATAAAAATCACTGATTCAATTATATTTTGAAAAATCTTTTATCTGCAAATATTGATGAAAAATAATTATTAAATGCATTAGAAATATGTCTACTATCATGCAAATATCTACCATTGTCAACTAATTTGTGGATAGAGTAGTCCTTGCTCCTATTACTGTTTACTTATGCATAACATGCTTTCAGATCTTTAATTACAGAGAGTTTAAATTCATTTTTTTTTCCCTTTCTATTCTTATCATTTTTTTTCAGTTCCTCGCTATAGTTAATTGTATTAACTGGACTTGGGCTTTTTTCATCCTTTTAAATGTTTGCACTTTCTTATGAATTTGTTGCCTAATGGAGCTGTCAACTATGTGGGAATATTCCCCTTTTTATTATGAGTCTTTTTTTATAGGAATGTACAGTTTTTCTAGTTCTGCAATAATTGATTTAAATAGTTCCCTGCATTCACTGATGTTAAATCCAGAGAACATATTAACCCGGTCATATCCAGTCAACGCTTCAGTGATTTGGTCATATTCCCCTTTATTGTACTGTAATTATATCAATAATTAGTGTTATCCCCATTATCTTTTTTCTTATTAATTTCCAATATTATGACATTATGATCGCTGTTGCCTAATTGGCCACCTACATCAATGTTATTTATTTCCTCTGCAAAATTTTTAAGGAAAAGATCTACGGTATTATTATTTCTTGTTGGTACATTTGCCATTTGTTCTAAGGCTGCCATAATGCATGAATCAAGGAATAGACCCTCCACTGATGTTTTTTGCTATTAGATAATTCCAACTGATTCCTGGTAGGTTAAAGTCCCCAAACAATCATAACATCTGAGTGTAGTGTTAGCTGACTAAGTTCATCAATTGGTAGTTGGTCCAGATCTGAACCTGATGCTGGTGATCTATAAAAATTTGCAATCAGGAAGTGCTTCTTATTGGTTTGAGCTATTTGAACACATATACCCTCTAGCTGACCATGTTTAGTATACAGTAGGGGATATTCTGAGGCCTTTATTGCATTTTTAAAGTATACAGTATACAGATCCCCTCTCCCTTTCTTTTGTTTCTATTTCTGGTATATAAGGACTATCCAGGGATAGCATTGTACCAATTTGATGAGGTGTCCCACCATGTCTCAGTAACTGCAGCAATATCAAGCTGATGTAATAGCATTAATTCAGTTAATTCATCAATTTTTTACTATGTTAAGACTGCTTGCATTAGTTACTAGGATTTTATAGTTATTTTTAAGTTTAATGCACTGATTTGATGTTTTCCCTTTTGCCCCCTACAATCTAGTTTAAAAAATATTTAATTGTTTTGGATATACTTTTGCTTAGTGCTGCAGCACCCTTTCTGTTAAAGTGAAGACCATTCCAACTGAACAGACTTGGGTCTGTGGAGAACCTTTCCCAGTGTGTGATGCATTTGGCATTTTAGCCATTTGTTAGCCTGCTTTATTTTGGTTTGTTTATTAAAATTAGCTTTTGGCACAGGCATAATTTCCAAAATACAATATTCACAGCCCAGTTTTTACAAAGTGGTCGCTATGGCTGTGGAGTAATTCTTGATTGTTTCAATGGGAAATCTATTGATGTCATTTGTACCCACATGCAGCACTACTAGTGGTTTTGGCCTGCATTTTTAACTATGGATGGAATCATTCTGTCTACTTCCCTTGTCCATGCACCTCTATAACTTGAGCATGTTATGTTTTCCTTGTTTTTACTGCAGATGGTACCTATCTGAGTATTTAATAATCAAATCACCTAGCACAAAAATCTGTTTTTGACTTTTTGGTGATAGTTGACTGGTCTCCATAGTGTTGTTTACATGTATCAATTCGCAGGTTTGACTCCGATTTGTATCATTGGTATTCTCTAGTTGCCCTGAGTCTGAATTATGGACTTGTGCAACCGTAACTCCTGTGCCCTTTTTTTTATCTTCCCATTCTTTAGAAATTTACTTACATTGTGATTGGGGGTTATTAATTTTAGTTGTTTCTGTGGCTGATATGTTTATGTTTATGTTGTTTTTAACATGTGGGCTGATGCTATTATAGTCGTTTGCACTTGCAGTTGGTGAGTTCTCATTGGTCAATTCCAAAATGCTATATCTATTTTGTAGTGGAAGATTAAATTCCATGTATCTGCACCCTTTCTTTTTTAGTTTCTTGATATTTATAGCAGGACTCCAGTCCTCTTCCACGTGACTACTATCTTCCCTAGAATGCTTTTGGTAATCCTCTTGAGATCTATTAATGTGTTGTAATACTTGATTGAGAGCAATTTTAGTAGGAGATGATACAGGTTTATTCTCGACTGTTTTAGCCTGCAGTTTTGCCAATGCATTTTTCTAGTTTATCAATTCTCATTTAAGCATTATTATCTCTCTGGACTGCTAGCACTTTAATCCCTCAAACCCTACTTGACTTTCTAGGCAGAATTTGCTGCAAATTATACATAACATAGCAATTTCCCCAGTGCTAAGAGTAACAATGCCCTCATTGATATTAGTTTTGTTAACATATAAAAACAATTACTGATACTATATACACAAGAATCTTACCCAGAGTCCCAGCTGTCCACAGTGGACACAGTAGACATGTGCAGAAATGCATATGTCTCTGCATGCATCTCAGTTTGCACCAAAGAGAAAAAACAAAGATAATGTGTTAAATAGTGCTGGACATATGGTTATTGATATTCCTGAGGATTAGAACTTGTACCCACTAAATGGGAGATATCCAGGGGACCTGGAAGGTGAATACACTTTTGTTTCTTCTAGAGGAGTATCAGTTGTGGACCTGATTTTCTGGTCTGGTACTCCAAGTTACTGGGTTAATTGCTCTGTTCAGATAAGAGGAGAAAGTGACCATAATCCAGTTGTGCTGGAAACTAGATTAAGAAGAAATACAGTAAATAGGCATGAGGATATAATATTTACTGAGATTAGGGAAGCTCAGCAAATAATTTGGAAACAAGACTCATATGAGACTATTCAGTTAATTTTGGTTAATTCAATGTTGACCCAGCCACTTGAATATAGTAAATCTTAAGAACATGGTAATATGCTAAAGCAAATAGTTGCACTTTTTAAAGATATAAAATCAAGCCTTGAATGACCTACTAATATACGAGAAAAGATTCTAGATACATGGTATGACTCAGATTATAAAAAGGCTAAAAAAGATTAAGAAATTAAGCAAAAATTACCTTAAAATGAAAAGTAAATCAAAACTAAAACTGCTGAATAAAGCTAGATGACTGTATAAGCAACTTCTGATAGAGAAGAAAAAGGGATACAATGATGATAATTATGCTTAATGCAGTCAGGTCTAAGGACCAAAATAAATGTTGGACATTGGTGGCAAAGGGCATTAATAATTATAGAACTAGCATGGTTCATATATTTCAGTGGAAAGATGGGTGAAACATTTTAAGCAAATCTATTTTGAGCCAGTGGAAGGGCCAGTAAATGAGAATATTTCATTGGTAAATGACGAGTTTCACCCAATTAGTATGGATGAAGTATATTTAGCAATACACGCTCTTAAAAACCAAAAGTGCCAGTTCCAGACAGAGTCCCTTCAGAAGCTTTCCTTGTAGAAACACCCCTAGGGTGTTGATATTTAATCATATTTTATAACAAATGTATTATGAATAATAAATATTTAGACTCCTGGAGAGGAGCAAATACAGTCCCCTTACATAAAAAAGGAACTTTAATAGAGCCAGCCATGTACAGATCAATCAGTCTTTTAGATATTAATCCTTAAATGTTCTGCACAGACTACAAGTAGAGGTAGAAAGAACAGGCAGTATTTCTAGATACCAGGCTGGCTTTAGGCCACAGTTCTCCACAACAGATAATATATTTGTTTTGAGACACTTATTTGACAAATATGTGAAACTTCGAGGACAAAAACTTTCTACTTCTTTTATTGCCTACAGCTCTGCCTTTGACAGTGTGTCTACAGGAATACTTTGGGAAATACCGATAGAAAGAGGCATTGATGCTAACTTAGGGGTTATCATAATTCAACTGTACTCAAACACACGGGCTAAAATTAGTTTGGGGAAAATAGGCTAACTATCTACCTTTTGCTTGTAATAGGGGCATCAGACAAGGTTGCGTGCTGGCACCTATGCTTTTCTCCCTGTATCTCGACAAAATGTTAAAGTGTTGTATAGCTATTGATCAAGATACCCAAAGATTCAAAATATGCCTTACCAGCTGTTAGCCTATGTAGATGATATCATACTAATTTTCTTAACCAAAAAAGGGTTTACAGAATAAGCTAAATTACAGTCACGAAAAGTCCACGTTACTAAAAATAAAAATGAAAATGACTAAAGCTAGAATTCTTATCTTTGGACAAAATAAAATTGAAGGCTCTTGGTTTTTGGGTGACAGTAAAGTGGACCTAGTGGATAATTATGTTTATTTTTTTTTTTTAATTTTTTATTTAGTTTTTGTTGACTGGGTAAGTGCACTAGACAAATCTTGCCTATTTTCAGGCATGACCCAGGGGGAAGGGGATACAGATGAATGCCAACTGATCTTGAACCAGATTAAGCTGTTGGTGGTATTTTTAGTGAATAAGGGAAATTTGGCCTGGACACCGGGGAAATTCCCCTACCCTGATGTAGGGGGAAGTGCTGGCTGTCTGCTAAGATGGCTGCTTCACACCACACCTCGGAGTGCAGGGATGTGTGGGAGGCAGGGGAGCGGGTCTTATCTCCTACCTCGGCTTGTCTAGAGAATAAAGATTCACAGGAGATATTGGTTTCCCCTATGGATGTGGAATTTTTTGTATAAGATTCTCATTGGATGGATGACATACAGAAAGCACCTGTAGTGGATCCGTCTAGTGCGGTAATGTTGAAACAAGATTCCCAATTGGTTCAGGCGGAGGAGAAAGCCATATGGGTGGCGTGTTCTAGTGATACAGAGCAATTGCTTTCAATTCCTGGTTCGGAGAACCGTGTACCTGAAACTAACATTGGGAGCATACCTTTGCAGTCGGAAATGGATAGCGACGCTGTGCAGATGCAGTGAGTAGCTGCCATACCCGGTTCTTCAGTCAATGCAGATATCACAGGCTTACCTGCTGAGTCACTGGAGACTTCAACACCAGCGATTGAAACAAGGCTGCCTCTGCAGGAGAAAGTACAAAGGAAAACTCTGGGAGTGCAATTATCTTGAAGAGGATCTATGTGGTGCCCTGGCGATGCACTTCAAGCCGCAGGGTGGATACCAGAAAAAGATGGTTCTTGGAGACCTGACCCTTCGGATCTTGCTGTTGCATGTTATGAGGAGGTCAAAATTATAACCACAGGTAAAATAATACAATCTCCTAAAAAAATCTGTACTTCACAATGTGGAACAAAGTAACAATAAGGATTCTGTTCAGGCTCAGACAGACTCTTGTACTGTTCTTACTGCAATGATTCAAACATCAAAAGATTTAGAAATTACTGAACTAGGTTCTCCTGCAGCAGATGTCAGCTCAAAGATACTTAAGGGGTCACAGATGGCAAATACTTACAGGTTTGAACAGATTAGACATGAGGAGACTTTATCGACAGGGCTTGGTGTGCAAAACTTGCAAGATCCTAATAAAAAGAAACTTTTCAAACCTATGCTTCAGATGGCAGACTTATTTAAAAATAAAGGAGAACCTGCACCTTGTAGAAGTGCTATTAGGTTGTTGTATAAAGGAGGCCTAGAGACCCTGCCAGATAGGGTGTATTTAGGCTGAAACTTACTAAAGAATTCTATGAAATTTTATGCTTCTGAGATATTTGCTCTCATACATACAGATGAATATAACTACAATATAAGCTTTAAAACTGTGGAAGCTTTGGACAGATTCTGGGTGAAATATAATGAAATGAAGAATTCTCCTGTTTGGACCCCTTTTTTTGGCTATACCTATCACGAAACCAGCAGTTAGAACTATCATGATTATTTTCAAAAATGAGGGTGTGAATATATCTGATATCTTATACTGGCTTAAGAAATGATGTGAAGTCCTGGAACAACCTGTCCCTGTAATTGATTCAGAGCAAATTTGGACAGGAGGATGGAGAGTAGTGTAAACTGTTTATGTTGAATACAGGAATTGCACATCTTCCAGGTTGTTTTTTCCTGGGGAAGGACAGAAGGTCCATCTTTTACCCTGGTCAGCCAAAGTCTTGTCATCACTGTGGTTCTAGGTTACATCTAAGCAATGCTCGTGATACCCAAAAAATGTACTCATTGTTTGGAACTAGGTCATCTTGCTGTGTCATGTATAAATACGTTTTGCTGCAATTTATGTGAGGAGAAAGGTCACTCCTATATTAAGTGTCCCTGAGCCTCCCATAATAGGGAGGATGTGTCCACACATGATGCCTTAATTACTCAGGCACAAAAAAAGGCTGTTCTGTAGCCTCTGCACATAGGATGCAAGAACTTCATAAACAGAAGGAGATAGACAAAGAAAATGAAAATGTGGTAATACCAAACGCAGATACCACAGAAAAATAGGAAATGGGTAAAACACCCCCCCTTTTTGAGGAAAATCAACAGCAAGGTAATGAACCTAGAGCTCAGGATCACTCTAACTTATCTCAGAACAGCAAAACTTTGGATACCACAGAATGGGAAATTGCAAAAGTGTACGACACTGATTTGCTTGCATTACAAACTGACATAGGTCCTTCTGTTATTCCAGAATCTATGCCTCCCCCCCCCCCGGGTTAATACAGAAACCCCATTCAAAACTGTAACCTATAAAACAAGGCCATGAGCTAAGACTGACAGTACAGTCAGATCTAGAGGAAAGGGATGAAAAATTTCTCAGGGCACACCCAAATGGACCTCGATGAATCAATATAAATTCTTTGGCCACTGATGACTCTGAGGATGTGGATTCAGATTCCTCCTCTGTTTCTTCCTTTACCAAGGATCAACCTTCAGGGTTGGATGATAATAGTTCTACAGATACAGTACAGAAAAAATTTACAGCAAGATCCCAATCTTAAAAGTGCTGGTTGATTTGAGTAACAATTCTTTGTTTTCCTTATGACGTCCCTTAGTATTTTAAATTTAAATGTTAATAGTATAAAAAATACTAAAAGAAGGTTGACTGTTTTGACAGCTCTTTCACATCAGAGGGCAGCTATTATATGTATACAGGATACTAGGCTTAAATCCCTAGATGAGATTGCTCAAGCCACTAGGTTATGGACTCAGGGAGTTTCTTTCTGGTCACAAGGAGTAGATACATGTGATGAATTGGGGATTTTATTTTGTAATCCTGATTTAAAAGTTACCAAATTGATAGAGATAGAGATAGAAATAGGTCATGCTCTACTTATAGATTTTCAATATGGACACACCAGAGTGACATTGATAAATACATATGCACCTCAGGGTAAGACAAATCAGACAGATTTATTTAAAAAAATTCAACCTTATTTACACACAGCCAGGTTACTTATTTGGGGGGGGGGGGTTAATTGCAGTATAGCAAGGGGAGATAGGGGGTTTCTAACTAGCAAAATTTATTGTGATAGTAATGTTTTGACAGACATTCATTCTACTTCTAATTTACAAGATTCATACAGGGTTATACAGAAGAAAGGGGGATTTACTTACATTAGAGGGCCTCACTCTACTAGAATTGACTTTATATTTACTTCAAATTTTTTAGAGATCATCCAAGGGAAGGTATGGGACATGGCTTTTTCTGACCATAGGGCAATTGAAATAGTGATTGATTGCAGCAATATACCACCCTGTGGGAAAATCCCCTTGGAGATTAAATGCAGAATTATTGGAGGTAGACTATACAAATAGAAATTGGGAACAATTATTGGTGGTGAGAAAATCAGTTCTATGTCTAGATGACACATATGCTGCATGGTGGGAAGACAATAAAATGAATTTTAGAACTTTTTTCAGAAAATGGCTGGGAAGAACAATACACACCTTTACTTAAATTACTTAAAGCTTAGAAAACAACTTCATTCTTTAATTTCCAAAACAGAAACCCAGAGAATAGATTATATAAAACAAATCTCATTCATAAAGAAAGAAATGTATAAACTCCAATATAACAGAGCAAAAACTTTGCAGCTAGAGTTAAGATTTGGTACTGAAGGAAAAAAACAAACTTTTGACCCTTACAAAGATAATAAAAAGAGAATAGGAAACAAAAAAAATGGTACAATTAAAAGATAATATGGGGAATATACATAGCACTGAATTAGGCATTCTGAATACTGTACACCAACATATCTATGATACCTTAGGAACACTCCTGAAGTGAAGGATGAGGAAGATTATTTATCACAGATTCATTTTCCAAAATTAATAGAACAACAAAAACAAGCATTGATAGTATCAGTTTCACAATTGGAGGTGCAGTTAATAATTTCCTCCTTGGCAAAAGGTACTTCACCAGGAGTTGATGGCTTAACTCCAGAATTTTATAAACATTTTTTGAATCAATTATTACCAGAATTGACTCAGTTGTTTAAAAAATTATTACAGTCAGAGCAGATATCAGATAATTTATCTATCACTGAGTTAATTTTTCTTTATAAAAAAGGGGATAAGGATTTATTACAGAACTGGAGACCCATTTGTATCATGAATATGGGTTTTTAAATCTTGGGGAAAATTTTGGCTAAATGGCTAGGCCAGGTTTCTGGAACTTTAATTACTGTGGCCCAAATTTGTTTCATAGAAAATTGTGGTATTACAGATAATCTGATTAGTCTGAGAGAACTTTTTCCAAAAACTCAAACAGATACAGTGGAAGGGTTTTTGTTAAGCCTGGATCAGCAAAAAGCCTTCGATTCTGTAGCCCATAGTTATTTATTTAAAACTTTGAATTTTTTTGGTTTACTGACAATGTTTGTAAAATGGATTGAAGGATTATATAGGTCCGCACATGTTATTTCATGAGTAAATGGGTGGACAGGACAAAAAATACAAATTAGTGGAGGAGTACGACAAGGGTGTCACCTAAGTCCCTTACTCTATGTTTATTGTATTGATCCGCTATTACGTGCAATACTGATAAATAAAAAGATAGAGGGTATTAGGTTAACTGTAGAAATGGCCCCAATATCCGTAATGGCATATGTGGACAATATAATTTTGGTTATTAAAAAACTACTGAAGAAAGAGAAATTATAAATCGGTTGGAAAAATATTCAGAGGCCTCAGGATCTCATATTGATACAGATAAAAGTATAGGTCTACAATTGGGAGGAGTTGAACTGTCTCAAACTTCATATGCTGGTATAAATTTAACACTGGATCCTATCACTATTTTAGGGATACTATTTGGTTCTGGGGGTCTATCTCTTTTGAATTGGGAAAGGGAAATGGATATGGCCGAAAATGTATCTAAATCCTGGGCTAATCGGCAAATCTCAAAACGGAAAAGAATATTATTGATAAAAACATTATTAATATCTATATTCTTGTATATTAGTGTTATATTTCCAACTCCAATACAGTTAGAAACTAGATTATATAGTATTTCTAGAGCCTTCTGGGGGAGTTGTTTGAACCCAGATAAGAGGGATATTACGTATAGACCAATTAAAGAAGGAGGGATAGAGATGGTTAATCCCATTGCCTTCTATTATAGTTTATTTTTACATGCAAATATAATAATTTGGCAGGGTCAGAAGAATAAGGTATGGCAGGAGAGTATATCTGAATGGGTAGAAATTTGTATGAATGCATGGATACAAGGGAATAGTAGATTACTCTCTAGAGTGAATATCATACCATCCTATGTGAAACCACATTTTTAGAAATTAATTAAATGGAAGGTACCATGTAATCAGGTCATGGTGGCTCTGAAACAAAGAATATACAAGATACTCATGCAAGCAATTTCTCAAGAAGCCGTTGTTCTACCACACTGTCCAGTAGCAGACAAGAATATTGCCATTTCACAGCTAATGAATAAAAGAATACCTGATTTTGCATGGGATTTACTTTGGTTGACCATTCATGGAAAATTGAATGTAGAAAACAACAATAAACATAAATCTAGAGAAGAAAGATTTTTGTCCAAGAAACTTTTGCCAATGTATATTAGAAACACAAGAGCATTTTTTTTGGAATGTACGTATGTACGACTGTTATGGGATGAAGTAATTCGTATTTGGAAAATACCATGGCTTATATCATTAACATATGTGAAACTAAATTTTTTGGTATATTCTTCATGTGGGGACTCATGTTCATTGGACGCTTTACAAGTCATTTTTGCTATTCCTAAGTATTTTATCTGGCAATCCAGATGCAAATGGGTACTACAGTAACTTCATGTGCCTGCAGATGTATTTTGGAAAAATGTACAGACTTCTTTAAGACAAGTTTATGAAGCAGATAGCAAAAAACATTCAAAAAAGAAGATGGCCTCACTATGGTTTGCTTGCACCACTTTATTGTGATAAAAAAATTAATGTGGAAGTGGTTTTTCCAAAAAAAATCTACATGTGTAATAAGAATGGAGAAAGAAGATAAGTTCTGGTATAGAATATGTTCTAGAGCTCTTTGACAGTTACAGTACAGAATGGATAGTTCTTGAATTATGATTTCCCTATTTCCTCCCAAAATTCCCCTACTCTTTTCAATAAGTGCCATGGGATCTTTAACATCCACCTGAACTACCACCAATCCAGGCAGATGGGGCCTCGGTTTAATGTCTCATCCGAAAGACAGCATCTCAGAAGTGCAGCACCCATCTCATACTGCACTACAGTGTCAGTGCTGGGATATTAACCCAAGTGCCAGATGTGGGATCTGAACCCACAGCCCTCTGATCTTCCAGTCTCAGAGGCGAGTGTGCTACCTATTGAGCCACTGACACTGCACTTAGGAGTCACCATACAGCAAAACTGTGATTGGACTACACATATAAATTCTACTAAAGAAAAAATGAAGAAAACAGTAGCAGGGTTTGCCAGGTTCAATTTCAAGTGTGGAGGTGCAGCAATTAAACCACTTACAGACATTGTAAAGGCCAAATTCGAGGCACAACTTCTGTATGGGTCTGAAATTTGGGAGTCTCAAAGTTTAGACAAACTGATGTCCCCACTATACAAGGCTCTGGGGAGTATTCATAAGGTTGACCATGCTTGCCCAACAGCATACATAAGGGTGAAACTAGGGTTAACTAATATTAATGCAGCCATAGAATCAAGAAAAATAAAATATTGGATTACAGGAACAAGAAAAGATGAAGGGACACTTGTGAGACAGTGTCTAAAAGAAAACGAGTTGTGGTCAGGCAAGGGTAACAGGGCAGGTTATTGTCATAATGCGCTACACTTGGGATTGATAAAACATCAACTTATTCATCTAAATAGAGCAGTGGAGAGTGGAATAGTATTAAGCATAAAATATAAAAGATACATCTCTAAAAAGATAATGAGATTTTGGAACAACCTGGATTTTGGGATTGTTGCAGGGTCAAGCTACTCCAAGTGGTTAGCAGCAAATAACTATTACCACGTGTGCAAACCTTATATGGAATTACTTATAGATATTAAGCTAAGACATCATTTTATTATATACAAATCTGAGCAATTTCCAGGTAATGTGCTAGAATATTGCTATAAAAAAACAGGTATTACTTCAGCAAATCGTGATTGTGGAATTGGGGAAGTGGAAGATTTGAACCATGTTTTGTGGAAGTGTAAATAGTATAATCTTCAAAGGAAATACTGGTTGGGTCTGTTCTTACATGAAAGATATCAAATAGATAAGACTGTCCTTACCAACATTTTAATGCATACAGCAGATGTTTGGACATTAGAATGTCTAGCTAAATATGTTACAATTATTAAGAGTATTAAAAATAAGATTAAGATTATATGAATAGAAGATTAGATTGAGTAGTGTTATTTGCAGGTGGGAGATAAGTTTTTATCAAATAAAGTAAATAGCACCATATAGACTCAGCCTTTGCAAGGATACAAGGGGCACTATCATGAGCCCAGTAGGGGGTACTGTGGTCCTGATTGCATACATGTATTCTTATGTCTCCTCTGACAGACCAATGTCTTCAATGCTGCTATGTGTACTACTCTCCCTCAATCATGTTTTAAACTTGTGTATTTTAAATTTTGATCTTTGAAGTTGTATGTTTTAAAATTGTGAAAACTTTTTAGTCATACAATAACATTTTCTACTACTACTACTTCTACTATAAGGAGAGAATGATTAACTGTATCAAATGCCTTAGTCAGGTCTATGTAAACAGACCTGACTAAGTGCCTGTTGTTGAGGGCTTTATGTATGAAGGTAGTGTATTCCAGCAGTGCAGTTGTACTATGCCCCTTATGGAAGCCATGCTATTCCTTACAGAGGAGGTTATATTTTGTCAGGTGGTCTGTGAGCTGGTCAGAAACAATTTTTTTCAGGGCCTTGGGGGGGAATGGATATTGGGCAGCAGTTTTTTGGGATTGTGTGGTCTCCCCTTTGAGACAGGCATGTTAACACCCACCTTCCCTTGGGAGGGGAACTGGCCAAGATGGAAGGAGAGGTTAAGAATAAAAGAAAAAGAATAAAGAATAATGGTTAAGAATAAAAGAAGTTAAAGAAATAAATACAACATCCAGAGCCAGGAGGAGGAGTTCAAGGTCCAAGGAGACCCCACTATGCTGAGACTTACCCAGGACTCTGATTAAATAAGGTTTTGCCTCATGGGGGGAACCAACCTGAAACAGAAAAGTGGAATATCAACCAGGGGGGGTTGAAGAAGTTAGAGGGGAGGACATTGCTAAGGTCAGAGAAAGAGGCATTTA
Organism: Neoceratodus forsteri; assembly: GCA_016271365.2. Classification (NCBI taxonomy): domain Eukaryota; kingdom Metazoa; phylum Chordata; order Ceratodontiformes; family Ceratodontidae; genus Neoceratodus; species Neoceratodus forsteri. The sequence continues at coordinate 1,036,112,736 of CM028135.1, forward strand.
GTGAGTTGGAGATGGCTCCAGGGTCCAGGATGGTGGTACCATTTATAAAAAGCTGTGGGGGACGGACACCGATTTATCACTGAGTGCTTTAATGTTATTTCAAAAATGTCACCCAGAGCCCCAGGAGGAGGTGAGGATTTCATGAAAATGAGCTGCCTTAGCCTTTTGAATCTCCCAAGTGCATTTATTTCTGGACACTTTGTACCATTGGCTGCCGAAAGGGAGGCCTGATTCAGTGGCTTTATGCCATAAATTGTCCTTGTGGCGCATGAGCTCTAGTATGGCCAGGGTTATCCAGTGGGTAGAGGGACACTTGACTACCTGCATAACGAGTGGGGCAAAATGATCACAAGTGGCATTGAAGCAGGATATGAAGTGGGAGAAGGCACTCTCAACTGACAGGGCAGTATAGATAGGTGACCAGTCACAGTGCAGAGAAAGTTTTTGAACTTATTCAGGGATTCCTTCTTTCTTTCAATGACGCTGATACACACTTATTGGAGGCGGCTTAGAGGCCTTATTAGTTCAGCTGCAGAGCATGGAGGAGTGGTCGCTAAGGGCATCAGGCAGAACAGTGACCTCTGTGAGATTGGTTGGATGGCTAGTAAAGATTAGATTAAGTAGGGAGGAGCTACCAGTTTTGGGGTTTAGGCGGGTGGGAGAGGTGAATACTTGCAAGAAGTTCATGGCTGCAATAGTGTCCTTAAAAGGGGTGGCCTTAGACGACAACAAATTGTTGTTAAAGTCCCCTAGTGCTGTAATTCCTGAGGTGTGGGGGAGTTGGGAGATGCAGTTGGCAATTTAGAAAATATAATGGTCAGTTGTTTATTTAAATGATAAAATTGCTGCAGAATCTATAATTCAGGAAGCATAAATTGAAGATTACATTAAAAAATTAAAAGAATACACTTCCCCAGTTCCAGAAAAAATCTCAACTAACACATTGAAAATATTGAGCAAAAGTGTTCTTAAACCCTCATCCATATTATTCACTATGTCCATCAGCACTGGGGAAGTGCCAAATAATTGGAGAAAGGTCAAAGTGTTACCGATTTTCAAAAAGGGTAATAGGGCAGATATTCAGAATTATTGCCGATTAGTCTAACATCAGTGACTGGAATAATTATGGAATCTATTATTACAGATAGAATAAAAATGCATATAAGTAAGTTGAACAGTGATGACCCTGAACAGCACTGGTTCAAAGCAAGTAAATCATGTTTAACTAACTTGCTCTGTTTCTATGAAAAACATTTGCAGGGCCCTTGACTACAGAATTCCAGTAGATATTACATATTGATTTTTTGCAAACCATTCAACAGGGTGCCACACTGGGCCATCCTAGATAAGATGTCTCAATTGAATATAAAGGATAAAATAATAAACTGAGTACTGCAGTGGTTCACAAACCACACTCAGATAGTTTTCATAAATGGCCACATTTCTACTTGTGGAGATGTTACAAGTGTTGTCCCACAGGGCTCTGTCTTGGGACTAGAGATGTTGCAAAATAAAATTTCGCTGGTGAAATTGCTGCAAAATCGGTAATTTCGCCACGTGAAATATTTTGTGAAATTCTGAAATTTCACGCAAAAATGGGCATCTCAGTGCCCTGTAGCACAACAGTATACCCAATGCATTAGACCCACTGAGCTGCTTGTACCAATCTGTATATCATCCTGGGTGCCTAGTGGTCCCCCCCGGCTGATCACCAGCCCAAATTGAAGAATCCCCCCCTGCTGAGATTTTCATCAATTTCCCCATCCACAATGAATAAAAATAATAAAAAAAATCCAGACTCCATGGTGTCTAGTGGACCCCCAACACCTCACCCTGATATCAGATAGTGTCCTCTCCCCTCCTCAAATTACTCTGATCAGGCCACCAGAACAGCCCTCCACTCACCTCCACGGCCAGCAGACCGACTGAGCACTTTAAGCATGTGCTCATTCATGGAAGCTCTCAGTAGGGCTGCCAGCCATGGAGGTGAAATGAGGGCTGTGCCAGTGGGCCACTTGGGGTACTGTGGGGAGCTGGGGGGGCACTATCTGATGACAGGGTGAGGAGTCCACTAGACACCAGGGAATCAGGATTCATTTTTGTATTTATGCAGCTGAACAAAAATCCTAACACTTGAAATGGAGACCACTGTGATGCTTTATTGTCCTGTGTGGTTTGTGCATCTCTGCATCTGATGGCTCCAAGGAGAAGGTCATCCCATAGTTTTTTCATTGATTTTCCCTAGCTATGGGATTCAGCAAGCCCAGAGTCCACAGTGAAATTTTAGGTTTTTTAGTGTGGCATTTAAATTTGGTACCAGCTGCTTGATCCTTACCACAATCAGTAAAGCAACTATCCATTCACTTTAACAACCTGGTAGAGTTCTGCACTTTGTAAACAATGAAGTAGCTAGGACAAAGCTGTGATTAAAGTCATAAACAGAATACCCAGCTAAGAGCAATGCAGGGCAATCTGTTCCATGGTCGACTTTGTTAAGGGTGATGCCAGTCAGAGGAACTGGAGGTGGAAGACCAGTGGGCAGGATTATGTCACAGTACAAAACAATTCTTGCAGAATTGTTTCTTAAGATACAAATGAGGCCCACAGTCAGACTCAGAAAGTTTGATTTTATTCTGAACATGCCCAAGAAAAAAGAGAAACTGCAACAAAGTGAGTTAAAAAAATTTGACGGCATGTCTTTCCTAATAAACAGATCTAGTTAGAAATTAGAGTAGTTGTGGTGGGTTTACAGAGGAAAGGTATTATGAGCATGGTATGGGGACCTGTGCTACTTAATTCAAGATTACAGTCCCCAGTGTTTATATATTCTATGGCTACAGAATCCGCATCCTTCTGATTTCATTCACAGAATGCAGCATTTTGGGTAATGTTCATTCTATAAAAAATGTGTTTGCCCATTGTTTCATCTCTTTGTTTTTCTGTAACCCCTCTCTCATGCTTTGCGTTTGATGTAGTTGATGACTTCATATACCATCTTAGTAAGTGGTGTAACAGTATCCTACCATAGAAGCATACCGAAAATGGTGACATTTTGCCCATGAGAGGTGAATTTCATCATTTCACTGGCGAAATGTTTCACTCTGTGGGTGAAATTTCACATTTTGTAACTGCAAAATATTCGACGAAATGTGTGAAATTTGTGAAATATTTCATGTAATGAAATGTGTTAATTTCATACAACACTACTTGGGACCTATAATTTTCTGTTTGTTCATATCTGACATGACTGCAAATATACAAAACTGGAGCTCAAAGTATGCAGATGTTTGAGTCCTGCCCACTCACTTTACCCCTTTATCCATTTCTATGCAGCAAGGACTCTCAGTCGTCGAGTCAAGAGGGCTACAGCAACAGGGGCCCTCCCAAGCCTCCAACAGTGTCTCCCCAGGTACATCTGATAGTCCATCTACAGCAGCCATCTTACAGTACTACCTGACCTTGTGACTCCTGCACCACTACTCAGCCACAGTTAACAGTGGTCAGCATGGCACCACGCCTCACGCAGCACCGCTACTCTCTACCTGCCCACCTTCCCCAACCACCCTCCCACCCTAAGCTAGTCTGCATTTAATAGTCCTTGTCAAAGTGCTCAAAAAACAATCATTGTACTTTCCCACACCAAATACTTGGTGACTTGGTACACCCCATGCACCCCCTGTTGGTCTCACATACTTGGACTGATCCGCAGCTGCATCCACCTGGCCATTTCTGGAACCAAATCACAGGAGCCTGCATTTTACCACACTCACACTAGACCCATCAAATTTTTCCCCAAAACAGTCTCCAGTCACAATCTAGTTTCGTAATTGGCACCTATCCCAAATCTGTCGACAGTCAGTATAAACAACCCCCTCCATCTAAGCATCTTCCCGACCTCCTCTCTTCCCTCTCAATTTGAACATGCCATCCCTAGACCTCCTCTGCCTAGGTCTGCTCACCTTTCTATCTGTCCTATCCTCTCCCCCACCCCTCTAGTCTGTCCCTACTTCCCCCTTTACTTATCCCCTGTCTACGACCTCCCGCTACCTCCATCCTACCCTCCCTGCTCCATCCCTCATTTCACTATTTCATACACCCAGGTGTAAAGTGTTCCTGCTTCCTATAAACTATTCCTCACTGCCGTTCATTTCCCCTGTCCTTTAATAGAGCACTTCTAATTACTCAAAAACTTCCTACAAACTCCACCTCAGCCTGCTACCCACTCCTTACCCCTTCTACCTGATCATCTACTCCTCTTATGCCACCCTCACTTATTCACCATCCTTCCTCCACTCTCCACCACCAATGTCCTGACAATGGAAGCTACTTGCTGGTTTTCAGCATATTCCCACCTGCTTCACTCTTTTGACTTTTTGTACTGTGATTGAACTAACTTCATTCCTAAATAATCTTTTGTTGATGTGTTTGCACTCTGTGTTCTACCCTTGTAAATGCCAAGGTTTGCCTTTCTGACTTTGCAATGTATAATTTTGCCTTTTCTGATGTGGAACCTATGTAAATGAGCTCTTGCTCATAGGTTGTAGGTCCAAGATTTAAATAAATAAATAAATCAACAAAGTACCCAACTCCCACCTCACCCAACCAGACTATAATCTCTTCCTTCAGGATAGGGGCAAATGTGGAGGCAGTTTTGCCCTCTATGTCCATCACACCCTCTCCTGCTCTATCTCCCTTAGATAATCCCTCTCCTCCTCACATGAACTAATCACAGCAAGTTGTAGCATCCCAGACTCATTACTGTTATTCATGGGTCTTATATGCCTCCCCTAGACTCTTACCAGCCTCTCTTTTTACTTATATCTCCTTCATTACCGCACACTCAACCTCAAAGGAGCTGATCCTGTTCAGAGATTTAAATTTAAATTGGCTTTCACTGACCTCCCAAACCACCCTACTCAACACAGAACTCCTCAAACTCACTCAGTTTATTAAAGAAGCCACTTGCCTAAACTCCCAAGCCCTAAACCACTTCCTACTGGTCTGGGTGCTCTCTTCACACCCCCATAAACTCATCACAGCAGGAACCTTTAAAGATTTCTTTTGTGACCCCTGCAGAACCTATTGCATCAGAAAGGTGTGCCCCTCCCACTCTATCCTCAAATACATATGGCACTGCTCCCTAAGGTCACTCAATTCAAACTCCTTTCTATAAGATCTCCACAGTGGCAGCTGGTCTCTGGTGTTCTCTGCCACCAACGTAGATCTAGCCCTTAGCTCCTTCACCAGCAACTTCACCAGAGTCTAGAACACCCATGCAGCCATAAAAAATGCAAGGTTAAAATGTACCCACCATTCCTGGATCAGCACAAGCTTAATTGCCCAGTATAAACTGTGTGTAGGCCATCTACAAATCTTCCCTGTCCATGGCTGACTTCCAATCATACAGTATACTATGAAACGAGTGTACAGTGGCCACCCAGACAGCCAAGGCAGCCTATTGCATGTACCTCCGCCAATCTAACTGCAGCAATTTTGATGTTTCCCTGTTGTTCCTCTACACCTCCTTCTTGCCTGTTTGCTAGTGTTTTTCTGAGGCACTCTCCCATTTTGACAAAGTCAGCCTGATTAAAGTCCATTACCCTCACTTTTGTGTGGCTTGATTCTGCAGCTGTGTTTATTGTGAACCACACTGTTTGGTGATCATTTGTTCTCAGATGGCTACCCACTTCTATCTGAGATTCCCTCTCTGTCCGCATTTGAGAGTACCAGGTCTAATGGTATCAGCCAAGTAGAGCACCAAATAAATGGCGCAGTATCAGGGGGCAAGGCAAGAAGTGCAACCACAGTAAGGGAAACCACTCAGAAAGGGAGACTGACAGCTCAAGATTGAAAAGCTCTGCCACACAGTAACAGCACCCCCACGAACTGAAGACATCAGCACCGTGAGCACCGGCAGGCTGCCAGGTGGAAGAGGTGCCTCCAGCAGGGAGACACAGCTAAATGACTAGCACTGTATGGCATGCACAGCAGGCCATGATCAGCAGTGGCAGCCAGAGGCAATGGGCGAGTGCAGGGTAGGCCACACAAAGGACAGCACACACACCGTGGGGCCCCGCTGGTGAGGCACAGTGCTAAGGGGGATGTACGAACCTGTACCACCTGGCTGTTCCAGGGCCACACAGATGGACAGGGAGCAAGACAACAACCCCAACCCCACATTTACCACAGCAGACACATACACCTACCTCACGGGACAGCATGGGGTGGGGCAGAGCCCACAGCATCACACAGGCACAGGGGCAACACAGCAGAAGGTAGCAGTCCACGGTACTCAGGGCCCATGTACAGGACGATGATGGGGAGGGGCGCAGAACAACACCACTGGATAAGCAGCACAGACAGGAAGTGGGAGTGTCCAGGCAGAATCTGGGTGGGGCACCCAGCACCCATAACAATGACAGCCGCAGCACACCCCTCAGATGTGACAGCAGCTACACCATGGAGGTGTGTTACATGCAGAGCCAGAAAGGCAAGCCAATGGCTGTCCACAACGGCTTTGTGTATCGCAAAGATAAGGAGGGAAATGATAAAATATACTGGAGGTGTGCCGAGGCAAGGAGGTACCATTGCATGGCCCACCTGAACACAGCTGAGGATATGGTGGTAGCCACCATCAGGGAGCACAACCACATCCCTGATGTGGCCGACATGTGCGTGCAGCGAGTGATGGGAACGCTGCGGGACAGGGCATGGCAGACAATGGATTCCACTTTGCAGGTCCTCGTGGCAAGCACATCAGGCATCCCTGTGGCCGTGGCCGGTCTACTACCTGGAGTGCGTCTTCTGTGCCGGATGGTACTGCATGTGCAACACATGGCTCGTAGCTGGCCAACCACCCCACAGTCTGTCGAGAACCTAATCATCCCGGAGGAGTACACCTGTGCGGCTGATGGCACACGCTTCCTCCTGTACGACAGTGGGAGGGAGGGAGCGAGACTGCATTGTTATCTATGCCACAGACCGTGGCATGCAGCAGCTGGCCAGCAGCATGGAATGGTTCATGGATGGCACATTCAGGGCATGCTCTGCCCTGTTTGACCAACTCTACACCATACACGCCATCCAGTTGGGTACAGTCTTGCCCGCTGTCTATGCTCTGACATGCACCAGGAGGGCACAGATGTACATCAGACTGCTAGGCCAGCTGAAGCTGCATAACCCTGACATAACATCTGCCACAGTCCTGATGGACTTTGAGCATGCCAGCTGGTGCTGGATCACCACCGCATTCCCTGAGGCAAGGGTCAGGGGTTGCTTTTTCCACTTCACCAAGGCCCTGTGGCACAAGATACAGTGGCTGCCAGATGTCCTTGCATGGTATACCCACAAGCCTGACTTTATGCTGCATGTCTGGATGCTGCTGGCATTGGCTTTCCTCCCACCTGCTGACATACCAGCAGTCCTTAAGGAGCTCAGGGAGTGGGAGTTCATCACCAAAAATGAGGACGTCCTCCAGCCCCTGCTGGACTACATGGAGGACACGTGGGTCAGCCGGCCCACCGAGCATTCAGGACACCGGCATGCACCATTCCCAATTGAGCAGTGGAACTGCTATGACTCAACCCTCCAGGGCCTGGCGAGGACCAACAATGCGGTGGAAGGGTGGCACAGGGCCTTCAACACCCGGGTCGGTGCCTGCGACCCCAGCATCTGGCACCTCCTCGAGTGCCTAAGAGAGAAGAAGCGACTTACTGCTGTGCATTACGAGATGCTATTATCTGGGGCAGAAGCACCACACCCACGGAGATGGTATCGTGACCTTGATGCCAGGATCTGCACTATTGTGGCCGACTATGCCACCAGAAGCCACTACGACTACCTGTGTGGGTTGGCGCATAACTTTGTTTTCAACGTCTAACCTGCCACATGTCCACCCCATGCATGCACCAGCCCCTGCTGTCGATGTCCAGTCCTGGGCAGTGTTGCCTTGTGCAGCACCGCACAGTGCATGGCGTGTGCCCCACATCAACACCCTGCGTGGATATGCCCTTCCAGGGCTGCCCATGCATCCGCCACCCCCCCGAGTTGCCATTTTGATCCCTCATGCATGCCAGGGCACTCACATGTTCGCAACATGACACACACTGGGGGGGGAGGCATCTGCATTGTGGGCCTCTGCACTACCCCTCGGCTGCACCCCCGGTGATCCTGCCATCCCCCTGACCCACTTTGTGTGCCCATGTGATAGGCTCCCCTGTGCCTGGGTGGCAGCTCGCTGCCCCTTGTGGTCATGTCCATCCTGACCATCCATGGTCACTCATACTCCAGGGCTCTCCCTCACCATTGGGCGGCCTTCCAGGCCCGGCCACGCTGCATCATGCTTTCTCTCCACTGCCTTGCAGGGCGCACCATGTGCTCAGCGCCCTTCCAGCCGCTCTTTGCTGCTCTCACCCAATTGGCCTGTTGGCACACTTGTGCGGTCACCTTTGTGGCATTCGGTCTGTCTCCCTTGCTGTTCTGGGCAGCGCGATTGTGGACGCACACATATCACATAAAACTGGTCTAAGATTGCTCACCTCTGAGTGGGTTCCAACACTAGCTGTCTAAGGCATGCCCCCTGTAGGGCATTGAGAATTACCCTGCTCTTGGATGTGGCTGCAGCAAAGGTGCTCCAGTTAACATCTGGCATATTCAGGTCCCCTCATCAACAATACCTCCCCTTTTTCTGCCTTCCTCAGGAGGCCTTCTATCATTTATTTATTTATTTCTAAGAAGTACCTTTGAGCCAAAGGCTCTTTTACCGAGGTTCCATGTTGTAGTACTACATGAGCATAACATCATTTACAATGGTTACAAGTACATAAGCAGATACAAGGAGGTTCCATGCCTTAGAAAAACATGAATACATCAGGTTACAGAGGTTACATAACTACAATAATAGGGATTACATAAGTAAAAATATACAGATACATAATTTATAGCAGGCTAAGTTGACAAGAAGTTTAAGTGAGCAACTTGAGAATCTACAGGATATAGAGCAAATCAGGTAGGGGACAGAGGATGATATAGTCTATAAAATAATTAACTAATACTATATGCAAGGAGGCGAGAACTTGATGGGCAGCAGTTCTTTTGTGTTAAGTGCTAAAGAGTGTAGTCATAGAGGAGGGCTATACTCATTGAGGATGGGGAGTGCTGAGGTGGGGACCTGGAGCCTACTAGGGGGGTGTTAGTTAGCAAGAAGAGAGGAGAAGGCAAGGGTGCAGGTTAGAATGAGGGTTGCAGGAAAGAGAAGGGAAGAGTGTGGGGGGGTTCAGGTCTCACAGTCACAGTTACTGTTTGTGGCAAGGGCCACTCAGACTTTATCTTTAAAGGGGCCTATTTTGTCCTCTTTCATGATGTCTAGGTCAAGGGCATTAAGCCAAAGTGGTGCCCAGTATTCGTAGGACTGTTGGCCTTGTGTGGTTCTATGGAAAGGGATGCAGAGGGCCGAGTTGTTTGTACCCCAGTGCATCTGATGGAATTAGGTTGGCTAAGAAGGCTTTGCAGACCTGGGGTGATAAGTCCTAGCATAGACTTCTTGGTGAGCATGCATACTTAATACTGGAGGTGGCTGTCAAGGTTGAGCCAGTTCATCTGAGTGTACAACTCACAGGTGTGAGTGAGATGGGGTACACCTAGGACTAAATGACATGCTTTGTTTAGTGTTGTTTTGATATGTTTCAAAGCAGTTTGAGAAGCAGCCCCATATACTGCTAGACCATAGTCTATCACTGAAAGGACTGAGCTAGTTACAGCAGTTTTTAGTGCCTCAGAAGTCAGGCCTTTTCGGTGTCTGTACAATAATCCTAGTTTTGCATTTGATGATTTTGCGACTGCGTCTATGTGTTGGTTAAACGAGAGGGTGTGGTCCAGTGTCAGTCATAGGTATTTAAATGTTTGAACCATCTCCAGGGAAGTGTTATGATTGTTATGAATGCAAAGTTGGTGGGTGCAGTGTTTGTTATGTGATGATGCGAATAACAGTCTTGTTTTTTTTTATAATTGAGGAGCAGTTTTGATTGAAGGAACCAGTGCTCAGCAGCAGTGAAATTAGCCTGCATTTGCTTTTCCTGTATGTAGGGATTAGCATTGCATTAATATAGGAACGCATCATCTACATACATAGTAGCTGGTTTTTACCAATTGAGGGAGGTTGTTTAAGAACGGGCTGAACAGTAGAAGGCCAAGAATAGAGCCCGTGAGGAACCCCTGTGTTAACACTAAAGTTGTCAGAGAAGGTATCCAGGATTTTCACTTTTTGGACCCTCCCAGAGATGTAGCATCTGAAAACTATGCTACTGTTGCAGGGGAGAGGCTGGTATTGGAAAGCCGATCCAGGAGCAGATTGTGATTGATGGTGTCGAAGGCCTTGGTGAGATCAATATATGTTGCTCCCAACAAGAGCCCTGTGTCTAGCACATTATGGATAAAGCTGGTAATCTCCACTAGAGCAGTTGTGGTACTGTGTTGTTTTCGAAATCCATGTTGTTGCTGACATTGTAAATGATACTTGCCTATATATTCCGTCAGTTGGTCATTTACAATTCACTCCAGGGCCTTGGAGAGTGGAGGAAGGATAGATATTGGGTAGTAATTTCTAGAGTTGGCCCTGTCATCACTTTTGTAAACATGGGTAACCACCACTACCTTCTAGATCCGTGGGAATTCACCTGATACCAAGGAGAGATTTAAGATTTTGGTGAGGTCCATTTCCTCCGCTGAGATGGGGGTCTGTATGCAACCCACATGCCAATTTCCGGTCTCCAGGGTGACCCACAGTGCCTCCTCTCCTTCCCTCCCTGTTTAAATTTTAGTTCCATTGCTTTGATCCCTTCCCTTACATAGAGAGCTACTCCTCCTCCTCCTCTTTTAACCTCCCTATCTCTCCTGTAGTTTGTGTACCCTGGTATGTTGACATCCCAGTCATGATTCTCTGTGTACCATGTTTCTGTGACTGCTACGATATCCAGGTGTCCCTCTTCTATTAAGGCACCAGTTCAGGGAGCTTTTTACCTAGACTATGGGCATTAGTACTCATTACCCTCCATTTTTGATGGCCTTACACCTTTTTGCCCCATCCCTGTCCTTACTGCCTTTGCCTTTTTCTCCATTTATCCCTGCCCTTCTCCCTATAAAAATCACTATCTTGGTTTTTACCTCACTAACTATACTGATTTTTTTTGGGGGGGGCTAGGATTTCCCTGCTCATTTTTAGTGCCTCCCCCCTTGGCTAGTTTAAATGCTTGCCAATGAAGTATTTAAACCTATCACCTAGGATCTTGGTTGCCCTCCTGGACAGATGCAGACCATCATGCCAGTATAGGCCTGTATCCCTCCAGGTGAACCCCCATTCCCAAATGAAGCCAAAACACTGAGCTCTGCACCAATTTTTCAACCATTGATTGAATCCCATGGTGCGAAGCAGCCTAGTCTCATCCATGCCATAGACAGGCAGCACCTTCAAGAAGGTTACTGTGTGTGCTACTTGTCTAAGGCCTCTCTCCAACTCCACAATCTCTTCCTGCACTGTTCTGATCCCTTTCCTAGCCAGGTCATTTGTCCCTAGGTGGACAATGACATCCATCTCCCTCACCCGTGCAGCTGCTCCCCCACGATCCTGAGGATTCGCTCCATGTCCCTCGAAGTCATGGTGCCAGAAAATACCTTACCTCCCTCTCCCCCCCAGCTCTACCCTCCTAACAATGGACTACCTCACCAGGAGTTGTTTCCTTCCACTCTGGGGGTCCCATGCCACCCTCCTGTGGGTCTCCTTTGTGAAGGTTCCCAGCATCATTCTTGGTCTCCACTGCAGGTGCCTCCATAGAGGAACCGCACTGTGCCAGAATGGCATACGAATTGTGGAGCAGTACAACTGGAGGGATGTGCCTCTGTTCCACCACCCTCACCCTCCTTGAGCTCACTGTGGTGCCACTGCTCCTATGTCTTGGCAACCTCTCAGGCAGCATCAGTGGCCCTGGTGGTCCCTGGGTGGGAGAGGAGGCCCCCCAAATCCTGGCCAACTCAGCCTGGAGATGAGCAACCTCCTCCCCTCAGCCCAGAGAGGTGCCTGCAGATGGGACAACACCGCATCTTCCAGAATGTCTCCTGGAAGACTACCACTCCAAAGCCACTGCACTGCACCACTCCCATCATGTCTTATTTGTGGCCCCTCAACTGTTGTTTTGTATGCTTATTCTTTTTTCTCTCAGTTTATTTTTATTTGTTTTGTTTTTCTCCCTACTTTGCTGCTGCCTCCATGCCCTTAAAGCTCCTGCTGTTCATGTTCTGTAACAGGAAGTTCCTGTATTCCTCAGTAGCCTTCTTCTTACTTGCTCAGAGTCAGACCTTCAGCAATTAGGGGGGGATGGAGAGCTACTCATTTCCTTCTAGGATGGTGAGTATGTGCCTCTGTGATCAGTCCCTTCCTGCTCCCAAACAGGACGTTCCTGTTGTCAGTCAAATCCTGTGACTATAAAAGTGGAACTAGCTAAGGTTTGGGGGGAAGGAGGGCTATATCATCCCAGTAGAGTACAGTAGATTAGAAAAGTTCTAACAGCACCTCTTTCCTCTTGCTGTTCTCTGCCAAAAGCTATCTAGGGCAGTTTTACATCCAAACACCTGGCTTTCTGCTGCCTAAGACACTCCCCCTAATTCACAGTTCTCTTCTTCATCTAGCTAACTGCACAGATAACAGTTCCCTTCACCCAACTCAGGCAAACACACTAACTCTTTTTGTTTGTTTTTAACCTAAATTGAAGGTCCTAGTAGTAGAGCTCTAGTTCTTAAGTCACAGTAGAGTAGTAAAGTTCTAACAGCACCTCCTTCCTCTTGCTGGCCCTCTCTCTCTCTATCTCTGCATCATGATCTGGCTACAAAAACAATCATCCCTCCAACTGACTATGCAGATATTGTTTACAGCACTGCTCCCACCTCCTCCTTTGTCAATCTATATACCCTCCTAAATGTCTTTTGCCACTTCACCACAAACTTTCCTTTATGGACCCACCACTGCTCCCTCCCTTTTTATCCACCCCCTCACCCACCATCACCAAGTCCACTTCCTCACCTTTATAAGTAAATACTGGTTTGGGCTTCTTCTCTCCTATTCCCTGCAAATCCCTCCTTGTACCCACTCTGCTTCAGGGTGTCCCAATCCTTTTCCCTCCCATAACCCCACAAAAAAAAAAACATCCAGTCTGCATTCTTCTTCTGCCTACCATCCCTCTGGAGCCAAATCCCAACAACCCTCCAGCAGACATCTTTGCTTCCAGTGCTCAAACACTTTCTCAGGCTCTCACCAGTTGCTCCATCCCACTGCTGCTAATCTTCTCTACCTAACATCTAAATCCTGAACTCAGGCTCTCTATTGTTCTTTTACTTCCAAATTCAAATTTTATTTAGTGCAACAGCATTGCTGTAACCCACACTATAACTAGTGAGAATGATGATGTAATGAGGATGCACCCACTCTTATGTCTATTCTCACTCTGCTTTTTGTATATTTTGTATTATTAAATATATGTAATCTACTCAACTGTGTTGTAAATTCACACTATTGCCCTGAAAACTGATTGTTATTTGTTGTATAGTTGATTGTACCTAATCTCATGTCTCACCTGTATATCTGCATATATTGTCACATTTTGTCTATCTGCAATTATTTCAGAATGTAACCCAATTGTCCCCCAGGTCACACCTGGAAATGAGTCTTGGCTCAGTTTGCCTTTCCCAATAACCAACATTTTAAATAAAAATAAATAAATAACTAAATTGGATGGACCATGTAGTAACCCTCTTGAAACTGAATCAATACAAAAAGATCTTGACAGGATCAATGAATGGACATACAAATGGAGAATGACCTTTAATTTAAATAAATGTAGTGTTATGCCCCTTGGAAAATAATAATAATTTCAACAAGTATATCCTATGTAACACTACAATAAAATCTGTAACTGAGGAAAGGGATTTGAGGGTTACTGTCTCCAGATCCTTAAAATTTAACTCCCAATATACCTCCATTATTTCAAAAGCCAACAGGATATGATGGTTTATAATGAAGCACATAAAGAACAGGGAGCCAGAAGTTATCATCCCACTTCATAGATCTTATCTACATCCCCATTTGGACTACGCTAGCCAACTATGGAATCCATACAGAAGTAAATATGGCAGTAAACTACAGAAAATACAGTGGAGAATTGCTAAAAGTATAGAAGGCTTAAACAATCTCTCCTATCCAGACAGGTTGAATTCCTGTCATTAAATATAAGGCACCTAAGAGCTGACCTTCTCACATTGTATGACATTACTCATGATGGCTATATGATGACTGAGTTAAATCTGTCCTTAAAGCAATGGTACATACAAACAAGAGGTCCTGCATTATGGCTAAAGGGAAAGTTATTTAGAACCTCTGCCAGAAAACACTTCTTTACATAAAGGGTGGTCGAGTCATGGAACAGGCTTCTCGAGTAAGTAGTTTTGAGTAAAATAAATTTAGAATTAAAAAAACACCTAGCTGTCTATATAATGAATCATAATTAAGGGATAATTTGGATTTTATGGAAGCTACTCATGGGCCTTGGCCTCATGTTCTTCATCACATTCCTAGTATGATTCCTAGATATGCTCTACATTCCATGCCTCCAGTTTTCTCACTGTCTCTAACAATGTGTGAATGCTTTAACGCACCTGTTTTTCTTTAATGGGCCACCAGTTATTGCCTAGACAAACCATCAGCATTGCAATGTTGTGACTCACTGTGGTGCCTGATGCCCATATTATAGAACTGCAGAACAAGGCTCTATCTTAACAATTTGGGTTTTTGTCTGTTGGTCTTATGGAGCAATATGAGGAGGTTGTGGTCAGTGATCAATGTGAATTCCCTCCCATACAAATATGGTTGTAGCTTCTGTGGAGCCCAGATGATACCCAGACTTTCCCTCTTGACTGTAGTTTAGGCCTTCGCTCTGGGTAGCACCTTCCTACTTAGGTACATGACTGGGTCTTCCTCCCCATGAGCTTGGTCTGACTCCAGACTGCACTGATTCCATTATCAGCTGCATTTTCATACACAATGAACCTCAGAGAATAGTCAAGGCCTGTGAGTACAGATGCCCCAAACAATGCCTCCTTCAACTGTCCAAATGCTGTTTCACAGTGATCTGTCCACTGAACTTTTTCTGGCATTTTCTTCCTTGTGAAATCGAACAGGGGTTTGGCCATGCTTTACCCTGCCATTCCTAGGAAGACCTCCATTCTCTTTGTTGTGGGCATGGCCCATCCCTGAATGGCATCAATTGTTACTGACTAAGGTTAGATGTACCCATTACCCACCCTGTCTCCAAGATATGACACCTCTGCCATCTCTATTTGGCACTTCTCACCTTGACTGTCAGCTCTTCAGATTTCAATTGGTGGAGCACCTCAGTCACATGCCTGATGTGATCCTTCCATGTCTGGCTGTGTATGATGATGTTGACCATGTATGCCACAGCAAAGTCTCTGTCCCAGACAGAATGCAATCCATAAGCAATTGAAAGGTGGCTGGTACATTCTTCATCCTGAATGACATTACTCAAAATTTGAATAAGCCAAATGGAGTGATGAAGGCTGATCTCTTTCTGGCTTCAGCAGTCAGGGGTACATGCCAAAAAATCTTTGTCAAGTCAATATTGGACATGTACAGCACTCCCCCTAACTTCTGTAAGACATAATTTGTCCTGAATGACTTTGTACAGCTGTTAAACTTTTGGTAATTGATGCAGAACCTCATGGTCTCATCCTTCTTGGGGATCAGTACCACTGGGAGGCCCAGGGACTACTGGACTCCTGGATTACCCTAAGAGCTAGCATTTCCTAGATTGTCCAATCAATGGCATGTTTTGCACACTCAGGGACTCTGTGTGTGGCTGAATTATCGGGGCCCGGGACCTTGTATCTATGTGGTGCTCTGTCAGCATGGTATACCCCAGCTGTCACATGAACATCTCTGGAAATGTATGCAGCACCCAATGCATTTCAGCAGTGTCGGCCAGTATAAGTCACCATGAGAGTGTGACAGTGTCTGCAGAGGATTCTCCACCAGTGGATCTGTTTCTGCTTCCTCCTGCAGATAGCTGCACACAGTCAGGACCATCTCATCCCAAAAATGGTATGGCTTCTTCATTTTTACATGATTGATTTGTTGCTTGTGCCTCCTGTCTGATAGCTCCACTACATAATTAACATCATTCACCATCATAACCTTTGA
Organism: Neoceratodus forsteri; assembly: GCA_016271365.2. Lineage (NCBI taxonomy): Eukaryota > Metazoa > Chordata > Ceratodontiformes > Ceratodontidae > Neoceratodus > Neoceratodus forsteri. The sequence continues at coordinate 1,036,128,994 of CM028135.1, forward strand.
GTAAGGACCCTCCCACCTGTAATTTATTCTGTCAGATGGGGATGAGTACCATCAGTCATTACCCAACTTCATGGTCATACCACATCTCTATCTGTTGTGCAGTGACTAGGTGCAGTGGCTAGGTGCTCCTTGGTGAACCTTATGAGCTCCTTGAGCTATCACCTGAAATTCATAATGAGCCACATGACAGATTCCATTTGGCAAGCAAACTTTCCCTCCTATTCATCCCTTACCAAATCAAAGGGACCCCTTACACTATGGCCAGACAGAAGCTCGAAGGGTGAGAACCTTGAAGACTCATAGATGACTTCCCTGTATGCAAATAAGAGATGGGGTAGGTACTTTTCCCAATTTGTCAGCAAATGCCCTCAACATAGTCTTAAGAGATGCATTAAGTCACTTGAGCAGACCATTAGACTGGATGGTATGGGAGATTCTGAGCTGTCTTACCCCAAACTTCTGCCAAAGACTAGCCTTTAGGGCAGACATGAAACTGGTGTCCTAATCCAAACAATCTCCTGAGGAAAACCCACCTGGCTAAAATCCCCCCTACCCCAATTCATGGACCACTTCTTCTGCCTCAATGGAGGACAAGGACACTGCAACTAGATACGTGGTGATGTACAGAATTACTCTACCACCAAAATGTACCTCTTGCCTGTGTAACTTAAGTTGTTGATTGACGTCACAATGTTCACAGCAACTTACTGAGATGGCTCTTCAGTTATAGGCAGGAGAATTAAACTGGCTTTTGCCCTGTCCACAACCTTTCCTTCCATCTAGCACTGCAGGAATGTCCTACAGTACTTTGCCACATCTTTAAAGTACTGTGCCAGTAAACATTTTAGTCAGCAACATTTTTCTACAGCTGACTCCTAAGTGTCCAGAAAAGGTTTACGTCATGGGCTATGGTCAGAAACCAATTGTTATAATCGCTAGGAACTGCTGCCTGATAGAGTATCCCTTCCTACAGTCCTTTTGTTTGAACTCACACATGATATAAGAGCCCATTCCCCCAGTAAACCTTCCTTTTCTCTGAATCAGGAGAGTCCCCATACTTCCTGCTGGTTAACTCCATCATTTCTGCAGGGATGTGTCATCTTGCTGAGCTTTCACCACTTCCATATGCCTAACCATCCCTAAATCATACTCTGCTATGGGAGAGCTACTCACAGCTAGTCTCTCTCCTTAGTTTGCAGCTGTGGCTCAGAACTGCTGCTCCTAACACTTTCTTCAGCTACAACTTCCATTGCTGCTGAGGGAAGGGTCACTTACAGCTACACTTCCCCCTCTGTGTCCTCAGGAGCAGATTCTCTAGCCTTACTACAGATAGTGACACACACAATGTTGTCCTGGCTGTCAGAATCATTAACCATAATTACATCAACGGACAGGTCCTGTACAAACCAACCTCCCATATGCTCTGGACACCTTTCCAGCTTAGAAAGATCTAGACCATTAACACTGAGACTGCAGGACCTGTCACTCCTCTAATTCTGGAAAACTGGCCAAAGAAGATATATTCCTCATGAATCGAATCCTGTTTTGTCACTGAAATGGAGGCCCCAGTGTCCTTCAATCCTTGTGTTACCATCCCCTTTACAACACAAGGTGCATGTGTGAAGTGAATTTAAGGGGAACTGCACTCTTTGTACAGGCCGCTAGCTGCTGGAAACTTCCAGAGCTACCTCCTCCAACTGTACTTGCACCTTTTACAATATTTTTCATATAGTCATACAACAGGTATCCCATTTTATTGTAGCAGATATTTATAGCACCCACATTCCCTAGACTTCTTAATTTTGAAACTATTTGGCTTCCCATTTTATTCAGGCACAGGCTGGGTTCCCTTAAGTCCCCCCTTCCCACCTGATGACCCTCCCCATTGTGCACTGAGTGGCTAGTTGGCTGGATACAAAATTATGAGACTTCTTTGCTGCCTCCTTTGTGGAGCTCAGAGTCCTATCTGATAACAATATTTACAACCACTCTGGTACAGTCTTTAAAAAATGTTCCATGAGGGACAAATCTTTTTTCTGCTCCAGAGAGCTAGCTTTTACCCTCTCTAACTATCGCTCTAACAGACTGCAGTTGTACACACATTTCAGAACAGCTATTTGCCAGTGCCTTCCTTAAACCTCCAAATTTTTGTCTACAGGACTTAGGATTAAATTAAAAACATATTAACAAGGCAGTTTTTACTCTGTTAGGGTTCATAAAATCTTACTTCAAGTGGGAGTTCTTGCAGCAGGCTATTACCATTAGTACTATGCCACCAGGCACTAGGACCCCACAGAAAACTTCTAGCTAGCAGTCTCCAGCAGGTCCCTCCCCAGATGCCTGCTCTGCCCCAACATCAGCCTGTGGTATATCAGGGGGCAAACCCCAGCCCCACCTTTTTTTTTATTATTATTTATTTTTTTATTTTTATTTTAGTTTTTGTTGACTGGGTAAGTGCACTACACAAATCCTGCCTATTTTCAGGCATGACCCGGGGAGGGGGATACAGATGAATGCCAACTGACCTTGAACCAGATTGACCTTAGTTCTTTTCCTGCCACAGACCCATTGCCATCAGCTCTTTGGTAAACATTTGGAAGAACTAGCGTTTGCCTCCTAAATTTCACCATTTTTCCTCTGTCAAAAAGTTCACTTTTCATCTCCTCGATTGCTGTATGTTGTCTTTACCATCGCCCATCTCTTCCACCCTGAAGAAGAGAAAGCACACTTGTGGCCATCAGATACTGGTGAAGGATAAACATGAGGCCTGCATCTTTTGCCTGGGGCCCGACCATGACAGCAAGGCTTACTTGGTGAGCAGAGGCTTTACCAGCCGGACTAGGATTCGCCGCCTGATGGCACTCAAAGTCCATCTTCTGCAGCAGAAGGTGGCAGTGATGCAGGTCTCACCAGCAGGAAAATCCTCTTCCTCTGCTTCTTCTTGGCCTAAACATAAGGATAAAAAGAAGGACTCGGATCAGAATTCCTGAGAAAAGGACCGGGGTCAGTCCAAGGGACATTTTCGCTCCCAGTCCCCTCAATGAAAGAAGCCCTCCTTAGGATAAAACTCATGAGGGTACGACCATTCTTCCAGCCACTCTCAACACTCTACAGGGTGGCAAGAGGTTTCCATTCCCACCAAAACAATGGTGTTGGGGAATGGCAAGCAGGACTCCGGTTTTCCTATAGCCCAAACTTCCCTGAAGGTGAAGTCTATTCCCTTGCAGATGTCCTCCACCACAGGGGTTGGGACCTTTACTTTATCAGTGGGGACATCAGTTCCATTGCGTAAGGTCCTGACGTTGGCCCTCCCTGTACACCATGTAAGGCCTCTGATTCTAGGGATCGGAGACGGTCTCTCAACCGATCACAGCTCACCGATCCTCAGCGGTGTCTGCCGCAGTTTCTAAACCAATGTCTTCCTCCAAGCCAACCGACTCCAGGCCGTTGTCAGTCCAAGAAAAGGATCGTCTGTCAGGCAAGGCCTCCTAAGTGCCCAAATGTTTGCTGGTCCACAGGGTGTCCATGCCGGAGGACCAGGGGGATCAGTCCACTCCTTCGCCTAAGGACCTGCAGGATCTTCCTTCTTCTTCTATCACTCCTCCCACACCAGAGAGGCCTTGGCCTTCAAAGGGGTCAGCCACTGTGCAGTTCACAAAAGAAGGAACTGACTGAACTGTTCCAGTTCTGATGGGGGCTGGTCAAAAAGGATGTTATTCCACCACAGCCAGACCCAGAACCAGCTAAGGAAAAAAACTAAAGCTCGGCTGGGAAATCTTCTTCCCCAGTGCTTAAGCCATCTTCTTCTAGGTCTATAACCAAGTCACATTCACGCAGTTCCACGGACAACCATAGGGGGACTTTACACAAAGAGAGGTAACATCGCTCAGAGTCACTTAGTACTGACCACTGTTGCTCCCATCAAGCAGACATTGGTCTGACAGCTGTCATCAGCACTCGACCAGCCATCACTAGTCCCATTCCTATCACCGGTCTGCTAGGCATTTTCAGTCCCCCAGTGGGTGGCATTCCTATGGGGGGGCACAGATCCTCCTCAGGATCAGTTTCCCATTCTTCTAGGGGCTATGGTTCAGAGCTCAGCTCGGGTTCTGACTGTTCCTTTTTGAGGGAGAGGCCAGTGTCCCCAGATGAGAAGGACACCCCTAGGTCACCTCCTGATGATCCTACATTCATGAACATCATGAGGCATATCCAGTCCTCCAGCAGGTGGGAGACAGAGGATCTGGATCCTGAGTACCATAGACTAGCAAAGCACCTGAGACAGAAGGAGCCAAAACCCTTGGTTGTCCCTCCTCTTGTGGATACTTTCCAGGATCTTACGTGGATCACTTGGAAGCATCCTTCCACTACTTTGGCAGTCTCGAAGAAGTCAGACAGGCTGTACAAAGCACTGAGAGATGAGCCCCTTCTGTCGGAACACCCTCAGGCAAACTCCATGGTGATCATGGCTGCCCATGACAAGTCAAAATACCCAAAGCACCTCAGTTATCAGCCTCCTGATATGGAGTCCAGATATTTAGATGAGGGTGGGCAAGAAAGTCTATTCTGCCTCCACCTGTTCTATCCATTCCTTGAATTTCCTTATGCATATGTTGCAGTACCAGAATGTATTATGGGAGAAGGGAATAGAGGCAGCTCAGGCCTTGCCAGACTCAGTGCAAAAGACCAAGTTCCTGGACATTTTAAAGTTGGGTTTGGACGTAGGGACTCACATTCTGAAGGCCTCATATGATACTGTGGATATGCCATGCCTGGCTTAGAGTCTCAGGATTATCCCAGGACCTGCAGTCTGGGATCCTGGACCTCCTTTTCAGGGGTTCCATCCTCTTTGGGGAGGAGACTGAGAAACTCATCTCACATCTCTAAGACTCCAGGAAGTCAATCTGGTCCATCCGAAAGATGCATATGGAGGACCAGAAGCCCTTTTACAGAAAGCCATTTCATAAGACCTCAGGGCAGAATACCTGCTGTCAGTTTCAGCTGAAGGGTGGCTTCAAGAGAAAGGCACCAGCCCAGATGTCTGGGAGCTCCACCTCTAGATGACCTAAGTCCTCCCAGCTCTCTCTGCCCACCCCCCAGGTCTACCCAATGACTCCTTACCAGCACCCCTCCTCCAGTGGAGGTGATGGGGGAGGCAGTAGGGGGTCACTTCTCCCTTTATGCAAAGGGTTGGAGCAACATCACATTAGACAACTGGGTCTTGGACATTGTAAGGAGAGGACATACTCATGAATTCATGCAGATCCCTCTGGATATGACACCAGGGTCCTCCCATTATCCTCCTTCACACATTCCCTTGATCGAAGAAGAGATTTAAGCCCTGTTGCAGAAGCGGGTGACAGAGCCAGTCCCCCCATAACAGCAGGGATGGGGCTTTTATTCTCACTTTTTTATGGTCCCAAAAAAGACAGGAGACCTTCGGCCCATTCTGAACATCAGCACACTAAATCTCTTTATAGAGTACAAAAGGTTCAGGATGGTTACCCTGCCAGGCCTCATTCCCCTCTTGCATCAAGGGGACTGGCTCTGTTCTCTGGATATGCAGGATGTCTGTCTGCACATCTGGGACTTTCATCCTCATCGGATGTTCCTGAGGTTCTGCTTCCAGGGAAAACATTACCAGTTTTGAGCATTACCGTTTGGCCTCTCCTCTGCTCTTCGAGTCTTCACTAAATGTCTAGCGGTGGTGGCTGTGGCTCTCAGATGCCAGAACCATTACATATTTCCCTACAGTAACTAGATGACTGGTTCCTGGCAGCTCCATCCAGAGCTCAACTTCTTCTCATTCTTGGAGACACCTTTACTCTCTTTCAAGAGTTGGGGATCACCTTGAATCTCTCAAAGTCTTCCCCAGAGCCCAGCCAATGACTCATTTTTATTGGAGTGGGCCTGGATACAGTTCAGGGCATGTCCTTTCTTCCTTAGGAAAGGGAGGATCATCTAAGGAGCATAGCCACAGCGGTAGATATGGCTCCTCAGGTCCCATCCAGGACCTTCCTCAGACTTCTGGGGCACATGGTGGTGACAATTTGCCACAGTTCCACTGGTCCACCTGCAAATGAGAATCCCACAATGGATGCTCAGGGTGCAGTGGGACCAAAGGTCAGAGGACTTAGACCAACCGGTCAGGGTCTCCAACCCAGTTAAAAGGATCGTTTCCTGGTTGCTAAACCCCTCCAACCTGGTATGATGCTCTATTTACAGTAGGAGCCACTGAGACAGATTCTCACTATGGATGCTTCTAGTCTTGGTTAGGGTGCTCATCTGGGAGACAAACAGACCCAGGGAATATGGTCTGCAGATTAGCAATTACTCCATATTAATATTCTAGAGATGCGAGCAGTCCTGAACGCCTTCAGGGTGTTTCAGATGGGCCTGTTGCCAGGCCCTCTTCTTATCCATATGGGCAACACATTGGTGGTGTTTTACACCAACAAGTGAAGGGTCACACACTCATGCCCCCTTTGTAGGGAGGCGATGAGGATCTGGTATAGGGCACAGGAACACCACTTAGACCTCACTGCTGTTCACATTCCCAATGTCCAAAACATCTTGACCGACAGCCTAAGTCGGTCTCTGACCAAGACTCACTAGTGGGAGCATCTCCAGTCAGCAGAAGATCAGCTTTTTGAGAGGTTGGGCCATCCAGAGTTGGACTTCTTTGTGTCTCCACTCAACACCAAACTGTAAGTTTCTGCTCGCTAGAGTCTCTGCCTGGTATTTTCTGGCAATATGCTTTGTCCCTCTGTTGGACAGGGAAGTTTCTGTATGCCTTTCCCCCCTTTCCCATTCTTCAGAGAGTCCTGCTGAAGCTTTAGGCAGAAGGAGCAGAGATGATCCTTATGATCCTTATCTCTCCTTTTGGCCTTACCAGATTTGGTTCCCACTACATCAGCAGCTGACAGTGGAGCCTTCGATACAGCTGCCACTGAGCTCGCACTTGCTGTCTCAGGATCAGGGGACACTGGTCCATCTGGACCTCAGATCCCTGTATCTTCATTCCTGGTTCCTGCAGACTTAGTCAGAACCAGGTATGGGGTCTCCCAGGAAGTGGTGGACATTTTTGTGGCAGCAAGAAAGCCCTCATCCAGATCCACTTATGTCATGAAGTGGAAAAGGTTTTGCTTATGGGCTTCACCAGGTCACCTGGGCCCTCTTACCTGTCAAGTGAACTCAGTTCTAGAGTACCTCCTCTCCTTGTCGAATCAAAGCCTGAGCTACTCTTCCATAAAGGTACATCTTTCTGCTATCTCTGCTGATCATGTGTCTGTGGAGGAAAAAACTCTCGCACAACTGGACATGTCCCATACGTTTTGCAGGCATATTGCATATGCCTCCCATTAGAGATCCAGTTCCACCTGGGATCTTCTTTTAATGCTGGAAAAGTTAACTCTTCCCCCATTTGAGCCTGCCATGGAATGTGAGCTGCACTTCCTTTCTTGGAAAGTATTGTTTTTAGTTGCAGCTACTTCAGCCCGAAATGTTTCTGAGCTTCACGCCTGATGTGTAAGGAGCCTTATTTAATTTTTCATAAGGACAGGTTGTCCTTGAGAACGAATCCTAAGTTTTTGCCAAAGGCAGTGTCCAAGCTTACATTAAACCAGGACATCAACCTTGATGTTTGCTATCCAGATCACTGAAACAGAGGGGAAGTGATCCTGCATACCTTGGATGTCCACAGGGTGTTATGTTACTACCTTACCTGCACCTTTCCACACCATAAAACAGCAATTATTTGTGGCCTTTGTGCCATGCTGCAAAGGCACCTCTGTGTCTAAGCAGACACTTTCTGAGTGGCTGGTCAATTGTATCATTTTCTGTTACAACAAGTATAACAAACCCCTACCGGGCCCAGTAAGGGTCATTCTACCAGGGGAGTGGCTACTTCATTTGATTCTTTACATAATTTCTTCATTGGAGACATCTGTGCAGCGGCTACCTGGAGATCAGTGCATACCTTCATTAAGCAGTACAGCCTGGATATTGACTCTAGGTGAAGGGCAGGTTTCAGCCTTGTGGTCCTCCAAAGCCTTCTGTCTTAAGTGACTCTTTAGGGCTACAGCGCTTCTGACTTACCTTTCACCCTTTCTCAGGATTGCTTGGGACTCAGTCCTAATGGTAATAGGCTTCTGTAAGAGCTAACACTCGAAGTAAGATAGTACAGTTACATAAGAACTTACTGTAACAGTGATCTTAGAGAGGAGCTCTTACAGCAGGCATTACTTTCCCTCCCTCCTTCCACTGGTGAGCTCTGCATCTCTCTTTCTAAGGCATGCTCCCTCCTGGCCTGTCTGCTGGTCTTTTCACTGGGTCTCCTTTGGGTGAACTGAGGTGGTGCTGAGGACAGCCCCCTGATATACCATCAGCCAATGTCTGGCAGAGCCAGCATCAGGGGGCGGTCCCTGCTGGAGACTGCTAGCTAGAAGTTTGCCATGGGGTCCTAGTGCCTGGTGGCATAGTCCTAATGGTAATAGTCTGCTGTAAGAGCTCCTCTCGAAGATCTACTGTTATGGTACATTCTTAGATATCTGTACTGTCCTCATTGTGCATTCTGATGTAAGCTTTCAATGCCCTGCTGTAAGGAGTGGCAAAAAGTGAGCTGATCAAGAAGCCCTGCTCAATTCATGATGCCCACAAATACTCTCAAAAGGTTTTCAAAATTAATCCAGATTATCCTACTCATGATATTTGGGGAACACTTTGGAATTAATTTTGGCCTCGAGTCAAACCCCTGGTACAAGTACTTACAGTTCATGAAGATGTCTTCTGATGCAGAATCTCCAACTCCAACTCCAACTCCCTCTCATGTTCACACTCTCACTCTTGCTCTCATTCCTTTTTCATCTGGATTTCAAGCAGGCACTGCCTTTCTTGTTCCTCTTACTGTCAGTCCTCTCTCACTCTCTTTCATGCTCTCTCAGCTGGATTTCATGCTGGTGCTGCATGTTTCACTCCTCAGCTTCCAGCTATGTCCTCTGAAGCTCTGCAACTGCCTTTTGCTTTTCTGCCTCTGTATTTTGTTGCTCAGCCTCTGCCTTCACCTTAGCCAGGGTGAGTTCCTGCTGCACCATCTCTATCTGGGCAGCTGCTCCAGTTCTACACTCTGGCTCACTTTCATGATCCCAAGAATCAGTCTCACAACTTTGGCTAACAGTGACCACTTTTGAACTGCTTTTCTGGTCACTTTTTTCAAGGAAGTCTATGACATATGCCCCTGGCTGGCCTACCTCAAGGACAGGTCTTCTTCTTTTGCATAGTTTCTGAAGGGTTACCACAATGCATCTCCCATATGGACCATATGTAGTGTCTTCTAGCAATCTACTCTTTCTTATGAAACAAAAATAGAAGAATATACAGTATCCCCTTTTGTATATCCTGTTCTGTGACTGGACAGATAACCCTTTTATTAATCTGTTTTAGATCCCATATGCTGCCTCCATATTGTCACAAACTGGTTCTCTTCAACAACTCAGCCTTCAGTGGTTACCAGCTTCATAACCCCTCAGATACCAAAAAGGTTTACATTGGTATGTTGTCACTACTTCATAGCAACCTCACTTGGGGTATCTCTAGGTCAGAATCCTTCCAGAGCCACTGCTTACACATAGTATAGTGCTTTTCACCAAAGGGCAAATGACCCTACTCTTCTGTTAGAACTGAGAACTCATTTGCTTTAGATTTGGTAACTGTAGCCTGCCTCTTCCAAGACAGATCACAGGTTTGTCTTTTTCAAGGTTATCTGTACCTGAAATGACTCAGTTACAGAAAGAATGAAGTATACAAAAATAATATTTAATAATCCAATATGTTTGTATACATTGCAGGATAATACACACTATACAGAGATAAAACAAGATTTTTGAACCTGATAGAAAAACAGAATAGCTTCTTTGATATCTATCTAAATTAGTGGTGCACAACATATGGTCCATGTGCCAAATATATCCTGCACTGAGGCTGTCTGTGGCCCGTAATGAAGTTCATTTTTGCATTAAGCACAAAATTCAATATGTGTGCTCCGGCAGTATTCTCATCATTTTCCAGGAGACAGACTTCAAGATGTGAGGAATCATGCAAACAACCTGCTCCAACTCATCAGGCAGCTGAGGGGAGATATAATGGGAGACAGCAGCAATTGTCAGTGAGGCAGGTGGGTGGGAGACCCCGCCAAGTAAAGCTGCGCACAGTATGGAATTCCATCAAGAGCTGTGATCGGAGTTGGGAGATGGAGTAGGTGTAAAACGTTACCACTACCTGACAGAGTGCCAGCACAGGTGAAGCTTATTTAAGCAATATATCACAACAGGATGTGGGTGATGCCAGGATTTACCCATGCCTGGTGTACTTCAGTCATCAGGCCACAGGCTGAGTGAGTAAACCACACCAGAAGAGGGTAAATCCTGTCATCACTGACATCCTGGAGTGGTACTTTGCAATTACACAATATCCCCCTTTTTTGCAGACAGAAAAACAGTAAATAAAAGTTTTTGTTTCCATTGTAACTTGTTTTTACTGTTTATTTTTATTGCTCCAATACAAAAAATAGTCCTTAGTTGATGGGGCTTGAGTGGTACTATGCAAGTGCAGTATTGCTTTGTCATTCCCAGGTGTAGTGCTTCCTTTAGGGGGCAGAAAATGTTAAAAAATGTCCCTGTGTTGCTTTTTGGCTCTGTCCTGTTTCATATGACCTGGCTGCGTTTTTGTTCTATGAGTAAGGACAGCCTTCTACACTTGTTGCTTGGTTGTTGATTTTTGGGTACAGACCAGTGTTCCATTTTTTTTTTTTAGTTCTGCACATGTGTGGTATCTTACATTGGTGCCGCAGTTTGTGTGGACCATTTTCTGGCCATGTTCATTGTTGGGGCAATGAAACAAAATACTGCCATTTTTACTTTTTTTTTTCTCATTTGCCTTCCATTTCCCAGAGAGGTGACATTGCCATTTTCTTCTTCCGGGTTGGCGGTGGGCAGCTTTAGTAGTTCTGCCTTTAGTTTCATTTTTTGTTTGGGAGAACCTTTTTCTTTCACTTCTGCAATTAATCAGTGATTTGCTATTTAATTGTACTGACTTGGCTTCTGTGGTTGTGTGAGACTGCGTAGACCAGTTGGAGAAGTACAGGACAATAACATGTCTGATGAGAGAAACACTCTTCAGAGAGGCTTAGTCGCTGTGGTGCTGACAGTGAGAGGAGGGCTAGTTTATAGGATGTGTTACAGGAGAGTTTGAAGAGGTATTTTCTCTCTAAATGTCTCTGTTTAACGTGCGGGCATATTAAATCAAAACAGTAGTTTCTTCCTAAATGTGTCAGTTTAAAGTCATGATTGCCATTGGCTAAGCAGGGAGACAACATGGCCATTTTCACCTTTCATGTGGAGGGGTGATTTTAAATGGGGGGGTTGTAGATGAGGCTGGCTGGCACTTCTTCCCATGGGGTGATAGCAAGATTTACACATAAATCATGACAGCTAGGCAATCAGGAGCTAGTATTTTCTAAGCCATTGTGTAATGCTATACCATCCACTTTAGACAGGACTATGCCTTATTTCCAAGGTGGCCCCTATGGCCAGAACTGCACTGTAACTGTACTGTGACCTGCAGAATCTCTTGTGAGTATAGTGAGCTGCTATTTTTGTTAATGACTGTGCCCGATATTCATAGATGCTTGTTGAACTTCTTTGAACATTTGTAAAAATGTTTGCATTGTGTAGGAGCACTCTGTCAACAGTTCAGACAGCAGTCCCATTCGCAGCTCCTTCTCTGCTTTGAATTTACCTAGCTTGCTCTCTGTCTCTTCTCTTCTGTAAGGACCTTGAGTTGTGGGACACTCTGCTCATCTGCTGGGAAAAGAGACTGTCCAGAGAAGAAGAGCTGACCAGTGCATGCCTGTACTCCCACTTGCAATCCCCCATTTTTTTATTAAGTTTTATTATATATTTTTTTTTTGCTTTACCAACATGTGCTATTTACTTAATAATGACAAATAAATGTACATTTGGATTTATTTGTATTTATTCAAGTTGATGTATTGCTGGACTTTTGTCACCTCTGGCTCTTTCACAGTGACTGACAGACATGACTCAAGTTTTCAGTCTCCCCCTCTGTGGAGGGGTTGTGGGATGACAGATAGACCAGACACCAAACTTCAAGTTCAACACACAATCTCTGTGTGAAGTTTATTCAAAATGCAGAAGATAACTTTAAGTAATGGTGTATCCCTTCTTTAGCACATCAGTTTGAAGCAACAGACTATTTATTGCCTTTCTCTGCACTTAGCCAACACCTACTGACTCTCTGATCTAACATATCTGTTGAGATTTAGCCTCCCCTATGCAGGCCTTGTTTGCTTGGCTGGTGGGGGCTGAAATAAATAAAAAGCTAAAGACACAGAACCTTAGTGCAGAAGCATTGAATCAAGGGTTACTCCAAAAAGCATTGGCAGTAAGCCAAGTTTCAAAGAAACACAACATCACACATACTTCAATAATGCAAAGCATCATGGGATCTATGCAAATCACCTTGATATTTCAGACTTGTTAAGTTTACAGCAATTTACATGCATTTTAAATAGCACAACTAACTTAATTTTTATCATACAGTCCCCTAGTAACTTTTGACATTTATCAAAGACACCTAGTGCCATGGTATTTTCAACATTTACAGATTTCATATACGTAAGTTATATACATCAAGGTATTCTATGACATAGAGTCTGTTGTTTTACATCAGCTCACAAGTCAAAGTCTACAGTCCTGTACGAGGACCTGAGAAGGAAAAGAAAAATTAAAGAGGACACTACCGCATAGTCAAGAAAGGGGAGGAGGGTGCCCATAGGTGGCCAACCTTTTGGACCAGAAATTGTAAAGGATAGATTAGGTTAAGAAACAGAAGAACTGTTGCAACAGATTTAAGAAAGGTCGGTCCTTAAGAGTGGCAGTCACTCCCTGTCACATGCCCCCCCAAAAAAAGTTGTGCACCACTGATCTAAATACTAAGCATAGAAGAAACTTGCCCCTGTTAATGAGTTATGACAGACTTGAACCCTTGTTGTTGTTCAGTCAATGTCTCAAATCATAAGCTGAACTCTCAGGGCCAAACACAGGACACTAATGTATTTGACTGGCCAGCTCACAATGCCATATCATAAGAAATGTCTCTCTGGCATCACAGGTTCTACCATCTCTTTATTCCTTGGGAAATCACTCAGTTGGAGAACTGGTCCAAATTGGATATATTTATTTCAGCTGATAAAGTCAGTGTGAAGTCAGAATCTGAAACTTGTGCATTGCGGGGTTACATTTTCCTGATTTTATCTAACTTTGCAGAATAGTTTTTTTAATAATTTTTTTTTTTAAGTAACACCCCACTCATGCACTGACATTTCCCCCCCCACCACCCCAACCATTTAAACATATTTCTTCTGCCCTGCCACCCTACCTCCCTGCTTCCCTAGTCCAGGTATGTTGCATTGGTAAATGAAAAGTACAGTAGAAGCATCGAATTAGTCAAAGGATTTTTAAGGATTTTTAAAAATCCCTATTGAGAATAGTGAAACCTTTAGTTAGGGATTTTGTTTTGTTTGTTAGTGTGTTCACTGCTACCCAGAGAGGGTTGTCTCATCTGATAGTGTAGTTGAAAATCTACCAGATGGCACTTAAGAACTGTAATAGGAAATGGCCTCTTTCTGTAGGTGTAACAAAAAGAATTTTAGAGGATTTGTTTTCCCTAAATTTTGTAAAGGATAAATAGGGAATCTCACAAAATTGCTTGATAAATTCAGCGCTACTACTATAGGTTAGTTTTTACTTTTACTGCTTGTCCCAAATTGTGCCCAAATCCCCCCCACTCACCTGACCCAGTAGTAATACAGTATATCAAATGACCCCCACCATTGGACATCCCCCACTCTCACTTACTCCTGAAAAAGTATACAGTGGAGTTCCCATGGTGGGAACTCCGGCAAAGCTCTCTCGCTTAACCTTGGTTTGCTGCAATCTATTTATGTGTCAGGTAGTGGCACACAAAAACCAAGTCTGAAAAACACAAATTGCACATGTGCATGGACCAGGTTTTTTTTTTGCATCTTGATTTTATTTTACTCATATTTTTTTTAATATTCTTTTCACCAAAGTTTAATCAATCTGCAAGTTACCACACTACATAATAACCACATAAGTGAAAATGTTTAAATACCACCGGAGTGCTGGCCCAGTGGCATGGGGGGGCCAAGGCACTGGATACCATACCGCCTGCAATACTGGTGACCCAGACTCAGGAATAGACCAGGATCACTAGGGGTTTGGCTAGGAGAAGGAGGATTGAGCTTACCATGGAGCAAGGGGGGTTAGTGAACCTTGCTACACTATCACCACCTAGTGGAGTCTAGTTGGTGTAACAAGTGACTACCACTGGAACAGAACTGGAGACAGATGCCAGTAATGTCCATATCTACCAGTATGTATGACTTGGTACTGGGAGAAAGTAGAAGAGAGAGACACAGGAGGAAAAACCACACCAGCCAACAGGAGGATGGCCGAAGACCTCGCAGGCCCTGCATTTAAGACTGAGGTCCTCATCCACCTCACAGCAGTCCTGAAATAAGGTGGAGTGAGTCCCAGATAAGGCAGGTGATGTGACGGGGGCTGAGGCCAGAAAGGAACTGACTGGTCATCACAAGCACAGAAACAATTAATACAAAAAGAAAAAACACCTGAAGTGTTTCGCTGTGTAACACTTCATGCCGGCACACACTTATAGTGATCAGCTTCTATAAGGACACACTCCTATTCATTTAAATGGTAGCCAAGAAAGGCAGTTATAGAATCATCTGTGCCATCCACTGCTTCCCCACTGTATCTTTTCTGTGAGAGCTACTGTTACATGAGGTGGAGAGTACTGGGTTCTGGTTGTGTTGGGGAGGAGGTGTTTTTTGTGTTTTTTCAGGGTCTGGGAGGAGGGTATAGTAGGTGAGTGCTGAGTGGGTTGTCTGGGGGATGGAGGTGTTGTTAATATGTTTCTTCTTTTTGTGGGGTAGCCAGAGTGGGATATAGTGTTGCAGTCACTGTGGTTGAGGATGAGGGAAGGGAGTAGTATTTTATTTATGATGGTAGGGGCTGGGAATGAGAGTAGGTTTTTTTGTCACTACTAGATGGTGGCAGAATTTTGTTTTGCTTTTTAACATGGAACATTTTTTTAGAAAAGTACACAGCATAGTTAATTGCTGCTCAAATTCCAACTTTGCTTTACCTAATGTACGTATAGTGTGAAGTTTGGCACTTCCACAACAAATTCACAGGTAAAATTAAAATTAGCAACACATCAACCACCCACAAATAGAGACTGCATACAATATATAAATTATAACTTTTTCATACCTGTGATCTGTTTAAGGCTATCCCTTGGCTGGGACACACATATTTCATATTCTCAGAGTAAGTTTCCTGCATCCTTCCAGCAGATCTACTCTTGGTGCCCCACAAGAAATCTGCTGGCTATGGTACAGTAAGCAACCTTAAAAATTAAGTTGTTATTAAAATATGAAAGCGTCCACTATGTTTATGCAATTATGTACTCCAGTGGGTGCTTTATGGTGGGAGAATCCCCCCCACCTTGAATACGTTGAAGCAAGAGGCAAAGATGACTGCTTCCACAACCTGAAATGGGCATTATCAAACCTTAGAAATGGGTAGCAAAAATCTTGGTCTCTGATTGGATGAGGACCCTATCTATGGATGCATTTATGTGCCATTTGAGACTGGATAAAAACAAGACCCAGTGCCAACTTGCTTTATCACACAC
The DNA here is from genome assembly GCA_016271365.2 of Neoceratodus forsteri. Taxonomy (NCBI): domain Eukaryota; kingdom Metazoa; phylum Chordata; order Ceratodontiformes; family Ceratodontidae; genus Neoceratodus; species Neoceratodus forsteri. Next base: position 1,036,144,810 of record CM028135.1, read on the forward strand.
AAAATTAGTGCTCCACTAGAATTTTAAAATGCTGTCGATCTCCACCATATTTCTTTCAATTAGTGAGAACGAGTTATTACCTATGCCACTCCTCCTTACAACTCCAGTACCATTTGCTCACATTGTATATTTAAAAAAACACTAACTTGCTTTATTTTTGTTATCCAGTGCTGCTGATCCTATTCCACTACTGCTACCTGATCCTTCTCAGCTGCCATACTACTCACACATGAATGCTGTGCAGTTCCAGTTATGGCACTGAGACAGTCACTATCCTATCCTGAGGGACACGCTTCTCTCTAGCACTGCAACCATGAATTTCAGCAACTGCCTCAAAAAAAGAAAACATTCCAGTATTGAAACTGGTCTTCTGCTTGGGGATGGGAACCAGAGTACTAGTGGGTGGGTGAGGGAACAGCACACCACTTGCAACCTGCAACAGATTAAGCTAGAGAACAGTGTCCACTACTGCCAGTTCCAGCAGTGGAGGGAATACTTCACAGAAACATTTTTTTTATTTATATATGTCCATTTTTCACATTTGTTATGTTTTTAAACATTTTCTTGAAAACAAAACTTTCTAAGAACAATAATACCCTCCAAAGTGGGCATTATAGACTATACCAGACTTTCCATGAGCTATATAGAGCATACTGGATAAGGAATTGTACAGAACCAGTGTGTTCTGCCACAGAGGGGATTCTGATTCCCCCCAAACCTCAAAAGTGAAGCTCGAGAGGTCCAAGGAAATCAGAATTCTCAAGGTAGCAGAACGAACACAAGTTCTGTGAGATTGCATGTCCAATATTTTTTATAGTGAATGGTACCTACAACCCAACAGTTTGAAATTATATTGCTGTGTGGCAGTTTCTTACAGTTCAATTCAAAGCATAGCTTGAACTTTTTCTTAAGAATGAGTAGAATGCTGTTCTGCATGTATGGACTGAACAGCATTCTATGAACTTTTATCTGTGGCTGAACAGCTTTTCAGCATCAATAAAAAATGAGTCACAACAATGTTCCACCATACACTATAAAGCACTCTGTTTGTGGTGCTGGGCCTCATTATGCCCCTCAGTGGTCTAGTAAAGCCAAAGCCCAATACTGCCCACCCTGTCCAGTATAATTGATAGCATACCGTATCCCCTGGAGTACCTAATTACAATTTGTAGGTAGCAGTTAATAGTGACTTAAACATAGAAATGTAGACAATGTTGGGAGATAAGGACCTCTTTGTCTATCTAGTCTGCCTAGTTTTCCCTGACTAGCGTGCCAACACAGACTCTACTCAATCTCTGGTCATCTCCTCCCCTTGTCTCACTAACAAAGTCCCCTTCTATTGGTCCCATGCATGCTTGAATCCTGTCACCATTTTGGTGCCCACAACCTCCACTGGAATGCTGTTCCAAGCATCCACCACCATCTCCATAAAGAAGTATTTCCTCACATTTCTTCTGAGCCCCCCCTCCAACTTCATAGCATGACAATTGCTATCTTTAACATTACTGCAGCAGTGGGCAGCATGGGCTATACAGGAACTTCCAGGGGCCACTGCTGCAGTAATGTTAAAGATAGGAATTGCTACACTATGAAGTTGGGGGAGGCTCAGAGGAAATGTAAGGAAATACTTCTTTATGGAGATGGTGGTGGATGCTTGGAACCTTTTGGTGTTAGGCCTCATTATGCCCTTGGCTGGTCCAGTAGGACCAATGCTGCCCACCCTGTCCAGTATTATTGATAGCATACTGCATCCCCTTGGATGCATAATTATAATTTGTCAGTAGTAGTTAATATTGAGAATTCCTATCATTAACATTACCACATCCATTTTAACTAGCTCAGAAAGTGCACAAGCTTTTCTCTTTCTAAAATTGGAGGAAATTCTACATTAATTACATTAATACAGGAATGCTGTGCATAACAAAAACTTAGTGCTAGGCACTTAGTCCAACATTAAATTATAAGCAAATAAATCTGATAAATCTACTCCCATAGTCTACCCACCTGAAACACCACAAAATAAAAACAATTAAGGAGGGAGAGTTTTAAAGCAAAAAAAGTAAGCCATTAAAATATCACCCAATACTTCTGTTTGCTACCCTAAGAATATTGTTATACTAGTGTGGAACATTCCATTAAGTTAGGGAAACATACTTAGCAGCTAAGGGAGGAAAAAATGGCACATTTCATAGCCAGGAGAAGCAAATAAACTTGTGGAGGGATCATGACTAGTCCAGTGTTCATCAGAAATGTCAGCATAAATTCCCCAAAAGTGAATACTATGAAAAGCATGAAATCCTAACATAAACGCTGGATAGGACTAAACCCCAAGAACCACCAAAAAAGATGTTAGACACCAAATATTCAGCAAGTGAATAATATAAAAGGACAAGCCATGCTGTGATATTAATTCAAGACATTATGGTGTGTAACACTATAAGAAAATACAAGCTATTACCAGAGAGAAAAAACAGAAAGAGTTAGCAAATAAGACCGCAAGAAATTAACCTTGCCTGAATGAGTGGTACAACTGATTTGCTGACTTCAGAATGGCCCAATTGCTGTCTGGCTTCTGGTTTGTTTCTTTTATACAGTTAGTTAAGTTACTTAGTATATTGTTTAACAGTTTGAAAACAGTCATTACAATTCATTTATATTTTTTCTTATTTAAGTCTTTGATTACCTGGTAGGTGCTCTGATCCAAGGAACCTTTTTTAGGCACGATCCAGGCCAAAAAATATGGCACAATGAGAGATACAAAACAGTTTTCAGTGAATCAGATAACAACAATACATTTACGATGACTCAGAGGGAAGATGTCTACTCACAGTAAGGATACAGAACATGTTAAGCAAGTACAAATGCTTAAAAAAAAGTTACAATCTGGTAGATCACTGGCAAATGTAACAATGGATAACAAGTTCAGAGGGCATACACAATATAGATGCTATACAGAGGCATATTTGGGGGAAAAGCAAAACTGGGCAGATAGTAGGTGAGAAGTAGTAAGCCAAGAGAGATTACCCTGGTGTGCATGAGCAGTTGGCTTCCGTCAACAACCTGGATTTGAGATGGGGTTTAAAGGAGAGGTGTGTATCAGCCAAATGGAGGGATGCAGTTATTCTGTTCCACAGTAAAGGAGCAGTGACAGATAGGGTTTACCACCCATGATGGTGGAGACTCTAGATGCCTCTTGGGGGGAACTGAGGACATGCAGAGACATCTGGGTGCAGCTCTAGCCTTCAGGAGGGATGAATAACATGACACTTCCACACCTCTTAGGGTGTTGTCAATAATATAATACACCTCATTGCATATTAAGATGTATAAAAAAGTTTGCTATCATATTATTTTTGTATCACTTGCATTGTTCAATAATTTCATGTTAGTCACATAACATCTCAATCCCAAAAAAAAAGTATTGGTCCTTAAACTGGGGAAAGAGACAGTGAAGATATTAGCTGATGCCTGTCATAAATTAGGCATTTTTTAAATTGAGTAACAATTGTGGCTGTACTTGGGACCTTATCCCACCCAACTGCACATTCTTTCACCCCAAACAAGAGCATGCTCAAAAGCCAAAAAATATCTAGTTCACTGCACTGTCCCAGTTTTTTACATTATCAGCAAGACAAGTTCTATTTTAACAAATGCATTGTAAAATATTGCAATAGAATTATCATCAGACACATTCATTGGGTAAAGTAAGATAGACATGATATCAAATAAGTGATTAAAATAGATTTTAAATTTGGAAATAAAATATTGTTCTCTCCATTGATACTTTTAAGGGCATTGTACAATGATTAAGCAATAAGGCATGACAGGGTGTGTGTTTTGCTGGGATAATGGCACAATTCAGGTGGGTTGAAGCACAATGCAAAGCTGAGTGCTTCCAGAACCCAGGAAGTGCGTTATCCCAGCACAACACACCCTGCTGTGCCTTATTGTGATTATGTAACGGGTCATAAGAATGTGTGTTGCAATATATTATTTAAAAAAAATGAGTTTTCATCATTTAATTTAATAATATAGATAAAATAAACAAAATGTATGATGAAAAAGGAAAATAGCCCAATTTTTTGCAACATTTCCTACTTGGCCACAATGTAGTGGTAGTATTGCATGCAAGTAACTGTGTCTGAGTGTAAGCTTCACAGACTGACAGCTTCATCACATTGTTGGCAGCAGTTATATGAGACACAAAATACTAATTCATGAACTGTTGTTCCACACAGGGAAACTCATCCAATACTTTAGAAAAAAAATGTGTTTAATGGTGACAGCAGCGGTCACTGGTGTGCAGTGTTTGTTGGCTGGGCTGGAGCTGAGGCATGTGAGAACCTGATGTTGGTGGCAGGGGAGCGTGAGGAGCCAGTCAGTAGCATCTTTGAAAGCAGTGGGTTAGTTAGGCTGCAGTTTTACTCAAAAAAACAATTGGCAGCTTCCAGTCATTGCCTAGAATTTCCCTGGAGAATATAAAAAAACACATTTTTTTTGTTAGTTATGGCAGCAGCTTTCATAACTAATTGGCTGCTCACACGAATGTCCCCTTTGTTTCTGGCTATTATTTTAAGTAAGGTTATGTGAAACAGAGACTGAGATTGAACTGTGGTCAGTGGCTGTTACAGAGAGTGGGGTGAGCAACTTGTCAACAATTTCACTAGAGACTTAATTGGAAACTGCGGGGAAGGGGATTAAGAGCCATGGTACAATAAATGTAAATGAGAAAGCTGAGTCTTTTTTATGTTCTGTTTGGGAGAGAGACAGATTCAACAAAGTTGGCATGGTGGGCAGTTGGTGGAAGTGGGAAGTTATATCCAATAGGCTGAACAGGGGTAAAGAGGACCTAGAACTTCTTCCCATGCTGTTGTGCTGAGATATCATCATGGGCTTCTGTGGTCCTCAGTAAATCAGATTTCTAGATTTCTGTGCCCCAGTTCATAATATGATATATCATTTCTTCAAAGCCCAGTTTACATCTGGGCACTCTACATTTATGGGATCATTCTTTTTATTACACCGGTTTTCCAACCTTTTTGTTGGGAGAAGATCTAACCTTGCCAGGGTAATTACAAACATATTTCTGGACTTAAGGCAGCACATCCAGACACTGAGATATTTTAATACTACTGAACCAGTTAGCAGCCTTTGACTGTGTAACCATCTTCATATCAGTTAGTTGTGTATTTGTAAACAGTTTGGTTTTTCATTAAGAGTTCAATATGCCAAAGCAATATTGACATTCTTTTGGAAGTCTGTCACCAGATGCATACGGTCATCATCATTCAAATAGCATAACAGAGTTTTTTAAGGGATAGTGTCAACCATTTTTGCATTACATTATTTCTAGCTGAAACCCCAGATTTTATGATTGCTTGCCTTCTGTAGAATTTATTGATGTTGTTGTTTGTTGTATCTGCTTAATTTCTAAGTAGAACTGAAATGCATGCCAAGGGCGTAGCTATACCTAACCTTATTTTGTTTCAAATCCTGGATCTGCTCTTGCTGTATACTTCCTGAACATTAGGAATACCCCCAAACAGTAGAGTCACTCATGATGTAATAGTCTACTATCCTCCCACTGCATAATGGGCTGCTAGACTGTGCAGGAGGTGTTTCCAGGTCCATAAAAGATACAGTGACGGTTGACACAGGAATGTAAATAATCATGTTTTGTGTGGTAACACCAGTCTGTTTTTCACTTTAAAAAAAAATAATCAAAATCAAACTACCAACTACATCAACACATGCTACAGAATGTGAACAGTCATAAAATTTGTTTTAAAAACTAGAGACCTAATGGGGGTTGACAGTCCCCACTCAGACTGTGTTTCGAGATTAATCAACCCATTTTTCCTTTTACATAGATGTTTGTCAGGAAGGACATGGGCTTTTAAAGGGTTATGTTCCTAGTGGGCATTCACAAGTAACCTAAGGCTACATTGTGTTATTTTGTTACAGCTGTTGAGTTTTAATTAGTTTGAGAAGATTGTCTTAACCATTTGAAGGAGTACTGCAGTCAAAATTTTCAAAAACATGCAGTATGTTGTGCAGAATGTTTTGACTTGAGTTTGTGTAGTTGTAGTGTGCTCTTCCCTTTGTTTACTATTAGGAGTTTTTTTTCTAAATTTGCCTTCTCCTTGAAGTACACTGAGCCAATTTACGGCAATGAGGGTTTCAAACATGGCAAGCTACAGTAAGCCTCCAGCAGAAGAAAGCAAGTAGATACAAAACCTTTCTGGGAGACTTTGGACTTTAAAAATTACAGGAATTCAGAGGTCCTGGAATCAAATTAGTAAAACAATAGATAAAAGCAGAAATTGACAGTATACAAGATCATTGAAAGATTTTCCTTGTCTGACTAAAATTTAGCGCAAATAAAATAGCCCTCTCGGTATAGCGCCCCAGATTATAAACTCAGCCAATGAATTCTACTTAGCAAGAAACTCTTAGGTGAGATATCATACTGTTTTTAAAAAAATATGAAGAAAGCTTCTAGCATGCCAACCATAGGTTTGTAGAGTAGGCAATAGGAAAACCGCTGATAGCCCTTAATACAGCCCAGTGAGTAACTAATTTATGCCTAATGTATTTTACAGATCTTCTCACTGCTGTGAGATAATCTGAAAATCCAGGTCAATAGCAAATAAAAATAAACTGCCAAACCACTCCTGTACCCAATTCTTTGCTTCTTTTCATTATCATTCCTCTCAAGTAGGTATGTACTAAATTGGATTAATAAAATGATTTTTCCCCATAAAACAGTGAACGTCTCAGTCTCAATAGGTCTTTTGCTTACAGTCCACATTTGTCAAAGTACTTGGCTTTAGATATTGAAGGGGTAAACAGTGCTAAAAAATAAGCTCTTAAATTGACATTAGATGGCATAACAGTGTAAAATGGGGCAAGCCACTGTTATTGCGTATTGGTCAAAGATCACAGTGTCCCCACTGTCTGAAAAGGAGGCAGTATAGAGCAGTGGTTTAAAGCTCTGAGCTGTAGATCTGGTGACATCCAGCAGACCAGACCAGACCTGGGTTTGAATCCCACAGCTTCCACTTGCATACTGTGTGACCCTGAGCAAGTCATGTAACTTCCCTGTGCTCCCAGGTCACTCCTGTAAAAAAACTTTCAGCTTAGTGTGCTACTTCTGGTTAAACAACTAAAAAAAAATCTATAGAATCCAGTAACTCCACTCATAGACTTGCATTAAAAGCACACTACTGTCACTCAGTAGTGAATATATGTGTCCAGTTGATTTGAAAAAGGTTTTGTCACCCTTTACTCACATTTTATTCAGAGGTAAATGGGAGACACCTGGATACAGTAACAGCTAATACTTTGTATACACAGCAAATACAAATGTAACCACCTGGTATCCCAATGGGTTCCAAAAATCCAATGAGGTTGACCACTGGCACCTCAGTGGTTAAGGTTGAGAGCAACTGCTGGCATGTGGGCTGGATGAGGGGCCTGATCTGCTGCATAACTGCCCAAAGGGGAGCCTCAGTCAGTATCATTTAGATGTTGAGTCAGAATTTTGAGAAAAGCCACCTGTGCCAGAGTTGCGAGGGAGACACCCTCAACTCATTCCTCTCATTCTGTCCATGTTTCTCTAGAAGCTTCAGCGAAGGGACGCAAACTGTGGGATTTTGCCCAGCATCACATGTCTGCCTTGCAGGGTCAAACTTGGACTTTATCTGCTGAAGTCTTTTCCAGGATTGCTGTTACAACCATGGACTTCATCTTGTAGCATAAGACTGTCATCTGCTATTTACTTCCATCATCATTTATCACCAGATATGTAAAGTAACAATGTTTCTGCTCCTAGTTTATTGCTAAAGTTCTTCCTAAGTTTTTCACTGCAAGAACACTGGAAATTTATTAAGTAACACAAAATGGCCAGGAGTTATGTTAATGGCCTGTTAATGAAGCTCTAGAAGAGTATATGACACAAAGCATAGGTGAGTGCCACACCCCCCCTAGGGGTGATTAACTGACGATTAGCATAACTTGTATGAGTGTATTATTGCTGTTATAATAAAAATGGGAATTTAAAATAGTGATGTACCTTGTTCAGCATGTGATTATGTTTTAAATCTACAGTATGTTAACTAGAAATTAGCATAAGGCTAATAAAATGTTTATGACAAAATTAGAGGCTCTGTTTTTTATACTCTTTGTATACAATAATTGTCCTTAATGTCTCAGAATAGTGTTCTACTAGGATGGGAATCAAGATCTGTTAGTTCTGGTGCTGCTGTTGGAATTGTCATTGTATCATCCGCACCATGAGATGTAATGTATATGTCTCATTGTTTATCTCCAGCCTAAGTTGTATGTTTGGGACGGTTGTTGTGATGTGGTAATGGGCACCCCAGTAGATATCCATAGATCCTTGGCCACTACCATGGAGGCTTTCAGGAGGGCTGCCCGATTGCCTCGTTGGGTCAGATGCTTGTTCTCCAATTGAATTAGTGCCACAGATACAATTTTTCATGTGTAGGAATAGAGGATTTAGGTATTAAGTGTTGCTGCCCCAGTGGACCTTAACCATTTCTTAACATACTCTTGGGCATGGCGAGGTCTCACTTCCACTGACATTAATATTACCTTTGCTATTTAAGTAACTCAGTTACTTGCTATGATTGTTGGTCTGTGCTCAATAACAGAAGGGTGCTCAAAGATTAACCATGCATTCCATTAAATCTGTTATTTAGATGGATATAAAGAGTGAGATCAGAATTGATTATTAAAGTGCCTTTCTGCAGAAATTATATTTCCCTTATTAGTTACAGCTCACATAGCAGCTGCACAGTCATCCTCATGTTCATTAGGGGGTGATTAAAATACTGTTGTTTGGGACTTTGTCATAAGCAACTTAGAGTTTCTTTTTAAATGTATTTTTATTAAGAGCTGAGCACAGGCCAGCCAGGTAGCACTGAGGTTTGAGGTGCTGGATGCCACACCTCGCACTACCCCAGTAACCTGGGTTTGGGAACGGACTCAGGCCACCGGGGGTCAGCAGGGGAGAGAAGGGATCGAGCATCCAGAGGACTGCTCTCCTATCTTGGGGAGGGATCTAGGGTTATGCTGCTCAAGGGCAGCTCCTGGTGGTGCTAGGGGCAGCGACGGAACATGTGGTGAAAAGTGGATGCTGGGGACGGAGCATTGGCAGGTGTCAGTGCTCTACACCATGGATGCAATTGCATGTCCATGTTCTGCAGGGGAGCAACACAGAAGAGAAAACCCCTCTGCAGCACCACAGAAATGAAGGGGGCTCTAGAGGCAGGCCCACATCCCATCACTGGCCCAGTATACCAGGGGACTCCCATGGCTGACCTGACACCCAAGTAGGTCCCTCTAATTTCAGAAAGGCTGCCACAGGAAGATGGGCCCTCCCAGGGGTAGTGATTTGGGGGTCTGGACTTGCCTGGGTGTTCAGGAGAGGAAACTGGTAGCAAGAGTTCAGGCAGGGAGTAGAGGCCTCTGCTGAGTGAGTACCCTGGAAGGATGCCCGGGCCATAGGGTGCATAAAGCAGAGTTAAAAAAAGAGCAGAGCACAGAACGATAATCAGTTTACAATATGGATATAACTTTCAGTATTACAGTCCATACAGCAGATAAAATGAGATAACTGCCTTACTGGTGGCAAATACCGACCTATCAATGTGCGATAAAGTGTGTTACATTCAAAATCAATATGATGCAGTACGGACCCGGTGATAATAATCATAATGAAATCAAGATCAGTGAAAAATGTATACTCCCAGGCATCTTATGGTAACAAAGGACAATTCTAAGGTACAAATGTGTCATCTATGTCCATGATATACATGACCCAATTCTGCCATTTAGTCTGAAACTGAGGCAATCAACCATTTAAAGAAGTCATAATGCACTCCATGGCATCAATATAATTTATAATATTGCACCAGGCCTCTATAACTGGGGGTTTCTTTTGCATCCGAAGTTGGTGGCTGTTTTTTGCTGCTAGGAAGTACAAATACACCACAAAACTAGGAGCCAGTTGGATGCCTGGGTGGGGGAATAGACAAGAGCACCTTGGTCGTGGATACTATCTCAGCTGGCTGAGATAGGAGTTGCATTTGTGCAGAAATTATTTTTCACCAGAAATTGGCAAGGACAGAACACTGATGGAATATGTGGGACTGGTCAGCAAATGGTTTGTCACATTGTCTCCAGTAGTGCCCATATGCTTAGGACATCAATTTTACCAAAATTACGGGAGTTCAGAAGACTTTGGGTTGACATCTCCAAGCATAGATACATAGATACATAGACAGTGCAGGCAGATAAGGGCCTATGGCCCACCCAGTCTGCCCATTTGAGCTTGTAAGTTCAGTTTGTTTTCCTATAAGCCTGTTGCCCCTTACCCCTGACCTCCAGAATTCCTTTATGTCTATCCCATGCATTCTTAAATCCCGTGATTGTTTCAGCCCCCACCACTTCCTCTAGCAGGGTGTTCCACTTGTCCACCACCCGTTCTGTGAAGAAATTCTTCCTCATGTTTCCTCTGAATCATCCTCCCTCCAGCTTCATCCCATGCCCTCTAGTCCTCGAACATCTTTTTCGCTTAAAAATAGTGTATTCCTGCACCCTGTTCCTCCCTGTAAGATACTTGTATGTCTCTATCATATCCCTCTCTCCCTCCCTCCTCTAGGGAGTACATGATCAGTTCCTTCAACCTGTCTTCATAGGACTTGTGATGCAATCCATGCACCATCTTTGTTGCCCTCCTCTGAACCTTCTCTACCCTGTCTATGTCCTTACGTAGGTATGGTCTCCAGAACTGTACACTGTACTCCAGGTGGGGCCTCACTAGTGTCTTGTATAGAGGAATTATGACCTCCCTTTTCCTGCTGGTGATGCCCCTGCCTATACATCCCAGCATCCTATTTGCTTTACCTGCTGCCTTGTCACACTGTTTCCCTACCTTGAGGTCATCAGAGATGATAACCCCAAGATCCCTTTCCTGCTTGGTGCATGCTACATCCTCACCCCCTAACTGATATATTGTGCCAGGGTTTTTGTGCCCCATATGCCTTATCTTGCACTTCCTTGCATTGAATTTCAACTGCCAAACCCCTGACCATTCTTCAAGTTTCTGCAGGTCCCTTCTCATTCTGTCTACACACTCTGGTGTGTCTACTCTGTTACAGAGCTTTGTGTCATCAGCGAACAGTGAAATTCTGCCTTCTAGGTCCTGCGCAATGTCACTGATGAAGATGTTGAATAGGACCGGTTCCAGCACTGATCCCTGTGATACCCCACTGGTCACTCTTCCCTCTGTAGAGTGACAGCCATTTACCACCACCCTCTGTGTCCTGCCACCCAGCCAGTTACCCACCACACTACTGTCATGCCCACACCCATATTCCCCAGTTTGTGTAATAGTCTTCTATGTGGCACAGTGTCAAAGGCCTTGCTGAAGTCCAGATAGGCCATGTCCACTGCCCTCCCCTGATCCACCTCCCTAGTCACCCAGTCAAAAATTCAACAAGGTTGGTCTGACATGACCTCCCTCTGGTGAAACCATGCTGCCTTGGGTCTTGTAGTCCATTGACAACCAGATGTTCCACCAATCTCTCCTTCAGTAGTGCTTCCATGATCTTCCCCACTACCGAGGTGAGGCTGACTGGTCTGTAGTTCCCTGCTTCCTCTTTGTTCCCATTTTTGTATAAGGAGACTACATCTGCTGTCCTCCAGTCTTTGGGTACCTCCCCTGTTTCCAGTGATCGGCTAAACAGGATAGCCAGAGGTCAGCCACCACCACTCTTAGTTCTTTAAGGACCCTGGGGTGCACCCCATCTGGCCCCATTGCTTTATCAACTCTTATTACTTCCAGTTCCTTCAGGACCCTTTCTCGTGTAAAGGGACTTGTGTCCATTTCTGCACCATTCTCACCCCTTGTACTCCCTTCAGACCCATTACCCTCCTCTTCCTCAGTAAAGACTGAGCAGAAATACCTGTTCAGTATGTCAGCTTTACTGTTGTCATCCTCCATGTGGTCCCCATCCTCCCCCTTCAGTCTCACTATCCCTCCCTTTGTCTTTCTTTTTTCACTTATGTACCTGTAAAAGGTTTTGTCCCCTCTACCCACTGATTTTGCAATGTGTTCTTCTGTCTGAGCTTTGGCTTCCCTTACTGACCTCCCTGCCTCCATTTGCTTCTCCTGGTACTTCTCCCTATCCCCCTCTGCCTGTGTCTTTTTGTAGAGAAACATAGAAACATAGAATTTGACGGCAGGTAAGGACCGCTCCAGCCAGTCTGCCCATTTCCTACCTAATGGATAAGCTGCAGATCCTAGTTAACCAGCAGCCTACTTCTTTCTGCCTCCACCCCTAAAATTGCCTTATGACTGTCCCATGCATGCTTGAATTCCACCACTGTTTTGACTCCACAACCTCCTCAGGAAGGCCGTTCCATGCATCCACAACCCTCTCTGTGAAAAATACTTTCTTAAACTACCTCTGAACCAACCCCTCTATCTTCAAATGCTTGCTTGTTCTTGCACACCTCTTGTTTTGAAAGATGCTACCCTCTTGGACTTTGTTGATTCCCTTGAGGTACTTGAAAGTTTCTATCATGTCCCCCCTCTCCATCCTTTTCTTGAGGCTATACATATTAAGCTCCTTAAGTCTCTCTTCATATGTCTTCCGGTGCAGACCCTGCACCATTTTGATTACTCTCCTCTGGACAGCTTCCATCCTGTCTATGTCTTTGCGGAGATTGGGTCTCCAGAACTGCAATACTCCAGATGGGGTCTGACCAGCTGTCTGTACAGAGGGATAATAACTTCCTGTTTTCTACTGGTGATGCCTCTCCCTATGCATCCCAGTATCCCCCAGCCCTCCTTGCTGCCCTCTCACATTGCTTGCCCACCTTTAGGTCATCTGATATGACTACCCCCAGGTCCCTTTCCATTTTTGTTGTTGTTAGTATCTCACCCCCCCATTGTGTACCCTTCCCCTGGGTTTTTGTTTCCCAGGTGCATTACCTTGCACTTCTTAGCATTGAATCTAAGCTGCCATACATTTGACCATTCCTCTAACCTTGCCAAGTCCCTTCTCATCCTTTCCACCCCACCTTGTGCATCAACTCTGTTGCAGATCTTTGTGTCATCTGCAAAAATACATACTTTTCCTTCCAGTCCCTCTGCAATGTCGCTAATAAAGACATTGAAGAGGACTGGTCCTAATACTGAACCTTCTGGTACCCCACTAGTAACCCCTCTTTCTTCAGAGTGGACTCCATTTACTATTACTCTCTGTGTCCTATTCTCCAGCCAATTCTTTACCCAGGCTGTCATCTTGGGACCCACTCCCAGGCTGGCTAACTTGTATATTAATCTTTTGTGTGGGACTGTGTCAAATGCCTTGCTAAAGTCTAGGTATGCCATGTCCACAGCCCTCCCTGATCTACTACTTTGGTCACCCAGTCAAGAAATCTATCAGATTCATCTGGCATGACCTTCCACTGTGAATCCATGCTGCCTTGGGTCCTGTCCCTCTGGCCTCTAGATAATCGACAATTTTTCCTTCAAGTGATTCCATCATTTTCCCTACCACTGAGGTTAAACTAACAGGTCTGTAGTTTCTGCTTCTGCCTCCCACTTTTGTGAAGAGGAATCACATCTGCCCTCCTCCAGTCCACAGGTACCACCCATCCTCCCATGATTTGTTAAAGAAGGTAGTCAGTGGTGTCCCTAGTTCTACCCTTAGTTCTTTTAGAATTCTGGGATGAATCCCATCAGGCATGGCTTTGTCCACCTTCAGTTTTAAGAGTTCTTTCAGAACCCTTTCTTCTGTAAATGGGCTGGTATCAACTTCTGTATCCAGAGTGTTTCTACTGTTTGTTTTAGGTACCTCCCTCTTCCTTTGTAAATACTGAGCAAAAATATTTGTTTAGTATCTCTGCCTTTCACAGTCACCCTCTGCCCACCCTTCCTCCCCTTTATTAAAGCCTCACTATCCTCCCTTGGTCTTCCTTTGCTCCTGATGTACCTATAAAGGTTTTATCCCCTTCTTAACCGAGTTGGCTATCTTTTCCTCGGTTTGGGCCTTTGCTGTTCTGACTGCCTTCCCAGCTTCCTTTTGCTTTAACTGATACAGTTCTCTGTCCTGCTCCTTCTGTGATTCCTTGTACTTCCTGAATGCTCTCTTTTTCTCTTGAACTTCCACTGCCACTTCCTTTGAGAACCATAGTGGTTTCTTACCTCGTTTCATTTTGTTTATTTGCTTCACACAAAGGCTTGTTACCTCTGTGATGGCAATTTTTATTATTCCTCATTGTTCTTCCACCCCTCCTTCCTGCCCATTTGCTAGTGCATTCCTTAGGCACTCACCCATTTTGGCAAAGTCAGCCCTCCTGAAGTCCAGTACTTTTGCCTTTGTATGACTTGACTCTATTGCTGTGTTTATTGTGAACCATACTGTTCGATGTTTGCTCGTTCCCAGATGGCTACCCACTTCTACATCTGTGATCCTCTCTTCATCTCCATTTGAGAGAACCAGGTCTAAGATTGCTCCCTCTAGAGTGGGCTCCAATACTAGTTGTCTAAGGCATGCCCCTGTAGGGCATCTAGAATAACCCCACTCTCGAAGTGGCTGCTGCAACTGCACTCCAGTTAACATCTGGCATATTCAGATCACCCATCAGCAATATCTCCCCTTTTTCTGCCATTCTAAGTATACTTTCTATCATTTCCTTGTCCATTTCCTCCCCTGAGAAGAGTCTATGCTCTAACCCTGTGCGGATTGTGGTTACATTGCCAGTCTCCAAATTTACCCTCAATGCTTCTTCTCCTTCCTGTTTCCCCTTTTGTTCTGTTGCTTTGATTCCTTCCCTTATGTAAAGAGCTACTCCTCCTCCTCTTTTACCCACCCTGTCCCTCCTGTAGATAGTGTATCCTGGTATGTTTACGTCCCAGTCATGGTTTTGTGTGTACCATGTTTCTGTGACTGCCTTGATATCAGATGTTCCTCCTCCATCAAGGCCACTAATTCAGGAAGCTTGTTACTCAGACTACGGCATTGGTACTCATTGCTCTCCATTTTTGATGGCTTTACCTTCTGTTGCAGCATCCCCACTGACCTTTCTACTTCAGTCTTTTCTCATTTGGTACCCTGTTTTGTAGGGAGGCTGGGATTTTCCTGCTGCTTATCAGTGCCTCCCCATATAGTTTTAAAAGCTTGCCAATGAAGCATTTAAACCTATTGCTCAATGTTCCCTTCCTGGACAGATGCAGACCATCCTGCCAGTATAGGCTGGTGTCCCTCAGTGGAACCCAGTCCCCAATGAAGCCAAACCCCTGTTCTCCACACCATTTTTCAACCATTCATTAAACTGCATGGTGCAAAGTACCCTCACCTCACTCATGCCATTGACAGGCAGCACCTCTGAGAAGGATACTGTGTGCTACTTGTCTTAGGCCCCTCCCCAATTCTACAAAGTCCTTCTGCACTGCTCTAATCTCATGTTGAGCCAAGTCCTTTGTCCCTAGGTGGACGATGACATCCAGTTCAGTCTCCTGTACAGCTGTTCTCGTGATCCTGAGGATGCGCTTCCTCTCCCTCCAAGCCATGGCACCAGACAGGCACCTTACTTCAGTTTTCCCTGCTCCCCCAGTTCTAGCCCCCTAATAATTGAGTCCCCCACCAGGAGCTGCTTCCTTTCCTTGTGGTGTCCTCTGCCTCCTTCCTGTGGGTCTCCCTTGTGATAGTTGTCCTCAGCCTCCTTAGTCTACTTTGTGGGTGCATCCATAGGGGAGCTATGCTCCCCCAGAATGGTGTATGGATTGTGGAGTGGAACAACTGACTGGGTGTGCTTCTGTTCTACCATCCTCACCCTCCCTGAGCCACTGTGGTCCAACTACTGTGCTTTCTTCCCAATCTCTGGGGTAGGTGGTGGTGGCTCTGGTGCTCCCTGGATGGGAGGTTCCCTTCCTAAGTTGGGCAACTTCCTCCCTCAGGGCAGAGTTGTCTGCAAATAGGGCAGCATCTCAGCCTCCAGAAGACTCCCAGAAGACTGCTGCCCACAGCCATTACATTGCACTACTCCCACATGTTTATCTACTTTTTTATTGCCTGAATGCAATCTTTTATTGCCTGAATGCAATCTTTTTGGCTTTCACTTTCTCTGCTACCTCTTCTAAATCCCCTCAATTGTGTGAAGGATGTTATTTTAAAAGATTGAGGGTTTGTTTTAATGTAATTTGGTAGGTAATGCTTGTATTCAGTTCCTGATCCCATTTATCCAGAGTAGTCTGGGTAGTATCTCCAAGGAAATCTTGAAGTCTTCTATAGAAATTTCCAATCAGATGCTGCCATGGTTCTCCTTAGATAGCTACATGAATAGGCATGAGAGCAATGGGTCTGAGTCTGAAAGGTTGGTCCTACCTTCCTCTTTATGCAAGAGGCATGTCCTCACATGGAGATATCAAAAATACTCTCTGTCAGTAAGACCATATCACTGCTGTTGGTGCTTATAGAGAATTTACTCTTTGGGTGTGTAAAATTTAAAAATGTGTATCAGGCATAATCACCTCCATCTTTAAAGGTGGGGTCAGCATGGAGTGGAGAACTCTGAATCAACGTTCAATACCCTACAGAAATAAAAGTCCCAAGATAGTTTAGAAGAGTTGCAATTTAAACCTACTATTAAGGTTTGAGCAGTAAAACCAGTATAGTCTGCCAGGCAGGGAGCATCCACAGAATTTTGAAACAGGAGTTTAACTTGATATCGCCTGCGTCATTCAGCACATATTCTATTTATTTCCAAGAGAGATTGCCTTGTAGCTGGGTAAAGTCAGCAGACTTAGCTCAGTGAATTAATTTGTGAATTTTGCACAATTCGTGAAATGTTCACAATTCACAGATTGCAAAGTGCAATGTTTTTGAAGAGAAGTACAAAATGTTTACTTATTTATTAATTTATTTATTTTGTTTTTGTTGACCGGGTACATACACTAGACAAATTCTGCCTACTTTCAGGCACAATCCAGGGGAGGAGGACACAGATGAATGCCAAGAAGTGAAGAATTTCACCTAGAAAGTCCACACTTTGTTGCACAAACTTTGCAATATGGGTGAAGCTGAAGTTTCCCAGCTCTGGTGAAGCTCCGCAAAGTGCGAATTACCACCACTTTGCATGAACTTTGCTGGCAAAGTTATACTTCACTACATCTTTATTAACTTGGTTCAAAGCCAGCTGTATACTATTCAGAGATTAGCGGTCTCTGCATAACTTTGTGAGTTAGGAAGACTAACTGCATTGTGCAGGGGGTAGTTGCAACAGGGAGAAGCGTAATCAAGGGTGATGGTCTCCCCAAATGAATTTAGAGCTGAGCCTATTCCAGGATGTAAAATAACATGAAGAAGGATAAATAAGAAGGGTATGTAAAAAATACAAAATGTGGGGTAAAACATTCATTATGCAGAAAAAGAATGCTGTAATCTGATTGGTCTGTCTGGGACTGGATCCGTGGTGTTTCCCAGAATAACATCATGGATCTTGTTCCAGCATACAAAAGTCGGATGACATACTAAAAATCACTGCACATGTCATCGTTTCCATATCTTCTGTCACTGCAAGCAGCATTCTTTGTCATTAGCAAGTACATTAGATTATAAAAAACAAAACTAAATCCTCCCTCCAGCAGTGTAAGAGTAAAACACTATCACTTACATTTCACAAACAATAATTACACCCACTCAGTCACAACATATCCCTGTTTTAAACACAGTTAAACAAAAATAAAGCCATCAGTGTGGCCAGTTTCTATTAGGTAATTTCTATAGAAGACTTCAAGATTTCCTTGGAGATACTATCCAGACTACTCTGGATAAATGGGATCAGGAACTGAATACAAGCATTACCTACCAAATTACGTTAAAACAAACCCTCAATCTTTTAAAATAACATCCTTCACACAATTGAGGGGATTTAGAAGAGGTAGCAGAGAAAGTGAAAGCCAAAAAGATTGCATTCAGGCAATAAAAGATTGCATTCAGGCAATAAAAAAAAAGTAGATAAACATGTGGGGAGTAGTGCAATGTAATGGCTGTGGGCAGCAGTCTTCCGGGAGTCTTTCTGGAGGCTGAGATGCTGCCCTATTTGCAGACAACTCTCTTTCCTGAGGGAGGAAGTTGCCCAACTTAGGAAGGAACCTCCCCATCCAGGGAGCACCAGAGCCACCACCACTACCTCAGAGATTGGGAAGAAAGCACAGTAGTTGGACCACAGTGGGCTCAGGGAGGGTGAGGATGGTAGAACAGAGGCACACCCAGTCAGTTGTTCCACTCCACAATCCATACACCATTCTGGGGGAGCATAGCTCCCCTATGGATGCACCCACAAAGTAGACTAAGGAGGCTGAGGACAACTATCACAAGGGAGACCCACAGGAAGGAGGCAGAGGACACCACAAGGAAAGGAAGCAGCTCCTGGTTGGGGACTCAATTATTAGGGGGCTAGAACTGGGGAGCAGGGAAAACTGAAGTAAGGTGCCTGTCTGGTGCCATGGCTTGGAGGGAGAGGAAGCGCATCCTCAGGATCACGAGAACAGCTGTACAGGAGACTGAACTGGATGTCATCGTCCACCTAGGGACAAAGGACTTGGCTCAACATGAGATTAGAGCAGTGCAGAAGGACTTTGTAGAATTGGGGAGGGGCCTAAGACAAGTAGCACACACAGTATCCTTCTCAGAGGTGCTGCCTGTCAATGGCATGAGTGAGGTGAGGGTACTTTGCACCATGCAGTTTAATGAATGGTTGAAAAAATGGTGTGGAGAACAGGGGTTTGGCTTCATTGGGGACTGGGGTTCCACCTGGAGGGACACCAGCCTATACTGGCAGGATGGTCTGCATCTGTCCAGGAAGGGAACATTGAGCAATAGGTTTAAATGCTTCATTGGCAAGCTTTTAAACTAGTCAATGGGGGAGGCACTGATAAGCAGCAGGAAAATCCCAGCCTCTCCCTACAAAACAGGGTACCAAATGAGAAAAAGACCGAAGTAGAAAGGTCAGTGGGGGATGCTGCAACAGAAGGTAAAGCCATCAAAAAATGGAGAGCAATGAGTACCAATGCCCGTAGTCTGAGTAACAAGCTTCCTGAATTAGTGGCCTTGATGGAGGAACATCATATGGCAGTCACAGAAACATGGTACACACAAAACCATGACTGGGACGTAAACATACCAGGATACACTATCTACAGGAGGGACAGGGTGGGTAAAAGAGGAGGAGGAGTAGCTCTTTACATAAGGGAAGGAATCAAAGCAACAGAACAAAAGGGGAAACAGGAAGGAGAAGAAGCATTGTGGGTAAATTTGGAGACTGGCAATGTAACCACAATACGCACAGGGGTTGTATACAGACCCCCTTCTCAGGGGGAGGAAATGGACAAGGAAATGATAGAAAGTATACTTAGAATGGCAGAAAAAGGGGAGATATTGCTGATGGGTGATCTGAATATGCCAGATGTTAACTGGAGTGCAGTTGCAGCAGCCACTTCGAAGAGTGGGGTTATTCTAGATGCCCTACAGGGGGCATGCCTTAGACAACTAGTATTGGAGCCCACTCTAGAGGGAGCAATCTTAGACCTGGTTCTCTCAAATGGAGATGAAGAGAGGATCACAGATGTAGAAGTGGGTAGCCATCTGGGAATGAGCGAACATCGAACATGATGGTTCTAATAAACACAGCAATAGAGTCAAGTCATACAAAGGCAAAAGTACTGGACTTCAGGAGGGCTGACTTTGCCAAAATGGGTGAGTGCCTAAGGAATGCACTAGCAAATGGGCAGGAAGGAGGGTGGAAGAACAATGAGGAATAATAAAAATTGCCATCACAGAGGTAACAAGCCTTTGTGTGAAGCAAATAAACAAAATGAAACGAGGTAAGAAACCACTATGGTTCTCAAAGGAAGGGCAGTGGAAGTTCAAGAGAAAAGAGAGCATTCAGGAAGTACAAGGAATCACAGAAGGAGCAGGACAGAGAACTGTATCAGTTAAAGCAAAGGAAGCTGGGAAGGCAGTCAGAACAGCAAATGCCCAAACCAGGAAAAGATAGCCAACTCGGTTAAGAAGGGGATAAAACCTTTATAGGTACATCAGGAGGCAAAGGAAGACCAAGGGAGGGATAGTGAGGCTTAATAAAGGGGAGGAAGGGTGGGCAGAGGGTGACTGTGAAAAGGCAGAGATACTAAACAAATATTTTTGCTCAGTATTTACAAAGGAAGAGGGAGGTACCTAAAACAAACAGTAGAAACACTCTGGATACAGAAGTTGATACCAGCCCATTTACAGAAGAAAGGGTTCTGAAAGAACTCTTAAAACTGAAGGTGGACAAAGCAATGGGGCCTGATGGGATTCATCCCAGAATTCTAAAAGAACTAAGGGTAGAACTAGGACACCACTGACTACCTTCTTTAACAAATCATGGGAGGATGGGTGGTACCCGTGGACTGGAGGAGGCAGATGTGATTCCCCTTCACAAAAGTGGGAGCAAGGCAGAAGCAGAAACTACAGACCTGTTAGTTTAACCTCAGTGGTAGGGAAAATGATGGAATCACTTCTGAAGGAAAAAATTGTCGATTATCTAGAGGCCAGAGGGCACAGGACCCAAGGCAGCATGGATTCACAGTGGGAAGGTCATGCCAGATGAATCTGATAGATTTCTTTGACTGGGTGACCAAAGTAGTAGATCAGGGAGGGCATGGACATGGCATACCTAGACTTTAGCAAGGCATTTGACACAGTCCCACACAAAGATTAATATACAAGTTAGCCAGCCTGGGAGATGGGTCCCAAGATGACAGCCTGGGTAAAGAATTGGCTGGAGAATAGGACACAGAGAGTAATAGTAAATGGAGTCCACTCTGAAGAAAGAGGGGTTACTAGTGGGGTACCAGAAGGTTCAGTATTAGGACCAGTCCTCTTCAATGTCTTTATTAGCGACATTGCAGAGGGACTGGAAGGAAAAGTATGTATTTTTGCAGATGACACAAAGATCTGCAACAGAGTTGATGCACAAGGTGGGTGGAAAGGATGAGAAGGGACTTGGCAAGGTTAGAGGAATGGTCAAATGTATGGCAGCTTAGATTCAATGCTAAGAAGTGCAAGGTAATGCACCTGGGAAACAAAAACCCAGGGGAAGGGTACACAATGGGGGCGGGGGAGTGAGATACTAACAACAACAAAAATGGAAAGGGACCCGGGGGTAGTCATATCAGATGACCTAAAGGTGGGCAAGCAATGTAAGAGGGCAATAAGGAGGGCTGGGGGGATACTGGGATGCATAGGGAGAGGCATCACTAATAGAAAACAGGAAGTTGTTATCCCTCTGTACAGACAGCTGGTGAGACCCCATCTGGAGTACTGCGTGCAGTTCTGGAGACCCAATCTCCACAAAGACATAGACAGGATGGAGGCAGTCCAGAGGAGGGCAACTAAAATGGTGCAGAGTCTGCACCCAAAGACATTTGAAGAGAGACTTATGGAGCTTAATATGTATAGCCTCGAGGAAAGGAGGGAGAGAGAAGACATGACAGAAACTTTCAAGTACCTCAAGGGAATCAACAAAGTCCAAGAGGGTAGCATCTTTCAGAAAAATAGGTGTGCAAGTACAAGGGGGCACAACTTGAAGATTGAGGGGAGATGGCTCAGAGGTTATGTGAGGAAGTATTTTTTCATGGAGAGGGTTGTGGATGCATGGAACGGCCTTCCTGAGGAGGTTGTGGAGTCAAAAACAGTGGTGGACTTTAAGAATGCATGGGACAGTCATAAGGCAATTCTAGGGGGTAGGAGTAGGAAGAAGTAGACTGTTGGTTAACTTGGATCTGCAGCTTATTCATTAGGTAGGGAAATGGGCAGACTGGGTGGGCCAAGCAGCCCTTATCTGCCATCAAATTCTATGTTTCTATGTTTCTATATTTCCATGATGGCAGACAGTGCTGTCCTTCACAAATCACCTGGAAAGTGCAATGTATATAGGGGAGCAAGAGGTCTGATAAAGCCTTCTACCAATCTACCTGAAATCTATCTAGCTCTGGATATTTGTGTGTTTTAGTCTCCTGAATGGCCAGAAGTATGTCTTCCACTTGTGTGAGAGCCAACAGGGACCCTTGCTGAGTTTCCTTGAGGGTCAGAAAAGAGAGGTGTGAAAGAAAACCTGAGATCTGGGAGACACAAGAAGAAGAGAAGTTAGTGTATAGATTTTGATAATATTCTTGGAATATTTTCAATATTTAGTGTGTCTCATGCATATGATGCCCCAAATGGGGGTCCTTTAACTGTAAAACACGTGCAGTTCGCTGTTGGTATGAAGCTGTTGCACCAATAACCTGGTACCTCTGGAGCCACCCTCATTGTAGATACAGTATGTCTTAGGAAAGTTAGGGCCTGTTCTACACTGGTGTCCATGATGGCCTGTATGTCAACCTTTAGAAAATTACTACAGGTTGCTATAACATTGTCACTGTAGGTGTACAACTACTTCAGTGTATGGAGTTGTTCAGTCAACTGGGAATATCTCTGATTTTACAGATGTCTCTTATGGAAGCAAAACAAATAGTATCTCCTCTGAGAACTGTTTTATGGTGTTCAGAGAAAGGGCACAGAGACATCATGGGAGGAAATGTCCTCCACAATTTGTCAGACATGATCTGTGACCATTATGTTAAAAGATTTCATCCTTAAGGCAGTATAGCGCAGTGGGTTAAGGCTCTAAGCTGCAGGTCTGGAGATCTATATTTGAATCCCACAGCCACCTATGTGCATACTGTGTGGTCTTGAGCAAGTCATTTAACTTTCTTGCACTCCCAGGTCACATCTGGAAACAAGCTTCAGCTTGGTGTGCTACTCCTGGCTAAACATTGTTCCCTTAAGGAGGGTAGCATTAAACTGCCAGAAAAATTATCTGTGCTTTTTACCTAGGTCTATCTTCATCCTAGGGGACTTATGTTCAGACTAAAATAAAAGCCTATATGTGAGATCTTGGATATTAGTAAAATGCTCACAAATGGTGAACAAATAGTCCAGGCAACCATAGCTGCTGTGTCAGGGGGAGTAATGGTATTCCCTTCTGGTGGGGATAAATTGGTGCCAAATGTCCACCAGGACCACCTGAGAGAATTGTGTATGAAGATATTTTCAGGCTGGGATAACTCTGTAACTAGTGGGGTACTAGGAGTCCAAACCAATGGACATTGTAATGTTGAAGTCCCTGCCTACAATTAACTGATCATGTAGATGGTCAAGTAGTTTCCTTAGAAAACATTTAAAACCTGGGTCATCTGAGTTGGGAGGGAAATACACATTGGTTAGGGTGCACTCTATATTGCAGAGGTGGCCAGCTAAAGTAACAATGTCTGAAGGGATCACTGTAGTCCTGTTTTTAGTTTGAAAGTGGTTGTTGCTGTAGTTTGGATAGCTGTTCCACGTCTTCTCTCTTGAACAAAAGAAGATGCATGGACAGTGAAATTCCCACCATAAGAAAGTTTTAAATGTTCTTGAGAGGTACTGTAAGATGGAACTCTTGGACTAAAATAATATTTGAAGGGTGTTGGTATAACTATTTATTTATTTAAAATTGGTAACCAGGAAAGGCACACTGAGCCCAGGTCTTTTTTCCAGGTGTGACCACAGGGTGTGGGGAAAATGGGGTTGACAAAGGCTAGAAAATTACAGTACATCTGAAAATACAGAATACATATATCAAAAAAATGATAATTTGTGCACAAATCAGCACTGTCAATAAATTCACAATTGCATTATTTACAGAATATACAAGAAATGTTCCAAGTGTGCAGTTCAAGAATTGTCGACAGTGCTTTTGGGTGTGAAAAAAAAAATCCATGGGTGAAAGCGCTTGAGTCCAGATTTAGGGTGGCCTAGGCAGGATGGTAAGCAGTAAACAGGAGGGGAGAGGTCAGGAAAGGTCAAGAATGGGAGTGACAGGTGCAGGGGGAAGCAGGAATAGGTGTTCATGGATGTCTGAAGGCAGAGAGTGAGATAAAGAGTTGGAGGGAGGAGGGCAGCAGGTTTCAAAGTGAGGGTAAATGGTAGATGAAGTCATCTTGACTAGAACTGAAATAAAAGTAGGGAATGGCAAAGGTGCGGTAGTTCCTGCCATATGTATTGAAAACTTTGTATGCTGCACCAGATTATTCAGACCATTGATATTTTGGGAGAAAACTACAACTGGGGTAACTACCATCATCCTGGATAGAAAAAACACCTGTAATACATATGAAATCTGCTACACTTAGACTAAAGATGATCCAGGCTCCATTGCAGGCCCCATGCAGGGCCAGTTGACCAGACACCAGTTGAGGGACCTAAAACAGCAGGGCACCTTGAAAGCATCGACCCCATGTGGGTCCAGTACTGGCTATGTCCAAAGATAACTCCTTTGCACATAAACAACAAACTGAGACTGCAACCCATCTGTCTGTCTCTGCATCTTTAAAGCACTATTGGGGACGATTATCCTGAACTGAGGATAGTGGACAACAAATGTTACTAACTATGGGGAGAAAGGGGTCTAAAGGGGGATTTCAGTTAACTGGGAAAATGGACACAGTGTACATGTGACCAACAGGGTCCAAAAACACTGTGAAACTTTGAACAGTAGTATTGCTAACTTCAAAAGCAGGGGGTGCCTACGATGATTTCCCTAGGAGGGAGAGACGGTGAGTGCTAGTATTTAGGATATACACAGGGTTCTGTGTGCCCACAATACAGGGTAAACCTATACAATATGAAAGAAACTAGTCGTCATAAAGTCTGTTAGCATGAACTGCAGAAGAACCCACAGCTCTGACCCTTTCAACAAAACATTTAGTATTACTTGTAGGGGAGGTCAGGGCGTAAAAAACATATTTCCTCGGATCTGAATGGTGCTGAGAGTGAATGTCCCCACAACCCATGCCTACATATATCAAAGTTAACCACATATCTACTAGACATTTATTGTGTAATATACAGTCACATTAATAGTGGAGATGATCATGAAAAAAGGAGACAGCCTTATGTAAAGTTCATTGAGGTCACAGAAAATGGTAGGCCCATCCCTAACCAGGTGATTCAGTGTCTCAGATATTTAAGTTCAAATCTGGTGGTGTGGGGGGAGAAAGTCAGAGGAGAGACCAACCCCCAGGGCAGAAGAAGGGAAAAAAATAGGGAGTCTCTCTCTGGTTAGTCCCCTTAGTAAATTAGCACATGTTGGCTCTGAGCTACAGTACTCTGAAGGAGGATGAGGCCCTGAAAGGGGCTAAATTGTATTGAACTGGGAAGGGTCTCCAGTTCAGCTGTGATACATGGGCATTGGGATGTTGTGCTGAGTTCTCAGGCATGTAGGTGCCATGGTGGGTCGACCAAACTTAGACATCCAACTCATGGCCCCTTCTGCCAACCACTATATGATAGTGTCCCACCTTGACCGGTAAGGACATATATATCATGCAGGCCCAGTTATCTCTCAAGCATAATCCAGAAGTGAATGTACTAAAAGGTAGCATCAGGATCTGCCAGTGCTGAAACAACTTCAGACTCAGAGCTGCCCAAAGCCTCATATTGCACCTCCTGGACAGCTTTGGGGTTAATCTATTATTTTAACCAATGGAGCAGACGGCTCAATGGGGTATAATGAAGCTTATTAGAGGGGTGGGGAACCTGACAAAGAGACAGATCTTACTCCCTTCCCCAAATTCCCCAGTAGCAGTCATCACCCCCAAAGTGTCACCCTCACATATTTGGTTAACTGATTGTTAGAGTCTATAGACTGCTGCCTTTTCTCCTTCTGTGAGGTATGAAGGATACAGAGAAATCAGGAAAAAGGTCCAATATATCAGGTTTGACTGGAAGGAATAGCAGGTGTGGAGCATCAGAAGGTAGCCAATATCCAGTAGTGGTAGTCCAACTGTCTCTTCTGGTATCACCTGGTATCTTTTGTATGTAATAAAGGAATGTCTAGATACTGCAGGCGGTGTGGGAAGTGGTACTGGGTCATAAACCACGCACACTAACCCTCGCATTGCAGGGCGCATTACAGGTTGCTCATAGGAGATTACAGAGACAGGGGAATATCAGCAATGCGATACTATCGCTAACCCTGTTGCTCACCAGGAAGGAGGAAGTGTAAATAGTCACTGCCGGTCATGTGCTCAGTTGAGCCACTACCATGGTGGAGAGGCTAGAGCACCTGACCCTGCAGTACATGGATTGGGGAAATCACGGTTTGATTCCCTGCTAGGGAATATCTTCGTTTTATTTTTTTTTCTTGCCTCAGTGTCCACATCCACTCAGAGTTGATTATAAAAAGAATAGCTTTCTGTTGCTGCTGCATGCCATTTCCTTCTGCATGGTGGTTATAAGTGCAGTATCGTCTGTGACATTATGACCCCGTGCCATTGAAATACACTTCTGTTTCTGTTATTGCAACATTGCAACTAGCTGTTCTGGTTCCTTGCTAGACTACCATACAAAAGACACAGGTTTCGATCTATTACAAAATATACATTCATTTGTGGCATGCTGACCCTCTTTATGAGCCATGAATCACTGCTCAAAAACCTTCCAGAAAGGAGAGGAGGCTTACAAAAACCTTGCCTCTTTAGTCTTTCCCTCACATTTATGGTGCATATAAAGAATTTAGGTTACATAGACTTATTTCTCAAGCAACAATTCTCTAATACTGGATGAACCTTTTTTCACAGCATAATATGTCCCATT
Organism: Neoceratodus forsteri; assembly: GCA_016271365.2. Classification (NCBI taxonomy): domain Eukaryota; kingdom Metazoa; phylum Chordata; order Ceratodontiformes; family Ceratodontidae; genus Neoceratodus; species Neoceratodus forsteri. The sequence goes on from CM028135.1 coordinate 1,036,171,569, forward strand.
CCAAATTCATCTGGTCTTGTCCTCTTCACCTCCTAAACAAAGATGCCCTGCTGCACGACCTCTCAAATGCAGACTGGCTACCTATCCTCTCTGCGCCTGATGTAGACATCACTGTCTCCCAGTTCTGCCTTATCTTCCAGCATATCTGGGACCTACATGCACCCCTCAGGAAGATCAGGGTAAAATGCCGCCACTTCCCATAGATTACTCCCAATCTTATCTCCCTGAGTCGTACCAGGGACAAGGCTTGGAGACAGTACAAAGCCTCCCATGCCTTACAGGACCTACAATCCTATAGACATCTTAGAAATAAATGTACCAAGGCCATCCGACAATCTAAATCTTCATATTTAAAGTGCAATTCAAGCAAAATCCTCCTTGACCCCCCTTCTAAGCAGGCATGCCCAGCCCTTAAAATAGATGGGAGCACCATTTCAGACCCTGCATCCGTGGAAGAGCTATTCAATAAGTTCTTTGTCTACTGTGCCCTACCAAACTCCCCCACTCCTTCCCCATACTTGGCCGAGCCTTTTTTTATTTATTTATTTATTTTTTGACGGGTAAGTGCACTATACAAATCCTGCCTATTTTCAGGCACTACCCAGGGAGGGGATAGGATGAATGCCAACTGACCTTGAACCAGATTAAGCTGTTGGTGGTATTTTAGTGAATGAGGAAATTTGGCCAGAACACCAGGGAAATTCCCTACTCGTCAGAGGGGAACCTCTGTCCAAGATGGCGGACCTAATTCCTTGCCTTCTGGAGGAGGGAGCTATGGAGGTGGGAGATTTGGTCTCTGCTCCTACCTCTGACTGAATGGAGACCACGATGCCAACAACTGATGTTTTTCCTGTTGATGTTCCTACTACAACTTTAAGTTCTGCTGTTCATACTAAGGCTGCTATACCTAGCCCTCTGCTTGCTTCTTATGGAACTGACTTGCTGACTTGCATGCCACAGTCGACTTACCAGAGGATTTTACTTCATCTGATTCTGAAAATCACTGTTTGACAGTACAAGAGATCCGGGAGCGTTTTGCAATGGCGGAGCGCTGTTTTGCTAGTGCAAAACTGAAAATGAATAGAGATATGCAATGCCTGAGAACTGATAACACAGATGCATCTTCCACTCGGGTGGAAGCTCTTGAAGATTTACCTGACTTGTCTACTTTCCTGCCTGTTGCTGTGACAGGCTCTGACCCGACCTGTGTGTCGGTAGCTGAAGCCCTACTGCCTGCTTCCCTGCCGCCTGCAGTACAAACGGATTTGGCTTCCTTCTCAGAACCTGCTTCCATTACATCACAGAGTTCCCCACATGGACAAGGCTTCTCTACAGTAAATGCTTCCTTGCTACCTGCAGTTCAAACAGATTCAGTTTCCTTTTCACTACCTGCTTCCATTAAATCGCAGAGCTCCTTACATGTACAAAAATCATCTACAGTCAATATTAATAAAGTGCCTACTTGGACTATTGAATCGGCACTGAGAGGTGCTGGCTGGGTTCAGGTACTGTCCCAGGAAGTTGGAAGTCGGGTTCATCTCCACATGGTCCCCCGCCCTGAAGATTTTCCGGAGCTACAGAGCACTTTAGGTGCTTCAAAAATCACTACTGACCCTTGTGTCTCCCTCATGAACTGGAGCTTACACAGAACCCTGTGTTGGATTATCTGAAGGGTTCTCCACCCCAGGCTCCTTTTTCTACTATTTCTACAGAGGCTCTGGCTCCCCTACCACCACAGCCCCCCCCCCAAAAATCGGGACCAAGCCGTTCATATTCTTCATTTTTTAAATTTCCAATCCAGGCTGCTAAGAGACACAACGCTGTTCACTTGGCATACCTGGGGGGGGGGGGTTACCTGAGCCACCTGATCAGGTCTATGTGGCACGTACGCTTCTAAAGGATTCTTTAAAATTCTCTTCCCATGAAATATATGCTCTAATTCATATCTCTGGTGAAACCACATTTGATATTAGTTTCCAAACATCTAGAGGATTGGAGCGTTTTTGGTCAAAGTATAATTCTCTGCGGACTACTGCATTATGGACCCCATTTCGGGCTATTCCTCTTTCTAAACCTACTTTTAAGATGATTACTATTCTGTTTCGTAATGAAGGAGTTGAGGTGGATGATGTGTATTGACTGAAACAGCATTGTGACGTCCAGGGACAGCCTGAAGCCATTTTGGATACCAAGAACATTTGGACTGGGGGCTGGAAGTTTAAAGTCTTGTTACGATCTAATGATTCTGGGGTTGTACATTAGCCGAACTCTTTTTTCATAGGTCAAGATGGGGGGTCTTGTTCTATCCGGGTCAGCCGAAGGCATGCTGTCGGTGTGGTGACCCTGCACATCTTAGTAATGTATGTGATAAAATGAAATGCAACGTCTGTGGGGAATTGGGCCATGTAGGGGCATACTGTTTGAATGAATGTAGATGTAACCTATGTGACGAACAGCGGCACACCTTTCAGAACTGTAAATGGGCTGCGCATAACCAGGAATTTCACGATGGTGGAGTGGACCAGTGCTTTATTATTACACAGGCGCAGAAGGCCTATCTCCGGACCACCTTGGCTGTACCTTCCCCTAAGGAAGCCCAGCCCTTACTGCAGGCTTCAGTGCCTGTTGTATCCTCTGAGGTCATACCTCAGATAGTTTCCTTCATGGATGACCCCTTGCTTGAGATTTCTCCTGTCCCTCATCCTGCCCAGTCTAATTTTCCTGTTCAGGACCCAGTCCCAGGTCCAAGTACTATGCCCCCTCCCCCCGAGTGCTTACAAGTGTCGTACATAGAAAGTAACTGAGAAATAACCCTCAGGTTACACCATCTCCTGTGAGTGGTCTGGAACCCCCCAAGTGCCCTTATCTAATTCTTTTGAACTTCTCCAACTCCTTTCTGATGATGCTGGAGGTGAGTCGGACTCTTCCTCCATAGCTTCTTCTCTCCGTGACAGTACCACTGACTCTGAGTTGCAACTTGGTACTGGCCTTTCTCAGAAGCGAAAGGCCAGAGTAAAACTTAAAGGGAAGAAGGTGGTTGGGAAAAGGAAATTGTAAAATGTATTTTTTGTCTAGTTTCCTTTTTTTTGGTGCTATGTTTCACTTTGTTTGCCATACTATTAATGTAAATAGTATGAAGTGTATGGCTAAAAGGAGATTGATTTTTTCCTTTCTACGGCTTTTGCCTTTGGGTTTAATTTTATTACAGAATACTAGACTTCATACTACACACGAGATCCGACAAGCACAACAGGACTGGTTACTGGGTCCTTCTTTTTGGTCGATTGGTCAGGACTCTTGTTCGGGACTGGGAATTTTAATTAATATCCCAGACTTCAGTTTGCTTAAATTGTTTGATGTAGCCCTGATGGCGGCTCATTATAGATTTTGTCATTGGGTCCTGTCCCTACCCGGGTCATAAACATTTATGCCCCTCAAATCAAACTGAGCATAGCTTTATTTACTTTGCTTCATCCTTATTTGCACTTCGTTTCAGGTATTGTTTGCTGGTGACTTTAATTGTGGCTTGAGTCTTCAAGATAAGAGCTCCTTTGCTGCTACAAAGAAACCGTTTTGTGATTCCCATTAATTGGGTAAATTGGTTTGAGTTGCCCACTTAACAGACTTCTATCTCTCCTCTACACAACACACCTACCTTCCAAAGGGTAAACTGGCCACACATATTGATTATGTGTTTTCCTCTCCTACAGTACCAATTATTTCTGCAAAGTTCAAGCGGTTGAGTTTTCTGATCATAAGCTGCTTTCTGTTGGTTTTGTTCTGTTGTCTCTTCCCGTAAAGGTCCAGTTATTTGGAAATTCAATGTATCTTTGTTGCAGATTCCAATGTTTGTGCAGTCCCTTCTGTCCTTCATACAAGCCCGTAAATCTGTTTTTATGTGTTATGAAGATCCTGTTCAGTGGTGGTTAGACACGAAATATGATCTGGTCACTTTTTTAAAAACTTACAGTCATTTAAAATGTAGGAGGGAATACCTAGACTATTTGCAGAAGAGGGTACATTTTCAGTCATTATTAACCATAGCATACACGATGGGACAAGACCTTACTCAATAAATAAAGTCCTATAGAAAGATATGTTGACTTTCCAATTACAGCAATCACAACAACTTTATTACCAACATAAATTCTGTACTGTCGGAACACGTGCTGTTATTTGTCCTTTTGAATCTAATTCCGTCAGACCATTAAAAATATGACATGTCTTCTAAATTCAGAAGGACCTTATGTTCTCCACAAACTGAGATTTGTCATATTGTAACAAAGTATACTACAGCCCTTTTTCTCCCTCCTGCTGTGGCTGGTAACAGTGTGACTTTGTGATGTGGACTTGATATCCCAGCTCCCTCACAGCTATGTCAGGACCAGGCTTGTTCTCCTATTACGGAGCAGGATTTGACATTGGCTATTTCTTCATTACCTGTACAGAGAACTCCTGGTCCAGATGGTCTCCCTGCTGGCTTATATAAGGTGCTGGGTGACCATTTAGCTCCAGATTCACATCTGTGTTTAATTCTCTGTTAACATGTGAATCTCTCCTTTGGAATTTACTAAGGGTACTTTGATTTACATTTATAAATGGAAAGGTGATATCCATTCTCCTGAGAATTGGCGACCTTTATGTATATTGAACACCGACTTTAAGCTATTAACAAAAATTATTGTGAAGTGTTTGGTGAGGATAGGAGGTGGTTTGCATCCACCCAATCCTGTTCTGTGCCTCAAGGAGAATTTCTGATCATTTGATCCTCTTATGGAATTATTTTCTCATGGCTACACAGGTCTGGCTTCAGGACTTGTTGTGTCTCTGTAGATCAGAAGGCTGCTTTTGACTTGGTTAGGCATGATTTTTATAGGAAGCACTTCATTTTCTGCATGTACCTGATGTTATGGTATGCTAGATTCGTGCTTTCTATAGAACGACTACTGTTGTGCCTGTAGTGAATGGTTGGATAGGACCCATGATCCCCATAAAAAGAGGGGTTTGTCAGGGCTGTCCTTTAAGCTCGTTGTTATATGTATTTTTTCTTGATGTTTTGCTCCAGCGGTTGAATACTAATTCTCAGATTCGGGCTATTTCTAGTTGTGCCTTATGCTTGCCTTATAAGGCGATCACATATGCAGATGATGTTTGTTTTCTTGTAGCTGATGCAGCCTCAGTGGTTCATTCTCTCCATGAGTGCTCTATTTTTGGAAACTTCTCAGGTGCTGTTTTAAATTACAGTAAAAGTCTGGTTATTCTGGTCGGTTCAGTAACCTCCTCTTGGACCCTACCCCGTTACATTTAGTTGAGGCCCTATTTGCATTTGGGAATTTTGGGGAACACAGGACTCAGATTTTTTAACTGGAATGTTAAACTGCAACAAGATAAACTTCAGGTGGCCTCCTGGAACCGGGGCAGATAGGGAAAAAGAAACATGTTTTTTAATTAAAACTATTTGATCTCTACTCCTTTTCTGAGTTATGTATTCCCATTCCAAGACAGCTAGAAACTGCTGTCTTTAGCCTGTTTTTCAGGCTCTTTGGGTAGTAGGTTAAACCCGATAAAGCGGAATATCACTTATTTACCTATCCTGAGGGTGGCATTTGTATGTTAACCTTTGTTATTTTCTCTGTATTTTTTCACTGCAAACCTTAGACCTTTGTTGATTCATGCGAAAGGGGTGGGAACCTTGGTTTTATGACTCTTGTAGGATTTGGTTTCATCAGTGGAAACTAATTCCTTAACTGTGTTAAGACAAACTGTTAGTATACCAACTTCGTAAAACATATGTTTTTACATCTCAAACAATGGAAGGTGTCTGTTCAGATGTTATTAAACCATTCACATAAAGTTTTATATAAAATTTACTCCTGATGGTTTGTGCTGTATCAGTACCCTTTGATAAGTGTCCTAGTCAACACCTCCCTTCCCTTTTGTTATTGTGGAGATGTAAGAGGGTTCCAGCCAAAATGTGGGATTTTCATTGGCTTTCATGCCATGAAAAGATTAATGTAAAATCAAATCATAAACATAAGCAGTCCCAAGATAGAATGTGTTCTCGCTTATTATATATTACAGAACTTGAAACTATCCCTCATTTATTTTTTGACTGTTCCTTTATCAAAAATTGGTGGTCCTTTTGGCACAGGCATGGGATACCCCCCCTTCTTCAGTTGGTTACTTATCTGAATCTTGTATATGGGTTTTTTCTCCCCAGTGGTCAAAATGGCACCAGGACACTTTGAACCTTGTTTTTGTCTGCATTAAATGGAATATTTGGATGGTGCATTGCATGTTTTCTTTACAGCAAAAGGACTGCTCCTATTTGGAGCTCGAAAAAAAGATTGTACAAGATTTAAAAGAAATCTATGAGCATGAACGTACTCTATACTCAGATATGACTCTTTTGGAACTTTGGAAGGCTCTTCCTTGGATCGCAGACTCTGATTTTGCAGTTACCTGAATGATTGTATAATACTTATCCTGTTTTTCCTTTTTTTGTATTATGCTTTGTGTACTATTGTACAATTTTTGTCTCAATAAAACTTTCCCCTAATCTTTTCGATAAGTGCCATGGGATCTTTAACATCCACCTGAACTACTACCAATCCAGGCAGATGGGACCTCGGTTTATCGTCTCATCCAAAAGATGGCACCTCAGAAGTGTAGCACCCCTCTCATGCTGCACTACAGTGTCAGTACTGGGAAATTAACCCAAGTGCCAGATGTGGGAACTGAACCCACAGCCTTCTGATCTCCAGGCCTCAGAGGCAAGTGTGTTACCTACTGAGCCACTGACACTTTCTCTCCATCCTCCGGCTTCCTCTTTCCTCCCTTCACTCTGCTAGAAGTTTTCCATGCACTATCCTCCCTTAACATGACTAAAACCATCCCAATGGTATTCACCCCAAACTACTCTGGATCTCTGCCCTGCCATTGCGCCCCCGACTCACATACTAAATCTCTCTTTATTCACAGCCAGTGTCCCTAGAGCCTGGAAATCAGCCATTATCATCCCTCTGTTCAAAGGGGCTGATCCTTCCCTCCCAGGTAATTACAGGCCTATTTCACTCCTCCTCACCTTCACAAAATACAGGAATCCCTCATTTTGTCCAAACTGTCAGCCTTTCTCTCCTCCAACAGCTCCCTCTCACCTGCACAGTCAGGTTTCAGAAAGCACCACTCCACCATCACCACCCTCCTATGTGTAACCGACTCCATCATCTCTGCCATGGACAAATGGTAACAAAGTGAAATGTGAGTGTCACAGCACATGCAAAGTCCCCCAGAATAAAATGATGACCATGAGCGAACTGTTGCTGGTCCAATGTGTGCTGCAATTGCAGCAAATGCAATGTGATCATCTCAACCGCATGGAAGGGTGCCCTTTGTCTGTACACTAATAGTAGCCTTGGTGAGTTGAGATATATATATATATATTTATATATATGCATTTTGTAGGTGGGGGTTGACATGGACATGTACTCATTGTATTGTTTTGTATCACAGATCACAGATACTGTTGATGTGCACATTCCAGTGCTCGATAAGAACGTTTTGCGTAGAAATTTGAAATGGATAGCTCTCAAGCAAATGAAGGTAAGTATTTTTTTTGGGGGGGAGCATATTTTCAGGTTTGTCTCTAATGGTTTCTTATTTGGTTGCTTCTTCACAGATTTCATCTGCATCCTTCTCGAGTCTGGTTGTTAATGATGGTCATAGTCATCGAATGAAATGTCTTCTGCATGTTGCATGTCTGCCCCAGTCCGGGGGGGCCCAATGTTGAAGAACTTTTTGCATAAGGCCACTTTGACACAACAACAAAGCATCTGGAAGTTTCCTAAAAAAAGAAATGAATGACTTCTTACAACTTGATTGTAATTTGTCCCTGGTTCTCAGTCTCAAGTCAAGTTACATTTCAAAACCACATCTTGTCAAGTAACATAACCTGTGTGCAACTTTTTCAACACTGTCATGGTCAGGGCTGCACAGCTGCAAGTTCAGAATACAGTGCATGATATCTTACAGAAATAGTTTTGATGACGTACACATGTCACCTAGTTTATGAATCGCACTCAATCACATTTGCTGTAGTCTTTAAAAAATTGATCAGATGAAATAAAATCTTGATACTTACCAGTATGGATTTCAAATGGATATTCCATAGGTTCCTGTGTATGGTAAAGCTGCAGTACCATTCATACCAGCTTTCAGAAGGAGAGTTTTTGTTAACGGTAAAAACAAAATAAGTTTACCGTATGTGTTTGACCATTGTGGCTCAGAAAAACTACAGAAAACAAAACATATAGCTAAAGGAAGTTAAATAGCATAAAAAACATTAGTACACATACTCACTTTATAGTTTAAATATTAAGAAGCTTTGTGCTTGTGGCTGATGGATGTGGTCTCCTGTTCAACTCCCTCTGCCTTGGCATGGTAAATGTAAATGTAATGGGGAAATATTGTCTGAATGGCACTGGTGGTAGGTGCTAGACTGGTGGTGATAGCTGCAGCACATGATGACATTCTCTGTTATATCTTCCTACATCTGGTGGTGGCAGTGGCTAACATCGTTCCCGGTGGTGGTGGTGGTGGTGGTCTGGGGGGGCGGACAAACTCATGCTCAGTGGTGGAAGTAGCTAATATCAGTCCCGGTGGTGGTGGTGGTCTGGGGGGGATGGACAAACTCATGCTCAGTGGTGGCAGTGGCTAATATCAGTCCCGGTGGTGGTGGTGGTCCAGGGGGGCGGACAAACTCATGCTCAATGGTGGCAGTGGCTAACATCAGTCCTGGTGATGGTGGTGGTCCAGGGGGGTCAGACAAACTCATGCCCAGTGGTGGCAGTGTCTAACATTGGTCCTGGTTGTGGTGGTGGTCAGGGGAGATGACAAACTCATGCTTAGTGGTGGCAGTGGCTAACATCAGTCCCGATGGTGGTGGTCTGAATCCAGGGGGGCACACCACCTTTCAACAACTTCAGTTAAAACCTGCCAACATTAAAAACATCATCATCCTCATAAAGAAAGCTGCCCTCACAGTCAACTATGTCTGAAGTTTGACCACTGGGAAATTCTTTCTCCATTGTGTCATCATCTACATCACTGGTGGGCCGTTTCATGCTGCCACTGCCAGTGCCACCAGGATGGTCTATTTCCACATCACCAAAACCACCATGACTAGGCCGGGGTATGAATACAGAGGTTGCAGTCAGTGCTGGTATGTGCCTCCCTTTCATTTTTATGAATGTTAGCAAACTAACATTTGCAGGAGAGAGAGATTTGTCTGATGATCCCTGACTATTGCATCTGCTGAGCTGAATGCTCTCTCGACACTTACACTGCAGTCAGCTCTGGATATTTACTGACCTTTCCACTCCAGTGCAAAAGAGGATCATCAGTTATTGTCAGATTCCTGTTTTCAGACAAATATGACTCAACCATTCTCTGTGCCACACTAAGTCCAGTGGTTGATGCATCACCCTGTTCTCCAGAATCATTTATTTCACAATCCCCACTTGGGACAAAGCCTCCCAAAGTGGATTAACGCCAGCCACTTTGGATGACAGACCACCTGGAACTGCAATCCTCTTCCCTTGCAGGATATGCTTGATGGTCCTCCAGGTACACCTTCAGCCGGATTATGCTGCTGAGGTTTGCTGACCTTGGCACATGACTTCTGTGCCCCATGAACCAAGCGCACCAGCTTGCCACTGATATTTTTTACCTGATCAGGCCCTCCCTCCAGTACTGATGCAATTCCATGTTTGTATCATGGGTCAAACATTGTTGCTATGGCAAAGTTGTCACTACGCTGAATGCTCAAAATGTGATGATTCTGATAGAATACTATTAGCATGTGTTTCAGCAACATACTACCAGCACTGTCTCCGGTAACATCAAGGCCATGCTGTACATTCACCAATGTCTGCCTCAGCACCCACAGCAGTGGAATTGATTGGCTAATGGAGGCAGACTCACCATTCACTGCCTATTTGGTATGTTCAAAAGGCCACAAAATTGTTATTACAGAGTCCATGAGGCACCACTGATCAGTCATCAGACATGGAGGCCCCGGAACTGTCACGGCTAGTGTGCATCACAAGATATTCTGAGATGGCTTTGTATTGTTCATACAACCTCTCTGCCATGTATAAAGTGGAGTTCTATCGGGTGACAACTTCCAGCTTCAAGCAGTGCTGAGGGGTAGGCTGTTTTGTATCTGCAGCTTCCACATTTGGTCACGGGCCTTTGCAGATCATCAAAAGTGAGAGCAGATACGGCTTGCAATGGTCAGCATTTCCTTTACATCAGAGTGCTGCAGAAACTCCAGCACCACAAGATTTAAACAATGGGCCATGCATGGAATATGAAAAAAAACACCATTTGTGATGCATTTCACCACATTTGACCCATTGTCACTTGCTATGAACCCAGCTCTCAGGGACCGGGGTTCAGCCACTTGTCAATTTCAATCAGTACCACATCCAACATGTCTTCACCACTGTGTGAAGAGGCCACATGCACATAGCAATCATTGCATGCTGTTGAATTCCTGGAAGATTGCTACCACGACAATCCACCTTACTGCACTGATTATTCACACTACCAACATCACAAACAACCTCTGGCACCTGTGCCCAGTATGCAGTTATACACAAATATGAACTCCCCGCTGTTTTGCCACTTTTCCACATATCCATACTTAGATAGATGAATGGAGAGGAGGAATGTTGAAGGGCATGTCATACTGAGTCAGACACAGTAAGGAACAACTCAGGGATAGCACGGATCGAAAAGTACATCCTGGATGGGACTTTCCATTTTGGACAGACACGTGCAGCAAAGTGCCAGAACACAGAATTCTCCACAAAGGAGAAGGACAAAACATCAATTGCCAGCATTTCAGCTACAACAGCATTAAGTTCACATGGCACTGTATGATTGGGGGTACTTCAGCTTATCGTAAAAACACTTCGTAATGTGGATTGACTTAAATGTTTTACACAGGGTGTGATGACAAATGGTTCGGTTCTGTGATGAATGTCATTGGCAGGGGGTGGAGTGTGGACGTTTGATGAAGACGGTTGCGCAGGTGATGATGACAAACCCAGAAATGCTGTTATTTTGCCAGATTTGCCAACCAGGGTTGCTGTACCACTTGCACTAGACATACTGCATTCACCACCACCACCACCAAAACTGCTACTCTCATCAGCACTGGTTAACATTTCAAAATCATTATGCTCCTCTGCCTCATCATGCCTGTAGTAATCCTCTGCTCTTATTTCCTCACTACTACACACGTTTAATTTCCTACTGGACTTAACACTCATGGAAGGGGACAACATACTCATTATGGTTGCTGACGAGGGTGAACGCCCCACTGTGGTATTAACTGCCATCTTGTGCTGGGTCCACAGTGCCATGTGCCTATTCTTAAGATGCGTATGCTGTCCTTCTGTGCCCAGATGGCTCCCCTTTTTACCTAGACTCATGCACATGGCAAACCAGGCAGATTGCAACTGACTCTTCATTTGCATCTTGAACAAAAAAATCCCAAACAAGGGATTGTGATGCTCTACTTTTAACATGTCCATGATGTTGCTTATTGAACTCAGTTCTTTTAAGCACTGAAGTGGGGGGGGCTAAGAGAATTTTCAGGTACTGCACACCTGGACTGCTACTGACCACCACGACTACCTATCATTATTACTGGGTCATCATCATCACCATCATCATCAACTGAAACTGGTAAATCACAAGTTTTTATGGGGGATTAATGCAAACAGACCCAGACACAGCCTCCTTGAATTTCTTTTTCTCCGGTTCCCAACTGGGGTCAATGACATCATCATCATATTCATCAACATCACACATCCACATCTTCTGCTTGGATGCTGGCATGTGGACTGCATGTTGCAACCACAGCAACATCAGCATCATCATCACATTCATCATCATCATCAACACCACCATCACCTGATATTTTTTCATGACACTGTGAATCACTGCATGGAAAATGCGTGACCTGAACCACGGTGGACGAAATATCACATTGTATGCTATCATTGACATGATTATCAGAATCTTCAGGTTCAGTTACTGGGATGTTACTGGGAAGTATGACACCATCTACATTGCCACTCACTTGCACTGCTTCACACTCCACTATATTTTTGGATACGGTACTCTGGTCAGAATTCGAACTTGAGGCAGCAATGCTCATACTACCACCACCACCAGCTACTGCGCTAACACCACAGGCTGGGAAAACATCATCTCCTCCAACAATGAGTGAAGCTACCGATTGGGCCATAAAAAACATTGCAGGAGAAATACCTTTCCTCACATCAGCAATGCACTTCTGTGTCTGTGTACTACCATGCCCACAGACTGTCATAATGGCAGCAGTGCCATGGCGAGAACCAGCTTTGCTTGCACATCTCTTTGTGGGCATTTTGGGGATCAACTACAATATTCTAAACAAATTTAGATTTTGGTACATTCATTCTGTGATTGGAGGACGCTGGATGTGAAGCCAAGAAAACAACTCTGACTTCAGCAACAGATAGAGATGGTCACGCAAATTCACAAGTGAAAACACCTTCAGTAACCAGTGGTGCTGAGGTCACAAATAATCCAATCTGGAAAAAAAATCCATTTGCTGGTGGGGGGACTGCATTGACTGCAGATTTTTACATCAGTACAAGCAGCAAAACAAAGAACAGATACCACGGTGGCAGCAGTACAAAATCAGGCAGCTGTAGTAGATAGCAGGTTCACACTGCTGCACCTGCAATTACACTGTGGCACAGTAAAGGTGTATTATTTGATGTCATGCAAGACTGCACACACCACACACACACAGAATAGTTTGTCTAAAATGGTGAGCAGAATGCGAAACAAATTGAAAAAGTTCAGTAATATGCCATGTATTGTAATTGAAAACAACCTGAAATTATGAACTGCTGCACCAGATCCACAAACACACAATCACCAAGAAAATTTCAAGAATACTGACAAATTAATGTGTACATTAACACAGTCAGTTATATAACAAAAATATAACCAAAAACAAAGACATACCCATTTCTCCAACTTAAATCTACCTACACCACAGATTCACCACTCCCCAAAAGCACACTTTCACTGTCTTTTACTACACACATTCAATGCTGTACATTAGCATTCAAAATCCACATACAAACAAAAGCGCTTGATGATGTGAGCACAGGAGGGCTTCCTACAATTGAAGAACTAAAGTTTGAGCCCCCAAAAAACCTCAAAAATGCTTTTTTAACAGCTTTTAGAAGGTTTGAATCACAGACAGCTCTCAGAGCACACTGTCTCCTACAGCTTCCTATACACACTACTCTGAACTGAGGCTGTGCAGATCAATATAGAGCTCATGTGACCTGAAATCCCATGAACCACTGCAAAATTCTCCTTTGGAGCTTAAAAACAAGGCGAAGTGAGGCAAAGTGCATTGTTTCCAATGCACTTCGCTTCTAAGGTTGGTGGAGTAGTGGTCTGGGAAGGCAGAGTAACGCAAAGTCATCACCCTTTATATACGCCGAGTACTCCGCTTTGCTTTGGTGAGTACTCAATTGCCTTTACTCCATGAATCACTAGAGTGGGATTTGCCCACCTGCCCACTCACTACTGGTCACCTCCCTTCCTTGGAGTGAGCTCCATTTACCACCACCTCTGTCTCCTATCCCTAACCAATTTCATATCCAGTTTACCACTTTTAGACCCACTCCTAAGCTATCTAGCTTGATTACCAGTCTCCTATGTGGAACAGTGTCAAACGCCTTTACTGAAATCTAGGTAGGCCACCACCACTCCACCCTGATTTAGTTCTTGGTCGTACCCAGTCAAAGAAATCTATCAAATTAATTTTACATTACCTCCCCTTGTGAAACCATGCTGCTTTGGGTCTTGTAACCCACTGGATTCAAGATATGCCACAATCATTTCCTTCAGTAGTGATTCCATTAACTTTCACACCACTGATGTCAGTCTGACTGGCCTATAATTGCCAGCCTCCTCTCTACTTCCACTTTTATTAATTAATTAAGTAAAAGAGATTTCCTGGGAAAGATATACTAAGTAGTAAAGCTAGTTTCCTGATGTGTCCTGGGGGAGGGGGGAGGGGATACATACAGTACATAGTAACAAGTGGAAAGTGCAGTAATATAACACTACAGTAAGGCAAAGCACTGTACAGTAATACACTGTATCGTATAGACATAATTAATAACAATACAAATTGATTACATCAGGAGTGTAAGGTACCAGGCATTTGCAAGCTGTACATCAGGAACAGGACAGGGTAGGAAGAGTCATTAAATTGGGAATGAGCCACAGACAGGCGCAACTGGTTTGGTACATGAGAGAGGAAAGAAAGAAGGGATGGAAGAGAGATAGGAGAGGGGGAGGGAAGAAAGGAGAGGAAGACAGGTGAAGGGATAGAAGAGAAGGGGAGATGGATTAGGGTTGGGAATAGCAAGTAGGAGGTGGGGAGGGGAAACAAAGTGATGGAGGTAGCATAACAGGAATGGGAGGAGAGTGGAGAAGTTAGTGGGGGAGCTGGATGCAGGAAGAGTGGAAATGGGGTTGAGGTTGTAGTGGAGGGGAGTGAGGAGTGGGGAGTGGGGAGTAGATAGGGAGGGTTGGAGAAATGGGAGGGATGGTAGGGGTAGGATGGGGAGAAGAAGAGAGGGGTTGAGATGGGAAAGAGGTTGAATGTAGAGGTTAGAATATGTTAATAGTGGGAAATGGGAGGTACAGAGAGGTGTATGAGAATGAGGATGGGTAATGGATGGGGTAAAATGAAAAAGGGGGGAAAACGCTTTATACACTTTTGTGTAGTGAGACTACATCTGCCCTCCTCCAGTCCTGCAGAACCAATCCTGTTTCCAGTGAGCTGTTAAATAGAACTGTCAGAGTTGCAACCAGCATTTCCCTGCACTCCCTCAATAATAATGATTGGATTTAATGCCAAATAGTGCAAAATCATGTACCTAGAGCATTGGTATGCCAGCGCAGAGTTTGGGATGGGGGGAGATACTGACAGTTACTGTACATGACAGGAAAGACACTTAGTAGTATTATATCAGAGGATCTCAAGGTGATAGCACAGTGTGACAAGGCCATGGACAGTGCTAGTGAAATGCTGGGTGCAATGGGAGGTAACTCCAGCGGTATGCCAACCGCGACAACAAAACGAAGAGTGAAAACCATCACAGTGACAGGATTCAAGTGAATACCTTGGGTCACTGTGATAATCTCTGCTGGCAGAGGGACTGCATTGCACAGTGTCTCGCCCCTCCCCCAAGACAACTCCAACTCGGAGTTGTATCCCTAGAGACCTGGGGGTGTGGAGGGTGGAGCCCACTATGAAAACAAGGAGATATCCCCAACAGTGCAATGCCGACACAGTCAGTCACTATCAGGGAATGTTGGCAAGGAAGCAGAAGGTGGGAGGTGGTGGTGCACTGCATCACTTCCTGGTATGCCTTACCTGAAGTACTGTAGTCTAGTTTTGGAGACCACAACTCAGAAAGGACATAGGCAAGGTGAAGGTGGTCCAGAGGGGGGCTACTAAAATGGTGCAGGTTTGCAAGAGAAGACCTATAAGGAGATACTGAGGGAACTCAACATGTACACCCCATAAGAGAAGAGTGAGAGGGGTAACATGATAGAGACCAACAAGTACCTCACAGGAGTGAACAGGGTGCAGGAGGGAGCCACTTCCATATGAGGAAGACCGCCAGGACCAGTTGACCTACAATGAAACTGGAAGGGGGAAGGTTGAGAAGAGATATGAGGAAATATTTATTTTCTGAGAGGGTGATAGAAGCCTGGAACTGACTGCCAGCAGAAATGGTGGAGGCTAAAACAGTGCAGGGATTTATGAATGCATAGGATAAATATTTGTGTATATTAAAACAGAGGCAGGGAGGGTCACTGGAGACCAGATAAGGTCTGCAGATGTGGAATAGGCAGAAAACACTTGGGCAGACTAGGTGGGCCAATTGGTACTTTTCTGCTGACAATTTCAATGTTATTTCTTTTTTTTTTCTAAAAGATCACTCTTTTCAATCAGTGTATAAGTGAGCTACTAGTGTTTTTGTTTATGTGAAGGTGCTTTTGTTTTTGATACAGGGCAGCTGTATTTTGAGTGGGGCCATTATCTGGTGCATCAAGTAAAGATAAGTGGAATCATTTTAGATGCCATTTCATCAGTAGTTTCTTGTGGAAAGATTCACATGCTCTTCTTCTGAGAACTATCTTGTCTCTTTTTAAATACACAACAAATGAAAACTATCCAAATTGCCATTCCCACTATGCCGGACATTGTCAAGTATAGGAGAATAATTTTATTTTTGTGGTAAATACGATTTCAGTTTTTGCTAATGTTGTCTTCAGAGATCAGTGATGGGTATAGAAGAGAACTCTGAGGATGAGATCACTGGCTCAGACACTGCTCAGAATGTAGAATCTTTTCTTCAGATACATAATGCATCAGAGAGAGAGAACACAGCAGCAAGAAAACACCTGCAACTGTTGCAAATGATAGGTGCTACTAAAGACAAAGAATAATCAGGTGAAGATTAGGACAGAGAATGGTAGCTATAGTGGGAGCTAGAAAAGGGTCCAGAAATTGCAACTGCAGTTAAAGAATTGGCATGTAAAGGTTGCTCCACTCATGCTAGATACATTAAAGAAGGAACAGCCTGGAGAGAGAGGATGAGGAATTCATGTGGTAGTGGGTGGGTTTACTGAAAAGAAGAGGAGGAAGCAGTTGCTGTTGGGACAGATTGTGGATGGCATGGTCAGAAAAAGGAGGATAAGGGGAAGCATGCAACTGCAGTGTTACTATAAAGCATGATATAAATGTAAGGACATTGATGATTAATACATATTAATATAACAGATTCTATGCAGAGCAGATAGGGCTGCAGCTGAGCAAAGTGAGGTAAAAATATTGAAAATCTGTTTTTTTTAATATTTGTACCCCAAATTTTCAACATAGCCTTGTTAAGACCCTGCCTCATGAAGAAGGGTAGAGGAAATGTTTAACTCCTGGCCGTGAAATCACCTTTTGGGATGTCGAAAAACATTTTAGCCTGCATTTGTAAAATGACAGCTGTCACATTCATCAGGTGCTACAAAAATATGGCTATGTTGTAAATTTGGGGTAAAAATATTGAAAATTACCAATTTTATGAGCCTGCATTCACAAAATTCAATATAGGCTCATAACTTTATTGTTTTTTAATGTTTTGACATCTAATTCTCAACATAGCATTCTTATGATTCCACATCATGAACAAGGGCAGAGAAAATGTTCAGTTGTTGACCAGAAGGTGATTTCGCACAGAGACTGCAAAATCATCTTTTGGGATGTAAAAAAAAACAAACATTTGGCCAGCAGTTACATAAATACTGTATAAATGTGCTGTATACATTCAGAATGCATGCCACAAGCTTAATTTTGCAATGTTTGCATGTGGTTCACACACACAAAGTGAACCTAAGTGAAACAGGTCTAAAAAGCAAATCAGGTTCACATGCTGCAAGCTTGACATGAGTGTAGTAGGTAAGCTGGTGTGAACATCTTCTAAAAATCACACCAGGCTTGTATGTTGTATGCTTGACATGAGTACAGCAGTTAAGCTGGTGTGAACATCATTTAAAAATCATATCAGGTTCACACGTTGCATGCTTACTATGTGGCAGCAACTAAGCTGGTGCAAATCTCATCTACAAAGCACATTCATTTCTATTTCTCATACTACTGCTAGCAATTAGAGCCATTACAAACATATTTTCATTGGTTTCCCATTAAAATAAGGCAAACTCATAAATTCTGATCCTTTCACAAGTTGTTTAATGACTTTAGCATTTTGCCATTAAATTGTCATTCATTTGTAAAGTATTGTTTGCTTACTGCATTAAATGCCTAGGATATAGTCAGCCAACATCCCCATTCCAGATGTGCGAAGAGGACCTCTGTGTTGTGAAGCCCAACCTTTTCATTTTGGGCCATGCAAATCTCTTTATGCATATGAAGTGCTACAAATGTTGTTTTTCTGTGACTTTTTGGCTCACTTACTGTACTTTCTCTTTGTTATTCTGTATGGAGCATATACACAATTGTCATACTCAGCACTCTTTGTACTGAGTGGGTTCTTGGAAGCATGCACTATACCTCACATTTTGTCACTGAAATGAGAGACATGGACACTCAAAATAAGGGACAATGAGGGACACTAATCCTCATGCTATTAGGATGCATCCAGAAATATGAAGATGCAGTACCTCAGAATGCAATGGAAACCATTGTATTTACTTGTACTGATATTGGCACCTGAGAATTAATTTCTAAGTTAAAGCAGTGGTGCCATTTAGGTAGGGCAGAGGGGGGCAGTTGCCCCCACACACATTTTGTGCCTAGGTTGTTCTTATGGTTTGACAATAATGGCATTTCATTTTAATTTAATCCTTTGCACAATAAGTACCCCTGGCCTGTTTGCACACACTGCAAGTGTACTCCTGACTCAACTGTGTCTATATTGTGTTGCCTACTCTCTCCACCTATTAGCAGCAGCACCATCACACATGACGTGGAGGAGCTCCTGCCGAGCACATGAGCCATGCGAGTGTGACACTATCTTTCCCACCACAGAGTAGACAAGCTGCACACTGTAGCTTGGAGGAGTCCATGAGCACTGAACACTCAATAGCAGTGTTGTGGCAGCATGTTTTTGTTGGTCAACTCTTAATGAATCTCTGTCTCCCCTGGTGGATGAAGGGGCAGTGGATAAGCTAGATGCTAACTCAAGACTAGGCTACCTACAGTACTTATTCTACTAGACTCACCTTGCAAAAAAAGCAGCACAGGCCCCATGCAGAATCAAGCTAGGCCTAGCAGCAGCAGTGACAGTGGTGTGGGTGACCTTCATAGGCCTTGCTCAGTGCAGTGCAACAGCAGTAAAGCAAGCAGCAAGCAACACAGGTTGGGTGGCTTTGGTTGGTGAGGTAGCCTGGTCGTGCAGACCATGTTGGGGACTTGGGATGCTTAGTTCTAGCATCCAGCTTCTGGCAGAAGGACAGAGCAGGAGCGGATTGAAACTGGGTTGATGGCACACTGGGCCAGGCAGCAGGTTCTGGTCAGATGGCTCTGTAAGTAAAAGTAAATATTTTTTTTTTTACAGGGGGATTAGGGAAGGAGGATGGCCTGAAATTTTGATGTGTTTTTTACATTTCTGCATCTTTGAGCAGCTTCATGACCTATATAGGATGTGTATTGAATGGAATGGAGTTGGGGAGAGAAATTGGGGCAAATATTTTTTGGGGGGATTCAGAACTTCAGCCATGAAAAAAATTGGTTGCAGCATTCCGGGGTATAGACAGATGAATCTTATACATTTGGATTTTTCCTGATTTGCATATCATTTTTCAGTCACAACAAATAAGTTTTACCTTTTAGAGACATTCCAGACATTCTAGAGCTAGCCACCTCAGGGCTAACTAACACCTGTCCTCCACTGGTTGTTGGCTTCCCCTGCTGAAATCTGAAATGGTGCCCCTGCCATGAAGTCTAAATTTACAGAAAATCCTCTGTGTGAGCAGCATGTTTTCCATGAGTGATGGATAAGAGCTGAGCAGATTTCAGGGGTAAACAGGGATGTTGCATTCAGGAACAGTTGAGTGGTATGGTATGCAGACTATCAGGTTCCACTATAGTCAGGCTTATGACCCCCTCAGTGAAGCTGACATCCACATCACCATGCTCAGGCACATTATGACATACGGCAAAGGAAAAGGGAAGGGCATACACCATTGAAATGAATGGGGGTATTTATTTATTACTATTTTATTCATTATTGATGGAGAGTTGGAGATTAATGAAGGTCACGGCTCGACTAACAAGAACCTTGTTAGCAGATTTTGTTGAAACTTTGTTGTTTTTTAATATTTGTACACTAAACTTTCATCAGAACCTTCTCAAGACCCCACTTCTTGAACAAGGGCAGAGAAAATGTTCATCTTCTGCTAGAAAGATGATTTTGTGCAGGGACCACAAATCCCTTCAGGACAAATCTGCCTAATGACAGTTTAATTGTTCATGAAGAAGGGCCCCAAAGAAGGCATGCTGAAAATTTGGGCAACAAATATGCAAAATGCCAAGTTATGCCGCTAAGTTCAAAACCCCATTGAAATGCATTGAATCACATACCTGTTTCTTCAGTTTATGGTCTGGCTTTGAAGAGTGAAGTCATGTCTGTGGTCCAGAGAGGATTACAGCATCAGACCTCTGATGGGTAGGTAAAGGCTTAGGGGGGATGCAGCTGGTGGGTGCTGAGTGGGAGAGTCAGGTGGGGGGATGGTAATGGCGCAAAAGACATAAGTGAATGGTTTTCTTTTTACAGGTTAAAAAAAACTAACAAACAAACAAAATAAGACAGAGGATTCCCAATTGCAACACTAAGGGACTTGACACCACCAGTGTCACAGTTGTGTTACTGGGGAGAGGGTTACTGAGAGAGAGGGTAGGGTGGGAGGAAGGAAAATGTAGAAAAAATGTCACCCAGAACATGCTTTCAATATAGGGAGATTGAGCAATCCCAGTGTCATTATTATATTTCTGGGGTGGGGTGCTGAGAAGGAGGGGTCAGGTGGGAAATGAATAATTTAAAAAAGTCAGAATACAACACACTCTGTCATGATCAAGATAGCAGCTGCACAATTACTCTTGCATGCGATTGCGCATGGGCAATACAGTTTGGTGGCCATCTTGGACATGGCAGAGTGTGCCGTGTCCCACAGTGACCTCCAACAGACAAACAAATAGTGCGGTGTGACTGCCAGTGCTGACAGCGAATGGTGTGCTTCAAGGATGTGGAGGCAACTGTGTTGCAATTCCAACATGGTCAGTTGGAAGGAATGTGCTGCCCCTTTTTTATCTTGGCATGCACACATGTGCAAGCAACATCTTGTTCTGGTAGCACATTTCAGAGGTTTGTCAGTATTGGCTAATGCAGGGCATGTTTCAGTAGGTGCGTCTCTCATTCACCGATTAGTCAGCATGCTAGCACTGACAGATGCATTATGTAAAGTGAACACAACTTGTAATAAAATGCCACTGCAATCAGAGACAAGCTGATCATGCAGCAGCACAATAACAAGCCTCCTGATGTGCCTTTCCAGGAGAAACATTTCAATAAACATGGTAAAACAGAAGCAAAATTCCATCTCTCTCTCTCTCACATTCTAGCAGAGTCTGTGAAATTCATACAGCAGGCACTTAGGTCATCACACATCAGGGCTCTGTGTCTCTAGGGGGCATCCAAAGAAAGTGAGATAGTGACTGCAGAAGTGCTGCTCTGTAGTGAGAGTGAGAAAGATGGAGAAAATGAAACAGTGAGCAACACATGCAAAATTCCTTCTCTCTCTCTCTCTCTCTCTCTCTCTGTTCACCAGCTGTCAGTTTGTCAGCACAGTGGTGTAGATTGGAGGGGTGGGAGGGGCATGTTGCCCTCCTGATCAGAGTGATATGAGGGGAACATTTAAAGTTCAGTTTTTTTATTTTATTTTAATTTATATCTCCCAACCATGACTAGCACCTGCCTCTCCTACTTCATCTTGAATTGGCAGAAAGGTACTCAGACATGGTCATGGTCCCTGCTGTTGAAAGGACTTGTCTGTACCCACTGCTGGACTTGTGTGCTGGGAGCATTAGATTGAATTCCAGTGTGTGAGCATGTCAGTAGCATGCATTTCTACTGGCAGCTTGGGAAGGGCTGTGTAAGATCTTTAGGGAGAGAAAATATGGCAACTCATTTTTTGCTTAGAGAGTGACTATACAAGTTCATTTTGATTTAAATTCAGTCCACTTTAAAGAGCCACTGATCCCAGAAGTGCTACATTGCAGAATCCAAATAAGCATACTTCCAGTAATCTCATACCAAAAACTAGATTTTTATGTTACTTCGTTTTAAAGTTATTAGCCATTTTGCAACTTTGAATGCACTACCTGTGCAATAAAAGCAGGTGTCAGTAATGAGATGCTGATGATGTCATGTAGGGACCTCAAAGTCTAGTAATCCCTTTCAAAAGGCATATAGGACCCATTTCTCCAAAGTTGTAAAAATCATGTGCAATGGTTTTCACAAGTAAAATAGGCAGCACCAGTCAGTAAACATTACTATAAAACTATATATGTTTCTGGTTTTGTAACAAAGTTGATACAATTGAATTATTTAATGCTTGTTTGGTATGGTCCATTTCCCCAGGGTTGCTGGATGCTAAGTCAGCATGCCTCCAGGCTGCTGAAGCCATTTGGAGTGCTACTAATTTCACTGCTGTTTGTCATTGTCTGTTTTAAAATATGTTTTAATAGGGGCCTTATATGTGTTAATTCTACTATGGGTGGAGGTGTTAGCTCTGGTAAAATGATCATTGTAATTTAGAGTAGAACATAGATGAGTCTGCCCACCCCATTGACAAGGAAATTGAATAATTGTTTTAAATTGCCATTCTTAGAGGTTGCCTCAATTAACTGATAGGTGTGAATGATCTCAGCCTTTCACCACATCAGAAACTTATTCAGTCTGCAAACCTCTCAACAGTGTGCAATGACCCAGCATTCAACAACCCAGGAAAAAGGGCCTCAATAAAAAGGCACCCAGACAAAACATTGTCAGTTTTGTTACAAAGCCTGAAACACAAAGTTTTTAAAGCAATGTCTACTGACTTGTGCTGCCTGTTTTACTTATGAAACCATTTCACATGATCTATACAACTTTAGAAACAGGTTGCTGACAGGGAAGACTAGATTGTAAGGTCCCTAGATGACATCAGCAGCAGCTCTTCACTGAAACAGGCTTTTTTTTTTGAACAGATAGTGAAATCAGGGTTACAAATGGCTAATAACTTTAAAATGAAGTAACATGAAATCTACTTTTTGTATGAGGTTTACTGGGATATGCTTATTCTAATTCTGCAGTGTAGCACTTCTGGCCAGATGGTGTCAGCAGCTCTTAAAGAACTGAAAGATTTCCTGCTGTTCTTGTAGGCTGTGGAAGAGGGCTTGTCAAGGTTAATTCGGTCTGTTTCTTAATTGACCTTTTCTAAAATCTAATGGGTTTATTTTATACTGTGTATGTACTGCCTCTTTAAGTGAGCATCTTCAATTACAGTTTGTCCATCTGACCTGACCTCCCCCCCAACAAAGACCATCTGGTCAAAGCACTTGAGCTGCTAGTTGACATTCTCCACATGGATCGCAAATAAATGTGTAATAGTAGTTTTAGCCTGCCTCTGGATTTGCCCCCTCAGGTGATCATGACCGGCTCAACTTGTAACCCCCCCAGCCAACTTAATATGAAGCCTTTCTGCGCTTGTAGAAAATATACCCCCCCACAGCATTCAGCCCTATTTAAATTTTCTTCCACCCACCAGTCAATTATTAGCACCCAGTTCTCCAATACAAAAGAAGAAGTAGACCGGCCCAACCCTCCCTCTTCCTCAGATGGTCCCCTTCTCATAAATGAAAGTGATCTGCTCTTGTTCTTGCTATAGTAAAACCAGCTAATCAGCTGGCTTTACTATAAAAAGAACAAGAGCAGGTCACTTTGATTAAAAATATACTTTCTGTAAGTAAAAAGAGGATGATATTTAGAAAAAACTTTAAAAAATATGCCTCCTTCATTCCGGCTGCACCTTTTTGCAAATCCTGTATGTAGTCACCCACAGTGTCATAACTGTAGCCCATACTTTTTCTTCTCAAGACCTCTTTATTTCCCCAGTGTGTCTTCTTTCTGCTGCAACAATTGCATTCTACCCTGATTCTTTTAGATCCAGTCCATAAAAACAACTGCACTGGGAAAAGGTTTGGTGCTAGTTAATCAACAGAAGCAGAGAGGAAAAATAACAGCACCAAACCAAGGACTGTGGTACAAAATGTTTTTATTTGTCAGAAAAAGAAAACTTTGGGGCTTAAAAACATCACCATTGCTATTAAAGTAACATTACAACAAAGTATTACCTTTTGCAGGGGCAGCTGCCATGCTTCATCAAAGATGCTGACCTGCTCAATGCACAGATAAGAATAAGCTATAGGAGTGGAGCCAGTCTTACACTTGCTTGAAAAGATTTGAACAGTATTATTTGCTTGAAGCAAATGCTTTCTTTTAATTAACTATTCTCAGAGGTAGTTTAGCTGTATTGCGGGCAATTTGCTTCTACCAGTGACTGACGTATATATGGTTTTACTGTGTATGCCTATTGATACAATTTTTCATTCATGCTGTCGCTCTCACTCTAATGTGTGTGCCTGGTCATTCAGCAATGTTTTTCTAATTATTATTTGCCATTCATTAATTCCATATTGTGAGTGGGTGGGCACTTGTTTTTAAAGTATTTGTATTAAGCATGTCATCATCTCTGAGGAAGCAAGGTACTCGCCCATGCGAAAGGTAACTCTAAGGCTACTTAGCCATTACATGCTGCGTTTTCAAGCATGATGATATTTTGAAGCACAAAAGTTTATTTATTTTTCACACATAAACATTTTGTACTATGGTCCTTGGTTTGGGTGTTGTTATTTTTTTCCCCATTACACTGGTGAATGGAGCAACTGTCTTAAAGAGGACGGGTAATTAAAATTGAGACTTCCCTGAACCATTGTGTCCTGTCATTTTTTTTTTCTTTTTTTTTTCGCAATCCACTA
This sequence comes from Neoceratodus forsteri, assembly GCA_016271365.2. Lineage (NCBI taxonomy): Eukaryota > Metazoa > Chordata > Ceratodontiformes > Ceratodontidae > Neoceratodus > Neoceratodus forsteri. Next base: position 1,036,196,317 of record CM028135.1, read on the forward strand.
ATGATAAATGTTGAAACCCCGTTTATTTTCAGTTTTATTTGATTCACTTCTTTTGACTACCTGGCTGGTTCTGGAGCAGTAAAGTACGTCTTTCTGGTTTTAACACTGTGGTCTCCTTATTTTTAACACAGTCTTGCCTTACTAATACTATCTTTCACTGCAGGGTTGTAGTATGTTTTATTTTTATTTAGCTATTTCATCTCCATCACCTCCTCCCACCAACTGGTGATGGGGACACATAAGTATTTTTCAGCTTTTCTCCCTGGCCCCAGGCCCGGCACACAGATGTGAGAGTGTGTGAGGCACCCACACCCCGTGGCACCAGCTCATCCCTTCCACTTCCTGTAACTGTTTGCTGCCCCCTCTCTGCCTATGCTACCCAACGGACCTCCACCCAGTGGGAGCAGAACTACGGGGGGGGGTGGCAATGCTCCTCACCACCCTCGGGAGAGGAGAGCTGCCCATCGGCATGCTCGATCCTGCTCTGTCCTGCCCATCCACATTGGCACCCCGATGACCCGAGTTTATTCTTGAACCCCTGTTGCCGGCGTAGCATGAGGTAAGGTGTCCAGCACTACAACCCTCTGCACCACTGGGCAGGCTCACCTGTAGCATGTTCTGGAAAAGAAACTAATCAGAACACGTCCCTTTTTTCTTGGGGAGTACAGCTCCATTTCAGTTAAGAAAAATATACTGAGGGATTGCAGCTCCCAATTTATTTTTCTATTTTGAAGAATTGGAATAAGCTGACGAGGAACCCCTGCACTGATCAGTCCACCCCTGCCACCACCATTATGGCTGCATTGAGGGGAAGAAGGAAATGGTGGGCATACAGAGTTTATTTTTCATCGGGCATAATTCCTTATGCTGTAAAAGGTGTTTTAGCCTGTACAACTTCTGCTGAGAGGTGATACCATGCATCCACCACCCTTTCTGTGAAAAATACTTCCTCACATTTCCCTGAGTCTTTCCCTCCTTTACCCTCATAGTGTGACCCCTTGTTCTTGCACATCTCTTTTTTTGAAAGATGCGACCCTCCTGGACCTTGCTGATTTCCCTGAGGTACTTGAATGTCTCTATCATATTCCCCCTCTCCCTCTTTTCCTCCAGGGTATACTCACTGTGGTCTTTAAGTCATTCCTCATATGTTGTATGGTTCAGTCCTTTCACTATTTTTGTTGCCCTTCTCTGGACCACCTCTATTCTGTCAATGTCCTTCTAGAGATGCGGTCTCCAGAAATAAACACAGTACTCCAAATGTGGCCTAACCCATTGTCTGTACAGTGGCATCACCACCTCCTGTTTTCTACTTGTGATGCCCCTCCCTATGCACATCAGCATGCCTCTGTCCCTCCCCACCACCTTTTCACATTGCTTGCCCACTGTCAGGTCTAATGTTATGTTCACGCTCAGGTCCCTTTCCATTTTTTTTTTTGTTTTTAGTATCCGCCACCCCCACCCATTTTGTATTCCCCTCCAGAATTCCTGTGGCCTAAGTGCATGACTTTGCACTTTTTTGCATTGAATTTTGCCTGTCCACTCTTGGTGGCTGTACTGTCACACCCCAGTCACTTGCTGGATCACTCGCCAGGCGTGCTCTTCTCCTGTCACCATTTGGTGCATACCAGCAGCAATCATTTGGCATTTACAAATGCTTGTTTACACCTTCTCATGAAAAGTACAGATGTCATTTTTCACATCCTGCCCAAAATGTGTTTTCGCACCCATGGCACCAAATGGTGCAGTTGCTGTTCAAAACCACCTTTCGGCTAACAAACTGATAGTGCCATTGTTCATGAGGTGGGGTCACAAAAAGCTCATGTTGAAAATCTGGAGTGAAAATACCAACAAACGACCAGGGCATTTGGGTTTCCAACCATAAGGCTCCACTCTTCAGAGACTGACAGGTGTAAGGGGTGTGACTTGGGACTTTTTGGCTGTAATGCTCATGCCATTCCACCCCCACCCCCACCGTGCAGCCAGTGACAGGCACTGAGGTGTGATTTGGACACTCTGGCCCCAAAATTCACCCTATTCTCCTATACTGCACCCATCTCAGTATATTTCCTTATGAAATGTGGTGAGTGTAAGGCCCGAAGACCCCAAGGCACAATGTGACACTTAACAGTGTTTGCAGGGTATGGTGAGGTGAAATGGCATGATTGTTATAGTTGACAACCCAAAGGCACATCCCAATGCTTTTCAGTCTCTGCAAGGTGGGGGTGAGGTTGGTGTCGGTTCAATACTTCACTGCCATTCCTATTGTGTACCTCTCTAACTCCTGCACTACCAATGCCAATGCCAGCAAGACAACATTTGGCATTGACAAATGCTTGTTTTTAATAGCAAGAGGTCTGCAGGACTGTGCCCACGGCAGCCCTAAAAAGGAAATGTTATACGCATTCTGTCCTAGATTAGGTTGGATATTTTGCTATGATATTGACTATAACCTGGTGATCAGTTTATCGTGTTTTATTTATTTATTGAAATTGGCAAATGGGAAAGCACACTTAGCCAATGCTCATTTCCAGGTGTGACCCAGCAAGAGGGAAGTACAAGGAGAAAAATTCATCAATGACATAATGGTGAGGAGAGGAGTACAAGCAGAACAATACATCAATTACATATTGGTGAGCAATTCAGTGACAGCTTAGATTGTACAATAGCATAGTAAATATGAAATAGAATCTTTTGAGTATGAGATAAAGTGTGTAGTTTCTGAGGAGCCAGTTGTAGCGCCAACAGGCTGACAGAGGTCTATCTCTGTCACAGCCAAGTACAGGGAAAGGATTGCTAAAAGTGGAAAGGATGAGGGTAGTGGAGTCAAGAGGGCGGTTTACAGTGATAGGTGGGATCAGGAAAGCATATTAGGTGGTGTTCAAGGGCTGAGGCAGAGGGGAAAGTGGACAGTAGAGGAAGCAGATTCCAAAGGAAGGAGGCAGTAGGAAAAGGCTGCTTGCCAAGCAGCAGTGTGAAGGTGGGGATTGAGAAGGTACACGGATCCCTAGAATGGAGAAGTGAGAGGAGGAGGTGTGGGAGAAAGGAGTGAAAGGAGGTAGGAGGGAGAGAGTCAAACCAGAATTTAGATATGGAAGAAGCACAGTAGGACTGGTGACATGATGGGAGAGGGAAGATGAAAAGGAAAGAGCATAATGAACAGTGATGAGCATGAAGGGATTAGTTTGTGGCAAAACAGCTGAAGGCATTGCAGATGGCATCCAGCACGGCAAAGGAGGAGGAGGGTGATGTCATAGACCAAGCCACATAGTCGAAGGCAATGAGAGCCATTTGAGTGACTAGCTCCCAGCAGACTTTTGGAGACAGGCAGTCCTTGCTACAATGTAGGGCACCTGTTCTAGTGTGAAGTTTGGTGTGGATGGTATTAATGTGAGCAGAGAAGTCGAGATTCCTACCAAGCTACACACTGAAGTATTTAAAGGCAGTGACTATGTCAAAGCGCTGTCCAACATGGAGAAGACAAGGGGAAGTCACAATCTGGCTGATTTCTGGCTGGTGCTGAAGGTAATGGGCACAGATTTCTTGGTGTTGATCCAGAGCTGACTGGCATTGAACCAAAGTAGAATGTTGTGGAGGTTGTGCTGAAATGTACTTTCAACAGCTGTGAAGGAGGGGCCAGAGGTGTAACAGACTGTGTCATCAGCATACATATGGATATGTACTGTACGTACATATGGCTATGTGTGGAGACACAAGCAGAGGGCAAGGTTTTAAGGAAGAGAGAGATAAAAGGAAAGGTCCCAGTATGGAGCCATGTGGGACCCTTGCTAGGATGGGGAGGCACGAGGACAGTATACCTCCCACCTGTACTGACTGTTGACAGCCCGTGAGGTAGGAACAGAACCAGTCCACAGTGGTAGCTGAGAGGACAACAGAACTCAGCTTGTCCAAGATATGTGTGGGATACTGAGTCAAAAACTTTGGCTAGATCAATAAAAATGGCTGCAGTGTTGTGTCCCTGATCAATACCAGTGAGGATGGCATCAGTTACTCACAGTAGGCAGAAGATCGTGGAGTAGTGCTTTCTAAATCAAGAATGGAAGAACAAATACTTGGACGATTATTAGACTAGAAAAGAGCACCATTTGCTGACATGTGATGACCACAGGATGCTATCTGCCCATCTCTGATGACTCTACAAGGGCAAATCCTCAATAATAGAGTCTTACATGTCTCCTTTACTTGCGTCAAAAAGGCTTCTTTAAAAAGTGTCAGAATTTGCAAAGTCTAATTGTCCAGATTTGACTCCATATATAGCATATCGCAGTTACTACTGAATATGTACATTCTCCCCAGAAAGCTACTGGGTGGAGCCTTAACTACTACCCTTTGAACTACTACCCTTTGACAATTTCCAACCAACCATGTTCCAGATCTTTCTGGTCACTAAAAAGTGATGTATTTCTTTTTGGTAATTATTTTTCTGTTTGTTTGTGTGTTTGTTTTTGGCAGGATTGTCACACATTTGTACAGAATTGACCACTTCTCTTGCAAGCTAACCCCTCTTGGAGTCTTTTGGGAATTTTTGTATGGTTTTCCTAAGACCTCTTGTGGCAGGCTTTAATTATTTCAATTAATTTCATGATTGTGCCAAAGGCCTGTTTTAAATGTTGCACTCATTGCAAACAAAAGCTGTCCATCATAGATAGACATGATTTCTGCCTGACCTGTCTCAGCCTGGCTGATAACCTCAACATCATTAGTTCTGTCAGGTAAATTGGCTTAATCCAACAACTGCTGGGCCTCCCACCTGTTGGGTAGGGTGGACGTGACTTGGGCAACTTCATCACAATGTTCCTCACAGAAAACACACACAGATCATGTTGCTCACAGTGAATACATCAATTGAAAAACACAGAAATAGTCACTCACTCTCCAAACAATAATCACTTGCTGCTCTGCCAGTTTGTTAAAGCATGGTTTATTCAGTCATTCATTGAACCAGATGATGCATCATCTGTTTGAGGCCAAACCTTGAGCTCCAGCCTTATCTTGAAGATTGTGGAGGTGGTACTTCAGTTCATCAAACCTGATGATGTCTCGGGAGGCTTTTATTGATCTCAGCTAACAAATCTTTCTTGTCAGAGATGGGGGCATTGAACGGACAGGCCAGTGCACATGATTTGAGTCAAAACTGTCTTCTATGACAGTCCCCACTGAGATTCTTCCACGGCCTGTGGATCCACAGAGCCATGACTGAAGCTGGTATGCCCATCAGTCATTAACCTTACCAAGGTCAAAGGCCATGAAACAGCCCTGACAGTCCCATCCTTGATACTTGTCAGACATTTGATACTCACTGAGGTCAAAGAGTGCAAAGGGTTGAAAGTTGATTACATATTTGTTCAAGTATCATAGGGGTAAGAAGTTGTCACATTTGGTAGTGAGCCTTCAGGTACTCATCCTATGCCATTCAACTGGTCTCAGCTGGAGGTACGCATGTAATAATTGCTGGTCCATACAATGAATTCTAATGCATTGTGTCCCTGTGGCCCTGTCAACCTCAAGTGTCCATCACACACTCATCAGACTCCATTTTGGGTGTACATTCCGTCAGGCTGAGGTACAGGAATGGTATAAGGGATGGGACAAAAGAACAAGTACACTGACAAAGGTCTATCACAGTATAGTGTGGGTGACCATAAATGATGTTGTCTTTACTGCTATTTGTGACAGAATCAGGAACATCAGTTGACTATAGAATGTATCTCAATGTGATATACACACAGGGGCCTCCTTTTGATTCTTACACAAATATCAAGGAGAACCTGTGCTCTGGAAAGAGTGGTGGTATAGAGTAAGGCAGCCAGCCTGCTGCTCAAATTGAAGAACAATCTCTGCACTCATGGGGATCCATTTCAAAGTGGCTGTAGATTGCTGAAATTTATGCTGATCTATGGCTACAGAAACCTCCAGGTGCATCAGGGGCCATGCACCTTATTTTTATAAAACAGGGATCCTTGCGACTCAGACAGAGAGTTACCATAGCTGCAGGGGTGCACCAAACATTGGGTGCACCTGCAGGGTTTAAATAAAGGATATGTCGCCCCATCCTGACAAAATCCTACACAACCTGCAAGGTTGGGGAGTAACTATGTATGGATGGTGTAGACCAGGGTCTGATGTAGCCCTGTTGGTGCAATGGGGAGGTGAGGGAGGCATGGCAGCAGTGGGGGAAGATGTGAGGAAGCACACAGCTGAGGTGACTGCGAGTTGGCATACAGGAGATTGGTTCAGGAGGGGGGGCATGGCCAGACCAGCATGACCAAGAGTAAGACCCCAGCTGAAAGCAGCCCTGACACTGGACCCAAGTGACCCACAGTCTCTGGCATTATAGTCTGGTAGCTGCTGGAACCACACAGAGGGCTGTGTAACTGGGGAATGTTCCCATGCCCATGGTGCATCCCCAGCCACTAAATGCACCCCACAAGTAGCACTCACTGCCACCCATCACATTTAGGGGACTGTGGGTCTTGTGAACCAGTGCCAGTGCTGCTGCCAACTGTGGTCCAGGTCATGGTGGTCAGTCCATGCTCCCCCACCTACATAGAAACATAGAAACATAGAAGTTGACGGCAGATAAGGACCGCAAGGCCCATCCAGTCTGCCCATTTCTTTTTCTACCTTATAAATGTGCCATCGGCCTTTGCTCTGTCAGTGACCTATCTATTCATAGTCATTTGTATTGCTCCCTTATGCCTATCCCATGCCTGTTTGAAGCTCTGCACTGTATTCATAGCCACCACTTCTTGTGGTAAGCCATTCCATGCATCTACCACCCTTTCTGTGAAAAGAATTTTCCACATTCCCCTTAATCGGCCTCCCTCTAATCTCATGCTGTGTCCTCTTGTCCTGCTATTTTTCTTATATTTAAACATGTTAGACTCTTTCACCTTGTTTATGCCCTTAAGGTGTTTAAATGTCTGATCATATCACCTCTCTCCCTCCTTTGCTCAAGGGTATACATATTGAGCTCCGTTAATCTGTCCTCATATGTCTTCTGATGCAGTCCCTGCACCATTTTGGTTGCCCTTCTCTGGACTGCCTCAATTTGGTTAATGTCCTTGTGAAGGTGTGGCCTCCAATACTGCACGCAGTACTCCAGATGGGGCCTAACCAATGTCTTGTAGAGAGGGATTATTACCTCCCTCTTACGACTTGTGATACCCCTACTAATACACCCTAACACCCCCCTAGCCTTACCTACTGCTTTAGAGGTCTGCTTGGATGATTTTAGGTCATCAGTGATGATGATGCCCAAGTCTCTTTCTTCCTTTGTGACTGCTAGCAACTCCTCCCAGCCTATAAGTGGCTGGGTTTCTCTTCCCTATGTGCATGATTTTGCACTTCTTTGCATTAAATCCAGTTGCCACTCTTCTGACCATTCTGCTAGTTTATCCAGATCTCTTCTCATTCTGCCACCCCATCTGGATCATCTACTCTGTTGCAGATCTTGGTATCATCTGCAAACAGACAAACCTACCCTCTAGTCCATCTGCGAGGTCACTAATGAAGATGTTGAATAGGACTGGCCCCAGGACTGATCCCTGAGGTATCCCACTTGTGACTTGCATCTCTTCTGACTGTATACCATTTACCACCACTCTCTGTTTTCTGCCAGTCAACCAGTTTGCCACCCAGTTGACCAACTTCTGACCCACCCTGAGCCTACCTAGCTTATTTATCAATCTTCTATGTGGAACAGTGTCAAAAGCTTTGCTGAAGTCAAGGTAGGCGACATCAACTGCTCCCCCTTGGTCCACCACTCTGGTTACCCAGTCAAAGAAATCTATGAGATTAGTTTGACAGGACCTTCCTTTGTAAACCCATGCTGTCTTGGATCCTGTGCCCCTATGGATTCCAGGTGTTGCACTATCCTTTCCTTAGGAGTGCCTCCATAATCTTGCCCACTACTGAGGTAAGACTGGCCGGTCTGTAGTTCCCGCCTCCTCCCTGCTACCACTCTTGTGGAGTGGGATCACATGAGCCCTTCTCCAGTCTTCTGGGACCTCTCCTGTGCTCAGAGACTCACTAAACAATTCTGCTAATGGCTCTGCTAGTTCCTCCTTTAGCTCCTTAAGTACCCTGGGATGTATGCCATCAGGTCCCATTGCCTTATCCACCCTGAGTTTAGTAGCTCTTGTAGGACCCTTTCTTTTGTGAAGGGTAGTGCTCACCTCCCTCCCCTGTGTCCATGATGCTGAGCTGTGGGCCCTGCCCTACCTTCTCTTCAGTAAATACTGAGCAGAGTATCTATTTAGGATAGATGCCTTTACAGGGTCCTCCTCCTCACATGCTCCCTTTTCTCCATTAAGCTTAGCAATACCCCTCTGGACTTTCTCCTTTCACTAATGTATCTATAGAAAGTCTTGTCACCTTCTTTACTGTTCGTGCTAGTGTTTCCTCAGTTTGGGACTTTGCCTGCCTTACTGCCTTACCTGCTTCCCTTAGGGCAGTTTGGTATGCCTCCCTATCTTCATCCCGCTGTGTTCCCTTATATTTTCTGAAGGCCAGCCTTTTGGCTCTGACCTTTTCTGCTACTGTATTTGAGAACCAAAGTGGTTTCCTTCTTCTTTTGCACTTCCTTTTCTGTCTAACACAATGGGATGTTGCTTCAAGTATTGTATCCTTAATGCTTGCCCACTTTGCCTGTACCTCCTCACCTGTGTTTCTTTTTGCCAGGGCTAGCTTAACTCTGTTGGCCATCTTATCAAAGTCAGCTCCTCTAAAGTCCCATATTTTTGCTTTGGAATGGGATGATTTAGATGTAGTAGCCAAATTGAACCATACCATGTGATGGTCACTGGCCCCCAGGTGACCTTCTACCTGGAGATCTGTGATCCCTTCTTTGTTAGTCAGTACTAGATCTAGGATAGCCCTGTCTCTTGTGGGTTGCTGTACCAGTTGTTTGAGGCCCTCCGCAGGGAATCCACTATGAGTCTAGTTCTGGCAGATGTTCCTGCTGGTATTGACCAATCTGTATCTGGCATGTTGAAGTCTCCCATTATCAGAACCTCCCTTTAGCTGTCATGTTTTGTATATCTTCTAACAGTAATGTGTCTATGTCCTCCCTCTGGTCTGGGGCCTGTAGACAACCCCAGTTCTTATGGCTGTCCCATTTCCTGTTTCAGGGTGACCCACAGTTCTTCTGGCTCCTTATGTGTATTCTGAATTTCTGTAGCTTTGATATTTTCATTAACATACAGAGGCCACCCTCCCCCTTTTCACCCCTCGGTCTGTTCTGAACAATACATAGCCAGGTACTGAAGTCTCCCAAGTGTGGTTACTGGTAAACCACGTCTCACTAATTGCTACTATGTCCAGTTTAGCCTCTGACATTATTGCCTGCAGGTCTGGGATCTTATTTCCCAGGCTGTGAGCATTGTGTACATGATTTTCCATTGGCCAGATTTTGGTGTGTTAGTTGTTGGGTGAAGTTTGGCATTACCCTGTGCATCGTATGGGAGACAAACCTTTTTCTTACCTGGTGATGCAAATGAATGGCAAACACGCTGATCCTGTTTGACCACTAGCTGAGGGGGAGGTGTTCTTCCCATTCGACGTATGGGGTGCTGCACCCCTCTCCCCATTTGCTAGTTTAAATATTCTGCAAAGATGTCAAACTTCTGCCCCAATGCACTGACTCCCTCTTTAGTCAGATGCAGTCCATCAAATTTAAAGAACTTTCGCTCCCAGAACTGTTGCCAGTTCCCTACAAATCTGTGTCCTTTTTCCTGGCACCAGTCCTTGAGCCACGTGTTTAGCTCCCCTATCTCCACTTCTCTGACCTTCCGTCCATCTGCTCCCCTCTCCCAGACTGGCAGGATCTCAGAGAAGGAGATGCCAGATGAAATAGATGATAGTTTGTCACCCAGCCTAGTCAGGTATTCCTTGGTCTCCACAACTGACTGGCTGGCGAGATCATTAGTCCCTATGTGTACTAGGACATCAATGTTTTCTCCTGCTTTGTGAACAATTTTAGCAATGCGGTCAGTGTCTCTCCATGCTGATGTACCTGGGAGACATCTGACCATCACCCCTGGCTGGAGATGGTATCAACTCCTGAATCATGGAGTCTCCTATGATCAGAAGTTTTTTGATTTCCTTTGTGCTTGTTTAGTTTTGGTTCCTGATTTGGGTGAGTATTGTTGTGCTAGCTCCTGTGCCGCAGTGTCCTGCTCTGCAGTGTCTTCTGCCTCTTTATTTGATTTCAGAGATAGAGGCAGATACCTGTTTGTAGTGTTTATATGGTTTTGGAGGTAATGTGTTGGAGAGCAGAGAGTGATGGGGCACCTGATTTGCTCCTCCTAACCACCTGCCAACCTCCTGGACCAACTACCCTCTGCGTCGAGGTTTTTCTGTTGGATGCTGGGGAAATTGCGGGTGGTTCTTATAATGTATTTCCTCTTCAATATGAAATTTGAGGCGTGCAATCTCTGCCCATGCTGCCTGGAGCTGAGACCTAAGATCTCCAAAGGCCCAGCATGTAGGACAGTGTCCTAAATCCTGTAAGACTGTCCTTCTGAAAATTGTTCCACAGTACATGCAGTTAATGAAATCCATTCCAAATAAGTTGCTGGGTTTGTAACCTTTGGCCTGATCTGCTGTGTACCAACTTATAGGGCACTACTGCCAGGTGCCTCCTCACATCCTCCCCACTGCTGCCTTGCCCTCCTTGCCCCATAACACTACCAGGGCTAAAATGGTCCCCAATCCCTCCTTCCAGGTCCCCAATAACTGTCCTGACAGCCAGTGGCACAGGACTCATAGACCACCTCCTGGCCAGTCTAAGGGCAGCCCCTATTGTACTACCATGGCGGGCTTCTGAATTGGTAAAAATAGGGATGGTACATCCCTTTCATGGTGTAAAAGACCCTTGTCACCTGGCGCATGGGTGTTTCTGCTGCAAGGATGACACCAGGTGGCTATGCCATATGGCATCCCAATTTCAAAGTGGCCTACATTCGAAAATTTGGGTGTGATTTTCAAACCAAAAACTTTGATGAAAGGTGCCTGCGCCAAACAAGTATGACACAAGAAGCACCTTGTGTCAAAGTTTGTGGTTTGAAAATCGCACCCATGGAATTTTAATGCAAAAAATACAAACCATGATGAGGTAGCTCAAATGGATTCATTGCAATCAAAGTAATATACATGGTTAAGCCTGAAGGGGCTTAGGGCTTAACAAGTGTATCTCACATTGCTTGAAATAAATCCATTCAAGCTATCTAAGCTTAGTATGTTATTTTTTTCTTAAAACTCCACGGATTCTTCTTCATTTTGATCCCTATGTCCTGATACAGCTTGGATCCCCTTGTTATCCTCTGTTATCAAGCAGCTGTCTTCAAGGACATGACCACATGATCTTTTCTGAGGTACCTGTTAGCTCCTGGGGTTCATTTCCCTAAAGGGAACTGCTAGCTCCAACATACCCACTCTAGGATCAGTTTCCTTCCACAACACCTGCCCCTTCCTATAACTTTCCATGAAAGAAGCCCAGTGTTTAATCTAAGCGTTACAGGCTAATTCTGCCTCTGAGCTAGTACTAATTTCTGGCCCTGTCCTTCTGTATCATGTGGGCACACATTGAAATTAGGGCCTTTGCTCACTCAACCATAGCAGTTCAAGTATTTTGAAAATGAGCCCTGGCCCCTTGAATTGGGCAGAGAATGAGATCTAGATTTCTCAAAGGCCTCCTCTGTGGAAGATTTTAGGTCCTTCTCTCACCTCTTGAGGAACATATACAATATGCTGAAGATGGAGAACAAGCATGAGGACGCCTATGAATTTCTGTCTATTTGGTCCAAGGACGGTATCTCCTTTTTAGCATTCTGATCAATAAGTATAACAGGAATCTAACGAAAAAGACTTGATCCTACAGTCTCATCATGGCCTTCTTCTGTTAGAGAATTGCTTGATATAGCATTTGAGAAACTTGGGAGGGATTCACAAAAATCATGCATCATAGCAGAATTCGTGTGCATGGGAGTAAAAGGAGGCTCACTTGGCCTCAGTTTCTCATAGGTTTCTGCTGCTGGCAAATGGCATCTCCATAGTGCACATTTTCATACAATTCACTGGTAGCACTTTCCTTTAACATTACCTATAGGTATTTCATGTGATATTGAATTGTGTAGCTTCCTAGATGACAGGAGATGAATCAGTAGGCCATTGGCCTTTTTTGTCTAGCATTTCCTACGTTGTCTCAAGAGGTGTGAAAGATGCTACAATATGTTGTCCCCACTGATGTGTTCAAACTTGAGATCCCTACCCCAGGGAATCTTGGTTGTTGTGGACCTTAAGAAGTACAAGGTTTAGGGAACACCACATTCAAATTGTCCTAAAATGAGAAAAAGGAGTTGGATCATGGGGTCAGAAAGGTTTTAACCTTGGACATACTGGGTACTCACCAGGTGAGCTGCTTAACATATGTATCCTTGCCCTGCCACTCTCTGAAAGGCTGCCTCAATGATTCAGAAGATGGTCCCAGCAGAGCAGCTTGATATCATTTGCTGCTTGGTTGACTGCAAGACTGATGCAGTAAAACACCGTTGACAGGTGGATTTAGGCAAGACAGATGCTGCCTCTGGGAGTGTGACTGCAGGAGGCTGCATGATGAGACATGCTTGTTTCTGTTATACCCCCCTTCCCTCTTTATTGGACTGCAGCATCAGATACTGGCTATCCCATTTGACTGGTCCACACTACTGGAGTTGTGAAGTAATATTTCATCAGCAAAATGTGTTAAAGTGGCAAAATGTGCCCATCCTAAAGGACTGGTGTAGTGCAAGCAAATTTGCCATGCAATCAAAAACCTTCATGTAGTAGAACTGCCCTTTTCAGTGAAGTATTACTTTAAATTGCAAGTAGGGTCTGCTCTCAAACTCAGTGCATGCTATGGGCAAATGCCTTAAAGTAAAGTTAACCTTTTTCCCACCCTTGGGGGTCCTAATAAACCACCCTCTTCTACCCCCCAATGGTCCCAGTTTGTTAAAAAATTCCCTCCTACCCCAACCAATTAAACCCATCACCTCAGTACAATCCAAATAATATACATTTTTACATGCAATTCCCTTCCTCCACTCTCCTAGTACCTTGTTCTGCCACCATCTTAGTAGTAGGAAAATGTCACTGCAGTTCAAAAGCCAGCACTCAAGACTCAAGTACAAACATTTCAACAGCCATATCTCCCTGCATATATCTCATCTGGAGAAATGAGTAAAGGAAAAAGCACATACCTTAGTGCAAACATGCTTTTTATTTTATGCTATTAATCTATGTGTAGTCACAGACGAGAACAGGAATCCCTTCTGAATCACTTGACACATTTCACTTTATACCGCAGCACATTTTAAAAGGTACTCTCTCTCATTTGCAATTGTTTTTTTATGCATCTCTTACAGAGATAGACATCATTTACAAGAAATGGTCAGTTAATGAGTCAAAAAGTGAAAACTTTCAAGGATCAAAGGTTCCAAATTATGTCTACTGTGCATTGAATCTTTGAACAGTGGTTTGGGCTAGTGGCAATCTCAGCAGTAGGCACAGCTGTCTTTCTTTTGCAGCCCTTCAGTGCATCAGAACCACAGTGGAAAGCCCTAAAACTACCATTTGCAGACTACAGGCAAGGGCCTTTGTGGACCTGGTGCTGCCCAAAGTCAACACCATATTGCTCCCAGACAGAAGTGACTTGGGCAGGGGTACCATCTGCTGTACTTCCTAGTCTTTCACCAAACTTTTACTTATGGCTGTTTTCAACATAGACTCTGGGAAACTATGAGTGGAAATGTTTCTGGCAAAAAGGGCAGAAATATTTTACTTGCAAGACACAAGTAACTGAAAGGGCTAGGCATAATTCAATGAACACTGTAACCCCCCTGAATATGCCCTAATTAGGTGTACACAGTCCATCACATAACAGGGGTGCTTAACATCTGATGAGTTGCAAAAATCCCATCTAGGCAACAGCTAATGGGGTACATAGAGAATACAGGATGGGCAACTGTGCAGAACCAGTGTGTTCTGCCACAGAGGGGTTCTGATTCCCTCTGATATCGAGAGTGAAGCTCGAGCGGTCCATGGGAATCAGAATCCCAAGATTGCAAAACACACTGGTTGTGCATAGAGTTGCTCGTTCTGTATAGTACTGTGTGAAATATGTGTTTTGTGAGTTCTTTTGCTTTCAAAATTAAACTGACTCATGCAGTCTCTAGAGGTTCTAGAATGCTGTTCTTCCACAGTAGGGTAGAACAACATTCCATGACCTTGAACTGTGGTAGAACAGCATTTTGAAAGGGATAGAATTCTATACAGAACAACACTCCACTTTACACTATAGTAGGATAAAACATTGCAGACTAAATGGACCAATGGTCTTTTTCTGCCAACATTGTCTACATTGCTATGATTCTATTTATTGTATGCCACTGATATCTGGATCAGATGTTACCATTTATCCAATAAGAACTTGTCAAACTAGTCACAGTCTTGTACTACATCTCACAAACCATAAACTGTATGAATGTGTAGGCATGACTAGCCTGCAGTGATGGAGACTACCATGCTAGATGGCATCTGGCAATCACCTACACACCATCTGTAGGCTGTGCTACTATAACAATCTGTTGTCAACGGTCTGCATATACTGTAAATCCCAACTAATTACAAAATGACAAGACTGGGCTGCAGAAGTCTCAGAGAAATAACCTCTTCATCCTTGCCACAGATACTCAGGCTGACAAACGTAGCCCTCTGTGAGCAATGTATCTGAAGGTATGTCCTCCTGACAATGGCCAATTTAGGATTTTGCTACATGCTAATCAAAGTGACTGTTGATTATCTGGATAAAATTTTATTTAAAAAAGTCAAGATTTTGCTGCTCAAATTAGATGCAAATACAGCCAAAGAGGATGAAAACAATAGTAGGAGATTTGTCAGGCATGTACTGTTCACACAGGAGACCTAAATACCTCTAATAAATAATACAAAATATGAACATGTTCAAAAAAGCCATCATAAATGTTGTCTGGTGAGGTAGTGGAAGCCAGCCCAGTTTGGGCTTTCAATCAAAGGCTAGACAGATTCCAGTTGGAGAATAACATTGATGTCTTACCAGTGTGGGACATGGACAGTATGAGACAGTTGACAAATGGAGCATGCAGCTCATGGCTGAAAGTCTGGTGCAGTGCTAAAGTTTTTTTTTTTTTTCATTCTCTCTTTATGCCTCCTGCTTCCAACCTGGCCACCTTCTCCTTCTTGCAGCCAAGAATCACCCGTCTGCCTCTCCCCTGATTTGCTGTCCGTCTCCTCCACTGCCAACTGTCCTGATGCATCCCTTCATCAGGGAGGCCCCCCTTCCCATGGTGGGGGATTCAGGAGGGGAGATCAAGGTGCTTTTTATTTGCACCCCCTCGCATCTTGGTTGGTGCAGAGGTAGATTTGGAGGCTTCCTTGCTTCATGGCCAGGGGAGATTGGCCACAGTCATCTGGCCAGCATGGATGGCCATTTTCACTTTCTCTGTTGCCTTACCCCTGGAAGGCATGCTGCATCATTCTTGCTAACTTCGCCATGGGCATGTGGTCACCCATGCCTCAAAGTGCAACGCCAAATCCTGCCACAAGGAGTCACTCCAGAGTGATGCCCTCTGAAATGCTTCCCCTGGGATGACAGCATCCAAGGGACTCTCTTGAGCCCTCCTTGCCAGCCTCTGCTCCTGACATCCTGGGATCGGGAGCGAACTCAGGTCGCCATCGTGCCAGGTGAACCCCTATTGCCTGGCACAACGGAGCCGGCACTAAAGGGTTTTGGTTAATTGGGGACTGGGGCCACTTCTGGTATAGAACACTGTTTAAGAGGAGTAGAAAAAAGCAAGTACTAGCACAAGCCCAAGCTGCATTACAAAACAACTTTATTACATACAATTCAAACATACTGCCACAGACACCGGGTCACAACTGAGCCACAACTGGTTTTCCAATCAGTGTATCATCAGGGTGTGTGCATAAGCTAGTGATTCATAGTGGTTTAAAATAGTATTCCTCTTAAAGTGACAGTGCATACACATACGTAGTGAGTTTTAAAGTGCTCAGTAATAAAAATAACACAAAATGATCTCATTATTAAAATATCAATACTATATTAAAACCCTATCAACAGGTAGAGGGTGAACCATATACTGTGTATATACTGTATATATATATATATATATATATATATATATTTAAATAATCAATTCTATAACTACTAATGTATTTAAATTTGTTAATAAGTCATTTACTCAAACCATACTAATCTTTTAGTGCTTGAGGTATCCCAATCTAGAATCCCCTGCACCCTGGAAAAGAAGAAACACATGACAAGGTTAGAATGCATGCATAACTACAGTAATACATCACACAGCTACATTACTTCTAATGAAGGGTAAAATATCAGTTCTATCATTCAAACCTTGAGGTTGAAGTGCTTCAAGTGTAAATATCCAGAAGGATTCTCTCTGAGTCAGCTTGAGGTCCAGATCCCCCTGCAAGGTCCCCACCCATACTTTTTCAATGCCACAGAATTTAAATATATGTACATTCCTGTGTTTTTTATTCTACAGTGGTTTGCCAGAGCATTCTTAATGTCTTCCCCTAATATGCACTGTACAACAATCAATACTACTAAATGTGTGAATCCAGGAGCTTATTTAATTGTGTTATTAACAATTTTGTTTACTTGGCAGTTTGTGACTGTGGGTGCCTTTTACGTAGATGAGACCACAAGGCCTATGTATAGGTGAACAATTGCGATTCATATTAGAGGAGGAAATTAAGAATGCTCAGGCAAACTACTGTAGGTTGAAAAAACAAATAGAGAATGTACATGTATTTAAATTCTGTGGCATTGAAAAAGGGTGGTGGGACCTCAAGGGGATCTGGACTCAAGCTGACTCCAGACAGAATCCTTTTGAATATTTACACTGGGAGCACTTCAATCTCCAGATTTGAATGATAGAATTTATATTTTGCCCTTCGTTAGAAATTAATATAGCTGTGTGTTGTATTACTGTAGTTATGAATGCATTCTAGTCTTGTCATGTATTTTTTCTTTTCCAGGATGCAGAGGATTCTAGATTGAGATACCTCAAGCACTGGAAGATCAATACGTTTAAAGCATATGACTTATTAGCACATTTAAATACATTTGTAGTAATAGAACTGATTATTTTTGCATATGTATGTGCTTCATCTACTGCCTGCTGATAGGGTTTTAATATAGTATAGATGGTTTGGTGACGGGATCATGTTGAGTTATTTTCATTATCGAGCACTTTAAAACTCAGTACATATGTGTATACACTGTCACTTTAAGAGGATTGCTATTTGAAACCACTATAGATTACTGTCCAGAGCAGCACAGGAATCAGGAGGACATGATAGAGACATTTTGTTGAACTATGGAATAGCCTCTCAGAGGTGGTGGTGGGTGCGAATACGGTGAGGGAATTCAAGCAGGCATGGGACAAGCATTGCGGGATACTCAAGCAGCCAGCTAAGTGGGAGGAAGAGTAGGAAAATAAGGGCAGACTTGATGGATCATAAAGTCCCCATCTGCTGACAACTTCTATGTCTCTATGTTTATAGCTTAAACCACCCTCCCCATGATGCACTGATCTGGAAACGGTTGGGGCTAAGTTGTGACCCGGTGTCACTGGTGGTATGTTTGAATTTTATGTAATAAAGCCATTTTGTAATGCAGCTTGAGCTTGTGCTGGTGCTTACTTTTTTCTCTTGTCTAGTATCTATACCTTGAAGGCTCATAGCAGTGGATCTGTATTGTGTGCCTACTGTTTAAGAAGAGTGCCTTCCACTCAACATTAGAGAGGGTGAGCACTGACAGCAGATATTTGATGCCTACATTGCAAGGTATTTAAACTAGGAAGGGGGGGCAAGGCTAATGTTTCCTCTGACAGGGCAGAAGATGCTGGGGCCTAGCTAGCAATCACCCAACCAGAGGGACAGATCAAAGCAAGGGAGTTGTAAGGGTGCAGGTATGGGGGAGGATGGCCACAAGGCAGGACTGAGCATGGGAAAAGAGGTGGAAACAGATACGGGTGATCATCATGGAGGGTAGCCTTCCTCAATGCCAAGAATCTTGATAACAAGGTAGGCAACATACAGGTACTGGCTGCAGAGGCTGAGGCAGATGTACAGCAGTATCTGTCACTAAGATATGGGCCTCTTCAAACCATGACTGGGAGCTCTCTTCTCTTAAGAGAACTCGCCAACTTAGGCACCCTCTGCTCCTTCAAACACAAGCTATGTCAAACTCTTGTGTCCAGAGCCACCTGTGACTGTTTCTCCTAACCTCCCTGGCAGTTGCTCCTGTTCTTCACATCTCTGTCTACTATCCCCTCCTCTCCCTGCCACCACCATCCCCCTCCCCCTCTATACCCCTGCCTCTCTCTCCTAGCCCTGGTCCACCATCTTCCTCTCTTACCCTCCTTTAACTCCCTTCCTTCCTTCTCCCTTTCTAATCTGCTCGCCCCCACCCACTGTTGCACAAGATCCCCAATCCTTGCCTCCTACCCACCTATCCTTCTACCTCCCTCCAAGTTATCCCTCTATGCCAACTCTCTCTTCCACTTTCCCACGCTACCTGGCACAACTGTCAGCAGCTCAGTTTTTCCACTCCATATCTCTTTGACAATGCCCTTCTGGCTGCTTTAATTCATGTAAATAGTGTTTGCTGTGACTCATCATTCTTAAATGTATGCTTAGTTCTGTTGTTCTAACTGTTAATTATATTACCTGTAGCTTTTAGACCATGTATACCCTGTACTGAAATTTGTATTCCAACTGCTTGCCTGCTAATCTCACACAAATTGTATTCTAATCTTTGTATACTGATGTGGAAGCTTTGTAAAATAACCATTGGCTCAAAGGTTTTTATCTGAAATTCCAATAAATAAATAAAATAAATAGAAGGGGAGAGAAACCAGAAAAGGGGAGTGTAACTTTATATGTAGACAACACAAAGTCAATGGAGGAGAATGTCATAGAGGATAATGGAGGGGTGACTACACTGTGGGTACATCTGGTGGTTAAAAGGGAAATATTAGTCTGGGAGTGGTCTGTAGACCTCCAAATAAGCCACAGGCAGAATAATGGCTTTAGAGGAGGAGAGCAGCCAGGATGGATAATGTGATCCTAATGGGAGATCTACACATGCCTGACACCG
This sequence comes from Neoceratodus forsteri, assembly GCA_016271365.2. Classification (NCBI taxonomy): domain Eukaryota; kingdom Metazoa; phylum Chordata; order Ceratodontiformes; family Ceratodontidae; genus Neoceratodus; species Neoceratodus forsteri. The sequence goes on from CM028135.1 coordinate 1,036,215,554, forward strand.
GACTGGGCCATGCCATTGGAAAGAATGCATGCAGTCAGGTTGGTGGTCATATTTCAGGATTGCTTTCCAACACAGCACATAATGAATCACAACAGACAGGGATCCATCTTGGAGCTACTGTTATCAAACTTGGATATCACTGAAGATGTAAGGATCAAGGCTCCTCTAGGGAATAGCAATCACAACACTGTGTGGTTTGCCATACCCCTCCCTTCAAGTCATACTACTGTAGGCCCAAGACTGAGGTATTGAAGTTCCATAAAGCAGACTTTGGAAAGATGACTGAGCAACTGCAGATATAATTTGAAGTGAGCAGTTTGATGGGGTAGAGGCCAAGTCGGAAGCCATAAAATGTGCAGTTTAGGAATTCCCAAAGAACTATATGAAAATGATATGCAAGGACAGAAAATACAGGAGGCCTGTTTGGTTCACCAATAAGGTTATGGAAGCTATAGGCAAAAAAGAAACAGCCTCAGAGTATATAAGAAGGAATCTAGAAACACAGGACTCGATTCTCAAAGCACTCGGCATGGCACAAGGGGCTCGAGCAACAAAGAATGGTGCAAAGTGCCCCTTGCACCTAATGATGTGCTGGGAGGAATTCTCAAAGGTAGCCTGTATCAACTGCAGGCTACATGCACTAAACAGTGTTTGTGCCACCGGTGGGCTGCAAACTGGGCTGCTTCATGGCACTAGGGGGTGTGCGGCAAACACAGGCTGCCATATGCCCTAATTAGAGAGGGGCAAAGTGGTTGAAATTCACTCATGGAGAGATTCACAGAGTAATGCGGAACTGTAAGTGCTCCACAACACGAAGTGGACCATTTGCGTCATAATGGGAATGCAAAGTCCATTGAAACCAATGTCTTTGCATTTTCCCCTTTCCCCAAACCACTTCTCCACCAATTTTAAGGCGAAATACATTGAAATCAATGTACTTCGCATCAGTTTGCCTTGTTATTGAGCTCCAAGGCGAATTTGCAGTGCTTCATGGGATTGCAGATCACATGGGCTCTAGATTGTTCTGCACAGCCTCAGTTCTGTGTAGTGTGTGTAGTGGAAGATGGAGACAGATTCCTCTCAGAGCTCTGTGATTCAAATCCTATAAAAGCTGTTAAAAAATCCTTTTTGAGCTATTCTTTTTGCTCTAAATTTAGTGCATCGATTGTAGGAAACCCTCCTGTGCTCATATCATTGAGTGTTTATTGTTTGTGTGTGGATTTTGAATGTTAATTTAGAACAGTCAGTCTGTGTACTGTGAAGTGTGCTTTGTGGGGGGGCGTATCTGTGGTGTAGGTAGATTAACTGGGAGAAAAAGTCAGTCTTTTTGTTTTGGTTATATTTTTCTTGTATAACTGTGCTAATGTGCACACAGTAATTTTTTCAGTAATTCTTGACTTTTTTTGCTGATTGTAGTGGTGCAGCAGTGTATAATTTCAGTTTGATTAAAACATTTGGTTATATTGCTAAAGGTTTTCAATTTGCTACGTAATACTTGTAGTGTGTGTGTGTGAGTGTGTGTGCGATGCATACTATTAAATCAAACAACTTTTATTGTGCCAGAGTAATTGCAGCAGTGTGAACCTGCTATCCACCGCACCTGCATGAATTTTTTATACTGCTTTGTGGTATCTTTACTGGTAGTAGTCTGTTACTGCCATTCACTACACTACCCCCTCCAACTGGCAAAAATATTCTTTTCCAGATTTGGATTTGTGACTTGTGAGCACTGGTTAGGTGTTGTTGTGTCTTTGCATCTGACTCTGCATCTCTTGAGTGCGCAGCACAATCTTAATCTGTCTGTGTATTTGCAGTACACTGTTAATTCTGGGAGACTTTGCATTTTTTGTTATCCTCTCATTTCACTTCACCAGCACTGGGGAATTTTCTGGACACAAGACAGTAGTATTTTGGGGATGCACATTAATTTTGGTGACTGCTCACATGAAAGAGTGCACCATTAATTCTGGGAGACTTTGCATTTCTTGTTATGCTCTCATTTCACTTCGTCAGCACTGGAGAATTTTCTGGACTCAAGACAGTAGCATTTTGGGAATGCAAATTAATTATGGTGACTGTGTGTGGCCACTGCTCGCATGATTTGGAGTGCACCATTAATTCTGGGAGACTTCACATTTTTTGTTACCCTCTCATTTCACTCGTCTTCACTGGGAAATTTTATGGACACAAGACAGTAACATTTTGGGGATGCAAATTAATTATGGTGAATGTGTGACCACTGTGCACATGACTGAGTGTGCCATTAATTCTGGAAGACTTTGTGTTTCTTGTTACACTCTCATTTCACTTCGTCAGCACTGGGAGTTTACTGGACTCAAGACAGTAGTATTTTAGTATGCACATTAATTCTGGTGTCTGTTTGTGATGTAACCACATCCACTGTGCACATGACTGAGTGTGCCATTAATTCTGCGAGACTTTGTATTTCTTGTTGTTCTCATTTTACTTTGTCCAGCACTGGGAAGTTTCTGGACACAAGGCGCATTTTGGGGATGCACATTAATTCTGGTGTCTGTGTGGGGGGGCACTGGGGGGCTACCAATATTGTTGCCACTCCACCTTACTTCATGTTAAGGCAGAATGACAACACAAAGTAATAATTACAAGGTAAAGGGAGCCTTTCCTATTGGCCACTCTGCATGGCGGAGTGACAACGTGAAGTGGCCACTTCAAGTTCACTTCGTCAGTGGAATTTAATTTCGCTGCATCTCTATCCCTAATGCAGGATTCTCAAAGCCCTCTCAGAGGGAAAAAATCTAAGTACCCTTAGACCAGCCATGGCTGGTCTAAGGGTACTTAGAAATGTCCTCTGGGAGGGTTGAGCAGGCTGCACCAATGTGCCAAGCCCCCACCACCCACCCCAATCCCCATTTACATTGTGATAATCACCCTAGTAGTCCAGCAGACCCCCCGATCCTTGATGCCACCCATAATGTTAATTATTAACATCCCCTTCCCTGGTGGTATAGGGGCCAACTCCCTGATCCGCGATGTCACTCGTAATGTTCAATATAAATATCTCCTTCCCTGGTGGTGTAGTGGCCTCCTTACTTATCCCCCATGCTGCCGCTTAATGTTAGAAACAAGAAAAACCTTTCCTGGTGGTCTAGTGGATCCCCACTCTGACAGGCAGTGTCTCACCACCCAGCTTCCCCATCCTACACCCCAGCCAGTGACTGGCACAGTCTACCAGTCACAACCATGGACAATCATTGACTGAGCTTTCAAGAATTGCCGCACTTCTGTAATTCTCTAACTCATCAGATAAAGGAGAAACACAGAAACATAGAAACATAGAAACATAGAATTTGACGAGATAAGGACCGCTTGGCCCACCCAGTCTGTCCATTTCTCTGCCTACTGGATAAGCTGCAGATCCTAGTTAACCACTGGATAAGCTGCAGATCCTAGTTAACCAGCAGTCTACTTCTTCCTACCCTCACCCCCTAGAATTGCCTTATGACTGTCCCATGCATGCTTGAATTCCACCACTGTTTTTGACTCCACAACCTCCTCCGGAAGGCCGTTCCATGCATCCACAACCCTCTCTGTGAAAAAATACTTCCTTAAATTACCTCTGAGCCGCCCGCCCATATTCAAATTGTGCCCCCTTGTTCTTGCACACCTCTAATTTTTGAAAGATGCTACCCTCTTGGACTTTGTTGATTCCCTTGAGGTACTTGAAAGTTTCTATCATGTCTCCCTCTCCCTCCTTTCCTCGAGGCTATACATATTAAGGTCCTTAAGTCTCTCTTTATATGTCTTCCAGTGCAGATCCTGCACATTATAGTTGCCCTCCTCTGGACAGCTTCCAGTACCTGACTGTGGAGAGCTTTAAAACTGCACTAAAATCTTATTTATTTAATCTTGCCTTTCTGAAATTAGAATGACTTTCTTGTCTCTGAATTGTATAATTTTATGAATTTTATTCTGGTGTTTTAATTGTACAGCACTATGATTTCTGGGAATAGTGCATTTTAGCAAATAAAATTTGATTTGATTTGTATAGTATTCAGTATGTGCTCATTGACTGCAAATCAATGAGTGAGTACTGAATACTGTACTGTGCTTAGCCAGCCTGGTGGCACTGAGGATTGAGGCGCTGGACACCACACCTTGCACCCGGCAACCCCAGTTCGGGGAGCGAGCTCGGGCACCAGGGTTGACAGGGATGGTGAGCATCATGCCCCAGTGGGCTGCTCTCCTCCTGGGGAGGGTTGGGGCTTGGTCAGCATGACAGCGGCAGCCAGTGGAGATCAGGGCAATGCAGAACATGGACAGCACAGGTGCGTGGCTGACATTGGCGGGATTGCCGTGTACCATGACATCAGTTTGCACAATGACGGGGAGGGGTGGGGGTGCCTCCAGATAAGGGAAGAAAACACCCTATAGGTGATGGTCCCGCAGTGTCACCCACCACCGCCTAATGCTGGACTCGCCACCTCTGCCCCCACTACTTCCTGGATGGGCTTGAGCTGGGGACCCTGCAGGAGGAGGCAATGACTTTGAGGTAGGTGGTGGTCACAGCGGGCGGTAGAGTGAGGGGACGAGTAGAGGCCTGAGAGAGTTCCGGGGGGGGAGATAAAGAGAATCATAAAAAAAAATACTGTACTGTACTTTGCTCATTGGATGTTCAGTCAGTGACTGGCCATGGTGGTGAGAGGTGGGCTGTGCCAGTTTCTGTCTGGATTGCGGGATTGGGGGGTGGGATGGTGATATACTGCCTGCTGGAGTGCAAGGTTGGGGTCCACTAGACCACCAGGAAGGGTTATTTTATTTCTAAAATTAGGAGTGACATCAAGGATCAGGGAGGGGCCACTACACCACCAAGGAAAGGAATATTTATACTTAACATTACGGGGGGCATTGGGAATTGGGGGGCTACTATACCACTAGTTATGGGGATATTTATAATGGACATTACAGGTGACATTGGGGATCAGGGGAGCTACTACACCACCAGGGAAGGGGATATTTAAAATTATCATTACAGGCAACATCGGGAATCAGGGCTTGAGGGGGTGCCACTAACCACCAAGGATGTGCTGGAGTGGCGAACAGCTGCCCCTCAGCATGTGGCAAACTCTCCAGATGTGCCACCTGTTTGGTGCATGGCCAGGGTTGCTGCAAGCCATGGGACATAGCCGCTGGGACCCTGCCCAATAGAGAATCAGGCACAGGGTCCCTGGTGCACTGGGCATTAATGCAAGCTGCCTTTTGCCGCAGCTTGCATAACTCTAAGGGCCTTTGGGGAAGTGGACCCACAGAATCTGCCAGTAGAAAGAGACTGATGGTCTATTAAGTTCATCTATATTATACTTCCTACACCCTGACCTAGTGTCATGGGGGTTGTCCCTCTGACCTCAACAACAACACTTCCACCCTGATACTCCCCTATGGGACTGGGAGTCCTCTTACTCTGTCCCAATGATTTTTGAACCAATTTAGAGTACCTGCTCCCACCACTTCCACCAGCAATTTGTTCCATGGCTCCACCACCTTCTAAGTGAAGTATAAATTCCTCACATCCCTCCAGAATTTACCCATGCCAGCTCCAATTCAACCCTCTTGTGACTGTGTCCATATTTCTAATACACAAGTTACACATTTTGAGAACAGATGAAGGAGATCAGGTTACTGCACCAGGGATGCCTGAAGGAAGCAGGAGAGGTAGTTGGTTGAGGCTAAACTGAGACGGAGTGCAAACATAGCACAGGGAGTCAAAGAAAATGGCAAAGCCTTCTTTAGGTATCTCAGGGAAAAAGTAAGACTAAGGAAGGCATTGAAAGACTGAGAAAGGATGGGGCATGGGTGAATGATGATTTCTGAAAGCTGGATCTTCAAAATGAATACTTTGCCTCAGTAGTCACAGTGGAGAATGCAGGGGGCTTCTTCCTGAGTGCTCTGTAAGACTGCCTGGAGGTGGTAGGATGCAGTGGACAGGAGCTGGGCATCAACCCTATCATTAAGGACAGAGTGCTCAAAGTACTAAAGGAGCTAAATATAAAAAAAAGCTCCAGGCCCAGATGGGTTCCACCCCATGGTTCTTAATGAGGTAGTGGTGGCATTGGGGGTCCTCTGGCAGATTTGATTAACTGCTCCTTGGAAACAAGGGAGGAAGATATAATTCCTCTTTATAGGAGAGGGGACAAGGTGAATCCAGAAAACTACATGCCAGTGAGTCAGAACTTTATAGTTGGTAAACTGCTTGAGACAATCATTGAGAAATGTATTTATTATTTTTTTATTTAAAAGTTTTACCAGGAAAGGCATACTGAGCAGACTACTGCTTGATTCCAGATGCATCCTGGGAGGGTGTAGGGATGGAGTATACATAACAAATACAAAGTACAGACAGTTCATAGATATGTACAAATTAACTATATGCAATGATATGTACAGAATAAATACAGAATGCATCACAGCAAGCAACCAGAAAATCTGGGTAGACACGGCAGCTAAATTGGTATATGGTGCAAATGACAACTTCACAGGGTCAGAGATAAATATTAGGAGTAACCACAGTTGGAGCCAGTTGGAGAGCTAGGACCTAGACTAGTGTGAGTTTAGTCTGCATGAGCAGTTGGCAAAGAAGTGCCCTGATGGAGAACCATAACTAATGGGAGGAACTCCTAGAGAAGAAAGAAATGCAGGATGTAAGGCAGGGTGGTTTTATAAAAAGGTGGTCTCGCTAAACTAACCATACTGACTTTCAACACAGTGATGCAGAAATAGGATGAGGGTCAGACTTTGGATATCCTGTACTTGGACTTCATCTCTGTGCTGCCTATGAGGCTAATGAAAAAGATGACAGACATGGGTGTGCTCAATAGTTTAGCCAATGGGATAAAAAAAAAGAAAACTAGATAAAAAACTGACATGGAGATACACACAGAGAGTAGTAGTAAATAGGAGTCACTTGCAGGTCAGAAAAGTGACTAGCTGGGTGCCTCAGGATTTGGCCATCAGACTGGTTCACTTCAACATATTTGTGTGTGACAACGGAGTGGGATACGGGGTAAGATTAGCCTGTTTAGAGATTATATGAAATATGAGACAAGGAAGACACAGAGGAGAGAGTCAAGAAATTGTGGAGTGACCTAGTAAAACTGGAGTAATGGTCCAAGGTCTAGCAGCTCAAATTCATTGGAAAGAAATGCAAAATTATTCATATTTAAATGAGAACCCTAAAACTGAATATTATATAGGAGGAGTCAGTGTAAACTTTTTTTTGAATTTAGTATGCTTTATTGATTTTAATATTCTCAGCAAACAAACACACTCACATTATTAACAAGTGGAATCACGACAATGTTAACAGACAAACTGAAAACACCCTCCCTAACCCACCCACCCACCCTGATGGAGAACCATAACTAATAACCTAAATCTGCTACAGAAATAAAATAGTCATAAAACTGATAAAAGGGATCCTCAATATATAGTCAACAAAGAATCTTATAGAAGAGAACTCTCAACTCTACAATGAGGTTGCACTACAAGGGAGAGTTAAAGGGAAAATAGGGTGTACAATTTGCCCAATTTCTTATCAAACCCATTGATATTATTACCAAGACTGGCTCTCTTTGTTTTGAGCCAGAGGTTACTTAACAGTTCTTAGAGCTATTCAGTGTAAGGTATAACTAATTGGTCTTTCCAGTGGCGAAGCACCACTCTTTGGACAAAAAGCGCAATCATGGATACGTGGTATTTCCTATCTTCAACTCTGACCTCAGAGTAATCACCCAAGAGACAAATTTTGGGCATGAAGTATTCCATCAATCACAGGATGGGGTCTGTCTTGTGCTTTATCAAGTCCCATAAAGGAGCAACTTTGGGGCAATCCCACAATATATGAAATAAGGAACCCTTAGCTATGCCACATCTAGTACAAAGGGTGGAGGAGGGAGGGAGATGTACCATCTTGTGTAATTTAGTTGGCATGGAATAAATGTTGTGTAGGATATAAAACTGGGTAAGACATAATTTATCATTCTTAGTAAGACAGAGGTCATCTCAGATGCAATCCCAGCTGAGTGTCCTTGTAGAGGAACAGCGGACCAATAGTGTGACTATCCAGTATTCACTGGGAATAGTTTGCCATAAATAGCATTCATAATGTGGGACACCGCATGTGGTTGACATGCTAGAGCTTGAAACATATGGAAAAGTTCCCCTTGGTGAATAGATTGTGTAGGATATAAAACTGGGTAAGACGTAATTTATCATTCTTAGTGTAAAGATAGAGGTCATCCCAGATGCGATTCCAGCTGAGTGTCCTTGTGGGGAACAAAGCAGACCAATATTGCAAATATCCAGTATTCACTGGGAATAATTTGTCATAAAGAGCATTCATAATGTGGGACACCGCATGTGATTGCCATGCTAGAGCTTGAAACGTATGGAAAAGTTCCCCTTGGTCAAGAGACCAGGAAAACGTACCAAACCATTTGAGCAGTAGATGCTGAATTTGATAAATCCTAAACATTTTCTGAGGGCTTAAGATAAGTAAACACAACATTTTCTGACTGGTCTTAAGCTAGCCCTCATGGAGGAAGTCCACAACTTTCTTATCGGCTAGTTGTGGGATTGTCCATTGAGTCAGCATTTCTCCCCCCAACTTAAAATTGGGGTTACCGCATAGAGGGTGTGAGATATCTCTAAGATTGTGATAATGCAAGGCTTTACAAAATTGGGCATGCACTTTTAAAGAGGTACAGTAGTGGCCATAGACATTGCCAGCTATTTCCAGATACTTCGCGAAATTTCTAAAAAGTTTCTCTCTGCTGCCCCTATTGTGGAAATGCAGAAAGCAGGAGATTATTCTGTAAATATCACAGGAATTTCAGGAAATAGCTGGCAGTGTCTGTGCCTTTTATTATACCTATAGGTGAGTTTCTAAGCCTGAGGGATAGCAGTTTGGGGGATACAAAAAGCAGGCTATCCAGCAATAGGCCAGAGACTTGAATTAGTTGCCTCTCTATCTGTAACCAAATTGGAGGGTATGAAGGTTCTTCAATCCCTGTTGGGGGTGGAGACCACCGGAGATACTTTGCCATGTGACCGGCCAAATAATATAGGAAAACATTTGGTCACTTGAGACCACCCCATGTTTTGGATGCCCCCAGCCATGTATAAGCCTGCCTTGGGGTTTCCCCTTCCAAACAAAATGAGAAATCAGGCCATGAACCTTTTTATACCAGGTGAGGGGAAGAAAAGGGCCCAATAAATGTAATGGATAAAAGACCCTAGGGAGTCAGTGTAAACTTGATTACAAGGAAACAGGACCTCGTGGTAATCATTCCAGCTCAAGTCATCAGCTCAATGCAACTGGATGTATTCAATGGCCAGCTAGATGTTGTACTGTCTTGGCAAAGACATCACCAGAAGAAGGCAGGTCCCTGGTGAGTCCTCCACCTGGAGTGCTGTGGTCAGGTTTGGAGCCTGCACCTCAAAAAAGATTAACTGCTTGGAAACAGTGCAGAGAAATGCCATCACAATGGTGTAGGGACTACAGGGAAAGTAATAATAGCAGCAGCTGCCCAGACTAAACATGTACTCACTTGAGGCAAGAAGAGAGAGGGGAGATATCTTATGATAAAACATTTCAAATATTTCAAGGGGATCAATAAAAGGGACTGTAACACATTATTCAGATGAAGTGAAGGGGTCATGCTTGGGGCCATGAGTACAAACTGGTTGGTGGTAAATTTAGGTGAGACACAAGGACGTTTCTGTTCAAGGAGAAAGTGGTGGACAACTGGAATTGCATACCAAGTGAAATGTTAAAGACAGTCCATAGATTTCAAGTGGAATGGGACAGGTAAAAGGGACTAGTAGCTTTGGGAACTGTGCAAGGGAAGTAGATGAAACTGCAGAATAGATCAAAATCTTAGTAGGGTGTTTATTCTAAGAACACAAAGCAGTAGGCTGCTGTGGATTTAACATAAAACCAGAGCATACTTGATGGACCCATAGTCATTTTCTTCTTGTCAAGTTTCTTTCTTTCTCTGAGGATGAGACATCATTAGTAGGGATTATATTCCAGAAATGTGTCAGCAATCAATTCCCAAACAGGGGTGTAGTTACTCCCATGTAGCAGGAGGTGTAGACAAGATAGGTCCATAGTCATTTCCACCAAACAGCTATGTAATTAATGTAACAATTTCTTCCTGTCATTTGTAGATGGGAGGTTGTTCACCTTGCAATTTCTGGTCCATTTGGCATCAAGTCTTGAGGGTATGGTAGTGAGATGAGCTTAGAGGATTAAGTTAGACAGAGGGGAATTTTCTAAGAAGGAGATGAGTCTGTGGCTTGATATTGAATAGATGCTGCCAGTATCATGAGCATCACATTTTTGATATCTAACATATGGCTAGCAAGCTTGTCATAAATACAGAACAATGTTCAGTCACCAGTGCAAATAGAAATATGACAACTATATGTTATCAAAATAATTATATGCTACAGACTATGAACTGTGCATATACCAGAACCAGGAACCAACCTCTGTCTCCTGTTGCTCTGGAGCTTTGGTCCTCACAACCTCCATCTGGGGGTGTGCATTTCTTTGAGTGCAGGAGAAACTCTTTTTCCAGAACTGTTTGTATGTTATATCAGGCATTAACCAGCCTGACCCTCAGCACCAACCCTGATTAATTTTAACAGCTTGCAATAAACTTTTTCTGGAAGACCTGAGGATAGTTCCCCTGAACCCATGAAAATGGACCTTGGTTAGGGGGCATGATCAGGAAAGTGTGCATGCCATTAAGAAGACGCATGACACCAGGAGGACTCCCTCATACAGAGATACTAGTGTAAAGATAGGAGATGCTGTAATAGGCAGGATAACCTGTAGTGGCCCAATGAAGGGAAGTGGACACTGGGTTGTGTGACCCTGTGATAGCAGAGCACCCTGCAGTCCCAGTGCACCTCTTTCTATCCCTCAGGCATTTGCCACTGTGATCAACTGGACCATTGTAGCTGCTATCAAGGTCTCCTCTTTAGCAAGTGCATGGACCCCAATCTTCAGATAACTATTTTCTGCCACCTTCTCTCCTTCAGACTCCTGGTAATGAGGGTCTGTGCTCTGGGTAGAACATGGTCTGCTCTGGGTAGGATGTGGTCTGTCGGATGTGGTCTGTCTCAGAGACTTTTATTATGCAACACCTTTACACAGATACCCTTCCTTTAGAGATGCAGTCACAAACAACCAGCTAATCCAGTCTTTAGAAAAAAATACTAAACACTAAGGGCCAGATATTCAAACTTTGCCCCGGGCAAATTAGCACTGCCCGTGAGCAAACTTAGCCCAGAGCACAGAGCAAGCTATATTCAAAAGAAACAGCCCAGGCAAACAGCCTTGAATATAGCATGGAATGATGCCGGCAAACTGGGCTGGGAGTGAGGGCAAACTTAGCCCTGGAATAAGACAGCTCTGAATATGGCAACCAGGAAGTGCAAACCACAACAGCAACACAGTGCACAGCAATGTGAAGGTAGGTAGAGATGAACTATGTGGCCAATGTGTGTGCCAGCAAATGCGTGGACCCAGTACAGCTGCAGGCAGCAGTGTATGCGAAAGTACAGTGTGCAAAACTGTAAAATATTCCCCGAACTGTTAGCGCAGCGCTAACACATTTGCATGGGTTTAGCGTAGGGCTAAACCGATAGCCCGGAGCAAACACGCTTTGTTCCGAGCTAAACTTTGCCATATTCAAAAGTGACATGCAAATGAGCCTACTTAGGTAGTCTGTGGGCAAACATCCAGATTAGCATCTCATTATGACCTGATTTGCATGCAGTTTGCACTGGGCTAACTGTTTAGCCCTGTGCTAAACCCAAGCAAACGTGTTAGCACTGCGCAAACAGCTTGGGGAATATTATACAGTTTTGAACACTACTTCCACATGCGCTGCTGCCTGCAGCTGTACTGGGACAACACAGCATAGGCACAGATGATGGTGGTGCTGCATGCAACTGTCACATTGTAGGTCATGCTACAGTGCACAGCAGAAACTACAGTAGCAAGGAGGCCAGTAGTCTGTGGACACAGCATTGCCTCTGGTGTGTAGGGCAGTGATGATGACTGCACTATACACAGTGAGAGACCCAACCTGCAGGTGTTTACTGACAGTGGACATTACTGTTACGCTGTTGTGTGACCCACAGATGCTGTACCTGTGGCATGGGATGCTCACAGTGACATGTACATTTCTGGCTTTGTGTGTTGTGGCAGTTGTACAGCTGTGCGGTATGTGGCCGGGGGGGGCATATATTATCCGAAAGGCACACTGGTGTTGGGGTATTCCCAATACTGGCCCATGTGCACTGCATGATGTGTCCCAGCCTTGCGGCCACATCTGGTCTGTGGCACAGCCTCGCCACCCATACATACTCCCCTCAACATCCTCCATGCCCACAGTGCTGCATGTGTGTGCTGGCATCTGTTGGTGTCCACAGAAGTGTGGTCTGCAGGTGTGTGCTGTATGGCCACACTGCCATGCTGTCCATTGGCAGCAGGGTCACCACTTACTGCCTGGCATGGCTGGGACTGGTGGCAGATGATGGCATCATTGTGGTGCCATCAGTTAGCAGCATGCTTCCTCTATGTTTGGCTTTATCTATGTGTCATATTTCTTTGTTAGGGTCGCGCAAAACCCGTGCTAAACCTGCGCAAACACTGCGCAAAGCCATAGTGTCGCTAAAGCTGGTTGCCCAGGGTTAAGACAAGCTTTTTCTGGACGGTAATGTACACCGTGCTAAGTGTCGCGCTAAGTCACGCAAAACCACTTAGTGCGGTGCTAGTCGCTGAATATAGCATTGCGCCTGTATTCATGTCAGTTTGCCCCTTGCATACATTATAATTTTGCCCAGTGCTAATGCAGTTTGCCTGCACTATTTGGCCTTTTGAATATAGCAGACCCGCGCTAATCCCGCGCTAAACCTGCGCAAAAGGTTTTTGCCCGGCGCAAGGTTTTGAATATTTGGCCCTAGTTGTCCAAATACAGCAGTAATATTCAGGTGTTTATACTATTCACAAACAGTCAAACAGCAGTACACAAAGTGGATTAGAAAAGAAAGATTGCACTGTTATGCAGGCAAACATTTCTATCTTCCCTACACATTAAAAGGTGTTCTCACTAGAGCTATGCAGAATACAAAATTCCACTCACAGAATGCCTGTGGAATTACCATTCCGATTCCATGGAATTTCATGAAATGTGCACAAAGATTATGCAGAATTTGGCCAAATTTTACATTTCAGTTATTTTACTCTAATGTTAAAAGTAAGCATTCAGCTACCACCGTATCTGGTAACTAGACAGTTAATAATGGCTTACATAAGTGTACCACATTTCAGAGTCAAGGGTTGAAACTGGGTGAAGTTGTGGGTGGCCACACATTTAATCAAACTTTGATTTTCAGTTATTTTGATCTAATTTTAATATTTCTGATCCAGATTTCTTCACAGCTTCAGGAGTTAGAAAAACATACAACACTGGTATTTGCACCATGTTTGTAGTTTCAGGATTGAGTTATAGGTAGCCAAACATTTTGCAAAAATTTAGATTTTTGTTATTTTATTATAATGTTGATTGTATTCATTGAAATGTTATAAAATGTTACAGGTATACAGGTTATCACTTCATTTATATATGTACACAGTTTCTGATTTCTAGCTTCAAATGGAACTAGCCTGCCAAACATGTTGCCAAAATCTAAATTTCACTTATTCCCCTTCAATTTCAAAACAACATATCAAAATTTAACCAGATCTGAAAAATTTTTACTATACCACATGGTGATTTCTGACAGAGTTCATAATTACAGCTTTAAATGGGACTGAATTAAAAGTAGTCAAACTTTCACAACATTTCAAAATTAAAATTTTGCAAGAATGCAAATTGCAATTTATAAACCTCTGAAACTTTAAAACTATTGAATACAATGCAATTAAATTTAGTAGGTTCTTAGACCTTACAAGAAGACTGTGTATGTCAATGTTATTAATTGCTAGCTGCCAGAAACTGCAAAATAACATCTCTACTTAATATTAGATTCTATGAGTCTTTGTGAAATTGTTGAATTTTATGATGATTCTATAACATTAGAATTTGCTGATTTCACTCAGCCTTGGTCTGGGAGATTCATAGGGCATGAGATGCAGGTAGTGCAGGGGGTCACCAGGTTCATGAGTTAGATGCATAGTTTCACAAAGAAATGGACAACTGAGCTGGGTAGCAAATCAGTGGTAGACCCCCAGTTGGAGCAAGGAAGCACAGAATGTCAACAATTTCATCTTGAATGCAGGATACAAAAGGATCACAGACACCTAGTAAATTGATGATCCAGGGAACCTGACATACCTGCAGTTTGGAACATAGAGGTACTCAAAAAAAATGTAGTTGGGAAGACAATGTCTGCAGCAAAAGGAAGAAAGAATTTTGGCTATTCCAACAGGATAGGCTGATAAGAAAGGAGTAGGTGATGCTCAGGCCTATTGTGTCCTCTTCTCATACGGTGCCCTAAGTATGTCACCTCAGCCATCCTGATTTGGCACTACTCTGGTTTGATAGATAGTCCTGCATCATGTAGTCTGGTCAGGACTTACCCATTCATCACATGTCTGACTAAATATGCCTGCATCATCCATTTAGGTCAGAGTAAAGTCCCCAGTTCCATTCAGAATCTGTCAACTAGCCCCTGGAAAGTGATGGGTGAATTCCTCATGCTGAAAGGCATCACAGTGAAGTCAAACAAGCCAAATGGGTTGGCAAATGCTGACTTCTCATGTGCGTCCATGGATAGCTGCACTTTTATTTATTTATCACAGGTTTCAGAAGATACCTTTGAGTCGAAGACTCATTTACAAAGGTTCCACGTCACATACATTAGGTACAGACAGGCATTACAATGATTGTTACAGAGTATAAAGATCAGATTGTTACAAGGAACATTCAGGCTAACATTGAAGTGCTAGGGCAGTTTAAGACAGTTAATTACAGAATGCATAACAACCACAGGGAGACTTGCCAGTATCCCTTCATAAAATCTATTGTTAAGTACCTAGTCTCTCCATATCTGTCTATTACCTCACAGTCCTAGGCATAGGGTATGTATCAAGAACAGTGACTTTGTTTAGACACCTGTAATTGACCCAGAACCTTGTTGCTTAATCTTTCTTTAGTATAAACATCACTGGAGATGCTCAGGGGATGCAGGATGGCTGGATCACTGCTAAGCATAGCATTTTCTGTATCTCTTCCCCATTGTTGTTTTTACTGCTTTAAGCACTTGATAATGCCTTTGCCTTATGGCTTCACTACAGTGGTTTTCACTTTATGCTATGTGGGATCAGTGCACCCTGAGGTGGCTGTAAAATATTGGCCACAGTCTTTAAGCATTCCCTCATCTGGTCTGCTCATCTAGGTTTAAGCCCCTCAAACAAAGTCCCTGCACTCCAGGAGGCTTTTCCCTTACTCTCCTCAAGCAGATGTGGAGCAGGCTCCTCCAGAGCTGCATCTGTTCCAAACTATGAGGGCAGCTAGAGATTAATCCACCAGCTGAGCCTTGTGCAAGTTATCTTAGGAAATCACCCCAGCTTTGTCTTCCGTTCTGGCTGCAGCTGCTGCTTTTCAGTGAGGTCTCCTTCTAATGACTCTTGTGTCAGTGAACTGATGCCCCTGAAGAGCTCTCCAGCACATCCTTTCTCTGTACCTCAGCAATGAGATATGTTTTCTGACTGCTGTGACCCCTTGAGTTAGCAGACACAGTTTCTGGTATAGGCATAAGTTATGAACAGGGTCATATTTCATCTACCTCCAAGTCTTCCTAATTACTTTTACCTGTCCCCATTGTAATTCCCCTCACAGGGGCCAGTAGCTTCTGGAACCTCCCCGTGCCAATAGGGAGCTTTGGCACCTTTGGGAAATTCAGGTGCTTGCCATTAGGGCAGCACCTTTGGAGTATATAAGGTTAGCAAGTGTGTGGAAAGGGGAGAGATAGGCAGAGTTGCGGTTGCAAGACCGCATTCTCTACAGGTTCCCCAGTATTAGGCAGGTTGGCCTACAGCGACGGTGCACCAGTCCACTTGGGGGTTTCATGGGAGGGAGCGAGTTCAGGCAGTAGTGGTTGTTAGGGTTACAGGGATAGTCAGTCACTCCCAGTAGGATGTAGAAGAGAGAGGAAACTAAAGGAAACAGTGAAGACAGGAAAGCTTGCAGGAGTCGGGGACCCTGGTCTCTTTTGAGTTATGGTGCTCTGGGCTAGTGGGGCTGTTGTGGTGTTGGTAGGGCTGAAACAGGGGCCATCAGTTGGTGGCAGCACTGGCATGCTCTTTAACTGGGTGGCACACTGGCCTGGGTGGGAGGCTGGAAAGGAGGAATATGGCATGGCACTCAATGGAGCCTGCCATGCCCATGTCTGGAGCAGACCCTGGGACCCACCATGCCCATGTCTGGTGTGGGTCTTTAGGCCAGTAAGGGCTGTGATTTTTCATGGAAACTGCATTGAAAGGATTGGAGCCACTGCACTGTTTGATTTGAGCTACTTGGCTCTAGTGGGACACTAGAAGTAGAAGTTTGATTATTTGTGGGCACCGTAACAGCTACAGGAAGGAAATGGTCACTATTTGGGAGCAGCCATGGAGGCTAGGCTGCTCATCAGCCCAGGGACTATACTCCCTGGTGGCTCTAGAGGAGTAAATCACACTCCTGCAGAGCAAATAATGAACTGAATGAATTTGGGAAATGTGCAATTCAAACAATTGGGTTTCTGTGGAAGAAGCTGGGTAATTACATAAAGTGCAGGTGCTATCAGTTAGTCTTGAAAAGCTGTAATACTCTGCTGTACGATGATTGTGGAAGATTCATGACTAAGGCTACCAAAGTCCTCTCCCAGAGCAGCTAAAGTTGTGAGCCCCATGGTGCTGTGTTTCTAATGTTCAAGAAGTTTGGCTCCTGGGCCCTATAATGATTATGGTGCTGCAGGAAATACTTTTTCTTGGTTTGGCTAAACTGGTGTCCATTTGATGACTGCTAAAGCCTCTCAAATGAATTAACTGTCTTCATGTCTATTTAAGAGTTAATCAATTTCCCCATAGTCACATGGAGGGATTTTAGATTAATTCCACCTCAGTCCTGGGTCCTGGAGTGGTGAGAAGTTGAGTCTAGCAGTTCCACATTTTGGTGCTCCTGCTGGGGGTGAAAGGCTGGCATCCAGGGTGGGTTCTGAGGGGGTGGCCCCCTGTACAGCAACACCACAACCACAAAAGCCAAAAATAGACCATTACAAGGAAAGTAGCTGTAATGGTCTGTGGTTCACAGATGCGTCTTCTCTCTGAGTTGTGTCCCCTCTTAGAAACAACTCCGACCTGCAGTTGATAATATATAAATATAATCCACCCACAAAATACACTTTGTATCTTGACTGCACAATACCGCGTGTCAGCATTGTGCCATTGCTGTATGGGATGTTAGCAGATTTGCTGTCGATGAACAGTGGTGCTTCCATTTGGAGGTGTTTTGCAGGTGAGGAAGATGTCTAAAGGTAGGGTTCCTTCAATGTTCTTTCTCTATCAAGGATGTTTTACAAGTAATCTCATGACAATGTTCTGGATGGCACTTATTGTCTGGAGCCCCCTTCCCCATTCTTCCACCAGGTAACCCAAGACATGGGGGAAGGGGAGCATACACAGTCATTAAGCTCAAGTACAAATCAGAACACAGACCATGTCTGCTTTCCCTCCCTCATCCCAGTCATTCCCTAGCAAAATATTTATGGGTAACCCAGAATCAACTACATTTGTCCTCTCACTCCCCCCCCCCAACTTCAAAAGTACTCTGGCCTTTCTAACAGTGACTGCTTGGTAAGGTCCAAATATAACTGAGGCACCCTTGCCAGGCAGGATCTGGAACAGCAGCACCAGATCCCACTGGATGACTGTGACCCTGGCGGTGACTGGTAAATGTCAGTCACTTGGAGGACATGAGAGTTCCCAGTGGAGTACCTCAGGGATAGGTACTGGCCCTGTCCTCATCTATTTCTTCATAAGTGAGACTGCTAAGGAACGAGAGGGGAAAGTGTGTCTCCTTGCAGATGACACAAAAATCTTCAACATGGTGGACACATACAATGAAGTGAAGAGAACACAGTGAAATCTGGGGAAATTAGAGTAGTGGGCTAGGGAGTGGCAGCTGCGTCTTACTGTTAAAAAGTGTAAAGTTATACAACTAGGGCAGGAAAACCCAGGACTGTGTATAAAATGTGGGGGAGAGTTACTTACAGTTAACAAGCAAGAGAAGGACCTAGAGGTGATTATATCTGACTATCTCAAGTTGGCAGGGCAGTATGCAAGGCAAGCCAGATGCTTGAGTGCATAAGGAGGGTGATTTATACCAAGAGAAGGGAGGTGGTGTTGCCTCCCTATCTCTCAAAAACATCAAAGTCACACAAGATGTATGCAGCTTTATTTCCTCAGCAACATCGTGGTGGCAATAATCAATTGGCACATTAATGGACTATGCCCAGCTCTTGTCCCTGAGTTCTTAGAACCACACCCATCCTTGGGAAACAGTGTATTGTCATTTTTGTTTCAGCACTGTTTTCATTCTACCTAATACTGGCGTAGGACCACATGTATCTTATTATGTTTTTAAATACTTTTCATAAAGAATTGGGTTAACAAATTTTAGACAAAATGAGTCACGGCTCATTGGTGCTTTTCCCTGTTATCAACTTTTAAAAAAATTTAATTAAAAAGTTTAAAATGATATAATTAAAGTACTAAAAGCCACTGAAATCAGAAAAGGAGAAGTGAGAAAGGCAAATTTGTACAACTCTTATGGTAAGTCTGGGACTTTTTGTTTTTATTTAAAGCAGCAGTACTAAATAACAGTAACTGAAATAGCTTGGTGGGCAGTTAGGACAAACCAAAACATCAATATATCTGATTTTCTTTTCACTTTATTTCTTTGTCAAGGCAAGATAAAGGGCTTTGAAGTTCTTAAAAGTTATTGGGCTTTTGCCTTGTCACCAATCATGGATGTAAGCAAATCAGGATGGTGCTGTTCTACTGGCCATCAGAAACGTGTGTTGGCAATACCCTGATATATCTGCATTATAAATACAATGGGTGCAGTTAGTGTGTGCTCTTTGGGGAGAAGGCTTTGAAAGTTCGAGGGCTGCCATTTTATTGTAGAGCCATGAAATTACAAAGCCGCTAAATTACAAAGTTGTAATTAAATACAGTCTTAAAATAGATGACTGAATTTAAATTACCCCAGTGAAAAGTTAAGATTATCAGAATACATTACTGCTAAAAAGGTAGGATGACATTGTATGCTGGATAACTAGTACTGCTGCTTTAAACACAGTGGGCTTGATTCACAAAGGTTGATACAGGCTAGCAACAAGTCCTGCATCAAACCCAGCACTTTGCTGAACAAATTGATGAACCTTGTGCCTGATTCTCAAAGGTTGCTTGCATTTGCAACACTTTAATCCCTTTATGGTGGCTTGCACCAAATATTTGGCACAAATCCAGTAAAAAGGTCCCTTGATTGATACAAAGTTAGACCAGAAAAAAGCTGGTCTAACTCTTGGAATGTGTCTCATGGGTTCAAGAATCCTGATTGCCAGTCAGGGAATGCCACCAGCCCCAAAAGCTATCTGTTTGGTGCTCATAGAGCCTGCAGCTTTCTAACACCATTAAGAATCAAGCCCAGCTTCTATAGCTAGTGTATACTATCTGGAAAACATAAAACAATCTATGTTTTGAATTTCCAGTGATCTTAATGTTAGAGAGCAAAGCTGTGAACCTAGAGAGCAAGGTTTGAATGCTACCACTACCACCAATTACAGTGTTCTCTGTGTGACCTTGAAGAAGTCAATTAACCTCCATGCACTTAATCTCTCCCCCTTTCCATTGATGCTATTACTGCCAAGATGTGCCATAAGCTCGGTATACTGTACCATAACAAAGACTCCCTCCCTTCCCAATCCAATGTGAACTTGTGACAAAGAGGATAATTCCAATATTCGACAACTCTGATGTTGTTTACAGTACAGCCCTTCTACCTTACTATAGGATAGATACCATGCTGAATTCATTCTATTACTTTGCCTCAAACTCCCCGTCAAACTCATCACTGCAACCTCTACTACTCCTTGGCATCCCACCTCTATCCCACAGATGAACACACAACTTACTTACCTCATATTTAAATATTGATTTGGTCTGCTTTCCCAATCTCTAATTTTCTGTCCCTTGTGACCCCTTCCTCCTATCCTCTATGTACGAGGGACAAACAATATTTCTCCCTCAACCAACTCCCACATGTCAGCTGGCAAATCCACTTTCTCCTTTGGAACTATCTTTATCCCCTACTCTCCAATATCTCTCCTACCCCTCCTTCAAACAGCAGTTATGCCTACTTCCTCCTCGCCCTTGCTCCTGTCTCACTACGTCCCACTCACCTGCAGAGTCCTTCAAACAACACTGAAACAAGAATTTGAGTTGCAGCCTTACTGTTCTGACTACCACAAGTAGTCTGTTGTATCTAACTCATGGCTTTACTCAAATATGTACTCAATGCCTTAGTTTGTATGCCTGTATTACCTTGTTGTATTAACTTAATTGTATATTCAGTTGTGATATCTTGTATGCCTGAAACAACTACTGCGCAGAAATTGTTCTTAAATATTAATTGTATGTATTATCTTTTGTCTGTATTTGTTCCCTTGTCTCCGGGTCACACATGGAAATGAGCCTTGCCTCAGCATGCCTTTCCCAGTTATCAAAATTTTAAATAAAATAAAAAAATAATTTTCCTAACCTGCTTCCATCTTATGTAACCTCCTGTGGCCATGTAATCACTGCAAAAGCAGCTCATGTTATGAGATACAGTGTGTATGAAATGTGTTACAGAAAATGTAATTCATTTTCATCCTCCCTTTCTTATTACATTGTTGCACTTGCCTATATGACATAGTGGAAATAGACATGGGTGGATAGTATCAAAAGAATAATTGAAAACCATAGGTGTTTGTTTTTTAGATGAATGAGATCATTTAGATTCTTATCCTATCTGCTACTATATGCCTAACCAGCAGAATGGATTTTTTAATTGGCTACTTCAGATGCAGATAGCAGCTGTGTCCTATTCTCACAAAAGGAAACAAAATAGGGTGAAGGATGTTTTCCACAATAATGTCCATAGTGCTACTAATTAAGTATAGTTTAGTTTTCTCAAGCAAACAGAATGGTGTTTAGTTTACTGATAGAACAATGACAGAATATGAGTAGAGAACCTTCCCTTTTAAATGGGTAAGCATATCTCAGTTTTAAATCTTCTGTGTTATTCTATGATTAGACTCCATATCACAGTATAAACCACTAACCTATGTTCAACATTCCAAGTAATACAATTTGTAACATAGGTGGAGTGAGACAGAGTGTGACTTCTCGTCCATTGCATCCGTCTCCCTCTTGTGCTAACAGCGGTGACCTAATTTATAAAATTGGTATTAATCAGTTCTGGACCCCCATTGTTCAAAACCCTATCACATGGGACTGCATTAAAATACCATATACCCCTGCTGGAGAGCAGACCAGGAATGTGTAACCTGATAACAAAAGCTGTTAGGGTCAAGAAGACCACCATCTGCTAATGGAATCGCCATCTCAACCCTTCAGTCCATGAATACAGTGCCTGCAACTGCACTCAACTAGTGTGCAGCTACAGGCACAACCAAACCCACTGACCCCACCCCATGACTCGAAGGCTCCTGCAGCCAATGTTAATGCACACTGGCCAGCACATTAGCAGCATGCTATAATCATGTGGCCTAATCAAACTCACGGCGCATACTAAAAGGCACAGATGTACATGAGGCAGTTAACTGGGATGCCAACCAGCACTCCACAAATGTGATCAACAACATGATCACTCCATTTCCCTCACATCATGTTTTCACATTTCTCCCCCTACTGCAGCTATGAAGAGTTCCTCTCTTACTGGTCCCCTGAACTTTAACAAACATATAATATGCTTAGCTAATGTTGTGATACCCCTTCAGTCTTTGACCACTTCAGTTTATTCAGCCTTCATTCTCCTTTCCTTCTGACGTGAACAAGCACCATTTGTTCAACTGCAGATCTCATTCACTATTCCTCTGATCACCATTTTTGCTAGACACTGCACCCCATCTTGCATCTCTACACTTTTCATAGGGAATTGCCCAGAACTGCTTTATATGCAGTCTGACCAACACTTTATAAAGTGGAATTGTATCACCCTACATCCTTTCTGCTGATTCTGTTTGTCATACAACCCAGACTTCTGTTTGCCCTATCAACTACCACTGAGCCCTGCTATAAGATCTTAAGGGCAAATTCAATAATGACTCATAAAAAGCCTCTAATATTGCAGTGGATTCTCACAAATCATACCGGGCCCTATGTATTATTATGGGCTGGATATACACCAAAGGCACATACTTGGCCATGTCCCTGTTCTCCCCATGCAGGTGCACCCACATTCCATGCACAAACCTTAGCCACCCATCCATGGTCCCATCCCAGGTGCTAGGGAGCACAACAGTCACAGAGTGTAGCATGTGGGTGCAACTGAGGATGCCATTGGGTAACTAATCAGATATCTGCACCTCTGGGGTAGTTGATTCTCTGCTCCACACAGAGCAGTTGGTAATGGAAAATGGCATAGCCTGGTACCATCTGGAGTCCATTCCCCATGGGCAGGTGGTGGCCAGTAGCTCCCAGCCCTTGCATCATGTCAGGATAGCTGGGGGTTGTGGTTGTATGGGCACAGCCATCTGCCCTACTGGGCCACTGGATATAGACTAGAGAAGGCACACACTGGCGATGGCAGGGTGCCAGTGGTCATAGACTGTGCCCTTCACTGTTGGTTCTCTATGTATTCCTGAAGAACTTGGAGTCTGGCCCCACCCCAGATACACCTCTCTCCATTTGGGTGTGCAGTGGCATGAAAGTACAGTGGATCTGATATGGAAATGGCATGCACTCCTTTGTGAATGCCTCAGGGGTCTGACTGTACCCTTGATGTGTGCAGGGAGAGGTAAGGGAAGCCTATGCATGGGGTGGAACCAGCAGCTCCACTGGAAGCAGTGTTTTTAATGAACTCCAGTGTTAGAGGTTTACTTTTTGACTTTTTCTACATTCATTTGGTGTACTACCCTGGTAAATCTACTCCATTAAAAAAGGTGCACAGAGAGGAACATTTTGATGCTAAAGTTGTTCAAAAAGGGAAACCTAAAATATTTAAACAGGACTTTTTTTACCCCAAGAGAAGGACAGCCAAAACAAACTGATGCATCCGAGCAGACCCTGCAGACCTCCTCACCTGCCGCATTGTATTTGTTTCAGCATTCAATGGATATCCTGACTAAATCTGTCAAAACAATGGACAAAAAGTTGGATATAAAAAAAGTTGGATATAAAAACAAAACAATTAAACAACACTGAGCAGAGAGTGGATGGCATGGCAGATTCAATTAAAGACTTGGATATCACCAAGGGAAAAGCTCTGTCTGCAGTGGCCATGGTGATATAAGAACAATCATCAGAAAAAAATAGTCTGTATCATATGGAAAATCTAATCTGGTCTGTAAATCTTTGAATAATTGGACTCTCTGAAGAAACAGAGGGTCTTGAACCAAAAGCTTTTCTGCAGCATTGGACTGCAGACCAGATGGGATACAGAGATTCCAACTATTCAAAGCATACTGTATTAATCCACCGGGGGCAGGGATGAAGGTGAAGGTCCTCACACCCCTTTTGATAGCCACTATATCATCTTTTGAGAGAGATGCCATGCTCAGAGCAGCCCACAGGAAAGGTAACATCCAGAAAGGGAACTCAAAAGTGATGTTGTTTCCCAATATCTCATATGCCACAAAGCCAGAAAGAAGGCTTTTGTTGGGGTGAAACACTGACTCAAAGACTTGGACATCCACTTTAATTTATTGTTCCCAGCCCACAAACATTTTTCCTTTGGGCATAAAAACTATGTGTTCACTGATCCAGAGGAATGGGTACTTGCCTACAGCTACTAGAAAATCACCAACAGACTACCAAGGAGGAGCCAGAAGATTCAGAGAGACCCTGATGGGACAGTTCAGGCAGCCTCTATTGTGCATAAGTGAAGTAAACTCTTCCCCTGAGGAAAACTATAATAGTAACTTTGTGATGCCAGCTTCAAGCTGCAGTCTGTGGAGAATACCTTGGGACTGAATGTGATATACAGGTCTTATTCATTTCTGATGTTTGAATGTTAATGTATTCTAGCTGGTTACTATTTGTTGAATGAGATGTTCCTCTCAAATGTTTTAAAGTTATGAGGGAGAATGACCCTATGGGTGAATTTACTGGATCTAACATAATGTTCACTGGGTAAGCAGTTTAATAGTCACTCACTTGATGCTGCTAAACTTGATGGAAAATAAAACAAACACACAGCTACATGGTAGGTATGATGGCAGCCAAGCACAGTACTATTGGTTGCTTCATGGTGCCTTTCCCATGCCATCCATACACTGCCTAGGACCTGGATCCAGCACACTGCTAGGTTTCCTCTATCTGAGGGGCTTATAATGGAGGGGGAATGCTCTCAAGGAAGCTCAGATGGTTCCCCCCAAACCTTTGCTATGTAATAAATGTAATCCTAAAACTTCTGGTTGCCTACAGATTAGTGCTCATTTTTGCCTGTAGACATTGGCTTGCCAACTGGAGCAGGACTTTTTAGGTCTAGGCTTGTAGGACTGCTGCATATTCTCTTGATATACCAGGCACCTAATTGCCATGAAGGGTGGCTGTGTTGAATTATATAGTTTAATTGTGGCATGATAACAGTGTATTGCTTACAAAGCTCTATGTGGATCCTGAAACCTGAACAAAACTCTGGACTTTCATTGGACTTTACTGCAGGACCTGTTTGTAGGTCAGTTACATTATACTTTCTTAGTTACAGAATATTAATTGTACAATATTAATGAGTAGCATTGATTGCAATGGCCTGCATATAGTATTTATCAGATGGGAATTATAATATAGCTAGCCCTCAACAAGTTGTACCAAATGCTAGATTACTCATTAGAGCTTGTCGATGTACCATATCCAAACAATGCAGCAGTGTAACTTTCTTAGAAATAATCTGCTTGTAATGTTTTTCAAATTTTACAAATAAAGTTTTAAAAAGAACCTATGCATTGTGTATATGAAGAGTGTAGGCTTAATGCACAAAGCTCAGTATGTGACTCATTTCAGCTGATAGGGCCCCATTCTCTAATAAGGCCAACATATGCTTTATCATGCATTGCAGCCTCATGTAGCACCTTATAACAAGCATTGTCAATGCTGAATGTTTGCTTGCTGGCATTGGCAGTGGTAGTGTAGAAGTTACAGAGCTGCGTAATAGCAATGGCAGTGAGTATTGAACTGAAGCCAACTCCACCACCACCCTGCAGAGAATGACAGGCATTGGGGTGTGTGTTTGGGTCATTAGGCATAACAGCCATGCCATTTCACCACACCCACCCTGCAGAGACGACAAGTGTCACAGTGTTCCTTGTGATCTTTGGCCCTTATCACCCCTTTTCATTAGGAAATATGGTGAGATGGGTGCGATATAGGAGAATGGGTGAAGTTTGGGGCGAAGAGTCCAAGGCATACCTCGATGCCTCACTGACTGCAGGGTGTGGAATGGTATGAGCATCACAGGCAAGAACCCCAGTCACACCTGATTTCTATCATTCGCTATAGGGTTGAAGTTATAGTTGAAAACCGAATACCTCAGGCATTCGTTGGTATTTTCACTCCAAATTTTCAACATGTTTGTTTGTGACCCACCTCATGAACAGGGGGAATATCAGTTTGTTAGCCGAAAGCTGCTTATGCACAGTGACTACGGCATTTGGCACCACAGGTGCAAAAATATTCCGAACAGGATGTAAAAAATGACAGCTGTACTCTTCCATGGGGAGGTGTAAAAAATGGCTATGTTGCAAATGTGTACTAAAAATATAAAAAAATGGTGAAGTCACGAGCGTACATAGAAACTCTGCAACACACACCCGTAATATAATTAGGTTGGGGATTTCTTACAGCAGATTGTCAACTCAGGCATTTTGGTGCCTCCGATCATGAACAGTGTCACTGTGATTTTCTTTATCTGTGCCGAACAATGATTTCCCACAGCGACCACACATCTCTGCACTGAAAGTGTGAAAACACACTTCAGCCATGTTGTGAAAAATGGCAGCTGTACTGTTCATAAGGAAGTGTGGAAAAATGTCACTGGTGAAAATCTGGACTGAAAATATTACAAAGTCATGAACTAACGAAGGTGCGTGGAACCTGCGCAATGCTCACTCGTAACACAGTCATTTTATGGACTTTTGTCACCAAATTTTCAACATAGCCATTTTAAGACCTCTGCTTGTGAACAGTGTAACTGTGATTTTTTTTAATCTGTCCTAAACATTGCTTTCGCACGCCAACAACACCATTGTGCGCTACATGTGCGAAAACACATTTTGGGCGACATATGAAAAATTGCAGCTGTACTGTTCATAAGGAAGTTTAATAAAATGGACATGTTGAAAATCTGAAGTGAAAATATTAAATTTGCAAACTTAAGAGCATGCTTATAAAATGGGCTTCGAAATCCCAAAGCACTGATTGGCTACAACATCATCTGAGCCGTGTCTTTATCAGATGATATTGTAGCCAACCGGCACTACCACCCAGCAACATGCCTCATGACAGCAAAAAATCAGTGAGCTCTGCCAACTGAAAACAAAGAACGCTGACTGGCAGAGCTCACTGATGCCACAGCGCGACGCACTTCTCGCCTCAGACTGCGTAACTGAAACGGCGCTTACAAAACCACATATCGCAACTGTATTCCTCTTTAAACGGAAGCGAAAAAATAAGTCCACATCACCCTCAAAAAGCAAACCACACAGCAATAAACCCAAGTCATCCATGGAAAAACAAAACTTCCTAAAAGAAAACGATGCACCTTGCTCCAGCTCCAACATTGCTGCCATCACCGGAAACATAGCAACTTCCGCTCCGCGAGAATCAAACCCACAAGAAACCTTCCCACCAACAAGCGTAATACAGCAATTCAATACAACTCCCAAAACTTCAGCATTTAACATGCGAAACTCCGTGATACACAACGTAGAGTTCATCACCCTATCGAAGTAAAACGCAGCAAGACGTAACAGGAAGCACCACCACCTCAACGAGCAGATTCCACACAATTAACTAGCAGGTGATCGCAGCAATGTTGGACCTGGAGCAAGGTACATCGTTCTCTTGTAGGAAGTTTTATTCTTCGATTGATGACTTTGGTTTATTCCTCTGTGCTTTGCTTTTTTGGGCGTGCTGTGGACAGTTTATTCACTTCCGATTTAAACAGCAATAGAGTTATGATCAGTCGTTTTGTAGCTCCGTTTCAGTTCACGGTCTGAGACGAGAAGGTTTCGCGATGTAGAATCAGTGAGCTCTGCCAGTTTCCTGCTTAATTCCTAAATTAAAACCCAAATCATTCCTCTTTGTTCCCTTAATTGAAACCCAAATAAAACTGTAAAAATATTTAAAATCCATGTCAAACCTTCAGTGTTACTATCCTAATGGCAATACAGTGAGCTCTGCCAGTTTCCTGTTTGATTCCTTAATTAAAACCCAAATCTTTCCTGTTTGTTCCCTTAATTAAACCCAAATAAAACTGTTAAAATATTTAAAATCCATGCTAAAACCTTCAATCTTACTATCCTAATGGCAATGTAACTATCCTAATGGCAATAACACAATAGCAAAAAGGGACTATTTTTTTCCCTACAATATGTTCTTCTATTATTTTTTAAAATATCAATAAAAAAAAATTTAAAAACTACAAATGTTTATTCACTTTACTGTTGCCCATTTTATAAGCGCAATAACACACTCCGAGGTGTGGGTTACGTGCTGATAAGAGCACACCTAGGGGCATAAGGCATAAGTACACCCTAGCGTGCTCTTATCAGCACGTAACCCACACCTCGCTCATGTGTTATTGCTTACATAGGAACTGTGCAAAGACGCTCAGAAAAGTCATTTTTAGGAATTTTTTCACCAAATTTTCAACATAGCCATTTTAAGACCTCTGCTCATGAACAGTGTCACTGTGATTTTCTTAATTTGTCCGTACATTGATTTACGCGCACCAACTCGCCATTGTGTGCTACATGGCGGAAACACTTTGGGTGAGATGTGAAAAATGACAGCTGTACTACTCATAAGAAGGTGTGGTACAATGGCAATGTTGAAAATCTGGAGTGAAAATATTGAAAATTTGCGAACTAACGAGCGCGTGTAGGAACTGTACAATGCACACTCATAAAACAGTCATTTTTGAATTTTTCACCAAATTTTCAACATAGTCATTTTAAGACCTTTGCTCATGAACAGTGTCACTGTGATTTTCTTAATTTATCCCGTACATTGATTTGCAAGTACGACTGCGCCATTGTGCTTCATGAGTGGAAACACATTTTGGGTGAGATGTGAAAAATGACAGTTGTACTACTCATAAGAAGGTGTGGCAAAATGGCAATGTTGGAAATCTGGAGTCAAAATATTGAAAATTCGCGAACTTACGAGCCTGCGTAGGAACTGCGCAACGCACGCTCGTAAAACAGTCATTTTTGGGAATTTTGGCAGCAAATTTTCAACATGGGGTTTTTGGGACCCCTTCTCATGATTGATGTGACTGTCATGGTGTTATTCAGGCCTGAAGGGTGATTTCGCAGTCACTGCGTCGAAATCACCCTTCAGGCCTGAACTCTCCATGACAGTGATATCATTCATGAGAAGGGTCCCAAACCCCATGTTGAAAAATTTGGTGCAAAAATTCCAAAAAATGCCTGAGATATGCAACAAAGTTGAAACTCCCTATCTAGCCCATTATACAGCTTACCGGCATTTCCTCAGTTCGTGGTCGGCTTTGAAGAGTGCAGACGTGTTCCCGGTCCACTGAAGATCATCGCGCCGGAGTCCGGAGGTAAGTATGGGGTGAGGGGGATTGGGGAGGCTGGGTGTGCAGTGGGTGGGTGCGTGTTGTGGGAGGGGCAGGGAGACTCGCCGTGGGACCGTTTTTCTTTACAGGTACAAAACAAAAAAATAATGACGGAATGACTCCCAGTAGCGTGGCACAAGGACGTTGGGGGTGTTCCAGCCGACGGTGGATTGGGCACCCTCGTTGGCCTCAGGAATAGATTGCCACGCTGGGTGGGCTCCCAGCATGGCACTTACTACTCGGGGGGCAGTGCTGCTGATGGGATTGGGCACCCGTCGGCTATATTATTAGTTGCCACGCTGGGGTGGGCACCAGCATGGCATTTTAGAAGCCTTTGGGGAGCAGGGGAACACAGCACAGCCGAAGGATTGGGCACCCCATCAGTTATACAGTGCGTACGGGGGTCGCATGCCTGCATGGGTGTGCGCGTGTGTGTGTGTGTGTGTGGGGGGAGCTGCGCATGAGCAGGCGATATCTTATTGCTGCTCACTCAAGCGTAGCTCCCCCTTTCAACTGTATGCCACTGCATTTTGGAGCATGTCATAGACAGCTCCAGAATGCATTGGCTTACAGAGGCCGCGCCTGCCAGCACACTGACTGAATTGGAGGAGGAGGTGACACACCTCCGAAACCTCTGATGATGGCACTATGTTTCTTGCACATGCGTGCAAGCAAACATAAAAAGGGGGAGAGAAAATCCTCCATCCTCATTGGTCATTACCTGTGGATCAAATTTATTCGATGCACAGATAATAAGTGTGCCAATGCAGGACACAGTTCTGAAATTACTGTGCCGCTCCGAATGTTAAATTTTAAAAGTGCCGCCATATTTTTCTCACTGACCCGGCTTGTCCCAGAGTTGACAGCTGATCTGGGAACTCTAGGGCTGTTCCCTCTTCACTGGTTTCTCATTAGTTTCAGCCCCAAAAAATCAATAATAAAAGGAAACTGAGCCATGCAGTGTCAGTTTACTTATGAGTAGCTGCCTCTTACAGGATCCAACACCCATGCTCTGTCAGCCACTCTCTCTTTGATACCGTTCCCCGCTCACCTGTGCAAAATATCTGTCTCTCTTTAATATATGGCAACAGTAAACATAGATGGCATATTGTGGAAAATACAGTATGTACAGTATTTAGAAATTATTTCTGTGTTGTCTGCTTCAGATCACGTTGCTGCTCACACAGGCTCACAGCACATCTCCTCCCCCCGTCCCTGATACTGATTAGGCTCCCATATTCATCTCCATGTGTGTTTTTAAAAAACATAAATAGTAACAGAAAATTCTTACTACCATTTTCCATTCCTTTGGCTCTCCCCATTGTATAAACTTCATTAAAAAAACTGCTGGTGTGTCCTGTTTCTCTAACCAAACGATCTCACTCCCACGGCATGCCTGCAACCACTGTGTCTGTAAGAAATTGTGCTCCCATCCAGACACTTTCTAAACTAAAAATTGATTCCTTTAATTTCAGTTATTACTTTTTTTAAATATGCTGATTGTGGTAGGCAAGGTAGAGGGGAAGGGGAGAGAAGTACTTCCATTACTTGCTCCATGAAATGCTGTCTATCCTGGGAAGGTGATGGGCCACCAGGCGTTACATATCTGCTGGTGGCAGGCATACTGGTTATCAGGAACAAAACAGATAAATAAACAATTTCACCCTCAGCACCTGGTTGGTCTGTCATCCCATAATCACAAAACAGTTAATGGTGTCTCCTCCAGTCCAATACACAGGGTGGGGGGGGGCTCCTGGCTGCCACAGTGTGAAGTTCAGTAAAAATCAGGAAGCAGAATATTGAAAAACTGACATTATATTCTTTAACCAGGTATAGCATACTAAGCTGAAAGCTTTTTCACAGGAGCAACCTGGGAGCACAAGGAGGATAAGTGACTTGTTCAGGGTCACACAGTATGCAAGTGGAAGCTGTGGGATTCAAACCCAGGTTTGGTTTGCTAGATGTCACCAGATTTGCAGCTCAGAGCCTTAGACCACTGCGCTATACTGCCTCCAAATTCTACTTGGTGGAAGGACTATTTTATGTCAGAGTTTGATAATACTATATGTATTTAGTTATTCTTACATTAGAAAGTAAAGAAAAAGGTAGCCCATTTTATAAATGCAAAAAGACACATTGGGGGTGTGCATGGAACTGATGTCACGCAATTCCAAGGGTGGAAGGCACTCAGCCTGTGGTCTCATGCTCCCTAAGTCCCTGGGCATGCAGTAAAATCTGTTCCATGCACACTCCAGCATGTGTTATTGCTTACATAAAGTGTTGCGACAGATCATGACTGGTGTGCTGATGGCATACACTACCCCTGGTCACTCCCCTGGGCTTACATGGAGTGGCATACAGGAAGTAGGGTCACCAGGCAGGAGAAGCCATTGTGGTGACTGGCAATTCCAACTGTATGCCTAGATTGGTCTTCCAATGGTTCCCCTGCTGCACACTTGCAGGGGATCCTGGGATATGCATCCAATGGAGAAGACTACCATATAGCCTACAGAACAGTGTGTACGTTAATTTAAACACTGAAAACAGCAAGCCCTCATGGTTGGCTCATGCCCTGGATCCCATAGTGAAGGTGCTGGTAAGGCATGGCCTAATGCCATCTTTTGGATCTGTCGTAGCCTTGGAGTTTAGTCATGAACCAGGGATGCAGATACATTTATGGCTGTTTTCTCACAGTATAAATAATGCATGCCTTTGCTGCTCATAGCCATTGTTGTAGGGATAGTACCTTTCAAAAATGTTTATGGTGGAGTTACTGAGAAAGCCTTTGAACCTTGGCAAGAAATCCCCGAGAAAAATAAATCCTAATTGAGGTGAATAGTAATCCCTGTTAATTTTTTACTTCCCTTTCTTTTCCTATCTTCTCTCCTTCTGTCATACTCCTTTCTCTTGTTCCTGGCATGGCTGCTTAGGAACCCCTTCCTTCTTTTTGGTTCTTCTTTGCCCAGCTCTGTTTTCCCCCTCTTTAGCCTTTTTGGTATGCACACCCGACAGCGACATTTCGACAGCTGGGTCCCCTACAGTGACAACAGCGCCACATTGCTGTAGGGAACCTTCTGGAATCAGGCACTGTCGGAGGACCTGCATCCTCCCCGAATCAGATCCAACCTGGAGTTGAGAATCCTAAATGGGGGATACGGGGTGCACAGCTCCACGTGTGGGGGGTTGGGGGTGAAGCCCCCAAAGAAAACACTTGTATTTCTAAGAAACTGGCAGCTGACTGCAAAATGCAGCCAACCTGCTGGTTTTCGCTGTCTGGTCATTTGACAAAATGTTTGTCGATGACCAGTCATGGTTCCAGTATTTTCTTTTTTTGTACTTGCTATTTACCGCCTCCTGCCCCCTATGCTCTGCTTCTTTGGGAGCGCCTGGCATCTGCCTCAGTTCCTTCCATGCCTGGAGCCCCAGGAGGCCCCCCATGTGCTATTCCCCAGACGGGACCAGGTGGGGGCCCAAGCACCCCGAACTAACTTCACTTCATCGGGACCACTGCGTGGGACAGGCAGGGGACCATTGAGGTCTGTGCTGGTGCTCTGTCTACCCAGAGCAATGGAGGTGTTTTTCTCTTGTTTCTCTGGGCGTGCCATGCACCCAGACATCAAGGCGGAGCTCCGTCGATGTCTGGCATGCCCAGCCCTCCTGGATTGGCCAGGCACTTGCTGAACCCCAGGCCTCCACCTGGGGTCAGTCAAGCACTGAGCCTTGTCCCCCCTTCCTCCCTGGAGAAGGTGAGCAGTCCATGTACGCTCAGCCTTCTCCCCCCGGCCGGCCCTCCAGCTCCCCAGGCTCATTCCCGAACCTGGGTCGCCAGCAATGGTTCCAGCATTTTCTACTGTTTCTTTCTATTTTGTTTGAGGCCTAGCAGCACTGGGTTAGCAGTAGCCATGTGGCCACTAGAGTGTTCTGTATAATTTAAATAATTTTCCCCCTTGCCAGTAAGCTGGCCTCGAAAGTGCATATGTTTCTTGAGAGTAGGTACTGTAGAATTCTAATAATTAAGCAACACATATAAGGTGCACTTTTTTTAGGAGGAGTTTTAAAAACTTTGAAAATTAGTACTTTTTGAGAGACTTCTAAGGTGAAGCACCTATTTTTTAATGAAGGGATTTAATGAGTTTAAAGAGCAGCAAATGGTTTTGTGTTGAGTTATGCAAATATATAGGATGGATCTTCCCCAATTAACATTTTTAAAGCATTTTTTTTAATTAAAGAAATAAAAATACACAGGCATTTCTAGTTTTATAAGACTATTATAGTGATGGTTGTAAGCTGATAAAAGAAACCTGTTGTCAGAAATAATGCTTAACAATGCAATGGGTGGATCAAATGGACCAGAGAAAGCTTATAAAAGGGGCTCTTGAGCAGAGGCATGTGCTGGGTCCATAAAGACTTTGGGGGGGATGCAATAACATAATAGATAGATAATTCAATGCTAGTGGGTCTGGGGGTCATGATCCTTAGGCAACATTTTTTTAAAATGTATTGTAAATTGCGCATTATCATTCATGTTAAAGCTACAATAATGATGCCAGATTCTCTATTCAAACAAGCTTGTAGTTCAGCTATTTAACTTTCAATAAAGCCCCTTTACTTTAATGCTGACCAAGCTTAACCCTACTAATGAGATCGAGGCCAATCTGAACACTTTCTAAAGGGTGGCAAAGGTGTGGTAACAGCCACAGGATCAGTGGGCCATTCACTTGGTAGCATATTTGATGGGACTGGCACAAATAGCATATGGCAACATGGTTGCAGTCCATGCCAAAAACAATGACAGAATGAAGCAGGACATACTCCAACAATACTAAATTAGCAAACAGACATATTGTCAAAGCTATGAGCAACACAAATCCTTCCAACTGACAACCCTAGAGCAGTCTTCATACACTTGAGAGACTTGTGCTATAAGTTGGTACAACCCATGGGTTAAGAATCACCATTAGGTTATAGAGGTTTTCATCCTGGAGTATTTTCTTCACATCGTATCTGGAGACCTGCATTTATGGGTGCAGAGCATCAACTAGAGACCAATGAATGGGCCATTGTGCTGGCAGACATTTTCAGATGGCTCATCAGTCCACCTTGAGAGGTTTGTAGTGATGTGCTGGAATACTAATAACATTCCAGGGATCCAGGCCTACCCGTAAGCCAGAGACTAAAACTGGTGGTGGTGGGGGTTAAGACTGTTCCCTTGGACATAATTTGTTGTTACTGCAAGGGGATGGGGCTCACTGCTAGGAGGTGTGTTAAGAAAAGAAATAAACTACCAGGATTGGCTCTGCTAATTAAGGAAGTTTAAGAGAGAATGTACTGTGGGGAATAAAGAAGTGCCATGCCTAACTGACTCTGGCAATCATCAGAATTTGGTCCACATGTACATTCTTCTGGATATTAACCAGCAGAAGGTCCAAGACACTGGGGTTACTTGTGTACATGGGGACATTACATATTACCTCATTACTATGGTCCCACTAAGTGTTAATGGGGTGTCACTGAACATAAAAGTGGCTGTGGTTCCTAGGTTACCTGTTCCAATAGTCACAGGACATGATGTGCAACATTTTCAGCAGCTATATAGTGAGAACATTGAACAGGTGTCCACTGCAGTGGTCACAAAATCATAAACAAAACAGCAGAACCTATGGGATATCTTTCCTTTTGATGATCCAGAACTTTATGATACCCATGACAAGGTCACAAAGACCCTGCAACAAAAGAGATTGCTTCAGAAAAGAAGAATAAAAGGGACTGATCCTGAAAGTAGTGTAATGTACAAATGTGAAAATGTTGTTTCTGGTACTCATTTAGCTGATTAACAAAAAACAGTGATGTGACTTTAAAACCAGTGTTTGATTTGGTGTGAAATGTGAGAGAAAAGAAGCCTGTATACAAAATTGAGAACGGCCTTTGATATACAGGAGGAACTCTATTAATCCTGAAACACAATAAGTGACAGAATAACCTATGGTGCCCCAAAACAACCTATGAAGCTAATGTACTTTACCTTGTCCTTTACATTCCTATGGCAGTTCTTCAGGGCAGAGAACATACATTGGGTAGATTACTCCAGAGGTTCAATTGGCTTGGTATACAAGAGCAGGTAGAGAAATACTTTAAGGCATGCCCAGAATGCCAAAAAGGCAGCCCTATCACCAGAAAAGATAAAGTACCCCTGATTCCCATTCCTGTGGTGAGCAAGCCACCAGAGAGAGTAGCTATGGACATTGATGGTCCAAGGATAAAAGTGTTAAAGGCATTTGTTTTATCCTGATGGTATGTGATTATTACAGTTTCTATCCGGAGGTGACTGATACTCCTCAGGACTGTAACTTTCACCATGATAGCTGAGAAGCTGGCAAAAATCTTCACTCAGGTTATGATACTCTAAGAGATGTTGTCTGATAAAAGAAATAACTTTAACGCTATTCTCCTTAAGGACTTGTGCCAATTATTACAAGAAAAAGAAAAAAAACAGCATTTATATAGCATTTTCATACACATTGTATAACAAAGTGCTTTACAAGCAATGAGAGACTGGTGGTGAAGTGAGTGAAAGTGTAGTGGCAGCCATTTCACACATCAACATCCATACATAGCCCCTGGCAATAACACAAACCAATTTTATGGGACGGGGAATGTTGGCCAGGAGACTGGAAAAAATCCTGTACTCTTTGAAAAGTGCCTTGGCTTCTTTTTACTTCCACCTGGACAGCACCAGAGATGGATAGAAGCGACCTTGGTTTAATGCCTCCTCCAAGGGACAGCACACCCTGACATTACTGTATCCCCAGGGTACTGCATTTGGGTGCCAGCATTCATGGTTTGAGTCCAACACCGGAGGTGGATGAGAACCCATGGTCTTCTGGACCAGAGGCAGATGTGTTACCAACTGAGCCATGCTAATACCATTAGGTGTCACAGCTGTGCTTACCACTCTAGCTTCCCCAGACAGATGGTCTTATTGAAAGGTATACTCAAGCCATCAAGAGAACATTAAAAAAAAATAGGTACATGAAGAAGGGAAACCATGGGATGTGTACCTGCCATATGTTCTGTTTGCATGTCAAGAGATGTACAGAAATCCAAAGGGTTTTCTCCCTTTGAACTTTTTGTATGGGAGGCAGTCCAAAGGGCCCCTTGATATTATGAGAGAATGTTGGGAACAGCAGCTGGGATAAAACAGGAGGTAAGCACAAACATTCTGACTCTGAAAAAAAATTTTGCAAGCATATACATTTGGATCAATATACATTAATTGTACACATGCCCAGGAGAGAGAAATTAATGTTTGATAAGGATATAAACCCAAAGACCTTCATGTTGGAGATCAGGTGCTACTCTTTCTGCGAACTTCTGAAAACAAGTTGTTAGTGAAATGATATGGGCCATAGACAGTACTAAGACACACTTGTGCAGTGACATATGAGATAGAAAACCTTGAAAAGAAATCGGTACAGAAATATGTAATGTCAATTTGTTAAAGAAATAGACACAGACTACTCATGGTACAGCCTATCTGTCACTCACTGTCCAACCTGAACCATAGAACTATGAAGTGGAAGTGGTGTACCAGAGACTGGAAGTTTCTAATGCAGCCCAGGTTACAGTTAATCCTGATCTGATCCCCTGAGATGGGTGTGCAAAAATAATTCTGCCTGTGGAATTTCGGTGAAAGTTGGATTTTGCTTCTGCAAAGTTCAGAAATCATTTTGCCAACTTTTCAGGGAAATTCTACCATAAACTGTGGAATAAATGTGAGACATGCCGGTTAGTGTATTAAACTTTGGGAAAATTGTGAACTGATCACTGTCAGTGTTCAGTTCTACGACTTATGTATTAAACTGCGGGAAAAAAAACGCAAGTAATGCAGAGACTTTATCACTGCATGTCATGTAAAAGTCTGCAGTTCATAATTAATTGCTGCAGTACTAGGCAGAAATCTGCAGTTATTTGGTGAAAGTTCTGAATTTCACCACAGGTGAAAGAGAGGAAAATTCTGCAAAATTTTTTGAATTTCACTGAACTTCCGCGACTGCAGAAATCTGCACTTTTACCCACCCCTACCCTCTGAACAAAAAATATAATGTTTCTGAGTTATTGGGGAAGTACAATTACACTTTTACCATGATACCTTGGAGGGCCCAAGGTATCAAGCATCACTTAGACACTGGAAGTCATGCACCTATATGACAAAACCATATAGACTGGCACAAAAAATAAAAACTGATATCATCAAAAAGTGATAGAATATGAGGTGTAAAGCTTTTACTGAACCCTCAGAAACTGATTGGAGAATCCCAAAAGTTATTGTTGGGAAAAAGGTGGCTGGGATCAGACTCTGTATAGACTTCAGGAATATTAATCAAATTGCAAGTTTTATGGGTACTTCATACCTAGAGATTGAGTAAATGGATGGAAGGTGCCCCATATACTGTGTTGCCACTGAATTTGATAAAGGGTATTGGAGAACCTTTGTCACCTAATCTAGAGATAAAACCACCTTTGCAACTCAAGTATTTTTACCAATTCAGGACCATTCCCTTTGGTTTCAGTTGAGCAACTACAAAATTCTACTGCCTAATTGACCAAATTCATGCCCCTTTGGTGGAATACCCAACTACCTATTTTGATGAGAAAGTCATTCATAGTCCAGATTTGGATACCCATGAGACAGTTATGGGGTGTGTAGGAAGCTATAAAAAGCTGGACTTATCATTGACTCATCCAAATGTGTAATTAG
Organism: Neoceratodus forsteri; assembly: GCA_016271365.2. Classification (NCBI taxonomy): domain Eukaryota; kingdom Metazoa; phylum Chordata; order Ceratodontiformes; family Ceratodontidae; genus Neoceratodus; species Neoceratodus forsteri. The sequence goes on from CM028135.1 coordinate 1,036,253,438, forward strand.
GACACAGGAAACAAAGTATCTTGGGTTTGTGTTCTGTAATGGAAGGTAAAACCCTAAGTCTGCAAAATGTAAGCAGTTGCCAACATCATGATTTCCTCAAAAATAATCAGTGACAAGCCTTTTGTGGTCTTGGTGAATACTCTAGACAGTTTATCCCAAATTTTTAAAGAGTGCTTCTCACCTCCATTGACTTCATTAAGAAGAAAAGACTAATGAGGTGTAGTGAATGAGAAATGCAATGAGGCTTTCCATGCTATGAAACACAGAGCTCTTTTCTGCCCCAGTAGTCATGAGTCCTAATTTTTCTAAACAGTTATGATGCAGACAGATGCCTCAGAGCATGGAAACAGAGTGGTGTTAAGAATATGTAATGACAGGACTGAACAGCCAGTCCTATACATCAGCTGGAAGCTCAATGAATGACAGCAGAGATACCCTACTATTGAGAAAGAGTGTCCTGCAGCAAAGTGGGCCATTGAGTCTATACAATATTTTCTTTTGGGGAATGAGTTCATTTTAAAGGTGAACAGTCAGAATAAAGGGCTCCACACTCAAGTGTGTTGCTAGTCCCAATGTGCACTTTGTGTGCAAATACATATTAGTTTACTTACTGTTTACTATAACATAACAGATTATAATAGACTTATTTTGTTTACTTCTAGGTTGGCGTCTTCTCTTACTGTAAATCCAGAATCCCCTGCAGCTGACAGAAAGAAGACAGCTATGGGAGATACAGGAGTCTGCAGTGCATGCTAGGGCTTTTATAATCTCTGATCAGCAGTTTTCTGGTTCTGCTTTTTCTCTAGGCTAAGTACAGTCCTCTGTGACTGTATGTAGCCTGTGGAAGTTTATCAGGATCAGGAAACAAAGATCAAGAGCTTATATAAAGTCTAACATGCACTGAAGGCTATTGAATCTCAGACTACAGCCTACTGCTCTTATGTCAGTTTCATAGGACTCTGGGATTAGTAGCAACAGATGAGAGCATAGTAGTAAACAAAAATTAGCCTGATACAATCTAGTATACTACAGTAAACAGTAAATAAACAGGAATGTTTTGGATGCCAAGTGCACATTAGGACTGGCCCTTGGTGCTGACTGTTACACTTCAATGACAGATCATAATTCATTATACTGGGTTTATACCGTGAAAGATAAAAATGCAAGTGTCACCAGATAATAATTGTCTCTCCAGCCACACAGGTTTAAACTGTTTATGAACCCAGGTATAACATGGTAATGCAGACTACATTTCCTTGGTATGGAGCAGACAAAACCTATGTACCGAAGTTACTGAAATGATTCTGGTAACAGCAATGTTTTCTGTCCACTGGACATTAAATTAAATTTAAATAGAACTGTTCATGGTATTCTGTAGAATGCAAAAATAATAAAGATGCCCTTAATAGGTGTGGGAGAATACCTTGTTTTAAATATTCAGCCAAAAATTCAGAACAGGGTCCAAAATATTCAGAAATGTGGTACTGACATTGAAAAAGTCTAACCAAGGTGAATAGGATTCATGTTAGATTTAATTAAATGTTTACTTCCTATCTGTTCTCTTATGACTGTCTGTCTTGTTCCCCTTTTTCTTCTTGACTCTTCTTTGCTCTACCCCTTTTCTTTTGGCCTTCTTGGCATTTTCTTCTGATTCGTTCTACTTTTTTAAGATGGAAACTCACTGAGTCATAATTCATGGTTGTGTGGAGTTGGAATAGTAAATTATATGAAGTAAATTTAGCTATGAACAACAATTTAAAACAAAAATCATCGGCTGAAATTAGATCCCCAGTTGCCTGTTTTGGAGGTTGTGACATACAATAACTTCTACACCATAGGAAATGTGACTAACTTACCTACAGCTCAGTGGCACACTGAATGTGTGTTTATATCAACAGTTCCAATCTTTGCAGGGACTTAAACATTTGTTTCAATTGTTTTATGTAAAATGGAAACTCACTTGGTGGCAATTCATGAGTGTGTTGAGTCAGAATAGGAAATTGTATTAGAAGTAAATTTAGCTAAGAAAAACAATCAGTGAAGGTAAATCAACTGCTGGGATTAAATTCCAGTCACCTGTTTTGCAGCTTGTGGCACAACCTCTACACTATAGAAAACACAACTCACTTACTTGCAACTCAGTGGCACAATGAACATTTGTCTGTTTAGCAGGCAAAGGATCAGTGATTCGAATCAAGGCAGGGACTAACACATTTTTTTTGTAAAATGGACAGTCACATGAGTGCTGATTCATGGTGGGGTGCAGTTGGAATAGTAAATTATGACAGAAGTTAATTTAACTAAGAACAACAATTTGTGCTGGGATTAGAGCCCTAGTCACCTATTATGTGGGTTGTGACATAGTCTCTAAAGCGTAGGAAATGCAACTCCCTTACCTGCAGCTCAGTGCTACACTGAATATGTGCTCACTTAGTAGGCACATGATCAGTGAGAATCAGGGAGACTGTTGATATGTCAGAATTTGCTTTAGTGTTTGGGACTCACACAGTTGTTATGGACTGTTTCATCCACCCAACTTGATTTGTGAGTACCCTTAAGAGACTGCTTTGGATTCATTCAAGTTTGACTTACTGTAAATTTTTGCTTGAAATAAAACAACACATTCCTAGTGCCTTGTACCATGCTACATCTGTGCCCTGCCTTATTCCTTGGTTGAGAGATCCAGCCACCATAGCCATACATAAGTGGCATTGAAAATAAAGATGTTGCAAAGTTTTACTTCAAAGAGAATTTCTGGTAAAGCTGTGAAATTCACCTTTGTGAATAACTTCACAAATTACCCACTCTTCCACTTTGCATTGAGTATTCCAGGGAAATTACACTTTTCAGGTGAAGTCAGGTGAAGTTACAGTGAAGCTGCAATTTCCCCAACTGCAATAACCTCTGAAAGAGTGCCACTTCACCTGCAAAACTTCATGAGGCTGTCACATTGCTCTTTGAGAATATGGCAAGCTTTGTAAATTATTTCAGCAACTTCACACATCTCTAATTGTGAACTCTGCCTTGTGTGGCCCTCCTGCCCTCCACCATATCCCACCAGGCTCCATGCATTCCTATCTGTGATCTCCAGAATTGGGCAGAGAGTGTGCATAAGTTCTGTGGGGAAAGGCATTGTGCATGCTGTGGAGGTCTCTTTGAACTCCTACTACATGATAAATTTACATAGTGTCACTTTTCTGCTACATATAACAGTTTGTGGCAGTAGAACATTGAGTTCATAGTGTGTATGTGTGTGTGTCTGTGTGTGTATGTGTGTGTGTGTGTATGTGTGTATATATATATATATATATACACACATATATCTATATATATATATATATATATATATATATATATATATATATTATGTATTCACTCCACTGCTGATTTATAACTATGAATATTAGCTTAAAACCAGGATCACTGCCCATTAGACTTCCTTCGCTCTGTTTGCTTTGTTCATCTAATCTCAGATTGTGAATGTCACAAACAATGGATTGTAAAATCATGTATACACAAGCTGCTAGAGGAGTTGAAGTCTGGGGAGAGGTAATATTGCTTTCACAATATGAATCAATGTAAAAAAGCTGAAACTAAATACAGAAATTCTATGGAATACTGTGTAAACTGAAATATCTAGAAAAATAGGTTTTCTCAAACTCTCCCCACCATGGTACAAGAGGCTTTTAATGTTTATTTTCTGCTAAGATTGACCCATCTGTAATCCTTTTACTTGTATGTCCTTGTGGGTACTGGGTCAATAACGTGGATGTAAGACAGCACAGTTTTAACCGTGCAGCATAGTGAGCACCTGGGTTTACAGCAACAGGGGTAGAACAATGGTAGGGGAATACCACTACCTCTGTTGCTTCATACAGAATGGGAGAGTGGAGAAGTTGCTGTGCGCTGAGTGCCTGGTTGAGCTGCTCCCATGGAGGAGTGGTTAGGGCACATGGTGTAGTTGGGACATCTGGGACCATGGTTCGGTTCCCCCAGGTCTCCCCTACTACAACATTTTGCAATGATTTAAAAAAAATCTCCCCCCATCCCTGAGGTCCCCCCGTCAGAGTTAGTTATTTAAGTTCCCGGGGGGTGGGGGTCAAAGCCCCCTGCAAAAAAACATGATGACCCATCGCTTTCAATGGGTATGGTATGTAGAACAGGTCAGTGTTTTGCCCAACTCATTTTTTATCCAGCACTGTTTAGCTGCTGCATTTTCAGTCATGCTGTTTTGACATGTGGCAGAATGACCCAGTGCTGTCTATGTATTGCTCTTGTTCTCAAATAGCATGGCATTGCATTTTACTTTGATAAATTCTTCTCATCCCCTCAACTGAATAATGTATCCAATTTATGTTGCATGTTTTTACATTTTTCATATATGCTGACTACCCTGGTACCATGGCATGCCACTTACATGTAAACTGTATAAGGTAAAAAAGTGCTGGTTAAGAAACCAATTCCTTGTCACTTTTTTCCAACAAGGCTTTAACCACACCCCACCTTCTCCTCCATAGCTTAATTGATCTCTGACATCAATTGCTTAGCCAGTTAGTTATCCACCTTATTAAGTTAAAACAGCTCCATGTCAATTCAGTGAAGTTATTATAGTGACAGCAATTACAGTGACAGCATTTCGGCCATTGCAGTTGCTGCACCTGTACAACATGGGTGAGCACTGTAATGGCGATATATTGCCACCTGCTTGTTTTATTGGGGGGTTTCCCCTCCACATCTCCCTTACTAAAATAACCAACTCCTAGGCCATAGTACCTTGGAGAGGGGCAAATGCGTTTGTCACCATTTTGGTATTCTCCCATATTGCAGTCACTGAAATGCAGTTGGTGGAACTGCTTGTCGCTATAATGTTTTCGCTCAGTTGATGTGCTACCAGTTAAAACCCAGCCCCAGTTTCCAGTCAGTCAGACATCAGGAAGTGCCTGCAGTCACTTTTCCCTTATCCTGTGCACAATTGTCATGTTGTTCTATCTGAAAGGTACTGTAAATATTCCATCAACCCTCTGCCAAGTCCCACTAACCTGATCCCCCACCTTTTCGTTCTTGCTGCCCAACCACTAATTGCCCAGTCTGCTGCTCGCTCCCTCCCAGCCAAAAAAAAAAACAGAAAAGAAAATTCTTCTCCACTCTGCCAAATGCAGAGAAACAAATGGCTTTTTGAATCCTTATGTTTACTGTTTGTACCAGTACACAAAATGCACTGTCCCATTTAGCTTCATTTGTGCACACAGTCTGTTGGTCTAAACCATTTTACAAGACTAAATGTGGAGGCTGGGGATAAAATTTACTTGTGAAATTAAATGCTTCAGTTCATTTTTATTAAAAGGAAATCAGTATTGCTATCTTACAATTAATTAGTCATGATTTATAGTATATTTAATCAACATGGCATGTAAAGGAAATCTTCTACTGTTTAGTATAAAAGTGTTATCTCCCTCAGTTTAGGCAACAAGAATGACTCAGCTTTGCTTCACAGTCCTCTTGTCCAAACTTCATGACATGACATTTGAAGGAAAGAGTTGAGCAAAAGGGTGGTGGTGGTGCAATCATTAAAGCTTCTTCTGGTTATCACAAATAGGTGGATGCACTCACTAGCACACACCATTCACTCAGAGAGCTGAATCCAGACTTGTATTTAGTTCATAAGTTCCAACAGTTTATTCACCAGCCTAGTGAACATTAAACAGTCAAGTAATGGCAGTGCAGCTGTACTGTCCACTGCCTGATTATGTTTCACCCTGCCTTCAGGGTTTCATCAGAGCTAATTACAACAATGTAAGGGGGGGTCACAAAAGATTCTGAAGGTGCAAAACCTTCCCTAAGTCCCCAAAAGTTCTGTAGTTGTGGGGGAAAAAAGGGGAAATTGCTCTGAGTGCTATACACAAAACTTCTGCAGCTGCAGAAAAAATACACTACGGACCATGGAAAAAAGTGCAGCTGTGGAACTTCCTGAGGAAAGTCAGTAATTGATAAGTATGACACATCTCCTTAAAGGCTATTCTCAGCCAGTTTTTTTCCACAGTTGTGGAAAAAATGTAAGACTCCCTCAGCAAAATGCAGTGCCCCAACAATTGAAATACAATTATAGTGGAGGTCAGGCACAAGTAATAGCATCCCAGTGTGTGTATGTCAGTGGCTGAAGTTACTGCAACAGTAGCACACATTGCCACTGAATGACAGCAAACAACCACTACCAGATCCAGTGCAGCCCATGAAGGAGCCCCACAGGCAGTAGAGACTGAACAGCCTCCAGTGAGTGCTACTACTGCAGGCAATAGAAACGCTCCAGGGACAGACATGAAAAGCAGTGACAGACAACCACTGTGGTGCATGGTATTGCTGGTACCAGTGGTGCCGAAGTGGTCCCAGTTGAGGGACTGGTTGCTGGTCTCTCTGTGGACACTGTTAGCTACATCTATGGCAAGACTGTTAAAGTCTGCTGCTCCAGTTAATTTGGTTCACTGTTGTTGTGCATCCTAAGCCATTTCCACAGCTTTGAATCCACAGTTGCGGATTTTCAGCACTTGCACAATTTCTGCAGCTGCTGAATTTCTGCAACTGTGGGGATTTTTGTGGAATTCCGCACCTGCCAAGTTTTCTTTCAGAATATCGTGCAACTGCACTTCTGCAGTGCTGCAGGCCTTTTTGCCACAGCTGTGAGATTTTTGGCCTTCTTTGTCAATCGTGCCCAGGATGTGCTACTTATAAACTTGTTTAACTATCCAATTACGTTTTTTACCCAGTGATAGCCACTCACTTATTACTCAGTGCAGATCCCCTGTATATTAAGGCATACATCTAACTCCAACACAAACGTGCAGTTTTTCAAAACAATTTCAAATATTTAAATTGAAGCCGTACCCTGTTTATTTGTCAATTTTATCAAAGCACATCTTTAAACTAAAAAAGTTTTGTAAGGAGATTTCTCAAGTGCTTAAAGCATTTATCCAGTCATGACTTCACCAGATTCTTTTCCCTGGATACCATATTTTCAGGGACAGACCTGTAATGAGGAAACACACCAAGATATGAGAAGAACAGTAATCAACTGTTTTGCCAACTCTTGAATGAATTACTCCATGTACAGACAGCTCAGAGATTCATGATGTACATCATACAAATGCAGTTTTCTAGACTTAGAAATGAGAGGTCACGGGATCAGCGGGGGGTCATATTTTTACCTTTTTTTTGAGGAATGGTAAGAGCTACATTTATCATTCAACCTTGGGGTCTTAATGCTCCTAACTTAAATATCCATTCCTGTTCCTTACAGTTGAGGGTATTTTCTAAGTCCCCCCCACATCCTTCTCCAAGGCTTAAATTCCAATTGTTGTTGTTGCAATTCCAGTTGTTATGAATGTGGTTAGCCATTGCATAGTTATAGTTCCTATTTTTGATAGCTAGGATGAGCTCATTCACTCTGATCCATAACTTGTGCTTTTGCTTCTCCCCACATAAACACTTCCACATGAGCACTTGAGGAGGTAGACTACCCCTCCGTGTTGCAGTTAATACTTCCCCTGATAGTTTCAATTTTGCCATTTTTAGGGGTTAATGAAGGTTTCCCTCTTTTCCACATGGATATTGGTCCTGCAGAAAAAACATGGTTTAGTTCTCCATGTTTTGTTTCTGCTTCCCACGCTTTGACCTGGTTGACAACTATTAACTAGCTTGTCTCTGAAATTCCTACCCCTTCTATATGCTACTCTGAGGGGCTTCTCAAGGATTGTTTTGAGCTCTGGCATACAATATAGTATGGGAAAGTTGCTTCTTACAGTATTTACTGTCTCCACATAGGAGATCACAAAGGTAATTCAAGGCTCAATTTTTTTGGCAAAAAAGGGACACCCTAGGCATCTCCCTCGTGTGTTGGACAGCTTTTTCTAAGTCTGCCTGTTTGTAGTTTCCCTGTCCAAATTTAACTGTCAGTTCTTGCACTCATTTTTATGTTTGCTTGCATGCATGTGCAAGAAACATAGTGCCATCATCCGAGATTTCGGAGGTGTGTCACCCCCTCTTCCAATTCAGTCAGTGTGTTGGCAGGCACGGCCCCTGTAAGCCAATGCATGCTGGAGCTGTCTATGACAAGCTCCAAAATGCAGTGGCATACAGTTGAAAGTGGGAGCTACGCTTCAGTGAGCAGCGATAAGATGCTCGCCTGCTCATGCGCAACTCTCACACACACACACACACACACACACACACAGAAACCACGCCACTCTGCGTGCTGCCCCACACACATATAGCTGGCGGGGTGCCCAATCACCGTCGGCTGTGCTGCACACCCAAAGCCTTCCAAATGCCAGCTGGGTGCCCTCTCCAGCGTGGCAGGATCGATAGTATGGCCGATGGGGTGCCCAATCTCTGTTGGCTTCACTGTCTCTCCCCCATGTTATTGCTGAAGGGTGCCCAATCCCCATCGGCTTCACTCTATCCCCAGCAGGTACAAGGTGCCACGCTGGAGCCCACCTCAGCGTGGCAGCAAATGCCATGGCCGACAGGGTGCCCAATCCCCCGATGGCTCCACTCCCCCCAGCCATCCTTCTGCCATGCTGGGAGCCCACCCCAGTGTGGCAAACGTCCCGCAGTGTCTTTTTTTTTTACCTGTAATGCAAAAACGGTCCCACACAGTCTTCCTGCCCCCACAACCTGCACCTACCCACTGTGCCTTGCCTCCCACACCCCCTCACCCCATACTTACCTCTGGAGCTCAGCGCAGCGATCTTGGTGGACCGGGAACACGTCTGCACTCTTCAAAGCCGACCGAAAACTGAGGAAATGCCGGTAAGCTGTATAATGGGCTAGATAGGGGTTTTTCAACTTTGTTGCATATCTCAGGCATTTTTTGGAATTTTTGCACCAAATTTTCAACATGGGGTTTTTGTGACCCCTTCTCATGAATGATGTCACTGTCATGGCGTTATTCGGGCCCGAAGGGTGATTTCGCAGTCACTGCATGGTCACTGTGAAAATCACCTTTCGGGACTGATTAATAAAATGACACTGCCAGTGTTCATAAGGCAGGCTCTCAAGAAGCTTATTTTGAAAATTTGGTGGAAAAATTCCAAAAAGCGACTGATTTACGGATGTGCATTGCGCAGTTCCTACACACGCTTGTAAGTTCACGAATTTTCAATATTTTTACTCCAGATTTTCAACATTGCCATTTTACCACACCTTCTTTATGAGTAGTACAGCTGTCATTTTTCACATCTCACCCAAAATGTGTTTCCGCCCAAGTAGCGCACAATGGCGCAGTTGGTGAGCAAAACCAATGTACTGGACAAATTAAAGAAAACCACAGTGATGCTGTTCATGGGCAGAGGTCTTAAAATGGCTATGTTGAAAATTTGAAAAAAAAATTCTAAAATGACTGTTTTACGAGCGTGCGCGTTGCGCAGTTCCTACGCACGCTCGTAAGTTCACAAATGTTCAAGATTTTCAATCCAGATTTTCAACATTGCCATTTTACCATACCTTCTTATGAGTAGTACAGCTGTCATTTTTCACATCTCACCCAAAATGTGTTTCCGCCCATGTAGCGCACACTGGCGCGTCGGTGTCTTGAAATCAATCGTATGGGACAAATTAAGAAAATCACAGTGATGCTGTTCATGAGCAGAGGTCTTAAAATGGCTATGTTAGCATCTGGTGAAAAAATTCCTAAAAATGACTGTTTTCACGAGCGTGCGTTGCGCAGTTCCTACGCACGCTCGTAAGTTTGCGAATTTTCAATATTTTCACTCCAGATTTTCAACATTTCCATTTTACCACACCTTCTTATGAGTAGTATAGCTGTCATTTTTCACATCTCACCCAAAACATGTTTCCACCCATGCAGTGCGCAATGGCGCAGTTGGTGTGCGAAATCAATTTATGGGACAAATTAAGAAAATCACAGTGACACTGTTCATGAGCAGAGGTCTTAGAATGGCTATGTTGAAAATTTGGTGAACAAATTCCTAAGAATGACTGTTTTATGAGCGTGTGTTGTGCAGTTCCTACGCACGCTTGTAAGTTCCGAATTTTCAATATTTTCACTCCAGATTTTCAACATTGCCATTTTACCACACCTTCTTATGAGTACTACAGCTGTCATTTTTCACATCTTGCCCAAAATGTGTTTCCACCCATGTAGCACGCAATGGCGCAGTCAATGTGCGAAATCAATGTATTGGACACATTAAGAAAATCACAGTGACACTGTTCATGAGCAGAAGTCTTAAAATGGCTATGTTGAAAATTTGGTGAAAAAATTCCTAAAAATGACTGTTTTACGAGCGTGCGTTGCGCAGTTCCTATGCATGCTCATAAGTTTGCGAATTTAATATTTTCACTCCAGATTTTCAACATTGCCATTTTATTACACTTCCTTATGAACAGCACAGCTGCGATTTTTCATATGTCGCTCAAAATGTGTTTCGCATGTAGTACACAATGGTGCTGTTGGTGTGCGAAAGCAATGTTTGGGACAGATTAAGAAAATCACAGTTACACTGTTCATGAGCAGAGGTCTCAAAATGGCTATGTTGAAAATTTGGTGACAAAAGTCCATAAAATGACTGTGTTACGAATGAGCATTGCGCAGTTTCCACGCACCCTCGTAAGTTCATGACTTTGTAATATATTAAGTCCAGATTTTCACCAGTGGCATTTTTCCACACTTCCTTATTTACAGTACAGCTGTCATTTTTCACAACATGGCCGAAGTGTGTTTTCACACTTTCAGCACAGAGATGCGTGGTCGCTGTGGGAAATCATTGTTCAGGACAGATAAAGAAAACCACAGTGAAACTGTTCATGATCGGAGGCACCAAAATGCCTGAGTTGACAATCTGCTGTAAAAAAAATCCCCAACCTAATTATATTACGGGTGTGCGTTGCACAGTTTCTATGTACGCTTGTGACTTCACCATTTTTTTAAATATTTTTACTGCAGATTTGCAACATTGCCATTTTTACCTCTCCATGAACAGTACAGCTGTCATTTTTTACATCCTGTTCGGAATGTTTTTGCACCTGTGGTGCTAAATGCCGTAGTCACTGTGCATAAGCAGCTTTCGGCTAACAAATTGATATTCCCCCTGTTCATGAGGTGGGGTCACAAAAAAACCATGTTGAATATTTGGAGTAAAAATACCAACGAATGCCTGAGGTATTAGGGTTTCCAACCATAACGCCCAACCCTGTAAAGAATGACAGGCATCAGGGGTGTGACTTGGGATTCTTGCCTGTAATGCTCATACCATTCCACACCCTGCAGCCAGTGAGAGGCATCAAGGTATTCCTTGGACTCTTCGGCCCCAGTGTTCACCCCATTCTCCTATATCACACCCATCTCACCGTATTTCCTAATGGAATGGGGTGCGCATAAGTGCCAAAGACCCCAAGGAACACCGTGACACTTGTCAGTGTCTGCAGGGTGGGGTGTGGTGAAATGGCGTGGCCATTATGCCTGACAACCCAAAGGCACACCCCAATGCCTGTCACTCTCTGCAGGGTGGTGGTGGGGTTGGCTTCAGTTCAATACTTCACTGCCATTCCTATTACGCAACTCTGTAACTTCTACACTACCAATGCCAGCAAGCAAACATTCGGCATTGACAAATGCTTGTTTAAAAAGCTCTGGGTTGGAGCAGTTTTTTTTCACCCTCATGTAATGTCCCTTCAGGAGGTTTCAGATCAGGTAAGGTGGATGACAACTTGCTGCATGTAGCAGACTGTTTTTGTCTGTCGGCTTAGTGTATAGGTCTGTAGTTAGTGCGCCATCTGGGTTTTTCTTTATGGGCAGGTCTAAAACATTAATTGAGTTCAAGCTCACTGTGGCTTAAAACCTCAGATTGCTGTACTTCTGCTTCAGGAAAGCAATGAATTCCCTCAGTTCTTGTTCTGGCCACTTCCATATCAAAAATATACCATCTATATAGTGTTTATAGAGGTCTATCTTATATAGGTAGCAGTTTGTTTCTTCCCTTTACATTCTCCTGTCCTCCCATTCCCCCAGGTAAAGATTTGCAAGACTGTGAGCTGAATTGGTTCCCATAGAAGTACCCTTTATTTGCTTGTACACATTGCCTTCAAACAGAAAAATATTGTTGCTTAAAACAATGTTGGTTAGTGAAGTTATATTAATGGTATTTTGTGGTAGGTTTGTGTACTGTAGCAGCGAGTATTCTATGGCATTAATCTCCTCATCTTTCAGAATATTTGTATAAAGGGAGTCAACAACTAAGGTAACTAATATGTGAGTGCATCCACCTATTTGTAATAATTTCATGACGTGACACTCTGTAAGCAATATGACTGAATGGGGTGTTGGTTGTGCTACCTCAACCACATGCCTAGGGGTGCAATAAGGTCCGAGGCCACAGGCAGAGAGTCTTCAGCCCTGTGAAATGTGGTTGTGGCAGCACAATCAATACCCCGTAGTTGTCTTGCTGCACTTATAAAATGGATTTTCTCTGAAGAATGTGAAGGAGGGGCTAAAAATCTATAAACCAGCTTGGTTCTACTGATTGCTCTAAAAATTATTTTCTTGGGCTAATAACTGATTCAGACTGTTGGGGTAGCCAGTGTTCCATGGCGATGCTACAGTCTTGTGGTGTAATGTGTGTGTGTGTGTGTGTGTGTGTGTGTGTGTGTTATGTGTGTCCTTGTAAGATGACATAATTAACCCATGATTTACTGAATAACAGAATGACAACTGATGAAGTCACTCTAAATGCATTTTCTCTGCATTCACAACACTGATGAAGCAGCCTCTAAAAATGTGTTTTGAGTTGACGTAAAGCAAATTGCTGGCAGTTAAATTCCCTATAAGAAATGTTGCAAAGTTTTACTTCACTGGCAAAGTTCCAGCAAAATTTGCAGCCCTTTGTGAAGTTCCCAGTTCACCATTTTGCTACTTTACAATACGTGGTCCTGGTGAACTAGCACTTTTTCTACCAAAGTCAGGTGAAATGATGATGAATTTGCATGACTTCCTTTGAAAAAGTGCCCCTTCAGTTGCTGAAAACATCTTGAAGTCAGCATTTTTTCCCTTTGCAAAGTTGGCAAACTTCACAAATTAATTCACAACATGAAGTTTGCCAATGTTGAACATCTTTATTCCATATCCAATTCAAGTTCATGAAGCAGCCAATTTTCCTTGGGGTGTGAAGAACATTAGAATGTATGGTGTTCCAGCTACCTACATGGAACAGATAGGCTACACTTTATCTGTCCACATTTTACCTGACTTTCAAATTTAAGTGGACACTGTCAATGCCCCTTAGGCTGCAAACTGTCCTTAGCTTAAAATACACATTTTATGATTGTTCACATTCTGTTGAATGTGCTAATGTAGCTGGTAGTTTGATTATGATCCTTTTTTCTTTATAAAAGTGAAAAACAGACTGCCCATCATATTGGTGTTGCCACATCAGAACGTTTTTGTTTACATTCCTCAATTAATACCCACTGCATCTTTCCAGGACTTGGGAACACCCCCATCACAATGTAGACATTCAAGATGCAGTTGGACGAAAGGGTGCTATTGCATCATGGATGACTGCACTGTTTGGGAATGTTCCTAATGTTCAGTAAGTATGCAATGAAAGTAGAGCAAGGATTTGTACCAAAACAAGGCTGTGTATAATTACACAATTAGCATGCATTTCACTTCTGCTATGAAAGGAGGCAGATTAAACAACCAGCAACAACAATGAATTTTAGAGAAGTTAAGCAATCATAAACTGTGGAGATTCAGCTAGAAACACTACTGTACGATGCAAAATGGGTTGACCATGTTCCTTTAAAGATGACATGGAATTTAACTGTCTTAAGTCACTTGCTACTTTTAAAATGTCCCCAATGTCACAATTCTGTTTTGGGGAAAACATAATTTTAGACACATTTCAGCTTCTATTTCATATTTTTTTGTATGCGTGTGTTTAGTTCACCTATTTAACAAGGAAACATAGAAACTTTGAAGTTTTACAGGCAGAAAATTACCTGCAAGCAATCAAGTCTTTCTGGACCCTACTTTATCCTTGCTACTCTAACGCAGGCCAGAACTAGGCAGAGCTCCCTACTGGCAGCTCAGCCTCTTTCCCTGTTTGAACCTTTCCCCCTGCCTCCTACTTCATATTAATGAGGCCCTTAGGTCTATTCCTCACTTCTTAAAGCATGTCATTGTCTTCATGTTAAACAGATCTTTGGGCAGACAGTTATATCTATCCACCACCCTCTCCATGATAGGTATTTCCTCTCATCCTTCCTGAACGTAGCCCCCCACATACACATTATATTCATGCCCTCTTGCTACTGTTCCTTCAAGTTACCTGAACAATTTCTGGCAATCGACTCTACATATGTCCTTGAGGTATTTAATCTGCAGACTCTGGTTGCATTGATTTTCAGCTACTAAAGGTTACTGCTGGGAAGTTGTCCTGACCAATCACTAGAATCATAAACCTTTTCCTTATGTCCAGGGCTGAGCACTCGGTCAAGATACTGAAAACAATAAAAGCACCATCAACAAATGTGCAGCAAAAACAGTGCTGTCAAAAACAGCCCCAATACAAAATGCCATCAGAAAAAAACAACGCCGATGGTAGCAGTCCAAAACCACACCTACTACTGCTACCATGGCAAAAATACAAAATGTGCATTTTGTTTTTGCGGGGGTTCCACTCCCCACCCCAACCCACACTCTCTGATATTAAAATAGTCAACTCTGGGGTGGGGCCAGAACATGGGGATGGGTAGAAACTTGCGTGAGTCCTTAGTTTTTGGGACAAAATATAAAAAAACAACATACTTCAGATGTGGGGAAGATGAAAGAAGTAAGAATCAGGAGACTGGGAACAGAACCCTGGTCTACCACTCTGTGCTGACTGAGCTGCACATGCCTTAGCTCTCTCCACCACAGGAGTAGCTTAGACAACCACCACACTTTCAGTTACTTGATTACTTCCTCCCCTGCCTTGACAGCTACAGTGGTAGCGGTAATTATCATGCCCTGTATGACCACTGTCACTATCAAGGCAGACGCTCTATTTGAAGTGCATTTTTTATGGCACTATATTTGAAGCACTGTTTTCACCTGGTACACTGGGGCTGTACCAGAGATATGGAAACTCTCCCATATAATCCCAGTTTTTAAGAAAGGTGACACAAAACTGGTCACGAACTACTGACTGATTGCTATACTTGCTGTCCTCAACAAAGTACTGGAGAAGTCCTCAAGCTTTTTTAGAAGCTGTATCACTCTTTGTGACCTCTGTGAAGGTGAGAAGGTTGCAACTGGAATGGGTACATGCAAAATCTCATCACCCTTCTGCAGTTCTGGTACACTGGACAGGCCCAAGTCAGAAGTTGTCAAAGCTGGCTTCACTGCTTCTTCCCTCCTGGGTGCTTTGACCAAGTGTCTTCTGTTGCTGTGATAGTGATTGCCTTCTGATGTTGCAACATCATACAGTCAAGGTTTTGGATGTGGTGTTACAATAACAGCTGGTTCCTGTTCACTGTGGATCCGTAATTGCACTGAGACACCACTGTTTAGCTCTGGCAGGATTCAGGAGTCTTGCTCTCCTGTCATAAAAGCATTTCTGTGTGTCCTACAAAGGCTTGCAGTTGTGGCTTCATGTTCTTTGGTATCTTTTATTTTAGCAGTGTTTGGCAATTGGCAGCTTACTGTGACAAATTCACTCCATCAGGAGTTGAGCTAGGGAGTATGGCAGCCCAGTTACTGTGTGTTTCTGTACTACAGTGGGGCTATTTGGGTCTTGTCCACTGTCACTTGCCTTAAGCAGTAATTTATTCACAATTTGAATGGCCCGCTCTGCCATGCCTTGCCATATGCCATGTCATGCCAATAGATTGCCACGAGGGTATCTTGGACTTGATATAACCAGCTTGATACCTTAATCAGCAGCAAAGTCATGAAATGTTTTTGCAAGTAAATGGCATGTTGTCATTCACGAACTCAGTTGGTATTCTTTGCTGTGAAAACACCACCTTCATGGCGCTGATGACAGATGTTGTGGACATTTTATCTCAGTTTCACAACCAGTGGTAATATTGTGAAATAGTCTACAAAGATTAGATGATCTTTTCACTGCAGTTCAAATATGTCAGTAATCACACACACTCACTGGAGATCTGGCACTGACTGTGGAAGTAATGGTTCCTAGGCATTGTCATTTTGCAATCATAGACATCTGCTACACAGGGTACCCATACCACTGATGTCTGTTGTCATTCCTGGCCAGTACATTGGCACTCTGGTCTTTGCTTTGGTCTTTTTTGCACACTGCCATGTGACTTTCATATAAGAGTCTCAATATTTGGAGTTGTTTTTGTACTGTGATGTTCAGTCTTCTACCTATGAATACAAGCCTCTCTGAATCTCTAATGTGATCACAAAAAGCCCAGTACTGCCTTGCAGGCTTTGATACCTTCCTTTGATGTATGGGCCATCCAATTCAAATTGTGCCCTGTAAAACAAATAACTCATTGTCTGCCCTTGGCGCCTCTTTCATGCTCTTTGATGTTTTCTCGAACATTATGCAGCAGTCTAGTACATGAATCACGCTCTGCACTTTCTCATGGGCCTTACTCAGAAGGTGGATCTACTGTACTACAACTTGAGATAAGGTGTCTGTCATGAGTAAGTCTTTGCCTGGTACATATCCAACATTTAGATAATACCTTTGTAGTCAACATCATTTTCTGTAGTCTTGAGCGTGCTTCATGTAATGTTTGTTTTCTGTAGGATGGCTTCCAGAGAATTATGGTCTGTCTGTATTCCTATCTCCCTCCCATAAATGTACTGGTGGAACTCTGTCACAGTGAAAACTAATGCAAGCAACTCTTTCTCAATCTGTGCATAGCTCCACTCAGCTTTACTGAAAGCAAAAGAGGCATAAGCCACTTGTTGCCCCTGCTGAAGCAAACATGCTTCCAATCCATCCTTTGAGGTGTCAGCTTGTATGTCTACTGGGTCCACTGGGTCTGCATGGGGCCATAATGTTACAACACATTACAATGAAGCAATATATCATGCTGCCAGTACAGCATGGTATATTGCAACCTTAAGTACTGTATGTCTTGAGGGGGGCTATGCCCCCTGAACCTCCCAACTTAAATAACTAACTCTAGGGGGGGGTGAACACTTAATATCGCACAAAGTGTGAAAAATAAAAACATTGTTTTATGTCTGGCGCTGGGAATCAAAACCCAGTCCACAGATCCACTGCGGCCCTTGCTGCCTGTGGCTCATCCCATCGAGCCACAACAGGTGCTCACTAGTCCCTCCTCCCAGCAGAGGTCTCATCATCTGCCTGGGAACAGTGAGAAGGTGCACTACTGTGCATACAGTCTTTTGCGATTTTGCACCCTCTTACTCTTCCCAACCATGCTGTTCCTGTTGCACAGTTTTAACATGCATGGTAGAGCATATGACAAAAGGACCCTGTAGACACTGGGCCATAGTAACGAATAACTGGTCATTTTGATAAAATCAGACATAAGACTCCTAAAACAGCATTGTGCTCAGCTCCCCACAACCAGACCTCATCCTTCCTCAGAAGAAGTCTAAGAGGTGCAGTCACTTCAGACTCATTTGGTATATACTGCACCAGATACCACACCATTCCTAGAAGATGTTGCAATGTTTGTCTAACCTTGCTGCCATCTGCATTATGACCTTTACCTTGGTTTAATCCTGTCTCATGCTTGCCGCAGTTAGTTGATGCCCCATTTATGATACCTCTGATACCCAAAACTGTACTCTGTCTTTGTTAAACTTGATCTCCATGTCTTACAATGTTCAGAACTTGCCTCAAGGAGGCATCAGGTTCAGCCTCTGGTGCTGCTGTAATGATGATGTCATCAACTATCACAAACTCTCCTAGAATATTGCCAAAAGCTTTTGATTCTTGTGCTGAGATACTTTGCTTGTTGATGTAATCCCAAAGGGTATTTGACAGAAATGTTATTAACCCCATGGCATGCTTATGTACATAGATAAGATGACAGTAGGTTGAGTTTTACCTGTCAGTACCCATCTTTCTTATCTAATATTATAAAAAGATGCATGTCTACTAGATGGTACTGTACTTCTTCTGGTGTTGGATATGGTATTGCTGTCACTGTGTTTGCTATGTTCAATTCCCTGGAGTTCAGACATACTCAAAGAGATCCACTTTTCTTATTCCCTCATTTGGAGTATCTGCTTTACAGATAATTTAGTTTGCTTCCAGTTCCTATAATGTGTGCTTAAAGATCAACTGCAGATATATTATAAACATATTAAAAACCTTTCTTCTTCTCCCTAACATAAGGACAAGCAGGCTTTTTTATTATATGTGAAATAAAGAAATTGCCATTTGTCACATACAGATACTATTTTATTGCTCTCCTATTTGATGGTTTGACAGAAAATCCCTGAGACATTTTTAAACCTTCTGGCGGAATTTTGGGTGAGTGCTCATTCCATTCAAGTAACAATGACATCATTTTCCTCAAGGTCCTGGCAGTTCAGTATATACACACACACACACACACACACACACACACACACACACACATAATGTACATCAGAGTGTAAAATAGCAGCAACTAAAGTTTATTTTCAATTGTCTGATGACCTTTGCTTATTGAATTTTATCAATACAGCATTACAAATAACTATTTAGTTACCTTCATTGATTAATCAATAATTTTTAGAGGACAATACTTTGAAATTAGGAGGAAGCTGTCGGGCTTCATTCAGAGCAGGAAGGAACAAAGGCGACAAACAATGTTCATGTTAAGACCCTGTCATGTTGTTGATGTGTTTATTTTTTGGGGGTGGGAGTGATACTGAGCATCAGGTGTTGATCAACTAGGAATTTACAGATATATAGTCATGGTGTGCTCCTGGCAGAATTTAATTAATACAGGCCACCATCAGAAAATTAAGTAAAGACTGATTTATGAATGTCACAATATGATGTACTGAGCTGCCAGGACCTTGCAGAAAATGATGTAATTGGTGCTTGAATGGAAACAGCACTCATCCAAGATTCTGCCAGCTAGTCTGGAAATGTGTGAGGAATTTTCTGTGAAACCTTCAAAAAAGACAAGCAGTAAAATATCATCTGAACCTATAAAATGACCATTCCTGCACATTGTTTGCAATGTATACAGAGTGGATGTTCTCATGGTGAGCAAATAAAATACATTTAAAGCATTTTAAAAACACTGCAATTGATCTGTAATCATGTCTTATATTCTATATGGCACTTTACTGCAGCCATGCACCACTGGAGGTATGTGTAGATCTCTACAGACATGGCATTCTTCTTCAAACTGACCAATGCTCTGGGACATGTCTGCAAATGTACTAAGCATTGATTCTTTAGTAAGGGGTAGCAGTCAATTAATCTTATCAACACTGGTTAGCAGATGTAGGAAATTTCATGTAGAAGTGGGTAAAATTGGCAGGGTCTGAATTTGTGGATTTTTCATGAAATTCCATGAATTTTTGTGAAATTTTGTGAAATGTTTTGGAATTGTCTGAATTTCTTTAATTGGCCATAACTCAGTCTGTGTTATAGCGAGGGGTCTGTAGTTTGGTACATATATTCACAGGTAAATTCCCTAAAAGCATGCCAAGTTTTGTGATATTTGCATGAAGGGTGGAGAAGTTATATGGGTTCAGAGACTAGCAATTTAATATTCATGTGAAAATGTCTGAAAATATTGCTATGCTTGCAACATAGCCACCTTAGAGCTAGATAACTGAAAATGTAGATGCATACTTTTTTGGAAGACTCATAGAAACTGTTAAATAGCGATTGTAAGGATTAGCTATGATCTGCCTCAAGACACAACTTCCAGGGGCTCACTTCCGATCCTGGGTTGTTAGCATGGCAGCATGATGTTCTGATTCTGGACCATAGTGGTTGACTTAAAGCTTTATATTTGGGGTTGGTGAACCTAACAACATTGGTGATATTCTGTTCTCTAGCTTAAAACTTATTATATATGGGCTTAAAATTCAGCAGTATACGTAATTACAAAATGTAATTGTACAATTTCTGAGGATTTAGAGTTTTATAACTCAGTCACCTTTAAAGCTAAAGATGTTAAACTTGGTGCACATACAGTATGAATGGGCATGGGTAATGTCATCCTACCAAACTGGGTGCAATTTGCACAAACGCCTTGAGTTTACGTAGTTGTTAACTGCAATTTAAAAATTGTTGAACATTTGGAGGCTTAAAACTCAGTTATTTTTAAAGACAGAGATCTGAACTGTAGTACACTTCTGCACGGGCACTCTAACAACCAACACAAAATGTATGCTACCCCTGTCTGTAATTTCTCCCAAATGTTTTAAGGTGTGAGCTGTTTTTTCATTTTGTACTATTTACATATAAATTTCATTTTATGTATTGGGTCTCAGCCCCCAGGTCACATCTGGAATTGAGCATGTTGCTCAGTATGCCTTCCTGGTAAAACTTGTAAATAAATAAAACATTTGGTGAAAGGTGGACAAATACTTTTTAAATTAGATGGAAATAATGGAAAAAACAATTTTGGCATAATTTCATGACAATTTCATTGCAATTTCACAAACTTTCAAGGAAGTGAAATCAGTATTTCAACAGAATTCTGTTAGCAGAAAATACAATTTGCCCATCCCTACTCACAGGCTGCTTTGCCCAACACAGGAGAGCCTTCTGGTTTGGTCACATAACACTGAAGGGTTTGCACTATATGTCTGGTGCTGCACTTCACCAGTAAAATCCCTGCTGGTTTGGTCTTTGCACCTCCATATGCTGTTAGCATTGTTGTGATCTCTTGCATGTGTATGGAAGCTGGTAATTGGCTGAGGCTCAATGAGGCTCGATGTAGCTTGTGTGCCTATGTCTAATTTAAAATGGACTTGAATACTATCCAGTACCAACTCAGCATGCCAAATGTCATCTGTTACAGGTCTCAGTGCAACCTCCTGTGCTGTTATTCACCCAATACGCAGACTGTCTATCCCTGCTGGGTCAAATTTCTCTTGGGCCATTACTTGGTGGACTTCTGGATTTGCTGTAGATATTTTAACATAGTGTCCCTGCCACTAATGTCTATGGCAATTTTCTCTTATGCTGGGCAGTTTTTTCGATCATGTGTAACCCCATGTCTGCTACACTGTGCTACCTCCTTGTCTGAGGGTTTGGTCTGGGCACTATTATTTGAGCCCCATGCTTGCTATGAATAGGGATTTGTGAAATTTATATTCCACTAGAAACATTCTGGTGAAATTCCAGTTTCGCTTCCATGAAATGTCACAAAATTTCCACAAAAATTTCATGAAATATCACCAACATTGTGACCTCAGTTATTGCCACCTAATTTAAAACATATTTGTCCACATTGCACCAGATTTTATGTTATGATTTTACCAAGATCCATACACAAATGTATCAAGTTTCAGTTTCAGATCTCTGTCTTTAAAGGCGACTGAGCTATATGTCCCCAAACTTTCAGAAATATTAAAATAACATTTTGCAGTTGTGTAAACAGCAGAATTTTAAGTCCCTGTAACTTTAAAAATATAGAATGGAATATCACCAATTTTGTTAGGTTCACTAACCATAAATATTAGGCTTTGAAGTCACCCCATGGACCAGCAGCAAAGTGTCTGCAATGCTGCAATGATGATGTCCTGAGTTCATGAGTGACCCCAGAAAGTTTCATCAGGAGTCAAGCCATGATGGAGACAGCTGCTGCTTGGCAGTACATCTTGGTTGGAGAGAGTTTGCAATGAGTTCCATTAACCCAGAGACCCCTGTAACTGGGCCAGTGAGCTCGCTTCTGCTGCAGAGGAAGCTGTGGCTGTGTGAGGCTGGCAGAAGCACTGCCACACCTGATGAGAAAGAAAAAATATTCAAGAAAAACCCAGTAGCCAACTTAATGATAGCTGGTTTCAGCCTAATCTGGGTATATCCCCAAGAGACAAGCTGTCAGCCAGGAGAAAAAAACAATATGGAAAAAAAGGCTGTCATGTGTGTCAGTTTTTAATCTCGTGCTCAAAGGCTGGCCAAGCTATAAACAGCCAAATATTCTAAAGTAACACCAGTTCAATGTTTGTGGAATAGCAGTGGGGAGAAATGGGGTATATAGTGTTTGTGTAACTTGTAGTACTTTTTGTGGCTTTACTCTGTTCCCACCCTTGAGTAGTAGGTAAGTAGGTAGTAGTTTGTAGGGAAATAGAAAGCCCATGAACAAGGGTAAGAAGAGTGGTGGAAAAGGAGGAGGAGGAGGGGATGGTGGTGGACAAAAAAACACTCCCTAAGCAAGGGAGGTGCGTTTAGTGGAGGGCTTAAATAGAGGTTGTGGGAGGAGCTATTCCCTACACTGAACCTCGGGCCAAGCCCTCCCGTTCAGTGTTTGTGGATTAGCAATGGGTGGAGATGGGGTATATAGTGCTTGTGTAACTTGTAGTACTTTTTGTGGCTTTACTCTATTCCCACCCCTGAGTAGTAGGTATGTAGGTAGTAGTTTGTAGGAAAATAAAAGGCCCAAAAAGATACATCCTCCATCTCATGGAGAGTTTGATCCCCTGGCACTCAGGAGAGGAAAACCCCCCAGGTGGAAGAAACCTCTGAGAACCCATTGCCAGAGGTCTGCCCATCCTCTTGGCATACTAAAAGGAGAAGGACCTATGTTCTAGTAACTAAAGCAAATTTGAGGTTGGTGAGCTGCTTGGAGAGACAATGATCCACCCTCGATCCATGGATGATACAGATTGAGCGAGGATCCTGAGGTTGCAGACTTGGTCTTTTCTGAAGAAGCAACAGAATCCAAAGTGTGAAGTAAATCCAGATGAAGGAGGATGAAGGAAGCCCAAGTTTCCAAGATGATGAATGATGCTTGTCCCACAGAATTGCAAGCAGGACTTGATCAATAAGTAACTGGACAGGGAATGGTGGAAATGCTGTGGTACGAGAAGTTGTTGGTGAATGATCCAACTTGTGAAAGATTTCAATGTCGAGGTATGGTCTGGAGACAATGAATTCAGAAATGAATGAGGAGTCACTAAGGAAGCATCCATGAAGTAGAAATGAGTAGAAGAGAGTCTTTGAGTGCCCTGGAGATGATGGTTAAGTCTTG
This sequence comes from Neoceratodus forsteri, assembly GCA_016271365.2. Taxonomy (NCBI): domain Eukaryota; kingdom Metazoa; phylum Chordata; order Ceratodontiformes; family Ceratodontidae; genus Neoceratodus; species Neoceratodus forsteri. The sequence goes on from CM028135.1 coordinate 1,036,276,595, forward strand.
ATCAAAGGATGATGCAGACTGAATCATGATCCTGGGGATGAATGGTACTTCTTTTCCATAGGGATGGTAGAATCCTATGAATGGAGCAGATCCAGTGGAAGAAGGGTCAATGTAGTCCATATTTCCAAGGTCATGAAAGATGTATTTCCAAAGGGATTGTAGGGTGTAAGGAGTCAGGAGAGCATATTCTGATCGATATAAAACCAGACGATACACTAAGGGATTTGCAATGATTTGTTATGGGTGACTGATCCAATTCCTGTAAGGTTTGATGGTCAAGGTAGTCTGGAGGTAAAGAATCAATTAGTAAGAGATAAGTTGCTAAGTAAGCATCCCAGAGTAAAATGACCAGTGGAGAGTTTGAGTGACTGATGAGAGTATTACCATAAGTGATTAGTAAACATATAGAAGATATGCGGAGTGGTCTAGATGGTAGCCTAATGTGTATGGGGAATGACTGAAAATTCAGTATAAGGCATGGATGGCTTTTTTTGGTCATGATTTTCATGACTTTATATGTAAATACTCTGCTGGTAAGCTGCCTAAAGTAAGTGCGGGTATTTATGTGGTGTGATCATCTAAAAGATGTACTGTGGTGGCATGTGGTTGGTTAAGTTCACAGGTAATCCGATGCTGAAATACTTGAGAGAGGCTTGGAGTAAGATATATGGAAGAGTCTGTAGGCTGAATTGGGATGGAGATCTATTAGTGTAGGATGCCATAGGATCTTTATGCAACAGCTGCTTAAGACCGATTGGGAAGCAAGACTGAGTTGGTGAATTTATCTTGACAGTTACTGGACAGCCAGTTCTCGATGATGGTCATTATTGCAGAGATTAACAGAGGCAATTTGAGAGAAAGAAGCTGTAGGGTCCATTGGAAGAGCGAGGTCCAGGAGCATCAACAAAGATTTGTATGGCATGGAGTTAGTAATCAGCTAGGTGGTGGTGGAGAGCCCATGACAAATATTCTGGAAGACATCTGCAAAATTCTTAAAACAAGCAATGACTACTGAGGAGTAGGAATCGAGCAACATGGTCAACAGAGTCGGTGTTAGTATAAGAGGCTGCAGAAGGTAAATCAAATGATGTCCATAGTTAAATGGGTTATCTTGGGATTCCTGAAATCTGTGGAAGTGATACTAATTACAGAGTCAGAGTATAGCAGAAGAATTTACATTCTTTCTGTATAGAAGGCTAGCCAGTGAGACAAAGAAGGCAGGAAGTCATGGTAAATGAATGGACAGGAGTCAGATGGTATATCCAATAGGGACAGAGCAGATCTTCCTATTGTCCATGTGAATGGGATTTCAAGAATGATCATGAGAAGCTGGTTGGACAGTATATAAAACTATGTGATGATGTGAGTCTAAGAGGCACGTTAGCCAAGGGATGTTTGCTGGCAGTAGTATATATCCAGAGTAATGAATGAGTGATCCAATGAGAAGTGGAAGGGTACTGTTAAAATGGCCAGAGTAGGAGTATGAAATGAATAATATTGAAGAGCAGTTGACCTGGTAGGAGTATGGTTGAAGATAAGAACTAAGCCCAAATAAAACACAACAAACTGCACAAAGCCCCAAGCCAGCAAGGCAGAGCAAAGAGGCAGCCAGTTAAATGGGAAGGAAGTCCGGATTGAATCCTGAGGAACTAGCCAGGGAAGGTGAAGAGCTAAGTGAAGCCAGATGACAAACTGTACAGGTCAGCCCCCAGAGAACAGCAGCAGGATGCAGGAAGGCTGTAGCACTCACTAGAAGACAATCCATGGAGATCAAAAAGCGAAGCACAGTACTCAGATCATCTGGGTTGAGGTACTCTCGTCCTACATCTGATGATGGTTTCAACTAACTAGAGAAGGGACAAAAGGAGTTGAAGCAAAAAACGATAAAAGTCCCACATCTGAAATGAAAAATAAACTCGGTCATCAACTGGAAGAGTGACCTACAGCAAGAAAGTCCCAGAGACAGGCAAACTGGATTGAAAGAGATACCAGATGAGCTGGCAAAAATCAAATGTGGAGGACAGGAGACCAAGGGGTTAAGTATGATGGTCCATAGAAGAGTGGGATGTCGAGTGGAGTCATTCAAAGCAGAGGGGTCCTGTGATTGAAGGAAAGTGGCAAACTGGCAGGATGGAGGCAAACAAGTCGATGAGTTCCTGATTCCATGGTTGATATCGCAGGCAAAGCTGAGAGGTGGAAGCTAGGTAGAGTGGAAAGGCCCCGTTTCCAAAGGGAAGTGGCGACCTGCATTGGGTAGAGAAGCAGACAGTGGACACAGTGATGCGAGTTCACACTAAGGACGAGGCAAGGTAGTGTGGTGAGGCTGGAAGAATGGCTGCATGCAAGGAAAAATGGAGACCACTAGCAGTAGGAGGTCCAGTTCCACAAGGGTCGTGGCATCGAATAGCAGGTGGAGAAACAACATGTGAGAAGCAGTGGAATGGAAGGACATGCATCCAGGCAGGACGTTCGAAGCGAGATGATCCTGACTGGATGTGGCTCTTGAAGGTAGGAGGAAAGTAGGACCTGAACAATAGGCTGAGAATGCAGACATTGAAGCAGTAGACTATAGATCCAGGTACCTGTCAGGGACGGCAGAGATGAATGATGGTGACTTGAGGCAGCCAGGCATAGTTAGAATGATGAGAGTACGTAGAGTGCAAGAGTTCCATTTCTGAAGGGAAGTGGCAGCTTGTATGAAGTACACAAGTAATGCATGACTCAGTAGATTGTAGACATGGCTCCCATCCCTGGTTGTCAGGGCAAGCTAACCTTCACTCAATGCTGCCAAACAGCGTTAGGACAGAGGATGTCAGTTTGGCAAGTTGCAGGAGGTAGTGAATGCAATGGAATCCCATCCCCGATAGACAGGGGTAGACTACCTTCACTCAGCACCTCAGAAGGTATGAGTTAGAGATGGAGTCAGGAACACTGCTGGTATGAGCTGACTGAAAGTGCAGAATGCTGCTGCAGGAGAGAGTAGATTGGGGAATGGAACTGAGATAGACATGATGTATAGTACACCGGTATGGGAAAGCATTCGTAGTAAAATAGGAATGGTAGGCACAGAAACAGGTACACTGTGGAGAAGGTTAGGTTTTGGAAGTGGCAACAATGCAGGAGAAATATGGCTCCACAGTAACTGAATCAGGGATGAGGGGTGAGAATTACGTGGGTGCTAGCAACCGAGGTCATAGGCACTAGGAGTGAGCAGGCTAGTACAACTAGGGTGAGGAGAACGGAGCATGCCCCCCAGCCCCCCTTTTTGCCCCTCCACACCCTGAGGCAGGTAGCACCAGTGACCCTGGAATGGGATGGGTACGACAAGCAGTCAGCTAAGAGGGGAAGGAAAGCAGGATTCAGGTTAGTGAGCAGTCAGTAGAGGAATATCGCACACCAGAAGAATTAATTCTAAAGAGATCCAGGTAGTCAGGGGTGGCCACTCAGACCACTCCCTCGCTTCCCAGGCACCCCCATCAGAACCAGCCACTCTAAATACTGAAGCTCCAGCAGGGAAGTAATGAAGTGGCAGCATAGGCCAACCCAGATTAGTGTGAATGTTGTGTACTAACTCAGAAGACGTTCTTAGGCTGCTGCAGGAAAAGCAGAGCAGATTTTACTAAAATGAAAGCTGCTGGGAACAGGTACGCATACCGTCAGGGGACTCAGTAGAGATGAGGAGTAGTTCAGTGTGCTTCTCTGGAGCTGTTCTGCTACTCAGGGAGCTGTGAATTCAAAAGTACTGCCGATGAAAATCGATTTGCTGCCTGACATAAAATGGTTGTTGCAATCATACAGCATGCCTGTTGTTAGTGTGTTGAAGGCAGTAGACAAACTGTGGAGAACAGAAAGAGTACTTACGGGCCTGAGCAGAGCAAGCAGTGAAGATAGGCAGGTCACTTGACAATAGAGTAATCCAAAGGGGAGCAACTAGGAGAGGGGAGTGCTGAAGCTGGAACCTAAGAAAACATGAGCAACAGCAGTGGTGGAGGAGCCGCTGTGCATCGCAGTGGGAATTGTGGACTGTTCGAGAACAGCTTGCAAGGGTGAAGTGTAAGTGGTCCTCATGAGGTACAAAGGCATCCAGGACCACGAGCAGACTGAACAGTGGAAATTCCATACCAGTGGGATTGCAGGTATTTGCTGTGCACATATTTGTTGCAAGCTAGCAGAGGAAGCAGCATGGAATGTCAGATGCCAGGAAGAGACTAGGACAGCATCAGAAGGGGAGAAGGAGGAAGGCCAAAATAGAGAGAGTGAGGACACTCGGAAGTGTCAGTGGTAGATAGGGGAAGAGAAGTGGGCAGGATGCCCCACCCAAAAAAACATAGGCGGAAATAAGTGGAACCATCAAGGAAGGGGGGGAGAACAGAGGAAGGAGAGGGGAGGTGGGATGGGATGGGCTGCCAAGAAAGGGGAAAATGAGCAAAGCACAGAATAAGGGGAGCAACACAAGTCAACAATGGAAGAAAGAATCCACAAGGGAATGGAGAGACAACACAGGGCAGGAAAATGAACAAACAGAGCAGCCAGAGGTGCTGGAACAGCACAGACACACAAGAAACACAGGGAACTCAGAGACAAAAAACACTTCCTAAGCAAAGGAGGTGCATTTAGTGGAGGGCTTAAATAGCGGTTGTGAGAGGAGCTATTCCCCACATTGAACCTCAGGCCAAGCCCTCCCAAAATTAAAGTTGAACTTCATGAGATTTTGTGAGATTGTGGAATGTTTTGATTCTTTTGTCAATGCCATGTAATACATTTTGCTGAGTCATACACCTGAGTTGCCATTGTAGAAGAAGGTAAAAGCCGAGTAAGTTGGCATTAAGGTAGTTTCAAGACGCTTTATTTCCGTACAATCAGAGAAGTATGTAACTGCTTCACCCACTCAGACCCAGTACCGGTGTCTGCACTGGTATATAGCCACGCCTAGACCCAATTTTAAGTACTGACCTCCCAACTTGCTCCTCACAAGCCTAATTGTTCTCTCTCTCTTATCCCCCTGTCTTATCAACACTAGGTCCATCCATCACCTTATCCTTCCTTTCCCAACCTCGGATAGGAGCTCACTACGCCTCAGTTGTGACATCCTACCATGCCCCGTACTTTATAGCATTCAATCCTGGGGCTCACACATACTCCTTTTCTCCATCTACCTTCTCTACATCCCATTTTACCAACTCCTCTCTGTGCACCGTGTCTCTCCTAGCCTTTCTCCCCACCTCCCCCACCTTTGCCTCTACTGGTGTACATTTTATTTTTATTTTTTCCTCAGTTACTTCCTCCTGCAACCTTAGATAACCTGCTTTATCTTCCTATAGACACTTCTATGTATGTAAATACCCTGCAATCTGTACAATATTTGTATAATTCTATGTACATATGAACTTCTTTGTCTTCCTCTCTGTAAACAGTATTATCTGTATTGCCTTGTAAATACCTGTGTTGACCTGTATATACAATTGTTCATGCTCCACCCAGGTCCATCTTGCAAATGAGCTTCTGCTCAACGATGAATGCCTGGTTAAATAAAGACTTGATTGATTGATTAATTGATTGATTGATTGATAGTAGGCTCTATAGTAAAAGTATAGTAGTACCAAGTATCAGGTCACTACCTTGAGTAACACACCATGAAGTACCGTCATGGACATCACTGCTCATGAGCCTGAATTCTTGGAATATGGCAGATAACTGCTGGAACTCACTGACTTGTGGAAGCATATGCATGAGCAGCATTTCTTCTGTACAATGTCACCTGCAGACTCTTCATCAACCCTGTAGATAATAATGTATATTTGTACTATTTGAAAACACTGCCACAAAATGACACCAAGTTCTGCAACTAGGAGTGACTTCGGCCATTGTGCCAAAAGTATCTGAATATTTTTAGTTATGATGGAGCGTGATGCTGGGCATCACTGTCACAGGAGTTTTGGAGGGGTATTGCAGGGCCATGATGCTAGCGCAAGGAAGGTAATTCAGTGTTGATAAGTACTTTGAGAAAGTTAATTCCACAAGTCTAAATCTAGTGGGATTACCTATCATGGGAACATGAATTTTTGAGCTTATTTTGCCAATCAGCAATTTTTAAAGTATCAACAATAAATTTGAAACTATGAAACCACTTTCATCCACCCTAATAAGATTCCAGAACATACTTATTTTGGTATGCATTACAAACCTTGAGTGCATAAGTGCAATAGCAATGGAGCAATAAACATCCAAATATTTGTAAAATGTTCATGCAATTTATTTATTTTGTTTGGCTTCATGTCACCAGCCATCAGTCACCTGCACACTCAGCACTGCACCCTTTGCCATGGGGCAGACCCTACCACCGAACACTCCCAGCTTACCCCCAGGGGTGGGGTCATCAAGGGGGAGGTGATCTCCCCCCAGATGAATGTGAGTAGGTAGCAAGGGAGCATGATCCCAGGTGACAGTGTGAGGTCTATTAAATGGGGCAGACATCATCCTGCAGAGGTGGAATCTCTGCTTTTTCACAGTTTTCCTCCCTAGGAGGTATGTTGTGCATTGACAATAAGGTGACACTCTGAACATCTTACATGCCTCCCAACTAGAACAGGTGCTGGCAGCTGTATCTCTCCTGGTCTCCATTAGGGACTAATCATGCACCAGTCAGCCTCCCCACAAGGAGTAGAGCAGTCCATAAGATGCTCAGTCCTCTACCTCCTTCTGATGTCCTGAGTCCAGATTCAAACCCATGGCATTGGTGTCACAGGCAGAAAGCCAACCCCTGTCATCTTACAGCACTGGTGGACTGTCAGTGTGGGAGGGTGGGGGGTACACTAGACACCAGGAAATGAGTATTATTTTTTTTTACTGAAGATCAGAGATAGGAAGGGGGGATCCACTAGACACCTGGGAATAATTTAAACTATGGGCATGGGCCACAGTTGTTTTATTAAGGGGTGAGATCATAGGGAGGGGGTTCGCTAGACACCAGGGAGTGGAATTTTTTTTACATGATTGAACCCGCAATCAAAGGGTGGGGTGGGACTAGGCACTAGCCACTAGGGAGAGGATTTTTTACATGATGGGAGTGGGGCCCATGATTGGCAGGTGGGGCTGGGACCACTAGTTACCAGGGATTTCTTTTTTTTTTTAACTTTGGGCCCACAATCGGTGGGGGGGGAGGGGCACTAGATACTGGAGTTCAAATAATACATCTAAATGGTGAATAGAATAAAATCCACAGTTTAGATGTATTATTCCGCAGTTCAGTGAAAAAGTCAGCAGTACTTGGAAAAAATTCACAAGAAACCCCAATTTCGCCAACGGTGAAAGTTCGAAAAATTCAGCGAATTTTTTGAATTTCACGGAAGTTCCGAGAAAGCAGAATTTGCAACTTTCACCCAGCCCTAGCCACCACTACTTGTATTTATTTTATCAGTTTATTAATAGTGTCTTTACCAATAAAGTATAAAAATAAATTACAAGTTAGCTCTAGATTACCTATGTGTGCCTTCTTAGTTTGCACATTTAATAAGACATCAAAAATCAAAAATATATAAATGAAAGACTGAGATCATACCTGTCCAATAGGGCCACAAAATACTCAATTTCTTGTTTGTTCATATTTTACCTAGTGTCATTACTGTAGTAAATGATATAAATAAAGAAAAAAAACAGCAGCCGATTGAGCTTCGCCAACAGGAGCCTTTGTAATCTTTCAGAAACGCTGATTCTTTGGTTATAGATACTTAAACATTTAATAACAGTATCTATTTGTAGGGGAAATAATACAAGATAATCCTAAGACATATACACAGTAGAATCATGTGGTACATCTTCAGAATGCCTTTTTTTCAATTTTCCACTTTACTATAATTGTAACTGTACATGTGTTTAAATTAATGAATACCAGTAACATGATAATCATATTACTAGCTGGCACATCCACCTTGAATACTCCCTTACTGCTTATATGCACTTGCTAATAGTTCCTCTGCTTTAACTTAGGCTTGCTGCAGATTCTTATTTAAAATAAAATTAGAACCAAGGAACTATTCCTGCCTTATCTGTTATCAGATAATATCCCAATGGGGCCCACAAGGACCTACCCAACTCCAGCATTTGATGAGTAATTAAAATATAATGCGAATGAACTTGTAGTAGCTTTCATATGACGTCAGTTTTCCTTGTTGGCATCTCTGAGGTTCCAACACACTTCAGTACTATCCCACCTTTTGGACAGTATTTTGTTTAGGTATATATGTACTTGCAAGTGGACTGCATCCAGAGATCTGTAGTGCCAAAGTCAGAGTCAATGGAAAGAAAGTCAGTGTAGACTGGCACCTACAGTACTTACAGGGACATTGAAAATCAACATAGCTCACAGGAGAAATGAAGTCTCGTACAAAGTGGATTTCCTCTAAAAGCCACAATCTTTATTTTTACATAGCAGAACATTTCTTGATGAATTCTCAGTGGCACCAGCATACAGAAAAAGTGCTAAGTGCAAATATGGTCCTGTATCTTCCAGACAGACTGTAGTGAAAAAAAAAAACAAAGTGAAGTATCCCAAACATTTCACACGGAATGGTGCTTTATCAAAGGATAGCAGACACTACATCTGTTCCCTCTTAAGTATAACCACCTTAAAGTGACAGTGTAACATGTAATACACAAATGAATTGTTTCATAGTTCATATGTACTTGAGAGTCTTTTTATATCTCATTTAAAAATAAAACATTTTAGTGCTGACTGAAGCACCCAACGCACCCACAGTGGGTTTTCTCTGCCATAGCACCCTGCCTACTAATGAACAGAAGAGCTGGCTTTCATTTCTTGGAGCTTTTAAAGCTTTCTGCAAAGCTCCTGGCCATTCACAAATCACAGACCAGCCTGGGTGCTGATGTGAACACATGGTTGGGGCACCCATGAAGCAAGGACGCCATTTCAACCTGGCTCCAGCATGTGTCAGAAGGTGAGAGAGCCTGCCCACCCCTACTTGGCCTGCTCCACCACTTCGTAGGAGATGGCAGACCTTTTTCAAAAGTAAGAACAAGGGTAACAGGCACTAGTTTTAAAAAGTAGAGACTGTTGATTGTACCTTGTTTCAGTTTCCTTGTCAAAAGAATGTAACCTATGCGGGTGATTTTCTCACTAATGGTTCATTCCTAAAATATCAACAGGGTAATATTTTAATTACAAAACTTCAAATTTTTTAAGATCGTGTGACTTGTTTGAGGGGTGGGAGGAATGAAAACAGAATTCAGCAACTTACTGTGAGGGATATCTGTGACTTATACATACAAGAGGGGGAACTACCACATAAATGTGCCTAGTTTTAGGAATGGGTGATTACACAAATGAAAAAAAAAGTATATAAGACTGGTCATACTAGAAGTAGCTAGAGGCAGACATACCATCATATACAGTGCACGATGACTGAAGAAAAGATATGTCAAGAACCATAGACTAAGGATTATTGAGATATTCACGAAAAACACAAAGAGATACAATGATAATGGCTATGGAAAATGAACATACAAACACTGTGATGGAATGGGGGAGGAAAAAATTCCCTAGGGAGCTGTAAAGAACAGGAAAATAATGTTAATAATCAACCACAGAATAATTAAACATTATGTACAGTGTTTGCATAGGTTATGCATTAATATCTGTTAGAGTGATAATAAAGTCCACCCAATTAATGTTTCTCACAGTTCAATGACAGCCAATCCATGTCCTCATTCATTCCATATTTTAGGTCATCTAGAGCTAACTGGGCATGTATTTTTATAATTTATTTGTAAAAGCATACTAAAGGTCATACTAAATGAAAGTAGATACACAGAATGCCGAAGACCATATAAGTGCATCTCCAGCCAAGCTGGTTCATATTAAATTAATGATTATAAATAAAATAGTCAGTGGCGTCCATTTTGAGCATGTCTCTAATAATAATTTGTAATCTGAACTGAAGCAATAATTTACCAATTTAGCAATAGAGAACTGTTACTAACTGAAATTATGTCAAATGTTTATAAATATGTATATTATTATATTTAATTAGTGACTGCATGTCCTGAAGAAGAGGACAGTTGTCATTGAAACATTGATTAGGTTATTATTTTTGCAGTTCTGATACCATAAGGGACAATAAAAACTTTCAAATACATAAATGGTAATTGAGTAATATCTCCAAGTCAGCAGCATCATTTCTAGTTTTTTGGAACAAACTCTTCCCCTCTGTGTTTTATATTATTGGTTGGGTCACTGTGGCACTCCAATATGGGTTTAAAACTACCCCGGGATGGTAGTAGCCCAGGCCACTAAGTCCACATGTTCAACCACACAGGAAATTGATCCAAAGAGGATGAGATGAGAACAACAAAACAGTGGGGAAAGTTGCAGCAGATTGCCCTGGATGGGGAGGGAATGGACCGTTGTAGAAGTTGGGGGACTAAATCAGTCATGACATGCACTGGTGGTCATCTGGAAAAAGTGATCATCTCTTGTATGTGCCGAACAATAATGTGGATGGACTGTGTGAGACTACTCAAGATGTGATGAACCCACAAAAGCACAGCACTGGGTAGGTGGAATAACTAGTGATGAAAGTGGGGAAGAGGGGAAGACATTGGTGGATTTTAAAAATAGATTTGTGCTACAGTCAGTTGCTGATTCTGAATCAGACTCCAACTTTGATTCAGCATCTGACTATTTTTTAAAATTTGGATGTTCAGCCTTTAATACCAAAAATTTATATTTTGAAAAAAGTCCAAAACCCAATGTATCCGATTCTGTTGGATGGAGTCCATGCAACTCTATTCACTCCCCTCCCCTTCTCACTGGGCACCCATTCCCCTCTCTGTCCCTGTCCTCATCCCCCCATCTGCTGCTGTCCTAGCCCCACTGTCTCCAACCTTCCTTAAATCTGTTTTTAACCCCTTACACAGACATACACTTTACTATGCTGCAGCTGTGCCTGTTCTCCACTCTCTTTCTCCCTCCACAAGTAGGCTTAACTCTCCGACGCAGGCACCTTCTCACCAATGCCATAACAGTGTCTAAATGTTATACCTTAAGCTAAATGCTATCCTAATACACATCAATTTATTGTCTACCTTGCTTGCAATGTATTGTTTTTGTACCAGTGCAATTTTGTACTTGCTTGTAATGTAATGACTTGTAAGTAATGCTATGTACCTGTTCAATTTCTTCTTGTAACTGACGTGGAACCTGCAAATGAGCATCCGCTCACAGGTGTTCTCCACTAAATTAAAAAATTAAAACATTAAATTAGTAAGACTGGATAATAAGCAACATACACTCACATGCAGTTGAACTCTAATAGTGCTTTTATTCTGCAGAATAAGTAAAACTATAAGTACATACTTCCTGACTGGCTCTTTACTACAGTAGGCCCTACAGGACAAACAACTAAAGCACACTGCTATATATTATCCTATGCATGGTTGTGTAATAGTGAGAAGTCAGCTGCAATTTCATCTTGTGATGCTGGGGGGCATAAGTCACTCAGTTTCAACCTTGTGACTTATTGTGTTCCCAGCATCACTCAGTGATTTTTTAATTTGATAACTGGACAAAGCCCACTTCTCCCAATACCTGTTTTCAAGTGCCCCCCAGGAGCACTGGGAAGATTAAGTGACTTGCTCAGGGTCACACAGTATGCCAGTGGAGGTTGTGGAAATCAATCCCAGTTCTACCTGATGTATTACGTTCATTCATAGTTTCTTAATCAAACCTCTAAGGTGTACTGCTATACTTTATCTCCTTGTTCTTCTAAGGTACACATGTATAACCCTTCATGTTATAAACAGAGAACTGTGATGCCAAGAGTAGATAAGCAGCCCAAGCAGCTGATGTCTAAGAGGACAGTGATCCCATTTACATGTCGGTGTACATAGCTATAAAGAACAAACTGGCCAGAGACAATAGGGATGTGATGAACTGCCAAGTGAGCAAAGTTACACGTGTGCACAGAAAGCATTGAATGCCCGGGTGTAACTTGGCCATTTTTTGGAGGTGTTGCACCACATTTTCAACATGGCATTTTTGGGACTCCTCCTCATGAAGAGTGCCAGTGTCATTTTGTTCACTTGTCCCAAAAGGTGATTTCGTAGAGTGACTGTGCCATTCTGTGCCACTGGTGAGAGAACGTGTTTTGGGTAGGATGTGATAAATGACAACTGTACTGTTAAAAAGGAGATGTGCAAAAATGGCAATGTTGAAAATGTGAAGGGAAAATATAAAAAATTGGCAAAGTTAGGAGAGTGCGTAGAAACTGCACAATGCATGCTCGTAACTCAGTCAGTTTTTGGATTTCTTTCACCAGATTGGCAACACTTGAATGAATGAATGACCACTGTACATGCTCATTCTTTTAAGTGCTCAGTGTTGCTCTGTTGTGCTGCCAGCCATGGAGGTGAGTGGAGGGTTGTGCGGTGGCCGATCGGGTACTGTGGGGGTAGCTGGGTGGATGCTGCTATATACTGATGGGGTGGGGGTCCCACTAGACACCAGGGAGTGAAGGATATATATATATATATATATATATATATATATATATATATATATATATATATATATATATATATATATATATATATATATATATATATATATATATTTTTTTAAAACAAACAACGGAGGTGGCAGGGTAACTTTGGGTGGTGCTTATTAATGTTTACGGCCAGTGACGACTGGTGGGGTGAACCACTAGACACCACACCAGGGAGTGGAGTAGGTGGGTGAAGTTCTTTTAAATAAAACAAATGGGGGGGTGCAGGGCAACTTGTGTGTGTGTGTGTGTGTGTGTGTGTGTGTGTTGGGGGTGTGACTGTTCCTCTCATGATGCATGCCAGAGAGATTATTCAAAGAGAGCAAAAGCAGGTGCAAGAAAAAAGAAAAAAAATGTTTTAAACTGAAGCCCTGGCATGGGCTTTACAGGGATTTGACTGGCTACAGAGATTACTGTGGTGCTGCAGTGGGTATCAGGGGCTGTTGGCAACTGTGGGTTTATAAGGGTCTGAAGGGGTCGCTGGTGCTACTGGGGATGCCAGTGTGAGCAGAATGTCCTAAATAAGCATTTGTTTCCCCATGTCCTCACGTACTGTTCCCTGGGACCACTATACATTTTGTTCCTCTAGGTTAACCAACCGGTCCACAAGAAGACCCAAAGCACACTAACATTGTGGCCAGCAGCTACGGGTGAAATTGCAGGTAAATTGTGCCACATGAGTGGGGGCTGCATAATGCCAACATGGGAATTGGGGACCCTGATGTCCGCAGATGAAAAAAATTACATTTGGGCACACTGGGGTGGCTCCCAGTGTGCCACATGAGTGGACTACATAATGCAGACACGGGATTGGGGACCCTGATGTAGCGTGTTTTCTTTGTTGCTGGTGGCAGCGATGCAAATGCATGTGCAGCACTTACACATGCACAGTTGTGGTGAATGGCATTTTACCATTTACAACATGATGGCACCAGCAGAATTGCATGTGCACGTGAGTCATGCATGCGCAGTTCATGCCTCGGAATGCGGAAGTAACAGACAAAACGGTGTGGCTGTTATTCCATAGTGGCCGATCGTAGCAGAGGGTTTCAAGCTCCGTTGGACTTTTGGAAGAATACTTCCAAAAGTCCAATGGAAGGTTCCATGATTGGCAGTTTTTAGAGCTACTGCACAATCCCAAAATGGCTGTAGACTCCGCTCACAGCCCTGAAAAGGGAAAGCAAAATATGAACCTTAAATGAAATATAAGCTGATGATGCTATGCATCTAAAAATTATTTTTTATAGAGCTGTTTTTTCCTGCACTGCCTCACTGGCCTCCATCTGGCAAATCCTCAGCACTGTCACCCACTTACCCCAGATACTCCCATGACTTACCATTCATGGCTGTGGCAGAGGTGCTTGCCCATGTCCCTCTGAAGCAGGATCCAGTTGGATGCCCTTTTTGTGGTGCCAGGCCTGTGAAGGGACATCCATAATCTTGCCCAGTGAGGAGATTTTCACTGGTTTCCTCCCTCATGATGTACAATGACATTGTCTGTCTGTTGGTGTCCCATGCCCTTATGGGCATACCAACTGCCATGGCACCAAGCTTTCACTCGGTGACAAGCTCATTGCAGGAGAAGTGACTGACCCCCACAGTGAGAGGACAGCAGTGCCTCAGACACAATCCTTTCACCCCAGCTAACCCCAGATGACTTGCTTTCGCTCTCAAACTCAGGTCACCAGCATAGCGAGCATGACCAGTACCCCCTCTCTGTTGGGCTAACATCCAAAATTATGTTCTTATAAAGTTCACCTCAGATATTAGAAGCAAAGGTCAATGCATAGCAGCAAACATTAAAGAGGGGGTATGGTCAATAGCAAAACAATGACAGATGGCATAAGCAGAACTCTGTTACATAACATTCACAAAATTTTGACATCAGTTTGAGTATTATTAGAGTCATCTAGGTGAAACATGGTAATATGCTGTAGAATTTGTAAGCAGAAAAGGATTGCTTGGCCCACCCAGTCTGCCCAGATGTTGCTTGCTTAATCTGTCTCTGCAGTCCCTCACTGGTCTCTAGTGCCCCCCTCCACTTATTTACTAATATTCCCCTATTGCTATCCCATAGATGCTCGAAGCCCTCCACTGTTTTCTCCTACACCACTACTGCTGGCAGTCTGTTCCAGGTATCTGCCACCCTTATAATGAAGTAACACTTCCTCACATCCCTCTTAAACTTACCCTCTCTGGCTTCATTGCATGCCACCTGGCCCTGGGGCTTCTAAAAAACTCCCTTCGTCCACCCTATTTACCCCTGAGAGGTACTGGTAGGTATCTATCATGTCACCTCTTGCTCTCCTCTCTTCTGGGTGTACATGTTAAGATCCCTCTGTTTCTTCTCAGAGAGTTTCTCATGCAAACCCTGCACCATTTTAGTTGCCCTCCTCTAGACTACCTCCACTCTGCCTATGCCTTTTTGATGTACAGCCACCAAAACTGGACACAGTACACCATGCGGAGTCTCACCAGTGAATGATACAGTGGCTACACCTCCTTTCTTCTCCTGCTGGAGATACCCCTCCGTATCCACTCAAGCATCCCACTATCTTACCCACTTCTTTGCCACACTGTCCTGTTACTTTGAGGTGATTGGTTATGATAACTCCTGGGTCTATTTCCTGCTTAATGACTTTCAGTATCTCTCCCATCCTATACCCTGCACCTGGGTTCCCACGTCCCATGATTGATGAATCTAATTGATTTATTTGACTGGGTGACCAAAATAATAGACCAGGCAGGGGTTGTGGATATGGCCTACCTAGACTTTAGCAAGGCATTTGACACAGTTCTGCACAAAATATTAATAATCAAGTTAGCCATACTGGGTAGCAAACTGTCTGCACAACAGGACACAGAAGGTAATAGTGAATGGAACACATTCCGAAGAAAGGGGGTTACTAGTGGAGTACCTCAGGGCTCAGTACTGGGTCCAGTCCTCTTTAACATCTTTATAGGTGACATTGCAGAGGGTCTGGAGGGAAAGGTATGCCTCTTTGCAGATGACACAATGATCTGTAACAGAGTTGATATACAAGAGGGTAGAAAAGATGAGAAGGGACTTGGCAAGGTTGGAGGAATGATCAGACATATGGCAACTTAGATTCAATGCAAAGAAGTGCAAAGTAATGCACCTGGGAAACAAAAACCCAGGAGAAGAGTACACAATAGCAGGGGAGATACTAACAGCAACAAAAATGGAAAGGGACCTGGGGTAGTCATATCAAATGACCTAAAGGTGGGTAAGCAATGTGAGAAGTCAGTAAGGAGAGCCAGGGGATACTGGGATGTGTAGAAAGGGGCATCACAAGTAGAAAAAGGGAAGTGGTTATCCCTCTATACAGACAGTTGGTGAGACCCCATTTGGAGTACTGTGTGCAGTTTTGGAGACCTCATCTACGCAAGGACATAGACAGGATGGAAACAGTCCAGAGGAGGGCAACTAAAATGGTGCAGGGTCTGCATCAGAAACCATATGAAGAGAGACTGAGAGAGCTTAATATGTATACCCTTAATGAAAGGAGGGACAGATGGGACATGATAGAAACGTTCAAGTACCTCAAGGGAATCAACAAAGTCCAGGAGGGTAGCATCTTTCAAAAAAGAGATGTGTAAGATCAAGGGGGCACAATTTAAAGATAGAGGTGGGGACGGCTCAGGGGTAATGTGAGGAAATTTTTTTTCACTGACAGAGTGGTGGATACATGGAACTGCCTTCCTGGGGAGGTCATTGGGTCTAAAACAGTGGGGGAATTCAAACATGCATGGGAAAGACATAAGGCAATTATAGTGGGGGTTGCAGGAAGTAGGCTGTTGGTTAACTAGAATCTGCAGCTTATCCAGTAGGTAGGGAAATGGGCAGACTGGATGGGCTAAGTGGTCCTTATCAGCCATCAAAGTCTATGTTTCTATATTTCTATGTTTCTAGGTGCATACTTTTGCATTTTTGGTAATTAAAGCCCAACTGCCATGCTCTTGACCAGTACTCAAGTTCCCAATGATCCCTGCACATTTTCTCTACCCCTCCTGAGTGTCCACCTTTGTACAGATTTTGTTGGCATCTGCAAAAAAGTATACCTTCTTTTCCAGTTCTTCTGAAAAGTCACTTATAAAGACATTGAAGAAGACCAATCCCAGTAATGAACCCTGCAGCACCCCGCTGGACACTCTCCCATCATTAGAGTTAGAACACAAATCATTACCTCTTATAATGCTCATTTACAGCTGAGCCTGAGGCTGGAGCTGAAGTCATAATTCTCAGCTGCTTGTGACATCATGTTGCTGAGAAAATGAATATGATGTTACAGGCAGTGCATTATGATATCAGGTTCATAATGAGCATCAGCTGTAGATGGCATAAATGGAGAAACAGCTGTTTAATATGTATATTGTATAGTTCAGTGTGTCTCTAACTAAATAAGATATTGTTTGGGTAATAGAACCTTGAAGAGAAGCTGACTGGTTCTGTCAGCCCAAGCAGCATGACATAATGATTTTATTCAGTAAGAAACATAATGAACTATACACACAAACATATTATAAATAGAATAATAGGGACTCTGTAGTATGAAGTTATAATACCATTGAGAGGTTCTAGTGACATAAGAACCTCAAGAGCAAAGCTCAAGAGGTTTCAATATGTCTTCAGAACTTTGTTATGGTTTTATAGCCAAGTGACCCACAGTACCCTATTTTTTTTGGGGGGGGGGGATGTATGGATCCAAGGAGCTCCAAGGATACACCAAAATGCGGTGCAAATCTCTAATTCAGACTGGTGAAATGTGTCTGCAAATCAAGCTACTTTTGTTACTGGTTTTCAGGTGGTTGCTATGGATACTGCCATGTCCAGATACCTCTGATGCACCCAGCATGTGTTTCTATTAGTGAGTCACATGCCTTTTTAATAACTGTCTTGGAAAATTGGCAGCATCACTAAGTGAGCATTCAGGAAGGAGCTTTATGCCTCTATTAGTGCTGTGGCTTAGCTTTTTACTTAAGTTAAAAACAACAAAGATTCCTTCTGTTCTGTTGTGGCAAGTCAAGAAGTGCACCATTGTTGGTGCATTAGCGAGAGTGAGTAGTTGGGTCATGGGCAGGTGGGAACTGGAGTGGAGAGGAGACAGACCATTAGCACTTTGCTACTTATGATATGTGGCTGGAGGTGAGATGCTGGGGAGAGAATTTAACAAAAGAAAGCAGTGAAAATTGCATGCATGGTGTGAGGGGAAGCAGGATTCTCATTTATTTATTTATTTGCTTTTGTTGACTGGATGGGTACACTAGACATAGGAATGCCTATTTTCAGGTACGACCCGGGACTCATGGCAGTGTGTTAGGAAATCTATCAGTAGTATTATAGGCTCATGTAATGCTATTGATGAACATCAAACAACAGTATTATGAGATTCCATAATACTAAAGATGGATTTCTTCAATTGTATTAGAGGAAATTAATTGTATGCTTTTCATTAGTACTATTGGCACTATCCACATATTACAAATCAACTGATTACTACCACTACAGATTACTGATTACTACTATTGATGTGTCTGATCCAGATCCCACATGGCAGGAAACCATACTTGACTTGGTACTCATCAATTTGGAGATGTGGGGAGGGTGACTAAAAGGGAACTGTTAGGGCCCAGTAACTTCATTGTTGTGTAAACAGATCTGGAAGGGGGCAATGCCACCCCCCCCCAAAAGCAGAAGGCAAATGTACTAAACAATTACTTCTGCTTGGTATTTATGGCAGACAGCAGTCTTCTGCTGGATAGTGGTACAAAGGGCATCACACGAGGGTTCATGAAATGGGAGAAGTGCAGATCTTAGTTAGTAGAGTAAAAAGGGTCCAGAATCTTTCAGGGTTATGAAAGGCCCAGATAGCATGCCCTGGCATGTACTTACAGAACTGGACACAGAACTGACAGAGCCCCTAACGCCTGCCTTTAGCATGTCTATTTCATGACTCACTGAGGTCTGAAGTAGTGCCAGTGGATTGGAGATCTGCCAGTGTAATACCACTCCACAAGGGGGATAGGGAAGATCCAGACAACTACAGGCCTGTCAGCCTTACCTCTACTGTAAATAAACTGATGGAGACCATAGTTAAAGAAAACTTGACAACCTACTTAGAGAAAAATGTTCTGTAGGATAGCAAGCAGCCTGGGTTTGTGTCAGAGAGGACATGCCAGGCCAGCCTGATACTGTATTTCAACTGGGTCACCAAGGCAACCGACAAAAGACAGGCTGTAGATTTGCTCTACTTTGACTTCATCAAAGCCTGTGATTCTGTATCACATAGGAGACTGTTAAAGAAACTGGAGGACTTGGGAGTAGAGTGAGGGTTTTGTTTGGTGGGTAGGAAGCTGGCTTGGGGAGGCAACAGATTGTAGTGGTGAACAGGTCTAAATCAGGGAACAAGGAGGTCACAAATGGAGTGCCGCAGGGTTCAGTCCTGGGACCTCTCCTATTGAACATATTTAAAAGTGACATGGGGAAGGTATCCAGGGAAAGCTGTGTCTCTTTGTTGACAAAGCAAAATTATGCAGCAGAGCAGATCATGAGGAAGGGGTCTGGGAAATTCAGAATGATCTAGAGAGACTGTAAAGGTGGTTTAAGATCTGGAAGTTGAGATTCAATGACAAGAAATGCAAAGTAATACACTTAGGGAGAAGAAATCCACATGCAGAATACTGGATGGAAGGGGTTAGACAAGCCACTTGAATAGGGGAGAAGGATTTCAGGGTACAAATTATTGACTCTGTCAAACAAATCAGTCAATGCAACAAAGCATACAGCAATCATTGAGGATGCTGGGGTATCTAGCATGGGGTTTTGCTAGTAGGAGAAGTGAGGTGATTTTGCCACAGTACAGATCTCTGCTGAGGCCTCACCTGGAGTACTTGTGCACAGTTCTGGAGTCCTCACCTAAGGAAATAAATTAACTGGCTAGAATCAGTACAGAATAGAGATACCATGGTGATTCAGGGCCAGCATGGAAGATCCTATGAGAATTACCTTGAAGCCCTAATTATGTAATCACTGAAGAATAGGCAAGAGAGGTGGAACACAATTGAAACCCATGTTTATCAGGAGTATAAACAAGGTGGATATTTAGAAGTTGTTGGTAAGGAATATGAATGCAGTATGTTTATCAGGAGTATAAACAAGGTGGATATTTAGAAGTTGTTTGTAAGGAATATGAATGCAGTAATTAAGGACCATGACTGGAGGTTGATGTAGGGTAAGTTCAAGTGAAATGTGAGGAATTTCTACTTCATTGAGAGTGTGGTGGAATTATGGAACAGACTGCCAGAGGAAGTAGAGGGGACAGATACCCTAAATAGGTTTAAACATGGTTGGGACGGGGCTAGAGGACTCATAAGATCATGGGGGGGCACACAGGACTGAAGGGTAGGGGGCTGGTAGGGACTGCCTACCAACATGGTATGTTGATGGTGACAAAGCAGTATTATAAGGCAGACTAGATGGACTTTTGGTTTCCTTCTGCCATCAAATTCAGTGTTTCTGGGCTGGCCAGCTAGCGAAGTGATTGGATTTCTGCTTGTGATGTCAGCTCCTTGGGTTCAGGAAAGGGAGCTGGATGGCCAGCTAGGAGGAAGAGGATTAAGCATCTGATTGTCTGTTCTCCTCCTCCAGGTGCATGGCTGACCTCTGGTGGAAGCTGGGGTGAGACATCACCAGCGTCAAGATAGTGGGGAGGCATGCCAGACATTGGCACTTTGGTGCTGCTATGTCTTTGCACACCACACCTTCCCTAAGTGGGTTTAGTATGCCAAAAACAATGCCAGTCCTCACATATGATGCCCTGTGCCACCATCAGTCCAGTTCTGCCCATCCATGGCTCTACGTTGGTGACCAAGCCTTTTGAATTCCATAGGGGGGTTGTTCCCATGGCCATACCTGGGGGGGTAAGCCAGGATTTACCCTGTTTGACGTCCATCAGGATGGGGTGTCTGCTTGGCAGCCCCACCCTGGAAGCAAGCTTTGGAATGGATCACCACCTATGGTAAGTCCTGGGAGGCAATTTGTGGGACAAGTGGTGCAGGGGCTGAGCTCCTTGGGGGAAAGGGGAGTTCTGGCACAAAAATAAATTCAATATTTGTATGTTTCTATTAAAACATGTCAAAAACACATTTGAGGAGCTTAGATGCAGTTAAAAGGATTGTTTTACTTTTCTAAAGACTGTTTCACCCTCACAGTTACAACGATAGATGGTACAGACCAACAGGTAAAGGAGAGGACGTCAGATGCTGTAGAGGCTATTTAAATGATAGGTAGTGCAGCAGGAGCTGGGGGGGGGGAGATGAAATGTAATTGGTCCATTATTTTGATTTTAAATCATACGTTTTTGTATTGGTTTTCATTTTGAGTGTTGGACTGCTGAGGAGATGTGAGTATGTGACAATGATGGCGGAACAGTGGGAAACTTTCAGAGCAAGAATCAATTATATGCATGTGGGGACATTGGCATGCTAGGTAAGTGGTTTGCTGTTACTGGATTCTGAAGGGCTACAAATATTCATGTGATTTATAATAATTTAAACATCCTTAATAGTGAAGAATTGGATTACTTAAATTTCATGTTTCTTAAGACTGTAGTACAATTAAGTCCTGTTGATGATCATGGTAGAATTGTTGTACTAGTGGAAGGATCTCCTCTAAAACTAAAATAAGAACCAGTTTAATGTTTCAGTTTTCTTTGTCTTGTTTTCTACATGTACACTGCACACCAGGCTGATTGACAGGAAACTCCCATCCACTAAAACCCTTGAGAAGGTCCAACTCCTATATCAACCCACATTCATCTTGCTTCAGAACACTGCATTTTACAAAATGAAAACCTGTCTGCTCTGCAGATGCCATCAGTGTTTAACCTTTGTTACTCCTGACTTTGCAGTGTAATTATTAGAAGTAGAGGGGAATTCATTGATTCAGTTTCCTCTGATGCTGTCAATATTGTTCTTTCAACATCATTGATTTGGGGGATATCGAAGAAAATTATTGTTAAATGATACCCTCAGATAAATTCTGCATATTGGAAACCAGTAATATGTGTTGAGTTGAATCACAGACAAGTGCAAGCAGCAGCTCTGGTTGTTAGTTGTGAGAAATCCATGCTGAAGCTGCCTTTTGCCGAGATAGATGCATTTTGTGGAGGTCTTGTGGGAAAAGCTGCCACAGAAAATTAACCTTCAACACCAATTCAAAAAATTCCAACAATCTTCTTTTAATAGCAATATAGAGGAACCTTATATTTATTGAGCTGTTTCTCATTTCTGGTAACTGTTTGAAGTTGATAGAATCATTTCTTTTTCTTATCGTTCACATTCCATTAAAATTGATTTGATATAAAAATTCATACAAGGTTCACCACATCAACTGAGAGTCATCTAAGCACTGCAGCAAGCAAGCATAAATATTTCAAGGGGGGTCACAAATTGTAATTCAGTCAGTATTCAATGTGCAGCCCACCCCACAAAAACCACATTGCTGAAAGGCAAATTTTATAAAATTGCTATTCATTTGAGATGGTAGACTGCTTCCTACAGCAGTAGCTTCATTTAATAAACATATTCTCTGTATGGATTTCTCTTGAAAGTGACAGTTGAAAAGAGATTTAGGCTTAGTTCAGAGGAAGAAATGTAAAAAGTTTCTCTACAGCAAAAGGGTTTCATCTGACAAAGTATTGCTGATTTCCATTGGGCAGATCTTATCTAGTGGTAACATTTCACAAATGTTCTTTTTTGACATAAAAAGGGAGGTGACTAGCAGAATAGTGTAAGTCATCTTGCCATTCTACAAGGTTTTGCTAAGATCCCAACTGGAGTACTGCAAGCAGCTTCGGTCTACTCAGTACATCAAGCATTGGTCAGTGCCAGTAACATTTGCTTGCCTGCTTTAGCAGTGAAGTTGATATGTTTAGTAATAGACTGAGGGGACAATACATTCTTGTTTTGTTTTTTTGTACACTATTTTTATCTCCTCTGGCTCTGGAACTCTTGGGAATCCACACTTACCACCACCCCATACCCCCCTCAAGCCACCTCTCTGAGGAATTGAGGACAGACACTCCCTTGCCCACCTGCCCCAGTGTAGAGGCAACCACCAGAACTGAGCCGACAGGGGGATTGGGAGAAGTGGAGAGGTAAGTCTGGCACTGGGCGTGTTGAGGTGGAGTACTGGAGGTGCCGTCACTTATCCAGAGGCTGTGGGGTTTCTTCTTTAGGTCGCCTACAGCGAGGATATGGAATGGCATCCAGTTCATGCCAGGCATGCTCCTGAGCCTGGGTGAAAGACACCTGCTGCTACCCAATGCCCTTCTTGCATCCCCGCACTGACTGCAACTACTCCTTCTGCCACCTGAT
Source organism: Neoceratodus forsteri (assembly GCA_016271365.2). Classification (NCBI taxonomy): domain Eukaryota; kingdom Metazoa; phylum Chordata; order Ceratodontiformes; family Ceratodontidae; genus Neoceratodus; species Neoceratodus forsteri. The sequence goes on from CM028135.1 coordinate 1,036,299,550, forward strand.
GTCACTAGTGCAGTGTGAAGAGGAAACCCTCCACCCCAGGAGAAGAGAGCTGCCCACCGGGTGCTCGATACTGCTATTACCCTACCAACCCTCGATGACACGAGCTTATTCCTGAACCTGGGTTGCCAGCATGGCATGAGATGTGGTGTCTAATGCCTCACCCTCAGCATCACCTGCTGGGCTATATGTCCTTGTTAATCATCAAACATTTTATTTGTTGATTTTCAGATGTGCCCAAAGTGATTTTTTTTACCATGTTTCTTGACCAGCATTCTGAGGAGCTGCTGTATAAATGCTAATTTTACAAATTTTACAATAGACGTTAAAAAGCCCATAACCAGTGCTGTGCAGGATTTTCAAAATCAAGTAGAGCAGAAGTTTACAAAATTTTGTCACATGTGGAACAGTGGAATTTTACTGAGGAATAATGCAGAATGGGTTAACATCATTATTGTGGAATTAAATTTATTAACACAGATAAAGACCCTACCAATCCCTGATGATCCGAGCTCATTCCCGAATCTGGGTCGCCGGTGTGGTGTGAGGTGTGGCAGCCAATGCCTTAACCCTCAGCACCACCTGCTGGTCTATACATCCTTGTTAATCATCAAACATTTTATTTGTTGATTTTGAGATGTGCCCAAAGTGTTTTTTTACCATGTTTCTTGACCAACTTTTTGAGGAGCCACTGTGTAAATGCTATTTGGCAAATTTTACAATAAACATAAAAAAAGTCCATAACCAGTATTTATTTATTTATTTGCACATCAGTTTACAACCTTTGAGCCAGAGGCTCATTTCCAAAGGTACCTCATCACATAGAGGACAAATACAAGCATTCTTGGTTCCAGGATATACTGTAGGTTACATAGTTTGCAAGCACATGTGATAAAGAACAAGACAAATACATATACAAGCATTTTAGGTTCCAGGATATGGGTTACATAGATAGCAAGCACATGTGATAAAGACAATTATACAGAGACGCCAGTTTGGTTACAATGGCACAAATTAGTGCACCAGTATGAGCAGTCAACAGAGTAGTAGCAGTTTAATCAGAAGTGGTACATACTTGCACAGAGAAAGGGCAAGTAACAGGAATAATGGCAGTACAAACAGAAAAAGGGGTAGAATTTAAAGAGGTGCGGTAAGGATGCTGCCCAGTGAGCATTGTCAGGGAGCAGAGGGTTGCACCTCATATTATAGACAGGTGCAACTACGTGTGTTGAATAGTTCACTTCTGAGTGCAGTTTTGAATTTGGAAATCGTGGGGGCATCCAAGATGGGGAGAGGGAGTGAGTTGTACCAGGAAGGGGCTCTATGGTGGAATGACCTCTGTCCATGGGAGGTCCAAGATCTTGGTACCAGAAAAGTGGCCTTGCAGGAGGTCTGTGTACAGACCAAGGGTTGGGCTAGGTGGAGGGAGGCTGTCAGCCCATGTGGGGATAGCCCTAGAAGAGTCCTCAGAGGAAGACTCACGAGGAGTCGAAGTGCTGGGTGGCTGTATGGTGTGTAGGTGTTTCACTACTGGATTGTCTGTGATTAAACTTCTTCAAAGATTCCACTAGTACTTGGTGTTTTTTCACTAGTGGGAACAGCTGGAATGAGTGCTACATTTTTCTCTTATATTCAGAGAGGTAACACTCAGGCCGGAGGGGCCCTACTGATGGGCTGGTCTGGGTGGGGCCTGGGTTAGGATGTATATTGCCTGTAAGGAGTAGAAGGAGGACCACAGATCTGGCCAGGATGCAGTGATGTGTGTGTTTCCTACAGGTATGAGGGGATGGGGGGTACCTTTGGGGAACAGGGGATGGGTAGAGATTGGCAGGTTGGGAGGGTGAGAATGATAAACCACCAAGGGGGGCCTGGGAAGGCAGTGGGGTGGTACACGGGGAATAGGTGTTGTAGGCCAGTGTACATGATAAGTGTGGGGTGAGTGCGAGCTATGTCAGGGAGAATTGCTGGTGCTGGTACCAGTGATCCAGTGGAGATGGCTGACTGGTGGGACGAGGGTACTAGAAAGTAAATAAGGGGGAGGCTTTTTAGGAGGAGGTGTATTAACATGGCTCTTATGGTGGAAGTCGAGTAGTAAGGTAGAAGTATTCAGGTTGACTTCTAACAAATGTGGTTACCAGTCTGGATTAGTGGTAGTGACACGGACTCTGGTAGATAAGGTACAAGGTTCGAGTCCCTGCCAGGACAGCTAGTGAAGTGCCTAGGTGAGAGCAGTGATCCATGTTCTGGGGATCTGATGCAGGCTGGGTTGGGGTTGGAAACAGGGTGAGAAGTAACGACTCCTAATGGTCACTGCGTGTGGGTTCAGCAGAGAAGTATTGAGTCAGGATGTGAGTTAGTTTGTGTGGCTGGGTGCTGGGGGTGTGTGGGTAGTGGTAGGTGTGAGTTGGAAAGGAGTGGAGTGGCTCAGGAGGTTAGAGGGGTTCCAGGAAGTAGTGGGGAGGAGGACAGGAACAGGTAGTAGAGCCAAGGTGGGAGAGTATGGGTCCCTCTAGTGGCTGGCAGATATAACCTGCAAATGGAAAAGTGGAGACTTAACTAAAAACAGGAGAGGAAGTGAGGTCATAGGGCAGTGCCTATATAGGTAGGGCGACCCAGGGTGGGTGGGCAGCCGACGTGCGCATCAACGGGCTAACCCCCCTCACAAGGGTGCAGCTTTAGAGGTGTTGTAACTACCTCTGTTGCACCTGTGGTGAATCCGCTCCTGGAAGGAGCTCTTGCTGTAGGCAGGTGAACTGGGAGCAGGGTGGGAGGATAGCGAGGCCTATAAGGAGAAGGAAAACAAAGGAGCTTAATTAGGATGCAGCGGGAGACTGGGATTTGAATTGAACAAGATGTCCTGACTCAGTGCTGCCCAACACTCGTGAGGCTGGTCTGGAGTGACTGTGCAGGATTTTCAAAATCAGGCAGATCAGAAGTTTACAAAATTTTGTCACATGTGGAACAGTGGAATTTTACTGTGGAATAATGTGGAATGGGTTCACTTTATTACCTTGGAATTAAATTCCACGGATCTCAATATATTCCATGGAAATGGTTGCAGAATGATTTTCTGCAGGAGAATGTTGTTCTGCAGAATACAGATCTGAACATCACAGCAGGCAGAATTCTGCAGGGTGAACAGGAAAACTGCTATGGAAATTATGGCAGCAGAAAGGTCATGCTGCACTTATTTTGCCAGCAAAATTCTGTATTCTATACAGAACTACCTGTAAACTGATAGGTCATCTAGGGCCTTTATCCGTGTTAATAAATGTTATTGGTTTTCCATTAATTAGGTGAACCACAGATTATTTTTCAGTAGCTTGCGGAAACCTAAATCATAGTTTATGCAAATAATGAATTATTAATCAAGAGTTTAAATTCCACTTTCAGATTTTGAATTTGACCTCTGGTGGGGCTCTGCAGAATTATTTGGTATTTTCATAAGTTCTACAGAATTGCATTCTGTTAGAATCTGAATCTTCCACTAAACACCACCTGCCACATGTACAGTATCTTACTTTTTGCACCTACAGTCAGGGGATGGATTTTGTTTTCTAGATATTATCAGGTGCTAATGTGGTTTCACTTGTTAATGCGTATATATGGTAAGCTATTTGCCCCCCCTCCCTCCTCCATTCATCATCCCTTCCCTGTTTACTCCTTCTGCACTTAAGATAGCAGGAGAGTCACCAGACAGTAGCCTGAAGACCTGGCCCTTAATTTACATTGCTGAAGTTTTACTACATAGTCTAAACTCAGCAGGTCATTAACCCAATTGAATCCACCCCAATCAACAATGATTGGGCCTTCATTTTCTAAAATACTGCTGAGTCCCCTGATTAGGCTGCTAGTATGCAAGCAGAAATGAATGAAATTAGTAAATATTTCTTGCTAGGGCAGAAGAGATGACCACAGACTCTACAGCAGGGATCCTGAGAAAAAGCCAAGCAGTGGTACATTTTCTTAAAGTTCATACAACAAGCATGAACTGATGCAATTGCAGTCAATCTGATGGCCATGAGTAGGTGTTTTTGATCTTCAGTAACCTTTCTTCCAAATTCAGTTTTTGTGTGTTTTGTTTTTCTTTGTCATCCTCTTCTATAATGGAAACCATGTATGTCAAGGGGGGGAGGATCTTCAAAGTAAACAAACTGCAAACAAATAGTTTTGGTTTTGTTGATAGATCTTAATCCTGTAAAACAATGTCATTATTTTTTTTTCATCAAGCTATAACAACCTCTTGATGTCACATCAATACCATAACAAGGATATAATGTATGGGAGGGCATTGTTAAGGATGGAATTCAATTAAGTCTTATCCTTGTTATGGTATCAATGTGACACCAAGAGGTTGTTATACCCTCTTGAGTACGTCACACCAATACCATAACAATGTGAACAGCACTGTGCATGCATGTCTCTTGAACATGGGGCTTTGGAGGAATGGCCGTGGTGGCAAGAACTGACCCAGACAGAGAGCGTGCTCCCATACTGATGTCCTCATGCCAACTATAAACCTCTCAAGCTTTGCACTTGAGGTTTAGTAATTTGTCATGATGACCACTCCAATGGGAACACAGCATTGTTATTAACTGGTTTCCATCCATTATCCTCTATAGGAATTCATTGAATTCCATCCTTAACAATGCCCTTCCATACATTATAGAGTTTTATTTAACATGAACATATCAAATAACTGTAAAAGAAAATGATTAATTTTAAACCCATGAAAAAGAGTAGGTGCAATGTCTGGTACAGTGTAGATAAGATAAGATATATCTCCTGGATTAAACTGATCTGGATCAAGAGGAGAAAACTGCATTGTTGCATGCCTTCATAACATCTAGCATGTACTATTGTAATACTCTTTACTGTAAGCTATCTGGAAGTTTGATAGAACACTTTCAGTTTGTGCAGAATGCAGCAGCTAGATGGATTGTCAGAGTTTTTGTTCTGAACATATCTCTCCAGTACATCAGATGCTGTATTGGCTGCCTGTGAGGTGGTATATCTCCTTCAAGTTAGGTTTCCTGGCAATCAAAGCCCTACATGCTCTGGGCACTGGCTTCCTGAACAATCTCCTCTGTCTCTATGTTCCTGATCACTTTTCTGTTATTCTGAGGTGGACCTCTTGACAGTGCACAGGTCCAGGCTAATGCTATCTGAGGAGTGAGTGTCTGCTGAAGCAGCATCCATTCTGTGAATCCTGCTTTGTGGTCTCAGGGAGACACCCACTGTTGAGATATTTAAAAAGGGTGACTGAAAAAAACATGTTTTTGACTGGCTGTTTCATGCCAAGAAACATCTAACATATTGCTATCTTCTATATATTTTTTTATTACTATCTATAATGACTTTTGTGCATTTTTTTGTGTGTTTAGGTTTTATTATCAGCTAGATCTAAGTAAGTATTTTAGCTGAGATAAAGCTGTTTGATAAATCTAAGTTTGCATGCCACTGGAGCGCAGACCAGAGGCAGTCATATGGGGTAATTTCAGCAAATAATAGAGTTCTCATCAGCTAAATGGTGCTTACACTTCAAAAAGAAGAATTGCTTTCATAATCACAAGCTCTATTTTGAGTGTAAACAAAGCCAGAGCAAGGGAAGACAGAACCCGCGTGGACTTTACCAGCTGAGAAGACAAAAGGATTGTCACTGCAATCTGCAGAACCAGGGTCTGGTGTACAAATCTAGTTTGGATCAATTTTCCAGATGGAAGGTTTTCCAGGAGGCAAAGAGGATGTATCAAATCTATGATGTCAGTATGATTTATTTGATGATGCATCACATAGGGCAGGTAGCTGAAGGTTTTTGAGGACTTGCCGGACCATAACAACTTAGTTAAGTTTGGGATCTTGAGCAGTTATCATCTAAGGTTTGAGTGTGCCCTGATTTATTAAGATCCTGTACAGTAAATAATCTTTCTATTCTGTTAGTTTTAAGAAGCTATAGAAAATGTTTTTCTGTTTGTTACTTCTGTTGTGTGTAAATCATTTTATTTTTAATTTAATTAGTAACCCTGTAATTCCCATAGTCTTTATGTATGTGATATATGTAAATTGTGTAAATATTGTGAAGTAGTAAGTACTATTTTTATATACTTCATGCTTCTGTGACTGAATCTTTTGGGTGAATCATCAACTGTTGGTGTTGAAAAATCCCTAACAATGTCCCTAACAGGTGTGGAAAGCAGAAAAAATTGACAACCTGTTGCACACTGTGACATGTGACAATCTGGTGCTAGTGGTGTGGATTTGAAAAGCATTGTTAATAACCAAATTATCCAGTAACAGAACAGGATATTGTTAAGGGAACACAGGGTACATTACTATTGTTAATTTTGTTTTTTTACCAAGAGTATTTAGAGAGAGAAGACATTATGTCTGGAATATATGAAAAGTGCACTTCGCTAAACTTGCAAGAGTTGTGCAAAATGAGAAGGGTGGGTTATGAAGAAAGTCAGTCGAGGGCAGAACTCATAAACACCCTCGAGTAAAGTGACCAGGGATATGCTATATAAGTGGTCATTACTAGCTGAATTCATGAGACAGAGACTGGAAAACTTGAAAGTGAACTAGGGCCGAGAACTTAGGCAGGTTTGCAAATACAGAGGTTGAAGCTGCAGTTTGCTCTTGTTCAGGAAAAGGCTGTGGCAGAGCTGCAGAAGGTGAAGCTGGAAGCAGAGGAGTGAAAGGAGAAGCAAAAGGCTCAGGAGTAAGAGAAAAAAAGCCCCAGCAAGTGACCCAGATGAAACGCATGAGCAAGCAAGAGAGATGGAGATTCTGGACCAGAGGGCAACACCACAAATTGTGAGAAGTTGCATGAGAGGTTTGACCCCGGAAGTCAAAATTAATTCTAAAATGTTTTGCCAATATCAGGATGGGGATGGTCTTGATTTGTTTTTAAGATCTTTCAAGAGAATCTATAGGTGATTTCAATTTAGCAGGGCTTCTTGGGTGACTCCCCTATTGCCACTGCTTACAGGCAAGGCATTAGAAGCTTTTACCATAATGGACAATGAGGACTTGCATGGCCTATGATAAATTGAAAAATGCCTTGCTAAAGCATTTTAACTTCCCAAATAAATTCCCAAGGCCTATAGGCAGCAATTTACAGGATTAACAATGGCGCCGGGAGATTGCTATGCTGAAATGTATATGCAGCTAAGTAATTTGATAGAATGCTGGGCAGAGTTGCAAAATTTTTCTCTGTTGAAGAAATAAAATATTTATTTCTTGTGGAACAGTTCCTAAAAACTGTACATGTGGAACTGGGAATATGGTTGATGGATAGAATATGGAGATGGATAGAAGCCCTCGCATCCCTATTCACCCAGGCCAGCCAAAAATAAAAAAAATAAAACATTGTACTAGGGGACTTTAACTCTAACTGGCTGGCCGGCTCCAGTGCAAGAGACAGAGAACTAATTTCTGGGCTTTACCTAACTCAGATGGTTGCCAGCAGCAACATAACTAACTATCTTAAGGGGACTAGTACCTTAATCGACTGGGTAATTACCATGCACCCAGAAAGACTTACCAATGTTCATGTACTACCTGACACCCTCAGCGATGACTCACCCACCCAATGTGAGTGGTCGGCTAAAAAGATTAAGCCCCCTCCTCAACTAGTATGAAATAGAGTCATCAGAGCAAGCTCCATGGTCAAGTTCAGGAATCATCTTGCAAACCAAGACTGGAGCATCCTAGATAAATGCCCTTCAGGCAACACAGCCTTTCAACTCTGCCTCACCTTCTTTAATGCAGCAGCGGACAAATTCACCCCCTATCACAGGAAGAAGATAAAAGGCGATAGCATGGACTGGGTCACCCCTCAACTACTCACCATGATAAGACAGCATGATCTCCTCTGGCACTGTGCTAGGGCAAATAGGGCTACCACAGACATACAATATTACAGAGTTGCCAGAAACAAATGTACCTGGGCAATACGACATGCCAACACTGCATTTCACAAGACACAGCAATCCCAGAGTTTGGGTGATGGGAAGAAGTTCTGGGCCTCAATAAAGAACCTCCTTGAGAATGACTATAGGTCACCCCACACTTCAAGCTCCAACATAAGGGGAGATCATTGTTGATGATGCTGCCATGGCCAATGTATTCAACGAAGCCTTCTTGGACTATAGCATGGTCCTTCCCCCAGGACCCACCATGCCCCTTGATGGTATTCCACCCACCAATCTACCATTCCCCTCTAGTTACTACCCTAATTTCTACTGCAAACAAGTGACAGTGGCCAAAGCCAGAAAGTACATTACCAGAGTCCTAGGAAAAACTCATATGGGAGGTGATGGCCTTGATAAGAAACTGATCAACATCACACTACCTGAGATCATTATTCCCATCACCAAGCTGTTCAACCTATCACTCCACATGTCCGCCTTCCCTTCTTTTTTTTTATACTGTATTTTTTTAATTATTCAAAAAGTAAAGATCAGGTTAATTACAATTAAAAGAAAATAATTTTGAAATTATTAATACTCTATGATTACGTAACTAAATAAAGCACAAACAAACTATTTTTTTTAATTTAGAGGGGTTATAAGTAAGATCTGAAAAAACAGACTTAATACTAGAGCTGTGCTATAGTCAAATAAACCAGAAATAATTTTGTCTGTGCACAAAGTTTTTACATACCATCAAAAGAAAAATTACAAACTAGAATTTAAGCATCAAACCCCTTCTTAGAGTTCCGGGACTTAGATGAATTAAAAATGAAAAAAATCTATTACAGAAAAATTATTGCAGAACAAGAGAGCACAGTTCATCAAAAGATGATTCTTCTATTAATACTGGATGATATTCAGTCACTTCTGCTTCTTCATCTTCTTCTTCTTCTAAGTCAGAACCAATGTCCTCAGGTATTCTAACGTTATTCTCAAAAAAATTTCGAGCAGCATCTGGATCCTCAAAGTGATGAAATTTACTCTGGAATTGAATCCTCAAACATGCCAGAGCGAGTAGTGTTGCTAACACTTGAGCATCTTTAAATTGAGAAAGAACTGGTAAAAATTGCTTTCAGCTACGTTGTGTCAAAAAATCCGGGTATAAATTAACGCGATGCCCCTCATACATACATATTTTTCTCTACCTGGCCATTTGGAGCAATTTGTTTCATTTAGCCTGTGTATTGAAAGTTAAAATGATATTTCCTTTCCCAAGCTGCTGTTTTTCTATATTTAAATACTTTGTCTGACGTGAGAAAGGATGAAAAACAGATTCCAGGATAAGAGAGGTGGGTAATTGAGAAAACAACTGTGAGTGTATTTTCAACTGTTTCATTTAATTTCATATTAGAAACTGTTCCAGGAAAACCAATGAGTCTCGAATTTCTTTTCAACATTTGATTTTCCAGATGTTCTAGTTAGGACATTTGAGCTAATTGCTTATGCAGCACTGCATTTGTAGTGCCTTCCAAAGTAAGGGTTCTAGCGGAGAGGGCTTTTACTTCTGTTTCATTAATCTCAATGTCTTTCTCTGCACTCTCCAATCACTTCTCTATTACAATACAGCATGAGTTAACTTCTGTAAGTGAATTTTCCACTTGTGCAAAAGACGACTTAACATCTGCATGAAACTTTGTCAGCATAGCTTGAATAGAAACAAGGATGGGTTTCTGAGATGTTTTGGACTTCCCGCTCCCTTCTGAACAGGTAGCTGCAACAGGGGAGGCTCCTGCTCCAACCACTCCTTGAGAGACAGTAGGACCTCAGGCTGCAGCACCTCTCCTGACAATGTTGGGGGAAACAAATTTATCCATAGCAAAAAAAGTGAAGATATGACCAAATAAAAAGTCCTCAGAACTGATAACCTGTTCCTATAAATATAGCTTTCTGGACAACATCTTCACTCGATATAGCAGAGCACCAAACAAAAACGTCCTGTAGTATCACAGCTCAACAGTGCCCCTGTCCTCCTTCTCTTTTGTCTAGAAGTCTGCTCTGGTCACCCCAGAGTTTAAAGGGGGAAGACAGATCACTAGTAGCCAACTACAGACCAATATCAATCCTGTCCCCACTGTCCACAGAGCTTGAGAGAATCATAGCCAACCAGCTTACAGACCACCTGCTTAAATACAACCTCCTCTGCCCTCAGCAGCATGGGTTCCACAGATTCCACAGCACACGCATGGCTCTAATTGATTTCACTGGCTATGTGCATGAGGCACTTGACCAGGGCAGCTTGGTTGGGGCAATTTTCATTGACCTGACCAAGACCTTTGACCTTGTCAATCACCAGTTACTGGTTCTTAGGCCAAGAACCCTAGGATGATCCCCAAATATAGTCAGATGGTTCTCCAGCTACCTGACTGTGAGCTCATAGAAAGTAAAAATCAATGGAGTCATATCTGAGAATCACAAAATCACAGTTGGGGTCCCCCAAGGGTCTATCCTGGGCCTTCTTCTATTCTGTCTCTTGTGAATAATCTTGCAGCTGCCTGCCCAACCTCTGAGATACTGCTTTATGTGGATGACACAGTAATTTTCTCTCAGTCCCTGCCAAACAACACTCACCAGGAACCTCCAGCACAGCTTTAACCTGATTCAAAACTGACTCACCGATAGTCTGCTAGTGCTCAACAGCAAAAAGAATAAAACTATACTCTTTGCAGCATGCCAAAAGAGGAGGTTAACAAAGCCTCTCTCAATTACCCACAACTCTCTCTCCATCCTTGAGCAGGTGTCCTCATTCTGGTATTTGGGAGCCACTATTGATGAATTCCTTTTCTCCGACTAGCACATATCCAATCTCACCACTGCTACTAATAGGAAACTAGGTGCCCTCTATAGGGTTCAATTCTGCCTTACAACTGAGGCTAGGCTCCAGGCGGTTAGAGGTACAATTTTACCAATATTTTGCTATGGAAATGTGGTATATGCTGCTGCCATGGACACCAGCCTTCGCAGAATACAGACCTCCTTCAATAAAGCCTGCAAATTTGTCCTCAGTGCTGATCTCCTCAAGCATACATGCAATCTTTATATTAGGGTGCAATGGCTCCCTCTCCAAGACCGGATCAAGCTGCATTCCTGCATCCTAGGGAAGAAGACCTTCCTTGATCTTGCACCTCCTTCTGTAAAGGCCTTATTCCGACCAACCCAGCTGGGGCATGCCACTAGAAGCATTGCTAAACATGCACTAGCTGTGATTTTTAGAAAAAGAAATTGGGAAAGTGAGCGTTTCCAGTAAGGACTCCCTCCTTGCTCAATACACTCCCTTTCTCTTCTAATAGCTACACAAACCTTAGCAACTTCAAAACTGAGCTAAGGAGATTCATCTCACCCCTGAGCAGTGCTTCTGCCACCTATAGCCACCTATGGAAACTAGCTCCCTGAAAGCCTGGCCCGGCCCAGATTGCATGCTCTATTCTGTTGCCTATGCCCCTTCCCCTATTACCTCCCCTATTGTTTCTCCTGTCTCCCTACCCCCTTTAAACCCCCCTTACTATTTACCTCCTTTAACCCTCTCAACTGTATCCACAACTAGCTAACCTGCTGGGTCTTGTCACTTTCTCCCACCTTTCTTCTGCGGCACATCCTAGTTAGACCCAGGCTCCTTCCTAGTCCAGCTGCTACTACCCTATTCACTAGTAATCAGTTCCTGTACCTTTCTGACTTTGCACTTTTCCTCCTCATCATGGGTGTGATATAATACACCTTATAATCTGGTGTTCCAAATTTGTGTGGATTCTGTAATACTGTTGACAGTACTGTAATACTGTTTATTCTATGTATTTAGTAATGTTTATTTTGGCAATGGCTCACGGCTGCATTTGCTCCCACCTGTCTTTGCTCCCCCTCCTTTTTTTATTGCATGATGAGGATCCTTCATAAAGGCGCTTTTAGCGCAAAGGATGTATTTCCAACTTTCTCAATAAAATAAACAGAACTCCAAGCTCCACTTCCAGTTCCGGTATGATGCCTTGAGCAGCTTTGAAAGATAGCTCCTCCATAATCAAACCTAATTGGCATCCAAAACTTTAATTTTAAAAGTAACCAGTGGATAACTCTCTCGCTACAACATCGAAGGAGGCACATTGGTTCCACAGAAAAATCGCAACAGCAAAATAGCGAACGCCATAACAGCACATACATAATAGCGAGTGAAGTTTAGCGACTGCATCGTTAGTGCTATGCATGTTCAGCACTGGGTAATAATAGAGATTGTGGTCTGCTCAGTAATCAATGCTGCAATGGTTTTTCATAGGTTCATAGGAAAAGTACAAAGTCGAGGGAACTAGCCCATTATGACTTCGCCATCCATTAACCAGGATGGAAGTAGTATTTATTTTCTCCCATATAGTTGTCCAGATTTATTTTAAATACATTGAAGTTTGGACTATTTACTACCTCTGGTGGCAGAGGATTCCAAACTGGAATTACTCTCTGAGTTATAAAATTTTTCCTTTTATTTGTTTTTGCATTAAATGTCTTGATTTTAACATTATGAGATCTGGTAGAGCTTAAACTATTTCTCCATTCAAGACATGGTGTTTCAAACAAGGACTCATTTTTTAAGGCACAAAAAATTAGACATAAGTCGCCTCTCATAGACCTGTATTCTAATGAGTAAAGGTTACATTTTTTAAGTATTTCTTGGTAGGGGGTATGTTTGAGACCTTTCATTCTTTTTGTGAATCTACGTTGTACACGTTCCCTATTTATCTTATCCTTTGTAAGTGTAGGTGCACAGAATGAAGAACAATAGTCAAACTTTGACCTTATCAAACTGCTATATAGGGAATTAATACCACTGGGTCTCTACTTTTTAAGTTTTTAAGTATACAGTTAATTAGACGATGACATTTTTCAACTATTAAGTTATTATGGTCAGTAAATTTTAGGTCATTAGTAATTACTACTCCTAGGTCACTTTCAGATGAAACTTCAGTCAGAGGTGCATTTTTTAGCATATAATGTGCTTTTTGGTTATTCTTACCAAAATGCATAACTTTGCATTTATCTATATTTAATGATACATTTTTATTAGTAGCCCAGGTTAATATATTATTTAAATTTGTCTGGAGATTATAAACTGAAGCTGAGTTATTAACAATGCAACCCAATTTAACATCGTCAGCATATTTATTTAACCATACCCCATTTGATGTAGACATACTGGAAACCATTAGATTAAACAAGATAGGTCCCAGCACAGAACCCTGGGGCACTCCACTTGTCACACTACTCCATGCTGAGTCATAACCTCTAATACTGACTTGTTGTTTTCTCTCTACTAACCATGATATAATCCATTGGATTATATTTGTGCATATCCTTTGATTAAATAAACATTCAATTATCGTTTTATGTGAAAGAGAATCAAATGCCTTTTCATAGTCTAGGAAAATGACATCCACTGGAAAACCAACATCTAATGCCTGGCTCACTGGTTCAAAAAAGTTTATTAAGTTTTCCTGACACTATCGTCCCTTACTAAAACCATACTGAAAAATATCAATATCCTTATTACCTATAATATGCTCTTCAAGTTTTTGTAGGATGAGTTTTTCCATAATTTTACCAATACTAGGAGTTAAACTAATAGGTCTATACTGTTTGGTAAGGAATTTTGACCCATTTTTATGTATTGGTATAACTCGAGCAGATTTCCATTCCCTAGGTACAATACCATACTGCAAAGATTTATTAAAGAGTAAGGTCAGAATATCAGTCAACTCAGCTGCCAGATTTTTTATAAAGACAAAGGGTATATTATCTGTACCAACCGAAGTAGAAGTTTTAAAGCTCATTAAAGCAGAAAAGACCTCAGAGGATGAGAAAATACATTTTTGGTTATTATCAGAAACAAATGAAAAATCTAGTTTTTCCTGATTTTTAAATACACTGGAGAATTGCTTATTAAAAGCGTTTGCCATGTCTGATTCTTTAGATATTAATAAATCATCAACTATCAAGGGTCCAACCTGAGTTTGTGAATTTTTTAACGAGCCAATATAGTTAAAGAAGGACTTTTATTATCCTTCTGTTTAACCAGGTTTTTTTCAAAATTCTTTTTGGCAATATGTATCTTTAGCTTTGTCTCTTTTGATTTTATTTTGAATCTTTGCCAATTTTCTTCAGTTTTATTCTTATTATACTTGTTAAAAGCCTTTTTTTTCTTAATATAGATTTCCTTATAGCATTATTAAACCAAGCAGGATTACGTTTTTTTATTTGTTTATTTAGATCTATCCAGTACCCAAGTATTTATGCAAAGTTGAAGATTAGTTTTTATTTTTTCCCAAATTTCCTCTACAAACCGTTGATTTAAGTCTTTTTCCCAGTCCCATTTTGATAAATAATTTTTGATTTCCGCATAATTTGCCTTTTTATAATTTTTCATTTTAGTGATTCCTCTATTTTCCAAAGCAGTGACAAATAATTCCCAAAAAAGTGTGTTATGGTCTGATAATCCAATAGGTTCAAGAATTATTGGATTTTTATAATATTGTTTTGTATTTGTAAATATCAGATCTAGAATATTATGTCTAGTAGGTAGTGTGACAATTTGATCCATACCTAACACAAAAATAGTTTCCAGGAAATCTTTCTCATTTTGAGTTATACCACATAAAGAATTCCAATCTATTCCAGGGAAGTTAAAATCTCCCATTATTATTATATTCGCTGGCAGTTTGATACTTTGAAAATAACGTAGAAAAGATTCAGATTTATCATGATCCAGGGATGGAGGTCTATAACATATTCCAAAAGTGAAAGTCTCAAATTTTAATTTAACAGATAGCCATAATACTTCCAATCCTAAAGGATCTGGAATATCAAATTTTAAATCCAAACAATCATAGCCCTCTTTTATATAAAAAGCAACACCGCCTCCTCTTGAAAATTCTCTATTTTTTTTATAAAGGTGGTAACCAGGAATTTCAAGACCCCATTGATTATCTGACCATTACAATATTTTATCATACTGCTGTTCTCATCACCTTTTTTTCTAAATATGGTTGCAGTAGCTCAGATAAGAGGAGTGAGTTTGGTTATCTTCCCACTCAGCTGCACAGCTTGGTAATATCCTGGTGCAGTAGAGCACAAGCTTGAAAGATTGGACAGAGTCTATTAAATTAAAATGAGTACTGAGAATGGAGAATTGATTATTAGCCATTTTTATGCAGTTTATATTTTCTGACCTTTAGTTTTTACATTGTGATTGTTTTAGAAAACATTTTAAAGAAGTGCTTATGCATTCATGATCTCCAGTCTGTCAATGGTGTAATGGTGTTTGGTGCTGCAGTGGTTGTTACCAAATAGGCGAGGTTTTTATTGACTCACTATTTTTTTCCATTTAATGGCAACATAAAGTGCTATAGTTGCTATTGTGCCATACTTCATATGTCACTCTTAAATAACTTGCGATTAAGTGCTTGCGGTTTTGTAGTCACCGAAATGCAGTCATTAATATCACGGGTTACCGGCACATCTGAGGGTATTTCCCAAAAATTGGAAGGCAAAGCAGCAAAGTAACTATTTTCAGCTCCTCTCCTACTGGGAGGATGCGGCCAACCAAAATTCCACCGACTCAGAGCAAACAAACGCCAAGCCTCCTTGTACCAGTATGGCACAGAATGTCAAGGGGGAGAAAGAAAGTACAAATGCAAAAGAATGTGGCAAAAAAAAGAGATGCTGACTTACCCCCTGAAGACAACATCCTCCGTGCTATCATGGAATTCAGGGGTGAAATGACAGAAATGATTAAGGAGTTCTGCACGGATATGGCTCACTGCAGCACTGCATGGATGAGGAAGATGCACAAATTACAGTGAACACTACCAGATTGGATTCCTTGAAGGCTACGGTCCTTTCTTTAGTCCGTGCCCAGCTGCAAACTTCAATCGGGCAGGAGGATGCCAAAAACAGGGGCCTGTGAAAAATATCATAATTTTTGGACTGCCTGAGGGGAGGAGGGAGAGGACCCCCTAGCCTACTCAGATTACTTGTTTTGTCTGATATTGGACCTTGAACCAGAATTTCAATTAGACTTTGAAAGAGTGCATTGGGCGTTGGGGCCCAGGCCAACAGCCAAAGATGCCAGACCGCGCTCTTTTGTGGTGTGGTTTCTTAATTACCAATTGAAAGAAACAGACCTCAGAAAGGCATGGCAGAAGGGAAAGATCATGCTGGGGACCCATCACCTTGTGCTAGATAATGACTATGCTCAATTTACACAGAGGCAAAGAAGAGAGTACACTTATCTATTCCCCCTCCTCAGAGCTAAACAAATCAAGTACCGAACCCTGTATCCTGCGAGGTTAACAGTCATGTTGCCTACAGCTTCTATTGCTTATAATACAGTGTCTGAAGGCATTGGAGGACCTGATTAAAAGAGGAATTCTACAGGAGGGAGAGGGAAACCAGAATGCCCTGAGAAATGCTAGATCAAGGGGACCACAAAGTGATGACCCACCACAACAATTGCTGAAGCTTTTTCTTGGAGACATGCTCCACAAAATAAACCAACTTCAAAACCCCACACTGCCTTCTGGAATACAGTGAGCACTTTTATGTTTTGATTCCTGCCCTGCTTTCCTCTGCTAGACTGGTTGGTTGGGGGGAGTGGGGTCGGGGGGTCGGCCACGGTCTGGGATAGGAGAGTGTACTCACACACCCAAGCAGTGAGGCTGGCTATCTATTGAGCATTACAATACAGACCTAATGCTTGGTTGCTATTTGGGGTGTCATATTTGTCTTTAAGTGCCTCTCGATAGCAGACTTATGGTCAGGCTGGGAGGACATGATACTGTGATCACCCCAGTTCGGGGCCCGGAGGCTGTGGGCCCTCTCCCTGCATCTCTCTCTCTCTCTTCCTGCTCAATCCTGCACCTTGCCCTTCAGGTGGGAGTGTGATATTGGGCTGCTAACTGTGCCAGGGAGGGGCGGGGATAGGAGGAGGAGGAACACTTAAAGAGAGCATGGACCAAACAGAGGCATGAACTACCTGTGCTAGCTTATTAAGAAGTGTTTTTGGCCCGGCCCTGTGGCACTGAGGGTTGAGGCACTGGACACCACACCTTGCACCATGCCGGTGACCTGGATTCAGAAATGAGCCCAGGCCATTGGGGGTTGGCAGGGAGAGGGAGGAGGAAGGATTGAGCATCCTGTGGACTGCTTTCCTTCTCTGGGGAGGGGGGATTTCACCAATCAATGCACTGGTGACCTCTGGCGGAGGCTGAAGGCACTACAGTGCATGGTTGCAATATGTAGGGATTGGAGCAGCAGCAGATGTCCTTCAGAGGTGCATGGGAGCATGCATCAGCTGAGCTGGACTTCATTGCACATCTGAGCTCTGGGGTCTACATGCTAGAAAAACCCAGACCAGTGGGATAGGCACTGGCACCTTCACTTCATGCCCAACACCTGATCTGTCTCAGCTGAGCCTTATATCTCATCCACCTCCAGCTCCACCGCTTGACAAAGTCTGCCTCTCAAGGAGCCCAGGTATTAGTAGGGCTACCCTCCCCGGGTGAGTTAAACCTGGGGTGCTGGCAGCGGGGGGGGGAAGAGAGAGGGTTACAGACCATAGCAGCTCTCAGGCGGGTGGCCACAGTAGAAGGATGCCTGAGAGAGTTCCCCTGATCCGTGACTGGAGGGAAAAACCATTGACAAATAAAAAAAAAAGAAGTGCCTTTGGCAAGTTAATCGACATGGCGCTCAAGGCATTCTCAAAGCAGAATTCCTGTAATAAACATCTAATTGGATGGTTCGACCAGCGCTAAGTCATGAGACAGAGGGGTGCAGAGACTATCTAACCTGCTTTTTACACATGACTTGTTGAGAATGAAAGAATTATGCTTCCCCTTTTTCTCCCTCTTTGCCTCACCTCACTCGGTAGTTCGCTGTTGGGGGGGATGGTTGGAGGAGGGGAATGATGTCACAATGTGTGGCCTTCCCTCTGGAAGATTATGCTTACATTACAGGATTACCAGAGGAAATTTTTCCATAAGAGTTATGTAGATTGTAAAATGAACTACCTCTGAGTTTCCTCCAGAATGGGAGGGTTCAGCCCTGGCCTAAACTGATTTTGATACATGGTTTGGAAGGGATTGGGGGGTCAGACTGGGGGTCTTCTCTGTTCAAGATATGGGATTCATCAGACTGGGAAGGGTGGGGGTCAGTTCCACCCTTTCCCCCTTTTTTTCCTCCTCCCTCTTTTTCCTTCCTTGCGCTCTCTCAATTCTACTGCTTTGGTTCTCTCCTCCCCTTTCGGCCCTGGGATTTATTGAATTTAGAAGGATAACAGGCAGGCAGTATAGTGCAGTGGTCTAAGGCTCTGAGCTGCAAATCTGGTGACATCCAGCAGACCAGACCTGGGTTTGAATCGCACAGCTTCCACTTGCATACTGTGTGACCCTGAGCAAGTCACTTAACCTCCTTGTGCTCCCAGGTCACTCCTGTAAAAAAGCTTTCAGCTTAGTGTGCTATACCTGGTTAAACAACTAAATAAAATAAAAAAAAACTTTCATCCAGCTACTGGAAAATCAGGGTAAAAAGGGAATACTATTATTTTGCTACAATATGGAGGGGCTTATGGGAAATGGTGAGCTCTGGGAGCCTCATGCCAGACCAACCACAGACTGGATCCCCTTTTGGGCTTTGAGTTCTTTTGGGGTTACTCCCACTTCTTGGTGGTTCCTTTACCCACCTGAGAGCCAGGGAGACCCCTGATCCCATCCCGCCCCTGTTAGGGACCTGGGATGAGAGTTTGCAGAGGTGGTTGATTTACACTGCCTCACCTCTGGAAGTTAGTAGACATACAGTTGATATTTTTTTCTATCTCGTTAGAGCTATTTTGTATTCTTTCATGTATATAGTTCATTTCAACCTGGGTTGTCAAATATGGTTGAAAATTATATTAATTAAGAAAAATGCTTATTTGATTAAGTTACAAAGACACAGGAGACAAGACATATGGTTCAGAATTGAAATTTTATTAAAGTGGGAACACGTAAATCAGAGGAACCACTGGCTACTAGGTGATGGGTTTCCTCTTAGTATGCTCCCACAGGGTCCATGGAGCTGCTCGATGTTGATGAGCAGGTGCTGTTGTGGGGATGCTGGAGGGCTTGACTATGGTCTGGGGGGTGTGGTCCAAAGGACACTGGCTTCGCCCAACCTGTAAAATAAGACAAAAGGGAAATTATTATCATTAGGGATAATCAAAGCCACGAGCAGTATTAAAGTTAACAAATGACAACACACCCAGTTATAATATACTCTCAAAACATAAATGGACTCCATAGTCCTATTAAACATGCCCACCTGATGCAGCACCTAAATAGGCAGAAAGCAGATGTCTTCTTTCTGCAAGAGACTCATCTACCTGACTTAGAGAATCAAAGGTTTAACTGGGGCAGCAGATACACAGTTTATGCCTCCTCGCATCCTAGAGGACGGAAAAAAGGGCAGCTATTTTGATACCCTCAGCTACCCAGATGGAGGTATGGGAAGTGTAAAAGGATGGACAGGGGTGATATCTGATAATTCTGGGTAGGTTAACTTCCAGAGATGTGACCCTGGTGAATATTTATCTGCCACCCCAAACAAAACTGCCAGTCCTTAGGCACATTGTAACTGAAATACTAGAACACCTCCAAGGTCAGTTAATACTGAGGGGTGACTTTAATATTATAATGCAGTCTAATTTAGACTCCTCTAACTTGTAGATTTACCACCAATCCATCATAGCCAAATTTCTTAAGGCTCAATTAGAGCACTTAGGATTCATAGATATATTGCGGAAATTATTTCTGTCCTCTTCTGGATACACCTATCAATCTGGAAGATTCCACACTTATTCAAGGCTGGACTACTTTATTATGACATGCGAGCATTTTACGACAGTCAATGATATAATAATCCACCTGAAAATACTGTGGGACCACCACCCCCTCCTCTTATAGCTTGACCTAGGTAAAAAACCTAAAAATACTCTCTGGAGATTGGACCCCTTCATTCTCAAAGATAAAAAAATTGTAGCAAAGATGAAAAACAGGCTAACATGGTTTTTCAGGGAGAATGCCTCTCCTGAAGTATCAGAGGCTATCTGATGGGATGTAATGAGGGCAACCATTAGATGGGAAATTATTTCATATGCATCACATAGGAAAAAAAAACCAAGAAGGTGAATATCAGGAACTAATGAATCTCCTGCAAAACTATCAACTACTTTATAGGGAAGGAATAGAGAGCTTCAGATAAAAATACGGGATACAAAGGCAGCAATTCAGAAATTGCTGAACACTAAGATCGAGCAGTTGCTGATTTATTTTAAAATGAGCAAAATATGAGGGGGACTAGGGGAACAAACAGGCTGGCACGCAAACTAAGAGCCTGCAAAAAAACAGCTACCATACTTAAAATTAGGAATCCCAAAATGGGCCAGACTACTTATAGGGATGAAGAAAAATGGCAGATATTTGTTAATTATTACCAAAATCTATACAAGGTAAGGCTACCCCTGAACAGAGAAAAAGTGTTTTAGGGCAATTGAAATTCCCAGCTTTATCATAAGCACATGTCCCAAAATTAGTAGCTCCTATTAGAACAGAGGAGATTGCTACAGCCCTTAAAAATCAAGCCATTAACCAGTGTCCGGGTCCGGATGGTTTTTCTGGTGAATGGTATAAGTTGTTCCAAGCAGAACTAATCCCCAAAATGCATTATTTATTCAGAGAAATAGTAGGGGGCACTCCCCTCCACCTTCATGGGACTACGCCATGATTGCTGCCATACCCAAACCAGAAAAAAATAAAATTTAGCCATCATTCTATTGCCGCATCTCTTTATTACATAATGACTACAAAATCTATATGGCCATTTGGGCGGAGAGATTGGAGCACATCTTGCCTGCCATAGTACATCCTGATCAGGTGGAGTTTATAAAAAAAAGAAACATGACTAATAACATAAGAAATACCTTAATATTAACAGAATACACAGTCCCTGCCAAAGACATGGCCAGATATTTCCTGACATTTCTGTGATATTTCTAGAGAAATCTCCTGCTTTATCCATTTACACAGTAGGGGCAGCAGAGAGAAACTGTTTAGAAATTTTTCAAAATATCTTGAAATATCTGGCCGTGTCTGTGGCTACTACTGTATCCAAAAAAGGAAGATCCCAGCAACCTTTCTCAGCTTAGATGCTGAGAAAGTGTTTAACAGGGTGTCCTATGCCTTTCTTTGGGACATGCTGTGGGCATTTCTGTTCCCAAAGACTTTAATTAAGTGGCTCAAGCTCATCTATGCCACACCCAAAGCTTATGTCTGAATTAATGGTGACATTTCCTCCCCTTTTCCAGTTTACCAGGGCACATGTCAGGGCTATCCATTCTTCCCACTTCTTTTTGCCATTTACATAGAGCTCCTGGCAGTTGCCCTGAGATGGGCCCCAGATCTTGAGGGTGTTCCCTTTCATCAGAAGGAGTACAGGCTCAGCTTGTTTACTGATGATCTTCTTCTGTCCTTTTTGTCCCCAATCCAAACAATACCAGCAGCATGGAAAATATTATCACAATTTGAGAAACTAGCAGGGTTTAAGTTAAATATAAATAAAACCACAGTGCTCCTATACAACTATTTCCCCCATTTCTTTAAAACAAGCTCTACCTTTAAAATGGAGATCTACCAAAATAAGGTACCTGGGAGTATATATCCCTTTGGATTTGGGGTTCATTGAAATTCCAAACTATGAACCAGTGTCAAGGGCTGTTCAAAGGGACTTAGAGAAGTGGGGAAAGCTAACATTAACATTCTTCCAAAGAACAGAAATAATCCATATGAATGTCCTTCCCCGGCTATTACATTTATCCCAGAATATCCCCTTTTTCCCATCCGCATACTTTTTCAGGTCCTGGGATATCATGATATCTGGATTTATTTGGGGACATGGCCATTCCAGAATAAGGCTGAGTCTTTTAAAATTATCCCTAAAACAAGGTGGAACAAATCTTCCAGATCTGGGAATTGTATGCAGAAGCTGCCTTTCTGCGCCTCCACTTGTTGTGGTTATCACAGAACTACAAAGCTCAGTGGAAGATATTGGAGTTTCATCTAATGATTTACATGATATAAAGAAGATACTATTTTCCTCCCCAGAGAAAACATTGCCCCTCAGAGATTTTTACACTATAACTGCACAGGCTTTAAAAAAATGGTTCAGAACCAGAAAGTTGAAAGCCTTCCTATCCACATATGAATATTGTAAAATCATTTTTTGAAAGACGAGCTCTTCCTTCCATCTAAATTGGATCTGACCTTTGCCAGATGGTGACATTTGGGTCTTGAGCACACATTTCAGTTTCTAGGGCACTCTGGTGTCCTGACATTTGCGAAGCTGACCCTCAAGTACAACATCCTGAGCTCTGACCTGTTCAGATATTTTCAAGTTAGAAATTACATTCTCAGGAACAGAGTGATCCAAGCCAAGATTACATGCCCAACCCCTTCCCCACACTCACATTGTATATGGATCATATTCAGGGGAATCATTGGGATCACTTAATAGGGTCCTTGTACAAAATTTTAAGGGACTTGTCCTCTAAGTCTGCTGCCTCAGTTCTGCAGAGCTGGAACAGGGATCTTGGTTTGGAGGTTTCTGGGGAGCAGTGGGCAGAAACAGCGTTAGCCGTGGTATGGATTACCTCTGCAAGTGTGTGGAGGGAATTCTCATGGAAGTGTCAGTACAGATACTTTAGATCACCTGCGAAGCTCATTAAATATATGCCAGCTAGCTATGGGAATTGCTGGAGGGGTTGTGGGTGCTCTTTAGTTGACTTGGGTCATATCATGTATCAATGCCTATCCTTATGCCTTTTTGGATGTACTTACAAAAAGACATTTCAGAATGTATGGGGGATCCTGTTGAACTCACTGTAGAAATGTTTCTATTAGAAATATATCTGGACCATTCCCCACCTTGGATTAGAACATTGCTCCCAATTTACCTATTACCTGCTAAAAAGCCATCACAAGACGTTGGATGACCCTGAAGGCTCCTACGATACAGGACTGGAGAGAAATACTAGTGAACATTTACAAAATAGAAAGCCTACTAGCTAGGATGAATGACAAAGAACAGCAATTGTGGGCAAATGGCAAAGATGGATCATCCACCAAATGTAGGTGGATTTGGACTTCAGTCCCTTAGGGTATGAAACACTTGGGTAGGGGGCAGGGGAGGGAAGATGGGTAGAAAAATATGAACCACACACCTTACTATCTGTATAAAGGAACTTATATGTGGACTGTGTATATCTACAAACATACTATATTGTCTTGTCTTATCTGTGTCTATATACTGCAGAAAATATAATAAAAATAAATCAAAAAAAGAACTCCAAGCTTCATGAAGGAAGCAGCCTTCAGAGCTGATCAGTTTATATCCAGCCAACTATTCTCTCATTGCAAATGTAATGGGGGGGACATTAGGGAACCAGAGGGGAGGGGCAACCTAAAGGAAGCCAGCCTATGTCTGATTCAAAAGGAAAGCCAAGTGGTTTCAGAGGTAAAGGGTCACGGAAACACAAGTGTTATATCTGTCAGAAACTGGGCCATTTTTTTATGACTGTCTGAAAAACATAACAAAAGGGGCTAGTGCAGCAGAAGAGGTAGCTCAGGGGCTCACAGCAGATAGTGGACTATACCTATGCACCCTGTGATGCTAAATGCAGTGGTAACCCAGGAATTGAGGGACACTGGTTTCCTTCATTTCTATGGTGAAGCAGGATTTGATTAACTCATTGTCTCCTAGTAGATGCCTGTAGTCGTCAGTAAAAAAAAAACTGGTGTGTCCTGAGGACGTCTGCAGAAGTTGGCTACTGACTCCCAGTGTGCCCTTGCAACATCTGGTGAAGTCGCTTATATATTTTCATATATATAGTGTAACAGGATATAATATATATTTGACTGCATAGCACCGTTGGAAAGGTAATTTTATGCTGAACGACTTTGTCACTGATATTTTGTGCATATCATGTATACTTTAGGAGTTATTTGCATTTGTTTATGGTATGGTGTGTATGGCTTATGTTGCCTGTTTTAGTGAAAAAATTTCTTTTTTTTTGCTGCTTCAACCAACAAAAAAAAAAAAAATGACATATTATTATTTGCATACCACCATTAGGAAGGTAATTTTGTGCTGAACAACATTGCCACTGATATTTTGTGTATAGCGTGTATACTTTAGGAGTTATTCACATTTGTTTATGGTATGGTGTGTATGGCTGACATGTTTTCCATCAAGATTCACCTAAGCAGCTTGAATAAAATTCACTTTTTTGGCACTTCAGCAGGTGTAAAATAAAAACCATATTGATTACAACTGGTTGCATAGCACCATTGAAAAGGCATTGTTGTGCTCATCAACTTTCATGCTGATACTTTGTGTGTATCATGTATACTTTTGGAGTTATACGCATTTGTTTATGATATGGTGTGTATGGTTGAGATTCATCCCTCAAATCTCACCAAAGCATCTTGACTAAAATGAGGAAAAATTATATTTTATAGTAAAAAGATATCTTTTTTTAACAAACATAATATTAAAACACAATCTAATGTCTCTATGCTTAATTTGGTGTTGATATTTTACATATTTTCCAACAAAAAATGGCTTATGTTACCCTTTTTTAGTGAAAAAAATATTTTGTTTGCTCTTTCAACCAGCATAGAAAAAAAACAAAATTACTTATTATTACATGCATGCCACCATTGGAAAGGCAATTTTGTGCTGAATAACTCTGCCACTCATACTTTGTGTCTAGCATGTACAGTTACTAAGCTATTAGCATTTGTTTGCGACATGCTGACTATGGCTTGATTTTGCTTAGAAAGGCCCAGGATTCACTGTTAAAAGTATATAGGAGATTCAGGAGGCAAGTGGTGTAATCTCAGAGTGAGTCTGTGGAGGCAATGAGTTAAGGAGGAACAAATCCTGCCTGGTCAGTTTTCTAGGGTTAGAGGACTAATGTGTCTTGTGGTCTCAGTGCCAATGTCCTTGATCTTTCTATTCTTTGAAGCTGGCCAGGGCATACGGGAGGTGGGTGCTATACTGGACCTGCCCGTGGATATAGTCATGAGTAATGACTTTGATAGTAGGTCCAATATTGTGTGTGTGTGTGTGTGTGTGTGTGTGTGTGTATATGTCACTGCTTGTTGCAAGGTAAGGGAACTGTCTCCTGAGGACACAGAGAGGTCACTGCATGAGGAAGCAACCCCTATCTAATAAGCAGGAGAAATGTAGCTGACAAATGAGCTGGGAGCAGCAGTTCTGAACCTCAGCTACAGCCTGATGAGAGCACATCTGTAGGTAGCTGTCCCACAGCATAGTGTGTTTCGGATAAGGTCAGGTGTGCAGAGCTTTGGGAGAGCTCAAAAACTTAACCCACGCCTGCACAAATTAAGGGAGTTAGCTACCAGGGTTGTAGGTGATTCTCAGTGCTTTGGGAAAAGGGAGGTGTACTGGGAGAATTGGCTCCTGTACTGTGTGTGGATTCCCAAGGGAGGACTGGAGGTAGGTGTATTCTATCAGATACTTTTTCCCATGAAGTTATGGGAAGCAGCTTCTGGCTTTAGACCATGAGATACCCTTTTCTGGACACTTGGGGATCAGTCACACAAAAAGGTGGCCTACTATAAATTTTTTACTGACCCAGTATTTTTAAAGATGAGGGAAACTACTGCTGGACTTCTCTCTGGTGCCAGAAGGTGGGAAAGGTTGAGGACAAGGCTAAGACAACTTGGATTACCCTGCCTACTATCCAAAAGCCATTTAGGTGAGTTGCTATAGACATTGTGGGGCCACTTAGCACTGAATGTCACATCAGCAAGTGGTACACCTTGGTGGTTGTAGATTATGCCACAAGGTACCCAAAGGCAGTGCCCTTGTCCTCCATTGAGACTAAGAATGTGACCAATGAACTGCTGGGGATATTTAGGTCGGTGTTTTTTTCCAGGATATTCTGTTGAACCAGAGCACCAACTGCATGTCTGATCTGATGGTTATTCTTTAAAAGAAGTGTAGGGTAAAGCAGTTCAGCAGCTCAGGGCCTTGTCATGCTACCACCAGGCTAACGGTCTGGACAGGCATTTCAGTGGTCGCTTAAGACCGTATTAAGAGCACTTGTCCACCAGCATGTGAGAGAGACAGAGAGAGGCAAGTACTTACCATGTCTCTTATTCACATACCCAGAAGGCTCATAGGAGTCCACAGGGTTCTCACCCTTCAAGCTCCTGTTTGTCCATACAATAAAGGGTCCCCTTGATTTGGTAAGGGATGAATGGGAATCTATTGTTGAGTATATCCTGAATTTCAGGTCATCGCTAATGGAGCTCATGGAGTTTACCCAGGAGCACCTAGCCACTACACAACAGAGAAAAAAGACGGTATGACTATGGGTCCAGAGCTCAAAAGTACAAAGTAGGTAACAGGTGATGGCACTCATCCCCATCCAACAGAATAAAGTACAGGTGGCTTGGGAAGTGCCTTACCTGGAGGTCATGAGGGTGAATGATGTTAACTATGTGGTGGAATTATCAGACAGGAGGTGCAAACAATGAATCTACCACATAAACATGATGAACCCTTACCATGACTGTGAGGAGATGGTCTTGACTGTGTGCAGCTATCCAAAGGAGAGGCTGAAGCAGACCTGCTGCTAGATCTCCAGGGACAGTTTAAGGGAGAATCCTCAGTGGATGCTGTCACTCTCTCAGAATGTGTGACACTAGCTCAAGCTGCTGAAATGCATGGGGTGCTCATACACCTGGTAAAATGTTCATGGTGCAGCCAAGGCATAACATGCTAGCAGAACACCACATGGCTATATGGTCCCAAGCCCCACTGAGACAGCCACACCACAGGTCCAAGAAGTACTGTAGTAAGACATGCCATAGAAAGGGAGATCATGGAGATGCTCACTTACTGGTTAATCCAGTCTGGGTGATCCTGGACCTCCCCAGTGGTACTGATCCCAAAAAGTATGAGACCAAGAAGTTCTGCATCAACTACTGCAAGCTCAGCAGCTGCACAGAGTCAGATGCATACCTCATTCCCAGGATGGAGGAGGTCTGAAAGAGGTTAGGGGAGCCTTTTACCTGTCCATTATAGACCTAACAAAGGACTATTGGCAGGTACCCCACACCATGACACCAAAGAGAGGTCAGCCATGGTCACCCCATTTGGATAATTTGAGGTCAGAGTAATGCCATTCAAGATAAAGAATGCACCAGCTACCATTCAATGGCTCATGGACCACATTCTGAATGGGGAAGGAGGCTTCACTCTGGTGTGCATGGATGACTTTGCCATCTATAGCCTGACTAGGGATGATCACCTCAGGCATGTCACCAAGGTTTTCTGCTGACTGCAGGCCAACGGACTGACAGTCAAGACTGAGAAGTGCCAGATAGGAATGACAAAATGACATACCTTGGGCACATGGTGGGGGAGAGGGTAAATCCATCCAGAGCTAGTGAAAACTGAGGCCATCCAGGGATAGGTCACACCCACAACTAAGAGAAAGACACAGGCCTGCCTACAGATGGTTGGATACTAACAAATGTTTGTGCCAGATTTCAGCAACATGGTCAACCCATGTCAGATCCCACCAGGAAGAAAATGCCAGAAAAGGTTCACTGGATGGAAATCTGCAATACTGCGTTCTACCATCTGAAGGAGGTATTATGTCAGGCACCTCTGCTCATCAGCCTGGACTATTCTCTAAGGTTTATTGTGCATGTAAATGCATCTGATCATGAGCTAGGTGTGGTTCTGAATGAGGTAATGCACTCAGGAGAGGAACAGCCAGTTGTATTTCTGAGCAGGAAGCTGCCGCCCAAGGAGCAGGCCTAGGGCACAGTCAAAAAGAATTGTCTCGGTATTGTCTGGGCTTTGCAGAAGCTGCAACCTTATTTGTAAAGGAAGGAGTTCATTCTGGTCACAAACCAAACCCCCCTCCCATGGCTGCATAGGAGCAACAGACAAAACCCTAAATTGCCGAAGTGAAGCCTGGTGCTGTAGTTCTATAATATGGACATTAGGCAAGGCAAAGCAATCTTTATTTATAAAGAGCCTATTCCTGAAGGCTCTGAGTGCTGTATATAGTTCATCAGAAAAGTTACAAAACTGAAAACAAGAAACTATACCAAAACAACATTTCAGAATACAATTAAATTAATAAAACATGCAAGACACAGATATTTGACTAAGGAAGGAATGCTTGTTCAAACAAAAAGGTCTTAAGGGAGGCATTAAAGGACCCTAATATATTGGCCATATGAATATAGGCAAGCAGTGAGTTCCACAAAACTGGAGCAGCCACTCAAACGCTCTGTTTCCCAAAAGTCTTAACCAGGAAAGGGGGACAAAAGCAGGCCCACATTGGTGGAGTGGATGGGGCAAACTGGGTGGTAGAGAACAAGGAGCACTTTCAAGTAGTCTGGTCCCAAACTGCACAGATCCTTGTAGGTTAACAGGCATACTGTATATTGAAGGTGATGGACAATTGCACAGGCAGCCAGTGTAACACACACAAGACCAGCATGACATGACAACTCCATGAGGAGTCCACTATCAGTTAGGGAACAGCATTGTGAACAGCTGCAGGTGCTGAATTAAATCTCCAGATAGCCCTAAGTGAAAAGCATTGCAATAGTCCAGACTAGAGGTGATGAAAACATGGACAATTGGTACCAAGCCTCACTGAGTTAGATGCAACTTGACCTGGGGATGTTTTGAAGATGGTAAAAGTAAAATCAGACCACAGCCAATACCTGTTGTTCCAGTGTTAGTCTGCAATATAAAATGACCCCCCAGGTCCTTCTCTGCATCAACAGCTGTGAGAGATTGGCCACCCGCTGAAGGGAGAACCACACCTTGCGCAGCAGCCGAGCCCCAGCATCCCGGTTCCATCAACATGATCTCTGTCTTTCCTGGGTTGAGACATAACCAGTATGAGGCTATACAATCATTTATTTCAGCCAGACATTGACTCAACACTGAAGCTGCAAGATCTTTGTCAGGAGAACAAGACAGGTACAGCTGAGTATCATCTACATAGCAGTGAACCCCAACACCATACCATCTAATACTCTTCCTCCAGTGGCAGCATATACACAGAAAACAAAGTGGGTGCCAGAACTGAGCCATGAGGCACTCCAAAGGACAATGCAGCTGCTCCAGAGGTAAAACTACCCAGGGCTACCTGCTGCTTTCACTCAGTTACGTAGGACTCAAACCAGCAAGGAACTGTTCAGGTGAGGCCCGCATAGTTCCTCAGATAATCCAAAAGCATCTCATGGCCAACTGTATCAAATTGTCTTGCACAAGGAGCAGATCATGGATTATCCTGATGAGAGCAGTCTTTGAGCCATGACAGTACTGAAAATCAAACTGGAGTAGAGAGAGAAAAGATGGCCTCTAAGGTGTAGTCCTGTTTTACTTGCTGTAGAGCAGCGAGCCTTGTAAAAGCATTATTTCTTACCTTGAAGTAAGATTATTTTTTTATTGAAATGACCAATAAAAGAAAAGCTTCTTCCTCTATGTCTTCAGAGGAAAGTTTTACCTTACTTTGTATAAGACCCACCAATAAATCTTTCAATCTAGCTACCGCCACCCATGGCCCTGGGAGTTATAGAAAACCACTGGCCTCTCCTGGCTAGATAACAGCCCTTCAAGCCCCATCCATGCCTGAGTTAGCAGAGATAGTTGAATCAAAACTGGAATTCCACATGAAAGAGTCTTTGCCGGTCTCTACAGCATTGTTACAACCCGATTCATCTAAGATGCAAGCCAACATAAAAGAGAATACTAAACAAACTATTGACACTCTCACAGAATCCATCAATAAAATCCTTGTCTGGACTGAGAAATTTGATAGATATTTTGATGCTATCAATGCTCAGGTGGATTTTCTGCAGCAAGATTTAAAAAATAATAGGAAAAAAGTTGAGATGCTGGAATCGCAACTCCAAAAGAATACAGAAGCAGTTAGTGGTGTCCTTAACAAGGCGCAAGCAGTGGAAACCATGGGGCATAACCTAATAAAAGACAATTACAACATAAATTAGAAAAACAGAGAATTTGGAAAACCAGCTGAGGTAGAAAAACCCATGTATTGTGGGCTTACCATTGTCCTTGGACACAGAATTTGAAAAAGTTTTGGATTTGACTAAAGACATGTTACTGTCAGTCTTCAATATCCCAGAAAATAATTTTCCATTTTTGACAAAAACATTTTGGGTGCAAAGAAAATCATTACTGCTTTCAGAATTGAGCAAAGCAGTAGACGCTGAACAACATAGATGCACAGATACTGTCAGCAGATAAGGGCTGCCAGGCCCATCCAGTCTGCCCATTTACGCCACTTGAACAAGATCCAAAGATTACTATTATGTTATCCTTTGCTTTTGAATCTGACAGGGACTTAGTTCTAAAGCTGGCTTGGATCACATCTCCATTGATTCATAAGGGATTCAAGCTTGGTATTTATCCCGAGTATTCATACGTTATCCAACAAAGAAGAAGAAGACAGTTTCTTACATACCGGCAAGAGGTTCTGGAGTTGGGGGCTCAATTTTATTTATTACCACCAGCAAAAGTCATGATTCTTCATAAAAATAATACATGTATTTTTTCGAATTAGGTCAGCTAACCTCATTTTTACATGCTCAGTAGGATGAAAGCTCTAGCTCTGTTTCGACAACATACTCAGAGAAGGAGAAGTCTATGACTGCAGAGTAACATGAAAGAATGGACACATGACATTAACACTTTTTTCATTTTCTGATACAATGTGATATAACTTTCTTTGCAGAAACATAGAAACATAGAATTTTATAGCAGATAAGGACCGCTTGGCTCACCAAGTCTGCTCATTTCTCTACCTATTGGGTAAGCTGCAGATTCTAGTTAACCAACAGCTTACTTCCTCTTACCCCCCACTATAATTGCCTTATGGCTGTCCCATGCATTCTTGAATTATTCCACTGTTTTTGACCCCACAACCTCCTCAGGAAGGTGGTTGCATGTGTCCACCACTCTCTCTCCATAAAAAAATATTTCCTCACGTTGCCCTTGATCCTTCCCACCTCGATATTCAAATTGTGTACCTTTGTTCTTGCACATCTCTTTTTCTGAAAGATGCTACCCTCTTTTGTTGGTTCCTTTGAGGTACTTGAAAGTTTGTATCATATCCCTCCTCTCCCTCCTTTCCTCAAGGGTATGCATATTAAGCTTTTTTAGTCTCTCTTTGTATGGCTTCTGTTGCAGACCCTGCACCATTTTAGTTGCCCTTCTCTGGACTGCCTCCATCCTGTCTATGTCCTTGTGGAGATGGGGTCTCTAGAACTGCACGCAGTACTCCAGATGTGGTCTCACCAACTGTCTGCACAGAGGGATAGCAACTTCTTGTTTTCTACTGGTGATGCCTCTCCCTATGCATCCCATGTCCCCCAGCTCTCCTTACTGCCTTCTCACATTGCTTGCCTACCTTAAGTTCATCTGATATGACTACTTCCAGATCTCTTTCCATTTTTGCTGTTGTGAGAACCTCCCCCCCCCATAGTGTACTCTTCACCTGGGTTTTTGTTTCCCAGGTGCATTACTTTGCACTTCTTTGCATTGAATCTAAGTTGCCATACTTTTGACCAATCCTCCAACCTTGCCAAATCCCTTCTCATCCTTTCCACCCCGCCGCAGTATATGATACATGTACATGAGGATATTTCTTACGCTGGTCAGGATACATCTTTTCAGGTGTTTTTTTTGGACATTATGAATACACAAATGGAACTGGTTTACAATGCCCCACTTACCCTAAAAATATATCCAAAAATATATCTATTTTCATAAAAAATGTTTTATTGTAACATCATCACTCCCAGTCAGTAATATACATCAACGTTCCGGGTAAACCCTTCTTCAGGACAAGATTGGATCTTCTAAAGTAATAAACATAAAAAGATATAAACAAAAAGGTTTTTATCATCTCAATTCCTAAGCTCTAAAAATATAATGACAAAGAATACTTCAAATGAAGGTATAATAAACCCTTACTATTCATTTCATGTAACTTTTCCATAGGTTTGCTGCTTTACTATCAAATTCACTGTTCGACTCCCACCACAGGCCACTGTTAAAATTAAAGTAAAAATGCTTACTAAACAATTACAATCAGATGCAAACTAAATTCATACTATGCACGTGAAATATTTTCTTTACTAACCACATCTTAAGAAATGTTTTTACCATCCTTATACTATTAAATCATGTTACAAAACATTTATAAAGCCACTTCACAGGGACATCTGCAAATACAAAAACTATTGTTATATGTTAGATGTTATTATATGTTATATGTTGTATATGTTATTTTTTCTTTTTACTCTTTCTTCTACTTCCTTCTATATATAGTCTCTAAATAACACCTGACTTTAAACAGGCTCCCTATTTTAAAGACTTTTAGGCTGAATTAATCTCTCAAATTGTAACTTATTTAAATATTTCCACCAAACTAATTTCATTCACCTTCTCGGATATTTTATGGCTTATGTATCAAAGTTGCTAACCATATAGTCTTGCAGGAATGAATATGGGAATACAATTATTTATGTTCTTTCTACATTAAGCAAGTATATATAGATATTGAAAGGCACATTAACTATTAGATTTAATAACAGTGAATGTTCAGTTTAAATAACTTTCTCCTATGAAATGGACTAGTTCATCTGAACATGTATTTGATAATTTTTTTTCTTAAGTTCTGTTTATTACAATGAAAAATAAAAATAAAGTTTAAAAAAAAAGGAAACCCAAATGGAGAGGTTAGTACATGGAAAAAGACTCTAGATGATCTGCCAGTTGCTCTGCCACCACCTTCTCAATAACCTTCATTAAAAACCACCACATACACAGTAGGGTGCAATAATGTCTAAGGTGGCAAAAAACACTGTGTTATAGTGCTCCATGGCCTGCTCACAACCCTGTGCACAGGCCAGCAACATACCTGAGACATCCAATGCCTCCTGTAGCTTATGATGCTCCAAAATATGCTTGATATGGTACTGAATGATCCCTACAGAAGGAGCAATTAAACAGGGGACCAACCACTTATGCACCATATTGGGTTGCAGTATGGCAATGTGAACAGGTTGTATAGACAATAGTTAGTGTCCCTTTTATGTAGCGGTGCTATGAGAAACTAATGTTGAGTACACCCAGAGTGAACCAATGGCATAACAGGTGGAGCAAGGATTACTTACTGGTTCCACAGGATTTGTTTTTCATGTTTCCATGGGGGGATTAACAACTTTTTTTGTGCTTAATTCAGTTATCAACTAGATCTCTCTAAGTATTTCAGGTGAGATAAAACTGTTTGGTAAATCTAAATTTGCATGTACTGGAGTACACGCCTGAGGCAGTCATGTAGGGGATCATTTTGGAAACAGCAGAGTTGCTGTCAGCTAAATGGTACTTACACATCAAAGAGATGAATTGCTTTTACAGGCTCTGTTTTAAGCATAAGCAAAGCCAGAGGAGCAGTGATGTATCCCACATGGACTTTAACAGTTGAGAAGACAAAAAGATGGACAATGCACAAAACCAGGGTTTGGAACACAAATCCAGTTTTGGGCAGTTTTCCAGATGGGAAATTTTCCAGGAGACAAAGAATGTATTGAATCTATGAATTTTTATCAGTGTGACATTTTCGATGATGTGTCATGGCGGGGTTGACAGCTAAAGGTTTTTGAGGACCTGCCTGACCCTTGTAATTTAGGTTTGAGACCTCAGACCATTACCATCTAAAGATGAGATCATGCCTAGTAAGAAATCTTTCTAGTTTTTAAGTTTTAAGAAGTTATAGAAAGAGTTTTTCTACTTGTTTCTTCTATTGTGTGCAAACCATTTTCTTTTTAATTTCAGTATTAACCCTGCAATTCCCATAGTCATTTTGTATTATGATATCCTCTAGATTATATAACTATTTTGAAGTAGTAAATACTATTTTATGTACTTCATGCTTCTGTGACCAAATCTTTTGGTGGGATCATTAACTATTGGTTTTGTGCCCATACCAAAGAGAGCATTGTACTGTGTCAGCTGTGGCTCTGGTGGGATTCAGACCAAGAACATCCCAGGTAAGAGGCTCACTTCTGAGAGGTGTCAGCTACTGAAGTACCCCTACAGGTGTGGAGGGATGAGAAGATTGACAACCTGTTGTAAACTGTGTCCTGAATATAGACAGGTTGTGACACCATCATGTTAATTAAAACTGTAATTTTGAAGAGTTATACAGTCTGTTTAATATTTCTGTGTGGTTACTTTCTGTATTCTTGCTGTATAGCACACAGACACTGTGGGACTGGGTGCTAAATAAATAAAAAATACTGTACTACTACTAGACTATTGCAAAAATAATTTACTTATTTTAAAAACAGATTTTATGAACAAACACAATGATAATTTTTATTTTTAAAATCATTTTGATTTGACAATATTAATTTGCAGACTGTAATCAAAGGTTTGGGCATGCCAAGAATTGATAGGAGCTCACTACAACCATATTTGAAACCTCTTTTCAGATTTATAAAAACAACAATTTGAAACTTTAAGACACATCAGGAAGAGATGATACCTAACAGTATGTGTATGTACAAATAAAAGCTATATGTTTTGGCAGAAGATAATAACTGATTATTCAAATTTAAGTGTCTAAATACAGTAGATTACAAGATTAATTTTACACGTAGAAAAAAAAAACAGTACATTGAATACTGTTTTTAATTTATTGCTGTGGTCCTGGTTATGATCAATCATAAAAATCATGATGGTATGAGACCATAATTCTATTTATCACTGTCATCATTTCCTTAACATGTTTTTTTAAATTGCAGTTATTTAACAATTACATTTAATTATTGTTAGTCTAGACTGTTAGACTAGAGGTGGGTGAAAGTTATTTTCACCTTAGCGGAACTTCCATGACATGTTGCAACTTCTGCAAAATTTTCTGAGCTTCTACCTGTGGTGAATCAGAAAACATCCAACTGTATTGGGTGGAATTTTGCCCTGTCCCACTTTGATATAGGCAAAAAAAAAACACTTTAAGTGGTGTCCTGTGTCCCCTAGCCCTGTCTGAAATAAAAATTAAAAATCCCCGGTGGCTAGCGGTCCCTCCCCTACTCGATCACCCACCTGATGTGTAATTAAAAAAGTCATGGTGGCTTGCAATCCCTCCCCCCACCCAGTCACCTGCCGAACATCTAATTAAAAAAAGCCCTGGTGGCTAGCTGTCCCTCCCCCACCTGATCACTCATCCAACGTGTAATTAAGAAGGCAATTGTGGATAGCAGTCCCTCCCCCTACCCGATTACCCACCTGACATGTAATTAAAAAAGTCCTGGTGGCTAGCAGTCTCACCCCCACCTGATCACCCACCTACTGTAACATGACCAGGCAGTGTAACCCCCATCCCCATTCCCATATAGCATACATACATTTTGTCCCTGGTTCTTGAGTGAACCCACCTCCCTAGTCCCAATCCCCAGTCTGTGAATTAAAATGTTATTCCCTGGTGGTCTAGTGTGCCCCCACCTCCATCCCAGCAGGCAGTGTTCCACCCTCCACTCCCCCATCCCAAACCTGAGTGAGTGACTGGCACAGTCCTCCTCTCTCCTCCAAGGCCAGTCACCCACCGAACTGTCAATGGATGAGCCTGCAAGCTCATTTATTGACAGCTCAGTGGGTGGCTGGCCATAGAGGAGAAAGGAGAGTTGTGCCAGTCACCCACTTGAGTCTGAGATTGGGACAGTGGGGTGGTGGAACACTGCCTGCTGGGTTGGATGCACTAGACCACCATGCAATAACATTTTAATTCATGGATGGGGGATCAAGAATAGGGTGGTGGGTCAATAGATCACCAGGGAAAGTTTTTTTTATATACTATACAGGGGATGGGGTGGGGTAGTTACACTGAGTGGACACATTGGGTGAGTGATCAGGTGGGGGAAGAGACTGCTAGCAACCAGGGCCTTATTAATTACACATCTGGCAGGTGATTGGGTAGGGGAAGGGCTGCTAGTCACTAGAGATTTTTTGGGGCAATTGGGCAGTGATCAGTGACCGGTGAGGGGGGGTTTCCAGTAGACACCAGGGAAATAAATATTACTATAGGGTACTGGACAGGCTGAATTTCCATGAAAGACAGACTTCCATTTGAATCCAACCTGCGGAAGTTTTTTTTGCACACCTCTATTGATGATAATGATTTTTGGAGATTGAACATGATCTGTGAAAATAATTGATAACGAATAATGAATGCCTGTCTGTAATCACCCTAGGCATAAGTCCATTGGCTCTGATGCATTAATGGAGTGCTTGGACTTGTTCAGTCTCAACACTGAAACTATACTGCTTGGGGGCTTTAGTGCCAATTGGCTCTCCCCAGAGGCCAAGGACTTCAAGAATGCACTCACAGCAATCCACCTCACTCAACTGGTCAACACACTGACTAGCGTTAACTACACTATTGGTACCAGCACCCTACTGGGCTGGATGCTGTCTAACCACCCTAGCCATTTATCGGGTATCACTGTTCTCCCAGTTGCTGTTAGTGACCACTCACCTGTTCTGTTCCAGTGGTCCAATAACTTCATCAAGCTCCCTGTGAGAACAGTCACTAACAGGGTTCTCATACGGGGTCACCTAGATTCACTAAAAGTGGATCTTCGCCATCATGATTGGTCTCTAGTATACAATTCCAGTAATGCCAACTCCACTCTTGACCACTTCATTTGCCACTTTAATGAAATTTGTGATTGTCATGCCCCATTGAAAATGAGCAAAGTCAAAGGCCACTGCAACTCTTGGTTCTCCCCTGACCTTCTTGACCTGTTGAAATCTAGGGACCACCTATTGATAAGGGCAAGGGCCTCTGGCAACCATGATGACACACAAAGCTATAAGAAAGCACGTAATGACTGCACTCGGTTAATACGTGCTGCAAAAAATCAGTACTATAAAGAAGCCCTGTCCAAAACATGGAGTGAAGGCAGAACATTTTCGAACAACTTAAAGGAAGTAACTGGAAAAAACAACAAGTCTGTCTCAGCCATGCTCAATATTGACAGCATACCCACCTTGGATCCCAGAACAATTGCAAACTCGTTCAACAATGCCTTCACAGACTTGACCGGGGAACTCCCCCAGACGTCTTCAGCCTGTCCAACACAGCTACCACTAGAGAGAAAAATGACCAGGCCCCCTCCTATCTCCCTTTCTATTTCAAAACCATCACAGCCAAGGAAGCTCGAAAATACCTCCAAAAGGTCCTGGGCAAATCTAGGTACAGCAGCGACACCCTGGATCTGAAATGTGTTGAACTGACCTTGGATGAAATACTGGCTCCACTTACTCATATTCTCAACACTTCACTCAGGTACTCGCACTTTACTATAAAGTGGAAATCTGAGATCGTGACACCAATCTTCCAGAGTGTTGATTGTGCACTAAATAGCAACTACCATCCAATTTCTATTCTACCACCTCTCTTGAAAGCACTTGAGAGAATAGTCATGGACCAGCTTGGTGGATACCTGGAAAAGTATCAACTGCAATGCCCGCAGCAACACATATTTAGAAAGGGGCACAGCACCACTACAGCGCTGCTTGAATATTTGGGTTACATACACAACTCCCTCAACCGTGTTCTTCTTGTCGGTGCAGTCTACATCAACTTATCTAAAGCATTTGACATGGTGAACCACACACTACTGATCAAACAGCTTGAGATCATTGGTCTCTCTCCTGACACTGCGGCATGGTTTACCAGATATCTGCAGAACAGGACTCAACAAGTTAAGACTGGCAGTACTCTATCTGATAGTCAACCAGTCAACTCAGGAGTTCCACAAAGGTCCATTTTGGGTACACTTTTTTTTTGTTCCGTCCCAGTGCCAAATTCAGCCCAGTCACAGCCCTCTCCAACCCTCGCTCCCAAATCAGCTGCACTCCCTGTGTGCCCCCTGGCTTACCCCCCAGGGTGGGGCAACAGCACCAGCCAAGGTGCTGCAGACATGGGTCTTGTTGTAGGGAGCCAGCCTAGGAGTGATAGAGGGGTGGAGAGGCGGCGTCAAAGAAGAGCTGCAGTGGGATTTTTCCTATATGCTCCATCTGGAGCCGAGTGCATGCAATGATGTTGACAAAGGTGGAACGTACATGCTCCCATGCGTGCTCCCCTCAAGACGTCTGCACTCGGCTCCCCCATGCTCAAGCATGTTGCCTTGCTCCCCAGCCTCCACCAGGGTGCACTCAGCTGATGGTGCTGCAAGTCCCCCCTCCCTGGGGAAGGAGAGCCATCCTCCGGATGCTCAATCCTTCCCTGCCTCTGCCAACCCCAGTGGCCCATGCCCGTTCCTGAACATGGGTTGCCAGCATGGCACGAGGTGTGGCATCCAGAGCCTCAACCCTCAACGCCACTGGGCCAGCTTTGGGTCCACTTTTATTTAGCATCTTTTTAAACCAACTCCCATCTGCTTGCCAATGTTGTCTACTGTTATACACAGATGACACTATTCTGTTTGTCAGTGATTCAGACCCCCTTGTTCTTGAAGGCAAACTCCAGAGTAACTTCTCGGCTGTTGAAAGATGGTTTAAAAATCAGAAATTTGTGATGAACTACACAAAAATGAAAATCATGATGTTCTTCACCACCCAAAATCGGTACAGAAGCCACCGTCTTCTCAACACAAATGAGGTGGGCTCTCCATTGGAGCTAGTGTCACATTTCAAATATCTGGGGATCACGTTGGATAGCACAATGTCTTTTGACCTCCACATCAACAAAGCCACTAAGGCCTTCAATACTCACATTGGACTGCTGCACAGGCAGAAGCACAGTCTAATCTCTGAGACTCTTAATCTAGCTGTGCAAAGTTCCCTGGTGGCTTTCTTCAACTATGGGCTGGTTGTTTTATGGCTCAGTTACAGATATTGCCCTTCACTGCATAAAAGTAGCATTAAACAAAGCCTGTCAACTTGTTATGGGAGCCAAACACCTGATGCACACGTGTGACCTGTATACCCAGACTAACTGGCTACAGTTCTCAGGCAGATTTTTCTACCAGTCCTGTCTACTGGTGAAAAAGTTAGTCTTGGTCTGGTATCCACCGAGGTCCAGAATCTTCTCTCCCCCAATGACAACAATTGCTGCACTCACAGTTCGAATAGTTGAATTTTAAAATTCCCCATTGTCACACCTCCTTGGGTCAAAGGTCCTTCGCCCACTGTGCCCCTGGATTTCTGAACTCTCTGCATGCTGATGTTTCATCGCTAACTTTGATCAGTCCCTTTAAAATAAAACTGAGACAACAGCTAAGCTGTGACTGTTTTCAATAGCCTACTTGCTACATTTCTAGAGACTGTTCCTCCAGCCCTAGTTCCTGTCCAATCGTTGGTCCACTCCTATATTGCCTACATTGCACCTATTCTGTCTCCTGTCAGCTCCCACTGTGCCTGGTATTTAATCACTTCTGCTCTTATTTCTGTTATAGCACTCTCTCCTCACCTGCCTTCCTTCCCCACCCACATCCCTCCCATCCCTCCACATCTAATTTTATTTGTTCATCCTCCCCCCTTCCCACTCGCAGGCCCAATAACATGTACTCCCCCCTCTGTTTCACCACACAGCATGAAATTTACGACCAGAGAAGCTGGTCTCTTTCCATCAGATGTAGCCCACTGGGCTTATTCCTTTCATGTTTTTCTCCTCCTCTAGTTCCTATCTTGTCTGTTTTCTGTCCCACTTCCTTTGTTATAATGCCTATGTTATCGTAACTGACTTTGGCTATCTGTACATAGCCTTTGTAATAACGCCTAAGTTATCGTAACTGACTCCGGCTATTTGTACATAGCCTATGACTGTGACTTTACTAGTTATAACCATTACTGTACAATTGGTGTTGATATTTGTGTCTCCCTAATTTGTACTACATTCTTATTATTTGTTTGCCCCAACCTTGAATCTATATAATGAGCTTGTCCTCAAAGGTCTTTATCCAAGATTTCAAATAGATAAAATAAATAAATAAAATAAAATAAATAATTATGACACATCGTAATGAAATCATTATCTTTTCAGCTAGGCAATGTCCATTTTGTAATATGGAGCCCAGCCAGAACTGCATGCAATACTAGAGGTGGACCCTGACCAGAGCATTTTAAAGTGGTAAGATGACTTTTTCCACCAGTCTGCTGACCTTTCCATTTTGATACACCCCAGAATTGGTCCACCCTCCTTGACAGCAGCCATACACTAGCTGCCATGCTTAAGCCCTTTTCTTTATACCCCCAGGTCCTTGTCCTCCACCACTGCAACAGGAGGATTCCCTAATGCAACAGGAGGATTCCCTAACGGTACAGTTTGTAAGTCCTACTTCTGCTTCCTCTTTCTACTTCTGCTTCCACTTCCAAGTGTAGCACCTTGTACTGGCTACATAAATCAAAGACAGCCAGCACTTTCAGCTTATTGATGAAAATATTAATCTTTGGCCCCATATCATTCTTTGAGGTAAGTTGCTGAGGATGTCTTCCCATTCTGAATAGTACCTGTCCACCAGAACCCTTGGCTTGCTGCCCCCAATTCAGTTAACAGTCCAACCTATGAGGCAGCCCACTGTCATGGAGGGATAAGGCACTGGATGCCTTTCCAGCCTCTATGCTGGTGACTCAGGTTCTGAGGCAAACTTACGTTGGGAAGAGTCCACCAATGTAAAAGAGGATCAGGCATCTGAGGGTGCAAGTATTATGACCCAGATTTAGTTACCAAAACCCAAGCTTGGAAGCCAAATGTGTGAGAGGCAACCTGATTTACTTTAAACTAGCCCAACGTCAAATCTTAATCCCAATGTAGTGTACATCATATACTGTAAATCCTACAATGTTGTGAGTTTCACAAAGCAAGCAGTTAACAAGAAACTTGAACCATATCATTCAATAGATTTTATGTTAAGCAGCAGAGACTTGGAAAGAAAGAGATGACTTACAGTATAAGTAATTAACAAATAATGAAACAACAGTCTCTTAATTATATTTGTACCAGTGCACTCTCTTTAGAAGAACATAACATTTC
Source organism: Neoceratodus forsteri (assembly GCA_016271365.2). Taxonomy (NCBI): domain Eukaryota; kingdom Metazoa; phylum Chordata; order Ceratodontiformes; family Ceratodontidae; genus Neoceratodus; species Neoceratodus forsteri. The sequence goes on from CM028135.1 coordinate 1,036,340,713, forward strand.
TGACAGTGTTTTGCTTGCCCCTGGAAGAGGTGGGGTTGCTGGAAATGTGTGTCCTTTGAACAGTTCCTTTTTACATGATACACTCAGTACAACAATACCAATTTCAGCTTGGCATGTAACCAGTACAGATGATGAGAGTTTATACAGTTCTTAGCAAAACATGCACACACATTAGCCATTCAATGAATCCTCAGCCCTCCAAGGTAACATTTCCTTCCCATCTCTTTTAGTCTTTTGCCAAAGATGAGATGATAGCTAGGAAGTTTCTTTTTAGCAAGGGCTTAAAGTCATTAATTAGCATTTTCTTTTACCTAGTCCATAGGCATTCTGTCCCTCCGTGGTCCAATCCAGTGTAAATGTTTGCAGCTGGTGGCAGTCTTGTTCTTGAATGACTTATCACATCATGATTTTGAGGCTGGTAGATGACACAGGATTCTGCATGCTGCTGTTTGTCTTATTCCCTAGGTCCTATAACACTGACATGCTACAGAAAGACATTTTGCTGCATCTAAGGTGATGATGCAATGAGGTGTTGAAAATGCCATCTTGATGGTGCAGGATGTTCAAAACATCATAGTTGATGGTATTAGATGTTATGAAATACCATAGTTCTTTATAGATTTGTTGGATGTTATGAAATGAGTACAAGAAAGTCTGGGCACATACCAAGCTCAGTGATGAAGATGAATGCTGTCTTGTAGGTTCAAGTCTAAAGCATTTTATTTAAGGTGCAATAGCAAAACAAGAATACAATGGGTGGAGGGCAGGCCAATGTTTTGTGTAGTTCCTCTGAACTTTGTCAAGCTGTCTGCCTTCTGTTGGTGACTTTGTTTTCCACAGATGAAAGTAAGTGCAAAGTGAGAAGGTAAAGGAAGAAAACAGAGCAATATACATATAAAAATGCATTAATGTCAGATTAAAAATAATATTTCTAAGTGCAGCTGTATTTATGTATTTCAGTACATATATAAATCAAATATTAAGGACACAACTTTAGATGACAGAATGGGGAGTGGAGGAGAGGGAAGGACTGAGGAAGGGAAAACAGTAGGGAACAGAAAGGAGGGAGGAATAATAAGGAGGAATAGAAGGAAGAACATGAGAGTATGGGCATGTTCATCATGCTGATTGTGTACAAAAATTATTAATCCTATATCAAAAAAGAAGCAAATTCCATGTATTGATTCAGCCCTGCATGTACATGTGCATTCAATTAAAACATCCAAAATGCCTCCCTTCTCACAAGGAGTGTGACGACCAGACAACTTTCCTTGGTAGTCTGAAATATTTTTGTCAAATGACAGCACCCTCTGTAGCAGTGGTGGGCCAGGAGGCATTGAACAAAGCTGAGAAAACTGGACTATATGTTAGAATCTAAGCAGCCCAGTGGGGTTACTTAAGTGGTGTGGACTTTCATCGTATTGGCTTCCTGAAAGGTGGATAGTTTGCTATTACACAAAGGACTCAGAGATAGGCTGTCTCAAAGGCATCTGAGCACATACATTCATATTCTAAATAACCTGTGTGAGAAATGTTGGCCCCTGAGACACAGAGGACAGATAATATCACAAGGAAGGCATCACCCAAAATTCCAGGCCTAAAGTGGTTTCAGCCAACTGGATGGACCTGGGTACAGGGAAGTGATGTCACAGCATTGCTTGACCAAGGCATCATGGGGGAGGAGTCTGAGGGAGAGGGCATACCGTGCTTAACCCAGTTATTTTCTTGCTCTTTTAGCTGGGGTACCTATGTGTCCAAACAGGCAGCTAGACTGTATTTTTGCAGAGATAGGTTTAGGTGACAAGGCTAGTGGATATTGAAATAAGAAGACTCTGTAACTTGAAGGAAAGACAGAAGTGTTTACCAGCACAAGTGTGCAAACTTTTTTTATAACCCTGTATGTGTGCTGTTCTTTTACTGCGTGTAAGTAGTGATATACTTGATTATTACTGTTTTATTTACACAATCAGTGCTTATGAATAAATAATTATTTTTCTAAGGACTGGAGTAACTGGTTGCTTGTGATTGCTTCTCTGAGGGAAGGATACCTGGATAAAAGGGGTGCATATTAAAAGTCTCTGACAGAGTACAGTATGTCCTACCCAGAGCAGAGACCCTCACTATGGGGAGTCTAAAGGGTAGAAGGTGGTGGAAAAGGGCCATCAGAGCACCAACATCATAGCTTTTGCTAAAGAGGGGCCCTTGACAGTGCTGGTGCTGGTGCAGATTATCTCAGTGGCAAAAGCTTGAGAGAGAGAGAGAGAGAGAGAGAGAGAGAGAGAGAGAGAGAGAGAGAAGCGTCTTACTGGAAACTGTGGGGTGTTGTGACAGTCACATATGGTAGCAGCACTGAGGATGGGAAAATGAGATTTACTTGCAGAAAGCACAGTCTGGTTAGCCAGTACCTAAGGGGGTAGTCACAAAATTAAACAGTATCAAAAGGTATACATCAATAAGCACCACAACTCTGTCTGTCTTCTGTCGCTTCTAATCTTTTTTATTTTATTTCTATTTGGGTTTACAAAGTTTAGAGATAGAAATGCCAGGAAAGTACAATGCGGTGAGGTTACCTGAGCTCCAGCAGCTGTGTGAGGAAAGAGGTATACTACATGAAGACTTGAAGGACCTGGTGACACATTCAGGAGAACTTTAACAAAACCTAATATTAAGACACAGTCCAGCTTGTATTTCCCATTAATGCTGTATTTCTCCTCCCCATTATTTATTACTGAGGTCATATGCATGAAAACAGGATCTTTGCTTCTGAAGAGTTTGCATACTCATGCTGCTTTCTCCCTACCTGAAGTCACAGAGCACTGCTTGTGATATCAAAGTTATTCCCATGGCAACAGATTGTGATGTCACAACAGAGGATTATGACTTGGATTAGGGAGTAAGCTACAGAGGCAGATGGACTCTAAAGAAACTCCAAGGGATAAGAATCATGTATTCATGAAGATTTCCTTAGTAATAAATAATGGGGAAGGGAAATATATAAAATATAAATAGAATGCAGGCAGAATTGTACATAATTATTATGCTTTTTGAAGTTTCCTTTGTGACATTAATAGCTCTGTGAATAGAGCTAGAATTACTCAAGCTCTGGAAGTAGCTGATCAAGGATCCCTGGATGATTCTCATGGATTAAGTTGAATATGAGAGGCAGCCCTGCAAGCTGAGTAGGAATTAGCTGGCATTGCAGAAAAGGCACAAGGACAGGGAGATAGAGGTTGTAAGTTAAAGTTAAAGCAACTAAGCTAGATGCAGAGAAGAGAGAAAAACAGCATAAGGGAGATTCGGAAGAGAACTAAAGCAACGAGAGGCAGAGGCAGACCAAGAGGAAGTCAACCGAGAGGCAGAGGTAGCCTAAGCAGAAGAAAGGGAGAAAGAATGCAGACATTGGCTTGAGATCAGAGGCCATGAACTCCAGATAGCAAGATTTCAGTAGAGGCAGACACCGGACCAGACAAGTAACTGGGTAGATAGAGGTAGCTAAAGCTCAAAAATGGGGTCCAAATTGTTTCCAAAATTAACAGAGGATATAGATACTGATGATCTTCTTAATTTGTTTGACAAATTGTGTTTACAATATGAATTGGTACAGGAGCACTGACCAACCCATCTGTTTCCGTTGCTTATCGGGAAGGTATAGCAAGTGTTTTCACACTTGGACCCTAATGATAGCAGGAACTACGTGAAAATCAAGGCTGCTATTTTAAAATGGTATGAGTTAACCCCTGAGGCCCAGAGACTATAATTTAGACAGTGAAGAAAACAGTTGGGGAGAATTGTAAAGAGCTAAGTGTGCAATTCAGTAGGTAAATGGGAGATGGGGTTTTAATAACAAAGAGATGGGTGGAACACAATGGGGTCTGAAACCCTAGCAGCTCTTTGAACCTAGAAGAAATACCCTGACAGTGCCAAAAACTAATAGAGTAGAAAGTCAGAAGTGTTATGTGTGCCAGAATTTTGAGCATATGCCTTATGATTGCACTCCAGATAGTAGAACTTAGCTACAGCAAGGGGGAGGCCACTGCCCCACCATGTGACCCAATGCGATCAGCCTCAATAAGTGCAACAAAGAAACTGATCTCAGACCAGGTCTTATGGCACTAATCTTCCTAGAGTGTGACACAACCTTTGAGCAACTAAAACTTGCAATATGCAGATGACCAAGCTCTGTGGGAGTGGACACAGATGAAGGGATACAGGACCTACAGAAACATCTGGAAAAGCTAGTAGGTGGTCCAGGATCTGGAGCTTGGCTTCAATGCCAAGAAATGCAAATTTATACATATTTAAGCCAAGAATCCTAGGATAGAGTACTACCTGGGTTGAGTCTAAGTATCTGCATCATAGAAGAAGGACCTGGGAGTGATGATCACTAGTGACCTGAAGCACTCCACACAGTGCAAGAAAGTAGCAGCAAAGGCAAACAAGATGCTGGGATGCATATCTAGTGGGATCAGTAGCAGGAGAGAGGAGGTTATACTGCCCTTGTATAGGTCACTGATAAGGCTGCATCTAGAGAATGGAGTTCAGTATTGGTACCCACACCTGAAAAAGGACATTACTCTGCTGGAGAAGGTCCAGAGGAGGGCTACAAACATGATAGCTGGTCAGCAGGGTAAGGCATATGAGGAGAGGTTGAGAGCACTGAACAGGTACTGCCTGGAAGACAGGAGAGAGAGAGGGGAGACATGATTGGGACCTTCAAGTACTTGAAAGGGATAAATAAGGTTGATAAGGAGAGTCTCTTTAAGCTATGTGGCAACCATAACACAAAGGGGCACAGTCTTAAGCTAGAGGGTGGGAGGTTTAGGAGGGAGGTCAGTAAGCACTTCTTCACAGAGAGGGTGGTGGACACTTGGAATGTGCTGCTAGAAAAAGTAATCTCATTGAAGACAGTGGACAGCTGTAAGAGAGGCTGGGACAGGTATAGGAGGAGGGTAAGGGTCATGAGTAGGAAGGATGGGAGGAGTGGAGAGAGGGTGCAGGGACAGTAAGTCAAGTTGTGAACCCAACATGAGCAGATTTAATAGACCAAATGTCCTTCTTCTTCTGGCTTCTTCATATGTTTGTGGTATGTAATATGCCAAGTGTCACTGCTGGCAAGCTCAGATTACAATATGGGGTTTATTATTCAGACAAATGCAAGTGAAAGTGGCCTGTTGACAGTGCTCTCTCAAGTATCCAGGGATGGGGTAGAATGAACAGTTGTTGTCCTCAACCAGAAGCTTCTACCAAAGGAAATGAACTACTCTACCACTGAGAAGGTGTGTCTAGCCATTGCCTGGACAATTAACAAACTGCATATCTATCTGTATGGAAGTTCATTCACAGTGGTCACAGAGCACACTCCATTGCAAAGGTTGAAAAGAACGAGTGAGCAAAATGTCAAACTGTTGTGCTGGAGTATCAGCCTTCAGGACAATGAGTTCACCATACAGCATTGCAGATGAGTGCACAGTGTTAATGCAGGTGGACTGCCTCATCGGTATAGGTAAACATTTGGCCAGATAGCCCCGCATAAAATGACTATTTGTGAACCTCACCAATATGCAACTTGATAAAAATAAAAGGGGAGGCATCCAATGAACAGACACCTTTTTTGGTAATCTGAATTTTTTTTTGTCAAATTCTCGTACATTCTGTAGCAGTCAGGAACCTGCAGGTACTCATTAAAGGCAAGAAAACGTACCTATTTAGAGGATTCTAAGCAGGTCTGAGGGGGATTCTTAAGTGGTGTGGACTTTCACTGTATTGGCTTCTTGAAAGGGGAATAAGTCAGTTAGTACACAAAGGACTCAGAGATGACATCTGATCACATACACGCAGTTGCTAAATAATCTGCATGAGGAAGTTGTGTCCCTGAGATTCAGAGGAGAGATAATATTACAAAATAGGCATCACACAAAAGTCCAGGCCTGGAGTAGTATCAGCCACTTGGAAAAACCTGAGTATAAGGAAGTGACATCACAGTCTCACTCAACCAATGCACCAGGAAGCGAGAGAGAGAGAGAGAGAGAGAGAGAGCATAAATGCTTCATCCCAGTTATTTTCTTGCTCTTTTTGCTGGGGTTCCTGTGTGTCCAAGGATGGAACAATACTTTCTGCAGAGAGAGGTTGAGGTAACAAGGAAAGTAGATAGGAAGACTCAGTAACTAGCAGGAAGGATAGAAGAATTTATCTATAGAAGTGTGCAAGCTTTCTTTTCTAATCCTGTACATGTACTGTTTATTTACTATATGTAAATAGTGTTAGACTTGATTATTGCTGTTTTAGTTACACAACCAGTGTTTATTAATAAATTAATTATTTTCTAACGACTGGAGTAACTGATTGTGACTGCATCTCTGCAGGAAGGGTACCTTGATAAAAGGAGTGCAAGTAAGGTCTCTGATAGAGTAAAGTGTGTCCTACCAAGAGTAGAGACTCTCACTACAGGAAGTCTAAAGATTAGAAGGTTAAGGAAAGAGTCATCAGAGCATTGGGGTCTGAGCTCTTGCTTAAACGGGGACCTTGACAATGGTGATCCTGGTCCAGATGGTCTCAGTGGCAAAAGGCTAAGAGATAAAGAAGCTCACTTGAGACTGTGGAGTGTTCTGACAGTCATAGAGAGGTTGTCTAAACTGCCTCCTCTAATGTCTCTACAAATCCTTTCAATACCAACACATTTAATTCAGTACTGGTCCCTTGGCTAGTTGCTGCAGAGGATGTGCAAGGACAGGGCATTATTTTCAACACAGTTTTCAATGTCTTTCAAATGTTCCCTATGTAAGCAATAAGCCACAACAGGGTGTGCATTAGACACTTTTAACACATGGCTAGAAGGCGTAGTGAGGCATTAGGCCATCGGCTGAGTGCGCCCAGCCTCCTAGCTGTGTGTTAAAGTGTGTAACACACACCCTGGAGTGGCTTGTTATGCTTATGAAATGGGCTTTTAAATTACAGTGGAATGTGAAAAGCAAAAAGAACTATATTAAGTAATAAAAAACATATATTTTGTTTGTCAATTATATAAAATAGTTCCTCCGCCTTTTGGTTACAGTATTTTTTTTTTTAGTTGAAGACTTTTGACCCAGGAAGGCTGCCATTACTATAGTTTTTTTCTGGTTGTCATGGCACCCACCTACTCCTGCTCACTTGAGTTCCATTTTGTATTGGTATTAAACTGTTACATTTTGCATTTTACCGAAATGATGCCTCTGTGTGTGTGTTTTGGGGGGTGATTTCAATTTGTTTTAGAAGCAGGCAGCACAAGGGCATTTCACGCAGTTGTCCGTTGAGGTCTGTGATTCAGTGAATGAGCAAGTGAGCAAGTGGACAGTGGGATGGGAAAAAGAACTGTGTTGCTGGTGTACAAGCGAGTGAGCGAGCGGACAGAGGGATGAGAAGAAGAACTGTTTTGTTGCTGAAGAGGAGGGCAGTATGTGTGCTACAAAAATGAGAGAAGGGCGGGAGGGAAGTAGCTAGGGGCTGGCAAGACAGGCATTGAGAGGAGGGACTGTGAGCAGTGGGGATGGGGGAATCTATAGCGATCGTGCAGTCTCGTGTTTTTGTGGTCGTGTACTTCACAGGCACTTAGCTAAAAGTTTATTAAATCGGCATTAAAATGAAGAGGCACTCTGACTGAAGAGGATTAGCTTTAAACATTTCTGCAGGCAAAACTGGCACAGTTGGCAAAACAAGATGGCTGCTGTACTTTTTCTGAACATCCTCAGTGGGCAACTTTACCAATATCAGTGTCTACTGGGCACTGCTGGATCTTTTTCCTGTGCATAAGACACATTATCACACAGGTATAGCCCAATCAGATTGCATCAGTTTTGATGCCCATTTCATAAGATGCATTTAAAGGCATGTATTATGTTGCCTACATAGAAATACCTGCAAGTACAACTTGTCATGTAAATTGCAACTACAGTGCTGCAATCAATGCAGATAATAATAATAATAATAATAATAATTTTATTTATATAGCGCCTTTCACTATATCAAGGCGCTGAACAGATCAATAAAAGCTTCAACACACAACACAAACATCAAAACCATAAAGATTATAAAATATGTTCTAAAAGCATAATAAATTACGGTAACATTTCACACACTTGACAGTGCATTTAACTTTCCGAGAAGGCCATTCTCATAAGATAAGATGTTAATTGTGTACTCCTTGGTTTCCATGGGACGCTTAAATGTAGTTGTTTTCTGAACAACTCATCAAAAGGAGCAGTTGCCACATTGCTGAAAGCTCTTCAAGAGGGAACAATTGTCTGGGTTTGGGCAAGGGCTGTAGTTAATGGACAATGTGGTTGCCAATGTTGTAGGCTCTGAAGAAAAAATTACTCACCACAGTAATCTTCCTTCTTCCAAGGGGTCCTTTAGGATCAGTAACTTTTGCACGTAGCTGGCTAGGTGCAACTGCCCCAAAAGTGTGCCTTTAAGAGAATTTAAATGAGCTTAGGGACAAGCCAATCAGAAGACAAGAAAGGGAATGAGCTGAGTGAGAGCAGTTGAAGGTTTCAGAATTTTCTTGAAGAAAAAATGAGGACAAAGGCCCCAAAAAAGAATCAACAGGATAAAAAAAAACATGCAGATGTCCACAAAAAGTGTAAATGGAAACAACATGAGTTAAACACTCATCTATAAGAAACTCCAAATTTGGTAAAAAGTGAGATAAAGAGCCCTTCTCCAACAGGTGAACTGGGAAGGAATGGTGGGAGCTTACTTGTGCTAAAGGACCCCTTGGAAGAAAGAAGATTACTGCGGTGAGTAATTTTTTATGTTGGCTGCCATGTGCACACTAGCCAACATATTGCAGTAGTAGCAGATTTGAAGGTGCGGTGAATGTGGGCAAATGCAGGGAATGCATCAGTAGGTGCATCCCTCATTCTTCAATAAGGCAGCTGCAGGTGCTGACACCAGCAACACATAAACCGGCCACCAGATCTAAGAAAAAGTCCACTGTAATGAGAGCCAAGCTCATCATGCAGCAGCGTGACTTTCCTGGTGAAGCAGTTTAATAAACATGGCGGCATTGACTGCAGCTGTGCAGAGTGCCCCAACCCACTTTATTTGCCAATGGGGGAGCCCATTTCCTGTTGGCATAATGCCCCCCTCACATTTAAAGTGTATGACAAGAAGGTGCCCAATCCCCCTCTGCATCATGTGCCTCCCAAACAGTCTTTTTTTGCTGACAAGGGGCCCAATCCTCATCTGCTTCAGTACCACCTTCCCTGTTTATTTTGCTGATATGGGAGCCCATTCCCCATTGGCATAATGATCACACTGCTTTTGTTGTGTGCCAAGGAGGGTACCCAATCCCACTCAACTGTTGTCCCCATTTTGGTATTTGCCAACTGGGGTGCCCATTCCCCCATTGGCTACAGCACCCCCCCAAAAAACTGTCAGGTGGGATGCTGGGAGCCCACCTAAGCATGCCAAATGCCCCTGTGACACAAAAACCATCTTGCAATTTTTTTTTTAAACCTGCAAACCAGAAAATGGTCCCTCGTTGACTTCGGTGCACTCCCCCAACCCGCGCCCACCTTCTGCACACGTTGCCTCCCACACACACCTCTCACCCCATAATTACCTACAGAGCTTGGCGCGAAGATCTTTGGTGGACCGGGAACATGTCTGAACTCATCAAAGCCGACAATAAACTGAAGAAACGCCAGAAAGCTGTATAATGGCATAAATAGGTTTTTTAAACTTTGGTGCATATCTCGGGCATTATGGGGGATTTTGGCACTGAATTTTCAACATGGGATTATTGGGACACCTCCTCATGAACTCACTCACTGTCATGGTATTATTCGGTCCCAAAAGGTGATTTGCAGTCACTGCAAGGAATCACCTTTTGGGACCGATTAACGAAATGACAGTGCCACTCTTCATGAGGGGGGCTCTCAAAAAGCCTATTTTTCAAATTTGGTGGAAAAATAAAAAAAATGGATGTTTTACCAGTGTGCATTGTGCAGTTTCCATGCACGCTCGTAACCTTGTACATTTGTAATATTTTCACTCCAGAGTTTCAAAATTTGCATTTTTCCATACCTCCTTATGAACAGTACAGCTGTCATTTTCCATATCCTGGCCAAAATGTGTTTTCATATGTCCAGCCAGAATAGCATGGTCACAGTGTGAAATCAGTTTCCAGGACAGTTTGAGAAAATGACGGTGACACTATTCATGAGCAGATGTCCTAAAATGCCTATGTTGAAAATCTGGTGACAAAAGTCCATAAAATGACTGTATTACATGTGTGCATTGCGCAGTTTCCATGCATCATTGTAACTTCACAGATTTACAATATTTGCATGCCAGATTTTCAACACTGGCATTTTTTCACACCTCCTCATGAACAGTACAGCTGTCATTTTTCTCATACTGCCCAAAATGTGTTTTCGCACCTGTCATGCACAATGGCATGGTCTCTGTGGGAAATCAACTTTTGGGACAGATTAACAAAATCAAAGTGCCACTGTTCATGAGGGGAGGTTCCAAAATGCCTATGTTAAAAATGTGGTTAAAAAAATCCCCAAAATAATTGGGTTACGGACGTGTGTTGCACAGTTTCTATGCCTGCTCATGACTTCACCAGTTTTTCATATTTTCACACCAGATTTTCAGTGTTGCCATTTTTTTACACCTCCACATGAACAATACAGTTGTCATTGTTCACATCCTGCCCAAAATGTGTTTTTACACCTGTGTTGCCAAATGGCATAGTCACTGTGCAAAACCACTTTTCAACTAACAAACTGATAGTGCTGCTCTTCATGAGGTGGGGTCACAAGAAGCCCATGTTGAAAATGTGGAGTGAAAATACCAACAAATGCCTACGGCGTTAAGGTTTCCAACTGTAACATCCCACCCTGTAGAGACTGAGAGGCATCAGGGGTGTGACTCGGGATCATTGGCTGTAATGCTCATGCCATTCCACCCCCACACTGCAGCCAGTGACAGGCATCGAGGTGTGCCTTGGAGTGTTTGGCTCTAAAGTTCACCCCATTCTCCTATACTGCACCCATCTCAGCATATTTCCTTATGGAATGGGGTACGTATAAGGCCGAAAGACCCAAAAGTACACCACAACACTTGTCAGTATCTACAGAGTAGGGGTGAGATTAAATGGCATGAGCATTATAGCTGATGACCGAAAGACAAACACCAACACCTGTCAGTCTCTGCAAGGTGGGGGTGAGGTTGACGTCAATTCAATACTTCACTGCCATTCCTATTATGCATCTCTAACTCCTGCACTACCAATGTCAGCGAGACAACATTTGGCATTGGCAAATGCTTGTTCTTCTTACCCCAGGAGTCCTTTGGCATCAGTAACTTTTTCAGACTACTGAACTACTGAGCAGTACCAAGTGGGAGGTGGGCAGAGAACCTACTTAGGAAGCGCTCTGCAGAACCGCCCTGTCAAATTTGGAATCAGATCTGGTCTGCACATCCAAACTGTAGTGTTTTACAAAGGTGTGCACAGATTTCTAGGTAGCTGCTTTTCAGACATCCAGTAGGGGAATGTCCAATGCTGCTGCAAGTGAGGCTGCAGTGCCCCTGGTGGAGTGGGCCCTGAGCCCCACTGGAGATTGGTGACCAGCTTTTTCATAGCAGAAACTTATAGAAGAGACCAACCAACAGGAAATGGTTCTGTTGGTAGCTGGTCTTTCCCTGCCTACATCCCTGTAGGTGAGGAACAACTGAGTGGAGGAGCCTCTGGGCTGTCTAGTATGCTCTAGGTAGTAGAAGATGGCTCTTTTGACATCCAGGCTGTGGAGCTTTTGCTCACCAGGCATGGATTTCTCGGTAAAGAAGACAGGCAAAGTAATGAACTGATTTAAGTGGAACTTTGAAACCACCTCTGGCAGAAATTTCCTATTTGTCCTGAGCTCAACTTTATCATTTTGAGGGATGACATAATTTTGACTCAGTGCACATGACCTGTAGCTGGGAAAATCTTCTGGCAGAGGAAATGGCTACCAGGAAGCATGCCTTCCAAGTTACAAACTTGATGAGGGCTGTGGACATAGGCTTGAAGTATGGCTTCATGAGCCTGTTTATGCAAAGGTTCATGCTCCAAAAAGGCTCTTGGATTAGAGGCTGGAGGTACAAGAGGCCTTTGAAAAAACTGTTTAAATATGGAGTGGGAAAAAAATGATTTTTTCTTTCTCACCGAAAGACAGCCCAAAATTTCTGCCAGGTGTAGCTTGAAAGAAGATGGTTTCAGTGCTGACACCTATAAGAGTACCAGCAATCTAGCAGCTGAGCATCTGAAGCTGAACTGATTTGACCCTTTTACTCTTGCATCAGAAGGAAAACCTTTTACATTTGGCTGCATAAGTCTTCTTAGTGTTTGTTTGTTTTTTAACCACCCTCAGTATCCTAAGGACCTGTTAAGAGTATTGTGAGGATGGAGACTAACTGTTCCAGAACCAGGCCTTGAGGTGAAAGGAATGTATCCCTGGATACTGCACTCCTTTTCAAGGAAAGAGCAGTAGGGAGTGAGTTGGAGGCAGGTGAATGGATTGCTGCAGGACATTGAGAGAAGGATAGGGTAACAGCATTGCTTGGGCCAATCCGGAGCAACCCGGATCATAGATGCAGACTGCTGTATGAGTTTCTGAAATATCTTGGGAATCATGGGAAAAAGAGGGAATGCATATAAGAACCTCCCTGATCAGACCAGGATCAAGGCACCCAGAGGAAGCAATCCCAGGACTGGAGCCTGGAATAGAACTGAGGAAACTGGAAGCTGAGGGGAGCAGCAAACATATTCACTTCATGGTGACCAACCACCTAAACACCATGCTAGTACTTGTTTGTTCAGAGTCCATTAACGGCAGCCTTGACTTATGTGACTACAGCATCTGCCAGAGTGTTGAGTTTGCCTGGGAGGAGAATCGCTGAAAGGATGACTCCTACGTAGATGGCAAGAGATCAATTTTTATAGCACCTATTAACAGAGTACTCCTGATCTGGCCATTGTAGTAGTGTCTGTTTGACTCTGTAAGTTTGTCATTTTGTGACAGGAGCAAATGCTTCGAGCTAGAAAGATTTCTCTGAGTTCTAAAAGAAATATGATTAACTGTGACTCCTGAAGAGTCTAACTACCACTTACTGAGGCACTGTCCTGATGCAAATCCCACCATGGGGGGAAGGTGTCTGTGGAACTGTGATGTCTGAGTTTTCAGCTATGAAAATTGTTGCTTTCTGAGACCAGCAAGCTACAAGGAGACTTGCGGGTGATGCATCCTGTATCTGAACCCTGGGACAACTGCAGGCACTGAAGCCATGTGTCCCTATAGCATGAGGAAATGTCAAAGTGATGTGATTTACTCAGGACTGCATCCTATACTGAACCATTGAGAGTTAATGATTCAACCCCAGGCAAGAACTTGCTGGCTGGTCTAGCTGTCCCTGGATGAAGAAAATTGCCAGTGAGGGACATCTTGAATTCTTGCCTGCAGAAAGAAGGCATATCCTTCCTGGGTCCTTGGAGGGTTCACAGTGAGACTTTGTTTAGATTTATCTGGGAAACCTGAGACTACAGATAGAGCACTGCAAGGGGAAAAAGGGACTCCTTGACCTGACAAGGAGACTGTGGCCAGCTAACTGGCAACTTAGGTGTTGCTAGAGATGCCCAGATTCCTGAGGTGTGCTGCTACTACTGCCCAGCACTTTGTGAGACTCTTGGGGCTGAGGAAGGCTGAATGGCTGCAGTGAGCCCACCTTTGTGTGAGACCTCATTAAAGGTATATGGAAAAAAAGGGGTCCCTTTTTGGGCCAGGGAGGCTAGTCCATCTCCCTACTGTAAGGGCTGTATGAATAGTAGCAGAGTGACCATCTTGAATTAGGGTTTTAACAGCAAGATGGGAAGTCACTTCCCAGTTTTTTTTTGTGTCAAGAATTATATGGAGTAGAGGCCCTTTCTTCTTTTCATGGCCAGGAACCCTCTCCACCATTCGCAAAACTAGAATGTTTCGGTGTTTTTATTCCCCTTCCTCTCCAAAAGATATGTCTGAGTTAGGGATACAGGCTTAGACACCTGGGTACACATGAGATCTGCCCTCACTAATGTCATGCTTTAGACTGTGAAAACACCTATGTACTGAGAGAAGACTGTGAAAAAATCTCTGCCCCTAATGATCTCAGGAAGAAATTCCATGGGCAGGGGGCCTTGTTGCAGGGAGATATTCTGGAATTGGACAGTATGTTTTGATCAGAAGGAAAGTACATGGCTTTAAACTATGAGTCTGAGAGTAGACCAGTAGTTTTAGGCCAGATAAAGCACATCAGAGAGATGGCATAGGCTGTGACATTTGTCCTGTGGAACATTGGTACTACATAGCTTCCGGGAGCACCACTAGCTCCTGCACCAAGAACCAGGACAGAGTTCCGCACTGCTTTCTTTTCTTTCTTTTTGACATTTGGCCGATAAGCCAAGCCGGTAAAAATTCTGACAAGCATCTGCGAGTAACTAAAAATCTTTTTTCTGGAGTCCTTATCCAGGGGGTAAGGAGGACAAGGAGACCCCAGCTTTCTCACAAGCTGTCTGATGCACTATACTCATATGGATGGGATGTACAGACAGGCATTCAGTATTGTTAAACAATTTATATAGTTATGTATTTATATATTAACACTTCCAGACCACTTGTAAACCTTTGCCACAGAAGTGGGGTTGGAAGCAGTTTTGTGATATTTTTATTTATATTCTTCATTATTGACAGGGCTTTTAGGAGGTGGGACCTTTCATCTCCCTATAATCTTTTCTTTTCTTTATCCTTATCCTCACCTTGGAAGGACTCCTGAGAAGGGAGGTCCAGGGTGTCCAATATGTTTTGGATAAATGAAGGCATAGCGGGAGAACCTCCTTGGATATGTAGGGTTGTAAACCATCCACATCATAAAAATTCTCAATCATCTGAATCACCCTTTACAGTCTCTGGGGCAAGAACTGTGTAAGAGTGATAGCAGCCCCTGTAAGCAGGGGCAGAATAAAATTATTTACCATCCACTTTATTGCCCTCACAGTCTCTGAGGCAAGAACTGTGGAAGAGTGTTAGCAGCCTCTGTGGGTGGGGCATCATAAAATTATCTATCACTGCTGTATCACCATCGCAGTCTATGGGAAAGGGAACTGTGGAAGAGTGATTGCCAGCCCCAGTAAGGAAAGGACCCATCTTTTGTAGGGTCTGAAACAGTTGCCAAGTTTTTTCCATATTTTGCACAGATGGTAACTGCGCAGACTTTGCAAGTACTTCTTTTTTTCAGAATGCTTTAAGCTGCCTGTTGCCTTGCTATCAACTTTCCCAGGAGCAACAGGAACATTTATGTCTAGACTGAGTTTCTTTTTAATTGCTTCATCAGCAGCTTGAAATAGCTTCCTTCCTTAATCACTTCTATTAATTTTTATGAGGAACGTCATATTTGGAAGCTTTATTTTTGGCTGGGATCTGGAGAGTTCCTCGGCACCTCCTTACATTTGTATTACTTTTGGATGGCCCCTAGTCAGAAGCCTTTGATACGTCCTCAACCAAAATAATCAAAGGCTTGTCTGCTATGTTTTCCAATTTAAGCAAAACAAACCAGTCCTCGACCTTATGAACTGAGTGCAGCTTTTTTTGGAAACACCATCGGTCAGTCCTGCCACAGTTAATTAGCTTTATCTGTTGCCAGTGCCCTTTTTTTTGTGGTTGTAGAACTGGGATCTATACCAGTGCCAATCTTAATAGAAAACCCAGCAATACTTGTCAACTGCTTCAGGTGGCTGCTGGACCCTTACAGAGCGGTTCTACGACAGAAGATACCAGTTCCTTTATATATATATATATATATATATATAAAATTAATAATAATAATAATAAATAGTAATAATTTGTCTTTATTTGTATTGTGGCTTTCTTAAAACCAAGGCACCTTTACAACAGCTGCACATAAAAACAGTAAAATAAACACAGATCCAATAACTACTGTATTCATAAAATACAATAAAATATTATTATCAAGGGTAAGCCTTTAACTATAAATTAGTCTTTAAGGCCTTTTTGAATTCCTACAAAGATGCACACTGCCGAAGTGGACAGGGTAGAGAATGCCAGAGGGCAGGGGCCACGTACATAAAAGCATGGGCCCCCGAAGATGTTAAAGAAACCCTCAGAATCTCCAGCAAACCCTTGTCCACCAAGTAGAGTGATTACCTAGGGCAGTAAGGTACCAGTAGCTCTTTCAGGTAGCCTGGGCCCTGTCCATGTAGGGCTTTATAAGTAAGAAGACCAACTTTAAAGGAGATATGCCACTGTAGTGGCAGCTAGTACAGATCACGGCACCTTAGAAATATGACAGGTACGAGGAGTACCTGTCAATAATCAGGCTGCAGTATTCTTCACCAGCTGCAAGCAGTGGATATCAACCCCTGGTAGCCCTAGATACAGGGAGTTGCAGTAATCAAGGCACGAGGATATAAAGGCATGGACCAATGTAAACAGATCACCAGACGGAACTAGGTGCTTAATCCTGGAGATGTTTCTTAGATGGTAAAAGGATGATTTGATGACTGCAGACACCTGCAATTGCAGTGTCAGCCCATCGTCAAAAATCACCCCCAGGTTACACACCCATTCAGAGGTACAGAGCTGGATGACACACAGAAAAAGTCCTGAGGGCAAACCAGCTCCCATTCCCTCTATCTGGTGACCCGGGTCTGCAACCATCACCTCCATCTTCTAGACATGGGTTTCTCTTAATATGCCAATCCTGAGAGAAACCCCTAGGCACTGTTAGGATTTGAATTCCAGTGGGCTGCCTCATGGTAAAGCCCACGAGGTCTGAGTTAAAAAACAAGGCAACTGTCCCTAATTCGAGGGTCCCCACAAGAATTTGCCCAAAAATGAAGGAAGCCATCAAAAATAAGCACCCGTGATAAAATTGGAGTTTAAAATGAATAGTCATGGTAAAAATAAAAAATTAGCGTGGTGCTAACAAAAATGTAAAAATTCACTCAGCACCCTGTTAGAAATGAAATATGAAGAAAAATTTACCCAGATAAGCACTAGGAGTCTGTCAACAAGGAAAGCTGAGAGACATGTCATTGGCAATGTTACTAAGTCCAGCGGAGAAAAAATTCTGAAGCCTTCAATAGCTTTCACTCAGCCCACTCCCTTTCCTGTCTTGTGAGTGACTTGTCCCTAAGCTCATTTAAATTATCTTAAAGACAAACCTCTGGGTAGTTGCACCTAGCCAGCTAAGTGCAAAATTTACTGATGCTAAAGGATTCTTGTGGTAAGATGGGCTCAATTTTTAATAAAAACAAAATGATCCAATCAAGGGGATATTACTTCAGAAGTTACAACAGAGCGAAATATGAGGTTATCATTCAGTATTTACATAAATGGAACTGGAGAAAATAATTTAAGTGGCAAACACTGGAAAAAAGATAGGAACTACTTAAGGATAAATTAAACACTTGATTGGATCTTTTTATCCTGCTTAGGGAAAATACAACAAGAGAGGTAAGATCCCAGTATGGTTTTCAAGAGGAATAAAAATGGCCATCAAAAACAAAAAAAAGTAAGGCCTACAATATGGCTAAAACAAGGAGGGTGCATGATTTGTGAATTAACTATAGAATAAAGGTAAGGGAGTGTAAAAAATCAAATTAAAAAAAAGTCCAAGAGAGATTTTGAGAGGAACCTAGCATTAGATAACAATGACAATAGAAATGCATTTTAAAGCTACATAGGCAGCCTAAGGCAAACAGAAGTACAGGTGAGCCCCTTATTAGAAGAAGACTGACTAATAACTGACTGTAGTGAGATGGCAGAGATATTTAACAATTTCTTTATAAATGTGCACCATAGAAAAGAGAAACAACTTAATATTCAAGGAGGATGCAGAAAGAATCGCACCATTAAAATTGAAGCTTCTGGTGTATTGCAACATTTAACAAAATTAGACCCAACTAAGCCACTGGGGCTGGATGCTCTCCATCCTAGGCTATTAAAGAAAACAGCTGAGATAATTGCAGAACCAATAGCCTGTAAAAAGAGATTCCAGCCATCTTGTTCATTGGAAAACAAGGAGATGATGGAAGGTTTGATACCTTTTATTGAACCAACAAGTGTCTTGTACAAATAACCTTTTATTGGACCAACAAGTGTCTTGTACAAAGATAGAATTAAACAAAAGCTTTCAGGGCCTCACAGGTCCCTTCTTCAGGTGAATAGCAAAACTGAGCAACATATGCAGTATTTCTATCCACTGTGGAGCAATTAAAAATCAGGAAGTGAAGTAGGAGCCCACCAGCCTCTCGTACATAATAATTCATAACAAACTTCCAGCAGATAGGATTTGAGATCAGAGGCTGGCTGTAAGGGTAGAATAGACAGGAGATGCCTAAGAGATGCAAGGAAGTCAAGAAATTAGGAGAAACAAAAGAACAAAGGCCTAGATAAACAGAGTGTGAGGTAATAAAAACAGGTGTGAAAACAATAGGGAGTGGGAGGGACTAAGCTAAGAGTTAGTAGGAGAGGCAGCGGGGATGTGAGGTACAGGTAGAAAAAGCAGATCAAGCAGAACTCAGAAAAAATAATAGTAAGAGAAATACAGAACCAAAGTGTGATAAATAATGACATGATTTATTTAACATTAACAAAGAATTACAGTTTACCATTCCATCATCTCCTGAGAACCAATAGCTGTCATTTTCCAAAATTCCCTGGAAGTGGGAAGAGTGGTGGAGGACTGGAGGGTGGCAAATGTTTCACCCATATACAAGAAAGGAGACAGAAAAATGGGAATTATTGTCCAGTGAGTATAACCTCAGTATTGTGGAAGATATTAGAATCTAGCATCAAAGAAAGCCTAGATCAGCATTTGATAGAATCAGGTCAAAATGATCTTCTGCAACATGGCTTCAGGAAAAGCAGATATTGTCTGACTAACTTAATGTACTTTTTTAGCCTGTGAGTTTGGCGATGGACCAAAATGTTTCAGTTGATGTAGTATACTTGCATTTATCCTAGTCTTTCAATTCAGTTTCCAACTTTGAACTACTGGGCACTTTTTCTCAGTTTGGTATCAACAAAAATGTGTTAAGCTGGATTTTGCTCATGGCTGGAAAAAAGAAAACAGAAGATATACATTAGCACATCTTTTAAACTGGGTTGAGTTGACTAGCGGGGCACTTCATGGTTTGGTGCTGGGGTCCATGCTATTCAGTTTTGTAGTCTCATCAATGAATAATACAAATAATGCACGGATATGTAAACTTGCTAATGACATCAAAATGGGTGCCACTGTAAACAATAAAGAGGAAGTGTTAACATTTTGAAAATAAATAAATATGATATCCAGTTGGGAGACAAGTAAAAAAATCAGATTTAATGTAGACAAATGCAAGGTAATGCATTTTGGCCCAAAATGTATCAGGGCCAAGTACTTCCTGAATGGTAGCAGATTATAATATTCAGATGTGGAAAAAGACATGGAAGTGCTGGTTAGCAACAAAATGCAGTTTGACCAACACTGTAGAGATATAGTTAGAAAAGGAAGCAGCGTACTTGGGTGTATAAATAGAAACATAATGAGTATGGAAAGAGAGGTGCTGATGCCCCTGTATGGTGCTCCCTGGTGAGGCCCTATATGGAGTACCACATACAGTTTTGGGCACCACAGGAAAAGGGAGAAATCAGGAGACTGGTCGGAGTGCAAAGAAGGGTGACCAAATTTATAACAGTCATAAAGAATCTAAGCTATGGTGCTATACTGCAGAAGTTAGACATGTATTCCCTGCAATATATGAGACTAACATGGCATATGTGCTTAGTTTATAAGGCAAGGAAAACATATTGATTTGTGGTTGTGTATGGTACTGGCAGCCAAAACAAATGAGAGGGATATAAGGGTACACGACTTACAACTAAAGGGGGAAAATTACAAGAAAAGGTAAGAGGACTGTGTTGAACTAGAGAATGGTCACAGAATGGAACAAGTTGCCAAGACAAATTGTCCAGAGTACAAGTATGACACAATTCAACAGAGCACTGGATAAGGTTATGGGGGGTAATTTCATTGAGGAAAACAAGTCAATATGGCTAACACTACTAGATTTGATGCATCCTATTAATCCTATAAAAAAATATACTGTATGCAATATGCTTGCCATGTATTTTTAGAGTAGGGTCTCAGATTGTAGAACATGTCATATTTTAGATAGATAGATAGATAGATAGATAGATAGATAGATAGATAGATAGATAGATAGATAGATAGATAGATTTTTTTTTATTTATAAAGCACTCAATTCAAAAGACTCTAAGTGCTCTACAGTAAGAACATCATTATATCCATTCAGATTAATCAAGTCATAAAAACACATATAGAAAAATCATTATTAAAAATCATCATTTCATTACTTTCTGAGTCAGTCAATAAAAGCCTGCTGGAACAGAAACATTTTTAAACCCCTTTAAAAGGCTTCTACCGAGGGAGACCCCAGTCCCTGCCAGATACACCATGGTGCACTGTCCCAGGAAGGATCACAGGGGTGGGGGAGTGGCCAGTGATTTTTGATTCAGCCTAGGCTTCTTGGTGCACCCAGTTGGTAACACCTGATCCTTTTCATTACTTCCTCATATTTTCCTTTATTATGGAGCTCAACACACTAGTAAGTTTCTTCATTGAGGAACACCGGAGAACCCTTTGTCATACTCGCCACTCTGGTTAGAAATTGAAAGAGGCGTAGCTCGCAGGGCAGGTAGCTCCTTGTCTAACAAGCTCTGTATCAAACCTTCTTTGTTTCCCCACTGTCTCAGATCAACACTGATTGAATGGTCTCTCTAGGCATGGGCACAGCTCCAATTACATTTAGGCTGTTCATGGAAATTTCTGGCCTCTCACACATTTTTTGCAACCCCCATTTCAACTTGCTGGATGTACCATCCCAACCTCTTTCTGTCCACTCCTGCAGAATGGCACCTTAGCTGATCTCCTAGAGGGTGAGCAGGTGGTATCATTCCCATCTTTGCAAATCCAGTTTTCCCTACCAAACAAGTCCCTCTTTAAATTCTTGCAGGTCAAAGTGGCAGTCCTGGAATTTCTGGGACACACACCCTAGTGACTCTTACAACAGGAATAGGTGACCCCAATGTTATCTCTGGCCTCACAACCTTATGCTGTCTATGTCCTCTACAAGCACTTTTTAGATCTAGACCCACACTTACCTTCTGGGGTTTACTTTTATTGGGTGCAGATTCTTCAACTTTCTACTGGACCCATTTTCTGGAAATCTCTTTAGGCAAATTTATGCAAGTTTATAAAACAGGATTGGTTACTCCTGATACAATTCAATATCATGCATGACCTGTATTACACCCCATTGAAATTGTGTAAAATGAATCAGCGTGCCTCAGCAACAGGTCCTCGCTGCACTGTCTCCACAGGATCCCTATGTCACATGCTGTGGGATTGTCCTGCAATCCGGCAATATTGGTCATCTATTCAGCAATCCCTGGATCCTCTTTTGGGTCTAGATGACGTTTTTACTCCTGTAAGTTGTTTAGTGTGTAGCTTTCCTGAGGGTGCTCCCCAGACCCGGAAGGTGCACAGTTCTCTAGTGTCAGCCATAGCTAAATTAACTGTATTATGGCATTGGAAAGACACAACACCATCACCCTTCCTAGAGTTTCATCAAGAAATAGTGCTAACCCTTCAGCTGGAAAGACACATTGCCTCCTTGAGAAAGAGACTGCCTCTCTATACACTTTTGTTCTTTGAAAAACCATTGTAACAGGGTAATTGCTCTTCACTTGGCTGGATCCTAATCAAGTGGGTGATTCTCTGCTTTTCTTCTCCTAGCCCCATCTAGTTGTATAATACTGCCCTGTTTTTAATTTTTATGCAGGGTGGTATGTTCCCAGCAGTTTTCATGTTCTAATGTGATCTGTCTGCATTTTTCCTCTCCTCTTCCTGGTTGGTTATTGTTATTGTTGTTACCATTCTCCTCTTGTGGTGGTTTGTTAAAGATGTAATAAAGTATATTCAATAAAAAAGAACACCAAATCCTTTGAGTGCATCGTTGTGCGTGGGGGTGCAGGTTCAGGTTGCAGGATTCTTCTCATTTACTATTGCCCTGGGGTGGGTGAGGGAATTCCTGCAGGAGGTGGCAGACTTCATTGTTGACCAGGTGATGGAGTCCTCTACGTGTTTAATCTTGGGGGATTTTATTGCCTGGGCCAATGATGAATTCTTGCATTTTGATTTTGACCTCCTGTAGTTGATGCAATCACTGGGCCTGTCACAAGTGATTGCTGCTGCTACCCATTAGCATGGCCATACACTCAGTCTGGTGTTGCAGCTGGGTCTTGAGGTTGACAACCTTAAGATTGATCAGGCCATTTGGTCTGACCACTGCACCACGGAGTCCAGGTCTGGCCCCCCAAAAGTCCCTCCCCTGTGGAGATGGTCAGCTATCACCCCTTAATGGGTGTGGACCCTAAAGGGACTGTTGGCATTTGCTGACCTATCTAGGGCTGATGCAGCATGTGCGACTGTCACTGGAGAGGAAATGGCCACCTATAACAGAGTGGTTGCTGAAGCTCTAGATTCCATCCCACCAGTCTGTATTCAACCCAAATCCTCTCACTTGAGATGCCCCTGGTTTGATGGGGATCTCAAGGTGATGATAATCAGGGGTCAGAAACTGGAGTGTTGCTAGTGGAAAACCCAGCTGGAGGACTACAGGCTGGTCCTACATCCTCACTATGCTGAGTACCAGGAAGCAATTTCCCATAAGAAGGCAGAATTCCTGTCCAGGGAAATTGCTGTGAGGAAAACAGACCATCTCAGCTGTTTTGGACCATGGACAGGCTTTTACATCCTGCCTGTCTTTGGCCCAAAAAAAAACTTTTTCAACCACTTTATGTGAAGAGTTTGCACTGGTTTTCTTCTACAGAATAGCAGCTATCCAGTCGGGGACTCTGCCAGGGAGGCCCTTTCCATCCCAGTGGTCTGGTTGGGAGTTTCAGAGGTGCTCAGTCTGCTGGGAGGAGTTTAAACCAGTGGAAGTATCTGAAGTGACTAAGCTGATCTTAGAGCTGAAACATGCCTTTTGTGAACTGGGCCCTGCACTGATGCATTTCTTAATGGGATGTGTCGATGCCATCAGCCCAGCAATTCACCAGGATTGCCACATGCTTGATGGCAAAGAGGGTCTTCCCAGTTGCTCTGAAAGAAGCACTGGTGAAGCCCCTCCTAAAGAAATCTTCCCTCGACCCAGACATCCTGACAAATTACCGTCTGATCTCCAACCTGCCTTTTTTGAACAAAGTTGTTGAGAATTTAGTGGCACAACAACTTGAGGATCGACTGTGTCCTCAGACATCTATTAGCCTTTCCAGTCAAGTTTTTGGGCCAGACAGCACTGAAACTACTTTAGTGAGAGTGCATAATGATCTGCTCATAGCTACAGATAGAGGAGACAGGTCAGTTCTTGTAGTTCTCAATCACTCCTCAGCTTTTAACACTGTGGGTCATGTTGTGCTTCTCGATCAGCTCTGCCAGATTTGTGGACTCACCGGTACTGTCATCAGATGGTTTGAGTCCTATCTCTCATTCAGGGTGTGGTGGGTGGTGATGGGGAACTTCTTCTCCTACCCAATGCCTCGGTCCTGTGGAGTACTACAGGGCTCAATCTTGTCACCATTGATGTTCGCAGTGTATATGTTGCCCCAGGGTGAGATCATTCGACAATAGTGTGGAGTTCACTGCCATGCAGATGACACCCAACTGTATTTGTCTTTCGCACCTGGAACATCAGGAGCTGTCAGCATGCTTAACAGTTGGCTGGCTAAAGTCAATGACTGGATAGCTTCCAGCTGGATGAGACTCAGCTCAGCTAAGATTGAGGTGCTAGTGATTGAGCCTGGTCACGGGCATGATGGATTGCCACAGGGGACCGACTCTGGACTTGTTCTGGGGTTTCTGCCATTGGTGGCTTCTCCAAGGGTGTGAAATCTGAGCATAATCCCTGATAGCAGATTGACCTTTGAAGATAAGGTGTCATCTGTAGTCAGCAGTGGTTTTTACCACTTGTGGAACATTGCGCAGATTAAGCCCCTCATTCCATCTGAGGACCTGCTGACACTGGTGCATGCCTTTGTGACTTCTAGGTTCGACTACTGTAATGCTCTGTACTTTGGAGTCATGGGAGGGACCTTTTGCAGACTGCAGCTGGTGCAGACCACTGCAGCCTGGCTGCTAATGGGCCTTTCAGGGTCCAGTCATGTGACTCCAGTCCTGCATGCTCTGCAGTGTCTGCCTGTCAGGTGGAGGGTCCTTTTCAAGGTGGGTCTTCTCGCCAATAAGGCCCTATATGGGCTGGGTTCTGGCTATCTGTCTGAGCTCCTAACACTGGAGTCCTCTGTCCACTCACTCTGCTTCTTCTCTAGGGGCTTCCTGGACATTCCCAGGGTTCGGCTCAGGACCACAGATGATCACACTTTTAGTGCCTGTTTGCTGACCCTGTGGAACTTGCTTCCACCAGCAGTCAGTAGGATCCCTTGGTTGAGGTGTTTATGGGGAGGCTGAAGGCCCACCTCTTCAGCCTGGCTTTTGACTGCTGATACCATCTTGAGTTCTGGTTAGTACCTTGAAGATTCATCTCTGGAAACCTTTTAATGCTGCTATATATTGACTTCTATGTGGTTTTAATGAGGTTTTATTTCATGTTTTAATTTACTGCTGTATGTTGGTTATTTATGTTTGGCCCCTAGAGCCTCTGGGATTGGATGCCTTATAAATAAAATTGCCTTGCCTTTCCTTGATCATCAGGCAAGGAGTTCCACAGGGTGGGTGTAGCCACAGTGAATGCTCTGTCCGCAGAATGCTGCAAGCTAACCCTAGAAACCCCTAGGAGGCCTCCCTCAGCAGAATGGAGTGCCCAGGCCAAGTGATGAGGAACAAGGAGCTCTTGCAGATAGGTGGGACCCCTATCATGTAAGGTCTTATAGGTAAGGAGTCCTATCTTGAAGACAAACCTTCACCTGAACGGCAGCCAGTGCAATCAATGGAGGATTGGTGTAATGTGTTCACATCTCACTCCAGTCAAAAGCCTTGCCACCATGTTTTGCACCAGCTGCAGCCTGCATAGGTTGCCTCCAGATAACCCAAGGTATAGGGCATTACAGTAGCCCAGCCTGGAAGAGACAAAAGCATGTATCAATGTGGCCACTTTTAGAAGTGATACTTTGAATGTTATGTGAGTAAACTGTATAGGAACTAATACAATTTAGACAATCATCTGTATGTAGAGTATTCCAATTCAGATATTATAGAAGTTATTCTCTAGTCCTCTGTTGTGCCCTTTGTTTGGCACTCTCAGTGGTGTTTGTTCATAGAATAACCCATAGAGCGGAATCTGCTAACTAATTCCTGCACCCTAATTGCTAAGTTGTCAGAGGTACTGCAGTTATGCTTAGTGCAACAGAATTGGCCCAGGGGAGTCGGCCCATCAGTGCAGTAGTAGAGATACTGCCGGCAATGCTGTTTACCTGGGTTCATGAGTGAACCCGGGCTGTGAGTGGGCCAGCTGGGGGGAGGTGATTGGAGCATCTGATCAGATGCTCTCCACCTCCAGGAGAGTGGGTGAATGGACGTGGGTGCAGTTTCACTTCCTGGGTGGCCACAGGTGGCAGTGCAACTGATGCAGTCTGCTCAAGGGTGGTAAGGATACCGGGATACCCTGGTGCATGCACTCGTCTCTGTGTGAGCATGCATACTGTGCTATGGAAGGGAGAAAAACAGGAAAAAAGACAGCTGACAGAATGATTCCTTTCATCGCTGCAGGACCCGCACCCACATAATGGACTCCCCGGTCACATGCAAGTTAATCTCCAGGGATAAGTCTAGGGGTCCTGGGGGGTCTCCAATGTGGGGGTAAACTGGGTGGCACTTAGACCAGCAATTAAGTTCCAGAAATGGCGGGGTGTCATGGCTTGGGAAAGGGCAGGCTGACTGAGTGCTGGTGAGAAAAGTACAGAAAAACAGAAAAAAAGAATTGGCCAAGGATGATATCATTGATCTAGTGCCTGAGATTACAGCTTCTGTGTAAGAGTAACGAGCTGCAGTCAGAACTTTTACAACAAAAGTCTGTGGTGATGCCATTTCCTATATTTCTGATCATTTTTAAGTCCAAAAACACGATTTGTTTAGTATAAAAATTCATACTAAAATGGAGGTTGGGATTGCTAATGTCTACTTAACATTTGAAATCCCCTAGATCTTCCACACTGCCCTTCCACACAAAAAAGAGGTTGCTAGCCAGCCCTGTGGTGCTGAGGGTTGAGGCGCTGGATGCCACACCTCATGCCATGCCGGCTACCCATGTTCAGGTATGAGAGTGGGCCACCGAGCGTTAGTAGTGGAGTAGAAAGATTGAGCATCCCGAAGTCTGATCTTCTTCTCTGGGGAAGGGTGGTCTCTCAGCAGTCAGTGTATGCCTAGCCCCTTGCAGAGGCTGGGGGTGACTCACTGATGCTGCCAATGTGGATTCAGAGGCAGGGCAGATGCTTGCCAGGAGTCATACAGGAGCATGTGTGTTACTGGTGTCGGCATCATTGACGTTCCCCCTTTGAGGGGGCTGTACGAAAGATGGAGGAGAAAATATTTGCTGCTGCAGGAGAACAGAGGGTGCCACACAAGTCCTACCCCCAAATAGCCATGGTGCTGGCTACAGTGGATCTGGTCTCTGGAAGGGTTTGGGGTCCCTGTCAGCCTCACCGGGGGGAGGAGCCCTGGGGCTATTGGTCAGTGTTGGCTGGTGGATGTTGGGAGATGGGGCTCCCTTCAGAGAAAGGGCTGGAGCAAGGGTGCATAAATTGATATGAAAAAAAAGAGGTTGTCTATTTACCGATGATAAAGGTCTATTTTTGTGCAGGAGAGGTTGGCATCGACATTTTAAGTGGAGGCCCTCTCCCACATGCCCAGGTAAATACTGTTGTAAATGGGGACCACTGCTGCCCCATTGCTGTTTCCTCCCTCCCAAGTCAGTTAAACAAAGCAAAAACTGATCAAGCCATCAGAATACATGCCCAATTCCCTTAATCTATGTGCCAGGACATGGAGTCCCTCCTCAGGGGGGATATTAGAAGACAAAACCTCCATGTCCTTGTTCACATGGAGGGAATCAGGCTAAATAAAATGTCTTGTAATATGTGCAGTATTTGAGTAGTGGCCTGAAAATGTGATGGGAAAGAGGTACAAGGGCCTTTAATGTGCTCATCCACTAACTTACTAAGCATTTCATTTAAACCCCATATGCTTTCCACAGTGGTGAGGCTGAGGGGACTAGTGAGAGATGTATAAACCTTAGAGACTAACTACAATGCAGAAGTAATAAGATGGACAATAAGATAATCCCATCTCTTTACATATGATGTTTGATTCCATAGCCTGCTGCAAAACTGCTTTATACCTTTACTTGTAATCTGCAGTGATATTTGAATATAGGAACTGGTTCCTGATTCTCTAATTGTCCGTTGGCTTCCATGATATAGTTAGAAGTATTCTGTACTACCACCAAGCACCCTTTATTGGTGGATTTTGCTGTACTATCAGTGGTCATGCTATTGGAATTAGTTACTTGAAGTTTGTCCCTAGTGCAGTTCTTATATCTCTGTTAAATTAAATTGTTAACTTGCTCTGGGTTACTCACTTCTGAATCATCAATATCAGGGGATGGATTTTCTTCAACAACATTGATGCATTCCCTGTTTCTTTCATTCCAAAAGGTTTTGAGGTGTAAGTTTCAGGTTAATTTTAAAATGTCTGTTGTTATTTCAGATAGGTCAGTTTTTGTGCTGGGGATGAAATTAAGCCCCTTTTGTAATACTCTTACAGTAATATAGATTTAGATAAATGGTAATCATATATATTTACCATATTCAGCATCTGTGCCTCTGGCATCCCATCCAAGGTTGATGATTGGAACTCCTGTTGGTTCTGCCAGTTCCTCTGTCTATTAAGAACAGCTCTTCAAGGTGGGTTTTCTCACCTATAAGGCCCTACACAGACGGGGCCCTAGTTACCTGTCAGATCTCCTGGTACCTTCTTCCTCTACCCGAAATCTCCACTCTTCTAGTGGTGGCCTCCTAAATGTTCCAAGAGCGACGTTAAAATCTGCAGGCGACCGAGCCTTTAGTGTTGCCACTCCCACTTTTTGGAACTCTCTGCCAGCAGTAGTTAGGGAGGCCCCCACTATAATTTCCTTCAAGGTTCACCTGAAGACCTTCTTATTTATGCAAGCTTTTGCGGTGTAATTCTGTTCATTTTTGGTTTTTATATGTTTTTTAATTTGTTGTAAATTTTATGATTATACAGTATGAAATGCTGTTAAGTTTTTGTACGGCACCCAGAGCCTTTGGGATTGGGCATCTTTTTAAATAAATGTGACTTGACTTGACTTGACTATTACTCTGAGGCTAATATCCTCAGTTTCCCCTCCTACAGCCCTTTCTTGCTCTCTTCTCTTGAACCTGAAGTGAATTGTTCTGTTGCTTCTCTCTGGGAGGGTACATCTGGAGGGGGGGGTGTCCCCTAAATAAATTTGGAGAGTCAGTGATATCTTCCCTTGAGGTATTTGAAGGTCTCTGTCATATCCCCCCCCATTCTCATCCCTTTCAGGTTCCCACATCTCTGGTTCAGGTACAGACCTGAGAGTCAGAGAGCTGGCAGGGAGGAGAAGGATTGAGTATCGGAGGGCCTGCTTTCCTGTTCCCAAGGGAGAGTGGTTAAGTGCCCGGTGCATAACTAACCTCTGTCAGAGTCCAGGGAGAGGTTGCTGCTGGCACCTATAAGGTCACTGGAGGCAGGAACAGACATCGGTGTTCATGCCCGTGATGTCATTACACATCCATGCCCTGTCTCAATCATGCCATCACCTGGAGTTTGCTATGTTAATTCATGGGGGTGCATGGGGAAAAGCCCCCCATGTTGGGAGGTGCAGGAGCAGGACCCCCCCCACAATATTGCATTTCAAGGTGTTCATGCCCCTTTCTGTATGTTTACTTACTCTGTCATGAATCTGCTGATGTTGTGCTTGTTTTCTTAATTCCTGCTACTGGAGATTGATGCTACTGTCAGACAACAGAATATCAGGATGGTGTAGGTGCTGTCAGCAGATTGCTTGTGCTATGTTTTCCATCATGAAATTGATTGTCACAGCAGCATGGGTGAACCTTTATTTACCTAAATATGACAAACTATGATGAACTAGTTCATGCATATTCAAGGCTACTTATCTTGTCTGTTCTGAACAAAATTCAAAGTGACATTGTATCCTTAGTAGTGGCATGCCAAGTCAAAAAAAATCACTTCATGTAGTATTTTGTGAATCTGCCTCATTTCGTGAATTACTATGCTGGGAAAGTCTGTAGAGTGTCGGTTATGGCCACTTCGCAATGCGGAGTGCACTTTGCCAACCACAAAGCGAATGTGTGAAGTGCCCCTGCTGCACTTCAGACTCTGGTGCAAATTTTGCAGCAACAGGAGAAGTTTGCAATGTATTGTGGGGTTAGAGGTCACATGTGGCTGAACAGTGAATAGAAAGCTGATGGGGATGTTTCAGCGTGCAGTGTATAGAGAGTGAAGAGAGAGGACACAACAGCTAATGATTCTGAAGAGATTGTGGTGGATATTTCTTGCTGAAACATTTTCAAACCTGTTTTTGCATGTGCTACATTACTGTGATATGTTAATTTTTTTGTTTTGTATTCTGAGTGTGGTGATTGTGACTGTCTGTGTGAGTGTTTGTGAGAGAGTGTGTGTTTTGATTTGAATACCCCAAGGCCCCTGTCCACACACCCACCCATTGTGTTTTGCAATCCTTTTCCACTTCATCTCTCTAATTCATTGTGCTTTGAAAATCCAAGAAAAACCTGCCTATCCTACAAGTCTTGTTGCCACCCATATTTTGAACAGCAGTGGGATCCTTCCCAGCCAGTGTAGCAGTTATAAATCCAACTATTCATCCGAGCAGCCT
Source organism: Neoceratodus forsteri (assembly GCA_016271365.2). Classification (NCBI taxonomy): domain Eukaryota; kingdom Metazoa; phylum Chordata; order Ceratodontiformes; family Ceratodontidae; genus Neoceratodus; species Neoceratodus forsteri. The sequence continues at coordinate 1,036,370,765 of CM028135.1, forward strand.
ACCCAACCTGTTGTTTTACCCCAATTATTTGCTGTGAGAAATAGCATCCAAAAATATGTTTTTCCAGTCTGAATTTTCCTGTAGTTGACTGATTGTTTCTCTGTTTGTGAACACCAGTGGTATCCTCCGAGCCTGTGGTGTAGTACCACCCTGTTGGCAAAGTACAAGCTTTAGAAATCCAGCTATTCACTGGAGTACCATACCGACCTGTTGTTGTACCCCTATATGCTATGAGAAATAGCATCCAAAAATATCACTTTTCCAGACTGAATTTTCTTGTATTTGACTTGAATTTTCCTCTGTTTGTAAACAGCAGTGGTATCCCAGCCTGCGGCCTAGTACTGCCCTGTTCGCAAAAAACAAGCCTTAGAAATCCAGCTATTCACTCAGGTACCCTACCAGACCTGTTGCTGTACCCCACCCACATGTGCTGTGAGAAATAGTTTCCAAAAATATTAATTTTCCAGCTGAAGTTTCCTGTATTTGACTGAATTTTCCTCTGTTTGTGAACACCAGTCATATTCCTGCCTATAGTGTAGTACTGCCCTGTTTGCAAAGTACAAGCTTTAGAAATCCAACTATTCACTTGGGTACTGTACCGGACTTGTCGTTGCACCCTCACATGCTGTGAGAAATAGGGTCCAAAAATATCACTTGTCATCGTTGCCAAACATTAATAAAAGAAGAATGCCACCAAAGAGAAACAAGAAAGAGAGAGAAGTGAGTCATGCAGGCAAGACTATAGCCCCATTTGTGAAAAGTGGTGCAACTGAACAGTGAATGATGGACTGTCTTCTGTCATGGTGTTGCCATTAATAACAAGTTTTAAGTACTCTTGGATGGTGCTGCTAGCAGTAGTACCGGAGTATTTACCAGTGGCTTTCCTGCATCTAAAGTTTTTGCGGCAACCTCTGTGGCAGCCATGGTAGTGGGTGAGGGTGATATGGGAGGTGGCTATAGTGCAAGCAGCCTGACAAATACATCAGAAGTAGTGTTTCATAAAGATAAGGTGGAGCATGTTCCCATCTCTATTGCTGCTGCTGGTGATGTTGGTATTCTGCACAATTCAGTTGAGGGGAATGTAGGAATGCCCAAAAATGTGGGTGGCACCACTATGGCAACAATTGCTGTGGAGACAGGAAGACAGACTGTTGAGACTAAGGTTCATGAATCTTAGGTTCAGCATGTGGAGGAGAATGGGGAAGACATCAGTGGGTGGCATGCAGATGATGATCATCATCATCATCATAATGATCAGGTGTTGGGTCCCTTATGGGAACCAGAGAAGAAGAAGCAGAAAGGTCACAACAGTGCAGGGGTTCTTAACTGCAGCACTAATTTAACCACTAAATGTCACACTGACAACCCCCCCACACTCTTCTTGATGTGATGAGACAGAATCAGACTACAAAAACAGTATTATCCCCCCCCCACCATACTTCCTCTCTGCTGTCCCAGTCCAGGCATCAGGATAAAAAGAGCTACAAAATTCCTAGTGCAAGACTTCTATCTGCTGGACCCAGTAGATGAAATGGTGGTAGCATGTCAGCTTTGCCATATATGGATCAGTAGGGGGAAGAAGGGTAGTCACTTAGGCAATGGTGGTCAGCACATGCACTTAAGGAATCAGCACCCTCTCCAATGGCTTAAACACCAGAAGACGGCAGTAGCAGGTGGTCCTGCTCCCTCATCCTTATGATTTTTATGTGGTACCACTGAGGTGGAGTACATAGTGGAGGAGGAGGAGGAGGATGTGGAAGAGGTTGCTACAACCAGTGGGCATAGCAGCAGTGGCAGCTTCAGCAATTCAGCAGTCCCTCTCACAGGTAGTCCACAGTAATGCTGTTGCCACCCATAAAACAGCTAAAATGACTTGTATCCCTTTATCGTACCACTTATTTCTTTTAAGTCAAATAGAACCCCTACTGGGCAACTGTGACGTGGCCATCTGTGTGCCGGACCAACACCCGTAAAATGACAATCAACTCTGATGAGCATGTTTGAATGACAGAGCAATTACCTTTTGAATCATTCTGCTGCACAGGATCTTAGTACAACTGCTGCAGTAATGCTCGTACTTGAGCTGCTCCCATTCTACTTTGTTGAGAATGAAGGATTTATAAGGTTTTCTGCTCATTCATGTCCAAAGAGGAAGGTACCATCAAGGACATACTTCTCCAAATGTGCTGTTCCTGAACTGTATGCCACAGTAAAGGAGGTGGTGTTCCACACACTTAAGCATTCGTCATCACTATCCATCCATCTTAGCATGGATATGTGGATCAGTGGGAGAACAGCTGGCTGTTCCTATATGTGCATTACAGCACACTAGGCACAGATACCTGGGGTGGTCTGGGAATCTGACTGTGGTGGTGGACAGTGTAGCAAGGCAGACTGTGGTGATAGCAACATAACCAGTATTAGGCAGCATGCAACCCTCTCAATGAAAAACATGCTTTGATCCCACACAGGGGAAAATATGCTTTGAAGTGCTACTAAGTGAGATTAATGAGTGACTGTACCACACTCAATGAAAGCTGGCTTCATTGTGAGTGACAATGACTTCAATGCTATAAAATGCATAAGTGATGGTGGGTTTTTCCAGGGTTCCATGTCTGGCACACTGCCTCAACCTCATGTTCCAAAAGTTTCTTAGCCATCCTGATGTGAAGGATATTTTGTTGGTGTCCTGTCGCATCTATACCCACTTTTCCTATTCTAGGAAGGCCCGTGGCAAGCTGTGCCAGCTTCAGAGAAAGAACAATCTGCCTTATCATTGTATGAAGTTGGATGTAGTGTCCAGGTAGAACTCCACATTGTACATGTTGGAGTGGATCTATGAGCAGCACAAGGCTGTGTCTGATTATCTGCTGCTACACACCAGTCATGACAGTGCTGGAGTGTTAATGGCTCTCAGCACAGAACAGTGGCATTTAATGGTTGGATTAATAATAATTGTGCATCCCTTTGAACATGCAACACGGGCAGTGAGTGGGGACACTGCCTGTATCAGTCAGTCTATTTCCCTGCTACACATGCTGAGGTGGACACTGATTAATGTGCAGCAATCTACTGAGGCAGGTGGTGACAGGGACAGTTTGGTCTTGATGTAGAACATGCTCCACATGTTGAACTCCAACCCTAATATTGTTGGAATTTTGCAGTCTGATGGCTTTGGCATCACTACCATGCTTGATCCACATGATAAGCATGGCCTTGAATCTATACAAGACGGTGGCCCTCAGGGGGCACAAAACCTTACTAATCTTCATGTCATAAGGGTCAGAGGGGAACAGATGCTTAAGACACATAGGGCACTGAGTGTTGTTGCCACCACTACCACTGGACTGTTAGCTTCACATGCCACAACTATGTTAACAGGAAAAAAAAAGCATTAATCCCATCTGAGATGTTTTAAGTGAGGTTGGAGTTGCACCTATGGAAGACCAGGATAAAGAGGAGCACGATGAGCTGGCGGACTCAGAGCAGCATGTCGCATGGTTGACTGTTTCATGGCTGAAAAAAAACACCTTGCAGTTGGTGATTAGCCATTATTGTACTAGGCAAGCAATGTAACTGAGTGGCCTGCAATGAAATCTGTGGCCATAAATTACCTTAGCTGCCCTCCCTCTAGTGTCAGTGTTAAGCGTGTGTTCAGTGCTGCAGGTGCCATTGTATGTGGTGCACAAATTTGTCAGCAAAGAATGTGGAAATTCTAACATTTCTAAAAATGAGTAAGGGACACATTTCACACAAGACCATGAGACCCATGTTCCTACCACTCCCTCTTATAGTGGATCATCCAAGGAAGATGAAGAGACAGGCGGTGCTGTTGGCAGAAAGATGAAGTCATACATTAGTGACCCTGATGTTGGTGACTCAGTTTTGGAACATAAATACCCATCAGGTGAGAACTCCAGTCTTGACGACTGTGAGGGATGCTATGTTGAAGAATATGATGCTTAAAGAAAACAATATTATGTGTGCTATAACTTCTTCACATGCAATTATATTCTCATACAATGTCTCCAGAGTTTATGTTATTGTCATGATTGTTACTGTTCCCTTCTTAGAACTGTATTACTGCTTCTGCTGCTACCTTTTGCCCATTTACATGCGTCCTCAACCTGCCAACAAACAGCACATAAATGTAATGTATTGCAGTACTGGCAATGCCTGCTCTCTCCCACCACTGTCAACCTTCAACAGCACCAGCTCAAACTACAAAAAAAAAATTCTGGCAGAGCCACTATGGCTTCAAATGCCATTAACTTGATAATGGTGTTTCATGGGCTTAAACATATACATGAATTGAATTTAGTAAGGCCTAGGATACCATTCCACATATGACTTGTGAACAAGCTGGGCAGCCTGGGAGTGGTCACAAGGTGGTAAACCAGGTTAGAAACTGTTTGAAAGATAGAAGATGGAGAGTCATGGTAAATGGTGCTCAATCTAAGGAAAGGAGTGTAACCAACAGGGTGCCACAGGGATCAGTCCTGGGTCCAGTCCTATTTTATGTCTTCACAAATGAAATTGCAGAGAGGCTGGAGGGGAAAGTGTGCCTGTTTGTAAATGACACTAAGGTCTGCAACAAGATGGACACTACAGGAAAAGTGGAAAAAATGAGGAGGGACCTAGGAAAACTGGAGGAATGGTCCGAAATGTCGCAGCTGAGATTTGATGCAAAAAAGTACAAAATTGTGCATTTGGGTTGAAGAAACCCAGGGGAGGATTATGGGGGGGGGGGGGGACTGATGGTCACCAAACAGGAAAGGGATTTTGAAGCAGTCATATTGGATGACCTAAAGATGGCTAAACAATGTGCCAAGCCTGTGGGGAAAGCCAGTGGAATGCTGGGGCATATAGGGACAGGTATTACCAGCAGAAGTAAGGAGGTGGTGTTGCCACTGTGCAGTTCACTGGTTAAGCCTCATTAGGAATATGGTGTCCAGTTCTGGAAGCTGCATTTTTGTCATGCAACTTTAAATTGCAAATGGGTTAAATGGTTCTATTTTAGATTTGTATCCCTCTTCCCTTCTACTTCTATTGGTTAGTCTTACTGAATGCAACCTAGACATATCTTGGTTAGCATGATGATTCACCTGCACAAGATGTTTCTCAGGCCACATTACTGTCTTCCTATCAGTGTTATTGCTAGACATACTGTAACTAGCTTGGCTTGAGGAAGGGTAAACATGGTCAGAACCCCTTAGCAACTGAGATGCATATGTAGCGAATAAGTCCAGATGCACTAACTTATGCAACTGTTAAGTATCACAGTCTGCATAATACAGAAGACTTACAGTGATGAATCTTCATATGGTTTGGCTGGTTTGGGTTCTACTGTTTATAATACATGGATGAATAGCCAGGGAGACATTTTTCAATGACTGCCAAATGTGGTACAGTGGTAGATGTTTTGCAAAAGTATAACAGAAATTATGTCTATGAGGTATTGTTGTAGCAGAATTGGATCACATTTTTATAGAGACAGAGTACATTTATGGTACATAATTATATCTTTGTGAATCACTGCTGCTCTCTCTACTGAAATCACTGTTAAACATGTGGCTAACTTAAATCTTTAAGTAGTAATACTATAATTTCACCCAGAACCTGTTTTTATTAATTTTAAAAAACATAATTTGAGGGTGTGCTTGGTTATGGATTATCACAATATTTAATTTCAGCATTTTAGTGGAAACTTTTCACTCTGATTTTCTTAGTCTAAATTTTTTGTAGTACGTTGTCTGTATTTATATTAATTCTGTTGGCATTCCTGGTAATGTACAAGGGCAGGGGACTGAGTTTGTGACTGGGGTTAAATAAGGAATACACATATTAGCTACATTGCTTTGCCATTTCCACTGGACTTTTTACTGGTTCCCCTTTAATATTAATACACTTACATATTTTTGTTTGTTTGTTTAGGCTATGGATATAACTGCACAATTGCTTGCTCTTGCTTTTGTCTGCATCTGTTGCGTCTGAGTTCTACTTCCTTTTTGAAATGGTTACTTTTGTGTTTAAGTTTTTTTTTCAAATGTTTAATATTCTGACCATGTGGTTATGTCATGGACCATAACTTATCTCCAGCCTTACCCCCCATGCTCCAGCCCTGTTACTGAGATCCCCTTATGTGAATCCCATGCATGTTTGAAACCGGTTACCATTTTGCTTCCCATTACCTCTGCTGGCAGGCTGTTCAAGGTGTCCACCACCTTATCTTTAAAGATGTATTTCCTTGTATCCCCTCTGAGTCTTCCCCCTTCTAGCTACATGTCATGCCTCCTTGTCCTTGAACATCTCTTTCTCAGCAGAATTGAACCTTCCCGTACTTTACTGATGCCTTTAAGATATTAGAATACTTCTGTCACATCTCCCCTTTCCCTCCTTTCCTCTAGAGAGTACATATTTAACTCTCTGAGTTTTCCCCCATAGGCAATAGTTCCACCATCTCTCATCTAAAGTACAAGTTTAAAATTCCTGACTTCACCCATGCTTATATGCATGACATATCTCACAGCTGAGGTGTTAAGTGCTGGTGCCAAGTGAATTATTCCACACAGATAATGGGCTACAGCTTCATCCCCAAGGGATGCATACTGGACATGCCATTTTATCAATCATTTAAAATAATACACATTTTTAGTTTCACATTCTTACTATGAGGAAAGCAAGTAAGATCAACCAGAATGGTTAGCAAATAAATTAAATGACACCACTGGGTGAGTGGGGAAGGGATACCAGCCAAACAAGTTTCTCAGTTTGCAAATGGTTGTAAATTAAGCACTGAAACTTAACACAGAAAGAAAATGACCATAAAACACTATAAAGGAGGATTCAGCTTGCAAAAGAAAAAAACAGAGGCAGTGCTGGGGATAGTTCAATTAAAGGAACACTTTATATTAAAATCAGGAAAAAATACATATTATTAACTTTTTGTGTTCTAAGTTCATTTCACTGTTTTTTTTTTAGTTTTGGCTGTGAGAGGAGTTTTTTCTAACTTTTGTGGTATATTTATGGCCCATGGGGACTGTTATTCAGGTTTCTTTTATTGCATCTTGTCCCAGACAATCTTACCAGAGTGCCCTTTGCTCTAATGTTTAATAGCCCCTGCTGGAGGCCAGCATCATGTTACATTGTCTTTTTGTTTCTAATTAGCCACAGAAGAGAGAACACAGCAGCCAGAGGAGTCACACTGCTAGTCTTAGGGTAAGTGTAATCAATAAGTTTCCTAAATATTGGTACTTTATCCAGCTGTGTTCTGGTGTGTGTGTGTGTGTGTGTGTGTGTGTGTGTGTGTGTGTGTGAAAGCATGTCACTATGCAAAGTAGCTTCATCTGCACTCCTGTTACTGTCCCTCAGTCCGTTTCAGTTTTTCCACTAGTACCAAATAGCAGGAATGGAGCATCACTTTATAATTTGTTAGAGTAGACTATGAATGAAATAATATATGCAGAACTGGACTGGTTTATATAAATCAGTCTAGAAACAACATGGAAAACATCTATTAAAAATAAATCTGATTGTTCCTCAACAATGCTACTTTACACTTCCCCCAATTTCATATCAAGGGACACAGTTTACCTAAGCAGCAGTTATTACTGCCTGCAGTCTGTATAGAAACTGTGTCACTTTGCCTAAAATCCTGCTCCCCCTGATTTGATCAACATGTTATAAATTTTTGATTCAATTGCTTGTAGACAAATCTACTCATTTTGCAGCTGTGGTGATACATTGGCTAAGTAGGCTTTGTGATTGTTTGTGTTTATGTGAGACCCTCCAGGAGCCCTCTACATGAATTCTTCAGGTTTTATTGTTAATACCAGCTAATATCAACTTCAAAATATTTTAAGAGATGCTTGTTAATAGCATAATCTTCCTATTTTTGTAAGTGCTAGACATTCTGTAGCTAGTTGGGCTTAAAGAAGGGTGAACATGGTTAGGACCCCATAGCAGTTGAGATGCATACATAGCAACTATGTCCAGATGCAATAATTCTCCCTACAACTGTTAAGTATAACATTCTGCATAATACACAAGGCTTACAGTGATGAATTGTCATATGGTTTGGCTGGTTTGGGTTCTACTGTTTGTAATACAGGAATGAATAGCTAGGGAAGACATTTTTTCCGATGTCTGTGAAATGTGGTACAGTGGAAGATGTTTTGCAAATGTATAAAAGAGGTTACCCTAATAAAGGGCAACCCAGATTGTCAGAGGTCTCACTGGAAGCAGGGTGAGGATGCAGGCCAATCAAGGGGGGGAAGGGAGGGAGTGGGGGTAAGGGAGGTAAACAAGCAAATCAGGCTAGGAGGAATCAAAAGGGATGGGGAAAGTGTCATCACTAGAGAGGATGGAATCTGGGCTATGAGGTAATGGAAAAGGGAGGGTTTAGTCAGGAAAAGGAATGAATGAAGGGGTACAGGATTGAACAGTACTTCAGGGAAGGAGGGGTAACTAGAGGGTAGCTAAGGGGCTCCAGAGAGAGAGAAAACCCTCTCTCTACTGCAGCTGATAATTTTTTTTTCAATTGCACAGGACACTCTGGAGTTTGGGGGTACAAATCTGCAGAAGCTCAGGTAAGGTGTGGGAGCATGCAGCCTGGCCTAAAAGCCCAAAGGGGCTGAGTTGGCAGTGGCCCGCACTGCATCTGAGTTTTAATATAATACATATATATATATATATATATATATATATATATATATATACATATATATAAATGTATATATATATATATATATATATACACACACACACACATATACATACAGTGAGCATTCTAATGACATCATTGTTTTTGATGGTTTAGTCTGTTGTGAGTAAGAATTTAACCAGATTTTTTTCATATTTTGCAGCATGATATGTATTGCCCTAACTGATTGTTTGGAATGTTTCTAGTACAGGCAAAGTGAGTATGCACCCAAGCCTTTTGTTCCAAGAAGAGAGACGAATGTTTATTGTGTGATCCAGGGGTTCCAGGTATGGCAGCGGCTGCTCCTAAGTGCCTGCCTGAGGGGAGGGATAAAAAGGGTTTCTTTAATGCTCCCAGTTGGGCTCTGAAGGTTTGGGCCTGGCACTGGTTTTTCCACATCATGGGGCATTGCTGGCTGACTCACATCGGGCAGTTTGTTGGGCTGGGAGGCCCTAAGTTGAAGTGCATAGTGTGGTGAATGGGCAACACAGGTGGACTAATGCCAAATTTCAGAGGTGCATTGCAGCTAGAGATGCAGCAAAATTAAATTCTGCCAGTGAAGTGAACGAGAAGTGGCCACTTTGCGTTATCATAACGTTATGCTAAGTTGCCTTTGGAAAGTGCTCACTTCACTTTGTTATTATGACTTTGTGTTGTTATTCCACAATAACATGAAGCAAGGTAGAATGACAACAATATAGGCAGCCCCCCACACATCACATGGCTTACAGTACCTGTAAGTCACATGCTTTAGCCAGGCAAGAAGAAAGTGAGTCATAGAAGCAGATACTTTCATTTTCTCCTTTGCAGAGTTAGACAGAGGAAGCATTTTGTGTAGAAGAGGAGAGTTCATGTTAACAAGCTTCTTTCTTGAGCAGATTCCAAAAACCCAAAAGCTTTTTTAAAAGCTAATTCTTTAGTATTTTTTGTACTGTTCGGTTAGTTCTTTTAGGTGACCGATTTCTCTGTTTTATAAGTTTTGTTTTGTGTGTGTGTGTCTTTGTGTGTGTGTGGGGGGGCTGTGTGTGTGCCTACGTTGTGTGAGTGTGTGTGAAGCCACTCGTCATGTCGGGGAGGGAAGGAGAGTTTTTTGTGTGATATCCAGGGACAATATGTGGCCCATGGCTGGAGGGGAGTGCACACACATGGGGGTCATAGTTGGGTGGCATTGGACCAGTCCACACTCTTTGGTCCTGTCTCCCCCCTTCCAGAAGCAGCAGTACCACCAGTGCTACCACCACATCCACCAAGTCTTCCACCACCATCACCACCAGTAGCAGATGCAGGAGCTCCAGCAGCACCAACTCCACAGAAACAGGTGGAGCCCCAGGTGTGTGACCATGCTGCTGGCACTGCATCTACCCCTCCTGTTCCTTTTCCCCCCTGCAGCTCCCCAGTTTGTCAGTTTTTCAACTGTGTTGGGGAGGACAGCAGCCTTGTGGTGTGTCTGCTTTGTGGTGTGCAGGTGCACCATGGCCCCCGGGAGACACATCTGGGGACTGGGGGCCAACACACATAAGTTGAACCACCAAAAGGTGGAGTAGCAGGTTACTACTGAACAGGAGGCCTCCACCTGCTGGCCACTCTGTGACAGTGGCAGAGGGTGATGCTGTTGTTTGCCACCACAGCAGGAGGAAGGCCGCAGCAGCAGCAGCTGCTCCACCCCACCCCCACCACAGTGACCAGCACCATCCTCACCACCACCACCTGGATCCTCCCAACCAGTGGACCCCACAATGCTTGCAGCTCAGGCAGATGTAGCTCTTTTGTGGGCCATGGTGGAAGAAAATAATGAGATGGTGGGTGCTGTCCAGCAGGAGGTGGAGCAGATAGAGCAACACCAGTTTCAGATTGTGTCGATGCTCCATCTGCTACTGAAACATCAGAGGATCCCCATTTGCATTTTTTTTTCAGTATAGCCCCCCCACTACTGCAGTGTTTTGTCTTTTTTTCATGTTTAATAACAGACAGAGGGTAAGGACACAGTATTAGTTTAAAGGGAAGCAGTCAGCAACAGGAGGTTCTGCCCCTGCAAGGTTTACCCTCCAGTTAAGCCATTTAAGTATGTTGCAGCATTTTTCTCATGCTGCAACATACTTTATTCTTTTTTTTTTAAGTCAGTGACCCGGAAGTATGGAGGATGCTGTGGGAGCTCCATTATGTGTAAAGGTGCAACATCAATGCACCATGCACTTCAATACAAAAGTATTGAAGCACATGGTGCATCACCCTTGCACCTTTACATATAAAGGAGCCCCTATAGCATCTGCCATACTTCTGGGTTGCAGACTTTTCTTTATTAAAATGCAGTATGTTGCGGCATGAGAAAAATGCCACAACATACTTACAAGGCTTACCAGAGGGTAAGCCTTGCAGGGGGAAGGAGCTCCTGTTGCTGACTGCTTCCCTTTAAATATGTACATACACATACAGACATACATGCTTCTTATTGCTATGTCATTATAATCCAGTCCTCAGTAATGTTTATTTTTTGTTGTGGAGTGGTTATGGAAAAGTAGGTCTGAGCAGTGCAAGTATGATGTACAAATTGCATGTGTGCAGTCAGTGTTGTTTCCTGTGTATGTGTGTGACATCAGGCATTATCCAGCGTCTTACAAACATATATATGCTGACTTGTTGCAGTGTTTATGGTATAATGAATAGAGATAAGAATAATGTATATTTTATTGTCACCATCGTCATCAGTGGACTAAGTGATATATTTTTTCAGAGGTGTCTGGCCAGAGTGCACCTTAGTCACATATTGCACACGTGACTTTTAGTAGAGCATTTTTTTTCTATGATCTCCACAATGTCATGTGTGCACTGTGAGTGACTGAGGCACACAGTGACCTGGTACCTCTGAAAAAATATCATATCACTTATTACTCTGGTGGTGATGATATAAATAAAATATACGTCATACATTCTTTCTTATCTTTATTCTTTACATACTGAAACAAGTTACACCATATATATGTTTGCAGGAAGCTGGACAATGTCTGCACACACAGGAAACAACACTGATGGCACACATGCAGTTTAGCACAACATACTTGCACTGATCAGTCCTGCTTTTTGCAAAACACTTCATGAGTCCTGACACAAAATAAATATTACTGAGGCTCCAGAAATAGTTATTTTTTGAAATAGACATTAAAGCAGCAGTGCAACAATCTGGTGAAAATGTTGACCAATACTTTTTTGTGCTATTTTGCATTGCCACTTTACTTACACCCTGACTTGTATGATACCATTCTTTCCAGTATTTGAGTCTGCTTTAGTACTTCTTTTCATGTCTGAATAATAAAAGGAGCACTCCTTTTAACACGGTGTGGACCAGGTCTTCGTCAGTATTTTCCACTGTTTTTCTCCATCAGTTGTTTATATATTACTTCTGTTGTAAAATTAACAATTATGCAGCAGGCAGTGTTTATGGCCTCACAGAACAATATTTCTTCAAAAACAGCTGCTAATAGTGATAAAAACATCATCAGAGCCATATTAAAAGGTGTGCTCCTTTTATTTTTTTCAGACATGAGAAAAAGGAGTAAAGCAGACACAAATTGTGAAAAGAAGGGTATTGTACAAGTCAGGAGGTAACTAGTGGCTGGCAATCTAAAATAGCATAACAAAAGTATAGGCACAATTGTCACCACATTGTTTCACTACTGCTTTAATTTGGAAAAAATTGCTAACTGTACTCCGTTCCGCTGACACACACTCTATCTTCAAATTCCACCTTAAAAGTTGGCTCCTAGCAAACTCCTCCTGTCACTGTTCCCCTGGATAGGTGACCTGTTCTTGTCAAATCTGCCTGTCACCCACTAAGTCACTTTGCCTCTCTACCCTAGGATTTTCCCTCCGTTTCCCTTCTCATCCACTCACTACAAACTGCTGTTTCTACTTCAATTATAGGAAATGTACTAATGTTGCCTACCACAAATGTATCTCTGTAATAACTAATTATTTACTGTAAATAACTGACATATATTATCAAATTCGTGCTCTATTTTTGACCTATGTAAACTGTATCCACAGCTTTGTTTTTGTTCTTTTCTCTGTTTGCCTGTTCATGTTTCTTTTCTGTCATATTGTTATCTGTGCCATTTCTGAATATGGCATGGGTCATGCCTGGAAATGGTCCCTGGAATCAGCACACCTACACTATTATCAAAGTCATATATAAAAATAAATAAATAGATAAAATAATTTAAGTATGACATTATGTGCTCACAAGCACAACACACAAAATGCAACTGTCTTGTGTCCAGAAAATTCTCAAGTGCTGATGAAGTGAAATAGGAGTGTTACCCACATGCAAAGTTCCCCAGAATTTATTGCACAGTTACTCATGCATGCATTGGTCACAGAGAGTCCCCAGGATTTTTCTGCATCCCCAAAATGCAACTGTCTTGTGTCCAGAAAATTCCCAAATGCTGACTAAGTGAAATGGGAGATTTACCCCACATGCAAAGTTCCCCAGAATGTATTGTGCAGTCACTCATATGCATAGTGATAACACAGAGTCCCCAGAATTTTTCAGCATCCCCAAAATGTAACTGTCTTGAGTCCAGAAAATTCCAAATTGCTGACGAAGTGAAATGGGAGCATTACACCACATACAAAGTCCTCCAGAATTTATTGTGAAGTCACTCATACAAGTAGTGTGGTCACACAGAGTCCCCAGAATTTTTATGCATCCAAAAATGCAACTCTCTTGTGTCCAGAAAATTCCCAAGTGCTGAGAAAGTGAAATAGGAGCATTACACCACATGTAAAAGTTCCCCAGAATTTATTGCACAGTCACTCATGTGCCAAGTGGTCACACAGAGTCCTCAGAATTTTTCTGCATCCCCTAAATGCAATTGTCTTGTGTCCAGGAAATTTACATAGTCTGTGGTGATGATGTCACGGTGCACACTGTCTTGCCAAACCATGTGAAGGAGGGATAACATGACATGAATCCATTCAGAGTTCCATCAAAAATGATGACCATGAGAGAACTGTTGCTGGTCCAAAGTGTGCTGCAATTCCTGCAAATGCAATGTGGTCACTTCAACTAGATGGAAGGGTGCCCTTTGTGTGTACACTAAGAGTAGCCTTGGTGAGTTGATATATATATATATATATATATATATATATATATATATGTGTGTATATATATATATATATATATATATTAGGGATGGGCAGATATCTGATCAGATAAATAAATCCAGGTCGGATTTTACACTTTCTGACCCGATCTGATCCGAATGGGTACTGCACAATACATTGGGTCAGATATTCAGTTTCAAGTCCTGACTAAAGCCTCCTTCTCCTCCTGGCAAAACTTACTCTTGCACAGTTATCAAGAGGGAGAGGGTAGTTGGATATTTTTTAATGTATTAATTTAATACATTATGTGGAGCAGAAAACACCTCACAAATCAAGTGGCACCATTACATAACTTGCGCACATCCACTAACAACACGTGGAGAAAAATGACAGAGATGGGGGGGCACAACCATTCTATTTTGTATTGACTGTCACATTGTGCAAAGTCCCTGACTAAACTTCTTAGAAGTCGAGCAGCACTCATAGTTCCTGAAACAGAGATTATTCTTTTTGCATGCACAGGGCTAGCCAGACTTTCTACTACATCTTTATGAACTTTCACCTCCATGATACCCCTCTGGCCAGGGTTGTGCCCCCTCCCACAGTCACTGTCTAATCATAAAATCATCTACCCACACTGGTATTTTTTTTTTATCCTATCTCTATGTTCAGGCTCATAACTACAGATCAGACACAAAGCTCCACTGGACAAAAGCAATCTTGTGTAGCATCCACCTGAGATTAAGGTTGCTATGCAACAAATGACGTAGACATAAAGGCACTTCATTTTTAACTAAACTTGTTCAAGTCCATAATGGAATGCTTTTTTATTGGCTTTTCTGTTAACTTAGTCTTAGCACTGGTTTTGATGGAGCGGGTCATGATCAGGCAGTCAGGGGGTGAGGAATGTTATAATTAAAGAGCACTCGCACCTCTGATATCCAACACAATAAATACCTGACCAAGATGGGTAGTGCCTTTTGATTATCCGGATCCAATAGCCAGCAAATATTTGCTATCTGCCCTCTCTCTCTCTCTCTCTCTCTATATATATATATATATATTTTTTTTTTCTAGGTGGGGGGGTTGATATGGAAAATATCTTTTAATCCTGCAGAGTAAACGCTGGATACTCATGAGTGCTGAAGGCATTGGTAAAAGCGTCCAGAGCTCATGATGCAGGAGTGAAGATATTTTCCATAGCACATGATCTGCACATCATGTGTTTGATTTGTATAATAGGGGTATGAGTTTTAGAAGTATTGTTATGCTTTTTTGTGTTCTGCTACTGTTTCTGTGTTTGTTGTATCTGTGTGTGAGATTTTCTGAATGGGCTGGCACTGTTACAAACTCTGTGGGAAAAGCTGAGTGTGTTTTGCAATGCTGAGTAAGTTAGCTTCAGGCAGCAGTGAGAAACAGACTCTTTTGTGAAGCTGTGTCCTTTAGAAATCTGGCTGCAGACAAGCTGAGAGTATCACAGTAATAGGCTTGGAATTAGACAGAATGTGGGGAAGAGGTGAGAATATTTTGCCAAAGTAACTGAGTTAGCTGAAGGCAGCAGTGAGAAACAGACTGTTTTGTGAAGCTGTGTCCTTTAGAATTCTGGCTGCAGTCAAGCTGAGAATATCACAGTAATGGGCTGTGAGTGAAACAGAGTGTGGGGAATAGGTAAGAAAGTTTTGCCATGGTAATTGAGTTAGCTGAAAGCAACAGTGGGAAACAAACCATTTTGTGAAGCTGTGTCCTTTAGAATTATGGCTGCAGTCAAGCTGAGAGTATCATAACAATGGGCTGGGAGTGAGACAGAGTATAGGAAACAGGTGAGAATGTCTTGCCATGGTAACTGAGTTGACTGCAAGCAGCAGTGAAATATCTCACAGTGGTGATGTCACAACATAATTTATCTCTAGTAGTGATGTCACAACATAATTTATCTCTTGCAGTGATGTCACCACAGTGAGGATACATGTTTCATCACACTTATTTATCCATCACCCCATTGTATAAATACATGTACTCATTGTAATGTTTTGTATTACAGGTTACATACTGTTGGTGTACACATTCCAGTGCTTGATGAGAAATGTTGGCATTGCAATTGGAAATGGAATACTCTCAAGCCAATACAGGTAAGTATTTTTTTTTGGGGGGGGTATATTTGCAAGTAGATCTCATTAGTGGTTTATTATTTGGTTACTTCTTCACTGATGTCATCTGTATCCTTTTCCAGTCTGATAATAATGGTCATGTTCATCGATTGAAACAACTTCTTCTTGTTGCATGTCTGCCTCTGCCTCTGCCTGGGGAGGGGTGTCATGAAGTTGAAGAAGTTCTTTGGATAAGGCAACTATGACACAACAAAGCATCTGCAAGTTTCCTAAAAAAAAAGAAATAAAGTACTTATTACAACTTTATTGCAGTAGTAAGACATTATGTTGAAGCCATGCCTGTTCCACCATGGGTATCTGGATTAACACAGATAGCAAGCTATCCCACTGCAATCATCAGATCACAATTTAATTTAGCACCAGGCTGTGTAACAAATACACTATGTCAGTGCCCATGTGTCTCAACTCAAGTTACATTTTAAAACCACATCTTGTCAAGTAACACAAGCTGGGTCCACCTTTTTCAACACTGTCATGGCAGCACAGCTTCAGATTTGGAATACAGTGCATGATACATTACAGAAATATTGTTTGTGATGTACATGTCACCTAGTTTATGAATCATCAGTTGGATTTGTTACACTCTTATGAAAAAAAAGGAACAGATGAAATAAAATTGATATACTTACTAGTATGGATTGGAAATGTATTTCCCATAGCTTCCTGTAGACAGTACTGCTGCTGTACCATTGATATAGACCTTTAGTGAAGGAGAGTTGTTTGTTGTTAACCCATAAAAAAACAAAATTCATTGCACATATGTGTTTGACTATTGCAGCTCAGAAAAGCAGCACAAAACAAAACACACAGCTAAAGGAAGTTGAATAGCATATAAAACATTAGTACACACACTCACGTTATAGTTTTAATAGTAAGAAGTGTTGTGCCTGTGGCTGATGGATGTGGTCTCCTGTTCAACTCCCTCTGCCTTGGCATGGTCGATGTAATGGAAAAACATTGTCACAATGGCACTGGTAGTGGGTGGTGGTGGTCATAGCTGTAGCACATGAAGACATTCCCTCTCACATCTTCCTGCATCTGGTGGTGGTGGCAGGAGTGAACAGGAGTCTTATGGTGGTGGTAGTTCAGGGGGGATACATGGTCACATTCCCTATGGTGACAGTGGCAAACAGTGGTATTATGGTGGTGGTAATCCAGGGGGGACACAAGGTCACATTCCCTATTGTGGCAGTGGTGAACAGTGGTCTTATGGTGGTGGTAGTCAGGGGGACAGGATATACTGTGATCTGTGTTATAAATGAGATATGACATATGGAATTTGAGTCACTATGAGTGGGACAATGATTTAACTTTATGAAAAAGAAAACATGTAACATACAAGACATGTGACAGCCTTTTAACCACTTAATTTAAAACCTGCTAACATTAACCTCATCATCATTCAGCATAATTTTCAGAAAGAAAGCTGCCCTTGCAGTCTTCTATGTCTGAATTCTAACCACAGGGAAATTCTTTCTCCATTGTGTTATCATCTACGTCAGTGGTAGGCTGCTTCATGCTGTCACTGCCGCCAGGAAGGTCTCTTTTTTCAACATCAGCAAAACCATGAGTATGCTGTGGTACGAATACTGAGGTTGCAGTCTGTGCTGGTATGTGCCTCTCATTCATTTTTATGAATGTCAGCAAACTGACATTTGCAGGAGAGAGAGGTTTGTATGATGATCCCGAGCTATTGCACCTGCTGAGCTGAATACCTTCTCAGCTCTCACACTGGGGTGTGGGCATGTCAGGTACTTCAGTGCCACAGTGGTCAGCTCTGGCCATTCACTGACCTTTCCACTCCAATATAAAAGGGGATCATCAATAATTGACAGATGCCTGTTTTCAGACACATATGACGCAACTATTTGCTGTGCTGCTCTAAATCCAGTGGTTGATGCATCATCCACTTCTCTGGAATCATTTATGTCACAAATCTCCACTTGGGATAAAGCCTCCCAAAGTGGGTTAACACCATTAGCAGGTGACTTCTTTGCTACATGAACCAAGTGCACCATTTGCCCACTGACAGTTTTTGTCTGTTCAGGCCTGCCATCCAGTACTGAGGCAATTTTCCATTTGTATTGTGGGTCCAGCATTGTTGCTGTTGCAAAATAGTCACTACGCTGAATGCTCAAGATGTGACGAATCTGGTCAAATACTGTCAGCATGTGTTTTAGCAATACACTGCTAGCACAGTCTCCGACAACATCAAGGCTATGCTGTATATTCACCAATGTCTGCCTCAGCATCTGCAGCAATGGAATTGATTTGGCTAATGGAGGCAGATTCACCGCTCACTGCCTGTGTGGCATGTTCAAAAGGCCTTAAGATTGTTATTACAGAGTCCATGAGGTGCCACTGTTCGATTGTCATAGACATGGAGCCCCAGGAAATGTCAAGGTTAGTGTGCTTGACAATATTCTTAGATGGCTTTGTACTGTTCATACAACCTCTCTGCCATGTATAAAGTGGAGTTCCACCGGGTGACAACTTCCAGCTTCAAGCGGTGCTGTGGGAGGATGTTTCAGATCTGTAACTGCTGAAGTTGTTCACAGGCTTTTTTAGAGAGTGAAAAGTGAGAACAGATATGGCGTGCAACTGTCAGCATTTCCTTTATATCAGGGTGCTGCAGAAACTCCTGCACCACGATATTTAAACAGTGGACCATGCATGGAACCTGAGAAAACCAACATTTATGATGCATTTCACCACATTTGACCCATTGTCACTTGCTATGAACCCAGCTCTCAGGCACAAGGGGTTCAGCAACTTGTAAATTTCAGTCAGTACCAGGTCCAACATGTTTTCTCCAGTGTGTGAACAGGCCACATTGCGTATAGCAATCATTGCATGCTGTCAAATTCCTGAAAGATTGCTACCATACACTCCACCTTACTACACTGATTATTCACACTACCAACAGCAAAAACAACCCCCAGCACCATCGCCCAGTTTGCAGTTATACACAAATATGAACTCCCCGCTGTTTCGCCACTTGTCCACATATCCATACTTAAATGGATGACTGGAGAGGAGGAATGTTGAAGGGCATGTCTTACTGACTTGGACATTGTGCAGTGTAAATTTGGGACAGCACAGGTCAAAAAGTAACATTGAAACATAGAATTTGATGGCAGATAAGGACCGCTTGGCCCACCTAGTCTGCCCATTTCCCTACCTACAGGATAAGCTGCAGATCCTAGTTAGAAGATCCTAGTTCTTCCTAGAGCGGAAGAACAATGGGGAATAATAAAAACTGCCATCACAGAGGTAACACGCCTTTGTGTGAAGCAAATAAACAAAACAAGACAATGTAAGAAACCACTATGGTTCTCAAAGGAAGTAGCAGTGAACGTTCAAGAGAAAAAGAAAGCATTCAGGAAGTACAAGGAATCACAGAAGGAGCAGGACAGAGAACTGTATCAGTTAAAGCAAAAGGAGGCTGGGAAGGCAGTCGGAACAGCAAAGGCCCAAACCGAGGAAAAGATAGCCAACTCAGTTAAGAAGGGGATAAACCTTTTATAGGTACATCAGGGGCGAAGGAAGACCAAGGTAGGGATAGTGAGGCTTAATAAAGGGAGGAGGGTAGGCAGAGGGAGACTGTGAAAAGCAGAGATACTAAACAAATATTTTTGCTCAGTATTTATGAAGGAAGAGGGAGATACATAAAATAAACAGTAGTAACACTCTGGATACAGAAGTTGATACCGGCCCATTTACAGAAGAAAGGGTTCTGAAAGAACTCTTAAACTGACAGTGGACAAAGCAAAGGGGCCTGATGGATTCATCCCAGAATTCTAAAGAACTAAGGGTAGAACTAGTGACACCACTGACTACCCTTTTAACAAATCATGGGAGGATGGGGTGGTACCGAGGACTGGAGGAGGGCAGATGTGATTCCCTTCACAAAAGTGGGAGCAAGGCAGAAGCAGGAAGCTATAGACCTGTTAGTTTAACCTCAGTGATAGGGAAAATGATGGAATCACTTCTAAAGGAAATAATTGTTGAGTATCTAGAGGCCAGAGGGCACAGGACCCTAGGCAGCATGGATTCACAGCAGGAAGGTCATGCCAGATGAATCTGATAGATTTATTTGACTGGGTGACCAAAGTAGTAGATCAGGGAGGGGCTGTGGACATGGCCTACCTAGACTTCAGCAAGGCATTTGACACAGTCCCACACAAAAGATTAATATACAAGTTAGCCAGCCTGGGAGTGGGTCCAAGATGACAGCCTGGGTAAAGAATTGGCTGGAGAATAGGACACAGAGAGTTATAGTAAATGGAGTCCACTCAGAAGAAATGAGGGTTACTAGTGGGTACTGAGGTTCAGTATTAGGACCGGTCCTCTTCAATGTCTTTATAAGCGACATTGCAGAAGGACTGGAAGGAAAAGTATGTCTCTTTGCAGATGACTCTAAGATCTGCAACAGAGTTGATGCAGGGGGTGGAAAGGATGAGAGGGACTTGGCAAGGTTAGAGGAATGGTCAAATGTATGGCAGCTTAGATTCAATGCTAAGAAGTGCAAGGTAATGCACCTGGGTAACAAAAACCCAGGGGAAGAGTACACAATGGGGGGTGAGATACTAACAACAACAAGAATGGAAAGTGACCTGGGGGTAGTCATATCAGATGAACAAAAGATGGGCAAGCAATGTGAGAGGGCAGCAAGGAGGGCTGGGCGGATACTGGGATGCATAGGAAGAGGCATCACCAGTAGAAAACAGGAAGTTATTATCCCTCTGTACAGACAGCTGGTGAGACCCCATCTGGAGTACTGTGTGCAGTTCTGGAGACCCAATCTCCGCAAAGACATAGACAGGATGGAAGCTGTCCAGAGGAGGGCAACTAAAATGGTGCAGGGTCTGCACCGGAAGTCGTATGAAGAGAGACTTAGCTTAATATGTATAGCCTCGAGGAAAGGAGGGAGAGGGGGGACATGATAGAAACTTTCAAGTACCTCAAGGGAATCAACAAAGTCCAAGAGGGTAGCATCTTTCAAAAAAAGGGGTGTGCAAGAACAAGAGGGCACAATTTGAAGATGGGGGGGTTGCTCAGAGGTAATTTAAGGAAGTATTTTTTCACAGAGAGGGTTGTGGATGCATGGAACGGCCTTCTGGAGGAGGTTGTGGAGTCAAAATCAGTGGGGGAATTAAAGCATGCGTGGGATAGTCATAAGGCAATTCTGGGGGGGTTGGGGTAGGAAGAAGTAGGCTGCTGGTTAACTAGGATCTTCAGCTTATCCAGTAGGTAGGGAAATGGGCAGACTGGGTGGGCCAAGCGGTCCTTATCTGCCGTCAAATTCTATGTTTAACCAGCAGTCTGTTTCTTCCTACCCCAACAAGAATTGCCTTGTGTTTGTCCCATGCATTCTTGAATTCTTCTACAGTTTTAGACCCCACAACCTCCTCAGGAAGGCTGTTCCATGTGTCCACCACCCTCTCTGTGAAAAATACTTGCTCACATTTCCCCTGAGCTGTCCCCCCTCTACCTTCAAATTGTGCCCCTTGTTCTTGCACGTCTCTTTTTCTGAAAGATGCTACCCTCTTGGACTTGATTCCACTGAGGTACTTGAAAGTTTGTAACATGTTACTCAGGTTTCGCAGGACAAAAGTGCAGTAGGCCAAAGGCCCATCGAGATTGTCCCCCGCAATTTTCTTGTCATTTAATCCCATCTTAAGTAGTTGACAGAAGCCATTCATCTAATTTTATTTTAAAGGAATTTAAATTATCTATTTCAATTAATTCTTGTTGAAGTACTGTATATTCCAGAGTTTAGCCACTTTGATACTATAGAAATTATCTCTTTTGGATGTGTTTGCCCACATTACATCTAGTATTTTGTTATAAACTTCCTGCAATTCATCTATCAGTTAGTTTTTTGTCCAATAGATCCATCATAGTACTGTCGTTTAAACTTTTGTGCAAGAGAAGTAAGCCACCTCTGTTTCTTTTCAGTTGTAGGGGGAACAAGCCTGTTTTTTTTTAATCTACTTACATCATCGGTATTTAATAATTTACAGATCATTTTAGTGGCTCTCCTCTAGACCCTGTTCAACATGGCTATGTCCCCCTTCAAATAGGGGTTCAAAAATGGTGTACTATAATCCAAATGAGGTCTAATGTAACTCCTATATAATGGAATAAGGCATTGTTCATTTCTAGATATAAATGTCCTCCTTACCCTGTTTAGTAGTCCATTTACCTGTTTACAGACTTTAATGCAATGATCAGATGATGCTAATTTATTGTTAATCATGTTATCCAAGTCTATCTCACAAGTTGATTTGGAGATTAGTTGATTATTAATATAATAGTTATTACATGGATTTTTTTAAACCAAATGCATAATTTTACATTTGTCAATATGAAATATCATGTCATTATTGATAGCCCATTTGTCAATAGGATGCAAGTCATTTGAGACAGATTTTGTATTTTCTGTTGTATCCACTTTACCCCCTATTTTTGTGTTGTCTGCAAATTTAGTCAAAGTTATAATTACTAATAGCCATATCAGAAATGTAGATGTTAAATAAGAGTGGGCCTAAGATAGACCCCATAAGGTATTCCACTAGTAACCTTTGCAAGACTAGATAAATATCCATTTACTTTAACCTGCTGGGTACAATTGGATAACCATTCCATAACCCAATCTATTAACCATGGTGAGAAACCAAACTTAGTTAGTTTACATAACAGTTTATAATGAGGAACAAGATTGAAGGCCTTGCTATAAAACAATAATATAACATCCATTGGTGTTCCTAGATCTAGTTCTTTGCTAATATGTTTATAAAAGGAAATTGAATTAGTAGTGCATGAATAACCCTTTCTAAATCCATGCTGTGTTATATCAATAATGCCCAGTTGTTCAATTTTTCATTCAAGTAGTTTCTTAATAATCTTTTCCATTAATTTACAAACCACCGAAGTAAGTCTTATAGGACGATAATTACTAACCTCTGAGTGATTTCCCTTTTTAAATATTAGAATGATTAATGCCATATACCAATGCAATGGTACTTGTTTATCTAATATTAATTTATTAAATAAAATAGTTAAAGGTGTGGTAATAGCTGAAGCAGTATTCCTTAAAAGCTAGGATGAATTTGGTCTGGTTCAGGGCTAGATTTATGCTTTTTATTGATGGTTTGTAAAGCTGATAGTACATCTTCATGTGTTATTTTATAAGATTAAACTGTGTGAGAGGCCTTTCGGCACCATGCAATTCTGCTTAAAGTTGGACCAGCATAACATTCTGTGGTGATTTGCATATGCAGCCCATGATGCTTTGCATTGTGGGGGCATGTGTGATTTTGTATCTTCTTGAAACTTGGCTTCCCAGCCAAATGCCATTTGGGGTAACCCTTGCCTCAGTGTTTGCGCACAGAGGTTCTTTGTCTTTTAAATAGTTTTTATTTTAATGGGTTCACCACAATATATCCAAGGCACACTGCCTTAAGGGTAGCTGGTCCATTCCACTGGGGTGTCAAACAGATGAGGCATACTGATGAGTCCTGGTAGGACGAAACAAGTGTCTATGTCTTCTGTTAGCACCCTTTGCAAACTGTGTCAGAGGCCTTTCGGCACCATGCAATTCTGCTTAAAGTTGGACCAGCATAACATTCTGTGGTGATTTGCATATGCAGCCCATGATGCTTTGCATTGTGGGGGCATGTGTGATTTTGTATTTTCTTGAAACTTGGCTTCCCAGCCAAATGCCCTTTGGGGTAACCCTTGCCTCAGTGTTTGCGCACAGAGGTTCTTTGTCTTTTATAAGATTGTTGTCTTAAAATCACAATCTGATTTTTGGATATATTTATCACTTACAGTTGATGTTTTATTGAATACTGATCAGAAATAATTGTTAAGACTGTTAGCAATTTCCTGTTCATTTACAACTAATGATCCACTTTCAAAAATAGGACCTACAGTTTTTGTAGTCTGATTTTTACCTCTCATATAAGAATGTAGGGCTTTCCTATTATCTTTTGAATGGGCTAATTTAAATTCCAGTCTGTATTTAGCTTTCTTTATTGCTTTCATAAGAATATTTACTGATTGTTTATATTGTTTGATATTAGACAAACTGTTATCTTTTTTTGATTTCTTGAATAATTTTCCCTTTATATTTATTAATTTGTGTACTGACCTAGAGTACCAGAGGGGTATCTTGCCTTTCTTTTTGTATTTTTTCCTAGTAGGAACATATTTATTTTCCAAATTAATTATAATTTGTTTGATACAATTCCAAGCTTTTTCAACTATTAAGGGATTTAATACTAAATTCCAGTCTATATTATTTAATTGTTTGTTGAGTTCTACATAGTTTGCTTTGTCGTAGTTGATTAGTCTTGTTGAATAAATATTTTTAATAATCTTAATATGAATACTGAACAGGACAGAACTATGATCACTGTTCCCCAATGGTTCTGTGATTTTAATATTCGTTATATTTAGTTCATTATTTGCTATACGTAGATCCAAGATGTAATGACCATGGGTAGGTTGTTTAATGAACTGTTCTAATCCAGTGTTGGCTAGCATATTAATAAAGTTATTTTCTGTGTCACCTGTCCCTTTTAGGGTATTCCAATTGATACTTGGAAGGTTAAAGCCCCCTAATGTGATAATATTTGCTTTATTTGTCATATCATTTATTTCATTACATAGGGATTCATTATAGCTAGGACCTGCAGCCGGTGGTCTATAACCATTGCCAATTAGTACATTTTGATGCCCCTTGAATCTAGTGTTTACCCATATACTCTCATTTTCATTGTTGTAATTAGAAATGAATTGATGTGACTCAATATTGTTATGAACATACAAATAGACCCCACCTACTTTTTTCCCCTGTCTATTCTTTTAGTACAGTTTGTAATTTGGAATATTCTGAATCCAGGTGGAGCTATTATCCCACCATGTCTCTGTGACTGCAGTAATCCAGAAATTCAATAGTAGGGCTTTAGCTTCCAACTCAGCCAATTTATTTTTATTTAAACTTCTGGCATGTAACATCAGGATTTTGCATTTGATATCATGTTTTTTTGTCTCGCTAGTTATTAGAGAAGGATGGACATTCCCCTTCTCCCCCCTTGCAACTAGCTTAAATAATTGTCAATAAAGTTCAGTATGGATTTTCCCAAAAGACTACTACCCCATCGGCTTAGATGGAGTCCATCCCAGTAGAACAGTGTGTTTCTAACATCAGATTGTTCCCAGTGAGTCAAGCAAGGTATGTTTTGTTTAAAACACCATTTCCTCAACCATTCATTTCGTTGTTTTATTTCATGTATTTTAGCCGGTGTTGCTTGAGGGACTGGAAGAATTTCAGAGAAACAAGGGGTGCAGTCCAACTCAATTAGAGTGTTGGATAGTGTCACATAATCCTGTTTAAGTTCAATTAAAGATTTCAGACCAACATTATTTGTATCTGCATGAATTATTACCAATGGATTATTACCATCTTTATGTATAATATCTTTGGTCATGCTGGTTAAATCTGCAACTTTGGCCCCCCAAATCCTAGAAAAAGTGCTAAATTACTTATCTAGGTTACACATTACTCTATCTAGATGTTGATGATAGAGTCCCCCAGTACAAAGATATTTGATTTACTATGGGTTACATCATTTTGTGCTGGTACGTCCATGTATTGATCATGAGCTACACTATTGGATATAGGGTTTTGTGCTATAACATTGTTATTAGGTTTCTCACTTAAATTAATTAATAAAGTATCATTTATGGTACTTAAAGTAGGCATTATGTTACTATCTGGAGTACTGGAAATTTGTTAAACAAGTATAATTATCACCATTAATTTCATTACTTTGCTGAAAAGTCCTATACCTTTTAGAAGTTGGTATACAGAAAAGTGTAGCTATTCTTCCCTTCTTAAATGCCCTAAAAAGATTGATGTCCATTCTGGACATGTTTCAGTGGATTCATCATCATAGTCCCTTATCGTCTTTTTTGAGGTTCCTACAGGGTAGGGTAGAGGATTATTTATTTGGTGATGTAGTAAGCTCGGAGATTTTTGTTGGTTGGGGTTGTTTATTATTGTGTACTCAGTAGTGAGGGGCTCATTACTCAAGTCATTTATGTTTGGACTCAGTTTTGTTCTTTGAGTATTTTCAAACCTTTTTTAACATCTCATTTTGACTTGCTTCATGATTCTGTATTCTAATATTAAATAGGTTAATTTCTGCTTGCAAGTCCTGATTAGCTAGACACTTAACACATTTAAATTGTTGTTCCAATAAAACATCCTGTTTTGTTATAAGGAACATATTACACATGCAGCATTTAACCCCTATTTCTCCATCCAGTGTGATAATTGTTTCAGGTTTACTAATTTGGTAAGTCTTTTTAGTTATAGACTAAGATCTATTCACAATAGAATACTGAAAATCCAAGTTACTTTGTGTTTGGCAGAAGTAGCAATAATCACAATATGGAAGCGTTCAACTTAAAACAACAATATGCTCCTTGACTAGTTCTATTATTAGTTGAATATATTTGTGATTTAGTACACACACACACGCTCAGGAACTAGACTCTATGTAAGCTTGTTGGTTAGACTATAATTAACTTACAGTTTTCTTAGCCAGTCTAGTAATTTTATTCTTCGTTCACATAAGTTTTTACTTACTATGTTATTTGCTCTCCGTTATACTGGACTATCCCCATCAATCCTGCAGAACATGCAAAACACGTGCCGACGAGCATGTCTTTGCATGTGTCTTCATACGCTATGACACGTGCTCCCCTGCTCACCACAGGGCACACTTAAGAAGTATACATATTACCTGGAAGCAAACCGCAGGTCACGGAGCAGTTTTTTTACAGGACTGCATTTCTCAAATAATTAAAATATGCGTTTTGTTTTAAAATAACTTTTGTGTGTCCAATGCGCAGACTAGCTGGAGTTTCAGCAGGCAGATATTTTGAGCATCCTCTATGAGTTGTAGTTACGTGTGAAATCAGAAGTACAGCTCCTCTACCTGCTATAATTACTGCAGAGCTCCACTAACACTGATGTGCGTCCTATACAATGCAAGCACAATGCAAATGTTTCATTTACAATACCCACTAGAGGCTTTTGCATGCATCACTCAGCCAGCTATACTGACCACTGCCTTAGAACTTCTGCTCACCACAGGGTGCACTTAAATAGTGTCCACGTTACCCAGAAGCAAACCACGGGTCACAGAGCAGTTTTTTTCAGGAATGTAGTTCTCAAATAATTAAAATATGTGTTTTGTTTTAAAATAACTTTTGTTGCCCCAATTAGTGTGCCCAACGTGCAGACTAGCTGGAGTTTCAGCAGGCAAACATTTTGAGTGTCTCTACGAGTTGTAGTTCTGCGTGAAATCAGAAGTACAGCTCCTCTACCTGCTATAATTACTGCAGGGCTCCACTAACCCTGACGTGCATCCACTGCAAGCACAATACAAATGTTTCATTAATAATACACACTAGAGGCTTTTGCATGCAGCACTCAGCCAGCTTTAATGGCCACTGCCTTAGGTCCCTCTCTCCTCCTTTCCTCGAGGGTATACATATGAAGCTCCTTTAGTCACTCCTCGTATGGCTTCTCCTGCGGACCCTGTACCATTTTAGTTTCCCTCCTCTGGACTGCCTCCATCCTGTCTATGTCCTTGCAGAGACAGGGTCTAAAGAACTGGACACAGTACTCCAGAATGGGTCTCACCAACTGTCTGTACAGGGGATAACAACTTCTTGTTTTCTGCTTATGATACCTCTCCCTATACATCCCAGCATCCCCTCAAGCCCTCCCTACTACCTTCTCACATTGCTTGCTAACCTTAGGGTCATCATACATAATTACCTCCAGGCCCATTTCCATTTTTGTTGTTGTTACTACCCCCCCATTGTGTAATCTTACCCTGGCTTTTGTTTCCCAGGTGCATTATGTTGCACTTCTTTACATTGAATCCAAGCTGCCATACCTCTGACCATTCCTCTGACCTTGCCAAGTCCCTACTCATCCTTTCCACACCTCCTTGTGTATCAACCCTGTTGCAGATCTTTGTGTCATCTGCAAAGAGGCATACTTTTCCTTCCAGTCCCTCTGTAATGTCACTTATAAATACATTAAAAGAGACTGGACCCATTACCAAACCCTGCGTTACCACACTAGTAACCCCTTTTTCTTCAGCGTGGACTCCATTTATAATCACCTTCTCCATCCTGTTTACAGCCAATGTTTGGCATGGGATCATTATGTAACATGGCAGAATGCCGTGCAGCACACTCGCGTTGTGCAATTTCTTGCAGTTTTAGTTCTGTGGGGGGCTTTGCTCCCACAACCCCGGATCCACTCCACTAAGGATTCTCAAATCTAGGGGGGCCAACATGGAGAGTGCACAGGTCCAGGCTCCCAATAATGTCATACGCTATTTTGTGTGCAACATTATGACTCGGTACGCTAATGTATTACCAAGGCTACCACCCTGGAACCCACTCCCAGGCTGGTTAATTTAATAATCAATCTTTTATTTATATATATATATATATATATATATATATATATATATATATATACATATATATTTATTTATTTATTTATTTCAATTCTAGGATTACAATTACCTTTGAGCCCATGGCTCTTTTACAAAGGTTTCATGTCAAGACATAGGTATCACTATGTGGCACTGTGTGAAATGCCTTGCTAAAGTCTAGGTAGGCCATGTCCACAGCCCCTCCCTGGTCTACTACTTTGGTCACTCAGTCAAAGAAATCAATTAGATTCATCTAACATGACTGTCCAACTGTGAACCCATGCTGCCTTGGGTCCTGTGCTGCACTGGCCTCTAGGTGCTCAACAATTCTTTCCTTCAAAAGGGATTCCATCACTTTCCCTACCACAGAGGTCAAACTAACAGGTCTGTACCAAGTATGTCCTGGATGGGACTTTCCATTTTGGACAGGCACATGCAGCAAACCCCAGGAACCCAGAATTCTCCACAAAGGAGAACAGCAAAAGATCAATTGATAGCATTTCAGCTACAGCAGCATTAAGTTCATGTGACACTGTATGATTGGGTGGGTACTTCAGCTTATGTGCAAAAACACTCTGTAACATGGGCTGACTTAAACATTTCACATGGGTTGTGATGAAAAATGGTTCTGTTCTGCTAATCACAGGTTGTTGTGGAGTGTGAACATTGTGATGAAGACAGATGCACAGGTGATGACAAACCCAGAAATGCAGTTATTTTCCAAGATTTACCAACACTTGTTGATGTACCACTTGCACTAGACATACTGCATTGACCACCACCGCCACCAAAACTGCTACTCTCACTAGCACTGGACAAAACTTCAAAATCATTCTGCTCTTCCACCTCATCATGCCTGTAGTAATCCTCTGCTGTTATTTCATCACTACTGCACACATTTAATTTTCTGCTTGATGCTACAGTCAATGAGGGGTATAACATGCTTGTTATGGTTGATGGCGAGGGGAACGTCCCACTGCGGTACAGGTATTAGCAGGCATCTTGTGTTGAGTCCACAGGGACATGTGCCTATTCTTAAGATGAGTATGCTGTCCCCCTGTGCACAGATGACTCCCCTTTTTACCTTGACTCACACACATCTGGCAAACCCAGTAGATTGCAACTGACTCAATATTTGCATCTTCAACAAAAAAATCCCAAGCAAGGGATTTTGATGCTCTAGTTTTAACATGTCTTCCCTGTTGCTGCTTATTGGACTCTGTTTTTTAAGTCAAGAAGTGGGGGGGTGCTACATGATTTTTCAGGCAGGACACACTTGGACTGCAACTGACCACCATGAGTCCGACTACCTATCATTATTACTGGGTCATCATCATCAACTGAAACCGGTAAATCTCAACTTTTTATGGGAAGGAGGGAAATGAAAACAGACCCAGACACAGCCATCTTGAGTTTCTTTTTCTCCAGTTCCCAACAGGGGTCACTGACACCATCATCATCATATTCATCAACATCATCCACATCTTCTGCTTCAATATGGGCACATGGACTGCATGTTGCAATCACAGCAACATCATCATCATCAGCACTACAATCACCCAAAACTTTTTCACCACACTGCTAATCACTGCATGTCAAATGCCTGACCTGAACCAAGGTGGAAGAAATGTCACTTTGTGTGCTATCATTAACATGATGATCAGAATCCTCATGTTCAGTTACTGGGATGTTACTGGGGAGTATGACATTATCTACACTGTCACTCACTGTCACTGCTTCACACTTCACTATAGCTTTGGACATGCTAAACTGATCAGAAGTGGAACTCGAGGCAGCAATACTCATACTACCACCAACAACTGTACTAACACCACCAGTTGGGACAACATCATCTCCTCCAACTATGAGTGAAGCTACTGATTGCACTGTAAAAACATTGAAGGAGAAATACCTTTCCTCACAGCAGTGATGCATTTCTGCAATTGCATACTACTATCACACCAACAGATAATCATATCACTGGCTGCAGTGCCATGGCAAGAAACAGCTTTGCTTTCACATCTCTTTGCAAGCATTTTGGGGGATCAACAGGAATATTCTAAACAAATTCAGATTTTGGAATGTTCACTCTGGGTGGGGGTAGGAGGTGACACTGGATGTGATGCCAAAAGAACAACTGTGGCTTCAACAACAGATACAGACACAAAGTCACAACAAGTTCAACAACACCTTAACTAACCAGTGGTGTTCTCAAGTCACAAAAAATCCAATCTAGAAAAGAATACCTTTTGCTGGTGGGGGAAAAACTGACTGCAGATTGCAGCAGTGCAAAATCAAGAAAAGATACCACAATGGCACTACTAAATCATGCAGCTACAGTGGATAGCAGTGGATAGCAGGTTCACACTGCTGCACCTGCAATTACACTGTGGCACAATAAAAGGTATATTATTTGATATCACATCATGCACTTTATACACACACACACACACACACACAAAATTTGTCTTCAAGTAATGCGTAGCAAATTTAAAACTTCAGTAATATGCAATGCATTTTAAACAACCTCACTGGTGCTACAGGTCCAGACCACAACACACACAATCAGAAAAAAATTTCAACAACTACTGAAAATATTACTGTGTGTACATTAACACAGTCAGTTATACAAGAAAAATATATCCAAAAAACAAAGAACTCCCTATTTCTCCAACTTAAATCTACCTACACCAGTTGCACCCCTCTCCCAAATCACACTTCCACTGTCTCTCAGTACACAGACTGAATGTTGTATATTAACATTCAAAATCCATACACAAACAATAAATGCTCAATGCTATGAGCACAGGAGGG
Organism: Neoceratodus forsteri; assembly: GCA_016271365.2. NCBI lineage: Eukaryota > Metazoa > Chordata > Ceratodontiformes > Ceratodontidae > Neoceratodus > Neoceratodus forsteri. The sequence goes on from CM028135.1 coordinate 1,036,402,084, forward strand.
TTTCCTACAATCGATGAGCTAAAGTTTCAGCAAAAAAAAGACTCAAAAAGGCTTTTTTAACAGCTGTTAGAAGGGTTGAATCGCAGAGAGCTCTCAGAGCAGACTGTCTTCTACAGCTTCCTACATTTGCCACCCCAAACTGAGGCTGTGCAGAACAATCTAGAGCCCATGTGGCCTGAAATCCCATGAATCACTGCAAAATTTGCCTTTGGAACTTAAAAACAAGGTGAAGTTAGGTGAAGTACATTGTTTTCTTTTTTTGTATTATCTGTTTTTCCGCCCCGTGCTCACTGGTCCTCCACTCCTTCAGGCTCTGCCAAGTTCCTCCTGACCCCCCCGTCCTTGCCCGGCCCTCCTCTTGTCATCAGATCACAGCCAACCCCAGTATATCCCAGTGTAACCCTTCACCGGGCGGGTCCCTCTCCTCTGAGGGGGAAAGCAGCAGGGGGTAGGACAACCCCAGCACGTCCTTTGTCTAGGGCCTGGGGATGCTGCTGGGGAACAGGAGGCACTGGGAAGGCACTGGAGGCCCCCAGGAAATGAGAGTCATCATCTGGGAGGGCCAGTGAGCAATTTTTCCTAGCTTTCTGTTGGGGGCAGTGTAGTGACGTCATGGCATACGCCGACGTCCGCTCCTCCCCCGGTTAGTACTAGGTCATGCATCCTGCGATGCACCCAGCCTCTGGTAGGAGCCAGCAGATGCCGGACCAGACCCCTACCCTCCCCCCGGAGAAGGAGAGCTGTCCCTGGGATGCTCGATCCTTCTCCGTCAGCTGGCCCTTCAGTGACCCGGGTCTGTTCCTGAACCCAGGTCGCTGGTATCACAAGCGGAAATCCAACTGCTGTGCCAGCGGGCCGGCAGAGAGTACATTGTTTTCAATGTACTTCACCTTAAAATTTGGTGGAGTAGTGGTTTGGGAAGACAGAGTAATGCGAAGTCATTGTCTTCAATGGACTTTGCTTTACCATTATAACGCAAAATACTCTGCTTCACGTGGTGCAGCACTCTGTGAATTCACCTTTACTCCATGAATCACTCCACAAAGTGAATTGAGTCCACTTCACCAATCTCTAATTGCAGCAGGGAATTTTGGGCATGCTATCATCATCTGGAGGGTATTTTATGGTACAGGGATCAGCCAGGGCACAGGTCTCCAAGCAGGATGGGCAAGTTGGAATGTAACATCTGGGCTTTTGGGTGAGCTAGCAAGCCATGTTGGGGTGTAACCACATGGTCCCTGCAGGATTTTTTTGTGCTCATTGGTCCCCTCCTCAAGCGGTTTTTCTTGTGCCACTTGGGACCACATGGGGCAGCTGTTCCAGGGGGAGTAAGAAGTCTTTTAAACAAAAGAAAAAGCAGATGTGTACAAATAAATGAAATAGTGTTTGCAGTTACAGAGGGACAAAGGAACTGTCCATGAGTGAGTGGAGTTGAGGCATGGGCAGGCCACGGAAGGAGGCGGCCATGTAGTACTTTCATGGGGGCCCTCACAGTGGGGTTTTGTTACTGTTGGTTTCCACACAGTTTTTAAGGGCAGAGGCAAATGGTGGGCCTTTCATGGGGACCCATCACAGTGGGTTTTGTTACCACTGATTTCTATTCAGTTTTTAAGGGCATAGGCACATGGCCCACATTGCTGGCAGGAGGTGACCCCATGTTGGCTGACACCAGGGCCCCATTACAGGTTTTCACCCCATAGGGGAGGAAGCTGGGCCTAGTGGGAGGAGCCATTTTCTGGCAAGTAGCCTTTTTAAGAGGGCTTTATCCAGGTGGGTATATGCAGGATCTTTCAGCGCCTACCAGCCACACTTGGGGTAGGGAGAGGGTCTTTTTTGGTTTTGTTTTGGGCAGGGGGACCAGCAGGGTGCCCAAGCTTCCAGTCTAAAGGGGTGTGGGGGTGCCAGCACTGTGTGCGGGCCAGCAAGGCCATGGTCCCAGGCTCTCTTAGGACAGGGTGCAGAGCTATGGGGGCAGTGTGGGGGCAGGTAAGAAAGCAGAGGCAGCGTGTGTCAGTTTAGTGGCAAGGGTTACCCGCCAGCCCTAAAGTTAAAAAAAAAGAGAGCAGGGACAGGCGGCTTAAGTGGAGAAATGTGGGGTGAGACCCAGGCCACTCACTGAGGGAGTCCATCGGGGGGGCGGCCACACGGGTCTTGGGGAGGGGACATGGTGCCAGTCCACAGGCAGCCATATGCCCAGATACCAAAAGGTGAAATGGTCATAATTCATGGGCAAAGGGGAGATGCCAATTATAGGAGGGGATAAAAGGATGGCAGACTCAAGGCAGGTACCAACTATATTTTTGTGGTTACAGAATGGCACCCAAGAGAGCAACAAACCAGAAGGCCAATGAGGCACTGGCACACAAGGCCACAGAGCTCATGGATCAAGTCCAGGTGATTCTGACAGAGTCCAGGGCAGAGGAAGAGAAGGAGAAGAAGGCAAATAAGAGAAAAGAGCCTCCAGTGGATAAAAAGAGGACCAACAAGTGGTCAACCAGGAGCAGTCTGGATGAGGGTGGTGAGCCTCAACTGGTGGAGGATAAGATATCCAGGGTTGACCTGCCCGTAGAAGGTAGTCTGAAAGGCTACCTGGCAGGTATCATGAAAGACCAGGGTGATCAGGGATGGTAGGAGGTAGACAAAGTGTGGAAGAAACTCCAGAATGAAAGAAAAGGGTAACAAGGTAAAATTAGCTGGTGGTCAGGAGGGGTAGCCGACAACAGGACATATGGTTGGCCCCCAGGCATGACACTGGGGGATCATGTGTTACAGACCTGGAAGAACAACATATGGAAAGGGGAGTATGTGGATATGTTCACCCTTATCGATAAAGATACAGCAAATAGGTATGAAAAGAAGGAGTCAGTGGGTAGCTCAGAGATGGCAGTGGCCTTAGACATTGTGGGTAAAACTAGTGAGGATGTTACCTTCAAAGGGAAAGACTTTTTGGGGTCTGGAGGGAAGGTTTCATGCACTTCAGTGCAATCATGCTCCAAAAGAAACCAGAACTAGGCATCCCACTCCTCACATACTTTTCCATCATTCAGGATGCGTATAGGGTGAGATTGGATATGGGTGGTTGATTTACAATGAAAAGTTCCACCAAAGGATAGCATGTCACAGGGATGTCAGATGGGACATCACACTGTTTAAGCTCTGGATCAGGACATTGCTGGCTCCAGGGGGTTCGGGCAGCGAAGGCAGGAGTATACAATCTAGTCTAGAAACATAATGGAGCATAGCTATTTATAAAACAAATCTGTGATTGCTCCTCAACAATGCTATTTTACATCCCACCCCACCACTGGATAGCAAGGGACACACATCAGTTTATCTCAGCAGCAGTTGTTGCTGCCTGCAATATATATAGAAACAGTGTCACTTTGCCTGAAATCCTGCTCCACATTTTGATCAACATGTTATGGACTTTTAATTCAATTATTTGTGTCTTGCATAGAAGTCAGTGCTTGTAGACAAATCTAATTATTTTGCAGCTGTGATCATCCACTGGCTAAGTAGGCTTTGTGATGGTTTGTGTTTATGTGTTACAATCCTTAGTTGTTTGTTTCTTTACTGATGTCTCCTATGGAGGTACTCAAAATGTGCAGGATAGTTTTTCAACAAACTCAGAGAAATTGTAGAGGCACCAGACTTGGACTTTGGATGGGGTTTTCCTTTAACTTCACTCAAGTCAGAGGAAAGCTCCATAAAACACTATGGAGGAGGTTTTAACTTGCAAAAAAAAGGCAGTACTGGGGACAGCTCAATTAACTTCTCAAGCCAGAAGAAAAATAATGTTCTCCAGCTGCCATACACACACACACAGGCAACATAGTAATGAGGCTTCAGTGGACGACACTATTTTTAACACTCTACCATGTTGTTTGGAAGGTAATTATGTAGGTAGCCCTTTTCTCAAAGTAAAACATCTACAGGGCTACACCTACTGCAGCTGTAATAACTTTTTTTAACAGCCCAGCAATCACTTCCTTCTATGGGTATCAAATCCAATAAAGACACGGTCCTGTCTCCTGCTGCTTCACCACTGCCTTCTTTTTACCCGGTCGTATCTATGATTTTACTATGTATTTCACAGCATACTCCTGCCACTGTACTGGTGATGAAGCCATGGTCCAGAGGGAAACAAGACTGGGTATTCTGATTCTCGTGTATCACTTGTACTGACTTTCTCAATGTTAGTACAGCCAGGACCCATCATATTATGTTCTACATTTTTAACTGAACTGCCCCTGATGTCGAGCACCTACAAAGACTTGTGTATTGGAAATGTAATTGAACAATAGTGGGGATGCTACAGTCATGAGTTCCAGACCACTGCAGGAGGGCAGTCCCATGAGTAATTGAACCATCAGTTCAATGATGTGAGTGCCATCACTGACACCCCCTGCAAGTCCTGTCACTGAGGACTGTGAAGGTAAGAAGGAGTCTTGGCTTGCAGTCATCATTCTCATTACTTCTTCAAATTTATAACTAAGTGGGTATTTGCCTTTCTTTTTTTTGTAACTGCAGGTCAAAGCCTGTCCAACGTCAGTCACCACCTAAGTGGCATGCGCACTTGCCAGTAGTTTGTAGTCTGACATAAGCATAATCCTTTTTCTACTGTCTGATGGTTGATTGCTTTCATTACTCAACAATTCACTCATAAGGTGTTTGTGTGGTGTATGGCATAGTTTTATTTAACATAAACTGATGTATGTATACCATACCATACTGAACAATATTGTCATTAATATCTGTCATGGTTAGGTTACATAGTTTTTTGGTAGAACTGTGCATCACTTTTCCATCAGAAGGTTATAGGGGGTTAGTATATCTTCTGTCAGTGTCTGTCTGACATTGAAAACAATAACATGCTTCACAAAGTGCATTTTACATAACATGGTTATGAAAGTAGTGCTAATTCTGTTCCAAGTTTGACTGCTGCATTCTGCTTTGCTGTTTAAAAAGTTGCGTTTCCTGTTATTGCTCTTGTAGTCACCAGTGGCATTTCTCATTAAAGTGAAATATTAAACTGTTGTTCCTCTAATTTTTGTCCTCCCAGGCAGGTTATAGAGCCTGCTAATATTCTGACAAAGCGAGCATCTGTATGGATCATGGATGGACAGCAAATGACTCAGAAACACTTCCAATGATGTAAGTATCATTACATAAATTATTTATTTATGTTTTGGGGGGGCAGTAAGCATAAGAATTTTGGGAGAGGGGGCTTTTCATTATTTGTCAAGGAAAACAGTGTGCCACGAACTTGTCCGAAAGGAGGCAAAATAATTCTGCAGTTCTTTTAAAAGGTAACATGCATAGAAGTAGTGATTCAAGCTTGGGCAAGTGCTTGACTAGGCATATATCCACATAGTAGTAGAGTGTGGACAAAAAAAATGTTTGTTTTTTTTTCAATTGAAGTCAGCACTGGTATATCTGGATGGATATTAATGTAACGACTTTAGTGGGTGACTTCCAGTGATACAGTGACTGTTGCTGAGGCAAATTACTGTGTTCTTTTTTCTGAAATCCAGGAACACAACAAGTGATTCTTTAAGTAAAATCCATGTGAATATTTTTTTCTGTTCTTTCCTTCAGGAGACTCCATTGCTGTCTGTGTTTCCTAATGTGCCTGTTTCAGAAATCATCACACAGAAGATATATCATCATCTTACACACACACATGAAAAAACTTCAGGGAATTACCTAAAATGATATATTCAAGAACAGAAAACAATAAGTGTAACATCCATTGAATTATAGATATTCAGAAAAGCAAATCATCACATCACCTAATAATTTAAAAGACTTACCTTCCAGTACTGGTATGCAGCAACCGGAATCCAGAGCATCAGTGACAATCAGACTTCAATCATATTCAGATGAATGGATTCAAAAAAATACCTGCACAGATGCAGAAACATGTATGTTAAAAAAATAGCATTTGACAGTTTTGATAAACATTCCAAAGAGTAAAGAGGTGCAGCGAAACAAAATAAAAATAGTTACCTTCACCTGAGCCCCCAATCCCCCAAAACAACAGAAAACAATTACTTACCTGGCACCACTGGAAAAGTAAAACATCAATTCTTAGAAAGCAATCCAGACTCTCAACAATGTGAAAACCCTACAGGGAAAGACACACAATTGATGCTTAAAAAACAAATGAGTAACTGTGCACTTCCAATACCATGTTACCTCTTCAAAATAAATGAAATTACCAAAGTGCAGGGGTACAGGATACAATGAGTGCCATCAATGTGTCACCATCATACGTGACCAGCAGCAGCACACAGACAGCAGCAGCACTACAATGAATCCTTCCACAGACATAAATGATAATAATAGCAGCAGCAGAGACAGCAGCAATTATTTTACTGTAAATTCTGAATGTTAAAAGTCTTCATATGCTATTGACCAGACATTGTGAATTTTCCTTATCAGCCGCATTATTTCTAAATGTCCTTGTTCTCATTCAGCAACTGCACAGCTGTCCAGCAGCAGCATCTATATGACATGTGTTTTTCTGACAGGAGACATTATGTGGTAGAACTACAGGCATATTTCCTTGACATACATACCTTATCATTTTATTCTGGGTGGTTTCTTATGGAAGTGCACATGTAGCAAAGCAGGAAAGAGAGGGACGTAGCAGCAGGACAGCAGTTTTTCACATAAATATTTTCTCATTTTGTTCTTGGTGATTTCTCAAGGAAGCGCACATCCAGCACAGCAGACAAGAGAAGGACATAGCAGCAAGACAGAAATTTTTCACTGAAATATTTTATTCTGGTTGGTTTCTCATGGAAGTGTGCATGGAGTGCAGCAGACAAGAGAGGAATGTAGCAGCAGGACAGTTTTTCACAGAAATATTTTCTCATTTTATTCTTGGTAATTTCTCATGGAAGTGTGCATGCACCGCAATGGACATGAGAGAGATGTACCAGAAGGACAGCAGTTTTTGACTTAAATATTTTGTCATATGATTCTTAATAATTTTTCTGTACACTTGCACAACAGACACCACTGCAAAAGAGTGACTGAGCAGTATTACAGCAGTGTGTGATGAATTTGGGACATTATTTAATTCGACCTGTAAGAATATAACAAAACCTTTCAAAGCAACACTAAATGGAATTATATTGCTATTTTTGAGGGAGTTGTCTGCTATCCAGTAAGTAATCATGCTCTTAGAAGTTACTGTTAGACCCCATTAACTATGTAACAGCAAACAGAGAGATGTGGTGGCCTTAGGCATGCACAGTTTTGTTAAGATAGGAAAGATTTTTAGGTTATGTTTTTGTTTCACTTTTGACAATTGTTTTTGAATTTGTACTTTATAGTGGGTGGCGGGAACAAATGCAACACTGAAAAACAGTACAGACAACTCTACCATAAATCTAGGACAATTAGTACAGAACAGAAAAAAGTGTTGTATATAAAGAAAGATATGAAAAAGACAGACTTCTTGGGGAAGGTTACAAAGGGAGTACCAAGTAGTGGGATAATACATTTTACAAGGAAGTTAAGAGAATAGGATTTTTTTTTACTTTTTAATATCCTTTTTACATTTGCTTGCGTGCATGTGCAAGGAACATTTTGGGAGAGTAACACACTTTGGAGGTGTGCCTCTCCCATCCAATGCACTGCTCCCTTGAGCAGGCGTGGCGGTTCTGCATCAATGGGTGCAGGAGCTCTGTATGACAGCGGTGGTCTTCTGCTTCAAAGAAAACCACTGCTGCCATACCGAGCACTGCGTCATGTAGCCCCCCCTCGCATCACGCACTCCCTCCCGCATGCATCACGCTGCCCCCCCAAAGCTTTGGTGCCATGCTGGGCGCCCACCCCAACATAGCAAGCGTTGTTTGCAGTGGGGTGCCCAATCCCCGCCAGCCTCGGCCCCCAGCGAAGCTTGCCGGCTGGGCGCCCAATCCCCCGCCGGCCCTTGGCCCCAGCCATCTTCTTGCCACACACTGAGAGCCCACCCCAGTGTGACAAACATCCCACGCCATTGTATTTTTTTAAACCTGTAAAATAAAAATGGTCCCACGCGCGCCTCCCAGGCCCCCCTCCCACAACCTGCACCCACCCACTGCGCACCCAGTTTCCCCACACCCCCTCAATCCCATACTTACCTCTGACCGGGCGCGAGATCTTCGGTGGACTGGGAACACGTCTGCACTCTTCAAAGGCGCATCGCGAACTGAGGAAATGCCGGTAAGCTGTATAATGGGCTAGATGGGGTAACTTTTGCATATCTCAGGCATTTGAGAATTTTGCACCAAATTTTCAACATGGGGTTTTGGGACCCCTTCTCATGAAAGATGTCACTGTCATGGCATTATTCAGGCCGAAGGGTGATTTCGCAGTCACTGCACAGTCACTGTGTGAAATCATCCTTCAGCCCAAACAACACCATGACAGTGACATCGTCAGATCGCTATGGATGGTCAATCAAAATAAACTCTTTACTGAGCGTGCATTGCGCAGTTCTCACGAGCTCATAAGTTCATGAATTTTCAATATTTTCACTCCAGATTTTCAACATTGCCATTTTACCACACCTCCTTATGAGCAGTACAGCTGTCATTTTTCACATCCTGCCCAAAACGTGTTTCCACCCATGTAGCGCACAATGGCGCATTTGGTGTGCGAAATCAATGTGTAGGACACATTAAAAAAAATCACAGTGACACTGTTCATGAGCAGAGGTCTTAAAATGGCTATGTTGAAAATTTGGTGAAAAAATTCCTAAAAATGACTGTTTTATGAGCGTGCATTGTGTGGTTCCTACACACGTTCGTACATTTGCGAATTTTCAATATTTGCACTCCAGATTTTCAACATTGCCATTTTACCATACCTCCTCATGAGCAGTACAGCTGTCATTTTTCACATCCTGCCCAAAACGTGTTTCTGCCCATTTACCGCACAATGGCGCAGTCGGTGTGAAAACTCAATGTATGGGACACATTAAGAAAATCTCAGTGACACTGATCATGAGCAGAGGTCTTAAAATAGCTGTGCTGAAAATTTGGTGAAAAAAATCCTAAAAATGACTGTTTTATGAGTCTACTTTGCGCAGTTCCTTCGCACACTCGTAAGTTTGCGAATTTTCAATATTTTCACTATGGATTTTCAATATTGCCATTTTACCACACTTCCTCATGAGCAGTATAGCTGTCATTTTTCACATCCTGCCCAAAACATGTTTCCGCCCATGCAGCGCACAATGGCGCAGTCTGTATGTGAAATCAATGTATGGGACACATTAAGAAAATCACAGTGACACTGTTCATGAGCAGAGGTCTTAAAATGGCTATGTCGAAAATTTGGTGACAAAATTCCTAAAAATGCCTGTTTTACGAGTGTGCGTTGCGCAGCTCCTATGCACGCTCATAAGTTTGCAAATTTTCAATATTTTCGCTCCACATTTTCAACATTGCCATTTTACCACACCTCCTTATGAGCAGTACAGCTGTCATTTTTTACATCTTGCCCAAAATGTGTTTCTGCCCATGTAGCGCACAATGGCACAGTCGGTGTGCGAACTCAGTGTTTGGGACACATTAAGAAAATCACAGTGTCACTGTTCATGAGCAGAGATCTTAAAATGGCTGTGTTGAAAATTTGGTGAAAAAATTCCTACAAATAATTTTGTTACGAGCGTGCTTGTGCAGTTGCTACGCACGCTCATAAGTTTATGAATTTTCAATATTTCCACTCCAGATGTTCAGCATTGGCATTTTACCATACCTCCTCATGAGCAGTACAGCTGTCATTTTTCACATCCTGCCCAAAACGTGTCTCTGCCCATGTAGCGCACAATGGCGCAGTCGGTGTGTGAAATCAATGTATGCGACAAATTAAGAAAATCACAGTGACACTGTTCATGAGCAGAGGTCTTAAAATGGCTGTGTTGAAAATTTGGTGAAATAATTCCTAAAAATGACTGTTTTACAATTGTGCGTTGCGTAGTTCCTACGCACGCTCATATGTTTGCGAATTTTCAATATTTTCACACCAGATTTTCAACATTACCATTTTACCACACCTCCTTATGAGCACTACAGCTGTCATTTTTCACATCCTGCCCAAAACATGTTTTCGCCCATGTATTGAACAATGGCGCAGTCAGTGTGCAAAATCAATGTATGGGACACAGTAAGAAAATCACAGTGACAGTGTTCATGAGCAGAGGTTTTAAAATGGCAATGTTGAAAATTTGGTGAAAAAATTCCTAAAAATGACTTTTATGAGCGTGCGTTGCACAGTTCCCACACACGCTCGTAGGTTTGCAAATTTTCAATATTTTTACTCCACATTTTCAACATTGCCATTTTACCACACCTCCGTATGAGCACTGCAGCTGTCATTTTTCACATGTTGCCCAAAACGTGTTTCTGCCCATGTAGCGCACAATGGCACAGTCGCTGTGTGAACTCAGTGTATGGGGCACATTAAGAAAATCACAGTGTCACTGTTCATGAGCAGAGATCTTAAAATGGCTATGTTGAAAATTTGGTGAACAAATTCCTAAAAATAACTGTTTTACGTGCGTGCATTGTGCAGTTCCTACGCACGCTTGTAAGTTTGTGAATTTGCAATGTTTTCACTCCATATTTTCAACATTGCCATTTTACCACACCTCCTTATGAGCACTACAGCTGTCATTTTTCACATCCTGCCCAAAACATGTTTCCGCCCATGTAGTGCACAATGGCACAGTCGGTGTGCAAAATCAATGTATGGCACACAGTAAGACAATCATAGTGACACTGTTCATTAGCAGAGGTTTTAAAATGCCAATGTTGACAATTTGGTGAAAAAATTTCCTAACAATGACTGTTTTACGAGCATGCATTGCACAGTTCCCACGTACGCTCCTAGCTTTGCGAATTTTCAATATTTCCACTCCAGATGTTCAACATTGCCATTTTACCACACTTCCTTATGAGCAGTACAGCTGTCATTTTTCACATCCTGCCCAAAACGTGTTTCTGCCTATGTAGCACACAATGGGGGTAACAAAACGGTCATGCTGACAATTTATTGTGCAAATACCAACAATCGCACAGGGCATTAGGGTACAGCACCATACATTCCAAACACCACTGCAAATACTTGCAAGTGAACGTTCGGCTTTGACAAATGCTTGTTTATTTTTTGTAGGTTTTTTGGAGGGGGAAGGACAATAACACTTGAGGGACATACACTTACAACATACAGAAATGAAAAACAAAGACTGGAAAAAATTAAGAGGTACTGCCACTGCAGTTCTCATGAAGCTCCTTAAGTAGCTTCAGCAACTTCTCTTGGTTGGCATTTATGCTGTCCTGATTCTCCTTTATGGCTTTGACATCCTGACATACTTCCATGAGCACATGCTGGAAGCTGACACCTCATCCCACAGGGCAGTCAGGTTCACCTGTGCCACCACTGCATGGGGAACTGATGGTGGTGGTGGGGGATGGGCTGCTGGAGCTTCAGCTGCTGCTACTTCCTGTTCCCTGCCCCTGCTGGACTCTGCACATGCACATCTATGTGCCCATCTCACAACATGCCTTGACCGCCCCTCCTGTTCCACATCCCCCTGAGGACCTTCATGCTCATGCTGCAGCCAGACATATCATTCTTTGGCATGGATGACACTGAGGTGGATTTGCTGCACACTGGTAACTAAATAGCTACCCTCCCCCCCTGTACCTCTCTTCCACACAGTTGCATTTCACACTAATGAGGTCTTTACTGTGATACTCAAAGAAATCCCACACTGGGGATATGTGGGGATAAAACGGGGGTGACTATGGAGTTACTGTGAGCAGTTGTTGCTACTCTATTGGGTCCGGCACCACCTGCTGCTGCTGGACCGGCACCGATTGCTGCTGATGCTGCTCCACCTGCTGCTGTTCTACTGGCTCCATCTGCTGCTGTTGCTGTTCTGCCTACTTCTGCAGCTCCTGCTGTTGCTGCTGAACTTCCCCAGGTGCATCCCTCCCAGCCTGAAACGCATCCCAATTCAGACACAGCCCCTCCCGCACATGCATGCTGTGTGACTGCCATCCACTACGTTCTGCATGGGACACTTCTTGCTCCTCTGGCATAGTAAGTAAGTAACTATACTAAGTACCACTAAAAAAAATACAGGAGTTTGAATCACAAATCAAATACAAAAAAAACAGAAAAGAAATTTAAAGTACAAACACTAAGCACTAACAAAATGTGAAGAGAACAGATAAGTAGAAGTAATGCACAAAAAATCATTAAGTAATTATTTAAACACTTTTTTCTAACAGGTTTTTTCCAACGGAACTGAGAGCAGTCTGTATTTATTAACCACTGGGAGAAAATGAAACCAATTTACTCACTTCCCTCCAGGATAAAGAACAGATTCCTCACTTCCTGCCTGCTTCAGTCTCATGAGACCTGCAAGAAAGTCTGTCAAGTGATTCTGCAGTTCTTGGCAAACTTTGCCCTAGCAAGTGCAAGGTGAAGTTAAGGCAAAATTGCCGGTGAAGTTACAAGGCAAATTTTTGGTGTACCTGTATGGTTTCATGAAATGCTCCATGGAGGTGGATTTACCTATTTCAACAAAACTTTGAAAGTGAATATATAGTTTACAACATCTGTAATCCTTACAATAGACTTATGAAAAACAAGCATATCTCTGTGTATCCCGAAATAGTAGAAATTATATGAAAAAAGCTTGCAGAAAAACTAAAGTAATTTCCAACCTACAGAAATGACAGGCCGGATTTTGGCAGAAGTAGTGATCCAGGCCCATAAGTTATAATCAAACTTGATCTAGAAATACATGACCACATGTTGTCCACAAGTGATTGATCTTCTCTTCATGGGGGGTGGACTTGCTTGTCCAGCCCCTAGCTGCCACAAGGTGGAGGCCTGGTGGCAGTGCAGATGTGGGTGGGACGTAGGGAGGGACTGTAGTTCTGTGATGCATGTGTGCCTCCACACGCATGCATTCTTGTTGGCCACAACAGGAGAATGGGAAGAAAAGCAGAAAAAAAGGAGATGGACATAATGAAGCCCTGCACCTCTGACTGCCGATACACACTGTCCTCGGAGCTCCCTTCATCAGACTGAATTGTGTCTTTGGGGGAAGACAACCCTTCCTCTCCTGGCCTTGCCATAGGGAGAAATCTAAGGCAGTTGCTCCTGACAGAGGTAGATCTCAGGGAAGACATGTGTCAGTCTGTGAGGATGGGCATAGTACTGATGATACGACCCAGTGGTCCCAATGAGAGAAACACCTATATGGAAAAAATATCCATCCTGTGTACTATGGTACCCAATGTCATGTTCCTTCTTGTCTAGTCAGGTTATGGCACTGTTGTCATGATGTCCTGTGGTATGACTAGACATAATGATTGGAAACAAATAGCAATCAAGCAAGTATCAGTAATGGCTCTGTCATTTTTGACAATTCCTGTCTGAAGGTGCTGACTGACATGACTAAACAAGAAAGGACACAAGAGCGAGCACCACTACATGCCTTGTGTTTATTGCACTGGTGTAGTATGACCAGCAGTGTATTACACACCACAGTGTAAAATCCTTTACTAAAGCCCAAATAGATAATTTCTATGGCCCTGACAATGTTCGCATCTCTGGTCACCCCATCGGAGAATGTGATTGTTTGCTTTGCACAGTCTGGCAGTCTGGCCCCAAAAATGATATGCTAGGAGAGGAGGGAACCTTGTCCTCAATCAAGTGATCCATTATTCTTTCCTGGAAAATAGTTTCCATGATTGTGCTCAGGATGGATGTCAGGCTGACATGCAAACAGTTGCCTGGCTATTACTGTACCTTTCCCTTTCAAGAAGATGGGGACCAGATTAACCATTTTCAGGACCTTTTGTACCATGCAAGTACACAGTCATGAAAAATTATCCTTGAGGCCACATAAGTATAACTTTTATCACAGGCTGTATCCCATTCACTGATTTGGGATTTTCCTATCTTATTTTTTTGCCAGATAGTCAGCTACCAGGGTGGGCATGATGTTCAGCAATTATATGCAGTATTATTATACTGGTGAGGTAGCACCTGTATATTATGGTTGAGCATGTATGCAATGATGTTATGTTTATGGGGAACCACTTTGTACAAAACCCCAATGTATGCACCTTAATAAAGCTTCCCAAGTCAACTTTTTTGCATTACATTTGGTATAGTAGATGTGGAATCTAGGCTAGGGTCTCAGGATCTGAAACGTTTACAGTATGTCAATCGGTTAAGAGGGCAAAGATACAGAGGTGAACAAAAGCTAACATTCACCCAAATAAAGACTTGTCAAATCTCCTATAGCTACAAAACATTTTTTAAACTAGAAACCTACAGGCTTGATACAGTCTGACCCAAGGTGCATGCATTCACAAATTTGAAGTTTCAAAATTACATTGTTTTTAAAATATCAGTTAAAAACAATCCCATTTTCTCAGCATGCTCAGTTCAGAAAAATGAACATTATAAGTATAGCTGGATTTTGTGATAGTGAAAACCAAGGAACAAAGATTTTTGTCACTTGAAAATCACTTCTGAACATTTTTATTAACAAATATCTCCAAAAATGTGAAAATTACTTTCATGATGCAGTTTTGAAACATATAAAAGTGTAAAATTTGGTAGTGAAACATACGAAAGTGAAAATAATGTTACCGAAAAGCAATATGATTTAGAAACTTCAAACTTTCAAAAGAATGCACCTTGGTTGTCTGTGGGCCAAGCACTTCCATGTGACTGCAAAGGCAGATGAGCATGGCCATCAGGACCCTGCACCAAGGAAGAGTCCATCTGGCTGCTGTTTAGCTACAGATACAAATGCCCAGGACAAGATAAGAATCCATCTGTCAGTGTGGGTGTTAGCATGAGGCTGACAAAAGAACAGGGCCCTCTTGGCCCTGCACTTCCTTGCAACTACAGATGCTGACAAGCAGAGCCATCCAGCCCTGTATTTCCATGCAGTTTTGGATGCAGACACACAGGGCCCTCTGTGCAAAAAGAAGAATCCTATTCACTGTATGGTTACTAGTATTTTTCCACTAACATACTTTTCAGTAACATTATTTTCACCTTTGTATTTTTACTACTAAATTTTGTCACTTTTGAACATTTTCATCAATGGACACTTTCTCTTTCATTCAGAAAATTCAACCACTGCCATCTTAGGGCTTGATGGTCAGAAGGAACTTTGGGGACTTGGAAGTCTCCTAGGAGATCAATCTTTTAGATAGTCTATAAAGGGCTTTTGAGCAATGTTCTTGCTGTTACTTGCACTGTAAATGTTACAAACTAAACGCTGGTGGAGGAAACCAATGTTTAATCAAAGGGTTTAATCATTCCAGCTCAAACTGAAAGTCCTTGAACCTTCACTTCTGGTCTAAACTCTATAAATTCTGACCCCTGAGGTAGTTTAGCATGGCAGGTGCTGCAACTGATATTTTAGTTGGTCATTGCTCTATGTACACCTATTTCTTAACCCTGTCCTGTGGTGCAATCATGCACCAGATTTGCATTGTAGCAACTGTTCATGTTCTAAATCAATTGTTTGATATTATACTACTGCATATGATACTAATGTACACTTGGTCATACCTGTAAAAGATGCCTTTGCTGCCAGTGTATCTCACCCAGTCATCAAAATAAAAATAAACAAACAATACAATACATGGCTAAATGCTAAGCTCTTTTGCCTTTGTGTGAACTTTTCTCTCCTATCTCTTGCTCTCTCAAATTGCTTGCTGAAAAGCAAACAAAATACTGTATCCAAAAAAGATCAACTCCATTCTCTGTCTTAGGACTGTATCAATGGTTGCCAGAGGGAACTGTGGTAACTGGGACAACCCCTAGGTGACCAATTTTTCAGATAGTATGAAAAAGGGTTACTGAGCAGTCTTCATTGCTGTTACTGGGCACAGTAAGTGTTACATACTGAATTCTAGTACAGGAAACCAGTTTTTAATCAAGAAAAATGCTTTAATCACTCCTGTTTGTACCAGATGTCCTCGAACCTTCACTTCTAATCTGGACCCTATAATCACTGACCTTCAAGTGTCAGCCAGGATAGTCAGGAAAGCTAGGATGCTAACACTGTCACTGATAAGGTAAATCAATCAAACATAGATATATGCAAAGCTGCAGCATGTACGTCTCTGAGTAGGATGGTAGGGACATGGTGCAATATGTATTGAGTACACCCTGCAACTTGAAATGGCGGTAATAACACAACAAGCCAATGTGACCAGGCTAGCGGTGCTATGTGAGCTAGAAAATGTTCAAACAGATATCAACAACCAATTACATACTGAGCTAGGTAGTATTTCAGGCACACGTAGCTCCAATTGAAACTCCATGGTATGAAAACTAGCCCTTACTCACATACTAGAGAATACAGAAAGGCAGGAACAAACTACATCATAGCCAGGGGAAAGAGAAAATAGCTAGATGTGCAGAGGATGTATAAGCCAATTGTAATGGAAATGGCTGAGCTTTAGTAATGGGACACAGGAGAATGAAAAGAGGTAGACTAGCAGATAGCCACCTATAGTAGTTGCCATAGCTAGTAGATTTCAGGTGCTAGTCTCCAATGAAGAGCAATCACATGTGGACTCAAATTCAATATCAAACAAATCCTACAGTAACCTTGAAGAGCAAGCCTTTTACAGATAGTGAGAGTTGTAGATGGAGAAGGGAAGCCTCAACTGAAAGTTGTCTCTCTGGAGCAAAACTAATTTATATAAAAAAAAACCAGAAGGGCTCATGACATACAGAGGCAAGTCACCATTAATAATCATCTATGCTGGTGTCAATGACATAGGAATGGAAGTTGACGAAGATCTGCAATGACATTTTGAAACTGTAGGCAATATACTAAAGTAGAAAACAAGCAAAAATGTTAATATCAAAATTCATCCTGTGCCAGAGTGGGTTATGTTAGACAGAAGGCAATCAAAAAATGTTTGCATTGTTGAGAAACATGGCCAGAAAAAAAGGATATCCCTTCACAAGAACTTGGGAGTAAAAAAAAAAAAAAACAACTATCTATAGAAATGACAGAGTTCTGTACATCTTAATAGGTTTGGAGCTAATATCTTGGGGGGCAGACTGAGATTTCAAATACACAAACATTTGAACTAAGATTGGCAGGGAGAACGGTATCAGACAATATTGTAACAATGTAATCAATCATAACAAAACTTTCAAAGGATATCAGGGTAATAGGATAATAACTGACCCGGCAACATTACCACTACCAAAGAGTGCAATTACAGATAAGTCTATAATTAAAGACATCAAGCCCCATTATCTAAAATCTCTTTTGATTAATGCTCATATTGAGGCTGATTCTCTGAAGGGCGCATGTTATGTACAGATCACATGTACTGTACCTCATGGGCCTGCCTATGTGGATGCAGACAAGTGCAGGATGCACGGATTCAGGACCACATGAACCCACAGGGCACCTGTCCTTGGCCATGCCCCCTGACATGCAGCAGGGTTGGGGCTGCAATGGAGCAGTGTGCACAAGACAGGCTGGCATCCAATCAGATGCCCAACCTAGGTCCAGATGTGAATCCCTTGAAATGCCTGTGCTGGAAAGCCTGGGACAGTGAGTACTCTGTCCCATGTCTACCAATGGGTGAGTGCCTGAATGGCTGCCCCTGGACCCCTGCTGGCCCTGTTGGCTGGTGTAGTGGTCTGGTAGTGGTCCTGGTGCTGTCCCACCAGCAGGTGTTCACTGGGGAGATGTGCAACATTTATGGCAGGATCCCTGGGGTGTACAGCAGTCCGGCACTCCTTCCCACCTACACACCATTGAGAATGGCAGGGTGCAGACATGCCCCCAGGCACACCCCAGTGCATGGCTGTGGGATCTGGGGGGGGTGGTTGTGTAGGTGCCTTGCACACCTGTAGTGAATGCCACCAGAGGTCTGTGGGACCCACCACTGCAAGGCTTTCTGACTCAGGGATGCCTACATGCCTCACATATGTGTCATGTAGTCATGGATAATCAACCCCACTATGAATAGTAAAGTACATAAGTTATCGGTGATAGTGTACTCTGAGAAAAGGGACATTATAGCAATAACCAGGACCTGGTGGTCAGTAGGGAATAAATGGTCAAAAGACATATCTTCATAACATATCAACAGAAAAAGCAGAGTCAGAAGAGAACGAGGAGGAATTACCATATATATTAGATCATATATATATATATATTATAAATATACATATTAGAGGCAAAATCTCAGTTTAATGCATTAGTTAGGGTTGTTCCACAGCAACAAAAGTGAGGAAATTCGGTGTCAGAGTTGAAAGACCCACTTGGACCCCCCGGCCACACCCCCAACCAGCATCAGGGTGCATGTTGGGGTTGCCGGCCCTAACTTTCACCGCATCAGATATGTGAAGAAGCAGATGTATAGGAGAATGGAGTGAGAGTTAGGACCGACAACCCAGATGCGCAACCCGATGCCAGTTGGGGGTGTGAGCTGGGGGGATCCAAAGGGGGTCTTTCAACTCTAACACTGAATTTCCTCACTTTTGTTGCTGTGGAACAACCCTAACTGATGCATTAAATGGAGTTTTTTGCCTCTAATTTCCCTTCTTTTTGAGAATGATAACGAGAAATAGTGAATGTAATGCGGCCAAGGGAGCGTGGGGTGTCTTGTCATATACTTACATGGTGCCCACAAACGCAAATGGTAATGCACATGGTGACACAAAGCAAAACAGAAAGAGAAATAGTACTGTAGACACAAATGGTAAAAATAATGCAATGCAAGCGCACATGAAAACGCAAAGAGTAACGCACATGGTGGTGTAGACAGGAATGGAAAGTGAAACCGGTATGGAACCACAAGCGGAAGTGGTAACGGTAACAGTAATGTAAGCACACAGGCTGGTTTTCCCCAAAAGCTGCATAGAGAAAGACAGTGAGTACAAAGAATGTATGCATAAATAATGGGTCTCGGAGCAGAAAATGAGGAGTTGGAATACTAAATTGCTTATATGTCAGGAACCGTACCACGTAGGAAAAAATGTAAAAGTTATATGATTTATGACTTTCCTGGCTAGTTTTGTACTTAGCCCCCAGTAGGGGGCTAAGCATTTCTCCGACAAAAAGTCCATATCTCGCACCATTTCCGAGATACAGGCCCTGAAACACGCACCGAGCGCCATAATGTTATCCTAGGTGAAAAAAAGAGAAGTTCAGAGTGCCATAACTTTGCCGCCCTGTAATATTTTTTCACCAAACCACCAAAAGGCACATCTGTGGGATGTTGGATTTCTTCCCTCCTAATTTCAGTGTAAAACACCACACCGTTATTTTGCAGCAGGGTGGCAAAGAATTCCTGTCATGCAGCAGATGCCACAATGTTAGTCTATGGGAAAAAGTGTCAAATTTGGAGTACTGTAACTTTGCGTCCGTGCAATATTTTGTCACCAAACCACCAAAATGCACATCTGTGAGATGTTGGCTGCCTTCCCTTCAAACTTCAGCCCAAAAGACCAAACCGTTCATTTGCAGCAGGGTGGCAAAGAACTGTTATCATTTTGGCCTTAGTCTGAAAAAGTAGTGTCGTGATTTGCGACAGCTTTCGCAAGCATTTGCGACACTTTCGTGAGTGTGACACTACTTTTTCCAGAAATTGGAAAAACATATTTCTAGGGTGCTTAACCTTCAAACAAAGACATGCCTAGCATCCTCAGTGTCCGACTAGGTAAACACAAAAAGACTTGTGTTGCTAGAGGGTCCCAAATTTAAATGCCAAGCATTTTTCTGATTACTAACTGAAAACAAAATGGCAGATTTGTGACACTACCAGGGCCATTTGCGACACTAAAAAGTACATTTGCAACACTGTCAAACTTTTTGTTAACTTTTCCCATTGACTTATAATGGGAAATTGTTTTTTGAATAACTTTTGAACCATTTAATATTTTTTCACAAAATCTTCAAAAGGCACATCAGGGATCCCAGCCACACTTTCCCTGAAGTTTTTGGACTGGTCGCACAAACTGTACTACCTGTAGGGATGAGTAAAAATTCAAAAAAGCATAAACACATGTGCAGATCATGCTTAATAACTCCGCAACTGTAATGAAAGTTGGCAGATCCCAAGACATATGGTTCTTGATTGTGTATTCCAAATTTCAGGTAAATCCATTTAACTTTTACAAAGTTATTAAGGTGCAAAATTTTAGGTTTAACATGTAAATGGCTCCTCAACCCTAACTATGGTAGCACTACCATGCTACCATAATATATATATACTGTGTATATATATATATATATATATATATATATATATGTTAGAGGTGAAAAAACTCCATTTAATGCATCAGTTAGGGTTGTTCTAGCGACAAAAGTGAGGAAATTTAGTGTTAGGGTTGAAAGCCCCCCTTGGAACCCTCAGCCCACCCCCCCCAAACCGGCATCAGGGTGCGCATTGGGGTCGTTGGCCTTAACTCTCATCCCATCACATGTGTAAAGAAGCAGTGGTATAGGAGAATGGGGTGAGAGTTAGGACTGATGACCCAAATGCGCACCCGGAAGCCAGTTGGGGGTGTGGGCAGGGGGGGTTCAAGGGGGGCTTTCAACCCTAACACTGAATTTCCTCATTTTTATCGCTGTGGAACAATGCTAACTAATGCATTAAATGGAGTTTTTGGCCTCTAATTTCCCTTCTTTTTGAGAATGATAATGAGAAAAATTGAATGTAATGCAGTGGCAGGAGCGCAGAGCCCTTCGTTACCCATGCTCCGGCCATGTGATGTCTTGTCACATAGTAACATGGTACACGCAAATGCAAATAGTAATGCACATGGTGACACAAAGTGAAACACAAAGATAAACAGTACTGAAGACACAAAAGATTAAAATAGCGCAAAAGCAAGCACAAATAAAAATGCAAAGGGTAACACACATGGTGCCATAGATAGGAACAGTAAGTGAAACAGGTACAGAACCGCAAGCAGAAGCGATAAGGGTAACAGTAATGTAAGCGCACAGGATGGTTTTCCCCAAAAGCTGCATAGAGAAAGACAGTGAGCACAAAGAATGTATGCAAAATAATGGGTCTCAGAGCAGAAAATGAGGAGTTGGAATACTGAATTGCTTATATCTCAGGAACCGTACGATGTAGAAAAAAAAAGTAAAAGTCATATGATTTATGACTTTCCTGGCTTGATTTTTAGTTAGCCTCCAGTAGGGGCTAAGCAGTTTTCCGATGAAAAGTCCGTATCTTGCACAGTTTCCGAGATACGGGCCCTGAAAGGTGCGGTGAATGCCACAATGTTATCCTATGGGGAAAAAAGAGAAGTTCGGAGTACCATAACTTTGGCTCCCTGTAATATTTTTTCACCAAACCATTGAACAGCACATCTGTGGGATGTTGGCTTTCTTCCCTCCAAATTTCAGCCCAAAAGACAAAACCATTACTTTGCAGCAGGGCGGCAAAGGATTCCTGTAATGTAGCGGATGCCGTAATGTTATCCTATGGGGAAAAAGCATCAACTTTGGAGTGCAGTAACTTTGCCACTGTGTAATATTTTTTCAGCACAATACTGAAACACACATCTGTCAGATGTTGGCTGTGTTTCTTCCAAATTTCAGCTCAAAAGACCAAACCATTCTTTTGCAGCAGGGTGAGAAAGAATTGCTGTCATTTTCCCACAGCCTGGAAAAGTACTGTTGAACTTTGCGAAAGCTTTTGCAAATTCATTCTACAGTGTTGCAAGTGCGAAAGTACTTTGAGAAAGTACTTTTTCCAGAAATTTGAAAAACATATTTCTGGGGTGTTTTACCCCAAAATAAAGACATGCCTAGCATCCTCAGTGTCCGATTAGGTGACTACAAAAATAATTAGGTTGCTAGAGGGTCCCAAATTTAAATGCCAAGCTTTTTTCTGATCACCAACTGAAAACAACATGGTAGCTTTGTGAAAGTAAAATGGCCATTTGCAAAAGAAAAAATTGCATTTGAGACACTTCTGAACTTTTACCTAACTTTTCCCATTGACTTATAATGGGAACTTGTTTTTTGAATAACTTTTAAACCGTGTAATATTTTTTAAGAAATCTTCAAAAAGCACATTGGGCATCCCAGCCACATGTTTCCAGAAGCTTTCGGACCAGAAGTGCAAACCATATGACCTGTAGGCGAGATGAAAAAATCACAAAAAAGCATCATTGAGCAGTTCGTTTTCACTTAATAACTCCGCAGCTGTATATCTGACTAGTACAAAACTTGCAGATCCCGAGACCTGTTATGTCCAATCATGCATACCAAATTTCAGGCAAATTCATTGAATGACGGCAAAGTTATTAAGGTGCAGAATTTTACCCATTAACCTTAAAAATGCTACTCAACCCTAGCTATGGTAGCACCATATATATATATATATATATATATATATGTTAGAGGCAAAAAAACTCCATTTAATGCATCAGATAGAGTTGTTCCACAGCGACAAAAGTGAGGAAATTCGGTGTTAGGGTTGAAAGCCCCTCTTGGACCCCCTCAAGCCCACCCGACCAACTGGCATCGGGGTGTGCATTGGGGTCATCGGACCTAGGGTGCTTAACCTCAAAACAAAGACATGCCTAGCATCCTCAGTGTCTGACTAGGTAAACACAAAAAGACTTGTGCTGCTAGAGGGTCCCAAATTTAAATGCCAAGAATTTTTCTGATTACTAACTGAAAACAAAATGGCAGATTTATGACACTACCAGGGCCATTTGAGACACTAAAAAGTACATTTGCGACACTGTCGAACTTTTTGTTAACTTTTCCCATTGACTTATAATGGGAAATTTTGAATAACTTTTGAATCATTTAATATTTTTTCACGAAATCTTCAAAAGGCACATCAGGAACCTTGACCGCACTTTCCCTGACGTTTTTGGACTGGTCGCACAAATTGTGTGACCTGTAGGGATGAGTAAAAATTCAAGAAAACATAAACACGTGTGCAGATCATGCTTAATAACTCTGCAACTTTATATCCAAACAGTATGAAAGTTGGCAGATCCCAAGACTTATGGTTCTTGATTCTGTATTCCGAATTTCAGGTAAATCCATTTAACAGTTACAAAGTTATTAAGGTGCAAAATTTTAGGTTTAACATGTAAATGGCTCCTCAACCCTAACTATGGTAGCACTACTGTGCTACCATAATATATATATCTATATATATATAGATATATATATTAGAGGCAAAAAACTCCATTTAATGCATCAGTTAGGGTTGTTCCACAGCGACAAAAGTGAGAAAATTTGGTGTTAGGGTTGAAAGCCCCTTGGAACCCCAGCCCACCCCAGCGGCATAGGGTGCGCATTGGGGTCGTCGGCCTTAACTCTCATCCCATCACATGTGTAAAGAAGCAGAGGTATAGGAGAATGGGGTGAGAGTTAGGACTGATGACCCAAATGTGCACCCTGATGCCGGTTGGGGGTGTGGGCAGGGGGGCTCAAGGGGGCTTTCAACCCTAACACTGAATTTCCTCACTTTTATCGCTGTGGAACAATGCTAACTAATGCATTAAATTGAGTTTTTGGCCTCTAATTTCCCTTCTTTTTGAGAATGATAATGAGAAAAATTGAATGTAATGCAGCGGCAGGAGCGCGGAGCCCTTCGTTACCCATGCTCCGGCCATGTGATGTCTTGTCACATAGTAACATGGTGCACGCAAATGCAAATGGTAATGCACATGGTGACACAAAGCGAAACACAAAGATAAACAGTACTGTAGACACAAAAGATTAAAATAGCGCAAAAGCAAGCACAAATAAAAATGCAAAGGGTAACACACTGGTGCCATAGATAGGAACAGTAAGTGAAACAGGTACGGAACCGCAAGTGGAAGCGGTAACGATAACAGTAATGTAAGTGCACAGGATGGTTTTCCCCAAAAGCTGCATAGAGAAAGACAGTGAGTACAAAGAATGTATGCATAATAATGGGTCTCAGAACAGAAAATGAGGAGTTGGAATGCTAAATTGCTTATATGTCAGGAACCATACGACGTAGAACAAAAATGTAAAAGTCATATGATTTATGACTTTCTTGGCTAGTTTTGCAGGGGGCTAAGCATTTTTTCTGATGAAAAGTCCGAATTTCGCACCATTTCCAAGATTCGGGCCCTGAAATGCGCGGCAAATGCCGTAATGTTATCCTATGGGAAAAAAAGAGAAGTTCAGAGTGCCATAACTTTGCCACCGTGTAATATCTTTTCGACCAAATCATGAAAAAGCACATCTGTTGGATGTTGGCTTTTTTCCCTCAAAATTTCAGTGTAAAAGACCAAACCATTATTTTGCAGCAGTGCGGCAAAGAATTCCTGTTATGCAGCAGACGCCGCAATGTTAGTCTATGGGGAAAAGTGTCAAGTTCGGAGTACTGTAACTTTTCTATCCATGCAATATTTTGTCACCAAATCACCAAACGGCACATCTGTGAGATGTTCATTGCCATCCCTCCAAATTTAAGCCCCAAAGACCAAACTGTTCATTTGCAGCAGGGTGGCAAAGAACTGCTGTCATTTTGGCCATAGTCTGAAAAAGTAGTGTCGTGATTTGCGACAGCTTTTGCAAGCATTTGCGACACTTTCATGAGTGCGACACTTCTTTTTCCAGAAATTGAAAAAACATATTTCTAGGGTGTTTAACCTCAAAATAAAGACATGCCTAGCATCCACAGTGTCTGACTAGGTAAACACAAAAATAATTGTGTTGCAAGAGGGTCCCAAATTTGAATGCCAAGCATTTTTCTGATCACTACCTGAAAACAAAATGGCAGATTTGAGACACTACTAGGGCCATTTGTGACACTAAAAAGTGCATTTGCGACACTGTTGAACGTTTTGTTAACTTTTCCCATTGACTTATAATGGGAATTTTTTTTTTGAATAACTTTTGAACCGTTTAATATTTTTTTCATGAAATCTTCAAAAGGCACATCGGGTCCCTGGCCGCATGTTCCCTTATGTTTTCAGACCAGTTGCACAAATCGTGTGACCTGTAGGGATGAGCAAAGAATTCCAAAAAAGCATAAATGAGCATGTAGAGCACACTTAATAACTGCGCAGCTATATAACCGAACAGTATAAAAGTTGTCAGATCCCAAGATGTAAGGTTCTTGATCATGTATGCCAAATTTCAGGCAAATCTGTTGAACAGTTGCAAAGTTATTAAGGTGCAAATTTATAGGTTTAACGTGTAAATGGCTCCTCAACCCTAACTATGGTAGCTCTACTGTGCTACCTATATATATATATATATATATATATATATATATATATATATATATATACAGGTTGAATGGGCCGGGATCTAGTAGGAGCTGTGATGATACTATAAGCAGGGAAAACTGGGCAGACTCAGTGGGCCAAGTGGGTCTTATATGCCTGCAAATTCTGTGTTTCTATGTTTCTGTATAGTTATGAAATCAGTTTCAGTTATGAAGAGTTGTAATTATTAGCTGTGGGACTACAAATAATGGTATTAGTCCAGCCAGATTGATGCTACTCTATAGATCCCCCATGTACAGACCTACAAAGGAAAAACTGCTTATACAACAACTCTAAGTCATTGTATAGTGTCATGATCCAATCACAGTAGGTGATCTAAATATGCTGGTTATAGACTGTGATAGCTGTATGCATTAAACCACCAATGAAAAAGAGTTCCAAGATTTCACTCTGCTATACAACCTAACACAACACGTTAACAAACCTACTAGGGAGAAACAATATTAGATGTATAACTATCTTATACACAAAATATGATAAAAATTGCATCCCCAGAGAACCAGTTTGGAATAACTACCATCAAATGGTTGGTTTTACTATAAACAGGAAACTTGCAAGAGAAAATGGTAATACAGTGATGAAGGACTTTAAGATGGCAAATTTTGAGGCCATGAGAAATAAATTAACTTACTGGAAATGGGGCAATGGGTTAAAAAAACAACCAGTAGCAAAACAATTGCGTTTATTCAAAACAAAAGTTCAGTGCTTAACATTTAAACATATCCCTACCAAAACTAAAAAAAAGACAATTTATGAAGGATTAAAATAAAAAATGGTTAACTATAAAAGTAACAAAATGACTTAAAAAGAAGTAAAACTTTTTTCAAAAATATGAAAACAAACTAAACACTACAAAGAGTATTATTATACAAAGAAACTTACTGGAGACATCAAAAAGTTAATTAGTTGAGAAAAAAAAAAAAAATAATCTTTAGCTATCAACATCAAGAATAAGTTAATTACATGAGAATTGTTTTTAAAACAGTGAAATTTAGCTTTGAACATCAAGAATAACTGTTAGCAATTTTATGTGTATATCAACACCTAAAAACAAACTATAAAAGACAATCAGGCCATTAATACTAAATACAAAGATATGTGAAATGACTTAGAGCCTGTGTCAGAATACAATAATTATTTTTGCTCTATTTATCAAGATAATGGTGGTCCTATAGAAAGGCAAATATTAGATGGTGAAAAGCTGACCTTTACCATACCACATAAGAAGATTCTTAGCAGCCTTAAGAAGGCGGTGAGGGAAGCCAGCGGAATGCTGTGGTGCATAGCGAGAGAAACAGGAGGATGTGGTGATGCTGCTGTACAGGCAGTTGGTGAGGCTTCTTCTAGAGTATTGCATGCATTTCTGGAGACCTCATCTCCAAAAGGACACTGACAGACTGAAGGTAGTCCAGAGAAGGGCAATAAAAATGGTGCATGGGCTACACCAGAAACATATGAGGAGAGATTGAGAGAACTCAGTATGCTTACTCTGGAGGACAGACAGAGAGGGTTGATATAATAGAGACATTCAAATACCTCAAGGGGATCAAAAGAATTCAAGAGGGCAGTATCTTTCAGAAAGGGAGATGTGCAAGAACAACAGGTCACAATATGAGGCTGGAGGGGGGAAGACCCAGGGATAATGTGAGCAAGCATTTTTTCACTGAAAGGGTGGTGGATGCATGGAACAGCCTCCTGGAGGAGGTTATGGTGACAAAAACAGTTGTCAAATTCAAGAATGCATGAGACAGGCAGAAAGTAAAACTAGTGGTAAGAAGGAGGCGGTAGGCTGCAGATCAAATAGGATCTAGAGCTTATACAGTAGATAGGGAAAAGGGCAGACTAGGTAGGCCAGGCAGTCCTTATCTGCTGTCAAGTTCTGTGTTTCTAGGTTGAAAAATTGAAGGTTAACAAATCTGCAGGACCTGACAACATGCATCCAAGTGTTTTAAATATAGTTGGGTGAAAGTTGTGAATTTCGCTTTAGCAGAACTTCTGCAAAATGTCACAACTTTCACAGAAGTTTCCAAACTTCCACCAGCAGTGGATCAGAAATCTTACGAATGTGTTTGGAGAATTTTCACCCTGTTCTGCTTGAATAGAAAAACAAATTTACCTGGTGTCTCATGCCCTCCAAATCTTGCGCAAAAAAGAAATAAAATTCCCTGGTGGCTAGCGGTCCCTTTCTCCACCTGATCACCTGATCACTCACCCTGTATATAAAAAAATACTTCCCTGGAGGCTAGCAATCCATGCCCCCACTCAATCACTGGCCCTGTATATAAAAAAATATTTTCCTGGTGGCCAGCAGTCCCTCCCTGCACTCGATCACTGGCCCTGTATATATAAAAAAATACATCCCTGGTGGTTAGTGCCCCCCCCAACTCGATCACCTGCATTGGTGTCCATTGAAATCTCCTTAGTTCTGATTCCCCATATAGTAAATATAACAATTTCCCTGGTGGTCTAGAGAACCCCCCCTCCCTATCACCCAATCCCAATACGTGAATTCACAGGCTCCAGCCTCCAGCTATTCCCTGATGATGAGAGCTTAGATCCCTCAATGTGCTGGGGTTCTTTCATGTTTATTTGGAAGCACTTAATTTAGTGAAGTTTGATTTTCTTAAGACTTGTATAGCGCTGCTTTTCTTTGTGTGTCTGGACTGTTTAGCCTTGATTGTAGCAGCTCTGATTATTTCTTGGTGCACTGGTATTTGTGTTTTCTAGCTATTCCTTGGAGGTCTACTGCACCCTCGTGCCCCCACCCCATCAGGTAGTATCTCACCACCCTGCTGCACCCCATCTTGAATCTGAGCAGGCAACCAGCACAGCCCTGTGCTCTCCACCATGGCCTGCCACCCACTGAGCTGTCAGTGAATGCAGGCATACTTTTATAAGAATGTGCTCATTCATTGACAGTTCAGTGAGCAGCTGGTCTTGGTGAAGAGTGGATACCTGCACCAGTCACCCACTTGGGTTTGGAATGGGAGGAGAAGGGTGGTGAGACACTACCTGATGGGGTAGATGGTGGGGAGTGCACCATCACTAAACCACTAGCGAATAGCTGGAGGTTGGGTCATGTGAATTCACATATGGGGACTGGGGATAAGAAGAGGTGGAGTTCACTGGTCCACCAGGGAAGTTTTTATATTTTTTATATGAGTGATTGGGATGGAGGGTTACACTTGACACCAGAACATATATGTCCATGCCGGTTGGGTGATTGGGTGGGGGGAAGGACCGCTAGCCACCAGGGAAGTATTTTTTTATATATAAGTGGTAAGTGACTAGATAGGGGGAGGGACCGCTGGCCACCAGGGAAGTATTTATTTATTTCTTTATTGGAATGTTTCACCATATTTTTAATATTTGGGGTAAGTGGTCAGGTGGGGGAAGAGAATGCTAGCCTCCAGGGAAGTATTTATTTATATATGAGGTCAGTGATTGGGGGGACCACTAGCCACGAGGAAATGTTTCTATTTCAGGCAGGGCTTTGGGTGGGGGGCACTGGACACCAGGGAACTCTTGATAATGGGCAGTGACTGATGACTGGTGGGGGAGCACTAGATGCTAGGGAAATATTATGTTAGGGTGATGACGAAAAGTCAGAGATTCTGTGAAAGTTGATCATTTTGTTTCTGAAGTTTTGTGGAAGTGAAAGTCTGACTTTCACAGAAATTCTACCAGTGGGATTTTTTTTCCTCACAGCTCTAGTCTTAGAGATTTAACAAAAGGGATAGTGGAGCCACTATCATTATTTATTAACAATTCTGTCAATATAGGTATAGTACCAGAAGACTAGGAAAGCACAATAGTAATATCAATACAACAAAGGGGTCCAAAACCAACATAGGGAATTATAGACCAATTAGTCTAATTTGCATATGGGTAAACTGGTAGAGGCTATTATCAAAGAAAACTTTGGACTCTGAGTAAACAGAAACTTGGGAGATGACACTACACAGCATAGATTCTCTAAAAATAAATCATGTCATACAAATCTAATAAACTTTTTTGACTCATTCAATGAGACACTTGACAGTGGTAGATCCACAGATGTGGTGTACCTTGACTGGAGCAAGAGGTTTGAAACTATAACACACAATCTGCTCACTAATAAAATGCACACATTCAATACACCTTATACTTTAAAACTCTGGGTACAAAACTGATAATACAATAAAACCCAAAAAGTAAAAATAAAAGGAACATCATCTGAGTGGTGCCATGTCACCAGTACAGTCCAGCAGGGTTCTGTCCTAGGATTCACACTCTTCAATATTTACACCAGAAACATGGCCAATGGAATATATGGGTGGTTTGCAATATTTACAGATGATGAAAAAATTGAGTCATGATTGAGTCAAGAAATGCCTGTGTTAGTATGCAAAAAGATTTAAAAATACTTCAAAAGTGGTCCCTGGTTTCTGGTATGAAATTTAACCCTAATAAATGTACAGTGATGCATGATAGCAAAAAGAACCCCAAGCACAGATATCATTTCATGGGCATCACACTACAAAGTAGTGCAAAAGAAGAGACCTAGCTGTGATTGTTACAAATAATTTAAAGTGAACTAAACAAACAAATGTAACAGTTTTTACATATATATATATATATATATATATATATATATATATATATATATGTGTGTGTATATATTATAGGGGTGCAGTCGCACCCCTATAGTTATGGTTGAGTAGGCACTTTAATGTTAAACCTCAATTTCTGCACATTAACAACTCTGCAACCATTCAACAGATCTGCATGAAATTTGGAATGGCGGATCTCTTGTTTCGGGCAAACTTATATTTCCTGCACAATGAAGTGCTGAAAAATGCATTTTCCACCACTTTTGACATGGTTTTACCCATGGTGGTGCAAGTACACCATGTGGTCTTTTGGTCCAAGGTTTGGAACGTAAAAAGGGCTTGGATAAAGAACAATCCACCACTGGTTTGGTTAAAAATTACTAATCCATTCCAAAGTTATTAATTTTTAATTTTTGGGTTCTGAGCATGCTCGGGTCACTCCAAAATTTATATGTATGTTTTGTGAAAGAGGATTGGGCTCAAAGTCAAGGATTTTGTCATCTCATGAATGAGAATTTAAAAAAATCCTGGTCCACCGGAAAAGTTCCTTGTCTGTGAGCCGCCATCTTGTTTTCATCTTTTGGCCCAAACAAAATGTTGTAGCTTCTTACACAGGTGACATTTTGTTGTAATAAGGTATGGGTTTTCTTCAGGGTGATGCCCTCTACAAATCCATACCTTTGGTTTGCTTTGTTTTGTCCAAAAATGGCTGTTTGAAGTTTAAAAATTCTTTGACTGCGACTCACTAACGATCCTCTTCCATGAGCTGACAAAATACCAGTCCCCAAGCCGATCCTCTTTCTCAAGGCTGCAAAATCCTTGACCGTAACTTTGTGACCAGATGTCCCTTCTTGTGGATGAGGATTAAGCTGCCGGTCAAAGATTTTGCTACCTTGCGAAAGAGGATTGGCTCACAGACTGGGATTTTGTCAGCTCGTGAAGAGGGATTGGGTTTTTGAATCCTCTTTCATGAGGTGACAAAATCAAGGTCCTTGAGCTGTCAAAATCCTAGTCCATGAGCCAATCCTCTTTCGATAGGTAGCAAAATCCTTGACCGTCACATTGTGACCAGATAGCCCTTCTCACAGACAAGGATTGACTAACGGTCAAGGATTTTGCTACCTCTCTTTCGTGAGGTGACAAAATCGCAGTCCGCAAGCTGTCAAAATTGTAGTCCGCCACCCAATCCTCTTTTGTGAGGTAGCAAAATCCTTGACCGTCACTTAGGGAGCAGATGGCCAAAATCTGATGGTTGAGGATTTCTCTAGGACGGTGATTCTGACAGCTTACGAACAAGGATTGATCTGACAGTCTGGGATTTTGCTACCTCATGAACTTGGAATTTTTTAACTTTTAAAAACTTTCCCACTGCATTGTAAATTAACAGTTTGGGCTTTTGACAAGCAATGTTTAGGTATTAAGAGGATGCCCTAGAGGTGTGAATTATGATATTTAGGTGCTGGAAACTTAAGCAGTTTCATAGATATGCCATCATGAAATTGAGATTTTTCCCATAGGATAACATTGAGTTGCCCATAGTGACTTTCGGCATTCGTATCTTGGAAATGAAGCAAGATATGGAATTGTCACTACTTGTGGATTAGATAATGATCTAAGCTGAAGAAACACATTCGGAAATCATAGACTACACTGCAGTGGAATTAGTTTTTTCCTAGGTTGCATGGTTCCTGAGATATTGCTAAATTACTGTCACAAGGGTTCCAAGGGACCCTTTTCAGCACTTTTTTGTCCCTGTATCTCGTAAATGATGCTAGATATGGTTTTGGTTGACTTAATAACTTGTGTAGATGCCTTGCTGTTGTAATTATAATGACACTTGAGTTTTGTCCCTGCTGCTACAGTTCCTGAGATATTGGCAAATTACTGTTACAAGGGTTCCTTGCACTATGGGGCTGCGGTACAGCTCTGTAGTTATGTGTAAGTGGGAGCACAGGACCCAGAGGGCCCGCACTTCCACAGACACAAATTGTTAAGCTCACAAATGGTGGGAGTGTGGGACCGAACTACTATTTACTAATTATATTACACTTTTTCAAAAAGTAAGGAAATTCATTGCAAAAAACTTCATTTAATGCACCAGTTTGGGTTGAAACAACAAAAATTGGGAAATGAGACATTAGGGTTGAGCACCTAAACCCCTCCACAGATCGACAGACACTGGGGAGTGCTATGGGGTCATGAGGCCTAACCAGAAGTTACTGAATCGGATAGCTTGTGGTAGCACTTATAATAGGCAAGGAGTGTGTAAACCTTGTGTGCAGTACTTAACTATTGGGTGTCCTGGTATTCACATACTGGATAGAGAGACAGTAGTTTAATAGGGGTTCACCCAAACTGCACAAATGTCTAGCTATGGTTTTTAAAACTGATTTTATTTAGCTAATTACACTTCACACACCTTGGCCATGCATCAGTGGCTAAATGGTGTGTTTATACTTTGTTTTTAAACTTTAAAAACCTGCTACAAGCCCCTGAACCCAAGTGAGGACTTCCAGGTTGAGCGAGCTATAAATTCCACCACTGGTGTGAGTGCTTGAATATTACCAGAAGTTACTGAATTGGATAGCTTGTGGTAGTGCTGATAAAAGGCAGGGAGTGTGTAAACCTTGTGTGCAGTACTTAACTATTGGGAGCCCTGGTATTCACATACTGGGTAGAGAGAGTGGTTTAACAGGGTTCACCCAAACAACACAAATGTCTAGCTGTGTTTTTTAAAACTGATGTTATTTAGCTAATTACACTTTAAACACTGTGGCCACACAACGGTGGCTAAATAGTGTGTTTATACTTTGTTTTTAAACTTTAAAAACTTGCTACAGACCCCTGAACCCAAGTGAGGACTTCTGGGTTGAGTGAGCTATAAATTTCACCACTGCTGCAAGCAGGGCACACACAGAGATGCTCACAGAGACAAACATGTCTGTGCATGTCCTCTGTGTCTGCTGTGGACACAGGGGACCAGGCTCAGAAGCTTTTATAAGAAGAGGCAGAATACAGAAACCATATGTAAAGGTACTGTATAAAAAGTTAAGTGTAATACAAAGATAGGAATATGTCGCAGGGTAAAGGAAGAGGGAAGAAAACTCTAAAACAATGCAATCAGTGTAAAATGTTCCTAGTAAGAGTAAAATGCAAATAATTCATATGTGAGAAATGCTTGCTGATTGTAAGCTTAAGGGAAGAAATTGTCAACTGCAAAAAAGAGTGGAAACCCTGAAGGAAATAGGGGAACTTGAATCCTTGTTGGACACTATGGTAGAGAACCTAACTGCTCAAGGACTAGGGCTTAGTACCAGTACACCCACAATTAAGGGAGATATTAAAACTTATAAATTAGAGAATTAGGAATCAGTAAACCAAAGCACGCAAACAAAAATAAAAAATAAACAACAAAACAAAAAACAACTAATTCCTAAGAGAAAATAAATATTACTTCAGAATAAGTAAAATCTTTTAGCTACAGAAGTAACAAATAAGCCCAGTGTGTCTACAACTGTAGACACTAGTTTAATGAATTTCAGAGACCAGAGTCTTATAACCACCTCCCAAGAAGTTTCAGAGAATAACAGACCCCCCAGAGGTTAATGAAAAGAGCACAGAGTGAAATTTAAAAACTGTGGACAAGAGTTTTACACCTACCCCCCCCACATGAACTGTCTGAAGTGAACAATAGACCCCTGGTGGACAAGGAACTTCATATCAAACCAAATTCAAACACTGTGGGTATGAAATACTATGAGGGAGAGGGAAATCAAAATAAACCAATACTAAACCAAAATCATATTAACAAGGCTTCAAGAGATGTTATTATTATAGGGGATTCCATTACAAGAGTCACTGATGCTACTATATGTGAAGGGAGAAAATTGAATACGGTAGTACGTACTCTCCTAGGGGTCAGGTTGACTGATGTTGATACATTACTGAATGGGTTACTAGAAGGTACCCACAATCCACTGGTCATACTCCATGTTGGGGTAAATTATATTGGAAAGAAGTAGCATAACAGCTATAAAAAAACAATTACAGAAATTTAGTAAACAGAATTAAAGACAGAGGGAGGAAGTAATAGTTTCAGGAATATTACCCATACACCAAGCGCAACTTTACAAAAATGAAACCATTAATGAAATCAATACATGGTTGCAAGAGTTTTATCTAACAAATAAACTGGGCTTTATGGATAACACTATAACCTTTCCCAACAAAGTTATATTCAAAGAGGATGGAATACATATAAATAGTGCGGGGACTAGAATGTTAGCTAAGAGAATAAATGAAGTGATCAAATTGCATTTAAACTGGTTCCGGGGAGGGGGGAGATACACTTGACTAATACCAAAAAATAAAGGAAAGAGTAACAGTAAACAGTGTATAGACTGGAATGGGGTACTTATAAATGCACAAAGTTTAATTAATAAATTTGATGAATTTAAACTTCTTTTAATGTCCCAAAACATCCATCTTGACTTAATAAATGAGACCTGGTGAGAGGACAAGGACCCATACAATAAAAATATTGAGGGCTTATCGTTGTATATTAAATCTAGAAAACACAGAAAAGGGGGAGGAATAGCTATTTACATCAAGAGCTCAATAAGCAGTGAAGAACTAAGTCTAGAGCATCATACTTTAGAAATGCTCTGGATAAAGATCCTTCTAGAAAATGGTTCCCATGTAAACCTAGGATTAGTCTACAGATCTCCTTCAATTTCAATTGATGAAAACTACCTTTTAATAAACTACTTTTCTAAGTTGGACCCGGTTAAGGAAAATATTTTAATGGGTGATATTAATTTACCAGGCATAAACTGGGAAAATTCAAGTGTCTCCTCTATTATTGAAAAAAACATATGTAGAAGTCATAGACCAAATAGGACTTGAACAAAAAGTCACTAAATGTACTAGAGGTAGTAATATACTGAATATAATTATGACCAATAGTGAAAAGGTAAAAAATGTAGACGTTTCATATACACTAGGAAATAGTGACCATCATATGATGTTTTTCCAAATTAAAGAAGATTCCCCAATTGAAGCTGTGAACAAGTATACTGACAAACTGCATTTTGGGAGGGCTGACTTTCATACCTTTTAAACAGTAATGGATGAATGGGATTGGCAAAAACATTGTTATAACAAATCTTTGGACGATATGTGGGAGATACTATCAGCCAAAATAATAACTGAAACAACCAGACATATACACAGCAGCAACAAATATCAAGGCAAGAAAAAGTATGTAGCTGGTTGGTTTAATCCAAAAATTTAGAAACTAATCAAAAACCAAAATGTAATGTATAAAACATTCTTAAAATCAAATGACCCTGAGGATTTGTTAAAATACAAGTTGTTAGTTGAAGAAGTAAAAACAACAATAAAGAGAGCAAAAGCCAATTATGAAGTGGAACTGGCCACAAAAACAAAGGACAATTATAAAATGTTCTATAAATACATAAATAGTAGTAAAAAATCTACACAGACAATTGACCCTTATTTAAACTCAGAAGGAATCAAAACCAATGACATGGAAACATCAAATATCCAGAATGATTACTTTTGTTCAGTATTTAATAAGCAGGATGACATAATTCACACCTCTACAACCAGTTTACAAACTAGTCCTAGTAGCATTAAAATCAATGTGGTAGAAGTTATGAATAGGCTAAAAAATTAAAAACTAACAAATCCCCTGAACCAGATAACATTCACCCCAGAATCTTAGTGGAACTGTCAGAATATTTAAAAGCCCCACTAACTCATATTTTCCAAAAATCTATTGACACGAGGGTAGTAGTACAAGAATGGAGGGATGCCCTGGTTGTCCCAATTTGGAAAAAAGGTTCAAGGTCCATTCCAGTTAACTTTCAACCAATTAGTTTGACATCACCAATTTGTAATATCCTGGAGGGTTTAATTAAGGGTATTATTCAAGAGCATCTGGGGACAACTAATCAATTAGATCCTACCCAACATGGATTCATGAAATCCCGTTCCTGTCAGACCAACATGTTAGTTTTTTATGAACAAGCAACCTATTTAGTAATCCAAGTCCTCATTTTCTGCTCCGATACCCATCATTATGCATACATTCTTTGTACTCACTGTCTTTCTCTATGCAGGTTTTGGGGAAAAACAGTCTGTGCACTTACATTACTGTTACTGTTGTACTTTCTGCTTGCGGTTCCGTACCCATTTCACTTACCATTGATGTCTGTGCCACCATGTGCATTATCCTTTGCGTTTTCATTTGCACTTACGTTTCTGTTGTTTTTTACCATTTGTGTCTACAGTACTGTTTCTCTTTCTGTTTCACTTTGCGTCACCATGCCCATTGACATTTCCATTTGCAGGCACCATGTTACTATGTGACAACACATCATATGGCAGACTGTTCCCGTCTACGACACTGTCAAACTTTTTGTTAACTTTTCCCATTGACTTAGAATGGGAAATAGTTTTTTGAATAACTTTTGAACTGTTCAATATTTTTTCACCAAATCTTCGAAAGGCACATCAGGGACCCTGGCCTTGCGCTCCCTGAAGATTTGGGCGAATCGCTTTTAACCATCGACCTGTAGGCGTGACCACAGAATTCCAGAAAATAAAGATTTTAGGCAACCACAAATGGTTGCAAAGTTATTAGGTGCAAAATTTGTGGTTTAACATAGAAATGGCTCCTCAACCCTAACTATGGTAGCACTACCATGCTACCATAATATATATCTTTATCTTTATCTATATCTATATCTATATCTATATCTATATCTATATCTATATCTATATCTATATCTATATCTATATCTATCGCTCTATCTCTCTATCTATGTATATACATATATATATATATATATATATATATATATATATATATATATATATATATATATATATCACCATTGGGCAGCAAACACAGCAATATTTGGTTAACAAAGTTTGAGGATGATTATAGACTGGGGTCTATAGCTAATACTCTGGAGGAGCAAAAAAATATGCTGGGAGCCTTACTAGACATAGCAACCTGGTCTCTTAACAATAAATTTGAACTAAACATGAACCAATGTGTTGCCATGCATTTGGGGAAACCCAATTCCAAATTTGTTTATAAAATCAAGGAAACCATCCAACCTATCACAATTGAGGAAAAAGATCTCTGGATAACAATATCCTCTGATTTACAATTCCCCACACATTGCACCAATGTCACCAAAGTTGCAAACCAAAGACTCAATTGTATCCTTTGCCACACAAAAAGTAGAGACAAGAAGGTTATCATTCCCTTTATCAGGCCTTGGTGCAGCCCCATCTGGAATATGGAGTCCAAGTATGGGCACCATACGAGAAGAAGAAGAAGAAGAAGAATCAGCATTTATATAGCGCTTTTCATACACAGTATCCCAAAGTTCTTTACAAGCAATGATAGACTGGTAGTGAAGTGACTGAATATGTGGTGGTGGCCATATTGCACATCATCACCCACACACAGCCTGGATAATTACATGAACTGAATTGCAAGAAGGGGGGTATATTGAAATTGGAATGGGTTCAATGAACAGCAACTAAGGCAGTAGTAGGCATCAAAGAATTAACATACCAAGAAAGATTGAAATATCTCAACATCTATACATTGCAGTATAGAAGACTGAGGGGGGATTTGTGTATGCTCTACAGGGCATTACAGGATAACATTTTGTGGAAAGAATATGGACTTATTATCAAAGAATCTAAGTAAAATACTAGGGGGCACCATCTGCAGCTAGTGACATCTCATTGGAATTTGAGAAAAAGAAAAAGTTGGTTCAGTCAAAGGATATCTTCCATTTGGAACACATTGCCTGTTGAGGTGGTATCCAGTATTACAATGGAACTGTTCAAAATAAGATTAGATAGGTTTTATGTTAACACATACGAGATGGTTTAATGGGCAAGCAATCAAAGGACGCTAGTCTATTCTGCTTGATAAAACTTATGAAACTTATGAAACTCTCATCCCATTCTCCTTTAGTGTAGTGTGTCAACCTGATTACACATGGGAAGGGGTGAGAACTGGGCCTTGTGACCCCGTAGCACACCCTTCCTGTCGGTCTGTGGAGGATGCATGGTGGGGGTGGGGTGCAGGGGTCAGGCGCTCAGCCCTAATGTCTCATTTTCCCACTTTTTGTCGCTGTAACCCTAACTGATGCATTAAACCAAGTTTTTTGCAATTAATGTATATGTGTGTGTGTGTATATATATATATATATATATATATATATATATATACACACACCTATATCTATAATATATATATATATATATATATATATATATATTCTTTGCAAAAATATTGTTTAATGCATCAGTTAGGTTTAAAGTAACAAAAGTGTGGAAATGAGACAATAGGTCTGAGCCCATAACTCCATATCACCCCTTCCTCCACAGACCGACAGACACCAGGGTGTGCCATGGGGTCATGAAGCCCGGATCTCACACCATTCCATATATAAACAGGTTGACATGCTACAGTAAAGGAGAATGGGGTGAAAGTTAGGCCTCATGACCCCAATGGCACATCCCAACTTTTGTCAGTCTGTTGAGGATGGAGTGGTGGTGGATCTAACTGATGCATTAACAAAGTTTTTTGCAAAGTATTTCCTTACTTTTTGAAAAAGTGTACTATAACTAGTAAATGGTATGTGCTGGTGGGAGGGCATAGTCCAAAACTGCCCAGTTGTGCATAATGCTATGTGTCTGTGGAAGCATGGGCCCTCTGGACACTGCACTCCCACTTACACTTAACTGTGTAGCTATACAGCAGCCCTATAGGGCAAGGAACTCTTGTAACACTAATTTGCCAAAATCTCATCAACCATAGCAGCTCTGAAAAAAATTCAAATGCCATATTTATCATAACAGCGAGACCTCCATGAGGCATAAGTTTACTAAACTATATCTCACATCGGTTACAAGATATGAGCACTGAAAAGCACTCAAGAGGCACCCTTGGAACATGTTTTTCTCAATATCTCCATGACCATAGCAAGTAGGAAAAAATTTCCACTGCTGGTGTAGTGTATGATTTCAAAATGTGTTTCTACAGACTAGGTCACTTAAAGGTGACCAAAGCTGTAGGTAGCGAAAAATCTGCATTGTGCTTTGTTTTTGAGATACAAGCATCAAAAGGCACCATGGGCACTGCAATGTTATCCTATGGGAAATTTCTCAAATTTGGAATGTCATAACTATGTAACCAATGCAATTTTGTACACCAAACCAGCATATTTCACATTGGTGGGGCAGCCTCTTTGCACACTGCAAATTTCAAGCCAAAAGTACTTACCATTTCTTAGCAGTGAACTGGCAAAGTTTTACAAAGCCTTGTTCGTGAGCTGTCAAAATCCCCATTCATGAGCTGAATCCCCATTCATGTGGGGACAAAATCCCTGTTTGCAAAGCAATCCATGTTCATGAGATAGGGCCATCTGGTCTTCATCTTACAAATGGGGATTTTGCTAGCTCACAAATGGGGATCAGCTCAAAAACAGGGATGTTGACAGCTCATGAACAGGGATTGCCTGTTTGCAAGATAGGGCCATCTGGTTCTCATCTCATGAACTAGGATTTTGACAGCTCAGGAACAGGGATTCAGCTCACAAACAAGGATTTTGACAGCCCACGAACAATGATTTTTTTTTTATGATCCCCATGCATGAGCTGTCAAAATCCTCATTCGTGAGCTGATCCCCATTAGTGAGATATGGCCACCTGGTCCTTATCTCACAAACAGGGATTTTGACAGCTCTTCAATGGGGATTTGAACACCTCATGAATGGAGATCAGAAGCAAGTCACGAACGGGGATTTTCAATTTAAAAAAACTGCCATTTGTTTAATAAACTGATGGAAATCAAACACATGGTTGTGAAGAGGGCATTACCCTGAACAAAACCCAAACATTTGTTTTCACAAAATTCATCTGTAGGGCAAGTAACAGCATTTTCTTTTGGGCTAAAAGTGAAAACAAGATGGCGGCTCATGAATGGGGATTTTTTTCTCATGAATGGGAATTTAATGAATCCCCATTCATGAGCTGTCAAAATCTCCATTTGTGAGCCGGAATCCTTGTTTGCAGCTGTACCTCTATCCAAAAGACTGAACTGAGCATGCTCAGAAGACACATTTTCAAAATTAAATAACTTTGGATCAGAATAATATTTTTTCACTAAACAAACGCTGGCTTGTTCCTCACATCAAGCTCTTTCTTTTTGTTTTTTTTTTCCACCTTAAGTACTTTTGACTTTTTTCCCTTTAAGTCCCACTTCTGCATGTCCCTGATATGATGAATACATGTGGAGGCATGCATAAGCATAGCTTGCAGGATGCCCCCCTTCCTACTGCTCCCTACTGGTCACATCGTTGCTGCCTCTGCCTATCACTGCACCTCCATCCAGTAACTGTGGTATACATAATATATATATATATATATATATATATATATATATATATATATGTGTGTGTGTGTGTGTGTGTGTGTGTGTGTGGTGTGATGATTAGGTATTACTGTCTCTGTACAAGGCTCTGGAAAGACCTCAATTAGATTATGTTGTGCAGGTCTGGAATCCTTACACTATAGAGA
The DNA here is from genome assembly GCA_016271365.2 of Neoceratodus forsteri. Classification (NCBI taxonomy): domain Eukaryota; kingdom Metazoa; phylum Chordata; order Ceratodontiformes; family Ceratodontidae; genus Neoceratodus; species Neoceratodus forsteri. Next base: position 1,036,442,646 of record CM028135.1, read on the forward strand.
AGATAAGCAAAACATGGAAAATCCAAAGAAGGCACAGCAAAGTAATTAAGAATCATGAGCAAAGCAGCTATGCTGGGAAATTAAGAGCCATGAACATGTATTCACTTGACATAAGGAGACACAGAGGTGACATGATATTTGCCTATACAGACAGCAGAAATAAGACCTCAGAAAATATATTACACCTGAAACCTAAAGTAAACATTGGTAGTAACAGATCACATAACCTCAACTATAACTGACAGCCATTTAAATGTGAATAAAAGGGAAATACTGGTTTACACAAAGAATAATATTTGGTTGGACTACGTTAGCAAATTATGTTGTTATGTGTAAGACAAACTGAATGTTTAAACACATTAGATAGTTTTATGAATGAACAGTATCAAGCAACAAGTTCTGTAAGAAAAGACAATTAACAAGGGCATCAGCCTAGTTTTGTCTGTAACACATAACTATGTAATTAACTGTGTTACTCTTGTGAGCATCATCTCATGACAAACTCTTTCATGATGTGGAAGTGAAACACCTAAAAGAGAAAAATTCAATAGGTGAAAAATACAAAAGTGAAAATAATGTTGCTAAAACATATGTAAGAAGCACTTCCAGTGGCTCTGCAGGTTGCACACTAGCCTCAGAGGCTAAAAGAGCAGAAGGTTGTGGGTTCAAGACCCACACCAGGCACTTGGGGTAAAATCACAAAGAAAAACTCGGGCACTACCCACTGAAAACAAAGCAATAACAAGCTTCTAATAAATTTCAATGATTTTTATTTTAAAGTAAAGTGCCAGAAAACATAAAAGACCCCCCACACACAGGAACACACAATAAGACCCACAAGCCTCCTACCAATTTCACCTCAGAGCACCATCACGGAGTTTGCAGTGGGTAGTGCTTGAGTTTTTCTTTGTGGTTGTTCTGCTGTCTCTGAAGCACACCTGGCCATTGGGATGGCTTTTTTGCTTGGCACCTGGAGTAAAATCCCAATACTGACACTATAGTGCACCAAGAGAGGGATGTTGCACTCCTAAGGTGCCATCTTTCCAATGAGACATTAAACTGAGGTCCTGTCTTTCTGTCCTAGTGGTTGTTCAGGTGGACATTAAAGATCACAGAGCACTTCTCAAAAAGAGTAGAGAAAGTTTTATTGAAAATTACAAAAAAGCAGTACACAGTACAGTTGCAAACATATCATTGCAAGGTACAAGAAAAAAGAAAATGGATGGGGAAAAAAGGAAAAAAGTAAATATCAGTAATCATCAGACATTCACTGTACCATGCCAAAGAAAAAATTAAATGAGCAGTAGCAAAATTGTATAATGCAGCAGGTAATCTCATTGATATGCTGTTACCTATGAAAAAGAAACTTGTAATAGTATTAAACCATAAAGAAAAAACTGCACTCAATGAAAAGAAAACATGCTGGAAAAATTACTATAGGTTTAGAAAAGTTGATATTCCTGTGGTGGAGGGAACAAAAATAATGTAAAGAGAAGAAAAATAAAGGCTGATATAATACTGTGAGCTAGATAAGGCTCAGTTTGGGATCAGATGGTAACTAAAAGTCTTCCATCTAGACTTACAGGAGGCTGGCTGTCACAGTTGACAATCATTCCAATACTATGCCAATAATTCACTTTCAATCATGGTTATCAAAGCCTGGATGGGAATATCTCGTTGCTGGAATAAATAAGCACAACTAGAATGCCAAAGGTATAATTTAATGGTAGTCAAAGTTAGCCAAAGGGTACCAGCATCATATCTATGGCTGGATGGAGTGATTTCTACAATGACATCACCATAAGTAAGGGATGACCAGGATCAGTCTTTCCATGTATGTGCCAATGTGGTCCAGAAAGATGCCACGTAAAGGCAATCTAATAAGAAATGGGAAATGGATTCCATAAGCAGAGCCCAGTGAGCAACCCACCCAGAGGCAAAATCTCTCTGCCAAACCTTTGTGCTTAACATTTGCCTTTAATTCAACTGACTATAAAAGCATAGCCAGAGCACATCCCACATTTTAGGTGGAGTCCTCACATCCAGCAGAGCCACCTGAAGAGGCACAACAGCACTCAAGGGAAGTCCCAGATATATGGATTCTGCCAGAAAATTATTTGCTATGAGGGAAGAATGCTATGGTGGAAGAATAAATGCTACATGGTACTGGGCATGACAGGAGGGAATAATCTAGTTTCCATCACTTAACATTTTCAATAAAAGTCCAAACATAAAGGGAAACAACAGGTGAGAAATGGGATGGAAGGGAACTTGATCTCCAATTAGCCAAAAAAGGGTCTGTCCAGTGATATACCCATGACCCCCATAAATGTCATGTGGAGGAGAGGTACGGCACAACATTCCATTTCAAAAATGGATGAAATGTGAACAGAAGGGGATTTCACATATTCAGACCATTGTGTTTAAGGGGAAGGTATAATACATTTTTCTTAATAGGGTTCAATTGGCTTCCCCAAATCAATTGAAAGAAAGACTATAACATTTAACTTCCAAAACCTTGTGTACAGGGTAAACCATATAAACATACTGTATGTAAGCAAGGGCAAAATAAAAGTCTTTAAAATGGCCAGCCTCTTACGCTCGGTCTGGTGCCAGGTCTTTCAGACTTGAATCTTAAAACTGCACTACTATATCTTGATGTCTGGGTTGTACAAGGCCATACCACCTAAACCAAATGTTATCCCTAATATCCTGAGAGGGATTGAAGTTATAACAACACCCCCAATGTCAGTGACATTAGCTGAGAAACCTAATGTAGGTTTAGCCTAGCACCAGAAATTGGGGCAAAAGTATTAAACACCTCAAAAGCTAAACACCCAGAGGGTATGTCACTAATAAATCAGGTGGCATCATCAGCAAAAGTAATAACTTTGATGTTGGGTGTACCAGTCAGTGAGGGAATGCCTAAAATTTGTGTATGTGACTAAATTTTGTGTAGGATGGGATCATTACAATATGTGTAGAATAGGGGGCTAAGAGGGCAGCCCTGTCTAACCCCAGATTGGAGGGGAATTCTGTGACCAAGATGTCCATTTATCAAGGGCAGAAGGCTTGCCGAGCCATACAACTGTTTTAACCAAGCACAAAAGACATTAGTAAGGCTGTAAACAAATAGTTATGGAAGCCCAGACCAAAAGATTTTTCCTTGTCAAGTGTAAGGAGAAAGCCAATGTCATATCCCTGGGATCCCAAATGAACCACTTCCCATAGCAGTATAAGATTATCAGCGATGTGTCATCGTTTAATGGATCATGTGTGTGTTTCTGAAATCACTTGAGAGGAGACCTGGGATAATCTATCATTAAGAATTTTCAGGGTCTTAAGATCTGTATTGAGGAGGCATAATAGTCTCAAATTATTCAAATCCACTTCCCTGTTTTTTTTAAAAAGGAGAATCTGCAAAGCTTCTGAAAACAAAGGAATGACAAACCCATTTTGTAAAATTCAATGAAAGACTTTAATCAAGATGTCCACCAAGGTGGTCACCAGTCTCTCATAGAATTCTGAGGTTTGCTCATCAGAACGAGGAGCAACATTATTGCATAAACCAGAAATAGCCCTGGGTACCTCCACAGATGTGATCAGCTTCACAAGATCAAGTTGGGATTGAAAGGAATGGGATGGGATTGAGATGGTACTCACAAAAAGAACCAGGAAAGGAAGGAGGAGCTTGCATGCCAAATAGGTTAAACAAATGGGAGTGGACAGCAGACGTTGTGCCTGCCACATCAAAATACAGAGAACCGTCAGAGTTTTCTACACCCTGGAGGTTTTGCCTATGCACTTTAGTTTTACAACTATCATAGGGATCCCCTTCACCTTTAATTCCCTGATCCCCACATTTATGTTCTAATAGGAGGGAATGGGCCCCATCATGTTGCAGCTGCTGCATTCAATTCTTGATGTTCGTCACTTGGGAGAGATAAAGGTCATTACCAAAACTGACCATCATTAAGACCCTATTCAATTGAAAATGGAAGTCCAGGTATTGTAAATATGTCTGTTTAGTTCTAGAACTAAAGCTATGGAGGAAGATGCCATTCAGCACACTTTTAGTGCTATCTTACCATTGTCTCAAGTCATCCTCTATGCATGCCAGGGACTGGTGTGCTAAGAAGAGGTCTGTAAGGTCATCTAACATGTTGGAGTTGTCTAAGAGGGAGAAAGGAGTTATTCAAGTGCCAATAACCCCATCCAGACAGACATGAATTCAACTCTCCAAAGGTCCCTCCTAGAAGGAGGTGATCCAATAATTCTACTGGGGTTAGTCCAATGCCTACTGTGAGAAGATGTTTGGAAATGAAAAAGAAGTAAATACAGGTGATCAAACTAGACCTACAGTAGGTAAAGTCACTTGTGGGGTAAACCGTCCGATAAGCATCTACTAGGGACACTGATTTTAACATTCTGGTGAGAAAATTGGCATCACAAAATATTTTAGATGTGCGTGCTCCCCTGTTTTACTGGGCAAGACTACAATTGAAATCAAACCAAACACAACATGTTCAGACATGTGCAGATAAGGCTGGATCAGTTCGAAAAGTCCCCCCCCCCGGACCTCTTCATCTAGGGTGCATAAGAATTAATTGACCTAAAAGGGGAACCATGATGTTCTATGTCTAACAGGAGAGCCTGACCAGGATCAATATCCACTAAACCGCATACTGTAAATACAGACCTGTTAAAATGCCCTCCAGATCATAAGCATCAAACACCATAGACCAAAAGATTGTCCCCAGCACCAGTGTAGTTGTGCCATAGTCAAGTCTCTGGTGGAGGTGTGTCTAGTTTCCTGTAGAAAAATCACATCATAAGCAAGACCTTTCAACAAAGAGAAAAGAAAGACTTGCCTGGAGACATTCTTGAGGCTATTTGTACTGATGGTAGCAATCCGTGAGGTGGGATCCATGAGGAAGTGTTAAGAGAAGGATGGATGGAGTTATGGATCACAATTCATGGAACACTCGACAATGCTCTTCTTAACCATTTTAAGTTTTCCCTTTGAATAGATTGATTCCAAGATGGCTGCTGCATGCTGTGTGTGTTGAGGAGGAACCGGAAGAGCAGGAGTGTGTAAATACTTTTTTTGCAATTAGAGCAGGTGCAGTATGCCACCGTTGCCTTAATAGTTGTCTTAAATACTCTTTTCAGACATTGTTGTGCACGTTTATCTTGGTTCCTGTAACCCCCCAGTACTTTGTTCTCCTTAACAGGTTTATGATAGGAGTTTTTGCGGTAGGTAGCCTATACTGCCAGAGATTCAAACAAGGAGCCCTGCAGAGGGTTTGATCAAGGGAAGTTTTGTGAAGTACTGGAGGTCTTGGAAGTGAAGGCTCTGAGAGAGAATAGCTGAGTGGTGTGTTGTGCCATGAACAGGAGTATTGTAAGAACACTGTGAATAGAGCTGGACTGTGCAGGTGCTGCAATACTATGAACAGTATCGAAGGTGATATTGTGTTGGATATTGTGTTGGACTGCATCCTGATTTCCTTACTGTCTAGCCTTATGATTGTCCTTTGATGAGTGATGTCTGATACCTGACTTATATTGATCACTAAGTACTGAGTACTGAGCATTGAACTTTGTGCATCAATTAGAAGAAAGCTGCTGCTGCCTTTGGGGTTGAGTGTGGTGTTTTTAAGAGACAGAACAGGTTAGATCCTAAAACAGCTTCTGTGCATCTGTGCTAAATCATTTTAATTTTAATATCTTAATCATTGTACTTGTTTTTGTTTTTAAAAGATGTACTTGATAGGATAAACCTCAAGGGACTTTTTTGACGTGCTTTGATGTGTACTGATGTATCCATGTGTTTATTCTATTTAATAGCGTTCTTCATATCTCTGTATTTATTGTAGTGCTTGGTGTTCAATACAACTTTGCTGATTGTTTGTCTTTCCTATTTTTTGGACCTTTTTAGTGATGCCTAGAATGTTAGACAGGTAGAGTAAAGACAAATGGATAATATAATAGATGGTATATGCTTGTCTTTAACTCCTTTTAATTGTCCTTAATTACCCTTAGCTTTAGGTTTTTCTTTTTGAATCAGATAAGTTAAACACAATGTAGGTCAGAAGTATGATTGACCAATTTGCTTATCATTGAGCCAACACAATAAAATAAAAAAGCGCAGTGCAATTAATCTGACAATTGGTTAGTTATTTCTATCAGCTGAAGCTCATTTCAAGACAATTTAAGACAATTGGCTTGAAATCCAAACAGCCACTTACTCGAAGACACATGTGCCGGCATTCTCTAAATAGAATCAATACAGCTGTCAGAGTTGAAGGATCCTGCAATAGCATTTTAAACTGTTTTAAATCATAGCTCTTTTAGACTGTAATTTTTCTGCTGAGAAAGGATGCTTGCCTCTATTCCCTTTCCCTTTCCCTTCTGGTAACAACATATATTTGTTAAAGTTGTGAGTATGGTTTGCTCCCTGTTCATGCTAGAAATAGAACCCAGATGGCAATTTTATAAATTTAGAATGCTTTGGACTTGAGGACTTTTGGAATAGCAAGTGTGCCTCTGACCGTCTCTGTGACTTTCGGTACAAGGCAGCGTCTATCCAAACTCACCCACCCTCTGATCTTCCATACCCTAAACAACACCATCCTCGAAGAAGTGCCCTCCTTTAGGTATCTAGGGGTTTGGCTTGATTGCCACCTCTCCTTTACCACACACGTAGATGCCATCACTTCAAAACTGTGCCCAAAACTTGGGGCCCGCTACAGGAATCGCGCCTGCCTCTCGCTACCCTTCAGACGTGATCTAGTCCTGAAAATGATTCTACCCACCTTCAACTACTGTGACTTAGTCTATAGCTCTGCCTCAATGACCACTCTAGCCAGACTGGACCCCCTGTTTAATGCGTTCTGCCACTTTGCCCTCAATACCCCCCCACTCACATCACTGCGAGCTCTACTGCTCACTGGCTCTGCCAGCCCTGAGCAACCGGCACCTAATCCACACTGTAAAATTCACTTCCAATTTCTGGCTTGGCTCCCTCCCACCCTGCCTAGCATCCTCCCTATCTTCCCCACATACCCCCACACACGCCTTCAGGTCCACCGACACATGGCTATTATCCATCCCCCACCGAATGACCACTGCTGGCCAATCGGCCTTCTCTTACCTCTTCCCCAAACTCTGGAATGGCCTACTGGCCCAGATCCACCATTCATTGTCCAAATACTCATTATCCTCTGCACTCACTAACTTCCTTGCAACAAATTGCAACTGCCCCTGACCTCCCCACCACTTCAGTACCTTTCTCCCCCAGCTGCCCCCAGAGCCTGACCAGTGGCCTGGCAATCACCTAATTGGCTGGCTTATACACTGCCCTATGCACTTACACTCACGCTTACTTCCTCACTCACTCCCAACATCTCCCCTCTCTCCCCCCTCATTATCTCTCCTTCCTCTGCCTCACCCTCAGCAATCTATACTATTCACCCTTCCTCTCACACCACCTAAACCTACCCCCCATGCTCCTAATGCATACTAGTCCTCCTCAACTCCAACAGGAAATTTATGCATCCCACTACAGCTCAAGGCTGGTACTGGCACTCAAGTTCAGTCCTGTCACACTAGTGTACATTTGGCACTTACATAACTAATGTATTCCCCCATAGAGTAACCATCGTATGTTCACCCCATCCATGATTTTTATGCTCTGCTTTGCTCCTACTATGCCTTGTACTCTTGATATGTATACCCATGATATGCTTACCCTGTCCCTGTTGTGCAAATTCTGTATTTCTCTTACCCTGCCTTATACCTATGTATGTATACCCTGTCGTTGATGATCATTGTTTTGTACTGCTCTCCTTATACAATCAAGTTCATTTGTAATACCTCCACTTGATGTACATTGTCTGTAATGCATTACTGTTAAACTCTCCTACTTTATGTATACCTGCCACCTCTGTACCCTCTCCCCCCAGGTCGCACCATGAGATGATCATCTTGTTGCTTAGCGTGCCTTTCCTGGTGAAATATTTTCCATAAATAAATAAACAATAAATAAATTTGTAATTGGGTAAGTGATATTTTTTGTTGCGAGCGACTGTTAACTTAATATTAACTTAATAATAATATTAATATAACTCAAATTGGCTTTGTGTATTGAGGCAAAAGGCAACAAAATGTATTCATCTATTTTTAGATGCACCTGTAAGAAAGAAAGGGGACTGGATTTTGAATTAATATGACTGATTTCTTGACAGCTTATCTTAAAAAATCCTTTTTTCCTTTCTTTCCTTTTAAAGGTAAATATGGGAGTTTGGAAGTATTACTGCACATAATTGAATAAAACTATAGATATATAACTTTTTTCTTAGAAAACTGGAGTCAATGGTTGTTATTGTTTTATTTTTGCATTGAACAGATGTTTAAAGAGGTACTCAGTCCAGCACCATGGCGCTGAGGGTTGAGGCGCTGGACGCCACACCTCGTGCCATGCCAGTGACCCGTGTTTGGGAATGATCATGGGTCATCGAGGGTCAGCAGGGGAGGAGAAGGATTGAGTGTCTGGAGGACTGCTATCCTTCTCCAGGGTGGGGGGACTCTACAGTGTTGGCATTGATTGCCCTCTAGCGGAGGCTGGGGACAAAGCATGCCACACCTAGGTGTGGGGTGGAGCTAGGACAGACGCATTCACCCTTGTATCATTGCATGTCCTAGCTCCAAAGGGGACTCTAACTAAGGAAATCACCAGCCACTGTGTATGAGCCAGGCACAGTGCCCGACCCTTCAGCCACTACAGTTCCATTTTGGTGGCTCCACTCAGGGGGGGCTTCCCAGAGTAAGGTTCAGATACCATGGCCTAGGTGAGCCTATTCATGGGGTTAGGGGTGGCCAGAAAAAAAATAGTAAATCGCAAAAAAAAAAAATAAAGAGGTACTCAATGAGGTTGAAGCACAGAAAGCAATAGAGAAACACTTCAATAGTACATCAAAAGGTGTGACAGGTATATAGCTCTCTTTCTGGTACGTAAACTCTATCTAAAAGCTTTATAAGTCTTTTACCCTAACCTCTAATAAGTTTTAATAAAATTATAATTATAATTATTTAACTATTATTACAAGCATTTTAGTGGAAATAGTATTTGAAAACTACAGTAGACATAAAAGTGGATCATTAGTTTGGAGGTTGATAGGTTAGCAGATTGATTTACTAGGCAATTGTGTAATTATTAGTATTTTTAAAAATATTTACAGCTTTTGGTCACAGTCAAAAACACAAGGATTGTCTGGAACCTGCAGGCCAGCCATCTTAATTTTCATCTTCTTTTGCTACATCAGTACTTCATTATGTCATTACAGAATGTGATTCTGCTATGTAAATACATGTGATGGTATTAGTATTGGTATATCTGTATGTACGTGTACTGGATTATAACCCATTGGAAGTTAATTAATTTCTCTTTTGCCCTCATATTCTTTTTTTTTTTTTTTGTTTTTGTTTTGTTTTGTTAATGTGCTCTTCCCTTAAGTAGATAGAATATAATCAGGATACAAGTGGGGAACAAAAACAACACCATGGATACTAGAAGTGGAAAGATTTTGGAGCTACAGCCAAGGGAAATAAAAACAAAAAGCAAAAATAAAAAATGGATGTGTTTATGCAGAAAAACTGGAAATGTCCCAGTCTTCAATACCTGTCAATTCTACTCCTACTGGAAAGAATACAAAGGGGAAAATAATGCTACAAGGGGAACGGGCTATAAATTTAAAAGGAAAGTCTCAAAATGTAAATCTTAATGAGCCAAAAGAATCTTCACTAGATCCCCCCAAGCGAACTAAGCAGAGGATTTGGAAAATAGAACTGAGAGATGAAATAGATGATAGTAGATGAACTAGTGCCACATTTCAGCCTTCTCATATCACACAAATTGTTGTAAGTGAAGATACAAAGTAAGGGAACTTAGAGGAAGTAAAAGCAGAAAATAGTTTAGATAGACTGCAGAATCTTAATGAGAATATTAGATCAAAGGAAGATACTACACAAAAAATTATAACTGTTTTTTTTTAAACAAAAAGGTTTATGTAATATGGAAAATCTAAAAACAACTGGAGTAATATCACAAATATTAGAGCAAGCACAGAAAAAAGATACAAATATTGATGATAAATCAAAGAGTATGGAGCCGAAAGGTAATGAAGTTACTAAAATTGATTTATGTAGCACCCTTAATGCAGCAGAAAACTGATATACTTTTGTCCCCTATGAAGAATGCAGAGAGTCACTTAATATTGACTGGGCTGTGTAATACAGTATTTCAGAATTTAGATAAAGAAATATAACAGAATTAACAAGATCCTAATTTTGTGCACAGTGTCCTGATACACTCTCAAAATATACCATCAAAGCTTTGGACCACCCAGTTATGGCAAATATAATACTTTTTGAAGCACTAAATGATTTGAAAAACAGATTTGAGGGATTTTCTAATAACATTTTAGTTAGATGTGAGGTTTTGGGGGAACAAAATGGAGTTGATTGTTGAAAAAACAACAAGGAATGGATAGTCTTTCTCCTCTATACTAATACCAGACACTTCTAAAAAAGGAGCAAAAAAAAACTTGGACAGTTAAACAATGGAAAGAAAAAAAAGAGAGTCCCCCCAAAAAGAAAAAAAATACTAGCAATGAAAAACAAAATTCAATTGAACAGGATAATCAAAAGAAATTACTTAATGAACAAAAATTTAATAAATTTGCTCCCATCTGCCCTGAGGTGATTAAAAATAACAAAAAGAAAAAAATAGCCCATCAAGTCTCTAATGATAGTAATCTACTAAAACAGAAAGACAATCAACCTATTATAGCACCTACTCCACCATATTTCCCAAAAACTATGGAGGAGGAAATTTACTTAACTGGTAAAGAGTCTTGTATTAGGACAGTAGGGCAGTTCTGTAAAAGTAATGAACATAAAAAATTCCTAAAAGACTTAATGGAATACTCTTTACAGCAGAACTAGAGATAACATACAAAAAAGAAGAGATGTTATGGGTACAAAGAGATATAAATGAAGATGTAAAACCAGTATATATTCTGGTTACTGAAATAGAGTTAGCAAAAAAAGTCTAGGCAGCACAAAATGGGCTAAATTCTTTGGGTCTTAAGGTGCCTGCCCATGTCACATGGAATATAGTCTCCCAGTTAATGAATGTTGAACCAAAAACTAGAAATACCCTTACTTTTGAAACATATGCAACTATTTTATGGACCCTAAAATTGAATTTCCAGCAAAAGGCTATTAATGGGAAATCATGGGACTTAAAAAATGAATTAGCTTTGTCTATTTTTGGAGTAAATAGGCTGCCTGAGGAAAATAGCAATATTTTAGCATCTTTTTTTAGCTGGACTGCTCTCTTTATTAATGGGAAGTCAGATTGATTAACATTAACTATTACAACTTAAGAGAGTGTTTGATAATGAAAATGGAAATCGAGTTAATTGTGTCTGTGAATCTAGGAATTTTTTTGATAAACCTAAAAAGGAAGCTGAAAAGCTGGATAAACCTGTAATCCTTTTGGTAGATATGTCTGACCTTGGTACATTAACTTTATATGAATCAAAATGTGATTGACTAAATGAAAACGATTAACTCCAACTAGAATCTAATAAAATAAGTGTTACCTTAGGAATTACACCAAACTTGATCAGCTGGAATGTTGCAGGAATTATGGGTAAAATAGTTGATGAAGATTGATTAAATTATATAAAGAAGTTTATGTTATTTTATTTCAAGAAACATGGACAGAAGAATTGTCTGATATAAATGCTTACCAGGCCTGTTGTTCACCAGCAATTAAAGCTAAAAAGTATGGAAGACCCATGGGCGGTATCCTTACATACATTAAAATAGAGAAGGACATCTCACAATTAGACATCTTTAAAATTGATCCAAATTATTTCATTATATTTATGAAGTGGAACAATCAAAGTTTTACTATCATAAATGTACATATTCCTCAATTTAATCAATCTCCAGATCATTATACTATAAAATATGGAACAATCATTCTAACGACATAGATTTAGCATCTAAAAAAATTTTTTTAAGCATTTTGATAATAGCTGGAGACTTCAATGCCAGGATCTCTGATTATGACAATACTTATATATTGGAGTCTGTTATGGATCTGAATAATTGCAAAAGCTGGACAAGCCAGGATAAAAAATGCTATAAAAATGGCTTTGAACTAAAAAAGCTGATTGAAGCTAATACATTACTGATTTTAAATGGCAGGCTACCAGGGGATTTAGAAGGAAAATCTACATATGTTTCACACAATGGTCAAAGCGCAATTGAGTTTGCTCTATGTGATCCAGATAGTTATTGGATATTTAGTTATTGGGCTATTAAAATGAGATCAGAGAGTGACCATGCTCCACTTGAACTCAAAGTTGATCTTGAAGATGAAGTTGCTGACAATTCTCAATTTCCTTCACAGCCAACATTTGGTTCAGTAGGTACTAATAAGCTAATTAGTGCAAACCTTAATACTTTAACAATGGCTGATATTCCTACTACAATCTTTAATATAGCTTTGATTTCTGAAATTAGTAACCATCATGAAAAAGAGCAATTAACTGTAAAAATCTACCAGGAAATTATAAGTAAGATCTATACTAATAATAACAAGCAGGGATACAGTAAGTTCAGGTTCGACTTTGAATGCAAAAACACAAAAAAAATGAATTAAACAGGTTGATAAGAGGGACCCAAAAAAAAAACCCTGCCCCAAAAAAATTTAAACGTGAACAAAATTAGAAAATAATACCAACAATTTCTGGTAATCAATAAATTGGAATCTTAAAATAAATGCTGTCAGGAAATGTGTAAAATAATTTAGTCTAATGATAATAATGCATTCTGGAAACTTGTAGTTAAGGGGTAAATTGTTATCATTCTTCACTGTCCTTATACATGCTGAAGGAACAATGGTTAGTTATTTCAAAACTATTTTATATCTGATACAATACAAATTCATTACTACTTAAATTTAAACAGTTTAGTAAGAGAGTACTCTCCCTTAATGCTAGATGAAATAGATAATGAAAATGCCATTAAAAAGTTAAAAAACAATAAAGCAGTCAGAAAAGATCTGATACCCCCTGAGATCTATAAGCAACATTCTCAGTTTTTGATACCTTTGTTAACATGTTTCTTTAATCAGTGCTTAAAACATAGATACATCCCCCAGGTATGGACAACGACTATTATTATACCCATCCATAAAAAAGATTCAGTTTATGATCCAGCTAATTTTAGGCCAATTAGCCTTCTTGATATATCATCAAAAATTCTCAGTAGAATTATTCTTAACAAATTAATAGAATGGATCAACACAAAAGAAATAATCTCACCACTCCAGGCAGGCTAAGGGAGGTTTACTCAACAATAGATAATGCCCATGTATTTTCCCATCTTATTGAGAAATACATTCATATCAGGAAGATGAACATGTGTGTTCTATTCATGGATATTTCTTCTGCTTTGGATTCAATAAATAAATCACAATTGTGGGAAATTCTACAAAAACAAAATTCCACACTCTTTGTTAAGTCCCATATATTTATTATACACCAATACATCAACAGCAGTGAGCTATAGTAATAATAATATGACTGGTTATTTCCCTTTAAACCTTGAAGTTAAGCAGGGTTGCTTAATAGCTCCAGCTTTATTTAATATCTACATTAATACATTATTAGAATATAGTGATACTGTTCAATTGGATTCCCCTCAAATTAATGAGATCAAGTTACATTCACTAACATACGTTGATGACATTGTATTAATCTTGTTATCTTGAATAGATTTACAAAGACAGATTGATATTTTTTCAGAGAAATGTAAGCCTCTAGAACTCAAAATAAATTAAAGAAAACTAAAGGGATGGTAATTGGATCCTTCAAAAAAGTCAAAAACATATTTAATTTCAATGTATTCAAATATAATTGAAATGGTAGAAGAATACACCTATCTTGGAATACAAATTTCAGCCAATGTAATGTGAAATAAACATCTTAAAGCACAAAACCTTAAGGCAGAATTAATAGCAAAAGCCTTGCTGAAATTTAGCTTCACATATGGGAGGAACACAGTGGAAAGCCATATGCTTCTAATACTGCCCATAAATACAGGTATCCTATTTGACCATAAGTCTTGGTCTGATCCAGGCTTATTAAATATCCCCTTTAATTGTCCTTCAACTCCATTATTCATTGTTTTCTTAATTAGTATCAAGGCATTATGTATTTTCCTTGAAGGAACTCCACTAAACTGTGTAGGGTGTATAATGGTACCCAGTACTACCAAAATTCTATTACAAAAAATGTTCATTAAAATTTTGCAATCTGCATTCAATAGGGAGATGGGCCTCCAATTTTTTAAATCCCTTTTCTCACCAGACTTGAACAAAAGCACCAACACTCCTATATATATGCTATTGGGAAGGACCCCCACATTTAGTGCCTTATTGCAGAGACTGACCATTTAATCTCCTAAAACATCAGATATTAATTTATATAATTCATGTGCTAACCCATTTGAACCTGATGTTGTTCCTGTGTTTAATGAACAAATTACTTCTCTAATTTCTGCTTTCATGGTAGGAGACAGTAATAATTTTTGTAGGTCCTGAGGGATAGTTGGAAGATTGTCAGTTTTAAACCAGTCATCCATCTTATTTGTGGGAAGATTTTGACTAGAAAACATATGCACTGCATCTGATCCCCACCACATGCCAGTGCCACAGGCACATGTGTGTGAGTCTGTGTGTTGCCATTCCCTGCTGTTTGCTGCTGTATGGCACTGTCACCCCCACCCCTGCTCCATGCCTCTGTGTGAGCATGCCCATTGCCATGCATGCCCATGCCTGTGTGCTGGACCTGTGTATGTTGCCAGTGCATGGGGTGTGGTGCAACCTACCTTCCTGCACCATAATGCTCCCATGCAATGGTGTCCCTCTGCTGGTGTGCCATCTGCTGGAGCCAGGGGTCCCTCCACCTGGGGAGGGCTTCCCACCACCATCCGTCCCATTGCCCTCATTGTTCCCACTACTGTCCCCCTCCTCAGCCTCGACAGCTATCCCACAGTCAATGGCCATGTTGTGCAGTATGCAACAGGGCAGGCATAAGCCACAGGCTTTTGAGGGGCTGTACTGTAGGGCACCACCAGATCTGTCTAGGTGATGGAAACATGCCTTCAGCATCCCAAATACATGCTCGATGATATTCCATGTTCTGGCGAGTGCCTCATTGTACCATTCTTCTGCTGGGGATGACAAGCACCAGTAGGGGGTGAACAGCCAGGAACTGTGTGGATATCCTTTGTCACCTGTGTGGAGAATTACATGGTTAACCCTGTGTCTCCTGTTACTGTGCCCCTTGCCCATTCCTGGTACCCTCACCAGCTCTCCCACCCTGCCTTTCCCCTTCCCATGCTTCGCCTGACCCCCTTACCCATCCCATGCTCACCCACTAGGTGGCCTGTGGGGATATCCCCACACTTAAACCAGTGGCACATCGCACTACAGTGCCAGATGAATGCATCATGTGCACTCCCAGGGTGTGTGGCACAGACATTGGTGATGCACCCCTTAGCATTGCACACCACCTGGCAATTGACACTGGGGAACCCCTTCCTATTAACATATGCCACACCCTCAGGGCCAGGTGGCATGTGGATACCCACATGGGTGCAGTCAATGGCCCCAAGCATGACAGGCATGTGTGCTACCCTGTGGAAATCCTGCATGGCTGATGTACACTCTGCCAGTGTGCTGTGGAAATGCATATATTCCAAAGCATGTGACAGCAGGGCATTGAGGAATTGTGTGAGGAGGCAGGATGTGGCTGACTGGGTTATGACTGCTGTGTCCCCTGTTGGTCTCCGGAAGGTGGTTGTGGTGAGCAGGCACATGACAGCTGTTACCTTCATCTCCACTGACATAGCGTGGCTCCATGTAGTGGGTGCCTGCATCTCCTCACTGCACAGCTCACTGAACTGCTTCAGAATATCCCAGTTCAGGTGATACCAGCCCACAATCTCCGTATCGGTGTAATTCTCAAAGGTGGTGCACGCATGGTACCACTTGTTCTGGGCATACCGCCGACAGGTCCTTCCAAGGCCACGTTGCTGTTCCTCCTGCCTCCTCACACCCCTCATTATGGCCTCTATTAGAAAGGGAGCACTGGCCATGGCTCCTGCTGTCCTGTCTCCCCCTGGGCAGTCGACTGTTGTGGGCTGTATGCCACCCTGGTACAGTGTGTGACACCTTGTACTGCCTCTCCCTCTCACTCCCTCTGCCCCTCTCTCACTTTCCACTGACACCTCTGTCCCATGCCCCTGTGGCTGCCTGTGCAGGTCACCATGTCCCTCTCAGGCTCTGTCTCCCTTGCTTTAAAAGGTTTTGACCCTCCACCTTCCAATTTCACTCTCTCTCTCTCTATCTCTCCCCCCTCGCTTCTGGTGCAGGTGCTGTCTGTGTGCTTGCACCCTGTATTTACAGGCTCAAGTCTGCTTAGCACATCTGGGACTTGCTCCACACTTGCGCCATGGTTCTGCTGTTGAATATCGCATTACTCTGCATATTCATGGACATGCCCCCTGTTCTCGCGCATGCATTCATTAAGGTTGTGCATTGGCACAGTGAGACTTGCGTTGCACAATGGCTTCTGCTGAATATCACTCCTTGGCATATTTCCATACCTGAGCCGGCTCTACTCAGTTATGCCATGTGCAATTGCATTGAATATCCCAGCCTCTGTCCCAAACCTCATTTCTTGCGGTAGTGATTTAGCCCTATTGTACTGTTTTGCAAACATTTCTTTTTTTATTATACCTATTTGTGCACTAAAATCTGTTTTTAATGTTTCTGTCTTAGAGATAAGGGCCTGGAGCTGTTTTCTTATGCCTAAGTAGTCCAGATAGGTTTTTAAGGCTTGTTTACTAGCCTTATTTTGAAAAAACTCCTTTACCAATTTTTGCATCTCTTCCCACCATTCTGTTTGAGAATCATACAGACATTGTACAGATATCCTTGCTCTCCATAGTTTATCCCATTCTCTATTAATCTCTGCAGATTCCAATAAAGAACTATTCAAACACCATGGACCTTTCCCACATTTAGGGCTGTTCCCCCAGGTGAGATGCAACCATAGACCTCTGTGGTCTGAAAAATCAAAGCACTGTGTCTGTATGTTTTGTATTAATAAGTAGGTAGACACAAAGAAATAATCGATCCTCATTGATTGGGGACCCCTGAAATATGTATTCCCCCCTGTTTTGTGTTTTGCCCGATAAGCATCTTGTAAATGGGTGTTACTCACAACTTCATTCAAAGAATTAGAATCATAGTATAGTTTACTGGTTTTTAGGCTTCTGTCCATCCTTTGCAAAGTGCAGTTAAAGTCACCTCCCCCCTCATCACTAACCAAGATGTATGCAAATATGGTTGTATTGCTCTGAAAAGTGCAATACTATTAGTTTTCACTTGTGGGCGTAACTGTTTCCCAAACTATATATCTAACATTAATGTTCTCCCAGGTTCTAAATCTATTAGCCCAGTGACCTTCAGATGTGGATTGCTAAAAAGAATGCCCACCCCATCACAGGTATAAGCACCTTGGGACCAAAAAGTTGCCCTTTTACCCCATAATCTCAATGCTTGAGTTATCTCAAAAAAAGGTTTTAATTCTTGGGGAGCGCATCAATTCGCTCCCAACAATACATGCTGAGACAACTTACTCCCGACAATACACTCCTGTCAACTCAGTCCCAATGTCAACTCACTCCCAATAGACTGAAGGAACAGAAGAGATGAGGACTTCAAGTCCATTTAGTCTGCCCGGAAGCTCTACCTTACTCTAGTTCCAAGCACTACTGTTTACTGTTCTTTCAGCAGTGTTAAACTGTTTTTTATTTTAAGCAATTCTGTATGAGCCATCATATTCTCTGCTGCGTTGTTGGCTGTAAGAGTGACAGCTGTAAACCGGAATTGCGATCCTTATCGTTCCATACATTCCCACGAGATGCCAGTTTATGTGCTACGTGGATGTCCTGCATCAAGAGAGAAAATGTCCCTAACATCAAAAGTGACAACACAGTGGTGTGCTTGCTCCACTTTTCACCAAATTATTTCAAGCATGATCTCCGGGTACAGTATATTTAACATTGGGGAAGAGATTGCAGGTTACAATGTCCAGTCTGTTTGAGCCTTTGATGTAGCCTTTCACCAGCCTATATTTCTGCTATATCTATTTGTATCCTCTATTTTGGGTGCTAATGTGTGTCTGCCTCCTCGAAAGATTCAATGTGTCGGAAGGGGCCAGGGACTTACTATAACCTGCTTTCAGTCCTGTCAATTCTTTGTTTCCGATCCTTGCAAATTGTCTATTTTTCTACATCGATACTTCAGTGGTTCATGGATAAAGGGGAGGACACTGCTGTTGCAGCCCTGTTGGACACCTTTCTTGATCAGTCAGAGGATGGATGAACTAGATGTCAGACTCCCTGCAAAGTAAGGTACAGAGAGTTGCCTTGGGACTCTTACTTAGGGTTCTCTGGGAGACAGAGCAAGAAAAGATACGTGGTGTGGTGTGACAGAGGTGATTTTTTTTTATTAAAGTATATGCAGTGTGGGAAATGTTTTTTTTTTTTTTTGCAAGAAAGTGCTGATGGTGAAAACAGTCTCGATAGTGGCAAATTAAAGTTAAAAAAGTAGGAGTCACATATTCCATAGAATGGGAGTGAAAATACACGGAGCGGAAAGTAAGGGAGTTAATTGATGTGGATATGAATTGTCAGGAACGAGTTGTCGCGGCGCATATTGTGGGAGTGAATTGACATTGACCCTAACTTGTACCCTGGATAATAATAATAACAGCTTTAGAAGACTGTAATTCTGAGAGGATAGCCAGTTTTCTCTTCCCACTCTTGATGCTGTTTACATTATTGGACAACAGTTGTAATGATGTCATGTCTTTTTTGGGAAAGAAGACATTACTTTTCTCTACTTCGACCTGGTCTTCCATCCTTTCATGTTCATTCCAGCCTCTTCTTTCTCTGAAGAATGGTCCATCGTGGAAGACAATATCGAAGAGGAACCTGATTCATCGTCCTCCTCAGTATCACCCCAATCATTTATTTTTGACAGTATTCTGTATGGGTTGTCTGATGTTGCTTTCTGTGTGACCATCTGTTCTTTCTCTTTTGGCTCTGTTTTAGCACTAAGCCTGGTCCGATGTCTTTTTTTTATATTCCACAATCTTAAAAGGAAGTCTCTGTGCCTTAGAGGGAAGTGGGGGCATCATAGATAAATCCATTTCATGTGTCTTCTGTTTTTCATCCCTTCCTTCCTCCTGGGGGTGTGCTTCATCTTGGTTCAAGACCCTCGGACTCACTGGCTCCTTTTCTGGTGACATTTGTGAATGAGTGTGTGGGGCAGGCTCTTGTAATGGCTGGGAAGAGAAAGTTTGTATGACTTCTTGCTGCAGATCCACTGGCTGTACCTCACTTCTTGTAGTTGCCTGATTCACCATATCTACAAGTTTCAGCCCCATAGTAATTCCTTCATTACTTTGGTCCTCTTCTACTTCTTATGGTGCAGTCTCTTTCTCTTTCATATTTCCCTTTCCCATTTCTTTTTGTTTTGCTACTTCTTTTTCCTGCCAAATGGCTTGCATTCTTTTTTCTGAGGCCTGTGCACATCCTTTTTTCTGTGCTTGCATGATTAGTGCCTCGTGTGAGAATCCCTCTTCAGAATTGTGGGAGGCCCATGGACATTTTACATAGGAATGTCCCTTCTCTTCACATAAGTTGCATCTGAATTTATTGATGCATGCTGAAGCCATATGCCTGATTTCCAAACAGTGTGTACATTTTGGAGTGCTGCATGCAGTACTTAAATGCATTTGTGAGCCACATTTGTGGCATGATTTAGGCTGGCCTGGGTTAAATAATAACCCCCCGTTTCTACCTAAGTAGAAGTAACTAGGCAGGTGTACAAGCCCATGGTTTCCCAAAAATAATTAGCATTTTATTCTCCATCCTCTGGTCCAAAATTGCTCTGAATCTATTACAGGGTTTGGGTGTTCCAAAACCCTGCAACGCTTTTTAAGCCAAAACAATATATCTGTGATGTTTACCCCCTCATTCTTAAAGATGATGACAAGCAATCTGACTGCCAGTTTGGAGACTGAGATGGCAAAAAATGGTGACCACAAAGGGGAATTTTTGATCATATTGTATTTTACCCCAAATCTGTCCAAGCATTCCACAGTTTTAAAACTAATGTCATAATTATACTCATCTGTGTGGATGAGTGCGAAAACCTCTGAAGCATAATATTTCAGGCAATCTTTTAACAGGGTTCTTCCCACATAGACTCTGTCTTGTGGGTCAGCTAAACCATCTATATATTTCAATATGATATCATTGCATTGTGGAACTGGTTCACCCTTGTTTTCAAATAGATCTGCCATGTGTAACACAGGTTTAAACATTGACTTCTGTGCTGGATCTTGCAATCTTTGGATCCCCATACCTACTGGCAGCCTCTCAATTGCTTTTTGGCTGTTGTTGAAATTTTCTGGTGCAATGCCCAATTTCCCAGCATCCTGTCCCTGCTTATTAGGCCCTTTAGGTGCAGTTGATGTGGATGCTACCTCTGTTTGTATTTTATTAGTATCTCCCTCACACACATTTACTTCAGACTCTGCCATCTTCTTCCCCTCCAATGTTTTTTTGTTCACAGTACAATGTTCTACAAGATCAGCTTTATGTGTGTATAATCCCTCCATTAGATCATTAGTGCCATTATTATCTTGAGTCCCCATTTCAATATTAACTTTTTCCACATTCTGTGCACACTGTTGTTTGTGATTAGATGAGAAAATGACTTTACCTGTTGCTGTAATCTCCGTCATGGAGTACTGTGCCAGAACTGGGTTGTTGGGTCAGGAGACCATCCACCTTGCAGTTCTGCTACCCAAACTGCATCTTGTAAAGCTTTTGCAGGTGTCCACATGCCCGTATCTGTTGTCATGTCCCCTGGTCATTCTGTAGATTGCCTCAAGTCTTTACTTTTCACCACAATTCAGGCCAAGACTCCTACTTCTTCCCACTCTGGCTACTGCCCATTTTACGTAAAGCTGTACTGAGCTCTGGTAGAGATTTCTGGTCTTCAGAGCTCCCTTGTACAACTTTTTGCTAAATGTGCTTCCCTTCTCGTGTTTGTACGTGATTGGTGCCTTCTATCGTGTGATCCTAAGCTTGCTACAGCATCTCAGATACAATCTGGAATTTTTCTTCCTCAACTGCTATTTGTTGTATTAACGGCTGGTATGTAGTTTCCAAGTTTTGCCTCAGTTGCGCTTTATCCAAGATGAGATCCGACTCGTCATCCAGTAATCTGAAGTCCTCCAGCGAATCCACATCCACATCTCCATTCTTTTCTAGTTCCTCTGACACTTCCTCTGAAGTATCTAGTGGTACTGTAACCACCATACTGACTTCCTGGTCCAAATTGTGTAACATTTCCTCTCTGTAAGTCACAATCATCTCTTTATCACCTTCCATACCAGTAATTGGTGAACAACTCATATTGTCTTCTGCCTTTGTCTCCAGGTTTGAAGAAGAAACCGGGGTACAGACCTGATCACCAGTCTCCTGAACATCCTTCTCCTCTTCCTCATCTGCAACACCATTGTCAGCCCTTTTACTGCCGGCCAGCAATTCCCCCTCAGGTGAGTACAGAATTTCTCCGGTGCAAGAATAGGGGAATTTTTTATTAAACAAAAAGAAGAAAATTGTACAATCAAATCAATAATTAATTTCTCAATACACAATACATAAACATCTGTCTAATGTGCAAGATCATAACAAAAGCTGATTTTCAATTTACAGTCATATTTACAATACCGTGTAGTAGAATAATTTTTGGGGGGATAAAGAAAATACATAAAAGGTGTACATAAATTCATCACCTTCACCCTAAACCAAACCTTTTAACCCTTCAATCCTTAAATTAATAGACTATTAATCCAAAATCCACCCACAATTTTTCCATTATTTTTTGTGCAAACCCTTGAGAGCTTGGATTCTTCAGTATGATAAATAGCTTGCAATTGTGTTTGAATTTGACACAAAACTTGTTCTGCAGTATAAGATTTCTGCTGCAGCAAAAATGCACATCGAGCTAGCCATAAGTAAAACCTACAGAAAGCAAATATGAGTCATAATGTGCTAGGATCATGTGAGGATAGGTTATAATTAAAAACACCATACACTAACGTTTTATAGGACATGGGGATCAGATGCTTGTCTTTCCATTTGTGCAGTGATAGGGTCCATATGAATGCACTGAATGGGCATTCTGTGAAAAAATTATACATTGTCTCCAGAGTTTCAGGGCAGGTATTTTGGGGACACATTCTCTCCTCCATGGATTTGTGTTTATGATTGTCCCAAATACCAAGGCACCCATGGCATGATAGCCACGTGACATCCCATAGCTTCAAGGGAACTCAATGGTCAGTGAGCTGCTGAAACACTAAGTTAGGGTCTATACTATTTACTTGTGGGACTTTAATTAGGGGGTCTCAGAAAAGTTGTTATCTAATATATAATGATACATCTGTTTTCCTGTTGATGTGAGTAATTTATCTGGTGCAATATGCCATGGGTGAATTTTGAAAAATGCTGGGATCATATACAGTAAAGGGACATAGTTCCTGAAGTTTCTAGAGAGCTCAAAAGGCTCCTGATTCCATAACAAAAGTAGAGGAGCAGTTGATTGATTGATTAAAAGTTTATTTTTTCACAGGAAATTCATTTGTTAGGACAAAGTCCCGTTTACAACAAAGTCCTGCATGTAAATTCTAATACAATTACCAATTAACAATTGACATTTAACATAAGTAATACAAACACAACTACTACAAACAAATGTAATTGCAATCTACATACATGCATTATTTAAAACACACACATAAAAAATACAAACTATTAAACAATTCATTTTTAAATTTAAAAAAATCTAAATTTGTTTTCTGCGATTCAGTCAAACCATTCCAACTTAATGCTACTCTATTCTGGAGCATACCGTCCCCTAGTCTATTAAAGCTTCTATACATTGGGATATTGCTTAATGGATTCCTAGTCTTTATATACGATTCGTTATTTATCTTTCTTTTTAATTGCTTATACAAAGGATGGTTATACTTTTTGTGAATTATCTTATGGCATATAGTAAGCCAGACATAGTTTCTTTTTTCTTCAGCTTGAAGCCAATTTAACTTATTATAAATTATACAATGATGCTCATTTTTAATACTTCTGGAAGCAAATTTACCTATCCTATAATATATTTGATTAACCAAATTTAAAGCAGTTTTAGTCGAATTCATGTAAATTATAGAACCATACTCCAATATGGGTAACAGCATCTGTTTTGCCAATCGCTCCTTTGCCACCAAAGGTAAAGCTCCCATAACTCTTCTAAGGGCCCCTAATCTTTTATTCACTTTCTTTACCTGAACTGATATGTGATTTACATATGTCATTCTAGCATCTACTTTGAACCCTAAGTATCTGTATGTTAATACATTTTCAATCTTTGTACCATCCTGTAAATGTAATTGTGGTTTGGGCTCTTTTCCTCTACATGAACCAATCGAGAAACAACATAGTTTGTGTTTTTAGCATTCAAAAGAGACCAGATTTACTGAACCATTTTTGCATTTGTAACAAATCACTTTGAAGCCGAATCCATCATCATATGTGATGTCAGCAGGCATACTAAAACAGTGTCGTCTGATACAGTCTCACCTCACTATGTTTAATTTCATGAACCAAATTATTAACATAAATATTAAATAATAATGGGCCCAAAATGGAGCCCTGGGGAACACCTTTCTCTAGTTTCCCAGGGGCCGGCATCATTGTACCACATTGAACACATTAATATCTATTTGTCAAATATGACTCAAGCCATTTTAATATTTGGTCCTTAATCCCTATGGCCCTTAACCTAGTCAAAAGCAAATCATATTGAACTAAATCAAAAGCCTTACTGAGATCCACAAACACCGCCCCTGTGTACTTACCTTGGTTCATAGATGTAGCAACCAGGTCATTAAATTCCAACAGGGCAGTGTTTGTGGATCTCTCCTTTATAAAACCATGTTGTTCATCTACTATTACAGTATTTGTATCTAAATAATTATTTACCTGTTCATAGACTTTACGTTCCAAGATTTTAGATAAAATTGGCAAAAAGGGTTATTGGCCTACAATTTGAAGGAATAGTTCGATCCCCAGACTTATAAATGGGAATAATTTTCCCCATCTTCCAAATTTCAGGAACAGTAGAAGTACTCAAACTCCAATTGAACAAATAGGTCACAATAGGGGCTATTACATGTGCTCCCAATTTTAAATATTGGGCCTCAATCCCATCAATACCTCCTGATTTACTTTTATTTAAATTTTTTAGCTCTTTCAGTATATCCCTCTCTTTTAAAATTTCAAACTTAAATATTCCTGTATGGGCTACCAGCATGTCTGATAAAGTAAAGAAATCCATTCCATTCACATTCAAATCTGGCAACTTTAAATCCGGTAATTCCAAAAAATACGTATTAAAAATATTCGCTATAACCTTTGTATCAGTAACTAGTTTTCCATCTTGTACCAAAGTAGGACTTATGGAGTCTTTATTTGGGGATTTCAGCTCTGTTATAAGCTTCCAAAACTGCTTGGAGTCAGAGGAATTATTTATTTTATTCTGATAATATTTATTCTTTATGTTTTTAATTATATTTTTACACTTATTCCTCCAAAACCTGAAGGTATTCCAATCTGCTTTTTTCTTTGTTTTTCTCACCTTTTTCCATATCCTATCTCTAATAATTAAATATTTTTTAATCTTATCGGTGATCCATGGGATGTTTAACTATGAAATATCAGAATGGTAAAGAGGCCTGTAAAATATGCAATATGCCATGAGAAAAAAATAAGGTATAAAAAAAAAAACTATGGGATTTATCATCCTCACTCCCCCAAAGCAATAGTCATGGTAGGTATACTGCCTTTTGACAGGGTTTAATCTGCTGCCCCAAAATCCATGGAAGAACACATTGTAGACTTTGGCGTCTAATGCCAATGGCAATGGGTATATTGAGGCCATGTATAAGAAGTGAGGCAGAATGAGCATTTTTATTTGAAATACTGTTTTCCTTTTGGATATGGATCTACCTTTCCAGTGCATTACTGTCCTATTTGCGCTTTCAATGGCCAGCATCCAATTATGGGCAGCGTCATCATTACTACCAAAAAATAACCTCAATATTTTAATAGGGCCATTAGCCACAGGTATCCCAGAGAACAGACTGGCTTGTGCAGGTGCTGACTCTGATGGCATGTACAACACAGAACTTTTTTTATAATTTAGCTTTGACCCAGATTGATTTTCAAAAGTAGTGATGATTGCTGTCAGATCAGAATCTCTGAGAGAAAGAGTGGTACAAATGCACAGATCATCTGCATAGGCTATAATGGCTGGCAGTGCACCACTGTTGGTAAGAGTGTGCGTGGGTTTCTGGGGTGCTGTAAAATCTGTTGCAGTAGGGGATCTATTTGAAATGGGGCTTAAAGGACAGCCTTGGCGTATCCCTTTTTGCCCTAAAAATGGTGACCCAAGGGAGTTATTTATATGAGGGGTGATCCAGGCAGTGTGGTATAGTAGTTTAATCCTCTGAATAAATGTTTGTGGAATGTGGTAATGCTGCAAAACCCGAAATAAGTAGTTATGATTGACCTGGTCAAATGCTTTCTCTTGATCTAGGGAGTTTAGCATTACAGGATTAGCTGTAGAGGAAGAATATACAATGTCTCTTAATAAGGAAATGTTTTGTTTAATAGATCTGAGTGGGACTGCACATTTTTGGGACTCAGCCAGAAGGAGAGGAGCCACTGTCAATACTCTATTCAGCAAAATGGAAACTAGGATTTTATAGTCGACATTGAGTAAACTAAGTGGTCTCCAGTTTTTTATGTCTGCCCTATATCCTTTTTTAAATAATAAAATCATATTAGCATTAGAAAAATGCATGGGGAGTGAGTGTGATAGCAATACATTACTGAACACTATTGTCAGAATAGGAGCAACTACCTCTATGTAATGCTGGTAGAAGTCAGTTGGGAGGCCATCTTGTCCTGGGGAGGTAAGTTTCTTCAGACGGGAAATGGCCTGTTTGGTTTCTAACACTGAAATAGAAGCAAAAAGGGAAGATACTTGTTCCTGAGAGATATTTGGTATGGTGATGCTTGTAAGAAGGTCAAAAGGTCCCTTAGTGGGTGACACTTCCCCAAACATATTCTCCAAGTATTTCTGTGCTACTATTTTTATATAAGGTAGTGTAATATAATGAGTATTTGTTTCTGGATCCACTAAACTCTCTATGTGGGTGGCTGCCACTTTGTCTGAGCATCCCTTGAATAAATACAAGGAGGGTTTAGAGTTCTGAGTGCCACACTGTGCCTCCATTTTAAAGACATGGCTCTATTATATTGGTGGGACTCCATTTGAGTTTTGACCTCTTTAATGGCCTGAGCATTTTCAACATGATTTTCATATTCATAGGAAGTAAAATCTTGTAACTTTTGTCTTAGTTTTGAGTAAGTAAGGTATGCAGATAAAGTTTTGACCTAGCTTTACTCTGAAAAAATTTCTTTAAGTCCAATTTCGTGTCCTCCCACCAATTTAGGGGAGAGGGATAGGCATCCAGAACAGTGCACCAGGATCTTAAAAGTTCTAAACATGCTTCATCTATACCAGGATCTGCAAATAGGGTATTATTTAATTTCCATCTGGAGATAGGGACATAAGGCAGAGGTGCCCCTACATGACAGCAGGTTAAGGAGACTGCCATATGGTGTGAGGTCTCACAAGGGATAACTGTCCCACGAGATACAGTAATGCTATTAGATAAAAAAAGAAAGGCAATTCTCATGGCATGAGTGCCCCTATAATATGTTTTTTTTTTCTTTTGGATGTATTGCACTCATTCCATCATTCATTTCCGCAGTAGCTAAAATTTATTCAGGGCAGCAGTCTCCAAACATTTATTTTGTAGTATCCCCCTGTATCGCTCAGGGATAATCCATGGTTAAAGTCTACTCCCGAGGTTACTTGTCTGGAGGTGTGCAGGTATGGTTGGATTAGATGAAAAAGCTCTGATCTGACAGTAATACTCTGGGGGCATATACATTAATGATTCTTAATTTTAGTTTCCTAAAGAGGCAATCAAGAAGCATAGCCTGCCCAGGGAGAATATCCAGCACTTTAATTAAGTGAAAGTGATATCCAGAAAAAAGAACCCCTAACCCATCACATAAATCCTCCCCATGAGCCCAAAATGAGGGACCCCTTGACCATTTCAATTTAGCTTGTGTGATTTCATGCCTTGTTTTCATTCTGGTATCCTGTAGCAGGTAGATGTCATGAGGCAAGTCTGCTAAAAATTGTATAGTGGTAAGTTGTTTGCAGAAGGACTTCATACTACATACATTTAAAGTGAGACACCTTATTTTAGTGGCAGTATGCTTGAAGGGTTAGGCAGAGAGAAAAAAAAATAAAGGGAAAATTCACCTTTTGGGAGGGAGTCTTTCTCAGCTTTGGAAGTTTTGTCCTGTTCCTCCAGGGGACCTCCATTTTGGAACAGGATGCCCTGGAGGAAACAGAGTCCTCTTCCTCTTCCTCTTCAGTATCCCCCATTGTTTATGCTTTTTTGCTAGAGTCTGGCATTTGTTTCTGGTTAGGATTGTCTTCCTAAGGGTGCAGTCATCAGATTTCCTTTTCCCTTTCCCTATCATAGAGCTCTTCACTGAAGTAAATCCCTGGGCTGGGGGGAAGGGGCTGCATATGGCCCTTTTTTGAAACAGCATCTTCTATTATGGGGGTTGATTAATTGCCAGTGGGGGGGGTCATCTTGTTCTGTTTCCATGACTGCTACAGGGGACAAGGGGAGGGGGGTAGGGCCACAGGTTCAGAAGCCGAGGTGCCAGGTGTCTCTGTGTCTTGCTGGGCTGGAGGGGCTACAGTTAGAGATGCTATCTCTTCTCTGTGTTTGAGGGCCTGTGTCTGATAATCTGATATGAGAGTCACTTGGTCCTGTGGGGACCTGTATAACCTGTTATGGTCAGCCCATGAGCATTGCTGGTATGTGTGGCCTTGCTCACTGCACAGATTGCAGAATAGAGGGTTAGGGCAGCCTAAACTAACATGTCCATATGGCAAGCATAAAGTGCAATGGGGTTTGTCACAGGAGTAACTAAAATGAGTCTGAGACCCACACTTATGGCAAGTTTGGGGCTGCCGTGGATAAAAACAAATGTCCTTATCCCTCCGGATGTAAATACTACTGGGGAGATGTACAATGCCTCTCTGATTCTGACACAGTTGGACCTTAATTTTCCACCCCGGTCCATACAAAATCATCATCCAAAATAGATCATGGGGTATCTAGAATCTCACACCTCTGGCACAGGCAGTACTGCACATCTGCAATGCTGAACCCCTCACTCCTAAACAACAGTATGATAAATTTCACAGCAGACTTTGTAAGGGGAATAAGGAGAAAAGCAGCCCATAAAGGAGAAGTTTTCACTAGCTCATACTTTGCCCAAAATGATTCCAAAGTTGTCACACTTTTGAAACTAATATCGTAAGTTAGTTCCCCATGTACATGAATAAAAGCAAACAATTCAGATGGGCTAATACCTAACATGTCCTTCAGCATATTGTGGAGAACTGTTTTCCTGGTTGGAGCAGTGGACACATCTCCTAAATACTTCAGCCTTACAGTGTTACGCCGCTGAGCAGGCTGTCCTACAGCTGTAAACAAGTCACTTAATTTGAATGGTTTGTCTGTGTTCCTGGTACCTGCTTGAGGGAATGAATCTGTCTGTGTAAGTTCAGGAGGCATTTCATCTTAAGAAGAAGAGGATTCCAGTTGTGCACCGTTGGGGCCCATGGAAGGTAAATCCTGAGACTGTAAATATCCTTCTTCTGTTTTAGAATAGTCCTGTGCACTACGGGGAGCCTTAGAGGCTTGTTGCAAGAAGGCTGCTGTTGAGTGAGAAGTGTGGCTGGCTGGTTGAGCTGCAGAGATTATCTCTGCAGCACTGACAGGTCCTGGTGAGAACCAGAGATCTGTTTCTCTAGGTTTCTGTCATCTGGCTGCTTTTAATGCAGCTGCAGGGGACTAAGTGGTAGAGAAGTCATGCTGATTCCTGCTTGTCTGCCTAAGGTTTAAAGAGGCAGGTCGATTGGAAGTCTCATCAGAAATGTTTGTCTCAGCATTACAGGGTGAGATAATAGTTTCAACAGAGCATCCTGCAGCAGCAAGATAAGTTGCTTCTGGTATATCAACATGTGAGCCATTTTCCTCTTGTACCAATTGCTTCATAAACTCCTTATGCATTTTGAATATGTCTTAAGCTCTCTTGAGAAAGATCAGGTGAAGATACAGGAATTGAATTAAAATCAGTACCTTGTACATCTCTTCCATCCTGAATGAGAGGAGCCATAAGGGGGTTAGAATTGTCTTCTGCATTAAAAGTAGCATTTCCAGCTTCAGATTCCATTCCATTAGGTCGTGCTGAGTTTGACAAGTTAGCAGCAGCCCTGCTAGATTCTCCTTCCACCTCACATCCTCCATCTTGGACATCAGCCATCTTCTGCTGTCTGGCTCCAAACTAAGCCCCTCCACTCTGCAGGAAGTCAAGCCCCCTGCTGGCAGAGTAGGGGAATTTATCCGGTGTCTTGGACGAATTTCTCCCATTGACTAATACTACCACTAGCAGCTTAATCTGATTCAATTTCAGTTGGCTTCCATCTGTGTCTCCCCTTCCTGGAACGAGGCTGAAAATAAGTAGAATTGTCTAGCCTTCCTTTCCCAGTCAACAAAAAATAAATAAATAAATGTTACTGCAAAAAACAAAAAAAAATGAAAACAAGAAACCATATAGTGAAAAGGATTCTTCAATTGGCACAGAGTCCTTAGGGCCCTGAGCATCTACAGCCATAGCTACATGGAAGCACAGGGCCAATGGGGTACTGCACATTCATAGCCAGATGGATTCTTCCCTTGATGAAGAACCCAGATGGCCCTGCTTGTCAGCATCTGTGAAGAAGAAAAGGTGATTTATGTACGCTCTGGATAAAGCAAGCAGTGCCTGAACAAGGCTTCCAGCCTCATGAAACAAACAAAAAACTGTTCAAATCAGCACTCATGGAATCCAAACTGAATGAAAAAAGTTTCTAACTTTTATTGTGGCTGTCTGCCCAACAGCAACCTTCTCCCCAGCGCTTCAACCCAAACACAGGGTCTTCCTCACGCTTTTATCCAGAACTACTTAACGTGATATTCACCAATTAAAGTCACAGTGCAAAGAAAAAGAAAATGAACTATAACATACATACTATTTTCAAGGCTTTGTTAATTAATTTTCTAGTACAGTATAAAATTCTAAAATTAAATATATTAAGCATTTTTTTAGAAACAACAAGGTAATTTAGTTGTCACTATGAAACAATGTAATTGCATTTTAAACTGTACTTTGCTTCCTATTTCAGTTAAAATGTATGTGTGTGTGTGTGTGTGTGTATATATATATATATATATTTATTATAGTGTCACTGTAGTGCCACTATAGTTAGTGTTGAGTACCCCATTTAAGGTTAAATCTGAAATTTTGCAGCTTAATAACTTTGCCACCATATGACAGATGTGCAGGCCTTTGGCATTCATGGTCTGGTACCATAGATCTCTGGACCTGCCAAGTTTTTATACGGTCAGATGTAGGGCTGTGGAGCTACAGAGCACTGAAAAATGCACAAATTATGCATTTTTGCACATTCTTTGCTCGCACCTATGCCCGCATGGCTTGCGTGAACAGTCCAAAACCTTCAGGGAACATGCAGCCAGGGTCCCCAATGTGCCTTTCAAAGATTTCTTGAAAAAAATATTAAATGGTTCAAAAGTTATGCAAAAAACAAATTTCTCATTATAGTTGATGGGAAAAGTTAAAATATGTGAAAGTGTCACAAATGCACTTGTTCTTTCGCAAATGACCCTTGTAGTGTTACAAATCAGCCATCTTGTTTTCAGTTAGTGGTCACTGAAATGCTAGGCATTAAAATTTGGGACCATCTAGAGACACAATTCTTGTTGTGTTCATTTAGTCGAGCCCAGATGATGCTAGCCATGTCTTTTCTGGGGGGTAAAACAACACCCCAGAAATATGTTTTTTAAATTTTTGTAAAAAGTAGTGTTGCAAAGTACTTTTACATATCCAACACATTCATGATTTCATTTGCAAAAGTGTGATTTACAAAAGTACTTTGCAACACTATGGACAAAACAATAGGGAATCTTTGCTACCCTGCTGCAAAAGAATGGTTTGGCCTTTTGGGCTGAGATTCAGAAGGAAGAAAGTCAAGATCCCACAGATGTGCATTATTGTGGTTTGGTAACAAAATATTAGAGGGTTGCAAAGTTACGGAACTCCAAAGTTGACAATTTTTCCCATAGGCTAACATTACTGCATCTGCCGGTTCGAGATACGGACTTTTCATCAGAAGAGTGCTTAGACCCCCACTAGGGGACTAAGTGCAAAACTAGCCTGGAAAGTCATAAATAATATGACATTTTAAATTTTCTTCTACTTTGTATGGTTCCTGAGATATAAGGAAAGTGTTAATTTTCTGCTCCGAGGGACATTATTCTGCATACATTCTTTGTATTCACTGTGCTTCTGAACGCATCTTTTTTGGGGAAAAAGGGTGTGCATTTGCTTTACTGTTACTGTTTGCTTTAGCATTTCAATTTACATCTCTGCATGCACTACCCTTTGTGTTTGCGCTTGTGTTTGTGTTACTGTTACTGTTTGTGTGTCCATTTCCATTTATGTTTGCGTTTACTTTTGTGTCACCATGTGCGTTACCATTTGCATTTGCATACATGCTTGCATTTGCTTTTCTGTTTGCGTTACTGTTTCCTTTGGCATCATCGTTGGTGTTACCGTAACTGTTTGCATTTTCAATTGTGTTACTGTTACTGTTTGTGTGTTCATTACAGTTTGCATTTCCTTTGGCCTTAGTGTTTGCATTATCAGTAGCATTTCTGTTGTTTAGTTCATAACTGCTTCCTTCTGTGTGGCCGCTGCCATTATTGTTTTCATTTCTATTACCATTTGCATTTTTGTTACCGTTGTCATTACCATTTGCGTTTCTATTGCCGTTAGCATTTGCATAACCATTTGGGTTACCAATTCTGTTTTCATTTATGTTTGCGCTTGCATTTCTTTTACCGTTTGTGGTATCATTTCTGTTTGCATCACCGTGTGCGTTACCATTTGCGCTTACATTTGCATTACCATTTGCTTTACTATTTTCTTTTACCTCACTGTTGCCATCACCATTTGCATTAATGTTACCATTTGTGTTTTTGCATTTGCGCAGTGCAGTGCAAAACATTATGTTGTTTCTATTCTTCTGCACTATCTTTCATGACACATAGCGCAGCCAGAGTGTGGGGCTGATTGATGTGATACTTGCCACATAGAAAGACCTGTGTTCAAGGAACATGCCAATTTTTGTTTGGTGAAAAAATGTTGTTCTGTTCCACAGTTACTACTATTTGAAATTGGCCCTTCTCACAGTTACAGACTTTTCAGCTGCCAGGTCTGCCATTTTAGCACATTTTCAGCCACGATTTCTGCCATTTTGTGGTGGAAGGCCTCCTGAAGGTGCAGAAATGTAAAAATTGCATATCTCTGGAACGGTTTGGTCTTTTCACATGATATTTGGAGGGTGTTGAGTGGATGTCCTGAGGATGTAAAACATACTGTTTCCATCTTGGAGAACTAATTAGCTGTGGAGCTACTGCATGATGCAGATAACATTTCACACATACTGTTCTGCATGGTGCTACTGACTTGAAATTTATAGTGTAGGCAGCCCTAGTGGTACGGAGTTGCCTTGCAGTGGTTTAGTGCACAAAACATTAACAGGCATGGAATCATGTCACTCTGACAAATGAAAAGTTGGTTCATCATGCTCCAATAACTTCTGAACTGTATTGTTGATCTGCCTGGCATTTGGAATGAACAAATATTTGTAATACATCTTTGACTATGACAAATTTCAGGTTGCTGGCAGTTATGGTTGCTGAATTGTGCATGTTATGTTGTTTGCTCGTTCTGCTGTGCGACCGTTGAATGGATGTACACACAATTCTGGACACACGGTGTGCTATGGTACATGTCTTCTTTTAACAATTCTTTGTTCTGTCAGATGTATGGTTCTTGAGTAGTGAAGTGACAAAAATGTTCTTTCTGGCACTCCTGCGCAGTTTCATAGCACAGCCATTGTGTGGTTGATTGATCTGAAACTTGCCACGTAGAAAGACCTTTGTTCAAGGAACATGCCAGTTTTTGTTTGGAGAAAACATGTTGTGCCATTCCAGAATTATTGCCATTTGAAGGTGGCCCCCCTCACAATTACAGATTTTTTCAGCCACCAGGTCTGCCATTTTAGCACATTTTCAGCCTCGATTTCTGCCATTTTGTGGTGGAAGTCTTCTTAAAGGTGCAGAAACATAAAAATTAAATATCTCTGGAATGGTTTGATCTTTTCACATGAAATTTGGAGGGTGTTGATTGGATGTCCTGGGGTTATGAATAATGCTGCTTACATGTTGGAAAACTAATTTGTTGTAGAGATACTGCATGATGCAGTTAACATTTTGTGCATAGCATTCTGCATGGTGATACTGGTTTAAAATTTATAGTGTAAGTAGCCCTAGTGGTGTGAAGGTGTCTTGCAGTGGTTTGGTGTGTAAAACATTAACAACTGTGGAATTATGCCACTCCAGCGAATAAAAATTTGGTTCATTATGCTTCAATAACTTCTGAACCATGTGTCCAAATTGCCTGGCATTTGGAATGTACAAAGATTTACAATACATCTTTGACTGTGACAATCTTTGGATTGCTGGCACTTGTGCGGTTGCTGACTTGTGCATGTTATGTTAGTTGCTTGTGGTGCTGTGCAGCTGTTGAATGGATGTACACACAATTCTGGACACATGGTGCGCTGTGGTACATGTCTTCATTTACCAATTTTCATTTCAGCCAGTCATACAGTTTTTGTGCAGTAAAGTGACAAAAAAAATCACATAGTGGAAGCGCAGGGCTGGAAGGGCCCCTTGCTGCCACCACCACATTCCATTCACTATTTATAGTGCACAGTCTCAAAAAGAAGGGACATTCATGGCAAAAAAAGTATGTTTAATGCATTGGTTAAGGTTGTTCTGCAATGACAAAAGTGAGGAAATTTGGTGTTAGGTTTGTCACCCCTTGTACCCCATGCCCACCCCATCCCCACCAACAAGCATTGGGGTGTGTGTTGAGGTCTTTGGTCCTAACTCTCACCCCATTCTCCTATACTGCACCACCTCAGCGTATTTACACATATGAGAGCATTTTCAAATTCTAATATTTAATTTCTCAATATTATTTTCCATGTCACAGAATGAAGGACAGATAAAAAAGAATAGGTAAAAGGGAAATAAGAGTAAGAAGATTATATGTTTTAAGTTTTTTTGATTTATTATTATTACTGTTTTTAACTGTAATAGGAAGCAAAGATGAACGATAAATGTTAAACTACTGTGCCACTTCTTGAACTTTAGGGATGAAATATAATGAACTACTGGGTCATCTCTGAGACCACCTGGCTAAAGAACTGTTAAGTACTGAGCCACCTTTTTGTCTTCAGTGCAAGAGAATATTTAAATGCTATGACATTTCTGGGACAATAGGGCTGAAGAATATCGAACTGCTGGGAAAACATGTAGACCTCAGAAATAGAGATCATTGAACTACAGGACCACCTCTTGACCTGAGGGCTGATGAATAATGAACTGCTAAGACAGCTTTGTGATCAAGGGGCTGAAGAACACCAATGGTGTACCTCTTTGATATTAGAGCTTATTATCAACCCCTTTCCTTTTTTCTGCCCACACTGAACATTACTACTTAGGAACCCTATATCCCAAATCCTCCATTCTCCCTGCCCCTCCTTGCAAGTACCCAGCTTGTAAATCCACCTCTCCTTGAAGAGTATATTCCCTGCACCATCCCCACCCATGCCTGCCTTACTTCCTCTACCCCTTGCTACCTGTGCATTGTGTTATATTTTTTTAATCTGATTCTGCATATTCTTCTTTGTGTAGCCACCTTCCCACCATCCTCCTTTTTCCTTGAATAGGATATGTACCTATTTAGAAATAGTGTACCATGTACACGAATACTACACCATTACTTTTTATTGTTACCTTGCTTGATTTTATTATGCATATACATGTTTGTTTTCTTGCCTGTACATAAATGCATTGTTTCTGACCTTGTGTAATGCAGGTGCACCTTGTAAATGAGCTTGCTCAATGGTGTTTGCCAGGATAAAAAAAAAGATTTGATTGCTTGATTTATTGATTGAAGAACTCTGAACTGCAGGACCACCTCTTGAACTACAAAGTTGAAGACATCTGAGTTGCTGTGCCACCTTCTGATACTCAGATCTTAAGAATACTGAACTGCTGGGGCACTTCCCAAACTCATGGATGAAGACATTGAACTACAGGATTACATCGAGGACCTCAGAATTCATTCCGTCTAGCTCATTTAATTTGGGAATGCAAGGAAGTTCAGAACATTTGGAAATTAAT
Organism: Neoceratodus forsteri; assembly: GCA_016271365.2. NCBI lineage: Eukaryota > Metazoa > Chordata > Ceratodontiformes > Ceratodontidae > Neoceratodus > Neoceratodus forsteri. The sequence goes on from CM028135.1 coordinate 1,036,478,483, forward strand.
ACATGAGATGTGTAAGTCTATTTTTAAGATAACTACTCCCTCCTCCCCAATGATTTTCATTCTAGGTGATATATCAATTATACCTTATTCCAATAAGCAGGAATGAATTTGGATTCTTAGAACATCTCTTGCCTTTAAAAGGCTCTTGCTTCAAAGTTGGAAAGAAAGCAAAGTAACCTCCTTTAAACAAATTTTAGATGCATTGGGAAGCTTAGCAAATAATAAAAGAGTCAGTTATAATCTTCTAGACAAGAATTATGTATTTGAAAGCAATTGGAGCCCATTCCTAAATACTGTTCCTGCCCAGACTAATTTTCTTTTTAGGAAATTGTATTACTGACAGTTTTAAGTAAGGCATAGCACATTGGGTTGATATTTTCACTTCATAAATCTATTTGTTTTTAATTCTTTAGATAGTATGATTTATTTTGATGTTTGTAGTGTATATTTCAGATTTATTATAAATGATTTTGGTTTTATGTCCATTTTTACCTTAAAGGAATGTATTACTGGTTCCATTGTAAAACTACATAAAAATCAATACATTTCTAACCAGAAAAAAAGAGGACCTTGGAATTCAAGAACGTTAAACTGTGGGCCACTTTCCATATGTTAGGGCTGAAAAATAGTAAACTATAGGCAAAACTCAAGGGATGATGACTACTGAGCTTCTGGGACAGCTTATTGGCCTAGAAGTTAGGAATGCTAAACTACTGTGCCATTTTCTAGGCCTTAGTTATGAAGAATGCTGAACTGCTGAACTACCTCTAGGCTCTCAGGGATTATATACTCTGGATATATGCTTAATATATCTAAAAAAAGAGAAAGCACATGCCTAACTTCACAATGGCAATTCCTGGTTATTGAGAAACTGAATGGAGGTTTCTAAACTGGCTGTCTCACTGAAGAGTTAGGTAGGAGGCCAAACATTTTTGGCAATAACCACATAGCATCTTTCTGTTGCCAGATATTACTTATGTAGCTGTCTTCTGCATTGGTCTTCACCAAAATGGAAACAGCACAGTTGACTGGACTTCAGAGTGTATTCTGTGTTTTGTATAGAACTTGTTTAAACTCTTATTGGTCGATTTTCTTAGTATATATAAGCATAGATTAATGCACATAACCAATACAACAACAGAAGTAAGAATAAACTAATGAGATCTCATCCTGAACTGGACTTGTCCTGAAAGAAACATTTTGAAAGCTTGGGAAATAAAAATTAGAATAAAAACAAATAATAAAAATGGGAGCAATGTGATTGGCTCCCTATTTACATTTACAAGCATGAACAAAGATAGCCCAGTAATTGCTTATTCCAAACATGGGGCCCAATTCTCAAAACCACAAGACTGGCTCAACATGCCTGTGCCAAACAAATAGGGCGCAGGCATATACCTTGCATCAGGTATTATCCCCAGATCCATTCTCTAAGGCAGTCTGTGGCAACCCGCAGGCTGCCTGCTCTGAACAGGGCATGTGCCACTTATGTGTCCATGACAGAGCTGCAACACAGTGAAAGGGGGCTTGTGGCAGACACAAGCTAGCACAGACCCCAATCAGGATTCACAAAACTCTCCCAGTGGGAGAATTTCTAACTACCCTTAGGCCAGCCAATGTCTTCCCATGGGAGACCTACCCTAAGTGCAGCATTGTGTCAATGTCTTGGTGCCCTAGATGGCCCTCCCCAATGTCCCCATACCAGTGCTATATGCCAACTCCTGTACCTGGTGGTCTATTGGTCTATCTCCCACCCACATATGCCAATTGGCAAATGTTACACCTGGTGGTATAGCATTCTGCCCCCATCCTGGCAAGCTGTGCCCACCACCTCAAACCCTCTCTATCTGTACCCCGATCTGGTACTGGCACAAACCTCGACAAACCACCTCGGCCAGCCCCAACTGCAATGTTACTGAGTGCATTCCATGGTATAGTAGGTGCTCATGGCACATCTACTGTAATGTATTAGGCACTCAGTGACAGGTCAGTTGGACTGCCCGAGGTGGTATGCCAAGGGCAGTGCTGGTCCAGGTTCTGGGTACAGGTAGAGGGGTGCTAGTGGTCTACTGGCACATGGGGGTGCACAAGCCACTGAGGGCGCTGCTGGAGTGGTGCACAGCTGCCTTGCAGCTTGCGGCAAACCCTCCTGCTGTGTCATGTATTCAGCACCCATTCTGGCTTGCCGCAAGCATAGGAACTTAGCCACTGGGACCCTGCCTGTTAGAGAATCTGGTGCAGGGTCTCTAGCAAACTGGGCTTCAGCACCGGCTGCTGTTTGCTGCAGCATTCACCGGTCCATGCCTGCTTTGAGAATCAGGCCGCAGAACTTTTTCATTCCCTCAAGGGCTCATTAAGACAAAACCTGTCCTCAGGATCTAGGTAGCCACAGAGAAAGATTATGCTTGAGGAATTACTTTTGCCTAGGCTAATAACTAGATTCAGTACATGACCCTCAGGTTGAGTGCTGCAAACTAGTGGTGTATCGAATGTTCAAATTCTGGCAGAATAGAGTTTCATGGAATTTTAAAAATTTAGTTGCAATTCTGCAAAATTTCATTCAAAGTGGAACAGTGGAATTCTATGGCAGGAAAGTGTAGAATGGGTTTTGTATATTTCCACAGAATTCTATTTGAAGAGCTCTTTATTTTCTATAGAAATGCTTGGGAAATGATTTTCCATGAAAAAATGCTATTTCATCGAATATAATTCCACAGATCACAGCAGATGGAATTCCAAAGAAGGACCAGTGAAATTCTAACAGAAATTCTGCCAGTGGACTGGTCATTCTGCATTAATTCTGCCGATGGAGTTCTGTGTTAGATACAAAACTATAGCAGGCTTGTGAAACTGAATCATAGATAGGTCTAGAGAACTACTCTCCTTTGATGAATTCCAAAAAGGATAATTAAAAAAGCTAGAACATGTGCATGATTGTTTTAACTTTGTTTAGATTTTTCTGGCTTGTCTTGTTTGATTGTATTATTGCATATATGTATTCTTGCACTGGCACTGTAACTAAGCTAATTCACAGAAGGAATACTCTTGTATTTTTTTAACTCTGTGCACCTAGGGATCAGGGGATCTATGAAACCACCTTCTTATTGCGGAGTATAATTGCTTGGCACCCTCACCCCAAACCCATCAACCTTCCAGCCCCCCCAGATCACCCCTGTGGGAGGGCCCTCCTCATCTACCTGGCGGCCTTTCTGTCAGTAGAGGGTCAGACCATGGATTGGTTTGAGGGGCCTGGGAGATCCTGGATTAAGGATGGTCTAGTATCGGGATGTCGACTCAGCCTCTGGAGCCTCCATCACCTCCCTGTATCCTCTGGAGATTTTCTGTGCATTTCCCCCTGGAGTGAGGACATGAAATGACACCCATGCACTGGAGAGCTCTAGCTTTCCATTTTTTTTCAATGTTTTCTATCTCACTTTTCTTTTCTCTCTACCTCTCTCTCTGTTTCTCATTTTCTTCTTTGGTGCAGTCTTGGGGTCCATGTACAGTAATAACTGGTGGCCGTGCCACCATATACCTGTGCTGTACAGAATCAGTGAGTGATCCAGCAGACCCCTCACAGCACTGCATCAGCCCCAACTGCAGCAGCAAGTCCTGTCACCAGTGCAGCAATAACCCTCAGTTCCTGCAGCTCAACAAACAGCAGTCTAAACCTCTGGCCCCACTGTAGCAGCAGCCCCTGTTCCTCGAGCTCCATAGCAGCAGCCTGAACCCCCCAACCCCGTGCAGCAGCAGCCATCCAACCCCCCAGCTGTACAGTAGCAGCCAACAGCTCCATAGCAGTAGCCTTTACCCCTTGTTTCATTCCACCATAGTACCACCACCACCTCTGGCTGTCCCCACAATGAGCCATGCTCATCATCAGCTAGCTTCTTAGTGCTGTTATGTGCAAAGCAGCACCAGTCTTCCATGTTTTTTGAATTTTTTACACTTGACCCTCAAGATAATAGTGTACTGTAGTCAAGGACAACATCTGTAACATACTTGTCAGTCAAGGGAAAAAGAAAAGCCATCTAGGCACTGGTAACCAGTGTATGCATCTTAATATCTGCCACCTGGCTCAGAAGGAAACCAGACAGCATGAAGTGGTGAGTGGTTGTGGTGGCCCATCTGTGCTGCTGACAGGGCAGTGCAAAGCCTGTTGATGCCATTCACAGCAGAGAATAGCACCAGCAGCACCTATATCTGCACCAGCATGGGCACACACACTGCTGACAAACACCACAGAAGACCTTGCAAAACTATATGAGGAAATGGAGGACATCCAACACAGGATTTGTACCAGACTATGAAACACACAATGCACACATTACTGGAGAACCAGTAAGTTCTAATTAATGGCACGGGTGAGTGCCATCACAGCAGTCAGGGTGCTGTTCCATCTGGCAATGGGCCTTGTAAAACATGTGTACTGTTACTCCATCCTCTGTTTCTCAGTCCCTTAATCTCCAGTGTTTATTCCTTTCTCTATTACAGTATCTGCCATCATTTTCTCTGTCATATACTCCTTCCTGTTTCCTCTTAGTTTCTTGCTGAAGTAGAAGTTCATTTTATTTGATTAATCTCATAAAATGATTATCACAAAGTACAAAAGAAAAACATTGACAATAATAGAATACATCAAAACTCACATAAATGACATAAAGGAAAATACATGGGTAAGCATATAAAACAGTGCCAGTCTTGACAATAATAAAGTGCAAAAAGTAATTACAGGGTCAGCCATTAAGCTACTTTCAAGACAATCAATTATTCTTGCACTTGCAGATTAGATACCATCTTCCTCATTTTCCTTGAAAGGTATATAACCTTTCCTACATTATGAATAACCAGGGGGTCCTCGGTAATAAGGAGCACCTGAACCAACTCTGTCTCACTGGAGGTGGATATAGAGTTTATGATTGGTGTTAACCAGTTTGATCTAATTTTATTGGCCCAAAAATATGTTAAGAGAACATGTGCTAAGTCTTCTCTTTCACCTGCATTGCAATTACATAATGTATCTTTACTATCCTTTGATTTTTTTGTACAGAGCAGTTCTAATGTTTGATTTAAAGAGTTCAAGTCTAAACCTTGTAAAATTATTATGAACTAAAGGGTCCTCCAGAACATACAGATGAAATCTAAACTCATGCATAACAACATTCTGTGAGTACCACTTGGCATAATTTGAGGCACCAATACAGGCCAGATCGATGTCCCTGTAGTACCGTATAATGTTCTTTTTAAATAAGGTTTATATTGCTCACATATCACAATACCATTTTGTCTATAGGATAGGAGAAAAGAGAGCCTATATTTCTCAAGGAGTCTAATTAGGTGTTGAAACCAAACTGAGTTTTTTGACCCCCTATTTTTCCAATCTTCTTTTTCCATAAGGCATTTCTTTACCCATCTCTCGTCCAAAAGACTAAGTACTCGGATTCAATAGTTAATGATCCTCATATCTGCCAATGCTTGTAGTCTTGACAGGCCCAATTCAGTCCTTATAAAGTAAGCTGGAGTTGTTTTTTGTCAGCCCATTATATTCCGTAATAATTTAATAGCTGTTTTTCTAGCTGCTCTATATGACACAACCCCCATATTTCAGCACCATAGAGAAACTGGGTGAAAATTTTGCTTGGATGGCCTGGAGAAGTGGTCTAACTGAATGACCACCATAGGCATAATTAAATCTTGCCAGGGCCCCTATAGTTATTTTTGTTTTTGAAAGTGTGTGTTCAATATGACGTTTCCATAAGCCATTATTTGAATAATGAACTCCCAGATACAAATAATTGGTTACTGTTTCCAGTTTATTGCCACAGAGACTCCAAGAGTACTTTGTTTTTCTGGCACCATTGTCCCAGATTCCTCCCTTTTCCCCCACAAAAGACAAACCACTTGTATGTTGTTGTGCTCAGATTGGCAATTCATTTGTTATATATCATAATTTCATTTACAATTCCCATCATCATTTTTATTAATGTCTCTTCCACAATTTTATTTGTATTGCATCCAAATATCAATCTCTGATCATTCCTCTTACTTCCTTTTCTTCTCGCTTCCCCAGGTGAAAACCTGGGTGCCTTCTTCTTCTGTTTTTCTGGTAGGTAATGGTGAGAACCGAGACCATTTTTTCTCCTTCAATTTCTTCTTCTTCTCATCATATTCTTTTTTCATTCACCCCCTTCCCTCCTCCCCCCCTGCTGCCATCCACCTTTGGCAGTCCATAAAATGTCTGACCGGACATCCTCTGTCATACAATGACAGACCATGCCATTCCCATCCCAATTATCCACATTCCCGTTCTGTTTTGATGGGTAAGTGGGAGGTAATAAAACTTCAGCAAAAGTGGCTGAACCACCACTGTGCTGACCCTTATGTACCCCCTTTTGTCCCTCCCCTTCCTGCCTGCCTACCTATTGTCCTGGCTGCCAGTCCCTCCCCCTAACTTCCCCCTCCCTCTCTGAGCAAACTATCTTTACCTTAAGGGAGAGGGGTGCACCAGGACAACTTAGTCTGCCCCTTAAAGGGCAAACCCCATTGTCCCGGATTCCCAACTTTTCCCCAACAAAAGATAAACCACTTGTATGTTGTGCTCAGACTGGCAATTAATTTATTATATATCATAATTTTATTACAATTCCCATCATCATTTTTATTAATGTATCTTCCACAATTTTATTTGTATTGCATCCAAATATCAATCTCTGATCATCCCTCTTTCTTCCTTTTCTTCTCGCTTCTCCAGGTAAAAACATGGGTGCCTTCTTCTTCTCTTTTTCTGGTAGGTAATGGTAAGAACTGAGATCGCTTTTTCTCCTTCAGCTTCTTCTTCTTCCCAACATATTCCTTTTTCATTCCCCCTCTCCTCCTTCCCCCCTTTTCTTTCCCCATAGCCTATCTCCAGCTTCCATTGGATGACTGGCATCCCCCCCTTTAGGGTTCTTCCTTTTTTTTATCTCCTTTCCTGTCTCCTCCATGCCTCAATAAATCCCATTATTTCAGTTTTAAACATGTGTATTGCTAAGTCTGACAGGTGCACCCCATCTGATCTGTAAAAATGCTATACCCATTCTTCCCCCCCCTTAGTATTACATGCCCTCCCATGTTCCTTATCAATGTTCCTACACTTCTATTCATCTTCCTCCTGGCCCTATCAAATGCTACATGGCCCGTGTTCTTGTCTCCATACCCTCCTTGGTATCCTATCCAACCAGGCTATGCTCACTTCTGGCCACCACTGCTATATCTTCCCTAAGTCCTGTTTTACCTGCATATATGTGTCCACCCATGGCTTCCCCCCAATGTGATTACCCCCAGGTGTATAATGATTAACTCTGGGATGGGTTGTCACTCTTTCATTTCTTTCAGGGTAGGAAGTAACTGTGCCCATCTCATCCCTTGGATGCCATGCCAAACCAGCCTACATTGTCTGACATCCTAGTACAGCTGTTTTCCCACAGCCTTTTTCTCCGCTTTCTTTTCTGCCCAATAAATGTATGAGTGCCCGGAGATCCATGCTTCCATGGTCCTCCCTCTACCTATAGAATTGGAGCAAAATATACATCTTAATCACCTTCTTGACTTGCTCATTTGCTTCTACTCTTTTTTTTTGACAACCCCACCTTGTTCTGTTCCTGCAAAACAAAACAACAGATGACATGTTAATCTCAGTCCTGTAGGGCCCGAATATACCTCTTGTAGCTGGCAAACTGCCAGTGCCCCTTTTCCAACATACTGGTCAAGATTTCCCCTGCTGCTGCCCATTTTGAAGCAGCCCCTATTCGAAAGGAGTGAGAAGAATAATTGCCTGGGTCCTCGCCAAGGAACTCCATGCCTTTTTTGATCATGACCATTACTTGGTAACTTGTCACCTTCTTCCCATCCCCATGCACAAATAATCTCCCTCTTTTGATACCATGCTCTGTGGCATATGCGCACAAAGCCTTTACTGGGCACACTGTCCTGTCTATGTGAGCCTTAATGGTTATGGCACACCCACTTCCCACTTGATCCTTTTTTGACCTCTTAATTATAACTTGTACCTCTTTCTGCCCCCAGGTTATGTCTCCCCATTCCAACCCCCCCTTCTTCATCCTTTCCACCATGCCCTACTGCCTCACTCACTCTGAGGGCCCCTGCAAAGATCACTAAGTAAACTGTGTAAAATAACCGTGCCTCATCCTTGGATCTGCAAATTGCCAGTAGTACACCCCTTAATTTGGCTAGCCAATGATCTGCTATTGGCCGCTAACATCCTTGGGTCTTTGTTTCAACCTACTCCACCCTTACATCATTCTTTGTATCAACATTGACTTTGTAGGGTCCTTCCACCTCTTTAGGCTACAAATTAAACTGATCACCACTAGGTACAGCCCCATCGTGGTGTGGACCATTCCTCTCTGCCATTGGTCCACTTTAAACTTTCCAAGCTGCTCCTCAGTAAGTGGCCTGCTTACCTCCATGTGGTGTGCTTCCCTGACTGTTTGCAATGCCCGCCATGCCCTTTCATAGGCCCTCAAGGTCCGCGGTGCCCATGAGTTGTGAAACAGCATTTCGTCTCCCTCTTGCCAACGTACCAGATGTTCATTGGTATGGGTGTTTTTCACTCCTCTGCTGTTGGTGCCAGCATCTGGAAATGATCCAGCTGCAGATGGGAAAGACTGTCTGGTAGGATATTTTTTAACCCTTCCTTGTGCTTAGCCCTGAATGACATATTCAGTTGCAAAGCTCTTAACACTAGCTATCTCAATACCCTCATGACCGTCTCAGACCTGGCCCCCCTGTTGTTTAAAACCTCTACCACTGCCTTGTTGTCACACCAAAATGTAACCTTCTGATTCTGTAATTGCTCTCCCCACATGAGGGTGCAGGCCCAAATGGGCATGATTTACAACAGTGTGATGTCCTTTACCCTTCTGTCTCTTAACCAATTTTCAGGCCATAGCTCTAAAAACAATTTTCCTCTTAAATAGCCCCCCATTCCTAAACCCCCTGCCACATCTGTATACAATTCAAGATCAGTGTTATAAACCCATTCCTCCTGCCAAAATGAGCAGCCATTGTAGCTGCTGAGGAATTCCTCCCACACCTTGAAATCTTCTTTTACTCCCTTTGTTATGTCTACCCAGTGGTGTGGTCTGGTTACTCTTGCTGTGACCCTTGCTAGCCGCATAGTGAAAGTCCTTCCTGGTCCAATTGCCCTACAGGTGAAGTTCAAATGCTCCATTACCTGCTGCACCTGCCTCAATTGCACCTGTCTCCTGCTCGTATGTACCTGAATCAGCTCCTTCAGCTTCAACACCTTGATGTCTGGTAACCTAAACACCTCTCCCAGTGTGTCTATCTCAATTCCCAAGAATTCTAAAACCTTACTGGGGCCTTCTGTTTTATCTGGTGCCAAGAATACCCCCCAGTTCTTTATGTCACAAATTTGCTCAACCAGTCAGCCCTCTACTCCCAAAGCATATGATTTGTGGACAGTGAACAGTACAAGGTAATGCTCTTGTCTGTTTTGTGGGTCTGAGTCACCTTAGTCTCAAGTTCTGGAGGGATTCAAACTGATAACCTCTTGTTAGCGTACCCAATTATCTGGCTCAGATAATTCTGTCTTCAGGGGGCCAGATATCTTTGCCTATGGGCACCTAACCAGGTCTACAAAATGAACCCTTAGAACTCTATGCAAGACCTTAGAGAACTCTATCAGTTTCCCAGTTTGGTATTACAATAAGCTCAACACAGTGCTAACTATAATCTTCAAATGCTCCACTTAGATAAAAAGAAATGTCAAGGCACTCCAGGCAGTTTCCATTTTAAAATATATATATTTTCTTTAAAATAAGAAAATTGGAAAACAGTAAAATTACAAAACAAAATATCCCAACAAATACAGCCTTAAAACAAACAGGTTTGAAGTACAAGTTCCTACTATACATACATTCAGACTGGTCTAATCTAATATATGCTTACTTTCTTTCAGTGCTGAGATGTTTCTTCCTCAGTCAGAAATATGAAAGTGTGTCTGTCAAGGTCTTCTCAGTATGTTAAAACCAGTCCTGAGCTGGCCCTCTCGCTGAGGTCACCAAACTCTGCCTTGGTGTAACAAAGTCTATATTTTATAACACCAAGATGACCAACTAAGATATTTAAAAAAATAAGAGATGGCATAATAAATCTCCTCTTCTCATGTTTACTGGTCTAAACGGTTTGTGCTTTGCTTCACACACACTTCAAAAGTCTCAATGATATAAGTCATTGTTTTCAAAGCAAAAGTGTATTTGACTCCTTAATTCCATCTGGCCTTGGTATCTACACATCAAAGGTCTCTTTGATGAAATGCTGATTTCCTGGTAGGTTATTCATAACACTGGCCAGTGTCCCTTTTCTCAGGACATCTAGTGCAGATCAAAGGATCTCCCTGAGGCCATCATGAATGGCTAACTTTATTTTCTGGGATCAAAGCAAATTGACAAGATAATTGCACCCCAGATATCTGCAGTTAAACAATGTCCTGTCCTTTGAACTTATCCCTGGGGGGTTTGAAGTGTCAGCTTCAGCAGTCAGCACCTCCCTCTGCCACAGTCCATCATACATTAATTTCTTATATTTACAACAAAAAATTATACAGAGATCAGAACCAGCTGTCCAGGTGTGACACTCTACACAGGTCTTGGAAACTAGCCAGCATCCTCTCTGTCTCCCTCTGTCTGCCGCCTATTAACAGAAAGTCATCCAGGTAATGTATGACCACCTTGTAACCTGTTTTTTCCTGAAATATCCATCTCAAACAGGTGTTGAATGTTTCAAATGTAGCACAAGCTATGGAACAACCCATGTGCATAGCCTTGTCAAAATAGTACTGGTACTCCACCTTAAAACCCAATAGATCCCAATCCTCCCTTCTAACTGGAAGCAATCAGAAAGCAGACTCTATATCTGTCTTGGCCATCCATGCATTGCAGGTCACCCGGATAATCTGTACAGCCTCCTCCAATGTGACATAGGTGACTCTGCTGTGTTCATCACTTATAAAATCATTCACTGAGTCCCCCTCTAGAAAGGACAGATGATGAATCACCCTGTATTCCCCCTTTTGTTTCTTGGGAACCAAGCCCAATGGGGAAATTCTCATATTCAGAATGGAGGGGTTGGATACGGCCCTTCTACTCTACCAACCACCTTTTCCTTCTCTATTTTTTTGTTTCAAAATATCCTCCTTCCCCTTAACTGATCCCAGATTGTTAACCTCTCTTGCTGTTCTTGGGCCTTCACACTGCAGCGGAAAACCTGTTCTTAAACCCTTATTTATCACTTCTGCCAGCTCTCTGTCTGGGTACCATTTTAACCATCTGTCCCACACCTCTATCTTGATGAGGGTTTTTGCTTCCTGAAATTGTTCTCCTATCCCCTTCCCCATTTTGTTGAAACCCCCCACCCAGTCTCATTCCTCCTTCTTCTCAGTAAGCCTGGCTCCCCCTACCCCCATATTCTCTGCCTTTCGAACCTCTGTTCCATGACTGACCCCTATAGCCCTGCCCTTCCTGAAAGGTCTGCTGACCTGTTCCCTGTACCCCACCCCCCTGGGCCCCTTGTGTCCATGTTGTCCTACATCTATTCACAGGATGGGCTATCCCACATTTGGAGCATGCGTGCCAGAACCGGCATTGGTACCATGAACAAAATGCCCTGTTATTTCCCCAGCAACACTTATGGGGTACTCCCTCCTTTTTCCTACTTTTCCCTCCAGCATGGATTGATCAGTTACATAGTCTATCCACAAATCCAACTGCTTTGTGTCCCACCTCACATCCCCATACGTTGCCATCCTTTGCTGGAAAAACTCATCATAATATATCCACCCCACTCCTCCCTTTGCCTTTGCCATTCTGATGATCAACAAATACGTAATATGAGGAATGCCCAGTTCTGGTTTCTTTTCCAACACTATAGCTGAGATGTGGCAAACCTACAAATCACCCATCCCACGTCTTTCTCTTTGTAAATTTATCCTCCTCTTTCTTACGCAGCAAAACTACTGCTGCTGCCATCTCACTTTTCCCAATATTCTCCATCTCCTCATATTTTGTGGTGACTCCCTACTCACTAAAACAAAAATGTCCACGTACTCCCCTTTCCATAGTTTTTCTTTAATAGACAGAGGTACACGCTTCCCTATTCTCATCCCTGGGGCTCTTATCTCCCTTGTTCCTTTTCCTAAGATTTCCTTCTCCTTATCCACCCCCCTGTCATCTCTTTATCTGACCTGATCTCTGCCAGCACTGATTCCATCTGCCCCAATTCCCATGTCCCAAGGGCCACAATAATTTGGCCTATGTATTCTTTAATGCTGTCCCCCATAGTGTCTGATACATTACCTGTGGGCTTGTCAGCTCCCTGAGGCCTATTATCATTGAGATGCCCTGGCCTGGCATCCTGTGGCTGGACAGCTGGTTGAGGCATTGTCCGCAGGGGAACCATTGTGTTCTGGGGATCTGGTCTGGGTTTCCAGTGGTGGGACCCCCACCTGCTCTTGGGGAGGTACTGATGGTTCTGGTACACAGGACTGTGGTGGTACTGGGCTGACCATTCGGAGAGGCACCACCAGTGGTGTCTGCAACCTCTTTGGACTGCATGGTCTTCCTGCTGGTCATTTCCCACTGCCCCCTTTTCCTTTTCCTGCTTTCTGTTTCTCCCCAGATCTCCCTGTATCCTCCCCTTCCACCATCTCCCACATCTTGTTGGCCTTCTCCGCCAACTCCACAATAGCCTTGTAGTCATCCTCCTTTGATGGACTGTTCCTCTTTGGTGCCATCTCCTCTTGCTTGCCTGTATAAAAACTGTGAGCAAAACTGACAAAACGTCTCCATTAATGAGCAGCCATGCTCTTTTCATGCCCTTGCATTGACCTCTTCCTGTAAGCAAACGCCCTTCCCATTCACTCCTTCTTTATATAATTAGGCCCCCTTTCTGCATGCCCCCATCCCCCAGTTCCATTCGCTTGCTTTTTATATAAATAGGCTCCTTTGCTGCATGCCCTCATCACCCCTCCCCCATGTCCCTAACTTTCCCCATTACTCGCCCACATGCCATTGCCAATACCCTGCATTGTTTCCATATTCCCTTCTGTCCCTCTTTAAACTAACCCCTTAATCATGCGTGCCAACTCCCCCTGGGCTAGGCCTATCATATGGCCTGTCTTGCCATGAAAAACAGTGTCTGACATCATGCCGTATGGCCTGGGTCACCAGGCTTCTCCTCCTGACATGCATCCCCCTCTCAGGTATTTTTTGGGCCCTTCTCCTTTTAGCCCGGTGTCTGAATACTTGTTGGTTTGTCCTCCCAGGTCCTCCCTTTTCCTCCTTAACCATATCACCTGCAAACAGCATTTTACTCCTTCTCAGCACCAAGGCATCTAACACTGATCACATGGCCTTCTCGGCCTATCCATTCTCCTCCCTGTCCCCTCAAAGGCCTCTGTCCACACCTCATGGCCACTCAGCACCCATGCATCTTCTGCCACACTGCAATGGCCCTCTAGGCCTATCCCTTCTCCTCCTTGTGCCCCCACAGGCCTCCGGCCTCACCACATGGCCTCCTAGGCCTTAACACATCAGCCCATCCCATTCACCAACTCAGCACCATCTGACATCACACCGCATGGCCTTTTTCTGCTTGTCCTGCTTCCAGTAGCCATTTCTCAGGCACAGCATCCTGTTTCTCCCCTGCTCTCCTCTTAGCGGGAGGAAAACTTTCCAAGCCTCTTCCCATAACACTACCTAGCATCTCCTCCTGTGGCATGGCCCATCTGTGGCACCTGACATCACACCACGTGGCCTTCCCATATTTGCTGTACACCAGCCCATTCAGCCAGGCCACTGCTCACCAGCCCTCCTCTTTTCCCCATGCTCACAAAGTCCATCTGCGGCTCAACCAAGCCAACATTTTCAACCTGCTTCCCCGTTCGCTCTCCACATTTTAGCCACCAGACTGCTTGCTCTCTAGATCTGCTTTAAAACTAAAACCTTTTCACTCTCGCCCTTTACCGAGCATATGTCACACTTCTCATCTTGAGAACCATTCACCCCGACTGCCCCACACCATCAACTCAGCCGCGTCTCGCCTTCAGCTGTCTGGCTACATGCTCTCCATGTCCTCAAAACAAGGCTCCAACCACACAGAAACAATATATTTCAGTGCTCATCACATGTAGCTCTGTAACATATCCCAGCATTTATTCTACTGCTTCCAGTTCCCCCACCTACTGTGATGCAGCCAACAATAAATCGCCCCTGCCAAGGCCACTCTCTTATTATACAAAAAAGCATTTTTTAAATTAAAAACATTATATCGCGATTGCCCATACATCGCTTGCTTGTTCTTACCTTCCCATGCTCTCTTAATGCACAAACCTCAGCCAACTGCTCCAAAAAGATTCCAAAGTACCAATCGGAAGTGCTGCAGTTTATCAGTGTAATAAGCTAATAAAACTTCAGCAAAAGTGGCTGAACCACCACTGTGCTGACCCTTATGTACCCCTTTTGTCCCTCCCCTTCCTGTCTGCCTACCTATTGTCCTGGCACACAGTCCCTCCCCCAACCATTCCCCCCCTCCCCTCTCTGAGCAAACCATCTTTGCCTTAAGGGTGAGGGGTACACCAGGACAACTTGGTCTGCCCTTTAAAGGGCTAACTCCATTAACCAAAATCTTGGATTTCCCCAAGTTTATCTTTAGGGACAGTAAATTGATACTTTGCCCCAAGGGATCAAGTTTTTTTTGTAGGTCTGAGACTGTAAGGGAGCATAAAACCAAGTTGTCTGCATAAGCTAGGGAGGGACAGATAATTGTACCAATTTTAGGGGATTCAGATTTTAAGCGCTGTAGGTCTTTAAGTAAATTAAACAGATAGATGTAAAATAGCATAGGTGCCAGAATGCAACCCTGCCTCACGCCTTTGTTGGTCTTTGGACTACTTGATAGGGTATTTCCTGCTCTTATCTGTACTCAAGTGTTTGAATATAAAATTCTAATGCTATTGACTAGAAATGGAGAAATCCCTCAGGATAACAATATCTCCCATAAGGTCATTCTGTTGATTGTATCAAAGGCAGAACTGCAGTCTATAAATGCCAAATAGAGCTTTTGTTTTCTGTGACATACTTTTCTATCAAATGTGACAGAATGAAACAGTTGTCCAAAGTAGAGAAGGAGTCTCAAAAGTCTGCTTGAGAGGGGGCCAGACCTCCAAGCTCTTCAAGTTCCATCTTAAGTCTTGACAATAGGACTTTCACATAGACCTTGCCCAAAACATCTAATAAACTAACAGGGCAGTACGTTGAGGGATCATTCCTTGGACCCTTTTTATAAATGGGTACAATTATTGAACCAACCCAAGATGCTGGGATGTGATTAGTCAGGCAGCACTCATTAAAAAAAAAAAAACAAGAACATCCACCCAGCCTTCTGCTACACAAAAATATACTTCTTCTGGAATGTTGTCAGGGCCAGAGGCATTATATTTTTTTAGGCAGAGTATAGCTTTCATAACTTCTTGTTTAGTAAAAGGCCTGAAATGATGAATTATATCTTTAACATCCATGTTCTTCCATGCCAGATCTAGATGTGGGTCATACAATATGTTGCTATAGTATTCAATCCAAGTTCTCGGTTCTATTTGATGGGTAAGGTCATTACTCCATCCCTTGCACCCTTTAGGTACCAGGAGCCAGAATGTTTTAGTGTCATTCATATCAGTAGCATTTAACATCCTCTCCCATTGTCTACACTGAAATTACTTTTTCTTTCCCTTAAGGAGAACCCTATAATTTCATTTACTAATTTTTAAGTCTCTAGTGCTGGCTTTCTCAGCATTTATTTTGGCAGTTCTAGAAATTTTCCTTAATTTTTCTGGGCTTTACATTCCCTGTCAAACCACCCCAGAGTTGGTGGAGACAAACATTTATTTTTTGTAATCTTATAAAGCTTTGTCTCAAGTTCATTTAAAAACAGCTGAAAATGTCATATATATTACATGGGGATCCCTCAGGACCTGATCCCATGCATTTAGAAAAAGGTAATTTGATTCACAATGTAGTGTTCAAGAGTTACTGACCATTCTAATTGTTTTGAATATCTGGAGGGCAGATTACACTCTCACCTACCATCTGCTTAGGTAGAGTAACAGGAAAATGATCACTTTCTGATCTATTGGAAATTTTAAGATTTTCCCAGAAAGTTGGGAGATCCTGCCACAAAATTAGATCTATAACAGAAGATCCATTTACAGAAAAATAGGTTGGTGAACCCTGACTATCCCCTGGAGTTCTACCATTTAAAGGATAAATATAGTTATCATTCATCAATTTGATCGATTTATGTCCATTATAATATCTTAAATCAGTAGAGACTCTTTTCTTCCATATGAATATATAGGTACATATAACCAATAATGGTGTTATCCCACAAACCATTAAATAAACCTATTCTGGAATTAAAATCCCCAACCAAAAGCAAATAGGCATTGGGAAAATTTTTTTGAACATCTCTGATTGACTTTGTTAGATTATCCCAGATTTCATGAGTGATCAATCTGTTCTTTAATGGTGGTACATAACAATTGAACAGTAATATTTTCATCCCAAGTAGGGAAAAAATAATCCCTTAAAAGTTTTGTTCCCTGAGCTAGTTTTGCTATGTCCAAGAGGGATCCAATTTTGGCACAGGTCATTAATCCACCTGACCTGCTTCCCATCCTACCAGACTTATAACCTGGAATTTGAATCAGCATATACTCATTTAAAACCATTTCATCTTCCTGGCTGTGCCAGGTCTCCTGTAAGCAGATAAAATGAAAAGAATAAATATAATCTAACCAATCCCTATCTTGCATTTTTGCCCTTATTCCAACAATATTTCAGGAAACTAAAAAAAGAGTTGGCAGTTCCCTCAGCTGTTAACACTGAGTTTGAAGCTGACATTACAGCGCTTATGTCCCTGTTGGGGTGAGAGCTGACTTCAACCAATTCAGCATGAGGAGGAGAGTTAGGTAGTCAGTGATTACAGCCAGCAGTTGCCATAAACGTATTAGTAATTGGCACTGGAAGGAAACTAATTTCAGCGTTGTACTGTGCTGCTGATGTTTCCTTAGAGTCCTTTAAAGAATAAGAGAAACAGGATGGGATACCATTTCTTTTAGTTAAATCCACCAAAAAAAGATCCAAATGATCCAACTTGGATACCTGGACCCTGATTCTAGAAAGATTACACCTGGCATAACAGCACTTGCGCCAAGTAGAATGGCGCAAGTAGCAACTTACACCAGCAGTTGCAACTTGCACAATTCTACAAAGTGACCTGCGACATGTCAAAGGCCACTTGCACCGAACAGCTGTTACACCAGCAGTTGTGCCATAAACCCCTCTTACGACATGGTGCTAGGGGGTTTATGGCAGCAGTTGCGCCCCATTCCATAAGGGCAGCAACAAATTCCCCAATATCAGGATTCTCAAGAACCCCCAGAGGAGAACCAGCAATGTAAGTTACAACTGCATTTAGCTGGTGTAACTTAACCCATCCTTCAAGGGTCCTGTAGAACCCAGTCCATGTGCTGGCCCATGCCCAGACCATCCCTGTTGCTGCCCCACTGGGCAGCACAGCATGACCATGCCCTATCCCCGTACTGTACATGCCCCCCATACAGTAATGGCCCTGCAGGGCTGCCCACACCAGCTGCCCCCTCATGCCTATGTTACACATCCCACAGGGCTGCCCACACCCCCAACCCCCCAAATCCCCTAATGTAAAATGCCCCACAGGGCAGCATTGTCATCCCCACTGCTGCCCTGACCCATGAGTCACTGGCTGCAAATGTGCTACAACCCAATAAGCCCTGGTAGTCTAGTGGCCCACCCACCCAGCACACCCCACCCATCCCCAGCTGGTGACTGGCACAGCCCATCTCTCACCTCCATGGCCAGCAGCACTCCTACAGCACTCAGTCATCTACTAGCCATGGAGGTGACAGGTGGGCTATGCCATTCACTGGCTGGGGATGGGTGAGGGGTGCTGGGTGGCCTGGCATGGCTGGGTGGGGTGGTGGGGGGCCACTAGACTACCAGGGCTTATTGGGATATTTCCTGCATTTGTGGCCAGTGACTCAGGGTTTGGGGCACGGGTTGGGGGAAGACAGCACCGCACTGCAGGGCATTCTACAATGGGGGATCTGGGGGCTGGGGGTGTGGGCAGCCCTGTGGAGCATGTAACATAGGAATTGGAGGCCAGTCAGTGTGGCCAGCCCTGTGGGGCATGTACCTGTGGTTTTGAGGGCCAGTTGGTGTGGCCAGCCCTGCAGAAAACTTGCTGGGGGTTTTGGGGGCCAATTGGTATGGCCAGCACTGTGGGCAATTGCTGGGGGGTTCGAGGCCAGTTGGTGTGGTCATCCCTTCAGGGCAGTTGTTGGAGGCTTGGGGGCGGGGGTGTGGGCAGCCCTGCAGGGCGGCTGATGTGGCTTGCTGGGTGGGGGTGCACTTGTGACCTGTGGCTGTGGGTTGGGACATGCTGGCCATGTAAGCCCTCTGTGTGGCATATCTAGCCACATATTGCAAGTCACAGGACTTTGCTGCGGAGACCCTGCCCCTTCTAGAATAGGGCACAGGGTCAATGTTGCAGTTGTGGGTGGCACAAGTTTCATTCAGTGGCAACTTGTGCCACCCTTCTAGAATCGGGCCCCTGATCCCAAACTATGCTTGCAGTTTCTGCATTTTTAAAAGTTATATCATCTTGGCCATCTACTCTCGGGCTCATATGTGGGTAAACACCAAGGACCCCATTACGACCCATCCTAATGTTTAAACAGTTTGCAAATAAGTTGCACAGAGCTCTGAATAACTTTACATTTATTTCATTAAAAAAGTTTCTTACACCCAAAAAAACTCAGGATTACTGGAAAACTGCCATCCCCAAAAGCTAAATTCCCCTGTCTTGCTTCAAAATTAGCTATTCGCCCCTCAGCATGCTTAATAGTATCTAAAATTCTTGCAACTTTGTCTAGCAAGTCAGTATTTTGATTAAAACTCTGGATGCTGTGTACATTTCTCCAAACATAGTACAAAACCCTTTCAGTTGTATAGTGAATGTCAACACTAACAGAAAGAGTATTGTTATCCAGGATAGAGTTTCTATTTACTGTATGAAGATCACCACTCAATATATCCAATTTTAGTTTATCATTAAGTAGGTGGGTTATTTACTCAAGTGGAGAGTCTGTCTCAATATTTCGGAAGCCATACATTCTTATAAAAGTGTATATTAAGGTTAGTGGATCATAATCCTTGGTTGCCAGGTCTCCATGATCTTTTGTAGTCATAGTTTCTATAAGTTCTTCAATATCCTGTTTACGAGGCACCTGTTCACCATTCAAGTGAATCTCTGTGTTTATTAATCCCTGTTCTTTTATAATTTTTTTCTTATTCATCAATTTGGTGTTTACACGGTTTTCCTTTCTAGTCCCATCCCTGACAATACACCTTTTGGCTTCTTTAACCTGATGATGGGGCATCATTCACTTTATTATTGTTTTTCTCCTTTTTTTTTTTTTTAATTTTTCTCCCCTTTTTTCTTCAAGGCTGATGTAAAATTCTCCTTTTTCATATTGTTATTTGCCATGAAGACCTCCTTATGTGAGGCCACAGGCACATCCGGAGGGAAAATTATTGTGGAGAAGTCAGGTCTAACAACATCATTTAGTTATCTGGTAATTCAATTTCCTCTATGGGAATGGAAGATGTCTCCCTAGGAGGATGGATTTATTTTAAAATCTTAAGGACATCATCCAGCCTTGCACCATTTATTGCAATCTATTCTTTTAGGGATTCAATTTAATTTCTATTAATGATCAGTTGTTCACACAACATTAAGTTGGCCGCATACTGGTTTTTTAACACCTTAATGACATCTTCACTTAAAATTGAAGGAATGTATACCACTTGATCTATCACTTAATGCAGAATGACTTATCATCTCCAAATCATGGGACTAGTGAGATAAAGTTTCCTTGTTAGCATACAGTCTATTCCTCTGGTCCAGTTTAGGCGAGAAAGGGGGTGATTGATTTGCACCAGTGTTTTTCTGTGAATAATCCAGCTGCTTAAGGCCCTGAATGGTACCATCCAGTTTATTCAGAATTTCTTTAAGAGAGGAATTTCCTTTTGATTCAAATCTTATGTTAGACATGGCTGTTTTTAACTTGTTAGAGCCATTATCCAAACTGTTGGACAAAATATCAGAAGCTGCCTTTTGGTTCTCATTAGGAGAGGGCCGGCAGAGCTGAGGAAACTGATTATGTGAGCAAATAGACTCATTTAACTTCCACCCTATAATTTCATCATTGTCCAAAACAGGGCTGTTGTTTGTTAGAGCATTGCCTACTAAGACTGGCAAATTTGTAACAGAAACATCAATTATTTCTGGCTCAGCCACCTCATTAT
Organism: Neoceratodus forsteri; assembly: GCA_016271365.2. NCBI lineage: Eukaryota > Metazoa > Chordata > Ceratodontiformes > Ceratodontidae > Neoceratodus > Neoceratodus forsteri. The sequence continues at coordinate 1,036,498,966 of CM028135.1, forward strand.
CCATCCTTGGGCTGCAAAAATTGTTACTTGTTAATTTAGCAGACTCAGAGAAAGAAAGTTTTCAGGTAGAAATAGAGGAAATGCTAGGGGTTGAATTTATATGAGCCGCTAAAGGAGACAGTTTAGATCCCTTATTTGGCTTCTTAGAAAACATTTCTGTCAGTGTTGATTGTTTATGGATTGACTGTGTTTTCCTAGGCTTCCTGGTAGCTGGTAATTTTTCCCTTTCAGCACTTTCAACACATGGGCCCGCATATTCAAAAGGGTTGTGCCATGCGCAACAGGGTTGCGCTTGTCGCAAGGTCAAAATAAGCACCATTTAGCGCGATATTCAGAAGGAGGCAGTTGTTGCCCGAAACATGCTGAGCAACAGCGCAATGAAAATGAAGGCATGTGCAACCAGAGGGGTGGATCCATGCATAAAGACTGTACGATATTCAAAGGGCTACGCGATGCGCAATAGCGGCACAGCGGAAATTGCGCACTAGCTGAAATGAGCCAAAATAAAAGGCTCAAGGAAGCGCAAGAATGCTACAAGGCTGCCAAGTGGGAGAGAGAGAGAGAGAGACACACACACAGACAGACAGACAGACGAGACAGACAGACAGACATACAGGCTAGGGCAGGCAAGGAAAGCGTGGGCCATAGGCTGTAGAGGCCAGCGAGGGGGTGCCCGGTGCAGTGGATGTAGCAGTGAGGACAGCGGGGGTAACACAGCAACACCAGCTGGGGAGGCAGAAGCCAGGGAGATGGACAGTGCCAGCTTCCACATGGAAGCTGTAATGAGGGGGGTGAGAATGCATGCTGCAGGGGGACGTGGCCGTGGAAGGGCCCGTCGGCGGTATGCCCCCAACAGGCAGTACCGTGCCTGCATCAGCTTTGAGCTGTACACAGATGTAGAGATCGTGGGCCGGTACCACCTGAACAGGGCAATACTGAGATGGCTCTGTGAGCTGTGCAGTGATGTGATGCAGGCACCCTCACGACGGAGTCACGCTCTGTCGGTGGAGACCAAGGAGACAGCCTGCATGTGCCTGCTCACCACGGGCACCTTCCAGAGGCCGACAGAGGACACCACAGGCATCACACAGTCAGCCACGTCATGCATCCTCACCCAATTCCTCAGTGCACTGCTGCCACATGCTGCAGAGTACATCCATTTCCCCAGCACTGCGGCAGACGGTACAGCAAACATGCAGGAGTTCCACAGGGTAGCATGTATGCCTGGCATGCTAGGGGCCATAGACTGCACCCATGTGGCCATTCGCACACCACCTGGCCCCGATGGGCTCGCATATCAGAACAGAAAGGGATTCTCTAGTGTCAACTGCCAGGTGGTGTGTGATGCCACTGGGCGCATAATCAATGTCTGTGCCACACACCCTGGTGGAGCACATGATGCCTTCATATGGTATCAGTCTGTGCTGTGCCATCGATTCAAGAGTGGGGACATCCCACAGGCCATCTAGTGGGTGAGTACACATGTATGGAATGCAAACTCGGGCAAGGGTGGGAATGCCACAGGTGCCATGGTAGTGGCACACAGGGGATATGCAATATGGACCTGAACATGAGACTGATCTCCACTATCTCCACACAGGTGACAGCGGATACCCACTCCGTCCCTGGCTGCTCACACCGTACCGGTGCCCCATGACCCCATCGCAGCAACGCTATAATGAGGCACATGTTACCACACGCAACATCATAGAGTGGGTGTTTGGGATGCTCAAGGCATGCTTCCGATGCCTAGACACCTCCGGCGGTGCCCTACAGTACAGCCCCCAAAAGGCCTGTGGGATATTCCTGGCCTGTTGCATCCTGCACAACATGGCCAAAGACTATGGGATAGCAGTACAGGTTGAAGAGGGGGACAGCGATGGGGACGCCAGTGATGCTGGTGTTGATGGTGATGAGCAGCCCCCCCTAGGACCGCGGGACCCCCGACTGGTCCGGCAGGCCCAGCTGCACCGGGACACCATCACAGAGGAGCACTATGCACAACACAGGTAAGTCAAGGGACATGTGCAACCAACACTGTCCATGCAAACCACAGGCACACAGGGGAACACACCAGGGTGCATGATGGTCAGGGAGTGGAAGGCTCCAGGCATACAAACACACCATCAGGAGGGGTGAGCACTCATATGGACACACACACCAGGCACAGACCGTACATGGGCAGATGCACAGCACAGCAGAACCGACATTGCTAACACACAGCACCACCGATCTCCCCACCACCTGTACTGTCCAAATACGTGTGTCAGATGCTGGGCACCCTTGCCTCTGGTGTACAGTACAATGCAGGCATCATCATGCACACACCTGTGGACAGCAGTTGGGAGGGGTGTGCAGGTGGTCCATGTGTCAGCGTGGTGAGCAGAGCACCCAGCAGTGCACTGCCCACCATGACACACATTGCACACATGGCAGCACCAGACAGGGCCCACACTGGGAGACAGCTCAGTCATGTAGCACTGTCCCACAGCCACCACGGATGCGTGGGTGGCCCCACCGTGACCCAACAGCACTGGCAGGCTGAGCTGGGGCCACATGGGGTGGCACTGTTGCACCACCAGGGGTCCCACTGCGTGAATGCGACCTTGCCCACACAGGGGTCTGCAGCATGCCGAACAAACCTGCACCAGGCATGCTCGGGATGGCCACAGCAGAACCCGGCATCGACAGGCCTGGTGTCGCACGATGCCGGGAACAGGGAGTGGAGAGTGAACTGTGTAGGGTGTGTGGTACAGGGGCACCTGACTGTGTGCCCAATGCTTCCACGACAGAGACCACTGCCTGGGTCAGCCTGTCAATGGCAGCGGTCACATCCGTCCGCATAAAAACCAGCTCGGAATGGTCCAGAGCACACTCCCTGCTGTGCCGCTCCACAGACACAGACAGTGCCTCCACAGACATTGCAACCCGCCTCTGCAGATGTACTGATTCCTGCAGCAGGCAGGTGTGCTCATCCAATGGGTACTGTGCCCCAACAGCATCCTGTCCCCCAGGGTGTGGAAAATCCTGATGCACTACACCCCTTGAGGGTGGGTGCTGTTCTCCAGTGACTGCTGCTGCTGCCCCTCCAACCGCTGTGCCCCAGGGTCCACTCGTTCCACCGCTGTGCTGGCAACAGTGCCAGACACCTGCACAGCCACCGGTGCTGCCCCACCGGTGCTGACAGGCACAGCCTGGGACTGTGCCAGCATGCTGGTACACAAGTTGGAACCAGAAAGGCCCAGGGGCATGTGCTGGCCTGCTGTGTGTCCGTCATGGGACACACACCCATCACTGCCCATTGCAGTCCTTGCATCATCAATGGTGCAGGTACGTGCTACAGCCATAGTCACAGCATGCTGGCATGCTTGCATGCCAGACTGCTGAGACACAGGCTGTGCACCCCCCACACCCGAATCACCGACACTGGAGTTGGTGGCCCAACGTGCATGATGCAGCAGTGCCTGCTGGCTAGCGATAGAGGTGGATGGACCCTCCTCCATGTCCAGCAGGTCATCATCACTGCCTGGACCCACCACCACTGTCTCCTGAAGATGAACAGGATCTGTAACAGAAAGAGAGTACATGTGAGTGCATGTGAACAACCTTCCCTCAACTCCCCCAACACCACCACCATGTCATGCCATGCAGTGATGGGCTTCCACCTGTCTGGAATCCACCTCCTGGTATGCCCTCAACAGTGCTCCGCTGCATTGATGCGACCAGTGTCTCCTCAGTTGGGGTCAGCTCCAACACCACTGGCGGGCCCCCGCCAGTGCCAGCATGTGCCACCCTGAAGGTTGCCACCTTCTCCTTCAACCTCCTGCGGTCTGTCCCCATCTTCTTCTTGCATTCCTGCATGGAGCGCTGGAGGCTTCCATGCAGGTTAACGGCCCGAGCTACCCCCTCCCATGCAGCCACATGGGACTGAGGGGTGCCCCTCCATCCACTCAGTACTGGCTCCTCATCCAGGTAGGCCTGGAAGAGGCCTCTGTCTCTCTGCTGTAAAGTTGGGCCTCCTCTACACCCACCGTCCTCACCCTCACCTTGGCTCTGCTCGGTCATGGCGATCTGTATGAAGTGGACACCTGTCACTGTGCAGTCTACAGCATTTTCCCATGACCATTGTCCAGAACATCACACAGCATGCAACTCACCTCTCACCTGCAGTAACCGAATCTGGCCAGGGCAGCCCAATGTCGTACATTTATAGCGCAATGCATGCAAATGAGGAGTGGAGCAACTATAATGACATGCAAATCGCGCCACTGCGCCTTTGAATGGCTGATCAGATGATTTGCATGTGTTGGCTGAATATCGCGAATCTGCACTTTGTGCAATACGGTTGAGTTGGCTGAGCCAATGGCGCAGATCTGTGACTGTGTGGTACACTGCATTGTGCATGCCCAGATAGCTGATGCAGGCATCTGCTGCACTGCTGACATGCTGTGCGTGATTGGCAATTCAGGCCATGGCCACCATTGTGCCAGTGGCGCTACAGCAATTGGCACTATATGGCACTGTGGCACCACGGCGAAATAGTCCACTGTCGCACTGGTACACAGCTGGTCAGTCACGCAGGATGCCTATACGTCAGATGGCGCTGTGCATAGCCTTGCGTCATTGCCCATGACCTTGTGTCTGACCTTTTCCCCTTGGCGCTGCTCATCTGCCATGTTTACGTCCCTATTATGCTGTCTGGTGACAGCACTATGTGAAGTGACGGCGCTGTTCGAACAGAGCGATTGGAGCCTGTGGTGGTCTATTGCGCAACATCTCCATGTGGGGTTACAGGGCAGCGGGGCGCCATATTGCCTGCTGTAAAGTTGGTACCATGGCTAGGAGGAGAGCTGTGTCCTGGAGCCAAATGGAACTGGCCAACTTGGTGGCCATAGTAGAGCCCCACTATGGGGCACTTTATGGTGAGGCGCCCCTCACCATTGCCCGCACACAGGTGTGGCATCAAGTGGCCACTGACCTGGTGGGGGTCACTGGATGGTGCCGGTCTGCTAAGCAGTGCTGGCACCAGTACGGTGACCTCCGCTGGAGGGGATCCGGACCTATTGGAGAGGCTGCGGTCATGTGCCAGGCGGGGCATGGTTCCTAGGCCAGGTGGGTGTACCATCTATGCACCTGTATTCTCTGTAGGGGTGTGTGTGTGTTTTGGTGGCTGTGCATAGGTGATGGCTCGGCCATGGTTGGCTGTGACAGTATGTGCAGCTGTGAGATGAATGGGTATATCTGTGTGGTCAGGCACTCTCACTGGGGCAGGGGGCAGTCTGCTTTTGAGTCACACTGATGTTTGTCTCATCATATGTCTCCCACAGGCTGAGATGTGAGGATGCAGGCCCGGGTTGAGGAGGGCCGTGCCCGGGCCCCGGTGCCAGCAGGTGTTGCACCCCAGCAGCAGCAACAGCAGCAGCAGCAACAGCAGCAGACACAGCTGCTTGAGCAGTGTGAGTATCATGACTTCATGGATGCTATTGCATGCTGGTAGGGGGGAGACCACTAGCCCTGCACAATACAACCATGCAGGAAAGGGGGAGGTCATAATTCCACTATACAAGACACTAGTGAGGCCCCACCTGGAGTACAGTGTACATTTCTGGAGACCATACCTACGTAAGGACGTAGAGTGGGCAGAGAAGGTTCAGAGGAGGGCAACAAAGATGGTGCATGGCTTGCATCACAAGTCCTATGAAGACTGGTTGAAGGAACTGAACATGTACTCCCTGGAGGAGAGGAGGGAGAGAGGGGATATGATAGAGACATACAAGTATCTTACAGGGAGGAACAGGGTGCAGGAAAACACTATTTTGAAGTGAAAAACATGTTCCAGGACTAGAGGGCATGGGATGAAGTTGGAGGGAGGACGATTCAGAGGAAACATGAGAAAGAATTTCTTCACAGAACGGGTGGTGGACAAGTGGAACACCCTGCCAGAGGAAGTGGTGGGGCTGAAACAATCACGGGATTTCAGAATGCAGGATAGACATAAAGGACTTGTGGAGGTCAGGGTAAGGGCAACAGACTTCTAGGAAAACAAAGTGAACTTACAAGCTCAAATGGACAGACTGGGTTGGCATAGACCTTATCTGCTGACACTGTCTATGTATCTATGTATGTATGCACGACACAGGTGACATGCATCACTGTCAGTATCACAGCACATCTGTGTATGCATCACTGGTGGTCCAGGCATGCACTGGGCACATAGCTGTGTAACTGGCATCGCACCACGCTGCCACGCCACTGACAGCCTTGTTTGTGCTGTGATGGACATGGGCAGGTGTGTGTGTGCAGTGGTGCGATAGCTGGTGCCGCCTGTTTGTGATGGCCATGTGCATGTTCACTGTGGGTGGGTGCATGCCATCACAGGTGCGGACATTGGGCTATATGGCTTGCAGGTTGGGTGGTGTTCAGGGTTGTGGTCAGTCACAGCCATTGACTGTGTTCCCTTTCCTAGGCCTCAAGGTTCTCAGGAGGATTGGTCGGGATGTTCGGGGCCTCAGACAACTGTTGGTGGACAACCAGGCCATCCTGCAGTCCATCGGCGCCATGGCCTTCGGAGGAGGCGGCACAGGGGCGAGGCGCCACCAGGCAGAGGGCGAGCAACCCGGCTGGCCCATAGATTATATTACCCTTCCCACTTCTCCCATCCCTACCACCCTGCCTTCCCTCTCCAAGTTTTCATCCCTACCCCTTGAACACCCCTACCTTGTACCCTTCCCCCTTGAAAATAGTTTTCTTGTTTTGGTTCTGTACTATATTTAAATATACATTTCTATTTGATATGAATACTGTGTTGGTCTTGATTTGCAGCTGGCTATGGGTGCTCAGTTGCAGGGCTGTACATGCCATCTGGGGTGGTATGGTCCTGGGTGTGTGTGTGTGTGTGTGTGTGTGTGTGTGTGTGTGTGCGTGTGTGTGTGTGCATGTGTGTGCGTGTGTGCGCATGGGGAGGTATCGCCAGCATCGCAGTGACTTTCTGTTGGTCTTGCTGTCTGCTGCCACCCACTGCTGGGTGCAAAGGGTGTGTCTGGCTTGTAGGCTTCTGTGCTGCACGGGGTTGACGTGTGCTTGGGGGATGCATGGTTTCCTGCAGAGCCAGTCACTGCACATAGGTGGTGTCTTGGGGTCACAGTGCAGGGTGTGCTGTGCGTACGGGGGGCTGATGTGCACTGTGGTTGTCAACCCCCTGTGTGTGACACTCTCAGCCTGCCAGTGGTTGTGCTGGGGTGTCATGGCTCTGCTATGCTTTGTTGGCTTGTCCCCATGGGCCAGTATATCATCCGTCACACCCCCAGTGATGCTGTGCTTGGGGTGTGCAGGTGTGGTGTTGGTTCTGCAGTGTGTTCCTGTGCCCATGTGTGGCATGGCTGGTGGTGGGCCCCAGCCTGCCTCCCTGGATGTGCAGTTCCATTGCTCTGGGGGGGGCTCTGCTTGTGCTATGGCACCTCTGGACTGCTCAGCTGGGCTGCTCTGGTTGCACCATAGCGCAACATTTCTGCTCAGCTTCTCCTTCCTGGTTGCACTATGGTGCAGTATGTGCGATATTCAGGCGTTGGTTGCTTAGCAATTTGTTCTGCTCCATGTTTGAATATCGAACCTGTCGCGCATATGCGCAATCGGTTTGTGCTTGCTCCTGCTGTTGCGCTCATTTTGGGAGCAGTTTGAAGATCTGGGCCTTTGTTTCACCTTGCCTTTTTCACTCCAATTTTATTTTTAGACTAACTAATCTTTTTATCTTTCTTGATTGTACTACCACAGAGTACCTTGTTTTCATCATTTTCTATTATCGGTTCCATTAAGGTTTCTACATCCGTTTGCCCTGTCTCACATATAGAAGCATTGTTCTGGCTTCTTGTAACTGCCATTATGTACTACAAAACAATTATCTTTATGACAAACGGTCAAGTAAGCAAATAAGCAAGTAACAGTAATGGGAGTCACTTTTCAACTCTTCCGCCCCTTCCTGCGAAAAGCAGTCACTAAGAATCCCTCAATAATATAAGCAAGTTAGCCAATCAAACAATTTAAATCTAAAAAGGCATTTATATGATACCAGCATTTATAAGCTCTACAAAATTAATAAAAAATTAGTACTTTTAAGTATATTAAATAATTATTATAAAATATATTAAGCTCTCAGAGAATTCTCTGGAGCCACTCAGTAGCCCAGTATTTGATGAGAGCCTAGTAAAAAATGTAAGAGAAATATAAGAGAGCAGACAAAATACAAACAGGCATACTATGCAACTAATGTAGACACCCCTGCTCCTTATAGTTGCTGCAGTTCTTCAAATAGTCTCCAAGAGCACACACACTGCCTTCTATGCCCTCATGAGGATCCACAAGGTTGCAGGAATCCAACAATACACCAATCCACCAGTCATAAATTTCAGGAGTTCACAGTTCCATGGCCCAAAGACCGGATGCTACAATGAGCACTCTTATGCTTGTGTCCTTGGAGCACACAGTTCAAAAAGTTCCAAAATCCTAGGCTGAATCAGTCTCCAAAAAGGCCCAATAATAGTTTTTGGCTCCACTTTAAAAGACCACAGAAAAGGACCTCCTCTTTTAGGTGCCGAGTTATCTAAGCAAAACAAAAATGGTGCTTTAAATGAGTCCCTTAAACTGGGATACTTAATACTTTGATTATGAAAGCACTTAAAGCACTTTAAACAAACAAAACTGCAGCCTTAAAATGAGAAAAGAATGAAAAGTGACATACAGCCCATAACAATTCTTATTTAATCCTACTTTCCTAAAAAATAAATTATGTATAACCACTAGCTAAACACCAAATTAGACTAGAGCTACCAGCTATCAGTAAAATTATCAGGTTTGATTCAGACTTACTCATGGTGAAATAATCCACAAGGAGGAAGACCAAAATGAGCCCAAACCGAGTAGATCGCCAATTCACCAGTTTAGCCAAGCAGTTCAACAGGAGATGGAGCAAATATTCGTAAATGCTTGTGTAAGAATACTCCCAGCTTGTGTAACCCCTGGGTGGTACTATCCAAAGGGCTACTACCCCTGCCTGTGTGATTAGTTGCAGGTTAAGGGGCCTGGGTACTGAAAATGGGTGCATCCACCCAGAGGACAGGGTCGGTAGTAGCATAGCTGACCTGGGTACAGCCCTCCGGGACACTGTGACCCACCTCTTTCCCCTCTAGTGGCCTAAACAGTGAACAGAATACACAGGTACAATAGCCCCCAAACTACAAATATATCCCCTCTCTGATTGCACATACCACCAGGGCTGATTTCACCTGTCTGACCCTGGAGACCCCCTGTAAAATAAGGTTAGACACAGCCAGAAACAACAATACAGTGCTATTAGTACAGAGATGCACCACAAGTAGTTTAAGTGCAAAAAGAGTCAGATCTGATTTATTCAGGGGGATTGAACAAGGGAGGGGCATGATCAGGTTGATTGATCTAGCAACTGATTCAACCAGGCTGCAAGACATGCACTTTAGAGTCCCTCAAAAAAGTCACACACACACGCACTCTGAGTACCCAGTTGTTGAGGCAGGCTAGCCTGATGTGTTGACTGGGGAGGGCTGGCATTGCAGCTGGTCGGAGCCCTAATGATGGGAATAATGAGTCATGCACAGTAACCAACAATTTGTAATCTGGAGCCAGATGGCTCAGTTCATGATAATTAAACAAAACAATCAAATCAGATGATACACTTTGATTCAGCTGATGTTGCAGGGAGCTACCCTGGTGTTTGCTCAAGCTACCCAGTACAGGATGCAGGATGGATGAAATTGGAGACTGCAGAATGACTTGCTGGTCTGCCAGGAGAAGCAGGGCCCACATGATTCACCATGGTGTCGTTCCTGTTCATGACACTGAGCAGGGGGCTGTTCCCCAGGCAGGTCTCTTGTCAATAGTCTTCTCTGCAGTGTGAGTAGCTGGCTGGGCCAAGGTGGCAGAGTCAGGGCCAGGAGAACAACTCTGATGGCAGTCCAGTAGTGCTGGATTCAGTTTCCAGCAAGCATGGCACAATTGGAAAGTGGGGAACCAAATCATGACCCACTGAGAACATTAAGCACAACTACAGTAAATAAAAGACAGTACCACAGTTTGGATGAACGTCTGGCTGCAATCACAGTGTCTCTGCACAAACCATATGTCTGTGGTGGTTTCAGACTTACTGACAGGCCAATCATATCAAGCAAATCTTCAGTCTTCTTCAGGTAATAGGGCAGTCACAATTCATTATTTCTGGTCACAAGCTGGTTCAGAGTCAGTCCGATTAATTTCACTAGCAGATCCCTCAGAAGGGAAGAAGAAGCAGACAAGCCAGACACAGCCTTCCCACTGGTTTCCAGTTGATCGAATGTCTTGAGCAGTTCACTCTCTCAACTCCAAACTTAGACTGACTTTCTGCTGCAGGCAGCACTGGGACTTCCTTCTAATCCAAAAAGGGTTTGGTTGGTTGATTCATCTGTCTGTCAAAGCAAGGGCTCCACTCCAGGTCCATTTAGGCACCAAAATGAAAAAACTACAATTCCTACAGAAATTCACTCCCACAAGACCCCTGGAGACAGACTCCATTTTAAGGTCCCCAAAAGGTACTGATTGGTGCAATACAGAAATGTCCATGCTGCAAAGAAAGGTTAGACAAACTACAGTATAATATCCTTATTATTAGAGCAGCTAATCAGCAAACAATTACCAGCTCTAACATAGCTCCCTCTGCACCATTAGTGATGGCAGAACAGAGCAATATTTATTGCAGCTTGGCGGGACTTGAGCCTGGAAACACTCAGCCCCCACCCAGATTAATTATACACTACAAAAATAATGTCTCTTAAAAGGACAGGCACAGAGGCTAACAGGACACTCATATGCAAGTACTTTTACACCTGTAAAGACACAGAACGCCTGCCGGGCAGTGCTTATTTAAGCACACCTAAGGAAGACTTTTGGGAACCCCCATTTATAGGGCACCCTTCCTTGCCTGGAAAGAGCTTGGCATCTGTGTCAAGTCCATCTTTACAACAACGTTATTTGAAGACATTATACTTATACAAATTATATGCTTCATTGCCATTACTATACATATCCAAAATAGCTAATACATATGATTATATATACATTATGGCAACAGTCATGCAGTTTTCATACATTCAATAATGATTTTACTATGATTCACACAATAATGTTACTGTACTCATTCATATTACAGTTTATTGCATTCTAAACAACATAGATGGGGTCCCATCCCTATCAGCTAACTAGGGGCTAGACAGGGCAGTGACACCATGTCCTGAAGGATGGACAATCAACTTGGAAGTAGCAGAAAGGCTCAATTTGGGTAGTGAGCTCTTTAAACCATAGATAACTTTGTGGACAACATTTAAAGGAAGATCTACTGGTCTTCCACGGGAGTCGTAGCTTAGATGTATTACGGTTTAAGTGCTCTCCCAGACTTTCTTGGGGAAACAGGTACAGTCTCTGAAGTACCAGCATTTGCATCAGTCTCTTCTTCAGTAGGAAAGGAGTACCTCTGCACTGGGCAAAGTCTCCAGTAGCAGAATATTATTGGCTCCTTGCATGGCAGATTCTGCTTCCACAATACTTTGCTCATTATTCTCTCCTAAAGAGGGCCCAGGTTGCTCATCCCGAAGGAACTCTTGAATCATTGAATTCTGTGGCAGTGAAGGGGTGCTGTCAACACTGTCATATTGCTCTACAGGTTCTGGTGTGTCACCAGGGAGATTTTCCATAGTAGATTCCTCCTCAGGTAATTCAAACAGTTCCACTAGGCACAAGGATCTGTTATTTCAGACATAATACTCTGCACCTCACTTTCAGAGGGAATTGGTTCCAGGGAAGAAGCTGGGGGGTAAGGCAGCTCTGAAGACCCAGCTTCATCCCCATGATTCTGCAGAGGATTGCCTCAAAACAACTGACTCAGTTCATAAGAAGGATAGTAGGCATTGTCACATTCACTTTCATTAGAAATGAACTGACATTCACCATTATTCAGGGCCTGCCGGGGGGAAGGCCTTAGGACTGGAACAACAGGGGCAGGTTGACTCAGTCTCTTTTTGGCAGCAGCATGAGTCACCAGCCTGGGGGAAGTGACCGGTGTTGGTTCAGCATCAATGATCACTTGACTGATGGGCAGTAGGTGACTACGGTACATGGTCTTGACAGCTGTAGCATTATTCTCAGGGCGTACTTTGTACACCAGCAGATCATCCAGTTTGCCAACGACTATGTGGGGAAGATGGTGCCACCTGTCAGTGATTTTGTGCTTACCTTGCAGTCCCAAATTGTGCAGTAGTACCTTATCTCCGGGTAACAATTCTTGGGCTTTTACTCGTCGATCATATCTTTCTTTGTTAGCAAGATTTCATTTGGCAGCCATAGTCTGTGCCAGTTGATATGCATGGTTCAAGTGATCTTTCAGTTTCTGCATGTACTACATATAATTCTTGACTCTGACTGTGTCCGGAGAGACCCCAAAGCAAACATCAAGGGGCAGTCGGGCCTCCCTCCTGAACATGAGATGATAGGAAGAGAATCCGGTAGCATCACTTTTAGTGCAATTGTAAGTGTGTACCAAGGTGCTAATCTGCTGACTCCACTTAGGCTTGTCTTTAGGATGGAGAGTGCCCAGCATGTTCAGAAGGGTTCAGGTAAAGTGTTCTGGTTGGGGGGACCCCTGCAGGTGATAGAGAGTGGTTCTAGACTTCCGCACCACCCACAAGGAGAGCATTTCTTTAATTAGTCTACTTTCAAAGTCTCTTCCTTGGTCAGAATGGATACATTGGGGGCAGCATAATGGACAAAGAACTTTTCCACTAGCACCTTGGCCACTGTAGAGGCCTTTTGATCCTTGGTTGGAAAAGCTTATGCGAATCGAGTAAAATGATCGGTTACCACCAGCACAATGCCAATGTTCTTTTGGTCAGGCTCCAAGCACTAGACGTCTATGCAAACTAGCTCCATAGGGGTTGCTGGTAGTGATATTGACTAGTGGGGCAGCCTTCTGTGGCAGGGATTTTCTCTGTAGGCACCAACTGCAAGTCTTTATATGTTGCTCGACATCTGCCTCCATCTTTCACCAGTAGAATTGAGATTGTACTTGGTCAAGAGTTCAGTCAATACTGAAGTGTCCCATGTGGTTGTGGAGGGACCTCAATACCAGCTGTTTAAAGGCTGTGGGTAGGACCAACTGTTGCTTGTCCACTTGACCTCAGTGATCCACTGTCTCTCTGTCTAACAGTTGATCATGCAACTTTAACCTGGGGTCTTCCTTGAATAGTAAAGCAGTTTGTAAATCAGTGGAACACAACTTGGACACATCTTTCCCCACATGCAGGGGGTTACGCGCGGGTTGAATCATGGGGTCCTGGGATTGAGCCCACTGAATACTGTCATTATCAAACTGAGGCAGTGCACTAATATATAATGCAGAAAAATGGCAATAGGCAGCCTGTATGCAGGTATCGAGGGCCCCAAGCAATCCACCAGGCAGTCCACTGTGTCTGCAGACAGTTGATCATCTTTATCAAACTTTTGGCATAACGCTTTAATGGAGGGTTCAAACAACCTCACCCAATTGTCCTTAGAATTTTTCCTCTGTGACAGGGCATCAGTATTAACGTGATTCAACCCAGGCCTGTATTCAATAGCATAATCATAAGTCAACAAGGCAGAAAGCCACAGGTGCCCAGTGGCGTCCAACTTAGCTGAGGTCTGCACATATGTCAGAGGGTTGTTATCAGTCTTCATTAATATCTTTGCCCCATAAAGGTACTCATGAAACTGATTGACTGTGGCCCACTTTAGAGCAAGGAATTTCAACTTGTGGACTGGAAAGTTCTGCTCAGACAGGGTCAGACTGTGACTGGTGAAAGCCACAGGTCTCAGGCCATCCTCATATTCTTGGTGGAACACAGCCCTGAGCCTCTTCAAGCTGGCATCTGTATGCAGAATACATGGCTTGGTGGGATCAGCATAGTTAAGGACAGAGATGTGGGTGAGCTGATAGATGACTTTGAAGAAAGCAGCCTCACACTGAGGAGTCCACCAAGGCCCAAAGGGTTCATTTGTCCAGAAGTACACCTTTTCTTCCTCTTTGATGGCCCCCTTTTTGTATCTGTGGTTGGTAGGGGGATAGCCTTGGGTAAGATTAAGAAGCAGCCATATCACCCTTGAATAGTCTTTGATGAATTGCCGGTAGTAGCCACAGAACCCCAGGAAATGCTCTAGCTCTTTTAGGTTGGTGGGCTGAGGCTAGGTGATCAAGGATTCTACTTTACTGGGATCTGTCTGTGTCCCCTCAGCAGACACTATATTCCCCACATATTTCACAGATGCTTGAAAGAACTGACACTGAGGCCGAATTCCTCCAATCGGTGAAGGACTCTGAAGAGTCTGGTCTCATGCTCCTCTAGCAAGTGCCCAAATACGATGACAATGTCCAAGTATACCAGGCACTTCAGCAGGTTCATATCCCCTACCGCATGCTCCATCAATCTCTGAAAGGTGGCGGGGTGCCCAAAATCCCCTGTGGCATCTTCAGAAATTTGTAGAACCCCAGTGGACAGATGAAGGCTGTTTTCTCATGGTCCTCCAGGGCCATTGGAATTTGGTCATATCCGTTGCGGAGATCAAGTACTAATAACCACTGACTCCTGTTCAGGCAGTCCAGGGCATCTTGTATGCATGGCATGGTGTATTGATTGGGGACAGTCCATCAGTTGAGGGTCCAATAATCCACACACACATCCTCATGGATCAGTTCTTTTTACGCACAATTACAATGGGGGTTGCATAGGCGCTTCTTGATTCTTGAATAATGCCAGCAGCTAGTATTTCCTGTAGGTGCCTCCTAACATCATCTATGTCAGCTGGAGCAAGGCGTCAGGGACCTCTCTTGGAATGGTTGGTCATCATGTAGGCATATGTTACGCTCAGCACCATGGACACATCCCACCTCCAACTCTTTCAGTGAGAACACTTGGGGCCAGATATTCAAAACTTTGCTCTGGGCAAAAATCATTTGCGAAGGTTTAGCGCGGGATTAGCGTGGGTCTGCCATATTCAAAAGGCCAAATAGCGCGGGCAAACTGCATTAGCGCCAGGCAAAAGTATAATGTATGCAAGGGGCAAACTGACATGAATACAAGCGCAATGCTATATTCAGTGGCTAGCGCCGTGCTAAGTGGTTTAGCGTGACCTAGCGCGACAGTTAGCGCGGTGTAGATTACCGCCCAGAAAAAGCTGGTCTTAATCCTGGGCAATCAGCTTTGCGCAACATAAATGGCTGTGCGCGGGATTTGCTGGGGTTTAAGCGCGGGTCTTGCGAACCCTAATACATAAATATAACACATAGATAAAGCCAAACATAGTGGAAGCTTGCTGCTAACCAATGGCATCACAATGATGCCATCATCTGCCACCAGTCCCAGCCATGCCAGGCAGTAAGTGGTGACCCTGCCGCCAGTGGACAGCATGGCAGTGTAGCCATACAGCACACACCTGCTGACCACACATATCTGTGGACAAAAACAGATGCCTGCACACACACATGCAGCACTGTGGGCATAGAGGATGTTGAGGGGAGTGTGTATGGGTGGCCAGGCTGTGCCACAGACCAGGTGTGGCCACAAGGCTGGGACTCAGCATGCAGTGCACATGGGCCAGTATTAGGAATACCCCAACACTAGTGTGCCTTTCGGATACTATATGCCCCCAGCCACATACCACACAGCTGTACAACTGCCACAACACACAAAGCCAGATATGTACATGTCACTGTGAGCATCACATGCCACAGGTACAGCATCTGTGGGTCACACAACAGTGTAACAGTAATGTCGACTGTCAGTAAACACCTGCAGGTTGGGCCTGTCACTGTGTACAGTGCAATCAGCATCACTTGCCCTACACACCATAGGCAGTGCTACGTCCCTCACACTACTGTCTCCCTTGCTACTGTAGTGTCTGCTGCACTGTAGCATGCCCTACAGTGTGACAGTTGCATGCAGCACCACCACCACCTGTGCCTATGCTGTCCTGTCCCTGGGGTACAATATGCTATGCTATGCTATGCTGTACATGTTTACCTGTAGCCTGTAGCTATCATTGTGCACTGCCAGACTGACCTACAGATGGAGCTGCGGTTGGACCTTGTCTGCCCTGTACTTCCAGACTGACCTACAGGTGGCTCTATGGGACCCTGCAGTAACGCTAGGCAAACTGTGTGCAAATCAGGTATAATGAGATGCTAATCCGGTTGTTTGCCCAGAGACTACCTAAGTAGGCTCATTTGCATAACGCACTGAATATGGCACATTTTAGCTCTGGGCAAGCGTGTTTGCTCCAGGCTAACTGCTTAGCTCAGCGCTAATGTATGTTAGCAGCGCTAATGGTACGAGGGAATATTGTAAAGTTTTGATCACTGTTCTTTCTCATCTGCTAGCTCCTGCAACTGTACTGAATCCATGCATTTGCTGGCACACACATTGTCACGTAGTTCGTCTGTACCTGCCCTCACGTTGCTGTGTACTGTGTTGTTGTTGTGGTTGCACTTCCTGGTTGTTTTATTCAGTGCTGTCTTATTCCAGGGCAATGTTTGCCTGCACTCCCAGACCAGTTTGCATGGCCTCATTACCATGCTATATTCAGAAGCTGTTTGCCCTGGGCTATTCCATTTGAATATGGCTTGCTTTGTGCTCCGGGCTCAGTTTGCCCGCTGGGCAGTGCTAATTTTGTCCCTGGACAAAGTTTTGAATATCTGGCCCTTGGTCTCTCTGGGCAAGTTTCTTGCTAATTTGGGTTTTCCACTCAGCAGACAAGTGGGAATCACCAAAATCAATAGGTCTGAGGTCACTTTCTCCTTTCCACCATAATAGTGCTTGTTACTGGGTAACACTGCAGTGTCTGTGCAGTGTACTGTAACCAGCGTACATCTCCTGTTCACACAGACTTCCCGATCTGACACATTTAGAATTTGGATCATCACTTGGTGTGCATAGATATGGGTATGGGTAGGTAGGATACTGGGCTTGACCATTAGACCCTCCGGCAACTTTCCCTCACCTGGTGTATCCAGTATTAATATTTTGTTTTTCATGCCTATCCTAAGACCATGAACAGTATACTGAGTTTTGGGTGGCAATACCAAGGAATCAGGGTCCTTCTTCCAGACAAAACCAACGGGCTCATCCTGGTCTTCTGCCACAGACTGCCTCTGCAGGTCATAAGCTTTCTTGATCAGAGCTAGAATTCTTATTGCCTGGCCAGTCTGTCTGTCTCGTTTCTCTTGGCAGAACTGCACTAACCTCCCAAACATGGGGGCGTTGGTTCCAGTGAGTAGGGGGACCCCATCATACGTCCCTGTAGGGAGCACACCAGGGCTAGCATCTCTACTTGTTCATCTACACCAGTCACGGCCGCAGGAAAAGACAGCCAAAGCCAGACATACCCTATGTAGGGATAAGACTTGTCACTCAGGCCCCACACATGTAGGCCTTCTAGAGATTGTAATGGCACATCAGATAAGTGTTTGTCATACCAGTCCTGGAATACAATGGTCACTTGCAACCCACTGTCGAACACAGCCCAAGCATGGATACCATTGACAGTCATAGTAGTCTCCATCGAGGGGCCCACCAATTTGGACCAGTCTGGAGGGATGGTGGCAGGGATCTGGACAGACAATTTAGCAACAAAGAAGTTTGAGTTAGTATTTCTTGAGCCCTCACTGCAGTCATTTTGGGCACCCTCAGCCACTGATTTGTTTTTCAGAGCTCCCCTTGGAGTCTGTTTACTACTTTTTCTAAGTCTTTCTGAGACTGGCATTCTCTCATAATATGCCCATCCTTTCCATAGTTGTGACAAATGATAGACTACTGGGTCATCCTTGGAGAGAACATTGCATGAGGGACTGAAGCAGTAGCAAGGGATCAGGGTCTGATATTTGCTTGCAGCGGTGAAGGTAGTGCAACATGTCTTAACAGTTCCTTTAGGGTGGCAGTCATTTCTTTGATTTCAGCATGGAATACACCCTCAGTAGAGGATGCCTGAGGGTGCAACCCCACCACCATGGCAGTCATGTCCTGACAGGGACCGGGGTCTTTGTCTGCAGTGGAGGACTCCATAAAGGCACCTGTTTGTACTTTTTTTTACTTCCTTCAGCAGCTCATCTCTCCACTGCTCAGAGCATGGAGAAATATCCTTAGTGGTCTCCATCTCAGAGCAGTCTTCCTGTGCCATGGTCACTCGGGCTGTGCCCACCCCATAATAACAATCTCTTTCCTCACCTTCAATATCCTTGAGTTCTTTTATCCAGTCACAATAGTCAGGTGGGTTATCGCTCCTATCTTGGAGCCTTAACTGGATAATCTGCAATTTAGAGTGCTTGGCATGTTGTAGTATGTGTTCCAGTCTCACACAATTCAAGTCACTGGCGGCTATCACACCCTTTCAATAAGCTCTCTGCGGGGCCCTCTCTAGATGAGTAACATATGCAGACAAACCTTCCCCTCTCCATTGTTTGGTACCTTTGAATTGCTACATCAAAGTCTCACCTTACTCACTGCTTCCAAAATTGCCTTCGAGTGCAGAAAGATACTTTTGGGCAGATGCCTCAGGATCTGTGGGCCTCAGAAATCTAATGGCTTCCAGGGCCAGACCATTCAAACTTTCCATGATTCTTTTTCACTTCTCAGCCTCTGCACACTGCCACTTGGGTACCGAGGGGGCAACATAGTTGATCCAACTCTCCCAGTTATCCTTTCACTGTGGGGGTGGAGAGGGTACCTGAGAACATCCTCAACATGTGGTATGTGTCATGACTAACTGCAGGCACTGATGTGGGTGCCGGCACAGGTGCAGATACTGGAGCTTGTACTGGAGTGGGCTGGGGTGTGGGGGAAGATACACCCACAGGTGGCAAGAATAATTGCATAAAGTCCTCTACGGTCTTCCCTTCCTCCAATAACAACTTAACAAATTTCTCCTCAAAATTCTCAGATAATGGTGGGGGCTCATCCTCCCCGGGATCTTTACTGTCTTTTGTTATCAGTCTCCAGGTGGCTGGGACCCCTTCTGAGGCAGTCTGTGGCACTTTAAAGCTGTCCATGAGGTCACTACACTCTACCAAGGCCATGAACGTTTGGGCAATCAAATAAGCCTATCAACCCACCACCACAGCATTTTTTAAATATTCAGCTTTGGAGAGTGCTCCCTCTACAGTGTCCTTACTGGTACCCAGGGGGATATCCAGTATAAGCAGAGCATTTTGGGGGTCGATCTCCTGCCCGGTACACTACCCCACCTACTGGTGTACAGCCATTTCTACTGGAGTAGCCATTAATCTTTAACAATAATTCTTGATTTTAGCCACTCCGGGGCACTAATCCCAGTCATAGCCTGCAAGATATAACCCCTGGGTGACACTATCCCAAGGGCTACTACCCCTGCCTGCATGACACGTTGCAGGTCAAGGGTCCTGGGTACTAAAAATGGGTGCCTCCACCCAGAGGACAGGGTTGGTGGTAGAGTAGCTGACCTGGGTATGGCCCACTGAGACACTGTGACCCCGCTCTTTCCCCTCTAGTGGCCTAAACAATGAACAGAATACACAGGTACAATAGCTCCCAAACCACAAATATATGCCCACTCTGATTGCACTTACCACCAGGGCTGGCTGCACTTGTCTGACCCTGGAGACCCCCTGTAAAATAAGGTTAGACACAGCCAGCAACAACAATACAGTGCTATTAGTACAAAGATGCACCACAAACAGTTTAAGTGCAAAAAGAGTCAGATCTGATTTATTCAGGGGGATTGAACAAGGGAGGGGCGTAATCAGGTTGATTGGTCTAGCAATTGATTCAATCAGGCTACAAGGCATGCACTTTAGAGTCCCTCAACACAGTCACACACACACACACACACACACACACACACACACACTCTGGGTGCCCAGTTGTTGATGCAAGCTAGCTTCACGCATTGCCCTGGGTAGGCCGGCATTGCAGCTGGTCGGGGCCCTAATAATGGGAAAAAAGAATAATTCACGGTAACTCACAATTTGTAATCTGGAGCCAGATGGCTCAGTTCATGATAATCAAACAAAACAACAAAACAATCAAATCAGATGACACACTTTGACTTAGCTGATGTTGCAGAGAGCTACCCTGCTGTTTACTCATGCTAACCAGTACAAGATGAAGGATGGACAAAATGGAGA
The DNA here is from genome assembly GCA_016271365.2 of Neoceratodus forsteri. Lineage (NCBI taxonomy): Eukaryota > Metazoa > Chordata > Ceratodontiformes > Ceratodontidae > Neoceratodus > Neoceratodus forsteri. The sequence goes on from CM028135.1 coordinate 1,036,519,205, forward strand.
CTGCAGAATGACTTGCTGGTTTGCCAGGAGAAGCAGGGCCCACACGATTTGCCGTGGTGTAATTCCTGTTCGTGACACTGAACAGGGGGCTGATCCCCAGGCAGGTCTCTCGTCAATAGTCTTCTCTGCAATGTGAGTAGCTGGCTGGGCCAAAGTGGCAGAGCCCAGGCCAGGAGAACAACTTGCATGTCAGTCTGGTAGTACTGGATTCAGCTTCCAGCAAGCTTGACACAGTTGGGAAGTGGGGAACCAAATCGTGACCCACTGAGAAAATTCAGCACATTTATAGTAAATGAAAATCAGTACCTCAGTTCAGATGACAGTCAGGTCACAATCACAGCATCTCTGCACAAACCATATGCTCTGTGGTGGTTTCAGACTTCCTGACAGGTTGATCTCGTGAAGCAAACCTTTGGTCTTCTTCAGGTAATATGGCAGTCACAATTCGTTATTTCTGGTCACAAGCTGGTTCAGATTCAGTCCGATTAATTTCACTAGCAGGTCCCTCAGAAGGGAAGATGAAGCAGGCAGGCCAGATACAGCCTTCCCACCAATTTCCAGTTGCTTGAATGTCTTGAGCAGTTCACTCTCTCAACTCCAGACTAAGACTGACTATCTGCTGCAAGCAGCACGGGGACTTCCTTTTGATCCAAAAAGGGTTCGGTTGGTTGATTCATCTGTCTGTCATAACAAGGGCTCCCCCTCCAGGTCTATTTAGGTGTCAAAATGAAAAAAACTTCAATTCCTACAGAAATTCACTCCCATAAGACCCCTGGGGACAGACTCCATTTTAAGATCCCCAAAAGGTACTGATTGGTGCAGTTTAGAAATGTCCATGCTGCATAGAAAGGCAGGTTAGACAAGCTATAATACCATTATTATTAGAGCAGCTAATCAGCAAACAATTACCAGTTCCAACAGATCTACCTCTGCACCATTAGTGATAGAAGAAAAGATCAATATTATTGGAGCTCAAGTGGGACCCAAGCCTGGAAACACTCAGCCACTACCCAGATTAATTATACACTACAAAATAATGTCACTTAAAGGGACAGGCACGGAGGCTATCAGGAACTCGCATGCAAGCACTTTTACACCTGTAAAGACACAGACACCTGGCAGTGGGCATTTAAGCACACCCAAGGAAGACTTTTGGGAACCCCCATTTATAGGGGGGGTTACATGTGTATTTTCCTCAAGCAAATGGCGCATCTACTAAAGAATGCCAAAGCATGTGTTTTAAAGTGTCTAGTCACATGCAGTCACATGACCATGCTCAAGAAAGCCAGTAAAAAATAATTTTAGAATCATAAAACCAATATAAAAGAATAGACACAATAAATACACAATAAAATATATGTATACTATCTCATTAATATTATAGTGATTAAGCAGAAACAACAAACACCCAAGAAATAAAATCTACTCTGACACTGAGCTAGGAAAATGGTATTGAGAGGCTTTACCAATATAAAATGTTAAAAATGAAGAAAACTCTAAAAAATGTACAGAAAGTGAGTACATCAGTTGATAAACTTTCCTTTCTTTTTCCTTTGTAAAAAGCTGTGTCTTTAGGAGGGGCTTGAAATACAAATGCTTCAGGCAAGAATGCTCGCTGAAGTGGGCTTCCTTCCAGAAGACAGAACCCCCCTTGGGGTTTTCTCCTCAATCTCTCCACTGTTGGCTTCACCAGCATCTGAACTCTATAATGCTAAAAGAGAAAAACAGAATGTTGGGAAAAGGGAGACCAGGAAAACTAGCTGAACAAGTAAGTCTGAAAAGGTATATTTCTTTAATGGCACTGTTTATGCACCAAATTATTCTCTTCTCTCTCACTATTAGTTTTGTTGTTAAACACTATTGTTTACATATATAGTGCATTTGAATAGCATCATATCAAAAACTGTCTGGTCCCTTAATATTATATTTCAGTCCTACAGCTGATCCTGCAATACATCACTTGCCCAGTCCCACTGTTGGACTTATTCCCTCCCTCCACACAGTCACATTTTTGACTGTTCTTAGTTCCCTAAATTTTCTCCCAAACAAGACATTTTCAAATGGTTGTAGCTACTGCAGTGCTGTTCAGGTCATCCTCTTGGACAGTATTTGTCAAGCATGTTATGTGAGACAACAAAAGTGCTCCTGCACAATATATACATTTCTCTCATCTTGAAATTATTTCATGAACAAGAAATTATTCAGTGGGGGTGATATAATACTACTGCCACTTCTACATGGTACTGCACTGTGTTTCAATGCCCCCAACAAATTTATTGTAATGCACTTTAGGGAGAAAGATTTGAAAAACACAATATTCAGTTCATAAATTGTGTGCTCCCTGAAGTTTTCTCAAGTACAGTACCAGAATAAATATGTCAGGTTGTTTCATGGTGATACAAGGTACTGCACTGTGTGCCACTTCTACCATCACAGTTGTTGTAAAACACTGAAGTGGAAAAGTGCAAAAAAGCACAATGGCTGCATTTCACTATGGAGTGTTTCCCACGTCAGGGAACAGTGTACATTGACCATGCCACTACGCACCTGCAGACAGGTATGCACTGGTGGTGCATACCTGTCTGCAGGTACTGTCTGGTATCAGTGTCACTGGCTTTATCAGTGTCAGTGGCTCAGTAGGTAGCACACTCGCCTCTGAGGCTGGGAGATCAGAGGGCTGTGGGTTCAGTTCCCACATCTGGCACTTGGGTTAATATCCCAGTACTGACACTGTAGTGCAGCATGAGAGGGATGCTGCACTTCTGAGGTGCCGTCTTTCGGATGAGACGTTAAATTGAGATCCCATCTGCCTGGATTGGTGGTAGTTCAGGTGGATGCTAAAGATCCCATGGCACTTATCGAAAAGAGTAGGGGAATTTCTCCAGTATCCTGGCCAAATTTCCATCATTCACTAAAAATACCACCAACAGTTTCATCTGGTTCAAGGTCAGTTGGCATTCATCTGAATCCCCCTCCCCCGGGTCGTGCCTGAAAATAGGCAGGATTTGCCTAGTGCACTTACCCTGTCAACTAAATAAATAAATAACCACTGTTTGCCTGTCTGAGATCCTGCCCCCTGGTATACTGGTGCATGGAAAGTGAACATTTTCAGCGTGCTAGACCCAGGTAGGCAGGCAGGCATCCAATCAGATGCTCATTCTGGGTCCCACAGTGGATCCCTTGTGCTGTTGAGTGGGTCCAGGGAGGGGAATGCCACACACAGGTATCTGTCACACCTGCCTCAGACCCAAATGCTGGGTAGTGCCTCCTCTACTGAATTATATCAAACTCTATCGCTGTATCCCAAATTCAACAGAACTAGATCTGAGCTCACAGAGTGTCCTTTTGAAGCATGCAAGAGGAGGAGCTTACACTGAAAACAGGAATCAGGGACACAGGAGTGTTTCCATAATAACAACAAAGTAAACAATGAGTGCAGCAATACCTAATAGGTAACCAAGAAGTGTTTGATATAGTCATTAATGATACATACTAGCCGAACTTGTGTGTGCCGTTATGTGCGATTGCTATACTGACAATCGCTATAAAGATGTAGCCTAATTTAACTGCGCTATTAAGCACTTACTATTTTCATATGGAACCATCAAAGATTAAGATCCTAGATTTCTGGAAGGCCAACTTCATGGAGATAGGGGAACTGCTCAAAATTGCCCTGGCAGCAGAAGGTATAGGGGGTGGGGAAGAAGAACAGTGGCTTATGATCAAGAGATCCATAGCAGGAGTGACAAGTCAATGTGTCAGATTGCTTAGCAAAAGCAAAAGAAAGACATGACCACTGTGGTTCTCTAAATCAGTAGCCAAAAAAGTGTGAGAAAAAAGTAAGGCATTCGAGAAATACAAAGAGACACAGAAAGAAGAAAGACTGAAATATCTGGAGAAGCAGAGAGAAGCTGGGAAAGCTGTCCGAGGTGCTAAGGCAAGAACAGAGGAAGGGATAGCACAGGCTACTAAGAAGGGGGACAATAACTTCTTCCATTATATTAGCTAGAGGAAGAAGACCAGAAATGGTATTGTTAGACAAAAGAAGTGAGAGGTTGGGTGGGTGGAGGATGACCTTGAAAAATCTGAGGTACTGAACAAATATTTTTGCTCAGTATTTATCAAGAAAGAGGCAGAGGAAGGGCCAAGACTCACAAGAAAAGATGTACAGGAGGAAAAGGTGGACACCAGCCCATTTAGAGTGGATAGAGTCTTGAAGGAACTAGGAAAAGTAAAGACAAACAAGGCAATGGGGCCAGATGGGATTCACCCTAGAGTGTTGCAGGAAATCAGGAAGTCCTAGCAGGTCCACTGACAACCCTATTCAACCAATCACTAGAGACAGGAGAGGTACCTAGGAACTGGAAGAGGGTAGAGGTGGTCCTCCTGCACATGACTGGAAGTAGGGAGGCAGTCGGCAATTACAGACCTGTAAGTCTGACCTCAGTGGTGGGGAAGCTGATGGAGACCCTGCTTAAGGAGTGGGTAGTGAAGTTCCTGGAGTCAAGCAGTGCAAAAGACCCAAGGCAGCATGGATTCACTGAGGGTAGGTCCTGTTAAACTAATCTTATCGATTTCTTTGACTGGGTGACCAGGGTGGTGGATCAGGCAGGGGCAGTGGATGTGGCCCACCTGGATTTCAGTAAGGCATTTGACAACATTCCTCATAGAAGGTTGCTTAACAAATTGAGGAATCTGGGTGTGGGCTCTAAAGTGGTAAAATGGGTTGGTAACTGACTAAAAGGTAGGACCCAGTGGGTAGTAGTAAATAGCATAAAATGAGAAGGGGGGAGGTGACCAGTGGGGTTCCACAGGGATCAGTGCTGGGTCCAGTTCTATTCAATGTCTTCATAAGCGACATTACAGAGGGACTGGAGGGTAAAGTATGCTTGTTCGCAGATGACACCAAGATCTGTAACAGAGTCGACACACAGGAGGGGCTAGATAAAATGAGAAATGACCTAAGACTACTTGAGGAATGATCAAGGGTTTGGCAGTTGGATTTCACTGTTAAGAAGTATAAGATAATGCACCTGGGACACAGAAACCCAAGAGAGGAATACAGGATAGGTGTGCAGGTTCTAGCCACCACAAGTCAGGAGAGAGAGTCCTTGGGGTTATCATATCCAATGACCTGAAGTCAGCCAAAAAATGAAAAAAGCAGTGGGGAAGGCAAACAGAATGCTGGGGTGCATAGGAAGTTGCATAGCCAGTAGGAGGAGTGAAGTGGTGATGTCACTGTATAGATCACTGGTGAGGCCTCATCTGGAATACTGTGTCCAATTCTGGAGACCGCATCACAGGAAGGACATAAACAGAATGGAAGCAGTCCAGAGAAGAACAACAAAAATAATACATGGACTACACCAAAAAACGTATGAGGAAAGACTCAAGGAACTAAACAGCTATCACTGGAAGAGAGAAGGGAGAGAGGGGATATTATAGAGAGTTTCAAATACCTTACAGGAATAAACAGGGTACAGGAGGGGAGCATATTTCAGAGATGAAAGTGCACAAGGACAAGGGGACCTAACATGAGGCTGGAGGGAGAGAGGCTTAGGGGGAATGCTAGGAAGTATTTTTTCACAGAGAGGATGGTAGATCAGTAGAACAGCCTACCATGTGGAGGAGGTGGAAGTGAAAACAGTACAGGGATTCAAAAGTGCATGGGACACGCACAAAGGCACCCTGCTGTACAGCGGAGTGGAGGAAGGCAGTCCAGATAAGAGTTAGGATTTCAAAACCAAGTAGGGAAATGAGCAGACTAGGTGGGCTGTTTGGTCCTTATCTGCCATCAGATTCTATGTTTCTATGTTTCTATTGTGGTCTTATAAACCCCTTTTTTTATTTGTTAAGATCAAATGTACATTTACCCTCTGTGAGTGATTTGACTTCAGTATGTCATTGTTGATGTCAGTGATAAGGGTTTTAGGTCTTGGTGCAGGGTTTCAGACCAACTCAAGTCTGGACTTGATGGATCCATGTCATAATAGCGATCACTGTTATGGCTAGTGTATATCGCTGAAAAGCAAATCAGCAATATACATATCACAGTGACCCAATATCCAGCAATGGGAAAAGTGTTTTTGCAATGGGGCTGTGCCCATCCATGCCCTCCCCCTCATGGGGAATTTGACCCCTGAATGTAGATTGCTAACTCCAGGGGGTGCATGTCGAGGAGGGGGGTTACACTCTGGTTGCTGCAGCAAAAATAAAGGCAACAGTGGCAAAAATTATTGTGTCAGTCCCCAGCCCTGAACGCAGTACCTGCTCTGCTAGAGCTAGCCACCCTCACCACCACACACCACATGGCTAGCTCGAATGCAGCAGGCACACCGGTCCCCTACAAACCCCTCCCTTGTCTCTCCCCTTACCCTCACTATCACACCCTCCAGTCACTGTTCCCTACCCTCACCTTCATGTAGAGTCGCTACCGTTGCAGGGTAGCCCATCAGTATAGTATCAAATATGAGTCACTTTTTTGATGGTCACTCATATTGGTTCTATATACTCACTGGATACCAGGTTTGATCCCTAGTGTGGAACATTTATTTGCATTCTCACCACAATTCATGCAGTATGAGAGAAATTGTTAAATGCCATTGCTGATGTTCCATATTGCTGATAAGTTGAAATGTTGCAGCTCAAATTTAGACATTTAAATACAGCTTGGGAAAACTATTTAAAATAGACAGACAATTAATTATAAACATCCACTACAGCTGTGAAGGAGGTCTGCAGTAACTGCTGGATGTCCTTTGCCACATCATTTATCACCTGGCTAAGAAGTTTAATACAGTGGAAGGATAGGGGTCCTGGGTTTGATCCTCAGAATGGAATTTGATTTCTTTCTTTCTACAATTTATGTGCTGTAAGACATTTTAGAAGTCATTGCTGATGCTAGTGATATACATAAAGTTGCTACATTCTATATTGCTGATAAATTGAAAAGTTCCACCTCTGATTTTGAGGTTTAAATGCAACTTGAGAAACATTACTTCCAATACACAGACTGTTCATTATGAACATCAACTGCAACTGTGTGGGGGAAGGGATCCACAGTCAATGCTAGATGCCCTTTGCCAAGCACTCATCTGCTGTAGAGGAAGATTAGTACAGTGGTAGAGCTCCAGGACACTAAGCAGTAAAACGTAGAGGTCCTATTTTTGATCACCAGAGTTCAACAATTTTTCTTTTTCTCATTAACATGTATCAGATTTAGAGGTTTAAATGCAATTTAGGAATCATTACTGCAAATAAACAGACTGTTAATTATGAAAATTCACTGCAACTGTGTGCATGGGGTGGCCTGAAGAAAGTGCTGTATATCCTTTGCCACAGCATGCATCTCCCCTCTAGGAAACCTAGCCTAGGAAGCTTCCTGTCTATGAAGCTTAGAACAGTGGTAGAGCTGCAGGCTACCAAACAGTAAAGAGTTGAAGTCCTGTATTTGACCCCCAGAGCTGAACATTATGTTTTCTTTCTCACTACAATGTAGATGGTATACAAGGAACTGTCAGATGACATTGCTGATGTTTGTGATAGATTTTCAAGAAGATTTGACATTCTATACTTGATAACTTGAACATTTACATCTCAGACACTGAAGATTAAATTCAACCTGGGAAACATTACTTCAAACGGACAGACTGTTACTTGTGAAAATTCACTGCACATGTATGTGGGACAGTCTGCACTCTGTTCTGAATATTCCTTGCCACAGCATGTATCTCCCGTCTAGGAAACCTAGCACACAGATAGAGCCACAAACTACTAAGTAGCATAGGTAGGGGTCACTTATGTTAGTGATAGACTTTCAGTAAGATCTGAAGTTCTACACTACTGATAACTTGAAAGTTCTGGCTCTGACTTTGAGGTTTAAGGGCAACTTGTGAAACATTATTTCAAATACTGTAGACAGACTGCCCATTATGAACATTCTCTGCTATTGTGTATGGTGGGGGACTGCTCTCAGTGATGGATGTCCTTTTCCACAGCATGTATTTCTTGGTTTGGAAGCTTAGTACCATAGTATAGCTACTGGCTACCAAGCAATAGAGGCTAGATGATCTGCATTTGATCACCACAGTGGAACATTTTTTTTTTTACTACAATTGATGGATGCTATGTCTTAGCCTCTGTCTCCCAATATACTTCCCTTTTTATTGCCAGGAGAAGCCTATCAGCCTTCTCTCTGGGCACATAAATATTTTTTACAGACTTAATTTGAAGCCTTTATTACCACTGGTACTTTGATTTATTTTTAGGCCTCAGCTGTGTGCGAGGAGGAAATAGTGCATTTCTAACCATCATCTGTTCCTGTTCCTTTTTTTTCAGGTATTTATCAGTTGAGTCATAGATACCTGTTCCTAGATGAGTCTGGCCCTGACCTGGTTATTTAATTTAGACGTGTTTCCTAGCAGGGACTGTAAACATTCTTTTTTTTTCATTTTTGGTTTTAAATTTGTTGATGTTTTTCATATGTAACTCTCTAACTCTTTTCTGCTTCAGTTTCAATCGATTCCGGTAATTTTCAGCTTTGTGACTAATAATGTAGAATCAGGCATCAGCATAAGGCGGATGATTCTTATTCACACTGGGTACAGAGGATAGTTTAACTTTAATAAGACCACACACATTGGTGGAGAAGCTGATGGAAGAGGACCTAGCCAGAGTCTGCAGTGTTGAGCATATTAACAATCTGGTGCAGAAAAGCAACATATTCATAAATTCTGTGCTTCCAGAATGTTTTTAACTACCAAAATAAATACTTCAGTCTACTGAATGCTGTTACAATATGCATCACTGTGTGTAAGTCCCAGCATCACAGGTCTTGCAATGTACATTATCGGAAATGGTGTGAAACGCACAATATACATAAGTTTTGTGCTCCCCCAATTTTTCTCAAATACCACAATAAATACTTCAGGCTACTACATGTTGCCTTAAGGTACTGCTCAGTGTCAGTCTCCCTGCTATAGATCTTGTAAGCACTTTAGTGGAAGACTTGCAAAACACACAATATAGACAAATGCTGTGCTCCCACAAGTTTTTCTCAACTACCATAATAAATATTTAATGCTGCTGCATGCTGATACAAGATGCTGCAGTGTATGCCCATCCCGTCACAGTTCTTGTTAGACACTTTTGTGGAAATAGAGTGGAAATAGTGTGAATATAACCATGTACATAAATTCTGTGATCCCAGAATTTTTTTCAACTACAGTAATAAATACCTCAGAATGCTGCAAGCTGATACTTGGTGCTGCATTGTGTATTAGTCCCCTGCCACAGCTCTTGTAATGATCTGTAGTGAAAATGTTAAGAGAATCAATTATACATAAATTCTGTGCTCTCAGAATTGTTCTCAGTAATTGAAATAAATACTTCAAGCTGCTGCATGTTGTTACAAGGTGTGGCACTGCGTGTTACTCCCACAACCACAGTTCCCGCAATGTACTCTATTATAAATTGCACAAAAAGCACAGTATACATAAATTCTGCAGTCCAGGAATTTTTCTCAATTACCATGTTAAATACTTTAGGCTGCTGCATGCTGATACAAGGTGCTGCAATATGTGTCAGCCCCCCCCCCAACAGTTCTTATAATGCACTTTATTGGAAATGTGTAAAAATAACCATATACTGTACATGAATGCTTTGCTCCCTGAACATTTCTAAGTTAAAGGAATAAATACTTCAGCATGCTGCATGTGGATAGAATGTGTTGAGCTGTGTGTCATTCTCCCTCTAGAGTTCTTGCAATATACTTTATGAGAAATGGTATGAAAAGTACAATATACATAAATTCTGTGCTCCTTAAATGTTTCCCAAGTCCCATAATAAATACTTAAGATTGCTGCATGCTGATGCAAGGTGTTGCTCTGTCAATCCCCATCACTGTTCTTTTAACACACTTTAATGGAAATTATGAGAAAATAACCATATACATAAATTCTTTGTGTGCACAATTTTTCTTAACTACTGTAATAAATACTATAAAATGGGTTTATTTAGTGGCTGAAAAGTTTCATGCTCCTGGGACTGTCAATTGGACTGCACATTGAAATAAGTGTGCTCCACCACTCCGCTATACATTATTGTATGGGACCCTCCAGCTGTCAACATTTCCCACCTAATCAGTTATTGGTGAGTGACTATACTGTAAGACACTGTATCTTTATTCTTTACAAATTTTAAAGTTACTGTACTGTACATTTAAGGAAAGCTAAGGCTCACATCAGTCCCTTTCACTCTGTTTCAGAAACGAAGAAGTGACTGTCTGAACCGGAACCCTCCAGCCTGAAACTGAATACCAAGCTGATAACACTGAAACAGAAAATATCCCACTTTTTTCTAAAAAAAATGATTTGAAGTTAAATTATTTTACCTTCATTTAACCATACTTAAACTTTGGTAAAACAAAATATGAACTAATGAAACACACACTACAGCAGAGTATAGTATTTTTTTTATTGCTATCCCTATTTAGTGTTGTGAGACTGAATAAATAACTACAGTATTACACAATTCACACATATATACTGTAGTTGTACTGTAATTTTCACAGAGCATAGTAGATCAGCAAATATAGTGAAAATTAAATTACAGCTAAATAAACACATTTTACAATACTTCTGGCTAATGCATTCTAATACAAGATGCTGTTCCATGTGTGAGTCCCCCTCTCTACACACAAATAGTCCTTGTAATACACTTTAGTGGAAATAGTGTGAAAATAACCATATACATAAATTCAGTGCTGTCAGAATTTCTCTCAACCTCAGTAATACATATAGCAGGCTGCTGCATTCTGATAAAAGTTGCACTGTGTGTTAGTCCCCCGCCACAGTTCTTGTAGTGGACTTTCATAAGAATGGTGCAGAAATCTCAATACACTTGCATTCTGTGCTCCCTGAATTTTTTCAACTACCAGAATAAATACTTCAGACTTCTGCATGCTGATACAAGTGTAGTGCTGTTAATCATCAGTCCAACTTTCAGAGGTCTTGTAATAATGTTTATTGGAAATGGTCAAAAATATGAATATAGATAAATTCTGTGCTCCCGGAATTTTCCTCAAATACCAAAATAAATACTTCAGGCTGCTGCAAGTTATTGAAAAGTGTGACACTGTGTATCAGTCCCACCGCACTGTTCCTGCAGTATGCTTTATGGTAAAAGGCATGAAAAGAACAATAAACGTAAATTGTGTGGTCCACAAAGTTTTCTCAACTACCAGAATAAATACTTTAAGCTGCTGCATGCTGATACCAGGTGCTGCATTGTGTGTGAGCCCCCCTGCCACAGTTCTTGAAATGCACTTTAGTGGAAAAGTTGTAATAATGACCACATACATAAATTCTGTATTTCCTGAATTTTTCTCAACTACAGGAATAAATACTTCCAGCTGCCGCATGCTGATAGAAGCTGCTGTGGTGTGTCATTCCCCTGTCACAGCACTTGTAATGCACTTACATAGAAACATAGAATTTGATGGCAGATAAGGACCGCTTGGCCCACCCAGTCTGCCCATTTCCCTGCCTAATGGATAAGCTGCAGATCCTAGTTAACCAGCAGCCTACTTCTTCCTACACCCCCCAGAATTGCCTTATGACTGTCCCATGCATGCTTGAATTCCACCACTGTTTTTGACTCCACAACCTCCTCCAGAAGGCTGTTCCATGCATCCACAACCCTCTCTGTGAAAAAATGCTTCCTTAAATTACCTCTGAGCTGCCTCCCATCTTCAAATTGTGCCCCCTTGTTCTTGCACACCTATTTTTTTGAAAGATGCTACTCTCTTGGACTTTGTTGATTCCCTTGAGGTACTTGAAAGTTTCTATCTTGTCCCCCCTCTCCCTCCTTTCCTCGAGGCTATACATACTAAGCTCCTTAAGTCTCTCTTCATATGTCTTCCGGTGCAGACCCTGCACCATTTTAGTTGCCCTCCTCTGGACAGCTTCCATTCTGTCTATGTCTTTGCGGAGATTGGGTCTCCAGAACTGCACGCAGTACTCCAGATGGGGTCTCACCAGCTGTCTATACAGAGGGATAATAACTTCTTGTTTTCTACTGTTGATGCCTCTCCCTATGTATCCCAGTATCCCCCCAGCCCTCCTTGCTGTCCTTTCACATTGCTTGCCCACCTTTAGGTCATCTGATATGACTACCCCCAGGTCCCTTTCCATTTTTGTTGTTGTTAGTATCTCACCCCCCATTGTGTACTCTTCCCCTGGGTTTTTGTTTCCCAGGTGCATTACCTTGCACTTCTTAGCATTGAATCTAAGCTGCCATACATTTGACCATTCCTCTAACCTTGCCAAGTCCATTCTCATCCTTTCCACCCCACCTTGTGCATCAACTCTGTTGCAGATCTTTGTGTCATCTGCAAAGAGACATACTTTTCCTTCCAGTCCCTCTGCAATGTCACTTATAAAGACATTGAAGAGGACTGGTCCTAATACTGAACCCTGCAGTACCCCACTAGTAACCCCCCTTTCTTCAGTGTGGACTCCATTTACTATTACTCTCTGTGTCCTATTCTCCAGCCAATTCTTTACCCAGGCTGTCATCTTGGGACCCACTCCCAGGCTGGCTAACTTGTATATTAATCTTTTGTGTGGGACTGTGTCAAATACCTTGCTAAAGTCTAGGTAGGCCATGTCCACAGCCCATCCCTGATCTACTACTTTGGTCACCCAGTCAAATAAATCTATCAGTTTGTCTGGCATGACCTTCCCGCTGTGAATCCATGCTGACTTGGGTCCTGTGCCCCTCTGGTCTCTAGATACTAGACAATTCTTTCCTTCAGAAGTAAGGGGAAATTATGCAAAAAAAATAATCATATACATCAATTCTGTGCCCCCAGAGTTTTTCTCAGCTACCAGAATGGATAGATTAAGCTGCTGCATGCTGCAACAATGTGTTGCACTATGTCTCACTCCCTCCACCACAGTTCTTGCAATATACTTTATGGGAAATGGTGTGTGAAGTACAACATAGATAAATTCTGTGCTCCTTAGATTTTGCTCAACTGACAGAATAAATACTTCAGGCTGCAGCATGCTGACACAAGGAGCTGTGCTGTCAGTCCCCCCCCAACACGCATAGTTCTTGTAACACACATTAAAGGAAGTAGTATGAAAATAACCACATAATGTACATAAATTCTGTGCTTCCAGAATGTTTCCTAACTACAGTAATAAGTACTTCAGGCTGCTGGACTCTGATACAAAGGGTTGCATTGTGTGTTAGTCCCCGCCACAGTTCTTGCAATGCACTTTTGTGGGAATGGTGTGAAAATCACAATATACATAAATTATTTGCTCCATTAATTTTTCTCAACTACTAAAATAAGTACTTCAGCCTGCTGCACTGTGATACAAGGTGCAGTGCTGTGTGTCAGTCCCCTTGCCTAAGTTCTTGTTAAGCTCTTTAGTGGAAATGATGAGAAAATACTCACACAGATACATTCTGTGCTGCTAGAATTGTTCTCAAATACCAAAATAAATACTTCAGGCTGCTGTATGTTACTACATGTGCAACACTGTATATCAGTTCCACCACCATAGTTCTTCAAGTGTACTTTGTAGTAAATGGTATGAAATGCACAGTATAAATAAATTGTATGGTACCCAATTTTTTTTTATGTACCAGAATAATTACTTTAGGCTACTGCATGCTGATGCATGGTGATGCATTGTGTCAGTCCCCCGTCACAGTTCTTGTAATGCACTTTAGTAGAAATTGTGCTATAATTACCTCATACTGTAAGTACATTCTGTGTTACCTAGGTTTTTTTCTCAACTACAGAAATAAATATTTTCAGCTGCTGCATATTGATGGAAGTTGCTGTGCTGTAAGCCAGTCCAATGGACCAGTACTTGTAATACACTTGAGAGGAAATGGTACAAAAATAACCATGTACAGCAATGCTGTGCTTCCAGAAGATGCTTTCAAATACCAAAATTAATACATCAGGCTGCTGCAAGCTGCTACAAGGTATTGCACTGTGGGTCATTTCCACTGCCACAGTTCTTGCGATGTACTTTATGGGAAATTGTGTAAAAAGCAAAATATACATAAATTCTGTGCTCCCTAAATTTTTCTTGTCTAATAGAATAAATACTTCAGGCTGCTCCATGCTGCAAGATGGTGCTGTGCTATGTGTCAGGCCCCCACTACAGTTTCTGTATTGTACATTAGTAGAAATTGTGTGAAAATAATCATATACATAAATTGTGTGCGTAAATAAATTTTATCAAGTATCAGAATAAATACTTCAGGCTTCTATCTGCTGCTACAAGGTGCTGCACAGTGTTTCAATCCTCTGCCTCAGTTGTTGTGATGCAGTTCAGTGGAAATGGTGCAAAACGCACACTATACATACATTCTGTGCACCTTGAATTTTTCTCGACTACAGAAATAAATACTTAAATTAACTCCTACATAGGTCCTCCATAGGTTGAAGGACTGGGCAAGGCTATCCTCCAGACATTACCTTTGGTGTGAGTCTACAATACATTTCTAAAACATTTGTGTATACCTTGATTCCTGCTGTTTGCAAATTCCAGTGTGCAACATACTCACTGTTTGTGTCTGCTGTTCAGGCCAGTCACCCTTTTCTGCACCCCCTTCTAGATGTAGAGGTTGGCTGTGCTCCCCCTCTTCTCACTGCCCCTTCTCTGTCCTCACACTTAATTTTGTCCTTGGTCCCCCTGGGCCTACTGTGTACTTGATCCTACCCTCATCTACTTTTCATCCTCTCTCTTCCATCTACTCAGCTAGCACCTCCCATGCTGCCCCTCACCCCTAACATTAGACAATGCCTGATTGTCTTAGTGTTCTAGCACTTGCATTTTTGTACTGCAACTCTAGACACTGCAGGAGCAATCTTCACTGTACCTCCTGCTATGCCAGTATTGCAATTCATTCTTCATTGTTATTTGTCAAATGCACCTGTTGTTTTACTTATGCTCCTAATTATTTTCCCTGTTCCTGTTTAATTAATCATGTTTCTAAATGTTGACATGGAACCTTTGAAAAAGAGCATTGCACTCAAAGGTTATTTTCTGAGGAAGGAAATAAAGAACAAAATAAATAAATAGACTCACTGAACACCACTCTTGATGGGCATTTAAGCTGCCTGGCTTTATGATTGGCTTATCCAGAGAGAGCTTAGGAGATCATGATACTGTCCAATCCTATAAAGGGAAGTGATAGCACAGGTATACAAACAGCTGCATATATGTGTTAGCCCCTCTCTCTGGTTTTTGGATAAAATCTTCTAAAACAAAGTTCTTTTATTTATTTAATTTTTGTCTGTATTCATGTTCCCATCCCAATTTTCACCTTTATGGATTAATTCAGGAGACTTCCACAACTAAAGCAAGTTGTCAGTCATCATTGTGAATGGTCAAACCAACAGTGAAAGGGAGACAAAAGAAAAGAAAGAAACACAGTCTAATGTCTTGTTAACACAGCAAAAGCCACTCCTGATGGAAAATGGACTCACCACCAACAATGAAAAAAAGAAGTGTGAACAACAGTAAGGGTAACTTAGCATCAAAGCAGACAAATGTTAGCCTTGTTTGACCTGGATGATGACAGGGAGGTGTATCTGGCAAAACAAAGGCAGAAGGGAAGAGGGTGAGGGCAGTTAAAGTACTAACAGGGGATAGCTATGTAGGTCAAAAAAGAGGATAAGACTTTCTTCATATATGTGGAAGAAAGAAGAAGACAAAGGATAATGAGAATCAGGAGGGCAGGTGACACTGCACAGAGGAAGAGCAAGAGAAAATGGAAATATGAAATTGTTACTTCTGCTCGGTCTTCATGATAGATGGTGGGGGGAAATGGACCAGCATGCTGCCGTAAGCACCAGGGAGAGGGGGAGTGGACACAAGTCCATTCTCAGTGGAGATTGTCCAGAAGGGATTAGAAGCCTTAAAGAAGAATAATGCAATGGGTTCAAATTGGATTCATCAAGGGTCCCAAAAGAACTAAACACAGAGCTGGCCATGACTCTGGCAGTGATTTTTAGCACCTCGGTGGACATAGAGAAAGTTCCAGAGGGCTAGAGGTGGGCTAATGTGTTCCATTTGCACAAACGCAGCTGTGGGGAGGATGCTAGCAACTACAGGTCAGACAGTCTCATATCAGTAATAGGGAAGTTAATGGAGACGCTACTAAAGTAGAGGCTTGTGGAACACCTAGAGGCAAAAGGCTGCAGAACCACTGGCAGAATGGTTTCACAGAGGGGAGGTTATGTCAAACTAATCTCATAGATTTCTTTGACTGGGTTACCAGGGAGGTGGATCAAGGGAGAGCAGTAGACATGTCCTGTCTGCACTTTAGTAAGACTTATGACACTGTGCCACACAGGAGGCTTTTTAAGAAACTAAATAGCCTGGGGTGGGGGAAAAAGTGACAAGCTGAGTATCAAACTGCATAATGTATTGGAGGCAAAAGGGCTGTAGTCAACAGAAGCCACTCAGGCAACAGAAGAGTGACTAGTGGGCTGGACAGGGTTTAGTGTTGGGACCAGCCCTCTTCAATATCTTCATAAGTGACCCTGCAGAACAATTTGATGGTTTGGTGTGTTTCTGTGTGGATGATAGAAACATCTGTAACAGGGTTGTCACTCAGGAAGGGGTAGAAAGAATGCGAAGGGATCTGAAGAAACAAAGGAATTGTCTATGGGGTGGCAGTTGGGTTTCAATAACAAAGCATGCAAGGTTATGCACTTAGGGCTTCAGAACCAGGGTGTACATCAGATGGGAGAGCTGCACTTACAGTCACCAAGAGAGAAGGTGACCTAGGGATCATCATATCTGATGACCTCAAGGTAGCTGGACAGTGTGACAAGCAGTGAAAAACACTAGCGGGATGCTTGCATGCATTGGGAGAGGGATTTCTAGCAGGAGGATGGAGGTGGCACTACCATTGTACTCATTGGTAAGGCCCAACCAGGAGTACTGTGTCCAGTTTTGGACACTGCACCTCTGCAAGAACATTGAAAAGGTGAAGTCCATACAGAGAAGGACAAGTCAAATATTTTGGGGTTGCATAAAATGTCATAGACAGAAAGGCTACAGGACCTCAACATTTACTCCCTGGAAGAGAGGAGAGCAAAAGCAGACATGACTGAAACCTACAACAAGTACATCACAGGTTGAATGCAGTGCAACTGGAGGGTATACTTCAAAAAAATTACAACACTAGAACAAGAGGACACAAAATGAAGTGGGGGACATTTAGAAGAGATGTGTGGAAATACTTCTTCATGGATAGTATGGTGGATGACTGGAACAGTCTGCTGGAAAAGATAATGAGTGCAAAGACTGTGGGGAGCTTCATGCATGCATGGGATAAGCTGAGGGGCATATTAGGTAGAGGAACAGGAAGGAGGACACAGTGACACCTATGACCAGCTTGGGTAAGTGGTGATGGAATACACAGGGACAAAGGGCAAACTGGATGGATATAAAGGTCCTTTACTTCTGACAAAAAAAATATGTTTGTCACCTCAAGTCTTATAGCCTTGATGGGCTGAGTGAGTGGAGGCTCAGCTTAAGGACTGGCTGGCTGGCTGGTTGGAGGTGTGCCTGGCAATCGCATTTGTGCTGGCTTAAGAGTCCATTTTTCTGAGTCTTGATGCATGCAGTGGAAGTGGATGTGTTCCATATTGTTGATGGATATGGAGGTAAAAAGCAGGCCAGAGGAAGAGGAGGAGGAAGAGGTGGTGTCTTGATTGCTGGAGGATGCATGGTCTGCATGGCATATAGTGCCATTTACACTGGCTTAAGAGTCTGGATTTCTCAGTCTGGATGCATGCAGTGGAAGCAGGGGTGGCCCATGATGGTGAATGTGGAGGATACAAGCAGGCCAGAGGAGGAGGTGGTGTTTTGATTGCTGGAGGATGCATGGTGTGCATGCCTAGCAATGGTATTTATGCTGGCTTGAGAGTTCATGTTTCTTAGTATGGATGAATACAGTGGAGGTGGCATTGGCCCATGTTATTGGTGGATGTGGAGGACACAAGCAGTCTGGACGAGGAGGAGGTGTCTTGATTGCTGGAGGATGAATGGTCTACATGCATGGCAAGTGCATTTATACTGGCTTGATCCTAGATTTCTGAGTCTGGATGCATGTGGTGGAGGCAGTGGTGGCCCACGATGATGGAGAACATGGAGGGCACAAACAGGGCAGAGTAGAGGGTGGTAATGTCTTACTTACTGGAGAATGGATAGCGTGCATGGCAGGCGACAGCATTTACACTTGTTTAAGAGTCCATGGCTCTAAGTAGTGATGCATGCAGTGGAGACAGCGATGGCTCATGTTGTTGGTGGATGTGGAAGACTCAAGCAGGCCATATCAGGAGGAGGTGGAGTTTTGATACAGCTTGATGATGCATGCTCTGCATGACTGGCACAGGAATTTAAGTTGGCTTAGGAGTCTTTTCAGTCTGTATGTGTGCTGTGAAGGTGTCAGGGGTGACTTAGTGCTGGAAAACTTGGAATTTAATAAGATATTGCAGTGTCTACTGATTTTATAGTTTGTCTGTAGGCATGACATTGGATAAGGTAGAGGGAGGTAATCAGATGGATTTATAGAACAGCAGCATGACATGGAGAAAATATAATGAAAGGAAAACAAAAAAAAATCATAATGAAAATAATTCAACTGATGAGGAGGAAAGGATTGACAGAACACATTTCTTTGTATGGGTCAACCATCCTCTTAAAAGAAGCAGCCCTTACAGTCTTCCAGATGGGAGTTGTCTGCACATTGGAATTATTTCTCCATCGGTGCTTCATCTATCTCAGTAGATGGGAGTTTGCCAGTGCCGATAACGTCAGGTTCTTCAGGTTTATCTTCACCATAACAGACACTTTCATGTAGTAGTGTAAGATTCTTGCAGGATTTAGACTTATGACTCTGGGATCCCAGTACTGAGAATACTATAAATGCCACTCAACACAGTGAGTTCCTGTTTCCTCACCTGGAGAAGGTTTATTTCAGCATATATGCATTAGCATTATAGGCACTATAATAAAAATATAGCTGGCAATAGTTTACAAGATAATAGAGAAAATATTACCCCATTCTCTTGGAAGCTGACGGCAGGTTCTTAGGATGTCAGAATTTGCAGCTCAACTCTGGCTAACTTAGACAGTTTATATACATTTTACACTCTGCCTGATGGTTGCTTCCAGAGAAGGTATGCAAATATTCAAATGAGAGTGAATGAATAGAGCTTATGAACTAATCAATGGCCTTTTGGAAGGTTGGCAGATAACTAATGAATAGAGCTAAGAGCTAATGAATGGCCCATTGGAAGGTATGCAGATAGCTAATGAATAGGGCTAATGAATAGCCTGTTGAACATTCAAACAGCTACTTAAATAGCGTATTAAAGACTTGCAAATTTAGTATGTTCTTTCCATCACGTACTCAACATCAGGTGAGAATAGGTCAGAATAATGTTCGGTCAAAATAATGTCAATTCAGAATGATGTAAGTTTCAACTAGCTCCTGACCACAAGGCTTGTACTTTATATGAACCTTACTCTGAACCTTCCATGAACCTTTCATACCCTTCACTTTGGCCATCGAGCATTGAAACATAGTACATAATACAGCAGTATACAGCAGTACCTTACAGCAGGGATGCAGACATGATTGTTAGAGATGTGTGATGTTGAGAAGACCTTGCTTTGACAGAACTTCACAAAGTTGGTCAACTAACAAAATTTGAATTGCCAACTTTGCACCAATTTTTGTCAGGCAAAGAGGCACGTTTTTCTGCAAAGTGACCAAGCTTCACCCATGAAGTGGCCATTTTGTACAAAAAGTGCCACTTTCCCTAAAACAAATTGCAAAGTTGACAAAGTTAAACATGGTAATGCCAGTAGGAAGTTCACAAAGGTTTGCAAAGTCGAAGTTTGACAACTTTGCAGCAGCTTCGCTGTTGAAGTTTAACTTCACTGAGTATCTAATGATTGTGATGTGTGGAATGTGCCCCACATTCTTTTTAATAAATGTTAGCATGCCAAAATTTCTAGGAATAGATTTGTATGCCAGTCCTACACAATTACCACTGCCAAACTAAATACCCTCTCCACTCAGACTGTTGAGGGTTGACTGCTGAGGTATTTGACTGATACAAAGATCAGTGCTGACCAGTCAGTGGCCTTGCTACACCAGTCACAGTAAAAGTGCCTGGTGTCCACCAAATTCACCATGTGCTGGGCTGCATGTAGTTCTGCTGCCTCATGAGCCTCCTCCTCCTCCTTTTCCTCTACACCTTCAATTCCCAATGGGACAAATGATGATAAAGTGGATTTGTGGTTACCTCAGCTGGTTCAAATGGTTCAAATCAGGATCATGTCATCCTTTAGTTGCCACTGGTTTGTTGTCAGAGACATGCATACTCTCGCACTGTCGTGGCTTGTATAGTATAAAGCAGTAGATACTCTGAGTTGGCTTTTGTAGTCCTCATATTACAAGCGCTCCATCCTGTACAGTGATGAATTCCATCTGGTAATGACTTCCACCTGCAACCACTGCTAAGGCAGTTTGTTCTGTGATCTGCGGGTTCCTGAGATGGTCACGGACCATTCCAGAACATGAACGTGATATCATAATATGCTAGAAACTCCAGTAGAATGAGATTTCAGCAATGTGCCAGGCATGACACCCTGAGAAATCCCCCATCACAGATGCATTTTATTACATTCAAGCCATTATTGCTATCAATGAAACCCACTTTCAGTGAATGGAGATATAGCCACTCATCAATCTCAGTCAGGAATAATTCTAGCATTTTCTGACCCATGTGTGAACCAGTTACAATCTTCATTGCTGGCATGGCATACTGGCAAACACCCACAGTATCACTACCACTGCAGTTGGGCTTAGTGCAATTTTTCCACAGCCAGTCAATACTACCCCAGGTAACGGTGGTAACTGGGTAAGCCCACTGAGACAATAGCATGAGTGGGTGGTACACTGAAGCCCACCAGGAAGAAGCACAGTGTCACTAGTTTACTGCATGACAAAAGAGATTAGCTCACATTGAAATTGCACTGTTTGCTTCAGTAACTCTACTGCAGAGTTCTGCAATGCTGTGCTTCATCCTGGTGGGCTTCACTTTATTTGGGTATTTCCACCAAGTGTCTCCTGCCACTTCTGGATGCCTTGGAAAATGCAGATGATAAGAGAAAGGAACTTCTCAAACTGGTTTACCTTTGGTGCAGAGTCCAGCATAACATGTACGTGGACTTGAGGTGCATGTTGGTCACCAGTGCTTACATGGCTGCCCTTTTTTCTCTGATTCACACTTGACACAGCTGCCAGATAGCAACTGTTTGATTAGTTGGGTTCTGTACGTACAAGTCATAAACTAAGAATGTTTTAACTCCTTGGGCTCAGTTCTCAAAATGGGCTAGGATTGGAGCAAGTTGCATCAAACAGCAGCTTGCACCTAAGCCCATTGCACCAGGGACCCTGCACCAGATTCTGGTACAGAAGGGGTTCTGGCACCAATGTCCCTACAGTTTCTGCAACCTCTACCATGTGACAACCACAAGACACATTGGAGGGGTTTGCTGCAGGTTCCCTCTGCCAAAGGCTAGTGGTTTACCCATCTTGGTCCTCTGATAAGAAACCCCAACATCCAGACCCTGATGGGCTAGTGCCCCCCATCCCTGAAGCCACCCATCATTATTTGTATTCCAGACCCTGTACCCTTCCTTGATGCCACAGATTATTAATATTTATATTTCAGCCCTGTCCCCTTCCCCAATGTCACCCGTTATTTACATTTGTAGTAAATCCCCCTCACCCCTCCCAGATGCCCAATGCCACCCACTGATGTGCACAATAAAAATACCCATGCCTGGCAGTCTAGTGACCTCCACTACTTGGGAAGTGCTCACTCTCTCCATTTTCCCCATCCTAAACTCCGAGCCGGCAACCAGCACAGCTTTCCTCTCACCACTACAGCTGGCTGCCAACAGACCTGTCAATGAGTGTGTACTATACAACAGAGTACACGCTCACTGTGAAAGTGTACTGTATTGTACAGTTCAGCTCACTGACAGGTCAGTTAGCAGCCAGCCATTGTGGTGAGAGGAGGGCTCTGCCAGTTGCCAGTTCAGGGTTTAGGATGGGGGGAGCGGGATGGTGGTCACTTCCTGCCAGGGTGGGGAGGTGGTCCACTAGACCACCAGACATGAGTATTTTTTATTGTGCTCATCATCAGGCATCAGGGAGGGGGAAGGGGGATTCAATATAAATATAAATAACAGTCTGCATTGGGGAAGGGGAGGGGGCCAGAATACAAATATTAATAACGGGTGGAATCAGAGAAGGGGGTTGGGGCTGGAATACATATATTACCGACAGGCAGCATCAGGGAAGGGGGATTTAATACTAATATTGATAACGGGTGACATCAGTTATCAGGGAGAGGGGCTACTAGACTACTAGGGCAGGTGGATTAGTTAAATATATGTCTTACAGATGGTATCAGAGATGGGGTTGTACATTGTCACAGCCTTTACATCCCTCCCAGAGGACAGCTCTAAGTACCCTTAGACCAGCCATGGCTGGTCTAAGTGTACTTAGGAAAATGTCATCTGGGTGAGTTTAGTGAATCCCATTTTCAATGATGTGGCAGTTTGCGTCTGCCACATGCTCCCTAGCACCAGGTTGCAGCCCATTTTGCAGTGCACCGGTGGCACAAGCCCCACTTGGGGCAGGCAGCCTGTAGTTGACACAGGCTGCCTTTGTGAATCACTAAAGGAGCAGTTTTTGATGCAAGGTGCCACTTTCACCATTTCTGTTTGGCACAGCTACCTTGCATTAATCTCAGGGTTTGAGAATCAGGACCCTTGATTTTACATGGTGGTGAGAATGGGACAGTGGAGGGGTGGAAATGGGTGTTTTGGGGGATGGTATATGCACTTCAACATTGGATGACTCACACAGTGTAATGATCTCAACACTGGTAACAGGAACAATGGTTATAAGAAGGGGAGGCTTTGGTAATTTCATGACATACTGGTGGTACGCAAAGCACCACGTGTGTAGCAACATCACCTTTACTCTTTTTCTTTTCCAGTTCCCACAGGGAGTCCAAATTATCATCCCCACCAACTCCGATGTACTCCTCTTCCTGACCTCTGCCTCCTTATCTTTACTTTCTCCACACTCTGTCTCACTTTTATCTGTAGACACA
This sequence comes from Neoceratodus forsteri, assembly GCA_016271365.2. Lineage (NCBI taxonomy): Eukaryota > Metazoa > Chordata > Ceratodontiformes > Ceratodontidae > Neoceratodus > Neoceratodus forsteri. The sequence continues at coordinate 1,036,542,453 of CM028135.1, forward strand.
TTTTTAAATTCAATATTACTTGACTGTAAAAATCAGATCTCCCTCCTCTTTGACTCATTGTCAAGCCGCACACACTTGTTTGGGAATGGGAAAATATCATCAAGATCAGCCTCAGTGCCTCCACCACCGGTTGTCATGGGGATACCGATAACCTCCTCCTCAACCACAGTGCCTGAGCCAGACATTTTGCTACCTCTTTGATGCTCCTCTTGTCACCATCTTCCTCAGCACTCAACAGCATTCATGCCACAGAAGTGGCAGAGACAAATTTAGCCAAACTAATGCCACTGCTGCCAACTACTGCTTTACTAGTAATACTACTGGCCCTTGAGCACAAAGATAATGTGGCTGCAGAAGTAGATTTTGTGGCTGCAACAACCTTTTGACCCACAGAACTTATGAACTCCATTGCCAGTTGCTTGGCACCTCTCCCTTTAGTCGAGTGTCTCTTTCCAGTCATTCTATCAATTTTATATATTTAGAATGTTAAAATTGCAATGAAAAAAAACTTTAAAGAATTCCTGCAGTAAAACTAAATAGTTGCAGCAGCACACAACACCTTACCTGAAGGAACAGCAGTGTGATCTGAGTCTGAACAGAACAGTTTACTGAGCTGATAGTAGCTGCACTAAAACCAGGAGATAAAAAGTTTATTTTTTAAGTTAATTTTTAACACAATGGGGATTAAAAACTCACACACACACATGCATGCTTGTGCACACACACACACACAAAACAGGTCAAAAGTTTCTAACACTGTCACTTTAAGAACTAAATGAAATAACTACTGTAAAACTAATACAGAAACAGACAGACACAATGCTTCATTTAACCCCAGTAAGCTGTACTACAGATATGAAATGATAAATCACAGGCCACAAACAAAAAATAACAAGCAAGACTGAGGAAACAATTCAGACTCGTGCTCGCAGTACAAAATGATCAAGACACTTATTTTTTGGACCACCTTTCTGGCTGAAATGCTTCCCCTCTTCGGACAGCAGCACTTCACTAAACAAATCAAAGTAACTACTTTAAATTAAATAAATCAGCAAAGCCAGACACAGACAACACTAATCTAGGTGCACAAGGTCCTCTTGATCTTTTTGTGAGTGATTTGGTTTCAAAATACTCTGCTTTTAGATTTTAAGGGTTCTTTCTTTTTCCTCATACAAGTAGGGAAAGACTTCTCCAACTCTCTCTTCAGAAGACTTCTCTTAACACATCCTCTGCAGGGCACACAGCTCATTTCGGTCCCATGAGACCTCCAATCCCATAGTACATAGCAAATTTAATCTGTGGGCCCCAAATCAAAGTTATTCCTATATTAGAACTGGAACTTCACAAGGTGGATTAACTTTGTGAATTGTGATGAATTTGCAAATTAATTCATGAAGCAATGTTGTCCAGCTTTGCACATCACTAATAATGACACTTTAAATGGTCACATAACAGATATTGCCTCTTGGTGTGTATATATATATATATATATATATACACACACACACATATATATATATATATATATATATATATATGTATATGTATATATTGGCCTGGATATTCAAACTGCGCTCAAAACTGGCGCAACAGTAGGAGCAAGCGCAAACCAGTTGCGCAAATGCGCAACAGGTGCGATATTCAAACATGGAGCAGAGCAAATAGCGTAAGCAACCAACGTCTGAATATCGCACATACTGTGCCATCGTGTAACCAGGAAGGAGAAGCTGAGCCAAAATGTTGCACTATGGCGCAACCATGGAAGCTCAGCTGAGCATTCCAGAGCTGCCATAGCTAAGCACAGCCCCCAGAGCAATGGAACTGCACATCCAGGGAGGCAGGCTGGGGCCCACCGCCAGCCATGCCACACATGGGCACAGGAACACACTGCAGAACCCACACCACACCGCACACCCTAAGCACAGCATCACTGGGGGTGGACGGATGATCCACGTGCCCATGGGACAAGCCAACAAAGCATAGCAGAGCCATGACACCCCAGCACAACCACTGGCAGGCAGAGAGTGCCACACACAGGGGTTGACAACCACAGTGCACATCAGCCCCCGTATGCACAGCACACCCTGCACCATGACCCCAAGACACCACCCATGTGCAGTGACTGGCACTGCAGGAAACACCATGCATCCCCCCTGGCACACGTCAACCCCGTGCTGCAGAGAAGCATACAGGCCAGACCCACCCTGTGCACCCAGCAGTGGGTGGCAGCAGACGGCAAGACCAACAGAAAGTCAATTCCATGCTGGAGATACCTCCCCATGCACACACACACACACACACACACACTCACACACACAGGACCATACCACCCCAGATGGCATGCACACCACTGCAACTGAGCACCCATAGCCAGCTGCAAATCAGAGACCAACACAGTATTCATATCAAAATATAAAGGTATATTTAAAGTTTCAAATACTAAATAACCAAAACCATAAACAACAACTATTTACAAGGGGGGGATGGGTACAAGGTAGGGGTGTTCAAGGGGTAGGGATAAACAACTGGGAGAGGGAAGGCAGGGTGGTAGGGATGGGAGAAGTGAAAGGGGATGTGCCCCTAAGGCTCAGCTGGCTGGTCATCCTCTGCCTGGTACTGCACTGTCCGGTGACGCTCCCTCCGCAGGCCATGGCGCCTGATTGACTGAAGGATGGCCTGGTTCTCAATGGCCACCTGTGTCAGGCCCCGAATGTCTTGCCGAATCCCCCGGAGAACCTCGAGGCCTAGGAAAATGGGAACACAGTCAATGGCTGTGACTGACCACAACCCTGAACACCACCCAACCTGCAAGCCATATAGCCCAATGTCCCGCACCTGTGATGGCATGCACCCACCCACAGTGAACATGCACATTGCCATCACAAACAGGCAGCACCAGCTATGCGCACCACCGCCCACACACACTGCCCACGTCAATCACAGCACAAACTAGGCTGGCAAGTGATGTGGCAACGTGGTGCGATGCCAGTTACACAGCTATGTGCCCAGTGCATGCCTGGACCACCAGTGATGCATACACAGACATGCCGTGATACTGCACTGTGATGCAGGTCACCTGTGTCATGCCTACATACATGGATACATAGACAGTGTCGGCAGATAAGGGCCTATGGGACACCCAGTCTGTCCATTTGACCTTGTAAGTTCACTCTGTTGTCCTATAAGTCCGTTCCCCCTTACCCCTGACCTCCAGAATTCCATTATGGCTAACCCATGCATTCATAAATCCCATGACCAAGTCAGCCCCCACCACTTCCTCTGGCAGGGTGTTCCACTTGTCCACCACCCATTCTGTGAAGAAATACTTTCTCATGTTCCTCTGAATCGTCCCCCCTCCAACTTCATCCCATGCCCTCTAGTCCTGGAACATCCCTTACGCTTAAAAATATTGTTTTCCTGCACTCTGTTCCCCCCTGTAAGATACTTGTATGTCCCCATCATATCCCCACACCCTCCTCCCCTCCAGGGAGTACATGTTCAGTTCCGTCAACCTGTCTGCATAGGACTTGTGATGCAATCCATGCACCATCCATGTCGCCCTCCTCTGAATCCTCTCCACCCAGTCCATGTCCATACGTAGGTATGGTCTCCGGAACTGTACACTGTACTCCAGTGTGGGGACTCACTAGTGTTTTGTATAGTGGAATTATGACCTCCCCATTGGTTGTGTCCCGCATGGCTGGTGGTCTTGCCCCCCCAGCATGCAATAGCATCCATGAAGTAATGATACTCACACTCCTCCAGCAGCTGGGTCTGACGCTGCTGCTGCTGCTGCTGTTGGGGCACAACACCCCCCGGAACCGGGACCCTGGCATGGCCCACGTCACCCTGGCCCTGTGTCCTCACAATCCGGCCTGTGGGAGACATATGTTGAGACAAACATCAGTGTGACTCAAAAGCAGAGTTCCCCTGCCCCAGTGAGAGTGCCTGCCCACACAGCCATAACCATCCATCGCACAGCTGCACACACTGACACACCTATGCACAGCCACCCAAGCACACACACACCCCTACAGAGAATATAGGTGCATAGATGGTACACTCACCTGGCCTAGGCACCACGCCCGCCTGGCACGTGAACGCAGCCGCGTCAAGAGTTCCGGCTCCCTCCGGCGGAGGTCACTGTACTGGTGCCGGCACTGCTCAGCAGACCGGCCCCGGCCAGTGACCTCCACCAGGTCAGTGGCCACTTGCTGCCACACGTGGGTCCTAGGCATGGTGAGGGGGGCCTCACCATACAGTGCCTCACAGGGGCTCCACCAGGGCCACCAGGTTGGCCACTTCAAGCTGGCTCCAGGACACCGCCTCCTCCCAGCCATGGCACCAACTTTACAGCAGGCAATATGGCCCCACTGCGCCGTAATCCCACGTGGGTTGTTGCGCAATGACCACCACAGGCTCCAATCGCTGTTGAACAGCGCCGTCACTTCCATGCGCTGTCACCAGACAGCGCCAATAGGACGTATACAGGCATGCCAACAGCGCCAGGGGTCAGAGGGCGTACACAAGGTCACGGCAATGATGCAACGCTACGCACAGCGCCATGGGACGTATAGGCATCCTGCGCGACTGCCAAGCTGAGCACCAGTGCCACAGTGGACTATCGCGCAGTAGTGCCACAGCGCCATATAGTGCCCAGTGCTGTAGCGCCACTGGCACAATGGTGGCCATGGCCTGAATCGCCTATCGTGCTCATCAGGTCTGCAGCGCGATAGACGCATGCGTAAGCTGTCTGGGCATGCGCAATGCAGTGTGGCACGCAGCCACAAACCTGCGCCATTGGCTCAGCCGGACCTTCCATATTGCGCAAAGCGCAAATACGCGATATTCAGCCGACATATGAAAATCATCCGATCAGCCATTCAAAGGCGCAGTGGCGCGATTAGCATGTCATTAAAGTTGAGGCACACCTCATTTGCATGTGTTGCACTATAAAAATGCGACTGTGGGTTGTGCTGGCCAGATTTGGTTACTGCAGGTGAGAGGTGAGTTACATGCTGTGTGATGCTCAGGACAATGCTCATGGGCGGAGGATGATAAAGGCTGAGGGGGCTGAGCATGAAAGGGCACTTAGAAAGGGACAAGGGCACCCTTTCTATCAGTATCTGCCATGCGGAGAGGAAACGGGGGCTTCTGCACCCCCCCCCGGGCCGGCAGCTATGCTCATGGGGAAATGCTGTCAACTGCACAGTGACAGGTGTCCACTTCCACCCATACAGATCACCATGACTGACCAGAGTCAAGCTGAGGGTGTGGACGGCGGGCGTAGGAGGAGGCCGAACTTCACCACGGCAGAGACAGAGGCCCTCTTCCAGGCCTACCTGGAGGATGAGCCACTATTGAGTGGACGGAGGGGCACCCCTCAGGAGCGTGCAGCTGCATGGGAGGGGGTAGCTCGGGCCGTCAACCTGCACGGAAGCCACCAGCGCTCTGTGCAGGAATGCAGGAAGAAGATGGGACTGACCCGGGAGGCTGAAGGAGAAGGTGGCAGCCTTCAGGGTGGCAGTGCTGGCACTGGTGGGGGCCCACCAGTGGTGTTGCAGCTGACCCCTACAGAGGAGACACTGGTCACAGCCATGCAGCAAGTGCCATTGTGGGCGTACCAGGTGGAGGATTCCAGACAGGTGAAGCCCATCACTCTACAGTATGACATGGTGATGTTGTTGGGGGGCTGTTGTTCACATGCACTCACATGTACTCTCTTTCTGTTACAGATCCTGTTCGTCTGCAGGAGACGGTGGTGGTGGTGGGTCCAGACAGTGAGGCAGACCTGCTGGACGTGGAGGAGGGACCATCCACCTCCGCCACCAGCCTGCAGGCACTGCAGCAGCATGCAGGCTGGGCCAACAACTCCGGTGTCAGTGATACGGGTGCAGGGGGTGCACAGCCTGTGTCACAGCAGTCTGGCATGCAGGTATGCCAGCATGCTGTGCCTATGGCAGTGGCACGCACCTGCACCATTGATGATAACAGGCCTGCAATGGGCAGTGATAGGTGTGTCCCATGCGGACACATGGCAGGCCAGCATGTGCCACTGGGCCTTCCTGGTTCACACCTGTACCAGCATGCTGGCACAGTCCCAGGCTGTGCCTGTCAGCACCGGGGGCAGCACCAGTGGCTGTGCAGGTGTCTGGCACTGTTGTCAGCACGGAGGTGGAACAGGTGGACCTGGGGACTCAGCAGTTGGAGGGGCGGCAGCAGCAGTTGCACACCAGGTCTGGGGGTACAGTGTCAAGCAGTGGCACATGTTCACCGCCCTTTGATCCACCCATACCTGGTCCTGGTGAACAGCGCCCACCCTCAAGGGGTGCTGTGCACCAGGACCGTCCACACCCTTGGGGTCATGATGCCATTGGGGCACAGTACCCATTGGACGACACACCTGCCTGCTGCAGGACTCAGTACAGCTGCAGGGGCGGGTTGCAGGGACCGTGGAGGCACTGTCTGTGTCCGTGGGCGGCATAGCAGGGAGTGTGCTCAGGACCGAGCCGAGCTGGTCCTTATGCGGACGGATGTGACCGCTGCCATTGACAGGCTGACCCAGGCAGTGGTCTCTGTCGCGGACGCAGTGGCCACACTGTCAGGTGCCCCTGTACCACACACCCCACACAGTGCGCTCTCCACTCCCCGTTCCTGGCGTCGTGTGACACCAGGCCTGTCGATGCCGGGTTCTGCTGTGGGCATCCCGAGCACCCCTGGTGCAAGTTTGTTTGGCAGGATGCAGACCCTGTGCGGGCACGGTCGGCGTTCACGCAGTGGGACCCCTGGTGGTGCACCAGCGCCACCCGATGTGGCCCTGCTCAGCCTGCCAGTGCTGCTGGGCCGCGGTGGGGCCCCCACGCATCCGTGGTGGCTGTGGGACAGTGCTACCTGACTGAACTGTCTCCCAGTGCAGGCCCTGTCTGGTGCTGCCCTGTGTGCAATGTGTGTCATGGTGGGCAGTGCACTGCTGGGTGCTCTGCTCACCAAGCTGACACACGGACCACCTGCACACTCTCCCAACTGCTGTCCACAGGTGCGTGTGCATGATGATGCCTGCATTGCACTGTACACCAAGGTGCAAGGGTGCCCAGGTACTGACACACGTACATGGACAGTCCAGGTGGTGGGGGTGGTTGGTGGTGCTGTGTGTTGGCAATGTCATTTCTGCAGTGCTGTGCTGCTGCCCATGTAAGCTGCCTGGTGTGTGTGTGTGTGTCCATATGAGTGCTCACCCCTCTCTGATGGTGTGTTGGTATGCCTGGAACCTTCAACTCCCCTGACCTTCATGCACGGTGTGTTCCCCTGTGTGCCTGTGGTTTGCGCATGGACAGTGTTGCCTGCACATGTCCCCTTGACTTACCTGTGTTGGGCGTAGTGCTCTTCTGCAATGGTGTCCCAGTGCAGCTGGGCCTGCCGGGTCAGTCGGGGGTCCCTCCGTCCTAGGGGGGGCTGCTCATCACCCACATCACCGGCGCCACTGGCGTCCCCATCGCTGTCCCCCTCTTGGACCTGTACGGCTATCCCATGGTCTTTGGCCATGTTGTGCAGGATGCAACAGGCCAGGAATATCCCACAGGCCTTTTGGGGGCTGTACTGTAGGGCTCCGCCGGAGGTGTCCAGGCATCGGAAGTGTGCCTTGAGCATCCCAAACACCCGCTCTATGATGTTACGTGTTGCGGCATGTGCCTCATTGAAACCTAGCTGTGCTGGGGTCGTGGGGCACCGGTATGGTGTGAGCAGCCAGGGATGGAGTGGGTATCCGCAGTCACCTGTGTGGAGATAGTGGAGATCAGTGTCATGTCAGGTCCATATTGCCCATATCCTTGTGTGCCACTACCATGGCACCTGTGTCATTCCCACCCTTGCACAGAGTTTGCATTCCATACATGTGTACTCACCCACTAGATGACCCGTGGGGATGTTCCCACTCTTAAATCAATGGCACAGTGCAGACTGGTGCCATATGAAGGCATCATGTGCTCCGCCAGGGTGTGTGGCACAGACATTGATAATGCGCCCAGTGGCATCACACACCACCTGGCAGTTGACACTGGAAAAGCCCTTTCGGTTCCAATAAGCCTGGCTGTTGGGGCCAGGTGGCATGCGAATGGCCACATGGGTGCAGTCTATGGCCCCTAGCATGCCAGGCATATGTGCTACCCTGTGGAGCTCCTGCATGTTTGTTGTATGCTCTGCCGCGGTGCTGGGGAAATGGATGTACTCCGCAGCATGAGGCAGCAGTGCACTGAGGAATTGGGTGAGGATGCGTGACATGGCCGACTGTGTAATGCCTGTGGTGTCCCCTGTCGGCCTCTGGAAGGTGCCCGTGGCGAGCAGGCACATGCAGGCTGTCACCTTGGTCTCCACGGACAGAGCATGACTCCGTCGTGAGGGTGCCTGCATCACATCACTGCACAGCTCGCAGAGCCGTCTCAGTATTGCCCTGTTCAGGCGGTACCGGGCCACAATCTCACGTCTGTGTACAGCTCGGCTGATGTGGGCACGATACGCCTGTCGGGGCATACCGCCGACGGGCCCTCCACGGCCACGCCCCCTGCAGCATGGTGTCTCACCCTCATTACAGCTTCCATGTGGAAGCTGACACTGTCCATCTCCTGGCTTCTGCCCCCGGCTGCTGTTCCTGTGTTACCCCGCTGCCCCCACTGCTGCTTCCACTGCACTGGGCACCCCCACTGGCCTCTCTGTCCTCCTGGATCCAGTCCCTCTCTGCCTTTCCAGCTCCTGTCTCTCTCTCTCTCTCTCTGTCTCTCCCCCAGTTTAGGCCTGCTAGAGTTCTTGCACCGCTTCCTTGAGCCTTTTTATTTTGGCTCCAAATCGATTTCAACTTCCGCTAGCCACTCTTGCGCGTGCGCAAGTGTTCGGATTCGCATTCGCACTTTATGCATGGACCCGCCCCTTTGGTTGCGCATGCCTTCATTTCCATTGGCGCTGTTGCTCAGCATGTTTTCGTGAGCAACTGGCCCTTCTGAATATTGCAGAATGGCATTTTTGAGTTAAGACGCAAGATCCCTGTTAAGCATAGCGCAACCCTTTTGAATATCTGGGCCATTGTATATAAAATAAATCAAGAACTGTCTTATCAAATTTTTATAAATTCAGGCCCTTGTCTCTTTACTTGTGATCAAATTAGGCATAATTTCTTTATATCAATTGAAGAAAACAGGATCTACTCCGACATCATTCAGAATTTCACAATCTTTATTGATGTCCACCAGTATCAGATGTTAATGTTTCATTATTGCTAAGTCACTCAGAACAAGAAGGTGGTTACTGCTGCACCTTTTTGTTCTGATTAAGTGACATACAGGCCATTTAACGTCAAATATTGGTGGAAATTAATAAAGGTTGTAAAATGTAAATGACCTTGGAGTAGATCTCTGTTTTTCTTTGCCTGGTTACAATTGCTGCCTAGAGGATCCTCTGCATTATTGGATTGTTTATGGATTGAAGGGCAGCCTGAGATATTGGTAGAGTTACACTCTCCTTACTTATAATTGAAATACAGCCACTGTCTGCTTAAATGTGATTTAATTCACATACTGCTGTTTCTGTATTACTGCTGCTATATTGCTTCCCATGTACCCCCTCCCTAAGGACCCTTCTGGAAATGAGCAATTATGGCTCAGCAGGCCTTTCTTGGTAAATCTCTTTCTTTAAATACATAAATTATCATCTTAATTAAGAATAATGCAATTGTTTCAAATTAGAGCTGCAACCTCTTAGTTCTACTGCATTAAATAATTACACATTGAGGCTCTGCCCAAACCTGACTCTATCCTGCTTCCTAAGTGACACACTCTACAGAAGATTTGTGCTTCTTCAGACCGCCTGCTATCTGGGCCTGACAGTGCTGGTACTTGTACTGGGACTCCTCCCCATCAATGGTTTCTTTGTCATAAACTACAATTACCAGTCTCTACAGAGTAAAGACCCTCCTATGAGTAAGCTCCCATAATGCTATCCTAGGTAAGCTGTCTGTATTCTGTGCTCCATTCTCTCCTTGGAAGGAACCAATGATTGCCCTCTATACTAGCAACTGCAGCACTCAACAGTAGATCATGTTTTGGGTTCTACACTCATGGGGCAGAACACATAGTCTTATAACCTGAACTTTTTTCCCAAGGTGCCACTGGTGCAAGAACAATAATTTAGTGGTCCAGGATGGAAATATGTAATGACACTCACTCACTCACTGCTACTGCCAGGGAGGCTTCTAGGAGGAAACACACTATAGGTGCTGGTTTCTGTCTGCTGCCACTGCCAAGTCTACACGTACTGATGATTTGCTTTTTCTACTGGGCTAAACTTCACCCACCTTGGCAAGACTGTCAGGCAACTGCTCTTACCAATCTGTGTTCACTACCACCTCTTATGACATCTGGTTGCACCAAGTCACTTACTACTGAATTCGGAAAGGTCTTCTTTGCTCCTACACTTAAATACTACTCCTGCCACCTCAGCTGGCCATTAACTACCTGCCCCAACTGCAAAATAATTTCTCGGAGCCACCAATATTCCACTTGCATACAGTTATCCTTGAGTTTGAAAAAAAAATGTTTTTTTTCCATAAAACAAGATCCACACTCTTTGGGACTCCTGTATGTATTACCAGTGCATGGACACAATGTTCTACCTTTTGTTACTGTGGGAATCCTCCAGGCTAGGTGAAGGGGCTATCAAAATAAAACAAAAAAAATACAGTTGTCACAGTTACCCTGTCAATGCCATGCAGTTCTCATATGCATGGATACTGGCTTCCCTGTTTCATGGCTGGAGAAACATGTTGATTTATGAACATCACTGGTCATCACTGCTATGTGACTAATTTCTGTCCAAGGAGATTCCATCATTTGTTTATCCATGTTTATGGATAAGATTGTACATGATCTATGAACATGAACACATGCTTGGGAAACCACATAGACTATAGTCAAAACAAACTAAATATTAACTGAAAAAAAATCTTTAAATATTTCAAGTAGTAGATATTGTTTTCCATGATATGAACATGGTTCTCATTTCCATGCTTTATTTGCTATGCTCCTAAATTATGGAACTCCCTACCTCATTATTTTAGGGTCAGTAAGTCCGACAATATCTTCAAAAAATATTTATTTTCCTATAGAAAAGCCTTAAACAACTGTTCATGCTCATGACCTTACTTAAACCTCTGTACCTGTCCTGCTTCATCCTGTTGTTACACACTGATATCTCCCTTATCCCCAAATTATCAACTTTACTACACAACTGGAACTAGAAGCACTTACTACATGTTTACCATCCTCATTCATGCTAGCTTAGCAGTTATTGTCTTTGACTGTTTCTTGCAATAGCTTAGCATTTTCCTTCATATGTTTTTTCTTAATCTTTCTCTGCTTACTCATTGATCAATCCTTAACCACTCATATGCTATAATCTGCTACTGTGTCAGTTCATTGTTCCTGATGGCGGTTGTAATTTATTGTTCTTCATTCACTATTGTCCTAAACTCTGTTATTACTTCTCTTGTAATATTGTTACTGCCTGTAATGTACCAAAGTCATAACTTTTGCATAGTGATTGTTCTATTGTTTGATGTGGCATATTATGTAATCTCACAGATTGTGCCAGAACATAGTCAGGTTTTTCATCTAGTGCACTTACCCAGTAATCAAAAGCAAATAAAAAAATAAATAAATAAAATGTATTTATTTAGCTAGTTATTTTTCTTATTCATTTGTTCATCCATTTATGTATGTATGTATGTACAGATGAGTCAGCCACAATGAAGAGCAGTAACTTCCAGTAATGATTGTCTATAATATGAACATGGTTCTCATGTCCATGCTTTTTTCCTATGCCCTTAAATTATGAAACTCCCTATCTCATCATCTCAGTGTCTCTAAGTCCCACAATATCTTCAAAAAATATTATTTTCCTATATAAAAGCCTTAAACAACTGTTCATGCTCATGGCCTTACTTAAACCTCTGTACCTGTCCTGCTTCATCCTGTTGTTACACATTGATTCCTCCCTTATCTCAAAATTATCCACTCTACTACACAGCTGGAACTAGAAGCACTTACTACATGTTTACCATCCTCATTCATACTAGCTTAGCAATTATTGTCTTTACTTATTTTGTGCAATAGCTTAGCTTTTCTCTTCGTATATTTTTTCTCAGTCATTCTGTGTTTACTCATTATTCATTAATTAGTCCTTAATCACACATAAACTAAAATCTGTTACCTGTGTCATTTCATTGTTTCTGATGGCAGTTGTAATGTTTTGTTCTTTATTCACTATTGTCCTAAACTCTGTTATTACACATCTTGTAATACTTTTACTGCCTGTAATGTACCAAAGTCATAACTTTTGGATACTGATTATTCTATCGTTTGATGTTGCCTGTTATGTACTGTCCCAGGTCATGCCTGAAAATAGGCAGGTTTTTTGTCTGGTGCACTTACCCAGTAATCAAATGAAAATAAATAAATAAAATGGCCCAGATATTCAAAACGGTTGCACATGGCACAACAGTGTTGCACCATGCGCAACCCACTGATGCACCCCGGCACGATATTCAAAAGGGAAAAGTGTGCGGGACAAATCCCGATGCGCCAGAGTGCATCAGTAATGTATGCAGTCACAGGTGGGGGTGTGTGCCCATGCATACCCTGCATAGCCCGATATTCAGCCTGGGATGTGCAGAGCCATGCATGCGCATCCCCTACCTGCACCAGCACAAAGTTGATCCCAAAAAAAAAAGGAACAACTGATGGCCACCCACGGTGAGCTGCCGCATTGCAGGGCACAACACAGCAGCTGCCACCTGTGGGTGGCCACCCAAGCTCCGGCTGCACCTGGTGGCACCCCCCCATGCCTGATTGTGGGCATTTGTAAAAAAATAATAATAATACTGTCCAGTATCCCTGGTGGTCCAATGGACCACTGTCTGCCCGATCGTGGGCATTTGGAATAAAATAAATCAAACACTTGTCCAATATCCCTGGTGCTCCAGTGGACCAGCTATCTGCCCGATTGTGGGCATTTGTTAAAAAACAGATTGTGCTTCCGATATCCCTGGTGGTCCAGTGGACCAGCTATCTGCCCGATCACGGGCATTTGTAAAAAAAAAACATATGTCCACTATCCCTGGTGGTCTAGGGGTACCCCCTCCTCACCCACCCACTGAACCCCACTGCTCAGCTCCCCCCGGTCAGCCAGTGGGTGGCAGCACCCCACCTGCCTGCTGCCCTGCCACCCGCCAACTGACACTGTCAGTAGGGCTGAACACCCATTGATTCACAGTGTGAGCCAATAGGCATGCAGCCCGTACCATACTACACATTCCAGATATGTGAATGAATAAATTATTCACATATCTGGAATGTGTAGTATGGTACAGGCTGCATGCCCATTGTCTCACGCTCTGAACCAATGGGTGTGCAGCTTGACCGTGTCAGTCAGTGGTTGATGGGGTGGAAAGTGGCTGGGTGCTGCTGCCCGCCGCTGACCAGGGGGCGTGGCGGTGGGGATCAGTGGGCGGTGGGAGGGGCCCCTAGACCACCAGGGATAGTGGACATATTTTTTTTTTACAAATGCATGAGATCGGACAGATAGCTGGTCCACTGGATCACCAGGGATATTGGAAGCACCATCTGTTTTTAACAAATGCCTATGATTGGGCAGATAGCTGGTCCACTGGACCACCAGGGATATTGGACAGGTGTTTGATTTATTTTATTCCAAATGCCCACAATCGGGCAGACAGCAGTCCACTGGACCACCAGGGATATTGGACAGAATAGTTATTTTTTTTACTACAAATGCCAGTGATCAGGTTGCAGGGGGCATTGGTCCCCGACGGCTGCTGCCTGGCAGGGCACCAGGCACAAGTCATCAGGGATTGGCGCACCTGCATGCAAATGGAGCCATAATGACATGCAAATGGCCCCATGTGTTCCTTGCATACATTATGGCCCCATTTGCATGTCAACTTTTGAATATCACGGTTGCTGTGCATGGCGCAATGGAACTTGTGCTAGCGCATCCCAATGCTCCACTCTGGCCTCTTGCGTTGGTGCAGTGCCACTGCGCCATGCACACTGGGGGTAGCCAGGGTGCAATATTCAACACTGCTGAGCCATGAGCAGCTCCGTTGAATATCGCCCAGTCCACACCCCTGAGCAGCCAAGTTGAGCTGCGCCCAAGCTTGTGCCACAGCCTGGCATAGTTTGAATATCTGGGCCCATGTATTTATTTATTTAGTTAGTTAATTATTCATTTTTTCATTCATTTAAGTATGTATGTATGTACAGATGTGTCAGCCATGATGAAGCACAGTAACTTGCATTAATGACATGTCACAAAATCCTGCATGACAAAAGGCCTTAATAGCCATTGACTTACAATGGCCCCTGCAGTAAATTGTAGTATTCTGTGATATTCTGCAGCATTTTTGAGCTTCATCCTGGCCTGACACATCTGTACGTATGTATTTGTTTATTTATTTAGCTGTTAATTTATCTATTTAAGTTTTTATTAAAAAGGTAAGGTGCACTGACTAGATCAAAAGGCCTGTTTTCAGTCACAGCCTGGGTTCACAGTTGTATGAAATAATTTAAAAAATCCACATTCCTACACTCAGACTGGTTAGTATATCGGGCCTTGAGCAATGCCTGTAAAAAAGAAATTAGACTGGCCAAAAGCAAATAATGTAGGGAACTCTTACAAGCCTCTGCTAGAGACTCCAAGTCTTTCTGGACTCAGATCAAAGGCTTCATGGGTAACAATAGAAGCAAACCTCCTCCTGACATGGTTATAACAGAATGTCAACTGCAATAACCTGGTCACTATTGCCAATACTTTTAAATCCCTCTTCACTGACCTTACCTGGTTTGAAACCCTATAGTCATGCCCAACAGAAGCCAGCCCAACCAATTGCCTCCTCATCCCTCCACTGTACCTCCATACTGTATCTCGCATGGAGGTCATGTGACTCCTAAAAGCCATGCCCCCATGGGAGCATCAGCCCTGATGGGCTTGAACCTAAAATACTTAGGCTGGCTGCCCCTCTACTTGCCTCCCCAGTCACTCAACTTTTCAGCTGCTCACCACTACTACCATTAGCAAAAGTTGGAAAGTAGCTAAAATTATACCAGTGTTCAAGAAGGGTGACTCTAAATCCATTGCAAACTACTGCCTAATCACAATCTTGCCCACCATAAACAAACTACTTGAAAAACCTGTTGCATCCCAGGTCACAGACCACTTCCAGAAGTATAACCTGCTACCCCCAGCTCAACACAGCCTTATACCAGCTCACAGTACTACCACTGCTCTTGCCCAGCTCTCTACTGATGTAATATCCAGTATGGAAAAGGGTATACTAACTGGGTCATTTTCATAGACCTTACTAATGCATTTGACCTGGTACCTCACTCCCTATTAAAATACATATTGGCATCTCAAGGAGTGTTCCCTACTGTCACTTGTTCTCTAGCTATCTTTGCAACTGACAAAAATGTCTTATGTTTAAAGGGGAACACTGTCCTAACTACTATCAGTCTCAAAGTTCTCCAAGGTTCCAGCCTAGGCACACTATTAATTTTGACCTTTATCAATGACATCCCAATCACCCCTTCTCACTGCTAAATCCATCTTTATGCCAATTACATGGTGCTTTATTCGATATCAGAATGTCTGAGTGATATCAATTCCAGGCTCAACACTGACTTCCATAAAATTCAGAACTGGCTGGCTCAAAATCGCCTTGTTCTGTATGCTAGCAAGACAAAGGCCATGCTCTCTGGGTCCTCTCATTAGGTTCAGGCTTGTGCTACTGAATTAGATCTCCACTTCCTTGATAGCTCCCCTGTCAGTGTCAATGGCCACTTCAAATATCTTGGTGTTACCCTTGATCCCACCTTGGACTCCTTGAAGCATGTCACAAACATTTGCAAGTCCATTAATGCCAAGCTCAGGCTTACATACCAGGTCAGATAAGCCCAGACCCCAGCAGCTAGAGTTGCTGTTACCCAGGATGTTTTGTTTTGTAGCCTTTCCTATTGGCTCATCTCTTTCTACCTCGCTGTTGTATGTGATTTCTCCACGTAAAATTCTCCTACAATAATGTATGTTGATTTGCCTTAGCAGCACTTTTACTGACCCACCATTGCATGCTATATTCTAGTCTGGGATCGCTCTCCACTACCTGTCTGCATCTCTATACCTTAAGCTGTCTGACATAGAACATCCTCAGGTTCTTAACACCAGCCTCACTGGCCTCTGTGTTACTATCTGCAGGCCAAACCCACTTCCACTGCTCCACAGATCAGGCCTTCCTGTCCCTGCACAAGTGTCCCTCCAAAATGGGTGAGCAGGCATTCACCTATTACACTCCTAGGGTATGGAATTCCCAACCCTCTCACCTACATGCTAGCCAGTACCACAACTCTTTCCAAAAGCTACTCAGCTATTTGAGATCCTTGGACAAATGCTCTTGTACCTGACTCTGCTAGTGGTTACTGTTCTGCACCAATTATATCCACTTGATTATTGCTATTATGCTTTGACCTGTTGTTGCTACTGTTTTTGGCTGTACCACAACTTATGTACTATTCCTTTATCATCGTGCTATTTGAGAATTGCTTCTTCCTTACTGACGTAATCTAATGTCCTATTGTTTTTACAATGTGTTTGAACTTGTTTTAACTTTGCTGTTTTTGTATTTTAAATTGTTTCCTTGTTATCTCCCAGGCTATGCCTGAAAATAGGCATTCTATTGTCTAGCATACTTGCCTGGTCAACAATAAATAAATAAAAAAGCAATCATAACATATAATAAAATGTACATATAAAGAGCAAATGCTGCACAGCAACAATAATACTCAAAAACACTGGCATACCAATATATTAAATAGATAATATTTATGTCTACATTTAAAAACATGCATAAGAAGATGTGGTTCAACAACAAGAGGGAGACAATTCCAAACATGAGGGAAAACATGTGTGACATACAACGTACAATCTTGCATGATCATTTTGGTAACCCTTTATTTTAAGTGCCCTTAATTGCACTGTAATTACTGTATAAGTATGCGGTAGCTGCACTGTAACTACTATGTAGTTGTTAACAAGTTTCACATGTGGGTATGGTGTAGTTACGCAACTTGCATAAATGTGTACCTACTACAGTCTCCTTTTCAGCACAAATCATGTCATTCTGATAAGTGTAATTACACATGTAACAGCTGTTGCAAAGTGTAACAGAAAATCTATTGCGCCACTACCACTCTGTCTCTTCTGGCATTGTGTTATTTGATTGTATAAGGACAACTACACATGTAATACCTATTGCAAATTGTAATAGCAAATCTGTTGTGTAACTACTATGTTACTACTGTTGGCATTATTAAATCTGTACTTACCAGTGTAATTACATCTAAATACAGGTCATGTGCACTGTTTCAACTGTCTATGTCTATCTGACATTTATTTAAAAGAAAAATGTTAAAGTGTAATCAGAATGGTAACTAAAATATGAATACAATGCAACGTCAGTCTGCTACAGTTAAATGCACTGACTGGTAGCTTTTTGGATGATGTTCCATGTCTACAGTATATTCCATTTTTCATGAACTTACAGGTTAGTAAACATGCAGTCTAATATTGTTAATTCATATGTAACTGTATACAAAAATATTTCATTTGCATAATTACTAATTGGCACTATAACAATAGTGTGGTTAAGAAATAATAGTACTGTTTTCACAGTTAATGCCTAGGTAACATGTATTTGCAGTTGCCCACACTTACATTTACCATGTGTCAGTACTGTAGCTGTGAGGTAAGTTCTCATTCAGAGATCAGTCTCTTATGAACTTACTGCTTATTAAACATGCAATCTAAAATTAGATCCTACTCACACAGATGGCAGGGAATGTGGCAAATGTGGATTCTCAGGCCTAGTAATCAATAGCAGCCATCCAATCAGATGGACTGACCAGGAGCAGACTGGATCCTGCACTCTGTGTGGATCATCTGCATGGATTGGTGATAGTTCAGGTGGATGTTAAAGATCCCATGGCACTTATCGAAAAGAGCAGGGGAATTTCCCCAGTGTCCTGGCCAAATTTCCCTCATTCACTTAAAATACCACCAACAGCTTAATCTGGTTCAATGTCAGTTGGCATTCATCTGTATCCCCCTCCCCCGGGTCATGTCTGAAAATGGGCAGGATTTGTCTAGTGCACTTACCCGGTCAACAAAAACTAAATAAATAAAATAAATAAATAAATAGGGGAATTGCGGGTTATGGATGGTATTCCCGTTACTACTGTTTTCCAGTAAGGGGACCTATTGATCTGCCCATGTTTACTGCCTTGCCAAATGGTATAGTCAGCTGGCTTGAATAGCTTGATGTGAAGGATGATGCTATGACAGTGTCAGGAGGTCTAAACCTCACTTTCAGGTTCTTGACAATATTGGGAATGCAAGTAATCACAGACATGTTGCATAAGAGTAATAAACTTGTTTATTACTACCAAAAAGAATAAAATCACAGTTGCCCTAAGCAGTTCTTACCAATACGAACCGGGAGCCAGTGCCAAGCATTCCCTATACCTCAAGGTTTCTTTGTGTCTTTTGGGATCTCTGAGGTACAAGACTAGTGTATCACATTATATACCTATGATAATTGCTATAGTTACTGTAAGATAGAAACATTTCTAGTTACAGAGATGAGCCCTATTGGCTAAATTAGAGGAGGCTCCATGGTCCAAGATACCATTATACAATTTTGTAGTAGTCATCAGTTTGTGAACAAAAGAGTTCTTATACAGAGTCTTACATAACTCAGTGTAGTAGTACAAATCAACAAAAGGTGGCAATGCCGACCTACATATCATAGTTATTCCAAGGACACAGGTGTCGTGGCATCTTACAAGTAAGAAATACACAGAAAACACATAGAAGAATATATGTATTAGCAAGCAAAGTGTATTACAACAATATTCATACTTATCCTGACATCTACTCTTGTACAGTAGATGCCCTTAGCCCTATATGTTAGTATAACATATGCTTAAGCACTAGCTTTCTATGGTGTACCTCTAAGGGTACCAATTAGGGTGCAGGGACCTCGTGTATCATTCCCCCCTTGTTGCCTCCAAGGGCAAGACAGGCAAATCTAGGAAAAGGCCAGAGATCAGTGGTTGTTTACAAACCCGACGTGCAAGCTTTGTAAAGAAACTTGAGCTACTCACGGTGTTGGCGCAGTGTGTGCCATAGGCAGCAAAGCATAATAATCAAAGTAAAGATCAAAAATGCTTGTATAATAACAAAACCTTTAAAAGTAATTTCTAACCAGGTGCTAGTCAATGCATCATTCATGTCACCATCATTAATCAATGAAAGGATAGCTTCATTGGCCTTGGTCATATTATTGCTGATGTGGATGAGGAGTGAGTCTTTCCTGTATAAAAGTGATTTTAATGTAAGAGTGAGTGGGTCTATGTGTACATTAAAATATGGTTAGTATTCGGACAGTGTGAGCAGATAATCGGGGTTACCATCAATGATGTCTTCATCCATAAGGGGAACAGGGGTTATAACAGTACGTCCAATGACAGTCTTCTGGTGCAGGACAAAACAAAAATTGGGGTTATCAATAACACATGTCACAGATCCATAACTATAACTTTTAAAGTTAGTTATCACACAGTACTCCCCATCAGAGTTATACTGAGAGAGCACAGGAGTCTCCACTTTTGCAACTGGACATGGCAGGTGTAGGCCATCTTTGAAATCCATGTTGACAGGTGATGAACCTCCTCACGATATGACTGTAGATCTTATCTGGACCGAAAGTTTGAGTCTGAGAAATCCATGCCATTCTTGGTGATGTCATCATCCATGGTAAAAGCCCAATCAATGCTATCTGGAGAATAACCACAAACAGGTTGAATAACATCAAATACATCACATTGGCACAAGTAAATGTATTGCTTCTTTGCACAACAGTCCATATGCAGAGCCACCCAGGCATCCAGGAAAGGATGGAAAACCAGTAGAAGCGGTAGATCCAGGCGTTCTCTGTAGATGTCTTCATCCAAATGCCCAATGGAATGTACCAGTGCAAGCTTGTCGAACAAGGCTGTAGTGGGATCAAAACATGGCAAACAGACAGTAAAAGAAACAAACATCGTATCTCTTATGGAACATTTCTTAGCAGTGAAACAAGGACCAGTGTTAGGGTGTCTGGTCACAAACCCCAAGTTCCTAGCTGTAGAAAGAGGAATGGTTAGAGATTGTTGCATACACATAGCAATACAGCAAGGGGTTTTACATCATGGACAATACCATTTGGAAACATGTCTGTCATGTATGATATCAGGGATTCTTCCAGATTCTAAATCACAGAAGATATTGTTGATGGTAATAATAATGTATGTGTCATAGGCAGATCAGAGGATTTCTCTAGCAATATATTGTTTATCTGCTTCTTTATTGTTCTGTGCAATGAGTGCATTAATCTTGTCCTTTAGAATCTGTAAATGCCTTAGCAATGCCGTGCATGTTGGAGACAGTGTATCTTTCTTCCTGATGAAGGCCTTCCATGCCATGCAATAATGGGGGTAGGATATTGTTAATCAAACCAGTGGAGAACTTTGCAGAATGAGATTTGATAGCAGCAATGTCTGCTTTATTCCAAATAGACATAGCCGTACCAAAAAGGCCAGTGACAGTGCTTGTTGCACCTGTGACATCAGAACTGTCAACTTCACGTTTATTACGTTTATGACTTTGATCATCAGGATTGGGTTTTCTCCTGAAGTGCCTCTATGTTTAGTAGAATGGACCCCGACAATAAGGTCTTGAGTACGAATCTGAAATGCAGCTAAACTATCAAGCAATAATGAACTATAAAATGCTGACGTATTAGTATTGTGACACATACCAAATTCTTTCATATTCCAGTAAGTAAGATTAAACAAAGCAGGTATATGCATAAACTGTAAGTTATTAATTAATGAACCTGGGAGGGCAGTGGCTGTTAGACCACTATGAGGACCAGGGGTATGCTTTGGACATTGCAAAAGCTGTTTATCAGTGGGTGGTAACACAGAGAGATACATGGCTGCAGAAGCCATGTGGTGCAGAGCACATTTTCAAGCAGAATCCTTAGGCAAAGAATTACAGTATGAAGGATCAATTAAGGCAGTAATGTTGTACAAACCAGAATGTCTTAAAGCAGTTTGTAACAAGGACAGAGAACCATTTGGGGGTAATTTAGCATTGGGCCAACCCTGGAAAGTTCCTTTGGAGAGTTTGGCCACAGGGAGAATTTGTCCTTGTGATGTGGTTTGCCACTGAATTTGTAGGGTAGATTTATCAGGAGCAACAACCGAGGCAGTGTGGTAAGCATCAGAACCTTCCTGGACAGTAATCAGACTATCAGGTATATTGATGGATACTCCCTCTGAAGGAGATGCTGGATGATCAAGGTGTGATAGGAGGTTCGGTACCATGCCTTGGAAGCAGAGGATAACTCCTGAGATGAGGAGATAATGTAACAAGATAGCCATCTTGTCAGTGTATCTGAAAAGCAAAATCAAACATTAGTAAGTTAGTACTATTCCACCAAATAGGGTGAGGAAAATTAATTAAGCTCCTTTATACAGTTTCAGTTGGTTTGCATGTAACCATTTGTCAGTCAATTTATTGTTATGTAAGAGTCTAACCTGATAGACTGTTGGACTGAGCTTGTTGACAATGGGGTATGGGCCTTCCCACTTATTGGAGAAGGAATGGGTGGAATGTGCAAATTGGAATACCATTACCTGATCTCCAACCTGCCAATCCACTTCCTGTGCGTGTTTGTCAAACTGTATTTTGGATTGTTGCTGGGCCTTGTCCACGCAGTTGGCAGCATACAAGTGTGCGTATATGAGATCTTTTATGAGCTTTTCCACATATTTATCCACATACACATGGTCTGTAGTGGGCGTGAGTAGGTCAAACAACAAGTGTTCAGGTAATCTCATCTGTCTTCCAGTCATCACCTCAAAGGGTGTGAGCTGGGTGGTGGCTGACAGTGTAACCCTAATTGCCATAAGGAGTAATGGCAATAGGGAATCCCAGGTTTTGGGATTGTCCTCAATGAATCTGGAAAGCATTTGCTTAATCTGTCTGTTAGCTTTTTCTACTTGACCTGAAGATTGGGGGTGGAAAGGTATGTGGAACTTCTGTTGAACTCCAAGGAGTTCAAGGGATTCTTTCATCAACTCACCTGTAAAACTGGTTCCTATGTCAGAGTCTACCTTGAGAGGTAGGTCCCACCTGGAGAAAATCTGTTCCACCAGGATTTGGGCAGTGGTCTTAGCAGTGCATGTCTTAGTGGGGAAATCTTCAACCCACTTTGAGAAGAGGTCAGTTACCACAAGAGCATACTTATTATTTCTGCTGGTGTTGGTCATGGGGCCAATAAAGTCAATCTGTATGGCATTCCAAGGGCCAGAGTGTTGTTGTGGTAAGAGTTTGGCATTTCATTTGGTAGGGATGGGTTGTTTTTCTCACAAATGAGACAATTGTTTATGTACTGTTTAACATCTTTGGTGACACCAGGTCACCAGGTGGTGGTCTTAAGCCTTTGGAGGGTGTTTTCCACTTCTTGGTGGATGTGTCATGCACTTGGTGAAAGAATTCAGACCTGAGGTGTCGGGGGACCACTCACAACTTGGTGGTGGAATCATCTGGTTGGTACCAGATGAGCTTGTCATCTGGTGACAAGTTTAACTTACCTTTATGCTTCTGATAGCAGTTATGAGTGGGAAGTTTATCTTCGGTACCCTTGTCAAGGAATCTGAACACTTCTTTGAGTTTGGTATCAACATGTTGGGCTGCTGAGCGGTCCAGTGGGGAAAAGGGTTCAGGTTTCTTCCAGAGTGCTGCAATGTGTATGGCCGCATTGGCCTCTGGATGGTTCATCATCCAGGTGTCCCCCCCAAGCCCCTTCATTGGCAAGGGTGTCTGCTGTGTCATTAAAGGCATGATAGGGGTCATGGAGAGGATGGGCTTTGTCTTTGTGTACATAGAGTTTGTGTGTAAATTTTTGTGCCAGTGAATGTATGTATATTACCAAGTCCTTGTACTTCACTGTGCTGCCATCAGAGGAGATGAAGGAGTTATTCTGCCAGAAAGGAGGGAATTCTGTAAGAGAACAACAAACCCAATTAGAGTTTGTAAAAATGATGGCATCCTCGGTCCCATGCTGGATGAACTCGAGGGCACAGGCCACTGCTACCATCTCTTCATACTGTGATGATGCTACACTGCAGTGCTTAGATATTTTGACACTGTTCCCAGAAGGGTAAATCACTAGAATGCCCATCCCTGCAATTTGTTCTCTCTGATAGTATGATGCTGAACCATCAGTAAAGACGAGACACAAAGAGGTGTTGTCAAGTATTTGTGGCGTGGCAGGGAAGAAAGGACCTGGATCTGGAAGATCAGATAACTGCAGTGTACAGTCATGGGGCTCTCCTTGGAAAAGGAGTCCATGAGCCAGCATAGATGGAAGTTTTGTTGGGTGTACCTGTATGTCTCTATCCTGGAGAATGAGTGACCAGTGTGTCAGCCTGGTGTTAGAGACTGACCCATCCTTCACTCTGTCTGAGAGCAGAAATGTAGTTGGGGTGTGGTTGGTGTTGATCAGTGGAGAGTACCCAATGATATACAGAAAGTGCTTGACAGCCCAGTAGGTGGCCATAAGGTTCTTTTTACAAAGGCTGTACTTCTGTTTTACTGGGGTCAAGAGCAGTGATGCAAATGTAATAGGTCTCAGGATGCCGTGAACCTTCTGGGCCAACACTGCTGACATGGCAATGTCAGAGGTGGCACATTCCAGATGGAATGGTAGTCCTGGACTGGAGTTGACCAGAGCTGGAGTGAAGGCCAAAGCCTGCTTTAGTGACATCACAGCCTGGGTATGTATAGGGCCCCAAGTCCATGGATGTCCTTTTTCAGTAGCTCATACACAGGAGCAGATTTCTAAGTAAATCACAAATAAATTCTCTTGAATAATTCACCATACCTAGAAACCTTCAAAGAGTTGCCACGCTGATGGGCAATGGCAAGTCTTGCTATCCTTGTATCTTCTTCCAGGTAGGGCTTTGACCTTGGTGAGTTATTTTTAGACCCAGAAAGAGTACTTCTTTCTGACAAAGTTGTGCTTTTGCTGGATTGCATTTTAGGCCTGCTCTCTGAATGAGAGTCAGTAATTCATCCAAGACATCCAGATGTTGTTACTGTGTGGCAGTTGACAGCAGCAGGTCATCCACATATTGCAAGAGACATTTGGGAGTAGAGAAACCCTCAAGGGCACCCATCATGTGCAGATGGAACAGGGACGGGCTATTATGGAATTCTTGTGGCAAGCAAGTCCACGTGTATTGTCTTCCTTCAAAGGTGAAGGCAAACTTATATTGACTCTTTAAGGCCAATGGTAATGACCAAAAACCATTGGAGATATCCAGGGCACTGAACCATTATAAGTCGGGGGTCAAAAGTCATAGCACATCGGGTGCTGATGCCACAGTTGTGGAACAACTGGGAGTGACCTGATTCAGCTCCCTGTAGTCAATAGTAAGTCTCCAGGCACCTGTGGGTTTTTTCACGGGTGACACTGTGGAGTTAGTAGTAGAAACACAAGTTCGGATTACTTCTTGCTTGAGAAGTGACTTGATTGTTTCTTTGAGAGAAGACAAGGCCTCAGTTGGGAAAGGGTACTGCCTTTGCCTCTCATGTCAGTCAGTCATAATTTATTGTTCATCCAAAACTTAAAACAAAATGATTGGACATTACAACAATACATGCATATCAAAAAATTGTTTTAAAACAATGACGAAGAGTAAGTAGATGTGATAAAGTGCATTCAAGAAGTGTTTACAAGAAAAAACAATACAGTACTGAATAACAGCAATAATACTAAAAATCAGTATTATTTTTATATTGCAAGCTTCTTCTTTTTCCTCTTTTTCTTTTGCTTAATCACCGTCATGAAGAAGTTTGCAATCTTAACTGCTTCTTCATAAGTCCTTGGATTTAGTAGAATAAATACCACATCATACAAATTGTTTGCATAAATAGCAAGAGTCAGTGCAAGCTGAACTTTTCTAACTTTATTCATACAGGGGACAATTAATTATAATATGATGCAAATCCTCCTTAAACCCTCTCCTACATTTACAGTTTTCATCGTCATCTATAGCTGTTTTATCTATTCTATTAAAATATACATATTTGAATGTAATTAAGCCCATTCTTGCCCAAGTAATGGCTTTGCGTTGATCTTTCAAAATTGGAAGAATTAAATATTCTTTAAGGCTATGGGTTGTTTTATTTTCTCTAAACCAAGAAGCACATTTTAGCTTTTTGATTTTTTACATATCTTATGTCTTGGCAGTCCAGATAACTTTTTTCATTATTATTTCTCTAACTTGTACAGAGATTTTAATATCTCTATTAGCATCATTCCATAAGTGTGCTAATTTATCATTTTCCAGGGTCTTAACCAAATAGTTCAACCACTTTGTTTTTATCCCAGTTTCAAACCAATTCATTTTCTCCTGTAAACATAGCATAGGAAGAATATTTTTCTCATTGTTTATGATTTTTAACCAGTAGTTTAATAAGTGTATTTCTTTAATAAAACAAAGTTTTACTTTGCTAATTTCTGCTCTGACCATTGCATTAGCTGTTGCTCGTGGTACTTGTAAAAGTACTTTGTAATAATACGATAAAGTGCTTTCCATCAAATTCTCAGTATTGTCTTGAAAGCCCCATATTTTGGCCCCATATAACAAAATTGGATTCAGCTTAGCCTCTCCTGCAATTAATGCAGGGAGAATTGACTTCTCTCCATATCAGTGGTTAAATTTTAATAAGGCTTTTGTACATATTTTAGCTTTGACACATTGAGCTTTTAGATGTTTTGTCCAATTACCCTTCATTGTAATTTTTACTCCTAGATAATTATATTCTGATACTACCTCTATTAATTCCTTATAACAATAAATTTTGCATTTTGAAATATCCATATTTTGTTTCCCTAGGATCATAACCTTTGTTTTATCCAGGTTAATCTTAAGTTTCAATTCAGTACTTATTTTGGCCAAAATATCTTTTTTTGCAGACCTGACTTAGAAAGGGATAATAATATAATGTTGTCAGCATATGCCAAAGAACCCACGTTCATTGAATCTATCTTTGGAGAGTCCAATTTATCCTCTACTTTATCTTCAAGCAAAACATCTATATAGATATTAAATAATATAGGTGCCAAAAGGCAACCCTGCTTTACTCCCCTATAAGACAAGAAGGGTTCAGTGAGTTCCCCTGACTTTCCCTATCTCACCATTGTTTTAGTGTTCGAATACAATCCAATAATTGGCAATAACAAGGATAATGGGAGATGTTTCTCATACAATAGTTTCCATAATATGTTTCTATTAACTGAATCAAATGCATATGCAAAATCAATGAATAGTACATATATTTTCATCTTTCTTAGATTATCATATTTTTCTAATAAATGGTTTATGAAAAAGATATTATCTATTGTAGAGAAGCCTTATCTGAACCCAGGTTCAAGTGGTGATAATATATTATGGTCTTCAATCCATAAGAGGAACCTCTCCAAAATTACTCTGGAGAATATTTTGGATGATATACTCAATAAACTAATGGGTCTAAAATTGCTTGGGTCATATACAGAGCCTTTTTTTGTAATGGGACAATAATATTGGTTGTCCAATCAGGAGGGGTATAATTATATTTTAAACATAAATTAAAAAAAAGTCAATACCGCTATCCAAAAATAATTGTATTGTTTGTAAATCTCAGGTGGAATTAAATCAGGGCATGGAGCCTTATTATTTTTTTATTTACATAAAGCTGATTCTACCACTTGTAAACTAATGATTAAAGGGTCATAATCATGATAGGGGAAATCCTCCATTAGTGTAACATTTTCATTCCCTTCTTTCTAATTAAATATTGTTCTAAAATGTTCTAACCAAATATCTTTTGGAACATGTATTGTAGGGGTAGAATAATAATTATTAGTTCCTGATGAAACCAATTCCCAGAATATTTTGGTATCATTTGATTCTATCACCAGCATCATTATATCCTATTGATTTATTTTATCTTCATATTTTTTTCTCTTAATAGTTTTATATATAACTTCCTGGCTTTGTTTAAATTGTTACAATTTTTTCTTGAAGGGTGTTTTTTGCTCCATCTAGTCAGAGTGTTTAGCTCTTTTTTAACTGCAATACAATGCATATCAAACCACAAGTTCGCTACAATATTTTCATGTGAATTTTATTTTCTTTATATATTTTTCTAATTATCTCCTCCTTAAGTTTAGT
This sequence comes from Neoceratodus forsteri, assembly GCA_016271365.2. NCBI lineage: Eukaryota > Metazoa > Chordata > Ceratodontiformes > Ceratodontidae > Neoceratodus > Neoceratodus forsteri. Next base: position 1,036,569,896 of record CM028135.1, read on the forward strand.
CAAATAATAATCCAATAGGAACACATCTTCTATTGAATTCTTTGACAATACATCATATTGCATACTGTATCCCAATGTGCAAACATTTCATTTAACATTCCTTTATTCACTTGTGAGTGAAGCAAGACCTTTCTTCCCCTAATGGACACCTGGCATTGTGGTTTAACTACTTCACCACATCTTTCATCCTCCATCAATTTTAGAGTCAATTTTAAGGAGGCGTGATCACTTTCAGGTCTCATCGTTATTTTTAATGTTTCAAATATATCAAAATGTTTGGGTAGACATAATACATAATCTATAACACTTTGTCCACAATGTGAAAAAAGGTAATGTTCGACCATTTAAAACCATAAGTGGGACATTTTCTATCAATTTCTTTAACCTCACTCCATTTGTATATGTGTTTTTATCCATAATATTCCTTTTATTACACTCATCCAAATTTAATTCTCCTTCAAAATAACTTAAATTATCATGTCTGGCAATTCTGGCATTAAAATCACCTGCTATGATTATAATATATTCAGGGAATATTTCTAATATAGATTCTATATCTTCAGAAAACTTATTCCACAAGTTTTCATTATTATTATTAGATGAGGCATCTTAGCCTTAATATTATATAATTAGTTTCAATTTTAATCTGTATTATGGAGGAAATATTCTTCTTGATTTTTATATATGTGGCTAAACCACCAGAAAATCTCCCACAGGTTTTATTTCTGATTGCTGGTGAATGAAATGCAGCAACACCATTTAAATCAATCTTTTCTTTAGACCGGGTTTCTTGAAACAATATGATATCAAACTCATTAACAAAATGTTTCCATTCATTGTCAATCAGTTTACCAGATAATCCTCCTATATTCCATGTCAATAAGTTAGCATTGTAAAACATATGTTTATTACTTTCATTGGGGTTAAAGGGAGTAACAATACCATCTTCCAGTCAATATTGTTATTCATCTAAGCCCTGTTGTGACAAATTATTCAGGTCTGTCAATAACAAACTTGCTATATCCATTTTTTCTGCATGTGCTAACAGTTCTTTAATACTATATTCTGAGTGGCATTTGATGTTAATCTGAGTATTCGGACCATTTAAAACATTCTCTCCACTCCCTCTATTTATCTGTTTGTTATTTCCATTTTCATCAAACTTGAGAATAGAGACATTATAAATGATTGTAGGACCACCTCATTTTCTCCATGCATTCTGTTCAAACCAAAAAGTGATAAAATATAATTGGTTTGTCTAGCATTCTCTATATATTTTACATTTTCATCATTTTTTTAGAGAAATTCCATTTCAAATTTTCCAAAACTGTATCAAAAAGATCTTGATTAATTTATTTTATAGTAATTTGGTTCTGACTTAATTGGGACATGATTGTTTGCCATAATACAGGTGCAGCAATTTCAAGACTAAAAAATTTAAATTAAGTTGCTTAAACCAGATTTTTTTGCAATTTCCATTTCTTTTAATAGAATATAAACTGGACAATCTTTATCCAAATGATCTCTTGTCACCGTTAATATGCCCTGGGTTTCCAAATTTACTTCCAATTCCACTTTAAGTAGATATTTCCTAAGATCCTTCAATTATTTCATTGTCTCATAATGTTTTTGAAAAACTCCTGTTATCCTAACGACTGTTTCTTTCCTTTCTAATATAATAACTTTCGTCTCTTCTGCATCTGTCATTTCTTTCTTCTTTTCTATTCCTAAAATTTGTTTCTCAGTTTTTTATCTTTTTTCTCCACTCCCTCTTTGATAAAAATTATCTTTCACTTTGTCCGAGTACCTTAATTCTTTATTCTTTAACACTACTACTGGTTCAATATGCTGACAACAATTTCCCAGCACAAAACCCTCATTCTTTGTTTTTTCCTCCTTTAGTGATTCCTTTTTTATAATCTTTTTACTTTTTCTATTTGTTCCACTACCGTCTTTCCTCTTCCTATTCTGATTACAAAATGTCTTCCCTTTTTCTACTGTGGGAGCATCTGCCATCTGTAGCATTGAAAAGGATACTCTACCCTTTTTCAATTTGCTTTCAATATTGCTTATTTTATTTTCTACAGTTTCCATTGTTTCCATTGTTTCCATTAACATATTAGTACAATTGTTAATCTTCCCTCTGATATCATTAAGGGCCTCCAGCAAAACTATGTTTGCCATTATTGGATGAGCAAGAGCCTTAATGGTATATTTTGACAATGTATCAGGACAGTGTATAAGAAATTCAGGGTCCAAGATGATACTTTCAACCTCCTTGTCAAGCTTTTGAAAAACAGTATTTGGAGATCCTACTAAAATAGAGGTGTCAGCAATATCTAAAGATTCTCACATCATAATAGTCCCAGAAAGATCTAACGGACTAAATGGATCTAACTTAGTCATCTCTTTTGAATCATAAATTGTAATTATTTCCTTTATCTTAGTTTCTCCCTGCAACAATTTATTTAGGGGGTTTTGTTTCCTTATTTTTTTCCTCACACTTATTCCTAGATTTTATATGCCCCTTTACTTCAAAGTAATCAGAGATTTTAGAGGTGCTAGTTTTAATGTTACTAATAGGAGGATCTATCTCCTTCTGGGATTCTTCTCCCAGATATTTACTCCTTGCTTGAGAAGTGACTTGATTGTTTCTCTGAAAGAAGGCAAGGCCTCAGTTGGAAAAGGGTACTGCCTTTGCCTTTCATGTGCTGGGCCTGGCACTTCGATGACAGTGTGCATTCTGCCACAGTCATGTTTGTTAATTGCAAATGCTTCCAAATGTCATTGCAAAATTGGGAGAAGCTTTGGGAAAAGCTTGTAATCTTTGAACAAATCTATGATGTCATACTCTTTGTTGTTGGTAGAGATTGTCACCATAACATGTGAATCAGGGATCAAAATGGTGTGGTATTGACCTGGAATTTGTATCAGTAGCATGTTAGCGAGATCCACCACACAGCCTTGTGGTGTGAGAAAATCAATTCCTATGATACTAGGATTATCATGCATTACCATCAGTTGGAAGGTGTGTCAGGCCTTCAAATGGCCTAGCTCTACCGGTAGAGGTAGAGAATGGTATGTGGGTAGCCTAGTACCATCTACTCCTGACATGTTGGTCCTCCATCCAGTGGACCAAGGAGATGTGTCTGGGTGTTCATCATGTAATACAGACACAGCCGCACCTGTATCTAGCAATATGACGAGTAGGTGGCCACCGACCTCAATCTCAATGCAGGGTCTTCCATTTGTATCCAAGACCAGCTTGTTTACAATCCAGACTGGGGCCAGTAATTGTCAATCTGTCCTACTGGAAGCATGGAGAGGTTGGGCCTGACTCCTGTGAATCACTTCACCATGCTGCACTGATGCCATATAGGGAGAAGCTTTTGGGTTCAGGCCTGTATGGGCCTGAAGGCCTGCACTTCCAGTATCACCATGACCCATTGGGGTCTGGGTCGCTGGTTGTACGGTCACAAGAGCCTGTGTGGGAACAGCGTCCACTACAGAGTGCACTTGTTTCAGGAGCTCTCAGAATTTCTGATTCTCTTTGGCTATCTCCCTATATGAAGGGCCTGTTCTTTGTTGTTGTGGTTTACCCTTACCCAAATGGTTTTTTATTCTTATGCCAATTCTGGTTCCCACCCCATTGTTGTTGCTGCTGTGGTTGTTGTTGGTGTTGGGTCTGTTGGTGGTGTTGGTTATCAGTTGGAGGGGCCTGTTGATGTAGGGCCTGCCCTTCCACAGTGTAGTAAATCATGGCCTCTGAAGCAGGCTCCACGGTGGCTACCTTCTTGGAACTGGAGCCCCGGATCACGGATGTATAGATGGTAAGCTCTCTTGGTTTTCTGAAGGATGTCGGCAAACCTGTCCATATTGGGGTAGGTGGTTGGCTCTACCTTTTCTCATACTGCAGGAATCATGTTCCTAAGGAACAAGGTCTTATACTCAATAAAATCTACATCCGCAGCTTATTGTGCCAAGTGCTTTCCTGCTCAGTAGGCCATCCAAAATCTCTGATGGTAAGTCGCTGGACTTTCCTTTGCATTCTGTTTTACAGGGTATGCAAGCATCATTCCTACTTCACCTGGGCTGTGAGTAGAAATTAGCTCAGCTGTGACTTCATCAAAGGTGGAATTCCCATCCTGGCGGATGGCATTGGAGAGTTTGGCTTGCAAACTAGGATCAATGGTTTGGCATAGTATCTGGACCTGGTATTCTGCAGTGAGGCTAAGCATCTCGCATTTAAATTGCACCTTCTCTAAGTGACAGCTGAGGTTGTCAGATGGGTTCATCCGACTGATACTGTCAGCTATTTTCTGAACAGAGTAGGCCATTTGTAGGGGATTATTGGGTCGATCAGGCAGAGGTAGATTGTCTCAGGTGCCGTCTAGGGTGGCCTGAGCTGTAGCCTTGGCCGCAGTACAAACAATACCATCCTGAGTGCCAGCCTTTTGTAGAAGCTGCCTAATCTGGATTTTAATGGCCCATTTACTTGTCTCAGGAAGAGGTACATTGACTATTGCAGTTTCAATCATCATTTCTATGTCTCGCCTGTCTTCCACATTAATAACGGCTATCGGTGTTGCCATCAGGACCAGGCCTGGGTCTGCTCCCCCCCATCATGGGGGCTGCCATGTTGGCATCTCCCATGATGGGTATCATGACGTTGATGATGTATGACATGGTGTAGGTGTTGTGGGGACCTGCCATGTTGTGGATGGCTAGGTGGGGTTTCTGGGCCACAGTAGGGGTGTGACTGGGTGTTGTATTTTGAGATGTCATCATCTGATACCTCCCCTTCAGATGACATGTGTAAGGCTGGGGCTACACCTCCCATCACCTTAACATGTCCAGCCAGAACCTCCCGCTGATGGTGCAGTTTCACCATCTTGGTTTTACATTCAGCATGATTCACAGTTGCAACATCCATATCAACCTCATCTTGCATTTACTTCTGCAACACTCTATACATGGTGCTCAGTTCGTGATTGTCCCTAGTAGCCACGTCTAAGTCATTACGTACCTGGTTCATCTCATTCTGTAGTTCTCCCATCTCCTCACTCAATTGAGCATTTGCAGTACTTAGCAAATCATTCATATGCAAAGCCTGTCCCTTTTCCTGTCTCAAACTTTCACACTCCTGCTTCAATATACAAATTTCCTGTTCTCCAGCTTGAGCTGAATGATGCAAAAGTGAATCCGTTTCATTTGCAGAGTTTGGAGTTCAGACTCTAAGTTCTGCTGCAGTCTAACACATTCCATTTCCTGCAAACTCATCTGTTTGCTTAACAGATGAAATTTGCAGATCAAGAGTTCAGAACCTTGCTTTGCAGGCTTCCAGAGCAGCACAGAGAGCTGCAACCATCAGCCCTTTAGCTTGATGCTTATTTGTTGATTGTCTCATCTCCATGTACTAGGTTGAAATCCCCAGCATAGGATTTTCAGATTGACTTGCATCCCACGCAAAGTCAGCACATCCTCCATGGGAGATAAGGAAGTTCGAGACATCGAGTCTCAGTTCTGCGCAGATATTTGATACGGTGGCCATTGTGTGGGAGGGAACGAAAAATCAAACTGTGAAAAAGGCACTGTGCTATGTATCGATCCACAGCAGGAGCACTTTATACACAGCCAGGCTACTGTAAAAGTTGTAGGCTTACAGTTCAAAGCTGTAATGGAGTGAGTCGAGTCGGCATCGACCACACCAGAAAAAGAAGACATCCAGACTTTGTAAGTGACTACAAACTGGTTCTAAACTGGGAGTGGTGCTACGGGAATGTACACCTACTGTCCCCGTGGGGAAAGAGAAAAGTTATAGCAACTAGTGAAAACTTACAAACACCAAATATTGCTTGCTCATGGTTGCCAATTGTCAGGAGGTCTAAACCTCACTTTCAGGTTCTTGGCAATATTGGGAATGCAAGTAATCACAGACACATTACATAAGAGTAACAAACTTGTTTATTACTACCAAAAAGGATAAAATCAGAGTTGCCCTAAGCAGTTCTTACCAATACGAACCGGGAGCCACTGGTAAGCATTCCCTATACCTTGATGTTTCTTTGTGTCTCTTGGGCTCTCCGAGGTACAAGACTGGTGTATCACATTATATACCTATGATAATTACTATGGTTACAGTAAGATAGAAACATTTCTAGTTACAGAGATGAGCCATATTGGCTAAATTAGAGGAGGCTCCACAGTCCAAGATAACATTATACAATTTTGTAGTAGTCATCAGTTTGTGAACAAAAGAGTTCTTATACAGAGTCTTTCATAACTCAGTGTAATAGTACAAATCACCAAAAGGTGGCAATGCTGACTTACATATCATAATTATTCCAGAGACACAGGTGTCTTGGCATCTTACAAGTAAGAAATACATAGAAAATACATAGAAGAATGTATGTATTAGCAAGCAAAGTGTATTTCAACAATATGTGTACATATCCTGACATCTAATGTTGTACAGTAGATGCCCTTAGCCCTATATGTTAGTACAACATATGCTTAAGCACTAGCTGTCTACGGTGTACCTCTGAGGGTACCAATTTGGGTTCAGGGTCCTCATGTAACAGCAGCCACACCGTTCAGCCAGAGGGAAGGGCATGTAATGGCTAAGGAAGGTTCCCTGCCTGTGTATCTGGCACCCCACCACCACTCCACACAACATATCAGTGATAAAACATGGCATGTAGTCATGCCCTACCCCCAGTCACCCACCTGGGCAGTAGCAAGCTAGGAGTGTGGGTGTAGAAGAGGTGTAGGTCAATGCCACAGAAGCAGCACATTTCTTACTAACTACACCACTGTTACAAGCCAATAAATAATTATGTAAATAATTTCTATTATACAAGTAAACAACGTAGTTGTATAGCAATTAACAATATTAGAGTTTATGTTTATTAAGCAGTAAGTGCATGCGGGAATGATTTCTGAAGGAAAATATACATCATAACTTCAGCATTGACTTTCAGTGTAAGTATATATTAGTTACACCCTTCTGATGTTTTATTTTAAGTGTCAGTTTCGGTGTACTTACTTTGCAAATACATGTTACTTAGGAATTAACTGTGGAAACAATGCCACAGAAGCAGCACCTTCCTTAGTAGCTATAACACTGTTGCACCCTTCTTCTTACACTTTGTGTCAGTTTCTAAATTCTTACTTTGCAAAATTGCTAGTATTGTTGTAACAGACATGTTTCATCTGTGGAGAGACAAGGATGTTGATGGTGTTGAATGTGTATTTATTTTCTGTGCAGCAGCTAAAATAGCTAACCAGGTATGGCTGAATAACAGCTTTGGAGAAATATGGATGCATAGTTGATTTTGTAAACAGAAATACCATAAACAAGAGGACAAGGGGTAATAATAGGTAACTTAGCATTTTTGGTTTTAAAGCTATACACAATGAGAACCCAGGAATAAAATGCTATACTGAATTTGTGTAACCATGTCCTAAAAATCTCACCAACAGAAATCAAAATCATCAAAGTATTTAGACAAAAAATCCAGAAACATAACAGGTCAAGCCGATGTTTTAGTTCAAGGGGATGAGGTTGCTGATAAAATACTATGAAATGCTTCAATACTGGATACAGTTGGAGTCCACATACTCAATAATGATATACTGAACAACTCTCCAAGAGTACAGAATGTTACTAATATTATAGAGCACGATACTCACGTCACAAAAATCTTATTTCTCTATGGTCTCAGCAGAGAAAGTAATGAAAAAGATGCAAAATTAAAACTAGTCATCACAGATCTACTTGAGCAATTATTAAATATTTTGATAGAGGATCCAAGTGCTCTACTAGTGTCAAGAGTTGGCTCTGATCAAGAATTTGATCAGATTCAACTTACAGTAACATTCATTACTCTTAACAATAAAATAGTGGACAATGTTTGCTTTGGACACTATGGGACTACCTCTGGTTGATATGGGGACTCATTGTGCTTAAATGACTTTTGATCTATCTTGCAAGGTTATTATTAGACCAGAGGATCCACAAAATATCACTGAGGCCCCATGAGGTTATAATGTTTCCACTTCAAATAATTATGAAATATTGACTAACTGGTCAGATTGACTGCCCAGAATTCAAGAAGTGGAGATTACTTATTATAAATCTCAGTCCCTAGCTAGCTCTATTTTATTATGGAACATGGCTGGACTGTTGTCCAAGCTTTCATTCAGGGAATGGCTTGATTTTGTTAATCAATTTACAATGATCTGCCTACAAGAAACATGACATTTACCAGAGAATGATGTATCTTTGAATGGGTATATTATGTTTCAAGTTCCTGGTAGCAAGATAACAAAACTAGGCAGGCCTTTGGGCGGACTTGTAACATCAGTTAGGATCAACAAAGAGGTAAAAGAGGAACAAATACAGAGTAATTCAAATACTCAAGCCTTTTTTGTACAGTTAGGTAAATTAGAGTTGTGTTTGATTAATTTTTATGTCCCTCCATCTAATTCCAAGTATTATCATGAAGAAATATGAGTTGACTTGGAAGCTGCAGTTCATAAAGGTTGGGCTATAACAGCTTGTGAAAATACATTAATGTGTGGCAATTTTAATGCCAGAATAGGCAATTATGATGGATACTCTAATAGTGATATTGACAACTGGTGTTATGAAGAAGCATTTAAATGTCCCAGACTTTCAACCAATCCATTAATTAATTAATAAGAAGGGACATAAACTAATTGAGATACTCACTATTCATAACTTAGTCCTGATAAATGGTAGGTTAAGGGGGCCTTGCAGGTATCAGCAACCCACTATTGTGCTAAAGGCCCATCAGTGATTTATTTTTTTCTTTTGTAATGGAAACATGGATGTATGGGACTCTTGTGAGGTGATTGCTAAACCTGGTAGTGATCACTTCCCTCAATCCCTAATTCATAAAAATACAGGAATGCCAGACATAGAAGATCATTTATATCCACTGTTTGAAATAAGACATTCAATAAAAACTACATGGAAAGACAGATGGCAAATAATACAGACTACCTTCATCTCCTTGCTTTGTATGGCTCAGAATGGTCCTAGATTACTAAAAGAACTAGATATATGCTTTCAAAAAATTAGAGCATTGTTAGCAGTTAAAGTTTCCAATAATACTCAAAATAAAGCTCTCCCTACCTGGTTTGATCAAGATTGTTGAAGAGCTAAAAAGGGTATAAATCAATTTATTAAATATGTTAAAATAAATAAATGCCAAACTAACTACAAACTTCTGAATAAGGTGAGAGAGGAATACAAACTCGTACTAAAAGGAAAACAATTGGATCATCGACTGAAACAGTGGGATAAGACATTAACAGTCATTAATAACAAGCATCAAGCGTACTGGCTCTTGGTAGCCAATGGCACCAATAATGTTAGATATGAGATTGACTCCTATATTTCCATGAATACCTGGGTTGAGCACTATTCAAAAATATTTAAGCAATAAGGCATGACAGGGTGTGTGTTATCGTGTAATAACGTCACTCCTGGGGTGGGTTGAAGCATGAGGCAAAGCTGTTCCTGTTACTATGCCACAAGACATCATGTGGCGGGAGCGCGGGGCCCGCCACCGCATTACATTCACTATTTCTCGTTATCATTCTCAAAAAGAAGAGAAATTAGAGGCAAAAAAACTCTGTTTAATGCATTACTTAGGGTTGTTCCACAGCTACAAAAGTGAGGAAATTCGCTGTTAGGGTTAGTAGTGCTATGATATTTAGAAGTTGCTTGGCCTGATCCATGCAATTACACTGTTTCTTACAAAGAATACTTACTGCATCTTTAGTATTGAAACACACTGAAGGTCTATGTATGTACATCAGCAGTACACCTTCATCAGTAAGAATGCATCTGATACTGGCAGTACGAATTTCACAGCGTTGAACAGGCAATGCTTTTCCATTTGTTTACATCAGCCTCTCTATCTTGAGTAAACAGTTGCAGTAAATGTACTACTATGTAAATCACATACTAAATGTAACACTACTTTTATCTTGAGCATGCTAGTGTCTTGTAATTAATTTATGTATTTCTCTTAATTAATGTATACTCACTAGTGTTAAAACCTTTCTACAACTGTCATCATGCACCTTCAGCATTTATTTTGACTAACGGCACAGTACCAGTTGTGGTGTGGTGTGGGGCATCAGTAGGTAAGGCCATGCAACTACTAAGTGTGGTATGTTGTGTGCAGCTGCAATCAGGGATGTGTATGTTTGGTGTAGATGGCCTCAGTTTTGCTGTTGATCTCCACTGTGCATGCAGTACCTGGTCAGGTGGGTGGGGATGTCTCGTAGTACATTTAGACAATTGTTTGTTATTTCTATCACCTGCTGCTGGATGTCTGTCATTGGTTGTGTTGACTTGGTCCTCCCCCATACTTGTGTGTGTGTGTGTGTCTGTGTGTCTGTGTGTGTGTGGTGCTGGGGGGGAGTGAATCGAATTAGGTTTTCAACCCTAACAGCGAATTTCCTCTCTTTTATCGCTGTGGAACAATCCTAACTAATGCATTAAACGGAGTTTTTGCCTCTAATATATATATATATAAATATATATATATATATATATATATATATATATATATATAAGTATATATATATATATATATATATAGGAATAAAAGCTCCTTTGATATACAGACCTATTTCATTATTAAACAATTTAGGTAAAGTGTTCTCCAAAATAATTCTCATCAGGCTTTTAAAACAAATACAAAGTCTAGGTGATTTTTCAGAATGTCAAACTGGTTTCCATTCTGGATACTGTACCACCTTTCTCTGTTAAGATAAGTGTATTGTCTGTATTACCTATGTACCATCTTTATGGCCTGGATCATGGCTGAAAGCAATCCATTGGATCAGTGCACCTCCTGGTAAACAAATAAATATATATATATTTTTTATATTACTAACTTATTTCAGTTTTGGATATACACCTTTGAGTCTGGGACTCTTTTCCAAAGGTTCCAAGTCAGTGAAATGCCATACTGTAAAATACTGTACAGGGCAAAACAATAAAGATAGAATCTCATAGTTCCTACAGATAATTACAGTCAATGTCACAGCATCGAACATATAGTCAAAAATAAAGACAAGAGGAAATCCAGAGGCAAGCATTAGGGTGTCAGGGTACATTAGGTGAGTACACTGTTAGTGCAGATTAAAATTCATTGCAAAGGTGCAGGGAGACCGACAGGTTGGGAGGAGACCTTGTAGTCAGAGGGATGGTATATGGCCAGGGCTTTGACAGGAGTAAGAACACAGAAGTAGTTCAGCCAGAGTAGTCTTTGTCAAAGAGAACATGTGGTACCACAGTTAAGTGCTATGGGGGTGAGGAGAGGGGGCAGAGGGGTGGGGTAAGGGTAATTAGGATGGAAGTGAAAGCTAGAGTGGGGATTCGGGGGAAGGAGTTAAATGAGTACTGGAACAGTGAGGGTATTAGGGGCTGCTAGAGGGGGTCGAGGTAGTGCATGCAGCGGGGATTATTAGTTAGAGCACCAGCAGACCTTTTCATGCTCTAGATGAGACCATATCCCGGATTGCCCCCTTTTCTCTCACAAAAAGACAAAAGACCATTGTTTGTTGTTGTGCTCAGATTGGCAATTAATTTATTTATATTCATAATTCCATATTACATTTCAATTTCTTTATAATCATATTTTCAAAATTTCATTTATTTCCATCCATATATCAATCTCTGATTATCCTTCCCCCAGATGAAAACCTGGGTGCCTTCTTCTTCTCCTTTTCTGTTAGGTAACGGTGAAAACCGAGACTGTTTTCTCCTTCATCTTCTTCCTCTTCTTGTGTTATTCCTTTTTTCTTCCCCCTTCCCTCCTCCCCCCCTTTTCTCCTGGCACCCACCTTTGGTAGTCCATAACCATATTATCACCTGCCATCCACCTTTGGCAGTCCAACTGTCCGACCAGACGATCTGTCATCCACCCTGACAGACCCACCATACAGTCCCATCTTGACTGTCTTCCCTCCTGCTCTGCCTAGTAGGGGTGGGTGGGAGGGATCAAGCCTCAGCAAAAAAGTGGCTGGGGCCCCTTGTGCTGCTCCTTATGTCTGCCTCATAGCCCTCCCTTTCCTGCTACCTGCCCATTGTTCTGGCCCTTAGCCCCTTCCCTTCCTTCCCCCTTCCCTTCTGAGCACAACCATTCTATGCAGGAGGGAAGAAGTGCACTAGGACAACCTGGTCTGCCCCTTAAAGGGCAAACTCCATTGTTCCGGATTCCCCTCTTTTCCCTCACAAAAAGACAGAGACCACTGTTTGTTGTTGTGCTCATATTGTCAATTAATTTATTTATATTAATAATTCCATATCCATTTCAATTTCTTTATTATTATATTTTAAAAATTTCATTTATTTCCATCCATATATCAATCTCGGATTATCCTTCTCCCAGGTGAAAACCTGGGTGCCTTCTTCTCCTTTTCCGTTAGGTAACGATGAAAACCGAGACTGATTTCTCCTTCATCTTCTTCCTCTTCTTGTGTTATTCCTTTTTTCTTCCCCTCTCCCCTCCTCCCTCCCTTTTTTCCCCACTAGCCAGTCTCCAGCTTGTGTTGGATGGCTGGCTTCACCCATACTTCGGGTACTATTCTACCTTACCTCAGGGAATATCCTTTTTATTCCTTCTTTCTTTCCTCCTTTTTTTTTATATTCCGTTTTTTTGCATGTTTTCTCCATGCTTCTATAAAGCCCATTGTTTCTGTATTGAACATATCTATGGCTAGGTCCGACAGGTGCACACTGTCTGCCCTGTAGAAATCTTCTACCCATTCTTCTACTCCTCTCAGTATCACCTGTCCTCCCATCTGCCTTACCAACATCCCAACCCTCCTTTTCATCTTCCTCCTGGCCCTCTCTACTGCTCTGTGGCTGTGCTCCTGCCTCCACACCTTCCCGTATCGTATCTGACCATCACGATGCCTTGTCTGGCAACCACCACTGTCATGTGCCCTAAATCCCTTTTTATTTGTAAGAATGTGTCTACCCAAGGTCTGCCTGCAAGGTCGTTGCTCCCTAGATGTATAATAATGAGGTCTGGACTGGGTCACTGTCCCTTGAGTTCTTTTAAGGTTGGAAGCAGCTGTGCCCACCTCATCCCCCGTATGCCATGCCAGACCAACCTACACTGTCTTGCATCCTGGTACAGCTGCCTTCCCCCAGCCTTCTTCTCTGCTCTTTTTCCAGCCCAATAAATATAGGAATGGCCGCTGATCCAGACTTCCATGATCCTCCCTCTACCTATGAGGTTCAAGCAAAATTAATTTTACATGTGCTCATAGTGTCATACCCGTATTCTCCCTCCTCATTATTCTCTTTTTTTTTTATGTGTGTCCTCCCACCATCTTTTTCCATGTCTTGCCACCCCCCGAGTTCTGCAACTCAAACCAGGAGCACCACCTTCAAATACATTTTTTTTTTTTACTTCAGTGATGTAATGCATCTGTTATAACTGGCCGATCGCCAGTGTCCCTTTTCCAATATCCCATTCAACATCTCTCCCGCTGCTGCCCACTGTGAGGCAGCCCCAATCTGCAAGGAATGGGATGAGTAATTAGCCAGGTCTTCCCCCATGAATTGCATGCCCTTTTTGAGTAATGCTGTGACTTGGTAGCCAGTGACCCTTTTTCCATCACCATGTACAAATAATTTCCCTATCCTGTTCCTATGCTCTGCTGTGAGAGCCCACAGAGCCTGTACTGGGCATATTGTACCCGCTGCTTGCCCTTTCAGTGTCACTATGCAGCCTTGCCCTCTTTGATCCATTTTTGACCTCCTTATCTTGATCTGTATCTCTGTTACCCCCCAGTTTTCATCTTCCCATTCTAACCCCCCTTCCTTGTCTTCTCTCCCATGGCCTACCACATTGCTCACTCTCATGGCCCCTGTGAACATTACCATGTAAATTGTGTGAAATAGTTGAGCCTCGGCCTTTGATCTGCATATTGCTGGGAGCACATCCTGCAGCCTTATTAGCCACTGCTCCCCTATCGGCCTACTATTATCTACTAGCCCTTGTTTCAACCTGCTCCATCCTTGCATCATTCTTCTGATGAGTAATGATTTTGTTAGGTCCTTCCACCCTTTTAGACTGCAGATAACACTAATACCTGCCAAATAGACTCCCATAGTGGTGTGGGATGTACCTTTTTTCAACTGCTCCATGGAGAACATGCCCAACTGCTCCTCTGTGAGTGGCCTACTTACCTCCATCTGGCGCTCTGCCCTGAATGTTTGAAACACTCACCAGGCACCATCATAGGCCCTCAGAGTCCGAGGCGCCCATGAGCTGTGAAACAACAGTTCTGCTTCTTCTTGCCAACATCCCAGATGTTCATTGGTATGGGTGTTTTTAGTTCTTCTGCAGCTGATGCCAGCCTCCGAAAATGGTCCAGCTGCAGATGGGAAAGGCTGTCAGCCAGGGTATTGTGCACCCCTTCTATGTGTTGTGCTCTAAATGACATGTTCAGCTGCAAAGCCCTTAAAACTAAAAGTCGTAATACCTGCATGACTGTGCCTGACCTGGCTCCCCTGTTGTTCAACACATCCACCACTGCTCTATAATCACACCAAAATGTCAATTTCTGATCCCGTAATTCCTCCCCCAGACCAAGGTACATGCCCATATGGGCATGATCTCTAGTAATGTTATATCTTTCACTTTCCCCTCCTTCATTCAACTGGCAGGCCAGGGTTCTGTGAACCATCTACCCCTCAGGTAACCCCAATTGCCTAGCCCCCCAGCAGCATCTGTGTAGAGGTCAAGGTCTGTATTGTATAGCCAATCCTCTTGCCAGAAAGAGCACCCATTGTGCTCCCTGAGGAATTCTTCCTAGATTTTAAAATCCTCCCTGACACCTCATGTCAGATCTACCCAGTGATGTGGTCTGGTGACCCCTGCTGTGGCCCTGGCTAACCTCTTTGTGAATGCCCTTCCTGGTCCGATGGCCCTGCATGTGAAGTTCAGGTGCCCCAGTACCTGCTGCACCAACTTTAGTTGGACCTATCTCCTGCTGGTATGTACTTGGATTAGTTCCTTCAATTTCTTTACTTTTTTATCCGATAGTTTAAATACTTCACTTGGGGCATCAATCTCAATCCCCAGAAATTCCATAACCCTGCTGGGCCCCTCTGTTTTTTCTGGAGCCAATGGGACTCTCAACTCCTGGCACAATTCCTGAAACTTACCCAGCATCCTCTGTGTCTCCCTTTCTCCCTTCCCAATGAAAATAAAGTCATCCAGATAATGGATGACTGTCCTATAACCCATTTTTTATTGGTATATCCACTGCAAGCTTGTGCTGAACGCCTCGAATGTAGCGAATGCTGTGAAACAACCCATTGGCAATGCTTTGTCAAAATAATACTGTCCCCCACTTTTAAAACCCAATAGATCCCAGTTCTCCCTCCTAACCAGAAGCAGTCTGAAATTGGACTTAATGTCCATTTTTGCCATCCATGCATCCTCTGTGGCCCGGATTGTCCAGACTGCAACCTCTAGTGTCGCATATGTCACCTTACTATGTTCCTCACTGATGAAATCATTCACTGACTCCCCTTCTGGATAGGACAGGTGGTGGATCAACCTGTACTCCCTTTCTTGTTTCTTGGGTACCAAACCCAATCATGAGATCCGCATGTTTGGCAATGGGGGGGTGTTAAATGGGCCCTCTACCCTAGCTGCTGCCTTTTCTTTCTCTATCCTCTGTCTTAGCATTTCCTCCTTTCCTTTTACTGACCCAAGGTTGCTTGCCCTCGCTTGCCTGGGTCCCCTACACTGCAATGAAAAGCCTGTGTTAAAACCCCTTAAAATCATATCCCACACGCTTGTGTTCAGATATCTGTCCAGGTAAACTGTCCATGCTTTCAAGTTGATGGGGGTTCTGGCCATCTCAAAATGTTCCCTGCTGTGCCCCCACCACTCCTCCCTGTCCCCTTCCTCTCATTTTGTCCGACCTTCCTTCCCTCAGTTTTTCTGACCCCCTCTATTCCCGTTCTCCCTACCCCACCCTCCCCTGTTCCATGTTTGCCCTTTAAACCCCTGGCCATCTCGAAAAAACTGTTGACCTGATCCTTGCCCCTGTGCCCTTGTGCTTCCTGGGCCCATGTCATTCTACATTTGCTTGATGGGTGCCCTCCTCTGCATTTTGAGAAAACATGCCAGAAACGACATTGAGGCCACAAGCAAAAGGCCTTGTTATAGGCCCAGCAGCATCTCTGGGGTGTAAACCCCTTTTTGTTCCATTTACCTTCCGGTGCGGACTGATCTGTTACGTAACCCATCCACAAATTTATCTGCTTGGTGTCCCATCTCATGTCCCCAAATGTTGCCATTCTCTGCTGAAAACATTCATCATAGTATAACCACCCCCCCGTCCTTTGCTTTTGCTCTCCGTATTATCAATGAATAAGTAATGAGCGGGATGCCTAGCTCCAGCCTTTCTTCCAGAATGATGGCTGAAAAAGTGGCAAAACCTAGGAACCACCCATCCCAAGTCTTCCCTTTCGTGAACTTGTCATCCTCTTTTTTCCCTAAAAGCACTATGGCAGCTGCCATCTCACTCTTACCTATGACCTCAGTTTCCTCATACTTGGCTGCTGCCTTCTGGCTCACCAAAGTGAATATATCCACATATTCCCCTTTCCATATTTTTTCCTTTATGGCCAGTGGCACATGCTCGCCTATCCTCATCCCAGGCGCACCTATCTCTCTCGTACCTTTTCCTTCTCTCTCCACTCCCTATTCATTCTATTTCGGCACCTCTTTCTCCATCCTAATCTCCGCAAGAGCTGATTCCATCTGCCCCAGCCCTCCTTTCCCCAGTGCCACCACAATTTGCCCTATATATTCTTTTATACTGTCACCCACTGTGCTGGATGTGTTACCTGTAACCTTGCCTGGGCCGAGCTGCCTGGAGTCCTCCAAAGTTCCCCTTGCTTCTCCCTGTGTTTGAGGTGGAGGGTGAGCTACTGGGGTCTGCGGAAGGAACACTCCGTTCTGGGCTTCATGTCTGGGTTCAGCCGGGGAGATCCCCCCTTGATCTGGGGGGTTACTGGCATCACGGGGTCCACAGGCCATGGGGTACTGGATCAACTGCCTTGGCGGGCCCTGCTATCACCATTGGTACCCTAGCGGGACTACGTAGCCCTTCGGCTGGTCGTTTCCCCCTGCCACCTTTTCCTGTGCCCACTTTTCTCTTCTCCCCGGGTCTCCCTGGTTCCTCCCCCTCCACCAGTTCCCACATTCTGTTTGCCTTTTCTGCCAATTCAATTATAGCCTTGTAAGCATCTTCCTTTGATGGCCTGCTCTTCTTTGGTGCCATGTCTGTCTTATCTTTGCTCTGTGAAGACACTACAGGAAGAGAAAAACAGGGTTATTTGTATATCTGTACCTTTTTGTACACCTTCCTCCTGTCCTTCACACCACACACCCCTTTAAAACAGACCAGGCCACCAGCAAAGGCCCCCATCCTGCTAGACAGGTCGCCGGGTCCCTTGGCTGTTCTCAGCCATGCCCTACTGAGACCACATTGTGAGAGACCCAGCACCCCCCTTTGTCCTCCACTCAAGTGCCTCCTCTTATTTATAATTACAATTTTTGGGGGGGCCTTGAGCCTCTAGCAGCATCCTGCCGTCCCTCAGCAAGGCCTCACTGTCCTGGCCTCCCCAGGAGCTTCCTTCTTCTGAATGCTGCCATTTTCCAACCTCCCCACCTGCCTGGGCTGACCAAGGCACCACCAATCAGCATCCCTACTATAGGAAGCAGACGCATCGCGTGGTCCAACAATTGGCCACCTTCCCTTATATTCCTGCCTGTGCCAGCTTCTTTTCACTTGCAGTACCCAAAAGGAGGGAAGGGCCAAAACAGCAAGCAGCCCCCAAAAAGTGAGGCACCGCCCAATGCGACCAACCACCAGTGTGGCGCCGCCCCGCGAGTACCGGTCACGATCCCTCCTTCTGCCCTTGTCCTCCCCAGGTCCCTTATTCCCCCAGTATGCCTCAAAAGGAACCCTCAGAGCCATGGAAATCACCCTATCACATGGGCATGCTTTTGTCCCAATCCCCCGGTGGCGTGTGACGTCACGTCACGTGGTCCCCTGTCGTACTCACTCTCCCTTGTTCCAGGGCCTTTTTCCAGGTCTACTTTCCTTAGTTGCCAAACAAAAATGCCTCATCCTGCCCCAGTAGCCACCCAAAAAATCCAGGAGAGTGCTCTCCTATGCACCCCCACATGGCGTGTGATGCACGCCATGCAGTCCATGCGTAGGGACCTCTTCCAGGCCTATCATCTATTCTTGGCAACCAAGAGGCCACAAAACCACCACCAGTGCACAAGAGCAAGACACAAGGATTATTACAACCCCCCATGCGGCGTGTGACACTTGCCATGTGGTCCCAGGATCGAGCTCACCCTTCCCGGCTTCAAAAGCTTATTCAAGGCCTCCTGATCTTAAAACATCAAACAAAACAGCCTCTCAGTGCCACCTTAGCCCAAGAACCAAAGGCAAGTGCCTGTCTAGCAAAAACCCCAAGTGGCGTGTGACTCACGCCATGCCAACCATAGGCTCAGAGCCTCTTCTAGGCCTCCCTTTCCTCCTCAGGCCCAGAAAGGACACTAAACAGCCACCAGAGCTCCAGAACAAGGAAACAAGGACAAAAAGGGATTTTACAACCCCACATGTGGCGTGTGATGTCACACCACATGGTCTCGGCTCACGCTCACTCACTCTGTCTCCACGGCCTCTTCCAGGCCCACTATTCATAACAGGCAACCACACAAAAAGGGATAAACTGCCGCAAGTTGCAAAATCAAGGAAATGCATTTTACTACATCCCAAAAACTGTGCGTGGCGCCATGCCATGAGTTCCATGCTCACACACTTTCTCCCCTGCTCAGGGGCTCTTTCAGGTATACAAATTCTTAGCAGCCAGCAAAAAACCTGTCCTCAAAGTACCACAAAGCATCACAATAATCAAACGTCTTTACAACAAGACCCCCACAAGGCATGTGCATTGCCCCATGTGGTCCTGGGTTGCTGTCTCATCCACATTCTGATCACCATCGCTACTCAGGATCCCACACATTTGCTCAGTTGTATACTGTAACATGTTTTATCTTAATACTGTATATATTCTTCTTCTCCTTCTCTTCTTTTTTTTTAAACAATTCAACATATCTTCCTACAACAACAACTGTTTGTTTCCTTACCTCTCTCTCCTGGTGAACAAACCTCAAAGAATTTACCAATCCAACATGCTGCAGCTGATGTAGATCAAAACTCCAGCAAAAAGTGGCTGAGCCCCCTTGTGCTGTCCCTTATATACCTCCCTTCACCCCTTCCCTTCCTGCTACCTGCCCATTGTTCTGGCTTTTAGCCCCTCCCCTTCCTTCACCCTCCCCTTCTGAGCACAACCATTCTATGCAGGAGGGAAGGGGTGCACCAGGACAACCTGGTCTGCCCCTTAAAGGGCAAACTCCATTAACAGAGAAAGGTACAGGAAATAGAATACACTGAATATATTGAGTACAGCTTGATACAATTACATGCAAGAATACAGCTGAAACACAATAAAGTAGCAACTAAAGTGAGGGTGCAATATGCATGATGTACACTCAGTCAGTCTTATGATTGTTCAGCATTGTACAATGGGACAGTTTAGTCTTAGGAAAAGAAGAATTAGAACTCTCATGTGAGGGTAGTCATGCCCCACCCCAGCCATCCACCTGGGCAGCAGCAGGACAGGGGTGTGGGTTTAGTACAAATGTGAGTCAGTCTCACTAAAGCAGTGCATTTAAAGTTGTGTAAGTAGACAACACACATTGTGAAACTAGTTAACAACTACATAGTAGTGCAGTTGCAGTGTAGCTATACAGTATTTACAGTGTAATTAGTGACACTTAAAATTATCCTTCAGAATTCATTCCCTCATGAACTTACTGCAGTATAACATAGTGGTTAAAAGCACTGACCTGCAAATCTGGAGAACTGGGTTCTAAATACAGAGCCACCACTTGTATACTGTGCAACCGAAAAAAAAGAACTTCAAATAAACATGCAATCTAATATTGTAAATTGCTATACAATAAAACATTATTAATTTACATAATTACTTATTGACTTTTAAAAATGCTGTAGTTTCTAATGAACGTGCTACTTCTGTGGCAGTCTTTCCACAGTTAATGCATAACTAACATGTTCTTAAAAAGCAAGTACACAGAAACTGACAATTAAAATAAAGTGTAAGAAGAAGAGTGTAACAGTGCTGTACTTACTAAGGAATATGCTGCTTCTGTGGCATTGTCTCCACAGTTAATGACTAAGTAGCATGTATTTGAAAAGTAAGTGCGCAGAAACTGACACTTAAAATGTAAGAAGAAGGGTGTAAAAGTGTTGTAATTACTAATGAATGTGCTGCTTCTGTGGCATTGTTTCCACATGTACTGCTTCTGTGGCATTGTTTCCACAGGATTTCTGAGAATGAAAAAGATGGTGTCTGGTGTGAGTCTGCCTGAAGCAGCAGTGACATAGCTGATTTTATTTTTGTGTATTTTAGACTTATTTACTCCCTGTTTTAGTTACTTTAGGGAACCAAGTAGTGAGTAAGAGCAGTTAGACATATATGTTTTTTTGGGGCTTTTCAGGGGCTCATTAAAAGTTTTTGCAGCATTGTGCTATTAGCTTTTTTGTTTTACGTGTGCTGAAAGACACTTGGTTGCCAAACTGCTGGCACTTGCAATACCACTAGCGCTTCAACGTTTGCAGTTTTATTGAGTTCCATGACCACGCAATTCATTGTGATTATTGTGTTTTCACCTTGCCTGTTCCTGGACTACTTCCCTACCTGAGGCACTGACTCTACCTCTACAGAGCTATGGAGAAGCACTGATGAGTTCACTTGGGAGTTCCAGTAGCGGTGAAGAGAGGACTGTGGCCTGAAGGTTTATTCCAAATACCAGTAATCTGGGAGACTGCAAGGTGGTGAGTCCTCCTGGTACTGGTACTTCAGCTATCCGCATTGTGGAATTTTCATTGTCTGAAGCCAGCTGCTGACTTTTCTGGGGCTCTGCTGTCATAACTGGGGAGTGGGTGTTCTGGTCTGAGTCCCCTGTGGGGAGGAGGTGGGTGAGCTCATCAGAGGGTGTAGCCCTCTCATCTATCTTGGGGGCCCTTTCAAAGTGTACCCATCAGTGGATGGTTTATCTATGAGGCCCTGATCCTTGGGCAGCCTGAGCTGAGCATTTGCAAACCAGGATGTGATTTTGGGGACCTAGTGTTGTCATTCTGGTCCTATTAACATTGACAGTGAACTGGTTGATCTCTCTGGATTTGAACTGTGGGTGTCATCTGGGGACAGCTGTCTGGGGTGAACAGCCCAGTGAAGGTGCATTGGGGAGTACTTGCTGGCAGGTAGTGCAATGCAGTGCAGCCTCGATTGCCTGGGAGTATTCCCATGGTGGATGCCAATGGGCTTCCACCTTGGGAATCCTAAATCCAGGGAGCTGTTTCATTCTGGTGGCCATTCTCTGGGGACATTACATTTTGCAGCCAGTGGTTCTTTGGATTTTCTGTGCTATCTGGCAGTAGGAGACATTGTGAATCCTCTAATGAAGAGAGAGTTGTGGTCTTTGGGAAATGTGAATGATGTGACAATTTTTGCTCTGATGAGGCTGTGAGAGAGCCTCTGAAACTTTATGCACTTTGGCATACATTTACTGCTGTAGTGAGAGTACAGCAGAGTGGATTTGAAAATTTGGCTGGCTGACAGTGGGGGTGAGAGCCCCATCTGCTTTAAACCTTAACTGCAAAGCTTTGGCATGCTTAGCCTCACTTATGAACATTAACTGTTACTCTTCAGTGAATTTTGGACTTTACATTGCTTTTTAGTGGGGTTGGTTCTTTTTTTGGGGGGGCAAGGGGTGGGAGTATTGTTTTATTTCTGTTTTGGATTTGTCATGCTTTTCTGTATTTGCACTGTTTCCTTGCTCTTTGACTGCTGTGATGGGCTTTTATTGGTATGTGTTGGCAGAGCTCTCTACCAGTTAGGTGTTACTGTACTTCCGAGCTCTGGGGTCTCCATCCTTTAAGCTGTCCCCATTTGCCCACTGCAGTATATGGGCACTATCGGGCTTTGGGGATATTAAGGAAGAGGTATAAGGGTGGGGGCCATGGATCTGGAGGGAGAGTGGAGCTGGGTGGGTAGATTGGGATGGTGGGGACTAGAAGATGCTGTGGGGCAAAATGGGCTCCTGAGAGGGGTCTCCCCTGTATGGTGCCCATACCAAAGGGCTCTGCACTCAGTGGGCAGATAACATGGCCAGCCTCAATAACCCATCCTACTTGGTTAGTGTTATATAATGCAAGGTCTATCAAAAACAGAACAGCAGTGATTGCTGATCTTGTTGGGTCATCAGACTTTGCTTGCATCACTGAGACCTGGCTGGATGAGAATGCTGGCCAGTTCTTGAGTCAGCTGTTCTGGGTGGGTTCTTGATGATACACTGCCCAAGGATGGATCATAGGGGTGGGGGTGTAGCCGTTTGTTTTAAAATGGAATTGGGCCTTGTAGATGTGCCAGTGGAGCAGAACAAGTCCTTTGAATGTATCATAGGTGCAGGTGTGTGGTGCCGGATTCCTCTCATCTACCATCCACACAGGGGTGAGAAGCAATTCCTGCAGGAAGTCACAGACTTTGTCATCTATATGGTGTTGGAGTCCCCCAGATGGATGGTTCTGGGGAACTTCAATGCCTGGGTCAATGACAAACTCTCACAATTTGGTCCAACTTATGAACTCACTGGGTTTCACACAGGTCATTACCTCTGTGACCCCTACTCATGGTCACTCACTGGATTTGGTTTTCCTGCTGGGTATGGAGATTTCCAACCTGCTGGTGGAGCTTGCCAGATGGTCTGACCATCACACTAGTGGATTAAATTTCCAGGCTCCCCCTATAGGCCTGCTCCCATGGAGATGGTCCAGTACTGCCCTTTAAGCAGTCTGACCCCAGATGGCTTGGTGGTGGTGCTAGACCTAACGAGTCTTCCGAGTGCAAGCATAGAGCCAGATAATCTGGTTCAGGCATATAACAAGGCTGTGACTGAGGATCTGAGAATTTGGATTCCATAGCTTCTGTCTGTGTTTGTTCCCTCACCCTTTATCCTCAGCCCCCTTGGTTCAATGGGACCTTGAGGGAGCTGAGGCAAGTTGGACGAAGGCTGGAGCTGCGCTAGCCGAAATCAGGCCTTGATGCCAACAAACTTAGATTGATGGCTCATTACATAGACTATTAATTGGCCATCTCCCTTAAAAAGGCAGAGTTCCTGTCCAGGGAGATCACAGCTACACATCATCGACCATCTCAGCTCTTCCAAACTGTCGACGGATTGTGCAGTCTAGCCTGTCTGCAGTCTTGGAGAGCATTGTTACAAGAGAAGTGTGAGGAGTTTGCTCGATTCTTTGCAGATAAGGTTTCCTAAATCAGGTCTGAGATCTGTGCAGCTTGTTCCAATAGGTGTGGTGATGGTTGTTGGGAGGCTGCAGCCCCTCGGTTCTTCTGGTCTGACTTTGACCAGTTGGGCATCATGGATATTGTGAGCATCATCCAGAGTATGTGGTCGACCTGCTGTAGTTTGGACCCTGGTCCAACCTGTTTCCTCATGGGGTGCGTTGATGTCATCAGCCTGGTCCTAGCTGAGATAGTATGTTTTTTGTTAGGGACAAGTGTGTTCCCTGACACCCTGAAGGAAGCGGTGGTAACACCCCTCCTTAAGAAATCCTCTCTCGACCCAGACTGTCTTACTAATTACAGACCTGTCTCTATCCTTCCATTTGTGGGCAAGGTTATTGAGAAGATGGTCTCGCTGCAGCTGAAGGACCACCTTACCATCCAAGATGTCTATGATCCTCTACATTTCAGATTTCAGAAGAGACATAGTAAGGAGACAACCCTAGTCTGGGTGCTCAATGATCTCCTGATAGCAAGAGATCAGAAGAGCCTTTCCATCTTGGTTCTCCTTGATCTCTCTGTGGCATTTGACACTGTGGACCATGGAGTGTTACTAGAGCACCTGATGCTGATCTGTGGAGTCTCTGGTACTGTCCTCAAGTGGTTTCATTTGTTACTCATGGGCAGGTCCCAGAGAGTGGTATCAGGGATTTATTCCTCCAACCCATTCTACCTGTCTTGTGGGGTGCTGCAGGGCTCTGTCCTATCACCCACATTGTACACAGTGTATATGCAGCTGTTGGGAGACATGGTAAGGTGGTATGAGCTGAGTTTTCACTGCTATGCAGAAAATACTGAGCTATACATGTCATTTGTGCCCGAACAAGATGGAGCTGTCATGGTATTTAACAACTGTCTTACTGAGATCCAGGACTGGATGAGTGCCAACTGGTTGAATTTGAACCCTGACAAGACTGAGGTGTTGGTTGTGGACTGGGGTCATCGGGCAAGCAGGCTTTTGGCTGGGCAACCTTCAGGGCGTATGCTTGGAAGCAGTCAGCTGGAGGCTTCTAATCGGGTTCAAAACATGGGTGTTATTTTTGATGAGGGGCTGACACTTAGACATCAGGTGTCATCCATTGTCAAGAACTCATTTTACCATCTGAGGAATATTACCCAGATTAAGGACCTGGTCCCACTCAGCATCCTTCCAACATTGGTGCATGCCTTTAGGACCTCCAACCTTGACTATTGCAACTTCCTGTACATAGGGATTTTGGGGGTCAATATCTGCCACTTGCAGCTAGTTCAGAATGTGGCTGCCAGGCTGTTGACTAGTTTACCTTGATCTTGCAATGTCACACCTGCACTGGCTGCATATTTAGTGATGGATCACCTTCAATGTCAGTTTGCTGACCTATAAAGCCCTACACAGACAGGGACTGTGTTACCTGCAAGATCTTCTTCATTCATACTGCCCTCACCGCCCACTTCATTCAACTGACAAGGGATTGCTAGAGGTTCTAAGCATTAATTTGAAGACCTCTGGTGCTACAGCATTCGTATTGTAGCACCCACCCTCTGGAACTCTCTACCTCATCAGATAAGGTAGTGCCTGACTGTGGAGAGTTTCAAATCTGCACTAAAGTCACATCTTTTTCATCTTACTGTCCCTGAATTTGGATAAACTGCTGAAGGAGATCTGTATTTTATTATTTATTACTGTTTTTACTTTTGAATTCTATACTGTGTACAAGCGCTTTGATACCTTGGTCAATTGTACTTTCTACAAATAAAGTTTGTGTTCAGTTGAGTTGAGTTAATTCCTAACTAACATGTATTTACAAAGTAAGTATGCAGAAACTGACACTTAAAATAAAGCATCAGAAGAAGGGTGTAAGTACTATACACTTATACTAAATGTCAATGCTGTAGTTCTGATGTATTATTTTCCCTAAGAAATCATTCCTTCATATACTTATTGCTTAATGAACACACAATTTAATATTGTTAATCGCTATACAACTACATTGTTTACTTGTACAATACAAATCACTTACATAATTACTTACTGACTTTGAACAGTGCTGTAGTTACTAAGATATGTGCTGCTTCTGTGGCATTGACCCACACCTCTTCTACACCCACACCCCTGTCCTGTTATTGCCCAGGTGGGTGGGTGGCTGGGTTGGGGCATGACTACATACCATGCTTTATCACCCATCTGCTATGTGGAGTGGTGGTGGGTGGTGCTGGATCCAAACGCAGGGAACCTTCCTTAGCCATTACATGCCCTTCCCACTGGCTGAATGGTATGACTGCCATAGCATCATCCTTCACATCAAGCTATCCCAGCCTTCTGACTATACCATGAGGGCTGGAGGGCAAGGCAATAAACATAGACAGACCAGTAGGTCCCTTACTGGAAAACAGCAGTAATGGGAAAACCACCCATAACTCACAATTCCCCTATCCACACAGAGTGCAGGATCCAGTCTGCTCATTGTCAGTTCATTTGATTGGATAGCTGGTATTGATCACCACACCTGGGAATGCACATCTGGCACATTCCCTGCCACCTATCTGAATAGGGTCTAATATTAGATTGCATGTTTAGTATGCAATAAGTTCATGAGGGACTGATTTCTGAATGAGAACTTTCATCACAGCTACAGTAATGACATATTTTAAATGTAAGTGTGTGCAACTGCAAATACATGTTAACTAGGCATTAACTGTGAAAACAGTACCATTATTTCTTAGCCACAAACTCCCTGAGTTTTCCTCCAGCTGACAGCAGCACCAAACAGTTGGTGCACCTGTGGGAATTGCCGCAGGGATCGCCCCCCCCCCCCACCTAGCTCAACATTAGAGGGCCTGGGATGGTGGGTGGGGGTGACTCTTCTGGACAGGAGAGGGCTGGGGGAAGAAGGGGCATGGGAGCTGCCATAAGGGGAGTCATACAAAAATAGATCAGTTGCGGTATTGGTCCTTGTAAGAACAGATCCAGAAGCAAATAGTTTGATACCTTTTATTGGACCAACATAGATGCTAGAAAAAGAAAACAATGTCTAAGCTTTTAGACCAACCAAGTCCTTTCTCAGAGACTTATGACAATTGTTCAGAGAGTCACATTCTATTAACACCCAGATCATGCATAAAAAATATAGAAAAATTCTCATTGGTTAAAAGTACCTACAGTATTTTAAAAAAAATCACAATTTTAAATGGAATGAATAGCATTCCA
The DNA here is from genome assembly GCA_016271365.2 of Neoceratodus forsteri. Classification (NCBI taxonomy): domain Eukaryota; kingdom Metazoa; phylum Chordata; order Ceratodontiformes; family Ceratodontidae; genus Neoceratodus; species Neoceratodus forsteri. Next base: position 1,036,596,631 of record CM028135.1, read on the forward strand.
TTAGCTTACTACTGAGTATATTTTCAAGGACATCCATTAGATAAGCTGAACATTCAAGCAGGCAGAGCCTCTAACTGAAATTATTAATACATGAGTGTGTTAGGAGAATACATTCAAAATTAAAGGCAAGACTCTTAGATTTAATACCACGATTGTCCAAGTTAAAACTTGATAGTATTGTATGATAAAAACTGTATAACAGAAATGTATGTATGGAAATAAGAGTGGAATAAAAAAATTTACCTTGTATGAACAACTGTTTAAAACATTCATACAGAATTCAAATTATTTGGAGTTATTTTCTAAACTATACACTCAACCAGTTAACACACTCCATAAACAGTACAACCTACAGTGCTGTAACAATATTTTCTACAAGATAATATCAATTGCCAGTATTATTGCCAAATAACAAAATAAATATCTTAAGGACTACCTAGAAAATGAGTTCATGCATCCTAAAATGTTCAAAGTTTAAATAATGAGTCAGTATATAATCAATTAACTATATGAACAGAAACAATCATAGGAATCTGCATAAAGCCCCAATGGAATTAACCCCCCCCCCCGTAAAAGATAACAAGAAAAGAAGTGTATATTCACTATGTGTGTGAGCCAAGAGTCCTAACACCCAGTAGCATAATTATGACATGTATCTGAATATACTGTAAGCTTGCCTAAATATGAAAGCACAACCCCAACACTTCGCCCCACACACACAGCCCCTACCGCCCCAAAAAACACCATCCTCCAACACTCCCACAAAAAAACCCCACAGAATTACCCCACACACCCACACTAAACTCCCTCTCATACACACTCACCCAAGACCACCCAACCTCTCCCTCCCCCCCCCACACACACATGTATATTTGGTGGGAAACCAGCATATTGATACTAGTTAAAAAGGACTCCATGAAAACAAAAACAAAACAACAACCCACTGAAGTCTTGTTAAATGTCCATCCTATGAAATAAAAGTCTGTGTAAGTTTCAGTATGGTAATGTGCCAACAAACCCAAATAAATATTCATGCCATCTTCTACCATATTGAGAAGCAAAATAAGCTTAATTTTAAAAGTCTGTCTCTGTCGAATATTTAAAAAAAAACTATTAAGACCAGTACTGACATATCAGAGACTGAGTGGTCATTCAGAGAGAAGTGTCACCCCACTGGTTTGTCAGTCATCTTATTATTAATGGTATGTCTGTGTGCATTCATTCTAGTGTGGACAGCTTGGCTTGTCTCTCCAACATACGCTGTTTGTGGACATGTCTTGTATTGAATGAAATAAACAACATTACGTGATGTACAGGTATAATTCTCTTGTATCCTGAATAACCTGTTTTGTGATGTAACCACACAATCCAAAGTGGAAATGAGCTCACAGGTCCTGCATCTGGGTTGATTACCCATTATCTCTAACTGATTGGAGATATTGGAAGCCCTCAATAACCATTTTGCAATGGCAGGGCTAGCATTTGATACTTCTTCTGCAAATGACCTCCATACAGCTTATGGTCCACCAACCCAAGAGTCCCCTCTACCGAGGAGACCTTCTCCCTCCTGTCTGTCTCTCTAAAAGAGGTGGAAGACCTACTGCTGCAACTGGACAACAGGAAGGGAGCAGGTTCCGACTTCATAGAGCCACGCTGTCCGAAATGTGCCTACCATGTGCTTGAGGTGCCAATCACCCAACTATTCAACATGTCACTCTCCCAGGGTAGCCTCCTCCCTCAATGGAAAATAGCCCATGTCATCCCTCTATTAAAAGCAGGTGACCCCTGCGATTTAAATAATTACAGACCGATCTCCCTCCTCCCCATCCTGTCTGAATTACAGAAAAAATAGTGTGTGGCCAGCTAGGGGTATACTTAGAATCCAGAAGCCTATTAAACCCAGTTCAGTCTGGATTCAGAGCCAAGCACTGCACCATAACAGCCCTAGCTAAGGTGACCAGTGATTGGCTACTAGACCTTGACAACAAGAAGCATGTCTATGCCATTTTCTTGGATCTTAGTAAGGCATTCAACACAGTCAATCACAGCCTGCTTCTTTCTTCCGTAAGCATCTTAGACCTGGACCATAAATCTATGTGCAGGTTTGCAGACTACCTCAGAGAACGGAAACAGCAGGTTAAATCTGAAGGTGACCTTTCTCTATTAAAACCTATGTTGAGGGGGTGTGCCCCAGGGCTCTATCCTTGGTCCCCTCCTCTTTGCAGTCTACATTAACAACATCAATGACCCCATCAAAAAGAAAATATCCACTTATTCGCAGATGACACTGTACTGTACTTGAGTCGTCCCACGCCGGAAGCAGCCTGTGAAGACCTCCAAGCTGAATTTAACCTGCTACAATACCAGCTCATAAACAAAAAGCTTTTGCTCAATGCGAAAAAAACAAAGGCCATGTTCTTCTCCCCCTCCTTGCAAGTGGCAATTCCGGCTGGGGTGGGGGCTATCCCACAAATTACCACTGTTCTTGGAGAAACACTAGAGTATATAGCTAAATTCAAATATCTAGGAGTTTGGCTCAATCATAAACTTTCCTTTGCCGACCATCTGGAAGAACTACAGAAGAAACTAAGGCAAAGATTAGGACTATTCTACAGAATTAACCACCTACTCACAAAGGAGGCCAAGATTCAACTGATTCAAGCTACCTTCCTCTTTAATAGATTACACTGACCTGCTCTACAGCCACTGCACTGCCTCTGCACTGGTTAAGTTGGACACCCTCTACCACAGAGCTATCAGGTTCATTACTGGACTTCCACTTTCCACACACCACTGCTCCCCTGTACTCATCATTAGGCTGGACTTCCCTTCACTATAGAAGGAATAGAAATGCTGCCCTATGGGCCTTCAGAGCAGTGACCAACAAGCTCCCCCTCATATGTCTCAGATTTTATTCCCTGGAGTGTGTTAGGCACCTACATTCTAAGGAGCTATTCCCTAATTGCCCTCCAAGTTCCAACGGTCAAAACTCATTTCGGCAAAGCTGCTCTAAGCTTCTCTTTACCCACATTGTGGAATGGTTTACAAAGGAACTTGAAGCTGAGCTGCCCTGTTAGCCTGAATATCTTCAAGGTGCTCTATGATCACTACATGAAAGCACCTTGCAAATGTTTTCCTCACCGCTAGCCCACTAATTCCGAAACTCCCCCTTTCCATCCTGTTGCTCACCATGTTTCTACCCCTGGCTCTCATTCTTTCCCTATTAATGCTTCCTACTGCACCAATACTTCCCTGTCCTCTCCAGCCTGGCTAAAGTCCCACTCCATCCATAGTAGTGTCCCAATTATCTACCCCTCCTCCGGATTATCATGATAAACAAGTACACAACAGCCATCATCACTTTCTGTGGTTTTAGCTTAACTTTTCCCCCGTTGTTGGTAATATATCCCTCCTCTTCTTTACCTCTCTAACCTGCCACCCCATACATGGCCTCTTTCCCCATATGTGTAGTTGCCGGCTGCCTCACTCAAAAGATCTCTGCTTATAACCCCTGTATGCCTATGGTTGATTGTACATCTGCTGACTTCTTCAATTGTAAAATAATGCTGTTTTTTTTTATTTATTTCAACCTTGTACTGTACAGTATACACTGTATATACTTTTTCTTCCTTGTATATTATTGCTTTTTGTATACCTGCTTCTGTACTGTACTTTGATGTATTCATGACCAGGTCATGACCAGGTCCACCTTGCAATTGAGCCTTACTCAATGGTGCCTGCCTGGATAAATAAAGATTTTTATTAATTTATTTATTGATTGATTGATTACAGGGTTGTGTACCATTTAGTGTCATGGTACTTTGTTCTGGTGCAAGTTTACTCTTAACAATCAGGTTGGCTAAATTAGGTGGTTGTTTAAAAGATAATAGTGGTAGTTCTTGAAAAATACAATTTAGGGTCTCATCCTCACTAAATATAGGGTGGAGGTCCTTAATAATGTTAAGAAGAAGTTCAAGGTCAAGATGATATGTGACTACTAAGGATATTCTCTTGGTAGTGGTCCTTTCCTTATACTGAAGTAGTTGTTCTCTAGGCACCTATGTTGTACATTCTACTGCTCTATTTCTCTGGAAGAGTCTCCCTGCTCCATAAAGGTGTTTTTCAACATAGTCAAATGTGTCTCTCTGTCTTTCTTATTTGAACAGATACGGTGATACCGAAGTGCTTGACTGTACATGGCAGATTTTTTTTGTGTGACTCAGGTGATTACTATTCCTGTGTAAGTACCTCTGTCTGTCTGTTGGCTTACTGTAAATACATATATGTGAGTGTCCATCCTTGATGGTGACAGTGGTGTCCAGAAAATGAACACTGGTGGCAGAATTTTCCAGAGTAAGTTTTATGGTAGAGTGGAGGTTATTAAGTTCCTGATGAAAATCCTTAAGTGCGTCAGTGACCGCTGTCCAAATAAACAAATCATAAATGTAACAGAAATAAACAAGTGGTTTGTGGAGACAATATCTTAAAAAGTCCTCCAAATTCACCATAAAGAGATTAGCATATTGTGGAACCATCCTGTTGCCCATTGCTGTTCCTATAGTTTGAACATAATGTTTACCATTGAAACTGAAGTTATGTGTCAGAATGAATTCAGTAAGTTTCCCCACCACTTCAGGGTTAATGTTTTGGTCTAATCCTTTTTCATATACTGTAGGCAATTAAGGCAGGCTGAAATACCACCCTTGTGTGGAATATTAGTGTAAAGGGATGTTATGTCCATCGTAGCTGAAATATTGTTATGCGGTAAGTCCTTATAACCAGAATGTTTATGCAGGAAGTGTGTGGTGTCCTGGACGTAACTGTCTCTTTCTATAACCAGTAGTTTTAAAACAGTTTCTATAAATTCTGAGATCATCTCAGTCAAGGTACCACTGCCAGAGACTATGATTCTCCCTGGATTGCCCAGTTTATGTATTTTAGGCAGCATGTAGAATGTCCCTGGCATAGGTTCAACAGTGATCAGATCCATTAATCTGCCTTGGACATGGTTAGAAAATTATCTATGTTCTGTTGTTCTTTTATATTCTGTTGTGGGGTCAATTTCCAGTTCTCTGTAGTAGGTATTATCAGTTAGCTGTTTGTTGGCTTCATTAATATAGTCCTCTCAGTTTAATATCACCACTGCAGAGCCTTTATTTGCTTTTTTTATGACAATGTTGCGGTTTGAGTTCAGTGTTTGTATAGCCCTCTGTTCCAGTGGAGAGAGATTGTAAAGGGCCTGTTTTTGCTTATTAAGTATGTGATCAGTCACTCTCTGGTGAAAGCAATGAATGTAATTGTCTAGTTTCTTATTACGCCCACTTGTGGGGGGGGGGGTTAAATCAGATGGTTTCTTTTTATTATCCACTGAACTGTTAGTGTTTGTGATCTCTTCTCTACCTGTGATTTCTTCTCTGCCATGAAAGAATTCTTTAAGTCTCAATCTACGGAGGTATTCCTCCAGTTCACCACAAAACTATATTCTGTCCAGTGGTTTTGTTGGGCAGAAAGTGAGTCTGCTAGAAAGTACACTTAATTCCCCAGCAGGCAGTGTGTAGTTGGACAAATTAACCACTGAAAGGTTATCATCTGTGTGGCTATGTTGTTCAGTCACTCTGTTCTGTTCTTCGTGGTTGTAAGGAGGTATGGTACATTGAAGGGTCTCTAACGTTCTGTTTTTAATGATGGCTTATCTTAACGTCCTTTGGTAGTTCATGTTTAACTCATGCAGGGTATCTCTAATAGGTTCACCAAACATCCTTTCCAGTGTGGTAACAATTCCATCAAACTGTTTCATCAAAAATGCTTTCTTGGAATATGATCTATGGAGCCTGTGGTTTCTCAATTTCTCAGAGGTCCTGCGGCAGAGTTGTTCAGCATACTTAGAATTATTAGGGTTCTTTAATGGATTCCAAATAGTTAAACCTTTAGGGCTAATGTTGTTCCTCTTGCACTGGGGTAACAAATAGATGTTGCTGTCTAGATGGGTGAGTTTCTTCTTTATGTTGTGCAACTGCCATATTCTATTGCAAATTCTGGTCTCTTCCATGACGGTATACAGAAATAGATTAGTTGCCTTATTTGTCCTTGTCAGAACAGATCTAGAAGCAAATGGTTTGATACTTTTTATTGGACCAACATTGATGTTACAAAAAGAAAACAATGTCTAAACATTCAGACCAACCAGGTCCTTCCTTGGAGACTTATGACAATTGTTCAGAGAGTCACATTTTGTTAACACCAAGACCATACATAAACAAGCATTTGTCAATGCCGAATGTTTGCTTGCTGGCATTGGCAGTGGTAGTGTAGAAGTTACAGAGCTGCGTAATAGGAATGGCAGTGAAGTATTGAACTGAAGCCAACCCCACCACCACCCTTCAGAGAGTGACAGGCATTGGGGTGTGCTTATGGGTAGTCAGGCATAACGGCCACACCATTTCACCACACCCCACCCTGCAGACACTGACAAGTGTCATGGTGTTCCTTGGGGTCTTTGGCCCGTATGCGCACCCCATTTCATTAGTAAATATGGTGAGATGGGTGTGATATAGGAGAATGGGGTGAAGTTTGGGGCCAAAAAGTCCAAGGCATACCTCGATGCCTCTCACTGACTGCAGGGTGTGAAATGGTATGAGCATCACAGGCAAGAATCCCAAGTCACACCCCGATGCCTGCCATTCCCTACAGGGTTGGGCGTTATGGTTGGAAACCCTAATAGCTCAGGCATTCGTTGGTATTTTCACTCCAAATTTTCAACATGTTTTTTTTTGTGACCCCACCTCATGAACGGGGGAATATCAGTTTGTTAGCCGAAAGCTGCTTATACACAGTGACTATGGCATTTAGCACCACAGGTGCAAAAACATTCCAAACAGGATGTAAAAAATGACAGCTGTACTGTTCATGGGGAGGTGTAAAAAATGGCAATGTTGCAAATCTGTAGTAAAAATATAAAAAAAAATGGTGAAGTCACGAGCGTACATAGAAACTGTGCAGCACACACCCGTAATACAATTAGGTTGGTGATTTTTTACAGCAGATTGTCAACTCAGGCATTTTGGTGCCTCCGATCATGAACAGTGTCACTGTGATTTTCTTTATCTGTGCTGAACAATGATTTCCCACAGCGACCACGCATCTCTGCGCTGAAAGTGTGAAAACACACTTCAGCCATGTTGTGAAAAATGACAGCTGTACTGTTCATAAGGAAGTGTGGAAAAATGCCACTGGTGAGAATCTGGACTGAAAATATTACAAAGTCATGAACTAATGAGGGTGCATGGAAACTACCCAATGCTCACTCATAACACAGTAATTTTATGGACTTTTGTCACCAGATTTTCAACATAGCCATTTTAAGATCTCTGCTCATGAACAGTGTAACTGTGATTTTCTTAATCTGTCCTAAACATTGCTTTCACACACCAATAGCACTATTGTGCGCTACATGTGAAAAAACACATTTTGGGCGACATATGAAAAATTGCAGCTGTACTGTTCATAAGGAAGTGTAATAAAATGGCAATGTTGAAAATCTGGAGTGAAAATATTGAAAATTCACGACCTTACGAGCGTGCATAGGAACTGCGCAACGCACGCTCATAACACAGTCATTTTTAGGAATTTTTTCACCAAGTTTTCAACATAGCCATTTTAAGACCTCTGCTCATGAACAGTGTCACTGTGATTTTCTTAATTTGTTCCATACATTGATTTCGCACACCGACTGCGCCAGTGTGCGCTACATGGGCGGAAACACATTTTGGGTGAGATGTGAAAAATGACAGCTGTACTACTCATAAGAAGGTGTGGTAAAATGGCAATGTTGAAAATCTGGAGTGAAAATATTGAAAATCCGTGAACTTAAGAGCCTGCATAGGAACTGCACAGCGCACGCTCGAAAAACATTCATTTTTTGGAATTTTGGCAGCAAATTTTCAACATGGGGTTTTTGGGACCCCTTCTCATGAATGATGTCACTGTCACTGCATTATTCTTGCCCAAAGGGTGATTTCATGCAGTGAATGCGAAATCACCCTTCGGGCCCGAATAATGCCATGACAGTGACATTATTCATGAGAATGGGTCCCAAAAACCCCATGTTGAAAATTTGGTGCAAAAATTCCAAAAATTGCCTGAGATATGCAACAAAGTTGAAAATCCCCTATCTAACCCATTATACAGCTTACCGGCATTTCCTCAGTTCGCGGTCGGCTTTGAAGAGTGCAGACATGTTCCCAGTCCACCGAAGATCGTCACGCTGAGGTCTGGAGGTAAGTATGGGGTGTGGGGCTGTGGGGAGGCAGGGTGCACAGTAGGTGGGTGCGGGTTGTGGGAGGGGGGCCAGGGAGACTATGTGGGACCGTTTTTTCTTTACAGATTAAAAAAAAGGAAAAAGATGACACGAGACATTTGCCACGCTGGGGTGGGCTCCCAGAGTGGCACAAGAATGGTTGGGGGGGTGTTCAGCTGACAGGGGATTGGGCACCCCCGTTGGCCTATGCATCGATTGCCGCACTGGGGTGGGCTCCCAGCGTGGCAGTTAGTACTGGGGGGGTGAGGACAGTGGAGTCGACGGGGGATTGGGCACCCCTGTCGGCTATATCATTAGTTGCCTCGCTGGGGTGGGCAGCCAGCGTGGCATTTTTGAAAACTATAGGGGAGGCAGGGGAACGCAGCACGCGCGGCGGGATTGGGTGCCACCCATCGGCTATACAGTGTGTGCGTCCGTGTGGGGGTGAGCACGCCTGCATGGTTCGTGTGTGTGTGTGTGTGTGTGGGGGGGCTGCGCATGGAGCAGGCGATATCTTATCACTGCTCACTCCAAACATAGCTCCCCCTTTGAACTGTATGCCACTGCATTTTGGAGCTTGTCATAGACAGCTCCAGCATGCATTGGCTTACAGGGGCCGCACCTGCCAACACACTGACTGAATTGGAGGAGGAGGTGACACACCTCTGAAATCTCCGATGATGGCACTATGTTTCTTGCACATGCGTGCAAGCAAACATAAAAATATGGAAACATTCTCCTTGGTTAAAAGCAACTATAGTATTTCAAAAAAAATCACAATTTTGAATGGAATGAATAGCATTCCATTAGCTTGCTGTTACTGATAATCTTTTCAGGGACATCAATTAGATAAGCTGAACATTCAAGAAGGCAGGGGAGCCAGGGAGACTGCATGGCAGAAGAGAAGTGATGTGGCACCCAGTGGCATCCGTTTGCCTTGTTATATATTTGCTAATGCTTCTCTCTCTCATAAATTCAGTCTATGCAACCATTCACCTATAAGCATTCCTCATCAAATCACGTCCCTCCTGGGTGAGCCTTTTGAAGCTGTGGACAAGTTTAAATACTTAGGGTTCTGGATCAATCATAAACTCTCCTATAAGGTGCATATAGAGGAACTGGCAAAAAAACTAAAGCAATGATTAGGGTTGCTCTTCAGGATTAAACACCTCCTAAGCCCAGAAGCCAAACAGAGACTAGTATAGTCCACATTTCTCCCCCTTCTGGACCATGCTGACTTTCTGTATAGCCATGGTCCAAGTATGGCATTGGCCAAGCTCGATACCCTATATAATAGGGCATTAAGATTCATTACCGGTGCCCTGTTCAGGACAGACCACTGCTGTCTTCATGCGATGATAGGCTGGCACTCTCTTAAAAACTAGGAGAACCATAAATGCAGTCACATGTACCTATCAGACTTAATTGGAAATCACCCATAGTACATTGCAAACTTATTAACTAGTACCCCAGAATGTTATTCACTTAGAAAACATTCCTACCTTTCACTTGACATCCCTAGATGTAGATCTCATTTTAGGATTTCATCATTAAGCTGCTCCTTGCAAGCCCTATGGAACAACCTTCAGAAAGTACTAAAGCGGTCCACTGGTGTTAAACTGGCAACCTTTAAATCTTTGATAAAACAATATATCAGAGATTCCTGCAACTGTTACTCATAACTCCCCACTTAGCCTTCCAGGTGATTACATTTAGTTCTCGGCTGGTATGTTGCCTACTCCCCCTCCCATCTACACTACTAGTTAACACAACCAACATCCCTGTTTTACTACTTCCATCTCTACCCCACTGCTTCATTTCTCCACCCACCCCTTCCCTGATCCCCTATTACCATAGGCTGGTGTTTGTTATCCCTCACCATACCTAACTGCTGTCTCCCCTTACTACTTTTAGGGTACAGTTGCCATAGGTAAATACAAAATGTATATTCTGTAAATACTGTGAATAGTTTGTATATTTGCACTGTTGTTATTACTGCTATTACTTTTTACCTTGTCTTGTATTGTCTTAGCTGTCATATCTCAGCATTGCGGCGCTGACCAGGCCAACTTTCTAAATGAGTCTCACTCACTGGTAGTTCACCTGGTTAAATAAAGATTTTGATTGATTGTTTGGTTGATAATGCCTATCAATGCATATTAGTGCACTGCACAGTACTGTACGTATGGATTGTACTTTAAATGCAGAACCTGATCAGGTCCAAGGAGGGGCAAGTGATACAGTATACCTGACTATCATGGCAGCATATGTAAATGGAACTCAGCAGACTTCAAGAGGTTTAGGTTATACATATCATAATAATCACCCACTGTGTACTTATTATGCAGGGTTCAATTTGCATAACCTCACAGCCGATGGGATGGGATGGCCAAGGGGGGGGCAGTGACATAAAGTGACATGGACCCAGTCTGCCAGAGTTGTGCCCACCTGGTGCCATGTCACTTTCTGTCTCTGGACCTCCCCCAGCAGTTCCATCTCATCAGCTGTGAGGATATGCAGACGGCATCACCCATATTAAGTACATAGTGGTTGACTGTTATGATCTGTATAACAAACCTTTTAAAGTCTGCTGAATTCTGTTTACATATGCTGCTGTGTTTCTCAGACACACTCTATCACTTGCCCCTCCTTGGACCTGATCAGGTTCTCTATTTAGAGTAGAATTCACATGTGCAGTACTGTGTAGTGCACTAATATGCACTGATAGATATTAGCAAATATATAACGAGGCAAATGCACCTCCTCATGTGCCACATCACTTCTCTTCTGCCAGCTGTCTCCCTGACTCCTATTGTGGTACCTCCTGCTCTGCTTCTGCCTCTGACCCCACATTCAGACACTGCCAATTTGACACAAAGTGTGGCATTGAAGCAAGGCACTTAGACCACCTCCTGGCTGGTCTAAGTTGAGCCCCTTGCTGAGTCCAAGGTGGGGCATACAACATCCCCACAAAGGGGATGTTACAGCCCTTCCATGGCATAAGCTGCCTTGTGACCTGGTGCTCCCCGCATCAGTTTGCATGTCTGGTGTAGTGCCACTTTGGTGCAGTGACTTCCCTTTTCAACACATGCCACGTTTGAAAATTGGGAATGCCACAGCTTCTGATACAAGATGCCACTAGCTTCATGTATGTTTGATGCAGACACTTTGCATCATTTCTTGGGCTTTAAAAATAAAGTCCCACTTGTTTAGAATTAATTGTTCTATCCTTGCCCATTGAGGTAGGGTCTCAGTGTTTCTTAAAACCATGATAAGATTGGGTCAAGTTGGCAAGCAATAATATACCAGAATATGTTTGGTACCTGAAATGCTGTTTTCTGTTCAGGAACATATAATTTTTCTAAACTAATCCTTGCCTACTCTCCTTTCCACAGAAAGTTCCTTAGAAATCTTTTCCGCTTCCTGAAAAAGAAGCTGTGATTCTAATGGGGGGTCTGAAACAAAAATAAAGTTTTTAGTAAAGCATTTATCTTTATAATATTGGCCTTCCCTTTCAGAGTCAATGGCAACAAAGCACCTGTTTAGACCCATTCTGACTCAATCTAGTAATAGAATAAGGTTCAGCTTAATCAGCTCTGAAGCTGAGTATGATATGAATCCCTAAATATTTAACATTGTCATATATTCACCCAGTTCAGAGATCTGTAGGGGAGAGTAACTTGGGTTTCTGCTCAGAGACATAACTCTGATTTGCTTAGGTTATCCTTATAGCCAACTAAGTTATTTCATGTTGATACAATATCCATTAAAGGTTGTAAAGACTTAGAAACATTATTCATGAAAACAAGAGTATCATCTTCATACTGGAGGATCATATATTCTTCAGCACCAATTGTAATATCCATAATATTTTCAGTTCACCTTATAGCTGGTTCTGACAGCTCTATATAAATCACCAAGAGCATGGACAAGAGTGGGAAGCCTTGCTTGGTGCCACACTGTAAATGAATCAAATCAGAAAAAAACTAATTAGCTTTAACCAGAGCAAACAGTGAGGTATAGATCATATTTACCCATTGTTATCAAGGTTTCTTCTGCCACTTAAATCCAGGGGCAGCTTATCAGCTCTGTCCTCATTCCCTTGAGTTGGTTCCTGCATCCTCCTGGACTCACCATGGTCAGTAATTCCTCCCATAAGTCCCCCCTTGTGCTGGGGCTGGAGGGCTGTCCTCCTCCAAAATTCATCATATCAAGGTGGACCAATGGCAAGTTGCTGGGGAGAGGTGTGGAGCCAGGGATAATGTGGGCAGAGCTTCATCCAGCATGTGATGTCTCTTTTCTAGTTTTTCTTCCAACACCTGCCATCGGACGTCAGGTTCTACGCATGGAGGCACACACATCTGACATTACCCACAGCATCTTCCCTTATTTTGTTGTCCACACTGCACTTCCACAAGGATTTCACCTGGTGGCATTCTACAGCTGGGCCAACAAGCCACTCCTCCTCAGCAGAGGAGAGTAATCCATCACATGCTCGATCCCCTCCTGCCCCACCCTATCCCGATGACCCAAGTCCATTCCCAAACCTGGTCACTAGCATGGCAGGAGGTAAGGCACCAGCACCTCAGCTGTCCCCTTCACAAGGCAAATTATATTTACCCATTTTTTCTACTGTGGACCTACTCCAGCCATTGACAGAGTCTCCATCATAAATTCCCAGGAGACCCTGTCAAAGGCATTTTTGGCATCCAACATGCACAGAACATTATCCCAATCTTTAGAGACTTAGAGTACGTCAAGAGCTTTCCTAATGTTATGATGCAGCCCCTGTCCCTTGGTGAAGCCTGTCTGGAGGCACACATATCTGACATTACCCACAGCATCCTCCCTTATTTTGTTGCCCACACCATACTTCCACAAGGTGGAGAGTGAGGGTGGAGTGATGATGACTCAGCAACTGGGGGGAGGTGGGTTACTAGGTTTACTAGGTTTTAAAGGAAAAAAGAAGACTAAGGCCCATCTTGATTTTCCCACACACAGTGTGGGCAAATTAAAACATAAATGTCTGGGTTAGCCAATTGTCAAGACCCTTCTTAAAAGCATCAATACTAGCAGAATCGACCAGAACCTGTGGTAATTTGTTCCATGGTTTAGGTGCCCTAACTGAAAAGAAGTTTAGTCTATAGTTTGTTCTCGCTTGAGGGATAAGGAGTTGTTTGGTATGGCATCTAGCCACAGTGCACCTCACAGTAGAACTAAGTCCACACTTTTTCATGAGGTCTGGATTTTTCATTAATTTATAGACTAGAAGTAGGTCATCTCTAATTCTTCTACTTTGTAGTGGGTTTAAGCCTGTAATCAATAGTCTGACATGATAGGGATTTTTGCTAGTCTTGGGACCATCCTGGTTGTACGTCTTTGAATCTTTTCAAGTCGGTCAATATCCCCTTAAGATGAGGACTCCAGAATAGAGACCCATAATCAATGAGAGGTCTGACACATGCCCTGTAAAGAGGTATCAGACATTGTTTAGTTTTTGTAACAAAGGAGCCCTGTATTTGCCTAAGTAACCCATTAGTCATATTGGCTATTTTTAAACAGTGATCAGTGAATGTTAGTCTAGAACTGACCAATATGCCCAAGTCCCTTTCCTTGTTAGTAGATTTAATCAAACTATTATTTATATAGTAATTATTTTTTGGATTATGTGTCCCATAGTGAAGAATCACACATTTATCAGTGTTAAATTCCATTTTGTTTCTTGTGCTCATTTTACATTGTTTTGTATATCTAATTTGAGTGAATCAGAATCTTAAGTATTGTCAACCAAACCCCCAAGCTTAGAGCTATCGGCAAATTTGGACAGCCAATTTTTTTTTGCTTATTTGCATGTCACTAATGTATATATTGAACAAGATGGGGCCAAGCACCAAGCCCTGTGGAACCCCACTGGTGACTGCACCAAGGTTTGAAACACAGTTATTTATGGCAATTCTCTGAGTTCTATTGGTCAACCATGCATTGACCCATTTAACTAAACTATAGGAAAAACCTAAAGTTTCCATTGTTTTGATGAGATTACCATGATGGACCTTGTAAAAGGCCTTGCTGTAATCCAGCAGAATAACATCCATCTGTTGTTTTTATCTAGACACAGACTAATATTATTGTAGAATGACAGCAAATTAGTAGTGCAGGAATGACCAGCTCTGAACCTATGCTGTGTATTGTCATCTATATTTAATTCCCTCATTTCTTTCAGTAGTAATGATTTTATCATCTTTTCCATTGTTTTGCAGATGATCGATGTAAGGCTTATGGGACGATAATTCTGAACATTTGATCTACTACCTTTCTTATGTATTGGGGTTATAGATGCTGTTAACCAGTCTGCAGGAATTTCAGCTGTCTGTAAAGATCTATTAAATATTATTTTTAATGGAATTGATATTACTTCAGCAGTTTCAATAAGAAATCTAGCACTGATTTGGTCAGGTTCTGGACTAGTAGTTTTTTTTAAAGATTTGAGAAATGGAATAATATCTGAAACGTTGATGTTATAGCTGTGGCTTTGAATTTTGACATGCCCGCGGATCAACTTGAGGAGCATATGAATCTTTATTTGAGAAGACTGAACAGAAGTAAGAATTAAAAAGTTGGCTATGTTAATAGCAAACTGTACAGTATTACCATTATGTGTAAGTGACCCAACCTTCCTGGAGTTTCCTTTTTTATTGTTTAAATAGGAAAAAAGTGCTTTGTAACTGTCCTTGGTATGTGCCAATTTGAATTCTATTTTCATTTTGGCTTTCTTAATCATGTTTTTTTAGGTTCTGTAGAGTTTTTTTGCATTTAGTTTGGACTATGCTATTTTCCATAAATTGGCTGGATTTAAGTTTTTTGAAAAGCCTTTTTTTTACTTTTTAATTTGTAATCTAATGGATTTATTTAACCGTTTTGGTATCCTACTCTATTTGTTACATTTATTTTTTATGGGTACATACTTTTCCTCTAGATTATAGATTATGTTTTTAAGCTTAATCCATGCCTCATTCTCTGAAAGTCCCTGAAAAGTTATTTTCCACTGAATAATGTTGATTTTACTAATAATACTTTAAAAGTTGGCACCATCGTAGTTCCTATATGTTGACTTTCTTTTTAGACTATAGTGTTCCCCTATTAATTCGAACATAACTAAATAATGGTCACTATTTCCCAGTGGATCCAATATCTGGATATTGGAGAGTTTATGACTTATATTTGAGATAAGAAGGTACAGAATATTACTACCTCTAGCAGGGGAGGAAATTAGTTGTGACAAACCATTTTCTGTTAACATAGCCAAAAAATCAGCATCAAGTCTACTACTACTATTTGTGTTTGTGGGCCAGTCTATGTGTGGATTGTTGAAATCTCCCATAATTATTACATCCTTGTAGTCAGAAAATTGAGCAATGTCCCTTAGTAAAGCATCTCTGTAAGTAGAATCTGATGATTGGGGGTTATAACAGTTTCCTACCATAATTTGTGGAAGTCCTTTTATTTGAATTCCCACCCAAATGCTTTCGGTATTATTTTCGGACTGCAATTCATAGGCAGGAATATCTTCTCTTACATAAAGACAGACCCCCCCACCTTTTTTATCTTTTCTATTCTTATGATAAAGTTTTTAACCCAGTATTTGTTGATTCCATAGAGAATCTGAATCCCACCAAGTTTCAAGTATTTCTATAAAGCCTAGATTCAACAATTTGCTTTTTGCCTCTAACTATATCAGTTTGGAAAGATTTAGTAATTGGGCATTCAGTGACAGAATTCTGCATGTTCTATGCAACTGCTTGTCGGGGTGCATAAGAGGCATGGGTTAGTGTCTGGAATGAAGGAACTCTGAAACACTACTGTTCCTTCTACTGGCAACTGTACTAGTAGAGGGACTAGTTTACAACAAAGTACTGTAAATAAACAAAATAAAATCATTCTAATTTTTTTTAACTCTTACTCAATGAATAACTTTGTTTTTTTTCTCTTTTAGATATTTTCTGAAGAAGACCTAAGGTCAAAATGAAGATTTTTAACTCTATTTTCGATTTTCAGTGTGCATTTATTATAATCATTTTGTTTTGCTTTCAGACCACATGCTGATGTAACACCTTGTTCCTGTCTGGTTCTTATGTGCAACTATTTTTATCACCTTTTTTAACCTCTTTGATAAAATATTTGCAAAGATTTAGGGTAGTAGTCATTTAATAAAATAAGATGATATGATTTACATTCTTTTGAATTTTTGTCAGACTTCAAGATGAGAAATATGTAGGATTCCTCAAAGGACAGAGGGAACCACTCAGCACTTTACAACTGTTTAAATGCAAGATAGGAGCTAAGTCAGAAGTAAATTATTTATGCATTTCTCCTTTTATCTTATGTTGCCTTGGGATTTTGTATTTTTTAGTTCATTGATAGCCTGTACTATTTAGTTCTCCTGAATGTCCCTGTCCAGATCTTCTGTACATATGAAATTGAAAGTAGTTTTAAGAATTGAAAAACTGTTTAATTTCTTCCCTTGTTGGATTACTATCAGGACTGTATAATTCCTTATAAAAAGTTTCAAAGGTTTTGCTAATCTGACAATGATCAGTGCATAATATCCCTTTCTTATTTTTAATTTGGTTTGTTGTTCCTATAGATATTTCAGCTCTTAGTTGCAATGCTAAATGTTTATCTGGCCTTTCTCCTTTAAAATAATATTTAGTTCTTGACCTTAATAAAGCTGACTGGGCCTGTTTAGCTGCTATTTCATTATATTCTTTTTGTACTTTAAGCATCAAATATAAATTGTTTTTCTCTTGAGACTGAATATAGTTAGCCTGTGTTTGTACCAATTTCAATTTATTTGCTGAAAGCTTGTTGTATAATCTTGTTCTGCTATGTTCATAATATGTCTGTGTTGCCCCCCAATTATTATTTTAAACGAGTCCTATAGTATATTATTGGTTTCTTCTGGTTAATTTTTTTAATTAAGGTAATATAATAACTGTCTTTAAACAGATTCTCACCCATCCTCCAGATATTATCCTTTAAATCTATATTATCCTGTTCCAATACAAATATATATAGTGCATGGTCAGATTTAGGTAAATTCCCATAATCCATCTGCCATACTTTATGTAATGAGTAACCAAAGCCAAAGCACATTTCAATTCTCAAAAATGTTCTGGGTTCACTTGGAAAAAAGGATATTTCTCTGTTTTGGAAAATAGTGCCTAAATGCACCCACCATGTTGACTTCATCAAGCAAGATCTGAAGGCTTCTGACAGTATTCATTTTTGTTTCTTTTGATCCAGCTGACCCATCCATATGAGACAAAGTTAAGTTTATATTGCCTGCTAACACATATGATGAACAAAAAATTTGACATATCTGAAAACTAGTTCATAAAGAATGATGAATCATCATGCTTAGGGACATATACACATACCATAGTATATAGTTGTCTTTGTTTTATGTTTATAATTATTTAGAAAATGTGCTGAAAATTTTCCAGACACTGATTGACTGAGCCCCTTGGCAAAAGGTACATTTATGTCCCAAAAGAGATTAGCAGAAAGCAAGATCCATGACAATTGGCCTTGAACATAGGAAATCAGTGCCCCACACAGAATGTTAACAATTCTAATGGCAGATTTTTCTTTGCCCACTTAGTGAGCAGCAAGTGACCCCCCTGCCCCAACTATCAATATGACTATTACAAACTGGGATCTATATTAGTTCAACTCTGCCTCTTTCCTCACACCAGCCAGGCACTTTATCCTCTTTATCCTGGATGAACCTTTTGGTTTGATCAAATCTGCTTCTCCCCCACTACACACTCGGCTCTGCTCACTCTCACTCACTCCCACATTGGAACCATTTGCCATCACTTACTTCCAGTCCCCTCACCATGGTTTTTCATTAATTAACAAATACAGTTGCCAGTACCAATTTAAATCTCCTGCTCTGCTCATGATTACTGGTGGAGCACACAATCACTCACTCTCTCAGTCTCCATGCCCAATCTTGCACAACAATGCACACCATCAGCTATGATACCATCCGCATCTTTCATGCCTGATCACACTGCAGTCAATCTGGATTCTGAGCTAAAGAAAAATGGAGCACTGGAGAGATGGGGAGGAGGAATGATGACTGAACAACAGAGCACTGGTGAGTGAGGGTGAAGTGATGATGACTCAGCAACTGGAGAGGTGTTTGTCTCTGGAATGAAGGAACTCTGAAACAATACTGTTCCCTCTACTGGCAACTATACTAGTAGAGGGACTAGTTTACAATAAAATACATAAATAAATAAAATAAAATAATTCTGCTTTTTTTAACTCTTACATAAAAAAGCCACATGTAGCCCATTTTCAAAGTACAATAATACTCTTCAGGGTTAGCGGTATTGGGCTGCAGATTCAAATTAATTTATCTGGTGGCATCCATCTATATAATGCTGGTGAGTGCCTGTTTTTTTTTAAGTGAAAAGATTATTACTTATGCATCTACCACCTGCATCTATGTATTTATCTAGGATTTCCCCCATGAAGTTGCATTAAAATATAACAGCAAACCCCTATATTCTGTTTAGAAATGGGCTACCAAGTCACCACAGAGGCTTAACAAATATTTCAAATCCTGCTCCTGAAAGTGGGTTTCTTATAGAAACATACATTTTACCTTATTTCTTTTTGCATAAGAATCATAGAATCATGGTGGCAGAAAAGGATCCCAATGGCCAATTGAGCCTGCCCCTTCCCCCCTTACTCTTTCCACTGGCTCTTCCCTTCCCCCCACTTCCCAACCCCATATGTCTGTCCTATGCCCTCTTGAATCCCTCCATCGATTAAGTTGCTATTTTACTTCACTCTATTCTGTCTCTTGCTCCCAAGACATGGTATTAATAAAACTAGACATTTACATTATAGAGGTGAAACAAGAGAAAAGCAGAGTGTGTACAGCACTGCTCCCCTTAGCCCTCCCCCCATCATTATTGTATAAATGAAAACCATGTACTCAAATATTCCAGGATTGAAGTTGTTATAACTGAACTCATTTTGTTTTTGCTTTTTGCAAAAATATGCATTCTGAACTTTATTTTTTAGTTCCTTCATGCCTCCCCCAAACATCCACAGACTCCATCATCCCTCCCTAATATCTAACTATTCCTCTATATCTGTCAAAACTAAATAACAGGTATATAACTTCCACCCCATAAACCAACCCATCTCCTTGTAATACAAGATGGCCTTAGGGACATATGTCCCTCACATCCCAACATCTGGAACTAGCTTATTTCTACCTTGTACAGTACATGACTCGTATCTCTAATTTAAATATCAATGAAAAAAGAGAAGAAAATACTAAAAGAATACAGAGACTTAGGGACTCTCAAATATTCAGAAAGTATTTACAATGTAACATTTTTTTATCTTTCCTTATTGTCACTTACTGTATGTTTTTTCTCCTGTATTCACACTCACCTCTTCTCCACCTCTCATTTCTTCCTCACTCCCTCCAGCCTTATTCTCCATGTTACCTGTAGCCAGTTTGCTATGGCACTCTCCCCTGCTATGTCTTCTTTCCAACTATATTCTGCCTTTTCCAATGTCCTTTTCCATGTGGTATTTTATATTTTGAGAGATAAGTTCAAATTCTATTAACTTTATTGATCTCAAGTTCAACTTCTTGTGGTAAGGTAAAGATTCACATTCATCCTAGAAGGTTGACTATGAGTTTCTCTGATAGAATCATTGAAAAAGGTATATTATGGTAAGAAAAGAGATCTTTAGCTTTTTGAAATGATTTAATTTTGGTTACCACATTTTGTGGAAAATCAGGGAAGACCTGAATGTTCATTCTTCCATAACTGAGGTCTTTAACCATCCTGGCCTTCTTACTGTAAAAATGTCTTCCTGATCTGAGAAATGGTGGGGCTTCACAAAAATAAAATGTGATAACTTTCCTTGATGTTTCACATTTAGTCATCCTTCATGTGCCATATCAATACCAACCTTATTATCAGGGTATTTTCTGCCAAGAATATCTGTAAAATAGCATTAGAAATATAATATAGGGTCAGAACCTTCCACCCCTTCTGCTACTTCTGCTAATTTGAGATTCTCCCTATTTACCCTATCTTCCAACTGTTCCATTTTATTTTGTAATAAGCTCCAGCTCATTTTATAAGGACTTAATAACACCCCCATTTAATAACTCCCCATATGGTCTTGTTTCATCATCTAAATGAGATAGTCTGTCTTCAATCTCCTTATTAGAGGCAGTTAGTATATCAAATTTAGTAGAACAAAATCCCTAAATTTATCATTTACCTTTTTCAAATGAGGTTTCTATAGTATTAACAAAACCTTACCTTATCTCAAGTATCACTTCTTGCTGCTTCTCCAATTTGGCATCAGTTTTTGCCTCCATCTTTCTACCTTTAGCACTAGTCATACTGTTGATAGCTTTGGAATGAGGAGTGTCATCTACAAACTTCTTTTTCTTTAATATTAGAAGTGCCTAATTGTGCTTTTCTTGACTATTCTGCACTTTTTCAAAATGGGTGGGGGTGCTTTTGAGACCCATTGCAAAGGCAAAGGGTGAGTCTCATATTAGTTTGACTAAACTTTTCTCTTCTGTTATTGGAATCAGTGTTTCTCTTATATCATGTACAAACCTATCACATTTGTTCAATAAAAATAAAATATAAGCTTACCAGGAATAAAGCCAACCTATTATCATAGGAAGTCACAAACTTAAACCTTACTTGAACTATAGTCTCTGAATTCTCTTATCTCTCCTCCAGCCTTCTTTTATTCCAGGATCCACAATTGTGCACCACTTGGAAGGATTCTTGCTTCTCAGTATTCAAAATTCACATTGACTTCAGGCTTTAATGCCATATAATAAGTAGCACATTAATGTATGAGAGGCAAGCAAACACAGAATGGGAGAAAGGGAAAAAAGAATGAGCATGCAAATGAATAAGTGGTACAGCAGTGGGAATAAAACACAGGATAATCTCTTTTTGCTGTGTGAAACTTGACTCTTGGTTCCCCAGTGCTTCTCTCATCAGTTAGTGAGAATTAATGAGCAGTTCTCCAGGTATGATATAAAGTCAGCGTAGATTTAACTCATGACAGATGCCACATGTAAGAGAAAGAGAGTGTACCAGGCTATCAGTTAGCAACTATTCTCTGAAAAAAGTAGCCAGTATCTTACAGTAGTAAACTGTGGTTTGTGCATCCTGAGATGTTTTCTGGTTTCAACTTTCCCACAGCTTGGTTTGTCCTGCTTACTCCTCTCCTCTCCGTTTGTTGTCTCAGCATGACTGTAAGACCACTATAGTGGCATGCATTGAAACTTTCAAGCAGCCTATTCTTCTATGCACAAGCTTGCTAAAGCAAAAAGAAAACCATATCCCAATGCAACAACAAATGGCTACTTCAGCCATATGTGCTAAACCACTGGACCACCAAAATGATAATGCACAACTGTAGCTCCTAGTGCAGCTCCTATCTCCTAGCTTCTTACTCAGTGAGCTCCTCAGCGTGCAGTAACTAAATAGTTGCTTCACACTTATATTGGAATTCTGTACAATCTGCTCTCAAAGCACTACAGGTATCTGATTTAAAATAATGTGCCTCGATAGAGTAAGGAAGTAAAATAAAACAGAGAAACAAATGAAAAGGGAGAAATGCTAAGGTCAAAACAGGATTCCAAACACTTTTAACTATTCATCTTTCCTCTCAGCCTCCCATTTCATACAATAAGGTGACACACAAGCTGTACTGAGAGAACGTATTCCAACCCTGACAGTATGCTGTCCGCATCTTGGCCCTCCTCTTTGTGTCCTGTTTAATATTATATCATTGATTGTACTATGGTTAAAATATATACACTGTATTTGTCATGTAGCACTTCGATCATTTAAACTACTTACTGTACAGATTCTAAACCTTTATAAAATAATTTTAGTTGCCAGTTCAGCCTCATTTTATGCCGAGTCCATTTAAGCCCTTTAAAGAGGTCGAGAAAATTTGAAGCACTGTTTAAAGTATCAAACCCAAGTGTTAAGATTAGATTGATATCAGATTTGTGTATGCCATCTCTTATTCCAGGACTTGATGTAAATGACAGCTACCTAACACTTTTTCAAAGTAAAAATCAGGTCCCGAAATGCAAGGCGAGGTAGTTTATTTTTTATTGTGCTTTATCCCAAAGGCTCTGGGTACCTCACTCAGAAACAAAGTAAATATATAATTAAAAATAAAAGTAATAAATAACATTTCAATTAATACACCAAATATTACAAAAGTACTGTAGACCAGCTCAACTAGATGGAAGTTTAATGCTATTTTAAAGATACCCACTGAGAGAGTACCTCAAATATGAGGAGGCAAACAGTGCCAAAATATATACAAGATGCAGCTATATTTCTAATATTTATAGTGTATTAAAAGACAATGGTGGTCAGCCCAGCGATGTGGAGGGCTGAGGCATCTATGCCTTACCTCCTGCCATGCTGCGACTCATGTTCGTGGTGAAAGTGGGTCACCGGGGGTCAGCCGGTGAGGAAGAGGATCAAGCATCCCCAGAACAGCTCTCCTTTTTTATTTTATTTATTTATTGAAAATATTTGAAAACATACCTTTGAGTCATAGACTCCTTTACAAAGGTTCCACTTCAATGAGAACAGAGACATCAAGGACAATAGCAACAATTATACACAATTATACACAATAGTTACAGAAATGGTTACAAAATGGTTGCAGATAACACAGTGAATCAATTGGTGATACAGCCATAAACACTGGTACATAGTACAGATGGTAGCAGGTAACAAAAACAGACACTGCAGGGCAGTGGCCTCAACCATGCTGTGGTGGTTATTTGCAGGCCTAGGCAGGACTGAGGTGTCTATTGTCAAATATAGGCATGCCCTGGGGTGACTGGACTAGCATTTAGTCATGGGGAGGGGGTAGGGCTAGAGGTCAGGGACAGTCACAGACTGAGTCATGAGAGATTAGATCTCTTAGCTGGGACTTGAACTGACCAAGTTTGGGATCTGTGAGGAGGGTGTTCAGTAGTGAGTTAAGCCAGCTGGGGGCAAGGTACCTAAAGGTTCTTTGACCTGAGGTGGTCTTGCAGTGAGGTACCCTGAAGTGGGTTGTTGCTGAATGTCGAGTGGGGTGGGTGGACAATGGTGCCTGGAGAAGGTGGGAGTAGCCCTGATGTTACTTTTTTGGCAAAGAGACAGGTTTGATATTTGCACCACCCATCAAAGTTTAGCCAGTTGGTTGAGGTGTAAAGGGTGCAGATATGTGTGAGTCTAGTGCAGCCCATAGCTAGTCTACAGGACTTATTAAGGGCCAGCCTAATTTTGTTTAGATGCGTGCTGTCAGCTGCCCCATAAATAATGATTCCGTAGTCTTCCGGGAAGGATGGAGAACAACAGTGGATGTTAGACTGGCCCCAAGCAGAGGCTAGTGGCTGGCAGACCAGTGCTTTAAGGCTGAGGGGCAGGGGTGGGGCAGATGCTTTGCGTGCTGCATACAGGTGCGTGTGCAACACTGCCATTGGCATCCCAGCATGCTCCCCGGCCCCTGTGGGGAGGAGAAAAAGTGGAAAAATGGCCAGTGGTTGGATAACAGTGGGAATCTGCAGGCCCTTCCCCAACCAGTCAGACTCATTAGCCAGAACTGTATTCTGTGTGTGGCACTGGTGAGAGCTCCCCCCGACCCCACCGGGGGGGGGCAAGCTCTGGGGAAAGAAGGCTGAGGTGAGCACTGGTGGACATCATGGGACAGGGCTGAGGTACCTGCCTGAACATGGGCCACCGATGAGTGAGCAGAAACAGAATAACAAAAAAAAAAGAAAATGATAATATTAAATTGCATTGGTTCCATTTGGCTTCTGTTCTTGATCAAAGTTGCTGTAGAATTTTTTAAGCATGAGCTCCATGACTTGTGGCCTGAAATATTTTATTGTGACTATAATATGGCTTATTTTGTAAACATAAAAACAATTAAAAAGAATAATTGTGAAAATATTGTTTACTTTTTCTATACAAATTTTTATCCTCCGATGCATAGCAGTGACTGTGTTCAGCTCTGTCCCTACCTTCTCCATCTGTCTGCTGTCTCTCCAGTCCTACCAAGCCCCATTCCCCCATAAATTTCCCCCTGTGGTGTGGCAGGGAAAGGAAGGGCTAGCCTCCCCCAATCTGATGATCCTGTGTCCGGGTTGGGGGTTCAAAGGACTAGAGACAGAGTGGAACAATGGCAGGCAGGCAGGGCTTCATGAAGCCTGCAACCGTTATTTTCCTCTGCTTTTCTCCCCATGCCATGGCAGCAGTAAGCATGTGTGAATGGAGGTGCACATGCCTTCATAACTGCAGCCCTACACTATGCTGCTTGACTGTGGTGCTGCCACCCAACCTCCACCAGATGGTAGTCATGGAGTAAGACAGCAGATCTCTTGACACTGGGAGAGGAAAGCACTCCATCGGATGCTCAATCCTCTCCCCCCACTGACCCCCTGAAAACTGTGCTCATTCCCGAACATGGGTGTGGTGAGAGGGAAGACACAAACAGCCTCAGCCCCTCTATGCCACTGGGCTGAAAAATATTGTTTATTTTGATATTTAATGAGTAGGTATATATAAAACCACTGTAGTTCTTATTTTATGTTGTTTGTAGTAGGTAGGCAGCACTGTGCCTTTACATCACTAGTTTGATCTTCCTTTACTGTACAACCTCCTTTTTCAGAACCATCAGCATACGTGGCAGCAGGAAACATATTTACATATTTGCTAGTAAAATTATTAAGAAAGGTGAGATTTTGTTTAGGAGAAGTGGGTCAACAATCAAGATCTGGAGCAAAATAGAGCTGATAGGTTTTGAAACAGTGCAGACATGGAGAGATCACAATGTATTTATTTATTTATTTAAATGTTTCACCAGGAAGGTACACTGAACAACAAGTTGCTCGTCTCCCAGTGCAACCTGGGGGGGGGGAAGGGTGGTACCATTGGATGAAGAATTAGACATACAGTTTAACATTTAAAACATACAAAAAATTAAACATTCAATTACACTTGTAACAAGACAGTTAAAAAAAGTATCATAAATAATCATTTAGTCGCATTTGTAACATAACATACAATTAAATATATCATACATGTGAAATATGCATTTAATTACAAGTGGCATATCTGAGGAACACAGTACATTGTGGTGAAGAGGGAGGAGAGCGTGCTGAGATGCAGGCTGGGGGAGGTTGAAGGTTTAATAGGTGATGTGAGTCACGGAGAGGAGCAGAGGCATTGGAGGACAGTTAAGGAGGGTTAAAAACAGGAGCAGTTAGATGAGAGAAAGTTATGTAAGTTATGTACTGTAATTAGGAGTTAACTGGAGCAGACAGGTTGTGAAGCTGTGTGTGCACATGTTTACAGCTGTGCATGGGATCCAAGAGTTATTATGCCCAAATGGGTTGAAAGTTTGAAGGGTGTAATATGAAATAGTACTAAGGGAAGGATTAGAGATGAAGTAGTGGTTGGGGTAGAAGGTAGCAGATGAAAAAAACTGTGATATGAGTAATAGTAGAAAGAAATACGTTATTTGTTATTAGTTGGTGATCAGTGGTGCCACAGCGGGAGGAAAGGCCTTTGACTGGCATAGCTCTTTTTGGCCATGACAGCTAAGGGCATGACAGAGTAGGAAAGGTAGCAGGGATTTTTTTTTGCAGTCATATGTTTATGTTGGGACTTATTTCTGATATGTTATAAAAAGGATAACATTATGGGTGAAGGTCCCAGCTGACCAATGAAATTGCAGGATCTTTCTTGTAATTTTATAATTCAAACATTTTTTTCTGTTTTTAGTCCCATGTGTTCACTTCTTGCTTAATGTATTTCAATAGAGACAGTACTGAACTAAAAAAAAAAATTGTAAAGAAATACACCCAAATGTCATAGTGGAAAGTGTTCATAATTTCACAACACACAGCCCTGAGAAAAGAGTAATCTCCTTATAAAGCAGTAACATTTTCTTATTTCTTTGTGCCAGAAGTATCAAGCTAAACACTGCCTAGCCATTGAGTATCAGATCATAATGGAGCCCAACATCAGGTGTCTGGATTTGTGATTTGAAGAAGTACATTTTGAATGATTATAAAAAGGGTATATGAATTAGAGTATTGTGAATTGAGTATTGTGATTGGTTAATTACATTCCAACAGCTCTATGTTAACCTGTAATTGATATACATGTAAAGCCTGATCGCAGGAGGACTGATCTAGCAGGCCCCACATTGTTCATGATTCCATTGAACGCATTCGTAGCCACTATTAGTCCTATCGGTTAACTTTGTGGAAAGATGCTAAAAAATGTATGACTAAAAAACAGTTGTTCTTCATTGTTGTAACTTAATAAGAACTTCCTCTCATTTATAACTTTTTATGATGTCTGTCTTTCTTTCTGCTGCAGTACAGTGTAATAAGATTTGGGTTGCGATCCCTTCAAAGCAGCATATGGTCAGTCTCAACCTCACATGCTAGTTTGACCACGAGGATGTAAATGAGCAAAAAAAAAAAAACTTCAAATAATTCCAGCAGATGGTTTGTGTTATGCAATACCAATGTTGTCTAAATACATATTTTAATATTTATACAAAAAGTCATCAGGCATTGCCATGGCAACTCTGCTTCCCTGATCTCAGCGCATTCATGTTAGTAGTATGTCCTGTGCACCAGTTTGTACCAACATCCCCTGAAGTGCATAGCTCCATTACATCTGACTTTGAGGAGTACAACAGAACCTGACTTCCATTATGTTACTTTGAATGTAGCCTTTGAATCAGCCATTCCCTCACAGTTATCTATTATCGCACATGTGAGACAGCAACAGTAAGCCCAGTAAGTGCTGGAAGGTTTCCCCCCAAAGAACTAAGAGGTCCTTTGATTTCCATGGATTCCCTGATGTGCAGTAATTAGCTACAGCCCTTCCTGGTTCAGGGGCTGCATGAGAGAACATAATTACTGTACACTGACCATTTCCCAAGTCATCGTCACATGAATGCACAGCAAATCAAAAAAGCTAGAATAGTACATTCAATCACTCTCAGGCTTAAAAACAGCCGCAGAGGGACTTTTTCATAAAATGTAAGGTAAAATGTAAAAAACAAATGTAAACACTGCAATCTGCTGTAGAGCAAAATGTAACAAAAAACAGTGAACACTACAACCTGCTGTACAGTAACATATAAAAAAACAGTAAATACTGCAATATGCCTAATTTTTTGAAGATCAATTTTTTTATAATAGCAATAAGGTACTCCCAGATGGTTATGTTAATGCTCTAGTTAAGCACCTTCTGGAGGCATGTCGCATTCACCTGTGCCTTGTACTATATTATGCCCTCAATGGGTGCTTAACAAAAGCATTAATATAATCTCTAGTCATACTTTATTGCTTAATTATACAATGGCAAGGAAATTTCTGTATTCTGATTGGTCAATGGGTGCCTGAGACAGTGATGATATTACACAATAACGTCACTGTATGGATCACCACATTGATGACCTCTTCTCTTAAGAAATACTGCCACACTAAAAATCTTCTAAAAAATATTTTTAGATGTTTTTTATTTTGTATAACAACGAGCCATTGTATAATTGCAATAAGGCACTCCAGTGTGTGTGTTATCCTGTAATAATGTCACTCCTGGGGTGGTGGAAGCACTCAGCGAACCACCCCAGGAGTGATGTTATTACACGATAACACACACCCTGTCATGCCTTATTGTTTAATTAGTTTCTGGTTTAAGTGCACTGTGGGATGGGGTGGTCTAAAAACACCTCCATTGTTAGATTCATATGGCTTTATTAGGTAACATCATTAAGCTCTTTTTTAGACAGGAAAGATCAATGCACAATCAAAAAAACAGGTTGCAGCCAGGGCTCAACCTGAGAAGGAAAACAAACAAATGGCTGGAACAAAGTTTGTGAAATCACACACTGTTGTTTATTGACACAGAAACGGTATCAGTAAGCATATAAATTGACAATGATTCCAGCCTTTAAATAAATTTCACAGAAAAACTATTCTAAATCTTTACTTAGCAAAATCTTATTGTACCACACTGAGTAGGAAAAACAGCTGTTTTTGTAGTAAACATGCACTCGATCCCTATTATTCTGATGGTAGCTATCTGAGGTGGTGAGCGGTGGATCTGTGCCGGAATCCAGTGCTCTGCCCAGATTCATCAACAGGTATTTGAGAGTGAGTCAGGTTTCAGAGAGGGGTGGTGGTGATGGTGAGTACTACGTTGGTGTACAGGGGAGTAAGGTTCATCATTAAATAATTGGGACTGAGGTGGGAGGGTGGTAACACTGGTGTATGAGGGTAGGGTACATTTCCTTTTACAACAGGATTAGGGCAGGAGGGTGGTACCATTGATCTGCCAGGGTACATTTCCATTTCGAATTGAATAGGGGAGGGAGAGGTGTAACACTAGACAAACAGGTTATGTTTCCTTTTAAACTGTCAATTGAGCGGGAGGGGAACTACAGGAACACCAAGGTACAATATGTATCCTTTTAAAGTGGGGATCAGGGTGGGAGGGAATATCACTAGCCTACCAGGGATGTATTTATGTCTACACTGGGGATCGGGACAGGAGGGCGCCTGGCAACAGTTTTGCTGGGGGGGATGGGGAGGTCATGTACCAATGCGCAAGTTGTGAAGAAAATAAATTTTTAGAAGTAGTAAATAGCACTACCTCTGCAACATTTTAGAGCTTCCAAAATCCTCTAAATATACCAGTATGCTTTGTTTTTAAGAGGATTCCCTCATTTGCATGGGTGCAGTGCTGTATTAAACATGATCACACAATCTACTGAGCACCTGCTATAGGGCTGTTTGAGCATTATCCCTGCCATATTTGGAAAAACTAAGTCTGGTTGACATGATGCAGTTCCTCTTAGTGTTGTGCTAAACATAGGAATATCAGGGCCAAAAACTTTTACTGAATCCTGAAAATACAGCTGCACAAGCTATTACAAAACTGAATTCCCTGTCTGTTTGGTCCAGTGGTAAGATACTGTGCATTTAAGCCTCTGGGGCAATTCTTATAACTTATTATGACTTTCCTCGCAGACTCCAATCCTTCATTCACAGACTTGTAGCTAAAATCAATACAGAAGGATTAGGCAACATGCTGACATTGCAGTGGTAGCCCTACTGCTTGTGCCACCAATGCAACAGGTTTGAGAATGAGCCAGGGATATTGGAGGACTTGCTGAGGGTAGAACAATTAAGCATCCCATCAGACACTCTCCTCCTTTTGGTAGGGGTGCCTCTGCGTCCCACTTTTATAAAGCCACCTTGCTGACCACAGGTGAAGGTGCAGGGAAGCGCTGTGTAGATGAGTGATTGGAGCACATCTGGTCATGTGGTGCATCAGATACGCCATCACACGGAAATCACGTGATGCCTTGATCTGTGCAGTCACTTACTTGAGTGCTCCCGCTGTTTCCTCCTCTAACCCCCAATTAAGCTCCTATTGTTACTTCAAAGTGCCTTAAATTGAGTTGAGCTGCTGTGCTGTAACTCTCCAGTGGCCATCTGAAGCAAAATGTGGAAGAATTGCCTTACCATGGAGGCAGAAATGTGTGCTGCTCCACTGCACAACTCTCCGCCAATCATGCCTGAAAAAGCTCCTAAGAAAGCAAAGGCCCAACCTGCACTGTGATCCGATGGCTCATTACAACTGCAGAGTCAACTCTTTTGTCCTTGGAGCATTTTTTTCGAGGAATTTCACCCCTTCAGGGATGAAGTATGCTTGTTGAGAGAAGAAGTAAAGATGGCAACTAGTAAAATTGAGGATCTGGCACAATGTACCAGAGATTACGAAGTGCACATATTGTCTCTGGAGAAAAGGATTAAGGAAGTGGACCCAACCATGGCAATTGTAAGGCAAACAATTTTTAAACTAGAAGGTAAGGTCAAAGACCTTGATGGCAGAAGCCGCCGAAACAACATGGTGGTTACTGGACTCCAGGAGTGTGAAGAAGGCTCCAACACTGTCTTGTTTGCCCAAAAGTTGGTGCAAAAACTAGCGGGCCCCTCCCCCTTTGGCCCAGAATACATAGTTGAAAGGGCACATCGAGCACTACGGCCTATGCCACCACCAGAGGCTCAACCCAGCACATTCATCTTCAAGTTCCTTAATTATCAGGAATGTCAACATTTGCTGGCAAATGTTAAAGAGCTAAAGGAAGTGTTGTGGGAAGGTTCCCCGATTCGTATTCCCCAGGATCTCCCCCAATCAGTGTGCCAAAAATGGGCAGAATATCACAGTGTGGTATCCAACCTTATTGCTGTGAACATTCAGTTCCGAATGTTGTACCCTGCCAATCTGCAAGTATGAATAGATGGAAAATGGATCCCTCTGGAAGAGCTGAAATCAGCAGAACTGGAAATCAGAAAGCTTCTGCCGAATTTGTTTCTAGATGGGTGAGGGTTTACTTGAGTATCAGGGGCTGAGATGTATCAGTTTGTTTAATGGGACTGTGGTGAATTTCTGAGCAACCTCGTGCAGCAATTTCTGGGAGACATAGTTGAACAGTTCAGCTGTTAAAACTTTTGTTTGTGTTGCGATGGACTGGGTGATCCTCCTACATGTGAGAAATATCTTTAACATATAGCTGACTTTGACTTTCTGGAGTTCAGAATTATAATTTCGATGGGGCCTAGAAATATGGCATTTAAACTTTGTGACGCACTTAAAATACAATGCAACTGAAGAGCTTTTGGAAACAATCTGAAGGACATAATAACCATACTTAATCACACTGTATTTCTGTTTACATATTTCAGGGGAAAATATCCTGAATAACAAGTTTAAGTTTCAACCTGGGGTATTCCGATGGCTCATAGCCTCCTTTTCCACGAGTCATTTACCAGATTTATTTTGGGCAGGGGCTTGTTTTCACTGGGGAAGCCAGCAGGGATTCCATATGTCCTGATGGTAGGGAAGGGCATTTGGGGCACCTCCTCACCCTCCTAGGAATAATATTCCTTAGTGGGATAATTAAGTGTCAGGCCTCATAGTGGAAGGTACACAAGAGGGGAACCCCTCGTATACTTTGAAGTGAATAACATGGGACCATTTTATATTAGGAAGTACATAGGCCTCCCCAGCACTACTACAGTTTTATTACGAGTGGCAGGTATTCAGGTAGATGCAGGGGAAGACAGTATATATAGGACAGGCAGTATTTGGAATGAGGACAATCCAAGGGGGGAGTGGGGGAAGGGGAAAGTAGGGTAGCGACACAGTAATGGGAGTCACGCACTGTAAAGTTTTTTGGGGGGCCTCCTTTCAGATCCCTAGTGACTTCAGAGTATGGCAAGGAGGACACATCAAGAGGATGGAATCGCAATGAGGGAGGGGCAACTGGGATAGAAATTGGCAGTTGCTGGTTACAGGGGGGAGTGGGCCTTTTGCAGATGGGACAAGAAAGTGGGAAGGATGGCTTGGCACAGGTTATTTTTGGAGTATTTCACAGCAGGATGTATGGATTTGATTGGTTTTTACACCTTTTTATGCAACAAATGGCTGGAGTTAACAAATTTCTATCGTGGAATGCAAGTGAGCTCCACTCCAAAGTAAAAAGATATCAGGTGTGGAAGCACATCAGCTTGCTTAAAGGAGGCCCCGCATTCCTCCAAGAGACCCACCTCTTGGAATCAGAGGGGAACTTCCTCTAAAGGCAATATGTAGGTCAGGTTTTTAGTGCTGGGTATAGTACCCAGAGTCGAGGGGTGGCCATTTTAGTGGCCAGGACCATCCCTTTAAATTAGAGCAGGTTATTGGAGACCCACAGGGGTGCTATATATTTGTAAAAGGAATGTAGGAGAGAACTTCTATAATTTTGGGGTGTGTATATGGATCTTATAATGACTCCCCATCATTTTTCACTAACTTGATACAGGTTTTGGCACCATTTGCAGTCACTCCATGTATTATGGGAGAGGATTGGAATTTACCCTTTTCATCATACCTAGATAAATCTGACTCTAAAAGAAAAGGCCTCTCTCCAGCACAACGTGCTATTAGAGAGGTGGTAGACTATCTGAGATTATCTGACCCCTGGAGAACATTGTTCCACACCCTGAAGGAGTTTACTTTTAGATCCTGTGTGCACAACTACCACTCCCAGATGGACTATTTCTTAATTAGTCAGTCACTATTGCAAGGGGTTGTATCTATGGGGATAAATCCTGGTGTCATCTCGGATCACTCAGTAGTACTCTGAGATTTGTGCTTGTCACCAGACGTGATGCACGACTCACTGTGGAAGTTGAATAACCAGCTCCTTAAGGATACCAAAATAGTAGAGATTATTACAAAAGAAATTTAAGAATTTACTGGGTTAAATTTGAACTCCACAACATGGCCAGATTTTGAATGGGTAGTTTTAAAGGTGTTTTGCAGGGGGGTGTTCATCAGGGAGGCGTATTGAAGAAAGAGAAAAGATTAGAAAGTCCTCTCTCTCTCTCTCTCTCTACTGTCCAGAACTCATACCCTAGAGGCCTCACAGTGCCTTGTCACATCACAGACAGATAACAAACTTTTGGTAGGACTGAGAGATCAGTATAGCTCCCTCCTACGCGAAAAGGCTGAGCATGCCATTTTAAAATCTGGGGAGACTTATATTGATCAAGGGGAGAGAGAAGGCCATCTTTTTGCACTCAGATTAAAAAAGGTAGAGTATTCCCAAATAGTACAGAGTATTAGGTCCCAGCAAACAGGGGGACTTTGCCTTAATCCCAAATAAATCACCTCTGAATTTGTAGGATCTATAAAGATCTCTACAAACCTATGGTCAATAGACCTACCTCTAAAGTGGTGGAGCAATACCTACAGCCACTTGCCCTCCCGACTCTTATCCAGACTCAAGAGGACTTGTTAGTGGCCCCCATTTCAGAGAAGGAAATTCAAATTGCCATCTCCTCATTGACAGCGGACAAAGCTCCAGGCCCGGTTGGGTATTCTCCAAACTTTTATAAAGTCTTTAGCAAAGTAATAGCTCCCTGGTTAACCTGTTTGTTTGAGTGGATATTAGAGGGGAACCCACAGGTAATTCTCTGCTGGAATCCATTATAATTGTACTGCATAAGCCTGATAAGGACCCAGAGATGACAAGTACTTACTGTCCAATTTCATTACTGAATTGTGATATCAAAATTGAAGCAAAGCTTCTTGCTAAGAAACTTCAGGGGGTCCTCCTGGACATCATTCACATGGATCAGGTAGATTTTGTGGAATATGGGTGTGGGCAGGACAGTAGTGTGGTGGGTAGGTAACTGGCTGGGTGGCAGGATACAGAGGGTGGTGGTAAATCGCTGTCACTCCACAGAGGGAAGAGTGACCAGTGGGGTACCACAGGGATCAGTGCTGGGACCGGTCCTATTCAACATCTTCATCAGTGACATTGCACAGGACCTAGAAGGCAGAATTTCACTGTTCGCTGATGACACAAAGCTCTGAAACAGAGTAGACACACCAGAGGGTGTAGACAGAATGAGAAGGGACCTGCAGAAACTTGAAGAATGGTCAGGGGTTTGGCAGTTGAAATTCAATGCAAAGAAGTGCAAGATAATGCATATGTGGCACAAAAACCGTGGCACAATATATCAGTTGGGGGTGAGGATATAGCATGCACCGAGCAGGAAAGAGATCTTGGGGTTATCATCTCTGATTACCTCAAGGTAGGGAAATAGTGTGACACGCAGCAGGTAAAGCAAATAGGATGCTGGGATGTATAGGCAGGGGCATCACCAGCAGGAAAAGGGAGGTCATAATTCCACTATACAAGACACTAGTGAGGCCCCACCTGGAGTACAGTGTACAGTTCTGGAGACCATACCTACGTAAGGACATAGACAGGGTAGAGAAGGTTCAGAGGAGGGCAACAAAGATGGTGCATGGATTGCATCACAAGTCCTTTGAAGACAGGTTGAAGGAACTGAACATGTACTCCCTGGAGAGGAGGGAGAGAGGGATATGATGAGACATACAAGTATCTCACAGGGAGGAACAGGGTGCAGGAATACACTATTTTAAGCGAAAAAGATATTCCAGGACTAGAGGGCATGGGATGAAGTTGGAGGGAGGCGATTCAAAGGAAACAGGGAAGAATTTCTTCACAGAATGGGTGGTAGACAAGTGGAACACCCTGCCAGAGAAGTGGTGGGGGCTGAAACAATCACAGGGTTTAAGAATGCATGGGATAGACATAAAGGAATTCTGGAGGTCAGGGGTAAGGGGTAACAGACTTCTAGGAAAACATGAACTGAACTTACAAGCTCAAATGGGCAGACTGGGTGGGCCATAGACCCTTATCTGCCGACACTGTCTATGTATCTATGTATCTATGTATTTTATGTAGAGGCATTAGTCAGCGGACCACTTCCGGAAACTCGCACACGTCTTCTCTGCATCCAGGGACTCAGAAATAACTGCAGGCCTCCTTTCTCTGGATGCAGAGAAAGCATTTGACCATGTAGACTGACAGTTCCTGTTTTTGACTATGCACAAGTTTGGCTTTCCGGCTAAGTTTGTGGACTGGACTGCTTCCTTGTATCAAAACCCTCCAGGCCAGGATATATTGTAACAGGTCCTCTCAGACAGGTTCTCCTTACTCTCCGGAACTAGACAAAGTTGTCCCCTCTCTCCTCTACTTTTTAACATTTACTTGGAACCATTATTGTTCAGGTTAAGTGCTAATGAGGGGGTACAATGAATACTGGTGGGACAGCATGTATTTAAGATATCTGCCTATGCTTATGATGTGCTTCTTCACCTGCTCCACCCAGCTGAATCTTTTCCCATTGCTTTGTCTACTATATTTGAATTGGGAGCTGTGTCTAACTACAAAATCAACCTAAACAAGACTACTGTTTTTCCCTTTAATCATAGATGTCATGATGATGAATGGCTTCATACGTGGCAGATCCTGCCAAACCAACCTGGTCAAGTTCTATGACTGGGTAACTAGGCAACTGGACAGGGGCAATGCAGTGGATGTCCTGTATCTGGACTTCAGTAAGGCATTCGACTCAGTGACATATGGAAGGCTGGGAAGGAAGTTAGTAGGCACAGGGGCGGGTGCAAAGCTGGTGAGATGGGTAGGAAACTGGCTGCAGGGAAGGCAACAGAGGGTGGTGGTGGGTGGGGCTCACACCAAGGGCAGTGATGAGCGGTGTTCCACAGGGCTCAGTGTTGGGACCAGTGTTGTTTGGGATATTCATTGCAGGCATATCATGGGACATCAAGAGCAAGATCAGTCTGTTTGCTGATGATACCAAGGTAGGCACCGTGGTGGATGACTTAGGGGGATGGCAGGGGTTGCAGGATGATCTGGCAAAGCTTGAAACCTGGTCAGACACCTGGCAACTTGGCTTTAATGCCAAAAAGTGCAAGGGGCTGCATTTTGGGATGAAGAACCCAAGGACGAGTTACCAGCTAGGGAGAGTACAGCTAACCCAGACAGAGGAGGAGAAGGATCTGAGTGTGCTCATTACAGGGTCAATGAACAACTCGACACAATGTAGGAAGGCAGCTGCAAAGGCCAACAAAATTCTGGGTTGTATTGCAAGGGGTATATCCTCGAGGAGGGAGGAGGTGATTCTGCCACTGTATAGGTCATTAGTTAGACCACACCTGGAGTACTGCGTGCAGTACTGGCATCCGCATCTGAAGAGGGACATTGAAGTTACTGGAGGGTGCAGCGCAGGCGACAAAGATGATCAAGGGGCTGGGGACTTATCATACGAGAGAGGAGGTTGAAGGAGTTGAACATGTACTCACTGGAGGAGAAGAGACAGGGTGACATGATTGAAACCTTTAAATACATGAAAGGAATAAACAAGATGGGTACAGAGGGCTGTTCAAAGTAAGGAGGGAGGGCCAGCAGGGGCCATGATATGAGACTGGAGCGAGGAAGGTTCAGGAGGAGATGAGGAGACACTTTTTACAGAGAGGGTGGTGGCTGGCTGGAATGCGTTACCTGCTGAAGTGGTATGCAGTAGAACAGTGGACTGCTTCAAACGAGGATGGGACAGGACAAGGGGGAGGGTTAATGAAGGGGAAGGGTGGAAGGGAGGGGCAGCTGCAGAATAAGGGGTGCTAGCTGCACATTCGAGCAGACTTGATAGACCTCTAGGCCTTTATCTGCTGGCAAATTTCGTATGTTTCGTATATGTCACAAGCATGATGTTTCCTCTTTGGAAGTACAGTGGAGCACCAAGAGCATCAAGTATTTGGTCTTGATGTTGTCTAGGAATGAGGGTCTTATGAAAAGGTTGAACTTTGACTCCTTGCTAGGTACTGTCCAACAGGATTTTAAAAGGTGGCAATCCCTTCCTATTTCTCTCTGGGGGAGGATCTGTATAATCAAAATGAATATCTTACCAAGAATAATCTATCCCCTTAATATGTTAAATATATGGTTGCCCCAAGTTTGGTTTAAGAAATTGCATGCCCTTATTTCTTCCTTTATATGGGGGGGAAGCATCCTCGGTGAGCTTATTTAAAACTGGCAGCATCTATATATGCGGGGGGCCTTAAACTCCTTCACTTTGGAATGTATTACTGGATGAGCCAGGCAAATCAATATTTAAGATGGTTCATACCCCAAGGAGAGATTGCCTCCTATCCATATGTACCAGAGTGGTTAACTCTGTATAAAAGAGATAATTGCCACATTGAATGTTGCTAAGAAGGCTCTTATGTTTGTTCCTCTGAAGAGTCTTCCCTCTGCCTTGTGCAAGTCTCCCATGTTACTTTCCCTTAATGCTCATAGCCAACTTTGCACATTCCTTAGGTACCGGAATAGTAGAGATCCCAGACAACTAATAGTAGGTAACCCAAATCTCCAGATAGGGGTACTACTATTCCCCTACACGGGCTTCCTCAGCTCAAACAGGTCAGGGTTGAAGAGCTGTTTTACTAGGGCTTGTGCATGGAATCAGGCACCATTATGGCACTATACTCCGGAGACAGGAAGTAGATCTTTAAAGTCTGGCAGTTCAGACATCTCCTGGTTAAGAAATTCTTGAGACCAGAGAGCTTGAAAGAAAGCTGTAGTTGGCTGTATTCCTTGACTCTAATACTGTAAGTGGAAATCCACATGCAGTGTCACAAATTTATGTATGTCAATGAGCAAGCATACTTGACACACGCAGTAGGACTCCTAGGTATTGGAATTCTTGTTTCCCAAACTTGCTAGAGAAATGGGAAGCCATCTGACTGGACTCTTTTAAATATGTCTAGCAAGTTGGGTTGAAGCCTACACAGTATCGTATACTGAATGATATGCACTGGACTCCTATCAAACTGAAAAGAATAAGAAAGGTACCAGATGCTTTGTGTCCTAGGTGTAAAAATGCCAAAGGAGACCTGCTTCATTTATTCTGGGAATGTTCTGAGGGTAGGACCTTATGGGACCTAATCAAGGCTAGGATGGATCCTCTCCTGGGTTTGGAGGATCTCTTTACACCTGAGATTTGTCTTTTGGGGGATATCTCTGCGATCCCAGTTAGAATCTGTAGATACCATATAGCAATGATAGCACTTACCCTTAAGAAACTTATTTTACACCATTGGCTAGATGGGCAACATATCACATATGAGTAATGGTTGTGCGACCTATTATTTAATCTCCGCACTGAACAAATGAAAGCTAGTCTTGGGGATTCCATTTCCCATTTCAGGAAAATATGGGACGGTCTTCACACCCTATACCTTCTCAGACTGGGGCCTCACCATAACTAAGGCTCTAGCCTGATGAGTCTCTTAGATATATATATTTCTTGTCTACCATAATCCTTGCTTTAATAGTAGGGAAGTGCCAAGCTGAGGGTGGAAGGTGGGGAAGGGCTTTAGCATGGAGCTGATAATTTACATTGTGTATATATGTATTAATGCTGCCTGTACCTTTATGTTAAGGCATTTATATAAAACTCAATAAATTTTGAATAAAAAAAAAAAAATAAGATATGCCATCACACTAGTTACGTCAGTGTTCTCCTGGTGGGATGGA
This sequence comes from Neoceratodus forsteri, assembly GCA_016271365.2. NCBI lineage: Eukaryota > Metazoa > Chordata > Ceratodontiformes > Ceratodontidae > Neoceratodus > Neoceratodus forsteri. The sequence continues at coordinate 1,036,635,035 of CM028135.1, forward strand.
TGCAAAATGAAAGAAAATGTCACCGTCTGGCAGGATGAAGCATTGCTTGCTCACCATGTCCCTCTCAGCACTGAATCTGTGGCACTCCAAGGCTTCCCCTCTGCCATTGCTAGCCAGGTGTGGAAGAGAAGGAATGCCATAGAAGCTGAATGTGAACCCATCTTCAGGGGGCAAACCAGGTGGTGGACAGTGCAACAGCATTGTGTCATGGGTGTGCTCCTTGGTCCTGGAAGTCTGGTGAGTGGAGCCTTGAGGGATGGGCATACAGAACTGGCAGAGGTGGAAAGAGGTTCTGATCTGTGGCCTGGTAGCGAAAAACAAGTTTTAAAAAAATTGCAGGATTATAAGAGTTGCTTAAACTAAGAGTTAACTATATGTGTCATAGTGTACTAAAACTATAGAAGTACAGTAGTATCATACTAAAACTGAAATCAATTTAAATGAAAGTATAACCTATCTATACATGTAAGGACAGGGTACCTCCTGTGTCTAAGGGTTATAAGGTGGCATTTTTTTGGAGGAGCACTCACCTTATGCCATGAAACACTATACTGCTACCTTTTACCTTACCATCTCAGATCAGGGGGAATGGGGACCCGGGGCAACCAATGCACATTTAAGGGGTACAACAAACAGGAGGCCACTCACAGTGTCCATGCTGGGATCTGGCATCAAGGATGTTGCATGCTTATTTCTGTGATTGTGTTAAACAGCATTCAAGGGCATCACCCTTGCCTCATCCTGTTCATCACTCTGCCTTGTTTTATTTTCAATGGCATATTCAATTGTCATGACTGTTAATCACATTCTTCACTATACTACTATACTGCTTCAACTACTGCTCACTGTGTGTGGGCACTCATTCTCTGACATTCACTATCTCCCATTTTGGGGTCCCCTGGGCAGCTGAACCCATAAGACCAGTGTACACTTGTACCCTCCTAGGCAGGGAGAGCATTTCCCTGAGGCAGCTGTGCCAGCCCATGACTTCAGTGCCTACAAATGGCATCAGAATGGACAAGTACATCAGAATTATGATCTACTCACAAATTTAGTGTATAATAGTTGGTCTGGTTGTGTGTGCATCCCGGCTTCACACTGATAGAACTAGTAGCCCAGAGAACAAGCCTACTGTATATGCCTGGCCCCATTCCAGAACATACCAACTGCAACTCTTGCCAGACACCCTAGCCTGATGACCACTGCCCATTACCATTTTCACATTTCAGTTATGGGAATGGGGTTATGAATTGTTTAATCACTTAAGGTTTTCCTCCAACAGAGCAATATAATGAAGGCACACGTACTGTACATCTCTATTCTGTCTTGCATATGTGTTATGGGAGTGGGTCTGCAAGGATCCCAATGATCTCCCAGGAGGTTTCAATGGATTTAAGGAACGCACTCAGAGGAATGCACTTATTTGTTCCTGCCTAACATAGATTAGTGTCTATGGGAAAACAGCACATACTCATTTCAACTGCATTTCATCATTGCAAATCAATTTATTGTCTGCAATGATGAAATGCCATTGAAATGAGTGTGTAATATTTTGCAATCTACTGCATATGTTATGTATTGAACACAAAAGTACATATCTCTTGATTACATTGCTTAAATCCTTTGAAATCTATGGTTCATTGTGGGGTTAGCTGACCCTCTAAGACTGCATAGGCCCCACTATGAGTAGTGCCATCTCATTTGGGCTGCATTGATCTCCCTTGAGGGGTGGCCCACCATTACTCCTGGCTGCCCATCAGATCTTGATCTTCACTTTCTCTAAAGCCAGGATTCTCATTCAGGTCCTCAACCCACTAGCTAGTGTTCTGTGTGTGTGTGTGTGTGTGTGTTGGGGGGGTGTTCTTCTGTTCCAGGTCCCTGGTTGGTTCCTGATCCCATGGAGACTCTGCTGGAGGGAACCAGTGCCATTCACACCCAAGGACCCTGACACCATTCCTGACGCTGCAGCCCCCCTTTGCTCAGTCACAGCCTATGAAGCTGAACCCTTTGTCTGTCCCTCTGATCTTCACAGGCCTGCTCTTTCTTCTTTTCACCCTAAGGCACTCTGCTTGCTTTCCATCTTATATTGTAAAACGGCAAGGAAGCATCATGAATATTCATTCATTCCTGAGTTTCCCACTTCTGGCTAAGTCGGGAAACTCTGAGCACAAACTCCAGACACACTGGCTTCAAGCTGAGACCTACTACAGAACATCTCTTATGGTCTGGCTTAACCCTCTGAGCGCTCTCTAGTAACTGGAATAGAACTGGAAGAAGGCAGAGGCTGGTTATATGCAGTGAAGCCTGCCAGGATGCAATGATTGTCACAGATTCTTTTTGTAACTGATCACCTTTTGGTAAATCTGGACCTTTAAAATGGACTATTGCTATGCAAGCTTTACTTCTTGGTAAACTGAAGAGTTCATAAAAACTTCTGTCTAACTGCGAAGCTCAGACTGTGTAGGACAACTATTGTTTTTATCTATGCTTTTGAACTGTTTGAACTAACACTCCTTGCCACATTAATAATCAGTCCAATAATATAAAATGGTACTGATTTTGAGGTTTACTGACAATATTGATTAACACAGGGAAACTATAAAGACAAAGCACCATAGAGCATTTGCCTTGTTTTGAACAACTTTCTTGAGATGATGCACTTTTATGGCTAAATGTAATATCAATAACATGAAAACAATGGTACTACAATATAAAGTATGCTCATATGAACTTGAAAGTTAACCTAGAATATTGCAATACAATATGATGTAATAAGATAATGCTGCTACATACACTATAAAAATAAGGTTGTAAATATGCAGTTTAAACAGGTGCAATTATACTTTGCCAGCCAAAGACCCAGAATAGTTTTGTCTGTGACATTTATTTAAAGATAGGAAATATAATTTGCTGTGGGAAGGTTTGTGTTTCAGTAAATATCAGTGTTTTCACACACCCATTTTTAGCCTTTTAAAGTGTTTTTGTGCCTTTTTAGTCAAGGCCCTGCCTCAAACCTGTTTTTTGACTACAGTACGTGATCTGAAAGGAGTAATGAGTGAGCACTGTTTGCATACTGTTTGAGCCGGCAGACCTATTCTCGTTATCATTTTACAATAATTTCTTAACTGGTTATTCCTTCTAGGACTCATATATTGGCAAACCATATTTTAGATTTGGAATACCTCATGCCCTGCATTCTAGAGTCTCAAATAATAATCTAAAATCCAGACCAGTGGTCAGCTGTTATCACCCTCTAACTTGATGTAGCACAGTGCCCTGATGCACTACTGTGATAATTCTGCTCTACACAGCAGCTGCAAATTCAAATCCCAGTTCTATTAAAGAAAAACATGGGGCAAAAACTGATTAAATGTATATTTCAGATCATATGAACATATGAAGAAGCCAGCAGAAGAAGGCTATTTGGTCTATCTAGTCTGCTCATATTGCAGGGACCACAGCTAGAGCTACTGTCCCTGCCCCCCCCCCACACACTCCTCCCATGCTTTCTACTCATGATCCTTATCTTCACCCTATGCCTATCCCAGCCTTTTTTGAAGCAGTCCACGGTCTTCAACGAGACTACCTCTTGTGGCAGTGCATTCCAAGTGTCCACCACAATCTCTGTGAAGACTTGCTTCCTGACCTCCATCCTAAACCTCTTCCCCCTCTAGCTTAGGACTATGCCCCCTAGTGTTATGGTTGCCACTCAGCTTAAAAAGACCCTCCTTATCCACCTTATTTATCCCTTTCAAGTACTTGAAGGACCCAATCATGTCCTGTCCATCTCTTCTTTCCTCCAGGGAGTACATGTTTGATTATACTTACCTTATCCTGAAGCTTACTATTCCAACAACCAGTACCCCAGTCAGCTTTGCCTGACAGATGGGATATCCTGATGGTAGTAAACCTAATGGTATTCCTCCCAATGGGGTAAGGTAGCAGATGTGATGGAATGCTATCTTACCCCTTCCACAGTATGGGAAAGAATGGCTTAATGGACTTGCTGACTGACCTGCCCCTGTGGTGTGGAGGGGTATACCACCAGTAGGTAGGCCAGAATGCTGTGTGTGACCTGGGTTTTGGTCTGGGTTATGTACTTTTACACACTGCACCCCCTGTAACAACTTAACATTTTACTCCTGGGTCTGCTCCCCCTCAGAGTTAGATATTTTAATTACTGGGAGTGTGGGGGTAAGAGCCCCCACATGGGGGGTGCGGGGATCAAAGCCCCTCTCATTTTACACTTCTTTTACATGTAATGTCTGAAAGCTTTCTGCTGGGCATAGGATCCATTTTGGGCTGTGGATTTCAGGCTATTTTACTTGGTATGCTGAGCGTCTGCATACCAAGTTTGGGGATATCATAGTATATCTACATGTTTAGTGCCCTCAACCTCTCCTCATATGCCTTACTCTGCTGGCCAGCTATTATCTTTGTAGCCCCACTTTGGACCTTCTCCAGCAGATTAATGTCCTTTTTGAGGTGTGGACACCAGTACTGAACTCCATACTCTAGATACGGCCTCACCAATGACCTGTACAATCTACTGATCCCACTAGCTATGCATCCCAGCATCTTGTTTGCTCTTGCTGCTGCTTTCTTGCACTGCGTGGAGTGTTTCAGGTCACTAATGATCATCACTCCCAGGTCCTTCTCCTCGTCTGTTGCAGATACGTGGACTCCACTCAGGTAGTACTCTGTCCTGGGAATCTTGGCTGCATGGTGCATAACTTTGCATTTCTTGGCATTGAAGCCAAGCTGCCAAATCCCAGACCACCTCCCAAGCTTTTCCAAATCATCCTGTAGGTCCTGTATCCCTTCAGCCGTGTCTACTCATCATGTCCAAAGCTTCTGAACAGAGTTAATGTGTCTGTGGTTGTGTAAATGGTTTAAATCAATTTATAATTAATTGTACCTCTTTTTTGGGGGGGGCGTGGGGGCAGCCATTTGCGATAGTCATTTTTTGGAGCCTGGCATTACATTCCCCACAATGCACCAGACTGTGATGCTTGTCCACCCTGCCATTTCATTCAGTTTGTTTTGTTCAGGCTTCCTTTCACCAGCCCTTGAGGTAAGGTTTTTTTTTTACTCCTTTTGAACACTGACTTTTCATATAGCGCAATGTAGAAGCACAACTATAGCTTTTTATGGGGCTTTTCTTTGTTCAGGGAGTATTCCTGCTCAATCTAGTGCCTTTTGTCAACTGATCAACTGATAAACTTCTGTGCTGTTAGCTTCCGCTCCCCTATATTGCTTGCTGTGTTAATCTCTTTGTTTCTTGACAGTGATGTGCCACTCTGGAATCTAGTGGCTGAAGTTTCACTAAATTTGCAAAATTTATAGATTTCAATATTTATAGATAAGTGGAGCAATCTATAGGGAAATTGCTCCCAGAGGCTGCTTTTGTCATGTAGGAAAAGAGAGAAATTGGGAATCCCTAGGAAATATAATGTACAAGAACATTGACCTGAAGTTACAGGAAAATGTCAGATCCCTTAATTAAGCACAAATACTCCCCAGACAAAGAAAAGGCCCATAACAAGGCTGTAGTTGAGCTTCTGAATTGCTCTAAATGAATGTCAGTGCTGAAAAGGAGGAACAAAATTACCTCAAGGGCTGGTGAAAGGAAGCCTGAACAAAAGGTAGCACAGTCCTCTCTCAATACAGAAACAAACTGAATTAAAGGTCAGGGCAGGAAAGTATTGGAGTGTGGTGCATTGTAGGGAATGTAAGGCCAGGGCTAAAAAAAGAGCCTCTTGCAAATGGCTGCCCCCCCATTCCCAAAAACAGAGTTACAATTAATAAAAAATTGATTGACACCATTTACACAACCACAGACACATTAGTACTGTCCAGAAGCTTAGGACATGATTTAAAACATATATTGATTTAGATTTTGTCCATAGTTCTCCTTTAACATCTAAAGTTTCACTGCAAATGAGAAGGTTACTCAGTAGGCTTGTCACTACTCTACAATACTAAGGTAGAACTAAAGGACATTCCAATACTATACATTACCTCTCACAGTTTCCTGTGTGACACATCAGAGTAATTACCAGTGGATATCCTGGTTCCTGCAGTATCTTGTAAATATCACTGGTTGAAACTGTTTTACTGCACTTCATCCTGGGGGGCACACTGTATGGTGTATCACTGATCTGGGCAATGTCAAGAGAGGTTTCTGACAAAAAATGGTTTAGCCCCAAAGTGAGGTATAGTACATATAGTAAGCATGTATTGTTGTTGTACTGACATGATATATAACCGTGCGGCCCATCACGTTTGCCTTTATATTCCTAACTGCAATAACTTGACATGTCTTTTTACTTCAGGTTCTAAGCCTGATCTTCAAATGCCGAACACTGTCTGCACATGCTATCTCTGCTGATAATCTGTTCTGTAACCTTTTAACTCTCTGTGAAATAATGCGTTTTTCTTTAGTTTAGTTTTTTTTTTACCAGGAGAGACACACTAAGCTGAAAGCTTGTTTACAAGTGCGACCTGGGAGCAAAAGGAAGTTAAGTAACTTGCATAGTTTCACACAGTATGCAAGTGGGGGCTGTGGGATTCAAACCCAGGTCTCCAGGTTTGCACCTCAGAGCCTTAAACCATGGCGCTATACTGCCTCATTCTTACTGACTGCCTCCATGGCTAGTTTATACTTACCCCACCTTGTTCTGCTACCCTGGATTCTGCTAAACAGTCAGCCCAGGTCTATCTTTATATAACTTTTCATGACTTTGAATAAATCAATCATATTTCAGCTCAATTTACATTGCATTTGAGAGAAAAAAAATACAAAGTGTTTCAGCCGCTCCTCATTTGTTTCAGAAAATGGGCTTTGGAAATCCTAGACGCTGATTGGCTGAGAACCCTTGCCAATCATAGATTTATTTTTTTAACAATGCCCAGTAAAAAGTTAGTCCCAGCTGGCACTACCCATCACCCCATGGTAGTGTTGTACCCACATTTCATTGTAAAGCACAACAGTCACCATTGTGATGGAGTGCCCATTTGAATGCCACTAACAACTGACAACCAAAATGCCTGACAACCTCGTGGTGAGATTTGACCTTCTAACTAACCATGGATTTGCCATAATGTTCAGAGACAAGCAAACACCAAAAATAACTATGCCATCAGTGAAAAGAAACCACAAAACTCTAAGTGACAGGCATAATCATTTTACCAATGCTGATGTGAATCAAAAAGAAGCCAGCCAACAGGAACAAATTGGCAGTCCAAATATTTAGTGATTAGGCAACCAGCAGAAACATTAATATTAACTGTAAAACTGACTCGGTGGAAACCCTAAACACTACACTATGACTGTTTTATAAGGAAGCTAGAACAATGGCAGGAGAGCAGTATTCCTTGTCTGGATACTGCTCTATGTGAGCAAGAATTAACAGATGCCTAAATTCCTCAGACATTGGCCAAAACATCTCACTAATAGGAGAACCTACCTTTAAATCCTAAAGTAATATACTCTACTCAATCCTAAAACAACTCAGGAAAAAACAGAAAGAAACTGTGGCCCACCACCCTCCAAAAAGACCACTGACCTCTAGAAGCTAAGAACTTCCACTGCTCTCTCATCCAGCACTGCACCTTACATCATCAGGAAAGTGTGGCTCAATATACAAATACACATAGAGAGACATGGGCGAGAAGGCTTACGAGGACTGACACCACAATCTTTTGAAATAAAAATGAATGAAAATGAGTGCAGATAAATAACTCTCAGCCACAGCCCTGAGACCAAGAATCATGAAAACCTCTTACAGCTCAACAAGGAGGAAAACAGTGGTTACATGTATGAGTTGTCAGACCATCCACTATTCCCTGTCAAATCTTGCTTTAAATATCTCAGCAAAATTCCACCTGACACTAAGTCCTTTTACCTCCGTCCCAGATGCTTGTCATAGCCATTCCTGGACACACAGACCACCTGGTACACTAACAAACCTATGGGGAAAATTCTTCCTTGGAGCACTCTTGGTGAAACTGACTGCCAAAGCCCAACTCAACCAGAGATATACAATACTAATCACAGCATTAGGGCAACAGCAGTCCCCCCTGCAGCATCAGGCCTCAATACACCCCCAGGTGTTCCAGTATATTCCAAAACCACATATCCTGTTGGGTTTTATTGCCTTCGTGATATCTTGCCCTCAAATAATTGTTGTAGCTATTTGCTGTGCTTTTCCAGCTACTATATGTCCTTTTAACAATGATGGGGTCTAACTGGGGTCTTGTAAATTATTTTTGAAATACTGATGTTTCTGAATGGGGACCAAAGTTTCTGGGTTAGGCTCCTAATAAATAAGTTGCCTTGCCTTGTGTAGTAACATTATTCCCTCTTTTTCTTTACTTCTGATCCCCCTTTGATCGAACATAGCATTTTAGTGACCTTACTGTCTGCCCAGTCGAAACGATCATGGACCATTTATGAATTCAGCTCATGAACATTCATCAAGCATGCATCAAATTGTTCATAAATATTCATGAATTTTCATGAACAATAAATGCCACTCCCATGTTTACACACATTCATAAAACTCCTCCATTGAACTTTTATGGACAAAGTCCATCAATATGTATGGGTGACCAGCAATATCTTACTTTCATAATAGTGTTTTATTCATCAAGCAATGCAGTTTTTATATGTATTCATAAAATATTGTTGCCCTATATACAGTACAGATCAGAGGCAGACCTATTCAACCTTCAGTTGTTTTATTACACAACAAAGCAATTACCCATGACAACTGAATTATTTTAACAAACTCAACATTTTTTAATGAATGCTTTTTTCCTACCATGCATTTTAGAATTAGTAACATGCCTTGTACAGTGCTTAAATTGGTTTCTGCTCTTTTTAAATATGGAATGTGCTCCCCTTCCTTTCATAAATAGAAAACCCCAGTGCTTTGCTTATGAAGTGCTTTGTCCGGTGGGTGGGGGGGGTCCGCTTACAAAGCTCTACATTAGTGAGGCACTGGGGCACACCTAGCCAGTGTTCACTTTCATGGCGTATGTTTCTGTAACCTTGTGATTTGGATTAATAAATGTACTTTCTACATACATTATGTATGGTGGCTTCTTTGTGCATCTTGTGCACCTGTCTTCCTGTAGAGTGCACCACTTTTGCTATGAATTTTTTTTAAAAATGGACCCCTAAAACACAAAAAGAAAAGCAAAGGAGTTGCAATCTTTTCCTGAGGGCCATGGGAAGGTTATGTGGCAATGCAGGGTGCACCAATTAAGACTTAGTTTCAGTTTCAAGCAGTGCAAAACTGACAAGAGTGGAAATAAACTTCCCTGTTCGTCTACTGTACTGTGCCTAGAGTTTTATATGGTATACAAAGTGCACATTTTCTTTTTTGTTTTGTTTTATCAACCATTCTCATAAAGGTATTTTCACCATTTCAGTATGCAATTAGATACCTTGGAATAAAGAGTGCTTGTACAATATTAATTCATTATCTTTTCTGTACATCTTCTAAGTTATAAAAGCTTTATTCGATTATATGTATTTTATGTTAACTACCATTGTGAGTGGATCTCATGGGGAGGGAGGTGGGATAAGAGCACGTAGTATATAAGGCCTTAGTGTGTAAAGAGGGTTAAGTGAATTCAGAGACCTGCTACTGCAAGGACTGTTCAAAGTGTTTCACAGAGCCCCCTCTAGTAGTTGTGTCTACTGTTGCTGGCATGTACAACTAGATCTGCCAGGGTGTATACACTTCCACAAGCCTAAGGAATTAAAGTGTTTGTCCCATAAAAGGGGTTATATGAATAGTAATCCATGTGAATCAGGTATATAAATTTTTTTTACTGAGTGTGGCTAAATATCACATTTATTTGCTTATTTCTTTTTTTATATATTTATTTATTTATATATGTATTTGCTGAATTTTTGTGTTAATATGAAGAATAGTGTATGGGATTCCATGCACAACACAGAGGATAGTGTATAGGTAACAGTGAACAACAACAGTGTTGTTCACTTTGAGAGGCTGTAATGACAACCGTTGAAACCTTGAGAGCAAAGCTCGAGAGGTTTGAGGGTGTCATGACACCTTGAGAAGTGAACAGCTCCCATACATGATTCTATATAGTGAATGGTGAAAGAACCACTCAACATGGCTTTTTCTGTGAACAAGTTTGCTGAATCGCTACATTTCTTGTACATCAGCATTAGAGAAAACAATAAGATGCAGTTCAATAAACACAAAAATCTGTTACAGTTCATGTGTCATCAATATTTTTTTTCCAAATTATATTGTTTTTATAATAATACATTTGAAGTTATTTCATAGTAATCAACATAACCATCCAATTATCAATTTGTATGATACTGCACTTAAAATTGTTTCTTATCAAAAGCAATCTAAATGTTATAAACTCCATTATGTCCTCAATTCTAAACACTCAATTTCCTATCCCCCCCAAACACACACACAGGCAGCTAAAAATGGAAAACAGTATACCCTCTGATTTATGGAATAACTCATGTAAGCTTATCTTAAAAGGAAAGAAGAAAATGTGTTTATATTTGTAACAAGGAGGGCAGTAAACAGAATTCCTTTCCATGTAATATTGAAAATATCTTCTTTCTCATATATATGATCCAACATTCTTTCAATTATTATATATTCTTTAAAATTCACAAGCCAGTTATTTCTAATTTCTCGAACATAGGATTATTCCATTGTGATCATTTTAATATTTTGGTGGTGATGGTGGCCAAAGCTAGAATTATTTGTTATTGTTGCTTAAATTTAAATTCATTGAAATCATTAGGAATAAAGATATGTGAAAATAGAGGTATATGGGTCACTAGAAATCCCTCCATTTAAATTTAAAAGCAAATGGTTTGATACCTTTTATTGGACAAACATAGATGTTACAACAAATTAACAAAGTGTTCTAGCTTTCAGACCAACCTGGTCCTTCTTCAGAAGCTTTATGACAGTTATAGTATTTAGAAAATCCCATACTATTAACACCCAGATAATGCATAAAAAACAGAAATAATTCTCATTGGTTTAACATATTCATTTGAAACATAACAGAAGATTATGTCAGAGAAGCTAATTAACACCAGCATGCTTTTAGCTGAAAAGCCTCTGAAGGTCAAGGGTTATCAAGAAATAGCAATGAGCATAGAGTTCTCCTCACATAAATTTTAAAATGTCTCAGTATGTTTCAAGAAAACAGTCTACTGATAACAAATCCTTAGGATACTAGTCTCCCTAATTACATGTAAGATTAGGAGCTTACAACTTTGATTGCAGGTGTCCTTATGTTTTAAAGAACACAGTCAATGAAAGGCAAACCTGTGGATAATAAATACATGCTAAAATGAGGCCTAATTGCAAGTTTAAAACAAGCCCTCAAATTAAAATAAACATAAATTATATATATATATATATATATATATATATATATATATATATATATATATATAATATAGCTACATATGTAGTGCAGCTATAGTTAGGATTGAGTACCCAATTTAAGGTTAAATGGTGAAACATTGCACCTTAATAACTTTGTCACTGTCCAACAGATTTGCCTGAAATTTGGCAGGCACTGGGTGTAACCATAGATATTGGGATGTGCCAACTTTCGTACTGGTCGGATATACGGCTGTGGAGTTATTAAGTGACATTCTGGGGCACATTTACTTTTTTTGTGCATTCTTTGCTCACACCTACAGGTCGCATAGTTTGCATGACCAGTTCAAAAACTTCAGAGAACGTGCGGCCAGGGTCCCTGATGTGTCTTATGAAGACTTCATGAAAAAATATTGAACGGTTCAAAAGTTATTCAAAAAACAAGTTTCCTATTATTGTCAATGGGAAAAGTTAACAAAAAGTTTGACAGTGTCGCAAATGTAGTTTTTAGTGTTGCAAATGGCCCCTGTAGTGTCATGAGTCAGCCATTTTTCTTTCAGTTACTGATCACAAAAATGCCTGGCTTTTTAAATTGGGACCATCTAGGGTCACAATTCTTTCTGTGTTTATCTAGTTGAGCCCTGAGGATGCTAGGCATGTCTTTATTTTAGAGTTAAACACCCCAGAAATGTGTTTTTTAAATTTTTGGGAAAAGTTGGGTGAAAAAGTAGTGTCGCACTTGCGACACGTCTGTGATTTTTTTGCAAAAGAGTCACAAATCATGACACTACTTTGCAACACTATGACCAAAATGACAGGAATTCTTTGCCACCCTGCTGCAAAAGAATGGTTTGTTCTTTTGTGCTGAAATTTGGAGGGAACAAAGCCAACAACCCATAGATGTGCCTTCTGGTAGCTTGGTGAAAACCTTTTGGAGGGATGCCAACTTCAAGTACTGCAAAGTTGATGCTTTTTCCCATAGACTAACATTGTGGCTACCGCCACGCCTTTCGGGGCCCGTATCTCGGAAATGGTGTGAGATATGGAATTTTCATTGGCAAAATGCAAACTTGGCCAGGAAATTCATAAATCATATGTAATTTTAATTTTTTTTCTGCATCATACGGTTCCTGAGATGTAAGCAATTTAGTATTCCAACAGCTCATTTTCTGGTCCGAGGCCCATTATCATGCATACATTCTTTGTACTCATTGTGTTTCTCTATGCAGCTGTTGGGCAAAAACAGGGTGTGCACTTCCGTTACTGTTACACTTAGCATTCCCACTTGCATTTCTGTACCCATTTGCATTAGTGTTCCCATGTACGACACTGTGTGCGTTACCCTTTGCGTTTTTTGTTTGCGCGTGCGTTTGCATTTCTGTTACCATTTGCGTCTCCACTACTGTTTGTCTTTTCTTTTCACTTTGCATCACCATGCACATTGCCATTTGCATTTCCAGCTGCCCTTCTGTTTGTATTTGCGTTTCTCTTTCATTTAGCATCATCGTTCCTGTTACCATTACCATTTGCATTTCCAATTGCGTTACCATGTCTGTGCGTGTTACAGTTTGTGTTTCCATATGTGCTTGCGTCTCTCCTTCCTTTGCCATTATTGTTGCTGTTACCATTACCATTTGTGTTTTGGATTGTGGTACCATAGCCGTGCACATTATGGTTTGCATTTCCGTATGCGCTTGCATTTATGTTTCTGTTTCTGTTCTCGTTGGCGTTATTCTTGCTGCTACCATTACCATTTTATTTCCAATTGTGGTACTGTGACCGTGCGCGTTACCACTTGTGTTTCTGTACGCAATTGCATTTGCATCTCTGTTTGCATTACTATTCGCTTTGGCGTCACTTTGTGCTTGCATTTCTGTTACCATTTGCATTACCATTTATGTTTCCATCACAATGTGCATTACCATTTGAGCTTGCATTTCCCTTGTCATTACCATTACTATCTCAGTACAAATCATGTGGTGGGAGCACGAGGCCCGAAGGGCCCGCTCTCTCACCACCACATTTCATTCACTATTTATAGTCCTCTTTCCCAAAAAGAAGGGAAATTCATGGCAAAAGTACTCCATTTAATGCATCAGTTAGGGTTCTTCCACAGAGACAAAAGCAAGGAAATTGAATGTTAGGGTTGAAAACCCCCCTTGGACCCACCTCCATCCTGCCCCCCAGCCGGCATCGGGGTGTGCGTTGGGGTCATCAGTCCTAACTCTCACCTCATTCTCATACAGTTTACCACCTCAGCTTGTTTACTGATGTGATAGGATGAGAGTTAGGGCTAACGACCAGCACACCCTGATGCTAGCTGAGGGTAGGTGGGAGTGACCAAGGGGGTTCAACTAACATCGAATTTCCTTGCTTTTGTCACTGTGGAACAACACTAACTGATGCACTAAACTGAGGGTTTTTTTTTTGCCATGAATATATATATATATATATATATATATATATATATGCAATAGGGGTGGAGATAATCAGAGTGTGATAAATCCATTTATCTGAGTAACTGTGTACATAAATGTAATTTATGTATACAGTGCTTATGTCATCAGCCATTTATCTTTATGAAATGAGCATCATAAAATCGGAGCTGTGATTGGCTAGTAGGGATATGATATTCATTCTGATGCACAGGAAAAAGGACCAGCAGTGCCCTGTGGGCTTTGATCTAGGTGATGCTGCCCACTCAGAACCTTAAGAAAACAAAATGCAGCCATCTTGTTTATGCCAGAAGTGGTGTCAGCCTAACCGTAAAAAATAAAATAAGTACCTCTGACCTACTGTTCACTTTGCCTCAGTCTTTCAAACTTTCTCTGTTTTAAATCCATCTGCATGTCTCCTCATGGATGCAGCATGTATTAAAGAAAAAGAAATGGAACAGCCACGATCTCTCTCCCCCAGCCCGCCCACTTGCTCTTGAATGTTTCTGTTTTAATTTCATCTGCCTATCACCTCATGGGTGCAGCATGTAGTAAATGGGAAAAAAAAAGAAACAAACAGCCGCAATCTCTCTCCCAGCTCACCCGCTTGTTCAGAATCCACTTCTTGGAAAAAAATAAATAAATGAACAGCCGCAATCTGTCTCCCAGCCCACTCACTCATTCAGAATTTACTTCTTTGCGAGGTCTCAGCCCACCCACTCATTCAGAATCAACTTCTTTTACAAATAATTAAAAAAAAAGTTCATCTTCGTTGTCTCCACGCAGCATGGGGGGTGAATATTGCCATGACAATCAGACCTAAACTACAGAAGCCTTTGTAGGACAAAATTCCTTCACTCAAAAAAAAAAACACACAACACACTTAGGCGGAGGAAGTATTTTAAAGCACTGGAATTCCCTACCTCCCCACCTTAAATTCTCCCAGTCTCTCTCCTCCTTTAAGACTGCACTTTTCTGTCACCTCAATACACTTGATACCTGTGTATGTGGCTAATTAAGCAGTTTCTTTCCTCTCGTTTCTCTCTTTTAACTACTGGTCTTCCTATTACTCTAGTTTTCTTCTCTGGTTGTGACTGAATTGGACACTTGCATCCCTACGTGGATGTGTTTGCTGCTGTTCCATACTCTCACTAACATCCCTGTGTGGATACCTGTACTGTTGATGACGCTGTTAATTACATACTCTCACTAATATCCCTGCATGGATACCTGTACTATTGATGATGCTGTTACTGTATTGTACCTGTTACTCATGTATGTAGAAATGTCTGTTATTTCTCTTGGTACTGTCCCGGGTCGTGCCTGAAAATAGTTAGGTCTATTGCCTAGTGTACTTACCCTGTCATCAAAAGCAAATAAATAAATAAAATAAATTAAAAGTGACACAAACATACATGTTTTTTCCTACTTAAAAGTGGGAATTTTACCTACAAAATGCAGTTGCACTACAGATGGCCATTTCATAAGTGCAATAAGCCACTCCAGTGTGTGCAGTAGACACTTTAACACATGGCTAGGAGGCTGGACACATTCGGCCAATGGCCTTGTGCCTCTCTATGGCTCCTAGTCATGTGTTAAAGTGTCTAACACACACCCTGTTGTGCCTTATTGCTTACATGCAGTGCTTATGTCATTGAGAATGTTCGACCTCAGTAGCAGTATTAACCATATTAAAATGCAAATAACTTTAAAATGAAAAATGATAGCATGGTACTGTGAGCACAACGTTAATTCAGCACAGGTATATCTACAAAATGATTGGTGTTTCATTTATAGATACTTCTTAGTTTTTTCATAATTAGTGAAAAACAGCAGAAAATGTAATTTTTGTGCACTTTTTCATCAAACAAATGCAAATAACTTAAAAACAAAAAATGATAGTATAGTACTTTGAGCACAAAAGTTGTTCAGCATAAAAATACCTACAAAATGAGTGGTGTTTCATTTCTAGATTCCTTTTAGATTTTCTATAATCAGCAAAAAATGGCAGAAAATTACACCTTTATTCACTTTTTTGACTAACAAATGCCCCCTCCAAAAGCAAAATCAGAAGAATTGCATAAATGAAATATGCAATGGAAAACTTGTGTAATAAATAATTTATCTGCACTCAAGCAGTTTGACCTTAGACACCTCACTCATGGCTTACGCCACTCATGAGGTTACCTGAGTTCAAACTGCCCTTGTGAAGATAAATCATTTATTACACTTGCTTCCATTGCATATCCTATATAGATAGATAGATAGATAGATAGATAGATAGATAGATATATGGCATACAGAGGGTTTAAAGTGAAGTTTACTCAAGGTAGCATGTCAGTTTGGTGAAGCAAACACAGCGAGGAAACTTCAGCGAGTCAAATACAGTGCAAATAATTATCGCAAGAGGTACATTATAGTGACTGTTAAACATAGCGAGCAGTACATTATAGTGACTATAAATCTCAGTGAGCTGTAAATTGCTACTTACCCTAGTGTCCATGAGTGGCATGGTATTGTAATCCTAGAGATGGGGGGGTTGGGGCACAGCCCCCCCACATACAACACTATACAAATTAAGTGGTTGCAGCTGTCTGTAATAATGGTATAAATGGGGCTGTTGGATGGCACCCACAGGATGCAATATGGCCATGGAGTTTGTGAGGAGTCAGAGGTTCCTAGAATGTATTAAGGAGGAACAGAGGATGTCTGAGGTTCAGATGGCTCAGATCACGTCTGGTGTAGTGGCTTCAACAAAAGGAGGCATTACCAAGATCTGACAGAGTGCTTAGTGCAGGTCATGAGAGAATATGTGATACGACCTTGTATGGAATATCTGTTAGCTCTAGCTTTACATTTCCAGATGCAGGACTGATTTTGCTAGTTGCTGACCATGCTGATTGTGGTATTAATCTATGTAATTGGTATTCGCTGAAATAAGCCCATCACTGAAATTGACTTCACTATTTTAAAGTCACAGTAATTGTTAGTTGCTATAGTTGCCTTGCTAAAATGACATGGAGCCTTACTCAAAGTGAGTAAATGTTTCACACAAAATGTAACATAGAACTTGGCTTGAGGTATTTTCCCATCTATACTCTCAACCAGTTAATACATTCCATAAACTTTAAGGCCTTCAGTGTTGTAACAGTATTTAATACATGATAATATCAATTTTAAGTATAAGTGCCAAATAAAAAAAAAACATAAAAACAAAACAACTTGTCAAGGACCCCCAAGAAATTGAGACCTTGAACCTGATATGTACAGATTTCAGCACGTCAGTGTATGACAGACATGTACAGAATTAGTCTAAGGAATCTGAATAAAAACTCATAGAAATAAAATCCCCCAGCCCTCCCCACCTTCCCTAGGAAATATAACTAGTAGGAATGAGATATTTGTGCAATAGTCCTAATACATCATCATTCACACCAAGTTTTGCAATATTTACCCAAAGGAGTTAAACCTTTCATGAACCCCCAAGTAAATGAGATATGCATCTTAATATATACAGAATTTAAAAATGTAACAGTATGTAATCCAATCACTGACAACTAGTAGAAGGAAGTAAATGTTCACTATATATGAGAACTAAGAGTCCTAGCCACTGTAACACCATTATGTCATATGCCTGAATAAAAGCCTACCTCAATATCACCACAATAACCATGCCCACTATACCCACAAAAACACCCCAACACCCACATAAAAATTGCCCCATGCCACACTCCCCCACATACATGAACACACACACACACACACACAGACACACCCCAACACACACACACAAAAAATATTACACAGTGCTATGGTGAGAAGTCAGCATAACCAGATAAGGGGGACTCTATAAGTATAAAACTAAAAAAAATCAAAGGCTCGCTGAAGAACTAAATTATTTATGTCTATCCTTTGAAGTAAAGGTCTGTGTAAGTTTAAGTGGAAAAATGTGTCATGTACCCCACATCAATGTTCATTCCTTCCTCCACCATATTGAGAAGTAAAATAAGTCTAACTTCAGAGGCCCGTCTTTGTTGTGTACTGTTGAAATGTTCTTTTAAGACCATCACAGACATATCTGATACTGTGGCCATTCTGGGAGAAGCACTGAGCCACTGGTTTGTCAGTCATCTTCTATTAATAGAATGCCTGTGCGAATTGATTCTAGTGCAGAGTTGTTGCTTTGTCTCCCCCACATAACCCGTGTGAGGACATTTCTTGCATTGAATGAAATAGACAACATTACTTGATGTACATATATAATTCCCCTGTATCCTGAATTGTCTGTTTTGTGATGTAACCACACAATCTGAAGTGTAACTGAGCTTACAAGTCTTATATTTGCGTTGATGACAGAGTTGTGTACCAAATAATGTCAATGGTATTCTGTTCTGGTTCAAGTTGACTCCTAATAGTCAGGTTAATCTGCCCATTTAAATTTGTGATTTTGGCCACCATTAATATATAATGGGGATATTCCATAGTAAATGTCAATGGTCAGTTTTTTCCTGATAAGTATAGTTATGTCAACATGATATTTTACTATCTCCTAAAAATATTCCAATGTATTTCTTGTTATGTATGCTTGGTCTATCATTTTATATTGTATTGAGTTGTTTTTTTGCAGATGTATATAGTTTATTCACCTTTATTCTTATATTTTTCCAATTTTGGGGGGTCATTTGTATTTTCATTTTTGTTTCCCATGCTTTTTGAGATTTATTAACAATTTGTTTCCTTTTTCTTGTCTAATAGTTTGGTGTAGTTTCTGTAGAAAAAAAGCAACCAAACTTACAGTAGTAACCACAGACATTGCCAGCTATTTCCCGAAATTTCTGTGGTATTTCTAGAGAAATCTCCTGCTTTCTGCATTACCACAATAGGGGCAGCAGAGAGAAACTCTTTAGAATTTTTTTGAAATATCTGGATATAGCTGGCAGTGTCTGTGGCTGCTACTGTATTTTAGCTTCATTTGTATTGTTACTTAGACAGCAACTGATATCAATAAATCATGAATAAGCCATTATAGGATCTTTATAGTTAATATATTTGTTGTAGATATTTTTAAGTGCAAAATATTTAATTTTAGCATTTAGAATTTGGTGCACCATGCCTCTTTTATTACATTTTTCTCAACTAATTATCATATATTTCTCTATCAAATCTGAGCAAATTAAAGAGCTGCTGATGACTCAATGAAAACTTTGAAAAACATAATATTTAGGTACAATTCAGCTTGCATTCTGTATGTATTTAATAGATTTCTCATCTCCATTACATATTACTGAGAAATTTGCATGGAAACATGATCTATATCCCTTAAGAGTTATCTGACTCTTTTGCTAATTTCCTATTTCTTGTCATAGTCCTCTGTTGTGAAAACACAATTTGTTGCCATGGGAGTAATTGTGATGTCACAAGTAGATCATTATGACCTCAGGTAGGGAGAAAGCAATAGGAATGGATGAACTCTTCAGGAGCAAAGATCCAATTTTCAATAAATAATGGGGAGGAGGAATACAGAACTAATGTGAAATACAAGCTGAACTGTGTCTAAATATTATGTTTTGTTAAAGTTGCCCTAGTGGGTTCAACTGCTCTTTAATAAGTTTAGTTGCATGAATTCCATATTTGTAACTGAAATATGTTTCCTAGTATTGTTAATATGTTCATTATCCATAATTGTGGAAATAATTTTTATATTATTATAAGGAAAAGTGTTGTTTCATTTAATACTTAGTAAGAAGTATGAGTTGATAATAGGGTTTTTAATATGTTTAAATAAATGTGGATATGGTAGAATGTTTTTAATTATCAGTGATTTATCTTCTATATCTAAGATCTGTTATATCATGCCAATGAATTTATGTTCTTTATTTTGACTTGATTCTGTGGGTATTGACCATTTAATCAGTTGTTTAATTTTGGTAGACCAATAATAGCAAATATGGTTTGGGCACCCCATACCTCCATCTTCTCTTGATATCATCATTTTTTCCCAGGAAATACTTGGCTTTCCACCACACCATAAGAATGTTTTTTTTTTTTAATTTACAGTGCATTTGTTCTATCCAGGATAGAGAAATCTCACCTTGTATTCTTTGGAACAAATACATAAGTAATGGCATAATTAGCATCTTTAATGTCTCAATCCTACCCCATAAAGACAGTGCTTTATTTTGCCATTTATTAAGTAAAGTGGTTATTCTTTCTGAAACATTTTTTAGATTAGTTTTCACCATTTTATGTACCTTATGTGATGTATAGATACCCAAATAATTAACTATTTCTTCATGTCTTATTTCTTTCAGTATCTTCTATTTCTCTTTTTTTTTTAAGTTATTAATGGGTAACACCACAGATTTGGCTTTATTCGCTTGATAGCCAAAATATATGAAAATCTACTAAATTCTTGCATTACTAATGGAAAAGCTTTCCCTGGATTATTCATGAATACTAATATGTCATCTGCATATGAAACATAGAAACATAGACTTTGACAGCAGATAAGGATCGCTTGGACAACCCATTCTGCCCACTTTCCTACCTGTTTGATAAGCTGCAGATCTTACAGTAGTTAACCAACAGCCTACTTCTTCCTAACCCCCACCAGAATTGCCTTCTGTCTGTCCCATGCATTCTTAAGTTTACCCACTGTTTTTGACCCCACAACCTCTCAGAAAGGCCATTCCTTGCACCCACCACCCTCTAAATGAAAAAATACTTCCTCACGTTGCTCCTGTGCCATCCACCCTCTGTCTTCAAAGTGTGCCCCCTTGTTCTTGCACATCTCTTTTTCTGAAAGGTGCTATCCTCTTGGACTTTGTTAATTCCCTTGAGGTACTTGAATGTTTCTATCATGGCCCCCCTCCTTTCCTCAAGGGTATACATATTAAGATCCTTTAGTGTCTCTTCATATTGCTTCTGTTGCAGACCCTGCACCATTTTAGTTGCCCCCCTCTGGACTGCCTCAATCTTGTCTATGTCCTTGCAGACATGGGGTCTCCAGAACTGCACACAGTACTCCAGATGGGGTCTCACCAACTGTCTGTACAGAGGGATAACAACATCCTCTTTTCTACTGGTTATGCCTCTCCCTATACATTCCAGTATCCCCACCCTTCCTTACTGCCTTTTCACATGCTTGCTTACCTTTAGGCAATATGTATTAAGTTTCATTTGTTTGTTCATTTTTTTAAATCCAGTTATTGACTTATTTTTCCTCATATTATTTACTATTTGTTCCAAACTAAGTATAAATTGTAAAGGAGACAAAGGGCATCCTTGATTGACACCATTTGTTGTATATAACGGTGATGATCTATATTGATTTATCTTAAATATGGCTTTTGGTTGTTGATATCAAGCTCTAATAGCATTAATGATTAAAGAGGAAAAATTGCAGGCTTCTGGAGCTACAACATGTAATGCCAATTTAGGAGACTGAAAGCCTTTTTGACATCCAAGACTATCACAACTCTTTCTGGATCTGATTTAGCTGTTGACAAGATGGCTAGCTGCATGTCCACCAAACCTTTAAAAATATTTCTATTTTTGATAAATCCTTTTTGTTCTTGATGTATTATGTCAGTAATATTTCGTTTCATTTTTATTGTTATTAATTTAGCAAGAATTTAATAATCAGTATTCAAGAGTGAGATGGGACAAAAGTTTTCCAGGAAAGTGCTATCTTTGTTTTCTTTTGGAATTAGTATCACAACAGCTTCAGAAAAGGATTCAGGTGCACCACATCTAGCCATCTCCTCAACTAAGCACTGTAACCATGGCAATATTTCATTTAAGAAAGCCGTGTAAAACTCTGAAGTGAAACCGTTAGGCTAAGGTGTTGAAGTGTTCTTCATTGAATGCACTGTGTCTATTATTTCAGTTTTAGAGAATTTTTTAATGTTAAAGTTAACTCTTTTTAACTCAGCTTCTTCTAAGCATTGTTGAAATACATTCTTAACTCTACAGGTTTCTCTGTAATATATTGTACCATAATATTTTAGCAATATTTTGGCTATATGTTCATCTTTTTTATATACCTGGCCTTTTTCATCTTTTATGCAGGTTATGTTATTGTGTTCTTTTTGTTTGTTTTTTTCAGCACATATGGACATTAGCTTCCCTATCTTATCTGCAGGGTAATATTGTTTATTTTTAACCTTTAAAAGATTTTTTCTACTTTTTTCAGTTATGTGATATTTTTTCTGTACAATTTTTTTGCCCCAGTTTATCCTTCATTGTTATGTTACCCCTAGAAACTTGTGAATGAAGTTCTGATATTTCTTTGTCTAGTTTTTCCTTCTTTTTCTGGCTATTTTTGTTAACTTGATTTTATAATTATCTATGCTCTAATGGTTGCTATAAAAGCATCCCATATCTGTGAAACCTGGTGATTATTTTAATAGTTAATTTCCTGTATATTTTTAATGTGTTTCTTAATTAATTCTTCAAAGTTTTTATCTTTTAATAAACTATTTCAAAATTTCAATTGTGGTAAACATGTTCCATCAGTTAATGGAACATATGACATAGTAATCATAGAGCGATCCGATATGCTCATTTACTTAATGTCTACGTGAATATTTTTATTAATCAAATCTTTATTAGTCAAGAAAAATATGTTTCTGGAATATGTATTTATATGTCTAGCCTTTCACGTAAATATAGTTTTTTTCTGGGTTTTTAATTTGCCATGGATCGTAAAGGCAGTTAAGGTTCATGAACTCTCTCAGTGATTGAGAAATCCTGTTGTCCTTTGGCATTGGTTTGGTAATTTTGTCTTTTAGGGGATTTGTCAATGTATTCCAGTCACTGCTGATGAAAATATTGGATACGTTTAACTCAAAAAGAGCCCTTGTGATCATCTGTAAAATTTCATTATAAGCCAAAAAAAGTCCATAAATTGAACCCAACACATTTTTTTTCCTCCTAGGAACCTTTTTTGAGAATTATTCTCCCATCAATGTCACACCACTGTTGTATTAATTTAAAGTTAATACTTTTATCGATTAAAAATGCTACTCCTCTACTATTAGAGGTGCCAGTAAAATAGTAAACTTGGCTAAGCTATCCTTTTTTAGAATATTATATTCTGTATCTGTTACAGTAAGTGTGTCTCTTGCAGTAGTAACACTTCAATGTTTTTCTTTTTGGCATATAATAATATAATTTCCTTTTTCTTTTTACTATTAATGCCATTAATATTCAGTGATGTAATTTCAATGTGGCAGAATCCTGAACAGCTTTTTGTGACATCATAATTTCTTTACGTTTTTCCCCAATACTCATAAGTTCTATCATTCCCTCTTTTGTTACCCATTTACAAACCATATTTTTCTTTAAACATTCTTGGGTCAACCAATATACTTCTCTATTCTGATCTAAAAATTTGTTTTAACATTTTTGCCCATTTTAGCTACCCTATCGTGGTATACATTAAGTTTCCCCTTTACAACCCCTAGTAGTGCAAACATGAGACACACTTTCTGTGTCAGTGCTGATTGGTATTGATCCTAACACTACTTGACAGTGAAAATTTACTGGCTAGGTGAGACCGAGAAACAGCATTTCCTTATAAACTATAAAAGAAGAAGAAAGATAAAAAAGGTGCATCACTCTCTAGCATAATACTTTGCATATTGTCCAGTTGCTTAATTCTTCTTTTCTTTCATATTGTGTACCTGAAAAGGAAAAAGAAAAATGAATAAAGAAAAAAAATACTGTATCTAATGTTTAATATCTCTTTCTAATAATATTTTTGCCCATGTTAGCTACCCTATCATGGTATTCATTTAGTTTCCCCCTCATAACCCCTAGTAGTGCAAATGTGAGACACACTTTATGTGTCAGTGCTGAGAGGTATTTATCCTAACATTCCTTTACAGTGAAAATCTACCGGCTAGGTGAGACCAAAAAACAACATTTCCTTATAAACTATAAGAGAGAAAGTCAGTGTGTTTTTCTAAGTTGGGGAAAGGGGACTGTAACAACTTCTTAGTTTGCTAAGTCAGGAGGAGAGAAGTTAATTGGGGTGTCACTTAGGCAGTAGAAAACAAGGTGTCTCCAATTACAGTTTCCTGCTGCTAGCTTTTGGCATACAGGAATCTTGCTTTCAAAGCAAGGAGCAGCTGACTAAAGAGCCATAACTTTTCTTACTAATTGCCCTCCATCCCTCCCCTCCACCCTCCCACCCATAGCTAGTTTCATTTTTATAGGCACTGGATTGGACTGACAACAGGAACTTCCTGTTTGGCTGCAGGAAAGGAAGGATCACTGAGACATGTAAGTTTATTCATCCTTGAAGGAAAAGAGTAGCTCTCCCACCCCCCTAGCTGCTGGAGATCTGACTCTGAGCAAGGAAGAAGGAGACTACAGAAGAATACAGGAAGTTCTTGTCACAGAACAGAAAGGGCAAGAGCAGTAAGGGCACATAGGCAGGAGGAAAGTAGTTGGAAAAATAAACAGAGGGAGGAGAGAGTACAAATACAAAGCAACAGGAGAGGGGCCACAAAATAAGACATGATGGGAGTGGTGCAGTGCAATGGCTGTGGAGCGGCAGTCTTCCAGGAGATATTCTGGAGGCTGCATTTCTGCCCTCTTCCAAGGTAAATCTCTAGTCTGAGGGAGGAAGTTACCCATCTCCAGGCTGACCTGGCTAGGATTCATGAAACCTCCTCCCCTGCCCAGGGATCACCAAGGCCACCGCTGCTTCCTCAGAAGTTGCCAAAAAAGAGGAGTGGTTTGACCAAGGTGGGCTCAGGGCAGGTGAGGGTGGTGGAACAGAGGCACATCCCTCCAGTTGTACCTCTCCACAATTCATATGCTGTTGTGGTGAAGAGTGGTTCCTCTATGGAGGCACCTGCAGTGGAGACCAAGGAGGATGCTGGGAACCTCCACAAAGGAGACCCACAGAAGGGTGGCACACCACCCACAGGGGAAGGAAACAACTCCTGGTGGGGGACTCAATCATTGGGGGGTAGAACTGTGGAAGGGAGGGGATAGGGAGTTAAAGTGTCTGCCTGGTGCCACAGCTTGGAGGGACAGAGAGCGAATCCTCAGGATCATGAGAGTAACTGCACAGGGTAGGGAACTGGTTGTCATTGTCCACCTAGGGACAAATGACCTGGCTGGAAATGGGATCATAGCAGTGCAAGAGGAGTTTGTGGATTTGGGGAGGGTATTTAGACAAGTAGCACATATGGTAACCTTCTCAGAGGTGCTGCCTGTCTATGGCAAGGGTGGTGCTAGGGTACTGCACACCATGGGATTCAATGAATTGTTGAAAAACTGGTGCAGAGCTCAGGGTTTTGGCTTCATTGGAGACTGAGGTCCACCTGGAGGGATGCAGTCCTATACTGGTATAATGGTCTGCATCTGTCAGAAAGGCAAACCAGGATCCTAGGTGATAGGTTTAAATGCTTCATTGGCAAGTATTTAAACTAGCTAAGGGGGGAGGTACTGAAAAGGAGCAGGATAATCCCAGCATCACCCCACAAAACACGGTAGTTAGTGAGGTAAACACCAAGGTAGAGAAGTCAAAAGGGAGCAGGACAGGGGTAAATGGAGAAAAATGTAAAGGCAGTAAGGACAGGGATGGGGCTAAAAGGGGTAAGGCCATCATAAAATGGAGGATGATGAGTACCAATGCCCATAATCTGGGTAACAAGCTCCCTGAACTAGTGGTCTTGCTGGAAGAGAGACACCTGATTATTGTGGCAGTCACAGAAACATGATACATAGAAAACCATGGTTGGGATGTCAACATACCAGGGTACACAATCTACAGGAGGGACAGAGAGGGTAAAAGAGGAGGAGGTGTAGCTCTCTATGTAAGGGAAGGGATCAAAGCAATGGAACTAAAGGATAAACAGGGCATAGAGGAGGCACTGTGGGTCACCCTGGAGACATGGCACCACAATCTGCATGTGGATTGTATACAGACCCCCATCTAAGAGGGAGGCAATGGACAAGGAAATGATAGATGGTATCCTTAGAATGGCAGAAAAAGGGGTGATATTGTTGATGGGGGACCTGAATATGCCAGATGTTAACTGGAGCACCTTTGCTGCAGCCACATCCAAGAGCAGGGATTTAGAAGTGGATAGCCATCTGGGAACAAGCGGCCACCAAACAGTGTGGTTCACAATATGCACAGAGATAGACTCAAGCCATACAAAAGTAAGAGTACTGGACTTTAGGAGGGCTGACTTTGGGAAAATGGGAGAGTGCCTCAGACAAGCACTAGCAAATGTGCAAGAAGAAGGGGTGGAGGAACAATGGGGAAAAATCAAAACTGCCATCACAGAGGCAACAAGCCTTTGTGTGAAGCAAATCAACATAACAAAATGAAAGAAAAAATCACTATAGTTCTCAAAAGACGTGGAGGGGGAAGGTTAGGGAGAAAAATGTAGCATTCAAGAAGTATAAGGAAACACAGAAGGAGCAGGACAGAAAATTGTACTAGTTAAAGCAGAAGGAATTGGGGAAGGGAGTCATAATAGGAAAGGCCCAAACTGAGGAAACGATAGCCAACTCACTAAAAAAGGGAGATAGAACCGTTTATAGGTACATTAGGGAATGAAGAAAGTCCAAGGGATGGCTAGTGAGGCTTAATAAAGGGAAGGGGGGCAGTCAGAGGGTGACAGTGAAAAAGCAGGGATACTGAATGAATACTTCTGCTCAGTATTCACAAAAGAAGAGGAGGGGAAGGTACCTAAACCAAAGAATAGAAGCACTCTGGATGGGGAGGGGGGGCGATTCCAGTCTATTCACAGAAGAAAGGATCCTGAAAGAATTCCTAAAACTAAAGGTGGACAAAGCAATGGGGCCTGATGGGATTCACCCCAGAATTCTAAAAGAATTAAGAGGAGAATTAGTGACACAGCTGACTACCATTTTTAACAAATTATGGGAGGATAGTATGGTACCTGAGAACTGGAGGAGGGTGGATGTGATTCCCCTTCACAAAAGTGGAAGCGAGACAGAGGCAGGAAACTACAGACCTGTTAGTTTGACATCAGTGGTAGGGACAATGATGGAATCACTTCTGAAAGAAACTGTTGTTGAGTTCCTTGAGGACAGTGGGGCACAGGACCCAAGACAGCATGGATTCCAAGTGGGAAGGTCATGTCAGATGAATCTAATCAAGTTCATTGATTGGGCGACCAAAGTAGTAGACCAGGGATGGGCTGTGGACATGGCCTACCTAGACTTTAGCAAGGCATTTGACACAGTCCCCCACAAAAGATTAATAAACAAGTTAGCCAGCCTTGTAGTGGGTCCCAGGGCTGTAGTCTGGGTAAAACATTGGCTGGACAACAGGACGCAGAGGGCAATAGTAAATGGAGTCCACTCCGAAGAAAGGGGTTTACTAGTGGGGTACCACAGGATTCAGTACTGGGACTGGTCCTCTTTAATGTCTTTATAGGTGACATTGCAGTGGAACTGGAAGGGGATGTATGCCTCTTTGCAGATGACACAAAGATCTGCAACAGGGTTGATACACAAGAGGGGGTTGAAGGATGAGAAGGTACTTGGCAAGGTTGGAGGAATGGTCAAAGGTATGGCAGCTTATATTTAATGCAAAGAAGTGAAGAGTAATGCACCTGGGAAACCAAAACCCTGGGGAAGAGTACACAATGTGGTAGAGGTACTAAGAACAACAAACATGGAAAGGGACCTGGGGGTAGTCATATCAGATGACTCAAAGGTAGGAAAGCAATGCGAGAAGGCAGTAAGGAGGGCTGGGGGGATACTGGGATGCATTGGGAGAGGCATCACCAGTAGAAAACCGGAAGTTGTTATCCCTGTGTACAGACAGATGATGAGACCCCATCTGGAATACTGCATACAGTTTTGAAGACCTTGTCTCTGCAAGGACATAAACAGGGTGGAGGCAGTTCAGAGAAGGGCAACTAAAATGGTGCAGGGTCTGCACCAGAAGCCATGTGAAGAGAGACTAAAGGAGCTTAATATGTATACCGTTGAGGAAAGGAGAGGGGGGGGGACATAATAGAAACATTTAAGTACCTCAAGGGAATCAATAAAGTCCAAGAGGGTAGCATCTTTCAGAAAAAAAAATGTGCAAGAACAAGGGGGCACAATTTGAAGATAGAGGGGGGATGGCTCAGGGGCAATGTAAGGAAATATTTTTTCACAGAGAGGGTAGTGGATGCATGGAACAGCCTTCCTGAGGAGTTTGTGGGGTCAAAAACTGTGGGAGAATTCAAGAATGCATGGGACAGACATAAAGCAATTCTTGGGGGGGGGGTAGGAGGAAGTAGGCTGTTGGTTAACTAGCATCTGCAGCTTATCCAATAGGTAGGGAAATGGGCAGACTGGGTGGGCCAAGTGGTCCTTATCTGCCATCAAAGTCTGTTTCATTGTTTCTATGAGAGGAAGAAAGATAAAAAAGGCGTATTACCCTCTAGCATAATACATCATATATTGTCCAATTGCCCAGTTCTGCTTTTCTTTCTTATTGTGTACATGTAAAGAAAAAGGAATAAAGAAAAAAAATGCTGTATCTAATGTTTAATATCTCTTTCTAATAAGCATATTACTCTCTAGCATTATACATCGGATATTGTACAATTGATCTTTTCTTTCATTTAGGGCACCTGTAAAGGAAAGCAAAAAAAAGTCTTCCTCCCCAAAAGAAGGACCAATGTTTTTTAACTTATTATGTGCTCCTTCTCGGCTTCTATTTTAGTGGCTTTATCCTTCACTTCTTTTTATTTTCCAACCATTTCACCTTCCTAGTAATCTCTAAACATTTCCAGACATCTCTGCTTCGGGTCCATTTCTGCCTCTTCTGGTGAACAGTATGACCATTGCTTTCCATTTGCAAAAATGTTAAGTTCATTTGGAGGATAGAAAGCAGATTTGTAATGTTTTTTTCCAAATAAGTGTTCATAGGTAAGCATATTTGTTTCCTTTTGGTGATAATTTCACTCAGTAGGTCTTGGAAAATAACAGTTGTGCTACGTTTAATGTTAATTTTCTTTTTTCTAATTACCATGGCCATGAGCTTATGTTTATCTTCGGATTTCATAAACTTGACAATGACTGCTCATGGAGGTTGGTCATCTTCTGGTCTTTGTCTCGTTCGTGATGCATTCTGTCAAATTCCATGTTAATTTCTTCATTTGGGATATCTAAAAAAATTGCCACTATTTTCTGCATAGTTTTTGATAGTGGGGTGTGTTGATCCCAGTTTTCTGGTATTCTGCACACTCTTATGTTTTTTCTTCTTGCTCTGGTTTCTGTTTCTATGATTTTTTTCATTCATCTGTTTAATAAGTGTATCTTGTTGCCCCATTTGACCCTTTAAGAGTATGATTTAATCTTCTGCTGTGGAAATATGTTTTTCAGATTCCATAATCCTATTACCCACCGACTTGATTTCATTATCCATTTTATTTAAAGTAGTTTTTATTGTTTCTATATCAGTTACCAACTTCTACAAAGATACAATCTTTTCTTTCACTTCAGTTATCTCCTTTAAGATGTTTTCTACCCAGGAAGGTGGCTATTCTTCTGGTGGGTTGTCATCTGTATGCAACGCCTGCTGGAAAATATTTTTCAGAGATTGTTTATTATTTTCTGGGTGTATTAAATCTTTTTCATAGTCAGGACCTTTTGGATTTAGCTCTTTTCCCAGATTATCCATTTGTGATACTTGACTTGTGTCTATCTTCTTGCTGGTTTGCCCAAAACTTTCTGGGTTACTATTTCCCCTGTTGGATTGCAAGGGTACAGGTGTATGTATTGGGGAAATTGGTGCAGGGATTTTTGCTGGGGAGGCTGAGAAAAATAACTGAATTTTTGTTCTGTCAGCACAGTTGGTGTGTTTGCCAGTTTCTTTGTAGCTTTGAAACCTTTAATTTGATCTTTTTGTGTTTTTTAGTCAGGTTGTCTTTACATAGTCTGTTATAACTTCTCTGAGGACTACAATCAGAATCCTGCTTTACTTGCCACTCTACAGATCTTCTTCTCGTATTCATTGGAGGCAACAGAGCTGGGCCAACATATTAAGGCTATTAAATGGTCAGTTACACAGTCACTTACACCTGTACATTGATTGCTCTCATTATCATTTTATTTGGGACAGCCTTGACAAATATTCTCTGTTAATGCAAGCTTTCTTTTCTTTATAAACTCAGAATGGATGAAGGCCAGTCTTAATTGTACTGCAACTGTTTTATGACTCATGGTAAGTAAGTGAAAAAATGTTTATTTTAGTTTAATTCCTTAGCACACTGTTCGGAGCTCAGGCATGGTGTGACAACATTAGACCAGCTTCCACAGCTTGTCTTCAGTATCAGCAATAGGGCCCACTGTTTCCATTTTTTCCATGGTCCGAATATTGACCTCTCCTTCCTTCCTCAGATAAACTGCCATCCTAAACATGGACTCCTCTCAAAAAAAGTACCAACATTACTTTCCTGGCTTCCAAAACCACAGAGTTATGCTCAGGTCTTCCAATCATGCCAGACACACTTGGAACACATTCCCTGTACAAGGAGCTCCCAAACCATATCTCCTGTCAACATAAGATCTTACTTCTGGTGAGCAACAGTACATCCAGCCATCTCTCTGATAACTAGAGTTTACCACCGGACATCAAAAATGCAATTAGAAGCTGACAAAGCTGCCAGTTAATTTGCAGCTACACTCAAATGTTGCACACCACCACCCAGCCACTCTGTAGTTCACCATCTGTGCGAGCATCACTCCTCCTCACCCAGCATTCCCCTCCCATGCCATCTTTACTTCTTGTTGACAGACTTCAAATGGGATCAGACTTTTGTGAACTATCTACACATTAAGCCCTCTGTTCCTACTTCAATCATTAGCCTGAAATAAATATGAGAAAAAAAATCTGTTACTCACACTGTCTTTCTTCATTCACTTATGGCCACCCAATCTGTTTCAGTTTCCACAATGCACTACTCTCCGACATATGAACTGCGCCCCTCATGTATCACCCAACACTCATGAATGCCCAATCAATTACTGTTGCAACTGCCCTCAGACCTCCAAAATGGTTACCACAACTGCTTCCCCACCACTCCCTCCAAAAAACAGCCAATCAAGTTGCAGGCTATTTTGGAAAGGAAATACTGTATCCCACTCACTTAACCTGAGACACAAGATGTAAAATTAGAGGGAAGGTTTCACACACACTCCTACTCTGATTCGCTTGCACTATCTGCAATCACAGCAATCCAATTTCTTTTTGCTGCAGCTGGAGGATTAACTATTTTCGCCCTCTCCCCCCCCACGAACATTCCCTCTACCCAGCTTGATAGACTCCCCCTTTCACTTTTTTCTCTCCTTGCTCACTCTCCCTAGATTTCCTCATAGCACCTCTCCCCTCTTTCCTCCTCCTCCCCTCCCTCACTCTAGGAAGCAATGTCAATTAATGATGTTATTACCCTCTACTAGCCTCAGCACCTGTATTACATAGAAACATAGAATTTGACGGCAGATAAGGACTGCTTGGCCCACCCAGTCTGCCCATTTCCCTACCTAATGGATAAGCTGCAGATCCTAGTTAACCAGCAGCCTACTTCTTCCTACCCCCACCCCCAAAAATTGCCTTATGACTGTCCAATGCATGCTTGAATTCTGCCACTGTTTTTGACTCCACAACCTCCTCCGGAAGGCTGTTCCATGCATCCACAACCCTCTCTGTGAAAAACTACTTCCTAAATTACCTCTGAGCCACCCCCTCATCTTCAAATTGTGCCCCCTTGTTCTTGCACACCTCTTTTTTTGAAAGATGCTACCGTTTTGGACTTTGTTGATTCCCTTGAGGTACTTGAAAGTTTCTATCATGTCCCCCCTCTCCCTCCTTTCCTTGAGGCTATACATATTAAGGTCCTTAAGTCTCTCTTCATATGTCTTCTGGTGCAGACCTTGCACCATTTTAGTTGTCCTCCTCTGGACAGCTTCCATGCTGTCTATGTCTTTGTGGAGATTGGGTCTCCAGAACTGCAAGCACTACTCCAGTTGGGGTCTCACCAGCTGTCTGTACAGAGGGATTATAACTTCCTGTTTTCTACTGGTGATGCCTCTCCCTATGCATCCCAGTATCCACCCAGACCTCCTTTCTGCCCTCTCACATTGCTTGCCCACCTTTA
This sequence comes from Neoceratodus forsteri, assembly GCA_016271365.2. Lineage (NCBI taxonomy): Eukaryota > Metazoa > Chordata > Ceratodontiformes > Ceratodontidae > Neoceratodus > Neoceratodus forsteri. Next base: position 1,036,667,030 of record CM028135.1, read on the forward strand.
GGTCATCTGATATGACTACCCCCAGGTCCCTTTCCATTTTTGTTTTTGTTAGTATCTCACCCCCCCATTGTGTGCTCTTCCCCTGGGTTTTTGTTTCCCAGGTGCATTACCTTGCACTTCTTAGCATTGAATCTAAGCTGCCATACATTTGACCATTCCTCTAACCTTGCCAAGTCCCTTCTCATCCTTTCCACTCCACCTTGTGCATCAACTCTGTTGCAGATCTTTGTGTCATCTGCAAAGAGACATACTTTCCTTCCTCCCTCTGCAATGTCGCTTATAAAGACATTGAAGAGGACCGTCTAATACCGAACCCTCGCGGTACCCCAACTAGTAACCCCTTTCTTCAGAGTGGACTCCATTTACTATTACTCTCTGTGTCCTATTCTCAGCTGAATCTTTACCCAGGCTGTAATCTTGGGACCCACTCCCAGGCTGGCTAACTTGTATATTAATCTTTTGTGTGGGACTGTGTGAAATGCCTTGCTAAAGTCTAGGTAGGCCATGTTCACAGCCCCTTCCTGATCTACTACTTTGGTCACCCAGTCAAAGAAATGTATCAGATTTGTCTGGCATGACCTTCCCGCTGTGAATCCATGCTGCCTTGGGTCCTGTTCCCCTCGGGCCTCTAGATACTTGACAATTCTTTTCTTCAGAAGTGATTCCATAATTTTCCCTATCACTGAGGTTAAACTAACAGGTCTGTAGTTTCCTGCTTCTGCCTTGCTCCCACTTTTGTGAAGGGGAATCACATCTGCCCTCCTCCAGTCCTCAGGTACCACCCATCCTCCCATGATTTGTTAAAGAGGGTAGTCAGTGGTGTCACTAGTTCTACCCTTAGTTCTTTTAGAATTCTGGGATGAATCCCATCAGGCCCCATTGCTTTGTCCACCTTCAGTTTTAAGAGTTCTTTCAGAACCCTTCCTTCTGTAAATGGGCTGGTATCAACTTCTGTATCCAGAGTGTTTCTACTGTTTGTTTTAGGTACCTCCCCTCTTCCTTTGTAAATACTGAGCAAAAATGTTTGTTTAGTATCTCTGCCTTTCACAGTCACCCTCTGCCCACCCTCCCTCCCCTTTATTAAAGCTCTCTATCCTCCTTGGTCTTCCTTCACTCCCTGATGTACCTATAAAGGTTTTATCCCCTTCTTAACTGAGTTGGCTATCTTTTCCTTGGTTTGGGCCTTTGCTGTTCTGACTGCCTTCCAGGCTTCCTTTTGCTTTAACTGATACAGTTCTCTGTCCTGCTCCTTCTGTGATTCCTTGTACTTCCTGAATGCTTTCTTTTTCTCTTGAACCTTCACTGCCACTTCCTTTGAGAACCATAGTGGTTTCTCACATCGTTTCATTTTGTTTATTTGCTTCACACAAAGGCTTGTTACCTCTGTGATGGCAGTTTTTATTGTTCCCCATTGTTCTTCCACCCCCCTTCCTGCCCATTTGCTAGTGCATTCCTTAGGCACTCACCCATTTTGGCAAAGTCAGCCCTCCTAAAGTCCAATACTTTTGCCTTTGTATGGCTTGACTCTATTGCTGTGTTTATTGTGAACCATACTGTTCAATGGTCACTAGTTCCCAGATGGCTACCCACTTCTACATCTGTGATCCTCTCTTCATCTTCTGTGTTATTATCAACTTAATGGTTACTACTCGCTGTATTACCTTGCTTGTATGTGTCCTGTAAACTGTCTTCTAATCATGTAATTGTAATTATGTAGTAGTAGTAGTCAAATGTTTTTATTCATAACATGTATGACCAATGGTTATGCTCAACTGAGCCTAAGCACATTTGCAACGAGGTCCATAGTGAAAAAGGCAATGTTGCAGTTCAAGAAAAGTTACAAAACCATACAGCGAATACATTCAACAAATTAGTAGATAAAACAACATCAATATTTCATTTAAGAAATAACTTACAAACATCATAAAACTTTAATAAATAATAATAAAACTTTATTTTTATGGCACCTTTCCAAAACCAAGGCACCTAACAATTTTAAAAACATATCAGATCTCACATCAACTTAAATAAGACAGTAAACATCAAAATTAAAATAGATACATCAGTCACTAAATGCTTGGTGCCAGAGATGGGTGTTCAAAGCTTGTTTAAATCCTCCCACAGTCTAGCACTCACGTGACTGATGGGGTAGAGAATTCCAAAGGGATGGGGCCACATGCATAAATGCCTGGGACCCAGAAGATTTTAAACACACCCTTGGAATTTCTAGCAACCCCTCGCCAGCTGAGCGAAGTGATCACCCGGGATGGTAAGGTACCAGAAGCTCTTTCAGGTAGTCAGGGCCCTGTCCATGTAGGGATTTATAAGTCAGAAGACTGACTTTGAAGGTAATCTGCCATTGTACCGGCAACCAGTGCAGATCGCTCAGTACCAGAGAAATATGGCAGGACTGAGAGGCGCCTGTCAAAAGCCATGCTGCTGCATTCTGCACTAGCTGCAAATGGTGGATTTCCACCCCAGATAGCCCTAGATACAGGGAGTTGCAATAATCCAAGCGCGAGGACACAAAGGCATGAACCAACGTAGGAAGGTCACCGGACGGAACGAGGTGCTTCATCCTGGAGAAATTCCTCAGATGGTAGAAAGAGGTCTTGATGATGGCTGACACTTGTGCATGCAGCATCAGCCCTTCATCAACAATTACCCCCAGGTTTCGCACCCTTTCAGAGGCCAAGAATGATAAACCTCCAAGGAAAAGCCCCGAGGGTGAACATACACCTGACCCCCCCCCAATCCAGTGTTCTGGGTCCACAACCAGCACTTCAGTCTTTCCCTTGGTCAACTTCAACCAGCTCGAATCCATCCAGTCCTGGATTTCTGAGAGGCGGTTATTAAAGACTTGAGAGATCTCCATCCTGGTCGGGTGCAAAAGAAAGGTAGAGCTGGGTATCATCAGCATAGCAGTGAAACCTCAACCTATACCTCCTTATAATGTCTCCCAGGGACAGCATATACACTGCAAACAACATGGGGGACAACACTGATCCCTGAGGGACCCCACATGACAGAGAAATTGGATCTGAGGAATAAATCCCGGACACCACCCTCTGAGTTCTTCCAGTAAGGAAAGATGTAAACCACCTGAGGACTGTACACGACAGGCCACAGATGAACCTCAGATGACTGAGTAGAACCCCATGGTCCACAGTGTCAAACACTGATGAGAGATCTAGAAGAACCAAGCTAGAACATTTTTTCTGATCTCTAGCCAACAGGAGATCATTGAGCACCCAAACCAGCTCTGTCTCCGTACTATGCCTCTTTCGGAAATCGGACTGGAGAGGTTCATAGATGTCATGGATGGTCAAATGGCTCTCCAGCTGTACAGTTACTATCTTCTCAACCACCTTCCCTAAAAAGGGAAGGTTAGAGATTGGTATGTAATTCACATGGCAGTTTGTGTCCAAAGAAACTTTCTTCAGGAGGGGTATTACCACCTCCTCCTTCAGGGAGCTAGGAAACTCATCTATTTCCAAAGAGCACCAAATTATCCATGAAAGGACTGGACCAATGGAATCAATACAACCCAAAATCAGGGAAGTAGGTTCTGGATCCAAACTACAGTATGTAGAGCACATACCCTGCACAATCCTCATGACATTCATGAACTCCGGGCAGTCAAAGGGACTCCAGAAAAGCTGAAGGCTAGTGACCAAGTGCTGATCAGAAGCAACGCCCATAGAGTGTGCCGGTCTGAGAGCTGTCCTGATATCAGGCACCTTAGTCGCAAAGAATTGAGCAAGTTGATTGCACTCTATTTGCAAAAATGCTTTCCGGACTTGCAGGCAGGCTGGGTTGCACAGTCTGTCCACAGTTCGGAAAAGCTAATCTGGTCACTTCTGAGCAGCCGCAATCTCACCAGACAGGAACTCTGCCTTCTTATGGGTGATTGCAGATTGATAGGCTTGATAATGGCCCATCAATCTAAGGTGGTTGGCATCAAGGGTAGGCCTTTTCCAGCAATGCTCTAACCTTCATCCTAATAGCCACATCTCCCTTAAGGTCCCATCAAACCATGGGGACTGAGGGCTAAGGGAGAGAGGACAAACATGGACAGGAGCAATGACATCCAGGGCCGCTGAAATGGCCATATTATAGGCTACCACCAGGTCCTCTGGGTTGCATTCAACAATCAATGGGTGCATCCACAGGATTATAATTAATACAATGTAATTTTATACCCTCCCAATTCTCTTTGCCCTGGATTGCACCTGGAAACATGCCTTAGCTCAGTGTTTCTCTTCCGGTCACCAACTTCAAATAAATAAATAAATAAATTTCATCTTGCTGGAAAGTACATCCTCTTCCAAAAATCTGTATGTTCGAGACATCAATAAAAGCTATGTGATGGGTCTCTTCACTGCTGGGTTGGACTCTTAGTAATAGCAGCTCATTTGAAGTTGGAGGCAAGTTCAGCACATTTAACATAGAGAGATCAGAGAAAATAATAGAGTTCCTCTTTTGTTTCTCAGCAGACATGAATGAATAGATATTTATAGATCACAAGTTGTTATGCCCAAACATGTGAGCTGCTCAAGTGGGTGGGATGTTATGGTCCACTAGTCTCTGTATTGAGGTTTTTGGGTCAAATGATATTTTGTTTGTTTGTTTTTTGTGGTGTCTGGTAGAACATCTGATACCTTAACTGTCTGCATGAGTAAGTGGATTTTGTTTTCTGTGTCATTGCTCTGTACTAGTAAGAAAGGCCTGGCTTGTAGTTAGTGTTGGGGGCTAGGTAAAATGCAGTATCATCGTCTAACATTTTAGGTGGCATCTCTGATTATGTAGGCAGCAATGGCGTCTCATTTGGGATTATGTTTGTTCTCCTATATCCAAAACTTAACTGCACAAATATCTCTGGGATTCTCCCATTCTAGTTTTCGTCTTCCACTCTTATTCCAGATATATGCTTCCATTAGTATTTCTACATAGCTGCAGGTCACCCCACTTTAAAGTGTACTGTTAGCTTATTCCTAATACAAAGTAAGAATCGACATTAGAAAACATCACATTTAGAAGGGCTATAGGATTCTAGCATCCCAGTGTTCCTGTACTGTGTAGTTTAAAAGTGTCTGTTTCAGTCAGTGCTTCTGCTCAGCTGGGCTTGTTACCCATTACCATTTTTTAAGAAATTTCTATTTTGCACTTATGGTATTAACAGTCTCAGGGAAGTCAGCCTCACTGCCCCTGTATATGAACTGTTTACATCCATTCTTTTCAACATACCTAGCTACACTTCCCAGCATACCTCATTTGGGAGAGGGTTCATACTCCTTGCCATCAAGCCTCTTTATTTTAAATACAATTCCAGCCAGTAGCTGAATTAATTCTTTAAAGGGAATTGATTTTATAGGTATGTATTCATCCTTGTAATGTCAGAACCTGTGAATGAGCTTAATATCATTCTTGTTTTCTGAGCCTTTTTTATTCTCCTTCTCAGGTACGAATTTCTCTCTGTCACTATGTTTTGACAGAACCGCAACTCCTATTGCTACCCAGTGTTATGAGTCTGCTGACAAGGAGCATCTTACTGCTGGCTATGTTTATTGTGTCTCTGCTTTTTCTGTCTTTTTTTTCAATGACAGCTGCTCACGTGATTGTGTTTAGCACTACTGGCAGTGGCATGAGTGTCGTCATCCAAAGTCGTTTTATAACTGCACCTTGGCACACCATTCACAGCCTAGATTATTTGGGTACCGCTATATTTTTTCCAATCTTTTTCCAACCTTACTTACTGTTGGCCACTCTACGTAGATTTTTGTCACCTCAAACATCTCTAAGTGGGTTACTGTTCACTGATTTCAGATCATGAAAAATATTCTTGACTCGAAATAGTGCAGGTATGGTCCCCCTGTCAAACACTGCAAAATCTTCTTTTTATACAAATAAAAGTCAAACACAAAACATTTTACATTATTTTTATTTTTTACTTTTTTTTTGCACAGCCCTCATTCATTCTGAAGAAGAGACACATTTGTCTTGACACGTTAACATTGGAAATATTATTACTGAAGGGGCATATGAGAATACATTAAGTGATTGTTTTGCACTTAATGTATCTGATTGAGAAAGGAACTTAGGAAGACTACAACTGCATACTATTCAAGAACACTATTTGGTCAAGTCTTGGCAATTCAAATGGATTGACTTGAAGCAGTGACAGAACTAACCCCTTTGGAACTCCATGAGCCTCTGCCTTTCAGTCCAACACTTATCCCACTCCCACCACTCTGTCTCATTCAGTTTAAAACAGCAGTGCATGATAGCAGTCAACAATTTCACCTATACTTTCTTATTCCATTTTAAACCACCCCTTAACTCCTGTGCTGAAGGACACCCTTCTTTTTCTCATTTTTAATCTACTTTAGCATTATTTTTACTTTTTAATTAATAAAAGGAGCACTCTTCTTATGATGGCTTTGATCAGGTTTTCATCAGTATTTTCAGTTGTTTTTGTACATCTGGGGCCATATATTAAACAGTTCTAGTCAGAGCCAATACGGCTGCTCAGGGAAATGAGTTATGGAAGTGCAGCGAGAGTGCTTTGATGGAGTTTATTTTGGGAGTTGGCCAGCTCGATTTCTCAATTCATTGTGATCTCTGTACTTTCTGTCAGTGGCACTCCCACAGTGTCAGTCCTTCTGTTCCCGAAGCGGCTGCTGAGCACAGCCACTATTGTTTCCATGGAGGTGTTATTTTTTGGCTGCTTTTCTCCCTTGAAGGTGCCCAGCACTCAGCTCTCAGCTCAGCTACTCACTGGCAGGAGGATCCATTAACACTGTGAGGTACACACACAAAAATATTCACTCAGGGACAGCAGTTTTTAATTGGTAGCCAGAGTGTGCTATTCATAAGATGGTGTGTCTTGCAGAACTGTGCATGTGCAGTTTGAATCAGAGCTGCCATCTTGTGAATGGCGGACGTCACTTCTGTAGATGTGGAAGAAGAAGTACAGCATCGCCAATGGGGTGTGTTTATGTGGCCTGTGGAGGAGAAGGGCCACATAAACAGCACCACTGGAGATTGGCCACAGCACTGTGGAAGCACATCTGACAGTGGTCTGGTCACGTACTTTGACAGTGCTCTCCTATACCTCCTGTGATCCCACAAGGTCTGCAGAGCACCACCCTTGCAGCCATAAAAATAGGCAGATTGCAAAGGCTTGCTCTACATTTGCCCATTACTGACAACTCTGAGGATGCTATATTAAGTTGGACAGCAAACTGTGCGATCTGACTGAATATAGAGGCACATTAGTGGAGTACATACTCAAGTAGCACTGCTCTGACATGGATTCTTGAAGTGCAGAGAATGGCACCCCCAGACCCTATAGTGCCAGAAGCCCCTGACATGATATTCAGCTGGCATGATGCACATGAGCCCACTGTGTCATGCAAGACACTAAGGGGACATATGCATGTCCATTATGGGCTCATTTGCATGAAAAGTGGTGTCATGTTTGTGTCCCCTGTGGCTGGCCCCACCCACTCTGATCCCCGTCCCTGTGAAAATAATTATTTCTTTGGTGGTCAGTGGTTTCCCCATCCTCTGTTCCTCATCCGCATCACAATCACAGAATTCCCTGGCACCGCATTTGGTGTACCCCCCATCCCCTGATCCACTGCCCCATTAAAAAAAATATTTCCAGACACCTCATTGGAAATAGTCTGCTCAAACTTATTGGGGTGAGCAGCTACATAACTGTTAGAGTTAAGATCTGCTAACTTGGTTCATTGTTGTCAAAGTACAGTTTTATGCATGGTTTATTAGCGAGGGAGGGGAGCTCTGGGGGGGAGGGCTGAGTAGTTTGGGCTGCTTAGAAGTGAATCACGTGGTATAAAGTGAATAGGAGTGCAGTTTATTTGAACTGGGGTATGTTTGGGGTATTGGGGCGGGGGGGTTAGTTGGGTGATAATAGGACAGAGGGGTTGGAGTGTTGCGGGCCGGAAGGAGAAGGTTGGAAATCATGGAGTGAGAGGGGGGATCCAAGGCTGCACATCGTCAGGGTTCTTCAAGGATATTTTAAGTCAGGGGGCCTGCAAATACTTTAATAGAACTCGGGTACAATCCACTGATATATCTCTTATGCACTTGTGTTTAAGATTAATGGTTGGACAACATGAGTAACTTATATAAGTTTGTCAGCGAAATGTTAAAGGAGTCAAGGATAGGGTTAAGAGACAAATTATATATTAAGGCACCTCACGTCAATTGGGAGTACAACTCACCTTTCTGCAGAGACACACCTAAAGAGAAGTGACATCCATTACTTCAGAAGGGCATGGGTAGGGCAAGTTTTTGGGGCAGGGACATCCATGAATAGGGGAGGGGTAGCCATCCTCATAGCAAGGAGCACTCCTTTTAAAATGGTGGAAGAAATTTGGGATCCGGAAGGTCGATACATTACAGTACATGGCTTGCTAGAGTCACACCCGATATTACTGGGGTCAATATATGGCCCCAATTGCGATTCCCCAGCCTTTTTTATGAGATTACTGAATATGGTTGTGTCTAATCCTGGGAAGCTTACGGTATTAGGTGGGGACTGGAATCTAGTACTTCAAAATGACTTGGATAGATCAGGTAGGGAGAGGTGAGGACTATCGCCAGCACAAAGAGCGCTGAAGGATCTCATTAGTAAGGCCGCCCTGGTAGATGTTAGGTGTGTAATCAATCCAACGGCACAGCAATACACCTTTTTTTCCGCAGCACACAAGACATATTCATGAATCGACTATGTGTTAATTAGTTCATTTGCAATGTCAGGGGTAATACAGGCAGATATATCTGCCAGAGTGATATCTAACCATGCACTGCTCAGTCTGGAATTTCGGTTAACTGAGGGGTGTAGGCGGTCTCCGCAATGGAGATTAAATTGACAGATGCTGAAGGATGAATCTTCACTGAGGCACATAGTAGATTTTATCAAGGGTTTTCTTGAAGGCAATCAAGGCTCAGTGGCTAAAAAGGATCTAATTTGGGCTGCCTTAAAATGCTCCCTGAGGGGGGAATTGATTAAGATGGCCTCCAAAAAGAAGCATACGAAAAAGGTACAATTAGATTCCTTGTTTGCTTCCATTAGGAGTATAGAATACAATCTATCCCGTGCCTCATCCGAGGGAAGTTGGGCCAGACTCTACCAGTTGCAGGCCCAATATTCAGGCCTGATGTCACAGAAAGCGGAACTGGCCCTGTTGAGGACCAGGCTCCAATATTTAGATACAGGGAAGGCCGAGTGAATTACTGCCATCATGTATCCGTCACTTAGACTCAACCCAATTTATCGCTGGAATTGGGGGACAGGGGTGAGCAGGTATGTCTACGGACCCAAGGAAATAGCGAAAGGCCTTTGGATCTTATTTCAAGGTGTTATATGCGTAGATCCAAAGACAAAACCCACCGTGGAGGACATCACTCTATTTTTGGTTCAATGGATCTGCCAAAAGTAACAGATGGAGAAGCGGCCTTCTTAGGTGCTCAATTTTGATCCTAGAAATCCAGCAGGCGTTCAACAAATGCCCTTAGACAGGTCTCCTGGACCAGACGGGTTCCCAATAACTTTTACAAGTATGCATTCGTCAATAACCCCAGTTTTAAAAGAGGTCTTTCAGTATTGGTTCGATAACGGATTATCGGTCCTAGCTTCAAGATGACGGTCTCTAATCCTAAAACAAGGGAAAGATCCTCTTAGTGTGGATAGTTACCGCCCTATCTCCCTTTTGAACACAGATATTAAAATCCTAGCAAAAGTCATGGCAAATAGGTTATCCAAAGTTATAGGTAATCTTGTCAGTCAGTAACAAGTGGGATTTATGACGGCGAGGTCACCCCAAGATCACATGAGGAAATTATTACATCTCATTACAATTGCAAGGGACGCCAATACCCCAGCAATACTCATGTCATTGGATGCCGAAAAGGCATTCGATAGGGTATCTTGGGATTACCTATTTGCCACCCTGTCCGCCTTTGGCCTGCCTGATGATTTCCAGAGATGGGTACAAATTTTATACTCCTTTCCTTCTGCCAGGGTAAAGTGCAATGGGACATTATCCCCGGTAATAAAGTTGGAGCGGGGCACGAGGCAAGGATGTCCCTTATCCCCTTTACTATTCAATTTATATTTAGAGCCATTATTGCATAGATTGGCAGGGAATATTCTTATTAAGGGTATACAAGTGGGAGGCCAGGTATCATGTTCGGTATATGCAGATGATATATTACTACATATTGAAGACCCTGAGGCCTCAATCCCAGTTATCTTGGCGGAAATTGATTCCTTTTCTAAAATATCTTACTACAAGTTAAATCGAGCGAAGACGAAGATCCTTCCCTTAAATAACAAAGTTACGAAGTTGGATTTGTTGTCGTTTGGCCTTTGCTGGGAGGCAAAGTCACTTATGTACCTAGGAATAAATATCTATACAGAACTGAACTCCATGATCAAGAATAACCTGGGTAGTTTAGTTAAAACAATAATGGGGGACATGGATAGGTGGCGACTGCTCTCTCTTTCACTTTGGGGAAGGCTGAGTATTATTAAAATGAACATATTGCCAAGATTATTATATCCCCTGTGTATGATGGGCGTATATCTCTTGAAAGGGTGGGTCTACAATTTACAGAGGGCATTTAATCTATTTATATGGAACGGGAAAAGGGTTCGTAGATCTTACATTAAATTGACAGCCCCGAAGTTAAAAGGAGGATTAGCCGCTCCCTCCCTTTTCCTATATTACACTGCACAGCACGTAAGCAAGCTGGATTATTGGAGTGGAGGGAACAGTCAATTGACTTACTTACCTTTGTGGGTAGACATAGAGCAACACTTGGCGAAGAGGGCGAATTGCTCGCTACGGGCCCTGCTATATGTTTCCCCGTCGGCTATCCCTAAACCCTTGAAAAGCAACCCTATGGGATGGTCATTAAAGGCCTTTCATCAGCTACAAAAATACCTTACAGTAAAATGGTACCATTCGGTCGGTCAACCCATTTTTGGTAACCCACATATTAAGGTTTGGGGTGCGACATTGCCCACTACATTTTGGCCCCAGGTAAGTCACCTTAGGGTCTCGGACCTTTGGGTGAATGGGAGACCTCTGCCCTTTGATCAGCTGATGAGATCTTTAGGAGTTACCATCAGGAATTATTTAAGTGGTTGCAAGTCAGCAAGGCCCTAACCTCTTTCTTTTCTCGGGTAGCACCGCATCGACCGCAAGGGAAAGAGATCTTAATACACTTTATGTATAGCTTCTCAGCCGCTCCTAGTCTCCAAGATATACAAAACACTCAGAGGAGGGACTTCAGACTTCCGTCGAGGTGTGTTTTACTGGACGAGGGAGTTGGGAATACCGGAGGTACCTAGTCTTTGGAAGAAGCTTTGGCTTACAATGTATAAATACAAAAAGCAAGATAGGCTGAGAATGGTACATTTTAATATAATGCATAATATGTACCTAACTCCAGTACAGTTACGTAAATATGGGGCAAAGGGTACGCCCCTCTGTGGCTAACGCAGGAAGGATGATGGTACCTTGTACCATATGGTCTGGTTATGCCCCTCCACGCAGGCCTTTTGGCGGTCCATTAATAACCTAATAGACCCTATCCTTGGCTTAAAAACCATGTTCATCCCTGAGGTATGTCTGCTGAGTCTTTTCCCAGTAGGTATCTTTAAGATTAAAAAGGCCCAAATGTCACTCGTATCAGCCGTTGCTAAATTGATAATTTTGAGGCATTGGGCTAATGACAAATCCCCTTCCTTGATGGAGTGGTACAGAGAGTGCATTCTGGCACTGCAGCTAGAAAGGCATATTGCTTGTATGCGAGGTAGACTGAAAATATATACGTCACTTTGGAGTTCATTAGAAACGCTCCTAATGGTGTGGAAACCTGACGATCAGACCACCTCAGGGCAGACAAATTAGGGTCTGTTTATGTGTGTAGCCTTGGTAGGGGAGGGGGGAGGGAGGGGTTTAAGTTGTGAATTTAATGTGTGTGTTAAAATTTAGCTGTTAAATGTTACAATAATTCGTACCTTTAACTCTGCCTACTAGGTTATGTTTTTGATGAGACTTTGGTGAAAACAATAAAGATGCTTTAATAACAAAAAAAAAAAAATATTTCCCTTGTGGTTAGTGGTCACCCTGTTCTCCCATCCTTGTCCCCATCACAATCACAGAATTTCCTGGTACCTAGTGGTCTCCCAGCTCCCTATCCCTGTCCCCTTAAAAAAATGTCTCTCGTGGTCAGTGGTCCCCTGCTGTCTAATCCCTGCCCCCATCCCAATCAAAGTATTCCCTGGTACCTAGTGGTCCCCCATCCCCCGAGCCCCATCTCCATTAAGAAAAATGGTTTTCCCTGTTGGTCATTGGTCCCCCATCCTCTGATCTATGACCCTGCTGGCAAGTTGTCCCCATCCACCAATCCCCATCTCCCTTAAAAACAAAATTCCATGGTGGTCAGTGGTCCCCACAGTCCTTCAATCCCCGTCCCTATTAAAATAAACAATTCCCTGGTGCCTAGTGGTACCCCCACCCCTTGAATCTTGTCCTCCATCAAATTAAATATTTTCCTGTTGCCTAGTGATTCCCTGATCTTCAGAACCCCATCCCCCATAGAATTAAAAATTTCCCTGGTGCCTAGTAGCCCCCCGCCCTCTGATTCCTGGCCTCATTAAAATAAACATTTTCTCGGTGACTAGTGGTCTCCCCACCCCAATCCCTGGCCCTGTTAAAATAATCATTGTGCCTTTGTGTCTAGTAGTCCCCCACTCTCTGATCCCTGGCCCCAGTAGACAAAAATGCCTCCTTGGTGTCCAGTGTCACCCCCTCCCTCTAAGCAGTCACCACTGTTCTGTAGTCAAAGTCCCTGGCATCTAGCACCCCACCACACTGCCCACACCAGCTACACCACCCTGCCACCACCCTTACCTTAAGTATCAGGAAGGCCATGAGGTGACAGGCACAGCCATCTTCCCACCACCTCAGCTAGCCAGTCACCATATGCAATGACAGAGAGTACTCATCCCCTTACTGTAAAGGGAATGTGCTTTCTGTCTACAGTTGACAGTACATGGGGCATGCACTCCCTGTCATCACATATGGTAGCTAGCCAAGGTGATGACAGGAGGGCTGTTGTGGTTACTGTATGGCCTCCTGCAGTGATGATGATTTAGAAAAAGGGGGTGATAGGGTGGGATTCCTGAAGTGAGCAGTGTGGGTGGCCTCTAGATGCCAGAGACTTTGCCTATGGAACAGCTGCGATCGCTCAGAGTGTGGGGGGTTCCACTGGACACCAGGGAAGGGTTTCTGTCTAGCAGGACCAAGAACAGGAAGATGGAGGGACCACTAGATGCCAGAGGATAATGTTTATTTTAATGGGGCACAGGATCAGAGGATGGTGGGACCACTAGACACCAGGGAAATGTTTATTTTAATGGGGACAGAGGCTCCTTTTTGATGACAATTGTGCAGCACAAGGTAGCCTGCACTATTCCCTTTGCACAGAACTACCACACTGAATATTTTACTGTGCTGGAATTCATGTCCTCGTCCCTTTCTTTGCCCATCGCATATATTGTTCAGCACATGTGCTAAACCTTTTTGCATGTGCCACTGCCCCCTTTAAATATTGTGCTTTGGCGCAAACCCCAAGCAAATGGGGTGCAGTCACTTTGCCCACTGAATATCTGGCCCCTGCTATCCCCTAAGGTTAGGCAGCAGTGTCTGCTCTGGTTGATTCATTTTAAGTACAAGAAAACTTATATTCAACAACAGGTGTTTTAAAATAAAATCATGGGCCAAGCCATATTTTTTGCAGTTAATAATGTTTATTGTCCAGTTTCACAATGCAATATAGTACCAGCATACACTCTAGCAGCCAATTTATTATACTATACTCCAAGCCAAAGGATGAAACAATATGGAGATCATAACAACATACACATTCAGGAGAAATAATATTAATCATCTAGACCTGACCTGATACATGGACCTTACAGGCAGTGAGTACCAAGAAGCATCTATGGCTCTGGAAGCAGGGAGAGTGGATGGGAAGGGAGGAGAGTAACCACAGCCTAAGGTATGGCACTATCAGAGCAGTTAGGGGGGATCTAGTGTGGAGTACTGGAAATGTAGAAAGGAGTCCCACACCAGCTGGTATCTGAGTAGAATCCCTCTGGCAAAATGAGTCATCTTATCCAAGGTGGACAGGTTCTGCACCACTGGGCTAGAGGTTCCGAACGTCAGAGGGTGAATGAGCAGGGTGTTCACTATCGGGGTAGTGAGGCCCAGGAGATGCCATGAGGTGAAATGGATTCTTGAACCTGGTCTCCATACCTAAGGACTCCACTACTGGTGGGCTGATTTCTCGGGCGGCCCTGGAATCCATCTGACTCGAGCAGTATTATGCAATGCCAGATCTATTAAGAACAAGACTGCAATAATTGCAGATCTTGTTGGAACAGCAGATCTGGTCTGCATCACTGAGACCTGACTGGATGATAATGCTGGCCCTATATTGGAGGCTGCTGTTCTGGACAGATACTCGGTGATACCCCGCTCGAGATCAGACCACAGGGGTGGGGAGGTAGTTATTTCTTTCAAGATGAAACTGTACCTTACAAATGTGCCAGTTGAGAAGGCTAGCTCATTTGAGTGTACTGTGGTTGCAGGTGTAGGCTGTAGGATCATTCTCATCTACCGTCCACCCGGGGATGAGAAGCAATTCCTCCAGGAAGCAGCGGACTTCATGGTCAACATGGCATTTGAGTCATCCAGGTTGATGGTACTGGGTGACTTTAATGCCTTGGTTGACAATGAACTCTCACAATTTGGGCATGACTTCCTCCAGTTTATGACATCACTGGGCTTTACACAGGTTGTTGCCTCTGCTACCCATAAGTTCGGTCACTCTCTTGACCTGGTTTTCCTCCTGGGGATTTAAACCTCTGACTTGGTGGTGGAACCAGTTGGATGGTTGGATCATCACACTGTAGGGTTCAGTTTCTATGCCCCTTCCATATAGGCCTGCCCCTGTGGAGATGGTCCCATACCGCCCTTTGCCGGATGTGAGCCCTGATAGCTTATCAGCAGTGTTAGACCTATCGGTAATTCTGGTGGCAAGTGGGAGTCCAGAGAGCCTGGTTCAGGTCTATAATAAGGCCGTTACTATGGCCCTGGACTCTGTTGCTCCCATCTGTGTTCGTTCTCTCTCCCTTTGTCCTCCATCCCCATGGTTTGATGGGACCTTGAGGGAGTTGGACGAAGGTTAGAGCATCGCTGGCAGAAATCTGCCCTGGCTGATGACCACCTTAGATTGATGGAACATTATCAAGTCTATCAATCAGCAATCACCGTAAGAAGGCAGAGTTTATGCCCGGGGAGATTGCTGCTGCTCAGAATTGACCATATCAGCTCTTTTGAACTGTGGACAGGTTGTGCAACACAACCTGTCTTCAGGTACAAAGAGCCTTTTCACAGATTGAGTGTGATGAGCTTGCTCACTTTTTTACAGATAAGGTGGCCAACATCAGGGTGGAGATCCATCCAGATCACTCTATGGGAGCTGATAGTGGTCGGTGCATGGTCACTCCTCCTCGGTTTACCTGGAGTTCCTCTAACTTGCTGGAAACTGTGGATGTTGTGTGGATTGCCCAGGATATGCACCCAATGTGCTGTAGTTTGGATCCTGGCCCAACTTCCCTGATAATGGGTTGCTGTGACATCATAGGCCCGGTCCTAGCAAGGATTGCTTGTTGTTCCTTAGAGTCTGGTGAGTTTCCTAGCTCCCAGAAGGAGGCGGTGGTGACACCTCTCCTGAAGAAAGCTTCTCTGGACTCATGCTGCTTTGCAAACTACAGACCAATCTCAAATCTCCCCTTTGTTGGGAAGGTAATTGAGAAATTTCAGGCACTACAACTGGAGAACCACCTGACCATCCATGACATCTATGAACCTCTCCAGTCCATTTTTTGTAAGAGGCGTAGTACCAAAATGACTCTAGTTCGAGTGCTCAATGATCTTCTGATGGCGAGAGATCAGAAGCCCGGGTCTATCTTGGTACTTCTTGATCTCTCTCTTCAGCTTTTGGCAACGTGGACCATGGGGTGCTTCTCGAGCACCTGAGATTCATCTGTGGCCTGTCTGGTATAGTTCTCAGATGGTTTAAGTCCTCCTCACTGGCAGAACTCAGAGGGTGGTGTCAGGGATTTTCTTTGACCCATTCTCTCTGCCATGTGGGGTTCCTGAGGGCTCGGTGTTGTCTCCCATGTGTTTGCCATGTACATGCTGCCCCTCGGAGACATTGTAAGATGGTATGGGCTGAGGTTTCACTGCTATGCTGATGATACCCAGCACTACCTGTCTTTTGTACCCGACCAGGATAGTGCGTGCTTGGTATTTAACAACTACCTCGCAGAAACCTAGGACTGGATGAGCTCCAGCTGGTTGAAGTTGAACTCTGGAGAGACTGAGGTAATGATAGTGGATCTGGGTCATTGGACAGAGGGGTTGGGGGTTGGCCAACTCACCAGACTTTGTCTTGGGGGTATCCAGCTTACTTTCTCTGAACAGGTGCAAGACCTAGGGGTGAATCTTGATGATGGGCTGACACTGTGTTCACAGGTGTCGGCTGTCATCAAGTCCTCTTTTTACCATCTGAGGAACATTGCCAGGGTTAAGCACCTTGTTCCATCCGGCAACCTTCCAATGTTGATCCACGCCTTTGTGACCTCACACCTTGAGTACTGCAACTCTCTTTACCTAGGGCTTCCAGGGGTTGATATCCGTCACTTGCAGCTAATACAGAACGTTGCAGCTCGGCTGCAGACTGGGACTTCCTGTTCCAGTCACATCATGCTGGTGCTGTGCAAACTGCACTGGCTGTCTATTCAGTGGTGGATCACCTTCAAGACCAAACTTCTGACCTATAAGACCCTGCACGGACTGGGCCCGGACTATTTGCAAAAGCTCCTGTGCCCCAATTGCCCCAGGCAACCACTCCTCTCAGCTGATATGGGGTTGCTAGAGATTCCCTGGGTACTTCTTAAGACATCAGAGGCCCATGCATTTATGTATGCAGCCCCAACCCTGTGGAATTCTCTACTCCATCAGATACATGAGTACATGACTGTGGAGAGCTTTAAGAATGACTTAAAGACACATCTGTGGCTTAGCACCTACCCAGACTGATTATTCTAGCTATTTTAGCTATTTGATTATTTGGGCATACTCTAATGCATTTTATTGCTTTTGTATGTTTATTATTGTATAACGCTTTGGTGTTTGAAAGGTGTTCTAGAAATGAAGTTGTTTATTATTATTACCACTGCCAGCCACTGGGTGAAGGAGGGTATCTCTGGTGTCCTCCACCTTTTCAGAATCAAATGTTTGGCCACAATGTCCACAGTTAACAGCCGATGCATATGCTGCTGTGTGAGAGGCACAGAATCTGGGGGAGGTCCAGGAAATGCATTTCTGCAGAAGTGGATGGATACCCATAATGTCAGCACAGCAGTTATGAACCAGGGACCAAAACTGTAGGATCACAGGGTTGCTCCAGAGGATATGGAGGAAGTCTATAGCAGATGCATGGCACCTACAGCAGTTATCATGGGACAGTTGCCCCAGTCTGTGCAGCTTGACGTTGTGTGGTACCACAGATGTAGATGTTTGTTTTGAATATGGAGATTTTTCAAACCTGGGTAGAAGAAATGCATACATTTCTACAACTGGGCCCACTGAACCTCTGTTATACCCACTCCCAGTTTGAAGGACCACCATCACACAGATGTGGGATGTCCTGGAGGATCTGTCTATATATCAGGCCTGCTATGCTCCATGGAGCTTTCAGCCAGTCATTTAAGACATGTGGCAGGGGTGTACTGGAGTTCTCGATGGGAGTTTAGCTAGACAAGAGTGAATTTCAATGAACCTCCAGAACTCTGTCATAGGGAGGCAATAGGATCTCCAAAGATCCTCAAATGAATTTAAGTAAGCTGTATGTACCTGCCACAGGTCAGATAGTTTCTGGATCCCCTTCAGGCACCTGGAGTCTCAACAGATTCATTGATCTCCCCAACCATCAGTAGAGGGTTAAATCAGAGAGGCAGCACCACCTGTGACATCAGATGGAATTATAACCAAAAGTCTAGTTTTCTCTAGGTCTGCAAAGAAGAGGAGAAAGTGGGTCCTGGCTTGTTAAAAGATGGCATTGATCCATAGAGATAACTAGCTGGGTCTGCCACCTATCCCACAGAGCATTCAACAGTGACCTACAATGGTGGTTTTGTTGAGGGAGCAGAGAGAGCCATCAAAGTGATTGTGAGCACCTAAATGCAACATAATAAACATATAACTAGGTGAGACCCCACTCACCCTTCTGCCAAGTAGTTCAAAGATTAGCCCTGCTATAATGGGAGGACTTGCCCTCTGAAAGGAAGCCTCCTACTAGCAAGGCTGTTTCAATAACTGTAAGGTCCCCCCCCTGAAAAATATTTTGTAGGGCCCTATCTCCTCACCAAATAAGTCAAAACACCACTTTAGCGTGTATAAAATATTTATATTGTAGGTTCCTTTGCAGTAGTCCAGCTGAGCATCAGTAGCCTGTTCATGTTGCACCCCCTTCCTTTTGTTGGCACCACGATCAACAAACTGAAAAATGTAATTTGTATCTGCTCTTCCTAGTTAACATCAGCACCAAGATCAAAAGTTTTCAGTAATGGGCCCTATTGCTTCTTTATTCTGTGCCCCCATCCAATTAAACTGGAGTTCGAATCTGCAGCTCAGACCCCATGCAGCCATTGCTGACAGGCCCAATTTCAAATGGATAAGCAGTGTGTAAACTGAAAGTTGCAAGTTTGATATGACAATAAAAGTTTTTTCTTAATGCTGACTTCTGAGGCAGAGAGCTCCCTGATGCTGTGGGCCCTACTGCAACTGCAGCTCTTGCACTCCCCTGGTCACAGCCCTGCCCACTAGAAGATCCAACTTAGTAAATAATTTATTGTTGGTGGGAGACATGGGCAGTATAATGCAGTAGTTTAAGGCTCTGAGCTGCAAACCTGGAGATGTGGGTTTGAATTCCACAGCCCCCACTTGCATACTGTGTGACTCTGAGCAAGTTATTTATCTTCCTTGTGCTCCCAGGTAACACCTGTAAACAAGCTTCAGTTTAATGTGTCTCTCCTGGTTAAAAAAAAACAAAAAAAAACACCATGAGTACCAGTCAGTGGATCACTTTGGGTGCCACAATCAATTTAACCGCTGAGATCTTCCCAGCTATGGATAAGTGTAAACACTTCCAGCAGTCAAATTTAAACTTGAGCTGTTTATTTGAGAGCAGGGAAAGGTTGTCAGAGTGAAACACAAAAAGGCAGGACTGCTCCTGAAATAGCTGGTGCTCACAGTAAACAATACTTACGCTGAAAAATAAAAAACAGGGTTACTTTTGTCCTTACTGGTATGAAGATCATACACTGACCAGGTTGTAGAGAGCAAAAAAATCACTGTATTAAAGCTTCAGGCAGACCAAGTAATGTGCAGGTAAACAGGGAACAGACCCAACATTTTGCACCTATACCAGGTGCTTAATCAAGGCTTGTTTGAGTTATTTTGCTCCTTCAGCTGCATATCCCATAATCCTACCACAAATATAGACACTAAAGGCCTCCCACTCGTTGGCCTTGGTGGTGGCACCAGTATCATTGAACTATAAGTAAGAGGCAGTCTCCTCATGGAGCCATGCATTGAAGCGAGGATCTTGTAGTAAGAGAGGGTCCAAATGCCCGGCAGCTGATTAGAAGGGGTACCCACAGATGAGTGAGTTTCACTGGTGCATGGTCAGATATGTAGATGGGAACTATGTGAGATGCATAGACCATTTGTGAGGTGGGAGGGGAGGCCAGCCTAAAATCTAGTCACCCTGAGGTGGGTGGGGAGGCACAGAAACAGGAATAATCTTGAGCAGTAGGGTGCTGCTAGTGCCAGATATCTCTTAAGGAGTACACAGACATAAAGCCTGCAGAGTCCATAGCGTTCTGGTGTGTGGCTCTGGGTGGCTGCAGTTATGATCTAAATAGTGATCCAGTGTGAGATTAAACTCTCCTCCTAGCAGTAAGGGTACTTTGGGCTAAACAATGCCCAGGAGGGAATTGGCTTAGTGAGTTAAAGAGGGCAGGGTCATTATGGTTATGGCCATAAATCTTAGCTAGGAGTATGGGACTCTTTGGCATGTTGAATCTAGCTAACACCCAACTGCCCTCCAGGTCCAAGGTCTGAACCTCCAAGGTCCAAAGGAGAGATTTGTGGATGAGTATGGACACTCCAGCCTTTCCTGTAGGAGGGTCACTTTAGCTTTCAGGTACTTAAGTCTGAGCTGGCAGTATAGCCTAGCAGTTAAGAGTAAAGAACTGTGAATAAGCTTGTGACATTCAGCAGACCTTGGTTTGATTTCTACACCCTCCACTTGCATACTCTTGGACTCTGACCAAGTCACTTAACCTTCCCAGTGCTCCTGGGCCACCCCTTAAAACAAGCACTTCTGCCTAGTGGGCCTTACCCAGTTACCAAAAGAAAAAAGACATCTGAAAAACACCCTTTTTCTCCTAACAGATGAGTTTAGTTCTCAGGCATTCCAGGTCACAGATTGTAATGAAGGCATGGCTCAGGGGACAGAGGAGCCAGTACTGTGGAACAGAAAGCAGGGTGAACCCCATACTCCACAAGGCATAGGATAGTGCTGCATAATACCAAAGGGAACTCAACTGATGTGCAAAGCAAGATCCTCCAATAACTGTTTGCAACAATTCAAAGGTAGTCAAGGGGCAAAACAACACTAAAAGTAACAGCAGCAAAGAGAATGGCCCCCACTGCTGTAGAACGGTAGAGACATACTAAGTCTCTATGGTGGAGGCCATGTAGAATCAATACCCAGACAGGGATAGTAGGAAGAGAAAAAAAAACATGCTATTTGCACTTATGTAAACAATAGAAACAGCAAACTGTTGAATTGGACAGCAAAGTATGGGCTAATTTCTTAAACACTGAACAGCAGAACATAGTGGCTTAAGTAAATGGCAGAAGATCTTTGTCTACCTCGAAGTGCAGGGTAGGGGGATGCCTGCCCAGGAAGGGGAAAGGAATGAACAAGGAGGTGAAGGGTGAGGGGGGTGAGAGGGAATCATAATGTCCAAACATGACCCCAACTTGTGCCACACTGTTAGGGTCACAGCGCCCAGTGATAGGTCCCAGGATAGGGGCAAGGCCAGACATCGGGGGGAGGGCTATTCAGTACTTTGCACCACTGAGCCCCCCCCCACACACACAGCCCTCATGTTATGTCTAGGATGGGGGTTGCCTTATTTCCCTAGATACTCCCGGGGGGGGGGAGCAGAGAGAAGAAGAGAGCCTGACCCAAAGCAATGCACAAATAGCTCCCAAAGTGAAAACTGGTTGGTACACAATGATCCATCTGGCTAAGACTCCCCACCACTGCCTTCCTGCCCTGCTCCAGCAAATGCTGTATTACGGGGGCAATGAGCCTAGTAAAGGTACTGACATCAGTTCTCAGACCTCACCAGGAACAAAGGAGGGAAGAGGAGGGGGACATGTGCAGAAGGGAACAAAGATTAGTAGGACAGACCTCCACCATCACATTTTCATTATAAGAAAAAGTTTCTGGAAAGATAAACCCACTCCCTTGACCTTTGAGTGGCAATCCTTCAGCCAGGAGGCACTTACTGTAAGTCCTGCCTGTATCCCGTCTGGCGCATCTCACGTGGGCTGATAAAGTAACAGTAGCTACAACACGTATAACATAAGGAAGTTTGATGACAAGACATAGCATAGAAAGTGTGAATAAGTGGTACAAAGGATAAACAGACTGGGAAATGTTCAGTTGGTGAGTTAAGCCTTGTATCCAGATGCTCACCATAACAGTTGGGCAGTGACTCTGTAGAAAGAAAATAAACATTTCAGTGTCCCAAGGGAAGGCAGCACTCAGTAAGTGAGGAGCAAAGGTAAGGGTGAAATCACAATACTGAGTGGGTGAGGTGCTAGCAGGCCCAAGGGAACATGAGCCACTAGCAGAAAGGGCACAACACGCTGCCTCATGTGACCAAAGCAGGTTCTGTCCCACCATCCCTTATGATAGCAACTTTCTGGCACATTTGAGAGGAAGGAGGGGCTGTACTGGAAATTACAACTGTCCAGTTAGTGAAAAGGTCTCTACAATATCATTCTAGCTTCATCAGGCAGAATCACAGTGCATGAGATGTGCTCCAAGTTGGTGTAGTATGGCAGGCATGCATATTGCAAGTACTAAGACTGTCACATGGTGGCCAGGGTCAGTGTTCAGATGGTAGCTTTCAAACAATGTGGCCAGTTTACCAGAAGGCAGCCTGCTGCCCCCAACATTACTAATGTACAGTGTGGGAGTCTGCCATGTGGATGTAACATCAAGGGTGCACAGCAACTATACCACCACCCTGCTAGCGCCAAATAGGACTGTCCCATCACCATCTCCTACCTGCATGGATTGAGGAGACAAAGCAGACAGTACAGACTGGTGGAGAGTGACATGCAAATCCATAAGTCCAACCACAAAGTCTTGATCTGGGGGTGGGGGTGCTCAAGTAAGGGTACTGCCAGGAGCTACAGTATCTACAGGAGAGTGAGCAACATTGCACAAGGTGAAGTTAACCGCATGGCTAATGGATAACTTCTACAGCAGTTTGCTTAGGTGACACAAGGTAGTGAGGAGGCCTGGGAGAGGGAAGAGCCATCCCAACCACCACAGTCCTCTGTGTACAAATAAACAGTAGTCTAGGGGAACCAGTTGCAGGGGTATGCCACCATTCACAGAATAAGTAGGGCAGGGTGGTGCAAAACTGTGCATGCCCACAGCCAAAATAGACTACAGTGGGACAGCATGCATCCCCCCTCACTCACCAGGCAGGTCTTTCCTGGTTACCTGCTCATGGAAACAAAGGCCACATGATGATTTATTTGCCGGGGAGAGAGACTGGGATGGGCAAAACCATTAGCATAGACAGAACCATGGGGGAGTGGGGGCAGTAAAAGCAAACTGTACTTATAGGTAGTTCAGTAGAAGCCTATTTCAGCCCAACTGCTTCTGGGTGATTGTTGTCACTCAGGTGGCTACAATGGAGGGTAGTTTGGATCATCAGCTGGAGGAATGGCAGCCTGCTCAGCCCAAGTTCTTCCATCCAAGGGCATTGTGGAGGCAGAAAGTAGTGTTTTAGTTGGCTCTATCAAGGGGGTGGAAGGGGGTCCAGCAGCAGCAGTAGGAGACATGACCTTGGAGAGTAGATCAGACCTATTGGTCATGGGTAAAGGAGTCTCTTCCAGGAGTCAGTGTGGTGGAGGCTTTATTGTGGAACTGAGATGCCTTGTAACTGCCTGATTAGTATCCATTGTTCCTAATCTCTGCCTTTTGACAGTTGGCACCCCTTCCATGGCATTGCTTCGCCCACTGGGAGTCATCTTCAGGGTCTGGAAAGCGGTCCACTTAGGAGGTCATATTTCATGGAGGGGTAGTGTTAATTCCAGGGTGACAGTTTGGCAGTCTTGGACATTGAAGGGTTAAGCTGGAAATTTGTAGTTGGGCCAATGCCTGGCTTTGAATTCCTTCACTGCTGCAGGAGTCTTGAACTGGTATGTGGCCCCACTGACAGTGATTCGCTGGAGGGCAGGGTAGTGAAATTATGTTTTGGCCCCAAGGTAATTAAACTGCCAGATTACTTTACCATATGCCCTCCTCTTGTCAGAACATTCCATAAATAAGACCTGATAGAACAGCAAATGATGGCCCTCCCAGATCAGGGGATCCTGCTCTCTTGACAGCCTGAGGATGTTTTCCTTAATAAGGTACCAAAGCAGCTTGAGAATAGTGGGTCTGGAACATTCACCCTGGTTAAGACGTGGAGCTAACGACCAGTAAGTCCACTCTATTTCAAGTGACAGAGAATTGGGCACATTAAGGAGAGCCAGGATAAGATTCTGCAGAACCGGTATCATCTCAGTCCCCTAAGCACCCTCCAGCAGGCCCACTAAGCTGTGGTAATTCTGCTTTGTTCTGTTCTCTAAATGATCCACCTTTGAGAGAAAAAAGCTCCTATACCAGATTTACATGGAATGTGTGGAAGCATAGAATGTGTCATAAGAAAAGGACCAGTATGTCCACCCAATATGCCCTATTTTCCCTACCTATTACTATACCATACAGTAGACCCTATTTGGTCACAGGTACCCCTCTTATCTCTACTTATTATAACTATGTGCCTATTCCATGAATGCTTGACCTCTGTTTTTCCCCCACCACCATTTCTGACCAATTGTTTCATGTGTCCACCACCCTTTCTGCAAACAAGTATTTCCTCACAGCCCTCTTAAACTCCCCCCAGCTTCAAAGTATACCCCTGTGTTCTGGTGCCCCACCTCTTCCTCCTGTGAAAGAGACTCTCCTCCTGCATCTTATTCACCCGTGTGTACGTATAGGTCTCAGTCAGGTCCCTTCTCATGCTCGTCTCCTCCTGGAAGTACATATTGAGCTCCCACATTCTGTCCTCATATGGTTTCTCATGCTACCACTATACTATGTTGGTAGCCCCCCCCGCTTACTGATTTTGTGTATCAGGCTCCCAAGGGGTACCTTGTCAAAATCTTTGATACATTCTACATAGACAAACTCTAGAGCATCTTCTGCTTATCCTACTGGCTGCCTCCTCAAAAGATATAATTAGAACCTGACCTGTTTCCAATGGTGGTCTAAAGACATTGGCCATTGGCGGCACCAGATCCTTCGTGAGTGACTTTAGTATCTGAGGGGTATCATCTCTGAGAACAGCCTCTTGTTGCATCTACTTTAGCAAACTATTTTGCTAGCACCTCATTTGAAATCACTCCTTGTATATGTTGTTCTCTTCTACCTTCAAACAGACCTTCTACTATTAGCAGTTCCCCCACATAATTCATCCAAGACTGAGAAAAAATAAGTATTCATTTCCTATGCAATCTTTTCTCCATTTAACAAGATACTGCCACTCCCAGATATATGAGTTCAATGCTTTCCTTTTCACCCTGATTGCCTCTAACAAGGCAAAAAGAAAACATATTTAATTTCTTCTCAGATCCCTGGCAATTCCATTATTATATTCATCTTTTTCCTCCTAATAACCTCCTTCATTCTGCAATTCCTTACATTCTCCCTTGGTACAGTTTGACTGCAATGCCTTCATTGATTTTCCTTTTACCTTCTAACAAAAGTGAGGCATGTTTACTTCCTAGCAGATGCAATAAAAACTGGATTCATGATTCTATCAGGGCTTAAGTACTATATATTACAGACAATTGCTGTTGCCATTTCCTTTTCCATTGTGAATAGAGCTGATCCAAAGGTAGGGCCCTGTATTTGACTGAAGAAAGAGCTACAATATATATGACACTTACCATAAGTCTCACATGGGTTATGCTATCTCTTTATTTAGTACTAGACAGGGCTCATCTTATTGTCTGCATTCATCCTCCAGAAATACACCCCCCCTCCCCCCAACTAGCAGTTTATGGCTTGGTTTCAAATGTTAGGCTGCCTGGTTTGCATGATTGTGTTTACTTTGTGGACACTCTGATCACAGAGTATGCATGTCGCACTATTGTTGCCTGTAATCCACTGTTGTGCCCACAATATCACTGCGTTGCTGCTGTTACAGTGCAGCTGGTCTGCACTGAGTGCTGCAACAGAGACAGGACAAAATCAGGAAACAGAGATTGTCTGTTAAAGACTTGTGCTCAGCATGTCAAGATATGTATGAGCTCATGTCTATCATTTTCTGCCTCCATACACTTACTCCCCACTAATGCCAGATTCAGGCATATTGCACACTTGTCTGCTACTAGTTACAGTACAGATGAAATGCACTGTGACATCAACACTGGAGTAGGACTGTGGGTACAGAAGCAGATCATGGATGACTATAGTGCAGTATACTCTGTTTCTGGAGTGTTCACAAAATAAAAGACAGAACTGGACGGCAGAATATTTTTTTTTTTCAATTTAAAGTTTAATAACCATTTACAATTACAGAGAAGATATCAATTATACATGTAAATAGATAGTAGAATGGTACAAAATGATGTGAACAGATCAATTATCCCCAATCTCCTCCCCCTTCACCCCCTTCCTTTACCCACCCATTCACAAAGAGCACAGCTACTTAGCCAAAATCAAACTACAGGAGAATTAATGCCTATAACCTATTGGAGAGAATACAGTGCTAGTAAGGGGCCCCATATTTTGCTGAATTTCTTGGGTTTGTTGTACAGACTAGCTATGGTCTTCTCTATTCTGAGGTTTGCTAGAAGTTCTTGCAACCACTCAGCATAAGTAATTTCTGCCATATACTTCCAGTGTCTCAAAACCAGTTTTTTAACTGATATGGCAATGACAGCTATGTGATATTTGCGGTTTAAAACAGGAATAGTGGTACAATTCCCTAATAAACAGATTTCTACTGTAAATAGTTCTGTTAAACCTAGTAGAGGGTCAACATTCTGCTTTATATTATTCCACAGGGAGGCTACTTTAGGACATGTCCAGAAAATATGCAATAAATTACCTTCATCCTGAAGGCATTGGGTACATATGGAGGATGGGAGTAATCCCAGTTTAGCCAGTTTTTGAGGGGAGTAATAAAGATTATGTAAAATTTTGAATTGCATTAATTGGATTCTGTCCTGTATAACAAACTTATGACAATTAAACCATAGGGAGGGCCATATGAAATCCTGATTAGAAAAAAGGGGGGACCAATAATGTGTCGGACCGAAACTATCAGGCCATAGCCAGTCATAAATAACACTATACATTCTAGATACAGCATGTGGGAGACCTGCCAAGGGGCCTAGTTCTGTTGAGGGGGAGAATTTTGGAGGTTGAAGTGGGACGGGTCTGAAAGCCTTCTAGATTAAGTGGTGCAACTGAAACATTTTGAAGATAGAATAGTTTGAGATATTTGCTTTATTCAGGATTTCTAGCGAGGAAAGCCATAACCATTTTTAATGAAAAATGTAAGAGGGCAATCTCCTAATTGGGAAACCCATCTCAAATGAAGAGGTTTACCATCTATTTTAAGACTAGGGTTCCCCCACCAAGACTGAGTTGGAGCCATAGTATGTTTATATTTTAGGAAGGAGCAAGGCTGGGAATGAACTCTGATGGACAATGCAATAGGAGTGTATTTTATAGAGGAGGGAAGGGACCTTTCAGTGGTGTTCAATAATGCTGAGGGGGATAATCCTTGCACCTGTATAAATGTGAGCTCTATTTTAAGCCATATAGGTGTAAAAGACTGGGGAGTTGGGGGATTTTCTGCCGATAACCATCTCAGGTACTTGTTTGCATGGCTGGCCCAGTAATATATACCAACATGCGATAACTGTAACCCACCCTTCATCTTTGGTGCAACTAGTTTATAATACACTATCTGGGGTCTCTTGTCAGCCCAAATAAAATCAGTGATTAGTTTGTGATTCTTTTTAAACCAGGTTAGATGAAGCCATATGTTCAGGAGATTCATTAGGTAAAATAACCATGGAAAAACATTCATTTTAATTATGTTAATTTCCCCCAGATAGAGATAGGGAGTAGGAACCATCTTTTGAGATATTGACTAATGGCCAATATTAGAGGGTCCAAATTCAGTTTTATAAGTCTGTTTGGGTTCTTAGTAAGAACAATTCCCAAGTACCTCAGGGAGTCGGACTGCAAAGTGAACCCTACAGCTGAGATAGTATGTATCAACACCTTGTGATTCAGAAGGAACACTACCGTTTTCTTTATATTTAGTTTATAGTTGGACATGGTACTAAATTCTTTAAGGACTGCAAGCATTGCTGGGATAGAGGTAGCTGGGTGGGACAGTTGAAGGAGCAAATCGTAAGCATATGCCAAGACTTTGACTATTTGATGTTGAATAGATATACCCTGCACCTCATGACAAGCTGTAAGCCTTCATATAAGGGGCTCTAAATAAATATTAAAAAGAAGAGAGGATAAAGGATAGCCTTGTCTAGTTTCGGCATGTAATGAAAAGGGTTCTGATACTACCCCATTACAGACAACTTGAGCGGATGGGGTTTTATAAACTGCACTCACCCATTTTACACAATTCAGGGGGAAATCCAAATTCATGCAGTGATCATAATAAATAGTCCCAATTAACCCTGTCGAATGCCTTCTCGGCATCCAGGGAAACCAAAACAGCAGGAAACTCTGCATCCCTGGAAGCTGAGAAGACATGCGAGAGACTACAAAGGTGATCTATAGAGGACCTACCCTTCATAAAACCAACCTGCTCTGGTCCTATAATATCTGGAAGAATAGAACCCAACTGATCTGCTAAGAGTTTCGATAAGATTTTAATGTCCTGATTAAGAAGTGAAATTGGTCTATAACTTGAGACGCTATCGGGGGGTTTACCTGCCTTGGATAATAGTATAATTAAGGCTTCAAATAGAGATTTATCTGAATCTAGACCAGAGAGGATATGTTGAAATAGTGAAAGGAGAATTGGTGCTAGTTGTTGTTTATAAATACTTTATAAAAATTTGATGAAAACCCATCTGGACCTGGTATCTTGTCCGA
The DNA here is from genome assembly GCA_016271365.2 of Neoceratodus forsteri. Taxonomy (NCBI): domain Eukaryota; kingdom Metazoa; phylum Chordata; order Ceratodontiformes; family Ceratodontidae; genus Neoceratodus; species Neoceratodus forsteri. The sequence continues at coordinate 1,036,695,713 of CM028135.1, forward strand.
AGGGACATCTTTAATCACTCTGATTAAGTCTGTTAGTGATGGGGGGACATCAGGAACAGTTTCTGGGGGTCAGAAAGTGAGGGTAAATGGGAGTTTACTAAATAGGAATCTAATTGCCGTATGGAGGGAGGGTCGTCCATAGGACCATACAAAGTGTTTTAATAGTCCCTGAATTCTGACGCTATGTCCGTTGGGGATAGTTTTAATGCATCTCCTTCTTGGGACTAGACAGCTGCAATTAATCTTTGGGATTCCTGTTGTTTAAGTTTAAGGGCAAGCAGATGACCTGCATTTTCACCTTGGTCTGAGTAGGATGCATTAATTTTCATGATGACAAATTCCGCTTTCACTTAATAAATTCAAGTAAGAATCTTTTAATTTAATTAAGTCTTGCCTAAATTGATGTGACGATAGAGAAGATAGTGTACATTCTTTCTCACGAATTTGGGGTAATAAAAATCTAAGCTGCTGTTCCTGTTTTCTTTTCTTTTTGGCAGCTAACCCAATGAGTAAGCCTCAAAAATTAGCTTTCAGGACACATCATTCAATGTCCAGTTTACCTGTCGAATTGGCATTAATATCAGTAGATAGTGTGATTTGTTCAGATATGTATTTAACAGATTCAGGATCTTTTAGGATTTGACTATTAATCTTCCAATGCCCTCCTTTAACAGGGAGGCATGTAAAGGAGATGAAACATGAAACCAGGGAGTGATCAGAGGGTGGGCCTGAGTGTATGGAGGAGTCCAGCATCCCAGGGATGAGAAATTGGGAAATAAGTAAATAATCAATACGGGAAGAAGATTTATGGACCTGGGAGGTAAAAGTAAATTCTCCATCCGAGGGGTGAAGGATACACCAAATATCACATAAACCAGTATGATCCAGAAAGTCACAGAGTGCTCTTTGTGCTGGGGAAAGCCCTTTTACAAAGATTTCCAGAGCAGCCCATGTTTGGATCAAATGCAAGATTTAGATCTGCCCCTATAATAATTGGAGTCGGTAAGAGAGGGGTTAAAACATTAAGGAGATGAATAAAAAACTAAGGGAATCATTACTGGGTCCGTATACTGTACACTTTCTAATGTAATTTCTCCAGTATGTAGTTCCCCCTTCATTAATACATAATGACCTTCAGGTTTTGTAATAATTTGACTGGGTGAAAATGGGATGGACCTGTGTACCAAGATCATAAACCCTTGACTTTGAGTGTTATCTTCTGCAGAGAAGTATTGACCAATTTGCTGCCTTCGTAATTTAGATGCCTCTGAGTTAAGTAGATGGGATTCTTCTATGAATACAATATTTGCTTTCAAAAGGTTAAGGTGCTTTAAAACTTGATATTGTTTCACTTTGTTTCTAGCCCCTTTAACATTCCAAGTAGCTAGTTTCAATGCCCTAGCCATTGGGGTTTACAGGAGTCGGGACACATTGTCTTAGTAAGATATGGAGACAGCATTGCTTAACTCTCAAGTTGAGTTGTCTCTGTGTGAACCAGCCCTCCCTCTTCCCCTCCGCCATACCCTAAAAATCCAAAACAAACAACCGTTGAACTGTAAACCTACAAATCCCCAAACCCAGCCACCCCCCCACCCTCATTATTACTCTTCACAATTTGCATCACACCATACAACTTTTCCCTTCCTGTCCAGCCACCCTAACTAATCATGTTGGTTTTTAAGCCATAAGCAGTACTCATTAACAAGGAACAATCAAAATAAACAGTAATATGTCATATGATTAGAAAAACAATGTTATTTAGTACAAGGCCCTTTAAATGAGTAAAAGTGCCCAAAGTAACCAATCCCCTAACTAGGGTTGGAGTAAATAAATCAAATTATTGAGTAATATAAGGCTAAATGCCCTTTAGATAATAACATAAAAAAATTGAAAAGTCTGCCACAAATCAGTCCTGAAATCAAATGCTAGATTGCTGTCCCACCCTTGTTCATGTCCCGAATAAAACAGATTCTATTCTTTCTGCATTTAACCTGGCTATTCTGTACCTTTGTGGAGGGGATACTTAGTGCCATTGCACTATTGTACTGCAGGTCTTGTTTTACAGATGGTCTCCAGGGCCCAAGCAGCTGATCCAGCCCTGGTGGTAAGTGTGCTGAGTGTGAGTTCAATATTGTATTCTGATGTTAACTGTGATTGTTTATCTACTGACCAGTGTAAGCCACTAGAGGGGTTAGAGGGGGGTATCAGTGTCCCGGAGAGCTGTACCCATAGCAGTTATGCTACCCTTACACAAACCCTCCAGGTGGAGGCACCCATTCACCGAGCTCAGGCCCCTCAATGCACCTAGTCATTCAGGCGAGGGTAGTATCCCTTGGGATACCACCACCACCTAGGGGTTACATCTTTGAGGCACCACTGGGATTCTCACCCTCTAGTGGTCAGAAGTAGGAACTACAATCCAAAAATTTATATTTTGTCAGAAATGGAGGCACTTGCTATGCTCAAGTTTAAATTGCCCCCCACAAGCTGGTTGTGCATCGCATGATTGGGTGGAGTGAGGCTGAGGGAGTAGATCCCCAGCATGCCATATTACTGCTGGATATCCCTTTAGGGACCACTAATACTACTTTTGTGGAAACTGTAGAGATGGTAAAGTGTTTGGGGAAGGTCGAAGTGAGGGGGAGGGACTCAGACCTGTTTGACCAGACCATGGTGGCCCTCCTTTCCTGCAGCCTCCCCATAGATCCTGAGAGAGTACCCCTATTATTCTGCCCATGGGGTCCCAGAAAGGGTGGTGAGTTATCCATTTGCATAGTGACCAGTCCTCTCCTGGGGATCCCAAAACGTAGAAGGGTTTAAGGATAAACTGTTAAGATTATTAGCTGCTGAAGGGTGAACTACCAAAGAACTAGTGAAAGTGTTAGACATTTCAGAGAAGACCACCCCTTTACAGTCTTCCCTAGCATCTCCATCTACCCCTAGAGCGTCTCCTCTGGTAGCATTCCCCATTGTGATACTATCTGTACACCTGGACTCTTATTGTAGGCAGGCTATTTTCTGGTACAGTCCCGGTACCTGTGGGGGAGGATGATTTGGAAACCTGAATGGAATATGCCACCCCACTAGTCCAGGAGTGGCAATGCTCTGAGGGAGAAAAGAGAAAGAAACCAATGGAGAGTTTAAGGGGCCCTGTACTGGAGGCCATCTGTTTTCTTCAATCCACTAGCCCAGAAGTCACTGCAGCCGAGTACCTCTCTGTCCTGGAAGGGGTGTTCCACAGCACAGAAACTGGGGAGGACTTGATGTGGAAGTTTAAGTCCACCAAGCAATGAAAGAATGAAAAATTGTCCGCTTTCATCACCCAAATTGATACGGTATTGTAGAGGGCCCATAGGAAAGGAGGGGTACATGCTAGTGACTTGAATCGAGTCAGACTGGAACATATCTTAAAATCTGGAAGGTATTCCAGTGTGCTGATGCTGAAATAAAAATTTCAGGATCAGAAAGCTAATCATCCTGAATATTGCTGGCTCATGAAGGAAATTCAAGAGGCCGATAAATGATGAAGAGGGGTGGGAACCCTATGCTGGGGTTGCCATGCCAGCCAAGCCCCTGTTCGGCATGAGGAGTAGAGTGATAAGTCCGAGCTTCAACAAGTGAGAGAATTGATTAGAGAGGTCAAAGAGATATGGGCTAATCAACAAGCTACAGCTGAAGTGGCTAAGGGTTTGCATTCCTGCCCGACACACACAGAGCCCAGAAGAGAGGTTTTGCCTGGGGGTGTGGGGGTTCTCGCCATTGCCCCTGAACCCCAGATCAAAGCTAAGATGATGGAAGAAGTGAGAGATTTGAGATCTCTGGTGGGAAATCTTATTTGAGCCAATCATGTAACTGATCACTGGAGCATCCATGAGGAAGGGGAAAATGAATCCCGGCCCAAAGAGGACCCTCGGGGTTTTCCTAATTAATACAAAGTGAGGGATGACCCTTCCCCTTCCAGAGATACCAAGGAACCAATGTTTTGTTATCACTGTGGGGAGGATGGACACACCCAGCCTAGCTGCATTCTCCCTAAGAACTTGAGAAAGGTAACCTCCAGGTTATTAATTCTGGTCTGGCGGAGCAACATAAGGCCTCAGATCAGAACAATAAAGAAGTCCTGGTCCTCCAAAACTGTTGTGGGGTGGACTGCCAAACCAACTTCATCAGATTTGTCTGAGATGATGGGCCCTTCTATGGAGACCATTGTGACTGTAAATGGTATTTCTGCTTGGGTTGTGCCAGACAGCATGTCTCAAGTGAACATTGTATTTCAAGACTAGTATAAGAAACACTTATCTGATATGCCACTAGATAGGTAGTGACATTTTGGTGAAATCACCAGTTTCACCACGTGAAACATTTCATGTAATTGTGCCCTTATGGCAAAATTTCACCTGTACATTTTGGTGAAATTTCACCTGTAAATTTTGGCGAAATTTCAGTGTCAATTTCGCCTTTCGACTGCACATTTCGCCACATGTAAGTCTCAGGTAAAATTGGGGGAAAAAAGCTTATCACATGACTTTCTCTCTAGCAGACTGCTGGTCACATGGGTGACTGCACTTAGGCAGGAAGACAGACTAAATCTACTTCCTTTAGTGCTGTTTCAGCTAGGAAGTAGGAGAGGAGAGAGACTAGGAGATCTAACTTCAGTGAAAAATTAGTGGATTGTGTGTGTGTGCGTGTGTTTGCATTTGCAGCTTTTTTGATTTCTAATCTCAGTTCCCCATTAGTTTAAAAAGTTAATATTTTCAGCTAGTGGTTTTTCTTCATTTTTATAGTTATCTGTCTTTTGTGGTGTGTGTGTGTGTGTGTGTGTGTGTGAAACTCCCTTTTCTTTTTTCCTTTTTTTGGGGGAGGAGAAGGAGATAGAGATAAAAATTATGGAGACTAGTGGGAATGGGAAGAAGGCAGCTGGACCACCCCGACCCAGTATCCGTATTAAGAGGTTGACCTTTATGTCTGTGCCTCCCCAAACAGCAGCAGGAGCATTTGCCCCTCACCCCCCAGCAGGAGAATGTAGCCCCCACTCCCCAGGAGCAGCATAAGCCCCTTGCCCCATCCCAACAGTAGCAGGGTCCTCCTGTGGCCCCCACCCCCAGGCAGCAGCAGCAGGCACCTCCAGATGCCATCCCCTCCCAGCTGGAGCATGTGCCCCTCTGCCTCCTCTGAGCACGAACATGATGTGCCCACCAGCCCTGGGACATCAGCTCTCCCCCCTTCCCCAAAGACAGGGTCATCAGCTGTTTGTTTTTTTTAGGAAAAACACAAGTGACAGCTTCATCGTGATCTGCACCTTGTATGGCAGATCAGTGAGAAGGGGCAAGACTGGGGATCATTTTGGGACTGGTGGGCAAAGGAGCCATCTGCAGCACCATGGCAAACATTCATAGAAACATAGACTTTGATGGCAGATAAGGACCGCTAGGCCCATCTAGTCTGCCCATTTCCCTACCTACAGGATAGGCCGCAGATCCTAGTTAACCAACAGCCTATTTCTTCCTACCCCCACAAGAATTGCCTTATGTCTGTCCCGTGCATTCTTGAAATCTCCCACAGTTTTAGACCCCACAACCTCCTCAGGAAGGCTGTTCCATGCGTCCACTACCCTCTCTGTGAAATAATACTTCCTCACATTGCCCCTGAACCGCCCTCCTTCTATCTTTAAATTGTGTCCCCTTGTTCTTGTAAGTCTCTTTTTCTGAAAGATGCTACCCTCTTGGACTTTGTTGATTCCACTGAGGTACTTAAAAGTTTCTATCATGTCCCCCCTCTCCCTTCTTTCCTCAAGGGTATACATATTAAGCTCCTTTAGTCTCTCCTCATACGGCTTCTCTTGCAGACCCTGCACCATTTAGTTGCCCTCCTCTGGACTACCTCTATCCTGTCTATGTCCTTGGAGATGAGGTCTCAGAACTGGACACAATACTCCAGATGGGGTCTCACCAACTGTCTGTACAGAGGGATAACAACTTCCTGTTTTCTGCTGCTGATGCCTCTCCTATACATCCCAGTATACCCCAGCCCTTCCTACTGCCTTCTCACATTGATTGCTAACCTTAAGGTCATCTGATATGATTACCCCAGGCCCTTTTCCTTTTTGTTGTTGTTACTACCTCCCCACCATTGTGTATTCTTCCCTGGGTTCTTGTTTCCCAGGTGCATTATTTTGCACTTCTTTGCATTGAATCCTAGCTGCCATACTTCTGACCATTCCTCCAACCTTGCCAAGTCCCTTTTCATCCTTTCCATGCCTCCTTGTGTATCAACCCTGTTGCAGATCTTTGTGTCATCTGCAAAAAGGCATACTTTTCCTTCCAGTCCCTCTGCAATGTCACTGATGAAGACATTAAAAAGGACTGGACCCAATACTGAACCCTGTGGTACCCCACTAGTAACCCCTCTTTCTTCAGAGTGGACTCCATTTACAATTACCTTCTGTGTCCTGTTGTGCAGCCAATGTTTACCCAGGCTACCACCCTGGGACCTACTCCCAGGCTGGTTAATTTGACTATTAATCTTTTGTGTGGGACTGTGTCAAATGCCTTGCTAAAGTCTAGGTAGGCCATGTCCACAGCCCCTCCCTGGTCTACCACTTTGGTCACCCAGTCAAAGAGATCTATTAGATTCGTCTGACATGACTTTCCCGCTGTGAACCCATGCTGCCTTGGGTCCTCCATGATAAACATTCCATTTCTTGAATGTGGGGAAACACAGAGAAAAATAAACAGAATGAAGGAAGTAAGCAATAATACTATATAAACAAAGAGAAAATGTGGTGAATGACTCACCCTGCTGTTTATCTTTTTGGACAGAGTGAGCAGTTTATGATGCTGTTATTGAGTGTGGCAATTTTGAACCATGCTCATGCTTGCAGCATTGGGGAACTGAGAAGCCTCTGTTATGGCTTCCTTTTAGTTTTGTTTACAGAGTGAGGAGAATTAAATAAAGTAAAGGGGCTATGTGTCATACTTAGAATGAAGAAAACAGCATTTCGGAATTGTGGTGGCTGGCAGGGGAATATGAAGCTTAAGTGGGTAGGGCGGCACACACTGTATAACACTATTTTAATCTACAATCAATGGGCGGAAGGACTATTTTATGTTAAATCCACAGATTCACTTACATTTTTAATTATTTAAAAATGTGTTTCAAACTAAAAAAAACTGCTTCTAAAAATAAAGGGCCATTTTATAAGCACAATAAGACACTCTAGGGTTGTGCATTACGGTGTGATAACCGCACTCCTAGGGACGACTGGCACTCGGCTTTTGACCTTGTGCCTAACTACACCCCAAGAGTGCGGTTATCTCACCGTAATGCGCACCCGGGCGTGTCTTATTGCTTACATGTCCCACATGTCCAGAAATGTTGCCAAAAAAATTGCACAGTACATTGAGAGTGAAATCAGGTCTGAGACATGCAGTTATAAGCTCACACCCACCTACTGACCCAAATGTGCTGTTTTCTGTATGGTTTAAATGCTTTTTGGACCTAAGTGTGTGGCTGCACATTCAAATCATGTCCCACTTGTCCAGAAATGTTGGCAAAAAAATTGCACAGTACACTGAGAGTGAAATCAAGTCTCAGCCATGATGTTTTATGGCGTCCCATCACCACCCGGACCAAACTATGGTCTTTGGTCCACTTTTACAATTGTCTTTAGGCCCTATCTTGTTTCTGCCACTGCAGCACAGGCAGTAAATGTCCACAAATGTTGCAGAAAAAATGGTACATAAAATTGGAAGTGGAATCTGGTCTCAGCCATTATGTTTTATGGTGCCCCGCCACCACCACCCAGACATTAAGTAGCTGTTTTAGGGCCTGTTTACACCATATTTATGCCTGAAACTCAACAGGGCCTACAAGTCCAGAAATGTTTACCCAAAAATGTGACATCAAATTGAGACTGAAATGTGCTGTCAGTCCTGATCTTTTATGATGCCCCACCACCTCAGGGACCTGAAAAGGGGTGCCAACATGCAGAGAAAATGAATTCCTCCTGCAAAATGCTGCTGCTAGTTTCAATTCTTTCCTGCTGCTGCTGTGTTTCAATTGATTGACATAGAAATACAGAAGTATAATTTCCCCATCCCTATGCTGCTGTACTGATTGTCTAGCTGTGTTGATTGACTGTCTCTGTGGTAGTACCTTGCCTGGCGGTGGGGTAGTGAATTAAATTTTGGGGCACTGTAGCTTGCTGCCTGCTGCTGTCTATGACTACTACTTTCCAAGGTGCCACAAGAACTACTGTTCTGGATGGTTGATGCCTGGTGGATTATCCTCACACAGTCCATACTGCTGCTGATGAACATCTAAGTATCTGTCTTTATTGTTTTTCTGTGCAAGGTAAAGGTGTTGGTGGGTTGGTATTATGGCATCTTGAGTTCTAATATGTTTGTATTGCTCTTATATTATTTTTCAGTGTGCTGTGGATGACATCATCATGCCAGGCCATGAGGGAGGGAGATGTCAGATGTATGAATCTTCCCAATTTTCTCCCGAAGTAGATGGTAAATATTGGAATTTTTGTGCAAGTGTGGTATGTCTGTTACTGCCATATGGTTGTCCGAGCTCGATAGTAGTTGTGTTATTTGTTGCTTTTTTCAACATCAGGAATTCAGGTGAAGTTAATTATTTTTGCATCCTGCCGCTGCTGCTGGCTGCTGAACCAGGTCTGGGGGATTTATTTAATTGCTCCCTTGCACAATGGTTCCATTTTCACAGTCCTTGAGGTAAGTATGTCTTCATTGTTTATGGTTCTTTGGGGTGGGTGAGGGGAGTAGATGATCAGACTCATGGGTGGTGGTGGTGTGGGGGGAATTTTCAACAATCACCAAAATTTGTTCTTAATGTTTTTCTTATATCAAGGTATGCAATGCTGATAGGGGAAGGGGAATGCCTACTAGTGCTACTGTGGTTCATTGGACTGTGTCTGAATTGGAATCATGTGTACCACACAACATGTTCCTGTAGGGAATGTCCTCAGTTGAATTACATCACATCACGGGGTATGGTAAGTATACATTTTTTTCTCTGCTTCTTCTTCCAACTTATTAGGTAAAAGCAGGTATGCAGATTGATAAGTATCCAACATTTTTTTCTTATCTTTGCTGTTGCTTAGGTCATTTTCCTCTGTTGAGGTTTCGGTATGTCGTATCTTGATGACACGTGATCAATCCAGGACATGCAGGAGCAGGAGCTGTGTTGTGTCGTTGGAAGACAGGGATGTTGCTTGATCTGCGATGTCAGCCACTGGACTGGTGTCCATACCATTACCATTAATGAGTAATCACCACTTCCACCCACATACAGGGAGGTACTATATGGGAACACAGATGGTCAATATGGTGTTTAGTAAATAATTAGGTGGAGAGGGTTAATGTCTTGTCTGCTCAATGGGAACTGCATAGCTGCAGTAATCATGAACATTTAGATACCATTAAAAATTGAGGACAGCAGGACACTCACCCTGCCCTGAGTTGACCCCGGAACCATTTCGATTTTGGTGTACCTTAACCTGGTATTGTAGAAGTAACCTTTTTGGGGGGATTTGATGTAAGTTGTTAAGCCTCTTCATGATTACTTTTGTAATTAATGACTTACATATTAAATATGGCCACCATTCACCATTTTTCAAAATGTGTCCAACTTTGTGTTAACTGTTAAATTAGCATGTTACATTTATATGCTACTTGTACACTTGTCTAGGAGCCAGGTTTCTTGTACATGTCACCAATACTAAGTAGCAGAAACATTTTTTTTTCAGTCGCATGGAGTGCATGGGTGTGTCAGATCAGATCAGGTGATGAGAGGGGGCTGTGGGGCAGTGTGAAATTTGCCATCCTGGGCACTTTTAAGGACATCAAGACAACATATCTTGCTGTATGATGATGATGTGTTGATATAGTAAACATGAAAAGTAATATATTTTTTGAAGAAAAACATTAATCATGCAATTGAAAAATATTTACCATTATGGTAATTACATTGCTGCTACTTTATATATGCTTGTGGCCTTGGGGGACTGGTGGAGGTGGTGAGGTGACCAATCAACGGGTTATGGCAAAGGGTGATGACATGAAATGTATACACACTGCAGGCTGTAGCACGTAACAACATATTTCCATAACCAATCCAGTGGTACATAGCTAGAAATAAGGTGTGACATACACACCCCAGCAACCATACTGAGTTGAAAGTTGTTGTTTGGGGGGGGGGGCCTGGAGTAAACTCAGCCTTTTTCAACTTCCAATTCCACATCATCCAAGAAGCACCCCTCACAGTCTTCACGACTGGAGTTTTCATCAGGTGGGAATTCTCTCAACATTGCTGCCTCATCCACCTCACTGCCGGTGGCTGCCTTACTCAAGGGATTGTCATCATCCTCATCACCGAGACACAGTTCCTGTGGCAACACCACTGACATCACTGTGTTGTGTGGAATGTGCCTTTCATTCATTTTGATGAATGTTAGCATGGACACATTCTTGGGTGACAAATTGGTCCTATGGTCACTCACAATTGCCCCAGCCTCACTAAACACTCATTCCATAGTGACACTGGATGGTGGACAGCTCAGGTATTTCACAGCAACCGATGTTAGTGCTGGCCATTCAGTCATTTTACTGCTCCAGTACAGCAGTGGCTCTTCATTAATGGCAAGGTGCTTTGGGTGCCCCATGTAGGCCTCCACCATTCATTCTGCTGCCCAGAGTCCAACTGCCTCATCTGTCTCCTCCTCCTTTTTCTCTATATCTTCCACTCCCACCTGAAAGAGAACATCCCAAATAGGACTGCTTGCTGTTTTCTGCTCTGCCTTGCCCATTTTCTCTGATTGTGTTGCATATGAGCCCTGGTGGTGGTAGCAAAACCAATTTTTTTATGCAGTGTGTGCATTTTTGATTTGTGCAGTGTGTAATAATCTAATGAGGTTGTCTGTCAACTGCTGTACTAGCTGACAACCTCCTTCACTTACAGAGGGCAGGCCATGTTTGCACTGTGGATCCAGCATGGTGGCGATTGCAAACTCACCTGACTGTAAAATGCTAGATACATGGGTATTTGTGTCCATCACATGGAGTATGTGATCCATTAGATCACAAGTGCCATGATCCCCACTTGCCTCAGTCTGGCGTCGCACATTCATTAGTGTCTGCCTCAGCACACGTATGAGAGGTATGGACTGACTTATGCAAGCAGTGTCCCCACTCACTGCCTGTGTAGCATGCTCGAATGGATGAAGAATGCATATTAGCCCATCAATTTGGTGCCACTGCTCTGTTGTTAGAGTGATGGACACTCCAGTACTGTCACTGGTGGTGTGCAGCAGCAGGTATTCTGACACAGCCTTGTACTGTTCATACAGCCGGTCAAGCATGTACAGTGTGGTGTTCCACCTGGTGACAACGTCAAGCTTCAGCCAGTACTATTGTGCTGTAGCTCATGTAGATGGTCACGGGCCTTTGCAGAATGGGAAAAGTGGACACAGATGCGACAGGCAACAGTAACCATTTCCTTAATGTTCGCATGGTTGAGAAACTGCTAAACAACAAGATTAAGGCAGTGTGCCAGGCAAGCCACACTGAAAAAAAACACCATCACTAATGCACTTCACTATATTGAAGCCATCATCACGTGTGAGGAATCCTGCTATGAGTGACTGTGTGTGTAGTCACCCATCAATCTCGTCCAGCAGAAAATTAAGCATTTTTGCAGCTGTGTGTGAACCTGTGACTCTCGTCATAGTCAGGGTTGAATGCTGCTGAATACCAGGTGTGTTGCTACCACCACAGTTTTGCTTAATGCATGTTTTGCCAGGCTCAAAATCAAGTACCACACCAGGCAACTGTGCCCAGTGTGCTGTTGTGCACAGATACGAGCTTGCTGATGTTTGTCCACTGGTCCACATATCCATGCTAAGATGGATATAGTGTGATGCATTATGCTTTAATGCATGTCTAATGTAATCAGCAACTCTACTGTTCAGCTCCGGCATAGTATGCTTACTAAAATAGGTTCACAATGGAACCTGCCATTTGGGACAGGCACAGGCCATCAAACTGTGGAAACCAGCATTCTCTATGAATGAGAATGGCAACAGATCGATGGCCAGCATTTCAGCAGTGGCAGCATTTAACTGTCGTGCAGCAGCATGATTGGGTGGGTACTTTGTCTGCCGCTCAAGGATGGTCATCACAGTGGGCTGCATCTTTGGGGCTGTCCGACCAGAATGCTGTACTTGTGTCAGCAATGATTTCTTTTTAGCAGTAACAATTGACTCTTGGTCGGGCGGTGGAGACCGCATGAAACCAGTTATTTTGGTTGCTTGTGGGTGTGAGTGTGGTGTACTTTTAAGACTCGTGGGACTGGGACTGGGACTCACACCACGACTGCTATGCCCACTACTAGAGAGAGCAAAGCATTGCTCACTCTCCTCCTCCACCACTGACCCACTCTGCCCTCCCTCCTCATGTTCTTGCTCTACTACATGCACCTTGCTACCAACAGCTCTGGCATCCTTCTGGTGTTGATGCCATCTCAGTGGGTGCTTGTTTTTCAGGTGGGTGTGTTGGCTACCAGTGCCTTCGTCCCTTCCCTTTTTCCCCCCAACTAACATGGGCTTGACAAAGTTGGTATATTGCTATGGTCTCATCAGCAGGATCTAGTACATAAAAGTCCCAAACTAGGGACTTTTGACCTCTGGACTTCAGATGCTTCTGGGATTGGGATGATTCAAAAACAGGTATGTAAGTGTGTATTTTGTGAGCTGCAGACATGACTTCCATAACACTAGTTTTGGGAGGGGTGGTTACTTGACTGCTTGGAGGTGTGTTTATAGGCTTGGTGACAGACTGACCCACCACAGTATGTACATGTAAATGGCCTACATCCCCCCTTGACCTTTTTTAACTCTGGCTCCCATGTGGGATCATCCCAGTCATCATCATCATCATTACCACCAATAGCAATTATGTCCTTGTCTTTCTCCTCCTCCTGCTCCTCCCCCCCCCATCACTGTCTTCTTGGAGGACAGCACCTTTTTCTTTCTCTACAACTATCTCAGGGGGCTGACTATCCTTATCTCCAGGACTATCAGACTCTTATTGAACACTATCATCACCAACTCCTGCTGGAACATGGACAGTCACACTGACAGACTTATTATCACCCTCCTCTGAGTCCTGGACCACTGTTCCTGTGTTGTTGTCAGTGCCTCCCTTCTTATCACTGTCAGCATCCCCCACTAGCATGGCTGCAACAGTCTTAGCTTTAAAAAAAGTAAGACACAGGTATATCGGACCCAGTTCTGCCACCAACTCCTTTGCTGGTTCCTGCCACACCACCAGGGCCCACATCTGAACTTGAAGACAGTGATGCAGACATACCTGTGCTTTCACTGCTGTGGGGAACTGGAACTGAAATTGCACTTTTTTCAGCAGACTTCTTAGCTCCCTCATCCCCCTGCCACGTTTCCCCCTGTACTTGGTTGCTTCTTGCCAAGCATTTTTGCTGACTGCTGCTTAAAAGCTTTGCCTTTCTCTGGGAGTATTTGAAGAAAGGATGCATTGTTCTAATCTAGAGCCTTTCACCCAAAGAAGGACACCACACCCAGTATTGCTTTGGTTGCTCAGTCGGCACACCATTTATTAAACTTTTCCATTCAAATTTTTATCCAACAATACTGAGTTCCTTTACATTCCATATTTAACACATTCTTTATTTTCATATTCTCTTTATTTTAAAATATCACAGCTTATATCACACTTTATCACACCTTTCATATCACATTTTCTTCTCCCCCCACGGGGGTCTTTCTTTCTTGTTTGCTTTCTCTCTCACCCCAGATGTAAATCTGAGGGGGTTATCTCTTAATGTCTGGGCCAGGTCAATTCCTGCCCCCCATTTTCTATTCCTGGGTGTCCATACCCTTTTGTCTTACACCCCACCTTGGTGTAACTCTAGAATGTCTCCCTCCTCCCCTCCAAACAGTATTTCCTGTCTCTTTTTTTTCCACTAGCCCATCTCCAGCTTGCTTTGGAAGTTGGGCTTCCCCCCTAACTCTTTCCTTTGCCGCACAGTCCCCCAAAGACCTCTATGCCCCTTCTACTTTTTGTGATGAAAATAGGGTTGACTGTCTCTGCTAGAAGGACACTGTCCACTCTACCCACAAACCGGGTAGGTGTTCTACTAATTCACCCTGCCACCCCACCTCCCCCATTTCTTGGTAACTTGGTAACTTGGTAGTTAGGACATAAGAAGGCCAAAGCCCATCGAGAATGTCCTTCACACAATGTGGATAATTAATAGTTTATGTTCTATTCAAAAGCCATCTATCTAGTTTAAACTTAAATGTGTCAATATTCTGGCAATCAACAATTTCCTGTGGCAAGGAATTCCAAACTCTTGGAGCTCTAATATTAAACAATTGCTGTCTTCTATTTGTTCTTGTTTTCTCAATTTTGATTTGTTTATTGTGTATTCTGGCTACAATTTTTCTGGATGCAAAAGACAATCCACAAGATTTCATTAATGTAGGAGATGATACGATTTTAAATAATTGAAGGATATCTCCCCTTAGTCTTCTAGTTTCCAATGAGTATAACTTGGTTTTATGAAGCCTGGTTTCATAATCAAAGCAAGAAAGGTGAGGTATAATTTTTGTAGCCTTTCTTTGAACCCTCTCAATTTTTGTGATATCCTTAACTAAGTATGGACTCCACAGGGGTGAGCCATAATCCAAATGGGGTCTAACATGAGTCTTATATAAAGTTATAATACATTCTTCTGTTTTAAGAACAAAAGTATTATTTATCCTGCATAAAGAGCATTAGCTTTATTTGTAACTTTGTTAAAATGGTTTGAAAAAGACAAGCCATTATTAACAATATACCCAAGTCTTTTCAACGACAGATTCTCGAAGTTTGATATTATTAAGATTATATGTTTGTATTAGATTTTTTTTGCCAAAATGCAACGCAGAACATTTCGACACGTTAAATGACATCTTATTGGTTACTGCCCAAGATTCAATTTTTTTAAGGTCATTTATTATGATATTCCTGTTGATTTCATTATCAACAGGTCCCCCCAATTTAGTGTCATCCTCAAATTTAGACAACATAGTCTGTGATAAGATAGTAAGGTCACTAATAAAAATACCAAACAGGATGGGACCCAACACGGAACCCTGAGGGACCCCACTTGTCACAGATCTTTCTTCCGATACTTCCCCATTAATTCTAACCGTTTGAGTTCTATTGTATAGCCAACTGTTCACCCAAGACACGATACATTCAGAAAATCCTAATGTTACTAGCTTTTTATTAATATAGAGTGTGAGACCTTATCAAGCCTACTATAATCTAACAGAATGACATCTACTGAGATGTTTAAGTCAAGATAACTGCTAACTAGATTGTAAAAAGATAGCAAATTCGTAGTACATGAGTGCCCGGGTTTAAATCCATGTTGTGTGGTATCATTTATTTTTAATGCGAGCATTTCATCATCAATTATATGTTTAATATGTTTTTCTAATAATTTACATGGAATGGAGGTGAGGCTGATAGGTCTGTAATTTTCAGCCTTATAATGCACCCCCTTTTTGAAGATCGGTGTTACGGTAGCTGTTCTCCAATCGACGGGCACATTAGATTCTGCAAGTGATTTATTAAAAATAATTGTAAGTGGAATGACAATACTATTATATGTTCCCATAAGAAATTTAGATGTAATACCATCAGGGCCTGAGCTAGTAGTTGGTTTCAAGGTTTTCAGAAGTTTATAAGTATCGGAAATAGTGATAGAGTAACTATGGGATATGGTGGTATTAGTAATCAATATAGGCTCCTTGTCCTGTTCGAAGACAGAGGAAAAATACTTATTAAACTCTGTTGCAGTCACCTTATCTGAGAGGATGGTTGTATTATCGATAATTAATGGACCTATTTTATTTATATTACCCTTTTTGTTATTTAGGTATGAATTAAGACTTCTATGTGAGTCCTTAGTATGGGCAATTCTAAATTCTAAATTCCGTTTGGCCAGGATAATTGATGTTTTTAGATTTTAAGTGCTTTCTTATACTTAATAAAATTGTCCTCCTTTTCTTCTGGTTTGCACTTTTTTAATAAGGTAAATAATTTTTGTTTATGAATGCTAAGTTTTCTGATATTATTATTATACCAGGCAGGGACCTTGTCTTTATTGTTATACTTCCTTCTTTCAGGTACATATTTTTCTTCTAGACTATGTACGTTTTTTTTAAAGGTGCTCCATGCATCATTAGCATTAAGAGGTGCGAGTACTGAGTCCCAGGGTATAGCTATAAGATGTTCATTAATTTTTGAAATTTGCTTTCTCATATTGTTTTATCGTGCAATTATTAATGGGTTTGTATGAACCAGAGACATAGAAAATTGAATTGTCATGTGATCACTATTGCCCAGGGGTCCAACACCCGTAAATTGGACAAGGAGGCCTTCATATTAGTAAAACTAAATCTAGAATGTTATTCCTCATGTAGGTTCTCTAACTTGTTGGGTAAGGCCAAGATCTGTAATAGTTGAAATCAGCTGTGAGTCATATAGATTATGTCCAGAAAGTGTATCCAATTTATAGATGAAAGATTAAAGTCCCCTAGAATTATTACTGAACCTTTATCTGCTATTTGAGTAATTTCTGAAGATAGTTGATTGAGATAGGTAAGATCCGAAGAGGGTGGACGATAACAATTTCCAACCAGGATCTGGGGATGTCCTTTAGGTTGCAAGTAAACCCAGACACTTTCTGTAAATACTGATATTGAGGTCTCAAAAGAAGGGATATTATTGGTGTCATAAAGACTAACCCCTCCCCCCTTTGTTCATTAGCTCTATTTTTATAATAATGTTTAAATCCAGGGATATTCATTATCCACTGTTTATCCTGGTTTCCCCATGTTTCAGTTATAGCAATCAATCCAATGTTAGTTTCCTGAATTTTCAGCTCTAATTCTGCCATTTTGGTTTTATTAAGTGCTCTTGCATTACAGGATAGGATGTTCAACTTATGTAATGTATTAAGAGATGGCTTTTTGGGCCCAGTCTCCCCCTTTCGTTTTAGTTTAAATTATTGTTGATAAATGATAATAACTGACGACCAAGAAGAGAACTTCCCCTTCGGCTGAGATGGAGACCATCCCAGCAAAATAGGGAGGGGTTATCACTGAATTCCTCCCAATGTGTGAGACACGCTATGCCTTGTTTTAAGCACCATTTTCAGAGCCATTCATTTAGTGATTTAATCTTCCTTTGGATATAGAAGGAGGCTCGGGGCACTGGAAGAATTTCTGAAATGCCAATATTATATCCCCTCTCATTTAATAAATTACAGAGAGCAACTAGGTCTTGTTTAAGTTGTTGTAATGGGATTTTAGTGATGTCAATAGTCCCAGCATGGATTATAACTAATGGATTGTTGCCTGCTGCACATAAAGCAGTGTTGGTCATGGCGGTTATATCAGAAACCCTAGCCCCCCTGTAACTTGAGCAAGTCCTATTTATTTTATCAGGGTTACAGATGGTTCGATCTATGAATTTAATCATGGAGTCACCTAATACAAAAACCTGAGTGGGGGTAATATTATTATAAGGAAGACGGAGGGGGATGTCACCCTGAACATTTCTTGATTCAATATTAGCATTACAAGTGTCTTCGACTGAGAGAGAGACCAATGGTTCATAAGAATTGTGTAGTATTACTGAGGGGGAAGTGTTAGACTCCCCTACCTGTGAATTAGTTCTTTTATTGATTTTTGAGGATGCAATGGTAGACCAAGCAGTGGTATCAGTAAATATCAGTGGTTCTGGGGGAGATGAGAACATTGAGGGGTTGAAGAAGTTTTTTGTTTTTCGCTAAAAACAGTCTTTTTTCTTAAGGTACCCTGAGGGTTTAAGGGAGTCTTGTTAGTATCATTATGAGAAAGATTTATTTCTGAAGTACCCTGAAGTCCATTATCGTGGGAAGGGGGCATATTATTGGCTTCCAGTAGGAAGGACATATGGTCAATGTATTCTTCTAAAGCTTCAATTTCTGGGTCAATAGCATGTTGGGTAACATCAGGAACTGTTTCTACAGGATTAGGGAGTCGAGTTACTTCATCCTGTAGTGATTTAACTAATATACACCTGTCACAAATGTAATTGGCAATATGTTTGCCTATTGCCTACATTTGACAGGACATGCAGTATTTGTTTGCTCTTTTCATTATGGTAGTAAGTGATAACACTAACTATAAGTACAGTACCTTGGGCTTCCCTCTTTATATAGAACCAGTTTGACTGTTGTTAGACCGCTGTCGATGACCCGCGATGGACACCGATAGACGTATCTTTAAAGGCGCGCGTGTCTGCACATCTCCGCACTCCTCGCCGCTCGCTAGTGCGAGTGATTTAATGCCAGCCAAACCGAAGTGCGTCGTCGTGCAACTTCCAGTTTCGCGCTAGCAAAAAAGCAACCCAAAATAAGTGTAGGGCACAAAATAGCCCTTAAAAAGGCAAGATGTAACGAATGTTTAGCAGTGTCCCCTGGTAGAGCTCAGAGAACAGTGAGGAAATGCTGTTTTCAGGAGGGACAACTAGCACAGTCCTCCTAGTTCCCACACTGCCCCTGTATACACAAACCAGGAAGTGCTGTACACAGAATACAAGTACAAAAACAGTCCTAAAATAGTATATTTTAAAACAAATCGAACACTTTTCAGGCTCAGGAGAATTATTACATCAACATGCACTCTCAGTAACAGAGAGTTAACTGCCGGCTAAGCTGAGTGCAGTGATTTAATACCAGCCAAACTTGGGAAGTGCGTGTCGCGCAGCTTCGGTTTAATATAACAAAAGCGGCCCAAAATAAAGTAACAGGGCACAAAATAGCCCTTGCAAAAGGCAAGATGTAACGAATGTTTAGCAGTGTCCCCTGGTAGAGCTCAGAGAACAGTGAGGAAATGCTGTTTTCAGGAGGGACAACTAGCACAGTCCTCCTAGTTCCCACACTGCCCCTGTATACTCAAACCAGGAAGTGCTGTACACAGAATACAAGTACAAAAACAGTCCTAAAATAGTATATTTTAAAACAAATTGAACATTTTTCAGACTCAGGACAATTATTACATCAACATGCACTCTCAGTAACAGAGAGTTTTCCTTAAAAACCTTCTCCTCCTCTTCTGCTCATCCTCAATTTGGCCCCAACTATGGCTCTGTGTTTTTCTGCATCCTTCCATACCCTTCTTGCCCTTCTCTCCCACTACGTTACTGCTACCTTAAGTCACAAACCCTTTGCCCCTCTCTGGTCTTCCCACCTGTGATTAAATATATATCACAAGCCCCAGGGCATGTCCCCAAATGTTTTATTTTTATTTATTTTTTTGGTAGTTATTTATTTATTTATTATTCTATTTATTTATTTATTTGTATTTTTGGGGGGGGATGTATGCATTTAAGTCAGCTTCAAGTCGAGTTGTGCTTGCAGGTTGCATCCAACAGAGGCATAAATTGCTATCAACCCATCCTTATCCCACCCACTGTGCTGGACCCATACCATCCGGTGGATAACAGACCCAGTCTTGTCTCTCGGCCCCATTGTCTGTAGGCATGCCCCACAAGCCAGACACCTCTGTGTTGAGGCCAATTCTCTATAACATATAAACCAATATTTGTGACAAATTAGTCTTTATTTATGTATTTATTTTTGCATGCACCCCCCATTGTTTCCACTTCCAGTTGGCAAGAAACTAAGACACTCTCCTATTGATTGCAATTTTCATGCCCCTATTCTAGTAGTTTGATGTCCCCAGACTTCTATCTTGTAACTGATTCCTCCCATATATGAATCACTATTTGTGAAAACTCTTTATTGCTTTTTATTTTTTTTTAGTTTGCTTACCCCCCATTGTTTCTGCTTCCTGTGGCTAGAAAAGAAGACCCTTCCTATATTGATTGCCATTTCCAATGACCATTTTTTTTTTTGCAGTTCAATGTCCCCTCTCCCGAATTCTCCAAACCGTCCTTCCACATCCTTTTGGGCTACAGCATCAGAGGCTACCCTGACCTATATAACTGTGATGGCTATCCTCCCAGGTTTTTTTTTGATTTACCAGAATTTCCTGATCCTTCCTCCACTCCAGCAGACATCTTCTCACTGCAACCCAACCCCAGGGGCACCTTTTGCTGGGCTCTGAGGCCCCCCCTTTTCACCCAGATTGCCTCCCATACCTGCCCTTGCTCCCTCCTTGAAATCAATCACCTTGCATGTTGAGTATCCAACTTGTGGCAGCCCTCTACCAATTTTACCCAATAACCATTCCCATATGGGACTTTCCCCTCTGCTCTCCTCTGTCTCCTGCTGCCATCCTGCCATTGTCCTCTTTGCCATTACCATGCAAGATTCTGGCCCAGTCAATGGTCCTAGAGGCCTCACTCCTAAAAATGAGGAAAACAAAAATCCCAGACCCTGCAGATGCAGTTTTTTTTGTTTTGTTTTGTTTTTTTTACTTTGGTAAGATTGCCGTCCTGCTCTACATCCTGGGCACCAGCAGCCATGGGAAAGTGGTTAGTGGCACTCTTCCCCAAGTCATGCACAACCTATTTCAAATCAGTAGCTTGAAGAACCAGGCTGTGTTGTCTCCTGTTGCTCCCAGCTGCTCATCTCCATCCCCTACGAAGAGTGCTGCTGAGTGCTGCTCAATCATCTCTTGCTGGCTGAAACCCTGACCCTGCATGATCTCCTGAAGTGGAAGTAAGGCTCTATTCAGCTTCTGTCTGGTGGTAATGATCAGTGTTAACGATCAGGGATAACCTGTATGGCCCCCTTCAGATTCAAATTTCATAATGCTGTGCTCCATAAAAGATTATATATATATATATATATATATATATTTATATTTTTACACTTCCCGTATCTCTGTCACCCCTCCTGCTCCCTCAGCCTCAAGAGCCTTCACAAATTTCTGGTGGCATTAGCAACCAACCTGTGAATGCAGGAGATACATACCATCCCATGCCTCAGGCTACATCTTATGTGCTTCCGCTTATTCTATTTCATTCCAGACTATTGTTTTATGCCTCAAACCAAGGAAATGTCTTCGTCCCGAATGTTAACGATCAAATGCATCCGCTTTTTCCCTCTCCCTGCTAATGGAGATAACCTAGACATAACGGACAACTAGCAGTAATTGGGGCTTTTGCTAGGCAGTAAACTATCCTTCCCCACACATATTGCTACCTTATGTTAAGACTCTGCTCCAGAGTGAGATGCCATTATGGGCATAACTATGTTTCCCTGCTGATACACCAATATGATTGGTACAAGTCACATTCCTACCAAATTTAGACTATGTTGCCCTGATTTAAAGAGTTAGTCCCTGTTCTACCCCAGGTCCCTCCATTTTATACTTAGTCTGTCTCTCAGGACCCTTTCTAGCACCCTCTATTCCACTATAGGGTGGCCCTCCCTGTTCCTAGTTCACTAAGAAACCTTTAAATGTGGACCTACTAGGCCCTATAGCATGCCTATGTAACATACATCAAGGTGCTGTTGTGCAGAATAAAAAACTCCATCCCAAATATGGAGTCAGGAGAAAACAGTGTTATTCTCCTCCAACTATCCAGATACCTCACAGTTCTAGGAAAAGATGTACTCCACTGGCTCCTCCCTACGCCCTGGAGCGCGCTATAAAAACATGTTATGGCTTGGTTTCTTGACCATTCACATGCTTTTAATGTGCTTCTTGCTATCTGTTGCATTGCTGTTTGTAACTGCTGATAAACCCCTGGTACCTCATGCTAAACCACAACATTACCCCATGTCTACCATATCTCCACCATGCTATATATCCCCTGCCTTATTGTACTAGTCATGTTATGTTTTTCTATGCTTAATTTCTGTACGTACTTCATTTTTTTAAGTGTGTATTATGATTCTTTTATCTGTGTTACAACTGTATTATGATTCCGTTGCTATCTTTTACCACTATGTCACATCTAGTGTCCATTGTGTATTCTGTACCTGCTTCACTGAGAATATTATTATTTTTTTATCTATCCTTGTTCTAACCAGGACCTACTTGTAAACGAGCATCACTATATGGAGCTTTTCCTGATAAAACAAAGAAATATTAAAGAAGTGAAAATTCAAGAGTGGCGTCAAAAATTAATGCCCAGATATTTAAAAAAACTCCTGTATTTGCTCCCTACCAAGAGTTATCAAGGCATCAGTTTTGCGAATTCATTTAGGCCACCACAGCATTCTGGCACCTACCAAATAACATAGCCTACATTCTCCAAATATCTAAAGCCAATGAAGGGATTATAATACAAGTGTTAAATAAATTGAAATCCTGCTTTGTCTGTCTGGTAAATTTGTTGTTACCATTAAAATTGCCACTGTCACCCAAAATGGCTACCTCCACATGGCCCAAGCCAAAATGGTGGCCATGGCCAAGCAGCCCTCCATTTTTTTGGTTTATTTTGTTTTTTAAACCCAAAATACCCCGCCGGCCTTTTACAATTTTCTCCTTGTCATACTGTGTGTGTGAACTATACACTGCTTTCATTATATGCACCTGCGGTGTTGGTGCTTCCTATATATCTGAAATCATTCCATTTTACCATCAAATGATTGGTAATAAGCCTGCCTATACTGCCTTTTGTTTCTGACTAAATTGAGGCAGTAGCTTGAACAAACAGAGCAACTGAATTACTTGCTGAGCCCACTGTCTATACCATAACTTTTAGGCTTTTAGTGAGCCAGTGTAAGGTTATTAACTTATCTGCAGTCTGTGTGTACTTAATTGAGGGGTGAACCTTATTTCCATGTTCCCAAACCCTTTTTGGTTTGGAATCACTAATTTAAAAGAAACCTTAATTCTCTACCCCATTTCCTCAAATATAACCATTGAACTGCCATATGCAGTACTTTTAAGAACTCGCACCAACTAGGTTCTCAGGAAGTCATAAGCCACCCTCAGTTTGTTAAATACATTTCCATCAGCTTATCTTCATGAGCAGTGGTGCACTCAGATTAAAACCCTGCTACTTTAACTGTTTTTCATTACATTCCCACAAGTCACGCTGAACTCTAATAAAACCAAGGAATACAATTCTTCTCCTTTTGTGATTATTTGAATCCTAGCGGCCTTGTCATGTCTTTCTCATTAGCCGCTGATTCAGGATGGCAGCAGTGTGGGAAGCCAGCAAAATCTCCTGTGCTTGCATTCCCTTGTCCACCATAAAACAGTATCTCACCAAAAACCCGCTGACTGAGAAGGAAAAAACATAGCTCACCCCCTTCCCCTTGCTGCTTTCTAGCCCTTATCTGCTCCACTCCCTGCAATTTTATCATGCTCCTCCCTCCTCCTGCCTTGTGGTCAACCAGGCATACATGCTCACTCAACAAAACTTTTCCACGGCCATGCCAATTCCTCCATTTTCGCCATTTATTTTGAGCCGTTTGTCTGAACCACAAAGAAAAAAGGGGGAGTGAGAACCCCCATCCATATCCTTGCCCAACCACTACCAGTACTGGACTTTGACTCCCAAATTACGTAGTCACTCGAGACCTCTTCCAGCTTTAGCTGCTGTTAGAAAAGACCCCCCGCCACATGGTCAGGCTGCATAGTGACCTCCCCACACCCTAGCAGCAATCCAAAAACCACCTTGTGGCCCTTCAACAACTCCCTCTGTGTTGCTCTCCTTCTGCTGCCTTGCCCAATTGTGTGGGTTCTTGTCTTTAGCCCCAAGGTCTCTGAAATATCCAGGCCACGAGTCACTGTGGGGACCTCTGTCTCTTGCTCCACCCCCAAGCACAAGCAATGCTCTCTTTCATGCAGTCCCTCTTTTCCACATCAAAACTGCACAGTCTTTACTTACTGAGAACAGAGCCCCTTCTTTGCACTGACACAACCCTTAAACCCCTACTCATGAGCAAAAGTCTCCATGGTGATCAACCTTTTCACCTGTCCTATGCTTCGCGACTCCATGCTAATGGACTCCATGAGATTCAACCTCTCTTCCCCCCTTTGCCAGTAAGTAAACTATGAGAGGCCACTCAGCTAATCCACCACCCTGGCTATAATTAGCATTCCTCACCACGACGCATTGTCGCTTCATTATCTATGATATTTCCACTAACAAACCTGCCTTTTCAAAAGCCCTGTTCTAGAAAGAAAAACTCTGCAGTAGTGCTTTGTCAAAACTTCCTACTTATCCATGCTACTTCTAATAAATGCTACCACCAATGCTTCATTTGGAAATTAGCTGCAGAACTACTCGATGGCTGTAGTTTTTCAAACTCCTGACTTTTTCTTTTTTTAATGTTTTGCCATAAAAGAAAACTTACCACATACCTACTTATTTCAGGAACTCAGAAACTCCACCGACTGATGTACTAAACAAATCAAAATTTTGTTAGCAAAAAAGTGAGGGAGAGCTCACTTGTGTGGCTGCTTATATCCCCCCTTTTGCCCCTCTCCATTTACTCTCTTTTTTTCCACTCTTTCTTTTCCTTTGACCAATCCTTTGTGTTCCTTCTCCAAAAGGCCCCACCCCTTCTTGGTGAGGTCATCCCTTCTGGAGCCGAGCCCATTTTTGCCTGGCCTTCCTGTTATGACCCTTCCTTACCTGTCCTGCCCCCCATCCCTTCCCCCTCACTCTGGGTCCTTCTTTCTAAGCTACCAGGCCTATAACAAAGGGGCTTGTCCTATTAGGGAACAATCCTTCTTACTACTACTAAATGTGTGAATAATACCTCACACGTGAATGACAACAGCACACTGTCACACACCTGTAGTAGTGGCTTCCTTAAAAGTCCAAAAACAATCAGAACAGGTACCAGCACTTATAATAGAACTAATACCATGTATGATAGACAGGCTAGTATAGTAAAACACAAAAAGGAAACTTGTTTCCTCCAAACAGGAAGGAATTAAAGAAACACACGCAGGGAAAAACGGCACAAGTGGCACACTTTAAATACAGATCACCTGTGTCTCTCAGTCTCTGGATAAATAAAGTACTGTAATGTGTTATGTTACTCAGTACCAAAATTTGTTTTTTATATGCATGCAGAGACAACCATAAAACAGCAACAAAGGAAATTAGTACCACACAATATGTAAGTGGTCTGGATGGGAGGGATCAACAAGAAATGTCTTGAAAATGACTATTTTAATATATACTGTTTTATAATGCGCATGTCAAGTGAGACACAGACAATGCTATAACAGAGAAAGAGTAATGTATATAAGTTAACTAAAACAGGAACACTGCGCAGTGTGCAGAGTCAAGCTCCAGCAATAACATACAGGGGAACAATTCAACAATGCAGTGCAACTATAATAGTCAAGTTCAAGTGATCGAGTAGAAGTACTTTACAATTGTAGAATTTCACAATTTTAGTAACACACAAGTTAACACTCCAGCTAACAGAACTAACCACAAAAAAAAAGGATCAGCTCTGTATGTTTAAAACTTTAGAATTCAAAATCAATTTCAAAATAGAATTTCAAAATCACTGCACCGCACCCCTCCGAACACAGTTCAGACCCTTCACCCTTCTCCATCCTCTCCCCTCACTCCTTTCTCCCCAATTTTTTGGCCTCACTGACCCTTCACCCCTCTCCATCCTCTCCCCTCACTCCTCCCTCCACCATTTTGGCCTCACCCATTTCCACCCAGCCTCTCCCCATCCCCACCCGCTTTTTCCCCTCCCATGCACTTACTTCTGATAGCACTAACTTAGCTCATTAAGTGTACCTAATTTTGCCTTTTTTCGCTTAGCTCTACTCCATAATTGTGTGCACCCGTGTCCCCCAACCTCTACTCTAATTGATGCCTTGCTTCCTCTTTCCTTCGGGTTATGCCTGTTGTTTTATTGCTTGCTACTTTTGTACTTTACTGTTAGCTGCCTATCCATTACCTGTTAATCCTGTTTTGCCCAACTGTACGTAATTTGTCTCCTGTATGCTACTGCCTATGTAACCCTCCTGGGTCGCACCTGAAAATAGGCACTTGGTTGTCTAGTGTGCCCTACCCGGTTAACAAAAACAAATAAAATAAATAAATAATTCACAACTAAAAGTGGAAGAATGGTATATATGACACAGCTAACAGTTGCAGGAACTCTCTCAAACAGGACAGAGAAACTTTTCAGAGAAAATAAATTGCAAGATATAATAAAATTAATAAGAAATAACAGTAAATAGATAACTCACAATTGTGAGTTAATATACTAATCTGCTTGGCTAGAAATAGCCCGCACTGCTTTACACTCCTACCCTACCCCACACAACTCTTTCAAAGACAGCTGAGAAAAGTAAACCTAATTCAAACTACGTATTATACAAAAATCCACAAAATTAGAAAATGTTCCCTAGTACCAGGCACTACCAGCACAGCAGCATTAGGAAAAAACTTTATATTTTGCAGCAATTAGCTCTCAAAAACAAGTTTAAGCTTTGTTTTCAAAGGCTTTATTGGCTCTGATGCACAACAACACACTGCTCTCCGACTCAACATGCAGCAGAATGAGCTGAAAACAAGCTACAAGGGACTTTTGACCTATTTACCCCAAATGCATTGCAAATTTCCCCTTTGTACCAAAATTTTGCCAGCGAAATCAAAAGTTTCTATGGCAAAATTCCTCCACAAGGTGAAATTTGGATCATCAATGGGTGAAATTGTCATGGTAAGTGAAATTTCGCCATTATGCGAAATCAAGAAAACAGGTGAAATATAATTTCAGATAGGTGAAAAATTTCACGTAATTGCGGAATTAAGTGAAAAATTTCACCAGGTGAAATATTTAAATTTCGCATGACACTATATGCCACTGCAGCCCTAGGAAGGCCTACATGTATGGGGACTGTGTGAAAAGTCTTATCCCTACCTAGGATATGTCCTGCTCTGGCTATCCTTTCCTATGGCTGTAGCCAGTGTAGATGAGTAAGTAGAGACCCTGCCCCTGGTATGCCCACCTATGGGACTGTATGATGGTGTTCCCCTACTCATTGGTACCAACGCTCACATTTTCGGGAGGTTGGCTCAATTGTGTCAAGAAAAGCAAGGCAAGAGAACTGGATGGGCTTTGTGCATTCCGGCTCTGGTGAAGCGAGCTTATGAGTTAAAAAAGCAGAATAAAGAAATGGAGAAGGATGAGCCTGTGGGGATAGTGTGGAAGAAAGATACTGACTCATTGGTGCTACCGCCCAATGCTCAATATACCATCCATGGTGAAGTGCACCTTAAAACAGATGTGAAGAACAACATCCTCATGCTGAATGCCCCAGAAGAGGGAAAGCTGCTGGAGGGATTGTTGGTCAAACCCAATATTCTACCTGCCCGAGC
The DNA here is from genome assembly GCA_016271365.2 of Neoceratodus forsteri. Lineage (NCBI taxonomy): Eukaryota > Metazoa > Chordata > Ceratodontiformes > Ceratodontidae > Neoceratodus > Neoceratodus forsteri. The sequence continues at coordinate 1,036,723,099 of CM028135.1, forward strand.
TCATGCTTATGCCCTATGGGTAGTGGTACAAATGCAGAATGTGTCTGATCATGAGATTCGAGTGAATCGAGGGTGTACTCTAGCCACTGTGTACTGTAAAGACACTGCCATACTGACCAGCAAGAAGGGCTCTGTCAAGAGTGAGGAAGTGACCCCAGACCTGTTTGATTTTAGGGAGTCTCCCCTGCCTGCTGCATGGAGGACCAAGATCAGTTGGAAGCTGTCCCAGAGGAATCAAGTGTTTTCTTTAAAGGAATGGGATGTGGCTTGTGCCACTGAGGCTGAACATCATATTCGACTCCATGGCAATAGACCATTCCAAGACAGGTCCTGCCACCTTGCGCCGGCTGATATAGATGATATACGGAGGCACCTTCAGAAGATTTTTAGCAGCTGGGATCATCCAGGAGTCAAGAAGCCCCTAAGGTTCCTCGATTGTGGTGGTACCCAAGAAAACAGATCTGTGAGGATGCGTGCAAACTACTGGACTTTGAACCGAAGAACCGTGCCAGACCAGTACACCATGCCCAGCATCCAGGACACACCTGACTGTCTAAAGAGGAGCCAGTGGTTTTCAGTGCTTGACCTATGGAGCGGGTACTATCAGATCCCAATGGCCCCAGAGGACCATGAGAGGATAGCATTCATTTGCCCCCTGGATTCTATGAGTTTCTACGCATGCCTCAATGTATTTCAGGTGCACCCACCACTTTCCAGCGGTTAATGGAACAAGCTGTGGGAGACATGAGCTTATCGGATTGTCTTGTGTACCTGAATGATGTCATCGTAGTTGGACGAACCCTAGAAGAGCTTGAGGCTCAGCTGTTCAAAGTCCTTGACCACTTGGAGGATTTCGGGTTGAACCTGTCTATAGATAAATGCCTGTTCTTCCAAACATCTGTGAAGTATTGGGGGCATATTGTATCAGCTGATGGAATTCAGACAGACCCCAGCAAAGTGGAGTCCTGACCACTTGGCCTCAGCTCAATAACTTGAAGGAATTGGAGTGATTCTTGGGATTCTGCAGCTGTTATCGCTGATTCATCAAAGACTACTCGAAAGTTATCTGACCTTAGCTAAATCTCACTCAAACCTATCCTCCCACTAACTGCAAGTACAAGAAAAGCTCCATCAAGGAAGAAGACAAGGTATACTTCCGGACAAATGAACCCTTAGGGACCAGGTGGAACTCTGAGTGTGAGGCTGCATTTTTCAAAATCATTCATCAACTTACCCATGCTCACTTATGCTGATCCCATCAAACCCTATGTCCTGCACAGGGACACCAGCCTGAAGGGATTGGGGTCTGTTTTATATCAAGAATATGAGGAGGGCCTATGACCAGTTGCATTTGCAAGCAGAAGTTTAACTCCATCTGAGCAGAATTACCCAGTCCACAAACTTGAATTTCTCACACTTAAATGGGCTGTGGTGGACCAATTTCATGAATACCTTTATGGTGCCAAGATGTTAGTTAAAACTGATAATAACCCACTGACTTATGTACAAACATCAGCCAAACTAGACACCACTGGTCACAGGTGGCTATCTGCCCTGTCCACATATGACTATGTGGTGGAGTACCGACCTGGCCTGAACCACATCAACACAGATGTTCTTTTGAGATAGCTGAACCCCACTGACAACTGGGGTGAGGTTGTTTGAACAATCTATCAAAGCTTTGTGCCAGATGTTTGATAAGGATGAACATCCTTCTACAGACACTGTTGATTGCTTGATGGACAGCCCAGGGCCCTGAAACCTGTGTTCCTGCAGCCTACTGTAATTTTGCAGTGTTAGACCTCAGTGCATTACCTAAGTTTTACAATGAAAATATCCAGTGGGCCCAAACCCAAGACCCAGTGATTAAACCTGTGCTTAATGACCTGGGTGCTGGAAATGATATGTCCAGACTTCATTCTTCTGACTCACGAACTGCATTATTATTTAGAGAAGGCCCCAGAATTAAGTTATGTGACCCACTGTTGTATCAAGAGACAGTGACTCATCAAGACCAACTGGACAGACAGAAGTTGGCATTGCCCACAGCTTTCAAACATCTAGTACTTCGAGCCCTTCATAATCAAATGGGACATTTAGGTTGTGATCGGACCCTTGAGTTGGTTTGCTCCTGGTTCTACTGGCCAAAGATGGGAGCTGATGTTGAGGCCCATATTCGAACATGCAGTCATTGGCTTCAAAGAAAAGCCTTGCCTCAAAAAGCTGCCACCCTAGTCAATATCTCCACCAGTGCCCATGGAGCTGGTCTGTATTGACTTTCTATGCCTTGAGCCTGACCAAAAGAACATTGGGAATGTGCTAGTTGTGATATATAATTTTACACAATATGCCAGGCCTATCCCACCAAAGATCAGAAAGCATCCACAGTGGCCAAGGTTCTGGTAGAAAAGTTCTTCTTTCATTATGGCACTCCTCAAAGAATTCACTCTGACCAAGGGAGAGACTTTGAAAGCCAGTTGATAAAGGAAATGCTGTCTTTGTGGGGAGTGAGGAAGTCCAGAACCTCTCCTTACCACCCTCAGGGAGATCCATAACCTGAACAATTTAAAGTACCATCGTGGACATGTTGGCTACACTTCACCCTAAAGACAAACCCACGTGGAGCCAACAGATCAGCACCCTGGTACACGCTTACAACTGCACCAAAAGTGATGCTACCAGGTTTTCCCCCTACCATCTAATGTTTGGCCGGGAAGCCCAGTTGCCTGTCGACATCTGTCTCGCGGTGTCCACAGATGGAATTCAAGCTGAAAACTACTTGCAATATGTCCAGAAACTAAAGGCCCTGCTAAATCATGCCTACCAACTGGCACAAACTATGATGGCAAAAAGAAATCTTTCAAACAAAGGGGCATGTCAGATGTGTAAGAGCTCAGGAGTTGTTACCTGGAGATCATGTGTTGTTATGCAACTTGGGACTTCATGGAAAACATCAAATTGCCGATAGGAGGCATCATCTTCCACATATCATAGTCAGCAAACTGGATGACTTACCAGTATATAAAGTACATCCAGAAAATGATTCTTGAGCTGTCAAGATCATGCACAGAAACCACCTGCTGCCTATCGGCCATGTAATTATTGATTCTGAACCATCAGATTCTGCCTCTCCTGGGCATGTGACTCATGCTGCTGCCCAAAAGAGACAGAGTCAGCCTTTGCCAGTTGTTCAAGACTCAGGGCCTGCTACCCCCCCAGATGGCCAAAAATGACAGTGACTACCAGTCTGAATCTGATAACAGTGAGTGTGAGGCTTCTTACTATCCTTCCTCTGAACTGAGTCAATTGATTCAAGGGCATCATAAGTGTAACTATGGAGATAAAGCTGGGCCTTCAGGACTGCCTAACCCCGCAGTTTCCTCCTTAGAGCCTGTAAACCCCAGAAGTGAGGCTTAAAGTATAACGTCTAAAGTAGCTGATCTCTGTGTTTAGAGGAACTGTTTGAATTACCAGTGGAAGAAACTGATACTGAAGAACTCCCTAATGACATACCTGAAACTATTGAACAGTGTGACTATAATGACCTTGACCTTGCTGTTATGGATGACCATAGTGCACCTCCTGTTGTTAAAAGGGTCAGTCAAGTGTTTCAAGATCAAGATGTTTCAGAGTTTTCCCTGGATGACAAATATGGGCCTTCTACAGAGTTCAATAATAAGCAAAATGTGGTGGAAACAGAATCAACAGAGCAAGGAGCCGACAGTGATCCCAATATGGAATCTTCAACCAGTGCAGAGGTACCCCCTTCCTACAGGAGAAGAAGCTAATGCCAGTGTTGACACCCCAGAGCCTGTATCTGTTCCCTCAAGAAAGTCTGGAAGAGCTACTAAACCAGTTATACGTCTCAGCTACAACTGCCCTGGGAGGCCCGTGGACCTCCCCTTAAATGTTGTCCATGAAGGAGTTTATATTTCTGAAAGCTCATTTACCAAATTGAGCTTGTCTGCCACATCTAAGCTAATTGTTCATCCCTCAGAACCTGGTGTCCCTGCCCCATCTAGCCCCAAATTAGCTGATAGGGATGGGCCCCTATCTATGTTATTTAGAGTACAGGAAACAGTACAAACCTGAATAAGTATAGTAATATTATTGTCTGTTCAATCATAGTGAAATTATAATATGTATGGTATATTCATAACTATTGTCATTATAGAGTAAAAGGTATATCATGGATAAATAATGTTATAAGCTTACGTTTACTGATGCATCAGTCTTTATTTTTGTATGATATACCAATGAAACATATATGTCTTGTGTAGTATAATGTCTTTATATAATGTTATAATAAGTTCAGACTTGACATGGATGCCAAGTTCTTTCCAGGCAGGGAAGGGTGTAACCCCCCTAACAATGGGGGTTCCTAAAATATCTTTCTGGGCTTGCCTAATGCCCACTGCCATGCTGGTGTTCTGTGTCTAAATAGTTTGGATGTGCTTGCATGAGAATAATAATAAATTTTATTTTGCACAAGTGCCTTTCAGTCATCAAGATGCTTTACAAAAAGATAAAAGGTCATGATAAAACTGTAAACATGGCAATAAAATAAACAGAGGATCCAAATTAATCAGTGCCACCGAAGGCATGGCACCATAAAAAGGTTTTCAGCACCTGTTTTAACTCCTCCACAGTTGTGCGCTCCCGAAGCTGTTGGGGCAGAGAATTCCAGAGGGTCGAGGCCACGTGCATAAATGCACAGGACCCTGAAGATTTCAAAGACACCTTCAAAATCTCTAGCAACCCCTCGTCAGCCGAATGCAACTGTCACACCATGTAGTAAGGCACAAGAAGCTCTTTCAAGTAGCCAGGGCCTAGTCCATGTAGGGCTTTGTAAGTCAGTAAACCAACTTTAAAGGTGATCCACCACCTAATTGGCAGCCAGTGCAGATAGTGCAGCACAGGTGTAATATGGTAAGCTCAGGACGCTGCCGTTAAAAATTGTGCTGCTGCATTCTGCATGAGCTGCAGGCAGTGGATATCAACCCCAGGCAGCCCTAAGTACAGGGAGTTGCAATAATCTAGGCACAAGGTCACAAAAGCATGGACCTATGTAGGCAAGTCCCCAGACAGAACCAGGTGCTTAATCCTGGAGATATTCTTAAGATGATAAAAGGAAGTCTTGACAATGGCCGACACCTGGGCTCGTAAAGTCAGCCCGTCATCAAGCATTACCCCCAGGTTTCACACCCGTTCAGAGGATAGGATCTGAGACCCTCCAAGAAAAAGTCCAGAGGGCTGATCAGCCCATGACCCCTCTATCCGGTGACCTGTGTCCACTACCAACACCTCCGTCTTTCTGGCATTCAACTTTAACCAGCTCAAATTCATCCAGTCGTGGATTTTGGCAAGGCAGATATTAAATACCAAGACAGCTCTATCTTGGTCTGGGGTGAAAGACAGGTAGAGCTGGGTATCATTAGCATAGCAGTGAAACCTCAGCCCATACTGTCTTACAATGTCTCCGAGGGGTAGCATGTACACTGTAAATAGCATGGGGGACAGCATTGAACCCTGAGGTAGCCCACATGGCAGGGAGAATGGGTCCGAGGAAAAAATCCCAGACACCACTCTTTGACTCCTGCCAGTGAGGAAAGATGTAAACCACCTGAGGACCATACCTGTCAGCCCGCACATGGACTCCAGACGTCCAAGCAGCACCCCATGTTCTACAGTGTCAAAGGCTGAAGTGAGGTCAAGGAGCACCAAGATAGAACGGCTTCTCTGATCTTTCACCATCAGGAGATCATTGAGCACCTGAACCAGCACCATCTCAGTACTGTGCTTCTTTCGAAAACTGGGCTGGAGAGGTTCGTAAATGTTATGGTTGGTCAGGTGGTCATCCAGCTGTACCACAACTACTTTCTCTATCACCTTCCCTATAAAGAGATGGTTTGAGATTGGTCTGTAGATGGTGGAAAGATCTGGGTCCAAAGAAGCTTTGTTTAGGAGGGGGATTACCACCACCTCCTTCAGAGAGCTTGGAAACTCACCAGATTACAGGGTGCACTAGACTATCTGCACCAGGACTGGACCGATCATATCCCAACAACCAGGGGTGTAGCAAAACATTTCTGTTTTGTACATACTATCTCCTACAGTTACACCCCCCATTAAAAAATGTACACATCCTCTCCAAATGGTACCCCATTCCAAACAAGTCAGATTGTATGACAGATGAGTCATCTAATTTCTAAAGAGTTTATGCATGTATCTGTCTCCTAAACAACTGAAGTTTAAACAGAGACACTCCTCTGTGGCCTACACTAACCCAAATACTACAGATTAGAATGAAAATGTTAACAGAAAGGCATATGGTTTGTGAGGCACTCAACAAAACTGTACACAAATGTGTACAGTGAGTATGCCTGTCTACACCCTTGCCAACAACCCATAATCAAGGATGTTGGGCCCGGATCCAAACTACAGCACGTAGGATACATACCCTGGGCAATCCGCATGACATCCATAAGTTCAGACAAGGCAAATGTACTCCAGGAAGCCCAAGGTGAGGCGGCCAAACACCGATCATCAGCAACCCCCATAGAGAAAGTCGAAAGAATTTCCGACCTGATGCCGGTCACCTTATTGGCAAAGAACCAAGCAAGTTCATCGCTCTCTACTTGCAAAAAAAGGTCTTCAGAGCTGCAGACAGGCTGGGTTGCATAACCTGTCAACAGTTCGGAAGAGCTGAGCTGGTCGGTTCTGAGCGGCAGCGATCTCCCTGGACAGGAATTCTGCCTTCTTATGGGTGTTCACTGATTAGTAGGTCTGATAATGCTCAACCAATCTAAGGTGGTCAGCTTCCAGGGCAGATTTCCACCAATGCTGCTCTAACCTACATCCTACTCACCACAACTCCCTCAAGGACCCATGAAACCAAGGGGTCCGAGGGAGAAGGGGGAGAGGACAAACACGGATGGGAGCAATCAAGTCCAGGGCTACAGAAATGGCCTTATTATAGGCCACCACTAAAGTCTCTGGACTCGAGCTGGCCACAGGAAACTGAGAGATCAATCACTGCCGCTAGGCTTCCAGGGCTCACTTCCCGTAAAGTGCGGTAACTGACCATCTCCGCAAGGGCAGACCTTTGAAGGGGGGGTGCAAAAATTCAACCACACTGCATAGTGATTAGACCAACTGACCGGTTTCACCTCCAAGTAGGAGGCCTCGCTCCCCAGGAGGAAAACCAAATCAAGATAGTGACCATGGTTATGGGTGGCAGAAGTAACAACCTGTGTAAGGCCCAGGGATGTCATAAGCTGAAGGAACTGTTGTCCAAACTGCGAGAGTACATCATCGACACAGGCATTAAAGTCACCCAGTACCATCAATCTGGGAGACTCCAATGTCATGTTGGTGATGAAATCTGCTGCTTCCTGCAGGAATCGTGTCTCATCCCCGGGTGGACGGTAGAGGAGGGCTATCCTGCAACCTACACCAGCCACCACAGTACACTCAAATGATTTGGCTTCCTCAACTGGTCTTGAAACAGACCGCCACCCCCCCCCCATGATCCAGTGTCAAGCTGTGTATCACCGAGTACCCATCCGGAATTGCAGCATCCAAAGTGGGGTCAGCATTTTCATCCAGCCAGGTCTCAGTGATGCAAGCCAGATCAGTTGTTCCAACAAGATCTGCAATGATTGCAGTCTTATTTTTAACAGATCTGGCATTGCATAACACCGCTCAAGTTGGATGGGCTTCAATGCCCTGTTAGCCTCATGCCTGTCTCTTTAAGAGGTGTCTATCTGTTAGGTTATAATTAATCTGGGTGGAGGCCGAGTGGTTTCAGGCTTGAGCCCCGCCTACAATGTGATACAGCTGCTTCATTCTGCCATCGCTAAGTGCGCAGTGGAAGCCCTAATAGGATGTGTGATTGTTTGCTGATTATCTGCTTTAGTAATAATAATATAGTAGTTTGTCTAACCTGCTTTCCTTTGCAGCATGGACTTTCTGCTAAGAACCACCATTTTGCTTCTGGACTGCCAGTTTGGACAAATCAGTACCTTGGGGGACCTTAAAATGGAAACTGTCCCTAGAGGTCTTGTGTTAATGAATTTCTGTAGGAATTGTAGTTTTTACTGTTGGCACCTAAATTAACCTGGAGGGGGAGCCCTCTCTGTGACAGACAGATGGATCAACCAACTGAACCTTTTGGATCACTGGGAAATCCCAGAACTGCCTGCAGCAATGAGTCACTGTAGAGCTGTAGTTGAGAGAGTGAGCAGCTCGAGTAATTCGAGCAGCTGCTCCTACCTGGAAGCACGGGGAATCGGTGGGAAGGCTGTGTCTGGCCTTTCCGCTACCATCTTCCAGTGTGAAGAAGTCTGCAATCTAATATTGAACTATATCTGAAATTGCTATTATTATGACTGGAATCCTGAATTGTGAAAGAGTGAATGTCACCTGATGTGTACTGAAGACTTGCTCATTGAGCGATCAGCCTGACAGGACTTAGAGAGAACCCCAGAACATACAATTTGTGCAGAGACACTGCCTAATTGCAACTGGACTGTCATCTGAACTGTGGTATCTGGCTACCCTTACTATAATTGTGTTTAATTTGCAGTGTGTGTTGCAGTTTGGTTCCCCACACCCTTGAGTGTGTCACACTAGCTGGAAGCTGCATCCAGCACCAAAAATGGATTGTATTCTGAACTGTTCACCTGGTCTGGGCCTCACCATCTCGGCCTAGATTGCCACTCATGCTGAAGAGATTCATCCGACGAAAGACCCGCTCGGGGATTTAGCTCCCTGCTCAACACCATTGAACAGGATCGACCACCACGGTGCATCATGTGGGGCCTGCTTCCCCTGGCAAACAGCATACCATCCTGAGGTCTTCATCTTGTCAATCCTGCTTCCTGGTCTGGGTAGCTTGAATAACCATTAGAGTAGCTCCCTGCAACAAACCTCAAATCAATGTGTGTCATCTGATGTAATTGTTTTGATTGATCATTATGAACTGAGCCATTCGGCTCCGGAATACAAACTGTGGGTTAAAGTACATGTTGTTTTCTTTCCTAAGGGCCCCAACAACAGCTGCAATGCTGGCCTACACCAGGAAATGCTTCAGGCTAGCCTGCATAACAACTGTGTACCCAGAATGTGTGTGACTGTACTAGAGGAACTCATAGTGCATGCATATTTAACCTGACTAAATCAGACCTGAAATCAAATACTAGATTGCTGCCCCACCCTTGTTCACATCCACTGAATAAATCAGATTCTATTCTTTCTGCATTTAACCTAGCTATTGTGTACCTTTGTGGAGGAGGTACTGTATTGCCATTGTACTGTTGTACTGCAGGTCTTGTTTTACAGGTGGTCTCCAGGGCCCGTGCAGCTGATCCAGCCCTGGTGGTAAGTGTGCTGAGTGTGGGTTCAATATTGTATTCTGATGTTAACTGTGATTGTTTATCAACTGACCAGTGTAAGCCACTAGAGGGGTTGGAGGGGAGTATCAGTGTCCTGTAGGGCTGTAACCATAGCAGTTATGCTACCCTTACACCAACCCTCCGGGTGGAGGTACCCATACACCAAGCTTAGGCCCCTCAACCTGTGCCTAGTTACGCAGGCAGGGGTAGTATCCCTTGGGATAGCTCCACCTAGGGGTTACATGGACGTGAGGCTAGCTTGACTGTACCTGGTTGGAAGTAAGTGTGCCTCCTTTTTTGTTGGCCTCCTGCTTAATGGTAACTCATGCAGTGGACTTGTAGTGCTAGGATCAGGACATATTATGTAGGACCTGCCAATTATGCTGGTGAGTGAATCAGTACAAAAGAAGCCATGCTCAATTTTGGTAAGGCACTAAGTTTGGCAGTGTAAACTACAGCATGTTCATGGTTCTATTGCTAACAATGGGTGTTGCTGTGTGAGAGTTATGAATGTATCTGTGAAATGATGCAAATGGGACATAAAGGAGAAGTAAATGAGGAGAAACGAAAAAAAAGGCAATCAGTCAAGGATTACTGCATCTGATCCTAGCTCTAAACCACAGGTGGAGACAAACAGTAAGCAGTCTAGAATCTAAAAGCACCAAATGAGAAACAGACAAGGGTTGTTTAAGGTGTGATGACATTTGCATGATAATTGGACTCAATCAGAGGCAATATGAAGGCTAGATATACATGACTTAGTCCAATTAGGAATATTTTCTTAATGCTGCACTGTCCTCCAATTGGCAGCTAATAGGCCTACATTTACTACCATGTTGCAGTTTTCAAAACACTGGTGTGGGACTCTGTTAAATATAATATCTATGAACCTCCTCTATGAAGAAGTTAGTTAACTTAAGTATAAAAAATTAATTCATCATTCTGACTAAATCCAGATGGATTCTGTTTGTGTATGCAGCCAGGACAACAATGCTTCAAAGCAACAAAACAGCTTTCATAAGCTGAGCAGTGTAAAAAATAGCATTGCAACAAGACTACTGGCAATAGTCTGGAAGGAATGGGGTACTACATATCATTGTAAAGAAAGATAGCTGGATAAATGAAATTGCTAGGGCTGTGAAAATAGAACAGTATATTTTGTTTTCACTACAGTGCAGATAATGGTGCTTTGAGGAAAAGTTGAATTTGAAGGAACTTTGACTACTGGAGCTCTCCCTCCTCCACAGGTGCATGGAGTTCCCTTCCTTTTCCCTTCTCATATTCCAGGTTGAAAACCAGATGCCCATGCTGGAAATGGTTGGCAGAAGAGGAAGGGATATCTGACTCATGATGGTGCAAGACTGGAGTGACAGGGCATGGGGACTTTATGGGCAAGAAAAAACAGGGATTGAGCCTGGGACGGGGAGCTAAGCAAGGGGAGAACCGAAAGGGGGTACTGTAGATAAGCTCTGGTTTCCCTGGAGCCCAGCCTTTTCTGATTGGGATCCTGTGGAGACATAGTCTGAAACTCTGCCTAGTTACATCCACTTCAGATCAGGTAGGCAGGCCCGCAGGCCTGTTGGACTTTCAGTTTCAGGCTAGGTTAGGGGCTTGACCATTGAGCCAGAGACCAGGAGGGCATTGTTATGTTCCAGAGGAGAGGGGTGGGTAATCTGGTCAGTTCACAGAGTCAGACACATGAGCAGGTAATATTTGTCCTGCTTTCCTCTCGTTTGGTCTAGTGGGCAGTTTGATTAATGGGAAGCTGTTCCTCATGGCTACCACTGCAAGTCAGGACAGAAGCACAGCCTGTGGATGTGATCAGTGGCATGGAGTGGTGACGTTAGTACCATGAAGCACTTTAACCCATTTTCATTCTTTGTTTGCTCAGGTCAGGCTAACTGCAACTGGCAGAACTGTTCAAAACACTCCTGCCCTACTGGACAAGCAGCTCCACCAGCACATCACCTTCTCTATCCCGCTAACAGGATCAACCTCTGCCTGCCATTCATGCTCTACAATCAAAAGTGGAGATCTGGGGAGCAGGTATCCTCTGGAAGGAGTGGCCACATCTTCATCATCATCATCAAATCTTTATTTATTCAGGCGAACATCATTGAGCAAGGCTCATTTACAAGATGGACCTGATAAGGTCAAGGTTCAATAGTTGATACACAACAGATACATCATACACTTATATAAGACAGTTATACATACAGGAGAAAATAACATTTATAAACACAATGATGTACAGTAAATTCACATGATAAAAAAACGGTTACAGGAAAGTTAAGCTAATATTTACAGTATGTACAGTATATACATATCCCAGTGGAGGGAGCATGGCAGACACGCAACATAATGTAATACTAGGATGGTGAAGGTATTACTGGGTGCCATAAGATGGGGTGTCTGTCTGGAAGGAATATGCCATATATGGTTTGGAAGGAGATTTGTGAGATGACAATGCTAGATCTAGTGGTAGCAATTGCATTTCTCTTTGAAGAAACTGTACAATGCTGTTTAAAGGATGCAAATGGAATGATATTGGTCAGTTTTAGGGAATTTTGTAGGGTGTTCCATGCTATAGCTAGAGAATAGCTGATTGCTGCCCTCCCTAGCCTGGTGTTGAATTTGGGCAATTTGAGCAGGATGATGTTGTTGCTTCTTAGGGCATAGGAGCTAGGAGAGGTCTGGGTGAAGCAGTCCAGGATATAGTTTGGAAGCTTTTTTGACAACGCTCTGTAAATCCATAGTGCTGTATTTCTGTTCCTTCTGAGGTGAAGGGGAACCCACCCAACTGCAGCATAAAGGGATCAATGATGAGTATTAGATGGCAGATCTGTAATGAACCTTATTGCTCTATGATATAAGGTATCCAACTTGTGATGGTAGGAGATGGGGCAGTGACTATAAAGGAAGTCTGCATAGTCAACAACTGATATAAAAATGGCCTGGACTAACCTCATCTTTGAGTCTTTGTTTAGGAAGGGTTTTAATCTATAGAGAAGGCCAAGCCTTTGGCGAAGCTTTTTAACAGTTCTTCTAAATGATGAGTGAAGTCAAGTCTGTTGTCAATCCACACACCTAGGTATTTGAAGTTTTCACGTACTCAGATTTTCTCCAAGTATAGTGCATAGCTGGGGAGAATGATTGGAGAGGATGTGCTGGTGGAGCTTTGATTTGTGAACATCATTGTTTTAGTTTTCTTTGCATTTAACAGAAGCTTTTTCTCGAGTAGCTGATATTGTAGCAAGGAGAATTCTGTTTGTAGGATTTCACGAGCAGCTGCAGGCGAAGGGTTGCTGACATACAGAACAGTGTCATCAGCAAAGAGGTGTACAGAGGAATTGGTAAGGGTTGAATCAATGTTATTTATATAAATGGCAAAAAGGATAGGACCCAGAATAGAACCTTGGGGGACTCCTCTTGACAGTGGTTTTAATGGGGATAGGTCACCTTCAGCTTTTACCTGCTGTGACCTACCAGTAAGACAGCATCTGAACCAGTTAAGGAAGGATGGATCTAGGCCAATGGAGTACAGGGATGAAAGTAGTAGCTCGTGGTCCACAGTATCGAATGCTTTGCTCAGGTCCAGGAATACTGCACAGACATTATTCTTTTTATCTAATTCGGATTGCCAGTCATTTGTGACCTTGGCTAGTGCAGTGATAGTGCTATGCTTGGCCCTGAATCCAGATTGAGCTGGGTTTAGGAGGTTAGCATTGTCAGATCTCCTTAACTGATTACTCACTAATTTCTCCAGCATGTTGGATAGAACTGGTAGAATGGAAATGGGCCTGTAATTATTAAGATCCATAGGGTCCCCTGATTTTAGAAGGGGAACCACTTGGGCTGTCTTCCACAGTGTGGGAATAGAGCCAGAGTTTACGGATAGGTTAAAGAGGTGTGTTAGGGGGACTGCAAGTACATGGCATGCAATCTTTAGAAAGTAGGGGTCCAGAGAGTCTGCTCCTGTGCTTTTTTTGGTATCCAGTTGCTATAATAGATCCTCTACTTGTTTCAACAGTATAGATTTGAAGCTGAAGGAAGAGTCAACTCTCTGATCACCAATGTAATGGGAGCTTAATTGTTCCCTCAGCAGGTTAGCTGGAGAGGTGTCAAAGGCAAGGCCAGCCGTTGTGAAGTGGTTATAGAAGTCATTCAGAATTTCCATTTTGCCAGTGATAGGGCCATAACTGTTGTGTAATTGAGTCGGAAGGGGGGTGTTAGCGTCCTGCCCCACCATACCCTTGATGGTGCCCCAAAACCTAGCAGGATTATGGTAGGAAGAGTCGAGTTCAGCCAAGTACAAGGCAGCCTTTGCATCCCTAACTTTCTTGGTGCATCTATTCCTGGCTTTCCTAAAGATCATCCAGTCATTTGCATTCTTAGTTTTTCTTGCCATTTTCCAGAGTTTGTCTCTCTCCAGCAGCGCAGCTTTGAGGTCAGCTGTAAACCAACGACAGGATTTGTTTTTTATTCGCATACTAGAGATCTATCTGCTGATGTGGCTCATGGGGCTTAGGATTGATTACATCTTTATGGAGTCTTCAGGGGACCGTGCGACACTCCTTGAGCTGGGAGTGGCTCAGTGTTTCCCGTGAGCTGCTCCAGAACAGAGCAGAGGTTTCCAGTTTGGTGTGGCTCTGTCAGTGAAGGGGTTTGCCCAATACTGGAGCATATTCACGTGACCATCAACATGAGCCACATTGTCTGGTGGTGGGGATGGGGGTGACCACAGTCATCCCAGGTGGGAATTGCCAGAGTAAGGCAGGGGCACAAAGAGAACATCAGGAGACACCCATTATAAAAATAAATTAAAGTCAACATAGAAATGTGACTCTGACTCCTTTGATCGCTCGTGCCCTCCCCTTTTTTCTGTTTGGTTTGGTGCTGGCCAGAAGTGGTGCTGGTCCTGTGGATTTGAACTCCTAGTGCTCAGTCGAAGGCCAGTGGGACACCCACACCTGAAACTACTACAGGCACTGGTTGGCTGTGCACAGAGATTCAATTGAGCCAAGATTTACCTGACAAGGGCCAAATGAAAGTAATAGCAAAAAACAAAATAATAAATGCATAAATGTGCAACCGGAGCAGCTCGCCAAAGGGAATACAAGTAAATGTGTTAACTACCCTCCCCAAATGGCAGCAGTTAACTCAACTGGGTGTGCTTGGCAGCAAAACAAACATAAGGGTTATACCACACAAGCACAGACAATACCACTCTTTTCTTAAGCACAAACTGCGCCTCTCCCTTCTCAGCCTTGGATGTGATATGTGGGCCAGCAGCAGAAGGTGGTCTTGGGCCACTTAAGGGTAGCAGTTTGGGTGGAAGGCAGCCGGCATAACTACATTCAGGCTGCAGGCTAGCCAGCTCACCCCCAGCTAGGCCACTTACAGCGGCTGTGGCTCACCATGGACACAAAAGCCATTACATAAATGCTGTTATTTAAGCTACTGTGTATATATATTTTGTTTACGTACATAGTAGATTCATCCTTAGCATTTATATACATATTAGCTATGTCATCTTGCATTTATGTGTATAGTAGTTATGTCACTGCCCCATCTCCCCTCTTGCCCAGCTGCCACTGTTTACTAGTATTGTAGTTTTACTTTCAGCTATCCAAAACTACCCACTTCTTCCCACATCTCTCATGGTATCTGGACCCCTATCATGTTCTTCCCTTCTAAAGCATAACTAATTAGTATATCAAAGGAACCAAATTGGGTGCCCCATCACTCTGTGCTTTCCAACATATTACCTCCAAAAACCATATAAACACTACAAAAAGGTATCTGCCTTTATCTCCGAAATCAAACAAAGGGGCAGAGGACACTGCAGCACAGAAGCTAGCACAACAAAACTCACCCAAATCAGGAACCAAAACAAAAAAAGCAAAAAGGAAATCCAAAAAACTTCTGATCGTAAGAGACTCCATGATTCGAGGAGTTTATACCCATCTCCAGCCAGCTGTAATGGTCAGATGTCTCCCAGGTACATCAGCATGGAGAGACACTGACTGTATTGCTAAAACTGTTCACAAAGCAGGAGAAAACTTTGTGACATCCTGGTACACATAGGGACTAATCATCTCGCCAGCCAGTCGGTTGTGGAGACCAAGGAACACATGACGAGTCTGGGTGACAAACTAACATCCATTTCATCCGACATCTCCTTTTCTGAGATCCTGCCAGTCTAGTAGAGTGGGGCAGATGGATAGAAGGTCAGAGAAGGGGAGATAGGGGAGCTAAACATGTGGCTCAAGGGTTGGTACCAGGAAAAAGGACACAGATTTGTAGGGAACTGGCAACAGTTCTGGGAGCGAAAGTTCTTTAAATTTGATGGACTACATCTGACTAAGGAGGAAGTCAGTGCATTGGGGCAGAAGTTTCACGTCTTTGCAGAATATTTAAACTTGCAAATGGGAAGAGGGGTGCAGCACCCCATACATCAAATGGGAAGAACTCCCCTCCCCCCCAGCTAGTGGTCAAACAGGGATTCGGCATGTTTGCAGTTCATTTGCATCACCAGGTAAGAAAAAAGGTCCGTCTCCCCATACGATGCACAGGGGAAATGCTAAACCTCACCCAATAACTAGCATACAGAAATCTGGCAAATGGAAAATCATGTACACAAATGCTCACAGCCTGGGAAATAAGATCCCAGACCTGCAGGCAATAATGTCAGAGGCTATACTGGACATAGTAGCAATTAATGAGATGTGGTTTACCAGTAACCACACTTGGGAGACTTCAGTACCTGGCTTTGTACTGTTCAGAAGAGACCGAGGTGCAACAAGGGGGGGTGGAGTGGCCCTGTATGTCAATAAAAATATCAAAGCTACAGAAATTCAGAATACACATAAGGAGCCAGAAGAACTGTGGGTCACCCTGGAAACAGGAAATGGGACAGCCATAAGAACTGGGGTTGTCTACAGGCCCCCAGACCAGGGGAGGACATAGACACATTACTGTTAGAAGATATACAAAACATGACAGCTAAAGGGGAGGTTCTGATAATGTTAGACTTCAACATGCCGGATGCAGATTGGTCAATACCAGCAGGAACATGTGCCAAAACTAGACATATGGTGGATTCCCTGCGGGGAGGGCCTCAAACAACTTGTACAACAACCCACAAGAGACAGGGCTATCCTAGATCTAGTACTGACTAACAGGGAAGGGATCACAGATCTCATGGTAGAAGGTCATCTGGGGGCCAGTGACTATCACATGGCGTGGTTCAATTTGGCCACTACATCTAAATCATTGCATTCCAAGGCAAAAATATGGGACTTCAGAGGAGCTGACTTTGATAAGATGGCCAGCAGAGTTAAGCTAGCCCTGGCAAAAAGAAACACAGGTGAGGGGGTACAGGCAAAGTGGGCAAGCATTAAGGATGCAATACTTGAAGCAACATCCCATTGTGTTAGACAGAAAATGAAGTGTAAAAGAAGAAGGAAACCACTTTGGTTCTCAAATACAGTAGCAGAAAAGGTCAGAGCCAAAATGCTGGCCTTCAGGAAATATAAGGGAACACAGCGGGATGAAGATAAGGAGGCATACCAAACTGCCCTAAGGGAAGCAGGGAAGGCAGTAAGGCAGGCAAAGTCCCAAACTGAGGAAACACTAGCACGAACAGTAAAAGAAGGAGACAAGACTTTCTATAGACACATTAGTGAAAGGAGAAAGTCCAGAGGGTATTGCTATGCTCAAAGGAGAAAAGGGGGCATGTGAGGAGGAGGACCCTGTAAAAGCATCTATCCTAAATAGATACTTTTGCTCAGTATTTACTGAAGAGATGGTAGGGCAGGGCCCACAGCTCAGCATCATGGACACGGGGGAAGGGGGAGGTGAGCACTACTCCCTTCACAAAACAAAGGGTCCTACAAGAGCTCGCTAAGCTCAGGGTGGACAAGGCAATGGGACCTGATGGCATACATCCCAGGGTACTTAAGGAGTTAAGGGTAGAACTAGCAGAACCATGTAGCAGAACTGTTTAGTGAGTCTCTGAGCACAGGAGACATTCCAGAAGACTGGAGAAGGGCTCATGTGATCCCGCTCCACAAGAGTGGTAGCAGGGAGGTGGCAGGGAACTACAGACCAGCCAGTCTTACCTCAGTAGTGGGCAAGATTATGGAGGAACTCCTTAAGGAAAGGGTAGTGCAACACCTGGAATCCATAGGGGCACAGGATCCATGACAGCATGGGTTTACAAAAGGAAGGTCCTGCCAAACTAGTCTCATAGATTTCTTTGACTGGGTAACCAGCGTGATGGACCAAGGTGGAGCAGCTGATGTCGCCTACCTTGACTTCAGCAAAGCTTTCAACACTGTTCCACATTGAAGATTGATAAATAAGCTGGGTAGGCTTGGGGTGGGTCAGAAGTTGGTCAACTGGGTGGCAAACTGGTTGACGGGCAGAAAATAGAGAGTGGTGGTAAATGGTATACAGTCAGAAGAGATGAGAGTCACAAGTGAGGTACCTCAGGGATCAGTCCTGGGGTCAGTCCTCTTCAATATCTTCAATAGTGACATTGCAGATGGACTAGAGTGTAAGGCTTGTCTGTTTGCAGATGACACCAAGATCTGCAACAGAGTAGATGATCCAGATGGGGTGGGCAGAATGAGAAGAGATCTGGATAAACTAGCAAAATGGTCACAAGAGTGGCAACTGGGATTTAATGCAAAGAAGTGCAAGATCATGCACATAGGGAAAAGAAACCCTGAAGCCACCTATAGGCTGGGAGGAGTTGCTGAGCAGTCACAAAGGAAGAAAGAAGTATGGGCATCATCATCACCGATGACCTGAAATCATCCTAGCAGACCTCTAAAGCAGTAGGTAAGGCTAGGGATTTTAGGGTGTATTAATAGGTGTATCACAAGTCGTCAAGACGGTGGTAATAATCCTCCTTTACAAGACACTGGTTAGGGGTCCCATCTGAGTAATTGCATGCAGTAATTGGAGGCCGACCTTCACAAGGACATTAGCCAAATTGAGGCAGTCCAGAGAAGGGCAACCAAAATGGTGCAGGGACTGCATCAGAAGACACATGAGGACAGATTAACAGCGCTCAATATGTATACCCTTGAGCAAAGGAGGGAGAAAGGTGATATAATCGAGACATTCAAACACCTTAAGGGCATTAACAAGGTGAAAGAGTGTAACATGTTTAAATATAAGAAAATAGCAGGACAAGAGGACACAGCATGAGATTAGAGGGAGGCCAATTAAGGGGGAATGTGAGGACATTCTTTTTCACAGAAAGAGTGGTGGATGCATGGAATGGCCTACCTCAGGAAATTGTGGATATTAATACAGTGCAGGGCTTCAAACCGGCATGGGATAGACATAAGGGAGCAATACAGATGAGTATGAATAGATAGGCTACTGACAGAGCAAAGGCCGATGGCACATTTATAAGGTAAAAAAAGAAATGGGCAGACTGGATGGGCCTTACGGTCCTTATCTGCCATCAACCTCTATGTTTCTATGTTTCATTTCTCTTTTATGGTTTCATCTAAGAAGAGCTAAGTAAAAACAGTGATGACACAATACGATGAACACAAAATAATGAAAACAAAACCAGTGACCAACGCAACAGCTACTGCCAAGAGAGCAAAGTGCTTTACTGTATTTTTGCTGAGGGCTCTGCCACCTGCACCCCCTATCTAAAATAATCATTTCTGGGGGGCCAACTCAAGGAGTAGGAGAAAGTCGGGAGTGGAGATATTCCCTGAGGAGGCAACTTGGGGAAGGATAAAAGTCGAGGGGGAGGCAGACGCCCAATATCACCATTGGGGGAGATGACAGAAGTGGTGGAGCAGGAGCAAAAACAAATCCTGACACAGGGACAAACTAGACACAAAAAACACAACAATAAAATAAAAATGTACTAGCCAGGTATTGAACCCAGCTCTGCCGTATGACCCAGCTACTCACAGGTGGTGACTCTAACCACCACACTAAGCTGGCAGCACAGTTTGTAGCCCACAGCAGCTGCATTACATATCACAACTCTTTGATATTTCCCTGCATCCATATTCCTCACTCTTTTCCACCATAGCTCCTTTCACACCCTTGCTATTCTGTATCTCTCCCTATTCTTTCAGGCACTCAAATTGAGTCACTCAGTTTGACTCACCCATATCACGGGATACCCATTTTTATCAATCTGTAGCTATTGTTCTGAAAAAAATCAGAAATACTTCAATTAAATCAGCCAGGCTGATCCCACTTCCCTCACTCCTGTCACTCTTTTTTTCTGTCTTGAACCTTTTACTGAAAAATTTTTAGTAACACAGAAAAACAAAAATGGAAAAACAAGATCACAAAATTTACAAATCAACAATCGAGTAAGTCACTGGGGTCTCATAAATAGAAACAAAAACCACAAATGCAAGCAAAACACTAATGCAAGTAGCAGGCATA
Organism: Neoceratodus forsteri; assembly: GCA_016271365.2. NCBI lineage: Eukaryota > Metazoa > Chordata > Ceratodontiformes > Ceratodontidae > Neoceratodus > Neoceratodus forsteri. Next base: position 1,036,742,931 of record CM028135.1, read on the forward strand.
TACAAAATAACAAGATGAGCTATGTACCTATGCAATAAGACTACATGTAGAAGATATTTAAAAAAGCTAACAGCGTAAGTGCACAACTCCCACAGTAACACATACAAGGAAGGGACAAAGGGGGACTTTCAAAGGAGTAAAATGATCTATAGCATAAAATCTGACCTCTAAGAAGTTTTGTAATATGAGGATTGCAGGGATGAGGCAGAGGCACCGAGCATAGGTGTGAATGCAGAAAGGAGTCCCATTTACTATATTAAAACTCTAGCTTACCAGTAGTCACCAGAAAAAGTCTTTTGAATAGGGCTAATTTTGAAAGGGCAGAATGCCAGGCATGAATCAGTGGAGGAGAAGAGCTTTTCAGGCCATCAGCAGGAGGTATTTAGCTTACATTAATGACTGCTAACAACCAACATTGTAGTGAAGGAGACAGAAAGGAAATACCAGGAGGAACTTCTATAAGCACTAGATCTAGACTGGATGGTACAGGCACACCTAGGACCTGTGAACAATCGGATAGGACAGTATGCCACTAGTTCATGAGACTGGGACAACTCCAAAGAATGTGGAGGAGTCCAGCCAATGGTTGGGAGCACTTTCAGCACTTCAAGTCCAATGACAGCACCATAGTATGCAGAACCTGAGGTGTCCTCTACTACCTGTGTAAAATCTTAAAGTGAATTAGGTGATTCCTAGTATCATGCAAAGCCTTATATGTGATTGTAATCCCCAAAGTCCAGATATCATGCAGAATGGGTTTGCCTAGATTGTGCTCCTATTTTCACATACTCCTATCCAGAATAGAAGGGAGGGCATCCCTTAGAGTGAAACAGAAGTCCAGAGATCTTGCAGAATGGGTTTGCCTAGACTGTGCTCCCATGTTCCCTTACCCCTATCCAGGATAGAAGAAAGGGCATCCCATAGAGTGGAATAGGTCCTACCCACCGAACCCTGAGTACTAGCAGCAGAAAAAAGTTGTTGTACCCAAGACCATGGGAGCTGCAGTGGACGTTTCTTATTATTTATTTATTGTTTATTTATTGAAAATGTTTCACCAGGAAAGGCACGCTGAACAAAAAGATGCTTGTCTCACGGTGCGACCTGGGGGGGTTACAGAGGAGGCAGGTATACATGCAGTAGATGATTTTAGCAGTAATGCAATACAGACAATATACATCGATTGGAGGTATTACAAACAAGCTTGTTACATAAGGAGAGGAATACAGAACAATGAACAGGATCGACAGGGTAAATATGACACAGGTAAAAGGCAAGGTAAGAGCAATATATAACTTGCACAACAGGGACAGGGTAAACATGTCATGGGTATACATATCAAGTGTACAGTCATGGTAGGAGCAAAGCAGAGCAAACACTACAGGGGAGGGGTGAACATACAATGGATACTCTAAGGGGAAATGCATTCGTTACGTAAGTGCCATTAGCACACTAGTGTGACAGGTCAGAACTTGAGTGCCTGTGCCAGCCATGAGCTGCAGTAGGATGCACAGGAGCCTGTTGGGTTGGGGGGACTAGTATGCTTAGGGGCGTGGGGGTAGGTGTGGGTGAGGTGAGAGGGAGGCGAATGGTGTTGGTGCTGAGGGTGAGGCGGGGAGGGAGAGAAAGGGAGGGGGGAAGAGGGAGGTTTTAGGAGTGAGAGGGGGGAGTAGGCGTGAGTGTGAGTGTGAAGAGCAGTATATAAGCCAGCCAATTTGGCTATTGCCAGGCCGCTGGTCAGGCTCTGGGAGGCAGCTGGGGCAGAGAGGTAACGAGGTGGGGGGGAGTTCAGGGGCAGTTGCAGTTTGTTGCGAGAAAGTTAGTGAGGGCAGAGGATAGGGAGTATTTGGATGATGAGTGGCGGATCTGAGCAGGTAGGCTGTTCCAGAGTTTGGGGAAGAGGAAGGAGAAGGTCGATTGGCCGGCGGTGGTCTTCTTCGAGGATAGTATTGTTTAAGGTATGGAAGATCAATGGATGGGTGAGTTTGGATAGACGCTGCCTTGTGCCAAAAGTCATAGAGACGGTTTTCTTGGGATTCAGGGAGAGTTGATTGGTATTGAACCAGTGTTGGATTTTGTTGAAATCCATTTATAGTTTGGAAGTGAGTTCTTCGTGGGTCTGGCCGGAGGTAAAAAGGACCGTGTCATCTGCATACATGTGTATAGCGGAGGAGAAGCACGAATTTGGCAGATCATTTAGGAGGATGGAGAATAGAATGGGACCAAGAACTGAGCCTTGGGGAATGCCGGTGGTGATAGGGAGAGGGGGGGAGATGTGGTCAGTTATTCTAATGTATTGGGTTCTATTTAGTAGGTAGGCGCTGAACCAGTTTGTGGCAGAATCGGCTAAACCAGCCCTTGATAGGCAGGATAGTAGGAAAGGGTGGGAGACCGTGTCGAAAGCTTTAGCTAGGTCTATGAAGATAGTGGACGTGATTAGCCCTTTATCCATCCCGGAGAGGATGGCGTCCGTGAAACGTAGTAGGGAGGAGGTGGTGGAGTGGTGATTTCTGAAGCCGGACTGAAATGGGGTGAAGAAGTCTGTTTCTGAGAGAAAGTGGGAGAGCTGGGATAGAACTAGGTGTTCTTGGAGTTTGGCGAGGACGGGGAGGAGGGAGATGGGACGGTATATTGTAGTGGAGGAGGGATCACCACCTTTTGGAAGAGGTAGGACAGTGGCATGATTCCAAATGGAGGGGAGTGACTCGGTGGTAAAAGATAGATTTAATAGGGTGGCAAGGGGTGTCGCAATGGCTGGGGCAGAAAGGAAGAGGAGTTTGTTATCAAGACCGTCGGGGGATTTGCCTTTGGAGGGGTTCAGGGAGCGTAGGACATCTAAGCTTTCGATAGGGAAGATGGGTCTGAATGAAAAGGGGGTCCTGCCTGTTGTCAGGGGGATAGATGACAGGGGGGTGGAAGGGTTGTCTATGTGTGGGGAGTAGGCAAGGTTGCTGGGGTAAGAGAATCGGAGGAGGGTTTGGCCAAGTAGTGAAATAGGAGTTAAACTATGGCTACCTTCTGGGAGTCGGTGAGGAGGTCCCTGGATGAGGAGAAGAGGTGGAAGGTTTGCTGTTTGAGGGTGAGGAGGGAGTTAGTGACTTTCCAGAATTTAGAAGGATTCCCAAGATTTGCATTTAGGGTGTTGTTGAAATATTCGGCCTTAGGAGAAACGGATGGCCTTTGTACATTTGTTGGAGCATCATGCGGTAGTGACAAGATTGTTTGGAGGCGATGCTTTGTAGTTATGCCAGGCCTTGTCCCGGGCTTGTTGGCAGGCTATCAACTCAGGGGAGATCCAGGGTAGATGAGACCCACGGACTCTTGCCCGGCGCAGGGGGGCGTGTTTGTCCCAGGTGCGAGGAAGGTGTTTTGAAAATGTGTAAAGGCCAAATCCATGCTAGAGCAGTCAGTGCTTGGGACCCAGTTTGAGTGAGCGAGATCTTCCAGGAGGGGAGAGAGGTTGAGTGATTTGTAAGAGCATTGGAAAATAAATTTGGGAGGGGATTTAACTCTGTGGATTTTGCGGACCAAGTAGATTAGGTGGTGGTCATTAATGGAATCGGAAAGGAGGCCCGAACTGATGACGCGATGTGGGTGGGATGTAAGGGCCCAATCTAGTAGTGTGTGATTACCGGACTTATGGTTTAAGTGGGTAGGTTCCATAATAGTTTGGGTAAGGTTGAGAGCGGTTATCTCAGTTTGGGATTTATTGAAAGTGGGAGTTAACCAGTTGTGGTTAAAGTCTCTCATGACGTATAATTCACCCGACTGGGCATGGGAGGAGAGTTGGCAGTAGGTCAGTGACTATTGTGGTAGGAGTGCCTGGGCGGCAATATATGCCAGCCACGAAGATAGGTAGTGAGGAGGGAAGGGACAGCTTTACCATGAGGAGCTCATAAGCTTTGGGTTCAGCTTTTGTGAGAGAGATGGTGAAATGAAGGGCTGATCTGATGTAGATAGCCACCCCTCCACCTCTGGTGGGCTGGTCTTGCCTTATGGTTGTAAAACCAGGAATGGCAATGGAGTTGTCTGGTAGGCTGGTGTTTAGCCAGGTCTCGGATAGGATAATTATATCCGGTCCATGGTGGGCAGCTAGAACCTGAAGCTGATCGAGCTTAGGGGCAAGACTATGAATATTTAGGTCGAGGAGGCGTAGGCCTCTGGGGAGGTAGCCAGGACATGTGTTGGAGGTGGCATGGGCTGAGGTGTTAGGTATGGGGCGATCTGGACCTGGGTTAGGGGTAGGGCTGGGGTTAGGGTGAATATCACCTGCAGTCAGGAGGAGAAGGGTAATGATTAGGTGGCATTGTAGGACCCGGAGAGAGACCGGGATTTTACTGTGCGCTGGTTGGGGGTGGTGGTATGGGGTACGGTGTGGAGGGAGTGAGTACTGGAGTGGGTGAGAGAGGCCAGAAGGCAGCCGAAGGGAAAGACTGGGGAGGAGAGTGGTGAGGGGAAATGGGACCAGGAAATAGTTGGAGGGGATGAAGAGGATTTAAAGGGGGTATTTGTAGGATGAGTCAGGGTTGCCGGTGTGGGGCGGGTGCTGGGAAGCAGCTTAGTGGGGGAATTAGGATGGGAAGGGACAGAAAAATGGAGGAGAGCAGAATTACAGATTTTAATTGTGTGGGCATTTTACCAGATATGGGGAGGAGGTGCCCTAGTAAGGTGCCTTGGTAGTAGGAGGGTGAGGGTTATAGATATTTTGGTTGCCCTTCAGAAAGCGTGGATACCACTTTAGAGTAGTGGTACTGTCATGGCCTCTGGTGGGTTAGGGTACAAGGTTCAAGGCCCAGTTAGGAAAGAGCTTGGCTAGGAGCAGGGATCCTGGTACTAGTTGGTTTGAAAGTGGTCAGGTTTGGGCCAGAAAACAGGGTTGGAATAGTGACTCCTAGTGGTCATAAGGGGTTAGTACCAGAAAGGGTGGGATCAGGCAATGTGGCATGGGTTTGAGTTGGGCTAGTCAGGTGACCACTGAGGGGTGTGGGCAGAGGTTGAAGGGGGAGAGAAGTGGTCAAGCTAGTAGATGAGCTACAGGGGGGAAGGGAGTAGTGTGGAGTTAGAGGTGGCAAGGACAGGGGGATCCCTCTAGTGGTTAGCAGGTATAACCTGCAAATGGGAAAGTGGGCAGAAAGTGATGTCATAGGGCAGTGACTATATAAGTAGAGATGTCCCAGGAGGGGTGTGTGGGGCAGTTGACCCTCACAAGGGTGCAGCTTAGAGGTACTTTAATTACCTCAGTTTGGCACCTGTGTTGGTCCCTGCTCCTGGAGGGAGCACCAAAGGTGTCAAGGCTGTTTGCTGTGGGTCTGAATGGCAGAAGAAAGTTGTAGATAATGCCAGAACTCTGTTTTGGGTAACCTGGCCTTATCATGTCATTGTTGAAGTGAAAGGAGACCATACATCTGGGCCGTGGTATCATCAGTTATCATTAGGATGTTCCTATCGACCCACTCTAACCAGTACACAGGTTTCCCACCAATATGAATATTTGAATTATGCCATAGGTAAGTGAGAGATTGAGGAGGAAATCTGGAAGACTTAGGAATGCCTGTTACATTCATGCATCTATTTCAAGCTTGCAGAGTAATAGCTATAAGCAGGCGATTGGTAAGATGTTTCGGGACTTTCTGTCCTAGCAAAAGACTATGACAAGGAAGCTGGGCTGCATCTGCCTCCAACCTTTTCCAATGAGGAATGTTCAAAGAGGGGGCCATGAACCATTGATATGTTTGTGATATGCAAAGGCTGGTCATAGATCTCAAACCAGGAAGAGGGCAACCCCTGGACAAATGGGCACATAACACATAATATGGTCTTGTTGAGGTGGGGGGGGTCTACCTCCCCATTGGAAGTACTGGAGGGACCATTCAATTCTAAAGAAGATAGAAGAAGGGACTGTGAGGGGAAGGTTAGAGAACACATATTTAAATTTGGGAAGAACAAACAGGGATAGCCACTAATTTTCCAGAAAGAGTGAAGGATAACTTAAGCAACCTGTGAATAGCATGGTCCAGTTTGATAAGTGAAGGTAAAAAATTGGATGGAATCACTTTGTCCCATTGGGTTGTAATTTGGATACCTAAGTGTTTAAAGCCATTCCCCCACCCATTTGATTTGTAAACTGGAACAGCTCCTACTATCACATGTTGTTGAAGGGAAAAAGGATAATTCTCATTAGATTCAGTGCGTGGCCAGAAATAGTTTTAAATTGATTAAGGACACTTAGGGTAGCAGGAATAGAAGTTGAGGGATACTCTACTGTAAGGAGGAGGTTGTCTGCATAAGAGTGTATCAGGTAAGAAGCACCCACTCAAATCCCTTGGATAGCTGGGATCTCAAGAAGTTTATGTCTAACAGGATTAAGGCCCAACAGAAAAAGAAAGTGGAAAGATGGCATCCTCGCCACATCCCCTGTTTCAGAGCAAAAGGTGGAGAAATGGTGATGGTGGTCAGAACTTCTGCCATGGGATTATTGTAGGGAGTGTGGACCCAAGCCCGAAAGCTAGGATCAAAATCATACAGATCTAACACCTTATGCATGTAATGCCATTCCACAGAGTCCAACGCCTTATAGAAATCAACCTCCAGGGTCAAAATCGGTGGTTGACCAGGATTGGCATGGAACTTTAAGTTAAGCACAGAACGAATATGATCTGCAGTGACCTTACCTTTATGGAAGCCTACCTGTGTGTGATGAATTAAACTAGGAAGAATACGTTCTCATCAAGAAGCTAAAACTTTAGCTATGATTTTTGTGCCAGTAGAAAGGAGAGAGATTGATTGAAAGTTAACCCAGTCCAGGGGATCAGCTGATGGCTTAGGAATGAGGGTTATAATTGCCTCTTATAGAGTGGGAAGAAGACGGCAATTTGCATGGGCTTCCTGAAGTGCAGCTGAAAGTAGGGGGGTTATTTTATCTGGCATAAGTTGCTAGAGATCAACTGCAAAGATGTCCCTACCTGGAGCTTTATGTTTTGCTGGAGAGAAGACCACTGAGCAAAGTTCAGCTGCTGTAATAGGTTTATTCAAATCTGCCTGGAGCTGTGGCAAAAGTAATGGTGTATGTGTGTCCCCCAAGAAGGAGTCAGGGTGAGGTGAGGTAATAGGATCTTGCTGGGATAAGTGTTCATAGAATTGCCTCATAGTATCATTGATGTCTGTTGGAATGATTGTGACCAAGCCATCAGATTTACAGAAGGCAGATATCCTAGATTCCACCTGCTATTTGCAAAGGTGATGTGCCAAAAGTTTATCCCTCTTTTACCCAGATTCCCAAAAGTTATGGCTGCCCCTAAGAAGATGCCATTCAGCCCGACAAGAAAGTAATATACTGAGCCAATATTTCATACCTGTAATTTTAGGAAGAAGAGAGGGATCCACAGAGCTGCCCTGTTTATGGCGCTACTCTAGCCTGGTGAGGATCTGGGTTAACTTGGAAATCCCTGACTCTCACTGCTTATGGGTCATGACAGTAAAGTCAATGATGCTACCCTGCAGAAATGATTTAAAGGCTTCCCAGATGGTTCCAAGCCCTACATCACTATTTTCATTGGTATCAAAGTATAGCTGCACTTCCTTCCAGATCCAGTCTTGGAAGCAGGGGTCAGAAAGAAGGAGAGGGTTACAGCACCAGTGGGTAGAGTGGGGTTCCATGCTAAGGGGTTGAAAGTAAAATGCAACAGGACCATGATGACAGATAAGAATTCATCTAACACTGCTGAGGCAGTATAGTGTAGTGGTTAAGAGCACTGAGCTACAAATCTGGAGACCTGGGTTTGAATCCCATCATCCCCCACTTGCATACTGTGTGACCCTGAGCAAGTCACTTAACATTCTTGTGCTCCCAGGTCACACCTGGAAACAAGCTCTGGCTTAGTGTGCCTTTTCTGGTTAAACAATTTCCCCTTTCCCTTTCCCTTATCCAACAGATGCGTCAGTAATGCCAGGAAGAGCAAAATCATTCACCAACCAGAAGTTGAGTCAGCTAAATGTATCATGGACCCAGGAGTAAAATGCATAGTCCTGAATTGTAGGGTTTGCCAGATGCCACACATCAGCAAGGCCCCATTCCCTCATCAAATGTAAAAGGGAGCTCTTACCTTGGGATGGTTATCAGGGGACTGCTTTGACCAATCCCAAAAGGTATTCGGTGGCAGGTTAAAATCACCCCCTATCAAGACTGGGACCCAGAGCGTCCCATTGCATATCATCCAGGGCCTGGCAAAGATGAGGAAAAAGTTCTACATCATCTAAGTTTGGGGCATAAATGGACTCTAGGATTAGATTACCTCCCAGAAAGCTTAATGTAGCTGGGACCCACCAACCTGCCTGGTCTGCAGCAGTCTGTTCAATCTTCCAGTTCAGCACTCAGCAAATCAAAATAATTGTACCACTGGATTTGGTTGAAGCCGAGCTGTGTACGATATGGCCCACCCATCCTTTCTGAATCCAGAGAGCTGTCCTACTGGTCAGATGGGGTCTCCTGGGGAAGGGCTATATCCGTATGATAAGATTTCAAATATTGAAGGACTTTATTTCATTTCACTGGGTGATTAAGGCCCTTCACATTCCAGGAGACCAGCCATACCAGACAGCCTATTACTGAATCAGCCATCATAGGGAAAAGCAGTACAAGTATAGAAGAAAAGGATGAATGGCAATAAATGAAGCAGTCACCTCCATACACAAGTTAAAACCTGTTGAGTGTCATAGACAGTCTACAAGTTCAAACAGTAAAAAAGGAGCAACAGTACCCCAGCACCCTTAACCATTAATAAGAATGTGAAGCCAACAGTGAAACTCTATAGAGAAAGTACTTTGTACAAAACCAGATAGGTAACCTGAAAAACTATATAAGTAACAACTCTTTTATAACAACCTCAATAGACCAAGTCAAAGCTGAAGAAGTGCACTATAAAATAAAAAGAAAAAAGGCAGCAGTACTTTACCTACTACTGTACCTATGCAGGAAGGAGGAAACAAAATAACCTCCATGCCCCACTAAAAGAAGCACAAAAGGGGCTGAAGAAAAGTCAGGAGAACTTAACCTATCCCTATTACAGCCCGATGATACAAACATAAAATACCTATGTGTGTACCTCTATGGAGTTGACTAGATGACCAAACATGTCATCAGAATTTATGATTTTGGAATAAAAATTGAGGCCTTCAAAGCATGCCCTGCAACCAAGAGAGATACTGTAGCAACGCAAGTATAAATCATATAAAATAGTCTAATACCATATAGTCCAGTAGCTCTGGAAAGAAAGAAAAGAAGGAAGAAATGAATGAAAAGAAAGAGAAGTGAAGGCTCACCAACATAAGGGAAACACTTGTTTAGGGACTTCATGGATACGTAGAAACAAAGACCAAAAAGGAAGAAATGAAAAGATGGTCCCAGGACCACCATCCAAGCAGGGGATAATACGAAATGACTCCAATAAGTGAAACTGCCCACAGGTCCATGATATAGAGACAGAATAGAGATGGGCAAATGAAAGTCCTGAGGGCCGAAACTGAAGCACAGAGGCTACTTCAGACAGAACTAGAAAGCAACAAAAGGGGAGGGGAAAGAAACCAGGAATGAGAGAAAGGCAAAGAAAGGAAGAAGAGTATCAGGGGATAAGTATAGAAGACAACAAGTCTAAAGCATCCCCCCATTATACGGTAGGGCTATATGTATCAGATGGGAGGAGGAGAAAAAATGGCCTCCTGTCCTTCCAATATAATCCAGGAGAATCTCCTACCCATATGAGAGAGATACTTTAGCTCAAGAGGAGAAAGACACTGTCGGGCAACAGTGAAAAAAAAGGCAAGAAGTGGCAATCAGTCTGCTAGAGTATAACAAGCATCAACAAGGAAAGAGGACAGTGTTTAACACCATTAAATGAAGTAAAGAGTCTGAAGGAGTCACAGAGAAGGAAATAGTAAGGATGAAAAGAGAGCAGGAAATGACTAGTAACAGAGGCAAGCAGAGAAACCAGGAAAAGATAAGTAACATTAGTGCTATGAGGACCAGCAAGTAGGGAGAGGTCAGAGAAGGATCACATCACATACCGATTCATGAGCCAGTGCCGCTTTCATCCCTCCCGCCATGCTTAAACCCACATACCATGCTGCAAAAAAAAGAAAGTGCAGTCCAAATACTCATGCTGTGCATATTGCAACCAGTTCAGTACAATCTGCCAAGCATTCCATGTTGCCAGACAGTCCTGATTCCTCAAGCAGATGAAGTAAAAGGGGCTTAATTCCTGATAGTGTTCATAAGTGAAGGGCTGTCCTCTGCAGAGAGAGAGACAGCAAAACATCTATCAAAGAGGGAGAAGTAACTGCATGGAGTTAAGAGGAGCATTTGGCTGGTTATCAAGCTGCTGTACTAAAAAGTGTGCAGTCTGACTGAGAATGAACCATACTGAGTTCCTCCTGAGACAGGATTGGATCATCCCTCACAGATTTAGCAGTTGGAGCAGAAAGGACAGAATGCTCAGAGCCAGAACTGGACCTAGAGCCTGGATGCCTACTATGCTCCTGATAGTGTGTGGGGGGGGTCCTGTTCAATGGCTATCCATTCATGAGGTTAGCTTTGGCAGGTCAAGAATATTTGGCCACCGAACTGCCACTATTGTCTGATGTACTGTGCTGTCTATGATCTTCTGTGTCATGCTCCTCCATGGAACGTGTAAATAGGTTCCATTGAGTGGATGATTCCCATTCAGCCGCTTAGTGTGAATCCCTTTGTGGACTCCTGGGGGAGAGAACCAATAGCAAGCTGTGGCCAACAATGATGGAGATACACTCTGGCTTCCTGGAATGAACTGCATAATTGTTCTCTCCTGTCATGGCAAATAATAAAATCAGCCAGTCCAATGAATCAGTACTGGACACCAATTCTCCAAAGGTCAGATCTTATGGGATTATATTGTTGCCATTTTTGAGAGACCTCTGCAGAAAAGTCAGAGTACAGAGAAATCCTATAGCCACACCAAGTGAGTGGACCTTTACCTCTTACCAGTCTCAACAGGGATTATTTCACAGAATATTGCAGAAGATGGGTGATTATTGTCCGGGGTCAGGAACTCCATGAGATACTGGAATGACAAATACAATAAGCTTGTTTCACTTGAATCAGGCCTCTCCATGCCAGAGCTATGAACTGAGGCAAGAACTCAGGTAAACATCTCTCTCTAGATATGGTCCTTCACCCCCTTAGTCACACTTAGTACATGTAAATTATTCCAGTGGCCACGATTATTCAACATCTCAGCCTTTTCCCAGAGTTAATCCAGCTGCCACTCATTGTTCACCAGGCAGTGTAATATGATGAGATGGAGTCATCTAGATCGGAGATTCATTATTTGACTGGTACATCTGATCTTTTAAAGTAAGGATATCAGAGGTAGTCAAAGCAACAGTAGATTTAATTTTGGAGATATCAAGTACAAGAGTGTCCAATGGAGAGACAATGTATTCCAGCGACGGTGGGTGAGAAGGCCACTGCTGTGTTGAATTGGTTGTCATATCTGCTGATGAATAATACACGGCAGTGAGTATGTAGGCCCTATAGGCTTAAGGGCAAAGGTAAAAGTGGCAAGGCTGAGGAGCTCCCAAATAAACAGAAAAATAAGAGGAAGAAATGTAATAAGGAACAGTAATAACAGATGCCACTGTCCAAGCAGAGTTGCAGACTGCAATGTGTAAATGTCAGAAGCCAAAAGAAAGGGCTATAGTGATGATTATTTGATGGGCCAGGGCAGACCTGAGGGATGAAGTGACCATATTGTTTGAGCTCCAGACCATCTGCTCCTATCACTCATATACAAAAAAACAATCCCACACTTTCTGCAGCTTCACTTACACAGTTTTTCTTTTTCTTCCTTGTTTCAGAAACATGAACCTCTTCACTTTCTGTCAGGAGCTTTTACCCAAAATTAGAATTCCTCCTGCTGCTGCTTGCTACAGCCTCCACTCTTCTACATTGAACACATTCGTGATCCCATTAGGTAGATATGCTACTACTGGTGCTGCATTTGCTTGTTCCTCCTGGCTCAATCGTGCTACAAAAATAAACTAGAACCCCCCCCCACGACAAACCTAGTTATACTCCCGGACTCAAACCATCCCTGGTCCCACTGTTGCCTCACATTAAACAGCCGCCATCTTGCCTCAAAATTTTTCAACTTCCAGTATCTTAACCAATGAGCTGTAACATAGCAATGTCACTGCCAGCATCACAATGGCTTGGCCATGGCAATGGCCATGGCAACAACAAACACAAGAAATGGAGTAGCACTATTTCACAAAACAATCACACAGACTTTATCAATTTAAAAAAACAATGAATAAAAACAGTTTAAACAAAGGATTATGTCACAAAATCCTACCCCACTACATATATGAAATATGTGTTAAGGACCATGTGAGATAAATGATTTAGTTTCACTTGAGCTCTTTGACCTTGGTAACATTACTTGTGGCTTACGCAACTCATGAGATTACACAAGGTCAAACAGCTAAATAAATAATTAATCTCACAGTTCCCTATCTCTCACTCACACACACACACTCACATACATATATATATATTCTATGCAAAAAACTTCATTAATGCATCATTTAGGGTTCTTCTACAGCAAAAAAAGTGAGGAAATTTAATTTTAGGGTTCCCAACCCTTGCACCCTACCCCCAACCTGCCCCCACCAACAGGCATTGAGGTGTGTGTTGGGGTCATCAGCCCTAACTCCACCCCATTCTCCTACACTGCACCACCTCAGCTTGTTTTACACATGGGATGGGGTGAGAGTATCATGACCCCAACTTACACCGTGGATGCCTGTTGATGGGGTGGGGTTGGGGTGGGGTGCAAGGGTGGGAACCCTAAAATCAAATTTCCTCACTTTTTTCACTGTAGAAGAACCCTAACTGATGCATTAATGAAGTTTTTTGCATAAAATGTCCTTACTTTTTAAGAAAGAATAGAAAAGTAGAAAGTTGCACAAGTTGGTGCCCCGTGCTCCCACCAACTTGTAAGTGCCAGGCCACATTACACACCCAAGGACTAAAAAGTACATTCACAACAGCAAGACCAGCCACCAAACAAATGTTAATCTAGTAGAACAATAGAAAACGCTGTCCACAAAACGTAAACTGCGCCACACAATATCTCCGCAAAAAATATATTGTCTGACACGTAAACACCTCTATTAACATCTACAGGATGTGCCATCAACACTTTCCAAATTTCAAGTAAAAAGACCAAACCATGTCCATGATACGACATGTCAAAATTAGAAATTTTCATTCGTCAGAGTGTCACAGTTCTGCACCTGTTGACATTTAAGACACACAACAACTGAAAACTACATCCAAGACACTAAGGCTAGGTATTCTATCAATTTCAAGCCACCACCACAAGCAAAACGCTGTCTGCAGAACGTAAACTGCACCACACTATATCTCCACCAAAAAAAAATTTCTGCCATGGAAACACTGTAATTTACATCTAGAGGACAAGCCATCAACACCCTTCAAATTTCAAGTGAAAAGACCAAACCATGTCCGAGATATAGTATTTTAATGTATGAGATTTTCATTCGTCAGACTGGCACAGTTCCACACCTGTTGACATTTAATACACACAACGTCTGAAAACTACAACCATGACACCAAGGCTAGGTATCCTATCAATTTCAAGCGACCACCACAAGCAAAACGCTGTCCGCAACACGTAAAGTGCATCACACAATATCTCCGCAAAAAATTTTTTCTCCAACACGTAAATACCATAGTTCACATCTACAAGACATGATGTAAATGCCCTCCATAGTTCAAGTAAAAAGACCAAACCATTTCCGAGGTATTCATGTTAAAGATTGATAACATTTTCCTATCTATTCCATTATAAAAAATCTGGCCATCTTGTCCATATCTCGCTATTAAAGATGGCGATCAAAGAATCTCATGATCAAAGAATTTGCAGGCTGGTGATCAAAGAATTTGCAGGCTCATGAACAAAGAATTAAAAATCTTATAAATCTAAATATTGATGGAATTGAGGTATACCACTGCCATGTTTGACAAAATGAAGCCCCCTGAGTAAAATCCACCCTCATTTGCCTTCCTAGGATACCCCTGGGTGGAAAAAATTGATTTTTTTGTCTGCCCATCTCGTCCCTCACTCGCGATGCATAATCACGATCAAAGAATCTCGCAATCAAAGAATTTGCGGGCTCACAATCAAAGAAACTGCTTGTTCGTGAACAAAGAGTGAGGGATGAGATGGCCAGATTTTTAAATAGATTTCTGTAGCCATGGGGTGCCCTAGAAAGTTATATGAGGGTGGGTTTTGCCGAGGGGGCTTCGTTCTGCCCCATGTGAATAAAAAAACATAAGTTTTCATTATCTCTGGTAGTCTAGTGGTCCCCCCGATCATGATAATATACGTAAAGATCTCTGTATCCCTGGTAGTCTAGTGGCCCCCCCCAATCTGTATTTTATTAATATCTCATTATTTTATCCCTGGTAGTCTAGTGCCTCCCCATGTGTATGTATTTACATTTGTTGTTTATATCCCTGGTAGTCTAGTGCCCCCCAATCTGTATGTAATTATTATTATTATTCATATCCCTGGTAGTCTAGCGGCCCCTCCTCATCATAGTGGAAAAGATAAGCTTTTGGTATTTCCTGGTAGTCAAGTTTCCCACCCCTCACCCAGCCATGCCAGCCCACCCAGCACCCCCACCCTTCCCCAGCCAGCGACGGGCACAGCCCACCTCTCACCTCCACGGCCAGCTGCCGACTGTGTGTATTATGAGCACTAATTCCAAGAGGAGCTCAGAAATAATTTCAGAGATGGTGGACCTCATGATCAAAGAATTTGAAAAATCCTCTGGGACAAAGATTCTTGAACCACGAGGCTGCAAATTCTTTGATCGCCAGGTGGGACTTGATGGCCAGAACCTGATTCTTTGTTCACAAAACATACTTATAAATGTTCCCATTGACTTATAATGGGAACTTAAAAGTGGCATAACTTTTGAATGCCTTAATATTTCTTCACCAAATGAAAAGCAGCATGTTCGGCTACCAAAGCTCTTTTAAATGAGCCATCTTGCAGAGTGGTACACCACACAACGGCCGTGCAGGGACACATCCAAAATCCCAAAAGCTGCCTCTAAAAATGGATAATTTTGCATTTTTCAGTGCTTTCGTCCACAAAAACCGTAAGTCTGACCAAAATGCAATTTGGCAGATAAAGAGATCTACCATGGCCCACCACGTGTGCCACATTTCAGGCAAATCCATTGAACGGGTCCAACATTATTAATGCCCAAACTTTTGATTTTAGTATGTAACTGACCGCTGAACCATGACTATAGTGGCATAACTGCGCCACTATAATATATACAATAAAGTTCACCAGGATGAAACCCACTTTTACAGCACTCTGCAGTGTGCTGCAGCAGAGTTACTGCAGTAATAATGTAATTTAAATGGGAATTAATCACTTTTGTCATGTAGGAAACTGTGATGTCATGCAGGAAACTGTGATACTGTCAGAATGAAGTGAATGTCACAGTTTTCTGCATGGCTAAAGGGACTAATTATCCTTGAAATAACATTGTTTGCCACAAGTAACTCTGCTGGCTTATCTGCAGAAGTGCTCTCTACTGGTGGGTTTCATCCTGGTGAGCTCTCTCTCTCTCTCTCTCTATATATATATATATATATACCTGTATATATATACACACATGTGTATGCATTATAGTGATGCAGTGGTGCCACTATAGTTAGGGTTGTGTGGGCACTTTAATGTTAAACCTCAAATTTCACACTTTCATAAGTTTGCAACCATTCAACGGATTTGCATGCAGTTTTGCATGCATTGCACTTTCATAACTTTGCAGCCGTTCAATGGATTTGCATGCAGTTTTGCATACATGGTCACTTGGGGAGAGTCTTTTGACTTGCCATGTTTCGTTCCAGTCAGATTTGCAGATTCAGAGTTCCAGATAGTGAAAAAAACTGAAACTTCCCCACTTTTTGCAGTATTCTTCTCATTGCGCTGTGCACAAATGGTGTTGAATTTTGGTCTGCAATTTTTGTGGTAGAAAGATCTTGTGTCACAGAATAGCCCAGCATTTATGTGGTGAAAAAATATTAAGCTGTTCCAAAGTTATAGCATTTTTAAGTTCTCATTATTTTAAATGGGATTATTATTCTTCAGGATAGATTCCTGGAATGAAAAAGGATTTCACTCTGATGAACAAAGACTCTTTTTCTTGAGGGTCCAATCTTTGTTCACCAGGAAAAAAACCTGTTTCATAAGCTGCCATCTTGTTTTCTATGTTTCCCCCCAAAATTGTAATAACTCTGTTCAGGGATGTCTGTTTCAGACACCTAAGTATGTTCCTTGCTCATCGGGAGTTGAGCAGTTCTTTGTAGTTTCTGACCTTTGTATGCCCCTAGAATTTATTTTTTATCAGTTTTAATCCTTTTTCACCACTCGCCAACTTCCTTTTTTGTCATTCCTTTTTCATTATGATGAAAAAGGAAATCGGCTGATGAAAAAGAATTTCCCCTTTTCATGATCAAATGGCCCCTTTTGATGACCAGATGGCCCTGCCAGTGATCCTTTTTCACCAGCCGAGTTCCATAATTATCATCAAATAAGACAAGTAACATACAACTGTTTCCAGCTGACACAAATGCAGTAGTACTGATGTGCTGTCTTCATGGATTTGTATCTGTGCCATGCGCGACGCAAGACATAAACACTCACTTGTCGCTGCAGATAGAAATCCATGATACTCAAATCACAATAGTGCTGCTGTGTAAAGATGTACAGGCCTCTGCAGCCAGATTAAAATCCATGATACCAAAATTACAAGAGTTCTTTTTTCTACAGAAATGCAGGCCCCTATGGGTCTAGTACTTCTGTAGTCTCAGGTAGTTATGGACACTGTAAGGCCCTGTCCACAGTAACATTGTTTTCTGTTTTTTAAACTGTTTTAACACATTTATACTTGTTTAAAAGTATTGTGTCCAGATTGTAGCACAGTTAAACCATGCAAATATCTGTGTTCATAACTTGTGTAAAAAAGGGAAGGGTTCTAGCATGGTTTTGGACCAGCACAGTTGCCTTAAACCATGTTAACAGCAGTGTGGATGCAAACTGTGCTCTAATACGGTTTAGGGCAACCTCCACCACACTTCTATGGATATTTTCAGGCTGTCAAAACAGAAAAGGAAACAATTTACTTACATCTTCAAACTCTCAATTGAACAAAATGATGTGATTTTTTTTCCCAATCAGTTACCATGCCTGATTTCAACTATCCTATCATGCATTGCAGCATCTGCAATATTTTGCAGTACTGCCACAATCATGCCTGGGAACTCAAGCAGGCAAGAATGGTGTCGTAGCACAATGGAATGCTCCAACAACTGCATTCAAGCATGGAACTTAAAACATTTTTGAAAACATTTTTTTAAAACTGATGACAGTGTAGACAGGGCTTAAGATATACACATACATGACGGCTCTGTGCTTCTATAGCTGTAAGTGTAACATATACACAGCAATCTCTGGCTACAAAAGTGCAGGTGCCACAATAGCCATGATTCCAAAATTGCAACAGTACTTCTGTCTTCAGAAGCACAGGCACCTGTGGGGCCTGCACCTCTTCAGCCACATTTAAAAGATGTACACAACCGTCTTCTGACTACAGGAGAGAAGACACCTGGGGGCATGCAGTTACACAGATAAAAGTGCTGTTGCATTTTCGGTATCATGGTTTCTGCAGCTTACATAGAAATGTTTCAAGGCAGTAGCAGTTTGTCAGCTGTGTAGCTGCATATAGAAAACCATGCAGTAATGGATCATGCTATCTAGCAAGGTAATTTGTACAACATGCATGATTACATCTGGCTGCAGTAGTGCAGGCCCCACGGAGTCTTCTGTCTGCAGAAGTGACGGTCTCCACAGGGCTTGTGCTTCTGTAGCTACTGTACATGTACTTAAGGATGCTGTATGATGTACACACAGAGGTGTGGCAGGATAAGGACAGCCCATGAGGCCTCTGCTTATGCAGCCATGGATACAAATCTACAATGATAGCACATCAGTGCTACTGCATTTGTGTCATCTGGAAACAGTTGTATGTTTCTATTACAGTACCTGATGATGGCTATCTGTGGTTGCCTGTGTGGCCCTGTCTATTTCCAGTTTGGGGGGTTGGGGTAGGGAGTTTAGGTTCGAAACCCTAATGCCACATTTCTCTACTTTTGTAGCATTAAGCTAACCCCTAAATGGTGCATTAACAGTTGTTTTTTTTGTGAAGAATTTCCTTTCTGTTTGAGATAGTGGAATCGTATCCTCATTCACACAGGTCCTGAGGGACTTGCATGAACACATGCAGACATGAAGGGCAAGACTCCATCTGCCTGTGCAGTGACAGATGTCAAGAATTCATGGGGCTGTGTGGTGGGCTGTGGAAGTGCAGGGTCCTCTGGGATCTGCACTTCTATGTGACTGCAGATACAGATGCACAGGACAAACAGCCAGTCCCTCAGCCAATGCACATGGCCTTCTGCCACCTAGGGGGGGAGGGCAGAGGTGTAGGGCCTATATCAAGAGAAGAGTTGTCTTCACTACATGGTGCCTTGTGCTCATGCTGGTAAACTACACCTTTCCTTCTCTGGCAGGAGGGGTGTTGCATAACAGCACCACCACCTCCCCAAGCCTTGCCACAACCAGCTGGCTCACTGAGCTCGTCCCTGAACTCAGCACACTGGCATACAATCACAAAGCACTACCCATGGGGGTAAAGGCTGCCACTACACACATATCTTAATAATTATTCCTGATTCTTGATTGTGATGATTTACAGCTCTCTTATTTAAT
Source organism: Neoceratodus forsteri (assembly GCA_016271365.2). NCBI lineage: Eukaryota > Metazoa > Chordata > Ceratodontiformes > Ceratodontidae > Neoceratodus > Neoceratodus forsteri. The sequence goes on from CM028135.1 coordinate 1,036,761,833, forward strand.
GTTGTTTTATTTTATTTGTTTTATTGTTATTTAAGTGCATAGAACCTCAGGAAGTGGGTGTCATAAATAAAATTGCCATTACCATTGCCAGTAATTATTTTTTGTTTATTTTGACCCTATATTTTTAAGATAGTCACTTCATGATTCCTCTTATAAACAGGACAAATGTTTTTTATTGGCTGAAATGTCATTTCGCACCACAAGTGCAAAAACATGTCTCATCCAAGGATTTAAAAACACCACCATCACGTTTCTCAGGTGGTGTAAGAAAATAAACAGTGTCAGTGGCTCAATAGGTAGCACACTTGCCTCTGAGGCTGGGAGATCAGAGGGCTGTGGGTTCAGTTCCCACATCTGGCACTTGGGTTAATATCCCAGTACTGACACTGTAGTGCAGCAAGAGAGGGGTGCTGCACTTCTGAGGTGCCGTCTTTTGGATGAGACGTTAAATCGAGGTCCCATCTGCCTGGATTGGTGGTAGTTCAGGTGGATGTTAAAGATCCCATGGTACTTATCGGAAAGAGTAGGGGAATTGCCCAGGTGTCCTGGCCAAATTTCCCTCATTCACTAAAAATACCACCAACAGCTTACTCTGGTTCAAGGTCAGTTGGTATTCATCTGTATCCCCCGTGCCTGAAAATAGGCAGGATTTGTCTAGTGCACTTACCCAGTCAACTAAAAAAAATGGCTGTGTTGAAAGTTTGGAGTCAAAATATTGAAAATTAGCGAAGCTATGAGTGAAGATTGGAAAATTTCAGCATTCATTCATAACTTGGTAATTTTACCTTATTTTTACACCAAATTTCAACATAGCCTTCTTATGACCTCACTTCATAAACCCGATAGGTGAAAATGTTCAAATCCCTGCTGAAACATAATTTCTCACCACAGGTATGAAAACACATTTTTACCAGCATTTGATAAATGACAGCTGTCACATTCTTCAGGTGGTGTGAAAACATTGGCAATGTTGAAAATATTGATCATTTCCAAAGTTATGAGCAAGCACAGAAAAATGTCAACATACTCTCACAACTTTGTTGTTTTTTAATATTTTGACCCCAAATATTCAACATAGCTTTCTTAAAATACCATCTCATGAACCTGGTAGGTGACAATTTTCAAATCCCACACAAAGGGTAATTTTTTAGCAACCACAAAATTGCCTTTTGGGCCATATTTGAAACATTCCACCATCCTTGTTCATGAGGAGGGATCCAAAAAAAGGACATGTTGAAAATTTGGTGTAAAAATATTTAAAAAAATGACAAAGTTATGAATTTAAATTCAACCCCCTCTGAAATACATTAAACTGAATTTACCTTATTTTCTCATATCACATTGACTGTTCCACCAGTGAGGTGTCTCATTGATTGGAGAGTGGATCTATGTTGTGGGACATGCTCAGTAGAGAGAAGGTGTGTGGGTAGTGAGGGTGTGGGTAGCTGAGTGTGGGGTTGGAGTGGGGTGGGTGGTGGTCTGGGGGAGGTCAGATTAGCAAGGGATCATTTTATCTTTTGCAGCTATTTTTTTCACATAATCATTTTATTGAAAACTTATCCTAACAAGACAAGAAGGAAAAGAGGCAATATACCAGTTACATGATACAGAATATCATCAAGGATAGAGAACTTAGGTTTACTAACATATTATATAATTTATATATAAACCTGAATTTTTACATTGCTAAAAGAGTATCTGACTCGTAAATGTATAGACTCATAAGCAGGGACATAACAGTTATTACAGGGGACCTAGTTAGGTGTGTAGTACAGTGATAAAAAAATAAAAAACCTCAAGGGTCTATTTTCTTTTCCACAGGTTTACTTTAAATAACTATAGGATTCAACACTGGGAAATGGGCTCTTCAGTGTTGGCTTAACTGTATTGTATCACCAGGGTTGGCACTCTTGTGTTGCCACTCGTACAGTATATAGGGGTGTTATCTGGAGGGGAGGGGGTCAGCAAGCAGTTCAGGGTGTGGTAACTCCAGTTTGCTTATTGGATTATTTCATTGTTGCAAAATCACAAGGAAGAGCTGGTTGAGCTGGGAAGGGGAAGGAATAAAAATTAGATAGATAGATAGATAGATAGATAGACAGACAGACAGACAGACAGACAGACAGACAGACAGATAGATAGATAGATAGATAGATAGATAGATAGACAGTTGATTGATTGATTGACTGGATCAAGAGAAAGAGAGAGAGAGACAGAGAGTGAGAGAGAGTGAGAGAGCGAGAGAGAGAGAGAGAGAGAGAAAGAGAGAGAGAGAAGGAGAGAGAGAGATATTGATCAATTGCCAGCTCACTCCTGTCACATGAACTGGTAGCACATCTACAGCTGCAGATGTCAAGAAACTCCCATTGTTCTCATACAGAGGACACAGGTGAATGATTCCTCTTGCTATGTTTCACACCATGGATTTTGGGGTGCCCCAAGAGGGTATTTCTTAAGTTAAAGAAAACCACCAGAATCTAGCTAAATGGGTCCCATATAGCTTTATACTGATGTTTTAGTTTTTTTCAGGGCATCAGTTTTATGTGTTTTCAAATCATTTAAAAAAATCAAAAACAAGATGGTGACCGTACGAAAGAATATTTTTCCTAATGAAAGAGGGGTTTTGGCTCATGAAGGAAGACTCCTTTTGTGAGCCAGAAATTATTTTTTCACTTCAGAGAGATAAATAAAAGACCCCACTGAGCTTGCTCAGAACTGAAATTTCAAATCATTATATCTCAGGAATGGATTAATATTTTTTCACCAATCCAAAAAAAGACCTTTCTAGGGCAAGCCCCTTTTACCCTGAAAACATCAGAACAAAGTACACAACCATCTGGACTATTGATGAGGGCAAACAATGGCTCCAAACATTGATTTATCCACTTTTTGCACTATCAGGATTCAGAATCTGGACATTTGACCACCACAAAACTTATCAAATTGAGAGACCTTGTCCCCAGACCACAAATGTAAAAATGTATGCAATTCCTTTGAATTGGGGCAAAGTTATTAGGGTGCACAGTTTGATGTTTAACATTAAACACACTACTCAACTCTAACTATAGAGGTGCTACCACACCCCTATGAGAGATAGATAAATAGACAGACAGACAGATAGATAGATAGATAGATAGATAGATAGATAGATAGATAGATAGATAGATAGACAGATATAAAAATATACCGCTGCTACAAACTTTTACTGGTTTCACATGGCCTTGAAGGAAATGGGGAGCAGTCCATCCTGAGGATACTTTGCTACAGAAATTGCATGATACGGTGGTCCAATGTGATATAACATGGGTTGAGGCCAGTCTGCAACTCCCAGCTCAGGCAGAACCTCCCCCAAAGGAAGACCCAGCATCAGGCACCTTCCACAACACAGTGGGTGAGGGTGGCCACACATGCTAACTGAGGTAATCTATGAGGCTCTCCAGTGCATCAGTCAGGAACAGCCTGTAGCCAGTGACCCTAGGCTTAGGCACAGCATGGCACAGGTGCTGAGGATGGTGGGAAGGAACCTCAGAGTAAGAGGTGGGTTGACCAAGGTTTTACAGATGTGAAAGTATGGGCTCTGGTGCAGTGGCCAGTACCAGGGGGACTGACAGTGGTGGATGTGGAACCACCATCACAGAGCAGAATAGTAAGGTACCATCTCCAGCGTTCCACTGGAGAGGAGGTCACCATCAGTGTCACCAGTGCCAGGGAAGTCAGCTGGTGGCATTCAGGCCGGGTCAGTGGTGGTGGGGGCCTCTTCTGCACTCATTAACAAAACTCCATGGGACCAGAGATGTGACCTCCTTGTCACTGTAATGGAGGGCATGTACACATAGCAGGTGAACTTCACAAGGCCCCTGGCCACAGTATGTTAGACAGTCTGTATGGTGGAAGAGGGTGGAAAGTTAGGAAAGAAGTGTGCTCATGCTAGTATTGTGGCACCATTGGATGCACATCTGATGGCAAAGACAGCAGATACACAACAGGGAGGTCATGGGTATGTTCTTATTGTTCCACAGGGAGCAGAAGAAAGAGCAATGGAAAAAGAAGACTGACAAGGGGGAGACAAAGTGGTGGCCCAAAGAGGATCAGACCTTTCTGACTGGTCCTTGGCCTTTATGACCTCTGCAACTGTTGTAGTGGACCATGACCTGAAACAGTTTAAGGGCCTGTTTCAATACTGTAGTATGGTACTGAAAACATACCCAGGGATGGGCAGCAATGCGTGGCTTTGCTATGATGATGTTATTCACCAAGAGCAGCATTCCAAGCCCAATAATGAGTGGGGTGAGCTTCACATGCCACTATGGGTGGAGACACACATGCAGAATACCCAGGTGCAGCATACTGACAGTGTATTTCCAGTAAGGTGGACCCCGGAAAGGTAAGTTGGGCCTTGACAAGAAGAAGACAGCAGGTTGTGTTACAGGCAGAATGAGGGATCATTCTGCCTGATTATTTGCCAGTTCAAGCATGAATGCCTGTGTGGAAAAGCTCATTCTCTAGTGAACTGCACATGGGTACTGGGAGACATAGTTATGGTGAGAGCCAACATGGGCAAAGAAGGGGAAGACTCTCTGCACCCATAAGGGTCAGTAGACTGGAGCCTTGGCTACAGGGTTACATGTACATGAAGCAGCAGGGGTGAACAGGGAGGGTTTTAAACATGGGTTTAGAATATCATATCAGGGTCCCAAGTAGGCAAGGGAGGCAGAGAACCTGAAGTCAACCAAAGAGGCCCAGGAGGTGGTGTGCTTCATGCTTCATATGAAGCTGGCTGCAAGGCAGAGGTCCCATTCCCAGCCTGCCCATAAGTATCCTCCATTGGCCTGGTACTCAAAAAGACACATGGCCAATTCAGAATAAACAATCACCTGTCTTGCCCAGTAGGTAAGTCAGTGAATGACTTCATCCCACCTGAGTTCGCCTTAATACAGTGTGTCATGTTTGAAAGCACCATTGAGGTGGTGAACACCTATGGGCAGGGTACACTCATGGCTAAGGCAGATATTAAGTCTACCTTTCAGTTACTCCCTGTGCATCCCAGCTGTGGATATATGGATGTTTATTAAGGGCACATCAGGCAAAAAGTTAGGTACTAGCCCTGAAGGATGGCACAGTTTATTTGCTTTTGGGAGTCTTTAGACACTTTAACAGATGCAGAATTATAAAAGTTATTTCAGGTCTGGCTACTTCAGAGACTAACTTTTTGTCTTCATCAGGGAAGCCTAGGTATTGGGTGTCAGCTCCCACTCATCAACGTGACACTAGTGAGGATCTTTGCTAAAGAGGTGTTTCACCAGTCTTTCACATTCCAAGGAGTCTAGTCTAGCCAGAAGCAAACAGCTCCAGTCAGTCAGAGTCTGCCCTCAGCTCCCTCATGGCTAATTGGTACTCACATTAGTGCTCTTTGACATGCTTAACCAAAACCCCTCATTTGCTCCTCTTTGTTCCAGTGGTCCATACCCCTATACCAAGGCAGAATCACAACAAAACAGCTCAACCTGTTGTTCAGTGCCACACACTCCCATTCTTAGCTTTGCATAGACTGTTTCTCACTCTTATGTCAAAGGCAGTTTCTCTTGTAGTTCAATAGCTTACTGACTAAAAGCTGTTAGTGAGTTTTTTTATAGCTCAGAGGAACACATGATCTGCCAGTCAAATTCAGAATTAACATCATTAACATTCAGTGTACTAAAATCACAAAAGAAACAGAGATAAACACTCATTACAAAAGCAATTAATATTATATATATTCAATGAACACATGATTTATGTTTGCAAGAGTTTTCAGCGTATTTCCCCTAATTACTAGGACCTTGCCTGCAACTGTTATAACTCTCTGATGCTAGGTATTTTAAAGCTATCAATTTTAGATGAGGATAGGCCTGTAGGGAAACAGCAGTTAGCTGACTTCTGAGAGTCTCCAACCTAAGCCACTCACAGCCTTCCTGGGTAAGTTAATGGATATATGTTGCACTAAAAAACTGCCTTTTAGATTACATTTTCTTTAACTGTTAAAATGTAACAGTTAGAAGATAGCAGAAAGCAATGGGCTCTGCCGGTTAGCCAGTGAGCACATAAATCGTACCTTTTCTGGTTGTGCCTGGCTGTTATCATGATGGTACCTTGGTGGTTCCTTACCTGGATCGCCATTCTTGCCTGTTCCCACAAGTGGATCAGTATCTCCTACGGACCTGTCCCGGTGATATTGGGCCCGGCGTTCTACATCCTGACAATAGGGAACTGCACTTCATGACAGTTTGCCCAGAAGTACGGCAATCAATTATGATCCTTCCAGCTTCACATGTGGTGCTGTTCACTGTCAGTAGCAGCACCTGTATACTAGCACAGCTAGCTGCGCCAGTTGATAGTCACAGGATGTCTACTTCCAACCACTAGGTGTAAGCGACTGGAGACTAGGCTTCTGCGTTATGTTGGAAGAATCTCCCTGTTCCTGTTTCTGCTAGAAGATGGAGGTATTCACCCAAACCCGGGACCTCATGCTACCTCCCTCTCTGGGGGTGTTCATGTGGGTGGTATAAAGATATTTGCCATGAATATCTGCAGCCTGCTCCCTAAAATGATTCAATTCCAGGTGTGGACTAGGTTGCACAACCCAGATGTCATCTGTCTGATTGAAACATGGCTCACCCCCGAGGTCAAGGACTCACTCATTGCCTTAACAAGGTTTGAATCTTTCAGACTGGATAGGCTGAGGAAGTGGGGTGGGGGTTGCCTGATATATGTAAAGGATAATTTAAGGAGCTGTGTTCTGCCAGTCTCAGGCAACGCTTGTGATTAAGAACTATTAGCAGTTCAGCTCTTGCTAGGAAAGCAGAACAGGATGCTCACCATTGCCTCGGTGTACCTACCACCTGCAAAAGCAAACCAGGGGCTAGGTGTTGTCCTGAATGCCCTATCTAAACTGAAGAAAAACTCAGAGGTTATTATCACCGGAGACTTTAATATTAATTGGGATAACAAAGGCACTGACCAGCTTAAGGATCAAATTGCAGAGTTGTACCTCACACAGATGATTTGTTTGGACACAGACTAAACTGCAAAACAGGAAAGGGCACCCTGCTTTACTGGATCCTGACCAACTGCCCCAATAGAATCAAAAATGTCCAGGTGCTCCCTGATTGCTCAGTGACCACTCACCAGTTGCATGTATGTGGGTTAATAGAAACATAGAAGTTGACAGCAGATAAGGACCGCAAGGCCCATCCAGTCTGCCCATTTCTTTTTCTATCTTATGAATGTGCCATTGGCCTTTGCTCTGTCAATGGCCTATCTATTCATACTCATCTGTATTGCTCCCTTATGCCTATCCCATTCCTGTTTGAAGCCCTGCAGTGTATTCATATCCACCACTTCCTAAGGTAGGCCGTTCCATGCATCCACCACTCTTTCTGTGAAAAATAACTTCCTCACATTACCCCTTAATTGGCCTCCCTCTAATCTCATGCTGTGTCCTCTTGTCCTGCTATTTTTCTTATATTGCAATATGTTAGACTCTTTCACCTTGTTAATGCTCTTAAGGTGTTTGAATGTTTCAATCATATCACCTCTCTCCCTCCTCTGCTCTAGGGTATACATATTGAGCTCAGTTAATCTGTCCTCATATGTTTTCTGATGCAGTCCCTGCACCATTTTGGTTGTCCTTCTCTGGACAGCCTCAATTAGGTTAATGTCCTTGTAAAGGTGTGGCCTCCAGTACTGCACGCAGTACTCCAGATGGGGCCTAACCAGTGTCTTGTAAAGAGGGATTATTACCTCCCTCTTCCGACTTGTGATACCCCTACAAATACAACCCAACATCCCACTAGCCTTATCTACTGCTTTAGTGATCTGCTTGGATGATTTCAGGTCATTGGTGATGATGACTCCCAAGTCTCTTTCTTCCCTTGTGACTGCCAACTCCCCTCCCAGCCTATAGGTGGCTTCATTGTGTCTCTGCCCTATGTGCATGATCTTGTACTTCTCTGCGTTAAACCCCAGTTACCACTCTTCCTACCATTTTGCTAGTTTATCCAGATCTCTTTTTATTCTGCCCACCCCATCTGGATCATCTACTCTGTTGCAGATCTTGGTGACATCTGCAAACAGCCAAACCTTACCCTCCAGTCCATCTGTAATGTCACTGATGAAGATATTGAAGAGGACTGGCCCCAGGACTGATCCCTGAGGTACCCCCCCCCTTGTGACTTGCATCCCTTCTGACTCTATACCGTTTATGACCACTCTCTGTTTTCTGCCTGTCAACCAGTTTGCCACCCAGTTGACCAACATCTGACCCATCCCAAGCTTAACCAGCTTATTAATCAATCTTCTATGTGGGACAGTATTGAAAGCTTTGCTGAAGTCAAGATAGGTGACATCAACTGCTCCTCCTTGGTCCACCACTCTGGTTACACAGTCAAAGAAATCTATGAAATTAGTTTGGCAGGACCTTCTGTTTGTAAACCCATGCTGTCTTGGATCCTGTGCTCCTATGGATTCCAGGTGTTGCACTATCCTTTCCTTAAGGAGTGTCTCCATAATCTTGCCCACTACTGAGGTAAGACTAACTGGTCTGTAGTTCCCTGCCTCCTCCCTGCTACCTCTCTTGTAGAGTGGGATCACATTGGCCCTTCTCCAGTCTTCTGGGACCTCTTCTGTTTTCAGAGACTCACTAAACAGTTCTGATAATGGCTCTGCTAGTTCCACCCTTAACTCCTTTAGTACCCTGGGATGTATGCCATCAGGTTCCATTGCCTTGGCCACCATGAGCTTATCGAGCTCTTATAGGACCCTTTCTTTTTTGAAGGGACTAGTGCACACCTCCCTCCTCCCTGTGTCCATGGTGCTGAGCTGTGGGCCCTGCCCTACCTTCTCTTCAGTAAATACTGAGCAGAAGTATCTATTTAGGATAGATGCATTTACATGGCCCTCCTCCTCACATGCCCCCTTATCCCCTTTGATCTTAGCAATACTCCCTGTGGACTTTCTCCTTCTTTTACTGTTCATGCTAGTGTTTCCTCGGTTTGGGCCTTTGCCTGCCTTACTACCTTCAATGCTTCCCTTAGGGAAGTTTGGTATGCCTTCCTCTCTTCATCCTGCTGTGTTCCCTTATATTTCCTGAAGGCCAGCCTTTTGGCTCTGACCTTTTCTGCTACTGTGTTTGAGAACCAAAGTGGTTTCCTTCTTCTTTTGCACTTCCTTTTCTCACTAACACAATGGGATGTTGCTTCAATTATTGCCTCTTTAATGCTTGCCCACTTTGCCTGTACCCCCTCACCTGTATTTCTTTTTGCCAGGGCTAGCTTAACTCTGTTGGCCATCTTATCAAAGTCAGCTCCTCTGAAGTCCCATATTTTTGCCTTGGAATGAGATGATTTTGTTCTAGCGGCCAAATTGAACCATAACATGTGCTGGTCACTGGCACTCAGGTGACCTTCTGCCTGGAGATCTGTGATCCTTTCCCTGTTAGTCAGCAACAGATCTAGGATAGCTCTGTCTCTTGTGGGTTGTTGTACCAGTTGTTTGAGGCCCTCCCCTGCAGGAAATCCACCATGTGTCTAGTTCTGGCAGATGTCCCTGTTGGTATTGACCAATCTGTGTCTGGCATGTTGAAGTCTCCCATTATAAGAACCTCCCTTTTTAGCTGTCATGTTTTGTATATCTTCTAACAGTAACATGTCTATATCCTCCCCCTGGTCTGGAGGCCTGTAATAAGGTAAAAAAGGACCCCCCTCATTCTGGTTTTTAGCCAAGTCCTGAAGAGGGGTGCAAAACGCAACTTTGACTGGTCTTCTCTCGATAGTCTTCAAGACACTGACAAGGTTTTGCAATTCTTTGTGTCCACAGTCAATGGTATTTGTGATGCCTACACCCCCCTGAGAAAAAGAAAGATAAGGGCTGCTTCCAATGGATGGATTTCCAAGGGCCTCTTTGATCTGATGAAGGAGTGGGACAACCTCTGGGAACTTGCCAGAGGCATGGGCAACCAATCTGACTTCCAAAAGTATCAGGCAGCCAGGAACAAGTGTACTGCTCTTGCCAGGCAAGCCAAGGTGGCTTACTACAAGGAGCAACTGGAACATAACTGGGGCAATGGGAAGCATTTCTAGGAAAACATTAAGGAGCTGCTGAGCAGGGTAGAAGTCACCCCTCCATGCTCAACTTAAATAGCACCCCCACCCTAGATCTACACATAATTCCTGAAGCCTTCAATGTGGCCTTCTCTGACCTCAGTTCTGTCCTCCCACCCAGCTACCTTGACCCCCCCCACAACACCCGCCCAAAGCTCGAGATAATTTGTCCCATCCAAATTTTTACTTCAAGTGTGTCACAACCAAGGAAGCTAGGACCTACATTACTAAGGTGCTGGGTAAAACCAGACTTGGTAGTGACTCACTCGACATGAAATTTTTTGAAGTTGCCTTGGATGAGTTGGTGGTTCCCATCATCAAGATCTTTAACAAGTCTCTTACCCTGGCAAACTTCCCTGTGGCCTGGAAGGTAGCTCTAGTCACCCTTGTCCTAAAAAGTGGGGAACGGTCCTGCACTGCTAACAATAGACCAATATCTGTCCTCTCCCCCATCTCTAAGGCGCTTGAAAGGATCGTGACTGACCAGGTCACAGAGTACCTTCAGAAGTACAGTCTACTGTTCACACAGCAGCACGGATTCCATCAGTGCCAGAGCACAGCTACAGCCTTAGTTGAATTCACAGACTATGTTCACAAGGCCTTGGATGGGGGCAGCCTGGTGGGATCTATCTTCATAGATCTCACCAAAGCCTTTGATATGGTCAACCATCACATCTTGCTTGACCAGCTTCAGCACCTCAGGCTAGCATCTAAATTCATCCTCTGGTTCCAGGATTACCTATCTAGAAGAGCACAAAGTGTAAAAATTGGGACAGCTATCTCCTTGTCTAGGGATATAGTACTGGGTGTCCCACAAGAGTCTTTACTGGGCCCCCTCCTCTTTAGCCTGTTCATCAACAGGCTTCCAGAGGCCTGCAATAGCAAGATTATTCTGTATGCCGATGATGCTGTCATCCTTAGTAGCAGTGCCCAGCTTGAGCACCTACAGGATGGTTTACAGTACTCATTTTGCAGCTTGGAGGAATGGTTCCACTCTCAGAAATTGCTTCTCAGTTACAAGAAGACAAAGACGATGCTGATAACCACTCACCAGCACAAAAGATCTCTTCTGTCCCTTACTATTACTAACAACAAGGCTGCTCCACTCGAGAAGGTCAACTGTTTTAAATATTTGGGCGTGATCATTGATGACACCCTCTTGTATGTGCAGCACATCAATCAGGTCATCAAGATAGTGAACACCAAACTTGGAGTTCTCTACAGGCACAGACAGCACCCAACTCCTGAGACACTCAGGTTTGCAGTCTCCTCTTCTATCTTGTCTGTTATTGACTACAGACTCATGGTCTATGGGTGACATCAGACACTGTGCTAAAATGAGTAAGCACGGCCCTCAACAAGATCTGCAGGCTTGCTCAAGGGGCTGATAATCTCCTACACACCTGCTCCCCCTATGAGCGCACTATCTGACTCAGTCTTGCCAGCAGAATCAAATATGAGACATGCCTGCTTAGCATGAAATCTCTCCTAGATAAAGCTCCATTGGCCTGCAAAGAAATGTTCTGGTGAGGTAGATCCAGGTACCGCACTAGATGGCAGACTCGCAGCCCACTTGCTATCCCCTTCAGAAAAATGGCACTTGACCAATGGTTCTTCACATACAGGTCTCCTTCTTGGCTAAATGAGATCCCATCATGCCTTTTATTCATTAACAGCCTCCTTGTCTTCAAGGTGGAACTAAGACATCACCTTGCCAAGGCTGAGGTGTGTAGCTTCAGGTAACTTGCAGTGCTAACACTGGGAAGCTTGGAGTCAGCCTGCTCCTGGGATGCATTCTGCAATTTGTTACCCTAATGCCAGTAACCCTGAGTTTAAACTCCTACTTCCTACTACTACTTGCCAGCCCTCATACTTGAGCCTTCCATAGCCACAGCCTGTCGACCAGCCTTCCATCTACTATCCTTAACTCAGCACTCTGTTATAAGTCCCTCCCCTGCCATTGACCCTTCACAAATGTGATTGTATCAAAGCACCTGTTCCCCCCCCAGCTTATTCTGTGTATGGTCCTCCCTCACATTGCTCTCTAGTATGTTCCTACTAGGTCAGTCCTGCACAGAAAATTCACCCCCCCCACCCTTAACTTGAATTAATGACAAAGCCTCCTCTTGGCTGCATTAACATACAGGGTGTGAAAACCAATTTTGAGTCTCTCCCTCCTGACTTTATATGAAATAACGACAATGCCTCCCTTGGCTGCTTTACCTCCTGTCAAATGAGTTCCTCAAACCCACAGCACTCACCATGTACCTTGGGCTGTACTAACTGCCATATGTACCTCTATATGAGATAGCTTACAATTGTAAATAGACCAATTGCTGTTATTTCTTGTATTTTGTCTCTGTACTTGTGCACCCATAATCTGTAACTACCTTTCTGTGTTATCCTCCTGTCAAGACATGGAACCTTTGAAATAGAGCATTTTGCTCAAAGGTTATGTCTGAATGAAGAAATAAATAAATAAAGAAAACTGTTTTTGTTCTAAATTGGTGGTCTGCTGTCCACTCTGCCCCACTTTCTTGAGGTCTCCAACTGTATCTTAAAACTGCTGAATTGTAAGCCTTTTATCTAGATTTTGTATTGAATATGTTTTGTGTCTAAGTTAATCCTGCATATTGCATGTACTCATTTTAAGTATTTATGATTAACATCTTGGCTGTTTCTAAGACTGGTCCCAGGTCATTCATGAAAAAGGGCCTTGGCTCATTGTACTTACCCAGTAAACAAAAGTAAAATAAATAAATAAATACATACATACATACATACACAAATAAATATATACAGTATATTTTAGACCTGTACGGTAGTGCAGGTATAGTTAGGGTTGGAGGGCCACTTTAATGTTAAACCGCAAAGTTTGCAATGTAATAACTTTGAAACCATTTTGTCCGATTTACCTGATATTTTGCATGCTTGGCGTCCAACCATATATCTCTGGATCTAAAAAGTTTTGTTCTAGTCAGATATATGGTTGTGGAACTGTTGAGCATCCAAAAAGTGAATAATACCCAACTTTTGCACATTTTTGGGTCGAGAGTAAAGGACTAAAGAATGCATCTGAGTGGATTCAAATCTGCATTTCTATATGTGGCCTGAGTTAAACTGGTGTCTTTTGAAGATTTGGTGAAAAAATCTTAATCCATTGAATAGTTATGCAAGTTTTTCGTATCCCATTTTAGCCTATGGGAAAATTTATATGTGCACTGCGAAAACATTCACAATCACATTTTTGTTGTGTTTCCTAATTTTGTTTTCATGCTGCCCCCAATTTGTTTTCAGTTAGTGAGAGACAAAAAATGTTGTAACTCGAAAAATAATGCCCTTTGGTAAATACCAACACTTGTGTTTACCTAATCAGGCCCTTAGGAACATGACCCTTGCATTAGTTTTTCAGCAGGTGGTCTGGAAATATATTTTTCAAAGTGTTTCCACTATTCTGCCATTTTGTTGTCGCAACATTTTTTGTTGTCACAGCAATGACTGTGATAAAGAAAGAACCTCAACAACATTTTTTGTGCACAAAAACATTCCCATTACAGAAATAGGAGTGCCACGAACACATTAAATTTATCACGAAAACACAGCACAAACACATTTTCCCATGTGTTTTTTTTTTGTCACTTCATTGTGCCAAGGTGGATTGTGCTTTTGAGCTGATATTTGCAGAGTGGCAAGCCCTGCTCCCACAGATGTGCTTCTTGAGGTTTGGTCCCAAAACATTCAATGGGCCCATAGTTACAGTGTTCTGAAGCTGAGAAATTTCCCATAGGATAATATTGCAGTGCCTGAGGTGCCCATATCTCAAAAGCAATTCGAGATATGGATTTTTCGCTAACCGCCACTTAGGTGGACTAAGCATACATGGAGATTTCAAAGTCATGATTACAACTGCGGTGGCATTTTTTCCACAGTTGCTACAGTTACTGAGATATTGCTAAATAAGTGTTTCAAGGGTTCCTTTTCAGTAATATGGGGCTGCTGTATGGCTCCGTATTTATTCATAAGACACATACCATTATGCAAAAAATGGGCAATGTGAAGGGATGCAGGGCCCGTGCTCCCACACACACACACATATACCACTAACCACTTACATTACACGTTCTCAAAAAGAAGGGAAATTCATTGCAAAAAACTCAGTTAATGCATCAGTTAGTGTTGATGTCACAGCAATGAAAGTTTGGAAATTTGATGTTAGGGTTACCACCCCTACCACCCCACCACCACCACTACCCTGACAGGCGCCAACAGACATTGGGGCATGCCATGGGATTGCCAGACTTAACTCTCAACCCATTCTCCTATACTGTAGAGTGTCAGCTTCTTTTCTCATAGAATGGGGTGAGAGTTGATCCTGATGACCCCATGGCACACTCCAGTGCCTGTTTGTGCCTGTAGGGTGGGCTGGTGGGGATGGTAACTCTAACATCAAATTTCCAAAGTTTTGTCGCTGTGACATCAACCCAAACTGATGCATTAATGGAGTCTTTGTTATATATATATATATATATATATATATATATATATATATATACCATCTAGCAAAGTAGAGCAAAACCGCTAACCAATCAGAATGCGAGCACTTTTTTGGCTCTGGCTTCCAATTGATCCCTGCAATCTGCTCCTGTGTTTCCTTCTAAACCTAAATACAATCTTATTTTCCTGCTGAAATCAGCTCAAAAAAGCTGTAATTACTTATTCGATTGACTGTTAAGACCTTTATTTCACTGTTAGAGTGTTATGCAGGGAATCTGTGTGATTATACCCCTTTCCAAATCACTGTGCTTGTGCCAGACTATAGGCGCTAAAGGAATCCATATCTGGTTTGTCTTGCAGTTTTGCCCCTTATGCTTGTCCATGGCCAGCAATTACCCCTGACCTTATCTTTTCTTCCCTGCCAAGGACAAGTTCTTCATGGGCTCCCCGTCCACAGGCATGGGAAACTTGGACATCAGGCAGTCGGTGCTGCCTCAGCTGCCGCCTGCGACCCCAAGACCAGACCCTTCACTAGCAAGGCATGGCAAATGCCTCTACCCAATTGGAACGTGAGTGCTTTTTGGCTCAGGCCTCCAATTGGCTCCTTCAGTTCACATCTGTGTTCCTTCTAAACCAAACCAAAATCTATTTTCCTCACTGAAATATGTCTAAAAAAGCTGTTATTTGCCTGACAGTTAATACCCTTATCTTTCTGCTCAGAGAGTTAAATTTAGGAAAACTGTGTGATTATACTGCCTTCTGAAACTCTGAAACTCCATGTATGCACCAGCTCCTCCCATGATCTGCAACACTCTGTACTGTTATGACTGTTGTAACATTGAGTACTTACGTGTAGTAATTGTACATATTTGTATTATTTATCTCTACTGTAAATACCTCTGTATGGGCTGTACTACTTGGCCTGGACTTTATCTGGTCCATCTTGTAAATGAGCTTGCTCAACGAAGTTCACCTGGATACATAAAGATTTTGACTGATTGATATATATGTGTGTGTGTATGTATATATATATATATATATATATATATATATATATATATATATATATATATTCTTTGCAAAAAACTCCATTAATGCAACAGATAGGATTGCTACTATGTGACAAAAGTGAGGAAATTCGACGTTAGGGTTTTCAACCCTAACTACAAATTTTTCCCCCCACCTCACATACACACACACACACACACACAAACACACACAAAACACCCGTACAAGTGGGGGACGGTACAAGGCAAGATAACTAACCAGAAACAGACACCATAATGTAACAGAAAGAACCTACAACTTTGTAAACATACCACTACAGGCATTCATCATCATGTTTCACCAACTGTATCACTTCTGCTCCCATCCCAGTGTCTTGGGGGGTACACCTCATGCTGTGCAAGCATGTGAGATGGTCACTGCATGAACTGAGTACCTACATGCAGATAGTGCAGGAGAACAGATAACTCCTTATACTACCAGATGGTGAGTTTAACCATATAATTTCATCCCTCCATTTGATAGAATAACATTGTGCATATGTTATACTGTTATGCCAACCTACTATATACTGTGCACTTCCATACCTGTATTATCAAAGTATACCAGAGTCTACATGACAGTATCCATATATTAAATGTCACAATATGGTTATTTAAATACTGTTGTAACATCCATTTATCAAGGTATAAGTACAATGCAATCTGAATGTCACAATGACACTACTGTACAGGGTGGTTTCTCTTTGGTATTCTCATTCCTGTTTTGGCATACCACAGTGCAATGTATAAATCACAGTACCTACATTTCACAATGTGAACAGCATAAGATATTGGCACTGTGACAGATGCATTGTATTGTGCAGCTCCAGTACAAGTATGCTAGTGTATGGGCCTAAGCATGTTATCTTGTTTAGTGTTATATATGAAGAAAATGTTATATACATACCACTCCACTGTGTGTCTTTAGTACTAGATGGGCAACATGTCAGAATAACATGACAATATTGTGCTCAATGAATTGAGACACACTATGGAATGGAGTACATGTTCCAAGACATTGTGCACTTCCAGCGCTACATTCACAAAGAATATGACAGTGTTGAAATGTTATGTTGACAATAGTATTCATCTATGTAAATACTATAACAATCTGCATATATGATATTTAGACTGTATGATTATTCAATTATCTGTGACATATCCACACACAGATATGATGACAGTACACATTACCTAATATGAACACTGCATAATACTCCAGATGTTGATGTTATCTATGTCTAACCACATAAAAAGAGAGTCTGCATGCCTCACAGTCATGCAGAATGGTGTTTTACACCCTTCACTGTTATACCTCATCAGATAGGCATACACACATATTTGAGCAAATGCTGCAGAGTGTAGCCCTATAGTTTAATTAATAAACTAATGAGTACATTCAGAAATATAATAAGAAATACTCATAATCATCCGATTCTAAATAAATATCATTTAAAATGTTCATCATTCCCTTCTTAACATCTGACCATGTCTTTATGTGGGTGTACTCCCCAAGACACTGGGATGGCAGCAGAAGTGATACAGTTGGTGAAACATGATGATGGATGCATGTTGTGGTATGTTTACAAAGTTGTATCATCTTTCTGTTACCTTATGGTGTCTGTTTCTGATTGGTTGTCTTGCCTTGTACCGTCCCCCACTTGTATGTGTGGTGTGGGTGTGTGTATGTGTCTGTGGGGTGGGGGTGGGCAAAATTCGGAGATAGGGCTGAAAAGCCTAACATTGAATTTCCTCATTTTTGTCACTGTAGTAACAACCCTAACTGCTGCATTAACAAAGTTTTTTGCAAATAATTTTCTTCCTTTTTTTGACATTGTAATAAAGTTAACAAATACACAGCTGTCAAAGTATTATTTTCCCAGTGAAAGGATAAATCATGTACAATAGCATTGTACCATTCCCTACACTTCTGCCATAGAAAGACACAACAACCATGAAACCCTTTGTTTGACATGTCAAGCTATAGCTTCTATGCACATCTATACGTACTTACATTCTAAGTATATTGATTAACACATCTTTTCAAAGTTGAGTCAAATATGATTCATATACAGTTTTCAAGAAACACAACACACAGAAAAGAAGTTAAGAAAAAATATTTATTAAGTAGTAAGTGCCAATTCTGTTATAAAGAAGACCAAATTGTACTACTCACTCAATCTCATGCCACTACTGTGTAATTGCATCACAGAAGTATATATAAAAGTCTGCGAAAGGTGATATGAGAGGGAGCAAGTCAATGTTCCTGGGGTGGCAAAAACCAAATACGTAAAAAAAATTAAAAAGCTGTGGACACCAAAGCAGCAAATCATAACATTGTTGCAGTAGTGCATTACTGTGTTAGAATACTTTAACACCAACTTGCATCTGGAAACATTCCTCACCTCAGGAGACAACAGGTGGGGCAGGTCTTTAATGCCTCAGGCTCAACCAATAGTTGTGGTGTCATGATGCTGGTTAATAGAGATGTTCAATTTATTCCCACTCAGGTTTTTAGGGATTCAGAGGGAAGGTATGTTCTAGTTCAGGGTACCCTTTGGGCCATGCCACTCTTGCTTGGCAGCATTTACGGACCAAATGCGGACGATCCCACTTTTTTCACGAAACTGACTTCCACTATTTTCCCCTTACTCCCTATTCCCATTATCATAGGTGGAGACTTTAATCTGCTTTTGGAACCTAACATAGACAGGTCTAGGAACGTGTCGAGGGGACTGTCCCCGGGACAAAGAGCTTTCAAGGAATTACTAGATCAATGCAGACTGTGTGACGTATGGCGAGTTTTGCATCCCAACTCCAGGGAATTTACTTTTAGTTCATCGGTACACGGCTCGCAGTCTCACATTGATTACCTTCTGGTCTCTCATGAGCTCTTTCCAGGTGTGTCATCTGCCTCGATTCAACCAGGCCCTGTATCTGATCATTCTCTGGTGTTATGTAATCTGGCTTTCTCTAATATTCCCAAGAAAGAGACCCGATGGAAACTAAATGAGCGGCTATTGAAGGAGGAGAAATACTGTCGACTAGTGAAAGATCAGATTGATTTTTGTTTCTCTACCAACCCTTTAGAAAGTGCTATGCGGACATTATATGGGAGCTTTTAAGGCTTATATTAGGTATTCTCATTAGTTTAGCTACAAAGAGGAAGAGGGCTCAGGAAGCAGAGTTATTATCATTATTGTCTCATATTCGGAACTAGAATCTAGACAGCCAAACAATACTTCCAAGGAGGAGGCAGAAATTATTAGTAGTTAAAGACAGATATTTAGAATTATTAAGAGAGAAAGCGGAGTTGGCTATCATTCGTACCAAAGCAAGTTTCACGGATCAAGGCGAAGAAGTGGGGCACCTGTTGGCCTTACGTTTAAAACAGCAGGAGACTGCAAGGTTTATACCTCCTATTAGGGCACAAGCAGACGGTTCCTTGAGAATATCCCCTTTAGAGATTGTGCAGGAATTTGCTACTTATTACGAGCAGCTATATAGGGACATGGATAGCCCTCCTTCCATAGAGGATTTGGAAGAGTACCTTAGGGATTCTATTCCTGCCTTCCTTGGCAAATTCCACCAAAAATCTTTATCCTCTCCCCTATCGCAGGAGGAAATTTCGGCTGTCATAATGGCCCTGCCCTCGGATAAAGCTCCGGGACCGGACGGGTTTTCCGTTTTATATTATAAAGTTTTCAGTGAGCAATTATTGCCTGTACTCCACCGGCTCTACCTTCATATTCTCTCTGGGGCTGCAGTAGACACTCACTTGTTTGAAGCCTTAATAGTCCTACTACCCAAACTGGACAAAGACCCCGAATTGGTTCAGAGTTACAGGCCAATATCCCTATTGAATCAGGATGTCAAAATTCTTTTGAAGATATTAGCGGATAGGCTAACGCTGGTTCTCCCAGATCTGATTGGCATGTCTCAGGTTGGGTTTATGAGGGGACATTCATCCTCAGACCATTTACGTACCCTCTCTCACGTCTTCTCGGAGTCCAGGATGCCACCTTTCCTGCAGGTTTTGTCTCTCTAGACGCCGAGAAGGCATTTGACTGGGTAAACTGGAATTACTTATTCCAAGTTCTCAGAGCTTTTGGGTTTCCTGCCATTTTTATAGGCTGGATCAGGGCGCTATATCAGTCTCCCTCTGCAAGGATTTCAGGTAATGGAGCTTTTTCAAAATCTTTCCTGTTACATTCAGGTATGAGACAGGGTTATACCCTTCCCCGCTATTATTTAATCTTTATTTAGAACCCCTTATTCAAAATATTCTTAATAACACAGGAATACAAGGTATTCTGATCTGGAATAATGTGGTGAATATAACAGCATATGCTGATGATCTCCGCCTCCATTTGGCCCACCTGGGAACTTCTATCCTGAATATGGTAAGTGAGATAGTCAAATTTAGCCGTTTTTCGAATTATAAGTTGAATGCAAATAAGACATCCTTTTTTCCCCTTAATCATAAGGTTTTTAAGACAGACATTATCCCCTTGGGATTGTGTTGGTCTCCCCGTGTTATCAAATACTTGGGTATCAAGTTAACACGTAACACTTCCCTATGGCTTAAAGAAAACTTAGAACCGCTTTCTCAGATGATTGTGCAGGACCTAGAGAGATGGGATAAGCTTCTGATTTCACTATGGGGCTGCATTAATATAATAAAGATGAATGTATTTCCCCATATTTTTTATCCCCTGTCGCATCTCAACTCATTTGTTCCTGTATCCTGGTTTCAGAAAATGCATAAGCTTTTCACTAATTTTATCTGGTCTAATAAACACTCCAGGCTGGCCTATCACAAATTAGCCACTGCCAAAAATGAAGGGGGGTTATGGATTCCTCATTTGGCAATTTATTACTGGGCTAGTCATCTTGCTAAGTACCTGAAATGGGTAAGGCTGGGTCCGGAAAATCTGAGACCAGCCTGGCTTAACATAGAACTAGACTATATTCAGGCTATGAACATAGATCCCTCGACCATGCTCTGTGTAAAAGTCTCCCTTTTACAGAATGTTAGCAAATGCCCCACTCTCATGACCTCATTAAAGGATCACTCGCAGCCGTGTTAGATTTCTAAGATATAATCCGAGTACAGACCTGTCTCAGTCCATCTGGAATTCTCCGGCTTTCACCATAAATAAGCAGGTAATTTCTCGTACATGGTTACCTCAGTTAGGTGAAAGGATAGCCTCCTCTTTATTGGACGGCTCAGGGGCTTGGCTCTCGGTAATTGAGATTCTCAGAAGGTACAACATTTCCTACTCTCAGTCATTTAGGGTTTGTCAATTGAAGCATTTGTTAATCACGGTGTTTGGTAAGGTCCCTCCCCGCCCAACAGTTTTTGCATTGGTACCTGAACTTTCTTCCCTTCTCGAATCCCTAGGGGTTATCTCTAAGATATATCAGGTATTGTATCTATGGCAGTTTGGGAGTGGCATCAGTCCCACTAGCTTTTGGAACCCATTTTTCCCACAGTCCACTTTCAATTGGTCGGCTCTCTAGATGTTTTGTCACAAATACGTGTCCCAAGATAGATTACGCCTCATGCAATTCCATATTTTGCACAATATGTATTACACACCAGTTGAACTGGCTAAATGGGGCCTTCTCGATATTCACAGGTGAACTAGATGCTCCCAGGAAGCTGGGATGCTTTTTCACATATTCTGGTCGTGTCCCAAGATAGTTCGTTATGGGATTTAATTAAAACCCGCCTGAACCCCTTATTGGGATTACAGGACTGTTTTACTCCGGATATTTGTCTTTTGGGAGATGTGTCTTCTATTAAGGTTAAGATTCGGAGATTTCACATTTCCATGATTGCACTCTTGGTCAAAAAAATTGTTCTCAGGCATTGGAAAGACGGGAATTGTCCAACATATCAGGAATGGATACATGAAATCCTTGCTAATCTCTGCACAGAGAAGGCCATAGCAAGCCTTCAAAATAGGTTACATAAGTATGAGTCTATATGGGATCCCCTTCACACTTTAATTATCACCGCTAGGATTTAAAGTGTAATTGGTGCACATGCCTTCATATCAAGTATGAGATCATCATGGTTAACTAGCTACTACAGTATTTGAGGGAACTGCTGTGCCGAGGGGGAGTGGGGGGTAGGGGGTCAGTGTTGAATTGTACTACTAACTGGTTGTTCATACTTGTTTCACTGCCTCCTGTATTGTTGAAATTTTGTGAATAAAGTGTGAATTGAAAAAAAAAATCCTCACCTAACCCCTTAATAAAGGCGATCAGAAAAAATGAGGAACATACCTTTAACTGATATTGAGCAGAGTGTATGATTCACAATACTAGTCAGTAAACAACAAACAATAACTCAGTACAGATAATAAACATTTAAAATACAGTCATATAATGTTAACAGCAATTATAATTAAATTAAACATTTTAAATTAGTAATCTTATAATTAACACTGTGGCATAGTCATTGATGACAAGTCACGTATTCATAAAAAGCATTTATCAATGCTGAGTGTTTGCTTGCTGGTATTAGCACTGGAAGTGCAGGAGTTAGACAGATGCAGAAGAGGAATGGTAGTGAAGTACTGAACTTCACGCAAGCCCCACCTTCACCATACAGAGATGCACAGGCATTGGGGTATGCCTTTGGGTCATCACGCATAACACTCATGCCATTTCACCTTACCCTATTCTGCAGACACCAACAAGTGTTGAAGTGTGCCTTGGGGTGTTTGGCTTTACAGTCACCCCATTCCATAAGGACATACACTGAAATGGGTGCAGTATAGGAGAATGGGGTGAACTCGGGGGCAGAAGAGTCCAAGACACACCTCAATGCCTGTCACTGGCCGCAGGATGGGGGAGGTATGGCATGACCATTGCAGTAAGCAATCCAAAAGTGCACCACTGATGCCTGTCAGTCTGTATAAGGTGGGATGTTATGGTTAGAAACCATAATGCCCCAGGCATTTGTTGGTATTTGCACTACAAACTTTCTACATGGCCTTTTTGTAACCCCACCTCATGGAAGCATTTGGTACCTCTGCTCATGAACAGTGGCACTGTGATTTTGTTAATCTGTCTCAAATGTTGATTTGCTACAGTGACTGATCCATTCTTCACTAGATGTGTGGGCAGAATGTGAAAAATGACAGCTGTCCTGTTCATAAGGAGGTGTGAAAAAATGCCAATGTTGAAAATCTGGAGTGAAAATATTAACAAGTCTTGAAGTTACGAGCGTGCATTGAAGCTGCACAACACATGGTCTTAATACAGTCATTTTGTGAAATGTTCTCACCAAATTTTTAACATAGGCATTTTAGGACCTCCACTCATGAACAGTATCACCGTGATTTTGTTAATCTGCCCGAATGCTGATTTCCCTCAGCTACTGCACCATTGTGCGCCACATATACAAAACCACATTTTGGGCAGGATGTGAAAAATGACAGCTGTACTGCTCATAAGGAGGTGTGAAAAAATGTCAATTCTGAAAATCTGGAGTGAAAATATTAAAAATTCTTGGAGTTGCAAGCATGTGTAAAAACTGTGCAATGCACTCTCGTAACACAGTCATTTTTTTTATTTTTTTCACCAAATTTGCAACATAGGCTTTTTGGGAGCCCACCTCATGAACAGTAACACTGTCATTTCATTATTCAGTCCTGAAAGGCGATTCTGTGCAGTGACCACAAATTCACCTTTCAAGACTGAATAATGACAAGACAGTGACTGAATTCATGAGGTGGGGTCCCAAGAATCTGAGGTTGAAAATTTGGTACCAAAATTCACAAAAATGGCCAAAATATCCAACTAAATTGAAAAATAAAAAAAATATTTATGCCATTATACAGCTTATCGGCATTTCTTCAGTTTGTGGTCAGTTTTGAAGAGTGCAGACATGTTCCCAGTCCATCAAAGATCGTTGCACTAGGCTCCAGAGGTAAGTATGAGGTGGGTATGTGTGGGGATGCAGGGCGCTCAGAGGGTGGGTGTGGGCTGGGGGAGGAGACCCCACAGAAAGGGACCATTTCCTTTGTTTCAGGTAACAAAAATTAAAAAACATCACTGTAGACCATTTTCTGTTCTTTACAGGTTTTGGCCACACTGGTGTGGGCTCCCAGTGTGGCACACAATCAAGGTGTGGCAGCACCAGGAAAATGCTGATGCAATGGGGGGTTAACATGCCGACAGGGCGATTGGGCATCCCCATCAGCAAGTATGTCTGTGTTTGGGGGCACGATGCCGAGGGGGACTGGGCACCTCCTCGGCAGACCACAACATAAAGGAGGCACAAATGCTGACAGGGGGATTGGGCACACTCAAAGTTAGCTTCCTAGGGACTGTGAGCAGCGGGCAGTGAGCTGCTCTCTGCCATGTTTATTAAAATGTTACACCAGGCGAGGCATGCCTGCAATGGCGGGTCACTCCCTCATTGCAGCAGCTAATTCATTTCAAACTGGTGGCATGCTTGCTGAACTTGTGTCAGTAGCAGTGTGCCACTGCATTGGCAAAACACGGCCAAGCATCAGAATGCAGTGGGGACATTGGCCGCCACAGTGCCGCACCTCCAAATCCTCGCTTCTCTCCCAAGCTGTCACATAATGTTTCTTGTGCATGAGCGCAAGCAAACATAAAAATGTTTGATAGTCACTAATACTCAACATACTAAGGTTCATACTAAGGTAAGATGAAGGAGCTAGTAGGCCAAGGCCCATGATGCTCCTATACTATGCCATGGAATAGTAAGATAGGTCATACCCTGACAGAATTAAGTTGTCAAGATGATGTTTACAAGTATCTTTAGTATTACTAGTGACCACTTCAGATGGTAGCTGATTCCAGGGCCCAATAATCCTAACAGTGAAACAATACTTACAGCTGAGATGCTTAAAGAATTTACCAGTTAACTGGAAAATATGACCTCTCGTGTTATGTACAGATTTTTTAGAAGAAAGACCTAATTCAGACATAATATATGGATCCTGAATAATGTCATATAGGAGGAGAAGATCTCCACGAATATGCCTAATAGTTAGAGGCATTAATTTTAATATATCCATCCTGGATTCATATGATAACAATTCTATCCCAGAAATTTTTTTTGTGTATTTCAGTTGGACCCTTTTGAGAGAATAAATTTCAGATTTCTTAAAGGGACACCGTAATTGTGAGGCGTATTCGAGATGGGGTCGAACATAAGATCTAAAAAGTGGTAACAACACTTTCTTGTCTTGAGATCTAATATTGCGTAGAATGGACCACATAATTTTGTTAGATGTACCAATAACAGAATGCATATGCTTAGAATAAGTCAGATTGTCAGATATTGTTATACCCAAGTCTTTTTCATCAACAGTGGTACATAATGGGAAAATCATCCAAAATATACTGGAAGTTTAAATTATTGGTACCCATATGCATAACCTTGCATTTAGCGGAGTTTAACTTCATTCCCCATAGTGTAATCCAAGTGCTAATTACATCAAGATCATGCTGAATGCAAGATATTTGATCAAAGTTGGAACTGGGACCTCGGATCTTAACATCATCTGCATACTTAATAGTGTAGGAGAGGCAAGAATTAGTTAAATCAAAAATGAAAGCTTGAAAAAAACAGGGACCGAGAACCGATCCCTGAGGTACACCACTAAGTACCCTACCAATTTCAGAAAATGATCCATTAATCATCACTTTTTGAGTCCTACCTGAAAGCCAGTTCTGAATCTTTTTAATTACAAAGCTATTAATACCAAGAATAGTAATTTTTGACCGAGAGCCCAATGTGGTATAGAATCAAAAGCTTTACTAAAATCAATAAAGATGACATCACATGCTACCCTATTGTCCAATAAGGAGCTGAAATACTCATAGAAGCAGAGCAAATTAGTAAGACAGCTTCTGCCCTTCTTAAAACTATGTTGTTCCTGGTCAGATTTGTCAATTTTTGGAGACACAATGTCCTTAAGTAAACTTTCTAGAAGTTTACAAATGACTGACGTCAAACTAATAGGACAATAATTTTCCCATAAATGTTTAGGACCCTTTTTATGAATGGGAACTACAAATGCCTCTTTCCATTCACCAGGGATGAAATTATGTAATAAAAAGAGCTCAAATAATATTTTTAATGGAAAGGCAATATGTGCAGACACCAAATAAAGTAAGTGACCTGCAATTAGATCAGGACCAGGACAAAATGTACCTTTTAATGATAATAATTTGTTAAGGATAGACTCAACTGAAAAAAGAATAGGAGGATCTGTAGGTTCTATACTATGAATAAATGATTGTGTTTTAGTTGCAGAAAAAACTTTACAGAATTCGTTATTAAAAACAACTGCCATAGCTTTTGGCTCATGAATTAGACTATTATCAGATGTTAAGGGTCCAACCATACTGGTATTTTTTCTAAGGGAATTAATATAAGAATACAATTGTTTAGAGTTAGATTTATCTGCTGAGGATGCTAAATAAAGTTCCCACTTAGATTTGGCCTTACTAATAGCAGCCTTACATTGCCTAC
Source organism: Neoceratodus forsteri (assembly GCA_016271365.2). Lineage (NCBI taxonomy): Eukaryota > Metazoa > Chordata > Ceratodontiformes > Ceratodontidae > Neoceratodus > Neoceratodus forsteri. The sequence continues at coordinate 1,036,788,037 of CM028135.1, forward strand.
TTATTTTCAAGAAGGATTCCCGATTTGGAACTGTCCTATTTTTTAAATAGGTACTATGTTTTTTATTCTTTAAATTTATCAAACGTTTGATATTTTTATATAACCACTTAGGAGACTGCTTCCCATTGTGGTTTTTAAGTTTAAATGGAATGTAGGTATCTCGTAGGGTCAAAATAGTAGTTTTAAAATTAATCCAGCACTGTAATTGAGTTTGATCCTTAAACAAGGATAACCAATTTATTTTATTTAGATATTGATTGATGCTATGTATGTCAGCTTTGTCATACAGATAGATAATCGAAGAATTATTATTAAAGACAACATGTCTATGTAAATTAAATAAGATAGAGTTATGATCACTGTTACCAATAGGAGTAGAGATGCACACATCCCTGATGTCAAGGTGGCGCTACCAAGAACTAGATCGAGAATATTTTTACCCCTTGTAGCAGTGTTGACCCATTGATGTAAGTCCAATGCTAAGCGTGTAGACATGAATTTGTTACTAACACTACTAGATGTAGTTAATGACTGCCAATTAATTTCTGGAAGATTAAAATCACCAGTAATAATGACATGTCCCAATTGGAAGCTAGTTCAAATTCTGATAGAATAGCATCCATAAGTGAACTTGATGAGGTGGGGGGGGGGAGTAACATGTCCCAAGAATTATAAAATCTAATTCAGATAGGAACATTTTAAGCCAAAGAGTCTCAGTAGGGAGGTTACGATTTTTAATAAGACAAGATATATTGATGGAATCGAATTTATTAATAATGAAGTTGGAAATATCACCCCCCTTTTTTTCACTATGATTTAAATAAAAGGAATTATATCCTGGGATTTGCTTAAGCCAAGGTGAGTCCTGATCTCCCCATGTTTCAACAACTGTAACTATATCTAAATCCTTATTGGAAATAACTGTTAATAACTCATCAAATTTATGTGTCATGCTCCTTGCATTAAAACTTAGAAATTGCAATAAGTTACTAGACACTTTAGGAGAAAAGGATTTTGGATTTTGTAAATTGAATTTTCCCTCCCCCATAAGTCAGTTTAAATTTAGGTTGGAATTTATTGAGTGTAAAAATTGCTGACTTAGTAGTGCATTCCCTAACTTACTGAAGTGCAAGCCATCGGGACAGTAAAGCTAATTTCTGTCAAATAATTCCTCCCAGTGGGTTAAACAGTGTAAATTTTGTCAAAGACACCATAGCCTGAGCCAGTTATTAACACTTTTAATTTTATGGTTAAGAGAACTAGAGTATTGAGGGATAGGTGATAGTTCAGAAAAAACAATGTCACACCCTAGGTCCACCAATTTATTAGTCATGGATACAAAAGCCTGTTTTATATTTTGAACAGAATCCCTGCGAATATTATTTGCACCAACATGAATATAACACAATGAGTTAGATTAGTAGGGTCAGATAATGTTGTCAACCATTAATGCAAGATTCGTGATCCTAGCTCCACTAAAACTAGAACAAGTTCTGTTGTGTTTATCAGGCTCACAAAGGGCATGATCCAAATGCTTTACTAACATATAAAGTTTTCCATTAAACATCAGAATACATAGCACTCATACAGTGCATTCAGATCAAGTAAATAACTGTCATGCTATAACTACGTAGAGCAGAAAAAACATTCCTATAAAGTACTATGTAACTTTTGCCATTCTTAGAAACTTTAATATTGCAGTTGTTGCACAAAAAAGTACTAAGACTTTACAGATATATACATAATAGTAAAATTGTTTACACTTTTTAATATATAAACAATATTAACAATAAGTACTACTCTAAATATCCATATCTTAGGTCTACATACTATACAGTGTCTTGATCCCACAACTAAGTAAAACTTGCAGAAACCATGCCACCTGAACTGCACAGTATAAAGATATCACTGAAAGACACGCTGTACACATAGAATATTAGGCATTTTTCTTACTGTGCTTAGAAACTATTAAACAACGGTATGTGTGCAAACACATGCATAGCTAAACTGTTAGCTTTCTTGCACAGTCTCTCATCTTGCATCATAAGGCAGATGTGAGTGCCCTATGATCACAAAACATTTCCAAACAGCAGGCGTAGTCACATTTGTAAATGTATGAAAGGTGCACAGTATTGTCATGTAATGGTGAAACAGCCATCAAGCCATATTCTATGTAACATGCTGCAGCAATGCAGAAATAAACAGATCAGTACAGTACAATTGCATGGTACTGTGATATTGATGTACAGGTAGTAAAAGTGTTCCACAGTCAAAGCAATTGTTAAATGTAATGTGGCCAAGCAGACAGCCAGCACCAAATTAAGGCCTACTTAGGCTGCATTGATGCCAAGATCACAGCAACACCTACTTTAACTGTCGGTGTCATAAATACCTGTATCTACATACTCAGTCACTGCAAATATTCATAAACTGGTATGAAAGTATCTGCACATGTCCAGTAAAAGTAGCATGTAGCACTCGTATGACTACAACAGTGTGTCAAACAGAGCTTAACAAGATTTCCATGCACTATGCTTCTGTCATGTGAAAGTCATTGTAATTCTTGAGAACCAGGACATATGCATCTTTTAGATTACAAGGCAATCTCTGTTTAAAAGTGCTCATGTCGTCATGACTTTCCATCCAGCCATTGCTGTACCTGAGCCATGTAACACAATATCCTGAATGGATAGATGCTCCATGGTGGAATATCACAGCCGGAGTATCAAAACATGCTCCCATGAATTGTACTCTTCCAGCTACAAAACCAGTGATCGGTGTGTTAATTCATAGTCTATTTGCATCAAACCTCTGCAAGATTAAGAGAAGATATTGAAAAGACATTCTAAGTAGTATGAACTGAATGCACTCTCTTCCACACTGGGTACACCTCCAGCCACACTCTGCATTCCTGAGCAGTTGTCTGAATTTAACAGAATGTGTCTATGGAACATACAATGAAATCCACAGCATGTTTTCTGTTACTTCTCTGTGTGAATGTCGACAAGACAGGCAAGTGTACCTTGTCACATAGGCGACAGTAAAGTACTGTTGAATTAAAATCTGATTCCAAGCTGTTAATAATAGCCATGATAAACTCAGTTACATCTTGCTAAATGTTATTAGATAATGTTTGATGTCCATCATATCCACCCAAAACAATCCACAAGGGTGTCAGAGTCTGTATGCTATTGTCATGCTTATCACTATCTTTCACAACCTTCTTTAGTGACTGTGACAGTGGTGTGTCATGAGAAGATTTGATAGTGGCAACAAAGTGAGACATATGGAGAAATGCTTGCATTGCAGAGTTTGCATAGCAGTTTACTCCAGTGCTGTTGACAAATGCTGAGACAACAGCCATCCCAAGCACCTTCTTATGTGGTGGGGAGCTAGTTTGTTGTTGATTCTGGAATCATCCTTTGTGCTGTCTGCATTTAAATATTGGTCTATCTGTCCGATACCTCTTTTTCATGCCATAAACTGTCACTGTAGCATTGCAGTTTGCCACATTCATGGGTAGTGGTATAAGAGACAAGGTCGGCTGGTGCAGAGTAAGTAGTCTGTTGTACTCACCAATAGATTGTCTGTCAGCATGTATTTTTTTTTGTTCCTTACTTGCTCCCTGGCCTGCCTCTCCTTCTGGCTGCTCAAGGACCCCCCGAGCCCCTCGCCCTGACCCCCTTCCACTCACCTCAGATAGAAGCCATCCCGGGGTGGGCTGGCATAACCCTTCACCGGATGGGTCTCTCTCCTCTGAGGGGGAAGATGCCAGGAGGGGTAACAAGCGTGCTACTCAATCAGTCCCCTGGCACTGCTGAGGTGGATTCTGGGGTGTCAGGGCACTCAAGTTGGCAGGAGTTGGCAGCCATCATCTGGCTGGCCAGGAGGCTGGGTTTCCACTTTTTTCCTCCAGGGGCATGGTGTGCCATGGACGTCTAGGTGAATGCCAATGTTCACCATGACCCTGTGTTCAGTGGGGCTCGCTTGAGCTGTTGCTTTCCTGGCCTCCGCCAGGAGGCAGCAGACAGCGAGCTGTGGCTCCTCCCTTCCCACCAGAGAAGGTGAGCAGTCGCAGGATGCTCAAGCCTTCTCCTCCCAGCCAGCTCTCTGGTGACCTGAGTCCATTCCTGAACCCAGGTCACTGGCTTCACAAGTGGAAATCCAACCGCTGCCCTGATGAGCCATCTGTCAGCATGTATTTTATGTGATGCTATACACATGATATGCAAGCCAGGCAAAGTCTGTACAAGTGAAAGTGCAACAGAGCTCATGCCATCTTAAGATACCAGTGCCTATGTTGACCATTGCTGAGTCCAAACTTAGGCCTTGCGACTTGTGTATAGACACAGCATATGCAATACACACAGGAAACTGTTTCCTCATTGCATATAAGTCTTTCACAAGCTGAAACTTTACAGTCATTCTATAAATAGGTAAAGACTGTTCAATGTTGTCAAACCTTAGAACGAGCGCTTCTATGAATGTCTGTTGTACATTGTACTGAAAGTCAACTATATGTCCCGTTGCACCATTTACCATGCCATGCACGACATCAAGATTCCAAACTGCTGTGTGAGACACATCTGACTTTAGCTCAGACAATCATTCAGTCAGCTTTGCTACCAGATTCTGGCTCAAGACTGCACCATCAACGCTGTCAACAGCATGCAGAGTTATGATTTCTTGACCCTGTCTCTGTAACATAATGTTCTTGAATTCAGCACACTGCTTAAGTTGAGGCATAAGACACATGATTTGAGCAGATTCTGAGTACAAACTAGTGGAAACATCACATGCAGCAGTAAGAGAACTGCACTCAGTGCTGATATACCATGTGTTCAACAGAGAAACATTCTGTTGTGACAATGATCCAGTGCTAGCCTGATCCAAAGGTGTCTTTACCCAAGGTCATGGATCTGTTGCATCTTTTCATACAGCTCAGTGTAAATGAACAACTCCCAAAGATTTATCCCTCCAATGCACCATACTGTATTTTTTGCTTGTTTCACAGTCACTGTTGTAAAATTTGCTCTTCATTCACAGGTGCAAGTTGCAGAAGGTCACCAAACACAACACTCTTACCACCAAATAGCTGACTATCATGAGTTCCAAGTATCTCTTGGAGAAGTAGATGGATATATGCAAGCATGACATTTGAGACTATATTAATCTCATCGATGATGAGAATATTCATCTTGACAAACATTGGTCACAGCTCTGATGCCACCTCACGGGAAAGTTTTCGGTACTCTCCGGTTTTGCCATGCTCTACAGGTAGCATAAAAAACTGGTGTAGAGTCACACCACCAGTGTTGTATGCTGCCAAGCCTGTAGAAACACTCACAGCTACAGACATTACTTCTCCTGTATGTGTTCTTATCTCCGCTGTGATAGCTTCAATAACAAACTTCTTGCCTGTGCCAGCAGAACCACTAACAAGCATTAGCAATGGCTCATACTTTCCACATGTGCATTGTTTCCTCTCATGAATGATGCCATGTCTGACAGCTTCAGTGACAGCATCATAAGCAGCATACTGCTGCATATTCAACTGATCAATCAGTACAGTAGGATCCACTATCACTCGAGAAGAATGTTCCTTTGCACTTTGGACTTCACTCATGAGAACCACAGGATCACTCATTGACAGAGGAGCTCCAAGAGTACTCTCTCCTTTAGGATCCATGTTTTCCTGAGAATTTCCTGGGGTACCTTCCTCAAGCTGTTTCTTAGTTTGTTCCATCTGCTCCTTCTCAAATTCCAGTCTATGAATGTATCTTTCTGACTGCTCACTCTGAAGGTCTCGTGTATAAGGTAGAACTGTTCTTTATATGTGTCACAGTCTCCTTTCAGTGTGCTCTCATCCCTCCATGGCTTAAAGAGAAACATTAGAGCAAAGCTGTAATGCTCCTTGCTGTCAGTGGTAGAGAGACTCAATTTACAATGGTCCCTCGCCATGGTTTCTTCCTTTTAGTAAGGCACCCATCAAAGCCTCTGACTTTGTAAATGTGTTGAGTCTCATCAGGTGCTACATCAGTCTTATAGTCATACCACTGAGCAACATGGTAAGGTCACATGTCATCCATAGCATTTGCTCTAGTTGGGTAGTATGTATCGATCAGGTTATTCTTCAAAATATTTTTCGAAGAGGGGCAGTTCACAGCCAGTTCTTCAATCTCATCATGAGACTTCAAAACACGTTTTCATTTCTCTTTGTAGTTGACGTTAAGAAACCGTACAGCATCAGACTTGCCATACAAGTGTGTCCCAATCAAATGATCACTGGCTTCATATGCTCCACACCCTACCATGTCATAATGTCATATACTTAATAGAGTAATAAAAAAAGACTTATGCCACATAGCAGAAATTGCGCTGTATTGGCAGTGCAATTTTGCCATGTGGCATAATGTCTTGCAACATTGTGACCCCGTGCCACTCCACACTCCCTGTGAGACAGTGTTTTTATTCCCAGTGACCAAAGTTATGAACTTAATAATTGACAGAAAGTTGCTTTGTCTTCCCAGAGCTCAAGCAAACTTGTCTGCTCATATTTTGTGATGTATGACGTAAAATACTGCACAAGAGATAGAGAGTTATCTGCAACAAACTGCACATCAATGTTCGCCTGCCACATCAGGAGAAAAGTACGATTGTAGTAATTTATGAACACCTACTTGTCCTGTCTGGGTAACTCATAGACCTTTGTAGTGGACATTGCCTACAGATGGTGATGTATGGCTGAGAACAAGTCATTCATATGTCCCTGCTGGCAGACACCTCTGGGGAAACCAAATCGACACCTGCTGCACCACTCATTATGACTCTTGACTGGTCAGTGACAGTACTTCCAACAAAGATTCCCTGAAACTTTTGTACCAACTGCTACAGTGTTGGACTATCATACTTATCAGGAATGTTGCAAGTCACCTAATGTTGAATGAACTTCAGCACTTCAGCA